>CM060913.1:954482933-959482933 GCA_030737875.1 Allium sativum | reverse complement strand
AATAGAGTCCAAGTTTTCGAAAATATGACTTCATATGAAAGAGTTATGGCCTTCGGAAGATTCAAGAGAAATTCAGAAATTAAATTGTAAAGTAACCCAGACAGGTCGACCTGGAGGTTGACCTACCCCAGGCAAGTCGACCTGGCGGTCGACCTCTCCTAAAACAGGTCGACCGGGGGTCGACCTCCCCCCAAATCTGGGCAGAATTCATTTTCTGCACCTGGACGCGATTTCTGACCTGAAACATTGACTAAACAGCTATATAATGACCCTTAACCCATTCTTTTTCTTCACCCAAGCCTATGGCGATGCCATGGCTCTGTTCTAACTCAAATTCTTCTTCTCCAAGTTATTTCTAGATCCACTTTCTTCCCCTTTTCTCTTCAAAACATGTATTCTTAAAATTAAATGTTTAGAATCAAGACAACCTCAAAATTAAAGAGAAAAAGGGATTCAGATCTGCAATTTACACTACGCAAGGAGGAGGAATTCAGATTCACAACTTATGCTGCGCAAAGAAATCAAAGATAGATCAGATCTATGGATTGGGGCATAAATTCAATCAAAGTTAAATCAAATCGATGAATTGAAGATGAAAAGCAAGGTGAGTGGAATTGCAATAAACTTGTTGCATAATAGTATTATTATCATTCGTCGTTCCCCAATTATAAATTCAATTCAAGATTCATGTTATGATAATTGTTCTTTTATTCTTCTTCCCTTTTTATTTTTTGATCTAGGTTATCTCGAACCTAGATGAAATCTTATTATACGTACGTACAATTGTAATATGGGAATATTGGGGCATAATTTATTTTATGCAATCGAGGAATATAATCTGTAATTTGGGGATTGTGGCATAACAATTATTATTGTAAATATTGGGACAATTGGCGAATTGTATATTAGGACTATTCAATGAAATAAAGTCGAATTGGGAATTTTGGAGCGTATTTAAATAATGAATCTTTTGGTATGTTTTGGAAACATGAATCTATGCTAAATAGTGCGCAGCTATGAATTCCGATTTATAATGTTAACCTGAAATTGTGTAAATTTAATTGGAATTATTGAATATGGAATCGGATTGGGAAAAAGTGATTTATTTCAAATCTAATATTGCGGGATTGAGGTTTTAAACTATAAGTTTAAATTTTGGGTTTTGGAAGAACGAATCTAAAAGTAAGAATTCTAAGTTGATAAAGGAACGGATAAAACTAAGATTATGCGATTATGAGACCTCTTATGTGATTATGAAACCTAACTCATAACCTGAAATTGATGCTTAACGTTTTCATAAAAAACATGATTAATTGGCTAAAGGTGAAACATGACTAACTCGAGGTTAGAATGAGTTTTGCGGTGTAATTCTGCCCGGAACCACCCGGCATATCCAGTGGCCGCAAACAATAGGGTCTAATGTGAGAAGTAAGTCACAACGCGCTAAAACCCGAGGTTAGATTGAGTTGTGGTGTAAGACTTCCCGGAACTGCCCGGCACATCCAGTAGCCGCAATAGTAGGTCTAATGTGGGAGGTTGGTGCATTAAATATCAGTTAATGCTAATGACACATGCTAGTATGGTAGGGTTAGGTTAACAACACTTAACCAATTTGACATGGTGCGTGAACGGGTTAAGTCAACATGAACTAATAGACAACACTTAACCAAATTTGTGGAACAAACGAGTAGTCGCATGAGCAGGAAAGTAGGGTTAAGTAAAACTTGACATATGGACAAACTTAACCAACACAGTAATGAGGAATGATAGCTACCTATTATAAACCAGAGTTGCGGTAATGTAAAATTAAATAATAGGTAAACTTGTCCTAGGGACAAGTGAAGATTATGACTTAAGATGTAATACAAGACTTGAAGGGTGGGACGACTTATACTATGAAATAAGTTAATCTAAGCCGAAAATGTGGGAAAGCACCCATACGCTATCGTTTGATAAGGAAAACTTAAGTCATGTTTGAATTCATTGGAAAACCTTAGTTAGAGAACTAAGTAAATAACGATGAAGGTAACCCAGTGTTGAACCTTAGTCAGAGAACTAAGTAAATAAAGATCAAGGTAACCAAGGGTTGAACCTTAGTTAGAGAACTAAGTAAATAATGATAATGGAAACTGAGTAATGAACCATAGTTAGAGAACTAAGTAAAATGGCAACTGGGTAACGAACCTTAGTTAGAGAATTAAGTAAGCAACGGTAAAGAGAACTAAGTAAGTAAACCTTAGTTGAAGAGGACAAAGTAATAAACCTTAGTTAAAGAGAAACTTGTTAATTAGAATTAAAGGACAAAATAAATGAGGATAACCAAGTTAATAAGACAAAGCAAGCGTGTAATCAAAAGTTTAGACATAAGGTTTGATAGTACCAAAGGATAAGGCGCTTGGACCAGTCCATACGATAGGGGATGAATAACCAAACTTGGTAGATCATGCGTACGTCCCTCTAATCATATAGAAGGCTCCAACGGACTAGGTTACGAAGCACACAGCTTTGAGGGGACGTGAGAGTACTCTTGTTATCCCTCTGTGTGAATGCAGATGATCCGCCTGGGCTCACAGATGTTAAGGTCTGCGTAAGAAGAACCAAGAGTATGCCTTGGTTGCAATAATAAGGCAACCTAAAGACTAGGATAGACCAGCGCGAGTCGACGATAACCAGTTGACCCTGTGATAGCACGTCGTCGGCTACCTACCATCTTGAGTCTGTCGAGCATGAAAAGCGAAAAGGTGGAAAACTCCAAAAGACCATATACTTGCTATCTAATTATGGGTGAGGTTGGCCAATAGGTTTGTGGGGGCATAGAGGGCCTGCGTACAGTTCTCATTCTTGATATTCTTGGGTGCCTTTCATTAGTTGAGGTAGGGGTCAAGTGGGACCATAACCACAGTAAAAAAGACCGTAGCATCTGCATCGGCAGATAACTTAAAGCTCCCGACCGAGTTCCGTATTTCTTGATTTGCCCTGCCACGGGACTCGGGTCGCACATATAGAGGACATGTGAAACTAGATATCTAGCATGTTTAACGATACGATTGGGACGTAAAGTCTAGATAATTTAATTTATGATCATTGTGCTATAATATCAGGTAATTTAATTTATGCTTTAACAAACTATTGAGGCAAAGCTTGATTTACACTATAATGTGAATGAAGGACTTAAAATTATTGTAATAAGCTAAATTTTCAATAGATTTTAAATCAATATTTTGATTGGAATTTAAATTTGTACATTTTTTAAATTCATTTATTCTTAATGACAGAAATGAAATTGATTTTGTATGTAAGTACAATTTAAAAAATAAAATTGAACAACTGTTAAATAAGAATTTAATTGTTGAACTCACTCCCATTGGAATTTAATTAAGTTCATAAAATTAAATTTTAATTACATACTCGAATTATTGAGTATGTTGATATGCCAAAACCATTAAAATATAAAATTTTCCAAAATAGAAAGTAAGTAATATTTTAACTTTTGTTTTACATTTTTATTAGATTTTAACTTATGCAAAATATGCAAGACTTAAGTAAAATGTTTGCATTACTTAATGAGTAAGGAAATCAATCGAACAACTAGCTCTTAGCATATTAGGAAGTGGTGATAGACTATACTTTCAAATCTAAGGAAACTTGTTGTAACGACCCGAATTTTTATGGATAATAATTAATTAATACAATTACTTAAATAGTGATATAGTGATTTAAATAGATGTTTAATTAAATAATAGTGAATATTTAATTAAATTAAATAATAGAATAATATATTTATTTCCGGAATGATCGGAAATAACAAAATTCACAATACTGCGAATTGGATCATATATAATATATAATTCAGTTTAGAGTTGAATTGTATTATATAAACGATAGTTGAACATATAATTATATTATAATTTAAATCGAGCTCGAAATGGCACTGCAGTTCGTAATTTGGCAATTCGAACTTTAATTGAATATACATAATTCGTTTTAAATTGGATTTCTGTGAAACATGAAACATTTGAATTTGTTGAACGATATTTTTTCAATGGAAGAGAAAAATAGAGATTTCGTTGTGTAGATTTTGAGTTATGTCCAAATCAAATTTTAGAAAAGTCGATGTGGAATTCCTTTATAATTTATATCGATTAATTTTTATTATAAAAGGAATTTAATATAAATCGAATATCGATATAACTAGGAACTTTGAAATATTGAGCTATAAATCCAAATAGGAATATTTTAGAGCTATATGATATCGTCTGTGAATATATATATATATATATATATATATATATGATAATATTTATTTATTTATATTTAATTTAATTATTTTTAAATATATAAATATTTAAATGGGTTTATTTAGAGCTTTAAAAATAGCCAGTTTTGCAAACGACTGCCATTTTCGACGAAACTAATTTTGTTGGATACACAATATTAAATTATTGCTAGATTTCAATTTCCATGATTTTTGTAGTCAGTATGTGGCGGTATGGGATTTTAATGTGAAAAACAGTCAGTATTTTGACTGTTAAAAATACTCTGTCTGAGCAAACGGAGTCAAAATTTGATGAAACAAGTTTCGTTGGGTCTGTAATGTCTAACTCTAGGTGTATGTCCATTTTCGTCAAAATTGGGTATTAAATGTGATCATACGGGATTTTTAATTACAAACAGAAGTTACGATTTAATAAAAATCAATATAATAACATAATAAAATAATATAAAAATTTTCTATAAATACATTCTAATCATTCTAACCCTAAGGATATTTTTCCTCTAGTCAAAAATACAAGCCGACAACACTATACTCAAAAATTTGAAATGATCGTCTTTTAAATTTCCAAACAAATTGAATAAATTTCCATAAATTAAAAGATTTGTATATTTATGATCCTTGCGAGTAACTCTTCGATCTAGTATGGTTTTTATTTAACTCGACATCAATTTCTCACGCATGAAATAAACATAGCGTTGTTCTTTGAAGTTAGGGCTCGATGTATTGTGATAGTGGTGAGGAATTTGTTCGATTCGAATTCATTTTGTGGTCTGCGTTGGAATCCGCAACTAGTATACAAGTTTTGAGGGGTTCCATTGAAAAAGATATCGCACCATCCTTCCTGATTGTGCGTGAAGGAGCTGATAACTGCAACAATGGAGACAAGGGCGAGCTGAATTCTATCGGGTGGAGGATGAAGAGGATTCGAAGGGGGAGATAATGGTGTAGTTGGTTTATGGATTTATGTAAAGGAGAAAGAGAACAAGAAGCAAGAAGGAAGCGTCAATGGTTTTCTGGCGTGATTTGTACAGGAGCGAATTGGATTGGAGAGGAAGAAGTCATCGCGGGTTGGGTTTCTGAAGGGGAAAGTGGGCCTGGTCATATAGTTAAAGCCTGGTATTGAATTTAAATAGAAATCAATTTTAATTTAAATACCGTATAACTTGTAAATGACATAACTTATACATACTTTATCAGAAATAGAAAAACTGAATCCGTTGGGATCATATGGACGAGGGCTACACACTGGAACAGATCGGGAGTGAATTTGAGCTCGTTACAATTTATAGCGAAATAAATTGTCTGTCAGAATCAACTGACAGTTATCGTTATTTAACGATGATCATCCAAGGTGAGTAAAACTCAATAACTCTATCAGTTTATATTTTTATAAAGATAATATAGTAATGATAAATAATGATTGACTGTTGTGTGATGACTGTTTGGTTTAATAGCTGAATTGTTGGTTGAAATTATAGATAACGACATATATATAAATCGTTAATCAAATAATGATTTTGTTTAGAAGAATATTTCATATTGAAATGAAATCGATGTTATATTATATTGTGTAACATCTGTGGATGCAGGGATCGGAGGAATCCAACTGGATTCCTCAACATTTATTTTACTGTTTTTCATATATTGTAATATATGATGTGATATAAAATATGTTATTGATTATGTGTGTTTGAATGATATCGACCATTGTTATTTGGTATTTTAAATACCATATGTAGTACTGGAATTAAAATGGGAATTTTCAATGTGTATGTTGAAAATAAAATATGTTTATATAAAATCAAATGATTTTATAAAAAATAATTTCAAAGTGAATATTGAATAGAAAAGGAAATATTTGGAAAATGAATAGAGTTATATAAAAAGAGAATTTTACATTAGGAAGGTTTAGATCCGTGCTTCACACACGGGTGTAACTGATATTGATTTAAATTAAATATTTTGCAAACAAAATATTTATAAAGGAAATAGGGTCAAAATAGGAATTAAAATGGAGTTAAAGGAATAAAAACTGACTGGAGATTAGTTAAGTTAAGCAGCTGTCTAGGTATTGATCTGATGTTGGTTTCGGCCTTCGGGGTTAATACGTAGGGGGTTGCTCTCTTACTAGTTTACAGTTAGAGACCGATATATGTGAGAAGATAGTGATGCGTGAATCAGAAATGGAAACGTTTCCCAAAGTTAATAATGTTTATTTTCTAAAATTAGAAAACAAGGATTTGATGAGTATATGGAAACAAGAAATGGGGAAATGAGTAAATGTTGAGTGATGATTGATCGATAGAATTTCCATCTGGAAATAATATCGTTGTTTGCACATGTGTTTTTCTTTGATAGTTAACACACCGACTATTGAAGTCTTTGACCATTTTTTCGTCGTCAACACGGAGAGACCGGGATCAGATTCATTATTTGAACCACTCTGTATGGGCGTTACCGTTGCGAATCAAAAATGATGAAGATTATTTAAGACGGAGTTATGCAAGGACTGTTCAGTAAATCCAAGGTAGAAATTGCCTAAGATGGATTTACAGAATAGTGCCTTCGGATTTGTCCAGTCCCAGGACAACTTGAATGGACGAATGTCTGATAGAGTATATCTGGTAGATAGCGTAAGTTGATTGTTTCAAACTTATTTACGTTGGTGGCGGGGGAATTCGTTTCTCTTATCTTATACCCGTGGTATTTTTGGGGAAATCAATTTGTGATTTGGCGGGTATAATGATGTAGCATTCAAAGTAAATAAGGAGTGATCTGTTAAAGATATGTTATGACCTCAAGCCTCATAAAATGGGAAATAACAGAAATCAGGCAGGCAGCATGGCTAAACGGGTCGCATTTAAGTAGGGTATATTGTCACCATCTAGAGAATATTCATATTTGTTACTTCTTTCGCTTCCGTATCTCCCGGGAACGGTTATGTTGGTATACCAACCATAAGGTGATAATATATTTGGATCATTCAAGCGAAATGAATGGCCGGTCATGTGTGGCCGAGTTACAAGATGTTCTTGTTGAACTCCAGTGTATCGCTTCTAGAGTACACCGATCGGAAGGTGGATCCATACCTTGTCATAGTTGGAATCCATACCACAATAAGAGCCCGCGGTTTTGATTGAATATTATATATGTAGAACATAAGATGAAAGCGTTCTACTAGATTGTTATTTGTTTGATTTAGACATTATTATAATATTAGAAGAGCATTGTTTTTAAAGAAATGTTTTGGGTTATCATAAGGTAAAAGCCACTTCGCGTTTATGTGTGGATCGGTCTTACGATTATCATTTCTTTAGAAAGGATTTTAAAAGTTAAATAAATGATTGGAGTTTACTCACACCAGTCACATGACTGACCCGGAGTTTATTTTGTTTTCTTTTCCCTAAACTCTTGGGTGCCCAATTTTGTACGGGCAGTCAAGTAGTCGGGATTTACAAATGCACTAGAAGGAGCTGGAGCAGGAGGCTTCAGCAACGTTTTTATAGCTATTGTTTAATTCCGCTGTAATGTAAGTGTTATACTCTGATAATGTTACTGTATAAATATACTGATTTTATTTCAAAGTTATGTATCTATTATATATTGTTCGTTCCACTGTGAGATTCGTGTTTATTCTGATGTCGTATGTTCTTCTTCTTCTATTCTAAGTTTCTATCTTATCTATTCTCACCCTCTAATTTCTTTCATGGACTATCCGGTATTTCTGATGCTTGAATAGTCGACATCGAGTTTATGTCGGTTACTCAGGATCGTGAATTACCCGGGTCATTACAGTGGTATCAGAGCTTAAGGTTAAGTAATTACCTTGGCTCTGTGGCGTATTTGTTATTGATATAAAATGGTTTTATATTGTGGAGATATATTGGTTGAGTTTTTTATGAGTTCTGGTCGATTAGTTTGATCCACTATATCGGTATGAGTTAATAAACACTTGAATACGATGAACTGACATGGTATGTTTCTAAAAGAGGGTAAATGAAATCATTTTACCCGAAATATATTTTGTTATAAAAGGAATCTATATATAGGAATTATTATAATATATAGGATGTGTTGGTTGTTATTATAATCGAATGAGATTATAAATTGAAATGGTTATATAAATAACCGATCAGAATTCATATAAGTGTAATATATGAAATCAGATGAATTAAATCTGGATTAAAATCAGAATTTGGAATTGAAATTCCGAAAACATGAAAAGTGTTTGTAAATGGAATCGAATTAAGTATAGAGAATTTTAAAATCCTAGGAGATTTTAGAAATGTTTTCCAAGTGTTGGGAATAGTATTTTGAAATAGATTTCAAAATGGAAGTGTTTAGAAATGGTTTTGAAAGCGTTATAGTATTGGACTCACTTCGATCACTGGAAAATGGATTCTGAAGATGACTGCGCAGCATCACCGGTGTTCATTTTCGAGTTGTAAGTGACAGATTACTATCAAAGATTTTGTTTTGGAAATATTTTGCAAAAACAAGTTGTTTGATATTCGAACAAGATTGGTTGACTTTTGAAAAGCTAAGTTGTTTGAAAACTCCCAGGAAGAGACAGTTTAAAATAAAAACAAATTAAATAGAACTTTGTGAAACAAATTGAGATTTGAAATAAAGTCCGTTAAGTGGAAAATGGAATTAGAAAATAATGATATCGAGTAATTGTATTGGATTGATAAGTTAATAATTTGGAATCGAGAATAAAACTCGAGTTGAAATGAGATCTGGTTTGAATATAAGCGAATGAACCGATTGGAGTTGACTGAGATGACATTAGTGTATGCAGAATTGGTAACACATGGAAAGGATATGTTGATATGCCCGACAAAAAGGTACTAGTTTATATTTCATATTGGGTATGAGATTTTATGAGCCGAATTGGCAAGCCGCTTGGCTATTTGATTTTCTTTTGGGTTGAAGAAGGCCTTGAGAGGCGAGTGGTAGTTGTACAGATTGAGCCGTACATAGGAGGTGCTAGCGAAATTTTTTGAAATTTTAAGGTGTTAGAAAATTTTCAGGATTTTTTAAAATTTTCGTTAATAAGAAAGAATTAATATTTTATTTAAAATAAATTGGTTCAGCTGCAACTAAAGTTAAGAAGTGAACAAATAAATTTTAAACGGTCAATAGGGTTTGTTTTCATCCTTAGCAATTTCGAGGACGAAATTATTTTAAGGGGGGAAGAATGTAATGACCCCTAATTTTACGGATAATAATTATTTAATTTAATTATTTAAATAGTGATATAGAGATTTAAATTGCTGTTTAATTAAATAATAGTGAATATTTAATTAAATTAAATAATAGACTAATATATTTATTTCTGGAATGATCGGAAATAACAAAATTCACAGTATAATATGAATTGGATCATATATAATATATAATTCAGTTTAGAGTTGAATTGTATTAACAAATATATTATATAAACGACAGTTGAATGTATAATTATATTATAATTTAAATCGAGCTCGAAATGGCGCTGCAGTTTGTAATTTGGCGATTCGATCTTTAATTGAATATACAGAATCCGTTTTAAATCGGATTTCTGTGAAATAAGAAACGTTTGAATTTGTTGAATGATATTTTTCCAATAGAAGAGAAAAATCGAGATTTCGTTGTGTAGATTTTGAGTTAGTCCAAATCAAATTTTAGAAAAGTCACTGTGGAATTCCTTTATAATTTATATCGATTAATTTATATTGTAAAAGGAATTTAATATAAATCGAATATCGATATAACTGGGAACTTTGAAATATCGGGCTATAAATCCAGATAGGAATATTTTAGAGCTGTATGATATCGTATGTGAATATATATACGATATTATTTATTTATTTATATTTAATTTAATTATTTTTAAATATATTAATATTTAAATGGGTTTATTTTGAGCTTTAAAAATAGCCAGTTTTGCATACGACCGCCGTTTTTGATGAAACTAATTTTGTTGGATCCACAATATTAAATTATTGCTAGATTTCAATTTTCGTGATTTTTGCAGTCAGTATGTGGCCGTATGGGATTTTAATGTGAAAAATCAGTATTTTGACGGTTAAAAATACGCTGTGTGAGCAAACGGAGTCAGGATTCGATGAAACAAGTTTCGTTGGGTCTGTAATGTCAAACTCTAGGTGTATGTCCATTTTCATCAAAATTTGGTATTGTATGTGATCATACAGGATTTTTAGTTACAAATGGAAGTTACGATTGAATAAAAATCAATATAATAACATAATATACATTTTTCTGTAATTACATCCTAATCATTCTAACCCTAAGGATATTTTTCCTCTGTACTAGCCGCCAACACTATACTCAAAAAGGTGAAATGATCCTCTTTTAAATTTCCAAACAAAACGAATATATTTCCATAAATCAAAAGATTTGTATATTTATGATACTGGCAAGTGACTCTTCGATATAGTACGGTTTTTATTTAACTCGACATCAATTTCTCACGCATGAAATAAACACAGCGTGGTTCTTGGAAGTTAGGGCACGATGTATTGTGATAATGGTGAGGAATTTATTCGATTCGAATTCATTTTTGTGGTCTGCGTTGGGTTCCGTAACTAGTATACAAGTTTTGAGGGGTTCCATTGAAAAAGATATTGCACCATCCTTCTTGGTTGTGCATGAAGAAGCTGATAACCGCAACAAAGGAGACGACGGCGAGTTGAATTCTATCGTGTGGAGGAGGAAGAGAATTCGAAGGGGGAGATAATGGTGTAGTCGGTTTATGGATTTATGTAAAGGGTAAAGAGAACAAGAAGCAAGAAGGAAGTGGCAATGTTTTTCTAGCGTGATTTATACAGGAGCAAATTGGATTGGAGAGGAAGAAGTCATCACGGGTTGGGTTTTTGAAGGGGTAAGTGGGCCTGGTCATATAGTTAAAGCCCTGTATTGAATTTAAATAGAAATCAATTTTAATTTAAATACCATATAACTTGTAAATGACATAACTTAGACATGATTTATCAGAAATAGACAAAACTGGATCCATTGGGATCGTATGGATGAGGGCTACACACTGGAACTGACTGGGAATGAACTTAAGCTCATTACAATTTATAGCGAAATAAATTGTTTGTCTGAATCAACCGACAATTATCGTTATTTGACGATGATCTTCCAAGGTGAGTAAAACTCACTAACTCTACCAGTTTATATTTTTATAAAGATAATCAAGTAATGATAAATAATGATTGACTGTTGTGTGATGACTATTTGGTTGAATTGCTAATTGTTGATTGAAATTATAGATAACGATATATATAGATCGTTAATCAAATAATGATTCTATTTAGTAAAATATTTAATATTGAAATGAAATCGATGTAATATTATATTGTGTAACATATGTGGATGCAGGGAAAAAGGTCAGAGGAATCCAACTGAATTCCTCAACATTTATTTTACTGTTTTTCATATATTGATGTGATATAAAATCTGTTGTTGATTATGTGTGTTTGAATGATATCGATCATTGTTATTTGGTATTTTAAATACCATATACAATACTGGAATTAAAATGGGAATTTTCACTGTGTATGTTGAAAATAAAATATGTTTATATAAAATCAAATGATTTTATAAAAAGGAATTTAAAAGTGGATATTGAATAGAAAAGGAAATATTTGGAAAATGAATAGAGTTTTATAAAAAGAGAATTTTACATTAGGAAGGTTTAGACCCATGCTTCACACACGGGTGTGACATGATATTGATTTAAAGTAAATATTTTGCAAATAAAATAAGTATAAAGGAAATAGGGTTGAAATAGGAATTAAAATGGAGTTAAAGGAATTAGAAACTTGCGAGATATTAGTTAAGTTGAGCAGCACTCTTGGTATTGATCTGATGTTGGATTCGGCCTTCGAGGTTAATACGTAGGGGTTTGTTCTCTTACTAGTTTACGGTTAGAGACTGACATATGTGAGAAGATATTGATGTGTGAATCAGAAATGGAAACGTTTTCCAAAGTTAATAACGTATATTTTCTAAAATTAGAAAACAAGGATTTGATGAATATATGGAAATGAGAAATGGGGAAATGAGTAAATGCTGATTGATGATTGATTGATAGAATTTCCATATGGAAATAATATCATTGTTTGCACACGTGTTTTTCTTTGATCGTTAACTCACCAACTATCGAAGTCTTTGACCATTTTTCCGTCGTCAATACGGAGAGATCGGGATCGGATTCATTATCTGAAAACCACTCTGTATGGGCGTTAGCGTTGCGAATCAAATATGATGAAGATAATTTAAGATAGAGTTATGCAAAGGCTGTTTAGTAAATCCTAGGTAGAAATTGCCTAAGATGGATTTACAAAATAGTGCCTTCGGATTTGTCTAGTCCCAGGACAACTTGAATGGACAAATGTCTGATAGAGTATATCAGGTAGATCGCGTCAGTTGATCGTTTCAAATGTATTTACGGTGCTGGCGGAGGAATTCGTTTCTCTTAGCTTATACCTGTGGTATTTTTGGGGAAATCAATTTGTTATTTGGCCGGTATAAAGATATGGCGTTCAAAGTAAATAAGGAGTGATATGTTAAAGATATGTTATGACCTCAAGCCTCATCAACTGGGAAATGGCAGAAATTGGGCAGGCAGCATGACTAAGTGGGTCGCACCCACATAGGGTATATTGTCACCATCTAGAGAATATTCATATTTGTTACTTATTTCGCTTCTGTATCTCCTAGGAACGGTTATGTTGGTATACCAACCATAAGGTGATAATATATTCGGAACATTCAAGCGAAATGAATAGCCGGTCATATATGGCCGAGTTACCAGATGTTCTTGTTGAACTCCAGTGTATCGTTTCTAGAGTACACTGATCGAAAGGTGGATCCATACCTTGTCATAATTGGAATCCATACCCCAATAAGATCCCGCGGTTTTGATTGTATATTATATATGTAGAACGTGAGATGAAAGCGTTCTACTAGATTGTTATTTGTTTGATTTAGACATTATTGTAATATCAGAAGGGTATTGATTTTAAAGAAATGTTTTGGGTTATTGTGAGGTAAAAACCATCCATGTTTATGTGTGGATCGGTCTTACGATTATTATTAATTTAGAAAGGATTTTAAAAGTTAAACAAATGATTGGAGTTTACTCACACCAGTCACATGACTGACCCAGAGTTTATTTTGTTTTATTTTCCCTAAACTCTTGGGTGCCCAATTATCTTAACGAGGAACTTAGGGCTTAATGTGCATCCTTTCAAGAGGTTTCTGACTCAGTCCTGAATTGTATGGGCAGTCAAGTAGTCGGGACTTACATATGCACTAGAAGGAGCTGGAGCAGGAGGCTTCAGCAATGTTTTTATAGCTATTGTTTAATTTCGCTGTAATGTAAGTGTTATACTTTGATAATGTTACTGTATACATATACCGATTTTATTTCAAAGTTATGTATCTATTATATATTGTTCGTTCCGCTGTAAGATTCATGTTTACTCTAATGTTTTATGTTCTTCTTCTATTCTAAGTTTCTATCTTATCTATTCTCACCCTCTAGTTTCTTTTATGGACTATCCGGTATTTCCGATGCTTAAATAGTCGACATGGAGTTTATGACGGTTACTCAGGATCGTGTATTCCCTGGGTCATTGTACTTGTAGAATTTATGTATGCTTGTTATACAAAAGCATATTTAACACTAGCCATTTATTAGAATCAGTAGGAAACAAATCATAGTAGCTAGCAAAGCTTTCTTTTCAAAGCTAGAAACAGACATATGCTTACGTGTGCTTTGCACATTGAAAACCAAACCACTAATATTGATTCATACATGTGATGTCCGATCATATAGCTGAGAGGAATCACAGCTATTATACTAGGCAAGTTTATTTTTCTTTCCTATCACATTTACTTAAGAACTAAGTATGACTGTATGTGCACAAGGCCTTCTACACTTCAATCAATCAAAACAACAACTAGATCTTAGAACAACATAGGTGTTTTCATAGCAGAGAAGAAAATTGGTTTGCTTAAGAACCAAGCACATATTTTTAAGGTATTCTTGCATATGCTTTGTACACATCATTCTACCTAGCCATATATCACCTAAGAATGAGAATTGAAAACTTGAAAAGCACACAAGAATTCCCTTCAATCAAGTTGCACAGCTATGGTGTGACACTCAACACAGCTACTAAAAACATAGATTCAGCTACACTGTTCATTTCAGTCCCTATGATTTAAAAGCATGCATTGTTTATTCATATTTTATGCCTATAAATAGATATCAGTATACACACCATTCACTCACACACATTTGCCAAACCAAAGTAAGATATTTGTAGTGAGAACCCAAGAGCAAAACAGAACAGAGAATAGCCAAAATCTGTGAGTAAACTTTAAGTTAAATTTCATTTTTTGTTTTTCCACTTGGTTGTCTATTGGGTGATGCAAATATATTTGTTTATATGGTACACATATATAATTCACATGTTAATCTGTTGTTGGATGCAAAACAATATATGTCTTGTGAAAAGAGGAAAACAGGAGTATCGTGAGTAAACCCTTTCCTGTTACCTTTTTTAAACCGTGCTATAATCATATACTAATCATTTGATGCTATATAAGCTTGAATCCATAAATGAATACGTTTAAACAATGTCTGAACTTAATAGTTAAAGGTATATTGGATATAAAACTTGATGGCTTGTTTTCATGTTTATTGTGTACGCAAATGGTAATATATTGGTTCTATCTACCCTCAAAATCATTATCTAAATTCCTAGTAGACACTAGTCTCTGATCAATTTATGATAAGTGTTCATTTAATCTTATACATGTTGAAAATAAACCCATGGTATAATAAACTATATGGGTACAGTTTGAAATTATACAGTAAAAGAGGGTTTACTAACCAAGTTTTCAACCAATTAAATTTCAAGGATCCGTATGTTTTCGTATTTCTAAAATATGAATTTAGAAAGTAAAACCATGTATTTTAACGTTAGGGATAAGGAGATTTCTAGGCTGATCCGTAAATAAAAAACATAGCGGATTTTGGCGAACTCGGAAATCATGTGTTAAGGTGTTGAATCGGGAGGAGTGCATAAGGTTAGATAACATAGGAAAAATGTCATAAGATTTTTGCGGCGCATGGTTGGAGAGATTAAGATTTAGATTGGGTTTTTGCTTGTTTGAATGCCATAGTTGAGGGTGGAGACTGATGCTACGTGGTGGTAGCAGTGCACATTTTCATGACAAGGGTTTGGGGATGTTGTTTTCCTTCATACAAGTTAAATGGGAAAATCTAGTCGGAGTTGTTAGGAGTCGATCGGAGTTCATGGATGAGATCAGTAGGTGATGTTGAGTTTGTGGTAGAGGTTGCGTCAGATGCAATGGGGTTTAGTGATGAGAGCATGTGCACAACAGAGATGTGCACTGTGAAGAACTATTGAGAAAAGAAGAAGATGTGATAACAACAGAAGAAAGGAAGACAGAAATTGGGAGTTTTGCATCACGTGGATGCAGGATTGGCGCATGGCTCACTATTGGGTTTGTAAGAAGTTTACAATTTCAGAAGGAAGAGAAGAAGTAGGGGACTAAACAAAAACAGAAGGAAATGTTTGCCAGTTACTACGTTTAGGACTACCATCCTCGGATTTTAAACTATGTGGTACTATTCACAAGAAAATAGAACATGCAGCTAAATATGGACGGGTTGATTGATAAGAAGATGCCGATACTGGTTGTGAAACATCCTCTTTAATCAGACTGCACTTCCAGCCTTGGTTCATGTATGAAGTCTCGCATGTTTATGGTATGAAGTCGCCCATTAGGTCTGCCAAGCATCTGCCATTGAATATAATAGTTGTTTCTTTTTATAAGTACAAGTTAACTAGAACATTTTTATCAAATGACATGCAGGATTACAGTATCCGTTAAGTATAACTTTTTCATCAAATTTTGTTCAGCATAACCACAACGGTTTTTAACACAATTTATTGCTTACAAAAGGTCATCATCTGCAACCGCATTTCAATGCGAGTTTGAGGTACCTATGCAGTCCGAGTCAAATTGTGCTCCATCCGCTGAATTCATCATATCCATAGGTCCGAAATATGTTGCGTGCCTGTTAGTTGTGTGGACAAAGTCCTAGCCTGTTACTAGTTGAGTTTAACGCAAAAACAACAGTAAACGACGTAGTGACATCTCTTGTATTAAGCGGTTGACCTGTTATAGCTTAAAGAATTAATTATCTGTATTCAGAAGTTTTTCTTTGGTCGCCTTAGTCTTTAACGCAAATATTAACGCTTTCTTATTTCATATGGTGATACTGTTGTATATTGTAATAATAGGACGTAGAGCAGTAGAAGTTAAAGAATGCTTCACATTGAATTGGCATATGGTATAGATAGTTGCTACTTAGTCCATAAAATGCTAGGTCCGTTTCATTCATTTGCATTAAATTTTAATAGGAGAAACAGGGAAAGTATTAACTAAAAGCAAAAGGGATTAAGTAAAAATAGAAAAGTAGAAAAAAATAAAGAGCACAACAGATGTAAATCGAATGAGAAGAAAGGAAGCATGATCGAGTAATGGAGCCACGTTGATCGATGATGCGACAAGTTTGGCAAGAAACCTATAGCCAGAAAAGAGAGAGATAAGGGAAGTAGCAGATTTAAACAAAAGAAAGAAAGTTGGGCTTAGGTGGTATAACCACGTTGATGCGGATGGGTGTTGAGTTCGGCAAGAAGATCAATAAGAAAACTAGAGAAGGAGTGTTTTGGAATTGAAATTAAATATATAATATCTCCTTTCATAAAGATAGCAGTTCACAAGGAACAGAGAAGATTATCGAAAAAAGAAAGGAGTAGTAGTAGATTGAAGAAACTTGGGAAGCAGTAAGGTAAACGGGAGTTGGCTTAAGGATTTGGGCCGGTTTGGGCCTGTGTAAAATTAAAATAAAATAGTAAAGAAGATAAGATATTAGGGGAAAGAAGCAAGAAGTAATGGAAGTGTAAGTAGAAAATAAGGAAAAAATGAATATAAACAAAAAGAGATTTTTAATGTAATAGGAAGGAGAAAAGATGCCAAACATTTTGGCAATGGGAGGAAAGACATTAGATGGGAAATGGATCGCAGTGGCTTGACTTAAAAAGGGTTAACAAGTTTTAAAAATAAACAAAAAGGAAATATAAAATAAAAGAAGAAAAATAAAAATAAATAAAAAGAGGTTTTAAAAATTAATAGGAAGAAAGAAGTCAACGTTTTGGTCCAGTAGAAGGGAAACCTTAAGAGGAAGATTAATCGTAGGTAAATAGGTTTAAAGGGGTTTTCAACAATTTTAGAAATCAAACGAAAAAGGAAATAATAAAATAGAAAGCGGTATAAATTAAGGTATTAATGATTGTTTAGAAATAAAAAGATAATTTACAAAGTGTGACCAAGGTTTAAAATGCATATTTTTTTTCTATAAACAAGCTAACATTTTTGAAAGAAATACCATGCGCGAAGCACACGCTTTAGTTGTTTATTTATAATGGACCGTCAAATATCTAGATTTTCACCAATATAGAGATATGTTATTTTGTTTTGTCGAGGTGTATAAATTAGATAGGATATAAAATGAATTATACTTAATCTAGTTCATTTTATGCTGATAACTATTTCTTTAAAGAAATGTTTGACACAAATGAATATTGAAATCTGTTTCTTAAGTATTGGTTAACTGTAAAAGACATTATGCTAATCATTTCGAAGAGGCTGGAATTAATATTCCACTTCAATTTGATTTATACGTCGTGTATCAGAAGTTATTGAGAAAATGAAGACAAAGATATGCAAGGGCTATTTTGTTTTACATAATAGTGCCTTCGGTTTGTCCAGTCCCTGGACAACTTGTATGGTCGGGTGTCTAACAACGTATATCTATCAGATCTTACACATCGACTTTTCTCAAGTATATTACGTTGGTGGCGGAGGAATTCATTTCTTTTAGCTTCATGCCTGTAAAGTATTTGGGAAAATAAATAATGTGTTCTGACAGATATGACGGTGTGGCATCTAAAGTAATTGAATAAGTGATCTATCAAAAACGATGAAATTGACCTCAAGCTTCACAACCGGAAAATGACAAAAATCGGGCAAGCAGCATGGCTATGTGGGTCGTTCCCATCAGCATGTATTGACACCATCTAGAGAATATTCACTTTGTTACTTCTTTCGCTTCTGTATCTTCAGGTAACGGTTATGTAGGACCCAACCGTCGATGATAATATATTCGATACCCTCAAGAGAAATGAGTGGTCGGTCATGTGTGGGACGAGTTGCAAGATGTTCTTACTGAACCCAGTGTATTCCCTTCTAGAGATACACTATCGGAAGGTGGTTCCATACCTTGTCATTCTTGGAAATCCATTATCCATAAGCGCCAAGCAGTTTTGTTTGTATACTATGTAGTGGAATGTGGCCTACAAGCATTCTCCTAGATTCTAAATTATTTGTGGAAAAACTCTAGACACTATGATAATATCTGATTTAAAGTATACAAAATGATTTATTCTCATAAGGTAAAAACTAGTTCTGTGCTTACGGCGTGGTCTTATGAGATGTTTTTTATTTCTTTGCTTGTTTTAAAAATTGTTACTCATACCAGTCCCTTGACTGACCCGGAGTTTAATTTGCTGTGTTTCCTTAAGCTCTTGGGTACTCATAACACTTGTTATGAGTAGACAAGTGAACCAGGTATTCGATAATTCCTTGGACTTAACCGGATGGTTTCTGCTAGACGATCTATATATTATATCTATGAAGTTTGCAGGTCAGTTATCAGTATTTATGTATAATTATGAAGTATGTGAGTTGAAATGGAAATATATCCATGTACCCGATGTACTCTACTATGATGCATAAGACTCTGATGTATCGTATTATGTTATATTATATTTTGTTCAAGTTCCGTTGTGAGATTCTGATGTTTTCTTTAGTTCTATATAGCATCTATTCTTAATCTTGAAAAAATGGAACAACTTCCGAGGTGTTCGAAAGTTGGGTCTTTACAGTTGGTATCAGAGCTTAGGTTACTGAATACCAAGGCTTTGGGTGAGTATTGAGAGAGCGTATTTATAATTATATATATATAAGGTTCAACTTGAGTTATATAATTAAGTTTTGATTGTCAACCTGTTAAAGTGATTTAGTATGAGTAGCCGTGGACGAAGAGGTCGAACTAGTGGAACTGCCTCTATAGATAGACATATCACCAACCAAAATCAAATAGAAACTATGGAAGAAGTTATCCCAGTACAACCAAAGTCAAATTTCGTGACTACCTATAAGGATTATAACACTCTAGGAGGAAGAGTTTTTAAGGGAACCGAATATTTTATAGAAGTTCAAGCATTGTTAATGTCCTGTGGGAGAATTTTTAAGGGGTTGGAATTAAACAATGAGCAGAAACGTCTATTCACTTCGTGGCAACTACAAGGAGCTGCAGTAATCTGGTGGGATGCACAGACCACGAATATTTCTGAAGATGAGTTTGCTTGGGAAAATTTTCAAAAAGGAGTTAAATTTATTTGGGTCAGCCTAAGAATTGGTTGAATAAAGTAGAATCAAATTAGCATAATATTTATTCGTACCAATAAAGTTAAAATTTTAAATTGAATAAAATTTGGATTTCCACTAAATTAGGTCTAAGCTTAAATTAATAGCTGAATATGAACTCAGGAAAATTGAACAGGTTGATTTTGGAATAAAATCAGAATTTTGAGTTCCGAAATGAAGATAACTGATTTAAGAATTAGTTAGTTAAGGGAGACTGCAGATGGAACTTAACAAGTGAATTATCATGATGAGATGAGTATGGATTCGTGTTTTAAAAGAGAATTTGGGACAGATATATATGTTTGAACTTGATTGAATCGAATCAATGAAGTAGATCATATTTGGAAATTATTTTCCAAATATAATCAAGGATATTCTAGAGTCATATAGGTTAATATGGTATTAAGATTTTGGAACCAAACTTGAGACTGGTTAAGTTGAATACTTTTCTGGGTATTGATTTGATATTGATTTCGGTCTCCGGGATTGATACTTAAGGGATTATTCGCTTACCAATTTACAGTCAGGAACTGATGGATATTGAGGAATTGAAATACAAATATTGAAATGTTTTCCAACCAAAGTAATACATATTTCTAGTTATAAACTTAAGATTATAGAAATTAAATATATAATATCTCTATTCATAAAGATAGAAATTCACAAGGAACAGATAAGATTATAGAAAAAAGAAAGGAGTATTTGTAGATTGAAGAAACTTGGGAAATAGTAAGGTAAAGGGGAGTGGGCCTAAGGATTTGGCCGGTTTGGGCCAGTGTAAAACTAAAATAAAATAGAAAAGAATATAAGAAATTAGGGGTAAGAAGCAAGAAGTAATGGAAGTGTAAGTAAAAAATAAGGATAAAAATGAATATAAATAAAAAGAGATTTTTAATGTAATAGGAAGGAGAAAAGAAGCCAAACATTTTGGCGATGGGAGGAAAGACATTAGACGGGAAATGGATCATATTGGCTTGACTTAAAAAGGGATAACAAGTTTTAAAAATAAACAAAAATTAAATATAAAATGAAAGAAGAAAAATAAAAATAAACAAAAAGACGTTTTAAAAATTAATGGGAAAAAAGAAGTCAACATCTTGGTCCGGTAGAAGGGAAACCTTAAGAGGAAGAGTAATCGTAGGTAGATGGGTTTAAAGGGGTTTTCAACAAGTTTAGAAATCAAACGAGAAAGGAAATAATAAAATAGAAAGCGGTATAAATTAAGTTATTAATGATTGTTTAGAAATAAAGATAATTTACAAAGTGTGACCAAGGTATAAAAGGCATATAATTGTCATATAAACAAGGTAACATGTTTGAAAGAAATACCGTGTGCGAAGCACACGCTTTAGTTGTTCATTTATAATGGACCATCAAATATCTAGATTTTTAGCAATACAGAGATATGCTATTCTATTTAGTCGAGGCTTATAAATTAGAGAGGATATAAATTAAATTATACTTAATCCAGTTAATTTTAAGCTGATAACTATTTCTTTAAAGAAATGTTTGATACAAATGAATATTGAAATCTGTTTCTTAAGTATCGATTAACCATAAAAGATATTACGCTTATCATTTAATTCGAAGAGGCCGGAATTAATATTCCACTTCGATTTGATTTATACGCCGCATGTCAAAAGTTATTGAAGAAAATTGAAGACAGAGTTATGCAAGGGCTATTTTGTTTTACAGAATAGTGCCTTCGGTTTGTCCAATTCTAGGACAACTTGTATGGTCGGGTGTCTGACAACGTATATCTAACAGATCTTACACATCGACTTTTCTGAATTATATTATGTTGGTGGCGGAGGAAACGTTTCTCTTAGCTTTATGCCCATAATGTATTTGGGAAAATAAATTGTGTGTTCTGACAGATATGACGGTATGGCACCCAAAGTAATTGAAGAAGTGACCTGTCAAAAAGGACGAAATTGACCTCAAGCTTCACAACCGGAAAATGACAAAAATTGGGTAGGCAACATGGCTATGTGGGTCGCTTCCATTAGGGTGTATTGTCACCATCTAGAGAATATTCACTTTATTACTTCTTTTGCTTCTGTATCTCCGGATAATGGTTATGTGGGCCCAACAATCGGTGACAATATATTCAATAACTCAAGTGAAATGAGTGGTCGGTCATGTGCGGGCCGGGTTGCAAGATGTTCTTGTTGAACCCAGTATATTCCCTTTTAGAGATACACTATCGAAAGGTGGTTCCATACCTTGTCATAGATGGAAATCCATTATCCATAAGCGCCAAGAGGTTTTGTTTCTATACTATATAGTGGAATGTGAGATGCAAGCATTCTCCTAGATTCTAAATTATTTTTGAAAAAACCCTAGACACTATGATAATATTTGATTTAGAGTATACAAAATGATTTGTTCTCATAAGGTAAAAACCTGTTTCATACTTATGGCATGGTCTTATGAGATATGTTTTATTTCTTTGCTTGTTTTAAAAATTGTTTACTCATACCAGTCCCCTAACAGACCCAGAGTTTATTTTTCTGTGTTTCCCTAAACTCTTGGTTACTCATAACACTTGTTATGAGTAGACAAGTGAACCAGGTATTGGATAATTCCTTGGACTTAACTAGTTGGGATGGTTTCTGCAAGACGATCTGTATATTATATCTATGAAGTTAGCAAGTTAGTTATTAGTATTATGTATAATTATGAAGTTTGTGAGTTGAAATGGAAATGTGTCCATGTATCAGATGTACTATACTATGATGTATTATGACTCTGATGTATCGTACTATATTATATTATATTTTGTTCATGTTCTGCTGTGAGATTCTGATGTTTTATGTAGTTCTGTCTTGTATCTATTCTTAATCTTAAATAATGGCACAACTTCCGAGGTGTTCGAAAGTTTGGTTGTCACAGTTGGTATCAGAGCTTAGGTGACTGAATACCTAGGCTTTGGGTGAGTATTGAGAGAGCGTATTTGTAATTATATATATATATAGATTGTCCAACTTGAGTTATATAATCAAGTTTTGATTATCGACTTGTTAAAGTGATTTAGTATGAGTAGCCGTGGATGAAGAGGTCGAACTAGTGGAACTACCACTACAGATAGACATACCACCAACCAAAATTAAGTAGAAACTATGGAAGAAGTTATCCTAGTTCAACAAAGTCAAATTTCATGACTATCTACAAGGATTATAACACTTTAGGAGGAAGATTTTTTAAGGGAACTAAATCTTTTATAGAAGTTCAAGCATGGTTAAGGTCTTGTGAGAGAATTTTTAAGGGGTTGAAATTAAACAATGAGCAGAAATGTCTGTTAGCTTCATGGCAACTACAAGGGGCTGCAGCAATCTAGTGGGATGCATAGACGGCGAATATTTCTGAAGACAAGTTTATTTCAGAAAATTTTCAAAAGGAGTTAAATTTATTTGGGTCAGCCTAAGAATTGGTTGAATAAAGTTGAATTGAATTAGGATAATATTTAATCGTATTAATAAAGTTAAAATTATAAATTGAATAAAATTTGGATTTCCACTAAATTAAGTCTAAGCTTAAGTTTGTAGCTGAATATGAACTCAGGAAATTTGAACAGGTTGATTTTGGAATAAAATCAGAATTTTGAGTTCCAAAATGAAGATAACCGATTTAAGAATTAATTAGTTAACGGAGACTGCAGATGGAACTTAACGAGTGAATTAGCCTGATGCGCTGAATATGGATTCGTGTTTTAAAAGAGAATTTGGGATAGATATATATGTTTGAATAGGATTGAATCGAATCAATGAAGTAGATCAGATTTGGAAATTATTTTCCAGATGTAATCAAGGATATTCTACAGTCATATGGGTTAATATGGGATTAAGATTTTGGAAGCTAACTGGAGATTGGTTAAGTTGAATACTTTTCTGGGTATCGATTTGATGTTGATTTTTGTCTTCGGGATTGATACTTAAGGGATTATTCGCTTACCAATTTACAGTCAGGAAGTGATAGATATTGAGGAATTGAAATACAGAGATGGAAATGTTTTCCAACCAAAGTAATATATATTTCTAGTTATAGAAATGAATGTAAATAATAACAAATTGTTGATGTGTGTTTATTATAACTCTAGTTATAATTGGAATCTACTGCCTAATCTTTAATTTCGGGGACGAAATTATTTTAAGGGTGGTAGATTGTAATGCCTCGGATTACTATTGACTTTGAAAAGCGATAATTTATTGATTTCATTAATGATCTATTTAAATTAAATTAATTAGAGTTAATATTTGTAGAAATTCAAATTTTGATCTTTTAATCCTATGTACGTAGATGTATGAATGTATATATGTGTTATACATATATATTAGTTTGTTACAAAATATTTATTAAGGTATACATGTAAAAATAGAAAGTAAGTAGTATTTTAACTTTTGTTTTACATTTTTATTAGATTTTAACTTATGCAAAAATAAGCAAAACTTAAGTTAAATGTTTTCATTACTTAATGAGTAAGGAAATCAATCAAACAACTAGCTCTTAGCACGCTAGGTAGTGGTGACAGGCTATACTTTCAAATATAAGGAAACTTGTAGAATTTATGTATGTTGGCTATACAAAAGCATATTTTACACTAGCCATTTATTAGAATTAGTAGGAAACTGATCATGGTAACTAGCAAAGCTTTTTTTCAAAGCTAGAAGCAGACATGTGCTTACGTGTGCTTTGTACATTGAAAACTAAACCACTAATATTGATCCATACATGTGCTGGCTGATCATATAGCTGAGAGGAATCACAGCTATTATACTAGGCAAGTTTTTCTTCCTTTCCTATCACATTTACTTAAGAATAAGTATGACTGTAAGTGCACATGGCCGTCTACACTTCAATCAATCAAAATAACAGCTAGATCTTAGAACAACATGGGTGTTTTCATAACAGAGAAGAAAAATGGTTTGCTTAAGAACCAAGCACATATTTTAATGGTATTCTTGCATGTGCTTTGTACACATCATTCTACTTGGCCATAGATCACCTAAGATTGAGAATTGAAAACTTGAAAAGCATACACGAATTCCATTCAATCAAGATATATGTAGTGAGAACCCAAGAGCAAAACAGAACAGAGAATACCCAAAATCTGTGAGTAAACTTTAAGTTAAATTTCATTTTTTGTTTTTCCACTTGGTTGTCTATTGGGTGATGCGAATATATTTGTTTATATGGTACACACATATAATTCACATGTTAATCTGTTGTTGGATGCAAAACAATATATGTCTTGTGAAAAGAGGAAAACAGGAGTATCGTGAGTAAACCCTTTCCTGTTACCTTTTTTAAACCGTGCTATAATCATATAATAATCATTTGATGCTTGTATATATGCTTGAACCCATGAATGAATACGTTTAAACTATGTCTGAACTTAACAGTTAAAGGTATATTGAATATAAAACTTGATTGCTTGTTTTCATGTTTACTGTGTACGCAAATGGTAATACATTGGTTTTGTCTACCCTCAAAATCATTATCTAAGTTCCTAGTAGATACTAGTTTCTGATCACTTTATGATAAGTGTTCATTTAATCTAATACATGTTGAAAATAAACCCATGGTATAATAACTATATGGGTACGGTTTGAAATTATACAGTAAAAGAGGGTTTACAAACCAAATTTTCAACCATTTAAATTTTGAATTTCAAGGATCTGTATGTCTTCGTATTTAACAAATATGAATATAGAAAGTAAAACCATGTATTTTAACGTCAAGGATAAGGGGATTTCTGGGTTGATCCGTAAATAAGAAACATAGCGGATTTTGGCGAATTAGGAAATCATGTTGTAAGATGTTGAATCGGGAGGAGTGAATAAGGTCAGAATACATAGGAAAAATGTCATAAGATTTTTACGGTGAGTGGTTGGAGAAATCAAGATTTAGATTTGGTTTTTGCCTGTTTGAATGCCGGAGTTAAGGGTGGAGACTGATGCTACGTGGTAGTTGATTGCAGATTTTCGTGACAAGGGTTTGTGGGTGTTGTTTTACTTCATACAGGTTAAATGGGGAAATTCGTGCCGGAGTTGTTAGGAGTCAAATTGGAGTTCATTGACGAGATCAGCAAGTGATGTTGAGTTTGTGGTAGAGGTTGTGTCCGATGCAGTGGGGTTCGATGATGTGTGCATGTGCACACTAGAGATGTGCACTGTGAAGAACTAAAGAGAAAAGAAGAAGAAGTGAGAAATATAGAAGAAAGAAAGACAGAAATTGGGGGTATTGCTTCATGTGGATGCGGAGTTGACGCATGGCTCACTATTGGGTTGGCAAGAAGTTAACAATGTCACAAGGAAGAGAAGAAGCAGGGGACTAAACCAAAACAGAAGGAAATATTTGCCAATTACCATGTTTAGGACTACCATTCTCGGATTTTAAACTATATGTACTATTCACAAGAAAATAGAACTTGCAGCAAAATATGGAAGGGTCGATTGATAAGAAGATGTCGATACCAGCTATGAACCATCCTCTTTAATCAAACTGCACTTCCAGCCTTGATTCATGTATGAAGTCACGCATGTTCGTGGTATGAAGTCGCCCATTAGGTCTGCTAAGCATCTGCCATTGAATATAAGAGTTGTATCTTTTTATAAGTACAAGTTAACTATAACATTTTTATCAAATAACATGCAAGATTATGGTGTCCATTAAGTATAACTTTTTCATCAAATTTTGTTTAGCATAACCACAACGGTTTTTAACACAATTTATTGCTTGCAAAATGTCATCATCCGCAACCGTATTTCCATGCGAGTTTGAGGGACCTATGCATTATGAGTCAAATTTCGCTCCATTCGCTGACTTTATCATATCCACGAGTCTGAAATATGTTGTGTGCCTGTTAGATGCGTGGATGAAGTCCAGGCCTGTTACTAGTTGAGTTTAACCCAAAAACAGAAGTAAACGATGTAGTGACATCTCTTGTATTAAGCAGTTGACCTATTATAGCTTAAATAATTAATTATCTGCATTTTGAAGTTTTTCTTGGTCGCCTGAGTCTTTAACAGAAACTACTAATGCTTTCTTATGTCATATGGTGATGCTGTTGTATATTGTAATAAAATGATTTGGAACAGTAGAAGTTAAAGAATGCTTCTCATTGAATTGGCATGTAGTATAGATAGTTGCTACTTAGTCCATAAAATGCTAGGTCCGTTTCATTCATTTGCATTAAATTTTAATAGGAGAAACAAGGAAAGTATTAATTAAATGCAAAGGGGATTAAGTAAAAATAGAAAAGTAGAAAAAAATAAAGAGAACAACAAATGTAAATCGAATGAGAAGAAAGGAAGCACGATCGAGTAATAGCGCCAAGTTGATTGATGATGACGACAAGTTTGGCAAGAAACCTGTAGCCAGAAAAGAGAGAGAAAAGGGAAGTAGCATAGTTAAATAGAAGAAAGAAAGTTGGGCTTTGGTGGTGTAACCACAATGATGCGGATGGATGTTGAGTTCGGCAAGAAGATCGGCAAGTAAACTAGAGAAGGAGTGTTTTGGAATTGAAATTAAATATAAAATATCTCCATTCATAAAGATAGCAGTTCACGAGAACAGAGAAGATTATAGAAAAAAAGAAAGGATTAGTAGTAGATTGAAGAAACATGGGAAGTAGTAAGGTAAAGGGTAGTGGGCCTAAGGATTTAGGCCGGTTTGGGCAAGTGTAAAATTAAAATAAAATATAAAAGAAGATAAGAAATTAGGGGAAAGAAGCAAGAAGTAGTGGAAGTGTAAGTAGAAAATAAGGAAAAAGATGAATATAAATTGTAATGACCCGGGATTTTGTCGACTTTGGTTATCGCCATAAACTCAATGATGACTAACCAAACGTCGAAAATACCGGATGATTAATGAAAGAAGATAGAGGGTGAGGAAAGATAAGATAGAAACTTAGAATAGAAGGAGAAGAAGAACACAATATCAGAGTAACACGAATCTCACAGCGGAACGAATAAATATATTTCATAACATAACTTTGAAATACAAATCTGTACTTGAATATACATATCATTATCAAAGTACAACACTTACAACACAGCAGAAATAACTATAACTATATGATCCTGAAGCCTCCTGCTCCAAGCTCTTCCAGTATATCTGTAAATCCCGACTACTTGACTGCCCGTACAAATTTAGGAACCCAAAAGTTTAGGGAAAACAAAACAAAATAAACTCCGGGTCAGTCATGGGACTGGTATGAGTAAAACAGTTTAAAACATTTTAAGCAGGTAAATGATATCTCATAAGACCACGCTGTATAATGGAATGGGTTTTTCCCTTATGAGAACCCAAATTATCTTTATATCAAAAACCCTTTGATATTATAATAATGTCTATCAACCACAATATAATAATCATCTAGCAGAAACACTTTCATCTCACGTTCTACATATATAGTATACAATCAAAACCGCAAGCACGTATTGGGTAATGGATTTCCAACTATGACAAGGTATGGAACCACCTTTTGCTAGTGTACCTCTAGGAAGGAATACACTGGGTTCAACAAGAACATCTTGCAACCCGGCCACACATGACCGACCACTCATTTCGCTTGAGTGTATCGAACGTATATCACCAACGGTTGGGATCAACAACCGTTTCCCGAACGGGACAGCATCAACAATAGATTTTTAGAAGTAAATGAAACTCTAGATCAGGTGATTATACACCCTACTTTGGTGCGATCGATTTAGCCATGCTGCCTGCCCGATTTCTGTCATTTACCGGATGATGAGGCTAGAAGCTACGCTTTATCATCACACCAGATTCACTTTGAATGCCACATTGTCAAATCCATCAAATCACCGATTGACGTCCTCAACCATACATTATGTGTTAGATAAAAGATGTTTCCTTCTCCGCTTCCACTCTTGGTACGATTGGAGAAATCAATATACGTGATCGTCTGGAAATACTATGTCAGACATCCATCCATACAAGTCATCCAGGAACAGGATGAACCGAAGGCACTATTCTGTAAACAGGATAGCCTTGCATACCTCCGTCATCAATTTCGTTTGGCATATATGATTCGCAACGCTTATGCCAATACAGAGTGGTCCTTTGGATAATAATCCAACTGGTCTCTCCATATTAACAACGTTAAAATTGTCAAAACATCGATAGTCTATGGTTTAACTATCGAAGAAAAACAGGTATGCAAACAATGATATTATTTCCAAATGGAAATTTATATCGATCAAACATCATTCAACATTTATCTCTTTATTTAATTAATTTACTTATCTCCTGTTTCCCTATATTCAATATTTCTTATTTTCTAAATTTGGAAAATATACGTTATTAACAATGGAAAACATTTCCATTTCTTGTTTTCTTTATTAGAAAACATTTCCGGTTTCTTATTTGGAAAACATTTCAAAGCTTTTTCATTGGACTTAGACAGATGTTTAAACAAACCATCGCGGTGACAACTCAAAATCATTTCCTTTAGTTACTAAATTCACTTAACCATCCTTTACTATCGAACCTTAACCATTCCTTAGTTAAAATGAAGTCAATCAAGTTGGGGTAATACTACCTCTCAGACCTTAACTGAACAATGTTTCTAACCTTGAAATAGACAAAGTTCACCCTTCTAATTCTTTAACAAACTTCCTTACGTAACTCTCTTTTGAATCATCTTTATTCGATAATTCTTTCCTTCGAATAAGGTATATTCGATAACTCTCTTCAATTTACTCTATTCGATAAACCCTTATCAATTAACTCTATTGGACTAACGCTATTGGATTAAATCTATTTGATTTAACTCTAGTCGATAACTCCTTTAACTCTATTTGAATAAACCAAATTCGATTAACTCCTTTAATTCTATTCAAATAAACTATATTCGATTTATTCCTTTAACTCCATTTAACTCTATTCGAATAACTAATATTTGATAACTCTATTTAACTCTTATTCGAATAACTAATATTCGATAACTCCTTTTCTTTATTCGAATTACAAATATTCGATTAACTCAATTGATTCTATTTGAATAAACTATATTCGATTAACTCCTTTATTTTAACTGTAATCGATAAATTCTAACTGGTTAACTCTTATTCGAACAACAAATATTTGATTAACTCTATTCGAATAACTAAATTCGATTCGACTAACCCCTTTTCGAATAACATATTCGATTTACTAATTTTCGAATACCTTATTCGATTGACTCCCTTCGGATACCATATTCGATTTAACTCTATTCGAATAACTAAATTCGATTAACTCCTTTTCGAATAAACTATTCATTTATAAAGATTTACTTTTAGTAACGGTTCTTCACTTTACAAATGATTTCCCTTTTAGTAACGTTTTCCTTTTTATAACGTTTTCCTTTTTATAACATCCTATTCGATTATAAACAAATTTCCTTTTTACAACTCTATTTATTTTCTAAATATTTCCTTTTTATAAAATCTCCTTTGATTGTTGTAAATATTATCTCTTTTATAAAATCCTTTGATTTTATAAATAATCTATTTTCAATATTCATTTTGAAAATTCCCTTTTAACTATTCCGGTATGTTATGGTATTTAACACATCAAATCACGATGATCAGTATCGTTCAAACACATATAATTGACAACAGATTATATACCATATCATATATCACAAAATATGAATCACAGTAAAATAAATGTTGAGGAATCCAGTTGGATTCCTCCAACCTGTTTCCCTGCATCACAGATGTTAAACAATATAGATAACATCACTTTCAGTTCCATATGATATCTCTGTTAAACAGAATCAATATAGAAATTTAACTAACTGACTAGCAGTTCAATCCAACAGTCAACATGCAGTCAATCAGCCAATATTTAATAGTTCTACAAATACAACATGAAATTATAAACTGTTCAGAGTTAGTGAGATTTACTCACATTTTCAGTTCATCGTTAAAGAACGATAAACTGTTGTTTGATTTGAATCAAAGAGTTTATTTCGCCATAATTTCAAACGAGTTCCACTCTACTCCCAGTCAGTTCCAGTGCGTAGCCACTTTCCATACGATCCCAACGGATTTTGTTTCACTCAATTCTGATAACATATGAATGAGTTATCACGTTCAGAAGTTCCATATATTATTAGATTAAAACAAACTTTATTTATTTACTTTCTTATCGGGCCTCACCTATCTGAATTCGGCCCAACAACCCTTTTAAAGCCCACTGCGCTGAATTCCTTTCTTCCCTCCTGGTCATTTCGGTTCCACCGTAACTTTCGATAGCCATTACCTAGATTTTCAAAGCCCCCTCCTCCATTTCTACTTAGCTAAAATTCAATTACAATGGTATTGGGCCTTAACCACTTTAGCCAGCCCACCCTCATACTATTCGAACCCAGACCGGTACCACTCTATTCATCTTCTCCCAAAAACAACTTCGACGAGCTCCTCCAAATACACAGCCAATTCCCAATGTTTTGCAGTGGCTCGTTCTTCATCTAAATCCAAAACCGGATGAACCATTCAACTCCGCCTTCTCTCCTCTTCCTCCATATACCCAAACATCACAACTCGCACGCTCCAATCAGGTTGCGTCTCCTGTATTCCTTCCGCCAGTACAGTATACGAATGACATTTTTTATCACCTAATCCTTCAAAAACTTGCACGTAGGTGCTAAAATACACCATGAATCTAAATCTAACCACCAATAATCAATTAAGTGCTTCAATCCATCAAAAATACCAGCCCTATATCTCGCTATTGATAACCGCAGCGAATGTAATTCCCGTGGAATCCAAAATCAAGAGTATTATAGTGAAGTTTTCTTCGGAATGAACACAATGGTATAGGTTTTCCAATTTAAAAGAATTTATACGAATTTATATGAATTAATGAAGATATAAATGATTTACTGGAGAAAGAAATTAACGGCGGAAAGTGTTTTGACTAGAGGAAAAATAAAGAGCAAGGTTTAGAGAAAATTGTGATATTTATAGGGTAAATATATAATTTTATATTCGAATATTATATTTAATTTTAATCAACCGCTATTTGTCTTGGTCCTATAAAATTCCTATGATTACATATCACACCCAAAACTCATGAAAATTGGCACGCAGCTATTGTTCGACATTGCGGTCCCAACGAAACTGGTTTCGTCGAATTCCGACTTCGTTTGCTCACACAACGTATTTTTAACCGTCAAAATATCGACTGTTTTTCACTTTAAAAATCCGTATGGCCACATACTGACTTCAAAAATCACGGAAATCTAAATCTAGCAATAATATAATATTGCGGATCCAACAAAATTAGTTTTCGTCGAATTTTGAGGTCATTTGCAAAACTGACTATTTTTAAAGCTTTGAGTGGCCCATTTCAAATATATAAATATATTTAAATATAATTAAATTAAATACATTAAAAATAAATATTATCATCTATATTCACAGTGGAATACCATACAGCTCTAGAATATTCCTATATGAATTTCTAACTTGATATTTCAAATCTGGGTCAACCTGATATTCGATTTATATTGAAATTCCATTTTTAAAATATAAATAATTCCTTTATAAATTATAAAGGAACTCCACAGCTACTTTTCTAAAATTTAATTTGGACATAAATCAAAATCTACATGATGAAATCCTGATTTTTCTCTTCCATTAGAAAGATATACTCCACCAGGTCCACACGTTTCTTGTTTCATAGAAATCCGGCTAAAAACGAATCCTGTACATTCAGTTGAAGTTCAAATCGCCAAAATACGAACTACAGCGCTATTTCGAGCTCTACTTTAATTATATTATAATTTATACGTTCAACTGTCGATTATATAATATATTCGTTAATCCAATTCAATTCTAAACTGAATTAAATATCACAGATGATCCAGTTCACATCATATCGTCATTTCAGCCAATTCTGATTATTTCAGAATTAAATATATATTATTTAATTTATTATTTTAATTAAATATTCACCATTATTTAATTCAATGACCATTTAATCCTTTTGATCACCTTTTAAATAATTAAATAAATTAATTATAATGCCTCTGCCAATGCGGGTCATTGCAATCTTCCCCACTTAAAATAATTTCGTCCTCGAAATTCCTAAGGTAGAGAACGACCCTATCGACTGGTTAGAACATATTTGTTCACTTCTTAACTTCAGTTTCCAACTGAACCAATTTAATTTCAATTAAATTATTAATTAATTCTTATCAACGAAAATTTTCAAAAATCCTGAAAATTTTCTAACGCCTAACTTTTCGAAAAATTTCGCCAGCACCTCCTTTGTACTGGTCAATCGGCCAAACTCCAACTTGCCTCTCTGGGCCATCTCCAACCCAAAAGAAAATCAAACAGCCAAGCGGCTTGCCAATTCGGCTTATAAATCTTATATCCAATATGAAATATAAACTTGTATGTAACGGCAAGGAATTTCGCTCGATCCGAATCGATCGTTAAACCGACTAAGACCGTTCGAAACCCCTGATCGTTTTGAGAACAGGACAAAATAGAACGCAGACGGAAGAACATTTCATTGTTTTTACAACAATTCCATCAGATACAAGAATATACAGAGTATAAACGAATAAATTACATTCGATAAATACCAGAGATTACAATAAATTGCATAGGAGTGGAAAATAATACAAAAGCACAAATAGAAGTGATACACGGTTACAGAGCTTTCCGAGCATTGTTCCAGCTGTAAATCAGGACCCTGTGAATATAAATCTGCAAAACCAAAACTACTAGCTGCCCATGTCGGAAATAAGGGCACCCAGAGTTTAGGTTAAAACAATAAACTCCAGGTCAGTCATGTGACTGGTGTGAGAACTAAAACAGTTATTAATATTGGTTTTAAAGTTTGGTAACTCAAGGGACCACGCCGTATAACACGGAACGGGTTTCCTCCCAAGAATACCAGTGCATAGAACAAACAGCGTAATGCTAAATAAAGAAAAATGAAGCTGTTATAAGACCCAGGTCCCATCACACAATGCAACGCAAGCCGGAGGATAGGGTTTTCCCTTATAACAGCCAAAGCATGCTTGATACGTTTAAAACACATTATTTGATACTATTATAAGTGTATAGTGTCAAAACAATTTTCAATCATAAATATCAATCATAGGCGGCATGGGTACCATCTATCATGTCGCCATACTAGTTCTACAATTAAAACCTCAATATCACGTATTGGAAATTGGATTCCGTCATGAGCCGAGGCAAGGGGCAAGCTCCTCTCCGCGATCGAGACACTCTAGCAAATGTCTTAGGACCCCACTTTGATCCTTGGAATCGGCTGGGCCGGTCCTCTCTTTCTTTTGAGGATTAGTTATTCCTGAACACACGTTTCTCGGTCCTTACAGACCTATATCCGAGGCGCCTCCCATTCCAACAACCACACAGGTGAAAAGTATATAAATGTCAGGGCTGGTAGGTCACTGACACCACCCTAGCTAGAAAGAAACGTCGTGCTCTCCCAGCGGTCCGTCTCCCGTTTTTGACTTATATCGAGGTGTGAGGCTCGCGAATTCACGTTATACACAAAGCTATGCCACACAGGCCGTGCTTTGATCATCATCCACAAGACTTTGCTTTTCAACAGAAGCCCTGATCAATTGCCACTTACGCGTGCCACACTGGCAATTCACTCCATGCGACTGATGTCCATCGATATACAACCATTGAGCTCGTACGTCTCAGAGAAGGGCGTTAAGCAAGAGAATAAATTCTCCGCCGCCAAACAGATGTATATTTAATAGAGATCAATCAACACAGAATAAAATCCAATGTCAGACACACAATCCATTTACAAGTTCGCTCTGGGTCTAAACGAAATCGGAGGCACTTTCCTCGCATATCCATCCATCTCCAAGTACGTCTGGACGATCACCAACTGTTTCCCTCATCTTGGGTGTACAGCCCGATCAAGATCATCAGTAATCACCCAAACGATGTGAAGACTTCCAGTCTTCAACCCCCGTCTTCATCTTCAACATCTCGTCGAATCGGTTATTCAGAATGGGTATAACCCCGGCCTTTCTGAACAACCCACATATATGATAAACAAATGTTATACAAACACAACAAACGCCTCATTCCAATTCAAAATATTCTTTTATTCACAAAATCACATTCTTAGGGAAAGGTTCCCATTAATTTTATCTAAGATAAATTCTTCTAAATTTATTCTTTAATCTTCCTTTCGATATCATTTCTAACTAGTCGGGATTAGCGAACCACACCGAAGTAATTATTTATTTTATTTCCCAATCCCAACCTATTCATCCCATGGAGCAAAACTGGTAATACTCCATATCTAACATTACGGTTTATCGGTAAAATTAGTTGCCATTTCACGTTCAAATCTAATTAAAGATTTAACTATCGCATTGGAGCAAAATTGGTGGTACTCCATTCTCGATCACCTTTCAGATTTGATAATTTAAATTATCAATTCACATTTCAATCTAATTAAAGATTCATTAAATCTCCACTTAGTTTCAAGCTCTTCAATAATCAATATTCTGTCTTTAACTGGGTTAAAGAACCAACGTCATCTAAAACACGGTTCGCGACAAACCCAAATCACATTTGATATTAAATACAAGGCTCTGAATAGAAAATATATCGGCTTATATTCAATATCAAATTCAGAAACCAACAAATATCGTATTGGAAATAACGATATAAAATATATCTTTCAAATTCCCATAACAATATCTATATAGTAACGAAATCCAACATCAAAATATTCCGAAGATAATTTCGATTCAACTCCAGTCCAATTCACGTATTGGGAATATTGATTATTTTTAAAATCAATTTCAAATTCAATTTATTTATTTCAAAAATAAATTGATTTTAATTCTAGTTCAATACTAGTTCATCTCAATAAAAATCTATTTTTATCTTTTCAAATGTGGAATTTTTCAGCCCAATTTTTCCCAAATCATTTCTTATGATTTTATACAAATTATAGATACTTTTAATAATTTTATCAAGGCCCGGTACAGTCGATTTCCATCAACGGCCATCGAACTGCACTTACAGCGACCTTTTCTAAATTTGATTTGGACATAATTCCAAATCCAACCATTAGATTTCAAATTTCTAATATTCATTGGAAAGCTCTTTTCGATACGAACCCAACGATTCCAGTTTTAGGAGAATCCGATGGTCGGATCTCTCGCAACGTCAATTCGAAGTTAATGGTCGAAATTCACGAACTGTCGCGGCGCGGCGCGTTCTATTCAGGCCATTATATATATTATATATATATATTTCATCGATTTCCTTTTTAAAACGTATTTTATAAATCGTTTTAAATTCGTTTTCAAAAACAATTTCAACTTCATCTTCCATTTCAAATCGATTTGAATTCATTCCAATTTTATTTAATTCGAATTCAAATTCGTTTCAATTCAAATTCTAATTCGATTTGAATTCATTTCTATTCAATTCAAATTCACTTTCTATTCAATTCAAATCGAATTCATTTTCTATTCGATTCGAATTCATTTCAAATTGATTCAATAAAATTTCAATTTGAATTTTTATCTAATTTAATTTGAAATTCATTTCAAAATATTAAATTTTGAAATCACTTTTCAATATTCGTTATAAAACGAATAAAATCGGTATAAATATCGTTCACATCCAAAATAGCGCAACTCTAATCAACACAGCTATATATATTTCAATAAATTCGTTATTCTACTCAACAAATGAATATATATATTCCATTCAACACATGAACCTATATTTCTTTCAACACACGACTAATCTCAACACATGAGTACTGTCAACACATCACTATTTTTGTTATGTAAAATATTTTATAAATTTATGGTATCTATCGTTTGATTTTTAATTAGACTCCACCGTGAAGTAGATTCTAATTTTAAATATGATAAAGATGTAAATTTTATTATTAAAATATTTTACTCAACACATGAATATTTTCAACACATGAACATCGTCAACACATGACTATTTTTAAATTCAACACATGAATTTTCTTTTATAATATTCATTATTTTCCCGATTGGAATGAGGCCCAATCAATCACCATATAATGTTAATTATATGGATTCCATACAACACATGTATATAATATCAATGATAAACAATCAACCATCATCCAAGGTACACCACACAACTGCATAAGCATCAAATATCAATAATCAACGCTTATACAGTCTATCGACCTATCAATCGACATACAATGAAATAATTGGGATTAGTGTATCCAAATATCATCCCAACACCCGTATGGGGTTTCAAATCAACAAACACATATTTTTTTATTTGTGCAGTTGGGCGATGTGTAAAATTTATCGTCCCAATCCATATCAGTCAAATCAGTGTATATAAACAAATCGGCCGATTTGTTTATAATTATTTATTTATTCACATTCACGTTAAAAATTATATTTTTAACAATAAAATATTTTTAACTATATAAATATTTTATTTCCTTTCAACACATGAATATATTTCATTATTTATTTCACATCAATTTCACAAACAAATTTTCATAACATATCAATCAAACAAACAAGCCATCCATGGTCTGTGGATGACGGGTGTCGGGTGCTGCTAAGCACCGTCTGCATCCTAGTATATATATATAACTAGAAAAGGAAATTTGAGTGAGAAGTTCTCACCAATAGCTATCCCAACTCCACGACACTTCATTTATAGAAATCTTCGTCGTTCTCGCCTTTTGTCACTTTCGTTGCCCGTAGCCACTACATATATAAAAATCGAATTTTTACTCTGCTATTCAATATATAAAAATCGAATTTTTACTTTGCTATTCAATATATAAAAATCGAATTTTTACTTTGCTATTCAATATATAAAAATCGAATTTTTACTTTGCTATTCAATATATAAAAATCGAATTTTTACTTTGCTATTCAATATATAAAAATCGAATTTTTACTTTGCTATTCAATATATAAAAATCGAATTTTTACTTTGTTATTCAATATATAAAAATCGAATTTTTACTTTGCTATTCAATATATAAAAATCGAATTTTTACTTTGCTATTCAATATATAAAAATCGAATTTTTACTTTGCTATTCAATATATAAAAATCGAATTTTTACTTTGCTATTCTATATATAAAAATCGAATTCTTACAAGATGTTCTTAGACTAAAAATCAAATTTTTACATGCCATTCGTAAAATAAAAATGACACCTTTAACATCGTTGTTATTCATAAACAAAATCACGCTATATGGATAAAAATTCTATTTTCACACCGCTACTATATAGATAAAATTCTATTTTCATCACGCTATTCTCTACATAAAGATTTCGCCTTTTTAATTTCAAAAATCTAATCCTTTCTATTTTAAAAAAATCTAATCCTTTCTATTTTAAAAAATCTAATCCTTTCTATTTTAAAAAAATCTAATCCTTTCTATTTTAAAAATCTAATTTAACAATATATACTTTACTCTATAAAACTCAGAAAAGAAAGAAAAAGAAAAATATAACCATAAATAAATAATATATATATATAAACTTACATCGCAAAAAGGGGGCTGATGGTCTGGTGGGGCGCTGATGGTGGCACGGCGAGGGTGCAGGCGGAGGCGCGCGTGGCTCGCCGGGGTGTGGTTGGTCGGTGGCTCGACGGGGAGGGCTCCAGCTGAGCGATGGCGCGAGGGGGGGTCGAACTAGGGCGCGCTGGCGGATTTGGGTTTGGGAGGGGGCTTCGATTTTTAGGGGATGGAGGGGAGAGAGTCGCGAGGGGGAGCAGATGAACGGGAGGAGGGTGGGGTGCCCCTCCCCAGACGGCGGCGCGGCGGACCTGGGATTGGCGGCGACGGGATTCCGTCGTCCTCCCCCTTTTTCTCTTTTTTATTTTTTTTTTATTTTTTAAATGAAGAACGTGAGGGGGGGAGCCTGAGGTTATAGATAATAGGGAGAGAGAAAGTTTTAATTATTTTAATTATAAAAAGTTGACTTTTTCATACGACCTCTAAACGAGGCCCACCGTCGGTCGTCCACAGCTAATTACCCCCATTCCATACACAATGGGATATGTATCGTAGGCTGATTCGATCATTTCGATTAGTTTTCGTCAAAATCAACATATAACTCTATATATTGAATTTGAACGCGCATTTCAATTTACCGGGGTCACATACTAACTCGAAAAATTCCAGAAAAATATTTTCTAGCTTCGTATTGACGATACGGTCCTAACAAAACTAGTTTCGTTAGATTCTGAGACCGTTGGAAAAATGGCCATTTTCCAGTCGATTAAAATCAACTGAAACTGGTCAAACGCGTTTCCCGTTGCCACGCTCACATACTGATTCGAAAAATTATGAAATTTGGAATCTAGCAATAATTTGACATTGCGGACCCAACAAAAGTGGTTTCGTCGAAATCGGAGGTTGTTTGCAAAATTCCCATTTTTAAGGGCCTGAATTCCATAGCGACTATTCAGAATTTTCAACTGGACATATCTTTTGATTCCCGCTATGAAATTTCAATTTTTCGGATTCTTGGAAAGATATTCTCAAATAGATCCTATTATTTTTGGTTTCGCTAAAATCCGGATTATTTTGCACCCGGTACGTTCAATTGAAGGTTGAAATCGAATTATCGAACTACCGCGCCATTTTCATTTCCTTTTATAATTATATATAATTATTTATATTCTAACGACGACGTATATAATATATACGTTTGAATTCTATTCAAAATAAATTTCTCGTCGATATTATTTAAAATAATTCATTTTAAATGTTCAAAATTCACTAAAATTGCCAAAATAAAAATTTTAAACTGGCCCAGATTTTCGGGTTGTTACATTGTACCTTTTGTCGGCATATCATTATATCCTTTCCGCCTGTTATCAATTCAGCAGATATAAGGGTCATCCTAATCAAATCCCAATCTTCTTTTATCCACGACACAACCATTCGCTTATATCCGAGCCAAATATCATTTCAACTCGAGTTTCTTCTCGATTCCCAACTCTTAACTTGATTATCACATTACACTTCAAATTTGAATTTCACAATCCAATCGGTCTTGATATCAATCTAATTCAATCTCAGTTACCACTTTACTGGCTTTACTTTAATTCAAATTTGCTTTAACAAATTTTTGTTAAATTTGTTTTTAATTCAAACAGTCTTCCCCTGGGAGTTTTTAACAGTTTACTCTTTTCAAAAATCAATTTTTCCTTTTGAACATGTCACTGAGCCCTTAATTAATATACCATTAGTTAAATCACTTCTCTATTTCTTTATCAATATTTGTTAACCAAATATTTTCAATAACCATATTGGCCTTTTATGTTATTTTGAAAACATTTCCGAAAATCGCCTTCCTTATTTTCTAAATTTAGAAAATATATGCTATTTATAACTGAAAAATATTCCAATTACTTATCTCTTTTCCGATCTCGTTTATTTCTATACTAAGGAAATATTCTTTATTATATTTCCAAGCTTATACTTATTTGGGTTAAAACGGATGTTGTGTAAAACATCGTTACGACAACCCAAATACTATATTCAACTAACTCTTATTCAACATTGATCTTCGAGCCTGAAATCTTACTACTTATTTGTTAATAATGAAATCAATCAAGTTGGGGTATAACTACCTCTCAGACCTTGACTGAATAACATCTATAACGTCAAAACAGATATGACTACTTATTAGAATAATCAATACCATACAACTCCTTATTCACTTTTAAACACGTATACGCTTCCTCTTTCTATTCTTACTAGTTTTTATTCTTAATCTTCCTTTTTGATTTTACTATTCTATTTCTAAGTTCGTTTCCTTATCGACTTCTATATTTATATATCGATACGTCGATTTCTAACTATTAAATTATCTTAAAAATATTCTAACTCCTTAAATTCCCGGAAAAATTCGCCATAACCTCCTTTGTACTAGGAGCATCGGGATATTTCAAATAGCCTCCCATGGCCCTCACCAATCCAAAGGAAAAAGAAAAAGCCAAGTGGCTAGCCGATACGGCGCATAAAATCTCATATATGAATTAAATACATACCTTTTCATCGAGCATTCTATTTATATACCTTCATACCCTATCCATACCTATCTCATGTATATTTATACCTTCCCAATCTATTTTAACTATACCTGATAGTTTTAACTCAATTCGTTAATTAATTTGTTAATTAACTCTTTAATCTATTTCACTTTTATATTTGAACATGACATGTTCAAATATATTTTAACTTGCTTATTAACAATTTTGAATCCAAATTTCAAATTTAAGTTCTATATTCGATTTCAAATATCCATTTACAAATCTAATTCACCTTTTAAAGTTCAACTTCAAATTCAAAACTCGATTAACTAATTCCTCTTCGACTTAGTTAATTCTATTCAATTTCTATTCAAATTTTATGTCACTTCTATTATTCAAATCTATATATCAAATTCTATTCAAATTCTATATATTCAAATTCTATAGTTTAAATTCCATTCAAATTCTATATTCAAATTCTATTTGAATTTCTATATTCAAACTCTATTTCGATTCCATTGAATTTCATATATTCAAACTCCCTTTGAATTTCTATATTCAATTCTATTTTAATTCCATTAAATTTCACATATTCAAACTCCCTTTGAATTTCTATATTCAATTTTATTTGAATTCTTTTTATTCAAATTCTATATTCAATTCTATATTATAAATCCCATTTTGAAATTCAACGCAACTTATCTTTCGCAAAACAAATTCAAAACAGTATCTCTGGTAGTAATTCGTCACTTACAACTCGAAATTGAATACTGATGAAGCAGCTATCATCATCAGAATCTATTTTCCGGCGATCGAAGTGAGTTTAGTACTATAAAACCATTTTTAAACATTTCCACTTTGAAATTCATTTCAAAATATAATTCACACTGCTTGTAAAACAATTTAAAATCTCCCAGGATCTTAAATTTTCCTTACTTTTAATCCAAATCCATTTACAAACACTTATCCAATTTCCCAGAATTTTAATTCAATTTCTGGTTTTAAATTCAGATTTTAACTCATCTGATTTCATGTATTTCACTTATATGAATTCTGATTGGTTATTTACATAACCATTTAATTTATAATCTTACTCGATTATAATAACAAACAATATATCCAATATATATCAAAATATATGTTCGGTAAAATTATTTTCATTTACCCTCTTTTCAAAACATACCGTGTCAACCCATCTTATTCAAGTGTTTAGTAACCCTTATCAATATAATGGATCAAACTGATCGACCAGAATCCATAAACAACTCAACTAATGAATCTCCACAATATAAAACCACTTTATATCAATAACAAATACGTTCACTCGTATATATACACTCAAACTCAATCTAGGGTATTACTAACCCTATCTCTACCGAGTCACGCCACAGAGCCAAGGTAATTCTTAACTTAAGCTCTGATACCAACTGTAATGACCTGAGATTTTGTCGACTTTGGTTATCGCCATAAACTCAATGATGACTAACCAAACGTCGAAAATACCGGATGATTAATGAAAGAAGATAGAGGGTGAGGAAAGATAAGATAGAAACTTAGAATAGAAGGAGAAGAAGAACACAATATCAGAGTAACACGAATCTCACAGCGGAACGAATAAATATATTTCATAACATAACTTTGAAATACAAATCTGTACTTGAATATACATATCATTATCAAAGTACAGCACTTACAACACAGCAGAAATAACTATAACTATATGATCCTGAAGCCTCCTGCTCCAAGCTCTTCAAGTATATCTGTAAATCTCGACTACTTGACTGCCCGTACAAATTTAGGAACCCAAAAGTTTAGGGAAAACAAAACAAAATAAACTCCGGGTCAGTAATGGGACTGGTATGAGTAAAACAGTTTAAAACATTTTAAGCAGGTAAATGATATCTCATAAGACCACGCTGTATAATGGAATGGGTTTTTCCCTTATGAGAACCCAAATTATCTTTATATCAAAAACCCTTTGATATTATAATAATGTCTATCAACCACAATATAATAATCATCTAGCAGAAACGCTTTCATCTCACGTTCTACATATTTAGTATACAATCAAAACCGCAAGCACATATTGGGTAATGGATTACCAACTATGACAAGGTATGGAACCACCTTTCGCTAGTGTACCTCTAGAAAGGAATACACTGGGTTTAACAAGAACATCTTGCAACCCGGCCACACATGACCGACCACTCATTTCGCTTGAGTATATCGAATGTATATCATCAATGGTTGGGATCAACAACCGTTTCCCGAATGGAACAGCATCAACAATAGATTTTTAGAAGTAAATGAAACTCTATATCAGTTGATTGTACACCCTACTTCGGTGCGATCGACTTAGCCATGCTGCCTGCCTGATTTCTGTCATTTACCGGAGGATGAGGCTAGAAGCTACGCTTTATCATCACACCAGATTCACTTTGAATGCCACATTGTCAAATCCATCAAATCACCGATTGACATCCTCAACCATAAATTATGTGTTAGCTAAAAGAAGTTTCCTTCTCCGCTTCCACTCTTGGTACGGTTGGAGAAATCAATATACGTGATCGTTTGGAAATAATCTGTCAGACATCCGTCCATACAAGTCATCTTGGAACAGGATGAACCGAAGGAACTATTCTGTAAACAGGATAGCCCTTGCATAACTCCATCTTCAATTTCCTTTGGCATATATGATTCACAACGCTTATGCCAATACAGAGTGGTTCTTTGGATAATAATCCAACTGGTCTATCCATATTAACAACGTTAAAATGGTCAAAACTTCGATAGTCTGTGATTTAACTATCGAAGAAAAACAGGTGTGCAAACAACGATATTATTTCCAAATGGAAATTTATATCGATCAAACATCATTCAACATTTATCTCTTTATTTCATTAATTTACTTATTTCCTGTTTCCCTATATTCAATATTTCTTATTTTCTAAATTTGGAAAATATACGTTATTAACAATGGAAAACATTTCCATTTCTTGTTTTCTTTTTTAGAAAACATTTCTGGTTTCTTATTTGGAAAACATTTCCAAAGCTGCTTCATTGGACTTAGACAGATGTTTAAACAAACCATCGCGGTGCCAACTCAAAACCATTTCCTTTAATTACTAAATTCACTTAACCATCCTTTACTATCGAACCTTAACCATTCCTTAGTTAAAATGAAGTCAATCAAGTTGGGGTAATACTACCTCTCAGACCTTAACTGAACAACATTTCTAACCTTGAAATAGACAAAATTCACCCTTCTAATTCTTTAATAAACTTCCTTATGTAACTCTCTTTCGAATCATCTCTATTCGATAATTCTTTCCTTCGAATAAGGTATATTCGATAACTCTATTCAATTTACTCTATTCGATTAACCCTTATCAATTAACTCTATTGGACTAACGCTATTGGATTAACTCTATTTGATTTAACTCTAGTCGATAACTCCTTTAACTCTATTTGAATAATCCAAATTCGATTAACTCCTTTAATTCCATTCGTATAAACTATATTCGATTTATTCCTTTAACTCCATTTAACTCTATTTGAATAACTAATATTCGATAACTCTATTTAACTCTTATTCGAATAACTAATATTCGATAACTCCTTTTACTTTATTCGAATTTCTAATATTCGATTAACTCAATTGATTCTATTCAAATAAACTATATTTGAGTAGATCCTTTATTTTAACTCTAATCGATAAATTCTAACTGGTTAACTCTTATTCGAATAACAAATATTCGATTAACTCTATTCGAATAACTAAATTCGATTCGACCAACCCCTTTTCGAATAACATATTCGATTTACTAACTTTCGAATACCTTATTCGATTGACTCCCTTCGAATACCATATTCGATTTAACTCTATTCGAATAACTAAATTTGATTAACTCCTTTTCGAATAAACTATTCATTTATAAAGATTTACTTTTAGTAACGGTTCTTCACTTTACAAATGTTTTCCCTTTTAGTAACGTTTTCCTTTTTATAACGTTTTCCTTTTTATAACATCCTATTCGGTTATAAACAAAATTCCTTTTTACAACTCTATTTATTTTCTAAATATTTCCTTTTTATAAAATCTCCTTTGATTGTTATAAATATTATCTCTTTTATAAAATCCTTTGATTTTATAAATAATCTATTTTCAATATTCATTTTGAAACTTCCCTTTTCACCATTCCAGTATGTTATGGTATTTAACACATTAAATCACGATGATCAGTATCGTTCAAACACATATAATTGACAACAGATTAAATATCACATCATATATCACAAAATATGAATCACAGTAAAATAAACGTTGAGGAATCCAGTTGGATTCCTCCAACCTGTTTCCCTGCATCACAGATGATAAACAATATAGATAACATCACTTTCAGTTCCATATGATATATTCTATTAAACAGAATCAATATAGAAATTCAACTAACTGACTAGCAGTTCAATCCAACAGCCAACATACAGTCAATCAGCCAATATTTAACAGTTCTAAAAAATACGACATGAAATTATAAACTGTTCAAAGTTAGTGAGATTTACTCACATTTGCAGTTCATCGTTAAAGAACGATAAACTGTTGTTTGATTTGAACCAAATAGTTTATTTCGCCATAATTTCAAACGAGCTCCACTCCACTCCCAGTCAGTTCCGGTGCGTAGCCACCTTCCATACGATCCAAACGGATTTTGTTTCACTCAATTCTGATAACATATGAATGAGTTATCACATTCAGAAGTTCCATATATTATTGGATTAAAACAAACTTTATTTATTTACTTTCTTATCGGGCCTCACCTGTCTGAATTCGGCCCAACAACCCTTTTAAAGCCCACTGCGCTGAATTCCTTTCTTCCCTCCTGGTCATTTCGATTCCACCGTAACTTTCGATAACCATTACCTAGATTTTCAAAGCCCCCTCCTCCATTTCTACATAGCTAAAATTCAATTACAATGGTATTGGGCCTTAACCACTTTAGCCAGCCCACCCTCATACTATTCGAACCCAGACCCGTACCACTCTATTCATCTTCTCCCAAAAACAACTTTAACGAGCTCCTCCAAATACACAGCCAATTCCCAATGTTTTGCAATGCTTCGTTCTTCATCTAAATCCAAAACCGGACAAACCATTCAACTCCTCCTTCTCTCCTCCTCCTCCCTATACCCAACATCACAACTCGTACGCTCCAATCAGGTTGCGTCTCCAGTATTCCTTCCGCCAGTACAGTATACAAACGACGTTTTTTATCACCTAATCCTTCAAAAACTTGCACGTAGGTGCTAAAATACACCATGAATCTAAATCTAACCACCAATACTCAATTAAGTGCTTCAATCCGTCAAAAATACCAGCCCTAGATCCCGCTGTTGATAACCACAACGAACGAAATTCCCGCGGAATCCAAAATCAAGAGTATTACAGTGAAGCCTTCTTCAGAATGAACACAAAGGTACAGGTTTTCCAATTTAAAAGAATTTATACGAATTTACATGAATTAATAAAGATAGAAATGATTTACTGGAGAAAGAAATTAACGGCGGAAAGTGTTTTGACCAGAGGAAAAATAAAGAGTAGGGTTTAGAGAAACTTGTGATATTTATAGGGTAAATATATATTTTTATATTCGAATATTATATTTAATTTTAATCAACCGATATTTGTATTGGTCCTATAAAATTCCTATGATTACATATCACAACCAAAAATCATGAAAATTGGCACGCAGCTACTGTTCGACATTACGGTCCCAACAAAACTGGTTTCGTCGAATTTCGACTTCGTATGCTCACACAACGTATTTTTAACCATCAAAATATCGACTGTTTTTCACTCTAAAAATCCGTACGGCCACATGCTGACTTCAAAAATCACGGAAACTGAAATCTAGCAATAATTTAATATTGCAGATCCAACAAAATTAGTTTTCGTCGAATTCTGAGGTCGTTTGCAAAACTGGCTATTTTTAAAGCTTTGAATGACCCATTTAAATATATAAATATATTTAAATATAATTAAATTAAATACATTAAAAATAAATATTATCGTCTATATTCACAATGGAATACCATACAGCTCTAGAATATTCCTATATGAATTTCTAACTTGATATTTCAAATCTGGGTCAACCCGATATTCGATTTATATTGAAATTCCTTTTTTAAAATATAAATAATTCCTTTATAAATTATAAAGGAATTCAACAGTGACTTTTCTAACATTTGATTTGGACATAAATCAAAATCTACATGACGAAATCCCGATTTTTCTCTTCCACTAGAAAGATATACTCCACCAGCTCCACACGTTTCTTGTTTCACAGAAATCCGGCTTAAAACAAATCCTGTACATTCAGTTGAAGTTAAAATCGCCAAATTACGAACTCAGCGCCATTTCGAGCTCTATTTTAATTATATTATAATTTATACGTTCAACTGTCGTTTATATAATATATTCGTTAATCCAATTCAATTCTAAATTGAATTAAATGTCACAGATGATCCAGTTCACACCATGTCGTCATTTCATCCAATTCTGATTATTTCAGATTAAATATATATTATTTAATTTATTATTGTAATTAAATATTCACCATTATTTAATTCAACGACCATTTAGTCCTTTTATTCACCTTTTAAATAATTAAATAAATTAATTATAATACCTCTGCCAATGGGGGCCATTACATAAATAAAAAGAGATTTGTAATGTAATAGGAAGGAGAAAAGAAGCCAAACATTTTGGCGATGGGAGGAAAGACATTAGACGGGAAACGGATCTTAGTGGCTTGACTTAAAAAGGGTTATCATGTTTTAAAAATAAACAAAAGGAAATATAAAATAAAAGAAGAAAAAAAAATGAATAAAAAGAGGTTTTAAAAATTAATAGGAAGAAATAAGTAAACATCTTTGTCCAGTAGAAGGGAAACCTTAAGAGCAAGAGTAATCATAGGTAGATGGGTTTAAAGAGTTTTTCAACAAGTTTAGAAATCAAACGTAAATGGAAATAATAAAATAGAAAGTGGTATAAATTAAGTTATTAATGATTGTTTAGAAATAAAAATATAATTTACAATGTGTGACCAAGGTATAAAATGCATATAATTGTCATATAAATAAGCTAACATTTTTGAAAGAAATACCATGTGCGAAGCACACGCTTTAGTTGCTCATTCATAATGGATAGTCAGATATCTAGATTTTTACCAATATAGAGATATGCTATTCTGTTTACTCGAGGCTTATAAATTATATAGGATATAAAACGAATTATACTTAATCCAGTTCATTATAAGGTGATAAATATTTAAAGAAATGTTTGATAAAAATGAATATTGAAATCTATTTCTTAAGTATCGATTAATTGTAAATGACATTACGTTAATCATTTCAAAGAGACTGGAATCAATGTTCCACTTTGATTTGATTTATACGCCATGCATCAGAAGTAATTAAAGAAAATTGAAGACAGAGATATGCAAGGGCTATTTTGTTTTATAGAATAGTGTCTTCGGTTTGTCCAGTCCCAGGACAACTTGTATGGTCGGGTGTATGACAACGTATATCTATCAGATTTTACACATTGACTTTTCTGAGGTATATTATGTTGGTGGCGTAGAAATTCGTTTCTCTTAGCTTTATGCCCGTAACGTAGTTGGGAAAATAATTTGTGTGTTCTAACAGATATGACGGTGTGGAATCCAAAGTAATTGAAGGAGTGATCTGTCAAAACGGACGAAATTGACCTCAAGCTTCACAACTGGAAAATTACAAAAATCAGGCAGGCAACATGGCTACGTGGGTCGCTCTCATTAGGGTGTATTGTCAGCAACTAGAAAATATTCACTTTGTCACTTCTTCCATTTTTGTATCTTCAGATAACGGTTATGTGGGCCCATCCGTCGGTGACAGTATATTCGGTATACTCAAGAGAATTGAGTGGTCGGTCATGTGTGAGCCGGGTTGCAAGATATTCTTGTTGAACCCTGTATATTACCCTCTAGAGATACACTATTGGAAGGTGGTTCCATACCTTGTCATAGTTGGAAATCCATTATCCATAAGCGCCAAGTGGTTTTGTTTGTATACTATATAGTGGAATGTGAGATGCAAGCATTCTCCTAGATTCTAAATTATCTGTGGGAAAACCCTAGACACTATGATAATATCTGATTTAAAGTATACAAAATGATTTGTTCTCATAAGGTAAAAACCTGTTCCGTACTTACGACATGGTCTTATGAGATATATTTTATTTCTTTGCTTGTTTTAAAAATTGTTTACTCATACCAGTCCCCTGACTGACCCGGAGTTTATTTTTCTGTGTTTCCCTAAACTCTAGGGTACTCTTAACACGTGTTATGAGTAGACAAGTGAACCAGGTATTGGATAATTCCTTGGACGTAACTGGATGGGATGGTTTCTGCAAGACGATATATATATTATATCTATGAAGTTAGCAAGTCAATTATCAGTATATACATATAATTATAATGTTTGTGAGTTGAAATGGAAATGTATCCATGTATCTGATGTACTATACTATGATGTATTATGACTCTGATGTATCGTATTATATTTTGTTCATGTTCCATTGTGAAATTATGATGTTCTCTTTAGTTCTATCTTGTATCTATTCTTAATCTTAAATAATGGCACAACTTCCGAGGTGTTCGAAAGTTGGGTTGTTACATCTCAAATCTCAAATCCAATTCACAAAGAATAAATTCTTAGTCAAATTCAGTAAAATTAAAATGAAACATGAAACAAGGAAAATTACATGAAATACAATTCCAACTCCCTTCTTCGTTGTTCCTTCATGCGAGTATTATCATCTCAGAAAAGTACAAAAAGTTCGTTTATCACCTAGCATTACCATGTCGCATCATTACTAGACCAGAGCACTGCCAACGCCATCACTAGCATGCACCATGGCAAACTAGACGCCACCTCCCAGCCCTTCCCCTGTGACCAAGCTGGGCAGGAGGGAAAGATAGCTGAGACATTTGCTAAGGCAATGTCGTCGAAGGTGGGGGATGGGGCCATAACTTTTTAAAAAAATATTACTTGCCGCAGGGTAACATGATATGAAAGTAGTATGTAGTCTAATGGTGTGTAGTGTTAGTAGGTGGCCAGGGTTCGATACATTCCATCAACTTTCATTTTTCCCCTCTTTTGGCCTAGTTTTCATAAACCCTGGTTATAACACCCCGTGTATTTTATAACAGTAAAGTTCAAAAATTAAAGTATAATAAATTCTAATTAAAGTATTAAGGGAAACGGGATATGCCATTTCGTTCGTCTCGGAAAAATACGCGAAATAGAGTCCGAGTTTTCGAAAAACGGAGTCCGTATGACCAAATTATGGCCCGATGAAGTTTCAGAAAATTCAAATTTCGAAAACAGATTTAAATCAGACCAATCAGAGTAGGCGGGAAAATTCCTGCCCAAACCAACCAAATCGACCTGGGGGTCGACCCTAGGGTCGACCTGCCAGGACAGGTCGACCTGGGAGTCGACCCAGGTGTCGACCTGCCCTAGCAGGTCGACTCTAGAGTCGACCTGGGGGTCGACTGGGGAGTCGACCTGGCCCTTGAGCCAGGTCGAACCCAGCCCACCCTGGCTGGCCTGGTCTATGTTTGGTCGATTTTCTGAGCCTTGCCTTGTCACTAGGGCTAGGTGTCAGCTCCTGGTTGGTCTCTTCTTTGAACGAACGGCTATTGTTAAACCAAGCTTCATCGACGGTCTAAATTAACTCAAAAACTCTATAAAAAGGACCTAAGACTAACCATAATTCACATAAACTAAAATGGAGATGAGACCGTCATGCTGCTGAGGAGAGACTGAGGATAGCCGTCAGAAATAGAGAGACAATTAGGAGATAAATCAAAAGCTTAAAGCAACGTTAATCAAATCAAAGCAATGCCTACAACAAAGGATAGCATCTCCAAATTCAGAATTCAGATTCCTGAATTGAAGATTCGTCACACGTTGTAAGTAGAGTGCTATTCCGATGTGAATTAAATAATTGTGTTGATTTGTGTAAAATAAGAAATGGAATTGTGGCGATAATAATCTATATTTTTATGTTGCTTTGATGCTAAACGATTTGGGAATATTATACGATTGGATATTTGCAAGTACGCGATTTGCGTTGGAAGTTAACAACGAAATGGAATTGTGGCGATAATAACTTATGTTTGTATGTTATTTCGATTTGGCAATGCTATGGTGTACGATTTGATTCATACAAGATAATGGTTTATGTTGACAACCACATGTTGTGGAATTTTAATTGGGATTCATGCAAGCATATGATTCATATTGAAAACTACACGTTTGTGGTAGTTATTTACAACACCTATTTGATAATTGCAAGTATATGATTCATGTTGAAAATAACAACTATATGTTGTAATAGTTTATTTGAAATTCATGCAAGTATATGATTTATTGTTATGTCAACATGATGTAAAATTCTATGGTCATCTTTAGTGTAATTTGATTCACTTAAGTATTATGATTCATATGAAGGTTATGTTGAAATTGGTATCATAGTTCAAGTATAAAAATCATGATTTTGTAATAGGGACAAAAGCAAGCGTCTTTGTAAGCTTGTATTAATTTTATGAACACGACTAAACTATGTTTGTTATTATGCCTAGTTGAAAACATGTTTCTAGGCTTATGTTGTTATCATAATCATATGATAATATATTTGGCACATAAGTTACATTAGAAATTACACTAGAATTACATCCCACTTACAAGTTACATGGATAGGATAAAAACCATGATTATATGAATAGTAGGATTCATGTTCAATTATATTTATGTCATGACTATATGAATTATGATTATGCCATAATTATATGATTAGAATGGTTCATGTTTAAGTATCATTTATGCCATGACTACACGAATAGAATGATTCATGCTTTGTTTATACCATGATTATGTGAATAGAATGATTCATGTTTAAGTATTGCTTATATTATATGTTGTTACAATTGCAAGTTCACATGTGCCTACCTTATGTTAATTGAATCGTTATGTTGCAAGTTCATGCGTTCACACTCCCCTTTTTTTATGTTACCTTATAAACACCATGTTATAAGCCTCCCCTTTTTATATGGCTAAATTGGGTTTAAGTATTAAACCCAACACACCTTACATTTGAACGAACGTGTAAAACGGGGGTATTGACGTTTGGGCTAAAATATAGAACATATGTGTTGGCCTGTTCGACGCATGCCAACAACCTTGAAAATCAATTTAAGTGGCATGAATGAATTCTAATCAATAAAGATAAATTTGAATAATGGGCCGCAAATATTTACATATAAAAAGAAAAGAGACAAAATATGTAAATGTAGAAAATACGATGTGTTTAACCCGAGGTTGGATTGAGTTGTGATGTAAACCTACCCGGAACCGCCCGGCTGTCCAGTAGTCATAACAATACCTATCCAATGTGGGTGGTTAAACACGGAGCCCAATAAGGACCCGAGGTTAGACTGAGTTGTGGCATAAGACTGCCCGGACCCAACCGGCAACAGGCAGCCACAACAATACTTGTCTAATGTGAGAGGTCAAGGCTTTAATAAGACAATTAAGGCTGAGTCAGGATTGATAGGATTAAGTGAATTAAGACTTAATCAAAATGGAACATGCTAAACTAAACAGACTGATTGGGGGTTAGGTTTATAAAACACTTAACCAACTTAGCATGTTGGCTAGAAATAGAAAACCTAGTAGCGGGGGACCCTTTTCAGCAGTAACCCTACAAGGCGTATCACGATACCCTGAAACTAGGCAGGGTGGGGCACGATTACTGGGCTGACTGTAAGAGGTCAAATCGACGGCGGTGGTGCAGCAATGTAGGTTCTAACAGGGTGCGGGCGTGCACACACTCCGGCGCAGAAAAATAAGGCACTAGGCACCACTAGCATACCTGTGCATTCTAGGATTGTGTCGGGCCGCCACCATGGGACTTGATACACCCCATGGTGGGACCAACATAGGTAACTACAACATCGGGGGCCGTGAGACACATGTAACTATGCGAGTAGGAGCCGATCATCATAAAATGGATCACTTCACCCTGATTATGGGGTGCCTGTTGGGAACTAGTTTATATGGGTACAGAGATTAATATGGGGTACGATAGTATATTCGACCCTAGACAACTTAACTTGGTTTATGGTGCTTTCCCATTTCTAGTTTATACTTATCATACCCAGTTCTTTTTTTTTCATAGACTGAATAGTCCTAGACTTACTCAGGCTTTATGTCTGACTCTACTTACTCATAGACTGAATAGTATATTCGACCCTAAACATGCTTCTTTAAATAATGTAATCAAGACAGTTATGAAGATTTTTTTTTTTGAAGTATTGTAAGACAATTATGGTGTGGTTGGTGTAACACGTATTTGAATGAAATAAAAGTTGTTGTTTTCCGCTGTTCAAAAATATGTGTTATTATATCTGTCTTGTATATCTGTGATTTATACTTATAAACCTCCACCAAAATTAGGGCATTCCCTTTGAGAGTGACCCTAACGGAGGTGGGGTGTTTCACTGGCCCAGGGTAACAACAGTTGATGCGCCGGCACTACCTAAGACTATCCCTCGTCCTTGAAAACCATAAACCCAAGATACAAAACAAAGAACCATACTCTGTAAATCGAAAACAAACTTCCTGCTTGCAGCAACGGCCTCCCCTCCATTCACTACTTGTAGGCTCTAAACTATATTCCTTTGTTCCTCCACTCCATTGAACCCGACCAAGAACCCCTATAAACCGTACCCCGTTTTGAATGAAGAAAAAACTATAAACCTTAAGACCTATGGCCCTTGGGTGTAGTCTTCCCGTTGGTCGCACCTACCAATTGACACCATCCGTCGACTCAGCTTTGGTCATGCTATATTGATGGTGCGTGGGTTTGTGTGTGAGTTGTCGTGTGTTTTAGATGTTAGGGATTGAAATGTTGATGAGAATGGTTTTGATGACAACAAACTTGTTTTCACTGTGATTGTTGTAAAATATATACTAACACTATTCTCTGGAATATGTATATGTGTATATATAGGAAATATATGCAGGTATTGATAAAGAAAGACGGTATAGTTTAGAGAAGCAAGATTTCAAAGAAGAAGAGCTCAAGATAAAAGACTCATAAGCAATAAGAGTCCAAGAGTTTAAGGGTTCAAGATATAAAAATTAGTAGAGTCTAGATTTCTTGTTAAAACTCTGAAATAGCACTGAATCATTATTTCAGTCATTCTCATTATTTTATATTCTTATCTTATTTTCAAATGGATTTCAAAATTACTTCCTTATTTCAAATCTATATTTCTAAGTTTTTATATTTATTTTAACTCCTGATTTTAAATATATCTTTTAAAATAGTTTAACTTCTAATTCAAATATTTCCTATTTATATGATTATTATTATTATATGATCGTTATATTAAGTTTGAAAATAGTTACTTAAGTTTTTAATTTTCTTCCCTTATATATATAAGTTTTAAAGTATTTCTTATATTTATCCATAGTTATATATATGTTTTATATAGTTTTTAAATCATTTTTATATATGTTTCCAGTTTTTTTTTTACTTCAGATACTCTATTTTTATATATAGGAAAAGAGTTTATTTTAATTCAAGAATCATCAGAATTTATTTAATCATTAGATGCCTCAATTTGAAAATTCTTTTTTTTCAAAATTTACAAAGGCATGTCGATGTGGGTAATCCTCCATGTCGATATGGTGACCATTGGATTTCAAATTCCAAATTTGAAAAGTTGTGTCTTTTGATTTCAAAACTATTCTGAAAGGGTTTGACTGTTGGGAGACTGTAAATAGGCTTCCAAAAACAAAATTTTAAACTAATAATTTTTATCTTCTCTCCAATAATACTCTTAATTTTTTTAAATTATATACGTATACTCTCCCAAATTTCAAAGAGAATCACATCAATCTCTTTCTAGTTTGATTCTCTATCACTTTCTCAAAGATCCAAGTGCTACTCAAGAGTTATAGTGTTTATGTAATCAAAGATAGCAAGATCAAGTTCTATCAAGTCTTCCTACCAAAACTAATACTGAAAAAGGTGTGGTTGTAGCCCATTCAAATCAATTGGGTATGATCGTGGCCTATAAACCAATTTGGTGATCTTGTGTCCGGTTTAAATCAAGAGAGCACATTGTGCTCGGAAGCAGGTGGTAGTGGACCTCGGGCCATTGAAATCGAGGATTGTAATTGAAGGCTATTGTTGAAAAAAATCTACATCGATTCAGAGTTTTGTGGGACTAGATGTTGGGTAACTCTGAACCAGTATAAAATTCTGGTGGTTTCTTTACTTTTACTACTTTTTATTTTTTATTATCCGCATCTGTGTTTGATTCTATTATTATCTATGATATGTATTTCATTCTGAATAATTTAAAAAGACTTCAAGAAATTTATGAAATCCATTAAACACTATTCAACCCCCTTCTGGTGTTTAGTTCACCTTAAGTGCCTTAATCAACGTTCCCCAACAGTTGGTATCAGAGCATTGGTTTTCAAAGTTACCATAATCTGATTTATGAAAATTCTAATTGGTAATTTTTTATTACTAACACTATTTTCATATAGATATGTCACAGAATCATAATGATGTTATTATTATTTAAAATTACATTTATTTATTTTGAAAAGTCACTTGATTCTTTAAAAAGTTGTGTTGTTTTGCAAGGGAAGAGTTATGTTTGATGACTATTGGTCAAAAGACCCAATATGATCGTTCATCGATTAAAATAAGGGATATGTAATTGGGAATCTACAAATAAATGGGTGCCAAATCAATACAAAACTTATGATTCTCATCTACAACTTGATTCAATTATATAGTTTTCTTCATCTTCTCTATAATGCCAGTGGTTTCGTTTGAATCTATCAAGAAATGACCAAGTTATGATCAAATGAATTTTTCGTGCATAAAGGAAAAAAGAAACCAAAACTATCACTGGTATTCCTCATAATTCATTTAGATATTTGATGTATTTCATCCCAACTCTGATTTTAGATTGTAGTTCTTGTTCTTCACGTTGTTTTGATAGGTGGAACATTAAATTCCGATCAAAATTGTGTGAGATATAGCATTTTGAAGTTGGATATCCAAAACTAAAAATTATGTATGGGATTTTCTGCTTTTCTCTTTTAATCCAGCCCGCTACACCATAATACCACTCAAATTCATCACTACACTATAACTAGATCATAGCATTTGCCTTCCTCTTCGATTTTTCGTTGGTTCCATCCAATTCCATTATGAAACAAAGAAGATATGTCTTCCGGAAGATTAATAGTAAGTGGAAAAATTGGGAAGAAGAAGACGGAGAAGAGAAAAGTTTATGGAAAATATGACTATTGGACCTATTTATAGTAGTTTAAGTGTAAATTTATTCAAATTCAAGTTCAAAATTTTGATGCCAAGTTGGTTAAACTAATAAATCATCGGTACCTTTCTCATACAATCTTCAAATTTAGAAAATGAATATACTACGCTGATCAGAAAAACGAGCTCATTGCAATAGAGCCGATATCGTCGTCAAATTCTGAAAAATTTGAATGTGTAGTTATGATAGTGGAAAAACAACAAAAAAGAGGATTATAAAGAGAGGTACGCTTTACTCTTACTTCATAATTATAATTACAGTTAGGAATATACATTTATGCACACAGTTAGATATAGAAGTTCATCTCTTCTATAATTTTAGATATTTTATTTCATATGTCGGTACACCATAGTATACATATCAATATGCTAATCTTTTTTTAAAGGGTCGTTTCTTATTTTAGACTTAAATTTCACCAGTCTTTGCTTTGATTTTAAAAATTGAAAGGTCATCTTTTCAATATGAAACTATCACTTCAAACTCTAATTATCAATTTGGTTTGTTTACTTATTTCCTTATATTCATCTTCATAATGAAAGCATATAAATCAATAAAATTATATATATATAGTAAATAAATATGTTAATATAGTATAAAGAACCTGAAATAATTTAAAATTCTCAAACATTTGATATTGTTATAAAATATAATTTTATTTCATTTATATGTAGTTTAAATATACATAGTTTCTTATATATTGTTTAAATATAATTTCATAAAAATTTGGTTACATTAAAACAGATAATATTTGTAATATAATGCTAATTTTGATTTCTTATTTTTTTTCAATTTCAAATATTTGTATATTTAAATTTAATATTTTGGTTTGAAAAATGATTTTATGTCTTAAATATATAGTTTAAATATAAGAAGTTATAATTTTATAGTTTACTAATTATCAGATTTCAATAAAAATAATTTTGTTATAATTACAAACTTTATATTATCATAAATATTTTTTAATTTCCAGTTTTGACATTAAAAATGATATAAACATACGTTAATAATTATGAAGAGGGAAATGAACATGAGGAAAGTAACATCAATGTAACATTAACAAAACCAAATCAGGAGTACATTGAACAATTCAAACAACCAGAAGTCAACAACAAGAAGACCGAGGTGAGAGAGGGCTTCTCTCGTGTGCTGAGGAGCAGGCCTCCCAAACATCCATGTCCATAATTACATGGAATGTGAGAGGTCTAAACAATGACACTCGTGGTTTAGACCTCTCTAATCTTAGAAGGAAATATCTTCCTTCTATAATTGGTATATTAGAGAACAAGTTTACTATAGATAACCACATTTTTTTACGTCTCAGTTGGGTAATGACCAGTACTTTTCTCACAATGATGATACTAACTCCCATAGTTGAATCTTAATTGTTTGGAATAGATGTATTTCACAGATTACCGTTTTAGACAAAGGTTCACAACAAATAACTCTGAAGGCTATTAACTCTGGTGGTTTGGAATTGTTTGTCACTATACTATATGCAAATAATCTGGTAAACATTAGATCATCTCTATGGGATAAGTGACATTTCAAATTCTATTCATTGTCCTTGGATTGTCTCTGGTGATTTCAATGCAATTTTACATGCAAATGAGAAAAAGGAGGCTTAGCCATTTGTGTTAATCAACTTACCGAGTTCAATAATTATGTACTCTCAGCTGGCCTTCTTGAACCGATGCACATTGGCCTGCAATACACATGGTGGAGTGTTGAGAGTAGGAAAATATCATGCAAATTAAACCGGGCTCTTATAAATTAAATTTGCTAAAATATGTTTCTTGACATGAAAGTGAATGTGCTTCCCCCTTCTACCAGTTATCATTGTCCAATTCAAATAAACTTAAAACCTAGAGAAGATGACATGAAGGGAAAACCATTTAGATACGCTTATCACTGGCATATGCTAGATGGTTATCATTGTAATATTATTTTCTCTGAATTTTTTGTTCATTGTGACTCTCATATATATTATTTGGTAAAATTTCTCAAAAGCATTAAAGCTAGATTAAAAGAGTGGAAAAAAGTTAGGCCTAAAAATGACAATGTTATTGGTGAGTTAGAGAAGCAATGTGCTGTCTTTCTTAAAAACCTGGAGGGAGAGAATATGACTAATGAAGACTGGAGTAATTATGCAGATACTCAAGATAAGCTCAAACATGCAATGCAAATAAAATCCACAGAAAGAAAAAGAACTGTGGTTAACTGAGGTAGATGACTGTACAAAAATTTTCTACACTAAAATGTTTGTAAGAAGATATACTAATTATACTTTTCAATTGTTTGAACAGGAAGGACGCGTGACTGTTGATCTCAAACAAATTGAAAATGAAGCTTTGTCCTACTTCTCTATTTTATATAATCATGAAAGCAAAGAAGTGGACTTACCCAATGTCACTCTCGGATGCTTGATTAATGCTGCTAGTCATCGCATGTTGATCAATCCCATCACTGCTGCTGAAGTCAAGATGGCATTGGACAATATTCATCAAGATTCCTCTCCCGGCCCTGATGGTATCGTTTCCGGTTTTCATTAAACACTGGTCCTGTAACAACCCGGAAATGCGGGCCAGTTTAAATTTTTTATTTTGGCAATTTTAGCGAAGTTAGAACATTTAAAATGAATTATTTTAAATAATATCGCGGAAAATTTATTTTGAATAGAATTATAACGTATATATTATATACGTCGTTGTTAGAATATAAATAATTATATATAATTATAAAAGGAATTGAAAATGACGCGGTAGTTCGATAATTCGATTTCAAACTTCAAATGAATGTACCGGGTGCAAAATAAACCGGATTTTAGCGAAACCAAAAATAATAGGATCTAATTGAGAATATCTTTCCAACGAATCCGAAAAATCGAAATTTCATAGCGGGAATCAAAAGATACGACCAGTTGAAAATCCTGAATAGTCGCTATGGAATTCAGGCCCTTAAAAATGGGAATTTTGCAAACGACCTCGGATTTTGACGAAACCACTTTTATTGGATCCGTGATGTCAAATTATTGCTAGGTTCCAAATTTCATAATATTTCGAATCAATATGTGAGCATGGTAAAGGAAAACGCGTTTGACCAGTTTCTGTTGATTTTAATCGACTGGAAAATGGCCATTTTTCTAACGGTCTTAGAATTCGACGAAACTAGTTTTGTTAGGACCGTATCGTCAATATGAAGCAAGAAAATATTTTTCTGTAATTTTTCGAGTTAGTATGTGACCCTAGTAAATTGAAATGCACGTTCAAATTCAATATATAGAGTTATATGTTGATTTTAACGGAAACTGATCGAAACGATCGAATCAGCGTACGATACATATCCCATTGTGTTGGGAATGGGGGTAATGAGCTTTGGACGATAGGCGGTGGGCCTCGTTTAGAGGTCGTATGAAAAAGTCAACTTTTTGTAAATTAAATAATTAAAATAATTAAAAAATAAAATTCCCCTTCCCTTTAAAAACCGTTGCCCCCTCATTCTCAGTTTACAGAATCGAAAAAAAAAGAAGTCGAAGGGGGGAGGAGCGCCGTCGCTCCTCCCATCGGGGCGCCACCGCTCCCTAGGGCGGCGCAGCTGACCTCTACCACCTCCATCGCCTCCCTCCCCTTCTCTTCCTCCACCTCACCTTCCTAAAACCTTGAAGCCCAATCGCACCCAAACCCAAACCCCCCTTTTCTGAAACGCGCCGCCACTCGAGCCATCGCCCCCCCCTCTGCGCCTCCTTTCTTTCCTCCCTCCGCGCCACCTAAAGCCCCTCCAACCCCTCAGACGAGCGCGACAGCCCCTCCCTAGATTGACGCAGACCCCTTTTCTCGATTAACTGTAAGTAGTTTCGGTTTTATTTATTTATAATCTGAGTCTAGATTTTTATCTATAATCAAGTGGAGGTTTATATATAACGTAGAAGTTAAAAATATGATTTCTATATTTTTAGAAGAATAAAAATATGATTTTATATAATGTAGAGTCATAAAGGTGTGATCTTTATAGTAGTAGCACTATAAAGATATGATTTTTATAGTATAGGAAGTATAAAAATACGATTTTTATATTTTATAGATAGTAAAAATATCATCTTTATATATGTAGCAAAATAAAAATGTGATTTTTATAGTGATGAAATAAAAAGGCGAAGTCTTTATATAGAGAATAGCGTGATAAAAATATAATCTTTATTATATGAACACCGATATAAAAATAGAATTTTTATCTATATAGTAGCGGTATAAACATAGAATTTTTATCTATACAGTAGCGGTATAAAAATAGAATTTTTATCTATAAAGTAACGGTATAAAAATAGAATTTTTATCCATATGGAGCAATTATAAAATATGATTTTTATATATATGGCAAGAATATAAAAATGTGATTTTTATATATGTAGTGGCTACGGGCAACGAAAGTGACAAAAGGCGAGAACAGCGATGACTCCTACATTAGAAGTGCCGTGGAGTTGGATTAACTTTGATGAGAACTTCTCACTCTAAATTTCTTTTTCTAGTTATGTATATACTAGGATGCAGACGGTGCTTAACAGCACCAGACACCCGTTGTCCACTGACAATGGACGGCTTATTTGTTTGATTGATGTGTTGTGAAAATTGATTGTATTGTGGAATGATTGAATAATAAAATATTCTTGTGTTAAAAGGAAATAAAATATTTATATAGTTTAAAATATTTTATCGTTAAAAATAAAAATTTTAACGTGAATGTGAATAAATAAATATTTATAAACAAATCGGCCGATTTGTTTATATACACTGATTTGACTGATATTGATTGGGACGATAAATTTTACACATCGCCCAACTGCACCAATAATATTCAGTGTTTGTTGATTTGAAACCCCACACGGGTGTTGGGATGATATTTGGCGTACACTAATCCCAATTATTTAATTGTATGTCGATCGATTGGTCGACAGGCTGTGTAAGCGTTAATTATTCATATTTGATGCTTATGCAGTGGTGTGGTGCACTTTGGATGATGGTTGATTGTTTATCGTTGCTATAATATACATGTGTTGGGCGGAATCCATATAATTAATGTTATATGGTGATTGATTGGGCCTCATTCCAATCGGGAAAATAATGAATATTATAAAAGAAAATTCATGAGTTGAATATAAAAATAGTCATGTGTTGACGATGTTCATGTGTTGAAACTATTCATGTGTTGAGTAAAATATTTTAACAATAAAATTTACATCTTTATCATATTTAAAATTAGAACTACTTCACGGTGGGGTCTGATGGAAAATGAAACGACAGATACCTTAGTTTTATAAAATATTTCACATAACAAAAATAGTTGTGTGTTGACAATACTCATGCGTTGAGATTATTCATGTGTTGAAAGAAATATAGATTCATGTGTTGAATAGAATAAATATTCATTTGTTGAATAGAATAATTAATTTATTGAAATATATAAAGCCGTGTTGATTAGAGTTGCGCTATTTTGACGTGAACGATATTTAAATCGATTATATTCGTTTTATAATGAATATAGAAAAGGTAGTGATTTCGAAACATAACGTTTTGAAAATATTATCATTTATATAGTAATGATACGAAATATTCAATTTTGATTTGAAATTGAATATAGAGTTGAAATGGTTTTGAAAACGAATTTAAAACGATAATAAAATGGGTTTTGTAAGGAAATCGAAGAAATATATAATATATATATATATTATATATATATATATAATGGCCTGAATAGAACGCGCCGCGCTGCGGCAATTCGTGAATTTCGACCATTGACTTCGAATTGATGTTGCGGGAGATCCGACCGTCGGATTCTCCTAAAACTGGAACCGTTGGGTTCGTATCGAAAAGAGCTTTCCAACAAATATTAGAAATTTGAAGTCTAACGGTTGGATTTGGAATTATGTCCAAATCAAATTTGGAAAAGGTCGTTGTAAGTGCAGTTCGATGGCCATTAATGGGAATCGACTGTACGGGCCTTGATAAAATTATTAAAAATATTAATAATTTGTGTAAAATCATAATATGTGAATTGGAAAGAACTGGGATGAAAAATTCCACATTTGAAAGGGTAAAAATAGATTTTTGTCGAAATGAACTAGTTTCGAACTAAAATTAAAATCAATTTATTTTTGAAATAAATAAATTGAATTTGAAAGTGATTTTAAAAATAATCAATATTCCCGATACGTGAATTGGACTGGAGTTGAATCGAAATTATCCTCGGAATATTTCGATGTTGGATTTCGTGACTATACAAATATTGTTATTGGACTTTGAAAGATATATTTTATATCGTTATTTCCAATACGATATTTGTTGGTTTCAGAATTTGATATTGAATATAAGCCGATGTATTTTCTATTCAGAGCCTTGTATTTAATATCAAATGTGATTTGGGTTTATCGTGAATTGTGTTTTAAATGACATTGGTTCTTTAACCCAGTTAAAGACAAGATATTGATTTTTGTGAAGATTTAAACTAAGTGGAGTTTTAATGAATCTTTAATTAGATTGAATGGGAATTGATAATTTAAATTATCAAATCTGAAAGGTGATCGAGAATGGAGTACCACCAGTTTTGCTCCAAGCGATAGTTAAATCTTTAATTAGATTTAAACGTGAAATGGTAATTAATTTTACCGATAACACCGTGGTGTTAAGTATGGAGTATTACCAGTTTTTCTCCATGGGATAAATAGGTTGGGATTGGGAAATAAAATAAATAATTACTTCGGTGCGGTTCGCTAATCCCGGCTAGTTTGAAATGATATCCCAAGGAAGATTAAAGAATAAATTTAAAAGAATTTATCTTGGATAAAATTAATGGGAACCTTTCCCTAAGAATGTGATTTCGTGAATAAAAGAATATTCTGAATTGGAATGAGGCGTTTTTTGTATTTGTATAACATTTGTTTATCATATACGTGGGTTATTCAGAAAGGCCGGGTTTATACCCATTCTGAATAACCGATTCGACGAGATGTCGAAGATGAAGACGGTGGTTGAAGACCGGAAGTCTTCACCTCGTTTGGGGGATTACTGATGATCTTGATTGGGATGTACACCCAAGATGAGGGAAACAGTTGGTAATCGTCCAGACGTACTTGGAGACGGATGGATATGCGAGGAAAGTGCCTCCAGTTTCGTTCAGACCCAGAACGAACTTGTAAATGGATTGTATCTGTTTGGCGGCAGAGAATTTATTCTCTTGCTTAAAGCCCTTCTCTGAGACGTACGAGCTCAGAGGTTGTATATTGATGGATATCAGTTGCATAGAGTGAATTGCCAGTGTGGCACGCGTAAGTGGCAATTGATCAAGGCTTTTGTTGAAAAGCAAAGTCTTTTGTTTGATGATCAAAGCATGGTCTGTGTGGCGTAGCAATGTGTATAACGTGAATTCGCGAGCCTCGCACCTCGGTATGAGTCAAAAACGGGAGATGGACCGTTGGGAGAGCACGACGTTTCTTTCTAGCTAGGGTGGTGTCAGTGACCTACCAGCCCTGACATTTATATACTTTTCACCTGTGTGGTTGTTGGAATGGGAGGCGCCTCGGATATAGGTCTGTTAGGACCGGGAAACGTGTGTTCAGGAATAACTAATCCTCCAAAGTTAGGTGAGGACCGGCCCAGCCGATTCCAAGGATCAAAGTGGGGTCCTGAGACATTTGCTAGAGTGTCTCGAACGGAGAGGGGCTTGCCCCTTGCCTCGACTCATGATGGAATACAATTTCCAATACGCGATATTGCGGTTTTAATTGTAGAACTAGTATGGTGACATGATAGATGGTACCCGTGCCGCCTATGATTGATATTTATGATTTGAATTGTTTTGACACTATACACTTATTATAGTATCAAATGATTTGTTTTAAACATACCAAGCATGTTTGGCTATTATAAGGGAAAACCCTATCCTCCGGCTTGCATTGCATTGTGTGATGGGACCTGGGTCATATAACAGCTTCATTTTTCTTTATTTAGCATTGCTCTGTTTGTTTTATGCACTGGTATTCTTGGGAGGAAACCCGTTCCGTGTTATGCGGCGTGGTCCCTTGATTTATCTAACTTTAAAAATAAAGATTAATAATTGTTTTAGTTCTCACACCAGTCACATGACTGACCTGGAGTTTATTGTTTTAACCTAAACTCTGGGTGCCCCTATTTTCCACATGGGCAGCTAGTAGTTTTGGTTTTGCAGATTTATATTCACAGGGTCCTGATTTACAGGTGGAACGATGCTTGGAAAGCTCTGTATCCGTGCATTACTTCTAGTTGTACTTTTGTATTATTTTCCGCTGCAATGTATTTAAATGTAATTAAATCTCTGATATTTGTTGAATGTAATTTATTCATTTATACTCTGTATATTCTTGTATCTGATGGAATTGTTGTAATAACAATGAAATGTTCTTCCGTCTGCGTTCTCTTTTGTGTCATGTTCTCAAAGTATCTGCTCTTTCCTTTACGGGGAAGTTACGGGTTCTTACAATGGTATCAGAGCTTTGGTTTACAGAGCTCGAGAACAAGACACATTAGAACCATACGAAAGAATTCATCAGATATTGGATTAGTAATATCCAATTAGAATTACTCGTTAGAGATAGGATCAGTAGTATCCTAGAACGAGTGTGAAGAGTATTTTTTTTTCAAATGAAAACAGTTTTGTTTTGAAAATTGAAACCATTTTATACGTATTTGATTATTTATTTATTTTGAATTTGGACAATCGAGTATATAAAGATTTCGCGTATACGCGTCATGAACGTATATTCGAAGTTTTAAAATACTGGATAGATATAGAATCACACTCTAGTCACCCGGAGATGATGTTGATAATGACCATGGCATCATCAATATTTATGTTCGTGTTTTGAAGGTGTGGTTTCTATATAATTCCATCAGACTGGTGTGAGAACCAAAATATAGCTAGAATTCTTTATTATGGTTTGGCATCAAAAACATGATTTTTTGTATATATATCAAAAAAAATTATGAATTTGAAACTCTAATTCACTAATTGATTGATGTTTGTGTTGTTTGTTTATTTGTTTAATAATTTTGAACCATTTAGCCTAATTGAACCGAATATTGAATTATATTGAAAATTGGTCGCATTTGCTTGCATATACATGTGCTTACGTTGAAAAGGTCATAGCAAGGAGGCTAGAGCAGAAGAATAAAATTTGTTTGCCCGACAAATAGGTACATGTTTACTATAATTTACTGTTTTGTTTGGGTGATGATGATTTTATGACCCTATTGGCTAGCCGCTTGGCTTTTTCTTTTTCTTTTTGAGATCAAAAGGCCTGTATGGCAATTTCGGGATTTTCTCGGTGCTCCCGGTGCAGGGGAGGTTATGGTGAAATTTTTCGAAAATTTAGGGTGTTAGCCAAATTTTTTAAAAATTTGAAAAGTTCTTAGAAACTGAAAAGTTGAAGAACTTAAGCTGTAGTCAAAGTAATGGAAGTTGAGTTGATTTGTTAAACAACTTTCGGCTTCGTTCCTTTTCGGCTTCCATTGTTATGTTCCTTCTCGGCCTTTGATTTAGAGAAGATTAGAATATCATCAATAAAAACCAGAAAAAATTTATTCAATTAAATCACACATTGAACAGATTAGAAATAGTTAGGAATATATACTTGTGCATTATATATGTTTGAACAGGAAATTGGACAGGTGTTGATTAAAGATTTTATTTGCGTGCCCGACAATAGGTAAACCTTAATGAGTTGGATGCGAAATATTATTATATCAACTCCTGTGAATGCCATTGGATGCGGAGTGCTGGTTATTCTGTGTGAAATAATAAACATCGCCATAGGATAGCAACAATTAATTTTGAACTACATTACATGGCATACTTCTGGAAGATAGGCATACTTCATCATATACCACATAAACATTTGGAGCTTGTGTGACGAGGGGGAAGATTTACCATACGAGCGAGAGGCTTGTATGGCGATGACTGTATTTTACAGGTTGAACTGATGATTGATATGGACTATTTGAAATGTAACGATAAAATTGCCAGATTAATAAAAACCCTACACGGGTCTAGAGTTGACAATAATCACGTCTCTCTAGTTATTAGATACGACACATGGACGATTTATTTCCCACACGGGACGAGGTGACGAGGATTTATCTTCTGGAGCATTTAAAATACACACTCCCTCAGGCTTTGACAGGGTGACGAGAATTTATTCTCTGGAGTTATTATCAATACACGCTCCCCTGTAAACACCAGAATATATCACTATAAATATGTGTATGCTTATTAGGATTTATTGGGTACCTAATACGGCCCAATAAATTTCCAAACCTCTCCACGTACAAAGGAGGTTATGGCGAAATTTTTCGAAAATTCCGGGTGTTAGCCAAATTTTTGAAGAATTTGAAAATTCTCGGAAAATGATAAGTTGGAGAATGGAAGCCAGATCGAACATAGAGTTGATTGATCAACCCACTTTCGACTTTGTTCCTTTTCGGGGATGAAAAGTTTTAAGTGGGGGAGATTGTAACAACCCGGAAATGCGGGCCAGTTTAAATTTTTTATTTTGGCAATTTTAGCGAAATTAGAACATTTAAAATGAATTATTTTAAATAATATCGATGGAAAATTTATTTTGAATAGAATTATAACGTATATATTATATACGTCGTCGTTAGAATATAAATAATTATATATAATTATAAAAGAATTGAAAATAGCGCGATAGTTCGATAATTCGATTTCAAACTTCAAATGAATGTACCGAGTGCAAAATAAACCGGATTTAGCGAAACCAAAAATAATAGGATCTAATTGAGAACATCTTTCCAACGAATCCGAAAAATCGAAATTTCATAGCAGGAATCAAAAGATACGACCAGTTGAAAATCCTGAATAGTAGCTATGGAATTCAGGCCCTTAAAAATGGGAATTTTGCAAACGACCTCGGATTTCGACGAAACCACTTTTATTAGATCCGTGATGTCAAATTATTGCTAGATTCCAAATTTCATAATATTTCGAATCAATATGTCAGCGAGGCAAAGGAAAACGTGTTTGACCAGTTTTTGTTGATTTTAATCAACTGAAAAATGGCCATTTTTCTAACGGTCTCAGAATTCGACAAAACTAGTTTTAGGACCGTATCGTCAATATGAAGCCAGAAAATATTTTTTTGGAATTTTTCGAGTTAGTATGTGAACCCAGTAAATTGAAATGCACGTTCAAATTCAATATATAGAGTTATATGTTGATTTTAACGGAAACTGATCGAAACGATCGAATCAGCGTACGATACATATCCCATTGTGTTCGGAATGGGGGTAATTAACTATGGACGACAGGCGGTGGGCCTCGTTTAGAGGTCGTATGAAAAGGTCAACTTTTTGTAAATTAAATAATTAAAATAATAAAAAAATAAAAATCCCTTCCCCTTAAAAACCGTTGCCCCCCCTCATTCTCAGTTTAAAGAATCGAAAAAAAAGAAGAAGAAAGAAGTCGAAAGGGGGAGGAGCGCCGTCGCTCCTCCCATCGGGGCGCCACCGCGCCCTAGGGCGGCGCAGTCGACCTCTACCACCTCCATCGCCTCCCGCCCCTTCTCTTCCTCCACCTCACCTTCCTGAAACCCTGAAGCCCCGTCGCGCCCAATCCCAAACCCCCCATTTTCTGAAACGCGCCGCCACTCGAGCCAACCCCCCCTCCCCGCGCCTCCTTTCTTTCCTCCCTCCGCGCCACCCGAAGCCCCTCCAACCCCTCAGACGAGCGCGACAGCCCCTCCCTTGATTGACGCAGACCCCTTTTCTCGATTAACTGTAAGTAGTTTCAGTTTTATTTATTTATAATCTGAGTCTAGATTTTTATCTATAATCAAGTGGAGATTTATATATAACGTAGAAGTTAAAAATATGATTTCTATATTTTTAGAAGAATAAAAATATGATTGTATATAATGTAGAGTCATAAAGATGTGACCTTTATAGTAGTAGCACTGTAAAGATAAGATTTTTATAGTATAGGAAGTATAAAAATACGATTTTTATATTTTATAGATAGTAAAAATATCATCTTTATATATGTAGCAAAATAAAAATGTGATTTTTATAGTGATGAAATAAAAAGGCGAAGTCTTTATATAGATAATAACGTGATAAAAATATAATCTTTATTATATGAACACCGATATAAAAATAGAATTTTTATCTATATAGTAGCGGTATAAAAATAGAATTTTTATCTATATAGTAGCGGTATAAAAATAGAATTTTTATCTATATAGTAGCGGTATAAAAATAGAATTTTTATCTATATAGTAACGGTATAAAAATAGAATTTTTATCCATATGCAGCAATTAAAAAAATATGATTTTTATATACATGGCAAGAATATAAAAATGTGATTTTTATACATGTAGTGGCTACGGGCAACGAAAGTGACAAAAGGCGAGAATAGCGATGACTCCTACATTAGAAGTGTCGTGGAGTTGGATTAGCTTTGGTGAGAACTTCTCACTCTAAATTTCTTTTTCTAGTTATATATATATATACTAGGATGCAGACGGTGCTTGGCAGCACCCGACACCCATCGTCCACAGACCATGGACGACTTGTTTATTTGATTGATGTTTTGTGAAAATTGATTGTATTGTGGAATGATTGAATAATAAAATATTCTTGTGTTGAAAGGAAATAAAATATTCATATAGTTAAAAATATTTTATCGTTAAAAATAAAATTTTTAACATGAATGTGAATAAATAAATATTTATAAACATATCGGCCGATTTGTTTATATACACTGATTTGACTGATATTGATTGGGACGATAAATTTTACACATCGCCCAACTGCACCAATAATATTCAGTGTTTGTTGATTTGAAACCCCACACGGGTGTTGGGATGATATTTGGCGTACACTAATCCCAATTATTTAATTGTATGTCGATCGATTGGTCGACAGGCTGTGTAAGCATTAATTATTCATATCTGATGCTTATGCAGTGGTGTGGTGCACTTTGGATGATGGTTGATTGTTTATCGTTGCTATAATATACATGTGTTGGGTGGAATCCATATGATTAACGTTATATGGTGATTGATTGGGCCTCATTCCAATCGGGAAAATAATGAATATGATGAAAGAAAATTCATGTGTTGAATATAAAAATAGTCATGTGTTGACGATGTTCATGTGTTGAAACTATTCATGTGTTGAGTAAAATATTTTAAAAATAAAATTTACATCTTTATCATATTTAAAATTAGAACCACTTCACGGTGGGGTCTGATAGAAAATCAAACGATAGATACCTTAGTTTTATAAAATATTTCACATAACAAAAATAGTTGTGTGTTGACAATACTCATGTGTTGAGATTATTCATGTGTTGAAAGAAATATAGATTCATGTGTTGAATAGAATAAATATTCATTTGTTGAATAGAATAACGAATTTATTGAAATATATAAAGCCGTGTTGATTAGAGTTGCGCTATTTTGACGTGAACGATATTTATATCGATTATATTCGTTTTATAATGAATATAGAAAAGGTAGTGATTTCGAAACATAACGTTTTGAAAATATTATCATTTATATAGTAATGATACGAAATATTCAATTTTGATTTGAAATTGAATATAGAGTTGAAATGGTTTTGAAAACGAATTTAAAACGATTATAAAATAGGTTTTATAAGGAAATCGACGAAATATAATATATATATATATATATATATATATATATATATATATATATATATATTATATAATGGCCTGAATAGAACGCGCCGCGCTGCGGCAGTTCGTGAATTTCGACCATTGACTTCGAATTGATGTTGCGGGAGATCCGACCGTCGGATTCTCCTAAAACTGGAACCGTTGGGTTCGTATCGAAAAGAGCTTTCCAACGAATATTAGAAATTTGAAATCTAATGGTTGGATTTGGAATTATGTCCAAATCAAATTTGGAAAAGGTCGTTGTAAGTGTAGTTCGATGGCCGTTGATGGAAATCGACTGTACGGGCCTTGATAAAATTATTAAAAATATTAATAATTTGTGAAAAATCATAATATGTGAATTGGAAAGAACTGGGAGGAAAAATTCCACATTTGAAAGGGTAAAAATAGATTTTTGTCGAAATGAACTAGTTTTGAACTAGAATTAAAATCAATTTATTTTTGAAATAAATAAATTGAATTTGAAAGTGATTTTAAAAATAATCAATATTCCCAATACGTGAATTGGACTGGAGTTGAATAGAAATTATCTTCGGAATATTTCGATATTGGATTTCGTGACTTTACAGATATTGTTATGGGAATTTGAAAGATATATTTTATATCGTTATTTCCAATACGATATTTGTTGGTTTCCGAATTTGATATTGAATATAAGCCGATATATTTTCTATTAAGAGCCTTGTATTTAATATCAAATGTGATTTGGGTTTATCGTGAATCATGTTTTAAATGACATTGGTTCTTTAACCCAGTTAAAGACAAGATATTGATTTTTGTAAAGATTTGAACTAAGTGGAGTTTTAATGAATCTTTGATTAGATTGAATGGGAATTGATAATTTAAATTATCAAATCTGAAAGGTGATCGAGAATGGAGTACCACCAGTTTTGTTCCAAAGCGATAGTTAAATCTTTAATTAGATTTAAACGTGAAATGGTAATTAATTTTACTGATAACACTGTGGTGTTAAGTATGGAGTATTACCAGTTTTTCTCCATGGGATAAATAGGTTGGGATTGGGAAATAAAATAAATAATTACTTCGGTGCGGTTTGCTACTCCCGACTAGTTTGAAATGATATCCCAAGGAAGATTAAAGAATAAATTTAAAAGAATTTATCTTGGATAAAATTAATGGGAACCTTTCCCTAAGAATGTGATTTCGTCAATAAAAGAATATTCTGAATTGGAATGAGGCGTTTGTTGTGTTTGTGTAACATTTGTTTATCATATACGTGGGTTATTCAGAAAGGCCGGGTTTATACCCATTCTGAATAACCGATTCGACGAGATGTCGAAGATGAAGACGGTGGTTGAAAACCGGAAGTGTTCACATCGTTTGGGTGATTACTGATGATCTTGATTGGGCTGTACACCCAAGATGAGGGAAACAGTTGGTGATCGTCCTGACGTACTTGGAGATGGATGGATATGCAAGGAAAGTGCCTCCGGTTTCGTTCAGACGCAGAACGAACTTGTAAATGGATTGTGTGTCTGACATTGGATTTTATTCTATGTTGATTGACCTCTATTAAATATACATCTATTTGGCGGCAGAGAATTTATTCTCTTGCTTAACGCCCTTCTCTGAGACGTACGAGCTCAGAGGTTGTATATTGATGGACATCAGTCGCATGGAGTGAATTGCCAGTGTGGCACGCATAAGTGGCAATTGATCAAGGCTTCTGTTGAAAAGCAAAGTCTTGTGTTTGATGATCGAAGCATGGTCTGTGTGGCGTAGCTTTGTGTATAACGTGAATTCGCGAGCCTAACACCTCAGTGTGAGTCAAAAACGAGAGACGGACCGCTGGGAGAGCACGACGTTTCTTTCTAGCTAGGGTGGTGTTAGTGACCTGCCAGCCCTGACATTTATATACTTTTCACCTGTGTGGTTGTTGGAATGCGAGGCGCTTCGGATATAGGTCTGTTATGACCGGGAAACGTGTGTTCAGGAATAACTAATCCTCCAAAGTTAGGTGAGGACCGGCCCAGCCGATTCCAAGGATCAAAGTGGGGTCCTGAGACATTTGCTAGAGTGTCTAGAACGGAGAGGAGCTTGCCCCTTGCCTCGACTCATGATGTAATCTAATTTCCAATACATGATATTGCGGTTTTAATTGTAGAACTAGTATGGCGACATGATAAATGGTACCCATGCCGCCTATGATTGATATTTATGATTTGAATTGTTTTGACACTATACACTTGTTATAGTATCAAATGATTTGTTTTAAACGTACCAAGCATGTTTGGCTATTATAAGGGAAAACCCTATCCTCCGGCTTGCATTGCAATGTGTGATGGGACCTGGGTCTTATAACAGCTTCATTTTTCTTTGTCTAGCATTGCGCTGTTTGTTTTATGCACTGGTATTCTTGGGAGGAAACCCATTCCGTGTTATGCGGCGTGGTCCCTTGATTTATCTAACTTTAAAAATAAAGACTAATAACTATTTTAGTTCTCACACCAGTCACATGACTGACCTGGAGTTTATTGTTTTAACCTAAACTCTGGGTGCCCCTATTTTCCACACGGGCAGCAAGTAGTTTTGGTTTTGCAGATTTATATTCACAGGGTCCTGATTTATAGCTAGAACGATGCTCGGAAAGCTCTGTATCCATGCATTACTTCTAGTTGTGCTTTTGTATTATTTTCCGCTGCAATGTATTTAAATCTCTGATATTTGTTGAATGTAATTTATTCATTTATACTCTGTATATTCTTGTATCTGATGGAATTGTTGTAATAACAATGAAATTTTCTTCCGTTTGCCTTCTCTTTTATGTCATATTCTCAAAGTATCCGCTCTTTCCTTTACGGGGAAGTTACGGGTTCTTACAAGTCCAGTCTACAAAATTATATTGTGTCAGCAATTCAAGAATAATTTAATTCTGGTAAAATTTTGAAAGAGATCAATCATACTTTTATAAGTCTGATACCAATGTAGAAAAATCTACATTTATTGCTGATTGTCGACCTATAGCTTGTTATAATGTGATTTACAAAATTTTCAGCAAAGTTTTGTGCAATAGAATGAAAACTGTGTTACCATACTTGATTGCAAAAGGTGAGTGCCTTCATTAAGGGTAGAAATATTTTGAAAAATTCATTGCTTGCAGATGAGCTCATTTGTAACTTCAACAAGAAAGGTGCAGATAAGTTCTATTTGAAGGTGGATCTACAAAAAGCTTATGACAAAGTTAATAGATCATTCGTTATTCATATGTTAAACTGCATGCACTTCCCCAACAAATTTGTTGACCTGATCAACGAGTGCATCTCTACTCTTGCTTTCTCTATTCTAATCAATGGTATCCCTAGAGGTTTTATTAAAAGCACGAGAGGCATTAGGCAAGGTAATCCCTTATCCCCTTATTTATTTGCTATAGCCGTGGAATTTCTCTCTTTATAAATGGAATTAGCCAGTTACAACAAGTTAATACAACCTGTACACAATTTCCAGCCGATCATCACTCATTTGTTGTATGATGGTGATCTAATTATTTGTGTTAAGGAAAGTGTTTCATCGACTCACGCAACAAAGATATCTTTTCTAAATTTGACAAATTTGCGGGTTTAAGAATGAATGAACAAAAATCAAAGTGTTACTTTAGTAGATGTTGCAGATTTAAAGACGATATTTTATCTACGTTGAATGTTAAGGAAGGTACATTACTAGTCAAATACTTCGGAGTTCCGCTTTCATCTAATAAGATAACTGATAGAGAACGCGCTATTTTAATCCCCAATATCAGAGGAAAACTATATAGCTAGAGTTCGAAGCTACTATCTTTTGCTGGGAGATTAAAATTGGTTTACATAGTTATACGATCTAAAGTGTACTGCTGGCTACAAAAGTTTCGATTACCTAAAGCTTCTATTGATAAAATTGAACGTGTATGCGTTGATTTTATATGGAGGGGTTGTTTACATAAAGTTAGCTATCAAGAACTATGCAAACCAAAAAGGAAGGTGGAGTTGGATGGAGGAACATAAGAGAAATGTAAGAAGTGTACACTTTAAAATTGGCGTGGAAAATTATCTCTTCTAATGGCTTGTGGGAAAGATGGATGCAAAGATGATATATTAGACAAATTTTTTGGACTATGGCAAGTGATAACAACGCATTGTCAACCTGGAAAGCAATTCTCAAAGTTCATGACACTCTAGCAAAAAATTGTGAAAGACAAATTGCAGATGGTTATACTACGAACCTCTGGCGATACCCTTGGATCAATAGCAAATCCATCACAGACTATGTTGGATGGGATACATATTCAAACTATGGCTTCCCTAACACGTTTGTCTCTCAAATTATAGATAACAATGGATGGCACTTAAATGACTTACATTTAACAGACACTCAATGACGACATATAGAGTTTTCGCCAATTTATCATGACAGCGAAAGTGATATTTGGACATGGAAACATGAAGATGACTTCAGAATCAAGTCTGCATATGATAGCATCAGGCAAAAGGGAACAATTTGCGAATGGTTTACTTCATATGATAAAATTTTATATTCTCTTTAAAAAGATCTTCAATGTTCAATATATTATTTTTTCTTTGAAAGCTATAGTTTAGGAAGTTAATTTGAATATTTATTGTCATGAATATATTTTTAGTTATCTTTAGACTCTTATCTTTACTAACTTTTCAATCTCATTCATTAGTATAATTAACCTATGTCTAGAAATTAATGAGTATTACTTTTTTTTTTGGTTGAAACATTCTCTTGACATATACACACACACACACACACGCACATATATATACATATAATGCATGATTATTAGATATTACTTATTGCTAATGATTATACCATGAATATCTCTAACTGTAATACACATCCATCAAATCATTCTACATATTATTATCATTATACATTTTATTTCGTATCACACTTCATTATTAGAATGCACATCATTATACAAGTTGCACTTCATTTTGTATTTCATCTCATATTGCTTTGCATATGACATACATTCTCATACTGCATTACAAACAACATACTACGCACATTGCACTAACTTTTAACTTCACACATAATAAGTGTGTTGTATGGGAAGTTTTCTATTATTGTCTTAAAAAGGTATAGGATTATTTTAATACGTAAAATATTTACCTTGACTTTATTAACTAGATCGACATGGTTGACTTGATAACTTGATGGACTTTGTTGAATTGTTTGACTTGATAACTTGATCGATTTGGTTGAATTGTTTGATTTGTTTAACATGGTTGATTTAATTGACTTAATTAACCTTTTTGAGATGATTGGAATTGATGTATATGTATATAGGTTTGTTTGAAATTTACTTATACGTATGTAGGTGTTGAATAATTATAATATAACTGCACACATTTTTTCACGTTGCATTAGTTATTCTAGTATTAGTTTAAAGGAGATTTTAGGACAGGTAGAAGTTCCTAAAATCATATGAATTGGTGTGTTTTGTTTGGATTGATTTAAATTGGAATTTGACTTAACTTATGGTTTATAATAACAAGATTTAAAATAGTTTATATTGATTGGTTGATTATTTGAATTGGATTGCTTAGATTTTAACTTGATTATTAGTTTTAATATTGCCTTAAATTTTATATTATTTTCTTTATATTGATTAAAGGAATATTAGATATTAAAACTATTTCTTAGTCTAGATTTGTTTTAGATATTAGGTACTAGAACTGTATTAGTATTTGATAATAGTTTTAGAGGGAGTATTATAGGGTAATTAGAGATGTATAGGTTTTTGTTGATGAAAAAAGGCAGAATTATAAAATAGAGCATTTGAGTCATGTGGAATTAGTAGTTTTATAGGGATATAATTGAGTAAGGAGAGAACCGAGAGAATCAAGGCAACAAGTACGAATATTTTATAAATGAATGTGGTCATCGTCAAAAAAGGAAAATTGTTAGGGACTGAAATATTGATGATGATGTTTTTGACGGCAATAGCCTTGTTTTCACTATTATTGTTATAAAATATATACTAACACTATTCTTTAGAATATGTATATGTGTGTGTATATAGGAAATATATGCAAGTATTGATTATATAAGACTGAATAGTTTAGAGAATCAGGATTTCAAAGAAGAAGAGCACAAGACAAAAGACTCATGAGTAACAAGAGTTTGAGAAATAAAAAGTAACAGAGTCTAGATTTTTTGTTAAAACTTTGAAATAGCACTGAATCCTTATTTCAATCTTTCTCACTAGTTTTGTATTCTTATCTTATTTTCAAACTAGTTTCAAAATTACTTCCTTATTTCAAATCTATATGTACATGTTTATAAATTTATTTTAACTCCTGATTTAAAATATATCTTTTAAAACAGTTATATATATTTTTTATCTTAAGTTTGAATATAGTTACTTAAGTTCATAATTATATATACTTATATTTATAAGTTTTAAAGTATTTTTTATATTTATTCATAGTTATGTATATTTATATATATTTGTTTATATAGATTTTAAATCATTCTAATATATGTTTTTAAATCATTTTATGTAACGACCCACATTCCACGCATTGGAGGATCGTAGAATATTTATTTCATTCTCATACGAAGTCGTATAGTCATGTAACTTTGGGGAACGACTATTGGGGCCGTTTCCCATATTCGCGATTTTTGCTGAATATTAAATGACCATTTTACCCTCGGCGAATCCTATTTTTCCTATTACTTTTGATTGGTAAGGAGGTTTGACCTGAAACCACTTCCATTGGATTTGGATGATGGTTTACCATTCCGTAGAGTGGTGTCATTAATCAAATGGATTCAATGTTTGGGAGATATGGTTGGAATAAGGTCTGTAAGGTAGAAAACAACTTAAACGGGCCTAGTTGGATAATTAGCAGCTAGGCCCATTAGGAATTTCAGGATTACAGTTATATAAGGGCTAGAAGAGGTTAGAGAGACCCTTCTTTGTCATTTTTACAGCTGCCACTTGCCTCTCTTCAACCCTAACAATGGCTTTCACCTTCTAAATTCATCTTTAATCACTTTGGAATAGCACAATAGCCAAATCTACATCAAATTAAGGCAAATTATTATAGAGATTGAGATAGAGCTGTTGGAATACATTAGGATTCATACTAAATCAGTTAGAGTTTCAGATATGAAATTTATTTGTGGCTAAGGTGAGTGATTTGCACTTTTATTCATTAATTACGGCAAATTAGGGGTGATTCGTGATAATTAGCGAAATTATGACTCAGAAAAATATGGGAAAATATGCATAAATTTTGAAATAATATTTTATGATATTGGTTAAAAACTAGATTAATTTGGATTAAGTGTGCTAATTCTATAGTTTAAACATGGTTAAGGGGATTAAGGGGAAAATCAGGCTTTTGGGTATGTTTGTTCTAAAATATTTCATGTAACTGATGTTTTAATGTTTTTGATTGATTCTACGTGTTACTACTATTGTTTGGTATGCCTTATGGTTGCATAGGAAAGTTAGAATGGTCGAAAACGCCGTCGAGAGGTGAAAATAGTTTGTTCGAAAGTGGTGCAGGTTTTGGGTTACTCAGAGCGATTCCTAGGGGAGCGACCCCTAGGAAATGGGAAATTCCTAGGGGAGCGACCCCTAGGAAGTGAGCATCCCTAGGAGGGCGACTCCTAGGGGACAGAAGATCCCTAGGGGGCAACTCCTAGGAGAGGGACGATCCCTGGGGGCGAGCCCTAGGATGGCGAGCCGGTCAAGTGGGTGAGATCAGATCCGTGATGCATGTTCGACCGAACCGGATCACGATGGTGATGTTCGACAGACCTATATGATGATGTTCGACCAACCCGAGGACACATGTTCGACTGACACTATATGATGATGTTTAACCAACCCAATGAAGTATGTTCGATCGATTTTGATGAAGGTGCTCGACTGTCTGACTGATCCATGGAGGAGGAATGACTGGCGATGACCGTGAACTCTTCTGAAGATCAATTCTAATTCGACTATAACCCAAGATGCAAAGGGAGTCCAAGTGAGAAGTTATGGCTTAGGATCCAAATGGGGATCAATGAGTTAACATCTAAAGTTGGACTTTGCTGCGAGACGTGTGCAAAGGTGTTATCGATATCTATAGCTTTGGTTCACCGTTGAGAGAGAAGGGCATGGACCCATCATGGACTGGGAAGGGTTATTGGCTATAGGCCAGAAGGGCATGGTCATGATAGTTAATTGTATGTAGTCTAGAAGGGCATGGACCCATCATGGCCCCAAATGGATTTGGCAAGCAAAGCAGTGGATATCATATGCTTTACGCATTTAGTGAGAAACGTGAGGATGATTGCTATGTTTGATGTTTGTTATCACCGTGACATGCACACTCCCATTTTTACACTATATGTTAGTGTTACCTTGGAGTACTGTACATCTTGTTGTGCTAACTCTTTGGTTGTAGGTCCAATTTTAGGTATGATTATTTATACCTGTTACTGCTTTATTTTGCTGTTATCACTCATACCGGACTTTCGTCTGACCCAGAGTTATATGTCTCTTCTTATTACTCTGGGTGCTCCTATACGAGCAGGTTAGAGCACTACAACAAATTCACCATATTACAACGGTGGAAAACAGTTGTAAAAGATTTTTTACAACGGTGGAGCCACCTTTGTGTATTAAGAAGTTGTAATAAACTAAAATCTTTTACAACAGTTTTGCGCAGTTGCGACACCATTGTAATATGTATGTTTTACAACTGTTTTCATCCGTTGTAATATGTATATTTTACAACTGTTTTCCACTATTGTAGTAAACTTTATTACAACTGTTATGTACCGTTGTTGTTGTAATTTTTACAACTATTTATAACTGTTGTGATATATTTTATTACAACTTTTATTTTATAGTTGTAATATATCCACAAATTATATATATAAAAATATATATTTATATATATATAATATATATGCGTAACAATAAATAGATAAACAACATAAGAAATAGATGTAAATTTAAAGGCATCACGATCCATTCATTGATAAAAATCACAACTTTATATCCAAAATACAAATTATAAATCATATACTGCATAAAAATGTATAAAATTACAACTTTCCTCCTCATTTGCCTCTAAAAGCCTTTAAACCAGTTACAAAGCTCATTTGCCTCTGAAAGCCCCAATTTTATGTGCAACAGCAAATTCCCTGATTCACACATTAAGTATAAATATTATTAATCTTTTTAGTTCTTAAACATATCAAACTAATGTAGACCAAAACTAAAAAAAGCCCAGTTTTCAAGAGCGGAAGAATGTAAAAGAAAAGAATAGGAAAGTATATTATTCCCTTTCAGATAAGGATGAGTACCACTCTAATTTGAACTACCCAGCAAATGTATCTTGATCGTGAGAGTTTTGAATTTAACAATTGCATTAAATATTAATTTCAAATATTCAAATTAATCCTAAAAAACAATTCTGTGAACACTTCTCAGAATAATTGATATATATGAAAAAATTCCTAAAAACACTAAAACCTGCATAAGTCTTGTTAAAAACACCCATGATTGATCTGTTAAGAGAAATTTGGTAACATTTATATCAAAAGTCTACTACGTTTTTATTGTTTTCCATCCTAATTAGCTGTTTGAGAGTTGATAGAAGCAAGGACTAAGGACCATGTATGTTTGAAAAGGAATAAGAACCGGAGCAGAATATATAATAGACTTGCCCCATAGGTTAAAGAAAAATACTAAATTTGTGATATGGTCAAAAACAACAGTAAAATATGTACGTTTTCATTATTATATGGTTGGGTCCGTGAAATGTGTCACCACTTTTACTGTTATGCAGTCTACGGAGAAGGGAATTGCTAGCCTTGTTCATCAAACTCAGTCGAATCTCTGCTTCCCACACCATTATGAATAATAACAACAATTATTATTATATAACAACTAATGACTCCATTTAGAGCTTCTACAGTAAAACAAATACTGGTAATAATTGTACATATACATGAAGATATGCTCAAAATTCACGTTACGAAAAGTAAGAATGGCTGACAAGTGTTAATTTAGTACAAACGAGAAAGGACATTGAATGGCTGGTGATCAGCAAATTTAAAATGAGAAGAAATAGCATTGGCACCTAAAGAAAGTTTAATCCCCGGTTTTAGATTTGAGTAACAGGTTTTGTGCTCTAACAAATTGTTACTTAATCACGAAATGATCAACCATGGGTTTTAACAGGACCTACACAAGTCATTACAATTTACTCAACGAAATGATATAATAAGCCCAAAGTTTAGACAGCAATGGCATTAGCTGTCAAGGAAATTTTTTATAGAAATTATTTTCTACATATATTTCTTTTGGAAGTCAATGCATGAAGTTCTTATAACTTTAAAAGTAGAGCAAGTTCTTGTTCCTCTTAGAAACCACTTGACTTACGAAGCTGTTTTTTTATAAATTTGAGGGTATCAAATCAGCTCAAGTATAGTCGATCTAATGGAGCGCCACTACAAGATAAAATAAAATTTGCTATGTGAGGTGGGAATAATGTTACATTACTTAGACTCACTCTATCTTAGCTTTCATTTGAAACTCAAGAGTATTCTCTGATGCAATAAATAAAGGAAGCATAACTAATTGTCTTAACTAGTCTCAGTTCAGACGTTCCAATTGTTTTTGTACTTTATTTGCAACTTAAACAAAGAATTTACCCCTTTTTAACCCTACAGCTATCAAACTAATACTTGTATACCCAACCGTTGAGCAAGGATGCCGAGGGTGGGTGGAGAGGATAACAAACTTGTTAAAATAAATCATTTCTGGACAAAGCTTCAATGTTCAAGCTGGAATGAAATATTATGGTAAAATCAGTTGTGTTCTATGTATATGAGTATAATATTAATTTAGTTTACAATTAGAGGTCACTAAGATTGCTCACTCATAAAGAGGTACAATTATATAAATAATGGACATGTGCATGCAAATAATTGTTGTCCAGATTTGTTGATAATCTTACTTGGTTTTTTAGTCAATTTTTGAAACCTCAAAATTAATGAAGATTAAACTAGATTTGTGCATAGCTCCATGCTAAAATAAAAGGACTAACAAATAAACAACAAAGGTTCTAGTAGACTGGGAATTATTAGTATATAAGCCTATATAAAGCAGTTATTGTATCACAGTGCTATTCATGCATAAAAAATGTTTGATGTAACAAATTATAGTACTTACCATATATGTATATTTTACTCTTTGTTTACTTTAAGTTGCAACTCCTTCTTTCGCATGTTGACATTAAAAGGTCCAAGAAGCATGCTCCTTCCAGCCTTTTTCTTGAATCACTTGGACAGTCTACCATTCTATGTGACAATCTGTATGCAAACATGACAGTCAACCATTCTTAGTTAAAGCCTCAAAGCATTTTATGTGATTTTAAATCTCATATGTTAAATGTAAAAGGCAACCTCGTCCTCCATGTTTTTCATTTCTTTTCTTTTACTTGTATTGAAAAAACATGTTACACACACACACATATAAAAATATATATTACATATTGCTATCACTTCAAACGAAAAGTTAGAAAAATTGGAATATATAAATATATAAAACTAGAAAAAATATGGCTACCTTAATCAATTGTTGATTTTGCTACAGCTTATCAATTTCCCTAAAGATTAATACGATAATAAAATTTCATAATTAATCTCACACATGTGTATGTATCATACAACAATTACATATGGAAACTACATACCCCTTCTCCCACTTTAGTTTCTTCAATTCGCAACGTGGTAATATTGGACCTTCTTGCTTTCTCCATTTCCTGCAATATATCTCCTCAGTCATAAACTCATCTGTTTTATTTTATTTATTTCTTAACATGTAAACAAATGAATCGCAGATGATGTTAGCGATAAGCAGATGATTCATTTTTTACTCTTGCCTGCAGAACACCCAGCTGATTCACTTGATTTGTTAAGACAAAGACATTTTGTCCACCGTTGGGAATAATGTGGGGAGTGATTAGATAATATGTTAGTCCTACCTTTTTCTTCCTCGTTTCTGGTGAGTTCTAAAGTTCTGTTTCAATTAATTTTACTTTTTTATGCTTGCTTTACCTTTTTCGTTTCTTAAAACTACATATGAAATCTGAACAGTATTAAAAAGTGGAAAAAATAGTAAATTTATAACTGCACTAATTTGATGTAATATATTCAATTCACTAGTAGTTTGCACAAAAAGGGGCAGATACCTCCTACCATTTTGTTGTAGAATTGTGTATATGGAGTGTACAACTGTTTTATTTTTATATATGGTTCACTTGGTTTCAAGAAAATAAGTCACAGACACAACGAACAGAAAAAGGATACTGTAAAGTAAAGGCATAATGAACTTCACACATTTGGATTTTAAGCCCAGTTCATAATCCACAAGGGGGAAGCTGTAACACCCCTCATCCGCTAGTGTCACTCACAAAGGGAATGCACTAAGTTCTGTGGAGCATTTAGGGTAAAAGATACAGATAAATTACAAGACAGACAGAAATTAAACAGCGGAAAATAAAACTTTGCTTTATTGATAAAATAGTTTGTACAATGATTTCTTTACAATATCAGAGTGTCATCTGTCTTACAAAATAAAGAAGCATAAAACAACATTTATATTTCCCCAAATTTTAGCAAGAGCCAGCCATAGCATCTGATAAGAGAATCCATGCAAACTTCGACAGATCTTCAAGCCGGGAAAGAGTGACAATCCAACTTAACCTGAGCTATACTACTCCCTCCTCTACTACCTGGGGGGAAACGGAAGAAAAGAAGACGAATGAAAAACAGAGTCAGACATAAAGCCTGAGTAAGTCCAGTAACTTCTAGCATGTGAACATGGAAAAACAAGACGACATAAATTAACTGAATACAAGATTACACCATGATGATAGGGTCAACATGATTGGACAAGGTAATCACAAGATATGCTAAGATAAGATAAACTGGATACGCTCTAATACTTCGCCGCTTCTCTATTTCCTTGTTATACTGGTTTCTATATCTCTGCACCGCCTATCTAGTGTCCCATCTAGTAACGATAACGTGATCCCAATCCCTGTATTTTCCATTGCCTTACGGCATACATTCATTATTTATTACCTAGATCAAATCTAGGGTTTTCTATCAAGTGCTTTCTAGATTTAACTAGAGTTTACGCTATCGACTGAACGCTTCTCGAGTTCGGGGTTTATGCCACCTAGTCCAACTAGGGATTATGCTACCTGTCGAACGATGCCCCCAAGTCTAGGACACACCACCTAGAGTGGTATATGTTCCTATACTTCCCCACGCATGTATCGCGGATCTTTATCGCTTGTCTAGATGCACATGTCCTGTAATGTGCGGTCCGAGTCCTGCGACAGAGCAAATCAAGGAATACAGAACTCCGTCGGGAGCTTTCAGATATCTGCCGATGCAGATGCTAAGGTCTGTTTTTATTTCAGTGGCTATGGTCCCACTTGACCCCTCCCTCAACTAATGAAAGGCACACCTTGTAAAATGAGAACTATACGCCGGCCCCCAGTGCCCCACTATCCTATGGCCATCCTCACCCATAACTAGATAGCAAGTATATGGTCTTTTGGAGTTCTCCGCCTTTTCTCTTCACGTATCTCGATTGACTGAAGATGGATGGTAGACGACGAGTTGCTATCACAGGGCTACCGTTTGCTTGCCGAATCACGTCGTTCCATCCTAGTCTTTAGGTTGCCATGTATTGCAACCAAGGCGTACCCCTGGTTCTTCTACGCAGACCTTAACCTCTGTGGGCCCAGGCGGATCATCTGCAGCCTCACAGAGGGATACCAAGAGTACCCTCACGTCCCCTCGAAGCCTCGGGCTTCGTAACCCAATTCGTTGGAGCCTTCTCTCTATTCAGACGGACATTCGCTCCTTCCCGTGTTAGACTAAGAATTACTACTTAGTTTTACTAACTAAGATTTACCACTTAGTTTCCAGAATCGTTGTTTTCAAAGGTTTACTACTTAGTTCCCTTTCCCGTCAATTTGGATTGGTTAAGTGTCATTAGTCGATTCAAGCCAACTTAACCCTCTTCATTTATCCTGTTATACTGGTTAAGTGTTATTGGTAATTCATGTTGACTTAACCCCACCACAAACCAAGTTATATTGGTTAAGTATTTCTTATTACTTAACCCTACCCATTCACCCTGTATTGGTTAAGTGTTCCTTTTTAACTTAACCTTGCTCGTCTGTCTTAACTAACCTGTTATTAACGGTTAAGTATTATCCCTTCATGTTTTAGACTTAACCTTATCCCTTTATCAAAATCTGATGGTTAAGTGTTCAAGTTTACTTAACCCTATGGTCTAGCCCAGCTAACATATCAAATTGGCTAAGTGTATTAAATCTTACTTAACCCCAACCTCTAGTCTAGTTAACACGTTAATTTGGCTAAGTGTATTAACTTTACTTAACCCCACTTTCTAGACTAGTTAACATGTTAGTTTGGCTAAGTGTTTTCTTAGTTACTTAACCTCTACAAATCTTATCTTGTTACCATGAGTTTGGTTAAGTGCCCCTGTGGACTTAGCCCTCCGTTCTAGCTTAACTGTGCTTAAGTTGGTTAAGTGTTCCTATGGACTTAACCCTCCCATTCTAGCTTAACTGTATGAACCTAACCCCACCTACCAGTCTTGTTATCATGTTAAGTTGGTTAAGTGTCTTAGTTAACTTAACCCTAGCATTCTTGTTCTAGCTTTAACTAAATAAATTAAAGCCACTACCACTCACATTAGACAGGTATTGTTGCGAATACAGGATGTGCCGGTTGGTTCCGGGCAGGTTTACATCGCAACTCAGTCTAACCTCGGGTTAGGCATATTCGTGTTTTCTAAGTTCAAAGGGTTTCAACTTATTTTCAAATCAAGTTTTGAAAGTAACCATCCCGTTCGTCGGATCAGTTAGGGATAGCCAGGGAGAGCAGGAAACTTGTATTTTCCAAACTCAAGCCTAGACACTATCCTCTTTGTCACTCTAGAACTTTTTGGTGTGTCATTAAAAGAGATGCCGTTAATAAACCTTTAATTTTGTCTAAATTTACATTTCCTCTTTTAGGACAAATTCTATAAGTAAATTAATCCTAATTTATTATTTCCCAATTACTCTTTTAATGTAAATTGTCAACATTTATTCTTATGGCCCATTTCCCCTTCTAAATCATATTTATGCTTTTTGGTATGTGGATTTTACCAAATTAAGTGTCACTAACCATGATTTTTCTAATCCTGACAGTTACTCTCAATTATGGCCAATTTCACATTTATGTCAATATACTTATCGTGCCAAATTAGCTAATCTAATTCCGATTCAACATTCTAATTTACATCAAACTAGACTTATTACTCTAGTTCACTATTCATGTAAATGCTAGATTTACATGTCAATACTAGATTCAAATTACACATCTTATAATTCATGTCAAATTTATCCAATTTGCATTTCTATGAACATGCCATAATACATGTTCCCAATTTATGCCAATTTCCTAGTTTATAACTATGTTTGTAGTAAATTTCATATTTTGCCCAAACCGCATTCCTACCGTTCGTATAATCGTGATTCAGTCTAGATTATAAATAAAGCTAGGCTCGTAGAAAATAGGGAATGAACCAAAGATGCTATGCAAAAGATAGACATACTAACTGGCATAAAAAGGGTTGAATAACGACGTCGGTTCAAGAACATGGGTAGACCTAACTTAATAGGTAAATTCCCAAGGTCTAAAACCAAGAATAGACAGAATAAAGGCGTAGGTTCAAGAACATGGGTAGACCTAACTTAATAGGTAAATTCCCAAGGTCTAAAACCAAAGAACAAACAAGATAGATAATCGGGTTCACAGTCACAAAATTTTAAACACTTTCCTAGTCATGAACCATAGGTGCTTAATCACAGTTGTTCCATTTATGTCATAGACAATAGTTTTGCTTCCTAATCAAAGGTATAGGCTAAAGTCATGGAAATAATTCTCATGGTCACAATCACAGTCATAGGCAATGTCCATAGTCATAGGCAATGTCCATAGTCATAGGCAATGTTCATAGTCTTAGGCAATGTTCATAGTCTTAGGCAATGTTCATAGTTAAAGAGGCATATGGTTCTAAGGTCCATAGTTTCATAGTTACAGTCTTATTTGTCCTCGAACTCATAACAGTTCTTAATTTGGTCCAAAGAAATAGGCACTGATTCAATAGAAAGAATTGGCATACTCTTTTATTCCTTTAATTTCATGTCACGAAAAGAGAAACGTTCAAATCTAGAAATAACTGACTTACAGAGATTAGATTAGAATAGAAAGATGGCGTTGCAATGATTCGTAGAAAAACGGTCGTTGCAGTCATTTGAATCTTCACTTGAATTCTAGCTTGAATCTCCTCTTTGAAAGTCTTTGAGCAGCACCTCCTTGTCTTGATTTATTTTATATATATTATTTTATTTATTATTTGATTAAGAGGAGGAGAGGAAGCCATGTTTACTAAGAATCTTTGCAGCATAAGGGTAGAGCAGAATTGTGAATAGAGAAGAAGACCAGGGCTGTTTATATAGTTGCTCAAGACCTTATCGTACACGTAACGCTGAGTCAGCATTGAACCTAGTTAAGAAAATATTCCAAGTTCGTAGATGAATCTAGCCAAATCTTATCGTACATGCAGTGCTAAGTCAGCATTCGATCCCACAAGCTGTTTTGGCGCAAAAATTTGAATTTCGAACTTTTGAATTTCTAGAATTTATTTAACTGTTTTATTCACATGAAATATTCTTATATGTATACAATTCCTTTAACGACCATTTTACGCGTATATATATATACGCACAACTTTCATTTTATATTCAAAATTCAAACGATGTTGCACCGTTATTTAATTCTTGCCATATTTCATTTACAGTAGCCTTATCTTAAATTTTATCTTTCGTATACATATATTTCTGCATATATATATATATATATATATATATATATATATATATATTCTCATGTATATACATATATTTTCTTTATTTCCTTATATGTACGTTCTTATCCTTTCAAATTTTGAATTTGTATATGTACATATATTTGCATGTTCAGTTGGCCCACTTTAAAACAGAGATAAAAATTATGCTGCCGCCGGGGTTCGAACCCCCGACCTCCATGTTACAAATCCAATGCCTTAACCAACTTAGCTACAAAGTCTTTTGTTAATAAGTCTTTGAACAATAATAATTATTGTTCTCTCCTTACTTCTCTTTTTCATGTTAGTTACAATACTTAAATTAAACAACTGCATGGATCTTTTTCTTTTAATTTTTCTTTTAAAAAAAATAATTATACTTTAATTTGTGAATCTTAATGTCACAGAATTACGGGGTGTTACATTCTCCCCCACTTAAAAGGATTTCGTCCCCGAAATCTTCAAGTTAGGAAGAATGTGTCCTACCATCCAATCACCCATCTACTCAACCATTCAATCACAGGCATTCATTGTCCTTAAAAGATTTCTAATGCTTTCATGTTCATATGCATAGTGTGTGTATATGTCTCTATCTAATGCAAAATCAGGCGGTCTACTGATTCAGTTGACCTCCTTAATGCAAATCATGTTTGTGCCATGCGTCCAATCATGCATGCAAGCATCCCTAGTCATGTAAATACTACATGCGTGCACAACCATTCATCGATAAGCAACGTCCACATGATATCATATCAAGTTCAACTTGCAACAAATACATATATGTAAATGCAATATGAAAGCGTCCGAACTTGATCTAGTGCCTAATACGTATGCATATGCATCCACGAGCAACCATTTGTAACCACTTGCAACCATTCAACCATAACATGTTCCAAATACATGTTTACATCCATTGGCTTCTACCTAAGGATCGCAGATGCGACCTAGAGGATATACTTTGGAAAGAGAGAGAAACAACTATGCGTAAAGCTCCTAAACAAAGAAATCAAGGATGCACCCTTAAGAAAAAGGGTATGTTGCTAGTATCTAGCCTTCTTGAGCTTTACTCCACTGTATCTTAACCAATTTCTTTTTTTACTCCATGATTGTGAAGTTTCTAAGCTCCATCTCCAAAATGAACAGATGTCAACCAAGTGTATATACTAGGATGATCAGAGATCTCTCATCCTATCTTATCCATCATGCCATAATTATAAGGGTCAAAAGGTCACTACGCGCTTTTTAGAGCGCCTGCCACAACTATCCATCCCTCACGCAAACCATCCTAGTCGAACTCGACATTCCTCAAGTACAAGCCCCAAAGGCCTAAACCAATATCAGACAAGCACCCAAGGAATATCTACTTTAGACAATCTACGTGATATGATATAAGCAAACTCGATAGCTATTCAAACCCCTACTAACCAAAAATAAACGGGTCGAACCACCCACTGGGTTTGAGACTGATTGGGATCTTCTTACTATACAAGTACTAAGGTGCAGAGACTCAACTATGGAAGAAAATATGAACAAATGCGAAGTGCTTAATTCGAACAGAAAAACTAGATTCTTCCAACAGAAACTTTTACCACCTATCTCCTAGGTACGCTCAGCATGTACTTTCCCTTCTGAAAATCCTGTCCTTTGTCCTTAATTATATGCCCTATCATACCATTGTAAAGATACTTCCTCTTTTATAATATTCTTCCTCCTCCGTGAGCTAAACCTACATCCATGATTTCCTCATCCTGGGGTTGTGCTCCCTTTTGCCAAACTCCTCACCTTTTTCTGTGTATAACCATGTTGGCAAATCCCTCGAAAGCTGCTTCCATCATACCGAAGACCCTACTAAGCTTGAAAGAAGATTGGCCGTAAGTGAAACAACTACAGCTATAGACGGAAGTCGGGCACTACTTCGCCCTTCGATGAGATTATCTCCTAGAAAGCCAGGAGCCCCAGAGAGTCAAGAAAGAAGGAGACAAGAATTCAAACAGAGGAAGAAGAGACAATGCGTATGGCTTTGGGGAATATGCCTTTAAAACAAATCCTTTCTTTTAAAAATGCTTCTTTAAAAACCGTTTGAAAATAATTTTTCAAATCTTTTATCTGATCCGGTAACCTTCAGCTCTGATACCACGTGTAACACCCCTCATCCGTTAGTGTCACTCACAAAGGGAATGCACTAAGTTCTGTGGAGCATTTAGGGTAAAAGATGCAGATAAATTACAAGACAGACAGAAATTAAACAGCGGAAAATAAAACTTTGCTTTATTGATAAAATAGTTTGTACAAAGATTTCTTTACAATACCAGAGTGTCATCTGTCTTACAAAATAAAGAAGCAAAAAACAACATTTATATTTCCCCAAATTTTAGCAAGAGCCAGCCATAGCATCTGATAAGAGAATCCAACCAAACTTCGACAGATCTTCAAGCTGGGAAAGAGTGACAATCCAACTTAACCTGAGCTATACTACTCCCTCCTCTACTACCTGGGGGGAAACGGAAGAAAAGAAGACGAAAGTAAAACAGAGTCAGACATAAAGCCTGAGTAAGTCCAGTAACTTCTAGCATGTGGACATGGAAAAACAAGACGACATGAATTAACTGAATACAAGATTACACCATGATGATAGGGTCAACATGATTGGACAAGGTAATCACAAGATATGCTAAGATAAGATAAACTGGATACGCTCTAATACTTCGCCGCTTCGCTATTTCCTTGTTATACTGGTTTCTTTATCTCTGCACCGCCTATCTAGTGTCCCATCTAGTAACGATAACGTGATCCCAATCCCTGCATTTTCCATTGCCTTACGACATACATTCATTATTTATTACCTAGATCAAATCTAGGGTTTTCTATCAAGTGCTTTCTAGATTTAACTAGAGTTTATGCTATCTGCTGAACGCTTCTCGAGTTCAGGGTTTATGCCACCTAGTCCAACTAGGGATTACGCTACCTGTCGAACGATGCCCCCAAGTCTAGGACACACCACCTAGAGTGGTATATATTCCTATACTTCCCCACGCATGTATCGCGAATCGTTATCGCTTGTCTAGATGCACATGTCCTGTAATGTGCGGTCCGAGTCCTGTGACACGGCAAATCAAGGAATACAGAACTCGGTCGGGGGCTTTCAGATATCTGTCGATGCAGATGCTAAGGTCTGCTTTTATTTCAGTGGCTATGGTCCCACTTGACCCCTCCCTCAACTAATGAAAGGCACACCTTGTAAAATGAGAACTATACGACGGCCCCCAGTGCCCCACTATCCTATGGCCATCCTCACCCATAACTAGATAGCAAGTATATGGTCTTTTGGAGTTCTCCGCCTTTCCGCTTCACGTATCCCGATTGACTGAAGATGGATGGTAGACGACGAGTTGCTATCACAGGGCTACCGTTTGCTCGCCGAATCACGTCGGACCATCCTAGTCTTTAGGTTTCCATGTATTGCAACCAAGTCGTACCCCTGGTTCTTCTACGCAGACCTTAACCTCTGTGGGCCCAGGCGGATCATCTGCAGCCTCACAGAGGGATACCAAGAGTACCCTCACGTCCCCTCGAAGCCTCGGGCTTCGTAACCCAATTCGTTGGAGCCTTCTCTCTATTCAGACGGACATTTGCTCCATCCCGTGTTAGACTAAGAATTACTACTTAGTTTTACTAACTAAGATTTACCACTTAGTTTCCAGAATCGTTGTTTTCAAAGGATTACTACTTAGTTCCCTTTCCCGTCAATTTGGATTGGTTAAGTGTCATTAGTCGATTCAAGCCAACTTAACCCTCTTCATTTATCCAGTTATACTGGTTAAGTGTTATTGGTAATTCATGTTGACTTAACCCCACCACAAACCAAGTTATATTGGTTAAGTATTTCTTATTACTTAACCCTACCCATTCACCCTGTATTGGTTAAGTGTTCCTTTTTAACTTAACCTTGCCCGTCTGTCTTAACTAACCCGTTATTAATGGTTAAGTATTATCCCTTCATGTTTTAGACTTAACCTTATCCCTTTATCAAAATCTGATGGTTGAGTGTTCAAGTTTACTTAACCCTATGGTCTAGCCCAGCTAACATATCAAATTGGCTAAGTGTATTAAATCTTAATTAACCCCAACCTCTAGTCTAGTTAACACGTTAATTTGGCTAAGTGTATTAACTTTACTTAACCCCACTTTCTAGACTAGTTAACATGTTAATTTGGCTAAGTGTTTTCTTAGTTACTTAACCTCTACAAATCTTATCTTGTTACCATGAGTTTGGTTAAGTGCCCCTGTGGACTTATCCCTCCGTTCTAGCTTAACTGTGCTTAAGTTGGTTAAATGTTCCTATGGACTTAACCCTCCCATTCTAGCTTAACTGTATGAACCTAACCCCACCTACCATTCTTGTTATCATGTTAAGTTGGTTAAGTGTCTTAGTTAACTTAACCCTAGCATTCTTGTTCTAGCTTTAACTAAATAAATTAAAGCCACTACCACTCACATTAGACAGGTATAGTTGCGAATACTGGATGTGCCGGTTGGTTCACATCGCAACTCAGTCTAACCTCGGGTTAGGCATATTCGTGTTTTCTAAGTTAAAAGGGTTTCAACTTATTTTCAAATCAAGTTTTGAAAGTAACCATCCCGTTCGTCGGATCAGTTAGGGATAGCCAGGGAGAGCAGGAAACTTGTATTTTCCAAACTCAAGCCTAGACACTATCCTCTTTGTCACCCTAGAACTTTTTGGTGTGTCATTAAAAGAGATGCCGTTAATAAACCTTTAATTTTGTCTAAATTTACATTTCCTCTTTTAGGACAAATTCTATAAGTAAATTAATCCTAATTTATTATTTCCCAATTACTCTTTTAATGTAAATTGTCAACATTTATTCTTATGGCCCATTTCCCCTTCTAAATCATATTTATGCTTTTTGGTATGTGGATTTTACCAAATTAAGTGTCACTAACCATGATTTTTCTAATCCTGACAGTTATTCTCAATTATGGCCAATTTCACATTTTTGTCAATATACTTATCGTGCCTAATTAGCTAATCTAATTCCGATTCAACATTCTAATTTACATCAAACTAGACTTATTACTCTAGTTCACTATTCATGTAAATGCTAGATTTACATGTCAATACTAGATTCAAATTACACATCTTATAATTCATGTCAAATTTATCCAATTTGCATTTCTATGAACATGCCATAATACATGTTCCCAATTTATGCCAATTTCCTAGTTTATAACTATGTTTCTTGTAAATTTCATATTTTTCCCAAACAGCATTCCCACCGTTCGTATAATCGTGATTCAGTCTAGATTATAAATAAAGCTAGGCTCGTAGAAAATAGGGAATGAACCAAAGATGCTATGCAAAAGATAGACATACTAACTGGCATAAAAAGGGTTGAATAACGACGTCGGTCAAGAACATGGGTAGACCTAACTTAATAGGTAAATTCCCAAGGTCTAAAACCAAGAATAGACAGAATAAAGGCGTAGGTTCAAGAACATGGGTAGACCTAACTTAATAGGTAAATTCCCAAGGTCTAAAACCAAAGAACAGACAAGATAGATAATCGGGTTCACAGTCACAAAATTTTAAACACTTTCCTAGTCATGAACCATAGGTGCTTAATCACAGTTGTCCCATTTATGTCATAGACAATAGTTTTGCTTCCTAATCAAAGGTATAGGCTATAGTCATGGAAATAATTCTCATGGTCACAGTCACAGTCATAGGCAATGCCATAGTCATAGGCAATGTCCATAGTTATAGGCAATGTTCATAGTCTTAGGCAATGTTCATAGTCTTAGGCAATGTTCATAGTCTTAGGCAATGTTCATAGTCAAAGAGGCATATGGTTCTAAGGTCCATAGTTTCATAGTTACAGTCTTATTTGTCCTCGAAATCATAACAGTTCTTAATTTGGTCCAAAGAAATAGGCACTGATTCAATAGAAAGAATTGGCATACTCTTTTATTCCTTTAATTTCATGTCACGAAAAGAGAAACGTTCAAATCTAGAAATAACTGACTTACAGAGATTAGATTAGAATAGAAAGATGGCGTTGCTATGATTCATAGAAAAATGGTCGTTGCAGTCGTTCGAATCTTCACTTGAATTCTAGCTTGAATCTCCTCTTTGAAAGTCTTTGAGCAGCACCTCCTTGTCTTGATTTATTTTTTATATATTATTTTATTTATTATTTGATTAAGAGGAGGAGAGGAAGCCATGTTTACTAAGAATCTTTGCAGCATAAGGGTAGAGAAGAATTGTGAATAGAGAAGAAGACAAGGGCTGTTTATATAGTTGCTCAAGACCTTATCGTACACGCAACGCTGAGTTAGCACTGAACCTAGTTAAGAAAATAGTCCAGGTTCGTAGAAGAATCTAGCCAAATCTTATCGTACATGCAGTGCTAAGTCAGCATTCGGTCCCACAAGCTGTTTTGGCGCAGAAATTTGAATTTCGAACTTTTGAATTTATGGAATTTATTTAACTGTTTTATTTACATTAAATATTCTTATATGTGTACAATTCCTTTAACGACCATTTTACGCGTATATATATACGCACAACTTTCATTTTATTTTCAAAATTCAAACGATGTTGCACCGTTATTTAATTCTTGCCATATTTCATTTACAATAGCCTTATCTTAAATTTTATCTTTCGTATACATATATTTCTACATATATATATATATATTCTCATATATATACATATATTTTCTTTATTTCCTTATATGTACGTTCTTATCCTTTCAAATTTTGAATTTGTATATGTACATATATTTGCATGTTCAGTTGGCCCTCTTTAAAACAGAGATAAAAATTATGCTGCCGCCGGGGTTCGAACCCCCGACCTCCATGTTACAAATCCAATGCCTTAACCAACTTAGCTACAAAGTCATTTGTTAATAAGTCTTAGAACAATAATAATTATTGTTCTCTCCTTACTTCTCTTTTTCATGTTAGTTACAATACTTAAATTAAACGACTGCATGGATCTTTTTCTTTTAATTTTTCTTTAAAAATAATAATTATACTTTAATTTGTGAATCTTAATGTCACAGAATTACGGGGTGTTACAGAAGCGGGCACTACACTACTATGCATCTCATAAACACCTATCACTAGAATTCCAAAACTCAGCATCGTCAAAAGTGCGACAACAAACACCAACTAAACCTAGCTACAAACAATCAAGTGAATCTGTTTTCTATCTGAGACTAAACTTAGCTATGAAGATAAAAATATTATATATACATTTAAGAACACGCAATCAATTAAGAATAAAAGTTTTCAGATGATTAGTCGAAGTTTGGGGTTCTTCACTTTCGTGGATAGCCTAATTAGAGTTATGTCGGATTTGAGTCACCACAACAGCCCAATCATCATTGCGGTCGACATGCCACCACCATCGAAGTCAACGGTTGCGTTAATCATGTACCATGACTGGAAAAGCTACTTATTTTGCAGTCACGAATCTAAATCATGTATGCAAGATGTGAAAAACTAAGTGATTTCAAGAAACCCTAGGCTGAATTGGGAGGCAAACCACTAAAATGGGATTTCGCTAAACCCTAGGACGAATGAGGAAGTAGTGAGATGTTTCAATCAAAGAAAATCGGGCATAAAAAATTACATCGTGAGCACGCCGAAAAATTCATTCACCACCCTTTTTTTCTTTTCCAACTTTAACCGTCAAGAAAGAAAGGTTAGGACTGATAAATTAAAAAAAGTTGTAGAAAATCTTTATTACAACTTATATTTTATAACAGTTGTAATTATACAGTTGTAATATGGTCTTTTTGTTGTAGTGGAGGCAGGTTAGGTGGTGATGCACGAGTAGCTGTCTGGAGACGAGCAGGAGGCTTCCATGTACTATATACATATATTCTCCCTATGTTGTTGTTGGTCACTACTTTGGGCATTAGTAGTGTATCTTTTCTATTTTTCTTTAGAGACAGTATTTTGAAATTGTAATAATGGTTTGGATCATAAGGTGTATTTTGGATTCCGCTGCTATGATGGTTTAGTTTTCAACTTATGCACTATCTCGCCTGTCTTATATCAAGTTATGTTACTGTTATATTGTATTCTATGTGCTTTGAGATATACTACAGATTCATAATGATTCATAGTTTCAAATCCTTTTCTTATGACAACCATCCCATGCTGGTCGGGCATTGGCTCAGCACATTTCGAGGGAAATGTCGGCTGGTTCGGGGCTGACCGTCACACTTGGTATCAGAGCTTAGGTTGCATAGTTTAACCTAGGGGAAGATATCAGGGAGAGATAATATACGTATATGAGAGCGCATATTTGTGATATCTTGGTTTTCAAAAGCTATATACATATATATTATTAGTGTAGCTAAGGATGAAGTCGCACTGCACTGGCGCCACTAAATGGATGGTCAATCGTTTTTCTCTTTACAGATTGAACGATGAGCCGATATACGAGGAATACGTGTTCAGGGGCCAACAGTGGTAATGTCCCTTCTATAAGGGCGATGTTTACTACCTTCATACGAGAGATGCTTAGGGATGCTCAGGGAGTTGTTCCTAATTTTGCTAATGATAGTGGTGCAGTAGTGCAGGCGCCTTGGGCCAATTTCGCCAAGCTTAATAAGGACTATACTAGTCTTGGTGGGAAGCCGTTCCATGGAATGGAGTCGACTACGGAGGTTGAGGATTTGCTTGATAGTTGTGAGAGAATCTTCGAGGATTTGGGAAGCGATGATGGAATAAAGAGAAAACTAGCATCGCTTCAACTTCAAGGACGAGCAATGAATTGGTGGAATGCCATAAAAGCGGCTACTCCCGGGGAAAGGAAGTGCTTCAATTGTGCCCAAGCGGGACTTCCCAAGGATAAATGCCCACAACCCCCTAAAGAGAAGCAGATCGTGAAAGCATACGCTATCAATGTTGTTCCTTCTTCGTCGAATCCCCAACTACTGCGAAGAAGGGAAAGGGTGTCGTCATTCAAGGTATGCTTTCTATTTATGATGTTCCTATTCAAGTATTGTTTGATATCGGAGCTTCCTATTCCTTCGTATTTAGTGACCCGATAGATAGTTTTGGATTGGAACCCAAGATAGTTGATATACCTTTAGTTGTGACGAACCCGATCTGTGGTTCGACTAGCCTTAGTATGATTTGTCGTAATTTGGTCTGATCGAGTCACAGATGCATATTTACTCATGATTGTTTTGTATTAGGCTTTACTGGGTTTGGCATTATTTTAGGATTTGATTGGCTCCAAGGGTACAGGGTGGTATTGGGTACCTACCTAGTGATGGCAATGATAACTAGAGTTAGGGAAGATGAGAGATATAAGTAGTTGTTCTGACTTCTGTAGAATGATAACCGAGTTTACTTGAGGAGTGATGTGCAGCCTGTGACATGATAAGACTGTTCGATGATTTGGACTGCCCCGAGTGGGACTTGATAAGGCTATGAGATGACTCGAGAGGGACTCGAGAAGGCTGCAAGATAATGAATGACTTAGGTGGGACTTGAGTTGAAGATGGAGTTGTGGATAGATCTTCTGATGGAGTGCCAAGGAATCATCGATAGTTTGGAGTGTTCTAGGAGGACTCGAAGCAGGGGTATCTAGGGACGCCTATTTAACTTGGATCCGTTGGACGTGATCTAGTTATCGTCAGAGGATAAACGTATGTGGACGTGCCGTAGTCCGTTTGGAGCTGGGGCTTCTATTAGCCGTTGATATTGGTTGGACCAGTCATACAGGCATTGATGTATTCATGCCTTTAGCAGTGATAGATAGAACTTGTTCGGTGAATGCTATGGATTGTTTAGGACCCTATGTTGATGTTCTCTTTGGTTCAAGAATGGTAAAAACTTCGAAGTGATAAGATGTGTTCGTTGATCATGGAGATGCAACGAATGTTAAGACGATTCAAGTTGGACCTGAACTCGTAAAGGAAAAATGGTTATTCGTTGATCTTGAAGATGCAACGAGTAGGGAGACGACTCATGTTGGACTTGAGCTTGTGGGTAATGGATACTCGAGACTGGGTCCGAGTTTGTGGATAGTCGCTGGCAATACCGACTAGGGTTATGAAGGGACTATTGTTGTCGTAAGTTCTAACGGGCTCAAAGCCAGGGTATAATAGGGGAACCTAAAAGGCTAGTTGGACTAGTCAAATACCCTGGACCTATTGGATGGGCTTAGTTGTCTCTAGGAGGAAAATGTTGTTGGACGTGTAGTAGCTTGATTAGAACTGGGGTTGTCATTAGCCTTTGACGGATCGCATGGTGACATGGCCGGTCATTCGATTAATGATGGTTTCAAACCAGGATTAGTAGTGATAGCCAAAGTCAGTTATGAGTGATTGGTTGATCTGTTGAATGGTCTTACATAGATTATCCAATGTCGAACGAGACGTTTCTTGGGTGCTTGTCTGTTATTGGTTTAGTCCTCTAGGGCTTGTACTTGAGGGATGTTGAATTCAGTTAGGACGGTTCATGCAAGATGTATAAAATGGATGTTATGAGTGCTATTGTTTGGTTGCTTTTGATTGCTAGGATTGAACGGTTCATTCTGGTTTCATCCTGATGTATGGTTGAAAGGTTTTGTTATAAAGGCTATCACTTTTGAATGTGGGGAGTTGGAGTTCTTCTTTAGTGATGTGATTGGTAGATTGATGGTTAATCTGCCTATTCTCGTATACTTTGATGATGTTAGTTAGCTGTTTTATCGCTCAATAATACTAGTTGTACCCAATGTTAGTGGATTAAGAGATGAAGTGCTTAGGGAGTGCCATCACTCGAAGTTGACTATACATCCCAGTGGCAACAAAATGTATTGAGACATGAAGCAGACCTACTACTGGGAAGGGATGAAGAGAGACGTTGGGAAGTTTATGTCCAAGTGCATGAACTGCCAGTTAGTTAAAGCTTAGCAAAAGAAGCCTAGTGGTTTGTTACAACCATTGGAAATTCTTGAATGGAAATGGGAAAAAGACTCGATGGATTTCATCGACGGTTTACCAAGGGCTAGATTTGGTCATGATAGTATTTGGGTGATTGTGGATCGATTGATCAAAAGTGCAAGATTTATACCCGTTAAGTCGAACAGAACGATAGCTAAGTTAGCAGAACTGTATATGAAGTGGGTTGTGAGATTTTATGGAGTATCCAAAGGTATCGTGTGTGACCGAGATCCATTATTTACTAGTGGGTTTTGGAAGAGCTTACAAGAGGCATTGTGGGCGAAATTTCTTAAGGGGGAGAGTGTAACGACCCGCATTCTTCGCATCGGAGGATCATAGAATATTTATTTCATTCTCATATGAAATCGTATAGTCGTTTCACTTTGGGGAACGACTATTGGGGTCATTTCCCATGTTCGCGATTTTTGCCGAATTTTAAATGACCGTTTTACCCCTGTCGAATTTTGTTTCGCCTATAATTTTTGATTGGTAAGGAGTTTTGACCTGAAACAATTTCCATTGGATTCGGATGATGGTTTACCATTCCGTAAAGTGGTCTCATTAGTCAAACGGATTCACCATTTGGGAGATATGGCTGAAATAAGATTTGGAAGGTAGAAAACTGCTTAAACGGGCCTAGAAGGGTAAGTAGAAACTAGGTCCATTTAGAGATTTCGGGATTAGGGTTATATAAGGGCTGGAAGTGTTTAGAGAGACCCTTTTTTGACATTTTTACAGCCGCCACTTACCTCTCTTCAATCCTAACAATGGCTTTATCCTTCTAAATTCATTTTTAATCACTTTCTAATCACATAATAGCCAAATCTACATTAAATTAAGGCAGATTAACATAGAAATTGAGATAGAACTGCTGGAATACATTGGGATCCATGCCAAATGAGATAGAGTTTTAGATCTGAAATTTATTTGTGGCTAAGGTGAGTGATTTGCACTTTTATTCACTAATTACGGCTAATTATGGGTGATTAGTGATAATTAGCGAAATTATGACTCAGAAAATTATGAAAAAATATGCATAAATTCCGAGATATTATTTTATGTTACTGGTTAAAAATTGGGTTAATTTGGATTAAGTTTTTAATTCTATAGTTAAAACATGGTTAAGGGGATTAAGGGGAAAATCAGGCTTTTGGGTATGGTTGATCGAAAATTTTCCATGTGATTGATGTTTTAATGTTTTTGATTGATTCTACATGTTACTACTACTATTTGGTATGCCTTATGGTTGCATAGGAAAGTTAGAATGGTCGAAAACGCCGTCGAGAGGCAAAAATAGTTTGCTGGGAAGTGGTGCAGGTTTTTGGTCGCATGGAGCGATTCCTAGGGGAGCAATCCCTAGGAAATGAGCAATTCCTCGGTGAGCGACTCCTAGGAAGTGAGCGATCCATAGGAGGGCGACTCCTAGGGGAGGGACAATCCCTAGGGGGGCGAGCCCTAGGATGGCGAGCCGGTCAAGTGGGTAAGATCCGATTCGTGATGCATGTTCTGAAAGTGCGTGCGTGTACTTGTCAAGTATAGTACACTCACAAGGATCGTGTAAGTAATAGATAATCACATATGTAATAACCCGAAAATCTGGGCCAGTTTAAAATTTTTATTTTGGCAATTTTAGCGAATTTTGAATATTTAAAATAGATTATTTTAAATAAAATCGACGAGAAATTCATTTTGAATATAGAATTCAACGTATATATTATATACGTCGTCGTTAGAATATAAATATTTATATATAATTATAAAAGGAATTGAAAATGGCGCGGTAGTTCGATAATTCGATTTCAAACTTCAATTGAATGTAGCGGGTGCAAAACAATCCGGATTTTAGTGAAACCAAAAATATTAGGATCTAATTGGTAATATCTTTCTAACGAATCCGAATAATCGAGATTTCATAGCGGGAATCAAAAGATATGTCCAGTTGAAATTTCTGAATAGTCGCTATGGAATTCAGGCCCTTAAAAATGGACATTTTGCAAATGACCTCGGATTTCGACGAAACCAGTTTTGTTGGGTCCGTGATGTCAAATTATTGCTAGATTCCAAATTTCATAATTTTTCGAATCAATATGTGAGCGTGGCAAAGGAAAACGCGTTTGACCAGTTTCAGTTGATTTTAATCGACTGGAAATTGGCCATTTTTCTAACGGTCTCAGAATTCGACGAAACTAGTTTTGTTAGGACCGTATCGTCAATACGAAGCTAGAAAATATTTTTCTGGAATTTTTCAAGTTAATATCTGACCCCGGTAAATTGAAATGCGCGTTTAAATTCAATATATAGAGTTATATGTTGATTTTAACGGAAACTGATTCAAACAGTCGAACCAGCTTACGTGGCATATCCCATTGTGTTCGGAATGAGGGTAATACGCTATGGACGACAGGCGGTGGGCCTCGTTTTGAGGTCGAAAATAAAAGTTGCTTTTTCGTGAAAATAAAATAATTAAATAAATAAAAAAAACCCCTTATCTCCTTTGCCCCCCCCCCCCGTCCAAATTCATTTCAACAGAGGAAAAAAAAAACGAACTCGAGCCTCGCGATGCAGCTCTAGCCTCCGCCGCCTCTCACCGATGATGCTCCGCCCCCCTGGCGTTTCCGATCCTCCGCGCCCCCATCTCCTTCCTCTCCCCTTCTAATCGAACCCGATACCCCCTCAAGCCCTAACCCCAATCGACCGCCTCAGCCACCCCTCGATCACCGCACCCCTGTGCCACCGTCCGCACTTCCCGCAGCCGCCCTCTGACCTCGCCAGCGCCGCCATAGGCCTTCTCCGGTGGGAAAAATTCGATTTCTTATATGGTGAGCTTTTAAATTATATTTTATTTTGTTAATGAAAATAGAAATTTAGGTTTAAGGAAAATATGGTTTTGGTGTTTATAGAAATAAGATTTTTATTGAGTTAAAGAAATGATTTTTATAAATTAAAAAGATTTATTTTTTTGAATTTGAAAGGTTTGATGTATGTAGGAAGTTATAATTTTTAACATAAGAAAGTTTGAATCTTTATATATAGTTGAAATGGAAAAGTGAAAATATACTTTTAAGTGAAGTAAAAATATAATTTTTATAATATAGAATGTAAAAATAGAATTTTTATCCATATGGAGTGATTATAAAAATATGATTTTTACTTCGAGAAAAATAAAAACTTTATTTTTATAAAGGCGAAAACTTTATTTTTATAAAGGCGAAAACTTTATTTTTGAAAGGGTGAAATTTTTATATGAAGAATAAGGTGATAAAAATATAATTTTTATCTATATAGTAGCGTTGTAAAAATATGCTTATTTTTATATATTGAATAGCATAGAAAAAAATTCGATTTTTAAATATATGAAGTGATTATAAAAATATGATTTTTAAATTGAAAGTGAATTAATAAAAATGTGACTTTTATTTTAAAGACATCAAAATATAAAAATGTGTGATTTTTATATATGTAGTGGCTACGGACAAACAAAGATGATAAAAAGGCGAGAATGAAGAAGATTTCTATAAAAGAAGAGCCAAGATGAGTGGATAGCTTTCGGTGAGAACTTCTCACTCTAAATTTCTTTTTTTAGTTATATATATATATATGCTAGGATGCAGACGGTGCTTAGTAGCACCCGACACCCGTCATCCACAGACCATGGATGGCTTGTTTGTTAAATTGTTTGGTTGTGTAGTTGGTTAGTCTAATTGGTTCGAATTGAATTGTTTGGTGAAATGGAATGGATTTGATTGATGTGTGAATGGCGTGGGCCTTCACTAGACCGGGGATAAGGCTAGGCCTTGTTCCGTTTCTAGTATCGTGCCGTTATGCCGCCGAAATTTTCTAAAATATGTTAGAAAAATAAAAATATCATTTTATTGAATAAATGAACTAATAGAAATGCATGTGTTAAAATAAATTGTTTTGTCGTTAAAAATATAATTTTTAACGTGAAAGTGAATAAATAAATATTTATAAACAAATCGACCGATTTGTTTATATACACTGATTTGACTGATATCGATTGGGTCGATAGATTTTACACGTCGCCCAACTGCACAACTAAAATCTGTGTTTGATTGTTTGAAACCCCACACGGGTGTTGGGATGAAATTTGAAGTTCACTCATCCTGATTGATTAAATATGTCGTTCGATCGATTGACAGGCTGTTATAAGCGTCAGATATCTATATTTGATGCTTATACAGTGTAGTGCACTTTGGTTGATGGTTGATTATTTTTCAATGCTATTATATACATGTGTTGTATGGAATCCATATAATTAACATTATATGGTGACTGATTGGGCCTCATTTCAAATCGGGAAAACAATGAATATTATAAAAGAAAATTCATGTGTTGAATATAAAAATAGTCATGTGTTGACGATGATCATGTGTTGAAACTGTTCATGTGTTGAGTAAAATATTTTAAATAAAATAAATTACATCTTTATCACATTTAAAATTAGAACTACTTCCCAGTAGAAGTCTAATTAAAAATCAAACGATAGATACCATAGTTTTATAAAATATTTTACATAACAAAAATAGTGATTTGTTGACAGTACTCATGTGTTGAGATTAGTCGTGTGTTGAAAGAAATATAGATTCATGTGTTGAATGGGATAAATATTCATTTGTTGGATAGAATAAAGAAGTTTTGAAAAATAAAGCCGTGTTGATTAGAGATGCGTTATTTTGACGCGAACGATATTTATATCGATTTTATTCGTTGTATAATGAATATTGAAAAGTGATTTCAAAATTAAATATTTTGAAATGAAATTCAAATTGAATTAGATTAAAATTCGAATTGAATAGAAAGCGAATTTGAATTCAAATAAAATAGAAATGAATTCAAAATGGAATTAAATTGAAATTGAAATTTAAAACGAACTGAAATTGAATTGAAATCAATTTGAAACGAATTCGAATTGAATCAAATAGAAGCTAAATTCGAATTGAATTAAATTGAAATGAAACGAATTTGAATTTGAATTTGAATTGAATAGAAATGAATTCGAATTGAATTGAAATCAAATCGATTTGAAATTGAATGTAGAAGTTGAATTGTTTTAGAAACAAATTTAAAACGATTTATAAAATTCGTTTTAAATAGAAATCGATGAAATATATATTATATATATTATATATATAATATAATGGCCTGAATAGAACGCGCCGCGCCGCGGCAGTTCGTGAATTTCGACCATTTATTTCAAACGGACATTGCGGGAGATCCGACCGTCGGATTCTCCTAAAACCAGAACCGTTGGGTTCGTATCGAAAAGAGCTTTCCAATGAATATTAGAAATTTGAAATCTAACGGTTGGATTTGGAATTATGTCCAAATCAAATTTGAAAAAGGTCGCCGTAAGTGCAGTTCGATGGCCGTTGATGGAAATCGACTGTACGGGCCTTGATAAAGTTATTAAAAATATCAATAATTTGTGTAAAATTGAAATATGTGAATTGGAAAGAATTGGGCTGGAAAATTCCACATTAAAGGATAAAAATAGATTTTTATCGAAATGAACTAGTTTTGAACTAGAATTAAAATCAATTTATTTTTGAAATAAATAAATTGAATTTGAAAGTGATTTTTAAAAATAATCAATATTCCCAATACGTGGATTGGACTGGAGTTGAATCGAAATTATCTTCGGGATATTTCGATGTTGGATTTCGTGACTATACAGATATTGTTATGGGAATTTGAAAGATATATTTTATATCGTTATTGCGAATACGATATATGTTGGTTTCAGAATTTGATATTGAATATAAGCCGATATATTTTCTATTCAGAGCCTTGTATTTAATATCAACTGTGATTTGGGTTTGTCGTGAATCGTGTTTTAGAAGACATTGGTTCTTTAACCCAGTTAAAGACATAATATTGATTTTTGAGAAGATTAAAACTAAATGGAGTTTTAATGAATCTTTAATTAGATTAAAAAGTGAATTGATAATTTAAATTATCAAATCTGAAAAGTGATCGAGAGTGGGGTATCACCAGTTTTGCTCCAAAGCGATAGTTAAATCTTTAATTAGATTTGAACGTGAAATGGTAATTAATTTTACCGATAACACCGTGGTGTTAGAAATGGAGTATCACCAGTTTTGCTCCATGGGATATATAGGTTGGGATTGGGAAATAAAATAAATAATTACTTCGGTGTGGTTCGCTAATCCCGACTAGTTTGAAATGATATCCAAAGGAAGATTATAGAATAAATTTAGAGGAATTTATCTTGGATAAAATTAATGGGAACATTTCCCTAAGAATGTGTTTTTGTGAATAAAAGAATATTCTGAATTGGAATGAGGCGTTTGTTGTGTTTGTGTAACATTCGTTTATTATATACGTGGGTTATTCAGAAAGGTCGGGTTTATACCCATTCTGAATAACCGATTCGACGAGATGTCGAAGATGAAGACGGTGGTTGAAGACCGGAAGTCTTCACATCGTTTGGGTGATTACTGATGATCTTGATTGGGCTGTACACCCAAGATGAGGGAAACAGTTGGTGATCGTCCAGACGTACTTGGAGATCGATGGATATGCGAGGAAAGTGCCTCCGGTTTCGTTCAGACCCAGAACGAACTTGTAAATGGAATGTGTGTCTGACATTGGATTTTATTCTGTGTTGATTGATCTCTATTAAATATACATCTGTTTGGCGGCGGAGAATTTATTCTCTTGCTTAACGCCCTTCTCTGAGACGTACGAGCTCAGAGGTTGTATATCGATGGACATCAGTCGCATGGAATGAATTGCCTGTGTGGCACGCGTAAGTGGCAATTGATCAAGGCTTCTGTTGAAAAGCAAAGTCTTGTGGTTGATGATCAAAGCACGGCCTGTGTGGCATAGCTTTGTGTATAACGTGAATTCGCGAGCCTCACACCTCGGTATGAGTCAAAAACGGGATACGGACCCAAGGAGTGCACGACGTTTCTTTCTAGCTAGGGTGGTGTCAGTGACCTACCAGTCCTGACATTTATATACTTTTCACCTGTGTGGTTGTTGGATATGAGGCGCCTCGGATATAGGTCTGTAAGTACCAGGAAACGTGTGTTCAGGAATAATTAATCCTCAAAAGTAAGAGAGGACCGGCCTTGGAGGTTCCAAAGGATCATAGTGGGGTCCTGAGGCATTTGCTAGAGTGTCTCGAACGCGGAGAGGAGCTTGCCCCTTGCCTCGGCTCATGACGGAAATCCAATTTCCAATACGTGATGGTGCAGTTTTATTTGTAGAACCTAGTATGGCGACATAGTGGTATGGGTCATTAATGCCGCCTATGATTGATATTTATGATTGAAATTGTTTTGACACTATACACTTATAATAGTATCAAATAATGTGTTTTAAACGTATCAAGCATGCTTTGGCTGTTATAAGGTAAAAACCCTATCCTCCGGCTTGCGTTGCATTGTGTGATGGGACCTGGGTCTTATAACAGTTTCATTTTTCTTTATTTAGCATTGCGCTGTTTGTTTTAAGCACTGGTATTCTTGGGAGGAAACCCGTTCCGTGTTATACAGCGTGGTCCCTTGATTTACCTTACTTTAAAAATAAAGATTAATAACTGTTTTAGTTCTCACACCAGTCACATGACTGACCTGGAGTTTATTGTTTTAACCTAAACTTTGGTGCCCCTATTTTCCACACGGGCAGCTAGTAGTTTTGGTTTTGCAGATTTATATTCACAGGGTCCTGATATACAGCTGGAACGATGCTCGGAAAGCTCTGTATCCGTGTATCACTTCTAGTTGTGCTTTTGTATTATTTTCCGCTGCTATGTAATTTATTGTAATCTCTGATATCGAATGTAATTTATTCATTTATACTCTGTATATTCTTGTATCTGATGGAATTGTTGTAATAACAATGAAATGTTCTTCTGTATGTGTTCTATTTTGTTGTGTTCTCAAAGTATCCGCGCTTCCCTTCACGGGGAAGTTACGGGTTCTTTCAATATATAAGTAAATATAGTAAATGCAGTAAAATGGAAAAATCACATCAGGGATTTTTATATTGGTTCGGAGCACCGTCCTACGTCCAGTCCCATACCTCTCTCTGGATTTTCACTAATCAACAACCTCGCTTCACCCAGAGGAAGAGGTTCACAACACTACTTGATTTACGGGCCACAAGCTTACCCACTTGATTTCACTGGCTACAAGCTTACCCACTTAATTTCTCGGGCTGCAAGCTTACCCACACAGGACTTTAACAATTACAAGATTTTGACTTCTGAATGTGTTCTTGTTTCAACACTGATTAGTCAATAATTGAGTACACCCTTCCTATAATCTTATCCTCAAATGTAATTTAATGTTTGCGAAGATTCAGAAGTTGATTATCGTTGAATCACAAGTGTATTAAATATGCTTGGAGATTCAAACGATAATATAATGATTTTGAGTGCTTTTTGAATGCCAAGTAATAATGCAAGATAGATCAGATAATAGAGAGTGAAATTCGGTGGTTTGGATGAATGAAATATGATGTATTTATAATGATTGAGAAGTTATAATCATTAGTGAAAAGTTGCAATCAAAAGATATGATTCCTGATGAAGAGAAATGGATGCAACCTTTCATGAAAGAAGATGACTCTTCAAAGATATGTTTTGTTATTCAAAAAGCTGTTGACAGGTAAAATGTACAGGTAGACAGGTTTTTGACCGTTACCTTTAAAAAGCTGTTGACAGGTTAATTTTTACAGGTAGACAGGTTTCATTTGAAATTCTGTTGACAAGTTAAAAATAACCTGTTAACATGTTTTAGTCAACTTGCTACAGAAAAGAGTTTTCGTGAATATTTTTAAAAGCAATGAGAAGTATGATTATTTGAGGATAGATTTTAACATAAAAGACTCTAAATAATCAACCTCTAACCTATGAAGACATCAATTCTTCTTTTTGTCGATCATGAACTCCTTCTTGTCATTAATCAAAATTAAGCATTGAAATTTTTGACTCATCATTCTCCCCCTTTTTGATTGATGACAATATTGATTGATATTTCAATCTCCATTGCTATCTCCCCCTGTATATATGCTCCCCCTGAAATATATAACTAAATTTTTACAAGAAGAAATGTCAGTAACATTTTCTCCCCCTTTGTCATCGACAAAAAGGGTACATAACACCAATATTAAGATGAAATAGCATTATATCCAGAGTGTATCAAATATTACAGACCATATCAACCATACCATATGAAAACGAAGTTTCGTAGCATACACACCAAGCACAAATCACATATAAGTGCTGATAAAAGTGTTTGAAGATTAAAAAACATAAAAAAATAGACGGAACTACTGAGGTGGTAAATCGGAATCGGTTTCGTTTCCTTCTTTGTCTGACGATTCCTCCTCCTTATCTCCTTCTTGTTCCTTCTTATCTCATTATAAAAGTGTTTGAAGATGTTTTTGTTTTCTTATGTTTTGGATCCATTGGAATATGAATTGAATTGAAATTGAAGAGATTAGGGCTGATAGGAATGGGTATTTTGAGTTTAAAGGGAGTTGAAAATGAAATGGTGTGTTGGATTTGAGTGTGAACCGACGTTTGTATATATAAAAACAGATTTATTCGCGACCGGTCGACAGGGAATAATTCTTGTGTCGACAGGTAAAGTTTCTGGTTTGAAATTGAAAACAGAAATTGGTTGACAGGAGGGAATAGGGCGGTTGGCAGGAAATGTTTCTAGTTTGAAAAAAAACACTTTAAACATAAACCGGTCGACAGGAAATTCTCTACCGGTCGACCTAATTTTTCTCTGGTTTTAATTTTATGAACAACGGTCGACAGGCGTAGTGCAGGCGGTCGACAGGAAAACTCTCTAGATTGCAATGTAATAAAACAGGTCAACAGGTTATTTTAACCGGTCGACGGGTACTGTATATTTTTGTTTTTCTCACTTCTCTTGTTTATATATTCGAACTCTATTAAAACTTTATTATAAAATATAGTAAATTATAAGGAATAAAACATAAATACAACAAATAAAACAATATAAATTATCTCCTTAAATACGATATATAGAAATTATTTTCTTGATTCCCAAGGAGATTTTCCACTTGCTCCTTCATTTTTGTTGTAATTCCTATCCCATGAGTTGGGTGTTCTTGATGACGATGGCATATGTGCGGGCTCATGAACGTTGTGCTTATTAGAGCTACAGAAGAATGAAGCTATTTGTTCAAGATACGTGAGCCGAGAAGCTGTTAACTTCTGCTAATAATACATCTCCCTCTGGAGATCAACTTGATGCTTCTGATAATGGTGTATCTCATCTATTTTCTCTCGTGTACGTGGAGAACAAAATAACGCTTTCTTGCAACGTTTTGAGTTAGGAGTGGTGGCAGGTGTACGTGAGTTTTGATGGAAACCAGGAGGATGTTCCGGTGTCTTCGGGGAGTAGTGCTTGTCTGATTCAGAGCTAGTTATGGTGATTTGTGATCTTCGAGCACATTCGTCGCAAATATGAGCCATTACAAGATGAATGAAGATTGAAAGGATGAATTCAGAAAGCACTCAACGAAGAGGTATATATAAGACTACTCCTATTTTTAGAAGAGGTCTATATTAATCTCACCACAAATAACACTTTATTTTATAGGAGAAAATAGTTAAGTAATAACTATTTGTATTAGATAGAAAAGAACTCTGCTACGTTTAAAATATAGTTTAATTTTCAAGTTCCTTTCTAGATAATAAGCCTAGCTCTCTACATAATTTTATGAAACTTGATTCGAGTAGAGGCTTGGTAAATATATCAGCTAGTTGATTCTCTGTGCTTACATATTCAAGATTTATATTTCCTTTTTCAATATTATCTCTCAGAAAATGATGTCGAATGTCGATATGTTTAGTCCGAGAGTGGTTAACCTGGTTTTTGGATAAGTTTATCGCACTTGTGTTATAACAATATATGATTGAATTTGATAAAATTATTCCAAAGTCTTTAAGTGTTTATTGCATATATAAAACTTGTGTACATGCAAGAGCCGCTGATATATACTCCGCTTCACACATCGAAAGTGAAACACAATTTTGTTTCTTACTAAACCAAGAGACAAGTGATTTTCCAATAAAATGGAAAGTACCACTTGTGCTTTTTCTATCCGTTCGAGATCCTCCGAAATCCGCATCACTATATAATACTAAATCAAATGAACAATCTTTTGGATAGAAAAGACCAAAATCTTTGGTATTATTAAGATAACGAATTATACGTTTCACTGCTCGTAAGTGTGATTCTTTAGGATTGGCTTGAAATCGTGCACATAAACAAACACTCATCATAATATCAGGACGACTAGCCGTTAAATATAAAAGAGAACCTATCATACTATGATATGTCTTTTGGTCTACACTTTTTCCATTTTCATCTTTTTCAAGATGAGTAGATGTACTCATAGGAGTGGTTTTTCCAGAAGTATTTTCAAATTCAAATCTTTTAACAAGATTTCCACAATATTTTTCTTGATTTATGAGAATACCATTCGGAAGTTGTTAAATTTGAAGACCAAGAAAGTATGATAATTCTCCCATATGTGACATTTCAAATTCTTTGGTCATAACATCTACAAATTCTTTACAAAGTTTTACATTTGTTGATCCAAAGATTATATCGTCCACATATATTTGAATAACCAATATGTCTTTTTGCGAATGTTTAATAAATAATGTTTGATCAACCTTCCCTATATGAAAACTGAATCAATAAGATAACTTCGTAAACGTTCATACCAAGCACGTGGTGCTTGTTTTAAGCCGTACAAAGCCTTTTTAAGTTTAAATACATGATCCGGATATTTTTCATGTTTAAATAAAGGAGGTTGTTCAACATATACTCTTTCTTTTATAAACCCGTTTAAGAATGCACTCTTGACATCCATCTGATATAATTTAAAATTGTGATGACAAGCAAAAGATAATAAAATTCTAATAGCCTCTAGTCTTGCGACAGGTGCGAATTTTTCTTCATAATCGATACCTTCTTCTTGATTATAACCTTTGCTACTAACCGTGCTTTATTTCTAGTGATATTCCCTTGTTCATCAGCCTTATTTTTATAAACCCATTTAGTTCCTATAACTGATTGGTCAGTTGGCCTTGGAACAAGTTCCCATACATCATTGCGCTCGAACTGATTTAGCTCTTCTTGCATGGCAATGATCCAGTAGTCGTCAGTAGCAGCTTCCTTAGGATTTTTCGGTTCGATATTCGAAATAAACACAACATGACCCATTTGATTAAGTTGACTCCTTGTCCTAATCTGTGAGGTTACTTCTCCAATAACATTTTGAACCGGATGATCTCTTAGAATTCTTGGAGGAGATCTAAATCAAGGTGGAGAAGGTGCCACGGCAGGTTGAGGAATATCTTTAATAATTTCTGAGTCTGAGTCATTATTTGTGATGGTAGGGTTATTAGTGACTATATTTTCTTCGTCATCTGATATATTATGAGATGGCATATAGAATTCGTCAAAAGATACATGAAGTGATTCTTCAATGGTTTTAGTTCTCTTATTGAATATACGATAGGCCTTGCTTCATTCCGAATATCCGATAAATATACCTTTATCAGATTTTGGATCAAATTTTCCCAGATGGCCTTTCGTATTTAAAATAAAACATTTAGAACCGAAAACTTTGAAATATGAGATATTTGGCTTTTTCTAATTAAATAGCTCATAAGATGTATTTTTCGTGAGAGGTCGAATAGATACACGATTCAAAACATAACATGCAGTTGCAACAACTTCTGCCCAAAAATGTTTTGGTAAAGTGGATCCATTTAATAATATTCTTGCACATTCTTGTAAAGTCTGATTTTTTCGTTCTACAACTCCATTTTGTTGTGGAGTTCGAGGAAACGAAAAATTATGATTGATACCTTTCTTTGTACAAAAATGTTCAAATTCATTATTTTCGAACTCTCCGCCATGATCACTTCTTATATTCTTAACCTTAAGTCCTTTTGACTTTTGAATTTTCTTGACGAACGATTTGAAATGATTAAACGTGTCACTTTTATTTTTCAAGAAAATTACCCATGTATAACGAGAATAATCATCAACAATTACAAACACATGCCGACTATGATTTATTGACGGAACCTGTGTTGGTCCGAATAAATCCATATGTAATAACTCAAGTGGTTGTAATGTTGATATGACTTTCTTGGATTTGAAAGATGATTTAGTCAATTTTCCTAGTTGACATGCATCACAAATATTATTAACCGTAAAGCTAATTTTGGGTGGTCCTTTAACTAGATCATTTTTGGCTAGCTTGTCAATAGTTCTGAAGTTTATGTGACAGAAACGTTTGTGCCATAGCCATAGATCATTATCATTTGCTACAAGACACATATCTGAATTATGATTGATGTTCATATTCAGAATATAGATATTTTTCTCTCTATAACCTTCAAAAACCAGATTTCGATCTTTATCTAAAATACTACATTTATTATCCAAAAAAGAAATGATAAAACCTTTGTCGCACAGTTGACTAATACTTAGTAAATTATGTTTCAAGTTTTTAACTAGCATGACATTAGTAATAACAGGTAAGTTAGATGTACCATAATTGCTCACATCGCATTTGCCAATGATACAGCCTTTTGAATTATCTCCAAAAGTGATAGAGCCACCATCTGAATAAGTGATATTTATTAATAAGCTCTTGTCTCCAGTCATATGCTTCGAGCAACCACTTTCCAGTATCCACTTTCCTCTTTTCTTAAGTGGGACCTGAAAAAAATAGAATTAAGATCATGGTACCCACTTTTTATAGGGTCCTAAGAGTCAGGTCTTAGGAGTCCAAACCCATACGGGTCCGGTATCCCCTTTATATAAATAATTGGAAATATGATGCACAATATTCAAAAAAATTTGAATGTACTTGTTCCTAATTAAATTGTTATTTGTTTTAGGAACCCATATTTTAATATTCTTGATATTTTTCTTTTGAAATTTCACAACTGATTTTGGTTCGTAATATAATAAACTAAGATTTTTCTTAGCTTTAGTTTCTTGCACCTTTTTCTTTCTTTTATTACCAAGATGTTTCTTGGTATCTTGTTTCTTATACCCCAAACCATGTTTATGTGTAGTAGACTGTGAACTTTCAATAATCTTTGTCAAATTTTCTCGACCTTTGTTGAAGTTAGAAACATTTTGAGTAATGTCATCTAACTTAATTTGTAAGCTAGCTTTTTCTAGGTCTAGAATTTTGACTTTTGCCTTAAGCCCATGATTTTCAGCAGTAAGAGCATCATTTTTCTCTTTTTGAGTTTCAATTTCTTGACTCAATAGAGTTAATTGAGAATTAACGTTAGATGATAACTCTTGAAAATTTTCAAGTTCCTCCTCTAATATTTTCTTCTCGTCTTTTAGCATATCACGCTCCAACTCTGCTATATATAAGTATGCTTGAGCTTATTTGCATTGTCGTTTCATATCTTTGAATTTATATATCAATTCAGCATTTATATCAAGAACTTCTTCAAAAGAAGTAATTTTTACCTCATCTTCTTTTGCCATAAAACATACATTTGCTTGTTCATCATCTGAGCCACTTTCACTATCAGATGAAGATGAGTCTGAATCATCCCATGTTATTGAGAATGCTCGTTTCTTTGACTTGTCTTTCTTGTATATGAATTGGTCATTTTCTGACTTCTTCTTTTGTTCTGGACAATCTTTTTGCATATGCCCCTTTTTATGACAATTGAAGCATTCTATACTTGAAGATGATGGTTTATTTGAACCGAACTTCTTTCTGTTGTATCGACTAGCCTTTCGTTGCTTTAAGAATTTCTTGAATCCTTTTGCAATGAATGTTAGATCATCTTCGGAATCTGAGTTGTCCTCATCTTTTTCAGCATGAAAAGCTACATTTTTCTTTTCTTCTTTTTGTTCTTTTCTAGCCTGCAAGTTAGCTTCATAGGACATTAGATTTCCTATCAATTCATCTGGCTTCAAGGTGGAAAGGTCATTAGCTTTTTCAATCGCTAATACTTTTCCTTCCCATTCACTAGTCAGGGAATGTAGGACTGTTGAAACAACATCAAAATCTGAATACTTTTGTCCTAAACCAATGAGTGCATGATGAATAGTTTGAAATCGTGAATACATCTCATTGATTGTTTCACTCGACTTCATTTTGAAATTTTGAAATTGACTTTTTAACATAGCTATTTTTGCTTGTTTAACCTTGTTAGTACCTTCATGAGTAGTTTTTAGCGTTTGCGAAATTTGATATGCAGTGGTACAGATACTAACACGGTTATATTCATTTTGATCTAATGCACAAAATAACATATTTATTGCTTTTGCATTTACAGTTGCTGTAGTTTTCTCAGTAGCCGTCCATTCTATATACTCAGTTGTTGGATTTACTATTTCCTTCTGAGTAGCATTCCAAGCATCATAGCTAGTTGATTGCATGTAAAAAGCCATACGTGTTGCCCAATAACTATAGTTAAGACCATTGAAGAAAGGAGGTCTTTGTGTTGATTGACCTTCTGTGTAAGTAGTGTTAGTGCTACTACTTGGGTTATTTGCCATATTACTAGAATATATCAAATAACTGTGTTACGGTTATGAGATAACCGCGCTCCGATACCAACTAAAAGTGTGTGCGTGTACTTGTCAAGTATAGTACATTCACAAGGATCGTGTAATATGACAAACAATATTTGAATATGAAGTAATAGATAATCACAGATAAGTAAATACAGTAAAATAGAAAAATCACATCAGGGATTTTTGTACTGGTTCGGAGCACCGTCCTACGTCCAGTCCCAGACCTCTCTCTGGAATTTCACTAATCAACAACCTCCCTTCACCCGGAGGAACAGGTTCACAACACTACTTGATTTACGGGCCACAAGCTTACCCACTTGATTTCACGGGCTACAAGCTTACCCACTTGATTTCACGGGCTGCAAGCTTACCCACACAGGACTTTAACAATTACAAGATTTTGACTTCTGAATGTGTTCTTGTTTCAACACTGATTAGTCAATAATTGAGTACACCCTTCCTATAATTTTATCCTCAAATGTAATTTGATGTTTGCGAAGATTCGGAAGTGGATTATCGTTGAATCACAAGTGTATTAAATATGCTTGGAGATTTAAACGATAATATAATGATTTTGAGTGCTTTTTGAATGCCAAGTAATAATGCAAGATAGATTAGAGAATAGAGAGTGAAATTCAGTGGTTTGGATGAATGAAATAAGATGTATTTATAATGATTGAGAAGTTATAATCATTTGTGAAAAGTTGCAATCAAAAGAGATGATTCCTGATGAAGAGAAATGGATGCAACCTTTCATGAAAGAAGATGACTCTTCAAAGATATGCTTTGTTATTCAAAAAGCTATTGACAGGTAAAATGTACAGGTAGACAGGTTTTTGACCGTTACCTTTAAAAAGCTGTTGACAGGTTAATTTTTACAGGTAGACAGGTTTCATTTGAAATTCTGTTGACAAGTTAAAAATAACCTATTGACACGTTTTTGTCAACTTGCTACAGAAAAGAGTTTTCATGAATATTTTTAAAAGCAATGAGAAGTATGATTATTTGAGGATAGATTTTAACATAAAACTCTAAATAATCAACCTTTAACCTATGAAGACATCAATTCTTCTTTTTGTCGATCATGAACTCCTTCTTGTCATTAATCAAAATTAAGCATTGAAATCTTTGACTCAACATGTTCGACCGAACCGAATGACGATGGTGATGTTCGACCGACCCTATATGATGATGTTCGACCGACCCAAGGGCATATGTTCAATCGACACTGTACGATGATGTTAGACCATCCCAATGAAGTTTGTTCTATCGACTCTGATGAAGGTGCTCGACTGTCCGACCGATCCATGGAGAAGGAACGACTGGCAATGATCGTGAACTCTTCTGAAGATCAATTCTAATTCGACTATAACCCAAGATGAAAAGAGAGTCCAGATGAGAAGTTATGGCTCAAGATCCAAATGGGGATCGACGAGTTAACTTCTAAAGTTGGGCTTTGCTGCGGGACGTGTGCAAAGGAGTTATCGATATCTATAACTTTGGTTCACCATTGAGAGAGAAGGGCATGGACCCGTCATGGACTAGGATGGGTTATTGGCTATATACCAGAAGGGCATGGTGATGGAAATTAGTTGTACGGAGTCCAGAAGGCCATGGACCCGTCATGGCCCCAAATGGATTTGGCGATCAAAGCGGTGGATATTGTATGCTTTACGCGCTGAGTGAGGGACGTAAGGATGATTACTATGTTTGATGTTTGTTATCACCCTGACACGCACACTCCCAATTTTATACCATATGTTAGTGTTACCTTAGATTATTGTACATCTTGTTGTGCTAACTCTTTGTTTGCAGGTCCCAGTTCAGGTATGATTATTTATACCTGTTATTGCTTTATTTTGCTGCTATCGCTCATACCAGACTTTTCGTCTGACCCAGAGATTTATGTATCTTTTTATTACTATAGGTGCTCCTAAATGAGAAGACTAGAGGCAGTTTAGGTGGTGATGCACGAATAGCTGTCCGGAGACGAGCAGGACGCTTCCACGTACAATATACATATATTCTCCCTGTGTTGTTGCTGGTCACTACTTTAGGCATTAGTAGTGTACCTTTACTATTCTTCTTTAGGGACAGTATTTTGAAATTGTAATAATGGTTTAGATCATAAGGTGCATTTTGGATTTCGCTGCTATGATGGTTTAGTTTTCAGCTTATGCACTGTCTCGTATGTTTTATATCAAGTTATGTTACCATTATATTTTATTCTATGCGCTGTGAGATATATTATAGGTTCTTGATGATTCATAGTTTCAAATCCCTTTCTTATGACGACCGTCCCTTGTTGGTCGGGCATTGGCACAGCGCATTTCGAGGGAAATGTCAGCTGGTTCGTGGGGGAGGGGTGGGGGGAGGGAGGCGTCACATTTTATATATGTTTTTAATAAATATTTTTACTTCAAATACTCCATTTTTATATGTAGGAAAAGAGTTTGTTTTAATTCAAGAATCACCAGTCAAATGCCTTAACTTAAAAAATCAATTTCTCAAATTTACAAAGGCATGTCAACATGGGTAACCCCCCATGTCGACATGGTTACCATTGGATTTCAAAGTCAAATTTTGAAAAGTTGTATCTTTTGATTTCAAACCTATTTTGAAAGGACTTGACTGTTAGGAGACTATAAATAGGCTTCCAAAAATGGATTTTTTAATTTGATTTCATTATCTTCTTCCTCCTTTATATTCTCTCCATTAAAACTCTTAATTTCTTAAATTATATACGTTTACTCTACAAAATTTAAAGAGAATCACATCAATATCTTTCTAGTTTGATTCTCTATTATATTCTCTCAAAGATTCAAGTGATGCTCAAGAGTTATAGCCTTCAGTAATCAAAGATCGCAAGATCAAGTTCTATCGAGTCTGCCAAAATTGATACTAAAAAAAGGTGCTGTAACACCCCTAAGTCCCACATCATGGAAGCCTGTGTGAAGTGGGTACTCATATAGTAGAGCCCGTCTCGTACTAATGTCGAGGTCTTTTGAGGAATAAAACACCACACCTATATGGTGGCTAAGTTGGGGACAATATTTTGCGTGAACGGAGGTGCGGGTTGTTATAGTCGTATCAGAGCCAATACCCAACTGGAATTGTGGCTCCTGTGTGGACCACAGCGCCTGGGTGAGGTGTTGGTGAGCCAATGGGGCGTTGGGCTCGGTAGGAGGGGAGAATGTAACACCCCTAAGTCCAACATCGTGGAAGCCTGTGTGAAGTGGGTACTTATATAGTAGAGCCCATCTCTTACTAACGTCGAGGCCTTTTGAGGAACAAAACCTCACACCTATACAGTGGCTAAGTTGGAGACAATATCTTGCATGAACGGTGGTGCGGGCTGTTGTAGGTGTGGTTGTAGCTCATTCAAATCAATTGGTTGTGATTGTAACCCATAAACCAATTAGGTGATCTTGTAACCTGGCTAAATTTAGAGAACACACTGTGCTCGGAAACATGTGGTGGTGGACCTTGTGGCCATTGAAATTGTGGATTGAATTGAAGATTATTATTGAAAAGAAATCAAATCAATCCAAAGTTTTGTGGGATCGGACATAGGATAACTCCGAACCAGTATAGAATTTTGGGGTGTTCTTTCCTTTTACTGCTTTTTATTTATTATTATCTGCATCTTTGTCTGATTCCGTGATTATCTCTTATCTATGATTTTATTTCTTTCTGAATGTTTTAAAAAGACTTCAAGAATTTATAAAATCTATTAAACACTATTCACCTACTCTTTAGCATTTAATTTTCCTTAAGATCCTTGTCCCCATTCCCCAACATTAGTGTTATATGTAAGATTAATGAATGTTATAGTCTATTTTTTTTGCAAGACGGACTAGTTTTAAAGAGGTCCATAACATTTTTTATTATAACAAATAATAAATACATTCTTACAAGAGTTACACATCTCATTTAACTACTAAATTCAATTTTTAAGGTGGACTATCCACCACTAACGATTTTTATAGTGGGCAGTCCAGTGCAACTATAATGGCTTATAGGAAAAGAGCTAATCTTATAGATTAGACTACTCTAAACTTCTTCATGTCAGGGGCCGATTTTACACAATTGATCTGACCAACCATCGGCTAACCTACTGCATAAGACAAGACAAATATCCTAGGCACATGCCTAACATCTAACTTATGATAGAAGGTATGACACTAGCATTAACAATACAACCTAGCTTACCGCAGAAAAAACAGCTAGACATGACATTATTGAGCAGTAGCTAGGAGCTACCTACCCCAAAAAACTACAGCCGAAAGCAAACAACTCTAGGAGCAAAACTAGCAGCCTTTGCAACCGTCACATAGCAAAACTTCTTTGATTACAACAAATGATACTACAAGAACTGCACCAAAGAGGAGTAACTCCACCTTCAACTCGTCAGTATCGTTTCCAAGATTGCAACTTACATTTAGATATATATAATAGAAAAGCAATATAGCATTGCATTCAAGTTGCATAAAGCCATCACAAAATCCTTCACTGACATGAAATTAAAAGAAGACGTTGGCTGATTTATATACACCACCAACCATGCTGGCGATAGCACCAACTAGAGACACACAACCAAAACATTACTCATCTGCACTCAACCCAATGTGTAGAAATACAAAACGCAAGCTATAGGACTTCGAACTCCAAAACCAAGGATACGCATGCATACCACATGAACAAAGACTCACAGACAAGTCGGGAACTGACCAGAATAGTTCTTAGCCATAGATACCCAAAGATCTTCCACGATCAGTTGATAAACAGTCTCATAGTGAGGAACCGAAGAACTATAGAACATCAAAGAAGTAGAAAGATAAGGTCAATACTCCTGCAAGATCCAAGCCAAAGCAGTTCAATACAGCTAACCAATCAAAAAAAGTAGAAAAGTCATTTAGATCCAAGCTTGACAAGTAGAACTGGGAGGAGTGCTTCGGAAATTCCATAGGAACGACGAAATCTATTTCAAGAGGTGTTGTAAGACCAGCGGATAGAAGAAGAAATCGAGCGAATAGAATAAGATGTATACTGGGAGGAAGAAAAGGAGAAAAGAAAAGAAATAGTTGCCATTTCCAGGGAATTCGAAGCACAAGATGTCATAAACATTGTTAATGATGGGGTAGTCTATTGGTTATGCATGTGAACGTGAGTATGGGTCCAGCTAGTGTTCAATCCTACCAGCTGCTGGTTAGAAATATTTTTTATGTGCAATATTTTATATAATATATATCTTTTGCTCGACACAAGTATAAATATATTTTATATAGTAAGAATGTTTATTTGGAATCATGGCTAATGCTTGGGTCAATTGTCTTGATTTTCCATGGAGAAATTCTAACTTGAGTTAGTGGTTTGATTCGATCATGCTTGCTCGTATCGTATTAGTTTCTATGTCCGTGTTCATACCAGCCTACGTCATCTTCCTTTTAATTTGTTATGCGTGGTGAGAATCCCTCACTCATGATTAACAATTTCAATATGTGAATTGACGCCATTTGAAATGACGTACGAAATATTATGATTGGTCTAGAAAACCAAATTATTTGCTATATAACTTGTGCACATGTAACACACATACTTGTAACATATATGACATGAACTTAATTTCTATGACATGTGCCAACTTATATGTATTATTTGAAATGTTATTTTTATTTGTTCTCACACTGCAAGTTTCGTACAGATTTTTAAAATCACTTTAGGTTGAAATAATACATACTTGGATCACTATATAAACTTAGGATGTGGGTTGGAATGATAAATACCCATAAATTGAATATTAAATGGATTAAAATGATACATATCTGTATTACTTGATTTAGGTAGAAAATTACATACAGGCACCGTTGGTCAATTTTGGAAGTATTTTTTTCTAAATTATAAATGTATTTTGAATTAATAAAAAAAATAGAAATTTAGATTTATAATTTTATTTAAACTTACATCATGATAATTTTAATAAAGCTTTAAATTTAGATTTTTAAAATAAAATAATATGTTATAAAATTTTAATTTATAAGTTAATATATGTTTTTAGAATATAAAATTTTAAATTATTATATTATTTAGTCTTAAAATTTAAATTACTTTATGGTAAGATAAAGAATCTTTTAATATAGTATAAATATTATCTAAATTATAAAATTATATGAATATAAATTTTTATAAATTTAAGTATACAAAGGTTAAAAGAGAAAATAGAAATTTAGTGATAAATTGATTTATTTAAATGACTTAATTTAAAATGAAATTTATCAAGCCAAGGTAAAGTAATTTTAAGATATAAATTAAAAATAATGAAATAGGTTCATATGAATTAGTTATGTTTATGAAACTTAATAAATTGATTAGGTAATAATATTAAGTGAATATTTTGTATCTAAAGTTAAAATATTTATAATCATCTAAATTGAAAATTTGGATTTAATTGAAATGAGCTCAATACGATGTGATTTAAAAGTAATGTGAATCCTTAAGAATGGAATCGAATAATCCCACTTGAATACTGTTTTGAAATGAATTTAATCTAAGAATATATCGTTTAAAGCCAAATTGATTGAATTGAATTTTGAAAATCCAAATTGTTTATAAGTTAAACTATGAAATTATGGATATATGGTTTAGATTGGACTATGTTGGATTATTTGAAATTTGTATTATCTTATACTTAACTAATTTAAATTATATTATTTAAAGTTAACTATTATTTTATAACTACTTTAATTTAACTATTGATATATTTTACTTAATAATTGTATTTTCCATAACTATTTCAATTATGTTATCTTATTTTAAAACAATTACAATCATATATTTTATAGTCATTTTAAAACAAATTATTTTTTACATGTATAAATACTTTTTAAAAATAATTCTTTTATATTATATTAACTACTTTAAGTAAAAGTTGTTTCCAGTCTGAACTATCAAATCTGAAATGTTAATTAAAGCATTATGAAATAATGACAATTGGGGTATAGGAATGTGAAATTAAAATGTAAATTTGTCAATAAATGGTTTTATAAATATGAAATCTGAATCTTGAACTTAAATCAAATAATGAATTGATTTGTAATATGATTTATGACACCGAAATATTTAGACGTAATTATTGGAACATAAATCAATATTGTTTTATTTGATTTATGATATTTTAAATATGATTTGAATCATTAATGACCAAGGTGTGAAATAATCGTTTGGTTGTCAAAAAGACTATAGTCGGCATTAACGCTTTCTCTATCATTACCCATACCATTATAACAATTGTGCATATGGTAGAGAATCTAGAATGAAGTAGGTTGGTTTGGAGAAAGCTACTAGCATGAATAAGAGAACGATGATGGATAGCCTTGATCTTCGAGTCATAAGTAAAATGACTAAAACAGGAGCTATACCGTGATTAATTGAGGTAGAACCTCTTATCGGACATACTTATCTGGCACCATCTATTACTTTATAATTTGACTAGGGCCCTTTGATTATGGGAGTGTTGTTTGAGGTGGGCGGAGTTACGGCTATGCATTACTGCTGGTTTGGAAATGCGAACCATATCTTGGTTATTCCCTCGCTGCATTATCATATTATCCTGATCAATCCCCCTACGAGTTTGATTTGTACCATACCTATGGAGAGTCCTCTGATAACCACTATTTCTAGGTGAACTTTATGGTATCTGTATAGACTTTGTTATTATAAATGGTGTTAGGATAAAAAATTAATTTCGCTTATGCTATGTTAATACTTTACTTTACTAGATAGACACTATTATAATAGCATATTATATTATATGATATCTGGTTTAATGGATCCTTAGAGGATAAAAATCCTAAACATCCATTAAGTCATTGATGCATTTCATTTAAGCATTTCACTTGAGTTGATCCACTACTGAGAATGTTAATCCTGAATTGAGTGTTTTGTTTTTGACTTTATGCTTGGGTCAGGCCGAGGTGTTCGGCTTTGGCGATTCATATTTTAGAAGCTGGTGAACTATTGAAGATTAGGCAATTATCACATTTGATATTGCAATCTTAGTGATTTCATCATTCTATTTCGATTATTTTCTTATATACTAGGCAGTTATGTGTTTGATATTTCTGATGTATTACTTTATGAATTTGATATTTTGTATTTCAATTTTGAGATTTTATGATTAATATCTTTATGAAAAACTAAGTTATTTATTCTGTTGCAAGTTATTCTGCTATTTTATATCTATATATGTTCTATGAATTGATTTAATAAAATCCCATAGTTATAACAATCTACAATTTCGAACGGTTTGAGTTGGTTTTATTACTAAATTGAAATGCTCGAAAAGGAGGATCATTACATGTAATATCAAAGCTATGATTTAATTAGAAACCTTAGCTTATGGGATTTAAAACTCATTAGAGATAATGTAGAGATACCCTAAAATGAGTAGAATCAGTCGTTTAATCTTTCTTGAGAGTGTGTATAGCACAAATAGTTATAAAAATGGTTTAAAACGATTTTGAAGGATTTTTGATATAAAATATAACCTTTTCTAAGAGTTGCTTTCTTTTAAATTCATTTTCTTGGTTAGATTCTCTTTGACTAGGATTTTTAGAATCTAATTCTTTGTTCTAAATCTATCCTAGGAAATTTATAATTGATGGCTTTCGAAATCCTTAATATTCTCTAATTTATGTTGATCTGGACCTCCATCTTTGTAGATTTTTTGTGGTTAAGTACTTTGTTGGTTCAGTTTCTAGCTCGTGCTTCAGATTTATCTTTAAACTAACAAAATTAATAATGGAAGGGGTTTTAAGTATAGCTTTTATTAAAAAGTAATATGGAAATGTGAATTATTTAACAACTAAGGTAATAATTACTCAGTTATTTATTAGTAAAATAAGCATTCATACGGTATAATGTTGAAAATTGGGATAATATATGTAACACCGCGTATTTTTAATATAATTAAAAATAAAATAAAATATATAAAAATATGCTTATGATGGGTAAATAATGGTGATACATAAGAAGAATTAATTAATACATGAAAGAGAAGAAAAATTAGTTCGATAACGATGTATGTAACGAAAAAGATAGTAAAATAAGGATAATTAATTTAATAATCAGGAATTAGGTAAAATGGACATCACCATTGCGTTCCTCTCGTAAAAATACGCGAAATAGAGTCCGAGTTTTCGAAAATCGGAGTCCGTATGACCAAGATATGGCCAAAACAAGATTTCAGCAGACTTTCTGGCAGACTGACCCTGGTCGACCATAGTGTCGACACAATAGTCGACCTGCCCCCCCCCCCCCCCAGGTCGACTGTAGTGTCGACCCCCCCTCTGTACAGGTCGACCTGGTCGGCCTGGGGTGGTCCAGAACCCATTTTTGAGGCCCAGGATGATTTTTGATGGTCCAGATGGGTTTTAGGGTTAATCCGATGGCTGAAATGAATTGCTACACCTATAAAATAACACCTAGACCTAGCCTAACTCACACAAATTCATATGACACCAAAATGCTGCTAAAATCCCTCTTGAGCCATGGCCGCCGTCTCCAAATTAAAGCTTAAGCGTTCAAACCCAAATCAAATCAAAGATCAATGCTTCTACAACAAATTCAAGAGGATAGATCAATGACACTGCAACTTTCTACGACAAATTCACTCCCTAATTCATATGCCGTTCTCTGTAAGTTCTAGTTGCTTTTCGATTTAAATATTTAATTATAATGTGGCCATGAATTAAAGTGGAATTGGATTAAGTATGTTTATCGATCCAGATCTATTCTTGTTTCTTCTTGGATCTTGGAAACTTTTCTATTTTCACTCTCATGTCTAGTTCATGATCTATTAAGCCTGTTGTAATCTTAATATGCCTGTGATGATGTTTTCTCTCCGATCTTATTTTGATCCAAAATTCTACCTTTCCCCTATTTGTTTTCTTTTGATGAACCTTGGTCAATTTCGGACCAAGGCCTAAACTGTGATTTGCGTACGATTGAATACGGGGGAAATATTGGGATATTGCCTTGTTGGATATATGTGTTTGGTAGAATCGAAGGCATAATATGAAAATTGGATACTTGGGTTCTATTATTGCCATTAACACGAAATTTGAATTTGGGTATTATCGTTATAATTAATGTTTTGCTAGCTTGGGTAATTTGGGGTAAACATGGAATACATGTAGCTGGTATGAAACTTGACCTATGTAAAATATGGCAAGAATATTGATACATATATTTGGCTAAAAATTGATCTATGTGAATTGGGCATAGCTTTGTAAACATGTAAACTATGAATCTTGATATATGTATAAAAAGGCATGAAACTTGGTATATATGTAAATTGTCTGAGAGTAGGCATATATAAATTTGGCATACATGTAAACATGCATGAATTGAACATATGTAGGTTTGGTATGAATTGGGCATATGTAAAACTGATATGTAATCTAGAACTTGGGCATATGTTAATTATGTGAGATTTGTACTTGAAACACATATGATAATTTATGACTTGGTAAAGAGCTAATATGAACACGCCTAAGTGGGTTTTGGGTAGTTGGCATGTAATAGCCTTAGAAGAGGGATAAATATAAATTGAGATAAGTTGCCTTTAATGGCATAAGATAAATTGTGGTAAAATTGGTATGATTTTACATACCATTAATTGATGGACATAATTGAGTCAATTCTGGACATCGTTAAATTAGGAATTAATTGATAATTTGAATAGGGGAAATAAATTCAAATTGGGGTAAAAGAATATAAGTGATAATCAATGCTTAGGACACGAGGTTGGACTCATTTGTGACGTAAACCTGCCCGGAACCGCCCAGCGAATCCAGTAGTCAAAATGTCAGCCCAATGTGAGAGGTCCTAGGCCCAAATTAAAAGCGTGACAGTTGTAAAGACACGAGGTTAGACTCTTTTATGGTGTATGACTACCCGGACCCGCCCGGCAAATCCAGCTGCCATAAATGTCAGTCTAATGTGAGAGGTCTTTATAAGGTTACGGCCTTAATGAATTAAGAAATACTTAACCAGATAAACATGTGGTGGGACATGGGGGTTAAGTGGGTGACATGTGGAAATACGAATAGTAATACTTAACCAACGTAACATGGTAATTAGACCAGTGGGTAGGGTTAAGTAAATAAGAACACTTAACCAATATGATATAAATGGGTGGGTTAAGTAATATGATTAGGTTAATCTGGACACTTAACCAATTTAATAAGTTGACTACGGGAGTGGGTAAGGTTAAGCAAATATTTAACCACTATAACATGATTAAACTGGACTAGAGAGTGAGGTTAAGTTAAAGAGAACACTTAACTAATACAATGGGTTAATTAGACAAGTGGTTGCGGTTAAGTAGTAACACTTAACCAACATAACAGGACAAACAGGTGGGCTAAGCTAACTTGAATAAGTTGACAACACTTAACCATTATAATATGACTAGTGGATGGGGTTAAGTTAACATGCACTTAACCAATCTGATGTGATGCGTGGTAGGGTTAAGTAACACATGAGGTTAAGTTAACAAGAAAATTCTTAACCAATGTAACCAGATAGACGAACGGGGTTAAGTTAATAAACCACACTTAACCAATCAAACATAATAAGCGAGAGAGGTTAAGTTAACTAAGGTAAACACTTAACCATGGTAACATAACGAGTAGAAGGGTTAAGTACATATCGGGTTGGTGGGTAATATTAGTAAATATAGGCCCACATACACTTAACCATTAAATACACATGCTTGAATCAGTAGCGGGGTTAAGTACACATCAGGGTTGGTGGGTAATATCAGAGAATATAGGCCCACAGACTTAACCATTAGAAAAACCTAGTAACGGGGATCCATTTCAGTAGTTACCCACATTAGGTATCAACAGAACCCTGAGCTAGGCAAGGTGGGGCACGATCACTGGGCTGATTATAAGAGGTCAAATTAGCGGTGGTTAGTGCAGCAGTGCAGGTTCTAACGGAGTGCGGGCGTGCACACACTTCGGCGCAGAAAATTTAGCCACTGGGCATCAGTAGGCATAAAGCTGTGCATCTTGATTGTGTCAGGGTTGCCACCATGGGACTTGATACACCCCATGGTGGGACCAGCACAGGTGTCTACAAGTAGGGGGCCGCGTGATACAAACGAGAACCAGGTCAAGTAGGGAGCCGATCGATAAGGTAGTAAGGGTGCATCGAATATATACATGGCCATTGGGGTGATCGAGGTGGAATCCTCAAAATCGATGTACACCTGAAGGCTACCATAATTGCGGGGATCGGGATCACGTTGTAATTATTATATAACATGGGCTACCAGTTGGGACACTAGTACGGGGTACGGATCCTTGTTACACAGGATACTATTTGGGATACTAGTAGCAGTACAGATCATTCCATGTAAGACACTTATGAGGATGCTAGTTAGGTGGTGCAGGGCAAATAGATATTGTTTTAATGGTAAAGCTTAGAAACCTTGCGATGTTACTCTTGATAGAAACCATGCAGTGGGATACTTGATAGGAATTATGGGATGTTATACCTGTTTCATCGTGCCCGAAGTTTATCTTGTTACCTTAGTTTATCTTGTTATCATAGTTTATCTTGTTATCTTAGTTTATCTTGCCTACCTTGTCATCATGCTTATGTTTACTTTCAATTTATTCATTCCATGTTATCTTTACTCATTTTTATGCTGAAAGTCACTAGGACTTAATCAGTCTTTATGACTGGCCCATTTTGTTTCGCCTCTTTTTCTTCCGTTCCCCCTCCCTCGGTTCATAGGGTGGGAATACAGCTTAGTTCGGATCTTACCAAGCTCCAAGGCTCTTTCATGTATGGCTTGGATTTCTCTTGGCTATGGCTTGCTTTGCTTTATTGGGGAATACTGCAGTTTGTTTTTATGCTTCTTTGTTTTTGAGCAAGACAGATATTTTAACTATGAAATTGGGTATTGGAAGTTGATGGGCTTTTCTTGTAAACATAGGCTTTTCTTGTAAACATTTATATTTAATAAATGATTTGAAGTACTTCTACTTTATTTTCCGCTGTTTTATTTATGTCTGTCTTGTAATATTTCTGTTCCAGTACCCATAATACTCCATTGAAGTTAAGGCATTCCCTTTGTGAGTGACCTTAACAGATGTGGGGTGTTAAATTTGGTATCAGAGCAGAAGGTTACCAGACTGGGAAAAAGTTTTCAAAAACCTTCTGAAATTATTTTCAAAACATTTACAAAGAAGCAAATTTTCAAGAAAATTTTGTTTTGATTAAAAGGCATATTCCCCAAAGCCATATGCACTATCTTTTGATTCTCTCTTGAAATCTCTTCTCTCTCTTTTCACCATAGTTTCGTAGGCATCCGACACAGGTCGGAGGGCAGAGGAGTGCCCAACCTCCATCTGTAGCCGTAGTAGTTCCATCTGCGTCTAATCTTATTTCAAGTTGGGTAGAGTTGCCGTGCGTTGGAGGTAGCTTCTAGAGACTTGTCAACAAACTATACAAGGACAGTAAGAACAAGGAACTAGTTGTTATAGCTTAATCCACGAAGGAGGAAAAAGGTGAAAGGAAAGAGGCCTAAATGGAAGAATAGTAGAACCCATGACAAGAGAGAGTATCTTTAGTATGGTAAAAAGGGACATGTAGTTAAGTATAGGACAAGGACAAGGGCAAAAAGGCAAGATCGTCGAGAGGGCAATTGAATGCTCTCACTACTAGCGTACCTAAGAGAGTGGTAACGTTTCTGTTAAAAGTTTAGCTTTTCCTTTCTATCATCCCACTAGAACTTTGTTTTTGTACATCGCATCCTTTGAATTTTGCTTCGATAGTTGAGTCTCTACACCTTAGTACTAGCGTAGTAGAGGATCCCATTTTGGTCTCAAATCCTGTTGGGGAATCGGCTCATTTATTTATGACTTGTTTGGATTCTAGAATGTCTATGCTAAGTGTTGAGTCTAGAAGTAATGTTTATGTTTTGGGCTATGGGTTGATTCTAGCGATGGAGTGGTTATCCAGTAAGGGTGACCTTCTCGGTTTTGAAAAGAGGGTAGTTAGACTCTTGACTTGCCTCGGTAATACCCTCGAAGTCGCAGGTAACCTTTAGGGTTCTATCATGATTTATTTCCTAGACTCTCTTGACACATTTATTGGTAATTTGTAATCCGATCGAGTAGTGTTCGCCACTAAGGCGGATGGGTCATTTCGCTTATGCATGAGTTGTAGAGAATCACCTTAGTAAGTACATTTGGCAACATGGTTGGCATTTATTTCCAAGAGATAGTTCTTCTACGTGGAATACCTGATAGTAAGTGGACGAGATCCAAGATTCACTAGTGAATTTTGGAGAGCTTGCATGAAACCATGAGTACGCAGTTATGTTTGAGCCGAGTATACTAGGAGGAGAATAAGTGAAAGTGGAACAAGAGGCAAATGTGAAATGGATTCCAACCCATATTTTGGAAACAAGAATTAAGATGCTACGAAATTGTGAAGTTAAAGACGGTCAAAGCACAATGGAGTTAAGCTCAAGGAAATGCGACCTAGAAGATTGAAGACTAGATTCGCGCATCATATCTCTTTTTAAGAGTATATCCTTGATTCCTCTTTTCCTGTAGAGCTTACTCACATGCTATCTTTTGTGTATATCCTCTCGGTCCTATTCTAAATCCTATTTCTATTGCGAACCCCATAGGGAGTATGACTCATCTATTAGTAATACATGTTGGGGCTTGAGGGTGTTCGTTGGGTTGACTAAACTTTTTGGGTTTTATAGGATACGGGTTGGTCTTAGGAAGGGATTTCCTTGTGACCTAATAGGAGTCCATCATGCTTATTTTCCTAGAATCATATATATTGGTTGGGATGAGTAATTCTTTGGGTGTCAGTCTGATGTTGTTTTCGGTCTTTGGGGCTGATGCTTAGAGAGTTCTTCCCCTAATCAATATATATGTGGCATAGGTTTCCAGTTTTGACATTGCCTAATGGGCACAAAGTTTTTACTTGCTTCTATCATTCGACTATATCTTTAGGTAGGAACAATTGGGTGTAAACATGTGTTTGAGACATGTTATGATTGATGGTTGCAAGTGGTTGCTAGTGGTTGCTCGTGGATGCATTTTACATGCACATTAGGCACTAGATCGGCTCAATCACCTTTCATATTGCATATGCATGAGTGTTTACACTTGTTTGTGGGTGAAATTGAATGTGCTATCATGTGAATGTTGCATATGGATGGATGTTTGTGCACACATATAGTGTTTATGTGACTAGGACTATTTGCATACATGTTGGACTCATGGCACTAAACATATTTTGCAATTAGAAGATCAATCAGGCCAGATTATTTACACTAGACAAGGAACATATACACACACTTCTTGCATATGTTCATACAACATTAGAAATCTCTTAAGGACAATGAATGCCTCTGATTGATGATTGAGTAGATGGATGATGGATGGTAGTACACATTCTTCTTAACTTGAAGATTTCGGGGACGAAATCCTTTAAGGAGGGGAGAATGTAACACCCCGTATTTTTAATATAATTAAAAATAAAATAAAATATATAAAAATATGCTTATGATGGGTAAATAATGGTGATACATAAGAAGAATTAATTAATACATGGAAGAGAAGAAAAATTAGTTCGATAACGATGTATGTAACGGAAAAGATAGTAAAATAAGGATAATTAATTTAAGAATCAGGAATTAGGTAAAATGGACATCACCATTGTGTTCCTCTCGGGAAAATACGCGAAATAGAGTCCGAGTTTTCGAAAATCGGAGTCCGTATGACCAAGATATGGCAAAAACAAGATTTCAGCAGACTTTCTGGCAGACTGACCCAGGTCGACCATAGTGTCGACACTATAGTCGACCTGCCCCCCCTAGGTCGACTGTAGTGTCGACTCCACCTCTGTACATGTCGATCTGGTCGGCCTGGGGTGGTCCAGAATCCATTTTTGAGGCCCGGGACGAGTTTTGATGGCCCGGATGGGTTTTAGGGTTAATCCGATGGCTGAAATGAATTGCTACACCTATAAAATAACACCTAGACCTAGCCTAGCTCACACAAATTCATATGACACCAAAATGCTGCTAAAATCCCTCTTGAGCCATGGCCGCCGTCTCCAAATTAAAGCTTAAGCGTTCAAACCCAAATCAAATCAAAGATCAATGCTTCTACAACAAATTCAAGAGGATAGATCTATGACACTGCAACTTTCTACGACAAATTCACTCCCAAATTTATATGCCGTTCTCTGTAAGTTCTAGTTGCTTTCCGATTTAAATATTTAATTATAATGTGGCCATGAATTAAAGTGGAATTGGATTAAGTATGTTTATCGATCTAGATCTATTCTTGTTTCTTCTTGGATCTTGGAAACTTTTCTATTTTCACTCTCATGTCTAGTTCATGATCTATTAAGCCTGTTGTAATCTTAATATGCCTGTGATGATGTTTTCTCTCCGATCTTATTTTGATGCAAAATTCTACCTTTCCCCTATTTGGTTTCTTTTGATGAACCTTGGTCAATTTCGGACCAAGGCCTAAACTGCGATTTGCGTGCGATTGAATACGGGGGAAATATTGGGATATTGCCTTGTTGGATATATGTGTTTGGTAGAATCGAAGGCATAATATGAAAACTGGATACTTGGGTACTATTATTGCCATTAACACGAAATTTGAATTTGGTTATTATCGTTATAATTAAAGTTTTGCCAGCTTGGGTAAATTGGGGTAAACATGGAATACATGTAGTAGGTATGAAACTTGACCTATGTAAAATATGGCAAGAATATTGATACATATATTTGGCTAAAAATTGATCTATGTGAATTGGGCATAGCTTTGTAAACATGTAAACTATGAATCTTGATATATGTATAAAATGGCATGAAACTTGGTATATATGTAAATTGTCTGAGATTAGGCATATATAAATTTGGCATACATGTAAACAGGCATGAATTGAACATATGTAGATTTGGTATGAATTGGGCATATGTAAAACTGATATGTAATCTAGAACTTAGGCATATGTTAATTATGTGAGATTTGTAGTTGAAACACATACGATAATTTATGACTTGGTAAAGAGCTAATATGAACACGCCTAAGTGGGTTTTGGGTAGTTGGCATGTAATAGCCTTAAAAGAGGGATAAATATAAATTGAGATAAGTTGTCTTTAATGGCATAAGATAAATTGTGGTAAAATTGGTATGATTTTACATACCATTAATTGATGGACATAATTGAGTCAATTATGGACATCGTTATATTAGGAATTAATTGATAATTTGAATAGGGGAAATAAATTCAAATTGGGGTAAAATATTATAAGTGATAATCAATGCTTAGGACACGAGGTTGGACTCATTTGTGACGTAAACCTGCCCGGAACCGCCTGGCGAATCCAGTAGTCACAAATGTCAGCCCAATGTGAGAGGTCCTAGGCCCAAATTAAAAGCGTGACAGTTGTAAAGACACGAGGTTAGACTCTTTTATGGTGTATGACTACCCGGACCCGCCCGGCAAATCCAGCTGCCATAAATGTCTGTCTAATGTGAGAGGTCTTTATAAGGTTACGGCCTTAATGATTAAGAAATACTTAACCAGATAAACATGTGGTGGGACATGGGGGTTAAGTGGGTGACATGTGGAAATACGAATAGTAATACTTAACCAACGTAACATGGTAATTAGACCAGTGGGTAGGGTTAAGTAAATAAGAACACTTAACCAATATGATATAAATGGGTGTGTTAAGTAATATGATTAGGTTAATCTGGACACTTAACCAATTTAATAAGTTGACTACGGGAGTGGGTAAGGTTAAGCAAATGTTTAACCACTATAACATGATTAAACTGGACTAGAGAGTGAGGTTAAGTTAATGAGAACACTTAACTAATACAATGGGTTAATTAGACAAGTGGTTGCGGTTAAGTAGTAACACTTAACCAACATAACGGGACAAGCGGGTGGGCTAAGTTAACTTGAATAAGTTGACAACACTTAACCATTATAATATGACTAGTGGATGGGGTTAAGTTAACATGCACTTAACCAATCTGATGTGATGCGTGGTAGGGTTAAGTAACACATGGGGTTAAGTTAACAAGAAAATTCTTAACCAATGTAACCAGATAGACGAACGGGGTTAAGTTAATAAACCACACTTAACCAATCAAACATAATAAGCGAGAAAGGTTAAGTTAACTAAGGTAAACACTTAACCATGGTAACATAACGAGTAGAAGGGTTAAGTACATATCGGGTTGGTGGGTAATATTAGTAAATATAGGCCCACATACACTTAACCATTAAATACACATGCTTGAACCAGTAGCGGGGTTAAGTACACATCAGTGTTGGTGGGTAATATCAGAGAATATAGGCCCACAGACTTAACCATTAGAAAAACCTAGTAACGGGGACCCATTTCAGCAGTAACCCACATTAGGTATCAACGGAACCCTGAGCTAGGCAGGGTGGGGCATGATTACTCGGCTGATTATAAGAGGTCAAATTAGCGGTGGTTAGTGCAGCAGTGCAGGTTCTAACGGAGTGCGGGCGTGCACACACTTCGGCGCAGAAAATTTAGCCACTGGGCATCAGTAGGTATAAAGTTGTGCATCTTGATTGTGTCAGGGTTGCCACCATGGGACTTGATACACCCCATGGTGGGACCAGCACAGGTATCTACAAGTAGGGGGCCGCGTGACACAAACGAGAACTAGGTCAAGTAGGGAGCCAATCGATAAGGTAGTAAGGGTGCATCGAATATATACATAGCCATTGGGGTGATCGAGGTGGAATCCTCAAAATCGATGTACACCTGAAGGCTACCATAATTGCGGGGATTGGGATCACGTTGTAATTATTTTATAACACGGGATACCAGTTGGGACACTAGTAGGGGGTACGGATCCTTGTTACACAGGATACTAGTTGGGATACTAGTAGGAGTACAGATCATTCCATGTAAGACACTTATGAGGATGCTAGTTAGGTGGTGCAGAGCAAATAGATATCGTTTTAATGGTAAAGCTTAGAAACCTTGCGATGTTACTCTTGATAGAAACCATGTGGTGGGATACTTGATAGGAATTATGGGATGTTATACTTGTTTCATCGTGCCCGAATTTTATCTTGTTACCTTAGTTTATCTTGTTATCATAGTTTATCTTGTTATCTTAGTTTATCTTGCCTACCTTGTCATCATGCTTATGTTTACTTTCAGTTTATTCATGCCATGTTATCTTTACTCATTTTTATGCTGAAAGTCACTAGGACTTACTCAGTCTTTATGACTGACTCGTTTTGTTTCGCCTCATTTTCTTCCGTTCCCCCCCAGGTTCACAGGGTGGGAATACAGCTTAGTTCGGATCTTACCAAGCTCCAAGGCTCTTTCATGTTTCTCTTGGCTATGGCTTGCTTTGCTTTATTAGGGAATACTGCAGTTTGTTTTTATGCTTCTTTGTTTTTGAGCAAGACAGATATTTTAACTATGAAATTGGGTATTGGAAGTTGATGGGCTTTTCTTGTAAACATAGGCTTTTCTTGTAAACATTTATATTTAATAAATGATTTGAAGTACTTCCACTTTATTTTCCGTTGTTTTATATATGTCTGTCTTGTAATATTTCTGTTCCAGTACCCATAATACTCCATTGAAGTTAAGGCATTCCCTTTGTGAGTAACCTTAACAGATGTGGGCTGTTACAATATACTAAGTGAATTTATGCTAATAAGCTTATAAGATAAGAACTTCAAACATGATGTTTGAAATTTTTTTAACTTTATTTTTGTCTATTAAGTATGAAATATTAAATTGGTTTTGAGTAAAAATAATATAAATACTAGTTTGTATATAAATAAGGATAATTTTAATTTATGATAGATGGATAGTTCAAATTGGTGTGAAGAAATATATGTTTTGAAACATAATGATACTGTATTATAAAAATGAGGATTATAAGGCCATGATTATTAAGAAATAATGAATTCACAAATTTTTTGAAAAGGTTTTGGAGATAATATGCGAATTTCCTGTTATATATAATAGTAAACAAAAAATTTTGGAATTGAGAAAGTTAGTCAAATAGCCTTTAAATATTGATTTGATTTTGAATGGATATAATTAATATAATAATTTGGCTTTAAAGGTTTTTATTTATATATATATATATATATATATATATATATAAGTTATAAAAGAACGATGATCGAAAAATAAAAATAAAAAACAAACTCATGGGGTTAACTAGACTTTATAAGTATAATTTTAAGCAAGTACTAACCCTAAGACATGATAGTGATTAGTGTTTCCTTAAATTTTAGAATTAAGCATATAAAATAATTTTGAATTAGGGAAACATGTTGAAACAGATATTAGCTAAAATCCAAAACCTTAGTAATGTTAAGGAGATAGTACAAGATAATAGCGAGATAACCAAATTTAATAGAATAGATTGAATTAAAAAAAAAAATAGTTAGTTAGTCTATTTGAATATCTATATGAATCTAATGTAATAGGATTTAATTGAATATGAACTTTGTTAATACTTAATGATAGAAACCTAAAATATATTCTTGATATTTGGACTTGGTAAAAACTTAGGATTTTAAGCGCAAGATTTTAAAATGATTTAATGTATGAATTAGAAGTGATAAATTGAGGGAAATATTAATATAAGTTTAAGGAACCATATAAGATATATAATTGAGAAATTTTATATCATCTCTCTTGCAACTTATAAATTTGTCATATTTGAATATAGTTTATGAGCCAAAGATATAATATGATAAATGAGTGAGGGAGATATATAAATTTTCCCTATTTGTGTTTTCTTTTAATAAATAAGTGATTTGAAATATAATTATATTAGGAAATTTATATAATTTTTGTTTTAAAAAGGAAAGTTTCGAGTATTTATTTGACGTTAAAATTGGTTTATTGTATATTAGTGATTTGGGTATACGAACAGAAAATAGAATCACACTCTAGTTACTTGAAAATGATTCTGAGGATTGCAGCAGCATCACCATCATTCATTTTCTGGTTTTGAAAGTGAGATATATAAATAGTGCTAGTTGCGACGTCAAGTGGGTACATAAAAACCATTTCAAAATGTTTGAAAGTATCTAAAATTTTGATTTAAATATATTCTAATATATTGATCTAAGTCAGTTAACCAATGGGTATAACTTGATTTTGTATTATTGCTTTACTTCTATTTCCCTGCTTTATTCCTTTTCGAAGACGTAAAGGTTTGAGTGTAGGATATTGTAACAACCCAAATTTTTAATAGATTTTAAGTCAATAATTTGAATGGAATTTAAATTTGTATACTGTTAAAATTTAATTTATTCTGAATGAAGTAAATGAATTTTATTCTGTATGTGAACAAAAATAAGTACCATTCGAATAATGAAAGTAAAAAACTGTCAAATCAGAATTTAATTTTTGAACTGACTCAATTTATGTCATTCTAGCTTATTAAGTTCATAAAATTTAAATTTTAATGATGTGTTTGAATTACTAAGTATGTTGATTTGTCAAATCTACCATTTATTTTGGAAAAAGTTAGTTCGGGTCAGATTGTTAAAATTTGAATATAAGATGAAGGTACAAAGGTTTAGCAATTGAAAACTATGTATTCTAAATGAATCTACATTGAATTCTGAGTTTCCAACAATTTTTGTTTCGTTAAAATCTAGTTTTGCTTTTCGGAAATTCACATTTTTAACTGTAAAAAGGCATAAAATGGACAACATTTGTCATTTGTATGTTTGTCTGTATCTCATTATTATCTTCCTTAACATTACCACTAGTATTTACACCGGTATTGAGTGTGAATGGTGTATTGAATTTGTGGGAACACCTTTAATTAACATACATTTGAATTCTATAACTCCTCGATCGAATAAAAATTCATGTATCCTATCTAACTTCCTATTCTATTTTTTCAGAAACTCTCTATGCTCCCTTTATCTTCCTTTCTTTGATCTCAAACTCAATTCTTAAAGGAAAAATTCTCAATCAAATTCAATAGAAATAAAATGAAACCTGAAGTAAAGAAAATCACATGAAATACAATTCCAACTCCCCTCTTCATAGTTACTTCAAGCAAGTATTATCATCTCAACAAAATACCAAAAAATCTTTCATCACCCGGCATCACCATGCCCCACCCATCACCAGACCGGACCATCGTCTGCTCCTCCACTAGCACGTGCCAAGCTAGGCCTGACACCACCTTCCAGCCCCTCCTCTCCGACCATTCCTCTTCCCTGGAAACCGTGAACCCTAGAACCAAAAAAAAACATACCTTGGAAAAGAACCCCGACTTCTTTCTTGCACCAACCATCACCTCTGATCGCTATTAGTAGCAGGCTCCAACCTATGCGCCTTCGTTCCTCCACCCGCATGAAGCCGACCTCGCACTCCTTTAAACCGTATCTCATTTTAATTGAAGAAAAAAACTCTAAACCCTAATGCATCTGCGCTTTAGGCACAATCCTCATGTAAGTCATGCCTTCCCACCTAAGACCCTACCTGACATCCTTCGTCGACCCTGCCTGAACCCAGCCTTGGTCATGTTGTGTTGATGGTGAGTGGGTTTGTTTGTGAGTTTCTTTGTGTTTTAGTGTTTTTATGAGATTAATGAATGGTGTAGTCTATTGGTTGTGCATATAAATGGTAAGTATGAGGGTTGTTGTTCAACTGTAACAACCTAGAATTTCATAACTAGTTAATTTATTTTTTATAATTTTATAGGAAAATGCATCAGAATTTAAAATTTTGATTTTTAAATCATCGCATAGCCTTTAAAAAGTGAAATTTTGATAGTGACCTCAGAATCCACTGAGAAATTTTTAATAGGATTCAAAATAATCAATCGTTTATAGATTTCAAATTACACATTAAACGGAGTTAGTATGTGGCTATGAGATGCAAACACACTTGCTAAGAAACCGACGTTCAATTTGCAAAGGAATGTTTTTGAGACGATCTCGGAATTCGACGATAATTTTTTTTAGGATTCATGTCATCAAATAATGGAAGAATCCTAAGTTTCGTAATTTTTGGAGTTAGCGTGTGGGCGTGCAAGAAAAATGTGTACGTTAAAATTTCTTTTTTTGAAGCTAATTTGAGTGGGAGAGAAAAATAAAACGGAAGGTCGAAAAAACTAGGAATTCGAAGAAACTTTGTTGGATCGGTAATTACGTGCACTATCTTGTAGGAAAATTTCATAGCAAACGGAGATAGTTTGCAGTCGGACAATCAAATCGAGTGGGAGATAAATTCCTAATTAAATCCATTTCTTTCTTTCCTCCTTCACTTCCCCCACATTTCTCTCATCCTCCTTTCTTCATAAAAAAATGCCCTCCACCAATAACCTAACCCTAGCTTACCCTCCCTCCTCCCTAACCACCGCACCCCTACCCCATGTCGGTACTCCTACCCCCGTGCACGGCACTCGCACCCCCTGTCTTCTTTTTCCTCCTTCAAAACTCCATATTTCTCTCCTACAAAGCTTCATACACTCCCTAGCCTTCCACCTACATCCTCTAAACCTTATTTCCACCTTCATAACGCTCTCTAATCACCACTAAAATTCCAAACAGCGAAGATTTAAGGTTTGAGCACCCCATTCGTGCGATAGATAGGACTATGTCTTGCTCGATCAGGACCATCTATTGCAAGCCAAAACACCCTCAAATAATCGGAAATACCGCATTTAGAAGCAATAATGAATTTTGGGACTCCGGATCCCCTCTTCGATCTATTCAACTGCAACCTGCAATCTAATTCTCTGTTCCAATTGCTGTTTTTCATCTCCATCAAGCATTGGAGAGCATTGGAGCAAATTAAGAGCACCACGGACCTTCGAATAGCCGCATTGGAGCTTGGAGTGGTCACATTCCTCCATGTTAAAGAATTGGCAAAGTGGAACTCACGGTGAGAAATCAAAACTCACTTTAGAAAGGGGTAGATTAGAAAATTAGTTACATGAAAGTTAATTACTAAGTTAAAAATTTCTTGTGGGTTAGTAAATAAAATTTATTAAGTTATGAAATAATTTTTAGTTAGTTAAAAATGTGATTTTTGACTAATGTATGCAACATAGATTAGATATGTTATATGTAAACAAAGCCATATTGATATCATGGAATTGTAACTTGAATTGGTTAAGTAAAAATAATGATTTAAGCGCTAATTGGTTATAGTTAAAAATAAACGTAACTGCGAAGTAATACGATAAACATGGAATGATAATAAAAATTTAACATGACTTTAATAAGAGACCAATGATGTAAATATATTATCTTTAGTCGTTATGTAAGTGAATATTCAATTTATGCAAAACTGGAATTGGCAGAATAGCGAGGTGATTTTTTTTTGATTAGTAGTTGGCAATTAAAAATACTTAATCATGTTTGTTGATGCACATAACTGCTTATACGAGTTCAATGATATTCTTGTTAGTTCAACACATGAACTATTCACAAATCATTTGCGTTAGAAGCTTGCAAGAATATGTGACACTCAAATTTCATACTACGTGGATGGACACTTGTGGTGCCTCAAATGCCATTGGATGATTGAGCATTTATTTATTTATTTATTTATGATTATTGTGTGTGAATTGTATGCGAGTGATGGTTTCTTGGATTAATTGAACAACACCATAGGATAGAGAACTGGTATTGGACTGCACTACGTAGCACAGCCCAACATACCCATATAAGAAAATTTCATGCTTATATGTTATCAGCCGTATTATATTCATTATTTGATGTTATACGACGAGAACAAATGACTGGAGATCAGGTATGCAACATATTGATTAGATTTGAGTAGAGGACATGATTTAGACTAAGTTAAACCTATAAATAAATTTTCTTTGATAATAAAGCCTACATAGGTCAGGAGATGACAAAAATATACACGTTACCCTTGTTTAGTTACGGTACATAGGAATTAGGGTAATTAATTTGTGCATATCGCCTAGGGGTTGTGTGTAAGGCACAATGGAAGTTTACATGATTTTTAATTCCCATATGGGTGTTGGGGTGATTTATTTTTACATGTCTCCCAACAGACAATGGTTGTATTGGGATATGGTGATTTATTTGGGCCTGTAAAGGCCATTTATGATTTATCTGAGCACTCCATACAAAGGAGGTTATAGAGAAATTTTACAAAATTTAAAGGCATTTGCCAAATATTTAGTCAATTAAATAGTTTGAAGTCGTTTAACCAATTATATTTTTATACGAAAAATATAATTTAAATTAAACGAATCGCGCAGCAGTAGTTCGTATTTTTGACTAGTAAATTTAAATGAGTATACCGGGAAATGCGACCATCATATTTTTCTGAAATTAGAACCGTTGGGTTCGTTTTGAAAAGATCTTTCCAAGGATAATAAACATGTTAAGATCCAATGGTTATATCATTATAAATGTTTAATTCAAAATTGAATGAAAACTTTGTCAGTGTAGTTGAATGACCTGAAACGTCGTTTGACTGAATTGAGCAATTTTTATATATACATAAATAGTGAGGAATCATTTTAAATTATTATAAGCGAATTAGAATGTATGTAAACCAATTTTAGTTGGTTTGTTAAAAAAATGGTTAAGTTCGATTTAGCATGAAAACTTCTAAAGTGAATTTTAAATATGTTATGATTTGAGTATTTAATTTGGTGACTGAATTAAATTCTTGATTAAACGTTATTATATAAGGTAACGAATTTTGTAGGCCAATAACTTAATCATAGGAAAGAATTTGATTTTCTTTATATATGCGAAAATTATTTGAAAGGACCGAGTTAATTCTCGTTTCAAATAATTACACAACGATTAAAACTCAAAGATATTAAAGACGGTGCAAGACTGACAATTTTCATCGAATGGATTACTACTGATGCCTACGATCTACGATATGGGTAGCTCCCTTGAAAAGGTTATAGTGGTAGTGTCTGGACGTACTTGTTGATTGTCCGGATATGCGAGGACCTCTCTCCTGTATTGGACATATGGGATGAGGAATAATGTGCCTCCGGTTTCGTTCAGACCTTGAACGGACTTATAAATGGATTATGTGTCGAACATTGAATTTTGTTACATATTGATTGATATTCATTAAATATATATTTGTTTGGTGGTGGAAAATTTATTCTCTTTCTTAGCACCCTTCTCTGAGACGTATAAGCTTAGAGGTTATATATTGGTAGACGTCAGTTTTATGATATGGATTGTCAATGTGGCATGCTAAGATGCAATGATCAAGGCTTTTGTTGAAAAGTAGGTCTTTGTGAATAATGATCAAAGCACAGCTTTAAAAAGCATAGCTTTTTGTTGTAGCATTAATTCGCGAACCTCACACCCTAGTATGAGTCAAAAACGAGATAATGACTGCAGGGAATGCATGCGTTTTTTTCTAGCTAGAAATGGTGTCATAGTGTGGAGCCTAGACATTTTGAAAAACTAAATTGTTTTATGCCTATCAAGCATATTTGGTCATTACAAGGTAAAAATCTATCTTTTGACTTGCGTTGCATTGTGTGATGGGACCTGAGTTGTATAGTGGCTTCATTTTTCGAAAAAAGCATTGCGTTGTTTATTTATTTACTATAATTTACGCACTAGTAATCCAATGGAGAAAACCCGTTCCGTGTCATACGGCATGGGCCCGGGATTTGCCTTATTCTTATGCAAGTTAAGTAACAATAGGTGTAATACCCCGTAATTTTAAAAGACACAAAAAGATAAACTAGAAAATACTTAATCAAATATTGAAACTTAAGTGAAATGGGCTGTGCCATTGTGTTCATCTCAGAATTCTACTTAAGATAGACTTCAAGTTAGCGTAAAACGGACATCGTATGAAGAAGTTATTATGCTTAGAAGTTTGTATACCAACAATATAATTGTATATATACAAAATAATTCCAAATCAGAGACATGGGGAAGAGAGGGAGTTCAGCCCATTAGGGGTCGACCCCACCCTAAGGATGTCGGGTGTCGACCCCTCCGAGATCTGGGTAGTATACAGTTTCTGAACATGGATTCGTTTCTTGACTAGATTCGTTGACCCTAGGCTATAAATAGGACCTTAATCCTAAAGTTTTATTCATCTAAATCAATGGCGACAACGAGGCGCTACCCCAACTCAGAGTAAAATAGCCTATTTTTCTTCAACAACGAGTTATACGAATTCAGAGACCTGTGCTACATCATCTACGATTAATTCTCTGTTCTTTAGATCCAATCATGGTGAATTTATGTTATTTTTAAATATTAACAATTAAAGGTTATCTTGACATGTTTACGAATTGGATCTAAGCCTACGCCTATTAATAATTTGAACCATATCAGATCTACCATTAATTGTACACCAGATCTATATTTCTCATATGCCCAATTCTTTATGCCTATCTTGGTAAATTTCATCATCATATGCAAGTTTAATAATTATGCCTATTCTTGTTCTCTTTCCTTTCTCCTTCCCTTTTTATTTTTATAGTCAGGCTACTTTCGAGCCTAGGCATACTGCTGAAATATGCAAACTCACGAAATTGGGAATAATGGGAAACATAATAATTGGGGGAGAACTTGTATTGTGAATATTTGAGCATAATTTGTATTGGGAATATTGGGGCATAAAGTGTATTGTAACTTGTATTAGGAATATCGGGACATAAAGTGTATTGTAACTTGTACAGGAAATTTTGGACATAACTTGTATTTGGAATTTTGGGCATAACTTGCATTGGGAATTTTGGGGCATAAGTTGTAAGAAACATAAACTATTGTCTAGGAACGAATATGCACAAAAACTATAGTAATTAGAAATTATAACCACACTTAGACACGAGGTCAGATTACACTTATGGTAGAAGTCTGCTCGGAACCACCCGGCAAGTCCAACGACCACAAGCATTTAATCTAATATGAGGGGTCAAGTGCATAAATGTACAAGTAACGGTGCTAAGACATGAGGTTAAGTCCGACTTGTGTTAGAAGTCTGCCCGGACCCGCCCGACATAACCAACATCCACAAGTATAGACTTAATGTGAGATGTCTAGTCCATTAACAACCATAAATGGATAACTTGTTAATCTGTAATGCTTAACCTGTTTAACTCTATAAGGGGGGTTACCTGAACCTGTTAAATTGATTAGGGGTTAAGTAAACTGGTTTGAATCAAGGAGGTTATGTTAATCTTGTTAAATCTGTGGGGGCAAGTTATACACACACACACACACACACACACACCCACCCCCTGACAAACTTAACCGGTTTTACATGTGGGGGTTATGCAACCTTGTTAAACAATTAGGCATAACCTGTTAAAATCCTAATAGTGGGGATGCAAGCCTAGGAGGGAAGCTTCTATCATCTGTTGTGTGGGATCCATTTCAATCAGTAACCCATCTAGGTATCAAACGAGTACTCCGAACTAGGTCGGGGTCGAGGCACGCTTACTGAGCTAATTATAAGAGGTCACTTGGGTGAAAGGTGTTAACGACACATTCCATCGGGGTCATATGCATGTATGGTCCGCTTGCTCGTGAAAATAAGACGCTGTGACATCAGTAGATATAGTTTTGCATCTTGGAAATAACAGGGTTTCCACTTTAGAAAGTGATACATCTTACTGTGGGGCCAGCACAGGTATCTACAGAGTAGGGAGTCGATCGAGTGGGGTAGTAATTAGGGTACATCTAGTCTTGCTTAATTATTGGGGAGCCTGTTATTCTTGTTGGGTGTAATAAATGTTATTCCTGTGGGGCTACCTGTTATTCTTGTTGGGGTAAAACCATTAGAAGTACACCTAAGTCTACCGTCTAGTTCTAGTGGGGATCATCTTGTTCTCGTTATACTAGCTTTAGTGCCGAGAAAAATACTCGGGAAGTGCAATATATTATGTTCTGTCTATCCTGCTTATCCTGTCATATCTGTCTTGTATATAGTTAATTCTTTCATTCAGTTTATATGTGCAATGATCCATAATTTTTAACCAATTTAAAATTGGAATTTTTATTACTCAATTTAAATTTAAATTTGAATTGGACATAAATATGTGTGGCTAAGTATATTTTAAAATTTTGATTAGTTATATAATAGATTTTATTTGAATTATAAATTTAACGAATGAGACTGAATATTAATAAGTTGGATTTGTTAATACTATTTGTTGTTCGATCGAATTTTTCAAACTATAACATGAATTAGTAGCATTGGAATTAAGTGTTGCCCTTAGTTTTCATAGCATTTAAGGGGAAATGCTACCAAAAGTTCACCTTCTCTCCTTAAGACAAGTGTAAAGACACTTGTATTTTTGCATGCTTCCTTCCATGCATGCCTTCCCACTTGCCACCTTAGGTGTCATCACCTCCTTAACTCTCCTTTCCTATATAAGGAGGCCTTTACTCCACTTTTTTTTAACCATTCCATTCCATTTCCTCTTTGTCGTCTTCTTCTTAAAGCTTATGGCCATGGTTTCCATGGCATAAGTCTTCCTCTTTTCCACCACCACCATGACAAAGTTTGTTAGCCTCCTCCTCCTCCTTCCCTTATAAAGAGAGAGATTAATATATAGTATATGTACATATTGGTGAAGAAGATTGTTAGATCAAAATTTGGACCTAACACCCAAATTGTTCTGAGGCTTATAGAGTTTCAACTGAAGAATGAGAAAAAAGGAAATAACACACAGAATTTATAGTGGTTCGGCGTTAACGAGCCTACGTCCACTTTATATATTATTGATTATACTTTGAAAGCTAATACAATCAAGGATTTCTCTCAATATTTTAGTATTTTGACAACAATGGTGGATTCAGTACTCAATATTGCCAAAAAGATCCCAAAAAATGCCAAGCTCCGGGCTATTTATTGCTGATTTTGTCAGGCGGGTCGTGGTTACACGTGGCACGAATCCCGAGAACATCGGATCGCATCGCCACCGTTGAGGAAATAGTCAAATTAGCCGTTGTGGACAGGTGTCGCGATCTGCTTGAAAATCGGATCGTGCAGATGGGGAGAATTGGTCCAAACGACGGTTAGGGACACGTGTCGCCAGATCCGTGCGTCTCGGATCGCTGAAGACTAGCTCACGCTTGAACGGGTCAGAGGGTTCGCCACGCATCAGGGGATCGGATCGATCAATACTGGGCAACAACATATGCATGGATCGGATCGCATAGAGGTGTCATTTCGCTGATGAAATTGGGGCGATCCGTCGAGACGCGATCCGATGTTGGGCGAGTCGGTAGCGTGCGATCCGTTACCGGGCGAGTCGATGATGCGTTCCATTCCTTCGTATTCCTAGAGAATGTGGTTTCATGCTTTCTTCTTATGAATGATCCTGGGTGGCTTGGTCAAAAAGCAAGCCAACATTTTGCCCCCTCGAAGTATGTTTTATCGATGATGGAACATGCTTCGAAGCTATAGAATCGTCTTTTCTCAACGAGTCGCGGATCAGAGAACGATTTTCTTTCTGGGATTTTTCAGGATCCTCATTCCTGAATTTATCGATTCGTATCGCGGGCTCGAGTCGCGGTCCTTTAGCGAGATATTCGTTCCGCTCTTGGGTGTGCACTTGGGCCTCGGAACGAAACGGGCTCCTCCTCGAGTCGTGGTGGGCTTTTGGTTCGCGGCCCGCCGGTCTTTCGTGGATCGAATAGGACAAAGAAGGGGAGACAAAAGGTCGCCCTCTTTGCCTATATTAGCCGACCCTCCCCTCGTCACTTTCCTTCTTCTTTCTTTCTACCGTATCGTTTCGCCTGCACCGTCGAAGAACGAACCCAAGTTTCTCAAACCTTCGAAAATCCGAGCATTCTCTCAATTTTTAGGAAGGTAATTCCACAAAAAGCATTCTTATTCGTGAACGCTGCTCCTCCCTGAACTTTTTCGACTAATTTGAGGGAGAAACGATGGAGATTTACGATTTTCTGAAGGAATCATCAAGTTGCCATGGCGGACGGGCGCAGAGCTCGGAGTTCGAGGGTGGGAAGGAGAGGTGGAAAACGGAGGAGGAGGAAGAAGAGGGGAGGCCGGTTCGGATCGTGGGCAAGGAGAGGAGAAGATGAAGGCGAGTGGCGAGACGGAAGATCGTGGTGGCAGCAAAGGCGCGTTTCGTGGGGATTGCAACGATTCGTGAATGAGCGATCCCTTTGCCCTGCGATTCGATGGGGGGCGAACCCTCTGCCTTGCGATCCGAAAGGGGGTGATCCCTCTGCCTTGCGATCCGAAAGGGGGCGATCCCTCTGCCTTGCGATCCGACTCATAGTTGACGATGCGAAGAAATTTCAAACTTTAATCGACGCCTTGTCACCATAAAATTCTGAACAGTTAGGCTAGGGCCCTGATGTTGAACTTTCTGGACTAAATGACTACATAATTCGGCTGCATATGACGACTAATATTTTGATGATCTCGATTGCTTTCATGCTTTATTTTCAATGCACACACAAGTACACACACCGGCACTTGCACACACGGGGATCGGGTAGTATTAATCTCATTGTTCATGTTTTCTCGTCCGAGCAGTAATGTCGAATGATCACTCTTCTTCAAGATCCGTAACAGAAGCGGAATCCGAGGTTCCTGAGCAATACAACCCTGAAATTCCTCCCACTAATCCAGGAGGTGAAGATTCTGGATCTGAGTACGAGGCCACGGAATCAGATCCGTCCGAAAGTACTTCATCTAGCGACGATTCTGAGATAAATGGGAGAGCCCCCGACGAGATTCCTGGGGCGCTCAGGATAGATAAATTTTCCGATTCTTTAGCATCTAAGCTCGACGATATAAAGCTTAAAAGAATCTGCTTGAGGCACGGGATTCCTTGGGATGATGTCTTGACGCCCGGAAGCGAAGATAGACCCCACCTAGCTCCGGAAGGATATATGGCGATTAGCCGAACCATGTGCTTGGTAGGAGCTATCCCTCCGTTCCCTCCGGTTGCCATCGAAACTTTAAGACGACTGGGAATTGCTCCGATGCAACTCCATCTGAATGCCTACGCATCACTATATACCCTATACATTGCATACGCGGAGATCTTACAAGCCGAACTTAAATTCAAAGATTTGACATTCTTCTTTCTTTTCAAGCACCGTTCTTCGGAAACTCCAAATTTCTCTTTCTTTGAATCGGTGGCGAATAGGAAGGTTCTGTATGATGGATATAGCAATATAGGGGATCCTAAGTCTGATTGGTTTTATATAAGGAAACAGGCCGGATGCTCACGAATATGGCTCAAATCAAGTAAAATTTTAAGCTTCTAATCGAATATCTCGTTCAAGAAGTTTAGGCATTAACATTTTCCCCCCTTTCTCTTTGTCTCAAACAGATCATGTCTTCCCGAAAACGGAGGGTCCACTATACATCAATCGATTATCCATTCTTTTACAAAGCAGATCCGACTTTCTAAGGATCAAAAAATGCATTACTGATGACAATCTTCATAAGCATCATCTTCTAGATAGAAGATTTGGACTTGGCACTGGCGGCAAACCTTATAAGTATGTGCCCCCAACAGAGGGAGAGGGAACTTCACAAGCGATAGAAACAACTAAATTTCGCAAGAGTCCTTCTCCGATAGTCATCCAAGATGATGAAGACCTGAACATATACAGAGGGGATTAGGTCCGCGGTGACGTGTCCAAGGAAATTCCTATCTTTGCTCCAATCGAAACCGTTCCTCCCGATGATTTGACAGAAGAGCAGTTATTTGACGAGCTGAATAAAATCCCTCTACCCGATGATGTATATACAGAGAAGGACTTTGAAGAGGGGCCTTTCTTCCCTGCTCCTGAAGAGACCAGTGCTCCAACTAGAGGTCGAGAAACTGGTCAGATGAGCCTGTCTTCGAGCCCGGGTCTGTTAGGGGGAATTATATGGGATGCACGCATCACACACACTATCTGACCCTGCACTCTTATATCGTGGGTATTCAAAGTTTTAATATGATTTTTTCTTTTTTTGTAGGAACGATGTCCCGCAGGAAATCTTACTCGTATCGCTCTCTTCGTGAGGGCACACCCAGCCTTCGTCCGGATACTGAGCGCTCTCGCGGTCCTTCTCACAGGCCGACTTCCTCGCAACCTCGGTCTCCACCAAAATCGACCTCTACCAAGCCTTCCAGCTTCCCGGCAGTTCCTACAGGGGGAAAGAAACTTCCTAAAGAGTTAACTCCTCCAAAGAGTGCACCTTCCCACAGTCGGTCATCAAAAAGGCATTACGAATCTAAAGATAAGGGCAAGGATGCATCCAAAGAATCTGAAAAGGAGAGGAGTGACATCGTCTCCTCCAGCCAGCCAGAGTTGGCTGCTCCAGGGTCACGAGATTATATGCACGGTCCCGAGATTTAAGGCAGGCTGGAAAAGCTGCGGGAACAATTCCCAGACATATTCTTTGACCGGATGACATTTGTTCCAGCCTTGGAACCGGCCCCCAAGAACTGGGATAGCGAAGTTGTCGGGCATATCCGCCATGTTGCCAGGCAATATGAGATGATGAAAAAACATGCCGTTAACCTTTCTGAAGTCATCCGATCGCTTGAAATAGAAGCACACAGATCCAAGGCGAAACTTGAGAACAACGAGAGGGCCAGGACCAAGATGGAGAAGGACCTGGAAGATGCTCAATCCCAGCTTGCTTTAGCACGGAGGGACGCTGAAAATTATAAGATTGAATTAGAAAATGCTAAGCAGCGCTTCCATTCGGAACTTGACTCCAATAGCCAAGAAAAAATGGCCTTAAAGAAGGAGGTTGAAGATCTCAAAATGGCCAACATCGAGTTGAAAACAGTACAAGGCCATTTTGAAGCTGAGAGAGCCGCTTGGGAGGCAGAAAAGGCAAATTTAAAAGAAAGTTTGGCTATGGCTAAAGCAGAAAAGGTGATTTTAAATGACCAGGTCTCGGATGCGGAGAGAAGGGCAGCTCTCGCCGAAAAGAACATTGAAAGTGCCATCGAATTGGCCACTGCTTCTAACAACAAGCTCCTCGCAAGAGAGAAGGAGATTGAGGGGTTTAAAGAGATGATTTTCGATTTCCTTGGCCAGGTTCTCAAAACTCGCAACATCTCATGGATCCCGGATTACCATGTTACTTTGGCCAATTTATGGGATGCCATTGTGGAGGGTGAAAAACATAGATTGGGGGTCGAAGAAATCGATGAGGATGAGTTGATGAAGAGCATCTTAAGGGACAATGGGCCTGAGGACCTGGCAGAGGGTCGTCGCTTGATTCTAGCGGAGATAGAAAAGGAGAGGGCCCTGGCTAAGGGTAAAGGCAAAGCTGATGAGGGCTCGAGTTCGGCTGTGGAGCCCAAGACCTCCGGGGTTGAGGAATACCATCCCGATGATCCATTAATCCCTTTGGGTCGAACTCCCATGGTCATTGGAGCCTCTGCAACTACTCAAGAAGGAGCATCTGCTGAAGGTATTTCTCTCTCTTCCCCACAATTTGTCCAAGCAATTGTGAATTATCGTCGTCTGGTAGAACAACCAATTGAATTAGTAATGTGTGTTCCTTCTGATACAGGTGGCGAGCCCGTTGACAAGGGTGCTGAAAAAGAAAAGGAAGTGGAGAAGGAGGTTGTTTTGCCAGGTGCTGGTATTGATGTATCAAAGCAAGCCGAGGTCACAACAGCAGAAAGAAGCATCCCGGCACCTAGCACGGATGTACCCAAAGATGCTGAGACCATCGAAGCCTTGAAAGACATGGATGGTCGCCATGTAGATGACGAAGAAGACATTATCGGCGCCAAAAAGGCCGACGATGATGACGAGGGAACCTTGGCCAGCCGAAAAGCTAAACAGGAGAAAAAGTTGGCTTTGAAGAAGGTGGGAGATGAGTCTTTGGACGTAGTCCCTCTTGCAGAATTCGATCCCAAAACTGGGATGATTGTGAAGATTCAGCCCAAATCCATCAGCCGACAGCTTCACTTTGCAAACCCCGATGATTTCCCGGCTTCCCTCTCTGGTAGAAGTAAGAGAAAAGAGGTGGAAGAAGAATCTTCAGAGGAGTCGGATGTTCCCCTCATAGACAAAAGGAAGAGGAAGAAAGGGGATCCATCTGATGCCGATAAGGAGAGGCTGGAGAGGCAGAAGCAAGAGAAGAGGCCAAAGCGTAAATAGGATGTTTGTTGATATTTTGTCTTTAGGTTTTCTAGTGGCCAGGAAATGTAATTGTGAGACTGGCCCTCACTTTCTTTTCTAGGTTGTTTTTCACTTTGTTGGTTCACAGTATATAAATGAAAGTTTATCTCTTTTTGCATCCTTATGTACCTGTATTCAAATAAATTTTCCATGTTTAGTCATAGGCCATCTAATTACAAATCAGTCGAACAACAGAAAGGAAAATATTCGTGCTGCGTTGCTATATTAAAGTTCAGTATATGTGTATGAGTATATGTGCCCCCAGTCAGTTGTTATCATGGCACCTGACTAGGGTTTACTAAGGGTTGGTTAGTTTTGACAGCAGGTTGCTCCCCTATTCTGAATATGGGGGACTTAGAAGATTTCATTGGATGACTATTCGAATGGTACCGAATTTTTGGCACCTTTCGCAGTGCTTAATCATAGACTTCTTTGTACTCTCTTGACGGTTGCCAAGGTTATAGTTGGAATTCAGTAGTTCAGTCGGTCCCCGATCCTTTAGCAGGGAAGAAGTTCTTCCTCAACGCTCAATCGGAGACGCTTTTATACTCTCTCTCTCTGGAGAGTTAGAGTTCGAGCTCAGCGATCCATTCGCTCCCCGATCCTTCAGCGGGGAAGGAGCTCTTTCTCAGCGCTCAATCGAAGACGCTTTTATACTCTCTCTCTCTCTCTGGAGAGTTAGAGTTCGAGCTCAACGATCCATTCACTCCCCGATCCTTTAGCGGGGAAGGAGCTCTTTCTCAGCGCTCAATCGGAGACGCTTTTACACACACTCTCTCTCTCTCTGGAGAGTTAGAGTTACGGATCAAGCAGTCTGCAATCATGTATATTCATCAAACTCGTCCTAGGTGTATATTTTAATCCAAGCTCCGAGGATTGAAACCAGTCGGACAATCAGTTGGAGCTCTTGCCAAGGCTTTGTGTTCCCCCAATCAGTCTACGGGGGGAACGGTTGGCAACAGACTTCGGGTACCTGCATTATTCTTTTGATTTCCATAAAAATAAATAAGCAGATAAATAAAGATGCAATAAAGGTAAATGACACACAATATTTTATAGTGGTTCGGTCGAATCATGACCTACGTCCACTTTATAATCTTTTGCTTTAAGGAATCAGACTATTCTAGGCAAGTCATGCCTTGTACATGGTTTTTTAACAAAGAAAAAGAATAAATTTGAAACTTTCATGTTAAATATGGCCGTAAATGTTGGGCATTCCACACTCTGGGGATTTCCTTTCCATCTACGGTTGCCAGCTTGAAGGTTCCATTATCAAGATTGCTCAGAATGGAGTACGGTCCTTCCCACTTCGCTCCCATATGAGTTGGGGGTGGGAAGACACGTTTCAGAACCAAGTCTCCGAATTCCCATGTTCGGGCTTGAACCTTTTTGTTCTAATATCGGGCGACCTATTGTTTTCATCTCAAGGCACGCAGGTCTGCTTCATCCCTCTTTTCTTCGATCATATCCAGGGACTCAAGGAGCAATTCATTATTGGTCATTGGATCATAATAAGTCACCCGGTGAGAAGGTACCTTTATCTCAACGGGGATGACTGCTTCCGTTCCAAAAGCAAGGGAGAACGGGGTATGTCCTGTTGCCGATTTATAGGTTGTCCTGTAGGCCCATAGTGCCAAGGGCAATTCGTCAGGCCACATGGCTCTAGCCCGCTTATTCTTCTTTTCAGAATGGACTTAATTACTTTATTTGCCACTTCGACTTGTCCGTTCGATTGCGGGTGCGCCACAGAGGTGTATCGATTCTCGATGTGGTATTTTTGGCAGAAGTTTCTGAATTCAGCACTATCGAACTGAGTTCCATTATCTGTTATTACAATCTTTGGAATCCCAAATCGACAGATGATGTTTCTCACGATAAAGTTGATCACTCGTTTGGTTGTGATTGTAGTTAGTGGTTCAGCCTCGACCCACTTAGTGAAATAATCTACGGCCACAATAGCGAACTTTGCTCCGCCCCTTGCTATGGGGAGACTTCCAATGATATCAATTCCCCACATAGCGGAAGGCCATGGACTCATCATCGTTTTTAACTGATTAGGAGGAGCTCTAGGTATTTTTGAAAATCTCCGGCACGCATCACACCGTCGTGCGTATCTTGCTGCATCCTTGTTTATGGTAGGCCAGAAATAACCATGCCGCAACACCTTTTTTGCCAAAGTTTGCCCTCCAGTGTGGTCGCCACATTCGCCTTTGTGGACTTCTTGCAGCACACGTTTGATGTCATCGTGGGCTACACACCGAAGGAGGGGCATTGAAAACCCTTGTCTGTAAAGAACTCCACCTTGTAGAACATATCGGGCGGCTTTACGAATTACTTTGCGCCTCTCGCTTTTCTTGGTCGGAAGCGTTCCGTTCATCAGGAAATTCTTTAGAGGGGTCATCCAGGACTCCCTTTCTGGTTCCGTCTCTAGTACTATGTCAATTTCCATTTGATCTATGCTAGGGGACCGAAGTACTTCAACGGGGGCTAACCCAGTCACTTCAGGATCGTTGGAACTACCCATCTTTGCCAACTTGTCTGCCTGCTGATTCTCTGACCGCAGAATATGAGATATGCTATAGTGATCAAAATCGTTCAGCAATTCTTTCACTTTCTTTAAGTATAAAATCAATCTTGCACTTTTAGCTTGGAATTTTCCAGTGACTTGGTTCACAACTAACTTGGAGTCGCAGAAGATGTTCAGCTTTGTGACTTCTAGTTTCTTTGCAATCTTTAATCCGGCTATCAGAGCTTCATATTCGGAATCGTTGTTAGTGGCATGAAACTCCATTCGGATTGCATAGGTTATCAATCGTTTCTCGGGGGTTTCAAGCACTATCCCAGCGCCGGATCTTTCGTCATTCCTACCGCCATCAGTATACAATCCCCAGGCATTGGGATCGAAAAGTAATTTTGAGGGATTGTCCTCTTCATTGGCTATATCTTCCGCTGGTACGGTAAACTCCGCTATGAAGTCGGCTATCACTTGCCCTCAAATCGATCGTCTGGGCTGAAAGTTCAAATCAAATTGACTCAACTCAATATTCCATTTAAGTAATCTTCCAGATGCCTCTGGTCTCTATAGGACTTGCTTGAGTGGATGATCGGTGTATATGGTGATAGGATGCGCCTAAAAATAATGTCGAAGTTTTCTAGAGGCGATCAGCAAACTATACGCCAACTTTTCTATCCGTGGATAATTACGCTCTGCTGCTGTCAATTTTTTGCTCACATAATACACAGGTCTTTGGACCTTATCCTCTTCCCTTACCAACGCTGAGCTGATCACATAGGATGACACTGCCAAATACACGAATAAGTCCTCGTGATCTATTGGCTTAGATAATATCGGAGGTTTCTCCAGGTGCCTGAGTAAATTCTGAAACGCTTCTACGCAGTCGGGTGTCCATTTGAAGTGGCGTTTTCCTCGCTTTATTAATTCGAAGAATGGGATGCACTTATCCGTAGCCCTGGAGATAAATCTGCTTAGTGCGGCCACTTTTCCGGCAAGGCTTTGCACATCCCTAATTTGCCTAGGTTCCTGAATGTCTCTGATTGCCGCGATCTGGTCTGGATTAATCTCAATACCACGGGAACTGACGATGAATCCCAAGAATTTTCCAGAGGCAACACCGAACGAACATTTGGTTGGGTTGAGTTTCATTCCGTACTTTCGAAGAATGCCGAACATCTCTGCCAAGTCAGTAGTGTGTTGAGAAGATTGCTTGGACTTAACCAACATATCGTCGACGTATACTTCCATTGTTTTCCCGATCTGGTTATAAAACATTCTGTTGACTAAGCGTTGATATGTAGCGCCCGCATTCTTCAAGCCAAAGGGCATCACCACATAACAATATAATCCCAGATCAGTGATAAAACTAGTGTGCTCTTGATCTGGAACATGCATCGGAATCTGGTTATATCCTGAATAAGCATCCATAAATGAGAGAAGCTCATGACTTGCCGTCGAGTCTACCAACTGGTCAATCCGGGGCAACGGGAAACTATCTTTTGGACAGGCTTTGTTCAAATCCGAGAAGTCGATACACGTTCGCCACCTCCCGTTGGCCTTCTTTACCAGGACTGGATTCGAAATCCAGTCTGGGTAGGTCGAGTCTCTGATAAATCCATTACTCTTTAGCATTCCAACTTCTTCTTTCAAGGCAGCGGACCTCTCTGGGCCCAACATTCACCTTTTTTTGCTTTACTGGAGGATGTTTAGGGTCAATGCTTAAGGAATGGCTCATGATTGATGGGGATATCCCACACATGTCCGCGTGGGTCCAAGCAAATACATCCAAATTGTTTTTTAAGAAATCCGTCAATTCTTTAGCGAGATTCGGATTTAACTGGGATCCAATCTTAAGGACCTTCTCCGGGTCACTGTCATCGATCGGTACATCCACAGTTGTCTCGTTGGGAGTCGCCATTCTGCTCCCGGGTTCTTGATCCTCTCTGGGATCTATATCCTCGGGCATCTCTCTGGGCGACTCTCCAACGACTATCCTCTTTGGTTGCTATAAGGTCTCCGCCCCCGAAGGGGAGAGGTGCCTTTAGTTTCAATATCCCCTCCATTGCGAAGTAACTTTAGTTCGGCAACATAACATGCTCGCGAGCAACTTGATCCCCTCTGACAATACCAATGCCAGCTTCTGTGGGGGAATTTCAATAACGAGCACCAGGGGGCTATACAGGCTCTAAACTTTGCGAGGGCCGATCGGCCCAAAAAGGCATTGTAAGGCGATTCAACATCCAAAACTACGAAGGGAACGATTCTCACTCTCTGGCGTTCTCCTTCCCTAAGTGTAACTGGTAACTCTACATAACCCATTGGAGCGGTAGATGCTCCGTTGAATCCACGGATCCATCCTTGGCAGGGCTTCAAGTCTTTTATTTCCAGGTTCATCTGGTCAAATGTCCTTTTGAAAAGAATGTTGACAGAACTCCCGTTGTCCACTAAAACCTTATGGACAGTGGCTGGACCAATAGGTACTGTAATTACAAATGGATCTTCTGTCGGAGCATGGACTCCAATGCTTTCTCATTCTCGGAAGACGACATCGTCGGTCATCATCTTTTGCTGCTTCACCGGGATACTGTCCTCAGGGTTGCTACACTCCCCTACCTCGAGGTGTTGTTTGGCTGCATTGACGTATTGATCCAATGCCTTTGAACTATGCCCGGCGAGATAAAGTCCTCCGATTACGGTATTGATAACAATGTTCTTTCCCTTTTGCTGGGAAGTCGGCCTAGCAGCAAGTTGATTCTGGTTCTGATTTGGGGCCTGCACTGCTTGCCCCCTGTCCCTGGGCGTTACTCTGTATTCATCTAGCTTTCCTTCTCGAAGCAGCCTTTCGACTACATCTCTTAGGTGACGGCATTCATTTGTCGAATGGCCGTGAATCTGATGAAAGAGACAAAACTTCCCTGTTTCACGCTCTTTCTCCGTCGACTCTCTGGGAGGTGGCCTCTTATTCTGGAGGACTTCATACGCATCCATGAAGATATTTTCCAGAGTATCGATTATTGGTGTATAACTTTCAAAGGCCCTGGGACGAGTCCTTCTCGAGGAGTCGTTCCCTCGGTTCCTCTTCCGGTTGTTGCCGTTACCATTATTATTGTTGTTACCTGGCTGACGACCACCCTGATTCTGATTTCCGACATTTACTTCAACTTTCCCCGAGCTGTCTCCCGTCTGCTTAATGGCGACATTGCTCTAGATTTCCTCCTTATTGGCCGTTTTTACTTTTCGGTTAGCATATACCTCTTCCCGGCGTAAATGTACGTTGGCTTTCTCGTAGAATAACTCTCTAGTGTGGGGCGGTTTGCCTGCCAGATACCTCCCGAATTCAGTGTCCTTATCTACTCCGTCAATCAGTGCTGCGACAATGGTCGGTTCATGGGGATCTTTAACCTCAGTAGCAGCCAAATTGAAACGATCCAGGTACACCTTTAAACTCTCGCCTGGTCGCTGCTTGACAAGGAACAAATCGATCACACTTTTTGTCTTCTGTGCGTAGATACAGAATTGTTCTACGAACTTCTCACTCAACTCCCTGAAGCTAGAAATCGATCTCGCCGGCAAGCGAGTAAACCATAACAAAGTCACATCCTCCAGGAATATGGGAAACGCTTTGCACTTAACAGCGTCAGAGGCTGCGGCAGCGGTCATTGACCAAGAGTATCTCATCAGATGCTGGACAGGATCAGACCTACCCGCATATCGGTTCATTTGTGGCATGTTGAAACGCCTTGGAAAAGTCGCATCCAAAATATCATCAGTGAAAGGGGTGTGACTACGGTCGATCCCCCAATCTTCATTCCGTTGTCCACGGCTATCTGCCAGAATGTGGTGGATCATGGCTGCAACATTTGCACTGGTCAAAGGAGGTTCAGGGTCAGTGCCTCTGGCTCGGCGAGGTTCTCTAATTTCTCTTCCGGGAGCAGTCACGAAATCCGGGGCTCGGATAGGGCTTCGTTGCCCCTGTTATCATGAGTATGTGTGCGGCGACGGGGCTGAGGTGGTCTGTTACGTACAGGACTACCCACATCTCGAGCCCTGGGAGCTGCGACTTGATTGTTCACATTACGGTTTGAGGGCCCTGCCCCCAGTGCTTCTTCTTCCTGTGATGGCAGAGTTCCGAACTAAAGCTGCTCTATGTTAGCGGCTCTCTCATACGGTCGTCGCGGAGGCCTCGGCGATTCTTCAGACGAAGAAGAATATACTGGGGGTGAGTGGACGAACCGGCGGTGTTCTTTGCCTTGCTAGCTCATCAAGTCTTCTATCCATAGCAGTCAGATTTTGTCGCAGGACGGAGCTTTCCTGCCTTTGGGCGGCCAATTCATCAAACAACCTCTCCCACATTTCAGAAAAGCGAGAGAGATCCCCCTCAGTAAAAGGAGCAGCAGGATCATATTGATCGTCATCACCTTCTCTTATGCGCAAAGAACTTGAGCTGGGTCGAGCAGAGGGGCCAGGACGATAGGAGCGAGCCATAGGCTCCTTTCCAGGTCGAGTTGTGGTCTGATCATCAATTCGGATCGCTGCGGTTCGTGGGTGGCGGCTCGCAGCGTCCCCTTGAGGTCGATTCGTGGTCGCAGTGTGCGGAGGGTGCGAGGCGTTTCCTTGGGATCGAGTAACAACCCCTTTAGCAGTCCGGATCGCTTCATTCTCATCGACTCGGAGCGTGGTGTCTTCGTCGGATCGATTCTCCCCCTGCGCCCCGCGATCCAAAGTTTCTTCATTGCCCTGCTCGTGCACACTCTCTTCAATTGTTTCGTTGGTTTGCGAAGCTCGTGCTTCCTTAGATCTTTTTCCAGCCATGATATCCGAATCGCTGGAACCTTCAAAGAACCGAATAGTGAAACTTTAGGATTGTCTTCTCAGTGAAAGCACCAAAATGTTAGATCAAAATTTGGACCTAACACCCAAATTGTTCTGAGGCTTATAGAGTTTCAGCTGAAGAATGAGAAAAAAAGAAATAACACACAGAATTTATAGTGGTTCGGCGTTAACGAGCCTACGTCCACTTTATATATTATTGATTATACTTTGAAAGCTAATACAATCAAGGATTTCTCTCAATATTTTAGTATTTTGACAACAATGGTGGATTTAGTACTCAATATTGCCAAAAAGATCCCAAAAAATGCCAAGCTCCGGGCTATTTATAGCTGATTTTGTCAGGCGGGTCGTGGTTACACGTGGCACGAATCCCGAGAACATCGGATCGCATCGCCACCGTTGAGGAAATAGTCAAATTAGCCGTTGTGGACAGGTGTCGCGATCTGCTTGAAAATCGGATCGTGCAGATGGGGAGAATTGGTCCAAACGACGGTTAGGGACATGTGTCGCCAGATCTGTGCGTCTCGGATCGCTGAAGACTAGCTCACGCTTGAACGGGTCAAAGGGTTCGCCACGCATCAGGGTATCGGATCGATCAATACTGGGCAACAACATATGCATGGATTGGATCGCATAGAGGTGTCGTTTCGCTGATGAAATTGGGGCGATCCGTCGAGACGCGATCCGATGTTGGGCGAGTCGGTAGCGTGCGATCCGTTATCGGGCGAGTCGATGATGCGATCCATTCCTTCGTATTCCTAGAGAATGTGGTTTCATGCTTTCTTCTTATGAATGATCCTGGGTGGCTTGGTCAAAAAGCGAGCCAACAAAGATGTTTCACCGAAATACTGTCAGACGGTTCGCTCAGCTAGAATCGCCTACCAGGAAATTTGGAAACTGTTCGGTGAGAACTCTTTAACAATGGTTTATATATTTAATTAGTAGTTAAACTATTTTGAGTATAATGATGAATTATTAGTGGTTAATGATGATTTATGTTTGTTGTGATGGATGATGGATACATAGTTTACAACACACACTATTAAGCATTAGTGCTATAACGCTTGTGCACAGTTATGATTTATTTAATTATGTTGATGATGGTTGCTATGGATGTTTATAATGGTTGTAGACGCACTATGACACATCAATTATGGTATCATATCAGTGATCAGCAAATCTCCTTCGTAATTAGAAGCCATATTATTATTGAGATTTGTAACACCCCGTATTTCTAATAATAGTGATGTTCACAAATTTAAAAAAAAATTGGTTAGTTATGAAGAAGTTATTAAGCCTTGAAGTTTGTATGCATATGAGAGAAATATATATAGATATATATAAAAATTAAATAAACAAACATGCAAAAAAGGTTCAAAACAGCGAATTGGGAGGCGGAATAACCGAACCGGCCCATTTTTGAGGTCGACCCAAGCCCTGCTGGGTCGACTAGGGGTTAATCCAGGGTGTTTGGCTGTCATCCCGTGGGCCGATTCGCCAGATTTTGCATTTGAATGGTTCTCACGATTCAGGGTTAATCTAATGGTCCTAAATAACTTCCTACACCTATATATACATCCCTAACCTAAACCTAAATCTCATATACAATTCTCTAGCCTCCATTGCTCTCTTCCTCTCTAAAAATAAATAAATCAGTGGCGTCTCTACTCTGCTGAAACCTAAGCTAGGACTTGTGCTTCTTCTTCCTCCAATTCTGATTAGGATTAAAAGAGAACAGCTACAACACCTTTTTCTTTTAGAATCCAACCAAGGCAATTACAGTTATTTTCCGATATAAACTTTAATTATAATTGTGACATGATTGTAAATCTGAATTTGAGATTGCGTATGTTCTGTTCTGATCTATTTTATTCTATATCTCTTTCTTCTTTCTGTTCTATAGCTAGGCTACCCCGAGCCTGCGCCAAATCTCATAAGAGATCAACGCACGAACGTTAAACTTTGGGATAAATAATGAATGATGGCATAATTGGACATGGCTAATCTGTGACTAAAAGGACATAGGTTGTAAACTAGATTTAGATCTGTGCATATTCTGTGAATTGGAAGAAGAGGAACCATTGTATATTAACATGTGACTTGAGACATTGGACATAACACATATTTTTGAATTAAAGATCTGTTATAATTTAAAGTTCTAGATTGTTGGGCATATTGTTTATATAGAAATTCATGATTTGGGATAAAAAGGGAATATGACTTAGGTGTGAAGATTTATGTTAAGATTTGATAACTATTAAATGTGAATAACACCTAAGTGGGAGATTTTTGAATATATGACATGCATTGAAATCGATGGTTATATTTGGTATAATTTATATGTGACTCTTTTGTTCTAGGCAAGTTTAACTAAATTTGAGACGTGTGTTATATGGTAAATTATTACCATAATCTGTGCCATATAAATTCAATGCAAACATGGGGTATAGGATCATAATGTGAATCATGACAACTATTTAGGCATGCAAACTTAGGCCAAATTTATAATTAGGTAAGATATGTTTATGAAACTTTAAGGAATGATTAAATCTGTTATATGGCCTAATTTGCTAGTTCTGTTATATTGCCTAATTTGCTAGTTCTGTTATATTGCCTAATCTGCTAGTTCTGCTATAATTTGCTATATCTGTTCATATACCAAATCTGTCATCTGCTAAGTCTGCTGAAGATGCCTAAACTGTTATATGCTAAATCTGCTAAACTGCTTAATCTACTGAATCCGTTAAGTCGCCTAATCTGCTAAATCTGTTATCTGCCATATCTGTTGAGTTGATATATTTAGTTTGTTATTGACATAATCTGAATTGGCTATAATTATGAAAATTGACATGTATATTAGGCGTGGGTATAAATGGTAAATCATTAATTAATTGGCCGCAAAGATAAACATGGCTAACTCGAGGTTAGAATGAGTTTGCGGCGTAATTCTGCCCGGAACCGCCCGGCATATCCAGTGGCCGCAAACAATAGGTTCTATTGTGAGAAGTTAGTCATAACGTGCTTGAAACCCGAGTTTAGACTCAGTTTGCGACAGAAACCTGCCCGGAACCAACCGGCCTAACCATTAGCCGCAAACTGTCGGTCTAATGTGAGAGGTCTGGGCATTAATATTTAATTAATGAAAATCTGAGATAAATATAATGTGTTGGGCGGATAGGGTTAAGCTCACTAGACTGATGAATTTAATAAATCTGTTCCGTGAATCTGTAGGCCTAATTACAAAGTTAGACAAATCTGTAAGTCTGTTAATCTGTAACTAGTTAATCTGTAAGCCTGTTAATCTGAAATCAGCTAATCTGTAAGTTTGTTAATTTATATATCTGATCTGTTAGTCTGAAAACTTGTATGTGAACTAGTTGATTTGAATTCTGTATGTCTGAACCTATAAACAAGTTAATTTGAAATTGTTAGTCTGGGGACACAAGGTTAGGAGGGGAATTACTTGTGTCATATATTGTTTGGGACCCATATTGGTCAGTAACCCTTTCTGGTATCAAAACTTTGACCCAACAGTAGGTAGGGTCCTGGCACGCTTACTAAACTAATTATAAGCGGTTCATTCTGATAATGGCGATGGGTGTTGATGGTGCGTTCCAACCGGGTCATGTGCGTGCATGGATCCCGGCCTGCCTCTGAGGATGTAAGACGCCGTGACATTTGTAAATAGGTCTGTGCCAATTGGTTGTCACTTTAGGGAGTGATACACCCTACTGTGGGGCCGACACAGGATATTTCTGTATTAGGGAGCCGATCGCTTGGGGGTAGGGTTTTAGGGTACACTTAGTTCTGTCTGTTTATGTTGGTACCGTCTGTTTCTGTTGAGTGGTAACACCTGTCTGTTTCTGCATGGTACCGTCTGTTCGGGTGGTAAAGGCCCATTACTAGTGTACACCTAATTCTACATTCTGTTTCTGTAGGGATTAATCTGTTTTTGCTTCCGTCTGTTTCTGATCGTGTAGTAAAGGCCTATAATTAGCTTCCTGTTTCTGTTAAATTATTCTGTACCGGTTTCCGTTTCAGTTTAGACATTAGGGTGACACCGTAATTCTGTTATACTAGTATTAGTGCAGAGAAGTGTAAAGCAATAGTTTATGTCATTCTGTTCTTCTGTTATATCTGCTACAACTGTTACAGTTATCTATCATCCAGTTTTATGTTCATGTCATATTATTATTATCTGTTCATATGCTGAAAGTCACTGGACTTGCCAGACTTTTTGTCTGACCCTTGTTGTTTCGCCTCCTTTCTTCCGTTTCCCCCCAGGTTATCCAAGGAGGGAATACTTTAGCTTGATCCGGATTTCTCTCTGCTTGAAGTGCTTAAAGTATGGCTTGGCTCTGTATAGCTCCCGTTCTATGGGGATTATGATTTTAAACCATGCATTTTGAAGGATTTTGTACAAGACTGATATTTGTACTTGAATTCTGAGATTTGAAAGGATGTAACCATATTGATTTCTGTTTCCGCTGTAATAAAGATAAAATTTTCCAAGTACTGTTTTATCTGTCTTGTAAGTTTCTGTTCTATTTACTAAAATGCTCCACCAAAGTTAAGGCATTCCCTTTGTGAGTGACCTTAATGGAGGTGGGGTGTTACACTTGGTATCAGAGCTGAAGGTTACCAGATTTGATAAAAAGTTTTTGAAAACTATGTTTTAAAAAGGAAGTATTTTCAAAAGTAAAGCTTATTTTGAAAAAAAAAAACATAATCCCCAAAAGCCATATATCTTTCTTTCGATTCTTTGTTTCGAGTTCCTTCCTCTTTCCCTTTTGAATCTCTTCCTCCGCGTATAGATGCTTTTTCTAAGATATGTAAGAACTTCCATGCGATGGGCGGAAAACCGCTTTATGGGACTGAGACGTTGTCGAGGCTAGAAGTTGGCTGAACGAAGTGGAGGACTTGTTGGTACCTTTGAGATAGACGATGGGAGGAAGGTTCAACCTGCTGCTTGATTAATGAACGATGAAGCTTCATTTTGGTGGAAGGTCACGAATGGAGAACGTACATGGGAGACATGGATAGGACACATGATAAGAAAGTAGATCCAAAGAAGGCCGCTTGCTTCAACTGTGGTGAGATGCGACACTTCACTAGGGACTGCCCGAAGAAACGAGGGCAAGGGCAGAAGATAGGACCTACTTCTGGAGGGCAGGCGAACACTCTCGAGGCTAGTGGATAGGATAGAATTAGGAAAACTTTCTGTGAGAAGTTTAATTTCTTTATCTGATTGTTGAGTTAAAACTCTTTCTGATTCTGGCATTTTGATTCTGTAATCGATACTCTGCACTTTAATACTAGTATTTTTTCTGATTCCACTGTAGACTCAAACCCATAAGGGTTATGATTAATCTGTTTGTGATAGATTGGGGTTTGAGAGATATCTGTGTTAGGCGTCAAGTATGACGCATAAATTCTGAGGTTTTGTGGGATATGATCTTATCATGCTTAGCTTCCTAAGAATCATTAAGGAACCTGATCTGTATCAGTAGTCTGTAAATATCTGAATAATTCTGATTTCCAGTTCTGACATTGTCTAAAGAGGGTAATCCTCTGAGTGTCAATCTGATATTGATTTCGGTCTTTGGGGTTGATACTTAGGGGAATTATTTTCTCAACCAATGTCTAATGGGAACCAAGTCTTTGTTCTATCTGTACTCGCTTCCATCATTCGACTGTATCCTATCGATCGAATCTTCGAACTTTAGGTAGAAACTAATGGGTGTAAACATGTGTTTGAGACATGTTATGTTTGATGGTTGCAAATGGATGCAAGTGGTTGCTAGTGGTTGCTCGTGGATCCATATACACACACTAGGCACTAGATCGGCTCGAAAACACTCTCATACTGCATATGAATGTGTGAGCATTTTTCAATTTTTGTGGATGCAAAATGATTGACTCAGCACATGGATGTTGCATATGACTGAATGGTTGTGCACTCATATAGAAATGAAATGTTTCAAGTAGGAAAATTGCATACATGTTGGACTCATGGCACTGACATAATTCGCATTAAGGAGGTCAGCTGAATCAGTGGACCGCATGATCTTTGCATTAGATAAGGAATATATACACATACCTTTGCATATGTTTATACAACATTAGAAGTTTCTAAGGACAATGGATGCCAGTGATTGTTGATTGAGTAGATGGATGTTGGATGGTAGGACACATTCTTCTTAACTTGAAGATTTCGGGGACGAAATCCTTTAAGGAGGGGAGAATGTAACACCCCGTATTTCTAATAATAGTGATGTTCACAAATTAAAAAAAATGGTTAATTATGAAGAAGTTATTAAGCCTTGATGTTTGTATGCATATGAGAGAAATATATATAGATATATATAAAAATTAAATAAATAAACATGCAAAAAAGGTTCAAAACAGCGAATTGGGAGGGGGAATAACCGAACCGGCCCATTTTTGAGGTCGACCCATGCCCCGCTGGGTCGACTAGGGGTTAATCCAGGGTGTTTGGCTGTCATCCCGTGAGCCGATTCGCTCAAATGCAGATTTTGCATTTGAATGGTTCTCATGATTCAGGGTTAATCTAATGGTCCTAAATAACTTCCTACACCTATATATACATCCCTAACCTAAACCTAAATCTCATATACAATTCTCTAGCCTCCATTGCTCTCTTCCTCTCTAAAAATAAATAAATCAATGGCGTCTCTACTCTGCTGAAACCTAAGCTAGGACTTGTGCTTCTTCTTCCTCCAATTCTGATTAGGATTAAAAGAGAACAGCTACAACACCTTTTTCTTTTAGAATCCAACCAAGGCAAGTGCAGTTATTTTTCGATATAAACTTTAATTATAATTGTGACATGATTGTAAATCTGAATTTGAGATTGCATATGTTCTGTTCTGATCTATTTTATTCTATATCTCTTTCTTCTTTCTGTTCTATAGCCAGGCTACCCCGAGCCTGCGCCAAATCTCATAAGAGATTAACGCACGAACGTTAAACTTTGGGATAAATAAAGAATGATGGCATAATTGGACATGGCTAATCTGTGACTAGCAGGACATAGGTTGTAAACTAGATTTAGATCTGTGCATATTCTGTGAATTGGAAGAAGAGGAACCATTGTATATTAACATGTGACTTGAGACATTGGACATAACGCATATTTTTGAATTAAAGATCTGTTATAATTTAAATTTATAGATTGTTGGGCATATTGTTTACATAGAAATTCATGATTTGGGATAAAAAGGGAATATGACTTAGGTGTGAAGATTTATGTTAAGATTTGATAACTATTAAATGTGAATAACACCTAAGTGGGAGATTTTTGAATATATGACATGCATTGAAATCGATGGCTATATTTGGAATAATTTATATGTGAATCTTTTGTACTAGGCAAGTTTAACAAAATTTGAGACGTGTGTTATATGGTAAATTATTACCATAATCGATGCCATATAAATTCAATGCAAACGTGGTGTATATGATCATAATGTGAATCATGACAACTATTTAGGCATGCAAACTTAGGCCAAATTTATAATTAGGCAAGATATGTTTATGAAACTTTAAGGAATGATTAAATCTGTTATATGGCCTAATCTGCTAGTTCTGTTATATTGCCTAATTTGCTAGTTTTGTCATATTGCCTAATCTACTAGTTCTGCTATAATCTGCTATATCTGTTCATATACCAAATCTGTCATATGCTAAGTCTGCTGAAGATGCCTAAACTGTTATATGCTAAATCTGCTAAACTGCTTAATCTGCTGAATCCGTTAAGTCGCCTAATCTGCTAAATCTGTTATCAGCCATATCTATTGAGTTGATATAATTAGTCTGTTATTGACATAATCTGAATTGGCTATAATTATGAAAATTGACATGTATATTAGGCATGGGTATAAATGGTAAATCATTAATTAATTGGCCGCAAAGATAAACATGGCTAACTCGAGGTTAGAATGAGTTTGCGGCGTAATTCTGCCCGAAACTGCCCGGCATATCCAGTGGCCGCAAACAATAGGTTCTAATGTGAGAATTTAGTCATAACGTGCTTGAAACCCGAGGTTAGACTCGGTTTGCGATAGAAACCTGCCCGGAACCAACCGGCCTAACCAGTAGCCGCAAACTGTCAGTCTAATGTGAGAGGTCTGGCCATTAATATTTAATTAATGAAAATCTGAGATAAATATAATGTGTTCGGCGGATACGGTTAAACTCACTAGACTGATGAATTTAATAAATCTGTTCCGTGAATCTGTAGGCCTAATTATAAAGTTAGACAAATCTGTAAGTCCGTTAATCTGTAACTAGTTAATCTGTAAGCCTGTTAATCTGAAATCAGCTAATCATTAAGTCTGTTAATCTGTATATCTGATCTGTTAGTCTAAAAACTTATCTGTGAACTAGTTGATCTGAATTCTGTATGTCTGAACCTATAAACAAGTTAATCTGAAATCTGTTAGTCTGGGGACACAAGGTTAGGAAGGGAATTACTTGTGTCATCTGTTGTTTGGGACCCATATTAGTCAGTAACCCTTTCTGGTATCAAAACTTTGACCCAACAGTAGGTAGGGTCCGGGCATGCTTACTGAACTAATTATAAGCGGTTCATTCTGATAATGGCGAGGGGTGTTGATGGTGCGTTCCAACCGGGTCATGTGCGTGCATGGATCCCGGTCTGCCTCTGAGGATGTAAGACGTCGTGACATCTGTAAATAGGTCTGTGCCAATTGGTTGTCACTTTAGGGAGTGATACACCCTACTGTGGGGCCAACACAGGATATTTATGTATTAGGGAGCCGATCGCTTGGGGGTAGGGTTTTAGGGTACACTTAGTTCTGTCTGTTTCTGTTGGTACCGTCTGTTTCTGTTGGGTGGTAACACCTATCTGTTTCTGCGTGGTACCGTCTGTTCGGGTGGTAAAGGCCCATTACTAGTGTACACCTAATTCTACATTCTGTTTCCGTAGGGATTAATCTGTTTTTGCTTCTGTCTGTTTCTGATCGGGTAGTAAAGGCCCATTATTAGCATCATTTTTCTGTTAAATTATTCTGTACCCGTTTCCATTTTAGTTTAGACACTAGGGTGACACCGTAATTCTGTTATACTATTATTAGTGCAGAGAAGTGTAAAGCAATAGTTTATGTCATTCTGTTCTTCTGTTATATCTGCTACAACTGTTACAGTTATCTCTCATCCAGTTTTATGTTCATGTCATATTATTATTATCTGTTCATATGCTGAAAGTCACTGGACTTGCCAGACGTTTTGTTTGACCCTTGTAGTTTCGCCTCCTTTCTTCCGTTTCCCCCTAGGTTATCCAAGGAGGGAATACTTTAGCTTGATCCGGATTTCTCTCTGCTTGAAGTGCTTAAAGTATGGCTTGGCTCTGTATAGCTCCCGTTCTATGGGGATTATGACTTTAAACCATGCATTTTGAAGGCTTTTGTACAAGACTGATATTTATACTTGAATTCTGAGATTTGAAAGGATGTAACCATATTGATTTATGTTTCCGTTGTAATAAAGATAAAATTTTCCAAGTACTGTTTTATCTGTCTTGTAAGTTTCTGTTCTGTTTACTAAAATGCTCCACCAAAGTTAAGGCATTCCCTTTGTGAGTGATCTTAACGGAGGTGGGGTGTTACAAGATTGAAGGTTAATAATTAGAAAAGACACATATGTATAAATTCATATATATTGATGAAGTTTCTTGAAATAAATATATAAATACCTGAACGTTCTAGGATGACAGAGAGGATAGTGTTTAGGCTTGGGTTTAGAAATGTAGTTTCCTGCTCTCCCTGGCTATCCCTAACTGATCCGACGAATGGATGGTTAGTTTGAAGTTATTTGAATTTAGAAATAAATTAGATTTTTAAATTAATATTTTGTTTGCTAGGAAATAAAAGTTGAATTTTGAACCCGAAATGATTTGGAAAGTCAATGTAAACTACTTTAAATGATTTTAAATGGTTTATATAACGATATAATGGTTTTCTATGGTATTTTGAAGTATTGCAGAATAATGGTTATTATGGTCAAAATAGAGCTTGTCGCACAACGGCAATTTGTGTATTTTAGATGCAATCTTTAATGCTTATAACTTTTGCAATCTAAATCGCATTTCCATGAAATGAAAAATGTTTGATTTCCATTAACAAGAGCTTTCAAACGAGTGAAAGAAGATTTTAATTTCGAGTTATAATTTTCTAGTTATATTTAAAATCAATATGGAAAAGGTCGCTGTAAGAGTAGTAGTCGACAATAACTATTAACAACTACTTTAAATGTTTTAAAAATATGGAATTTTTTTGTAAAATCATTATAAGTTATCTAAAAGTGTTTTGAATGGTAAAGTTTAAGTTTTTGGCTAAGATAAACAATATTTTGATCAAAGTAGTTAAAATAACTGTTTTATAACACTTTTGTAACGCTTTTGAAAACACTATTGTAATCTTTCTTTGCAAACAATATGTTTTAAAGTTTTTAACCTGCGAACTGTTTTCCGAAGTATAATTAATCATTTGTAAATGATTTGTCGAACGTTTTTAAAGATTTGAAAGTAGTGAAAATGATTTATATGGAAATTAAATTGATTTATTTGATTTTAAAATGGGTTTTTCAATTTTAAAATAACCGGATATGGTTGGAGATAAATCTTCGGATGTTTGGTATTAACCCGGTAAACGATGACTCTTACTATTTGAGGATTTATAAAGGTAGTTCACTATTATTCGGATTATAGCGTGAGTTGGATATTGAGATTAATATTGAGGATAAGTTGATGATATTTCTATCCAGATGTTAGAGTGTTCGATAAATCTTTTAATTAAGACACGAGTTTCCTAATTTGATTGGAATAAGTTGGATAGAAATAATCTTCGGATATTTGATATGAAATTCTGCGGTGCAAACATATACTATTTTAGGAATTTGGAAGATATTATTATATCGTTATTCCACTTATAGTGTTCGTTGATTATGAGAATTGATATCGAATATAAGTAGATACAATTTCTGTGTAACTTAGGTTCAATATCGATTGATTTGGGTTTTTTCGTGAATCATATCTTCAATAATATCGTTCCTGAAACCCAATGAGATTGAGTTGTAGAAATTCATATCGTAATTTGGGGATTTAATCAAATCTTTGGTTTGAGGAAATTAAAATAAGGAATTAGGAAGGAAATATAATCTTTTAGTTAAGATTACAAAATTGAATGTTGGGAAACCAATTTGACTGAAAGCTATGGTTGAAATGTGGGGTAAGGATTTTCAAAGGAAGTTGGGTTTTTGATAACGAGTTATCGAATGGAAAATTAATTAAGGCTTTGAGGCTAAATTATCGTTGATTTAAGGGATGTGTTTTTAAAGAGAAAAGTTAAATAATTATTTTTTTACAATTTGAGAATGGATTTAAAGAAGTTTAATTTAACAAATCCCAAACAGAAGGAGATTGGTTGAAAGCATGTATGTTCTATAATTGTGTTTTTAAAATTACGCTTTTTAGAAAGACCGGGATCAGATATATGTCCGAAAACCATTCCAAGTAATAATACGAGGTTGTGTAGCATTTGAAGATATTGAAGACAACATTGAAGACCGGGACCCTTCATATCGTAAGGACGACTTACTGAATGTCTCGAATGGTTGGCTCCTTTTCGCAGATGGATTTTATATCAGTTAAGTGGCAAGAAGCCCGAATGTACGTGAAGGAATTTTAGATTGTGGTTTCGTTCAGACCTAGAACGGACTTCTATGGATTGTGTGTCTGACATCGTAATTGACTGCGTAGCACTGATCTCTGTTAAATATATATCTGTTTAGTGGCAGAGAATTTATTTTATTGCTTAACACCCTTCTCTAAGACGTATGAGCTTAGAGGTTTTATATTGATAGAAATCAGTGATGCATTGTGAATGGAGAACGTGACATACTTAAGTTATGTGATGAGCTATGGATGATCAAAGCTTGTATTATTTAAATGTAGCTTTGTGTATATCGGACCTCGACAAGCCTCACACCCCGAAAAATGGACAAAACAGGAAGAAATGTGGCAAGGTTATGGGGTGTTGTCTCCTTCTAGATAAAAGGTGTACTATGGTATGGAGCCCAGGTATTAACCTATGTTGTAAAAGCATCTACTTGTGTGGTTGTTATTGGTGCACGCTTGGAAAGGTTGATAACAACCGTGAGATGACATACTCTGGCATACTCTAAGTTACTTATTTACAGGAGGTAACCTGGCCTGTAACTCTGATGTAATATTATTGTAATGATAATGGAAAAGATTTTTTTATTTTGTGTAAATATGTAAGTACCCCTAACAATCTGGCTTTGTGAACGGTTTAAGTTGGTTTAATTACTAGTGAAAACTAAGCAAAAAAGACGGGTCGTTACAATATGCCTGTCATGATGTTTTTACTTATATATGTGCTAAAAGTAACTAGACTCGCCAGACATTATGTTTGACCCATTTTGTTTCCTTTTCTCTCTCTTCCGTTTCCTCCAGGGCCTCAGGGTGGGAATACTCAAGCCTGATCAGGATTCTACTTTCATTCTGTTTGAAGTTGCATAGATGTACTTCTTGATTTCCTATCTTTTCTACGATGGTAATATTTTGGGGATTGTGCTCTTTTTATGTATTGTTGTACTCTGATGAAGATTTTGGTACAAGACAGAAGTTTTATGTTGATATAATGGATTTTCAATATTTCTTTCTTATTGTGTAACCACACACACACACACACACACACACACACACACACATATATATATATATATATATATATATATATATATATATATATATATATATATATGTATATAATGGCGGATCCTGTCCCTCCTGATCGGGCGACCCAAAATTCTTCTCAATTCAATGCAAACACTAACTCATCTGATGTTGAATCTGGTTGGCAAGAGGTTAGAAGGAAATCATATGCAAGGGTTGCTGCTGAAAAGAGGAATTTGCATGGAAAGTCAAATTGGGGTGTCACAAACCCTAGAGCTAATGCATGTAATTATGGTTCTAGTTCGAAATCAAACCATCAAACTTTCAGATCTGGTGTTAAGTCTTGGGTAAACGCTGTTGCAAGTAATACTAAAATTGATGGGAGAGTTGGGTCCTTTGCGGCTAAAACTGATGATGAAGGTGAATTTACTCTGCTTGATGATCAGGTATTTGATCTTGCTAAACAAATATGGACAAATTACTTATATACATATATATATCTAGTGGGTAGACGTCCGTACTATGTTCACCTAAATGCGTATATTAAGTGTGAATGGAGACCAACTGGTAAATGGGGTGTATTTGCTAGAGAGAACGGGTTTTATCTAATTAAATTTGAGAATGAAAACGATTGCAATCAGGGGGGGTGGCACACCAGGAGGCATGGCGTGGGGGCGATGTCGATCAAGTTCCGGTCATCGTTGGTGGCTGAAATCCGAAGCCCTAGCGACGAACAGTAGGTTCGAGTAACCCAGTAATAACGACGAAGAGGAGAACAACGTTATTAAAGGGTTAAGTTAGTTTATTTAATTAATCAGCCGCTTGATTATCCAATGTATTTGTCATCGTATCTTTTGCATACGAGGTCCAAATCATGCGAAACTGGATCCATTACGATCGTGGAGGCGAGAGCTTCACAACAAAATTGACTAGGACAGAAATGGAGCACATTGGAAATTCGAGCAGATTTAAAACCAAAGTGTCTTTTAAAGAATGACGGAGTGGAAACCGATGTGAGAACTCCTTCTCACTCTAATTATTTTACAGTTATATACTACGATGTAGACGGGGCTTCAAAGCCCCCGACACTATTTATTGTGCAAACCATGGTTGTTTGTTTGGTTGAATGGACTGTATTGTGGAATGGATTGTCTTGTGTTGAATAAAATATTTGAACAGTAAAAATATCATTTTTGTTGTATAAATAAAATATATAAAATATTCATGTGTTGGATAAAATATTTGAATGATAAAAATATCATTTTTATTGTATAAATAAAATATATAAAATATTCCTATGTTGAATAAAATGTTTGAACAATAAAAATATCATTTGTATTAAATGTATGAACAACATAAAATAGTAATGTGTTTAAATAAACATTTTATCATTAAAATGTTAATTTTTAATGTGTATGTGAACGACATAAAATTCTCCTGAAAAAAAAATAAATATTTATTTACAAATCGGATGATTTGTTTATGTGCACCCATTTAACTGACATGGATTGGGACAATAAATTTCACACATCGCCCATCTGCACAAATAATATTCAGTATTTGTATGTTGAAGCCCCACATGGGTATTGGGATGATATTTGACGTATACTGGTCCAAATTATTTAGTTGTATGTCATTTGATGGGTTGACAGACTGTTGTAAGCATTAATTATTTATATTTAATGCTTATGCATGAAACGACCCGAAATCCCCCTTACGGGAAATCACGGATAGAGTTAAGAACAAGACCAATCAGATCGCAGATGGAAGAACATTTCATTGTATATTACAACAATTCCATCAGAATACAAGAATATACAGAGTAATGATAAATATTACATAGAAAATATCAGAGATTTAAATTACATTTAAATACATCGCAGCAGAAAATAATACAAAACATAACTGAAGGAGATATAAAGATACAAAGCTTTCCGGATATCATTCCAGCTTTAAACCTAGATCATGTGAATATAAATCTGCAAAACCAAAACTAATAGTTGCCCATGTCAAAATAAGGGCACCTGGAGTTTAGGTTAAAGCAATAAACTCCAGGTCAGTCATGTGACTGGTGTGAGAACTAAAACAGTTATTAATCTTTATTTTAAAGTTCGGTAAATCAAGGGACCACGCCGTATAACACGGAACGGGTTTCCTCCCAAGAATACTAGTGCATAAAACAAATAGTGCAATGCTAAGTAAAGAAAAATGAAGCTGTTATAAGACCCAGGTCCCATCACACAATGCAACGCAAGCCGGAGGATAGGGTTTTACCTTATAACAGCCAAAGAATGCTTGATACGTTTTAAAAACAAATCATTTGATACTATTATAAGTGTATAGTGTCAAAACAACTTCAAATATAAATGTATCAATCCTAGACGGCATGGGTACCATATATCATATAGCCATACTAGGCTCTACAATTAAAACCGCAAAGTCACGTATTTGGAAATTGGATTTCCATCTGTGAACCGAGGCAAAAGATATTCCTCAGCCGATTCGAGACTGTCTAGCCCGAGTCTCAGGCAAGCGCGCAGGCAAGCCTTGGATCGTCAGGGCCGGTCCACCGATGTGGATTATTATGCCTGAACACTTCGTTTCCCCACCCTTTGGGGCGTAAACGAGCCAACAAATGACTCCATCGAACCCGGATCGTCCGATCAAACCGAGGCGCCTCGCAACAGCAACAACCACATAAGTCAAACTCGTCAGGGCATGTAGAACCACTGACGCCACTTCTAGCTAGAAAGAAACGCATGTCCTCCCTGAGGTCCTTCTCCCTTTTTAGTTCACAACCTGGGTGTGAGGCTCGCGAATTCACGTTACACAAAGCTATGCCACACAGGCTGTGCTTTGATCATCAACCACAAGACTTTGCTTTTCAACAGAAGCCTTGATCATTTGCATCTTAGCATGCCACACAGGCAAACCACTCTATGCAACCGATATCCATCAATCACACAGAATGATATCCAATGTCAGACACACAGTCCATTTACAAGTCCGTTCTGGGTCTGAACGAAACCAGAGGCACCTAGTACCCCGCATATCCATCGATCTTCAAGTACGTCTGGACGATCACCAACTGATTCCCTCCTTTTGGGTGTATGGCCCAATCAAGATCATCAATAATTATCCAAACGATGTGAAGACCTCCGGTCTTCAACTTCGACACCACGTCGAATCAGTTATTCAGAATGGGATAAACCCGGTCTTCCTGAATAACTCGCGCATATAATAAACAAGTATTACACAAACACAACATATGCCTCATTTCAATTCAGAATATTCTTTTATTCAAATATTCTTACACTTTGGGAAAGGTTCCCATTAATTTTATCAAAGATAAATTCTTTAAATTTATTCTTTAATCTTCTTTGAATATCAATTCAAACTAGTCGGGATTAGCGAACCACACCGAAGTAATCATTTATTTTATTTTCCAATCCCAACCTATTCATCCCATGAAGTAAAACTGGTCATACTTCATATCTAACACCACAGTGTTATCGGTAAATTCAATTACTATTTCACGTTCAAATCTAATTAAAGATTTAAATATCGCCTGGAGAAAAACTGGTGATACTCCATTCTCAACCATTCCAATCTAATTAAAGATTCATTAAAACTCCACTTAGTTTTAATCTTTATCTGGGTTAAAGAACCAGTGTCATTTAAAACACGGTTCACGATAAACCCAAAATCACATTCCATTAATTATTGGGTTAAAGAACAAGTGTTATTTAAAACACTGTTCACGATAAACCCAAAAATCAATACCAATTCAATTCCAATTAAACACTATTTAATTGGTACACTTCATTAAATCTAAATAAAAAGATTTAATCTTTTTCTCAATTGGGCTTAAGAACAGTGTTAATGAAGACACCATTTACGACAAAACCAAATCACATTTGATATTAAATACAAGGCTCTGAATAGAAAATATATCGGCTTATATTCAATATCAAATTCTATGACCAACAAATATCGTGTTGGAAATAACGATATGAATATATCTTTCAAATTTCCATAACAGTATCTGTATAATCACGAAATCCAACATCGAAATATTCCATAGACAATTTCGATTCAAATCCATTCGAATTCAATTATTGGAAATTCTGGTTATTTTCAAAACCATTTCAAATCGAATTTATTTATTTAAAAATAAATAGAATTATAATTCTAGTTCAAAACTAGTTCATTTCGATAAAAATCTATTTTTTCTTTTCAAATATGGAAATTTTCACCCCAATTCTTCACAAGTCATTTCTTATGATTTTACACAAATTATTACTATTTTTAATAATTTTATCAAGGCCCGTACAGTCGATTTCCATCAACGGCCATCGAACTGCACTTATAGCGACCTTTTCCAAATTTGATTTGGACATAATTCCAAATCCGACCATTAGATTTCTAAATTCTAATATTCATTAGAAAACTCTTTTCAATACGAACCCAATGGTTCCGATTTTAGGAGAATCCGAAGGTCGGATCTCCCGCAATATCCATTCTAAGTCAATGGTCGAAATTCACGAACTACCGCAGCGCGGCGCGTTCTATTCAGGTCATTATATTATATATATAATATATACTTCGTCGATTTCCTTTTAAAACGTATTTTATAAATTGTTTTAAATTCGTTTTCAAAACGATTTCAACTTCATTTCAAATTCAAATCAAAATTGAATTTTCCAATATAAATTCGTTTTAAATTCATTTCAATTCTATTTCAATCTAATTCGAATTTCAATTATATTCAGTTTAATTCGAATTTCATTTTAATTGAATTTAATTCGAATTTCAATTCCCTTCAAAATATCAGATTTTGAAATCACTTTCGATATTCATTATAAAATGAATAAAATCGATATAAATATCGTTCACTTCAAAATGGCGTCAATCTAATGAACACGGCTTCATATATTTCTATTTTCAAACATTTTATTTCAAATATTTCTTTTTCAAATATTTCTATTCAAATATTTCTTTTTTTCAAATATTTCTATTCAAATATTTCTTTTTTTTCAAATATTTCTATTCAAATATTTCTTATTCAAATATTCTTATTCAAATATTTCTATTCAAATATTTCTTATTCAAATATTCTATTTCTAAACTGGAATGAGGCCCAATCAATTACCATAGATTTTATTTCTATGGATTTCCATACAACGCATGTATATATCAACAATAACGAATAATCAACCATCATCCAAAGTGCATTCTGCACTGTATAAGCATCAAATATAAATATTCAATGCTTATAACAGTCTGTCAATCAATCGATCGACATACAACTAATTATTGGGCATAGTGTATGTCATATATAACCCCAATACCCGTGTGGGGTTTTCAAATAATCAAACACAGATTTTATTTGTGCAGTTGGGCGATGTGTAAAATTTATCATCCCAATCAATATCAGTCAACTGTGTGTATATAAACAAATAGTCTTATTTGTTTATTTTTATTTCATTTTAAACACACATTAAAAATTCTATTTTCAACTATAAAATATTTTAGCTACATAAATATCTTATTTCATTTCACATCACATCACACAATCAACTACACAACAAAATCAAACAAACAAGCATACAAGCCGTCCATGGTCTGTGGACGACGGGTGTCGGGTGCTACTAAACACCGTCTGCATCCTAGTGTATATTTTAACTAGAAATTAAATTAAAAGTGAGAAGTTCTCAACGAGGGTTCCACTCCACCATTCTTTATTTTGAAGTTCAGAACAGTCCGGATTTGCCCGAACTTCCAACCTAGTCCTTTTCACGGTGTTCACATTAAAAATCACATTTTTATTTCAACGCTATAGAGATAAAAAATCGCATTTTTATGTTATCACTTCTTGTATAAAGATCTCATCTTTATATATTTATAAAAATCTTATATTTTAGTTGTTTTTCATACGATAAAAATTATATTTTTACATAACAAAAACTATATTTTTATATTTCTTTTGAACCAATAAAAACCCCATTTCTAATTCGCTTCACATATAAAAATTCTATTTTTATCGAAGTAAAAAAATCATATTTTCACTTCTCTAGTATATATATAAAAATCCAAACTTCCTTTGTATAAAAATTTTGATTTTTATTCTTCTTCTACATATATAAAAATCCGATTTTTATTCTCCTTTCACATATATAAAAATATTACCCTTTCATTTACAGAATTCTAATATTTTTGGTTTTGAAAAATCGAATCCTTTTTATTTCTAAAAATCGAGTCTTCCTATATAAAAACCATTTCTATTCCTATATAAAAATCTATTCTTTCAAATTAAATTTTTATATTGCTAAAAATTTCATCTTTGCATTCATAAAAATCGTAGAAACTCACCTTCCTCCTGGATTTGAATACGAGCTGAGCTCGTCACCTAGGTTTAACGACCGTGACCTCCTCCTTGAAGCTGTCAACATCGTCGCCTAACACTTTCAGCGGCCTCGAATTTGTAGCTCCGCTGCCTCTCAATCTACGTGCATATAAAAGATCTTCGAGCTCGCGGTGGTGGACTTCGGTAGTGGAGGCGGCTAGTGGGGTTGGGGTTTCAGTTAGGAGGCGCGGGTGGTGCGGGATGGTGCGGTGGTGGAGTGGGGTACGGGGTAGTGGGCGGCGAGGTCTGAGCGTGCGGCTAGGGGAGTGGATCCTTGTTCGAAGAAGGGGAGAGAGGAAGAAGGGGGCGAGCTTCTGGTGGAGGCGGCGGCCTTGGCAGGCGGAGGCATCGGTGGACGGAGCGGCGAGATGGGCGTCGATTGCCAGCACGATTTGAAGGAGGCATTTTTCTCGATTTAGGTTTGGAAATAAACGAGGCGGCTGAGATGAAAAGGGGCCAATATTATATTTATTTAATTTAATTATTTATTTTAATTTTCAATAAAAAGTTGACTTTTTATTCGAACTCGGAACGAGACCCAACGACTGTCATCCCTAGCGTTTTACCCCCATTCCGAACACAATGGGATATGTAGCAAGCCAATTCGAACGTTATGATAAGTTTTTGTAAAAATCAACTTATAACTCTATATACTGAATTTGAACACGCATTTCAATTTACCGGTGCCACATACGAACTCGAAAAATTCCAGAATTTTTTTTATAGCTTTGTATTGACGATACTGTCCTAACAAAACAAGTTTCATCGAATTCTGAGACCGTTTGAAAATTAGTCATTTTCCAGTCGATTAAAATCAACTAAAACTGGTCAAACACGTTTTCCTTTGCCACACTCACATACTGATTCCAAAAATTACGAAATTTGAAACCTAGCAATAACTTGACATCACGGATTCAACAAAAGTGGTTTCGTCGAAAACCGAGGTCGTTTGCAAAATTCCTATTTTTAAGGGCCGAAATTCCATAGCGACTTTTCTGAATTTTAAACTAGACATATATTTTGATTCCCGCTATGAAATTTTGATTTTTCGGATTCGTTGGAAAGATACTCTCAATTAGATCCAAATATTTTTGGTTTCACTAAAATCCGGTTTACTTTGAATCTTGTACATCCATTTGAAATTTGAAATCGAATTATCGAACTACCGCGCCAGTTTCAATTCCTTTTATAATTTAAAATAAATATTTATATTTTAAAGACGATTTATATAATATATACGTTCGAGTTCTATTCAAAATAAATTTCTTGTCGATATTATTTAAAATAATTCATTTTAAATATTCAAAATCCGCTAAAATTGCCAAAATAAAAATTTTAAATTGGCCCAGACTTCCGGGTTATTACAATCTCCCCCACCTAAAACTTTTCGTCCCCGAAAAGGAATAAAGCCGAAAGTTGTTTCTCAAATCAACTCAACTTCCAGTGTTTTCACTACGGCTTAAGTTCTTCAACTTTTCAGTTTCTATGAATTTTTCAAATTTTTCAAAAATTTGGCTAACACCCTAAATTTTCGAAAAATTTCGCCATAACCTCCCTTGCACTGGGGACTTCGTGATATTTCATATACCTCCCATGGCCTTCTTCAATCCAAAAGAAAAAGAAAATGCCAAGCGGCTAGCCAATCGGCTCATAAAATCATCATCACCCAAACAAAACAGTAAAATATGGTAAACATGTACCTATTTGTCGGGCAAACAATTTTATTCTCTGCCCTAGCCTCCTTGCTATGACCTGTTCAATGTAAGTACATGTACATGCATACAAATGCGATAAATTTTCAATACAATTCACTATTTGATTCAAATTGGCTATATGGTTCAAATTTAATCAATCCAATAATAATCAAGCAACACAACCATCAATCAATTAGTTGATTATCATTCCAAATTCATAACTTTGATATATAGTCAAAAATCACATTTTTGATGCCAAATCACAACAATAAGCCCTATCTAGTTTTGGTTCTCACACCAGTCTATAGGAAATATATAAATATCACACCTTTGAAACTCGAATACAAATACTGATGATGTCGCGACATCACCAGAATTATCTCCAAGCGACTACAGTGCGATTTTATATCTATCCACTATATTAAAACTTTGAATACCCGTGGATCAGACGTATATGCAAAATCTTTATATACTGGATTGTCCAAATCAATATAAATTAAATAATCAAATACGAATAATTGATTTAAATTTTCAAAACAAAACTTGTTTTCATTTTAAAAATATACTCTTCATACTCGTTCTAGGATACTACTGATCCCATCCCATCTCTAACGAGTCATTCCCATTGGATATTACTAATCCAATTTCTGATGAATTCTTTCATATGGTTCTAACGTGTCTTGTTCTCCGAGCTCTGTAAACCAAAGCTCTGATACCAAGCTGAAACGACCCAAACTTCCCCGTGAAGGAAAGCACGGTTAGAATTGAGAACAACAAACATCGGAACGCAGACAGAAGAACATTTCATTGTATATTACAACAATACCATCAAAATACAAGAATATACAGAGTAAGGATGAATATTACACAGAAATATCAGAGATTTAAATTACATTTAAATACATAGCAGCGGAAAATAATACAAAACACAACTGAAGGAGATATACAAATACAAAGCTTTCCGGATATCATTCCAGCCGTAAACCCAGATCCTGTGAATATAAATCTGCAAAACCAAAACTACTAGCTGCCCGTGTCAAAATAAGGGCACCCAGAGTTTAGGTTAAAACAATAAACTGCAGGTCAGTCATGTGACTGGTGTGAGAACTAAAACAGTTATTAATCTTTATTTTATAGTTCGGTAAATCAAGGGACCATGCCGTATAACACGGAACGGGTTTCCTCCCAACAATACCAGTGCATAAAACAAACAGCGCAATGCTAAGTAAAGAAAAATGAAGCTGTTATAATGCCCAGGTCCCATCACACAATGCAACGCAAGCCGAAGGATACGGTTTTACCTTATAACAGCCAAAGAATGCTTGATACGTTTTAAAAACAAATCATTTGATACTATTATAAGTGTATAGTGTCAAAACAACTTCAAATATAAATGTATTAATCCTAGACGGCATAGTTACCATATATCATGTCGCCATACTAGGCTCTACAATCAAAACCGCAAAGTCACGTATTTGGAAATTGGATTTTCATCTGTAAAACGAGGCCAAAGATAGTCCTCAACCGATTCGAGACTGTCTAGTCCGAGTCTCAGGCAAGCGCGCAGACAAGCCTTGGATCATCAGGGCCGGTCCACCGATGTGGATTATTATGCCTGAACACTACGTTTCCCCGCCCATTGGGGCATAAACGAGCCAACGAATGACTCCATCGGACCCGGATCGTTCGATCAAACCGAGGCGCCTCGCAACAGCAACAACCACATAAGTCAAACTCGTCCGGGCGTGTAAAACCACTGACGCCACTTCTAGCTAGAAAGAAACGCATGTCCTCCCTGAGGTCCTTCTCCCGTTTTTGGTTCACAACCGGGGTGTGTGGCTCGCGAATTCACGTTACACAAAGCTATGCCACACAGGCCGTGCTTTGATCATCAACCACAAGACTTTGCTTTTCAACAGAAGCCTTGATCATTTGCATCTTAGCATTCCACACAGGCAAACCACTATATGCAACCGATATCCATCAATCACACAGAATGATATCCAATGTCAGACACACAGTCCATTTACAAGTCCGTTCTGGGTCTGAACGAAATCGAAGGCACCTAGTACCCCACATATCCATCGATCTCCAAGTACGTCGGGACGACCACCAACTGATTCCCTCCTTTTGGGTGTACGGCCCAGTCAAGATCATCAGTAATTATCCAAACGACGTAAAGACCTCCGGTCTTCAACCACCGTCTTCATCTTCGACACCACGTCGAATCAGTTATTCAGAATGGGATAAACCCGGTTTTCCTGAATAACTCGCGCATATAATAAACAAGTGTTACACAAACACAACATACGCCTCATTTCAATTCAGAATATTCTTTTATTCAAATATTCTTATACTTTGGAAAAGGTTCCCATTAATTTTGTCGAAGATAAATTCTTTAAATTTATTCTTTAATCTTCTTTGAATATCAATTCAAACTAGTCGGGATTAGCGAACCACACCGAAGTAATCATTTATTTTATTTTCCAATCCGAACCTATTCAACCTATGAAGTAAAACTGGTCATACTTCATATCTAACACCACAGTATTATCGGTAAATTCAATTACCATTTCACGTTTAAATCTAATTAAAGATTTAACTATCGCCTGGAGCAAAACTGGTGATACTCCATTCTCGACCATTCCAATCTAATTAAAGATTCATTAAAACTCCACTTAGTTTTAAACTTTAACTGGGTTAAAGAATCAGTTTCATTTAAAACACGGTTCACGATAAACCCAAAATCACATTCCATTAATTATCGAGTTAAAGAACAAGTGTTATTTAAAACACTGTTCACGATAAACCCAAAAATCAATACCAATTCAATTCCAATAAAATACTATTCAATCGGTACACTTCATTAAATCTAAATAAAAAGATTTAATCTTTTTCTCAATTGGGCTTAAGAACAGTGTTAATGAAGACACCATTTGCGACACACCCAAATCACATTTGATATTAAATACAAGGCTCTGAATAGAAAATATATCGGCTTATATTCAATATCAAATTCTACGACCAACAAATATCGTGTTGGAAATAACGATATGAATATATCTTTCAAATTTCCATAACAGTATCTGTATAATCACGAAATCCAACATCGAAATACTCCACAGACAATTCCGATTCAAATCCATTCCAATTCAGTTATTGGAAATTCTGGTTATTTTCAAAACCATTTCAAATCCAATTTACTTATTTAAAAATAAATAGAATTATAATTCTAGTTCAAAACTAGTTCATTTCGATAAAAATCTATTTTTATCTTTTCAAATATGGAATTTTTCACCCAATTCTTCACAAGTCATTTCTTATGATTTTACACAAATTATTACTATTTTTAATAATTTTATCAAGGCCCGTATAGTCGATTTCCATCAACGGCCAACGAACTGCACTTACAGCGACCTTTTCCAAATTTGATTTGGACATAATTCCAAGTCCAACCGTTAGATTTCTAATTTCTAATATTCATTAGAAAGCTCTTTTCGATACGAACCCAACTGTTCCGATTTTAGGAGAATCCGACGGTCGGATCTCCCACAATATCCATTCGAAGTCAATGGTCGAAATTCACGAACTACCGCAGCGCATTCTATTCAGGCCATTATATTATATATATAATATATATAGTATATACTTCGTCGATTTCCTTTTAAAACGTATTTTATAAATCATTTTAAATTCGTTTTCAAAACGATTTCAACTTCATTTCAAATTCAAATCAATATTGAATTTTCCAATATAAATTCGTTTTAAATTCATTTCAATTCTATTTCAATCTAATTCGAATTTCAATTCTGTTCAGTTTAATTCGAATTTAATTTTAATTCAATTTAATTCGAATTTAAATTCCCTTCAAAATATCAGATTTTGAAATCAATTTCGATATTCATTATAAAATAAATAAAATCGATATAAATATCATTCACTTCAAAATGGCGTCAGTCTAATCAACACGGCTTCATATATTTCTATTTTCAAATATTCTATTTCAAATATTTATTTTTCAAATATTTCTATTCAAATATTTCTTTTTTTAAAATATTTATATTCAAATATTTCTTTTTTTCAAATATTTCTATTCAAATATTTCTTATTCAAATATTCTTATTCAAATATTTCTATTCAAATATTTCTTATTCAAATATTCTATTTCTAAACTGGAATGAGGCCCAATCAATTACCATAGATTTTATTTCTATGGATTTCCATACAACGCATGTATATATCAACAGTGACGAATAATCAACCATCATCCAAAGTGCATTCTGCACTGTATAAGCATCAAATATAAATATTCAATGCTTATAACAGTCTGTCAATCAATCGATCGACATACAACTAATTATTAGGATTAGTGTATGTCATATATAACCCCAATACCGGTGTGGGGTTTTCAAACAATCAAACACAGATTTTATTTGTGAAGTTGGGTGATGTGTAAAATTTATCGTCCCATTCAATATCAGTCAACTGTGTGTATATAAACAAATCGTCTGATTTGTTTATTTTTATTTCATTTTAAATACATGTTAAAAATTCTATTTTCAACTATAAAATATTTTAGCTATATAAATATCTTATTTCATTTCACATCACATCACACAATAAACTACAAAACAAAATCAAACAAACAAGAATACAAGTCGTCCATGGTCTGTGGACGACGGGTGTCGGGTGCTACTATACACCGTCTACATCCTAGTGTATATTTTAACTAGAAATTCAATTAAAAGTGAGAAGTTCTCACCGAGGGTTCCACTCCTCCATTCTTTATTTCTGAAGTTCAGAACAGTCTGGATTTGCCCGAGCTTCCAACACAGTCCTTTTCACGGTGTTCACATTAAAAATCACATTTTTATTTCAACGCTATCGAGATAAAAAATCACATTTTTATGTTATCACTTCTTGTATAAAGATCTCATCTTTATATATTTATAAAAATCTTATCTTTTTGTTGTTATTCATACGATAAAATTATATTTTTATATAACAAAAACTATATTTTTATATTTCTTTTGAACTAATAAAAACCCCATTTCTAATTCGCTTCACATATAAAAATTCTATATTTATCGAAGTAAAAATCATAATTTTACTTCTCTGGTATATATATAAAAATCCAAACTTCCGTTGTACAAAAATTTCGATTTTTATTCTTCTTCTACATATATAAAAATCCAATTTTTATTCTCCTTTCACATATATAAAAATATTACCCATTCATTTATAGAATTCTAATCTTTTTGATTTTGAAAAATCGAATCCTTTTTACTTCTAAAAATCGAGTCTTCCTATATAAAAACTATTTCTATTCCTATATAAAAATCTATTCTTTCAAATTAAATTTTTATATTGCTAAAAATTTCATCTTTGCATTCATAAAAATCGTAGAAACTCACCTTCTTCCTGGATTTGAATACGAGCTGAGCTCGTCACCTAGGTTTAACGACCGTGACCTCCTCCTTGAAGCTGTCAACATCATCGCCTAACACTTTCAGTGGCCTCGAATTTACAGCTCCGCTACCTCTCAATCTACGCGCATATAAAAGAGCTTCGAGCTCGCGGTGGTGGATTTCGGTGTTGGAGGCGGCTAGTGGGGTTGGTGTTTCAGTTAGGAGGCGTGGGTGGTGCGGGATGGTGCGGTGGTGGAGTGGGGTATGGGGTAGTGGGCGGCAAGGTCTGAGCATGGGGCTAAGGGAGCGGATCCTTGTTCGAAGAAGGGGAGAGAGGATGAAGGGGGCGAGCTGCTGGTGGAGGCGGCGGCCTTGGCAGGCGGAGGCATCGGTGGACGGAGCGGCGGGAGGGGCGTCGATCGCCATCGCGATTTGAGGGAGGCGGTTTTCTCGATTTAGGTTTGGAATATACGAGGGGGCTGAGATAAAAAGCGGCCAATATTATATTTATTTTATTTAATTATTTATTTTAATTTTCAATAAAAAGTTGACTTTTTATTCGAACTCGAAACGAGACCCAACAACTGTCATCCCTAGCGTTTTACTCCCATTTCAAACACAATGGGATATGTACCGCAAGCCAATTCAAACGTTATGATCAGTTTTCGTCAAAATCAACATATAACTCTATATATTGAATTTGAACGCGCATTTCAATTTTCCGGGGCCACATACGAACTTTAAAAATTCCAGAAAAATATTTTCTAGCTTCGTACTGACGATACGGTCCTAACAAAACAAGTTTCATCGAATTCTGAGACCGTTTGAAAAATGGTGAATTTCCAGTCGATTAAAATCAACTAAAACTGGTAAAACACGTTTTCCTCTGCCACGCTCACATATTGATTCGAAAAATTACGAAATTTGAAACCTAGCAAAAACTTGACATCACAGATTCAACAAAAGTGGTTTCGTCGAAAACCGAGGTCATTTACAAAATTCGGATTTTTAAGGGCTGAAATTCCTTAGCGACTTTTCTGAATTTTAAACTGGACATATCTTTTGATTCCCGCTATGAAATTTTGATTTTTCGGATTCGTTGGAAAGATATTCTCAGTTAGAACCAAATATTTTTGGTTCCACTAAAATCTGGTTTATTTTGAATCATGTACATCCATTTGAAATTTGAAATCGAATTATCGAGCTACCGCGCCATTTTCAATTCCTTTTATAATTTAAAATAAATATTTATATTCTAACGACGATCTATATAATATATACATTCGAATTCTATTCTCGTCGATATTATTTAAAATAATTCATTTAAAATATTCAAAATCCGCTAAAATTGCCAAAATAAAATTTTTAAATTGACCCAGATTTCCGGGTTATTACAATGCAATTGTGTAATGCACTCTGGATGATGGTTGACTGTGTATAACTATTGTTGTGTACATGTGTGTATGAAATCCATATAAATAACATTATATAGTAATTGACTATGTGTGATTCCAATTCAGAAAGAAAAAATATTTTAAAATAACGAATATTCTAAAATAACAAATATTTTAAAATAATATTCAGTGAAGGATTAAAATGTGAATTTGATGTCTGATTATGGATGGACACGAAAATATTGAAATATATGAAGCCGTATTGATTAGATATGAGCCATTTTGACGCGAGCGATATTTATATCGATTTTATTCATTTTTATAATGAATATCGAAAAGGAAATTATTTCAAAATCTGATATTTTGAAAATATTATCATTTATAGTATAATGATAAGTAGTATACAATTTTGATTTAAAATTGAAATGAAAGTGGAAATCATTTTAAAATGAATTTATAAACGATTTATGAAAGACGTTTTAAATGGAAATCGATGAAATATTATATATATATATATATATATATATATATATATAATGGCCTGAATAGAATGCGCCGCGCTGCGACTGTTCGCGAATTTCGACCATTGACTTCAAATAGACATTACGGGAGATCCGACCGTCGGATTCTCCTAAAATGGAACTGTTGGGTTCATATCAAAAAGATTTTTCCAATGAATATAAGAGATTTGAAATCTAACAGTTGGATTTGAAATTATGTCCAAGTCAAATTTGGAAAAGGTCACTACAGATGTAGTTCGTTGGCCGTTATTGGAAACCGACTGTACAGGCCTTGATAAAATTATTAAAAATATTAATAATTTGTGTAAAATCATAATAAATGACTTGGAAAGAATTTTGATGAAAAATTCCATATTTATAAAGATGAAAATATATTTTTATCAAAATGAACTAGTTATTAAGTAGAATAATAATCCCATAGTTTTGAAGAAATAAATTGGATTAGAAATGGTTTTAAAAATAACTAGAATTTTCCAATGAATATATTGGAATGGAAATAATCTTCGGAATATTTTTATATTAGATTCCGTGATTATACGGATATTGTTATGGGAATTTGAAGATACATATATTATTATTCCCAATACGATATCCGTTAATTTCAGAATTTGATATTAAATATAAGCCGATATAATTTCTATTCAGAGCCTTGTATCTAATATTAAATTGGATTTTGGGTTTGTCGTTAATGGTATCTTCATTAACACTGTTCTTAAAACCAGTTGAGAAAGGAATAAATCTTTTAAATAAGATTTAAATAAATTTACCAATTAATTAAATTTAATTGGAATAAAATGGAATGTCAATTGGGTTTATTTTGAATCGCGTTTTTAACGACATTAGTTCTTTAACCCAATTAACAGTAAAATGTGATTTGGAATATATAAATCTTTTAGTAAGATTTAAAGGAAATTTTTCCAAAGTAAAGTTTTCTAACTTAATAAAATAAATTGGAATTGAATGGAATTCGATTTGGTAATAATCGAAATGAGCTTCTGTGGAGGAAGATCGTTGCAATATATGGAATTTAAAAGGCTTTGTCTTTATTCCATTTATATTATTGGTTGGATACGGAAATTGATATCGACTATATATTGATCTGTTTTCCATAAGGATTCCATAATTGATGGAATGTGATTTTGGGTTTATCGTGAACTGTGTTTTAAATGATATTAGTTCTTTAACCCAGGTAAAGACCGGATTACGTGTCTAGTATTGTATTTTGAAATGTATTGTTGATCTCAGCTAAATATATATATGTTTGGTGGTGGAGAATTTATTCTCTTGCTTAACACCTTTCTCTTAGACATATGAGCTTAGAGATTATGTATCGGCAGAAATCAGTGGTACGGTGTAGATGGTCGATGCGGCATGTTTGATTTCCCAAACTTAAATAATCATTAAGTAATGATTTATGAGATTAAAACTAAGTGGATTTTTAATGAATCTTTAATTAGATTGAAAAGTGAATGCGATAATTTAAATTATCAAATTTGGGAAATGATCGAGAATGGAGTATCACTAGTTTTGCTCCAAGCGACAGTTAAAAATTTAATTAGATTTGAGCGTGAAATGGTAATTAATTTTACCAACATCACCGTGGTGTTAGATATGGACTATTACCAGTTTTTCTCCATGGGATGAATAGGTTGGGATTGGGAAATAAAATAAATGACTTCTTCGGTAAGGTTCGCTAATCCCGACTTGTGACGACCCGAAATTCCCCTCATGGTAAATCGCGGATTGTGCTGAGAACAAGCCACATTGGAACGCAAACAGAAGAACAATTCATTGTTTATTACAACAATTCCATCAGAATACAAGAATATACAGAGTATGAATAAATATCACATAGAAAATATCAGAGATTAAATTACTTTTAAATACATAGCGGCGGAAAAATAATACAAAGCACAACTAAAAGAATATACGGATACAGAGCTTTCCGAGTATTGTTCCAGTTATAAACCATGATCCTGTGAACATAAATCTGCAGAACCAAAACTACTAGCTGCCAGTGAGGAAAGTAGGGGCACCCAGAGTTTAGGTTAAAAAAATAAACTCCGGGTCAGTCATGATTGATGTGAGAACTAAAATAGTTATTTAAAGCTTTACTTTAACTCAGATATATCAAGGGACCACGCCGTATAACACGGAACAGGTTTCCTCCCAAGAATACCAGTGCATATAACAAAACAGCGCAATGCTTTTTGGAAAAATGAAGCTATTATAAGACCCAGGTCCCATCACACAATGCAACACAAGCCGGAGGATAGGGTTTTCCCTTATAATAGCCAAACATGCTTGGTATGTTAAAAACAAATCACTTGATACTATTATAAGTGCATAGTGTATAAAACAACTTCAAATATAAATGTATCAATCCTAGACGGCATGGGTACCATATATCATGTCTCCATACTAGGCTCTACAATGATAAACTGCAAAGTCACGTATTTGGAAGTTGGATTTCCATCTATCAACCGAGGCAAGGGATCGTCCACTACCGAATTCGAGATTGTCTAGCCCGAGCCTCAGGCTACAGCCGCAACTGCACCTAGGAGCCACAGGGTCGGTCCACACGTAGCGGATTAAACTTAAACCCTGAATAATATGTCTCCCTGCCCTATGGGGCGTAAATGAGCCAAATGGCTCCACATCTGAGGCGCCTCGCATTCCAACAACCATGCAGGTGAAAAATATATAGATGTCAAGGCTGGCAGGTCACTGACACCACATCTAACTAGAAAGAGACGCATGTTCTTCCTGGATCCTCTCCCGTTTCTGGTTCATACCAGGGTGTGAGGCTCGCGAATTAACGTCATACACAAAGCTATGCCACACAGGCCGTGCTTTGATCATAAACCACAAGACTTTGCTTTTCAACAAAAGCCTTGATCATTTGCCACTTAGGCATGCCACACAGGCAATTCACTCCATGCGATTGATATCCATCAAAATATAACCTTGAGCTCGTACGTCTCAGAGAAGGGCGTTAAGCAAGAGAATAAATTCTCCGCCGCCAAACATATATATATTTAATAGAAATGAATCACACAGAATAAAATCCAATGTCAGACACATAGTCCATTTACAAGTTCGTTCTGGGTCTAAACGAAATTGGAGGCACCTTGTACCTCGCATATCCATCGATCTCCAAGTACGTCTGGACGATCACCAACCGATTCCCTCCTCTTGGGTGTACAACCCAATCAAGATCATCAGTAATTATCCAAACGATGTGATGACCTCCGGTCTTCGACCACCGTCTTCATCCTCGACACATCGTCGAATCAGTTATTCAGAATGGGATAAACCCGATCTTTCTGAATAACTTTTGTATATAATAAACAAGAGTTACACAAACACAACACACGCCTCATTCTAATTCAGAATATTCTTTTATTCAAATATCCTTATACTTTGCGAAAGGTTCCCATTAATTTTATCAAAGATAAATTCTTTAAATTTATTGTTTAATCTTCTTTTGAATATCAATTCAAACCAAATTATGGTTTATCCAAACTAGTCGGGATTAACGAACCTTACCGAAGTAATCATTTGTTTTAATTTCCCAATCCCAACCTATTCATCCCATGAAGTAAAACTGGTAATACTTCATATCTAACACAACGGTGTTATCGGTAAATTCAATTACCATTTCACATTCAAATCTAATTTAAATATTTAACTATCGCCTAGAGAAAAACTGGTGATGCTCCATTCTCGATCATTTCAATCTAATTAAAGATTCATTAAAACTTCACTTGGTTTTATTCTTCCCAAAAATCAACATTAATGATTGTTTAACTTGGGAAATCATATTCTGTCTTTAACTGGGTTAAAGAACCAATGTCATTTAAAACACAGTTCGCGATAAACCCAAAATCACATTCTATTCCATTAGCCTTTAACCGTAAATTAGCAAGTGAACAATTCCCTAAGTAATAACCCCAAAGGCCGAAACCAACATCAGATCAATACCCAAGAAAACTTCAACTTAACTAATCTCCAGTTAGTTTCTGATTTTCTTAACTCTGTTGGGTCTAAGAACAGTATTATTACAGATACCATTCACGACAACCCAAATCTTATATTAAATACAAGGCTCTGAATAGAAAATATATCGGCTTATATTCAATATCAAATTCTACGACCAACAAATATCGTTTGGGAAATAATGATATAAAATATCTTTCAAATTTCCATAACAATATCTGCATAATCACGAAATCCAACATCGAAATATTCCTAAGACAATTTCGATTCAAATCCATTTCCACTTTATATATTGGAAATTCTGGTTATTTTCAACACCATTTCAAATCCAATTTATTTATTTTAAAAATAAATAGGATTATAATTCTAGTTCAAAACTAGTTCATTACGATAAAAATCTATTATTATCTTTTCAGATATGGAGTTTCTCATCCAAATTCTTTCGTAATCATTTCTTATGATTTTACACAAATTATTACTAACTTTAATAATTTTATCAAGGCCCTACAGTCGATTTCCATCAACGGCCATCGAACTGCGCTTACGGCGACCTTTTCCAAATTTGATTTGGACATAATTCCAAATCCAACCATTAGATTTCAAATCTCTAATATTCGTTAGAAAGCTCTTTTTGATACAAACCCAACAGTTCCATTTTTAGGAGAATCCGATGGTCGGATCTCCCGTAACGTCAATTTGAAGTCAATGGTCGAAATTCGTGAACTGCCGCAGCGCGGCGCGTTCTATTCAGGCCATTATATTATATATATAATATATATACTTCGTCGATTTCCATTTAAAACGTATTTTATAAATCGTTTTAAATTCGTTTTCAAAACGATTTCAACTTCATCTTCAATTTCAAATCAAAATTGAAAATTCCATATCATCGATATATATATAAATGATAATATTTTCAAAATATTATATTTTGAAATTACTTTCTCTATATTCATTTTAAAAACGAATATAATCGATATAAATATCGTTCGCGTCAAAATGGCGCAAATCTAATCAACACGGCTTTATATCTTTCAATAACTTCGTTATTCTATTCAACAAATGAATATTTTCTTCAACACATGAATTTTCTTTTATTCAACACATGAATATATATTTTTGATTCAACACATGAATTTTCTTTTATTCAACACATAAATATATATTCTATTCAACACATGAATTTATATTTTATTCGACACATGAATATTTATTCTATTCAACACATGAATTTTCTTTTTATAATATTCTTTATTTTCCAACTTGGAATAAGGCCCAATCAATTACTATATAATTTTAATTATATGGATTTCATACACACGTACACTACAACAATCAAACACAGTAAACCATCATCCAAGGTGCGTTCCACACTGCATAAGCATCAAATATAAATATTTAACGCTTATAACAGCCTGTCAAATAATCGATCGACATTCAGCTAATTATTGGGACTAGTGTATGGCCAATTTCATCCCAACACCCGTGTCGGGTTTTCAAACAATCAAACACAGGTTTTATTTGTGCAGTTGGGCGATGTGTAAAATTTATCGTCCCAATCAATATCAGTCAAATCGGTGTACATAAACAAATCGTTCGATTTGTAAATGAATATTTATTTTATTCACATCAACGTTGAAAAATATATTTTTAACTATAAAATATTTTATTCATTCCACATCACACAATCCATATTCACACCACAAACAACAAACAAACAAGTCATCCATTGTCTGTGGACAACGGGTGTCAGGTGCTGCTAAGCACCTTCTGCATCCTGGTATTTATTCCAACTAGAAAACAAATAAAAATAAAAGTGAGGAGTTCTCACCGAGAAGCTAATCAAACACCACGACTCTTCATATGTTGGAAATCTTCGCCGTGTTTCCCACGAGATCTGTTTCAAGCGGTATACGTTAAAAATCACATTTTTTTTCCTTGTACTATTCGTATAAAAATCTACTTTTTAAAACGAAGTTATTTAAATAAAAATTGCATTTTTATTTCGCTACCCAAATAATAAAAAACATATTTTTAATTCGCTACATATATAAAAATCACATTTGTATATTCTCTAGTATATAAAAATCATATTTTTATCGGTACATCATATATGTAAAAATATTGTCTGTCTATATATAAAAATCTAAACCTTTCTTTATTTAAAAATATGACCTTTCCTTATTTAAAAATAAAATCTTCCTTTATTTAAAAATATGACCTTTCTTTATTTAAAAATAAAATCTTTCTTTATTTAAAAATATGGCCTTTCTTTATTTAAAAATAAAATCTTTCTCATAGTAAAATCTAAATTTTCATGCATTAAAAATCAAAGCTTTCTAAAAAGAAAAATCCTATATTTTATAACTTGAAGATCATATATTTACATTGCTATTTTCTTCATAAAAATCGAATCCTTACATTACCATTTTCTATATAAAAATCTGACCTTTATTTCATTACATGCAAAGGATCTGATTTTTATCACTAATTATATAGAAAATAAATTAATTGAACAAAGAAAACTTACTGTTCTTTGATGGAGGAGGGTTTTCACGTTGGAGAAAGAGGAGAAATATCGCGCGAGGAGGGAAGAGGAGACTGAGGGGGTTGGTTTTGGCCAAGGGATCCACGGCGGTCGATTTCAGGCAGAGGTGGCGGGTCTTAAGGTTTTTGGGCATCGAGAGAGGCAAGAGGAGAGGTAGGAGGTGGTGTTGCCGTCAGGGGAGGCGGCGCGGTCGTAGGAGTGGCCACCGGCTGGTGGCGGCGCCTGGAGGATCGAAGTCAATGTAGGTTTTTTTCTTTTAATCTCGATTTCTGTTATGAGCGAGGGAGAGAGAGAAATGAGGGGTGAAGGATTTTATTTATATATATTTCATTATTATATTTTTTCTCTCCAATAAAGTTGACTTTTAATTCGAACACCAAACGAGACTCAACGACTGTCGCCCCTAGCGTATTACCCCCATTCTGAACACAATGGGATATGTTTCATAAGCCAGTTAGACTGTTTCGATCTGTTTTCGTCAAAATCGAAATATAACTCTATATATTGAATTTGAATGCACATTTCAATTTACCGGGGCCACATACGGACTCTAAAAATTCCCAAAAAATATTTTCTAGCTTTGTATTGACGGTACGGTTCTAACAAAACTAATTTCGTCAAATTTTGAGATCTTTTGAAAAATGGCCATTTTTTGGTCGATCGAAATTGACTAAACTGTTAAAACACGTTTTACTTCACCATGCTCACATATTGATTCGAAAAATTATGAATTTTGGTGTGACGGCCCGCCCCGCACCAACCAACATTTACTCCAAAGGTGCGCTGTACACATGTCCAGTTAGCACGGAACAGGTCGTCAGAAGGAAAAAAGGAAGAAGGAAATGAACCAACAAGGAACCTGTAAAATGTCTCACAGCGCATAGGATAAAATATAATAATAACATACTTGACATAAAACAGGTGAGACAGTGCATAAGCTGAACCAACCAACACAGCAGCGGAAAATGTAAGTACAGCTTATGATCCAAAGTTAAACATTATTACAACTTTTCAAACTGTCTCAAAGCAAAAGCAAGATAAAAGAGGTACACTACTAATGCCCAAGTAGCGACCACCAACGACACAGGGAGAATATATATATATATATCATACGTGGAAGCCTCCTGCCCGCCTCCGAATCAGCTACTCGCGCATTACCAGCTAACCAGTCTCTAGTCTGTTCGTGTGAGCACCCAGAGTAATAAGAGGAGACATAAAACTTTGGGTCAGACATAAAGCCTGGTATGAGCGATAAGCACCTAAAGTGAACAATAACAGGTAGACTAGAAACATACCTGAACCTGGACCTGCAACCAAAGAGTTAGCACTACATATTGTACAACACTCTAAGGCGCCATATCAAATGGTGTAAAGATACGGAGGTGGGGGTGTGCATGTCATAGTGATGGAAAACAATCAAACATAGCATCCATCCTCACATCTCTCACTCAGTGCGTAAAGCATACGATATTCACCACTTCGATCACCCCACATACCTTGCTACGATCACTTTGCCCCGTGAAGTCATAAATGGCTTCACTACACTGATAACGTAGCCACTAATCCTTTGCTATGTCCACTTGCCTCATGGAGTTATTCACCCCATCTTCCCTGGCTCATAGCCTTACCAATTCTTTACTATGTCCACTTGCCCCATAGAGTTATTCACCCCATCTGCGCTAACTCATAGTTACTATGTCCACTTGCCCCATGGAGTTATTCACCCCATCTGCGCTGGCTCATAGTCTTGCTACCATCACCTTGCCCCTCGAGTCATAATGACTCTACTGCACTGATAAGTAGCCCATTATCCATTTTTAGTGGTGAATCGAAGTTATGAACGTCGACAACTCCTTAGCACACGTCCTACAGCAAAGTCCAACCATGAAGTGAACTCATCGTTTCCCAATTGGATCCTGAGCTCTAACTTCCCATATTGGACTACCTTTGCATCTCGGGTTATTGGTCAATACTGGGTCGGGTCGGATTCCCTTCAAGCCATCGGTTCGGGTCGGGTGTCCATACGTTGCGTCGTTCATGGTCCTCCTCTGGCACGGTTCGGTTCGGGTCTACTTTATCACGTCGGTTCGGGTCGGGTGTTCCACTTCGGGTCGGGTCGAGTGCCATCTCCCATCTCGTTCGTGCTTCCGCTCCGATCCGCTTCCTAGCCCTTCATTGGTTCCGATCCTCCTCCTTTAGCCGCTCCGATCCCCCTCCTTTATCCGATCCGATCCCAATATTACTAGCACGGCCTTCCTTTTTGCCAGATTTCTCAAGTGTCAAGTTCCGAACCGATCGAATCTCTTGCCCAGTTCACTTATTCGATCTGAGCCATCATATCCGATCCGATCCGAAACCTGCACTATTTCCTGAAGCTTTTCCAGCAAGTGTTTACGCCATTCGATGACGTTTTCAACCATTCTAACTATTGAAATCAATCACAAAGCATATCATACCATCATAGCAACATACATAATCAACCACAAACACCATAACATCAATATGATAGGTTAAAATGGATCAAACATACCCAAAACCCCATATTTTCCCCTTAAGCATGTTTAGGTGAAACTAATGATAGGATTAGCAAAACTTAATCAAATTAGCCCAAATTCATATCAGAGGTCTGAAACATTATTTAGGAATTTATGAACATTTTTCCAGAATTTTATCATGTTCAAATTCGCTAATTAACACTAATTACCCTTAATTAGCCATAATTAGTGAGAAACTATGCAAATCACTCACCTTAGCCACAAACAAAACTAAGATCTGAAATAAAGCTCTGATTTGATGCGAATCCCGATGCTAAACAGCAGCTCCAATGTTGATTTGGTGTAGATCTCCCTTGATTTGATGTTGCTAAGCTTAATCCTTGATCAAAAGATGATTTGGAGCTGATTTAGAGGTTAGAGGCCATTTCTAGGGTTTCATGGAGATAAGTGGAGGCTAGTAAACTGAAATGGAATGATTCTCTAACTCATTTCAGACTCCCCATAACCCTAATCTCAAAATGGGTTATGGGCCTATACACTAATCACCCTATTTGGCTCGGTTAAGCAGTTTTTCACCTTCCAAACCTTAATTCTGCCATATCTCCCAAACGGTAAGTCCGTTTGACTACTATGACCACTCTACGGAAAGGTAAACCATCAAACGAATCTAATGGAAGTGGTTTCAGGTCAAAATTCCTTTCCAATCAAAAGTTATGGCCAAAACAGTACCAACTATTGGCAAAATGGTCATTTAAAAATCGGGAAAAATCATGAACATGGGAAATGACTCTAATAGATGCTTCCCAAAGTTACATGACCATATGACTTCATATGTGAAAGAAATAAATATTCTACGGTCCTTCGATGCGTAGAATACGGGTCATTACACTCTCCCCCCTTAAGAAATTTCACCCCCGAAATTCCTTAATCAAAACACACAAAGGGTCCCGCATGCCTATTAATCATAAAACAACAATCAAACATGCAAAACAAGCAAGATAAGTCTATCCTAGCATGCGGAATAACTAAATTACAAAGTAGATCTTACCAGACAAAGAGTTCTGGATACGCCTTCCTAATGCTCTCCTCTGTCTCCCAAGTACAGTCACTCTCGTCCTCGCCCCACTGAACCTTGACTAGCTTCACCGCCTTTCTTCGAAGTTGCTTCGTATCGTGCCCCACAATACGAATCGGCTTGCGGTTCCCAACCGCCTCGGGTTCTACTTCGAAGTCCTCTAATTGATCAGGTGAAATAGTCATATTTGGGTCATGAACGAACTTCCTTAGTTGGGAAACATGAAATACATTGTGAACTCCCGCCATCTTCTCTGGTAAGCCAACTCTATACGCCAAATTCCTGACTAATTCAAAAACAGGGAATGGGCCAACAAATCTTGGTGCCAACTTGCCTCTCCTACCAAATCGTATCGCGCTCTTCAACGGAGAAATCTTGACGAACACCAAGTCACCAACGGAGAATTTTAAGTCTCTTCTCCTCTTATCAGCATAACTCTTCTGCCTATCTTGCGCAGCCTTCATTCGTTGTTGAATGGTCTTAATCTTACCCGAAGTTTCCCTCACCACATCTGGCCCAAGCATAAACTTCTCGCCAGTCTCTATCCAACATGATGGTGAGTTGCACGGTCTTCCGTACAAAGCTTCATATGGAGCCATACCGATACTGGATTGGTAGCTATTATTATATGCAAACTCTACTAGATGCAAATGGTCATCCCATGATCCACCAAAATCCAATATACAAGCTCTCAAGAGATCTTCCAATATACGATTCACCCTCTCCGTCAGACCGTCGGTCTGAGGATTGTATGCGGTACTGAGATGTGATTCTGACCCTAGAGCCTCTTGTAAGCTCTTCCATAACCCACTAGTGAACAACGGGTCTCGGTCACTCACAATGCTTTTAGGTACTCCATGAAATCTCACTACCCACTTCATATACAATTCTGCTAACTTAGCTGCCATTCTGGTCGATTTGACTGGTATAAATCTTGCACTCTTAGTCAATCGATCCACAATTACCCAAATGCTATCATGCCCCGATCTAGTCCTTGGTAACCCATCAATGAATTCCATTGACACTTGTTCCCATTTCCATTCTGGAATTTCTGATGGTTGCAACAACCCACTAGGCTTCTTTTGCTCGGCTTTAACTAGCTGGCAATTCATGCATTTGGATATAAACTTCGCAACATATCTTTTCATCCCTTCCCAGTAGTAAGTCTGCTTCATGTCTCGATACGTCTTATTACCACCGGGATGTATAGTCAGTTTTGAGTGATGACATTCTCTAAGAACTTCATCTCTCAAACCATTCACGTTGGGTACAACTAGTCTTCCATTCTTTCTAAGCCATCCATCTCGATCAAGCCCATACAAATTCATCTCCTCACCATCGATGTTCATCTCTAACTTGGAGATGATTTCTAATAGATTAGGATCGTCCCTCTGGATGGAACCAATCCGCTCTATCAAAGTGGGTCTGATCGCCAAACTAGCTAGCATGACTGGATCCAATTCGCGCTTTGGTCTGAAATCAAACCCGACGATATACTCCAGTTGCTTCCATTCAAGAAACATTGCCCCTAAACTGGCATGTCTCCTACTCAAGGCATCGGCTACCGCATTACCTTTCCCAGGTGTATATGCGATATCAAAATCATACGAAGCCAAGAACTCTAACCATCTCTGCTGACGGAGATTCAGATCCTTCTGGGAGAAGAGATACTTTAACGATTTATGATCGGTAAACAACTCAAATTTTTCTCCCAAGAGATAGTGCCTCCTCATCTTCAGCGCAAACACGATTGCTGCTAATTCCAAATCATGGGTAGGATACTTCTTCTCATGCGGCTTTAGCTGTCGACTAGCATAAGCTACAACCCTACCTCCTTGCATCAATACAGCACCTAGTCCGGTACCACAAGCATCTGTGTATACCGTCGTCTCTTCATTCCCCTTAGGAATGACTAGCACTGGCGCACGCGTCAACCTCTCTTTTAGACTCTTGAATGCATCCTCACACACTCCGTCCCAGACGAAGGACTGATTCTTCTTAGTCAACTGAGTCAACGGTGCAGCTATCTTGGAGAAGTCCTGGATAAACTTACGATAATATCCAGCTAATCCCAAGAAACTTCTTACATCTGTTGCATTCTTGGGCGTAGGCCAATCCTGTACCGTTGCCACCTTCGCAGTGTCCACGGCAATACCTCTCTCTGAAACAACATGACCCAAGAATCTCACTTCCCTTCTCCAAAAGTGACACTTGGAAAATTTCGCTTTCAATTGGTGTTTCCTCAACACCTCCATCACTATCCTCAAGTGTCCCTTGTGTTCCTCCTCTGTCCTTGAATAAACAAGGATATCATCCACGAACATAAGAACAAACTTATTCAACTGATCTCTGAATACTCGATTCATAAGATCCACAAAGTAGGCTGGTGCATTGGTCAACCCAAATGGCATGACCAACCGCTCATAAAATCCAGACGGCGTCCTAAATGCCGTTTTCGGAACACTCTCATCCGCTACTCATAGCTGATGAAATCCTGTCACGAGGTCCAACTGGGTGAACACTCTTGCTCCTTCCAGTTGATCAAACAAATCATCTATCCGCGGTAGAGGATACTTATTCTTCCTCGTTACCTTATTCAACTCGCGATAGTCCACACACAAACGAAGGGAACCATCCGCCTTAGTGGCAAACACAACTGGTGCTCCCCACTCGGAGACACTCCTTCTAATAAATCCCTTCTTCAAAAGATTGCTGACTTGCACCCCGAGCTCTCGCTGCTCCCTTGGTGCCATACGACGAAGTGGCATCACTATAGGTCTGGCATCTTTCACCAAATCAATACGGAACTCAATCTCTCAGTGTGGTGGAAGCCCGGTCACCTCCTCGAAGACGTCCGGATACTGGCCAACCACGGGCACATCTGATAGCTCATCCTGCGGGATGTCGAAGGAATTTACAAAACTAGCCATAACCCCATCACTAGGTAGACTACCAAACACTACCCTTCGCCCATCATCCGCCCTAACTGTCACCAAAAAGCCCTCATAGTCTACCACCACCCCATATCTTTGGAGCCAATCGACTCCCAATATAATGTCATACCCAGTAAAGCCAAAACAAAGCAATCACAAACAAACATGCATCCATGACTCGATAAGACCAAATTCATGCAAATCATACTAAGGCTAGTCGAGCCACCAATCGGGTTCGTCACAACCAACGGTCTATCGACTATCTCGGGTTCCAGTCCCAACCTATCTACTAGGTCACTATGTATGAAGGAACGGGAAGCCCCAGTATCAAACAAAACTCGAACTGGTACATCATAAATAGAAAGAATACCTTGAATAACAACATTCTTTCCTTTCTCCGCCGCAGTTGGGGCATTCGACGAAGAAGGAACAACATCAATAGCATATGCTTTCACAATCTGCTTCTCCTTCAGAGGTTGCAGACACTTATCCTTGAAATGTCCCACTTGACCACAGTTGAAGCACTTCTTATCTGCTGTCTTGGCCCGACAATCTTTAGCATAATGGCCCTTCTTACCACAGCTGAAGCACTCAACATCCTTCTTGTTCTTTTTCTGGCCACCCTTAGATTGGTCCTTCTTCCTCTTATTATGAGAGTTATTCTTGCCTCCACCGCCTGCTTGCGGCTTTGGCCCTCCTGCAGATGCAGCCTCAGCCTTTGACTTGGGGTAAAGACTCTCTGATCTCAAAGCTTTCCCCACAATTGATTCAAAAGTCTCATCGATGTGGTTGATAAGCCTTTCCCCCAAGTACCCATCCAAACCAGTAATGAACTTCTCGTTCTTCTTCTCGGGAGTATCAATAAGAGATAGCCCACACTTTGACAAGGTGTCGAACTCAGCAATATAGTCAGAAACTGCCCTACCATTCTGCTTGAGCTCTAAGAATCTCTTAAACAGCACTGACTTCTGGGCAGTTGGAATGAACTTCTCGCTAAAGCGAGCCTTGAACTGATCCCAAGTAACCTGATCTTCTGGAGTAGCTGTTCTAATGGCATTCCACCAATTCATCGCTCGCCCTTGCAGCTGACGAGAAGCTAGCCTTCTCTTCATCGCATCCTCAAGACCCAAGTCATCGAAGATACGGTCACAGCTATCCATCCAATCTTGAACATCTGTGGCTGATTCCGTCCCGTGGAACGGCTTCCCACCAAGGTTAGTGTAATCCTTGCACAACTTGGCGAAATCGACCCTAGGCGCCTGCACTACTGGGCCAACACAAACTCCAGGATTGGGAACTACCCCTTGCACTTCTCTAAGCATGTCTCTCATGAGGTCAGTAAACATCGCCCTCATGTCAGCAGCATTCCCATGGTTGGTCCCCCTACCAGCACCCCTGGTGTCTCGACTCATCGTCAATCTGAAAAAGGGAAACGATTAACGACCTTATAGTGGTGCTAGTGTAGTACGACTTCATCTTTATACTACTAATAGTATATACATATATAGCTTTGAAAACCAAAATAATCACAAATACGCGCTCTCATATACGTACTATCTCTCCCTAGTATCTTTCCCTAGGTTAACTACGCAACCTAGAGATCTGATACCAAATGTGACGGCCCGCCCCGCACCAACCGACATTTACTCCAAAGGTGCGCTGTACACATGTCCAGTTAGCACGGAACGGGTCGTCAGAAGGAAAAAAGGAAGAAGGAAATGAACCAACAAGGAACCTGTAAAATGTCTCACAGTGCATAGGATAAAATATAATAATAACATACTTGACATAAAACAGGTGAGACATTGCATAAGCTGAAACAACCAACATAGCAGCGGAAAATGTAAGTAGAGCTTATGATCCAAAGTTAAACATTATTACAACTTTTCAAACTGTCTCAAAGCAAAAGCAAGATAAAGGAGGTACACTACTAATGCCCAAGTAGCGACCACCAACGACACAGGGAGAATATAAATATCATACGTGGAAGCCTCTTGCCCGCTTCCGAATCAGCTACTCGCGCATCACCAGCTAACCTGTCTCTAGTCTGCTCGTGTGAGCACCCAGAGTAATAAGAGGAGACATAAAACTTTGGGTCAGACATAAAGCCTGGTATGAGCGATAAGCATCTAAAGTGAACAATAACAGGTAGACTAGAAACATACCTGAACCTGGACCTGCAACCAAAGAGTTAGCACTACATACTGTACAACACTCTTAGGCGCCATATCAAATGGTGTAAAGATACGGAGGTGGGGGTGTGCGTGTCATAGTGATGGCAAACAATCAAACATAGCATCCATCCTCACATCTCTCACTCAGTGCGTAAAGCATACGATATTCACCACTTCGATCACTCCACATACCTTGCTACGATCACTTTGCCCCATGAAGTCATAAATGGCTTCACTGCATTGATAACGTAGCCACTAATCCTTTTCTATGTCCACTTGCCCCATGGAGTTATTCATCCCATCTGCGCTGGCTCATAGCCTTACCAATTCTTTACTATGTCCACTTGCCCCATGGAGTTATTCACCCCATCTGCGCTGGCTCATAGTTACTATGTCCACTTGCCCCATGGAGTTATTCACTCCATCCGCGTTGGCTCATAGTCTTACCAATCCTTTACTATATCCACTTGCCTCGTTGAGTTATTCACCCCATCTGCGCTGGCTCATAGTCTTGCTACCATCACCTTGCCCCTCGAGTCATAATGACTCTACTGCAATGATAAGTAACCCATCATCCATTTTTAGTGGTGAATCGAAGTTACGAACGTCGACAACTCCTTAGCACACGTCCCGCAACAAAGTCCAACCATGAAGTGAACTCATCGGTTCCCAATTGGATCCTGAGCTCTAACTTCCCATATTGGACTACCTTTGCATCACGGGTTATTGGTCAATACTGGGTCGGGTCGGATTCCCTTCAAGCCATCGGTTCGGGTCGGGTTTCCCTACGTTGCGTCGTTCATGGTCCTCCTCTGGCAAGGTTCGATTTGGGTCCACTTCATCACGTCGGTTCGGGTCGGGTGTCCCACTTCGGGTCGGGTCGGGTGCCATCTCCCATCCCGTTCGTGCTTCCGCTCCGATCCGCTTCCTCGCCCTTCATTGGTTCCGATCCGATCCTCCTCCTTTAGTCGCTCCGATCCCCCTCCTTTATCCGATCTGATCCCAATATTACTAGCATGGCCTTCCTTTTTGCCAGATTTCTCAAGTGTCAAGTTCCGAACCGATCGAATCCCTTGCCCAGTTCAGTTATCCGATCCGTGCCACCATATCTGATCCGATCCGTAACCTGCACTGTTTCCTGAAGCTTTTCCCGCAAGTGTTTACGCCATTCGACGACGTTTTCAACCATTCTAACTATTGAAATCAATCACAAAGCATATCATACCGTCATAGCAACATACATAATCAACCGCAAACACCAAAACATCAATATGATAGGTTAAAATGGATCAAACATACCCAAAACCCCATATTTTCCCCTTAAGCATGTTTAGGTGAAACTAATGATAGGATTAGCAAAACTTAACCAAATTAGCCCAAATTCATATAAGAGGTCTAAACATCATTTAGGAATTTATGAACATTTTTCCCGAATTCTATCATGTTTAAATTCGCTAATTAACACTAATTACCCTTAATTAGCCATAATTAGTGAGAAACTATGCAAATCACTCACCTTAGCCACAAACAAAACTAAGATCTGAAATAAAGCTCTGATTTGATGTGAATCACGATGCTAAACAGCAACTCCAATGTTGATTTAGTGTAGATCTCCCTTGATTTGATGTTGCTAAGCTTAATCCTTGATCAAAAGATGATTTGGAGGTGATTTGGAGGTTAGAGGCCATTTCTAGGGTTTCTTGGAGATAAGTGGAGGCTAGAAAACTGAAATGGAATGATTCTCTAACTCATTTCAGCCTCCCCATAACCCTAATCCCGAAATGGGTTATGGGCCTATCCACTAATCACCCTATTTGGCCCGGTTAAGCAGTTTTTCACCTTCCAAACCTTAATTCAGCCATATCTCCCAAACGGTAAGTCCGTTTGACTATTATGACCACTCTACGGAAAGGTAAACCATCAAACGAATCTAATGGAAGTGGTTTCCGGTCAAAATTCCTTTCAAATCAAAAGTTATGGCCAAACCAGTACCAACTATGGGCAAAATGGTCATTTAAAAATCGGGAAAAATCATGAACATGGGAAATGACTCTAATAGATGATTCCCAAAGTTACATGACCATATGACTTCATATGTGAAAGAAATAAATATTCTACGATCCTCCGATGCGTAGAATACGGGTCGTTACATTTGGAATCTAGCAATATCTTAACATTCCGGATCCAACAAAAGTGGTTTCGTCGAAAACAGAGGTCATTTGCAAAATTTCCATTTTTAAGGGCTCAAAATTCCATAGCGACTATTCTGAATTTTCAACTGGGCATAACTTGTTATCCCTGCTATGAAATTTGGATTTTTTGGATTCGTTGGAAAGATATTCTCAATTAGATTCTAATATTTTTGGTTTCACTAAAATCCGATTTATTTTGAATCCTGTACATTCATTTGAAATTTGAAATTTGAAATTTGAAATCGAAATTTCGAACTACCGCGCCATTTTCAATTCCTTTTATAATTGAAATAAAATATTTATATTCTAATGTCGATTCAAATAAATATATTCATTCTAATTCTATTAAAAATAAAATTCGTCGTTATTATTTAAAATAATTCATTTTAAATATTCAAAATTCACTAAAATTTCCAAAATAAATTTTTTAAATTGGCTCAGATTTCCGGGTTATTACACGACTAGTTTGGAAAACCTTAATTTTGTTTAAATTGTGAAAAAATATTTGAATAAAAGAATATTCTGGATTGGAATGTGGCATATGTTGTGGTTTTATAGCACTTGTTTATAAGATACGCGTATTATTCAGAAAGACCAGGTTTATCCCATTCTGAATAATTGATACGGCGATTAGTCGACGATGAAGACGGTGACCGAAGACCAGAGACCTTCACATCGTTTAGATGATTACTGATGTCTTCATTGGACTGTGCACCCAAGACAAAGTAATAAGTGTTGATCGTCCAGACGTACTTGGAGATCGACTGGATATGTGAGGACCTCTCTCCTTTATTGGACATATGGGATGAGGAATAAGGTGCCTCCGATTTCGTTTAGATCCAGAATGAACTAGTAAATGGATGTGTGTTAGACATTGGATTTTATTATGTGTTGATTGATTTCTATTAGATATATATCTGTTTGGTAGAGGAGAATTTATTCTCTTGCTTAACACCCTTCTATGTGACGTACAAGCTTGGAGGTTATATATCGATAGACATCAGTCGCGTGGCGTGAATTGTCAGTGTGACATGCTGAGATGCAAATGATCAAGGCTTTTGTTGAAAAGAAGAGTCTTGTTTTTGATGATCAAAGCACAGCTTTAAATAGCATAGCTTTGTGTGTAGCATTAATTCACGAGCCTCACACCCCGGTATGAACCAGAAACAGGAGAGGACTACAAGGAGAACATGCGTTTCTTTCTAGCTAGGAGTGGTGTCGTGGTATGGAGCCCAGACATTTTTACTTATGTGGATGTTGCAAAGCGAGGTACCTCGGATATATTGGTCACTATGGGGCCGATGGATGGATATGGTCGACATACTGACCAGACATATGCCCCATAGGGCGGGGAAACATATTGTTCAGGAATTACTAGTCCTCAAACGTAAGAAGGACTGATCCTGAAGATCCAAGGGTCGATGCATTCTGATCCCGAGGCAAGGACTAGAGCGTCTCGAATTCGGTAAGGAAGATCCCTTGCGTTGGTTCATAGATGGAATCCAAATGCCAATACGTGAAATTTCGATTTTGATTGTAGAACTAGTATGGCGACATAATAGGATTGGGTGTTGTGTCGTCTATGGTTGTACATTTATATTTGAAGTTGTTTTATACAACTTTACACATATAATAGTATCAAAATGATTTTTTTTAACGTACCGAGCATTTTTGGCTATTATAAGGGAAAACTCTATCCTTTGGCTTGTGTTGCATTGTGTGATAGGACCTGAGTATCATAATAGCTTCAATTTTCCAAAAAGCATTGCGCTGTTTGTTTTATTCATAGGTATTCTCGTAAGGAAACCTACTCCGTGTTATATGGCATGGTCCCTTGATTTACTCTATTTATAAAGTAAAGTTTTAAATAACTGTTTTAGTTCTCACACCAGTACCATGACTGACCTGGAGTTTATTGTTTTAACCTAAACTCTAGGTGCCCGTGTTTTCCACATGTGCAGCTAGTAGTTGGGTTATTTTGCAGATATTTCTTTTCTAGGATCCTGGATTTACGGCTGGAGCTATATTCAGAAAGCTTTGTAGCCGTATATTTCTTTTAGTTGTGTTATGTATTATTTTTCCGCTTCTATGTAATGTATTTTAAATCTCTGTTATTTTTCTAATGTATATTATTTATTCATACTCTGTTATGTTCTTGTACTCTGATGTAATTGTTGTAATAAGCAATGAAATATTTTTTCATTTGTGTTCCAGTTGGTCTTGTTCTCAATGTAGTCCGCGTTCTTGTTCGGTTTAGGCCAACCGGGAAGTTCGTGAGACTACATTTGATATCAGAGCTTTGGTTTACAGAGCTCGAGAACAAGGCACATTAGAACCAAACGAAAGAATTCATCGGAGATTTGATTAGTAACGTCCAATGAGAATGACCTGTTAGAGATAGGGTTTGTATTGCCCTAGAATAAGTTGGAAGAGTGTTATTTTAAAATAAAAATGAAAACAAATTTAATTTTGAAAATTATATCATATAATACGTATTTGAGTATTTATTTTATTTTGAATTTGGATAATCGAGTATATGACGATTTTGTATATGCGCCTAGTAAGCGTGTATTCGAAGCTTCAAATATACTGGATAGATATAGAATCACACCCTAATCACTAGGAGATGATCCTGGTAATTGTGATCACATTACCAGTGCTTATGTTAGAGTTTCGAAAGTGGGATATCTATATATTTCCAAATGACTGATGTGAGAACAAAAACTACATAGGGTTTATTGTTGGGATTTGGCAATAAAAATTGGATTTTTGAGAATATATATTTAAGATATTTGATTGAAGAGCTATTCAATTAATTGATTGCTGGTTGTGATGGATGATTATTAATTCCACTAATAAAACCAATATGATAATGAAAAGGTAAAATTTAGCCAAATTGAGTTTGATATTGAATTGAATTGAAAATTGATTGGAATTGCATACATATACATGCATATGTATGTATGTATGTATGTATGTATGTATGTATATATCGAACAGGTTATAGCAAGGAAGCTAAGAAGAGGAATAAAACTGTATGCCCAACAAATAGGTACATATTTACTGTATTTCTTGGGTTTTGATGATTTTATGAGCCGATTGGCTTTTCTTTTTAGATGATGATGGCCTTGTGAGGCAAGTTGCAGTTTTAAAGGTCTCCCCGTACAAAGGAGGTTATGGCGAAATTTTACAAAAATTTAGGGTGTTATCCAAATTTTAGAAAAACTAGAAATTCTTAAAAACTGAAAAGTTGAAGAATGAAAGTTGAGTTGATTTGTTAAACAACTTTCAGCTCCGTTCCTTTTTGAGGACGAAAAGATTTTAAGTGGGGGAGATTGTAACAAACCGGATTTTCAGAACCAAATTAAATTTTTTATTTTAGCTATTTTAACGGATTTTGAATACTTAAAATGATTTTTTTAAATAATAACGACTACAAATTTATTTAAATCAGAATTAGAATGTATAAACTTATTTCAGTTATAAATAGAGTTTGAAATGGCGTAGTAATTTGAAAATTTGATTTTTAATTTCAATTGAATATACAAAATTCATAATAAATCGGATTTCTGTAAAACCAGAAATAGTTGAATCTATTTAATTATATCTTTCTAATGAATGTGAAAAATAAAGATTTAATAATATAAATTGAAAGTTAAGTCCAGTTTAAAATTTAAAATAGTCATATGGAATTTAATTATATTTTAAATTATATATAGCCCTTAAAAATAGCCATTTTGCTGACGACTTCCCTTTTCGACGAAACCACTTTTGTTGGATCCGGAATGTCAAATTATTGTTATATTCCAATTATCATACTTTTTAGAATTAATATGTGAGATTGGTGAATTTAAATGTGTTTGGTAATTTCAGTTTAAATTTAATCGACTGGAAAATGACCATTTTTCAAATGGCCTCCAAATTCGGAGAAATTAGTTTTGTTAGGACTGTATCGTCAAAACATTGCTAGATGTATTTTTCTGGAACTTTTGGAGTCAGTATATGGCCCCGATAAATTAAAATGTATGTTCAAATTCAATATATATTGATTTATATTTAATTTAAAGAAAAACTGATCATAATAGTCGAATTGGCTTACGAGACATATCCCATTATGTATAGAATGGGGTTATTTAGCTAGGGGCGACAGTCGTTGGATTTGATTTCGAGTTCGGATTGAAAAACGGATAATATTGGAATTAAAGAAATTAAAATAATTTAAAAATATAAATAGACCAATCACATAATTTCTAAAACCATAAAATCCATTATCGAGACCCGCCCGTTCAAAGCAGCCGACGGTGTAATTTGCTCCCCGATTCAATCTCGTTTTTCTTTCAATCTACGAAGAATCAATTCATGAAACCAAAACAAAAATCAAAGATCTATCTGAGGGCTTCAAATCCACGGTGGTTTGATGATCTATAGTTTTGGAATTTAGGAGAATGTTGAACCCAAAGGTGCAGTTTTCGAATGACATTTTTGGCTCTAGGGGTTGATCGAGCGGCGTACAACTCGGGCGTGGTGGCGCACCAGGAGGCGCAGCGTGGGGGCGGTATCGATCAGGTTCCGGTCACCAGTGGTGGCTGAAATCCCAAGCCCTAGCGACGAACAATGGGTTTGAGCAACCCAGTAATAACGACAAAGAGGAGGACAACGTTTTTATTAATGTTATTAAAAGGTTAAGTATATAATTTGTTTAATTAATCACTCGCTTAATTATCCAATGTATTTATCATCATATCTTTTGCATATGAGGTCCAAATCACGCGAAACTGGATCCTTGCGATCGTGGAGGCGAGAGCTTCATAACAAAATTGACTGGGATAGAAATAGAGCACGTTGGAAATTCAAGCAGATATAAAACCAAATCGTCCTTTAAAGAATGACGGAGTGGAAACCGTTGTGAGAACTCCTTCTCACTCTAATTATTTTACAATTAAATATATACTAGGATGTAGACGGGGCTTAGAAGCCCCTGACACTATTTATTGTAAAACTATGGTTGTTTGTTTGGATTGAATAGACTGTATTGTGGAATGGATAGTATTCTGTTGAATAAAATATTTGAACAATAAAAATATCATTTTTATTGTATAAATAAAATATATAAAATATTCACGTGTTGAATAAAATATTTGAAGAAAAAAATATCATTTTAATTGTATAAATAAAATATATAAAATATTCAACTGTTGAATAAAATATTTGAACAATAAAAATATCATTTGTATTAAATGTATGAACTATATAAAATAGTGAAGTATTGAAATAAATATTTTATCGTTAAAAATATGATTTTTAACGTATAGGTGAATGGCATAAAATTCTCCTGAAATGAAAATAAATATTCATTTATAAATCAGACGATTTATTTATCTACACCCATTTAACTGACATGGACTGGGACAATAAATTTCACACATCGTCCAACCGTACAAATAATATTCAGTATTTGTTGGTTGAAACCCACACGGGTATTGGGATGATATTCGACATACACTAATCCCCATTGTTTAGCTGTATGTAAATCGATGGGTTGACAGACTGTTGTAAGCATTAATTATTTATATTTAATGCTTATGCAGTGTGTACTGCACTTTGGATGATGGTTGACTATGTATATTTTTGTTGTGTACATGTGTGTATGAAATCCATATAATTAACATTATATGGTAATTGACTGTGTCTAATTCCAATTCTGAAAGAACAAATATTTTAAAATAACGAGTATTTTGAAATAACATATATTTTAAAATAAGATTCAGTGAAGGATTAAAATGTGAATTGGATGTCCGATTTTGGATGGACACGAAAATATTGAAATATGGGAAGCCGTATTGATTAGATATATGCCATTTTGACGTGAACGATATTTGTATCGATTTTATTCATTTTTATATTGAATATCGAAAAGGAAATTATTTTAAAATTTGATATTTTGATAATGTTATCATTTATATTATAATGGTAAGTGGCATTCAGTTTTGATTTAAAATTGAAATGAAAGTGGAAATCGTTTTAAAACGAAATTATAATCGATTTATGAAAGACGTTTTAAATGCTAGTCGACGAAATATATATAATATTATATATATATATATATATATTTAATGGCCGGAACGGAACGCGTCGCGCTGCGACCATTCGCGAATTTCGACCATTGACTTCGAAATGACATTACGGGAGATCAGACTGTCAGATTTTCCTAAAACTGGAACCATTGGGTTCGTATCGAAAAGAGCTTTCCAATGAATATAAGAGTTTTGAAGTCTAACGGTTGGGTTTGGAATTATGTCCAAATCAAATTTGGAAAAGGTCGTTATGGATGCAATTCGGTGGCCGTTATTGGAAACCAACTGTACCGGCCTTGATAAAATTATTAAAAATACTAATAATTTGTGTAAAATAATATTAAATGATTTGGAAAGAATTTGGATGAAAAATTCTATGTTTATAAAGAGAGAAATATATTTTTATCAAAATGAACTAGTTATTAACTAGAATAATAATCCCATAGTTTTGAAGAAATAAATTGGATTTGAAATGATTTTAAAAATAACCAGAATTTTCCAATGAATAAATTGGAATTGATTGGAATGGAAATAATCTTCAAGATATTTCGATATTGGATTCCGTGGTTATACAGATATTGTTATGGGAATTTGAAAGATACAGATATCGTTATACCCAATACGATATCCGTTTAATTTCAGAATTTGATATTGAATATAAGCCGATATAATTTATATTCAGAGCCTTGCATCTAATATTAAATTGGATTTTGGGTTTGTCGTGAATGGTGTCTTCATTAACACTGTTCTTAAACTAAGTTGAGAAAGGAATAAATCTTTTAATTAAGATTTAAATAAATTTACCAATTAATTATCATTTAATTGGAACAAAACGGAATGTGAATTGGGTTTACTGTGAACCGTGTTTTTAACGACATTCATTCTTTAACCCAATTAATAGTAAAATGTGATTTGGAATATATAAATCTTTTAGTAAGATTTAATGGAAAAATTCCAAAGTAAATTTTCCAATTTAATAAAATAAATTGGAATGGAATGGAATTCGATTTGGTAATAATCGAAGTGAACTCCTATGGAGGAAGACCATTACTATATATGGAATTTAAAAGGCTTTGCTGTTCTTCCATTTATATTATTGGTCTGATACAAAAATTGATATCGATTATATATTGATATGTTTTCCGTGAATATTCCATAATAAATGGAATGTGATTTTGGGTTTATCATGAACTGTGTTTTAAATGACATTAGTTCTTTAACCCAGGTAAAGACAGGATTACATGTCTAACATTGTATTTCAAATTGTATTGTTGATCTATGCTAAATATATATCTGTTTGTTGGAGAAGAATTTATTCTCTTGCTTAACACCCTTCTCTGAGACGTACGAGCTTAGAGGTTATATATTGGTAGAATTCAGTGGTACGGTGTAAATGGTCGATGCGGCATGTTTGATTTCCCAAACTTAAATAATCATTGAGTAATGATTTATGAGATCAAAATTAAGTGAGTTTTAATGAATCTTTAATTAGATTGAAAAGTGAATGCGATAATTTAAATTATCAAATTTGGGAAATGATCGAGAATGGAGTATCACCAGTTTGCTCCAAGCGATAGTTAAATATTTAATTAGATTTGAACGTGAAATGATAATTAATTTTACTGATAACACCATGTGTTAGATATGGAGTATTACCAGTTTTCTTCCATGGGATGAATAGGTTGGGATTGGGAAATAAAAGAAATGATTTCTTTGGTAAGGTTAGCTAATCCCGACTAGTTTGGAAAACCATAATTTGGTTTAAATTGTGAAAAGAATATTTGAATAAAAGAATATTATGGATTGGAATGAGCCGTATGTTGTGTTTTTACATCTCTTGTTTATAAGATACGCGTACTATTCAAAAAGTCTGGGTTTATCCCATTCTGAATAATTGATATGACGATAAGTCGACGATGAAGACGGTGACTGAAGATCGGAGACCTTCACATCGTTTGGAATATTACTGATGTCTTGATTGGGCAGTACACCCAAGACAAGGTAATAAGTGGTGATCGTCCAGACGTACTTGGAGATCGACCGGTTATGCGAGTACCTCTGTCCTGTATTAGATATATGTGATGAGGAATAAGGCGCATCCGGTTTCGTTCAGACCCAGAACGAACTAGTAAATGGGCGTGTGTCTGACATTGGACTTTATTCTGTGTTGATTGATTTCAATTAAATATATATATATATATATATATATATATATATATATATATATCTGTTTGGTGGGGGAGAATTTATTCTCTTGCTTAACCCCCTTCTCTGAGACGTACGAGCTTAGAGGTTATTTATTGATAGACCTCAGTCGTGTAGCGTGAATTTTCAGTGTGGCATGCTGAGATGCAAATGATCAAGGCTTTTGTTGTAAAGCAAAGTCTTGTGGTTGATGATCATAGCACGGCTTTAAATAGCATAGCTTTGTGTATAGCGTTAATTCGCGAGCCTCACACCCCTGTATGAACTAGAAACGGGAGAGGACTTGTGAAACCCCACCTCCGTTAAGGTCACTCACAAAGGGAATGCCTTAATTTTGGTGGAGAGTTTATTGTGTATAGAACAAAAAAGTAAACAAGACAGATAAATATATTAGTGCTTAGAAAATAAAAACCACTTTTATTGCAACGGAGAAATAGTTTGGCTACATCACAACAAAAACAAACTACAAAACCAAATACACTTATTATCCATCTTGACAAACAAGTTCTGAGTACATAAAATAAAAGACATAACCCCAACATAAAATAGCCATAAATAAGATAGGCTGAACTTTACTTCAGCAATCCAAGCAACTTCCAAAAGAGAGAGATAAATCCGTCCAAATCAAGCCCCACTAGTACTAGTCTCACCCTGAGCACCTTGGGGGGGGGGAGGGAGGAAGAAAAGAGGTAGAAACAAAGGGGGTCAGACGTAAAGTCTGGTGAGTTCAATAACTTTAACAATATGATCATTAAAGTAACTAAGATAAGGCATAAGCTGGAAAATAAGGAAATGACTATGAAAAAATGGGCATCATAGAGTAAACAAATGAAATAAGATGCACAAAGATAAATTTAAAGGCGCACCTAATCACTCTAAGATAATTACTACATTGCACCAAGCCAAACACCCTAAAAGTTGATCTCGCCTACAGAACTTAATAATGATAATGTTAGTTTCGTGTACCCCTAGCTTCCTTCATAGGCGCCGTCTGCCCTTATCTCCACTAGGTGTACCCGCTACCCTTATTCGATCGGCTCCCTAACTCGTAGATAACCGTGCTGGCCCCACAGTGGGGTGTATCACTCCCCAAAGTGGCAACCCGATACCACCAAAAATGCACGGCTTATATCTACATGATGCAACAACGTCTTACCTACCAGCTCGGGGCCACACACGCACATGACCCCGTTGGACTTGCGTTGCCACCGCTAACTTGTTTTGACCTCTTACAATCAAACCCAGTAGCATGTCCCGTCCTCGACTCGGGTCGAGCCCACAAAGATACTTAATGGTTTACTGGTTTGAAAAGGGCCCATATGCATGACACAAGCTTTCACCTATGCTTGGTCCCCTCTAAGGTTTTCCCCACTTAACCCCATTCTTATTCATGTCTTCTTACATGTTTCAATCTTGGTTAAGTGCATCTAATTGTATTTCACATGCCACGTTAGGCACCCTCTTAATTTCACATGCCACCCAAGGCACCCACTTAACCCCCCATGTCCCACCACATGTTTACCTGGTTAAGTGTTTCTTAATTCATTAACACCGTAACCTTATAAAGGCCTCCCACATTAGACTGACATTTGTGGCTGCGGGACTTGCCGGGCGGGTCTGGGCAGTCTTACACCACAAACTAGCCTAACCTTGTGTCTTTAATACTGTTACGCATTTAATTCATGCCTTTGACCTCTCACATTAGACTGGCATTTGTGGCTGCTGGATTTGCCGGGCGGGTCCGGGCAGTGTTTGAAACACCTTACCTCCATTAAGGTCACTCACAAAGGGAATGCCTTAACTTTGGTGGAGAGTTATAGGTACAAGACACAGAAAAATTTACAAGAAAAAATTTACAAGACAGATAAATTTTTGCAGCAGAATCCAAATATTTATTTCATACGTAGTTCAATACAAAAGCATTACATCAAATTTTCTCAAAACAACTTCAAAACATTACACCATAATTTCTGTCTTGATTATTCAATAAAAAGTAAAAATGCATAAATCCCCAAGGATCATATCCAATTCCATAGCCAATGCAAGAGAGTCCAAGTCATACATCTACTTTCTTGAAGCTCGTAAAGAGTCTGATCAAGCTGGAGTATTTCCTCCCTCTGGACCTGAGGGGGAGAAAACGGAAGAAAAGAAGACGAAAGGAAACGGGTCAGATAATAAGTCTGGTAAGTTCAGTGGTTACTAGTATTTAAACAAGAAAAGGGATCATGACAGTGATAACATAACATAGGACAATACCCTAATATAAGATAAGAGGGACGTGTGATCGCACCCATTACTATAGTCACTGCACCTACTTAAACATTGGTTCAACCAGCCCACGTGTTTACAACAAACGATCCCCTTACTGATCGGCTCCTACTCGTATGCATTCATGTCCTGTGTCATTCGGCCCCCGCTTGACTGTAGCTACCTGTGCTAGTCCCACAATGGGGTGTATCAGTCCCTTTGGTGGCAACCCGACACGATTCAAGATGCACAGTGTACACTACTGATGCCCAGTGCCTAACTCTTCCACTTCGGAGTACGTGCACGCCCATACTCCGCCGGAACCTACACTAGCCCACCTACCGCCGACGTTTTGACCGCTTATAGTTCAGCCCAGTAATCATGCCCCACCCTGCCTAGTTCAGGGTACCATGATACTTCTATGTGGGTTACTGCTGAAATGGGTCTCCGTTACTAGGGTTTTCAAATCAACATGTTTATCTGGTTAAGTGTCCAAGTTTGCCTAACCCAGCCCATTCGTTTTAGTTAACATGTTGAATCGGTTAAGTGTTTCCCTAATGTACTTAACCCTACCAATCCCGACTTAGCTTTAATTTATTAAAGCACCAACCACTCACATTAGACAGGTCTTGTTGTGGTCACTGGATATGTCGGACGGTTCCGGGCAGATTTACACCATATCTAAGTCTAACCTCGGGTTCTTTTTGGGCTTGATGCACTAACCACCCATTAGACTAGTCTTGTTGTGGTCACTGGATATGCCAGTCGGTTCTGGGCATATTTACACCACAACTCAGTCTAACCTCGGGTTAGGCATATTCGTCTTTTCTAAATTCATATTTTTCTATATATGTCAAATTTCTTTATGTAAATTAATTTTAATTTACTCATGCCATACTTATCTTTTCAAATATTGCTCACAATAAATGGTATATCAAATACACCATTTTATGAACAAACCTATGCCATGTATTTTCATGCTTCCCCATCGTTATCCCCGTAGAACGTACGTATGAATTACATAAAATGTTGGGCTAACCAATTAGCCTAAACCCATAAACAAAAAGGGGTAATAAGGAACATGACATAAACATTAAATAGCATACATTAAACTTATCACATGTAACTTGGCATAGATGCATCATTATTTCAACAAAACAGGTAAAGGTGAACTTGTGACTAATTATGTAAACTTGACATGGGTCTAACATGTAGGTTTAACACATAAACAAGATTTTAAACCACAATTTAACATACTAATTTATGCATGTCAAAGCATAAGAAAGCTACTCTAACCATTTTTAAATTGCAACTTAGCACGACAACTTATGTGTGTTAAACATAAGAGGATTGCAATTCCAACTTTCTACAACATAAATAGATTCAACTTGACATGGTTCTAACTATTCATGAATGTTAATCTACATGTAAGCATGTGATTTAGATCCTAGACTTGCAAATAACCATAAATTACAACATGACATGTTTCACCATTTTGTTGGCATAATAAGTTCTTAACCCAAATCGTAGTAACATACAATGTTGTACATTACCTAAGCATATAGACATGAAATATACAACATGTTCATCGGCATAAGCATATAGAAATATACAACATGTTCACCGCCACAAGCATATAGACAAGATTAATTACAACGATAGTTTAAGATAGACGAGAATCAAATCTTATACATACGCATCATACTATACCCCAATTACAACATGTCCTGATTAATCGAAGAATGTTTAAATCTGCGTAACAACTAACTTACAAACTAAAAGAAATTCTTGCGTTCTGAAATCTGAATTCTGAAATTTGAGATGCACGCCTTTGATGAAGGTCGTTGAATTAAACTAGTTTTAATTTGATTCTTGATTCAAGTTCTTTAACTCGTCTTTTGAATTGAAAAGGCTGATGGCTACTCCAAGTCCTCCATTGACGGCATTTCAGTTCTAGGTTTATTTTTCTGTTTGTTTTTAGGTTAGGCATTGAGTTGTTTATATAGAATTTCAGTTTGATTATAGTCGTCAGATGAACCTAGGGTTAATCATAGCTACTCAGACCTGATCAGGCCCATCCAGAAACCCTAGTGACTCAGCAGTGAGTCAGAAATCATTCAAATTTCAGATTTGGCCGGGGGCCAGGTCGACCCCCAGGTCGACCTCAAGGGAGGGAGGTCGACCCCCTGGTCGACCTACCTGGGCGGGAATTTTCCCGCCCAGCTCGCTTCTGGCTTCTGTTTGAATTTTGAACTTGTTCTTTCGAGCTGTTTGAATTTATTCGAATTTCTGAAACTTCTGATAGCCATAACTTCTTTATACGAAGTCCAATTCTTGCAAACTTGGACTCTATCTCAACCAGAATTCCGAGACAAACACAATGGAAAAGTCGTTTCCCTTAATTTTCACATTTTAAATTAAGTATCATAGGATTTATTATTATAACGTTAATAGAAAGTACGGGGTGTTACATTCTCCTCTCCTTTTAGGATTTCGTCCCCGAAATCTTCAAGTCGAGAAGAACTTATATCCTACCATCCAATCACCCATCTACTCAACCATCAAACAGAGGCATCCATTATCCTTAAAAGATTTCTAATGCTTCATGATCATATGCATTGTGTGTGTATATGTCCTTATCTAATGCAAAATCAGGCGGTCTACTGATTCAGTTGACCTCCTTAATGCAAATTATGTCAGTGCCATGAGTCCATTATGAATGCAATTTTTCCTACTCAAAATTTCTTACATGAGTGCACAACCATTCTTACAAATGCAACGTCCATATGACATCCCATCAAGTTTTAATCCATAAACCAATACATATATGCATATGCAATATGGAAGTGACTGAGCCGATCTAGTACCTAATGTGTGTGTATATGCATCCACTAGCAACCACTTGCAACCATTAATCATAACATGTTTCAATTACATGTTTACATCCAAATAGGTTCCTACCTAAGGATAAAGGATAGGATCGAGGAGATATACCTAAAAAGATAGATACGAGCATAAACTTGAGAAAAAAGAGATTAAAGACGTACCCTCAAAAACAAAAGGGTAGGTTGCACGTATAAGATCCTCAGTTTCCCAAGTCGCATCTTCCTTGGCGTCGCTCCATTGAACTTTGACAAGCTTAACTTCACGGTTGCGTAGTTTCCTGACCTCTGTTCCCAAGATGTGGGTTGGAACTCTTCTCACAGTTGCTTCTCGTTCAACTTCAACTTCTTCTAGCATACTTGGTTCTACCACTTCCGCAGACTCATGTAAGCACTTCTGCAGGTGAGAGACATGAAAGACATTGTGAATCCCGGCAAATCTTTCGGGCAGCTGTACCCTAAAAGCCATCTTCCCAATCTTCTCGATGATAGGGAACGATCCTACAAATCTTGGTGCTAACTTTTCTGCGAATCCAAAGCGAACGACGTTCCTCAAGGGAGATACTTTAAAAAACACCTTGTCTCCAACTTCGAATTCAAGGTCAGTTCTCCTTTTGTCTGCTAGGACTTCTGTCTATCTTGGGCGGTCTTCATCCTTCTTTGTATCAAGTCTACTTTCTCTGAAGTCTCCCTAATCATGTCTGGTCCAAGTATGAGCTTGTCTGTTGACTCCCACCAGCAAGTTGGTGACCTGCACAGTCTTCCATATAAAGCTTCGAAAGGTGCCATGCCTATGGTGGCTTTGTAGCTATTGTTGTACGCGAATTCCACCAAAGGTAGATGATCCTCCCAGGTACCTTCGAAGTCAATAATGCATAACCTCAAGAGGTCTTCTAATACTCTGTTGACTCTTTCCGTCTGGCCATCGGTTTGAGGGTGATAGGCCATGCTTAAGCATAACTGTGTGCCTACATCTCTTGTAAGCTCTTCCAAAACTCACTCGTGAAGATAGGGTCTCGATCACTCACTATGCTGGAGGGGATCCCATGGAGTTGAACTATCTCCTTAAGATATATGAATGCTAGAGATGAGGCAGTCCTTCTACTCTTGACGGGAATAAAGTGGGTGCTTTTTGTGAGCCTGTCCACTATTACCCAAATGCTAGTATTGCCCGATCTTGACCTAGGCAACCCATCTAAAAAGTCCATTGAGATGCTATCCCATTTCCATTGTGGGATCTCTAGAGGATGGAGCAGACCACCAGGCTTCTTCTGCTCTGCTTTGACTTGTTGGCATATTAAAAATTCAGAAACAAATTCAGCTACGTATTTCTTCATGCCATTCCAAATGAAAACTCTTTTGATATCTTTATACATTTTGTCTCCGCCTGGGTGTATGGTCAGCTTGGAATGGTGTGCCTCTTCTAGAACCGTCTTCACCAAGCCCCTTCCCTGTGGGACACATAGTCTTCCATCTCGTCTTAACCAGCCCTTGGCATCCATGGAATATCTATTGAGGTGACTAGAAGTCTCACCCCTAATTAATTTGTCCATTACTTCGGCTAGCTGAGGGTTTTCTCTTTGCGCGGCTCCGACTGAGTCTAATAAAGATGGTCGCACTTCTAATGTTGCTACCAAGCCGGGTACAAAGTCAGTGGAGGGTCTGAAGTTAAAGCTTGCTATGAACTCCAAGCTTTGCCTTTCCACAAAGAGAGGGATTAAGGTTAGCTTCTTTCTACTTAAGGCGTCTACTACTGCATTGCCCTTGCCAATAGTGTAGGAAATCTCAAAATCGTATGAGGCAAGAAACTCCACCCATCTTTGCTGCCTCAAATTGAGAACCTTCTGCGAGAATAGGTATTTCAACGATTTATGGTCAGTATACAGTTCAAATTTATCACCTAGTAGATAATGGCGCCAAGACTTAAGCGCAAAAACGATGGCTGCTAACTATAGGTCGTGGGTCGGGTAGTTTTTCTCATGTACTTTCAACTGTCTTCCACCATATGCCACTACCTTCCCTTCTTGCATCAGAACAGTGCCTAGTCCTGTTCTGCATGCATCTGTGTATACTTGAACATTTTGCTTCCATCAGACAATGTCAGAACTGGGGCTGTTGTTAGAACCATTTTCAAACGTTGGAAAGCAATGTCGCAATCCAAGTCCCAATTGAAAGCTAGGTTCTTCTTTGTCAATCTTGTTAGTGGAGCTGAGATTTTTGCAAAATCTTTGATGAACTTTCGATAAAAGCCTTCTAGCCCGAGAAAGCTTCGGACTTCGGTTGCGTTTCGAGGAACCTTCCAATCTTGCACAGCAACCACTTTTGCGTGGTCCACAGCTATACCCTCTTTGGACACCACATGTCCAAGGAACCTAACTTCTTCTCTCCAGAAATGGCATATGGAGAATTTCGCCTTCAACTGATGTACACGGAGAGTATCCATGACTTCTTTTAGATTCTGAGCTTGCTCTTCCTCATTCTTTGAGAAGATCAAAATATCGTCTACGAAGACCACCACAAACTTATTGAGGAACTCTCGGAACACCCTGCTCATTAAATCAACGAAGTAAGCGGGTGCGTTTGTCAAGCCAAAAGGCATGACAAGCCACTCGAAGAAACCATCGGGAGTTCTGAATGCGGTCTTATCAATTGTGTCTTCAGCCACTCTTAGCTGATGAAACCCGGTAGCTAAATCTAATTGGGAGAAAACAGATGCACCTACAAGTTGATCGAACAAATCATCTATTCTTGGGAGTGGGTGTCTGTTCTTCTTGGTCAGCTTGTTTAGCTCTTTGTAATCAACGCACAGGCAAAGCGAACCATCAGCTTTGGTTGTGAACACTACCGGAGCACCCCATTCAGAAATACTCCGTCTTATGAACCCCTTTTCAAGCAGCACTTTGATTTGCTTGCTGAGCTCGTTTCTCTCCCTTGGGGCCATGTGCCTAACGGGTAAAGCAACGGGCTTTGCATTATCAACGAGATATATGCGGAAGTCTATCTCCCGCTTCAGAGGTAAGCCCTTTACCTCTTCAAACACATCCAAATATTCACGGACTATTCTTACAGACTGCAAGTTCTCGATAGACGCATCAAGTGATTCTAGATAACTAAGCATGATAGAGTTCATAGGATTACAAGAAATTTCGAGTATGTTACCGAGGCGGGTCATAAGTCTAACCACTCTCTTTTCACAATCGAGGATGGCACCATTACTGGATAGCCAGTCCATGCCTAGAATCAACCCATAGCCCATGAAACCCAAAACAAAGGCATTGCATCTAAACCCAATGCTTAGTATAAATATTTTCAAATCCAAACAAACCATTGACAAATAAGCTGAGCCCCCAATTGGATTTGAAACAACCAAGGGATCCTCTACTATACTGGTGTCTAGGTGCAGAGATTCAACTAAATCAGCGGATACAAATGAGAGTGATGCACCAGAATCAAACAATGTACAAACAGGATAATCAAAAATATAGAGTAAACTTTCGACATAAATATTTCTACCTCGTTCTTGCGGAGGTGCCGTGAGAGCGTGGACTTGTCCTCCAGAAGAAGGTCCAGCTCCCTGCCCTTGCTTCCTTGGGCAGGCCCTAGCCATGTATCCTGTCTCACCACAGTGGAAACAGCCACCCATTTTCCTTTTCTTCTTCCTGCAGTCTTTGACCAGATGTCCAGGAAGGCCACAGAATTTACACTTTCTCTTTTCACGGGGTTTGTTGTTCTTCTCGCCTTTTTTTGGATCAACCTTCTTGTTCTGTGACAATTCCCCCTTCTTATCTTGAGGCATTTCTGCTTTTGCCTCATTCTTGCCCTTGTCTTCCTCATTTAAGAGTGCCATGTCCACTAACCTTTCGTAAGTAGCCCCCATAGGTATGTGGGTCATAGCCAAGCTGTGAAGTGGCTCATTCAATCCCTTGACAAAACGGAGAGCCTTCTTATGAGGGGTATTCACTAAGTTCAGTCCAGCCGCGCCAGCTGATTGAATTGATTGACGTACTCCTTGACCGTCATACTTCCTTGCTTAAGAGATAAGAACTTTTCTAGCTGTAAACTTCATTCAGCTTGTGAGAGGAATTTCATCTCAAAACTTATTCTACAATCCATCCATGTTTCAACCGGCCTCTTAGCGCTAGTGACTTCCCACCAATAGGAAGCTTCATCTATGAGCAACCACACTGCCAACTGTATCTTTTGTCTATCATCCACCTCGAAGATGATACAGATCCTCAATTTCTTTGAGCCAGTTCCTTGCTTCCACGAATGATTCAGTCCCCTTGAAATCCTTTCCACCCATGGCCCTAAAATCTCTACAGATCTTTGAGAAAGAATTTGCACGAGGAGGAGGAGGAACCGCTGCAGCTGGAGGAGTGAAATCTGCTGGGCCTACGTCGTTGGCCCTAGCCTCAAAGTACCTCCTGAACCAGCCAGGTATTGGCACACCCTCTGGAAGGTTAAGATTCCCAGACATGCTGAAACGAAAAAGAAAAGAATCAAAATGAAGGATAGAAAGATAGTGCATATGGCTTTGGGGATTATGCCTTTTTAAATTAAAAACAACATTTTTACTTGTAAAATGCTTCTTTATATTTCTTTTTGAAAGATAGTTTTTCAAAAATTCTTATCTATCTATAAACCTTTGCTCTGATACCAAGTGGAAAACCACACCTCCATTAAGGTCACTCATAAAGGGAATGCCTTAACTTTGTTGGAGAGTTATAGGTACAAGACACAGAAAAATTTACAAGACAGATAAATTTAAGCAGCGGAATCCAAATATTTATTTCATATGTAGTTCAATACAAAAGCATTACATCAAATTGTCTTAAAACAACTTCAAAACATTACACCATAATTTCTGTCTTCATTATTCAATAAAGAAGCATAAACTAAAAATAAAAATGCATAAATCCCTAAGGATCATATCCAATGCCATAGCCAATGCAAGAGAGTCCAAGTCATACATCTACTTTCTTGAAGCTTGTAAAGAGTCTGATTAAGCTGGAGTATTTCCTCCCTGTGGACCTGAGGGGAAGGGGGGATGGAAGAAAAGAAGACGAAAGGAAATGGGTCAGACAGAAAGTCTGGTAAGTTCAGTGGTTAGTAGTATTTAAACAAGAAAATGGATCATGACAGTGATAACAGAACATAGGACAATACCCTAATATAGGATAAGAGGGTCGTGTGATCGCACCCATTACTATAGTCTCTGCACCTACTTAACCATTGGTTCAACCAGCCCACGTGTTTACAACAAACGATCACCTTACTGATCAGCTCCTACTCGTATGCATTCATGACCTGTGTCATTCGGCCCCCACTTGACTGTAGCTACCTATGCTGGTCCTACCATGGGGTGTATCAGTCCCTCTGGTGGCAACCCAACACGATTCAAGATGCACAGTGTACACTACTGATGGCCAGTGCCTGACTTTTCCACTTCGGAGTACGTGCACGCCCATACTCCGCCGGAACCTACACTGGCCCACCAACCGCCGACGTTTTGACCACTTATAGTTAAGCCCAGTAATCGTGCCCCACCCTGCCTAGTTCAGGGTACCATGATACTTCTATGTGGGTTACTGCTTTGGGTCCTCGTTATAGGGTTTTCAAATCAACATATTTATTTGGTTAAGTGTCCAAGTTTACCTAACCCAGCCCATTCTTTTTAGTTAACATGTTGAATCAGTTAAGTGTTTTCCTAATGTAATTAACCCTACCAATCCTGACTTAGCTTTAATTTATTAAAGCACCAACCACTCACATTAGACAGGTCTTGTTGTGGTCACTGGATATGCCGGTCGGTTCCGAGCAGATTTACATCACAATTCAGTCTAACCTCGGGTTTTTTTGGGCTTGATGCACTAAACACCCACATTAGACAGGTCTTGTTGTGGTCACTAGATATGCCGGTCGGTTCTGGGCAGATTTACACCACAACTCAGTCTAACCTCGGGTTAGGCATATTCGTCTTTACTAAATTCATATTTTTCTATATATGCCAATTTTCTTTATGTAAATTAATTTTAATTTACTCATTCCATACTTATCTTTTCAAATATTGCTCACAATAAATGGTATATCAAATATACCATTTTGCAAACAAACCTACGCCATGTATTTTCATGCATCCCCATCGTTATCCCCATAGTACGTACTTATGAATTACATAAAATGTTGGGCTAATCAATTAGCCCAAATCCATAAACAAAAAGGGGTAATAAGGAACATGACATAAACAAAAAATAGCATACTTTAAACTTATCACATGTAACTTGGCATAGATGCATCATTATTTCAACTAAACAGGTAAAGGTGAACTTGTGACTAAGTCATGTAAACATGACATGGGTCTAACATGTAGGTTTAACACATAAACAAGATTTTAAACCACAATTTAACATACTAAATTATGTATGTCAAAACATAAGAAAGCTTCTCCAACCATTTTTAAACTGCAACTTAGCATGACAAATTATGTGTGTTAAACATAAGAGGATTGCAATTCCAAACTTTCTACAACATAAATAGATTCAACTTGACATGGTTCTAACTATTCATGAATGTTTATCTACATGTAAGCATGTGATTTAGATCCTAGACTTGCAAATAACCATCAAATTACAACATGACATGTTTCACCATTTTGTTGGCATAATAAGTTCTTAACCCAAATCGTAATAACATACAATGTTGTACATCACCCAAGCATATAGACATGAAATATACGACATGTTCATCGCCATAAGTATATAGAAATATACAACATGTTCATCGCCACAAGAATATAGATAAGATTAATTACAATGATAGTTTAAGATAGACGAGAATCAAATCTTATACATAGGCATCATACTATACCCCAATTACAACATGTCATGATTAATCGAAGAATGTTAAATCTGCGTAACAACTAACTTACAAACTAAAAGAAATTCTTGCGTTCTGAAATCTGAATTCTGAAATTGGAGATGCGCGCCTTTGATGAAGATCGTTGAATTAAACTAGTTTTAATTTGATTCTTGATTCAAGTACTTTAACTCGTCTTTTGAATTGAAAAGGCTGACGGCTACTCCAAGTCCTCCATTGACGGCATTTCAGTTCTAGGTTTATTTTTCTGTGTGTTTTTAGGTTAGGCATTGAGTTGTTTATATAGAATTTTAGTTTGATTATAGACATCACATGAACCTAGGGTTAATCACAGCCACTCAGACCTGATCAGGCCCATCCAGAAACCCTAGTAACTTAGCAGTGAGTCAGAAATCGTTCAAATTTCAGATCTAGCTGGGGGCCTGGTCGACCTCAAGGGGGGAGGTCGACACTAGGATCGACCCCCTGGTCGACCTGCCTAGGCTGGAATTTTCCCACCCAGCTCGCTTCTGGCTTCTGTTTGAATTTTGAACTTGTTCTTTCGAGCTGTTTGAATTTGTTCGAATTTCTAAAACTTCTAACAACCATAACTTCTTCATACGAAGTCCAATTCACTCAAACTCGGACTCTATCTCAACCAGAATTCCAAGATGAACACAATGGCATAGCCCGTTTACCTTAATTTTCACATTTTAAATTAAGTATCATAGGATTTATTATTATATCGTTAATAGAAAGTACGGGGTGTTACAGTCTTACACCACAAAAGAGTCTAACCTCGTGTTTTAGGCGGTTTATTATTACACATCTTTATTTAACCCCAAATTGGATTAATATCCCTATTAGAATTTGTAAATAAATTCCAAATATACTTATGTCCATAATTGTCACCTAAATTATGTCCATTTATTTTAGGTATACAAATTATACCAATTATTGCCTCAAATTAATTGTATGCCTTTTAAGGCCAATACATGCCAATTCTCAATATGTATATATTCAATATTACCCCCATCGTCCCCACATTGTTCGTTCGCTTATTATAACATATATATATATATATATATAGTAGACTAGCAATTAATCTAACATATAAAAGGGAAGAAACACCGCAAATTTGCATAATACATAAATTGGATCTAACTTTCAAATAAGGATTGCAACATATCTAGCATAAACTTGGTATTGTCATGAATCTAAACATAGGCCTAAAGGTGTGAACTTGCATATATGAATATAGTTTTCGCCCAAAACTTGCATAACGAATATAGTTTTCACCCAAAACTTGCATAGGCCATAGTCACAAACTTGCATAAAACTATGTATGTCATAGATCTAAATCTAAAGGGGTAAACTTGCATATATGTGAATCCAATTTCTACCTAAACCTGCATATAGTCACTTTATTTGGTTCACATGCAAACTTGTGTACAATTCACATAGAAACTAGGATATAATCTGCACCCGAACTTGCATATAAAATGATGTCAAACATGAATCAAGTTGAACATAGGCGATTGGGCATATACAAAGGAATCAACAACAAAAATGTCATTATGAACTACTAGCATATTCACAAAATATCACATTTTTTCAATGTTTCACAAACATAGCCATATAACCAAAATTATAACTCAACCCAATTACTTGTTAATTATCTTATTAAAGAAATTGAACTCACAACTAAAAGAAGGTCTTGAGTTCTGGGATTTGAGTTTAGAAATTGATTTATCTCACCTTTGAAGTAGACAAATTCGTTGTTGTTGTTGTTGTTATAGACTAGAGTTGAATTGAGTTGATTAGCTTTACTTTTCCTCTAGTTGATGATGGCTATTCTAGGTTGCAAGGTGATAGCATGACGACCAAGGTTCTAATTTTGATTAGGTTTTAGGGTTTGAGTCTACATGTGTTTATATAGAATTTAGGATTAATTTAGGCCATCAGATCAACCTAGAATCAAGCAAAACCATCCAGTCAAGATAGAGTGACACCTCAGCCCTAATGACTCAGCACTGAGTCACAAAATCGTCATCTTTCAGATCTGCCCGGGGGAAAGGGTGTCGACCCCCAGGTCGACCCCTAGGTCGACCCCTAGGTCGACCCCCAGGTCGACCTGTAGGGGGGAGGTCGACACTAGGGTCAACCCCTAGGTCGACCTGGGTCTTGGGCGAGAATTTTCCCGCCCAACCCGCTTCTGACTTCTGTTTTGAATTTTGAATCAGGTTTCGAACTGTTTGAATTTATTTGAATTTTCTGGAAACTTCTGACAGCCATAACTTCTTCATACGAAGTCAAATTTATGAAAACTCGGAATCTATCTCAACCAGAATTCCGAGACGAACACAATGGAGTAACCCGTTTCCCTTAATTCTCATATTTAAAATTAATTATTCCTCAATTTGCTAGTTTATAACATTAACAGAAAATACGGGGTGTTACATTCTCCCTCCTTAAAGGATTTTGACCTCGAAATCTTGAAGTTACGAAGAACACATATCCTATCATCCAATCGTCCATCTACTCAACCATCAAACACAGGCATCCATTGTCCTTAAAAGACTTCTAATGCTTTCATGTTTCTATGCACAGTGTGTGTACATGTCCGTATCTAATGCAAAATTAGGCGATCTACTGATTCAGTTGACCTCCTTTGTAACACCCCGTAATTCTGTTAATATTAATAGCCACAAATTAAAGAATAACTAATTACAGATGTGAGAATTAAGGGAATGGGGTTTCGTGGTTGCGTTCGTCTCGGAAAAATATGCGAAATAGAGTCCAAAATTTCGCAAATCGGAGTCAGTATGACCGAGATATGGCCTTCAGAAGTTTCACGAAAAATCAGAAAAATGAAACAGATTTCAAAAATGCAGAAAACGAGCCAGGCGGGAAAATTCCCGCCCAGACCAGGTCGACCTGGGGGTCGACCTGGAGGGGACCAGGTCGACATGGGTGTCGACCCTAGGGTCGACCTGGGGGTCGACCTCACTGGTCGAGCCAGGTCGGCCTGGGTGCATCTGGATGGGTTTTTGGGCTGTTTTGGTGAGCCTGTGACGAATTCTGACGGTTCTGATCTGTTTTAGGGTTTATCTAAAGGCCTAAAACAACTAACTACACCTATAAATACATCCTAAGACCTAGCCTCCTCTACACACAATTCTATTCTGCTTCTTCTCTGCCTCTGTTCTAATAAAAATAAAAATGGCGTCGCTACTCTGCTGGAATCAAAACTAGAAGCTAATCAACATCAACCTAAGCAATTCAATTCAAATTTGAGATAAAAGCTTCTGCAACAATTCTGCAACAACTAAAGTTCTTTCTTTAATCCAATCAAGGCAAGTACAGTTATTTTCTGCTATAAACGTTAATTCTGATTTTGACATGAATTGTGAATCTGAATCTGAGATTATATCTGCTCTGATTTGATTTATCTTATTTTGTACCTCTTTCCTCTTTCTGTTTTATAGCCAGGCTACTACGAGCCTGAGCCAATCTCATAAGAGATTAACATGCGCTAAAATGTTTGGGATAGTAAAATGAATGATGCATAAATTGGGAATGACCAATAGGTGACTAATTTGAGGAAAGAACATGGACTGTAGCTAGAACATGAATCTGAGACATATGATTGGACATGTTATATTTATAACATAAAAAGGTATTGGACATATGATTTGTGGACATGACATAAAAAGGTATATAATTGAACATAAATATAGACTGTATTGAACACATGATTTAGGATAAAGAGAATATGGCCTAGGTTTAAAGATTTACATGAAAGTAGGATATCTATTAATGTAAATAAACACCTAAGTAAGGGACCTTTGGGATATATGACATGCATAGTAATCTATGGCTATATTTGGTATAAATTATATGGATCTTCTGTACTATGCAAGTTTAATAAAAATTTGGAACATATGATATATGGTAAATATATGACCATAATCTGTGCTATGTAAATTTAATACAAACATAGGGTATATGATAATATTGTGAATCAAGACTATTATTTATGCACGTGAACTTAGGCAAGGTTTATAATTAGGCAAGGTATGAAACTTTAAGAAATAGATAAATTTGTTATATTTGCCTAATTTGCTAGTTGTGTTACATTGCCTAATCTGCTAGTTCTGTTATATTGCTTAATCTGCTAGTTCTGCTCTACTACCTAGCCTGCTAGATTTGTTCATCTGCCAAATCTGTCATTTGCTAAGTCTGTTGAAAATACTAAATCTGCTAGTTTGCTTAATCTGCTAAGTCGCCTAACCTGAGAAATCTGTTATCTGGTATATCTGTTGAGTTGGTATAATTAGTCCGCTATTGACATAATCTGAATTGGCTATAGTTATGAATAATTGACATGTATATTAGGCGTGGGTATAAATGATAAATCATTAATTAATTGGTCGCAAAGATAAACATGGCTAACTCGAGGTTAGAACGAGTTTGCGGCGTAATTCTGCCCGGAACCGCCCGGCATATTCCAGTGGTCGCAAACAATAGATTCTAATGTGAGAAGTTAGTCATAACGTGCTTGAAACCCGAGGTTAGACTCAGTTTGCGACAGAAACCTGCCCGGAACCAACCGGCCTAACCAGTAGCCGCAAACTGTCAGCCTAGTGTGAGAGGTTTGGGCATTAATATTTAATTAATGAAAATCTGAGATAATTATGATGTCTAAAACGTGTTGGGTAAGGTAAAACCAATTGGACCAATGAATCTGATAAACCCGTTTCGTGAATCCGTAGGCCCAATACAAAGTTAGATAATCTGGAACCAGTTAATCTGTAAGCCTATTAATCCGAACATCTGATCTGTTAGTCTGAAAACCTGTTAACTTGATTGCCTGATCTGTGAACTAGTTAATCTAAATTTTGTATGTCTGAAACTTGTAGACAAGTTAAACTAAAATCTGTTAGTCTGGGGACACAAGGTTAGGAGGGGAATTACTTGTGTCATGGTTTGTTTGGGACCCATATTAGCCAGTAACCCTTTCTGGTATCAAAACTTTGACCCAACAGTAAGTAGGGTCCGGGCACGCTTACTGAACTAATTATAAGCGGTTCATTCTGAAAATGGCGAGGGGTGTTGATGGTGCGTTCCAACCGGGTCATGTGCGTGCATGGATCCCGGTCTGCCTCTGAGGATGTAAGACGCCGTGACATCTGTAAATAGGTCTGTGCCTATTGGTTGTCACTTTAGGGAGTGATACACCCTACTGTGGGGCCGACACAGGATATTTATGTATTAGGGAGCCGATCGCTTGGGGTAGGGTTTTAGGGTACACTTAGTTCTGTCTGTTTTTGTTGGTACCGTCTGTTTCTGTTGGGTGGTAACACCTGTCTGTTTCTGCGTGGTACCGTCTGTTCGGGTGGTAAAGGCCCATTACTAGTGTACATCTAATTCTACATTCTGTTTCCATAGGGATTAATCTGTTTCTGCTTCTGTCTGTTTCTGATCGGGTAGTAAAGGCCTATTATTAGCATTCTGTTTCTGTTAAATTATTCTATATCCGTTCCTGTTTCAGTTTAGACATTAGGGTGACACCTAATTCTGTTATACTAGTATTAGTGCAGAGAAGTGTAAATCAATAGTTTATGTCATTCTGTTCTTCTGTTATATCTGCTACACCTGTTACAGTTATCTCTCATCCAGTTTTATGTTCATGTCATATTATTATTATCTGTTCATATGCTGAAAGTCACTGGACTTGCCAGACTTTTTGTCTGACCCTTGTTGTTTCGCCTCCTTTCTTCCGTTCCCCTCCCCCAGTTATCCAAGGAGGGAATACTTTAGCTTGACCCGGATTTCTCTTTGCTTGAAGTGCTTAAAGTATGGCTTGGCTCTGCATAGCTTCTGTTCTATGGGGATTATGATTTTAAACCATGCATTTTGAAGGCTTTTGTACAAGACTGATATTTTGTACTTGAATTCTGAGATTTGAAAGGGTGTAACCATATTGATTTCTGTTTCCGCTGTAATAAAGTTAAAAAATTTCAAGTATTGTTTTATCTGTCTTGTAAGTTTCTGTTCTGTTTACTAAAATGCTCGACCAAAGTTAAGGCATTCCCTTTGTGAGTGACCTTAACGGAGGTGGGGTGTTACACTGGTATCAGAGCTGAAGGTTACCAGATTTTGTAAAAAAGTTTTGAAAACTATTTTCAAAAAGGTTTTGAAAGGAAGTATTTTCAAAAATAAAGCTTATTTTGAAAAACATGATCCCCAAGAGCCATATATCTTTCTTTCAGTCCTTTTTGTATTGAACCTTTCCTTTTTCGTTTCAGCATGTCTGAAGCATCTGAGATACCAGAGGGTGTTCATGTACCCAGTTGGTTTCGTCAATATTTTGAGGCTAGGACCGCCGCTGCAGGTCCAGCAAATGGTCCCCCTCCCCCATCCCCTCCTCATGCAATTGCTTTCTCAAAGATCTGTAGAGATTTTAGGGCCATGGGTGGGAAGGATTTCAAAGGAACTGAATCATTCGTAGAAGCGAGGAATTGGCTCAAAGAAACTGAGGATCTATTCGTTATCTTCGAGGTGGACGATAGGCAGAAGGTACAGTTGGCGGCATGGCTGCTCAAAGACGAAGCTTCCTACTGGTGGGAAGTCACTAACGCCGAGAGGCTGGTTGAGACATGGATGGATTTCAGAACAAGGTTTGAGACAAAATTTCTCTCGCAAGCTGAACGGAGTTTACAACTGGAAAAGTTCTTATCTCTTAAGCAAGGAAGTATGACGGTCAAGGAATACGTCAACCAGTTCAACCAACTAGCTAGGTTCGGATTGGATTTAGTAAACACTCAGCATAAAAAGGCTCTCCGCTTTGTTAAAGGATTGAACGAGCCACTGCACAGCCTAGCCATGACCCATGTACCCATGGGAGCGACTTACGAGAAATTGGTGGACATGGCACTACTGCACGAGGAAGACAAGGGCCCGAAAGAGACAAAGAAGGAAGAACCACAGAATAAGAAAGCGGGGCCCAAAAAGGAAACACAAAAGAAGAATGAAAAGACTGAAGATAAGTAGGGGAAAAAGTGCTTTACTTGTGGGAGCTCGACTCATCTGAACAAGGATTGCAGAAAAAGGAAAGGCGCTTGCTTCAACTGTGGAGAGATGGGACACTTCACTAGGGACTGCCCGAAGAGACGAGGGCAAGGAGGGCAGGCAAACGCTCTCGAGGCTAGTGGCTAGGATAGAAATAGGAAAATTTCTATAGTAGGTTTAATTTCTTTATCTGATTATGGAGTTAAGACTTTTCCTGATTTTGGTATTTTGATTTTTGTAATCGATACTCTGCACTTTAATACTAGTATTATTTCTGAATTCCGCTGTAGACTCAGACCCATAAAAGTTATGGCTCATCTGTTTGAGATTGGGGTTTGTGGGATATGATTTTTATCATGCTTAGCTTCCTAAGAATCATTAGGGAATCTGATCTGTACCAGTAGTCTGTAAATATTTGAATAATTCTGCTTTCCAGTTTTGACATTGGCTAAAGGACGTGATCCTCTGGGTGTTAATCTGTTGTTGATTTCGGTCTTCGGGGTTGATACTTAGGGGAATTATTTTCTCAACCAATGTCTAATGGGAACCAAGTCTTTGACTTATCTGTACTCGCTTCCATCATTCAACTGTATCCTATCGATCGAATCTTTGAACTTTAGGTAGAAACTAATGGGTGTAAACATGTGTTTGAGACATGTTATGTTTGATGGTTGCAAGTGGATGAAAGTGGTTGCTAGTGGTTGCCCGTGGATGCATATACACACACTAGGCACTAGATCGGCTCGAAAACACTCTCATACTGCATATGGATTGGTGAGCATTTTTAAATTTTGTGGATGCAAAATGATTGACTCAGCACATGGATGTTGCATATGACTGAATGGTCGTGCACTCATATAGAAGTGATATGTATCGAGTAGGAAAATTGCATACATAATGGATGCATGGCACTATCATGGTTTGCATTAAAGGAGGTCAACTGAATCAGTGGACCGCCTGATTTTGCATTAGATAGGGACATATACACACACTGTGCATTTAATCATGGAAGCATTAGAAGTCTATAAGGACAATGAATGCCTGTGTTTGATGGTTGAGTAGATGGTTGTTTGGATGATTAGGATATACATTCTTCTTGACTTGAAGATTTCGGGGACGAAATCCTTTAAGGAGGGGAGAATGTAACACCCCATAATCCTGTTAATATTAATAGCCACAAATTAAAGAATAACTAATTACAGATGCGAGAATTAAGGGAAAGGGGTTTCGCGGTTGCGTTCCTCTCGGAAAAATACGCGAAATAGAGTCCGAAATTTCGTAAATCGGAGTCAGTATGACCGAGATATGGCCTTCAGAAGTTTCACGAAAAATCAGAAAAACGAAACAGATTTCAAAAATGCAGAAAACGAGCCAGGCGGGAAAATTCCCGCCCAGACCAGGTCGACCTGGGGGTCGACCTGGAGGGGACCAGGTCGACATGGGTGTCGACCCTAGGGTCGACCTGGGGGTCGACCTCCCTGGTCGAGCCAGGTCGGCCTGGGTGCATCTGGATGGGTTTTTGGGCTGTTTTGGTGAGCCTGTGACGAATTCTGACGGTTCTGATCTGTTTTAGGGTTTATCTAAAGGCCTAAAACAACTAACTACACCTATAAATACATCCTAAGACCTAGCCTCCTCTACACACAATTCTATTCTGCTTCTTCTCTGCGTCTGTTCTAATAAAAATAAAAATGGCGTCGCTACTCTGCTGGAATCAAAACTAGAAGCTAATCAACATCAACCTAAGCAATTCAATTCAAATTTGAGATAAAAGCTTCTGCAACAATTCTGCAACAAATAAAGTTCTTTCTTTAATCCAATCAAGGCAAGTACAGTTATTTTCCGCTATAAACGTTAATTCTGATTTTGACATGAATTGTGAATCTGAATCTGAGATTATATCTGTTCTGATTTGATTTATCTTATTCTGTACCTCTTTCCTCTTTCTGTTCTATAGCCAGGCTACTACGAGCCTGAGCCAATCTCATAAGAGATTAACATGTTCTAAAATGTTTGGGACAGTAAAATGAATGATGCATAAATTGGGAATGACCAATAGGTGACTAATTTGAGGAAAGAACATGGACTGTAGCTAGAACTTGAATCTGAGACATATGATTGGACATGTTATATTTATAACATAAAAAGGTATTGGACATATGATTTGTGGACATGAAATAAAAAGGTATATAATTGAACATAAATATAGACTGCGTTGAACACATGATTTAGGATAAAGAGAATATGGCCTAGGTTTAAAGATTTACATGAAAGTAGGATATCTATTAATGTAAATAAACACCTAAGTAAGGGACCTTTGGGATATATGACATGCATAGTAATCTATGGCTATATTTGGTATAAATTATATGGATCTTCTGTACTATGCAAGTTTAATAAAAATTTGGAACATATGATATATGGTAAATATATGACCATAATCTGTGCTATGTAAATTTAATACAAACATAGGGTATATGATAATATTGTGAATCAAGACTATTATTTATGCACGTGAACTTAGGCAAGGTTTATAATTAGGCAAGGTACGAAACTTTAAGAAATAAGTAAATTTGTTATATTTGCCTAATTTTCTAGTTGTGTTACATTGCCTAATCTGCTAGTTCTGTTATATTGCTTAATCTGCTAGTTCTGCTCTACTGCCTAGTCTGCTAGATTTGTTCATCTGCCAAATCTGTCATTTGCTAAGTCTGTTGAAAATACTAAATATGCTAGTTTGCTTAATCTGCTAAGTCGCCTAACCTGAGAAATCTGTTATCTGGTATATCTGTTGAGTTGGTATAATTAGTCCGCTATTGACATAATCTGAATTGGCTATAGTTATGAATAATTGACATGTATATTAGGCATGGGTATAAATGATAAATCATTAATTAATTGGCCGCAAAGATAAACATGGCTAACTCGAGGTTAGAATGAGTTTGCGGCGTAATTCTGCCTGGAACCGCCCGGCATATTCCAGTGGTCGCAAACAATAGGTTCTAATGTGAGAAGTTAGTCATAACGTGCTTGAAACCTGAGGTTAGACTCAGTTTGAGACAGAAACCTGCCCGGAACCAACCGGCCTAACTAGTAGCCGCAAACTGTCAGTCTAATGTGAGAGGTTTGGGCATTAATATTTAATTAATGAAAATCTGAGATAATTATGATGTCTAAAACGTGTTGGGTAAGGTTAAACCAGTTGGACCAATGAATCTGATAAACCCGTTTCGTGAATCCGTAGGCCCAATACAAAGTTAGATAATCTGGAACCAGTTAATCTGTAAGCCTGTTAATCCGAACATCTGATCTGTTAGTCTGAAAACCTGTTAACTTGATTGCCTGATCTGTGAACTATTTAATCTAAATTTTGTATGTCTGAAACTTGTAGACAAGTTAAACTAAAATCTGTTAGTCTGGGGACACAAGGTTAGGAGGGGAATTACTTGTGTCATCTGTTGTTTGGGACCCATATTAGTCATTAACCCTTTCTGGTATCAAAACTTTGACCCAACAGTAAGTAGGGTCCGGGCACGCTTACTGAACTAATTATAAGCGGTTCATTCTGATAATGGCGAGGGGTGTTGATGGTGCGTTCCAACCGGGTCATGTGCGTGCATGGATCCCAGTCTGCCTCTGAGGATGTAAGACGCCGTGACATCTGTAAATAGTTCTGTGCCAATTGGTTGTCACTTTAGGGAGTGATACACCCTACTGTGGGGCCGACACAGGATATTTATGTATTAGGGAGTCGATCGCTTGGGGTAGGGTTTTAGGGTACACTTAGTTCTGTCTGTTTCTGTTGGTACCGTCTGTTTCTGCTGGGTGGTAAAACCTGTCTGTTTCTGCGTGGTACCATCTGTTCGGGTGGTAAAGGCCCATTACTAGTGTATACCTAATTCTACATTCTGTTTCCGTAGGGATTAATCTGTTTCTGCTTCTGTCTGTTTCTGATCGGGTAGTAAAGGCTCATTATTAGCATTCTGTTTCTGTTAAATTATTTTGTATCCGTTCCTGTTTCAGTTTAGACATTAGGGTGACACCTAATTCTGTTATACTAGTATTAGTGTAGAGAAGTGTAAAGAAATAGTTTATGTCATTCTGTTCTTCTGTTATATCTGCTACACCTGTTGCAGTTATCTCTCATCCAGTTTTATGTTCATGTCATATTATTATTATCTGTTCATATGCTGAAAGTCACTGGACTTGCCAGACTTTTTGTCTGACCCTTGTTGTTTCGCCTCCTTTCTTCCGTTCCCCCCCCCCCTCCCCAGGTTATCCAAGGAGGGAATACTTTAGCTTGACCCGGATTTCTCTTTGCTTGAAGTGCTTAAAGTATGGCTTGGCTCTGCATAGCTTCCGTTCTATGGGGATTATGATTTTAAACCATGCATTTTGAAGGCTTTTGTACAAGACTGATATTTTGTACTTGAATTCTGAGATTTGAAAGGGTGTAACCATATTGATTTCTGTTTCCGCTGTAATAAAGTTAAAAATTTTCAAGTACTGTTTTATCTGTCTTGTAAGTTTCTGTTCTATTTACTAAAATTCTCCACCAAAGTTAAGGCATTCCCTTTGTGAGTGACCTTAACGGAGGTGGGGTGTTACATCCTTAGTGCAAATTATGATAGTGCCATGCGTCCATTATGTATGCAAAAGATCCCTAATGATACATATTGTTTCTATACGTGTGCGCAACCATTCATCCGAGTGTAGAATCCATATGATAACACAACCATTATACATCCATCAATCTTAATAAGCACACATTTATCTGCAGTATGAAAGTGATTGAGTTGATCTAGTGCCTAATGTGTGTGTATATGCATCCACGAGCAACCACTAGCAAATGCTTGCATCCACTAGCATCCATCAATCATAACATGTTTCAAATACATGTTTACATCCATCGGCCTCTACCTAAGGATAAAGAATATGACCAAGGAGATACACTAAAAAGGTAGATATAAGCTTGAATAAACTTAAGGAAAAAGATATCAAAGATGTACCCTCAAAAAGAAAAGGTTAGGCTGCAAGTTTTTGGCCTCGGTCTCCCAAGTCATGTCTTCCTCGGCGTTGCTCCAATCAACTTTGACAAGCTTAACTTCACAGTTGCGTAGCTTTTTGACTTCCATTCCTAAGATATGGGTTGGAACTCTGCTCATAGTCACTTCTCGTTCCACTTCGACTTCCTCTAGTATGATTGGCTCCACAACTTCTGCCGACTCATGTAAGCACTTTCGTAGCTGAGAGACATGAAAAACATTATGAACTCCAGCCAGTCTTTTAGGTAGCTATACTGTGTAGGCCATCGTCCTAATCCTTTCGATGATAGGAAATGGTCCTACGAATCGTGGTGCCAATTTTCCTATCGACCCAAAGCGGATGACATTCCTCAAAGGAGATACTTTAAGGAACACCTTATCCCCAACTTCAAACTCAAGGTCGGTCCTTCTCTTGTCTGCATAAGATTTCTGTCTATCTTGGGCAGTCTTCATTCTCCTTCGTATCAAGTCTACTTTCTCTGAAATCTCTCTAATCATGTCCGGCCCAAGTATAAGTTTATCTGTGGACTCCCACTAACAAGTTGGTGATCGACATGGCCTTCCATATAAAGCTTCGTAGGGTGCCATGCCTATAGTGGCTTGGTAGCTATTGTTATAAGCAAATTCCACCAAAGGTAGATGATCCTCCCAAGATCCTCCAAAGTCAAGAATGCATAGTTTCAAAAGATCTTCCAATACTCTGTTCACCCTTTCTGTCTGACCATCGGTTTGAGGGTGATAGGCCATGCTTAAACATAGCTGTGTTCCTATAGCCTCTGTCAAACTCCACCAGAATTCGCTTGTAAAGATAGGGTCTCGATCACTCACTATTCTGGAGGGTATCCCATGGAGTCAAACTATCTCCTAAATATAAATGGAGGCTAAAGACGAGGCGGTCCTCTTACTCTTGACAGGTATAAAATGAGCGCTTTTCGTGAGCCTGTCCACTATTGCCCAAATACCGGTATTGCCCCTTCTTGACCTAGGCAACCCATCAACAAAGTCCATCGAGATGCTCTCCCATTTCCATTGCGGAACTTCTAGAGGATGAAGCAAACCAACAGGCTTCTTCTGCTCTGCCTTGACTTGCTGGCATATCATGCATTTCGTAACAAATTCAGCTACATCCCTCTTCATTCCATTCCAAAAGAAAACTCTTTTGATATCTTTATACATCTTGTCTCCACCGGGGTGTATGGTCATCTTGGAATGGTGTGCTTCTTCTAGAACCATCTTCACCAAATCTCTTGCTTGCGGGACATATAGTCTTCCATCCCATCTCAACCAACCCTTATCATTGACGGAGTATCTACTGAGGTGACTAGAAGTCTCTCCCCTAATCAGCTTATCTATCACATCAACTAGTTGAGGGTCTTCACGTTGGGCGGTTCCTATTGAGTCCAACAAAGTAGGCCGCACCTCTAGCATTGCCATCAAGCAAGTCACATAATCAATAGAAGGTCTAAAATCAAAATTTGATGTGTACTCCAAACTTTGCCTTTCTACAAAGAGAGGACTTAAGGTCAGCTTCTTTCTACTTAGGGCGTCTGCTACTACATTGCCCTTGCCAGGAGTATAAGAGATCTCAAAGTCGTATGAGGCGAGAAACTCCATCCATCTTTGCTGCCTTAGATTGAGGTCTTTCTGTGAAAAAAGGTACTTCAACGATTTATGGTGAGTATACAACTCAAATTTCTCACCTAAGAGATAGTGGCGCCAAGACTTAAGCGCAAAAACGATGGATGCTAACTCTAGATCGTGGGTTAGGTAGTTTTTCTCATGCACTTTTAACTGCCTTCCACCATAAGCTACTACCTTCCCCTCTTGCATAAAAACAACGCCTAGTCCGGTACCACATGCATCTGTGTGTACCGTAAACATCTTGCTCCCATCTGGTAATGTCAAAAATGGGACTGTTGTCAGAGCCCTCTTCAATCATTGGAAAACGACTTCGCAATCCAAATCCCAAGTGAAAGTCTGGTTCTTCTTCGTTAACCTTGTAAGTGGAGATGAGATTTTCGCAAAGTCTTAAATGAACTTGCGATAAAAGCCTGTTAGTCCAAGAAAACTTCGGACTTCGGTTGCATTCTTTGGAACCTTCCAATCCTGGACCACAACTACTTTTGCGGGGTCCACAGCTAACCCTTCTTTGGACACCACATGCCCAAGAAATCTTACTCCTTCTCTCCAGAAGTGGCACTTGGAGAATTTTGCTTTTAACTGATGTGCACGGAGAGTATCCATGACTTCCCTTAAATGCAAAGCATGCTCTTCCTCATTCTTTGAGAAAATCAAAATATCATCTACGAAGACCACCACGAATTTATTGAGAAATTTTCGGAACACTCTATTCATCAAATGGAAGAAATAAGCAGGTGCGTTTGTCAAGCCGAAAGGCATGACGAGCCATTCATAGAAACCGTCCGGGGTTCTGAACGTGGTGTTAGCAATGCTATCTTCAGCCACTCTTAGCTGATGAAATCCGGTAGCCAGATCTAGTTGGGAGAAAACTGTTGCACCTACAAGCTGATCGAACAAATCGTCCATTCTTAGCAGTGGGTGCCTATTCTTCTTGGTCAGCTTGTTTAGCTCCCTATAATCAACGCATAGGCGAAGTGAACCGTCCGCTTTGGTTGCGAGCACCACTGGAGCACCCCATTCAGAAATACTCCGCCTTATAAACCCTTTTTCTAGTAGCTCCTTAACTTGCTTGCTAAGCTCCTTTCTCTCCCTTAGAGCCATGTGTCTAACAGGTAAAGCAACGGGTTTTGTGTTATCAACTAGATATATGAGGAAGTCTATCTCTCGCTTCGGAGGCAAGCCCTCTACTTCCTCAAAGACATCTGAGTATTCACAGACCAATCTAACAGACTGCAAATTATCAACAGACGCGTCAAGCAATTCTAGATAACTTAGCATAATAGAATTCATGGGATTACATGAGATTTCGAGAGTGTTACCCAAGCGAGTCATAAGCCTAACCTCTCTCTTTTCACAATCTAGGATGGCTCCATTAATGGATAACCAATCCATGCCCAAAATTAACCTATAGGCCGTGAAGCCCAAAACATAAGCATCACATCTAAACCCAATGCTACGTATAGAAATTTCCAAATCCAAACAAATCATCGACAAATAGGCTGAGCCCCCAATTGGATTTGAAACAACTAAGGGATCCTCTATTATACTGGTGTTTAGGTGTAGTGACTCAACTAAAGCAGTGGATATAAAAGAATGTGATGCGCTAGAATCGAAGAGTGTGCGAACATGATGATCAAAAAGATAAACTAAACTTTCAACGGAAATTGTTCTACCTCGTTCTTGCAGCGGTGGGGCCACGAGAGCCTGGACCTGCCCCCTTGCCTGCTCCGGTGCCATGAGAGCCTGAATCTGCCCTCCATAGGTAGTCCCTGCCCTCTACCCTTTCTTTGGGCAGTCCCTAATCAGATGTCCTGCCTCGCCACAGTGGGAACAACCGGTCTTCTTCTTCTTCCTACAGTCTTTGCTCAGATGGCCTGGTGTCCCACAGTTAAAGCATCTTTTCTTTCCCTTGCCATTGTTGTCTTTACCACCCTTCTTGTTCTGTTATTGCTATTATGGTTTCTTTTGATCCTCTTTCTTCTCAGGTGCCTTATTTGCATTGGCGCATTTCTCCTCTTCATGCATAAGCGCCATGTCAACTAGTCTCTCAAAGGTGGCCCCCATAGGGATTTGGGTCATAGCTGACCCATGCAGCGGCTCGTTCAAACACTTAACAAATCTCAGGGCCTTCTTTTTGGGCGTATTCACCAAGTCCAAGCCAAATCTCGCCAGCTGATTGAACTTGTTGACATACTCTTTCATTGATAGATTTCCCTGCCTCAATGCCAAAAAACCTTTCCATGTATAGGTTCCCTTCGGCCCGTGAGAGGAACTTTGACTCAAACCTATGCCTGAAGTCCGACCATGTCTCAATTGGACGCTCTCCATTAGTGACCTCCCACCAAAACGAGGCCTCATCCTTCATTAATCTGGCAGCTAACAGGACCTTTCTTCCATCTTCTACCTCGAAGATTCCAAACAATTCTTCCACCTCCTTTAGCCAATTTCGAGCTTCAACAAACGTCTCCGGCCCGTGAAAAGGTTTTCCGCCCATTGCCTGAAAGTCTTTGCATATCTTTGCGAAAGTATCAACAGGGGGAGGAGGAGGATTTGCTGGGCCTGAGACATTGGCCCTAGCTTCCAGATACCATCTAAACCATCCTGGTATCGGTATCCCCTCGGGTATCTCGGGAATTCCAGACATGTTGAAAAGAAAATGAAGGGATTCAAAACGGAGAGTTCGAAAGGAAGATATATGGCTCTTGGGGGTTATGTTTTTAAAACAAACTTTTCTCTTGAAAGTACTTACCTTAAAATATACTTTTGAATGTATTTCTTTATAAAATGCTTTTTGAAAAATAGTTTTTCAAAATATCTTATATGTTCTAGTAACCTTCAGCTCTGATACCACGTGTGACACCCTACCTCCGTTAAGGTCACTCACAAAGGGAATGCCTTAATTTTGGTGGAGCGTTTATAATGTATAGAACAGAAAAGTAAACAAGACAGATAAATATATTGGTACTTGGAAAATAAAAACCACTTTTATTGTAGCAGAGAAATAGTTTGGTTACATCACATCAAAAACCAACTACAAAACCAAATACACTTATTATCCATCTTGACAAATAAGTTTTAAGTACATAAAATAAAAGACATAACCCCAACATAAAATTGCTATAAATAAGATAGGCTGAACTTTACTTCAGCAATCCAAGCAACTTCCAAAAGAGAGAGGTAAACCTATCCAAATCAAGCTCCACTAGTACTAGTCCCACCCTGAGCACTAGGATAAGGCATAAGCTGGAAAATAAGGAAATGACTGTGAACAAAAGGGCATGACAGAGTAAACAAAGGAAATAAGATGCACAAAGATAACATTAAAGGCGCACCTAATCACTATAAGATAATTACTACATTGCACCACACCAAACACCCTAAAAGCTGATCCCGCCTACAGAACTTAATAATGATAATGGTAGTTTCATGTACCCCTAGCTGCCTTTATAGGTGTCGTCTTCCCCTATCTCCACTAGGTGTACCCACTACCCCCATTCGATCGGCTCCCTAACTCGTAGATACCCGTGCTGGCCCCACAATGGGGTGTATCATTCCCCAAAGTTGCAACCCAATACCACCAAAAATGCATGGCTTATATCTGCACGATGCAACAACGTCTTACCTACCAGCCTGGGGCCACATACGCACATGACCCCGTTGGACTTGCGTTGCCACCGCTAACCCGTTTTGACCTCTTACAATCAAACCCAGTACGCGTGTCCCGTCCTCGACTTGGGTCGAGCCCACAAAGATACTTAATGGGTTACTGGTTTGAAAATGGCCCCCATGCATGACACAAGCTTTCACCTATGCTTGGTCCCCTCTAAGGTTTTCCCCACTTAATCCCGTTCTTATTCATGTCTTCTTACATATTTCAATCTTGGTTAAGTGCATCTAATAGTATTTCACATGCCACCCAAGGCACCCTCTTAATTTCACATGCCACCCAAGGCACCCACTTAACCCCCCATGTCCCACCACATGTTTATCTGGTTGGGTGTTTCTTAATTCATTAACATCGTAACCTTGTAAAGACCTCCCACATTAGACTGGCATTTGTGGCTGCTGGATTTGTTAGGCGGGTCCGTGCAGTCTTACACCACAAATGAGCCTAACCTTGTGTCTTTACAACTGTTACGCATTTAATTCATGCCTTTGACCTCTCAGGTTAGACTGGCATTTGTGGCTGCTGGATTTGCCGGGCGGGTCCGGATAGTCTTACAGCACAAAAGAATCTAACCTCGTGTCTTAGGCGGTTTATTATTACACATTTTTATTTAACCCCAAATTGGATTAATATCCCTATTCGAATTTGTAAATAAATTCCAAATATACTTATGTCCATAATTGTCACCTAAATTATGTCCATTTATTGCCTCAAATTAATTGTATGTCTTTTAAGGCCAATACATGCCAATTCTCAACATGTATATATTCAATATTACCCCCATCGTCCCCAGGTTGTTCTTTCGCTTATTATGATATATATATATATATATATATATTAGACTAGCAATTATTCTAACACTTAAAAGGGAAGGAACACCGCAAATTAGCATAACACACAAATTGGATCTAAGTTACAAATAAGGATTACAACATACCTAGCACAAACTTGATATTGTCGTGAATCTAAACATAGGCCTAAAGGTGTGAACTTGCATATACGAATATAGTTTTCACCCAAAACTTGCATATACGAATATAGTTTTCACCCAAAACTTGCATAGGCCATAGTCACAAACTTGCATAAACTATGTATGTCATAGATCTAAATCTAAAGGGGTAAACTTGCATATATGTGAATCCAATTTCTTCCTAAACTTGCATATAGTCACTCCATTTGGTTCACATGTAAACTTGTGTACAATTACATAGAAACTAGGATATAATCTGCACCCAAACTTGCATATAAAATGATGTCAAACATGAATGAAGTTGAACATATGTGATTAGGCATATACAAAGGAATCCACAATAAAACTGTCATTATGAACAACTAGCATATATTTATAAAATATCACATTTTTCCAGTGTTTCACAAACATAGCCATATAACCCAAATTATAACTCAGCCCAATTTCATGTTAATTAAATTATTAAAGAAATTGAACTCACAACTCAAAGAAGGTCTTGAGTTCTGGGATCTGAGTTCTGAAATTGATTTAGCTCGCCTTTGAAGTAGACAAATTTGTTGTTGTTGTTATCCATCTGATCGATCCAAGTGAATATGGGTCGGTTTTAATTGTTTTGAAGAAGGGATCGGTCCTGCCGTTATTAAAAGGGAGCGGCCGTAGCGCAAGCTTCCTGGTCGACCTAAAGCTGGTCGCTCCAGAAGCCAAGGAAATTTGGTCGCTCCAGAGACAAAAGGCACCCGGTCGCTCCAGAGAGTGGAAGAACCTTGATCGTCCTAAGGATTCTGATTGTTCCTGAGGATAGAGACTCCTGGTCGCTCTCTTTTATGCGCTGACCCGATCGTTCCAAAAGCTAAAGAAAGCTGGTCATTCCAAACTTGGTCGTCCGCTAGTCTCTGATCGCTTCAAATACAAAGGGCAGTTGGTCGTCCTTCTCTGGAGACCGACCCCATGTTTGAGGGAACCAATTCCGATGTGTTCTCAATCCTGGTCGCACATTTCTGGAGGGTATTCTTTGGTCGGTCCGCTCCGCATTCTAGCCTCCTGGTCGTCCTTTCTTCTGGCGGAAGCTCCTGGTCGGTCAAAGCGCTAGAAACGACCTGTGATGGCGTGACAGCTGGAAACAACTGGTGACAACTGGCAGTGGCATTTCCGTAAATACCAAAAATACCGACCAGACCCCTGAATACAAGATTTCAGCCATTTCTCCGCCTATAAATAGGACCCTACCTCCATCATTTTGGGGGGACTTTTCGGGGACTACGAGGAGGTGCTGCCAAATTGCTTTCGGGATTTCTCCAAGAATTCTTACATCTCTTCTCTATCATCAATCATAAGTCTAGGGAACGTTGGAGCATGAGGAGCATAGTTGGCATGGAGGAACAAGAATAAGCATTTCACGCACTTCTTCATTTATTCTTGATCATTCATCCAAAGATCTAAGGAGCTTTCATCCATGGCATCTATGGAGGGATTGGCATAAAATACTTCAAGCTTTCATCCATTCTTTCAATCGGTTGTGAGGATAAATGCATGTCAAAGGAGCTTGTATGAATGTATAATGGAGCAAATGTTGTAATCTTTTGGTGATTAATGAAATCCAATCTTCAAAGTGGACGTAGACTCGAATAAGAGTCGAACCACTATAAAATTCTTGTCTTCTTTCTTTATTTTGGTATTTTGATGCTTTTGAATGTTAGATATGGCCTCACATAACTCTAAAGGTTTTCTAACGCCCCGCCTCTGAAAAGGTGACGTGCTCTCTAAGCATCTCGCCTCCGATTAGGTAACGTGTTTAGATATACCATTTTGGTTGTTATACCAATTTTCGGTATCAACAATTAGGCGCCCACCGTGGGGCCAGATCTACTTTCTGGCATCAAGTATACTACGAAGATCTTGAGATCTTGAAGCTAAGCCTTAAAATAGCTCGCTCCAGCTTGCGATTTGGACCTTCTGACGGATTTTCTGCAAAGTTCAAATTGCTTTCTGAAATAATGCCGCCAAAAGCAAATAAGGAAGCTAGAATTAGAATCTCTAACGGAGAAAATCGGGATGAGACCCCCGTGGCTAACCGATTTGAAGTGGGAGAGACATCTAATGGAGGTGTGAATGTCATAAGAGGCGAGCTTGATCAGGCTATTGCTGGATTGACGCAACAGCTAGAGATAGCTAACAAAGCCATGTTGACAAAACTTGATTCTCTCTTTGCTCTTCAGGCCGCTACGGCAAAGGTGGCCTCTAAGCCCATTCGTGCAGAGGATGTTGGTTCTTCTTCTTCTAGTCCAAATCGGGAAAAATCTTTTCAAGAAATCTCCGATCCAGATAAAGGAAAGCATGAGACTTCGAAGCAAGCTGATCGGAACCGCATTACAGGGATCACTTCTAATCAAGCGGCCAATTCTGCCAAAGGGGCACTTTCCAACCAAGAAAGACCAGGGCCCCTAAGTCGCAACCGCGATGGTTTGCTCAAGCAAGCCTCCGGTCAAGGCAAAGGTGTCCGCCCCGCAGATAGCCTCCCTGAGAAGGAACGCCTCAAGAAAATGGTCCAACAGCTTATGAAGGAAAGCCAATCTCGAAACGATAATGAGGCTGAATGGGAATTCGCACCGTCCAAAACCCCCCTCACTGAAAGGATTAAAAAGACAACTTTCCCACGCAAATTCAAACCTCCTTCAATCCAAGCTTACAACGGGACAGGCGACCCCAATGTGTTCTTGTTTCGATACGATCAACACATGGATGGGGCAAAAGCAACTGACGAACTTAAGTGCTTATACTTCCCGGTGTATTTGGAAGGGGTTGCATCATTATGGTTCACAAGGTTGCCTCCCCGATCTATTGATGACTTTGCCACATTGGCAAGATGCTTCCGAGACCAGTTCCGCCTCCAAACAACAAAGGTCAGAGATATCATGTCCCTCAATGAACTAGAACAAGCTCCTGGTGAAACGATAAGGTCTTTCTTAAATCGTTTTAATGCTGCTGCTGCAGAAGTAGGGACCCAAGAGCCAAGGCTAATTCTAATGGCCTTAAAGGGGGGCATTGATAAGCTGTCCGAGTTCGGAAGGTGGCTAAAAAGAAAGAAACCTGAGACGCTAGAGAAATTTTATGATAAAGCCGAGGAATACATGTGTCTTGAAGATGATCCTATCTATTCCGTTGGCAATGTCAAAACTAAGGTGGTCCCGGAAAGGAAGGAAGCTCCCAAAAAGAATAGTCAAGAAAATTTTGGGGAAGGTCAAAAGAGAGGAGGCAGTAATGATGCTAGAAATGATAAGGACTCCAAGAAACGGCGTTTCTTCAAGCCAACGGATTTTACTCCGTTGAATGATACAATCGAGCACATATATATGGCAACGAAGGATGCAGAGGGTTATCCGAGCCCAAAGCCAGTGAAGGTGTCCGAAGAAGCTGCAAACTCAGGGAGGTTCTGTCGATTTCACAATCGACCGGGACACGACACTAATGAATGTCGACACCTGAAAAACTTGATTGAAGAATTGATAAGGCAAAATCGTCTCCAGGAGTATGTGAAGCGTTCATCAGATACCGAGCCTGCCCAGGGGCAGCAGGTCCATCCAAGTCAAGATAGAAGGACACCTGCGAATATTCCTCGACCTGTTATCAATATAATCAGTGGCGGACCTCATCCTGCAGGGGATAGTTGGGAGGATATGATCAGGTATACTAATGAACCAAGAAGCATTCTAAAAGGAGGCGGTTTTGAGGTTTGCAATAATTCTCTTCGTCGAAAAATGCCTAAAACATCCTGCGAAGATGTTATCTTCCGGGATCGGGATTCCGACGGAATGTTGGTTCCAACTGTTGACCCAATGGTGATCACCATTGGCTTGGGTCCAGCAATAGTAAAGAAGGTGTTGATTGATAAAGGAGCATCCGTAAATGTTCTATTTTACAGTACTTTCTCTAAAATGGGTCTATCCATGGATAATGTGCGAGCTAGCAAAGATAAAATACACGGGTTCACTGGTGTACCAACTCAGCCAATTGGTGTGATTGATCTCCTTGTAGAGCTAGGAGAGGGAGAGAGGCAAGTCTCCATGATACAATCTTTCGTTATAATTGATTCACCTTCAGGGTACAATGCATTCTTGGGAAGGCCAGCACTTGCCGACTTCGGGATAGCTCTTGCTCCTTGGTGCTTGATGATGAAGTTCCCGACCGCAAATGGGGTGGGAGTTATCAAAGGGGATCCTCAGGAATCAAGAGAATGCTATATGGCAGAACTGATTGAAGCTCGGAAGTACGAAATTCAGAAGGATGCAGAGACTCCTCTCTGCATCCATGAAGCTCCTTTATAGCAATTAATGACCATCCCCTGTGCTGGAACATATAACGACATGCAGGAAGATATGGACCTACGAAAAATCAGTGCAGGGGATGAAAAGGTAGCACCAGCTGAAGCTACCATTTCCATAGAGATCCATGATAGTGGTACAGATAAGCTAATAAAGATAGGCTCCCAATTGGACCCTATGCTGCAAAAGGAATTGATTAGTTTTTTGAAAGCAAATTTGGATGTCTTCGCTTGGAGTCACTCAGATATGTGCGGGATACCTCCAGACGTAATAGTGCATAAGCTGAATATTGACCCCAACGTGCGCCCGGTGAAGCAGAAAAGACGGATACAGGGCCCAGAAAGGTCTGAAGCTTTGAAAGATGAAGTGGATAGGCTATTGACAAATAAATTCATTCGAGAATCCACCTATCCTAATTGGGTGTCCAATCCGGTCCTTGTGAAAAAATCAAATGGCAAATGGCGAGTGTGTGTTGATTATTCTGACTTGAATAAGGCTTGCCCAAAAGATAGTTTCCCCCTACCTCGAATTGATCAACTTGTTGATACAACAGCGGGGCATGAACTATTGTCTTTCATGGATGCATATTCTGGATACAATCAGATTATGATGCACGAGCCAGACCAGGATAGTACCAGTTTCATAACTGATCGTGGTTTATATTGTTATAAGGTAATGCCGTTTGGTTTGAAAAATGCAGGTGCCACCTACCAACGCTTGGTGAACGCGATGTTCAAAACTCAAATTGGAAAGACTATGGAGGTCTATGTTGACGACATGCTGGTAAAATCCAAAAAGGCAAAAAATCATATAGAGGATCTTGATGAAATGTTCCAAATCCTGAGGAGATACGGCATGAAGCTCAATCCACTTAAGTGCTCGTTCGGCGTAGCATCAGGAAAATTTCTTGGTTTCATGGTAAATGCTCGGGGCATTGAAGCAAACCCAGCACAAGTGATTGCTTTACGAGAAATGCAAGCTCCACGGACCAAGAAAGAACTCCAATGCTTAAATGGCAAGGTAGCGGCATTGAGCCGCTTTATCTCAAGGGCAACGGACAGGTGCATTCCCCTATTTGATGCATTAAAAAAGGAAAAGAAAAGCTTCCAGTGGACTCCCGAATGCCAGCAAGCATTTGAAGATCTCATCAAGCACATGGAATCCCCTCCGATGCTATCGAAGCCTAGGGATGGAGAAAGCTTGCTCTTATACCTTGCAGTGTCATCCCATGCGTTGAGCGCAGCACTCGTTAGGGAGGAAGACAAAGTGCAGTGGCCAGTATACTACATTAGCAAAAGGTTTACTGGGGCAGAGATGAATTATCCAAGGATAGAAAAGCTTGCGTATGCCTTGCTCATCGCATCACAAAAGCTCAGACCCTATTTCCAATCCCACTCTATTAAAGTCCTTACCGATCAACCCTTGAAACAGGTGTTGTTCCATCCAGAAACTTCAGAGAAACTCCTGAAATGGAATATTGAACTCAGCCAATATGATATCACTTACTACCCCAGAAAAGCAATAAATGGGCAAGCTCTGGCCGAATTTATTGCTGAATTCACTGACAGGGGAGAGGAAATGGAGGAAACTAACGAATTGGCCGTTAGGTGGAAACTTTTTGTTGATGGCGCTAAGAATGAATATTGTGCTGGGGCAGGGATAGTATTCGAAACCCCAGAAGGACGACATGTATGCTGTGCTCTGCGATTTGAATTCCCCATCACCAACAACGAGGCCGAGTATGAAGCGTTACTCGGAGGATTGCGGGTTGCAAAAGAATTAAGCTTGAAAAGTCTACTATTATTCAGCTATTCACAGCTAGTGGTTTCCCAAATCAAAGGTGAATTCCAGACTAAGATGGGAAGGCTTCCGACATATCTGCTTAAAGCCAAAGAACTTCTCGACAACTTGGAATATTATTCTATCTCTCATATTCCTCGCAGGGAAAATTGGAAGGCATATTCCTTATCAAAGCTAGCTAGCACCGGAGATCCTCAAATCTTCGATCTAGTTCCTGTGGAAGTATTATCTAGTTCCAGCATTGAGGAATCCGATATAAACTGGGTTATGGAAACAACCAACGAGCCCGACTCGTGGATGACCCCTATAAAAAACTATATACTTCACGGAACGCTTCCTGAGAAACCAAAGGATCGCAGAAAACTGCTCCGAAAGTCTCGCGTATATCTTGTCCAAGATGGTCATTTATACAGGAGGGGATATTCAACGCCATTACTACGATGTGTAACAAAGGAGGAATCTAAAGCGATTTTGGCGGAGCTACATGAAGGAGATTGCGGAGGTCATGTTGGTGGATAGACTCTTGCCAAAAAGGTCCTTCGATATGGTTATTTTTAGCCCGATGTAAACTTCGACTCAATGACATTCACTAAGAAATGCGACCGGTGCCAGAAATTTGCAAAAATTCCAAGAGCTCCGTCAACTGAGTTGACACAGATGTTGAGTCCTTGGCCATTCGCCGTCTGGGGCATAGACTTGATTGGAGCACTACCTACCGCTAAATCGAGCTTCAAATATGCTATAGTGGCCGTGGATTACTTTACCAAATGGGCTGAAGCTAAACCATTGGCAACTATCACATCGAAGAAGGTAATCAACTTTGTGTTGAAAAATATCATATGCAGGTTTGGGGTTCCACAGAAAATTATCACCGATAATGGCACGCAATTTGAAAGTGATGAATTCAAGGATTTCTGCAACAAATATCATATTCAGAAAAGTTTTGCAGCAGTTGCCCACCCGCAGGCCAACGGGCAAGTTGAGGCAGTCAACAAAATCCTGAAGTCCACCATTAAAAAGCGTCTCGAGAAAGCTAAAGGCAACTGGATTGAAGAATTTCCACTTGCCCTATGGGCTTATCGTACGACTCATAAAACTGCAACTGGGCATACTCCGTTCTCTTTGGCATATAGTTCGGAAGCAATGATACCTGTGGAGTTAGAGGTTCCAACTCACCGCAGAATTCATTTTAACCAAGAAGAGAATGAAAAGATGCAACTTGAGGCTCTTGATTTACTCGAGGAGAAAAGGACTGAATCAGAACTTAGAATGGTCGCCCATCAGAGAAGAATTGCTCGACACTTCAATCAAAAGGTCAGGCATAGAACATTCGAAATGGGAGACCTGGTGTTAAAGAAAATCATGACCGCAACAGGAGTCTTTAGCCCCAATTGCGAAGGTCCATTTGTCATTGACCAAAAGCTCCTCGACGGTACCTTTAAGCTCAAAACTACAGATGGAATAGAACTCCCAATGGCCTGGAACAGTGATCACCTTCGTCGCTATTTTAAATGATTTTCTAACTCATATTCTTTTGTATTTTTCTATGAGTATGGTAAGTACTTTGTATGAAATTGCATGAATGTAAATCCAGCAGCACTTCTGATTCTGTCAAAGCTTTATATTCACATCCAAAAGATGCACAGCTATGGTTACAGGACACGATACCTTCGTCATCCTGTTTTCCGGCATAAAACTCGCCATAGCTTTACCGAAGAAATATGGTCCAAAAGCAGGCGCAATCTTAACCCAAACCTCTCCAAGGATTCTCAGTCGCATAATAAACTGAGTCTTCTCCAGGGGTGCTCGGTCAAATAACCCAAAGTCAGACAAAATCTGATCGCGTTATAACCGAGTTTCTTAACTCAAACCCTCTCCGAGGATTCTCGGTTGAATAATAAACTGAGTCTTCTCTAGGGGAGCTCGGTCAAATAACCCAAAGTTAGACAAAATCTGATCGCGTTATAACCAAGTTTCTTAACCCAAACCCTCTCCGAGGATTCTCAGTCGAATAATAAACTGAGTCTTCTCCAGGGGTGCTCGGTCAAATAACCCAAAGTCAGACAAAATCTGATCGCGTTATAATCGAGTTTCTTAACCCAAACCCTCTTCGAGGATTCTCAGTCGAATAATAAACTGAGTCTTCTCCAGGGGTGCTCGGTCAAATAACCCAAAGTCAGACAAAATCTGATCGCGTTATAACCGAGTTTCTTAACCCAAACCCTCTCCGAGGATTCTCAGTCGAATAATAAACTGAGTCTTCTCCAGGGGTGCTCGATCAAATAACCCAAAGTCAGACAAAATCTGATCGCGTTATAATCGAGTTTCTTAACCCCAGTCTTCTCCAGGGGTGCTCGGTCAAATAACCCAAAGTCAGATAAAATCTGATCGCGTTATAACCGAGTTTCTTAACCCAAACCCTCTCCGCGGATTCTCAGTCGAATAATAAACTAAGTCTTCTCCAGGGGTGCTCAGTCAATAAATCAAAGTCAGATAAAACTTGACTACGATATTACTGAGTCTTTAACTTAAGACACCTTCAAGAAGCACTTCCTCACCTCTCAGATATCTAATACCTTCAGATACAAAGGAGGAGAGATTATGATGACACATGCGAAGGTCGTATGAAGAATGAAAAAGCTCCAAATGTCACAATGCAATGACAGACGCTTTCTAAATTCTGATCACCGCTCAAAAACATCCAAATCTCAAACCTACTTTCGATATATTAAAGTTGAAATATCCCATTAGTGCGGGGGCATATAGCAAAAGCATCTCTTTGATTTCTCACATACCAAAGGATCATCTCAACCGTTTATAAGTGGGAAATTCATAAATAAGCAAAATGTGTAAAGTGTGTTATGCAAGCATAATGTACAAATCAGAATGCGCAGAAGAAAGTAATAACAGGGTTAAAAGCACCAAAACACAGAACATTGTCACATACACATACCAAAATAAAACTACCAGTGTCGCATACACAACCAAAAGTAGGTGGTAAAAAGGGTCATGAAGCGAGGACTGGCACTCGCTTAATACATCCAGTCATACAATATCTACAAACACCGGATCTGAAACCCCCAAGTCAAGCATTCTTACCAAGAGATTTCTCCCCATCACAAGGGGAAGGGGGAAGGACCTCGCTTTCCTGGCCCAAAAGTTCGACAATCGTCTTATCCCTAGACGTGAGAGCTCGAATGAGGAGGGCCTTATCTTCCTCCAAAAGAGCTATACGCTTGAGATGCTCACGATTCAGCCCCGAAAGATTGTTGACAAGGTCATGCCATCCTGTCAAGTCTTTAGCCAAGTAATTGCTAAGCATGTCAAAATGTCTTTCAAGCCAATCTTTCACTTTGTCAAGCTGAGTCAGCCCATCAAGCTGAATAGAGTTCACGTCATCAGCAAGCACTCTATAATCGGACGGGTGTATATCAGGATTAATAAACACCCCATCCAGGCAGTATCCTTTGAACCGATCAGCAAGCTCAGGGTGACATGGCAAGACACAATATTGGGGTCTATTTATGATAACTCGAAGTTCATTTAGGGAAGGGGTTCTCACAACAGAATCACTAGTTGCAGAACAAGCTTCAGGCACGGGAGATTTACCAGCTCTGCGCTGTCTTTTAGAATCACTATCCTCCTGTTGGGGGTTTTCTAGCACACCATGCTTACCTGTCATCCTGTACAGAAATTTCACAAATTTTTTGGTCAACAATCAAGTTCAAGCAGTGTTGTGAGCTTAACTGATCGGTCATGATCAGTCAAACAAGAATGGTCGGCCTGAAAATTATCTAAGGCTGATCGCTTTAAAAGTCAAAAACTGGTTAAGACCTGGTCGCTCAAAACTGGAAAAGCGCCTGGTCGCTCTAAAAACAGCCAAGCCCCGGTCGCTCAAAACTGGCAAAGCGTCTGATCGCTCCAAGCCAGTCAAGTTCCGGTCACTCTAAGCTGATAGAGCACCTGGTCGCTTCAAGCCAGTCGAGCCCCGGTCGCTCAAGACTGAAAGAATACCTGGTCGTTCCAAGCCAGTTAAAACCTTATCTCGCAAAACTAGCCTCGATTGGGTCGATAAAAACATCCCAAGGCTGGTCGCTCTACGATTAGTCTGAAGACAATCATACCCTGGTCGGTCAAGATTTAAATCCATCTGGATCGTTCATATCGGGTAAAACTAAAAATAGCCTGTTCTGGTCGGTCGAAGGAGGATCGGCTCATCTAAAGACCGACCATACCACTGTTCTAAAAAAGACCAGTCTGGTCGCGCAAAGGAAGGGAAACTTGAATTTTCATTGCAAATGCACAGTAAAAACATCAAAAATAATGATACAAAGAGATGATTCTAGAAGGAAAATCAAAGCATGCATCACAAAAAGATTTCATACACATTAGTCAATCAAGCATTTGCACAAACAAGTCATGATCGCTGCGAAAATGATATAGAAATTGCTCATTTTGAAATCATCACTCCCCTATTCCATTAGGATGACTCGGTTAAAACCGCACTCAAATGATTAATGATGTCAACAACGAAGGTTTACAAAGAATTATTGTGACTTCTTCCTCAAACTCATTCTACTCCAAACTCAAAATCAACGTTGGAATGCAAACAACGTACCTAGGATTTGGAAGAATAGTTCGGGTTGGTAAAGCAACACCTTGAATCGGCAAGGAAGTAAGCTAAAGATCGAGCAATTTGTTTTTTAAAGAATGGAAAGCCACCATTGATGAAGATTTTGACCAAGAAGAAATGGAGAAGGAAATGACGGGATGAATTAATTATATAGGTTAAATTTGGTCTCTCCAGATTTTTTTAGGAATTGTCTCTTCGTCTTCCAGAATTTGGCTTTTTCGTGTGTTCCAAAACTAGAGAAAAGACCGACCCTCCAAGCTAATTCCAGAACCGACCCATGAGAACTGCGCCCAAGACCGACCCTTAATTGAAGCAGATCGATCCACTAATATTTCGAAGCCCACAGTTTTTATAAAAACTATGAAACTTCGAGGGGCAAAATGTTATCCATCTGATCGATCCAAGTGAATATGGGTCGGTTTTAATCGTTTTGAAGAAGGGATCGGTCCTGCCGTTATTAAAAGGGAGCGGCCGTAGCGCAAGCTTCCTGGTCGACCTAAAGCTGGTCGCTCCAAAATCCAAGGAAATCTGGTCGCTCCAGAGACAAAAGGCACTTGGTCGCTCCAGAGAGTGGAAGAACCTTGATCGTCCTAAGGATTCTGATTGTTCCTGAGGATAGAGACTCCTGGTTGCTCTCTTTTATGCGCTGACCCGATCGTTCCAAAAGCTAAAGAAAGCTGGTCGTTCCAAACTTGGTCGTCCGCTAGTCTCTGATCGCTCCAAATACAAAGGGCAGCTGGTCGTCCTTCTCTGGAGACCGACCCATGTTTGAGGGAACCAATTCCGATGTGTTCTCAATCCTGGTCGCACATTTCTGGAGGGTATTCTTTGGTCGGTCCGCTCCGCATTCTAGCCTCCTGGTCGTCCTTTCTTCTGGCGGAAGCTCCTGGTCGGTCAAAGCGCTAGAAACGACCTGTGATGGCGTGACAACTGGAAACAACTGGTGACAACTGGCAGTGGCATTTCCGTAAATTCCAAAAATACCGACCAGACCCCTGAATACAAGATTTCAGCCATTTCTCCGCCTATAAATAGGACCCTACCTCCATCATTTTGGGGGGACTTTTCGGGGACTACGAGGAGGTGCTGCCAAATTGCTTTCGGGATTTCTCCAAGCATTCTTACATCTCTTCTCTATCATCAATCATAAGTCTAGGTAACGTTGGAGCATGAGGAGCATAGTTGGCATGGAGGAACAAGCATAAGCATTTCACGCACTTCTTCATTTCTTCTTGATCATTCATCCAAAGATCTAAGGAGCTTTCATCCATGGCATCTATGGAGAGATTGGCATAAAATACTTCAAGCTTTCATCCATTCTTTCAATCGGTTGTGAAGATAAATGCATGTCAAAGGAGCTTGTATGAATGTATAATGGAGCAAATGTTGTAATCTTTTGGTGATTAATGAAATCCAATCTTCAAAGTGGACGTAGACTCGAATAAGAGTCGAACCACTATAAAATTCTTGTCTTCTTTCTTTATTTTGGTATTTTGATGCTTTTGAATGTTAGATATGGCCTCACATAACTCTAAAGGTTTTCTAACGCCCCGCCTCTGAAAAGGTGACGTGCTCTCTAAGCATCTCGCCTCCGATTAGGTAACGTGTTTAGAAATACCATTTTGGTTGTTATACCAATTTTCGGTATCAACAGTTGTTTTTGTTATAGACTAGAGTCTAATTGAGTTGATTAGGTTTACTTTTCCTCTAGTTGATGACGGCTATTCTAGGTTGCAAGGTGATAGCATGACGGCCATGGTTCTAATTTTGATTAGGTTTTAGGGTTTGAGTCTATATGTGCTTATATAGAATTTAGGATTAACTTTGGCCATTTGATCAACCTAGGATCAATCAAGACCATCCAGTCAAGATAGAGTGACACCTCAGCCCTAATGACTCAGCACTGAGTCACAAAATCGTCATCTTCCAGATCTACCTGGAGGGGGGGCAGGTCGACCCCCAGGTCGACCCTAGGTCGACCCCCACGTCGACCTGTAGTGGGGAGGTCGACACTAGGGCCGACCTGGGTCCTGGGAGGGAATTTTCCCACCCAGCCCGCTTCTGACTTCTGTTTTGAATTTTGAATCTGGTTTCGAGCTATTTGAATTTATTTGAATTTTCTGGAAACTCCCGACAGCCATAACTTCTTCGTACGAAGTCCAATTTACGCAAACTCGGACTATATCTCAACAGAATTCCAAGACAAACACAATGGCGTAACCCTTTTCCCTTAATTCTCACATTTAAAATTAATTATTCCTTAATTCGCTAGTTTATAAGGTTAATAGAAAATACGGGGTGTTACAGGACTGCAAGGAGAATATGTGTTTCTTTATAGCTAGGAGTGATGTCATGGTACGAAGCCCAGACATTTTTACTTGTGTGGATGTTGGAAAGCGAGGTACCTCAGATATATCGGTCACTACAGGGTCGATGGATGGATATGGTCGACATACTGACCAGACTTACGCCCCATAGGGAGGGGAAACGTATTGTTCAGGAATTACCAATCCTCAAACGTAAGAGAGGACTGGACCTGAAGATCCAAGGGTCGATGCGTTTTGATCCTGAGGCATGGGCTAGAGTGTCTCGAATTCGGTAAGGACGATCCCTTGCCTTGGTTTATAGATGGAATCCAATTTCCAATACATGACATTTCAGTTTTGATTATAGAGCTAGTATGGCGACATAGTAGTACTATTCTGTTTATGATTGATACATTTATATTTGAAGTTGTTTTATACACTTTACACATATAATAGTATCAAAATGATTTGCTTTTAGTGTACCAAGCATGTTTGGATATTATAAGGGAAAACTCTATCCTCAGGCTTGCGTTGCATTGTGTGATGGGACCTGAGTCTTATATTAGCTTCATTTTTCCAAAAAGAATTCTGCTATTTATTTTATTCACTGGTATTCTCGGAAGGAAACTCGTTCCGTGTTACACGGTGTGGTCCCTTGATTTACTTTATTTTTAAAGTAAAGTTTTAAATAACTGTTTTTGTTCTCACACCAGTACCATGACTGACCTGGATTTTATTGTTTTTAACCTAAACTCTGGGTGCCCCTATTTTCCACACAGGCAGCTAGTAGTTGGTTTTTTTTGTAGATATTTCTTTTCCAAGATCCTAGATTTACAGCTGGGGCTATATTCAGAAAGCTTTGTATCCATATATTTCTTTCAATTGTGTTATGTATTATTTTTTCCGCTGTTATGTAATGTATTTTTAATATCGGATATTTTTCTAATGTATATTATTTATTCATACTCTGTTATATTCTTATACTCCGATTTAATTGTTGTAATAAGCAATGAAATGTTCTGTCATTTGTGTTCTGATTGGTCTTGTTCTCAAAGTAGTCTGCCTTCTTCTTTGGTTTAGGCAAGCCGGGAAGTTCGGGAGACTACATAATATGAGTTTATACACAGATTTTTAAAAGTAAAATTACATAACGCATAGTTTACAAATTCCTTGTCCTCATTGGTATGATAGGAGTATGGTAGTATTTAATTTTTGAGTATGTTGAAAATAAGTAGCTTGCAGTAAACTAATATGTAAGGGTACAAAGATGTGTCAATAACGTTACAGTGTTTTTTAGAAGTTTTAACATGACTTTGACCTTGTATTTCCCCTACGTTGTCCTTGTAGGTCTGTCTTCTCAAAATGAGTACTAAAAGAAGCTACAGCAGACTTAGTTAATGTACTGTTTATTGATGTGCTAAACCCTTCTAAAAAAATATGTCCTTAAAATAATCTATTAGCTATGTATGAATGCATGCACACATTAAAGAAGAGCCTCATTCATCGCTGCACTAAGTAAAATAAAACTAATATGGGAGTTAAAGATTTTTTTTTAGTTATGTATTGCATTTTTTTAAATGCTTAGTCCACAACTACATTATTGATAAGACGCAATTGTATCATATAGCTAAATTTAAGTCAGTCGATGGTCCAAAAATTTATAACATTGAATTTTTGTACTGGCAAGGTAAATATACCACTAAGAACTGAAATGATAATGCTGCAGGCATATATTTATATGTTGAACCATCATTTCATATATATATGTGGTATTATTATATCTCTAAAACTGAGAACCAAAATAGTTACAATTTTGCAGATAAATAAAAGGGAAAAAAGTGTTATAAAATATAAACAATGATGTAATTGTGTAGAATCAGTTTTATTCCACAAGATAATTTTACTCTTTATGATAGGAAATCAAAACGAAGATTGAACAACCTAACATTCCATTATTATATTAATTTTCAGCCTTGATTTATTAATCATATCTGTATATAAAGTATTACTGGGTGACAAACTAGGTATTATGTATTTCTTTAAAATTATAATCATCCTGGATTTACTTTAATCACTTCCAATAATTACTGGGTGGTGTATTGTATTTCTCTAAAATGATAATCAAACCTGTGTCACTAGGATTTAAAGTACACACTCTTACCACTATTTTTGGCGACCACAACTCATAATGACCTTAATGAAACAATTCAGTGTGTCATTCAGGCTCAAATATTACCTTTTAATGTAAGAGCCAAAGAAGCAGCTGTTTTACTTTGCTAAAATTATGCTAAGCTTGAACTAATAATTGCAAGTTGGAGCTTATTTGTGTAAATTTTGCAAGCTAAATGTTGCATGATTATTGAAGGCGTGGAAGCTTAAACAGTAATTGCAGAAAAGCATGCTAACTTTGTAAATACTGCAGTGGACATTCTTAACTAATGGAGGTAGATTATTAGTCATATTGTCTCATTGTTTTTGTGCATGTTTGTTTCCTCTGTCTTGAACTAATAAGATATAACTATAAGTACTCCCAGAGACATTCTAAAGCACAATGGAGTCCGGATGCAATATTCAGTGAGTGTGACACCCCACATCCTTTAATATCACTCTTTAAGAGAATGCATTAAGCTTCGTGAAGCATTATAGGTAAACAGAAACATTACAAGATATATATAAAATAGCAGCAGAATTTAAATTTTTTATTAAGCATAAAACATCATGGTTCAGAACATGGTTACATCATATGTTTGAAATACATAAAACCCAATACATCATTAATACTTCTGTCTTGTACTTAAAACATCAAAGTGCAGTAATAAAAGAAGCATAATCCCTAAAACATAGCCATAGTAGAGAGATATGAAATTAAGTCGTACATCTAAAACAGCTCCAAGCAAGATGAAAGCAGAGTCCTGATTAAGCTTGAGTATTCCCTCTCTGAGAACCTAGGGGGAACGGAAGAGAAAGAAGAGGAAACAAAATAGGTCAGACATAAAGTCTGGCGAGTCCAGTTACTTTTTAGCATATAAATAAGTAAAAGTGTCATGACAGGCATATAAAGTGGATAAGAGAGAGGTAATAGCATATAAGGCATGTATGACAAGGTAAATAGGACATCTGTATAGAATAAATAGCGCTTCTCTAACACTTTCCTTTTTCTTTGCACCGATACTAGTATATCCAGAATGAGATGATCCCAACAACTATAAGATGGTAGACTTAGGCGCACTTCTAGTGAGAGGTTTTGTCCCATACAATCAAGAGGCCGCCCAACATACCGGAGTTACCCCTAAGGATAATAACGAGCTCCTAAACATACAAGAGTCTAGATGTACCCTAATTTCTACCACAATCGATTGGCTCCCTACTCTGTAGATACCCTGTGCTAGCCCTACGGTAGGATATATCACTTCCTAAAGTGGCAAACCTTCATTTCCAGGATGTGCACAACTATATCTACTGATGTCACAGTGTTTTAATTCCCCGGGTAGGCGGACCCATGCACGCACATGAACCCGACGGAACGTGACGTCAGACATCGTCCCCTCTTTTGGATGTCTTACAATCATCCTATTAAGCATGCCCCGACTCCGACCTAGTTCAGGGTACTCGTTTGATACCTATATGTGGGTTACTGACTAAAATAGGTCCCACACACAAGATGATACAAGCTTCCCCCTACGCTTGCATCCCCACTAGGTTTTCCACAGGTTACGCCATACCAGAGTAAAATATTGCATAACCCCATAGGTTAAGTTTTTGGGCTTATATATAAATATTACCCACCAACCCAAGATATACTTAACCCTTCCATTGTTTCGTACAATTTAACTTACCCCCTATTCAAGTTAACATATTCATCCAATCCCTAAATATTCAACTAGGTTAAGTATCCAAGTTTATTACCATATTCATTTATGGTTGCAATGTACTAGACGTCCCACATTTAGCCTACAACTTGTTGATGCTGGATATGCCGTTTAGGTCCGGGCAGACTTCTTCCACAAGTCAGACTTAACCTCGTGTCTTAGCACGTCTCATGTTTATGCACTTAGGCACCCCATATTAGATTCACCACTTGTGGTTGCTGGATATGTCGGCCGGTTCCGGTTAGACTTCCACAATAAGTGTAATCTAACCTCGTGTCTAAGCGTGGTTACAGTTTCAAATTACTGTAATTCTAGGCGTTTCAATTATTAACCAATTATTCCTATGTCGTTATAGGTTTTCATACCCCTTTCCCAAGTCATGTTAATAATGAACCATATGCCCTAAATTAAGGTCTTTAATCACAATTCAATTTATGCCCCAAATTCATATTCATATATTTCATTCAAATTATTCCCAAATTTCCAATTACAAGTTATGCTCTAATTTACTGTTTTCCCCTCGTTCCCAATTTAACGCGTTTGCATATTTCAACGGCATGCCTAGGCTCGAAGGTAGCCAGACTATAAAAATAAAAGGGAAAAGATGAAGGGAAGAGGACCGAAATGATAATACTAACAAGGTTGATATATAATGGCAGAAATAGGCATAAGCATAGTGACAAGTTAGGCATATCAGAACAGATATGATGAACATGTGATAGTAGAACTGATTCTAACATAACAGGAACCTCATAAACATGCATGATAAGATCTAAACAATAACTAACTAATAACAGATCTGATTTAGCCACAAGCATAACAGGAAAAGGCATGATATGATCTAAACAGTGAATTAGATCTACAAACAATGGTAGATCTGACATGATAAATAGGTATAAACTTAGATCTAGTTCATAGCCATGTCAGAATAACTTAAATACACAGGTTATAGCAGATCTGATATGATTCAAATAGTCACAGGCTTAGATCTAAGTTATAGTCATATCAAGATTAACTTTTAAGTATTCAAATCTAAAATTAACGTAGACTCACTGTGATTGGATCTAGGAAAATAGAAGAAAGATTGCAGATATCGATTCACAGATCTCTAAACTTGAATGCTAAAGAAAAAAAATTGATTTAATCTGGGCAGAGATAGCATCTAGTTCTCCATTGTTTTAGAATGAATAAAACACTAAGACTAGGGTTTTATTTATAGCCTAAGGGTCACGAATCTGGTCAGAAATCAAGTCCACGTACACATAAATGATCCTGGTTCGGATTTGGGGGTATCGATATGGGTGTCAACACCGCCTTTATGGGTGTAGACCCATGGATCGACACCCCTAGGGTGTGACGACCCCCAACGGGCCCGATTCCCTCCTAGATATCCCGCTTTCTAATTTGAACTAATTTTGAATTCTGAACTTATTATATATATATATATAATTGGCTTATATGTATAAAACTTTAAACCTTAATATCTTCTTCATGCGATGTCCGTTTTACGCAAACCAGGTGTCTATTTTGACCAGAATTCCGAGACGAATGCAATGACGCAGTCCGTTTCACTTTATTTTGGAAATTTAAATAGGTATTCTTTAATTTATCATCTTTAGTGTTGTTAAAGTTACGAGGTGTTACATTCTCCCCTACTCAAAGGATTTCGTCCTCGAAATCCCTAAGTTAAGAAGAATGTATATCATAACATCCACATCCATCTACTTATCCACCAATCACAGGCATCCAACGTCCTTAAAAATTTCTAATGCTTATATAAACATATACAAAGGTGTGTGTATATTTCTCAATACTAATGCGAAAGATTAGGCGATCTACTGATTCAGTTGACCTACATAATGCAATGTTTGTTTGTGCCATGAATCCATCATGTATGTGAATAATCCTATTATAACATGTAATTTCTATATGTGTGCACAATCATCCATCCAAGTGCAACATCCATATGATGATACATCCATTTCCATCCAAAAAAAGAAGAAAAATGCACACATATTCGTATGCAGTATGATAGTGGTTGAGCCGATCTAGTGCCTAAAGTGTGTGTATATGCCTCCACGAGCAACTAATAGCAAACACTTGCATCCACTTGCATCTATCAAGCATAACATGTCTCAAAACAAATGTTTATATCCATGGGTTTCCTACCTAAAGGTCGAAGATTCGATCAATAGGATATACTTAAATGATAGAAACAAGTATAAACAAAAGCTTTGAAAAAGAAGTTAAGAACATACCCTCGAAAAGAAAAGGGTATGAAGCGTGAATCTTGTCTTCAGTGTCCCAAGTTGCGTCTTCTTAGTTATCTCCCCACTGAACTTTCATCAACTTGACTTCTCTGTTACGCTTCTTAACTTCTGATCCAAGAATACAGGTAGGAACTCTTCAAACTGTCGCCTCCCGTTCCACCTCTACTTCCTCCAATATACTCGGCTCTATTACTTCTGCGGTATCATTCAAGCACTTCCGCAAATGAGAAACGTGGAAAACATCATGAACACCAGACAGCCTTTCTGGTAGCTTTACTCTATAGGCCAATTGGCCAATCCTCTCTGTTATGGGAAACGACCATACAAACCTTGGTGCCAACTTCCCTATAGATCTAAAGTGAACCACATTCCTTAAAGGTGACACCTTAATGAAAACCATGTCTCCTACCTCAAAATCAATGTTAGTCCTTCTCTTGTCTGCGTATGACTTTTGCCTATCCTGAGCTGTCCTCATTCGCCATCTAATGAGATCAATCTTTTCAGACCTTTTTTTAACTATATCTGGTCCAAGTAAAAGTCTTTCGGTAGACTCCTACCAACAAGTTGTTGATCTACAGGGTTGTCCGCACAATACTTCGAAGTGTGCCATGCCAATGCTAGCTTGATAACTGTTGTTTTAGGCGAACTCTACTAAAGGAAGGTGCTCTTCCCAAGTCCCTCCGAAGTCTAGGATACACAGTCTTAAAAGATCCTCAAGAACTCTATTCACCCTTTCTATCTGTCCATCGGTCTGAGGATGATTAGCGGTGTTCGAACACAACAGTGTACCTAATGCTTTTTGCAAGCTCCTCCAAAATTCACTGGTGAAAATGGGGTCACGATCACTTACGATACCGTAAGGTATTCCATGAAGATGGACTATCTCATGAATGTAAACTGCTACCAACCATGTTATCGTCCTCTACCTCTTAACTTGGATGAAATGAGCGCTCTTAGTAAGTATGTCCACTACAACCCAATTATTGGTGTTGCCCTTCCTTGAACTAGGCAAACCATCGATGAAATCTATAGAGACACCCTCCCACTTCCACTATGGAACCTCCAAAGGATGAAGTAAACCACCGGGTTTCTTTTCCTCAGCCTTGACTTGCTTGCAAATCAAACATTGAGAAACAAACTCTGGCACATCTTTCTTCATTCCAGCCGAAAAGAAAACCCTCTTCATATCTCTGTACATCTTATCACCACCTGGATGAATAGTCATCTTAGAATGATGGGCTTCTTCTAAGTATGTCTTTAACAAACTCCCAGTTCGGGGAACACAAAGCCTTCCATCTTGTCGCAACCACCCTCTATCGTCTATGGAAAATCTACATAGGTGACAATAAGTCTCCCCTTTACTGAGCCTATCCAAGAGGTCTGAAATCTGTGGGTACTTTCGCTGTGAAGCACCTATCTGATCCATAAGAATAGGTTGTACCTCTAGTGATACATATAAGCCAGGCAAAAACTCGGTGGAGGGTCTAAAGTCAAAAGAGTATATGAACTCCAAACTTTTCCTCTCAACAAGCAGAGGACTTAAGGCCATCCTCTGCCTACTCAGTGCGTCTGCCACCACGTTACCCTTGCCAGTGGTATAAGCAATCTCGAAGTCATAAGATGCTAGGAACTCCATCCACCTTTATTGCCTTAAATTAAAATCCTTTTGTGAGAACAAGTACTTCAGAAATTTATGATCGGTGTACAACTCGAACTTCTCTCGAAGAAAATAATGGCGCCACGTCTTAAGCGCAAATACTATGGTAGCTAATTCCAATTCATGGGTAGGATAGTTCTTCTCATGAACTCTGAGTTGTCTGCCTCCTTAACGTACTACCCTTCCGTCCTGCATTAGGACGACACCAAGCCCTATACCACATGCATCAGCTTATACTGTAAATACTTTGTTCCCATCGGGTAAGGTCAAGATAGGGGCTGTTGTCAAAGCCCTATTCAATCATTGGAAAGCAACCTAACAATCTATATCCCATGAAAACATCAAATTATTTTTTGTCAGACTGGTGAGTGGGGCTGACGTCTTTGCGAAGTCTTAATGAACTTCCTATAATATCCTTTCAACCCAAGAAAGCTTCTCACCTCTGTTGCCTTCTTTGGGATCTGCCAATCTTGAACTATAACTACCTTTGCGGGATCTACTGCTATATCATCTTTAGAAACCACATGCCCTAGAAATCTCACCACTTTCCCCCAAAAATGACATTTGGAGAACTTTTCCTTAAGCTGGTGCGCACAGAGAGTTTTCAATACTTCCCTCAAATGATGGGCATGCTCTTCCTCGCTCTTCGAGAAGATCAAGATGTCATCAACACGGACCACAACGAACTTATTTAGAAATTCCTAAAATACCTTACTCATCAGATCAACAAAATAGGCGGGTGCTTTTGTCAACCCAAAAGGAAAAACGAGCCATTCAAAGAAACCATCTGGAGTCCTAAAAACGGTCTTGTCTATACTGTCCTCGGCCTCCTTCAACTGAGAAACCCTATGGCCAAGTCTAATTGAGAGAAAACAGATGCACTAACTAGCTAGTCAAATGGAACATCTATCCTCGTGAGTGGGTGCCTGTTCTTTTTAGCGAGTTTATTCAACTCCCTATAGTCCACACATAAGCGAAGCGAACCATCCAACTTAGTTACGAATACCACCAGAGCACCCATTCAGATATGCTTCGCCTAATAAACCCTTTCTCAAGTAGCTCCTCTACTTGCTTGCTAAGCTCCCTCCTTTCTCTTGGAGCCATATGGCGCACAGGCAATGCAACTGGCTTTGCAATGTCTACCAAGTATATATGAAAATCGGTCTTGCGCCTCGGAGGTAATCCCAAAACCTCATCAAAAACATCAGAATACTCATGGACTACTGGTACAGATAGCAGATCATCGATAGATGTAGGAAACTAAGCATGACAGACCCCTTTGGGTCACAAGAAATCTCGAGGGTCCTCCCATGGCAAGTCAAAAGTCTAATGACCCTCCTCTCACAATCCAAAATGGAACCATACATGTGACACCCCACGTCCGTTAATGTCACTCACTAAAGGAATGCATTAAGTTTCATGAAGCATTATAGGTAAATAGATACAGAATAATTACAAGATAGACATAAATAAGATAGTAGTGGAAATTTTAAATTTTTATTTCAAACATAAATCATAATGTTGGGGTCCATAATACCATAAGTCACAAAAACCATTGCAATAAAATAACTTCTGTCTTGCATCATCAAAGTACATAAGAATATGAAAAACATAATTCCCCAATTGAAAGAGTTAAGCCATAGTAAAGAAAAGAACTTGAGCCATACTTCAAAAGTAGCTCCTAGCAAGATGATATCTGAGTCCTGACTAAGCATGAGTGTTTCCTCCCTGAGAACCTGGTGGGAATGGAAGAAAGAAGGAGAAACAAAAGGGTCAGACATAAAGTCTGGTGAGTCTAGTTACTTTTAGCCAGTAAATAAATAGAAGTAACATGATAGGCATATAAAGTGGATAAGAGAGAGATTTCTACATAAATGCAGGTGTGACAAGGTAGACAGGGTAAGGTGTGTGCGCTTCACTAATGATTACTCTACACTATTACTAGCATAACTAAATGATATGATCCCTTCCACTATAAGTTAGTAGACTTAGGGAACACGTTCGAGTGTACCCTAACCACTACCCTAATCAATTGGCCCCTTACTTCGTAGATATCCTGTGCTGGCTCCATAGTAGGAGGTATCACTTCCTAAAATGGAAACCCTTAAGATAGGCACAACCATATGTACTGGTGTCACGGTCGTCTTATTCTCCTCTGCCCGACTCATGCACGCACATGGCCCGGTCGGTTTGCACCGCCTACACCATCCGTCTCGTTTGGATCTCTTATAATCAATCAGTAAGCGTGCCCCTTCTCCGCCTAGTACGGAGTTCTTTATTTGATGCCTACTCCGGGTTACTGACTGAAATGGGTCCCACACAATATGATACAAGCTCTCCCCTTTGTTTGGTATCCCCACTAGGTTTTTCACTGACTATGTATACCCTTAGGTGTCTTTAATTACATAGCCCTATATCAGTTATGCTTACCCTAAAGGGTGTCTTTAATTACATAACTTTATTATATTTTTCCACCGGTTATGTATACCACTAGGTGTCTTTAATTACATAGCCTTATTGGGTTAAGTTTGCAGGCCTATATGTAAATATTGCCTACACCCTCTAATTTACTTAATCCACCCACTACCCATCCAACTTTACTTAACCCTAACTTAAGCTCGTAATCATACAATCCTTATGGATTAAATTAGGTTAAGTAGTCCAATTGATTACCATGTCCAATTATGCTTATAATGGGCTAGACCGCCCACATTAGGTCTACAACGTGTGGATGTTGGATATACCGGTCGGGTCCGGGCAGTCTTATTCCACTGTTGGGTCTAACCTAGGGTGTTAGCCCGATTCGTATTCGCACACTTAGACCTCTCACATTAGGTTCAACATTAGTGGCTGCTGGATATGCCGGTCGGGTCCCGGCAGACTTCCACCACTAATGCAACCTAACCTCGTGTCATAAGTGCAATTACAATTCCTAAATATAATTACTAGACATTCCATCTTTTATCCAAATCTACCTATGTCATTATAGGTGATTATTACTATGTTTCCCCATTTGAATTATATGTCCAATTCATATAAATGTTACATAAATAATGCCAATTATAAATCCCTTTTCCCCGTTTCCTGACTAACGTATTCACACGTATTTTGGCAGCATCTAGGCTATAAAGTAGCCAAGCCATAACAATGAAAAAGGGAACATGACAAAGGTGATAGTTTCAACATATCTGGGCATAAACATAAACTAGCATGATAACAAGGTGAATGGATATGTAATTAGCATTATAACAAGGTGGACATAAAACTGATGAACTTGTGGCAACAATGACGTCAAAGCATGCATAATGGGATTTAAATTAACCATTTAGGTTTCCAACTATTAGATCTAGCATAATTAGGGTGACATAGTAACATGTTTAGATCTAAAGATGGCTTCACATGTCAAGTTTACAACATATCCAAATTGATCACAATATGACAGGTGAAAGGGAATTTACATAAAGAACTAGATCTAGCCAATTTTACAACTGTCCAATTTAATAGATGTTCATTCACCGCAATTTAGTTACAAGTCAAGATCCACATAGGCAACATAATAGAATAACCACAATTATATTAGATCTAGGGAAATTGATCTATCATGATATAGTATATGATTTAACACTAGCACAGAATCATACTTTACAACATACCCAATTCACAGTCTTTCACAATTTACTTTTATTTATCTAAACCTAAAAGCAATTAGAAACTAACAGCGATAGGTTTAGAGAATAAATAAAAAACGGATCTTGAATTTCTGAATTCGATTTGCGAAGTATGTTATTGAAGAAAATGGTTCCGTCTCAGTTCGTATCCTGGCAGCATATGGCTTCCATAATTTCCAATGAAGAAATAGGAGCTTTGAACACATATTTATAGCTGCAGAACCCTCTGAAACCAACTGTCTCCTCAGCCCTATGGGTGTCGACACCCCTATGGGTGGGTCAACCCTTAGATCGACACCCCTCTAGGGGGTCGACCCCTTAGAGCGGGATTTTTGCCGCCTTGACGAATTTTTCAAATTCGAACTGTTTTGGATAAAATTCTGACTTATCTTTGACTCATGCGTATATATATAATCTTTCTGCGCATAAACAAATTTAAAACCCTCATAACTTCTTTATACGGTGTCCGTTTTACGCAAACCAAATGTTTATCTTGACCAGAATTTCGATTTGGATGCAATGGTGTAGTCTGTTTCCTCAAATTATGAATTATAAATTAATTATTATTTAATTTATTCTCTTTAATGTCGTTAAAAATTCGGGGTGTTATATTCTTCCCTACTCAAAGGATTTCATCCCGAAATCTCTAAATTGAGAAGAATGCATATCTTACCATCCATCATCCATCTACTCATCCACCAATCACAGGCATCCATTGTCTTTAAAGATGTCGAATGCTTATATGAATATATGCAAAGGTGTGTGTATATGTCCCAACACTAATGCACAGATCGGGCAGTCTACTGATTCAGTTGACCTAATTAATGCAATGTATGTTAGTGCCATGAATCCAATATGTATGAAAATAATCCTATTATATCATGTGAGTTCTATATGTGCACACATTCATTCGTCCAAATGCAATAACCATATGATAACTCATCCATAAACAAAAAGAAAATGCACACGCATCCATATGAAGTATGATAGTGATTGAGCCGATCTTAGTGCCTAATGTGTGTGTATATGCATCCACATGCAACCACATGCAAATACTTGCATCCACATCCATCCATCAAACATAACATGTTTCAAACACATGTTTACATCCATAGGATTCCTATCTAAAGGCCGAAAAATACTATGGATAAGATATACTCAATTGATAGAAACAAGTACCGATAAAACCTTGAAAAAGGAGTTAAGAACATACCCTTGAAAAGAAAAGGGTACGAAGCATGAATCTTGTCTTCGTTCTCCCAAGTCACATCCTCTGGTATATCTCCTCATTTAACCTTTAGCAATTTGATCTCCTTATTGCACAGCTTTTTATCTTCTGACCTAAGAATACGTCTAGGGACTCGTCTGACTGTCGCCTCCCATTCCACTTCTACTTCTTCCAACATACTCAGCTCCCAAACTTCTGCGGTGTCATGCAGGCACTTCCGCAGATGAGAGATGTGGAAAACATCATGAACATCGGATAGATTTTCTGGGAGTTTCACTCTATAGGCTATTTGGCCAATACTCTCGGTTATGGGAAATGGTCCTATAAACCTAGATGCCAACTTCCCTACTACCCCATACCGAACCACATTCCTTAGAGGTGATACTTTAATAAAAACTAAGTCTCCTACTTCGAATTTGATGTTAGTTCTTTTCTTATCTGCATAGGACTTCTGCCTATCATGAGCCGCCTTCATCCATCCTCGAATAAGGTCAATCTTTTCGGATGCTTCCCTGACCATATCTGGTCCAAGTAATAATCTTTCTGTAGATTCCCACTAATAAGTTGGTGATCTACAGGGTCGTCCATACAATGCTTCGAACAGTGCCATGCCGATGCTAGCTTGATAACTGCTGTTATAGGCAAAATCTACTAAAGGAAGATGCTCTTCCCAAGTCCCTCCGAAGTCTAGGATACACAACCTCAAAAGATCTTCAAGGATTCTGTTTACCCTCTCTGTCTACCCATCGGATTGAGGATGATAAGCAGTGCTCAAACACCACTATGTACCTAATGCCTCTTGCAAACTCCTCAAAAATTCTCTAGTAAAGATGGGGTCACGATCGCGTACGATGTTGGAAGCTACTCCTTGAAGATGAACTATCTCACGAACATAAATTGTTGCCAACCATGATGTCGTCCTCTTACTCTTAATTGGAACAAAGTGAACGCTCTTAGTGAGTCTATTTACCACCACCCAAATACTGGTATTGCCTTTCTTTAACCTAGGCAAACCATCTACGAAATCCATAGAGACGCTCTCTCATTTCCACTGCGAAACCTCAAACGGATGAAGTAATCCACCGAGCATCTTTTGTTCATCTTTTACCTACTGGCAAACTAAACACCAAGAAAAAATTCGGCTACAGTTTTCTTCATCCCAGCCCAAAAGAAAACCCTCTTCATGTCCCTGTACATCTTATCACCGCCTGGATGAATAATCATCTTAGAATGGTGGGCTTCTTGTAGGACCACCTTTATTAGGCTTCCACTTTAAGGAACAAAAAGCCTTCCATTCATCGCAACCATCCCTTTTATCTATGTCATATCTACTGAGGTGACTAGAAGTCTCCCCTCTTATGGGCTTTTCCATGATGTCTAGAATCTGTGGGTCACCTTGTTGCGAAGATCCTATTTGGTCCATAAGATTTGGTCGTATCTCCAAGGTTGCAAACAAATCAGGCAAGACCTCGATGGAGGGTCTAAAATCAAAAGCTGATATGAACTCCAAGTTCTTTCTTTCCATAAACAGAGGACTCAGGGCCATCCTCTGCCTACTTAATGCGTCTGCCACCACATTACCCTTGCTAGTGGTATAAGCGATTTCAAAGTCATAAGAAGCTAAGAACTCCATCCACCATTGTTGCCTTAAGTTGGGATCCTTCTGTGAGAAAAATACTTGAGATATTTATGATTGGTATATAACTCAAACCTTTCTCCAAGTAAATAATGATGCCACATCTTTAACGCAAACACTATGGCAGCTAACTCTAGATCATGGGTGGGGTTGTTCTTTTCATGAACTATCAACTGTCTACCCTCATAACACACTACTTTCCCTTCTTGCATTAGAACCGCACCAAGCCCTGTACCACAAGCATCAATGTAAACAGTAAACACCTTATTACCGTTAGGCAAGGTCAAGACTGGTGCCATTGTCAGAGCCCTCTTTAGTCATTAGAATGCAACGTCATAGTCTATGTCCCATGAAAATGCCAAATTCTTTTTTGTCAGCCTGGTGAGAGGGGCTGATATTTTCGCGAAGTCCTTAATGAACTTCCTATAATAACCTGCCAACCCAAGAAAGCTTCTCACCTCGGTTGCCTTTTTTGGGAATCTTCCAATCTTGCACTGCAACCACCTTGGTGGTATTTACAGCTATCCCTTCTTTAGAGACCACATGCCATAAGAATTTCACCTATTTTCTCCAAAAAATGGCATTTGGAAAACTTCGCCTTAATCTGATGGTCACAGAGAGTTTTCAAAACTTCTCTCAAATGTTGGGCATGCTCTTCTTCACTTTTGGAGAAGATCAAAATATCATAAACAAAGATTACAACAAATTTGTTTAGGAACTCTCGAAAAAACCTACTCATCAGATCGATAAAATAGGAGGGTGCATTCGTTAGCCCAAAAGGCATCACCAGCCATTCAAAGAAACTGCTAGGCTGTCCTAAGCCACCCTCAACTGATGGAACCCCGTAGCCAAGTCCAGCTGAGAAAATACCGAGGTACCAACAAGCTGATCAAATAAATCATCAATCCTCGGAAGCGGGTGCCTATTCTTCTTGGTGAGCTTATTCAACTCCCTATAGTCAACACACAAACAAAGCGAACCATCCGCCTTAGTTGCGAATACTACTAGAGCACCCCATTCAAATATGCTTCATCTGATAAACCCTTTCTCAAGTAGCTCCCCTACTTGCTTACTCAGCTCCCTCCTTTCTCTTGGAGCCATGTGGCGAACTAGTTACACAACTGGCTTTGAATTGTCCATCAGATATATGCGAAAGTCAATCTCACGCCTTGGAGGTAAGCCCCGTACCTCATCAAAAAACATCGGAATAATCTGGAACCACCGGAACAGATTGCAAATCATCTATGGATGCATCTAGAGACTCTAGAAAGCTAAGTGTAACAGACCCTTGGGGTCACAAGAAACTTTGAGGGTCTTCCCATGACAAGTTAGGAGTCTAACAACCCTCCTCTCACAATCCAGAGTGGGCCCATATGTGGTAAGCCAATCCATTCCTAGAATAAATCCATAGCCCATAAACTCGAGCACATATGCATCGCATTCAAATTCGTCGCCTAATACAGATATTTTCAAACCCCGACAAGTCATCGATAAATGAGCTGAACCACCAATGAGGTTTGAAACAACTACGGGATCTACTACCATACTAGTAATTAAATGCAGAGATTCAACCACAGAACTAGATTTAAACGAGTGTGAAGCACCATAATCAAAAAGTGTTCTAACTAGATGGTTTGAAAGAGAAACTAAACTTTCTATGGAAATTTTTCTACCTCTTTCAGGAGCACTGATCGCGAGAGCGTGCACCTGCCCTCCAGTAGTTCCTGCTCTCTGACCTTGTCCCTGCGATCCCTGTTTCTTTGGGCACTCTTAAGAGAAGTGGTTGACCTCTCCGTAATTGAAGCAAGTGCTCTTCCTTCTCTACAGTCTTTGATAAAGTGACCCTCCTTTCCACAATTGTAACATTTTCTCTTATCCTTGCCTTTATCATCTTCCCTTCCTTTCTTCTGTTGTTGTTGCTGCCCCTTCTTAGGCTGCACCATCTTATTCTGCGATGTCCCCTCAGCCTTTGCTTCCTTCTTTTCTCCCTTGTCCTCCTCATGCATTAGGGCCATATCAACAAGCTTTTCAAAATTGGCCCCCATTGTAATATGGGACATGGCTAACCCATGCAAAGGCTCGTTCAGCCCTTTAGCAAACCGTGACGCCCTTTTCTGCGGTGTATCCACTAACTCCAACCCGAGCCTTGCCAACTGGCTGAACTTGTTCACATACTCCTTCACCGTCAAGTTTCCTTGTTTGAGTGCTAAGAAACTCTCCATCTGCATGCCTCTCTCAACTTGAGAAAGAAATTTCATTTTGAATCTCTATGTAAAATCTTCCGAAGTTTCCAGCGGACGTCCAGCTTGGGTGACTTCCCACCAAAATGTGGCTTCGTCTTTTAATAACCAAGTAGCTAACTAATTCTTTCTTCGATCCTCTACTTCAAAGATTACGAACAAGTCCTCGGTCTTCTTAAGCCAGTTCCTAGCTTCTACGAATGTCTAGTTCCCATGGAACGGCTTCCCTTCCATAGCACGAAAGTCCTTGCAGATCTTGGCAAAGTTATCCGCTCTTGGAGGGGGAGGAATGACTGATGCAGCCAGGGAAGGAACGTCTCATGGGCCTTCGGCAGGCGTTGTGGCCTCCAAATACCTACGGAACCATCCGGGTATTGTGACGCCCTCTGGGATATTAGGGATGTTTGGTTCCGCAGACATGATGAAAAAGGAAAAAGGAAGAAATTTAGATAAAGGATTGAAGGATATTACATATGGCTTCTTGGGGAATTTTTCAAAACAGACTTTTCTTTTTGAAAATACTTTCTTTTAAAACCTTTTTGAAAAATAAAATTTTAAAAATTTTCATCAAATCTGGTAACCTTCAGCTCTGATACCAAGTATGACACCCCACGTCCATTAATGTCACTCAAAAAGGGAATACATTAAGTTTCGTGAAGCGTTATAGGTAAACAAACACAGAATAATTACAATAAAGTAACTTCTATCCTGCATCATCAGAGTACATAAGAATATGAAAAACATAATTCCCCAATTGAAAGAGTTAAGCCATAGTAGAGACAAGAAATTGAGCCATACTTCAGAAGTAGCTCCAAGCAAGATGGTATCTGAGTCATGACTAAGCTTGAGTGTTTCCTCCCTGAGAACCTTACCGGGGAACGAAAGAAAGAAGTAGAAACAAAAGGGTCAGACATAAAGTCTGGCGAGTCTAGTTACTTTTAGCCCATAAATAAATAGAAATAACATGATAGGCATATAAAGTGGATAAGAGAGAGATCACTACATTAATGGTAGGTGTGACAATGTTGATACGGTAACGTGTATGTGCTTCACTAATGACTACTCTGCACTATTACTAGCATAACTAAATGAGATGATCCCTTCCACTATAAGTTGGTAGACTTAGGGTATACGTCCGAGTGTACCCTAACCACTACCCTAATCGATTGGCTCCATACTCCATAGATATCCTGTGCTGGCCGTACAGTAGGAGGTATCACTTCCTAAAGTGGAAACCCTTAAGATGTGCACAACCATATATATTGGTGTCACGGTCGTCTTATCCCCCTCTGCCCGACTCATGCATGCACATGGCCCGGTCGGTTTTTGCCTCCTACACTGTCCGTCTCGTTTGGACCTCTTATAATCAATCAATAAGCGTGCCCCTTCTCCACCTAGTACGGAGTTCTTTATTTGATACCTACTCCGGGTTACTGACTGAAATGGGTCCCACACAATATGATACAAGCTCTCCCCTCTGTCTTGTATCCCCACTAGGGTTTTCACTGACTATGTATACCCTTAGGTGTCTTTAATTACATAGCCCTATATCAGTCATGCTTAGTGCTTACCCTAAAGGGCGACTTTAATTACATAACTTTGTTATATTTTTCCACCGGTTATGTATACCGCTAGGTATCTTTAATTACATAAACTTATTGGGATAACTTTGTGGGCATATGTGTAAATATTTCCCACCCCCTCTAATTTACTTAATCCACCCACTACCCATCCAATTTTACTTAACCCTGACTTAAGTTCATAATCATACAATCCTTATGGATTAAATTAGGTTAAGTAGTCTAATTAATTACCATGTCCAATTATGGTTATAATGGGCTAGAACTCCCACATTAGGCCTACAACATGTGGATGCTGGATATGCCGGTCGGGTCCGCGCAGTCTTATTCCACAGTTGGGTCTAACCTCGGGTCTTAGCCTGATTCGTATTTGCACACTTAGACCTATCGCATTAGGTTCAACATTAATGGCTGCTGGATATACCGGTCGGGTCCTGACAGACTTCCACCACTAATGCAACCTAACCTCATGTCATAAGTGCAATTACAATTCCTAATTGTAATTACTAGACATTACATTTTTTATCTAAATCTACCTATGTCATTATAGGTAATTATTTCTATGTTTCCCCATTTGAATTATATGTCCAATTCAAATAAATATTACATAAATAATGCTAATTATAAATCCCTTTTCCCTGTTTCCTAACTAACGTATTCGCACGTATTTTGGCGGCGTCTAGGATGTAAAGTAGCCTAGCCATAACAATGAAAAAGGGAATGTGACAAAGGTGATAGTTTCAACATATCTTGGCATAAACATAAACTAGCATGATAACAAGTTGAATGGACATGTAATTAACATTATAACAAAGTGGACATAAAACTAATGAACTTGTGGCAACTATGATGTCAAAGCAAGCATAATAAGATGTAAATTAACCATTTAGGTGTCCAACTATTTAGATCTAGCATAATTAGGGTGACATAGTAACATGTTTAGATCTAAAGATGGCTTCACATGTCAAGTTTACAACATATCTAGATTGATCACAATATGACAGGTGAAAGGGGATTTACATAAAGAACTAGAACTAGCCAATGTTACAACTATACAATTTAATTGATGCACATTCACCAATATATAGTTACAAGTTAAGATCCACATAGGAAACATAATAGAACAACCACAATTGTATTAGATCTAGGGAAATAGATCTATCATGACACAGCATATGATTTAACACTAGCATAGAATCATACTTTACAACATATCCAATTCACAGTCTTTCACAATTTACTTTTTCTTATCTAAACCTAAAAGAAATTAGAAACTCACAGTGTTAGGTTTAGAGAATAGAGAAAGAACGGATCTTGAATTTATGAATTTGATTTGCAAAGTACGTTGTTGAAGAAAATGGTTTCGTCTCAGTTCGTATACTGGCAGCATATGGCTCCCATAATTTCCAATGAAGAAATAAGAGATTTTGAACATATATTTATAGCTGCATAACCCTCTAAAATCGACTGCCACCTCAGCCCTAGGGGTGTCGACACCCCTGTGGGTGGGTCGACCCATAAGTCGACACCCCTTAAGGAGGGTCGAGCCCTAGGTCGACACCCTTCCAGTGGGTCAACCCCCTAGAGCAGAATTTTGCCGCCTTGACAAATTTTTCAAATTCGAACTGTTCTGGATAAAATTCTGACTCATCTCTGACTCATGCGTATCTATATAATATTTTTGCGCATATACAAACTTAAAACCCTCACAGCTTCTTCATACGGTGTCCGTTTTACACAAACCAAATGTCTATCTTGACCAGAATTTCAAGATGAACGCAATGGTACTGTCTGTTTCCTTTAATTCTGAATTATAAATTAATTACTGTTTAATTTATTCTCTTTAATACCATTAAAAATTCGGGATGTTATAATAAATGGCTAGCCAATCCATCCCTAGAATCAAACCATAGCCCATAAAACCAAGCACTTATGCATCGCATTCAAATTCAATGCCTAATATAGATATTCTCAAACCCAACACATTATGGACAAATGAGTTGTACCACCAATGGGGTTTGAGACAACAATGGGATCCACTACCATACTAGTATTAAGGTGTAGAGACTCAACCACAGAATCAGATATAAAAGAATGTGAAGTGCCAAAATAAAAAAGAGTTCTAACCGGATGATTGGGAAGAGAAATAAAATTTTCAACGGAAACTTTCCTACCTCGATCTGGAGTACTGGTCACGAGAGCATGCACCTGCTATCAAGAAGCTCCTTCCTTTTGACCTGTCCTTGATTCTTTGCGCCCTCCTTAGAAAAGTTTCCGACCTCTCCACAACTGAAGCAAGTATTCTTCCTTCTTTTGCAGTCCTTGATCAAATGACTGTCACGTCCACAATTGTGACATTTCCTCTTATCCTTAGCCTTGTCATTCTTTCTGCCCTTCTATTGTTGTTGTTGTTTTTGTCCCCTTTTGGGCCACAATTTCTTGTTTTGTGTTTCCTCCACCCTAACTTCTTTATTTTCAGCTTTATCTTCCTCATGCAACAATGTCATATCAACGAGCCTTTCAAAAGTTGCTCCCATCGGAATATGAGACATAGCTAACCCATGGAGTGGTTCATTCTGTCCTTTAGCAAACCGCAAAGCTTTCTTATGTGGAGTATCCACTAGTTCCAACCCGAACCTCGCCAGTTGATTGAACTTGTTAATGTACTCCTTTATAGTCATGCATCCTTGCTTGAGTGCCAGAAACCTTTCCATTTGCATGTTTTTCTCAGCTTTAGAAATAAACTTCATTTCGAACCTCTGGCGAAAATCATCCCAAGTCTCCAACAGACGCCCAACTTGCGTCATTTCCCACCAGAATGAAGCCTCATCTTTCAGCAGCGAAGCGGCTAACTGAATCTTCCTACGATCGTCTACTTTGAAAATTCCTAACAAGTCCTCCGCTCTTTGAGCCAATTCCTAGCCTCTATGAAAGTTCAGGTTCCTCGGAATGGCATTCCACCCACAGCATAGAAATCTTTGCAGATCTTAGAGAAATTACTGCTTGCGGAGGAGGATAAGGAGCAGCGAGTGCAGCTGGGGAAGGAACGTATGCTTATCCACCGGCAGGGGCCGTGGCCTCTAGATACCGACGGAACCAGCCTGGTATCGTAACACCCTCAGGAATATTAGGTTCCCTAGGCATGCTGAAAAAAAAGGGATTCAAATAGAGAATTGAAAGAGGTTACATATGGCTTTGGGGAATATGTTTTTCAAATAGACTTTTCTTTTGAAAACGCGTTCTTTTTAAACCTTTTTGAAAATAATTTTTAAAATCTTTTATCTGATATGGTAACCTTCAGCTCTAATACCAAGTGTGACACCCTACGTCTGTTAATGTCACTCATTAAGAGAATGCATTAAGTTTCGTGAAGTGCTATAGGTAAATAGAAACAGAAACATTACAAGATAGATACAAAATAGCAGCGGAATTTAAAACTTTTATTAAGTAGAAAACATCGTAGTTCAAAACATGGTTACATCATATGTCTGAAATACATAAAACCCAATACATCATTAATACTTTTGTCTTGTACTTAAAACATCAGAGTGCAATAATAAAAGAAGCATAAATCCCCAAAACATAGCAAAGATATATGAAATCAAGTTGTCCATCTAAAACAACTCCAAGCAAGATGAAAGTAGAATCCTGATCAAGCTTGAGTATTCCCTCCCTGAGAACCGGGGGGATGGAAGAGAAAGAAGAGGAAAAAAATAGGTCAGACATAAAGTCTGGCGAGTCCAGTTACTTTTAGCATATAAATAAGTAAAAGTGTCATGATAGGCATATAAAGTGGATAAGAGAGAGGTAACAGCATATACGGCAAGTATGATGAGGTAAACAGGACAACTGGATAGAATAAATAGCGCTTCTCTAACACTTTCCTGTTTCTCTGCACTGATACTAGTATAACCAGAATGAGATGATCCCAACAACTATAAGATAATAGACTTAGGCGTACTTCTAGTGAGAGATTTAATCCTATATAATCAACAGGCAACCCAACATACCGGAGTTACCCCTAAGGATAATAAAGTGCTCCTAAACATACCAGAGTCTAGATGTACCCTAATTACTACCCCAGTCGATCGGCTCTCTACTCCGTAGATACCCTGTGTTGACCCTGTTAGACCTAAATATGGTTCTAACACCCAAATTGATTAGAAACAAGATAAAGTAAGGCAGAAATAAAAAGGGACACACAAGGTTTATAGTGGTTCGGCGAAGAGATGCCTACGTCCACTTAGTTTTCACTATATTCAGTAATTCAGTTACAAATACAGTGTAAGATTCGCTCACAACTCACTTTTATTCACTCAAAATGATAAAAACAAGAAATGAAAGATGGTTTGGATTTTCCGGGAGTAAAGGAATTCGGATGATGGAGGTACTTGGATTCTCGAAAGTGCTGAAAAAGATCCTTCTCTTTGTCTCTAGATGGGGTATTTATAGGTGTGAATTTGCCTGAGATGCAATCCGGGTCGGAACACGTGTCATCCATCGCACTCTCTTCGGGTTCGGATGGGCTATCAAGCTGACAACGCATCAATGAGATGGACATTAGGGGTAGGAATTAGTCACATCCGGTCCGGTTCTCCAGGCGACTTTATAGGAGATTTTCCTGGATCATGGGTGCGGGTCGGAGACGAGCAGGTTGGGGGCTCGGATCGGAATACCCGATCCGAACCGGAGTAGCTTGGACGTCTCTCCTTCTCTAATCATACCCCGCTCCGCTCCAGCTTCATGGCAAGCAGATGGCTTTCCGATTTACTTGAAATTTATTGACCTTCCGATCCGATCAGATATGCTTCGCCACTTTATCCAGTAGGAGATATCCGATCCGAACAGAGAATTCTATCCGATCCGAACCGATGTGCTGCTACCACTCTGAAGTGTGGTGTTTTCTTCCGATCCGAACCGGAGTCTTATAACTTAAAATACTCTTCAAGGGTTGGTTTCTTGACTTTGTGTTGCCTAGTTCACAAAGTAGGCTAACATTTTGCCCCCTCAAAGGATGCTTTCGTTGTACAAAGCGTGCTTTGATGTCGTTTAACCAGAATTGTCAAGAGTAATGCACGGACTTCTGTTCGATTCGGCGTCCGACCCGAACACATCTTCCTCATTTTTGAGCAGATTTGGGAACTTATCTCGCCATGTAATGCTTCTTGCAGGTATACTCCTCCTTTACTCTCCTTCTCTTCAATTCGAGTCGGATGCTAAATCAACGTGTGAAGTTTCCACTCGGTTCGGATTCCGATCCGAAGCGTATTCGTGGATTTATTTCTTAAACATTGGGCCTTCAGAGAGAGTTGTGCTACTGGGCTTCCACTCCGGTCCGATCGGGCGAGACAAAATAGGGAGACGAGGAGTCAATTCCATTCTTTATATAAACCCATCGCCGTCTTCATTTCTTTCTTCTTCGTTTCTATTGCCGCTCGGACCCAAGCATCGAAAACCTTAAAAACTCTAAAACTCCGAACTCCTTTCTTGTAGATTCCTCAAATCAAGCACATAGGTAGCTTTTTAATCTCGAATAACATCGTAATAAACGTTCTTGATTTCACTTTACGGTCGATTGGAACGGTTTAGACACAGAGCTTCGCTTGAATTCCACGTCGTCACTGGTGGATGCGCCGTCACTTCGAGGCGTCGCGAGGCTGGAGAGGGCAAATTTCTGCCCTTAACAATAGCTTTGGCGATGGAACGGACTCGTTCGTGGGAAAGGGGGAGAAGAGGAAGAAGACAAGGAGCGTGGTGACCAACTGGAGTCGGCTCGGGTAGAAGACGAAGGAGCGGAAAGGAAGGAGTAGGATAAGAGATCGGTCCGGGTTTCACACTTTAGAAAGACAGGGAGGACAGAAAACGTCGGTTCGGGTCGGGGAAGTGAAGGTCGAAGTAAATGGATCGGTTGAGTGGTGCTAGTTCGGTTCGGATCGGGCCATCCGATCCGATCAGATCAGTCCCGCCTCCGAACCCATTGCTTCCCTTGTCTCGAACTGGCCCTACTCTAATGACGCATCCGAACCGATTATTATCTGTGTTTGTATTCAGCCAGCCATCACACACATATCCGAACCGATCCGAACATATCAAATTTGGCACATAAAGACTACCCAATTAATTCAACTAACGCTTACTCTAGATGAATATGCTTCGCGAACAGTTAGGATAGTGCCTTGCGAACATAAACGAGAATCAAGGACAAATCTGACTATTATTTTCTCTTTAAAGCTTCGTCTTGCATTGCTGTACTTCTATTTTGTATTTCCCACATTTGTTGCATACACTTTAGTTCACACACATACACAAAAAGGGGGACACGGGATAATTCACTCTAATCCGTGCTATTGCTTCTTCAATAGTTCCATGACAATGAGGCCCAGACGCTCTTCTCGTTTAGCTGAGAGGAAAGAAGCTCCAGAAACTTCCAACAAAACCACTCTCGAGGATATATCTTCTTCATCTGACCCAGAATGGGACAGCGAGGGTCCGGATTACGGAGTTGGTCATCGGGAAAGCGATGAAATGTCTTCAGAAAATGAAGTTTCCCTAGGCTTTGAGGAGGAAGGAGGGATTGGTGACAACCGAGCACCCGATGAATTTGACTCAGCCATTATATTGGAATCACCTCCAGATTCCGTAGAATCAACAATTGACAATGACCGACTCGTGAGAATTTGCTTGAAGTACGGAATAATGAAGAGAGACACTCTAGTGCCCTTACGTTCTGACCGTCCACATAACCCTCCAGAAGGATATATGACGGTCACTCGTCTGATGTGCATGGTGGGCGCCATTCCTCCTTTCTCGCCTTTCATCGTCGACTTCTTAAGACAAATGCGGATTGCCCCCATGCAGCTGCATCCCAATTCATATGCCTATCTGCATACCTTATTCATAGCATATCGTGAAATTCTAGGCGTGGAGCTTACGTTTGACGACGTTCATTTCTTCTATAATTTCAAACATCGGACCAGGGAAACCCCTTCTTTCTGTTACTTTGAGTCGGTCCCAAAGAGGAAGATAATCTCTACACCGTTTAGCAGCAAGGCTGGAGATTCCAGACTGGAGTGGTTCTATATAAAGCAACAGTCTGGATGCGCCAGAAGATGGACAAAATCAAGTAAAGCACTGATTTTCTGACCCTGGACTCTATACACTTGAATCATCACCCTGACCTGTTTTTCCTTTTTATTTGCAGTCGATAATCCCAAACAGGTATCAGACCAAGTGTTCTTTGATCGAATGCACTGTCTCCTCAATGGCGACCAAAAATTCCTTACTATTGACGAGGTTCTTAAAGATGAGTACCTTCATTTTCACGGGCTGCTATCCGTCTACCGTAGCATCGGTCATGGGACAGTCCCTTATGCATATATTCCTCCAGTGGAAATAGTTCCAGAAATAGGAGAAGGCTCGGGGATTCCTGCAGCTTCTCTTCAAACTTCACCCTCTCCCTCTTCCACTCAAGACGATGAGCTGGCTAATCTGGCCAAAAAACATCGTGAAGGGTATGTTGCCCCCGAGGAAACTACCTCGGTAGACAAATCAAAATCTCCCCAAGGGTCGCCACTTCACGCTTCCGAAGGGGATGTTCCTAGCGCCGACGAGCACATATTTCAGGGTTTGGGGGATCTCCCTTTACCCGAGACTATATACACTTCGGAAGATTTCAGAAAGGACCCTCTAGTCTTCACTTCTTCTGAAGAGACTACTCCTGCTAAGGCCAAAGAGCCTGCCCGCACCAGTCTAGCTTCAGACTCGGGTTGGTTGGGGGGACACATACACCACATAGGATGCACTTTGCACCGTAGCACTAGCATTCATTGCACTTCTTTTTCCCTGGATCCGTCGATTCTAAACTTCGTTTAACTTATCGTGCAGGCACAATGTCTCGATCCTCTTATGACATAAGAAAGCTTCGCCGCAGCATGTCTAATCCTCCCCAGGATGCCGAATATAACCGCCGGGATGACCGCGGCAGGGAGGAAAGGAGACCCTATGATCCTTATCGATCTCGATCCTCACGCTCCCGCTCACCAGTCCGACCGGAACAGGATAAATACAAAAGCTATCAAGGTCGTAGAGAAGAGGATAGACCACAATCTAGGGATTCCACTTCCTCCTATGAAAAGCGGGGTAGAGAGAAGACACCTCCAAAGGAAACTGGGTCTAGAAGTAAGCAAAAAGTCCCTGCCACTAAGCGACCTCGGACAGACAAGGGTTCTACAGAATCTTCTTCAGGAAGGGACACTGAACTAACCATCCTCGCCCCTCCTCCACCAGATGCGGGAACCGCAGTAAGGCTGGCATATTTAAAGGAGCAATTTCCCAAGCACTACTTCGAGACTCTGACCTTTCTACCTTCCCTTGAACCTATTTCTTCTAATTGGGCAGAGGAGGCCAGAGCAAAGATTGATTTGGTGGAAAAACAATATACCGAGATGTTCAAGTATTCCCGCACTCTTTCTAGAATCATCCGCACGCTAATGACAAATGCTGACTCAATGCACAAAACTGCAGAGGAAGATGCTAAGGCCCTGAAAACCTTAGGAAAAAATTTAGAAGATACTCAAGCTCAACTAGCTATCGCTCAGAAGAACGCTTCCAACTTCAAACAACAGTTTGAGGACATGCAAAAGCGCTATCATGATTTGCTAGAATCCCACACTCAGGAACGTTCCGAGTTGAAGAAGCAAGCTGACGAAGCCAAGTCAGAGGCTGCTAAGACACGTCTCGCTTATGCTGAGCTTGAGCAGAAGAATGCCGAGTTAGCGAAAAGGAGTGCTGAGTTAGAAAAGAAAAACGCTGATTTGGCTTCAAAATTGTTGGAGGCGGAAAACAGGGCTGCTCTGGCTGAGGGCAATGTTGAATGCGCTATTAAATCTGCGGAGGAAACCCGCAAACAGCTATCAGAGGCGGAGGCCGATATTCAGGGCTTCGGGGAGCTAATGATCGAATTCTTCGCGCACATTATTCGTCGTCGAAACATTTCCTGGATCGAGGACTATCCATCCACTTTAGTTCATGTGTGGAATCAAATCGTTGAGTGGGAAAAAGAAGAGCTTAAGGTCGATTCCCTCGATGAAGATAAGTTGATGGAGAAGTACTTGAGAGACGACGAACCGGAGCGCCTAGCTGAAGGTCGGCGTCTAATTGCTGAGGCCATGGAAGAAGAGAGGCGGAAGTCTAAACAGAAAACCATTCCTGAAGCTGGCTCCTCTTCTTCTGCTCCTGTAACTTCTGAAGTCGAAGGGTATGATCCCGAAAACCCGGGAATTCCCCGATCAACTTTACTATCTCCCATTCCTGAAATAACTCCAGAGGTAGTAGTCACCCCCGCTGAGAAGTCTTCAGAAGGTATCCCTGTCTTTTCTCCTCAACTTGTCAAGGCTACTACTACCTTTGGCTACATGATTGAACGTTCAATGAGAAATCCTTTGCTCTCGCCTGAGTTGATAACCAATGTTTCTCATTTTGTAGGCGTTGAATCCTCCGCGAAGACAGATGTAGTTCAAGGAGCTACCACTGGGACAAAGCCCGCTGATAGGGTCAAAGAAGGAGAAGACAAGGCTGCTTTCACAGACTTGGGGGAAAGAAGTGAATCAACTAAGGTGACTACTCCCCATGACGAAGAAATGATTGCAGCTTTAAAAGACGACGGAGGAGACGAGGGGCATGATGAGGAACCAGAAGTTACAATAACCGGGGAGTCGAAAAGCGCTGAGGACATTACCTTGGCTGCCATGAAGGCTGATCAAGACAAGCGCTTGCAATTAAAGACTGAAGAATTAGACCCCGAGGTCCTCAAGCCCCTTGCAGTTGTGGATGCAGGTTCAAGGTTAGTGGTTAAGCTCTCAACTAGATCTATCACCGAAGAACTTGCTAAAAAATCTTCTTTTGATTCCAGTGCCCAGCCCTCCGGGAAGAAGTCTGCCGGCTCCAGTGCTACACCTTCAGGGAAAAAGAAATCAAAGCGAATTTTGACTGAAGCAGAGAGGGAAGCAAAGGATGCGGAAAAAGCTGCCAAGAAATCGAAGGCTCATCCCAAACCCAAATAGTGGGTTCTCCTGTGTCCTTTTAGCATCTTTGTAAATCAATAAGTGCTGCCACAACAGCAGCTCCCGCACTTTCTTTTTTAGTCATTTCCCTGTACAAATTTATTCATTTGTAAATAAAAATAATTCACTTTTTGCAATGTTTATCTGTTGGCAGCTCTGCACTTATGTAAAAATGCATATCTATAGTTATGAAACAAAGTTGTGAAGAGGGGAGATATGCGTATGGGTATGTGTCCCCAGTCAATCTTCGTAAGTTATTCAGTGCCTAACTATGCAATCTGGATGCTCCCGATTCTCTAACGGGATAGCATTTCCTGTATCATCAATATCTGTTGTTTTTCCTGGCATTTCTTTTATACTCTTTCTCACTCTCTTGAGAGTTAGAGTTCGAGTTCAGTTATTTGTTTATCCCCCGGTCGTTCAACGGGAAAAGATTTCTTTCTCGGCGCTCGGTCGGAGACGCCTTTATACTCTCTTTCTCTCTGGAAAGTTAGAGTTCGGAGTTGAACCTCTTTCTCAGCGCTCAGTCGGAGACGCTTTTATACTCTCTCTCTTTCTCTGGAGAGTTAGAGTTCAGAATAGAATTTCTTTTTCAGCGCTCAGTCTGAGACGCTTTTATACTCTCTCTCTTTCTCTGGAGAGTTAGAGTTCAGAATGTCGTTTTCTCATTCTTTTATGTCTTATTGCACAAATAATCATTGTGCTTCTTTTTATGCCCAAACTGTTTCAACCTTTTTAGGCTCTAAGTTGTCCTGTATTTTATAATCACAACAGAATAACTAACGAATGGAAATGCATAAAAGTAAATAACACACAATATTTTATAGTGGTTCAGCTAAGTCATAGCCTACGTCCACTTTATAGTCCTTTATTCATATCGTCATATTTTCCAAAGGCAAGTCGTGCCTTACTACAGAGTTTACAGGAAGAACAGCAAAAAGTATAGCATTTCTAATCCAAATATCGCATTAAGTGTTGGGCATTCCATGCTCGAGGGACTTCTTCGCCATCTACGGTCGTTAACTTGAATGTTCCTTTATCAAGTTTCCGTTGGATGACAAAGGGTCCCTCCCATTTTGGGCCGAGGTGAGGAAGGGATGGAAAAACTCTCTTGAGCACCAAATCTCCGGGTTCAAAAGTTCTGAGGCGAACTTTTTTGTCATAATAGCGTGCCATCTGATGCCGATGTCTTGCGGCACGCAAGTCTGCTTCGTCTCTTTTCTCTTCGACTTCATCAAGAGACTCAAGTAAAAGTGCCCGATTCGTCATCGGGTCATAATATGTCACCCTGTGGGAAGGAACTTCCAGTTCAACTGGAATTACTGCTTCTGAGCCAAAGGAGAGGGAGAAAGGGGTATGACCGGTAGCCGTTTTAAACGTTGTTCGATATGCCCACAAAGCTAGGGGCAATTCATCAACCCATTTTGCCTTTGCATGCTCTAATCGCTTTTTGAGGATGGATTTTATTACCTTGTTTATTGCCTCTACTTGCCCATTAGATTGTGGATAGGCAACTGCAGTATATCGTTTGTCTATCTTATATTTCTGGCAAAAGTTTCTGAATTCAGTGCTATCAAATTGGGTCCCGTTATCGGTAATAATCGTCCTTGGGATCCCGAATCGGCATATAATATTTCTGACCACAAAACTTATCACCTTTCTTGTGGTGATCTTAGTCAAGGGTTCAGCTTCCACCCACTTTGTAAAATAATCCACGGCTACTATGGCATACTTAGCCCCTCCTTTAGCGATCGGTAAAACTCCAATGATATCGATTCCCCATGTGGCAAATGGCCAAGGACTCACCATCGATTTAAGCTGGGTTGACGGTGCCCTGGGGATTTTGGCGAATCTCTGGCACTTATCGCAGCGTCGTGAATAATCAGCTGCATCTTTGTTGATCGTAGGCCAGAAGTATCCGTATCGCAATATTTTCTTCGCTAAAGTTTGACCTCCTGTATGATCTCCACACTCACCTTCGTGCACTTCTCTCAGTACACGCTTGATGTCGTCGTGTGCGATACATCGTAACAGGGGCATAGAAAATCCTTGTCTATAGAGAATATCGTCTTGTATAACATATCTGGTAGCTCTGCGCACTACAGCTCTCTTTTCACTCTTCTTTAATGGGAGTGTCCCATTCTTAAGAAAATTCTTGATTGGAGCCATCCATGATTCCTTCTCTGGTTCCGCTTCAAGAACGAATTCCATTTCCATTGACTCAAAGCTTGGCGACTCCAACGTTTCAATTGGAATTACCTCAGTCCCTTCTGGATTGTCAGAACTAGCTAATTTTGCTAGTCTATCCGCTTTCTGGTTTTCTTCTCTGGGAATATGTGTTATGTTGTACCGCTCTAAGCTACTTAATAGCTCTTTCACTTTCTTAAGGTAAGCGACAAGTCGAGGTCCTCGAGCCGCGAACTCCTCTCGCACTTGACAAACAACAATCTTAGAGTCACAAAATATATCCATCACTTTTACTCCGAGGTCTTTAGCGAGTTTCAGCCCGGCAATCAGGGCTTCATACTCAGAGTCGTTGTTTGTTGCCGAAAATTCTAATCGCAGGGCGTAATATAACGACCGTCCCTCCGGAGTGACTAAGACAATTCCAGCTCCGGATCTTCGGTCATTTTTAGCTCCATCTGTATATAATTCCCACGGATTCATCTTTAGCTTATCCTCGGATTTAACCACTCGGTCATTGATTATTTCTTCCTCTGGAATGGTGAACTCCGCAATAAAGTCTGCTAGAGCTTGCCCCCTGATTGACTTTCGTGGTTGAAAATTCAAATCAAACTGGCTTAGTTCTATGTTCCATTTAATCAACCTTCCCGACGCTTCGGGTCTCTGCAACACTTGTCTTAACGGCTGATCGGTGTATATGGTTATTGGATGGGCTTGGAAGTAGTGACGAAGCTTTCGGGATGCAATCAGGAGGCTGTAAGCAAGCTTCTCGATCTTTGGGTAGTTGCGCTCTGCCGCTGCTAATTTCTTACTCACATAGTATACTGGCCTTTGTACTTTGTCTTCTTCTCGAACCAGAACTGTGCTGACAGCGTGAGCCGAGACTGCTAGATAAACAAATAGTTCCTCATGGTCTACGGGCTTTGATAAGATTGGCGGTTTTTCTAACAGTTCTAACAGATTTTGAAAAGCCTCGACACAATCGGGAGTCCACTGGAAGTTCTTCTTTCCCCTTTTTATCAAATCAAAAAATGGAACACATTTATCGGTGGCTTTAGAGATGAATCTACTTAGCGCCGCTACCTTCCCTGCCAGACTTTGGACGTCTTTAATTTTCCTTGGTTCTTTGATATTTCTAATCGCCGCTATCTGGCTAGGGTTGATCTCAATTCCTCGGGAACTCACAATGAAGCCAAGGAACTTTCCCGACGCCACTCCAAATGAACATTTTAAAGGATTCAATTTCATACGGTATTTTCGCAAGATACCAAACATTTCTGCTAAGTCTTGCGTATGACTGGAGGACTGCTTTGATTTAACAAGCATATCATCCACATAAACTTCCATAGTTTTTCCTATTTGATCATAAAACATTCTATTTACCAACCGCTGATAAGTAGCTCCAGCGTTTTTTAATCCGAACGGCATTACAACATAACAATATAATCCCAAATTCGTAATGAAACTCGTATGCTCTTGGTCTAGCACATGCATAGGAATTTGATTGTATCCAGAATACGCATCCATGAAAGAGAGAAGTTCGTGACCTGCTGTCGAGTCTACAAGCTGGTCAATTCTGGGAAGCGGGAAACTATCCTTTGGGCAAGCCTTATTTAAATCTGAAAAGTCAATACAAGTTCGCCACTTTCCATTTGGCTTCTTTACCAAGACAGGATTCGATATCCAGTCGGGATAAGTCGAATCTCGAACAAATCCATTTTGCTTCAATTTCTCTACTTCTTCTTTGAGAGCAACCGACCTCTCTGGGCCCAGCATGCGTTTCTTTTGCTTCACAGGCGGATGCTTCGGATTTACATTCAATTTGTGACTGATAACGGAAGGCGATATCCCACACATGTCAGCATGGGTCCAGGCGAACACATCTAAGTTCGCCTTCAAGAAGTTCGTCAGGTCTTTAGCACGACGTTGATCCAATTGGGAACCGATCTTCAAAACTTTTGTCGGATCAGCTTTACCAACAGGAATTTCCACTGTTGCTTCATTAGGAGTTGCATTTCTAGCCTCTGGTTCCTCGTCTTTTCTAGGATCCAGGTCTTCAGGCGTTCCTTTTCGCAACTCCCTTGGGTTCAACCTCTCTAATTGCTATGCCGAGTTCCCCTTTGAGGGAGATGAGGCATCCTTACTCTCAGCATTAACTCCTTTCATCAACATCTTCAGTTCGGCCACATAGCAGGCCCGTCCAGAAACCTGATCCCCTCTTATTACTCCAGTCCCGGCTTCGGTTGGGAACTTTAGTAACAAGCACCAAGGGGCGATACAAATTCTAAACTCAGCGAGGGCAGGCCTTCCTAAAAATGCGTTATATGGCGAATCTACGTCCAGTACTACAAACTGAAGCATTCGCACTCTTCTACGTTCTCCTTGCCCTAGGGTCACAGGCAACTCTATATATCCCATAGGAGCTGTCGTCGCTCCGTTGAAACCTCTAATCCATCCTTCACAAGGTTTCAGATCTTCGGGCTCAAGCTTCATCTGATCAAATGACTTCTTGAACAAAATATTAACGGAACTTCCGTTGTCTACTAATACCTTATGGACCAAAGCCGGCCCAATAGTGGTAGTAATAACCAACGGATCATTGGTGGGAGATTGTATTCCCGTGTTGTCTCGGCTGCGAAACACCACGTCATCGAACATGGTTTTTTGTTGTTTGATGGGGGTAACATCTTCCAAATCGTCACCTTCATTCACATCTAGATGCTTGGCCGCATTCACATATTGGTCCATTGACCTAAAGCTTCGGATTGCCGGGTGAGGTCCGCCTACTATGGAGTTGATGACGATCCCTTTACCTTTCTGCTGCGCGGTAGGCTTAGGAGCAGGTAGGATTTGTTTTGGAGCCTGCTCTCCTTGCCCCCTGTCCCTCGGGGCAACTTTGTACTCATCCAACTTTCCTTCACGCAGCAGCTTTTCAATTACATCCCTCAAATGTCGACACTCATTGGTCGAATGTCCATGTGTTCCGTGAAACAAGCAAAATTTCCCTGTCGCCATTTCTTTCTCGGTCGAATCACGAGGTGGCGGTCTTTTGTACTGCAACACATTATACGTGTCCAGGTAAATATTTTCCAATGTGTCATTCAATGGTGTGTAGTTCTCGTAGTTCTGGAATCGGGGCCTTTTGTTTGGGTCGCTTCCCCTATTTCTGTTTCTCCTGTTACCGTTCGAATTACGGTTGTTGTTGTTTCCCCCGCTTCCAGTATTGCTGTTTCCACCCTTGTTTCCTACATTTACTTCAACCTTGCCAGAACTTTCCCCAGACTGCTTCACTGCAATGTTACTCTGCACATTCTCCTTTGAAGCTGTCTCAGACTTTCTCTTCCGGTTTGCCCGGGCCTCCTCTCGTCTCAGATAAATATCGGCTTTTTCGTAGAATATCGCCCTTGTGGGGGGTGTCTTCCCAGAAAGGTAGTCTCCAAACTCAGATTCAGGATCGACTCCTTCCTTTAATGCCATCAGAATAGTGGGCTCATGCGGGTCACTGACCTCGGTCACAGCTTGGTTAAAACGATCTAAATATGCCCTTAAAGACTCTCCGGGTGCCTGTTTGATCCTCGACAATTCAATAACACTCTTGGACTTGCGGGCATGTAGTCGAAACTGGTTCATGAAATGCTCGCTTAGTTCTTTGTAATTAGAAATTGAACGAGGAGGAAGTCGGGTAAACCAAAATAAAGCCACATCTTCTAGGTAGATTGGGAACGCTTTGCACTTTACTTCATCGGGGGCAGCAGCGGCATTCATAAGCCACGAATACCGCATCAAGTGCTGTCCTGGATCAGTCCTTCCGTTATACTTGTCCATCTGTGGCAAGTTAAAGCGTCGGGGAAACTGGAAGTCTAGAATATCGTCAGTGAACGGGGTATGGCTTCGTTCGATGCCATAGTCTTCATTTGTATAATTCCGGCTCTCGGACATAATTCGGCGAACCATTGCCTGTACATCGGCACTAGTTAGGGGCTGCTCAGGTTCCCTGGCCCTAGTGTCCGAGTTCCTTCGGGGCTCTTGCTCAGGAGACGCCCTTCTTCTTCGAGCTGTCTCTGCTCGATTCCTTTCCCTGCGTTCCCGGTCGATCTCGGGAAGAGGGGACTGGAGTCTTTGCCCCCGAGAGGGGCTATCGTTTCCTAATGCTCGCGCGATATCCTCGCGAGATCCCAAAGATCCAAACGTTAGCTGCTCCACGTTCTGAGGTCGTTCGAGTGGCCTTCGTTCACGGGGCCTCTCTTCCTCAGAAGATGAAGATTGATCTACTGGTGTATGACGAACTGGTGACGGAGTTCTTTGCCGGCGGAGCTCATTGATTTCCCGACTCATGAGCCTCATATTTTCCTGCATCATGAGATTGGTGCGCTCATGAACTCTCATAGCTTCCCTCGTGCTCTCAAGCATATCAAGCAAGCGCGAGAAATCTCCTTGAGTGATGGGAGCAGATGGATTGGCCTGGTCTCCAACCCTGGCAGCTGGAATTGGAGCATTCGCGGGGACTCGAGTAGATGTTCCAGCTTCACCAAGCATCGGATCGGATCGGAGGTAGGAAGTCGGGTCGGATCGGAGCTGGGGTGCCTGGTCGGATCGGTGTGCAGCGAGCAAGTCGGGTCGGTTCAGACTGGGGGAGTGCACTGCTTCAGAGTCTCCAACCCGGATCGGATCGGAACTTTCCCCTTGCTGTCGGTTCGGATTTCCTGCATTAATTCTCCCTGCTGCTGAACTCTGCCCCCTAGACCTTGTTACAACAGCATGTTGCTGATCTTCACCAGCTTCATTTCCTTGAACAGACTAGACTTCCTTGCCTTTTCCTCTGGCCATGAGTCTTTGACAATTACTTCAACGAATGTAAGAAAGTGGAGAAGCTTAAGGATTCACTTCTTTGAACTCAACGGTCCAAAAAGTAGAAAGAGATCCCGGAAAATAAAGAATTTTAGATGAGGGTTCTCAGTGAAAGCACCAAAATGTTAGACCTAAATATGGTTCTAACACCCAAATTGATTAGAAACAAGATAAAGTAAGGCAGAAATAAAAAGGGACACACAAGGTTTATAGTGGTTCGGCGAAGAGATGCCTACGTCCACTTAGTTTTCACTATATTCAGTAATTCAGTTACAAATACAGTGTAAGATTCGCTCACAACTCACTTTTATTCACTCAAAATGATAAAAACAAGAAATGAAAGATGGTTTGGATTTTCCGGGAGTAAAGGAATTCGGATGATGGAGGTACTTGGATTCTCGAAAGTGCTGAAAAAGATCCTTCTCTTTGTCTCTAGATGGGGTATTTATAGGTGTGAATTTGCCTGAGATGCAATCCGGGTCGGAACACGTGTCATCCATCGCACTCTCTTCGGGTTCGGATGGGCTATCAAGCTGACAACGCATCAATGAGATGGACATTAGGGGTAGGAATTAGTCACATCCGGTCCGGTTCTCCAGGCGACTTTATAGGAGATTTTCCTGGATCATGGGTGCGGGTCGGAGACGAGCAGGTTGGGGGCTCGGATCGGAATACCCGATCCGAACCGGAGTAGCTTGGACGTCTCTCCTTCTCTAATCATACCCCGCTCCGCTCCAGCTTCATGGCAAGCAGATGGCTTTCCGATTTACTTGAAATTTATTGACCTTCTGATCCGATCAGATATGCTTCGCCACTTTATCCAGTAGGAGATATCCGATCCGAACAGAGAATTCTATCCGATCCGAACCGATGTGCTGCTACCACTCTGAAGTGTGGTGTTTTCTTCCGATCCGAACCGGAGTCTTATAACTTAAAATACTCTTCAAGGGTTGGTTTCTTGACTTTGTGTTGCCTAGTTCACAAAGTAGGCTAACAGACCCCACAGTAGGATGTATCACTTCCTAAAGTGGCAACCCTTTATTTCCAGGATGTGCACAACCATATCTACTGATGCCACAACGTCTTATTTTCCCGAGTAGGCGGACCCATGCACGCACATGAGCCCGATGGAATGCGCCATCGGACACCGTCCCCTCTTTTGGATCTCTTACAATCAACCCAGTAATCGTGCCCCGAGTCCAACCTAGTTCGGAGTACTCGCTTGATACCAATATATGTGTTACTGACTGAAACGGGTCCCACATACAAGATTATACAAGCTTCCCCCAACGCTTGCATCCCCACTAGGTTTTCCATAGGTTACCCCATACCAGAGTAAAAGAATGTATAACCCCATAGGCTAAGTTTGTGGGCTTATATATAAATATTACCCACAAACCCAAGATATACTTAACCCTCCCACAGTTTCATACAATTTTTACTTAACCCCTATTCAAGTTAACATATTCATTTAGTCCCTAAAGATTCAACTAGGTTAAGTATCCAAGTTTATTACCATATTCATTTATGGTTACAATGTACTAGACCTCCCACATTCAGTCTACAACTTGTGGATGCTGGATATGCCGGTTGGGTCCAGGCAGACTTCTTCCATAAGTCGGGCTTAACCTCATGTCTTAGCATGTCTCGTGTTTATACACTTAGACCCCTCACATTAGATTCACCAGTTGTGGTTACTGGATATGCCAGGCGGTTCTGGGCAGACTTCCATCAAAAGTGTAATCTAACTTCGTGTCTAAGCGCGGTTACATTTTCTAATTACTGTAATTCTAGGCATTTCAATTATTAACCAATTATTCCAATGTCGTTATAGGTTTTCATGCCCCTTTCCCAAGTCATGTTCATAATGAACCATAGGCTCCAAATTAAGGTCTTTGATCACATTTCAATTTATGCCCCAAATTCATATTCATATATTTCATTCAAATTATGCCCAAATTTCCAATTACAAGTTATGCTCCAATTTACCGTTTTTCCCCTCGTTCCCAATTTAACGTGTTCGCATATTTCAGCAGCATGCCTAGGCTCGAAAGTAGCCTGGCTATAAAAATAAAAGGGAAAAAGATGAAGGGAAGAGGACCGAAACGATCATACTAAGCAGGTTGACATATAATGCCAGAAATAGGCATAAACATATAGTGGCATAATGACAAGTTAGGCATACAGGAATTGATCTGATGAACATGTGACAATTGAACTGATTCTAACATAACATGGACCTCATAAACAGACTTGAAAAGATCTAGGCAATAACCAACTAATAACAAATCTGATTAAGCCACAAACATAATAGGAACATGCATGATGTGATCAAAACAGTGTATCAGATCTACAAACAGTGGTAGATCTAACATGATAAAGAGGTATAGGCTTAGACCTAGTTCATAGTCATCTCAGAATAACTTAAATACACAGGTTATAGCATATCTTATATGATTCAAATAGTCACAGGATTAGATCCAAGTTATAGTCATGTCTAGATTAACTTTTAAGTATTCAGATCTAAAGTTAATGTAGACTCAATGTGATTGGATCTAGGAAAATAGAAGAAAGATTGCAGATATCGAATCATAGATCTCTAAACTTGAATGACTTAATTGCTGAAGAAAAAGACTTGATTTAATCAGGGCAAAGGCATCATCTACTTCTCCATTATTTTAGAATGAATAAAACACTGAGAATTAGGTCTTATTTATAGCCTAGGGGTCACGAATCTAGTCAAAAAATAAGTCCACGTACATAGAAATGATCCTGGTTCGGATCTGCGGGTTGTCGACATGGGTGTCGACACCCCCCTTATGTTGTCGACCCATAGGTCCACACCTCTAGGGTGTGTCGACCCCCAACGGGCCCGATTCCCTCCCAGATCTCTTGCCTTCTAATTTGAACTAGTTTTTGAATTCTGGGCTTATTTTATATATATATATACAAATATATATATATATAACTGGCTTATATGTATACAAACTTCAAACCGTAAAATCTTCCCCCTACGATGTCCGTTTTACACAAACAAGGTGTCTACTTTGACTAGAATTCTGAGACAAACACAATGGCGCAGTCTATTCACTTAATTCTGAATATTTAATTAAGTATTCTTTAATTTATCATCTTTAGCGTTGTTAAAATTATGGGGTGTTACAGCGAGGCTTGGTTTTTTCTGAAAGTTTTCCTTTAGTGAGAAATGCATTTTGTAAATACTGAATGAGAATTATAGTGATTTCTAAGGGGATTCTGTTAGTAAGTTAGAATTCTTAGTTTATATTTGGTTCATTCTTGTATTAAGATTTTATTATAAACACTATATATCAATGAATTATATTGTTTTTATTATTTTGTTGCTCTTAATTGTATGAATTATTAATACTATCAATGAAATTATTATATTTATTTGTGTACTGTCTTGCCCAATTTATATTGTTATCTAGTTTGATTATATAAATATAAGCATGTTCGAGAATTATAGTGATTTCTAAAGGGATACCTTTTTTGCCGTAGAGGGTTTTTTGCTTTAGTTGTTCAGTCAAAGCAACAAACTTAAGTTTGTTGCATCTTCTGCATTTGCTTCCGTTGTTGAACCGAAGCAACAAGAGAAATATAACCGAAGCAAAAAAGTGTACTTTCTTCGGCTGTTTGGTTGAAGCAATAAATTTTGGTCTATTGCGTCGTCTGCATTTTCTTCGGTTGTTGAATTGAAGCAATAGGGGGTAAATAACCGAAGCAAATGACCTGCTTTATAGGTAGTGCACTGCCTATGCCTGAAAGTTGTGGGCTCGTTTTGGAGCAAATGATTCGCTTTAGGCGATGTTTCTCCCTGCCAAATATCATAGACTTCTAAGCACGAATGCGTCTTGTCTATCTGATTTTCTGAGAACTTAATGGGCAGGCATCTCAGGAAAATTTATCCATTCCATCCTTTTCTGAATTATTCTTTGTCTTATTTATTGGCGTATTTGGTGCTCGCAGAATAAGGCCATCTTTGACGAGTCTCATATAGATCCTCCTACTGTCATACGAAGGGTAAGGAATGACGTGTTCCTTGCTTTTCGTGGAAGGCCTTTTAGAGGATTCTTGGGCACCCGATCGCGATGTTTAACTTGGATTTTCGATATTACTTCTGTCCCACCATCTCCTCGTGCAAGTATTGGTTGCCTGTTTGCGTGTATATGGGTTCTCACTTCATTCACCTCTCCCTCCTTTTCGGCTAATAATGTTTTCTAGTCATACGGGTTCTGGTTTGCAGCTTTTTGGGCCTAGCACGACTGAAGGAGCTGGAGCTAGTGCTTAGACCAAGCAGGATTGGACTGACGATTTCTAGGATTGGGCGTTGATCTGATTTCTGGGTCCTTGTGGTTCGGGGGCATTTGTCGTCTCTTGCTGATCTTTCCTTCCAGCGAAAGGTGGTCATCTGCTCTTCCATGTCTTCTCTTGGTTCAAGGATTTAGCTTGCCTTGTTGCTCACTTCAGAGGCTGTTGTCTTGAGCTTGTTTGCTCCGTCCCTAGTTTTTTATTTTTGTTATGTATTTTCAATTATTGTTGTATAGATTTTGTAATCGTCTATTAACTACAAACCTGTTTTTGTGCGCTATTGGAGAAAGACTGTTTTTCTCCATTTTGGTATATATTTTCCTTTTTGTTAAGAAAAACAAATAAAATTTGTTGCTTGAATTTGACGTTCATGTGTTTGAAAAGTCAACGATCAAAATGAAGTATTATTGATTGTCATATTTCCTACTTGATTAATGTTGTGACTTGCATAATGTAATTTTAGTAGACGTAGTGATTTGTTTTTTAATATGGAAGTAGCTAGGCATTGCAATTATTAGAAATTTGCGGTTGCAAATCCATTTTAATATTTTTCTGATGCTTTATAACACATTATTTTGCTGTAAAACATTGACGTTACAATAGTTTAATAAAATTTAGTAACGTCATAATGAGGATGAGTTTTTAAAAAAGAAGGCATCGCTATAGCATCCTTAAAAATTTAGTGATGTCATACCAATTTTGCAATGACATCGTTAAATTTTAGTGATACTGTAATGACATCAATCTTGTGACACTTAGTGGCGCCAAACGATTTAGTGACACTTAACTTTGCATCATGTTTTTTGTGCCTTTATGGCATTGCTATAAATTTTAGCAATGTCATAGTGCCAAATGCAGGACCGAATGCCGTAAATTCTTAGTAGTTTTCCTAACAATTATTAGTTTATGTCATTTTTGTACATACACATTACAATTATTGAGCTCTTATTAGTTTTTTAACCTCTATTATTTATATTTCTAATGTGCACACATTTATATTTAGATGAATGACAGCAGAAATAGTCTTTACTTTAAGAAATTAGGTGACAATTAAGTTAATCTCGTTTATGGACTAGTTACAAAAGTTGCCAATGTCATGGTAAATGGAAGTGAGCATGTTGCAAAATAGTATGTACGCTCGATAAGTCCTATTGATCACTAGATTAGCTAAGGCAATTATGTTAAATGACTAAAAAATTGTTTAGATCTTAATATCAAAGCATTTATGGATATTTCTACTGTCAAAGTGGGAAAAATGCGAGGAAAATTAAATGTTTCATTTCTCATTATGTGGTCATTAATAAGAGTATTTTCTTTTTTCACTATATGATTATTAGTAGGAGCATGTAAGAAAAATTAACATTTTCCTTTTTCAGTATATGATAATTAGAAAACCAATTTCCTAACTAGTATACAAATTAATTAAATAGTTACAATTCATAATATTAATTTCTATTGATCTGATAATGATGAACGATCGAGATCAAGTAAGATATGGAAAGTTGGTCCTTTCTCTACGTAAAGTAGTGACCTTTGACTGTCGTAAATGGTCATGAAAAGATAATGAAGAAAACACATAATTTAAGCTTATAGACAATGAGAGAAAAACTTATTTCTTCCTCAATTGAAGTTGTTTTAAAAACAACTACAATAGTTCCAATTATACAATCAGAAAGCTCTTTTCAACAAGATATAAGGAGGTATTCTTAATTGATTTCCATTACAAACATGATAATTATGTAATTAAAGTTCTTAACGTTCATGTTATGCATAAAAATATCTAACATGCTTTAATCATAAAAAATTTTAGTTTATATTGTACATTTGCATAAAAATTAATTGTATCGGGTTCTTGTTAAATGTATTGTTCAAAAGGATTTTTTGAGCATTAAATTTGAAAATAAGAGAGAAGTTAGACTTTTTTTACGGTAGCCAATTTCATCCAATGTGCTTTTACTATTTAATTAATTAGTGTGTAACTGCCTTGCAAAAAAAAGTTAGTGTGTAACCCGTGCGTCGCACACAACAATATTATTAAATATATGGTGTAATACATAAGAGTGGATGTGCTTTTGTAATATTCTATTTAGTCCCACATCATGGAGATAAGTTTGACACCAACTCCAAAGCCTATATATAAAGGAGCCAATGTAATATATATATATATATATATATATATATATATATATATATATATATATATATAAATGGAAATGTCCTCTCCCTTATTTTTTCCTGTTCTAAATTTATTTTTTTAACATGTTATTATCACGAAGCAATAAACAGAGATCAGATCCAAGGTTTGTGTTAATTTGGGAGATCAAACAAAAAATTTCCCTTCATTAGGAATTCAGGTATGCTTCCTTTGAAAATATCCTATTTCCTTCTAGATTAAATCTACTGATTTGTTTGCTCTACGTGCTTCTGGCATGTTTTATTCTCAATTAAATCAATATGAGACTACATATTTAGATCTAAGGTTTCATGATTTATTGTTGATAAAATATATTGAAACCTGAACAACTGATGTTAGAGTAATCCATTATTGAGTTTGATTGCAGATCTCATTTAAATGGATTTTTTTAGCAAGCCGTTTCAAATGGATTCGTCGATGTAGGGATCTAAAAGTCAGATCTCATTTTCAGATCTGAAGTACTGTCATTGAATATTATTAATAGCTATGGAGTTTTAGAAAGGGTGCGTTTTTTAGAGGTCCCTATTAAGTTTCAAAATATAAAAAAACCCGGTCATAAACTTATTGTAAATTAGGTCCCTATTTTCTAAAAATTCATCAAAAAAATATAAAAAAAAAATCACGTAAATTCGTATTTAAATAAAACATGTAAATGCTAAAAATTCAGAACAAAAAACCATCAAACAAGGCGTCAAAAATCAAAAAAAAGAAAAAAAAAAAAAAGAAATTTCCAGTTAAATGCATAATTGTATGCACATATATCATTTTCCTGCATACATCCGTGCTTATTTTCCACTACATTCATCTTCATTGATTTTTCTTCATGCAAATACATGCATACATGTGTGCAAATATTTCAAATACTTGCACACATTTGTGCAGTTTTATTATCAGCTTTTTATCCGAACACAGCTTACGGAAAAGTTGCATACATATATGCAATTATCAGTAATAATTTCATAAATGTATGCAACTATTTTTTTTATTTCCGTGGACTCCTGTAATTATTTCCAGATTTTAGAATATTTTTTTTATGAAGTACCGCACATTTTTTTTTAGAAAAAGGCGGAAGTAATAAAATAGGAGGCGGGTTTTAATTTTAAAAATCTTTTTTTTTATATAAATTAGGTCCCTACTTTTAGCCAACGTGTTATCCTATAAAAATGTTGCACACAAGTGTGCGTGTTTTCTGAGAAATTTGCACATTTGGATGCAAATAAAAACGAACTGAAATATGCAGTTAAATCTATGTGCTGGAAGACCTGCAATAATTGCACATATGCATGCAATAAAATCAAAAACGTGCATAATATTATGCATTTAACTGCAGTTTTTCTGTTTTTTTGCTGTTTTCTTCTTTCTGACATGATTTTTGTTGTTTTTTGAACTGAATTTTTTGTATAATGCATAATTAATTTTATTACTAATTTACGAATTTTTTTTATTTTTTTTAATTATTATTTTATAAGTTTTGAAAATAGGGACCTAATTTATATTATGTTTATGACCGAATGTGAGCCTAATTAAGTTTCAAAATAGGGATGTGAGCCTAATATTCACTTTTAGAAAACCATTAAAATGAAAAGGAAAGACAGTTATTTTATATATTCTTCATCAATTTAAAAAGGCATAATTTAGAGCCGTCGGCTACAGATCCTGATGTAATATGTTTAAGGCAACATACATCATAATAGGTTTTGTGTAATAATATATTGCGTTCTCTAATATTTTTTCCCGTTTCTAAGAAAACTGCATATTTGATTTTGGATTGCATTTTTTTTCATTGTCCATTCTGGAAATTGGCTAACCTACGATTAATTCTGACTTTATTCAGTTCATATAGTCTACACTAATTAGAGTTCCATCTTTATATGGTTACAGTGCCACATTTTTATTCTCATATATGCTTTAAGTTTAAATACTATGGATGCAACTTAAGTTACAAGTAATAAGAAATTTTTGTTGTTAGCATGCCTTCGAAATATGTAAGCAGTATAAAATGCATCATACTGCAAAATAATAAATCATGGAAAAGTAATTAGTTAGTTCCTGCTGAGATTAGAAGTTGAAATAATCGTTTTTCCAATGTGGCCATTTTACACAATGCTGAATTTTATTTGGTGAATCTCAGATGGTTTAAGTTATGCATTGATCAGCACAACTTTCATTTATGGTCTGATTATTTTTGGGTCACGTCAATATTTAGCGTATTATTATAATTTGGACATTTATACCCTCACCTGTGGAACAAATTTTATATTATCTAATTTTCTATATTACGATCTTTAAAAGAATATTTCAGTTATTTTTCTTTTAAGTACTATATCCTCTTCAATATGTATTCTGTTAATATTTATTGTACATGCAGTTGGACCATTTTATGTATTGTTTGTTGCTATAACATGGATGTGTGCCATTTTATCACATTTATGTCATCAATTGTAGTTCCATAAAAGACTTTTCAGTTAGACAGATGCATATGTAAAGTGTCATTCGTGGCCAAGTGGTATGATATGTGTATTTCTCCATTTTGGCACTTGAACTCGTGCTAAACTGCTGTAATGTTCAATTAACGTATGCTGGAAAAATATGTTCTTGCAATTAACTGCCACATTTTTAATATTGGTGTAATGCTGATTTGGGTTTAGTATAAAACATACAGCAACTGATATTCTTCTCAAATGAAGTGTTTTTCTATTTCTTATAAAAGCAACGTTTAAACTTACTGGAGGTGAATTGACCAGTTGGCAATTACATTAGTGATTTAAACATTGTGAAATGCTTTAAAAAAAATATGTTAGAGATAATCATATTATATATTCTACGCATAGTATATACATCATTAGAGATGATTAGGACTTACTGCACAATGTTTCTGATGTAAACTGTAACAACCTGGATTTTCAGAACCAATTTAAAATTTTTATATTAGCTATTTTAATTGATTTTGAATACTTAAAATGATTTATTTTCAAAAATAACGACTAAAAATTTATTTAAATCGAAGTTAGAACATATAAATTTATTTTAATTATATAACGAGCCAGAAATGGCGTGGTAATTTGAAATTTTGATTTAGAACTTTAACTGAATGTAAAGGATTCAAAATAAATTGAATTTTAGTAAAACAAGAAATGTTGGAATCTATTTAATTATATCTTTCTAACGAATGTGAAAATTTCAGATTTCATAACGGAAATAAAAATTTATGCCCAGTTTAAAACTGAAAATAGTCGCTATAGAATTTATATATTTTTTATATAATATATAGCCTTTAAAAATAGCCATTCTGCAAACGACCTCCGTTTTTGACGAAACCACTTTTGTTGGATTCGGAATGTCAAATCATTGCTAGATTCCAATTTTCATAATTTTTGGAATTAATATGTGAGCAAGGTGAATATAAACGCGTTTGGTCATTCCAATTTGAATTTAATCGATTGGAAATTGACTATTTTTCAAACAGTCTCCAATTTCGACGAAATTAGTTTTGTTAGGACCGTATCGTCAAAACATTGCTAGATTTATTTTAAAGGAATTTTTGGAGTCAATATGTGGCCCTGATAAATTAAAATGTACGTTTAAATTCAATATATATTGGTTTATATTTTAATTTGAAGGAAAACTAATCGAAACGATCGAATTGGTTTACAGGACATATCCCATTGTGTCCGAAATGGGGGTATTTACCTAGGGGCGATAGTGTTTGTGTTTGATTTGGAGTTTGGATCGATAGATAACTAATTTTTTTGAATAAAAAATATAATATATTTTTTTTATATATATCCACTTTGAACCGATCAAACCCTAAACCGTTTTCACCAAGGTCAAACTTTCTCTGCCGCTACCTTATGCGATGAATGGCCTATATGCTCTCAATTTCTTCAATCGATTTCACAAAATCCATACATCGATTATAAAAATATTCAACTGCAAATTGAAGAGCTCGATGAGGTTAATGATTTCAATGGGGATGATGAACCAATTCGAGGTGTGGACGATGGATTTCCATCTCAAAGAGTACGGCTTTGGAGCCATTTTCTGGTCAAAGGAGCACCTCGAGTTGGGGGGGCCACGACTGGGATTGGACGGCGACGCCAAGTCCTTGAACGGGACGGGGGCATGCAGGTGGCGTCGATATTGAAGAAAGGGGAGGAGCTCATTTCGGCCGTGACCAAAAGGGGTAATTCGATGAAGAAGGTAATGAAAATAAATAAAAACATTATAATTTCTTTATTTAATTACAATAATTTTTAAAAATAAATTACATTGTTTAAAATTTTGAATTTTAATATAAATTACACTGGTTAAAAATCTAATTTTTAACATAGATAACATTGGATAAAAATCTTAAATTTTTATATATATAATAGTTTTAAAATATGAAATTTATATATAAGTATTATGTTAAAAAGACCGATTTTATGTAAAATAGCATAGTTTAAATCATAATACTTTGTTATAAAAATGTAATTTCTAAACAAAATAACTTTGTTTTAAAAACGTTGTTTTTAAAATATAAATAGCTTTAAAAATATGATTTTTATGTATACATAACATAAATAAAAATATGATTTTTTTATAAAGATAGCTATATAAAAATGTGATTTTTTTATATAGAAAAGAATTCATAAAAATCTGATTTTTTTATATAGAAAAGAACTCATAAAAATCTGATTTTTTTATATAGGAAAAATTTATAAAAATCTAATATTTGATATGAAAAATAATTTATAAAAATTTGACATTTTATATAAAAAACATTGAGGTAAAAATATGATTTTTAATATATATATACCGCGTGAAACAGATTGCGATGGAACTGACTGGAAGCAGAACGGAATCCAAATCATCCGCTAAAGAATGGCGGAGTGGAAACCAAAGGTGAGAACTCTTTCTCACTCAATTTATTTACAGTTAAATATATACTAGGATGCAAGCGGTGCTTAGGAGCACCCGACTCCATTGATTGTACAAACCAAGATTGTTTGTTTGGATTGAATTGGTTGTGTTATGTTTATTGAATGAATGAACTATATAAAATATTCATGTGTTGAATAAAATGTTTGAATAATAAAAATATCATTTTAATTGGATGTATAAATTATATAAAATATTCATGTGTCAAATAAAATGCTTGAATAATATTTTTTTTTATTGAATGTATAAATTATATAAAATATTCATGTGATGAACAAAATATTTTATCATTAAAAATATAATTTTTAACGTATATATGAATGGCATAAAATGCTCCTGAAATGAAAATAAATATTCATTTACAAACCTAATGATTTGTTTATGTACACCCATTTGACTGATATTGATTGGGACGATAAATTTTACATCGCCCAACTGCACAAATCATAATCAGTATTTGTTGTTTGAAAACCCCAAATGGGTATTGGGACGATATGGGACATACACTAATCCCAAAATTTAGTTGTATGTCAATCGATGGGCTGACAGGCCGCGATGAGCGTTAATTATTTATTTTTAATGCTTATACAGTTGTAAATTGCACTCTGCATGATGGTTGATTGTGTATCATTATTGTTATGTACATGTGTTGTATGAAATTCATAAAAATAACATTATATGGTAATTGATTGTGTCTGATTTCAATTCAAAATTAATGAATGTTTTAAAATATTATTTAGTATAGAATTAAAATATGATTTTGATGTACGATTTGGGATGGACATGAAAATACTAAAATATATGAAGCCGGGTTATTTAGGTATGTGCCATTTTGATGCGAATGATATTTATATCGATTTTATTCATTTTTATAATGAATATCGAAAAGGAAATTATTTCAAAATCTGACATTTTGAAAATATTATCATTTATATATTATAATGATATGGAATATTCAATTTTGATTTAAAATTGAAAATGAAGTTGAATTTGTTTTTAAAATGAATTTAACATGATTAATAAAATACGATTTAAATGGAAATCAATCGAATATTTATAATGTATATTATATATATTTAAATGGCATGAATAGAACGCGCCGCGACTGTTCGCGAATTTCGACCATTGACTTCGAATTGACATTACGGGAGATCCGACCGTCGGATTCTCCTAAAACTGGAAACCTTGGGTTCGTATCGGAAAGAGAATGAATATAATAGATTTGAAATCTGACTATTGGATTTGGAATTATGTCCAAATCAAATTTGGAAAAGGTCGATGTAAATGCACTTCGATGACCGTTTATGGAAATTGACTGAAAGGGCCTTAATAAAATTATTAAAAATATTAATAATTTGTGTAAACTCAAAATAAATGATTTGGAAAGTATTGGGATGAAAAAATCCATATTTGAAAAGATAAAATATGTTTTTATCAAAATAAACTAGTTATTTAACTAGAACTCTAATCAAATTATTTTTAAATAAATAAATTGGACAGAGAATGGTTTTAATATAACCACAAATTTCCAACGAATAATTTGGAATGGACTGGAATGGAAATAATCTTCGGAATATTTTGATATTGGATTCTGTAATTATATGGATATTGTTATGGAAATTTGGAAGGTACATGTTATATCGTTATTTCCAATACGATATTTGTTGGTTTTAGAATTTGATATTGAATATAAGACGATATAATTTCTATTCAGAGACATGAATTTGGTATCAAATTGGATTTTGGGTTTGTCGTGAATGGTGTCTTCAATAACACTGTTCTTAAACCCCGTGTGAAAAGAATAAATCTTTTAATTAAGATTTTGTGAAGTTTTCCAATGAATTAATATTTAGTTGGAACTGAAAAAAGAATTGGATTTTGGGGTTGTCATGAATAGTGTCTTAAATAACACTGTTCTTAAACCCCGTGTGAAAAGAATAAATCTTTTAATTAAGATTATTTGATTTTCCAGTTTTATTTAGTAATTGGAGTTAAATGGAATGTGAATTGGGATTATTGTGAATTGTGTTTTTAACGACATTCATTCTTTAACCCAATTAACAGTGAAATATGAATTGGAATTTATAAATCTTCTTATTAAGATATAATGGAAATTTTCCAAAGTAAAGTTTTCCAATTTAATAAAATAAATTAGAATGGAATGAAATTCGATTTGGTAATAATCAAAGTGAACTTCTGTGGAGGAAGACTGTTAATATATATGGAATTTAAAAGGCTTTGTCGTTATTCCATTTATATTATTGGTTGGATATGGAAGTTTATATCAATTATATGTATCAATCTGTTTTTCGTGAAGATTCCATAATTAATGGAATGTGATTTTGGGTCTATCGTGGACTGTGTTTTAAATGACATTGGTTCTTTAACCCAGTTAAAGTCATGATTTATTTCTAAATTTGAATAATCATTATATAATGATTTTTGGGGATTAAAACTAAGTGGAGTTTTAATGAATCTTTAATTAGATTAAATGTGAATGTGATAATTTTAAATTATCAAATTTGGAAAATGATCAAGAATGGAGTATCACCAGTTTTGCTTTAAGCGATAGTTAAATCGTTAATTAGATTTGAACGTGAAATGGTAATTAATTTTACTGTTAATATAGTGGTGTTAGATATGGAGTATGTAACACCGTGCAATTTTTCTAAGCAGTTTTTTTTTTTTTTGAAAATTGGTAACTATTATTGCAAATACTAATCATATACTTCATTTATATGCCTCATCAAAACCTTATGCCCCACTAACCTAAATGGGTACCACATAAGGAAAAAGAGCACATATATAATCCATATATTAACAATACACCATAAAACCACTATAACCATCAATACAACCACACTCAAACAAAACGTCACTCAAAGAAAAAAGAAAAATACATCATTTCAGCCTGTATCTAACAACTCAACACCCCAAAGCCTTAAAAAACCTTCATTAAATTCTGATCTCTTTGTCTTTGTACCATTTTTGTTAACCAAGTATTGAATTTCTTTCTCAATCATTCGCAATCTCACTTCTTTAACAATCTTTTTACCATTAAAAACTCTTGAATTCCTTTCTTGCCACAGTTGGTATATGGACACAGTATAAATTGCACATGCTATGTCAAATATTTGATCCTTGCAGTTGAATTTATCCAACATCTTCAGAGCATCCTTTTTCAAATGACCCATATTAGTGTCATCAAAGCCAAGTTTATTCATTAGATACCCCCAAATGAAATATGAGTAATCACATTGAAAAAATAAATGACTTGCATTTTCTTCACTGTTATTACAAAGAAGATAGCAGCTTTCTTCAACAATACCAAATCTATGAAGTCTTTCTCTTGTATTCAACCTATTGCTTGCTGCTAGAAAAGCAATCATAGACATCCTCCTTGAATTCTTTTTGTGCCAGATCACTTTAAAAATGTCTTTAATAGGTTTTCTATTTCTGATCTTATCCCATGCACTATGAAATGAGAATTGATTGTCAGCACTCCATTCATACAAATTTTCGTGAGCTTCAGAATGCACCATGACTTGGTTAACTGTATCTTGAATCTCTGTGGTAGCTGGATGTAAATTACCCACTAATCTACCATTATCAACTATACAATCAACTAAAGCATTAGTATTACCAAGTATGTTAATTCTAAAAATCCCAATAATATCAACTAAACATCTAGCATTGATCCAAGGATCAAACCATAAGAATGTTGATGCACCATTAGCAATCACTTTATTAAATAATTGCCTTCCAGGATTCCATAGTCTTAAAAGAGTTTTCCATGAACTTGAAGCATTATTATCAAAATTAACATTCCAAAAATGCTTACCCCAATAATATTTCCTATTCATCCATTAACTCCATAATGTAGACCCTGTTAAAAATTTCCAAAGCATCTTAATACTAGCAGCTTTCTTCAGATCAAAGAATGATTTTAACCCAATACCACCTTCCAGTTTTGGCAAACATAGTGTATCCCATTTAATTTTGTGAGCAGCCCCACCCCAAAAGAAATCAGCGCATGGCATATGAATTTTATCAATCACATGTTCAGGTAATTGATACACAAATAACCAATATGAAACAGAAGGCGTTATGACTATTGGATCAATTCTGCTCTACCTGCAAAACTTAAAAAATTCACATCCCAATTTTGAATTTTCTTTTGCACACTATTGAGGAGAGACTGGCACTCATTATAATGAACATAGTTAGAGGACAATGGAACACAAATGTATCTTACTGGTAATTTCCCTATTTGAACCCCTAAAATTAAGGTAATTTCCTGCACATATCTAGCATTTATACTGAAATATACCTTAGTTTTAGATTCACTAACATTCAAACCTGCAAAATGCTTCAATTTTTCAAATAAACTCCTTAAAGAAAAGGCACATGTAGGCAAGCTTTTACCAAAAATCAGGAGGTCATCTACATACAAGAGATGAGAAACCACTGGCTCAAATTTATAAACTGGGAAGAATTTCTTCTGAAGTGTCATTTCATTCAAACTGAAAGTGAAAAATTCCATGGCAATTGCAAATAGATAGGGGGATAATGGATCACCTTGTCTAATTCCACGATTTGATGAAATGAATCCATAAGGAACTCCTTGTATCATTGTTGAAAAAGTAGGAGTGGATATGCATTCATATATTATATTAATGAAATGAACTGGAAATCCCATACTCTTCATCAAATGGAAAATGAATTCCCTATTTAGCATATCATAAGCCATATGCAAATCCACTTTAACACAAAATTTGCTAATTCTAGGTTTCTTAAAGTCTCTTAGTAACTCATGTGTTAGAAGAATATTATCACCTATGTATCTAGAAGGGATAAAAGCACTTTGTTTTGAAGATATCAAATGAGATAAATACCATTTCATTCTATTACATAACACTTTACTAAAGACTTTATAAAACATGTTGCGACATGCAATTGGTCTAAATTGAGAAATTTCTGATGGTCTATCACTTTAGGTATCAAAGTTAAAAAGGTATGATTGATTCCTTTTGGAAATCTAGCAGAGTTAAAAATATCTTGTAAAGCAGCCAATAAATCCCACTTAATCACATCCCAATGAAGTTTAAAAAAATTTGAATTCATACCATCAGGACCAGGACTTGAGTCTTGATGAACAGAAAAGACAGCCAATTTAATTTCTTCCAGAGATATATTTTTGAGCAGATCTTGTTGTCCTGTAGAATTTATCACATGTGAAGACTGAAAGAATGGAATCTCATTGCTAACAGATCCATTGAAAAGATCAGAAAAATACTAAATAGCTTCACTAGCTAGCTCATCCTGTTTATACAAAAATTCACCATTAGATTTAATCAGAACCTTTAAGTTGTTATTATTCATTCTGGATGACATTTCTAAGCAGTATATAAGTAATAGTGCATATATATTAATGTTGAAACTAATAATACGCATGCAATTAATTACGTGCATATGAATATATGCATAATTAAGAATAAATTAATAAATTGAAGGTTGTATTGTTTATGCATACAATAATTAAAACATACATATGCATGAAAAAATAAAAGAGAAAAGAGTGCACAACTTAATATGCAAGCGGTAAAGAAAGAATTGATGTGTAAATGCACGTAGTACTATTTAAAAGGAGGAACATTGTGCAATAAAAACAATAAATGCATGCAAGAGAGAAAGATTAATATGCTAATGCAATTAATTGTAGAAGAGAAGATGTATATAACAAATAAGAAAATTAATGCAAGATAAAAAGGGAAAAGTTAAATAAGAATGCAAGAAAATAAATAAATGCATAAAGGAAAGAGGTTATTATACAATGCGATAAAAATAGTATAATATAGTGTATTAATTAGAAAAGTATGAAAAAGGCATTAAATGAATTAATGAGCAGACAATTCAAATTGTATAAATAATATAATGACACATGGATATAAATGTAAAGGAAGAATGCATTAATGGAAAATGAGCAATCAATGCAATGTAGTGTGAAAAGGGTTAAGGTGGTTTCTTTTAATTAAAAGAGCATTCAGTGTGAAAAGGGTTAAAAGTGGTTTCTTTTTAAAAAAATAGCATTCAGTGGTTAAAAAGAGGAGTAGATCATTTAATTGATTATATATATTTGTTCGCGTATAAATGTTTAACTTACGCACAAGGATTGGTTACAAATAAATAAAATTTAGAACAAGTATTGCGTGCGAACAAAGAAGCGAATAAACTAGGAAAGAAAAGAAATGTTTTGATTTATGCACAATAAATTTCAAATAATAAAAAAAAACAGGTGTCAACACCCCTATGCCTGCGCATGACTGGTGGGTGCAGCGCACCCTGGGCTATTCTAGAGTGTTTTAATTTTTAGTGAGGTGGTTGGTTCAAATAAGTTTTAGATTAACTCCAAAGGGCCTAGTTCCTCTGACACACATATAAATAGATGGCTAGGCTTTCTTTCACTCTCATAATTTTAGAGGAGATGCCCAAACTCTGCTCCTTCTTCCTCAAGCAACCACTCTCCTATTTCTTATATCTATTTCTTAGATCTAATCATAGATCTGCCTTTTTCTCTTCCTCTCCAAACCTTTTCTTAAAATAAAAGTTAGATCTAGGATTCTTCCGCTTTGAAATGAGAGAAAAGAATTTAGATCTGCAATATAGATGCCTAGATCTACGCTGCACGAGAGGTGAGTATTGAATCTGACCTATTTTTGAGTTCTTCTTCCCTTTTCTTCCTCTTTTCCCTTGCTTTTTGGGTTTAATTTATAGATCCATGGTTCTTTAGGTCTTAAATTCAGTCAGGGAAACCATGGAGGAATAGATCTGATCAGATTCAAGATTTTGGAAAGCTTTAGGTGAGTGGGTTTAAATTATCCTTTGTGAATAATAGTATGTTTATCGTTTAATCATTCCCCACATATATTCATATTGAATGTATTGGAAAAGTTAATTGATGCGATGGATAATTGCGCAAAAATGAAAAATTATGTTCAATCAGTTAGCATGTTACGATATACATGGATATTATTATAAAGATTTATTTTATGGACATGACAAATGGAATAAATGAGATTTTTGGGTAAATAGGGCACTATTTGAGAACTACCTCTTTATTCTAAAAGAAGTTTATTATATGTACGAAGGCATGTGAAGTATATTGGAATTTGGGCATATTTGTAATGAAATTTTGGGAACATAACATGTATTGTGGTTGGAAACTTTAATTTTGGGACATAATTTATGATTGGGGATTTTGGGGTAATTGGCGCATAACTAGAGCTCTTAATTTAAGATATTAATGAAAATATGTGAAAATTGAATTGGGACAATTAGACATGTTTAGATGATGAAAAAAAATTTGGGAAGATTAAGACATGTTGAGTTAATATTACCTTATGATAAAATAAATTATATGTTGGAAAGAACATGCGATAAATGTTAGGCATAATATGTAAGAAAAGAATGCAGGAAAACTCAAAGAAAAATAAATATGCCTAAAACTGAACTGTGCCTAGGCACGAGGTTAGGTTGCATTAGTGGTGGAATCTGCCCGGGCCCGATCGGCATATGCAGCAGCCGCTAATGTGGAACCTAATGTGATAGGTCTAAGTGCACAAATACAAGCAGGCTATGACAGGAGGTTAGGCCCAACTAGTGGAAGAAGTCTGCCCGGACGCGTGCGGCATATCTAGCATCCACAAGTTATAGGCCTAATGTGGGAGGTCTAGCCCATTATAAACCATAAATGGACATGATAATGAATTGTACTACTTAACCTAATCTAATCCATAGGGATTGAATGAATTTGAACTAAAGTTAGGGTTAAGTAAAATTGGTTGGACAGTGGGTGGGTAAAATTTACATATAGGCTCGCAAACTTAGCCAGATAAGGTTATGTAATTAAAGATACCTAGTGGTTTACATAACCGGTAGAAATAACAAAGTTATGTAATTAAAGACACCTTTAGGGTAAGCATAACATGTAGAAATGATAATCACCTATTATAAATAAGTAACATTAATGAAAATGTTGTATAATTGGTAAACTTATCCTAGGGAAAAGTGGGGATTATAACTTAGGTTATAATAAGTTAGTAGCAGAATGGGATAACTAGTGAATTGAGTTAAGGGACACTTAATTGTAAATTAAGTAAATAGTAAAGGGTAAAACCTAAAAACAGTTAAGAAAAGGGGGAAAATATATTGTACTTAATTATAAATTAAGTAAACTAGAAGTCCGGAACCTGCTGATAAGAATAGCTTATTTGACTTGTCCTAGGGACAAGAGGAAATTATAACATAGGTTATAATTAATGGGTTGAGAAACTTGTTAATGGGCCTTAGTTAATAGAACTAAGTTAACAAGTAAACAACGATAAGTTGTATTAACAATGTAAAATGGAATTATGATTAAATGAGAAAGAACGAGGAAAACTTATAAGATAAGTTATATTTAATCATAAATAATGACTAACATGTTAAAAAGGAAACATGTGAAATGAGGCGTACTTAGTTACACATTAAATAAGAAAATGTTGTTATAACTATGGAATTGGACGATAAAAATATAAAGGGATAGTGGGTTATAGACCTTGGGCCACAATCTAGAGAATAATATGTTGTGGGCTTATTAATGAACTTAAAGGGGTTAAGTTATATAACCAAAATTAATAAGCAAGAGGAACTTGGTAACTTGATTAAGAATTCTATATGAATGGGGATAACCAAGTTAAAAGGAAACCTGAGGAGGAAAAGCAAGCACATAATAGAATGATTAGACATAGGGTATGATAACATATTAAAGTGAGGAGCTTGAACAAGTCCGCATGTTTGAGGGTGAATAACCCAACGAGGTAGATCATCGAGGTGTTATAAGGCATGAGGGGAGCGCACATTCATCTGATTATTTTGACGGCTCCAAAGGACTGGAAGGGGAGCACGCGGCTTTCTGAGGTACGTAAGGTGCTCCTAGTAGTTCTCTATGTGGTGATAGATGTATTAGGCTATGCTCGCAGAGGTTGGGTTTGTGCGTAACTACTAGGTGGGTGGTCCTTGACTGCAGATGTAGCTATGCGTCAGAATGTTGTGACAAGGTGACACTAGGGTGGTTCGGCAGTTGCCTCACGAGGAGGCAGAGGAAGACAGAGGGTCAAGACCAACAAGGATAATAGACTGTCGGCTACTCATCATCGGCAACGAGTGGGATGCGAAAAGACTAGAGCTAAACCAAAGATATCATTTCACCTTTCACTATCGAGGTACAGGGTTGAGGGTAGACACCACATGGATGTTTAGATTGGTTGTTATTAGGGGCGGTCGCTTAGCTCTTGTAGTCTTTACTAGTTAAGGGAGGGGTCGAGGTGGGGCCATAGCCACCGTGAAAACAAACATTAGGGATATCTGTATTTGGAGGCTCTTAAGGGCAGGCTTGTACAGGTATGGAAAAGCTCCCGACCGAGTTTTGTGTTTCTTGTATCGCCCTGCCATGGAACTCGGTGCACATTAAAGGACGTGTGATTGAGGCATCGAGCTACAATTGAAGATACGTATGGTGGACAGTCTAGATACATAAATGTCGGCTCTGGGTGGTGTATCGTAGGCTTGAGGGCATTACTCAGGTACGGAGTCTGATTCAAACAAAGGTGGCAGTCAGTACGTTTACGTAGTAATAATAGATATATGTGGAACGTAATATTGTTATCCGTATGTCACTATGGCGTAGGATGAGGGACTGCGTATATACGGTGGAGACCGTGCGAGTAGGGTACAATGGGATGTACCTTAGTTGGGGGTAGCTACATATACACGATATTAGGTTAATCTACTAGGGAGTAGATGGGTGCAATGCGTGCGTGTAAGCCTTAAGTGCTAATAACACAGATAACCCATTAGATAATAAAATGTAATTGAACGGTATATATAGGATTATTTAGAAGTGTAATTTAAGTCCAATCTCCGGAATTTATGTTCTGACCCCCCTCCTCATAACATTCGCAGGTCAGGTTCATGACAGAGATTGTATAGCTTTGGATACTGGTTTAGCAGTACTGATATTAAGGTAAAGCTATGTTTTGATTACATTATATTTTGTTCCTTCCGCTGTGAGATGTTTTCTGAACTCTGACATATTTTATGTCTCTTTCTTTTCTGCATGATACTAGAGCAAACCAACACGGGTTTCGATGGATTGAGCTTTTGAAAAAAAAATGGTCTGTTGGGATTCGGGTTGCTACATCTGGTATCAGAGCTTAGGTTTAGGATTCCTATATAAATAGTGAGTGAACATATTTGTATTTATAAAAATATAAATATATTATATTTATTTATACCTAGATTCATAGAGGAACCCACTAAATAGAAAAAGTATAACAGGGTAGGAAATGGGATGTTTGTTATGTACACTAAAGGAATAAGTAAGGAAATTTGAGACCCTTAGAAAGTTTGGGTGTAGGGTGCATAATGAACTATGTATGGAAGGAAAGTGAATCCCATATGATTAGTATTTTGGGTTAGTGGGCTTGAAAACCTTATAAATTGAAAAAGGTTAAAAAGAGAAAAATGGATTAGGAATATATATATTTGAGAGAATTAACCCTGGGGGTGTCGAGGAAAGCCTAGAAGAAAATTGGAAACCGCATTGAGTCTCACCCCATTATTAACTTTTAAGAACTTGAGATTATAAAACTTTTGGGAAAATGGTTTATGGTGTTTTCAAGTTTTGATCTTAAAAGTTATATTTTTAAATATGTAAAGTATACATATTGGGTTTTGAAGAAAAATGGGGTATATTTAGCAAATAGTAATTTCTTGCGAAAAATTTTGACTAAAGCAAAATTCTCTCAATAAAAGGTGCATATTATAGAGCATGTATAGCTTGCTAGTTTTCTTGTTATATTTCATACAAGAAATTTTTTTTAATCAAGAAAGTTTTGAAGTCTCTATTCTTCTGACAATTATTTTTCATAAATTGATTAAAAGAGAATTTTGTTAGGTGGACAAAATAAGTTGTAGAAAATAAAATTAGAGTGGATGTTGGCACCTTATAGTAAGAGACTGAACCGACCTTATAGGTAAGAAGAAGTCATAAACCCGATTTAGAAAAGACGAATAAGAATGGAAAATTTCCAAGGTAAGATGAAGAGAAGATCGGTAACAAAAGAAATTTTCTTATTTGGACTGCGCGTGGATATGAAATAGGGAACCTTAGTTACATAAAAACCCAAATACGGTTAGAAAAGAAAAACAGAGGATGCGGAGTATTCCGTTTTCCACCTTTTTGTAACATAAGAAATTAAATTTGTAAAATTAGATTTTTCTAAATTTTGAAATTTAATGATGGTTGATAGGGTTTTGGATGCAACAATTGGATGAATTATGTTGTTACTCCGTAAGATTGTGCGAAATTTTGGGTGAAAACTGTTTTGATTTTTCAAAAATATTGCATTCATATAAACTGTAAGTATATTTAGGATGTGAGCATCAAGTTTTGAATAAGTTTTTGAAAAGTTTGCATACATATAATTGGTACCAAATTAGGCATATATGCGTTACTATTATGCATTTAAGTTTGCACATGCACACAATGTTTGCAAAAATTGGATGCACACATGATGATGAATATTATGTGAGATTATCTATTTTACCCTCATCGAATTTCGGGGACGAAATTCCTTAAGGTGGGAGAATGTAACACCCTGCAATTTTTCCCTTTGCAATATATAAGTAACAATGCATATATATTAATGTTGAAATTAATTATAAGGCTGTAAATTTTGTTCAAATGTCCGATGTCCGTTCGGGTCCGTGACCGAAATACGTCCGTCCGATTTTTATTTAGGACACGAGTTAGGACAACAAAATTTGTACAAGAAAAAATCATGTCCGGTCCGAGCTTGTCTGAATTCGTATGAATTACCTTAATTTGGCGTATAGTTGAGAGAAAATCTAGTAAAATGTACAAAATGTGATATAAATAGTCATGTCCGACCGAATCCGATCATGTCCGTGTCTGAAAAGCATATGTCCGTGTCTGACTGATTTTATTTAGGACAAGAATTAGGAAAACGAAATTTGTCCGAGAAAAAAATTGGTCCGGTCTGTGTTCGGTCCAATTTTTTTAGGACAGAAACTGAACAAACCTCTGTTCGGTCCGGTCCGACCGATTTACACCCCTAATTAATTATACGCATGCAATTAATTACATGCATATTAATATATGCATAATTAAGAATAAATTAATAAATGGAAGGTTGTATTGTTTACGCATACAATAATTAAAACATACATATGCATGAAAAAAGTAAAAGAGAAAAGAGTGCATAACTTAATACGCAAGCGGTAAGAAAGAATTGATGCGTAAATGCACGCAGTAATGTTTGAAATGAGGAACATTGTGCAATAAAAACAATAAATGCATGGAAGAGAGAAGAATAATATGCTAATGCAATTAATTGTAGGAGAGAAGATGTATATGACAAATAAGAATATTAATGCAAGATGAAAAGGGAAAAGTTAAATAAGAATGCAAGCAACTAAATAAATGCATGAAGGAAAGAGGTTTCTATGTAATGCATTAAAAATAGTATAATATAGTGTACTAATTAGAAAAGTAAAAAAAGCATTAAATGAATTAATGAGCATACAATTCAAATTGTGTAAATAATATAATGACACATGCAGTGTGCAAAGGGTTAAGGCGGTTTCTTTTAATTAAAGGAGCATTCAGTGTGAAAAGGGTTAAAGTGGTGAAACACCCCACCTCCGTTAGGGTCACTCTCAAAGGGAATGCCCTAATTTTGGGGGAGGTTTATAAGTATAAGTCACAGATATACAAGACAGATATAAGAACACATATTTTTGAACAGCAGAAACCAACAACAACTTTTATTTCATTAAAATACGTGTTACACAAGCCATGCCATAATTGTCTTACAATACTTCCAAAAACATAACATCTTCATAACTGTCTTGATTACATTATTTAAAGAAGCATAGAGAAAACATAAATAAACTGCAAAAGTCCCATAATTGTTGTCCAAAGCCATAGTCCAAAACGGAAAAGATCCATGCAATACATTCTTTCTCTTCAAGTTGGATGTGAAATCTGGTCAAGCTGCGGTATTCCCTCCCTGTGGACCTGGGGGGGGAACGAAAGAAAAGAAGGCGAAAGAAAAGTAGAGTCAGACATAAAGCCTGAGTAAGCCTAGGACTATTCAGTTTATGAATAAAGAACTGGGTATGATAAGTATAAACTGGAAATGAGAAAGCATTATAAACTAAGTTAAGTGGTCTAGGGTCGAATACTATCGTACCCCATATTAATCTCTGTACCCATATAAACTAGTTCCCAACAGGCACCCCATAATCAGGGTGAAGTGATCCTTTTTCTGATGATCGGCTCCTACTCGCATAGTTACACGTGTCTTACGGCCCCCGATGTTGTAGTTACCTATGCTGGTCCCACCATGTGGTGTATCAAGTCCCATGGTGGCGGCCCGACACAATCCTAGAATGCACAGGTATGCTACTGCTGCCCAGTGCCTTATTTTTCTGCGCCGGAGTGTGTGCACGCCTGCACCCCGTTAGAACCTACACTGCTGCACCACCGCCGTCGATTTGACCTCTTACAGTCAGCCCAGTAATCGTGCCCCACCCTGCCTAGTTCAGGGTATCCTGATACACCTTGTAGGGTTACTGCTGAAAAGGGTCCCCGGCTACTTGGTTTTCTATTCCTAGCCAACATGCTAAGTTGGTTAAGTGTTTAATAAACCTAACCCCCAATCAGTCTGTTTAGTTTAGCATGTTCCATTTTGATTAAGTATTAATATAATTTACTTAATCCTATCAATCCTGACTCAGCCTTAATTGTCTTATTAAAGCTTTGACCTCTCACATTAGACAGGTATTGTTGTGGCTGCCTGTTGCCGGTTGGGTCCGGGCAGTCTTACGCCACAACTCAGTCTAACCTCGGGTCCTTATTGGGCTCCGTGTTTAACCACCCACATTGGATAGGTATTGTTGTGACTACTGGACAGCCGGGCGGTTCCGGGCAGGTTTACATCACAACTCAATCCAACCTCGGGTTAAACACATCGTATTTTCTACATTTACATATTTTGTCTCTTTTCTTTTTATATGTAAATATTTGCGGCCCATTATTCAAATTCATCTTTATCGATTAAAATTTATTTATGCCACTTAATTGCTTTTCAAGGTTGTTGGCATGCGTTAAACATGCCAAAACATATGTTCTATATTTTAGCCCAAACGTCATTTGCCCCGTTTTATACATTCGCTCCAATGTAAGGTGTATTGGGTTTAATACTTAAACCCAATTTAGCCAAATGAAAAGGGGAGGTTTATAACATGGTGTTTATAAGGTAACATGAAAAAGGGGTGTGTGAACGCATGAACTTGCAACGAACGATTCAATTAACATAAAGTAGGCACATGTGAACTTGCAATTGTAACATCATGGCAAAACAATACTTAAACATGAATCGTTCTATTCATATGATTATGGCATAAACAATACTTAAACATGAATCATTCTATTCATATGATTATGGCATAGACAATACTTAAACATGAATCATTCTATTCATATGACTGTGGCATAAACAATACTTAAACATGAATCATTCTATTCATATGATTATGGCATTAACAATACTTAAACATGAATCATTCTACTCATATTATTATGGCATAGACAATACTTAAACATGAATCATTCTAGATGATTATGGCATAAACAATACTTAAACATGAATCATTCTATTCATATGATTATGGCATGAACAATACTTAAACATGAATCATTCTAGATGATTATGGCATAAACAATACTTAAACATGAATCATTCTATTCATATGATTATGGCATAAACAATACTTAAACATGAATCATTCTATATGATAATGGCATAAACAATACTTAAACATGAATCATTCTATTCACATGATTATGGCATGAACAATACTTAAACATACCTAAACTTAAATCATGGTTTTTACTCTATCTATGTAAACTTGCAAGTGGAATGTAATTCTAATGTAACTTATGTGTCACATATATTATCATATGATTATGATAACAACATAAGCCTAAAAACATGTTTTTCAATTAGGCATAATAACAAACATAGTTTAGTCATGTTCATAAAATGAATACAAGTTCACAAAGATGCTTGCTTTTGTCACTATCACAAAAGCATGATTTTTATACTTGAAACCATGATGCCAATTCCAACATAACTTCATATGAATCATAATACTCAAATGGATCAAATTACACTAAAGATGACCATAAAATTATACATCATGTTGGCATAACAGTAAATCATATACTTGCATGAATCTCAAATAAACTATTACAACATATAGTTATTACTTTCAATATGAATCATATACTTGCAATTATCAATTGGGTGTTGTAAATAACTACCACAAACATGTAGTTTTCAATATGAATCATATGCTTGCAAATATCAAATGGGTGTTGTAAATAACTACCACAAACATGTAGTTTTCAATATGAATCATATGCTTGCAAATATCCAATCGTATACCTTAATATTCCCAAATCATTTAGAATCAAAATAACATACAAATATATTTATTATTATCGCCACAATTCCATTTCGCATCTTACACAAATCAAACGCAATTAATTATTCACATCGGAATAGCATTCTACTTACAACGTATGACGAATCTTCAATTCAGGAATCTGAATTCTGAATTTGGAGATGCTATCCTTTGTTGTAGGCGTTGCTTTAATTTGATTTGACGTTACTTTAAACTTTGAATTATCTCCTAATTGTCTCTCTATTCCTGATGGCTATCCTTAGTCTCTCCTCAGCAACATGACGGTCTCATCTCCATTTTAGTTTGTGTGAATTAGGGTTAGTCTTAGGTCCCTTTTATAGAGTTTGTGAGTTGATTTAGACCGTCGATGGAGCTTGGTTCAATAATAGCCGTCCGTTTGAAGGGGAGACCAACCAGGAGCTGACACCTAGCCTTAGTGACAAGGAAAGGCTCAGAAAATCGACCAAACACCGACCTGGCCAGCCAGGGTGGGCTGGGTTCGACCTGGCTCAGGGGCCAGGTCGACTCCTCAGTCGACCCCCATGTCGACTCTACAGTCGACCTGCCTGGGTAGGTCGACCCCCAGGTCGACTCTAGAGTCGACCTGCCTGGGGCAGGTCGACCTCTAGGTCGACTCCCAGGTCGACCTAGCCTGGCAGGTCGACCCTAGGGTCGACCTGGTGGGTCGGGCGGGAACTTTTCCCGCCTACTCTGATTGGGCTGAAATTCAAATCTGTTTTCGAAATTAGAATTTTCTGAAACTTCATTGGGCCATAATTTGGTCATACGGGCTCCGTTTTTCGAAAACTCGGACTCTATTTCGTGTATTTTTCCGAGACGAACGCAATGGCATATCCCGTTTCCCTTAATACTTTGATTTGAAATTTTATTATACTTTAATTTGTGAATTTCACTGTTATAAAATACACGGGGTGTTACATTCTCCCCCACTTAGAAGGATTTCGTCCCGAAATCTTCAAGTTCAGGAAGAATGTACATCCTAACATCCAAACACCCATCTACTCATCCATCAAACACGAGCATCCATTGTCCTTAAAAGACTTCTAATGCTTCATGATAATATGCGAAGTGTGTGTGTACATGTACTTATCTAATGCAAAATCAGGCGGTCTACTGATTCAGTTGACCTCCTTAATGCGAATTATGTAAGTGCCATGAATCCATTATGTATGCAAATCCTCCTATTCATGATTCTACATGAGTGCACAATCATTCATACCAATGCAACATCCATATGACAACACATTAAAGTTCAACCATATACGAATGCAAACATATATATGCGTATGCAATATGAAGTGATTGAGCCGATCTAAAACCTAGATTGTGTGTGTATATATGCAACCACGAGCAACCACTAGCAATCACTTGCAACCACTTGCAATCATCATCCATAACATGTTTCAATTACATGTTTTCATCCAAAGGGTTTCTACCTAAAAGATAGGGTCGAGGAGATATACCTAAAAAGATAGATAAAAGCGCAACTTAAGGAAAAAGAAAAGATCAAAGATGTACCCTCGAAAAGAAAAGGGTAGGCCGCGCGTATTCTAGCTTCAGTTTCCCAGGTTGCATCTTCTTCGGCGTCGCTCCACTGCACTTTGACGAGCTTGACTTCGCGGTTGCGTAGTTTCTTAACTTCCGTTACTAACATGCGAGTTGGAACTTTCCTTACGGTTGCTTTGCGTTCCACTTCAGCTTCTTCTAGGATATTTGTCTCTACCACTTCAGCAGACTCATGTAGACATTTTTGGAGATGTGAAACGTGAAAGACGTTGTGAACTCCGGCCAATTTTTCGGGTAGCTCTAATCTATAGGCCATTTTCCCAATTTTCTCAATAATAGGAAATGGTTCTACCTAAAGGTATAGTCGAATGATAGAAGCAAGTAAAAACTTTGTGCCCATTAGGCAATGTCAAAACTGGAAATCTATGCCACATATATATTGATTAGGAGAAGAACTCTCTAAGCATCATCCCCGAAGACCGAAATCAACATCAGACTGACACCCAAAGAATTACTCAACCCAACCACTAGATTCTAGGAAACTAAGCATGATGGACTCCTTTTAGGTCACAAGGGAGTCCCTTCCTAAGACCAACCCGTATCCTATAAAACCCAAAAAGTTTAGTCAAACCAACGAACACCCTCAAGCCCCAACATGTGTTACTAACAGATGAGTCATACTCCCTATGGGGTTTGCAACAGAAATTGGATTGAGAATGGGACCGAGAGGATATACACAAAAGATAGCATGCAAGTAAGCTCTACAGGAAGAGAGGGATCAAAGATATACTCTTAAGAAGAGATATGATGCACGAATCTAGTCTTCAATCTTCTAAGTCGCATTTCCTTGAGCTTAACTTCATTATGCTTTGTCCGTCTTTAACTTCACAATTTTGTAGCTTCTTAATTCCTGTTTCCAAAATATGAGTTGGAACCTATTTCACTGTTGCCTCTCGTTCCTCTTTCACTTACTCTACTTCTAGTATACTCGGCTCAAACATAACGGCGTACTCATGGTTTCATGCAAGCTCTCCAAAATTCACTAGTGAATCTTGGATCTCGTCCACTTACTATAGGTATTCCACGTAGAAGAACTATCTCTTGGAAATAAATGCCAACCATGTTGCCAAATGTACTTACTAAGGTGATTCTCTACAACTCATGCATAAGCGAAATGAACCTTCTGCCTTAGTGGCGAACACTACTCGACCGGATCACAAATTACCAATAAATGTGTCAAGAGATTCTAGGAAACAAATCATGATAGGACCCTAAAGGTTACCTGCGACTTCGAGGGTATTACCGAGGCAAGTCAAGAGTCTAAATACCCTCTTTTCGAAACCGAGATGGTCACCCTTACTGGATAACCACTCCATCGCTAGAATCAACCAATGGCCCAAAACAAAGGCACTACATTTAAATTATACGCTTAGAATAGAAATTTTTTAATCCCACACAGATCATAGACAAATGAGCTGGGCCCCCAATTGGGTTTGAAACAATTAAGGGGTCCTCTACCATACTAGTTTTTAGGTGCAGAGATTCTACTAAAGCAGACGAGATAAAGGAGTGTGATGCGCCAGAATCAAATAAAGTGCGAACGGGGTGATCATAAAGATAAACTACACTTTCTACAGAAGTATTTATACCTCGCTGTTGCAGAGGTGGCGCCTCTAGCACTTGAACCAGTGCCCCTGTTAGCCCACTTTGTGAACTGGGCAACACAAAGTCAAGATGTGAAACATTGAAGAACTTGGAAAGCACAGAAGCGGGTCGGATTGAAGCACTGAAGCGGGTCGGATCGGATAAATTTTGCTGCTCGGATCGGTGAATTATTACTGTTGGAATCAGAGAGGTATAGCTGTTCGGATCGGAGAGCAACCTACTGCCAGTTGGAGCGGAAAGCTACTTGCTGCAAAGACAGATCAGAACGGAGTGGAAGTGAACGAAGACTTAGCCTTGGGACAAAATCGGATCGGATCGGGTACCTCGATCCGATCCCCTCATGTACACTCTTCCGATCCGAACCCATCTTCCACGTCATTCTCCTGCATGATCGCCAGGTTATTCGGAGCGGCTATGACCAGTTCCTACCCACAACGTCCACTGCTCTGATGCGTTGTCAGCATAGAAGTCCATCCGAACCCGAGGCTGATGGGATGGATGACACGTGGCTCCGATCCGGATCGGGTTCTGAGCAAATTTTCACCTATAAATACCCTGTCTGGTGACAATGAAAAGGATCTTTTTTCTGGCACTCTGAGAGTTCAACCACCTTCATAAACCGAATTCCAGCACTCCCGGAAAATCCAAATCTTCTTTCATTATTTGTTTTTAGACAATTGAGTGAATGAAAGTGAGTTGTGAGAGGACTTAAGTGAACATTTCACTGTAATTGTAACTACATCATTGAAAATAGTGAAAGACAAGTGGACGTAGGCATTTCTTCGCTGAACCACTATAAATTCTATGTGTTCATTTTACTTTTGATCTTATTTCATTCTGCTTTTAGTCAATTTGGGTGTTAGAACCGCTTTTTGGTCTAACATTTTGGTGCTTTCACTGAGAAACATCTGAATTCTTCGTTTTTCGGGATTATCGTTCTACTTTTTGGACCGTTGAGTTCAAAGAAGTTAATCCTTAAGTTTCGACGCTCTTGGACATTTGTTGAATTGATTTTTGAAGAACCATGGCCAAAGGAAAAGGCAAAGAAGTTCAATCTAGTCTAGGAAATGGAGTTGGCGAAGATCAGCAGAATGCGGTTGTGACAAGGTCTCGTGGGCAGAGCTCAGCAGCAGGACGAACCGATACAGGAAACCCGAACCGCCTTCAGGGGGAGAGCTCCGATCCGATCCGGATAGGAGATTCTGAAGCAGTGCATTCCCCCAACCTGAACCGACCCGAGCAGCTTGCGCTACACCGACCCGACCTGGCTTTCCAACTCCGACCCGAACAAGCTTCCCAGCTCCGACCCGACCCGATTTCAAATCTCCGAACCGATCCGACACTTGGTGATGTTGGAACTTCTACTCGAGCCCCTACAAATGCTCCGATTCTAGCCACCAGGGTCAATGATCAGGTCAATCCATCCGCGCCCATTACTCAAGGAGATTTCTCGCGCCTACTTGATATGCTTGAGAGTACTAGAGTGGCTATGAAAATCCACGAGCGCACTAATCTCATAATGCAAGAAAATATGAGACTCATGAGCAGGGAAATTAGCGAACTCCGAATACAGAGAACCCCATCCCCGGTTTGTCACACACCAGTGGATCAGTCTTCTTCTTCCGAGGAAGAGCGGCCCCGTGAACGAAGGCCGCTCGAACGACCTCAGAATTTGGAGCAGCTGACATTCGGATCTTTGGGGTCTCACGAGGATATTGCACGAGCACTAGGAAACAATGATCCCACTCAGGGGCAAAGGCTCTAATCCCCTCCTCCCGAGATCGACCGGGAGCGTAGGGAACGGAATAGAGCAGAAGCAGCTCAAAGGAGAAGGGTGTCTCCTGAACAAGAGCCCAGAAGGAACCCGGATACCAGGACCAGGGAACCTGAACGACCCCTAACTAATGCTGATGTACAGGCAATGGTACGCCAGATTATGTCCGAGAGCCGGAACTATACCAATGAAGATTATGGCATTGAGCGAAGCCATACTCCTTTCACTGACGACATCCTCGACTTCCAGTTTCCCCAGCGTTTTAACCTGCCATAGATGGACAAGTACAATGGGAGAACTGATCCAGGACAGCATTTGATGCGATACTCGTGGCTCATGAATGATGCTGCTGCACCTGATGCAAAAGATGTGGCGCTGTTATGGTTTACCCGACTTCCCCCTCGTTCGGTATCGAATTATAGGGAAATGAGCAAACGCTTCATGAATCAGTTCCGACTCCATACCCGAAAGTCCAAAAGTGTTATTGAATTATCAAGAATTAAGCAGGCGCTAGGAGAGAATTTGAGGTCATATCTTGATCGTTTTAATTTAGCTGTGACTGAAGTTAGTGACCTGCATGAGCCCACCATCTTGATGGCAATAAAGGAAGGAGTCGATCCTGAATCCGAGTTTGGAGATTACCTTTCTGGGAAGACACCCTCCACGAGAGAGATATTCTATGAAAAGGCCGATATTTATTTGAGACGAGAGGAGGCCAGGGCAAACCAAAAGAGAAAGTCTGAAGCGGCTTCAAAAGAAAATGTTCAGAGTAACGTCGTCGTGAAGCAGTCTGGGGAAAGTTCCGGAAAAGTTGAAGTAAATGTGGGAAACAAGAGTGGAAACGACAATTCTGGAAACGGGGGCAACAACAATAACCGTAATGCGAACGGAAACAGAAGAAATAGAAATAGGGGAAGTGATCCTAGCAAAAGGCCCCAATTCCAGACTTATGAGAATTATACACCGTTGAACGACACTCTGGAGAACATTTACCTGGATACATACAATGTTTTGCAATATAAAAGACCGCCACCTCGTGACTCGACAGAGAAAGAAATGGCAACCGGGAAGTTTTGTTTGTTTCATGGAACTCATGGGCATTCAACCAATGAATGTCGGCATTTGAGAGATGTGTTTGAGAAGCTGCTGCGCGAAGGGAAACTGGATGAATATAAGGTTGCCCCGAGGGACAAGGGGCAGGGAGAGCAGGCTCCAAAACAGATTCAATCTGCTCCCAAGCCTACAACGCAGCAAAAAGGCAATGGAATTGTTATCAACTCCATAGTGGGTGGACCTCACCCAGCAATCCGTAGCTTTAGAGCAATGGATCAATATGTAAATGCTGCCAAGCACGTAGATGTGAATGAAGGTGATGATTTGGAAGATATCGCCCCCATAAAACAATAGAAGACAATGTTTGACGACGTGGTATTCCGCAGTAGAGATAATACTGGGATTCAATCACCCACTGATGATCCGTTGGTCATTACTACAACCATTGGGCCGGCCTTGGTTCATAAGGTGTTAGTAGACAATGGAAGTTCTGTCAATATTTTATTTAAAAAGTCATTCGATCAGATGAAGCTTGAATCTGAAGATTTAAAGCCATGTGAAGTATGAATCAGCGGCTTCAACGGGGCGTCAACAGCTCCCATGGGGTACATAGAATTGCCCGTGACCTTGGGGCAAGGAGAACGCCGAAGAGTGCGGATGCTTCAGTTCGTAGTGTTGGACGTAGATTCGCCTTATAATGCATTTTTGGGGAGGCCTTCCCTTGCTGAGTTCAGAGCTTGCGTCGCCCCTTGGTGTTTATTGCTTAAGTTCCCAACTGAAGCCGGAACTGGAGTAATGAGAGGGGATCAAGTTTCCGGACGGGCCTGCTATGTTGCCGAATTAAAGATGTTGATGTAAGGACTTAACATCGAGAGTAAAGATGCCTCGCCTCCCCTAAAGGGGGGCTCAGCATAGCAATTAGAGAGATCGACCCCGAAGGAGTTGCCCAAAGGAACACCTGAAGACCTGGATCCCAGAAAAGACGAGCAACCAGAGATTAGAAATGCAACTCCTAATGAAGCGACATTGGAAATTCCCGTTGATGAAGCTGATCCAACAAGAGTTTTGAAGATTGGCTCTCAATTGGATCCACGTTGGGCCAAAGAACTAACAGACTTCTTGAAGGCGAACTTGGATGTGTTTGCCTGGACCCACGCTGACATGTGTGGGATATCGCCATCCATCATAAGTCACACACTAAATGTAAACCCGAAGCATCCGCCTGTGAAGCAAAAGAGACGTATGCTGGGCCCAGAGAGGTCGGCTGCTCTCAAAGAAGAAGTGGAGAAGCTGAAACAGAACGGATTTATTCGAGATTCGACATATCCTGACTGGATATCGAATCCCGTCTTGGTAAAGAAGCCGAATGGAAAGTGGCGAACTTGCATTGATTTTTCAGATTTGAACAAAGCTTGCCCAAAAGATAGTTTCCCACTTCCCAGGATTGACCAGCTTGTAGATTCGACAGCGGGTCATGAACTTCTCTCTTTCATGGATGCATATTCTGGGTACAACCAAATTCCTATGCACGTGCCAGATCAAGAACATACGAGCTTCATTACAAATTTGGGGTTATATTGTTATGTTGTAATGCCATTCGGATTGAAAAACGCCGGAGCCACTTATCAGCGCTTGGTGAACAGAATGTTTTATAATCAAATAGGGAAGACTATTGAAGTTTGCGTGGATGATATGCTTGTCAAATCGAGACAGTCCTCCAGCCATACGCAATACTTGGCGGAAATGTTTGGTATCCTGCGAAAGTATAGGATAAAGTTGAATCCTTTGAAATGTTCATTCGGAGTGGCATCGGGAAAATTTCTAAGCTTCATTGTGAGTTCCCGAGGAATTGAAATCAATCCTAGCCAAATAGCAGCGACTAGAAACATTGAAGAGCCGAGGAGAATTAAAGACGTCCAAAGTCTTGCAGGGAAAGTAGCCGCGTTGAGTAGATTTATTTCCAAAGCCACAGACAAATGCGTCCCGTTTTTTGATTTGATTAAAAGGGGAAAGAAGAACTTCGAGTGGACTCTGGACTGTGTTGAGGCCTTTCGAAATTTATTGGAACTACTAGAAAAACTGCCGATTTTGTCAAAGCCAGTGGATCACGAAGAATTGTTTGTTTACTTGGCAGTCTCGGCTCACGCCGTTAGCACAGCCTTGGTTCGAGAAGAAGACAAAGTGCAAAGACCAGTATATTATGTAAGCAAGAAATTAGCAGCGGCAGAGCGCAACTACCCAAAGATTGAGAAGCTCGCTTACAGCCTCCTAATCGCATCCCGAAAACTTCGTCACTATTTCCAAGCTCATCCAATAACCATATACACTGACCAGCCCCTGAGGCAGGTGTTGTAGAGACCCGAAGCATCGGGAAGGTTGATCAAATGGAATATAGAATTAAGTCAGTTTGATTTAAATTTTCAACCACGAAGGTCGATCAGGGGGCAAGCTCTGGCAGACTTTATAGTAGAGTTCACCATCCCAGAGGAGGAAGTAATCGATGACAGAGTGGTTAAGTCCGAGGATGAGTTAAAGATAGATCCATGGAAGCTATACACAGATGGAGCCAAGAACGACCGAAGGTCCGAAGCTGGAATCGTCTTAGTCACTCCTGAAGGACGGTCGTTATATTACGCTCTACGATTAGAATTTTCGGCGACTAACAATGACTCTGAGTACGAAGCCCTGATTGTCGGGCTGAAGCTTGCTAAAGGCTTCAGAATAAAAATGTTGGACATATTCTGTGACTCCAAAATCTTTGTTTGCCAAGTGCGAGAGGAATTTGTGGCTCGGGGACCTCGACTTATCGCCTACCTCGGGAAAGTGAGAGAGCTATTGAGCAACCTAGAGCGGTACAATATAACACATATCCCAAGAGCCGAAAACCAGAAGGCGGACAGGCTGGCAAAGCTAGCTAGTTCCGATCATCCAGAAGAGGCTGAAATAATTCCAATTGTAACGTTGGAATCGCCAAGCTTTGAGTCGATGGAAATTAAGCTCGCTTTCGAAGCGGAACTAGAGAAGGAGTCGTGGATGACCCCAATTAAGAACTTCCTTAAGGATGGGACACTCCCATCAAAGAAGAGTGAGAAAAGGGCTATAGTTCGCAAGGCTACCAGATATGTCATACAAGATGATACTCTTTATAGGCAAGGATTTTCTATGCCCCTGTTACGATGTATAGCACACGACGACATCAAACGTGTACTAAGAGAAGTGCATGAAGGTGAGTGTGGGGATCATACAGGAGGTCAGACTTTAGCGAAAAAGATATTGCGATATGGATACTTCTGGCCCACAATTAATAAAGATGCAGCTGATTATTCATGACGCTGCGATAAGTGCCAGAGATTCACCAAAATCCCCAGAGCACCGTCAACCCAACTCAAATCAATGGTGAGTCCTTGGCCATTTGCCACGTGGGGAATTGATATCAATGGAGTTCTACCGATTGCTAAAGGAGGAGCAAAATATGCAATAGTCGTTGTGGACTATTTTACAAAGTGGGTGGAAGCTGAGCCCTTGACCAAAATCACGGCGAGAAAGGTGATAAGTTTCGTGGTTAGAAATATTATATGCCGATTCGGGATCCCAAGGACCATTATAACTGACAACGGAACTCAGTTCGATGGTACTGAATTCAGAAATTTCTGCCAGAAGTATAAGATCGACAAGCGATACACTGCGGTTTCTTATCCGCAGTCGAACGGGCAAGTTGAGGCAATAAACAAAGTAATAAAATCCATCCTCAAGAAACGGTTAGAGCGCGCAAAGGCAAAATGGGTTGACGAATTGCCCCTAGCTTTGTGGGCATATAGGACAACATTTAAGACGGCTACTGGTCATACCCCTTTCTCTCTCTCTTTTGGCTCAGAAGCAGTAATTCCTGTTGAGCTTGAAGTCCCTTCCCACCGGGTGACATATTATGACCCGATGACGAATCGGGCACTCTTACTCGAGTCTCTTGATGAAATCGAAGAAAAAAGGGACGAATCAGATTTGCGTGCAGCAAGACATCGACGTCAGATGGCACGCTATTACGACAAAAAAGTTTGCCTTAGGACTTTTGCACCAGGAGATTTGGTGCTAAAGAGAGTCTTTCCATCCCTTCCTCACCTCGGTCCAAAGTGGGAAGGACCCTTTGTCATCCAACGGAAACTTGAAAAAGGAACCTTCAAGTTAACGACCGTAGATGGCGAAGAAGTCCCTAGGGCATGGAATGCCCAACACTTGATGCGATATTTGGATTAGAAATGTCGTACTCCTTATTATTTTTCTTATGAACTCTGTAATGAGGCACGACTTGCCTTAGGAAAATCTGATGATATGAATAAAGGACTATAAAGTGGATGTAGGCTACGACTTAGCCGAACCACTATAAAAATATCGTAAGTTATTTACTTTTATGCATTATATATATACATTCATCGACTATTCTGTTGTGATTATGGAATATAAGATGATTCAAAACCTTAAAAGGTTGAAAACAGTTTAAACATAAGAAAAAGCACAACGACTATTTGTGCGACAAGACATAAAAGAATGAAAAAACGACATTCTTAACTCTAACTCTCAAGAGAGAGAGAGAGTATAAAAGCGTCTCCGACTGAGCGCTGAGAAAGAGATCCTTCCCCACTGAAAGACCGGGGGGTGAATAGATTGCTGAGCTCGAACTCTAACTCTCCAGAGAGAGAGAGAGTATAAAAGGACGGGAAGATGACGTCTTCTAAGGCGTGAAGGTGCACCCAGACAAGAGACCGCCTCAGTAAGAACTCTAACCTGAGTATAAGACAGGAGCGTATAAAAGAAATGCCAGAAAAAACGACAGGCATTGACGACACAGAAAATGCTATCCCGTCGGAAAATTGGGAGCATTCAGATTACTTGATTAAACCTTAAATTACTTTTTGAGATTGACTGGGGGCATATATGTATACACATATTTCCTCCCTCCGTAACTTCATTTCATAACTATAGTAAGACATGCATTTTTACATAAGTGCAGAACTACTGACAAACAGACATTGCAGAAAATGAATTATTTTTTATTTACGAATGAATGAATTTGTACAGGAAAATAGCTAAAAAAAGAAGGTGCAAGAGCCACTCTTGTAGCAGCAATTATTGGTTCACTAAATGCTAAAACGACACAAGACAACCCACTATTTAGACTTCGAGTGAGGCTTAGACTTTTTGGCGGCTTTCTCCGCATCCTTCGTCTCTTTCTCGGCTTCAGTCAAGATGCGCTTTGATTTTTTCTTTCCTGAAGATGCGGTGCTGGAACCGGTTGACTTCTTCCCGGAGGCCGGAGCGCTGGAATCAAGAGAAGATTTTTTAGCGAGTTCCTCTGTAATAGATCTAGTGGAGAGCTTAACAACTAACCTTGATCCCGCATCTACAACTGCGAGAGGCTTGAGGGCTTTAGGGTTTAGGTCTTCGGCTTTTAACTGCAAGCGTTTATCTTGATCAGCTTTCATTGCAGCCAGAGTAACATCATCTGCGCTTTCCGACTCCCCGACTATTGCTACTTCTGGATCTTCCTCATGTCCTCCGTCGCCGCCATCATCCTTTAAGACTGTTATCATTTCTTCATCATGGGGAGTTTCAGCCTTAGAAGGTTCGCTTCCTTCTCCCAAATCTATAGGAGCAGCCTTGTCCTTCCCCTCTTTTGCCCTCTCAGTAGGTTCTACCCCAGATGCGGCTCCCTGAGTCACCTCTGTCTTTCCGGATGGCTCAACACCTACAGAGTGAGAAGCAACAGTTATCAACTCAGGAGAAAATAATGGTTTTTTCATCGATTGCTCAATCACGTGGCGAAAGGTAGAAATAACCTTGTCGAATTGAGGAGAAAAGGTAGGGGTACCTTCCGAAGACTTCTCGGCAGGGGTAACTGCTGTCTCTGATGCCGTTTCGAGGATAGGGGATAGCATAGTTGTTCGATGGATTCCCGGGTGTTCAGGATCATACCCCTCTACTTCAGGAGTTGCGGGGGCAGTAGAAGAGGAACCGACCTCGGGAATGTTCTTCTGTTTAGTCCTCCGCCTCTCTTCTTCCATAGCATCAGCAATGAGGCGGTGCCCTTTAGCTAGGCGTTCTGGCTCATCATCCCTCAAGTATTTCTCCATCAGCTTGTCTTCATCGATGGAATCGACCTTGAGCTCCTCTTTTTCCCACTCAACAATCTGACTCCATACTTGGACTAGAGTGGATGGATAATCCTCAATCCAAGAAATGTTCCGACGACGAATGATATGTGCAAAGAATTCAATCATTAATTCACCGAAACCCTGAATCTCTGCCTCCGCCTCTGATAATTGTTTGCGAGCCTCCTCTGCAGATTTGATAGCACACTCAACGTTGCCCTCCGCCAGGGCAGCTCTGTTCTCTGCCTCCAGTAGCTTTGAAGCTAAGTCAGCATTTTTCTTTTCTAGCTCAGCATTCCTCCTTGCCAACTCGGCATTTTTTCGTTCAAGATCAGTGTAAGCAAGGCGCGTCTTAGCGGCTTCTGACTTAGCATCTTCAGCTTGCTTTTTTAACTCAGAACGCTCTTGAGTGTGAGATTCAAGCAAGTCATGATAACGTTTTTGCAAATCTTCAAATTGTTGTTTGAAGTTGGTAGCTTCCCTCTGAGCAATAGCAAGCTGGGCCTGTTTGTCCTCCAAATCTTTTCCTAGGTTCTTTAAGGCCTTTGCATATTCTTCCGCGGTTTTTTGCATTGAATCAGCATTCGTGATTAGAGTACGGATAATTCTGGAAAGGTTGCGCGAATATTTGAACATTTCAGAATACTGTTTTTCAACCGCGTCTGTCTTTGCTTTGGCCTCGTCTGCCCACCTGGAAGAAATAGGTTCGAGGGAAGGTAAAAAAGTCAAAGTCTCGAAGTAATGTTCGGGAAATTGCTCCTCCAAATACGCCCGCTTGATTGCAGTTTCCGCATCTAGTGGTGGAGGAGCGGGGATCGTCAATTCAGTGTCCCTGTGTATGGAGGATTCAATAGTTTCTTTAACTGTCCTAGGCCGTTTAGTAGCAGGGACCTTGCGTTAACTTCGAGACTCAGTGTCTTTTGGAGGACTTCTCTCTCTGCTGCGCTTTTCGTGGGAAGAGGTGGAGTCTTTCGATTGTGGTCTGTCCTCTTCCCTACGACTTTGGTAACCTCTATATTTCTCTTGGTCCGACCGAACGGGAGAACGAGAGCGTGAGGTTCGAGAGCGATAGGGTTCATTATGCCTTCTCTCCTCCCTACCGCGATCGTCGCGGCGATCATACTCGATATCCTGAGGTGGATTAGACATGCTGCGGCGGAGCTTCCTGATATCATAGTAAGATCGGGACATCGTGCCTGCACAATAAGACAAATGAAATTCAGAATCAATAGTATCACAGAGAGAGAGGTGCGATGAGTGGTAATGCTATTGTGTAAAGTGTGTCCTAAGTGGTGTGTTTCCCCCCAACCAACCCGAGTCCGGAGCTAGACTAGTACGGGCAGGCTCTTTGGCCTTGGCAGGAGTAGTCTCTTCAGATGAGGTGAAGACTAAGGGATCCTTCCTAAAATCCTCTGAGGTGTATATAGTTTCAGGTAAAGGGAGATCCCCCAAACCCTGAAACAATGGGTCATCAGTACTAGGGATGTCTCCCTCGGAAGCATCAATTGGCGACTCTTCAGAAGACGTCGACTTTTCTAGAGAAATGGTATCCTCAGGAGCGGTATACCCTTCACGATGCTTTTCGGCCAAGTTAGCCAATTCGTCGTCTTGAGTAGAAGATGGAGAAGGTGACGTTTGAAGAGGCACTGTAGGAGCTCCTGAACCTTCTCCTATTTCTGGGACTACATCCACTGGAGGAATATATACGTATGGAGCCGTCCCATGGCCGATACTACGAAAAACGGATAGCGGCCCATGAAAATGAAGATATTCGTCCTTAAGGACTTCATCAATAGTCAGGAACTTTTGATCGCCATTGAGGAGCTGGTGCATCCGGTCAAAGAACACCTAATCTGATATTTGTTTTGGATTGTTGACTGCAAACAAAAAGAAAACGAGTTAAGGCGATGACTTGAATGTATGGAGCCAAGATTTAGAAAATCAGTGCTTTACTTGATTTCGTCCATCTCCTGGAACACCCAGGTTATCGCTTCACGTAAAACCATTCCAATCTGGAATCTCCAGCTTTACTACTGAATGGCGTTGAAATTATCTTCCTCTTAGGAACAGACTCAAAATAGCAAAAAGAAGGAGTCTCTCGAGTCCGATGCTTGAAGTTGTAGAAGGAATGAACGTCATCGAAAGTGAGCTCTAAGCCTAAGATCTCACGGTATGCTATATATAAAGTGTGTAAGTAGGCATAAGAATTGGGATGCAGCTGCATGGGGGCAATCCGCATTTGTCTCAGAAAATCTACAATGAAGGGATAAAATGGAGGGAAAGCACCGACCATGCACATCAACCGAGTGACCGCCATATATCCTTCTGGAGGGTTGTGGGGACGGTCAGATCTCGAAGGCACTAGAGTGTCCCTTTTCATTATCCCGTATTTTAAACAAATTCGGATAAGTCGGTCGTTGTCGATTGTTGATTCAACAGAATCTGGGGGTGATTCCAATATGACAGCCGATTCAAACTCATCAGGAGCCCGGTCATCACCAACCCCTCCTTCCTCTTCAAAACCTAGAGAAACTTCATTCTCCGAAGACACATCGTCGCTTTCACGATTTCCGACCTCGTAGTCTGAACCCTCATTATACCATTCTGGATCCGACGGAGAAGATATGTCCTCGAGAGTAATTTTGTTGGAGGTTTCCGGGGCCTCTTTCTTCTCAGCTAGTCTGGAAGAGCGTCTGGGTCTCATGGTCATAAAACTATTGAAGAAGCAATAGCACAAATTAGAGCAAATTAGCCCGTATCCCCCCGTGTATGTGTGCAAACTAAAGTGTAAACAATGCATGCGGAAAGTGCAAAGTAAATGTTTAAAAGTGCGACGAAAAAGTTTGGCAAAATATAAAGAGCTGAAGTAGTTCTTGATGTCCAGTTACATTTGCAAGGCACTATCCTAATTGTCCATTAGGTTGAAGATTATGCCAAAAGTTGATTGGGCCAGTTAAACAAGTTCTTATCCATTAAGGTAAACTGTTCTTCGGTTCGGTTCGGGCGCGCTTATGGGGATTGGATCAGGGATGCGGCTTCGACTTGGGCTCGGATAAACTGTGGAATTCAGAAATCAAAATCGGATCGGTTCAGAGGTAGAGTCCCCTGACGGTTCGGATCGGATCACATAGTCATACTTATCCTCCTTTTATCTTATGGTCCGACCCGATCCGGTTAGGTATGCTCCCTTTCCCCCTTTCTTAAATACTTGCTCCGACCCGATCCGATCTCCTGGATTTCTTTTCTTTTTCCTCTCTTTACTCACCCCGACCCAGTCCAACCTCCAGAATTTCCTTCCTTCTTCCCTTATATTTTCACCTTCCATATCCCTCCGAACCGAACCGATTCCCAACTATCTTCTTCTTCTCCTTCATCCTCTTTCTTCCCTAACCAACGCCATGGCGAGTTTCGTGCCAATTGCCCAAATCAAAGCCAAGCAATTATGCGTTGGCGCACTCAACAATGGATTATAACCCCCTCTGTTACTACCTCGAAATGACGACGAGTCTACTGACGACGATGACGAGGGGGGTCACGGTGGCAAGGTCATCCAAGTTCCATGCTCAAATCATCCCAATTATCTACGAATTCGAGTCGAAATCAATTAAAAAAGGAATTATTTAAAGTTTTATAACCTACCAATGTAATTACTTCGAGAATTAAAAGGAATTTCGATGCTTCAGGAGTTAGGTTTTTTTCGTTTTGCAGAACGTGGGGAACGGTAAAACAGTAAAAGTGAGAGAAGGAAGAAGACTCAGCTTATATAGAGGAGTAGAGTGTCTATTCGTCTCCCCATTCGGATCGGACCAACAGCCCAGTAGCAAAGCCCCCGTTCGGATCGGATAGACAGTCCAGAAGGATATATTGGCCCAATAGTCCAATTAAAGATGGAAAGAAGAATAGGTCTGTTCGGATCGGAATCCGAACCGAACCGAATTCTGTAGCTCAGCAGCGAATTAAATTGAAGTGTGAAAAAGAAGATGAAAACACAAGGAATATCAAAGGAAAAATTACCCAGAAGACGCTGTGCAATGATAATCAAAGCATGCTCCGTCTCCAACAGAAGCATCCTTTGAGGGGGCAAAATGTTAGCCCACTTTGTGAACTGGGCAACACAAAGTCAAGATGTGAAACATTGAAGAACTTGGAAAGCACAGAAGCGGGTCGGATTGAAGCACTGAAGCGGGTCGGATCGGATAAATTTTGCTGTTCGGATTGGTGAATTATTACTGTTGGAATCAGAGAGGTATAGTTGTTCAGATCGGAGAGCAACCTACTGCCAGTTGGAGCGGAAAGCTACTTGCTGCAAAGACAGATCGGAACGGAGTGGAAGTGAACGAAGACTTAGCCTTGGGACAAAATCGGATCGGATCGGGTACCCCGATCCGAACCCCTCATGTACACTCTTCCGATCCGAACCCATCTTCCACGTCATTCTCCTGCATGATCGCCAGGTTATTCGGAGCGGCTATGACCAGTTCCTACCCATAACGTCCACTGATCTGATGCGTTGTCAGCATAGAAGTCCATCCGAACCCGAGGCTGATGAGATGGATGACACGTGGCTCCGATACGGATCGGGTTCTAAGCAAATTTTCACCTATAAATACCCTGTCTGGAGACAATGAAAAGGATCTTTTTTCTGGCACTCTGAGAGTTCAATCACCTTCATAAACCGAATTCCAGCACTCCTGGAAAATCCAAATCTTCTTTCATTATTTGTTTTTAGACAATTGAGTGAATGAAAGTGAGTTGTGAGAGAACTTAAGTGAACATTTCATTGTAATTGCAACTACATCATTGAAAATAGTGAAAGACAAGTGGACGTAGGCATTTCTTCGCCGAACCACTATAAATTCTGTGTTTTCATTTTACTTTTGATCTTATTTCATTCTGCTTTTAGTCAATTTGGGTGTTAGAACCACTTTTTGGTCTAACAGCCCCTGTGGTGGATCCAGCCCTCTGCCCCTGTCCTCGTTTCTTTGGGCAGTCCTTAGCCATGTGGCCTGTCTCACCGCAAGAAAAGCACCCGCCGTTCATCTTCGCCTTCTTTTTCCGGCAATCTTTCACTAAGTGCCCCACTTTGCCATAGAATTTACACTTCCTCTTCTCTTGGGACTTGTTGTCTTTCCCGCCCTTCTTAAAGTCTGTCTTCTCAGGGCAATCTTTGCTGATGTGTCCAGTCTCCCCACAATGAAAACATTCTCCTTGCTTTCTTTTCCTCTTTCTACAATCCTTGGCTATGTGCCCTTCCATACCACAAAAATTGCATTTCCTTTTTTCTCGTTTCTTGTTATTACTGTTACGATCCTTTCTTGTTTGACTATTATTCGTCCTCCTGCTCTGGGACTCTTCCGCTTGCTGGTTCACGTGGAGGAGGAGGAGTGAAAGTGTCAGCAGCTGGGGAGTAAGGTCTCCAGACATGCTGAAACAGAAAGGATAGATTCAAAACGAAGGATAAGAGATAGTACCAATGGCTTTGGGGGGGACTTTGCCTTTTTAAAATAAAATAATGTTTTATCTTTTTTTTTAAAAATGCTTCTTTAAATTTCCTTTTTAAAAATAAATTTTCAGAACTTTTTATCTTATCTGGTAAACCTATGCTCCGATACCAAGTGAAACACCCCACCTCCGTTAGGGTCACTCTCAAAGGGAATGCCCTAATTTTGGTGGAGGTTTATAAGTATAAGTCACAGATATACAAGACAGATATAAGAACACATATTTTTGAACAGCAGAAACCAACAACAACTTTTATTTCATTAAAATACGTGTTACACAAGCCATGCCATAATTGTCTTACAATACTTCCAAAAACATAACATCTTCATAACTGTCTTGATTACATTATTTAAAGAAGCATAGAGAAAACATAAATAAACTGCAAAAGTCCCATAATTGTTGTCCAAAGCCATAGTCCAAAACGGAAAAGATCCATGCAATACATTCTTTCTCTTCAAGCTGGATGTGAAATCTGGTCAAGCTGCGGTATTCCCTCCCTGTGGACCTGGGGGGGGGGGGACGAAAGAAAAGAAGGCGAAAGAAAAGTAGAGTCAGACATAAAGCCTGAGTAAGCCCAGGACTATTCAGTTTATGAATAAAGAACCGGGTATGATAAGTAGAAACTGGAAATGTGAAAGCATTATAAACTAAGTTAAGTGGTCTAGGGTCGAATACTATCATACCCCATATTAATCTTTGTACCCATATAAACTAGTTCCCAATAGGCACCCCATAATCAGGGTGAAGTGATCCTTTTTCTGATGATCGGCTCCTACTCGCATAGTTACATGTGTCTTACGGCCCCCGATGTTGTAGTTACCTATGCTGGTCCCACCATGGGGTGTATCAAGTCCCATGGTGGCGGCCCGACACAATCCTAGAATGCACAGATATGCTACTGGTGCCTAGTGCCTTATTTTTCTGCGTCGGAGTGTGTGCACGCCCGCACCCCGTTAGAATCTACACTGCTGCACCACCGCCGTCGATTTGACCTCTTACAGTCAACCCAGTAATCGTGCCCCACCCTGCCTAGTTCAGGGTATCCTGATACACCTTGTAGGGTTACTGCTGAAAAGGGTCCCCCGCTACTAGGTTTTCTATTCCTAGCCAACATGCTAAGTTGGTTAAGTGTTTAATAAACCTAACCCCCAATCAGTCTGTTTAGTTTAGCATGTTCCATTTTGATTAAGTATTAATATAATTTACTTAATCCTATCAATCCTGACTCAGCCTTAATTGTCTTATTAAAGCCTTGACCTCTCACATTAGACAGGTATTGTTGTGGCTGCCTGTTGCTGGTTGGGTCCGGGTAGTCTTACGCCACAAGTCAGTCTAACCTCGGGTTCTTATTGGGCTCCGTGTTTAACCACCCACATTGGATAGGTATTGTTGTGACTACTGGACAGCCGGGCGGTTCCGGGCAGGTTTACATCACAACTCAATCCAACCTCGGGTTAAACACATCGTATTTTCTACATTTACATATTTTGTCTCTTTTCTTTTTATATGTAAATATTTGCGACCCATTATTCAAATTCATCTTTATCGATTAAAATTTATTTATGCCACTTAATTGCTTTTCAAGGTTGTTGGCATGCGTTAAACATGCCAAAACATATGTTCTATATTTTAGCCCAAACATCATTACCCCCGTTTTATACGTTCGCTCCAATGTAAGGTGTGTTGGGTTTAATAATTAAACCCAATTTAGCCAAATGAAAAGGGGAGGCTATAACATGGTGTTTATAAGGTAACATGAAAAAGGGGAGTGTGAACGCATGAACTTGCAACGAACGATTCAATTAACGTAAAGTAGGCACATGTGAACTTGCAATTGTAACATCATGGCAAAACAATACTTAAACATGAATCATTCTATTCATATGATTATGGCATAAACAATACTTAAACATGAATCATTCTATTCATATGATTATGGCATAGACAATACTTAAACATGAATCATTCTATTCATATGACTATGGCATAAACAATACTTAAACATGAATCATTCTATTCATATGATTATGGCATGAACAATACTTAAAGATGAATCATTTTACTCATATTATTATGGCATAGACAATACTTAAACATGAATCATTCTAGATGATTATGGCATAAACAATACATAAACATGAATCATTCTATTCATATGATTATGGCATGAACAATACTTAAACATGAATCATTCTAGATGATTATGGCATAAACAATACTTAAACATGAATCATTCTATTCATATGATTATGGCATAAACAATACTTAAACATGAATCATTCTATATGATTATGGCATAAACAATACTTAAACATGAATCATTCTATTCACATGATTATGGCATGAACAATACTTAAACATACCTAAACTTAAATCATGGTTTTACTCTATCTATGTAAACTTGCAAGTGGAATGTAATTCTAATGTAACTTATGTGTCACATATATTATCATATGATTATGATAACAACATAAGCCTAAAAACATGTTTTTCAATTAGGCATAATAACAAACATAGTTTAGTCATGTTCATAAAATTAATACAAGTTCACAAAGATGCTTGCTTTTGTCACTATCACAAAAGCATGTTTTTTATACTTGAAACCATGATGCCAATTCCAACATAACTTCATATGAATCATAATACTCAAATGGATCAAATTACACTAAAGATGACCATAAAATTATACATCATGTTGGCATAACAGTAAATCATATACTTGCATGAATCTCAAATAAACTATTACAACATATAGTTATTACTTTCAATATGAATCATATACTTGCAATTATCAAATGGGTGTTGTAAATAACTACCACAAACATGTAGTTTTCAATATGAATCATATGCTTGCAAATATCAAATGGGTGTTGTAAATAACTATCACAAACATGTAGTTTTCAATATGAATCATATGCTTGCAAATATCAAAAGGGTGTTGTAAATAACTACCACAAACATGTAGTTTTCAATATGAATCATATGCTTGCAAATATCCAATCGTATACCATAATATTCCCAAATCGTTTAGAATCAAAATAACATACAAATATATTTATTATTATCGCCATAATTCCATTTCGCATCTTACACAAATCAAACACAATTAATTATTCACATCGGAATAGCACTCTACTTACAACGTATGACGAATCTTCAATTCAGGAATCTGAATTCTGAATTTGGAGATGTTATCCTTTGTTGTAGGCATTGTTTTGATTTGATTTGACGTTGCTTTAAACTTTGAATTATCTCCTAATTGTCTCTCTATTCCTGACGGCTATCCTTAGTCTCTCCTCAGCAACATGACGGTCTCATCTCCATTTTAGTTTGTGTGAATTAGGGTTAGTCTTAGGTCCCTTTTATAGAGTTTGTGAGTTGATTTAGACCGTCGATGGAGCTTGGTTCAATAATAGTCGTACGTTTGAAGGGGAGACCAACCAGGAGCTGACACCTAGCCCTAGTGACAAGGCAAGGTTCAGAAAATCGACCAAACACCGACCTGGCCTGCCAGGGTGGGCTGGGTTCGACCTGGCTCAGGGGCCAGGTCGACTCCCCAGTCGACCCCCAGGTCGACTCTAGAGTCGACCTGCCTGGGTAGGTCGACCCCCAGGTCGACTCTAGAGTCGACCTGCTTAGGACAGGTCGACTCCCAGGTCGACCTGGCCTGGCAGGTCGACCTGGTGGGTTGGGCGGGTACTTTTCCCGCCAACTCTGATTGGGCTGAAATTCAAATCTGTTTTCGAAATTTGAATTTTCTGAAACTTCATCGGGCCATAATTTGGTCATATGGGCTCCGTTTTTCGAAAACTCGGACTCTATTTCACGTATTTTTCCGAGAGAACGCAATGGCATATCCCGTTTCCCTTAATACTTTGATTTGAAATTTTATTATACTTTAATTTGTGAATTTCACTGTTATAAAATACACTGGGTGTTACAAGTGCTTTCTTTTTAAAAAAGAGAATTCAGTGATTAAAAAGACAAGTAAATCATTTAATTGATTGGAGGAATAATGTATATATATATATGTTCACGTATAAATGCTTAACTTATGCACAAGGGTTGGTTACAAATGAAAAAAATTAGAACAAGTCTTGTGTGCGAACAAAGAAGCGAACAAACTAGGAAACAAAAGGAACGTTTTGATTTATGCACAATAAATTTCAAATTAAAAAAAGGTATCGACACCCCTGTGCCTGTGCATGGCTCGTGGGTGCAACGCACCCTGGGCTATTCTAGAGTGTTCTTTTTTTTAGTGAGGTGGTTGGTTCAGATAGGTTTCAGATTAAATCCAAAGGGCCTACTTCGTCTGACACACCTATAAATAGATGGCTTGGTTTTCTTTCACTCTCATAATTTTAGAGGAGACGCCAAAACTCTGCTCCTTCTTCCTCAAGCAACCACTCTCCTATCTCTTAGATCTATTTCTTAGATCTAATCAAAGATCTTCCCATTTCTCTTCCTCTCCACACCTTTTCTTAGGATAAAAGTTAAATCTAGGATTCTTCCACGTCAAAATGAGAGAAAAGAATTTAGATCTGCAATATAGATGCCTAGATCTACGCTGCTCGGGAGGTAAGTATTGAATCTGACCTATTTTTGAGTTCTTCTTCCCTTTTCTTCCCCTTTTCCCTTTCTTTTTGGGTTTAATTTATAGATCCATGGTTCTTTAGGTCTTAAATTCGGTCAGGGAAACCATGGAGGAATAGATCTGATCAGATTCAAGATTTTGGAAAGCTTTAGTTGAGTGGGTTTACCTTTGTGAATAATATTATGTTTATCGTTTGATCATTCCCCATGAATATTCATAATGAAAGTATTGGAAAGTTAATTAATCCAATGGATAATTGCGCTAAATTGAAAAATTATGTTTATTTAGTTAGCACGTTATGATATGCATGGATATTGTAATAAAGTTTATTTTGTGGACATGACAATTGGAATAAATGAGATTTTTGGGTAAATAAGACATTATTTGAGAACTACCTTTTTATTCTAAAAGAAGTTAATTACATGAACAAAGGCATGCCAAGTATTTGGAATTTAGGCATAATTTGTAACGAAATTTTGGGAACATAACATGTATTATGGTTGAAAACTTTAATTTTGGGACATAATTTATGCTTAGGGATTTTGGGGTAATTAGCGCATAACTAAAGGTCTTAATTTAAGAAAGAACATGCGATAAATGTTAGGCATAATATGTAAGAAAAGAATGCAGTAAAACTCTAAGAAAAATAAATGTGCCTATATTAATCATTTAATAGAAAAACGTCTTGCAAACGTTCATTGAATAATACGGTATGTAGTGACTCAAATATATATTATGAATATAAGCGTTTAAAATAAAAATCGAAGGTGGACTTCATTCCGCACATCATAAGTGATTTAATATGCAAATACAATCCTATACAATCATAAAAATACTACCAATTTAATCCCGCCATTAGTATTCACCTGTTTCAAATTCCAGAACCGACCGTGTGTGAAGCACGTGTCACGTCCTAGTCACTACACATGGAAGAAAGCTAATATGTGTTTTGTTTTGATCTATAAGTCGTTATATACGGTATTTAATATATAATTAAATCCAAACCAATCCTATTAAAAATAAAATTACTACCATCGTATTTCTCCAACTGATTTCTTATACAGCTTCCAAAATAAAGTAAAATATATTTTAAATTTAACATTAACATTTTCTAATTAAACGGCATCCAAATTATATTAAAACCCTATTTTAAATCATTAAATAAACTATATCGATTATTAACGAATTCCATAGCGACTATTTTAGGATTTGAATTGGCCATAACTTATTATCTAAAACACGAAATCTGGATTTTTCTCATTCATACGAAAATTATCATCAACAAGATTCTAACATTTCTTGTTTCATAGAAATCCGACTTATATCTGATCCTGTATATCGAATTGAAGTTCAAAACTCCAATTTACGAACCGCACGCCATTTCCAAACTCGATTTATATTATATAAATATATATATCGTTCGATCTCGTTTTAAATAACGATTTAAATATTAAAATCCATAATATTCCCAATATAATATTTAAAATAATTAATTAAATTAAATATTTGACGGTCGAAAATACGGGACGTTACATTCTTCCCCCCTTAAAATAATTTCGTCCTCGAAATTGCTGAGGTAGGAAAGAACGTTACAAACCCATTAATTTCTAATTATTCCATTCAAACAACTATCATCCAATAACAAACAATTCAAAATCAGCAATCAATCCACAACCAAATCAACCAAATCAAATGAATTCACATTCAGTTTTAATACTTTATTTTGGTTTCACAGATTTGAACATCAATCGGTTAATACCCGATTTATTTCTATTAATTCAAATTCCAAATTTAATTAATTTAATTAAATCTGACCAAGTTAAGTTTCAATTCAAATTTCAATCAAATTTGAATTTCATTCACATCAATCAAGCACACAAACCAATATCTCGATAATTTGATGAATTATTTCTTTTCTATACAAAAGTATAATTTGGGTAAAATTATTTCATTTACCCTCTTTTCAAAACCATATCGTATCCGTGGACAGTCCAATGCTTCTCAACACTTGAACCGACCAACTAACACAATACAAATCATTTGTATATAAAATTTACAAATACGCTCTCATATATATATATATACACACTAAACCTCGATCTAGGGTATTACTAACCCAATCTCTATCGAGTTACACCACAGAGCCAAGGTTATTACTAAACCAATAGCTCTGATACCACTGTAACGACCCAGGGATTTTCGACTCCGAAAATTGACATAAATACCTTTACCGTAACTCATGCCGACCTTCCGAACGCCGAAAACACTAGAACGTTTTAGAAAGAAATTAGAGGGTGAGATAAGAAAGAAAGAATATAAGAGTAGAAGAAGAAGAAGAACCAACACAACACAAAATCTCACATTGCAGCGGAACAAAATATAATACAGAAATAACTTTATTGAGAGCTTTTAAAATACTTACAATATCAGAGTACCGCATACATCTGAACAGTTATAATAACCTGTACCCATATACAACACACAGCGGAATAGATACTAGATACAATACGTCTGAACACTTCCAGCTCGTCTCTGGACTTCGCATCATCTAGTAACCTGAATCTGTACAACCTGCGCTAACCCGAGCATTTACAAAACACCGGGTCAGTCTGCTGAACCAGAGTGAGATAAACTCGCACGGTATTAAGGGTAAATAATCCAACATGATTTTAAAGTTCAAAATCTTTTCAAAAGAAAAGGAAAATCGTAAGACCAAATCCACAAATAAACACGGACGGTTTTTACCTTACGATAACCCAAACCATTTTTGAAAACCAATATCTTGTCTGATATTATAATTATGTCTAAATACAAGTAAATAGAATCTAGCAGAACGCTTGCATCTCACGCTCTACATATATAGTATACAAACAAAACCGTGGGCGCTTATTGGATATTGGATTTCCGACTATGACAAGGTATGGGACCACCTGCCGATAGTGTATCTCTAGAGGCGAATACACTGGGTTCAACAAGAACATCTTGCAACCCGACCCACACATGACCGATTACTCATTTCACTTGAGTGTATCGAATGTATATCACCAACGGTTGGACTCAAACCACCGTTTCCCGATAAGGGACAGCATTGAATATAGATTAATGAAGCAATAGGAATTTCTCTAGATAGGTGATTATACACCCTAATGGGAGCGACCCACATAACCATGTTGCTTGCCCGATTTCTGTCATTTCCCGGTTGTGAGGCTTGAGGTCAGAACACATCTGGTCATCATACACTTTGAATGCCACATCATCAGATCCGCCGGATCATACTGATTGACATCCACAAAAAAATACTCTAGTTTATTTGGCCAGAGAATAACCATTTCTCCGCCATCAACTATGGTACGTTTGGAGAAATCAACGCATGTAACTCCTTTGTGAATACTCTGTTAGACATCCGTCCATACAAGTCATCCAGGAACAGGATGAACCGAAGGTACTCTCCTATTGTATCTCATATAGGAATCACCCCATGGATCAGTAGCGAGAAGTCCTTGCAACCCATAGATCTCGACCCCGACAGAACTACAGTTCAACTCTGGCTGTAGACCAGAGATTATTAGCAGTCCTTCCGTTTACGAAAATCTACGGTCTTCAATGCCCCATCTTGATCATCTTCTAATATCTTCACGTATTTGCTGGTCGGAATGTTTTTCGAATATAAATTTGATCTCGGTCTTTCCGTACGAACAATCATATTGAGCAAGTTTGATAGTCGGTGTTTTAACTATCAAAATAAACAGTGTTTCAATCATGCCAATCAAATAGGTTCACTGGTTCAGTATTCAACATCATTTGGCCTTAAACAAAACTGTAAGTTTAAAACCCTCGATATAAATATAATTTCTCGCTTCTTTATTTATCATAAGATTACGTGGATCCATTCTTATACTTAGTAAAATCCTAAATCATATCTAGTTCTCTATTTTTTTCCTTTGAACCAACTCGTAAACGACATTACAAAATATCTTTTAATTATTTCTTGATAGTACCCAGTGCTTATTCCTATTGAATAAAACCCAACTCTTACATTGTTGTTTCACTAATGGAAATAAATTATCACGAATCCCTTTTACCATTACAACTAATATCATCCTTAGAAAGTCCTAATGCCATTCAAGTTGGGGTATTTTAATTACCTCTCATATCTTGATCGACAACATTCATATCTAAAGATAGATACGCGTTGTAATATAAAATCAATATCTCATCCTAACCCCAACACAAATTCCATTTAAATATTTTATTCAAAAGTATAGTTTCATAAACTTTTCTTTCCTTTTGAAAAATCTCTTTCTCGAATATACCATTCGGCCTTAATTCACTAATTAAGTAATCTCACTTTTAATTCTGCCTCTTCAACCAACTCATTTTTATAATTCAAATTTGGCTACAAAATCTCATGATCTGCTTCTTTTACCAAATTCACTTGTATTGATCCCTTTTCAAAACCCATTCGACCCTTCCTGCTTTGAAATCCTATTTTAATCCCCTTCCTTTTTACTTAATCCATTATTAAGTAACTCTAATGTACACTTAATACCTTTACACATTTAAAGTTTATTTACATAACCCTAACCTATTATAAATCTTTTTGATCAAAGTTTCTTTTACTTAACTTAAATAATTAAGTAACTTCATTTTTTAGCTATCATCTTCGCTTAAAAATTTTTGTTATAACTTATTATACAAAAATCGGGGTTTAAATATAAAACCCATTTATAATGCCATCTCACCATTCAAATTGCATTCCACAACAATTTCGAGTACTTTTTAAATGAAAGTCAATTAAAAAGTATTTCTCTAAATTATTAAAATAATAATTTACTTTGGTCGTTAACTACTTCTGTTGTTAATTCCTTTATTTAATTTCCCTTTAAAACTCTTATTAAATTTAAAACCATACCATTCGATTTATTTCTCATTCTCGTTCTTATAAATCTGATTTACGTCGGAGTTGCCTTTATAAAATTAATAAATAATAAATCAAATCTTAAATAAAACATTTATTTAATTTCCCCTTTTATATACTTATAATTCCAAATAATATATGTCGAAATCTACCTCTAGTTATAAAATAATTTTTATAACTTTAGTTCAGTCGATTCACCAGGTGGTAAACCAATATAACAAAATGGTTTAATCTCAGGCCATGTACTGTTGATTACTCAACCAATATCGCTCTTTGGTTAAACCAAACACAGGTTAATTTCCCAGCCCATGATCACTAGCCAAATAAATCCATTTGATCAATAATTTCTATAATGATAAATAACTACTGTTCAATGTCAGCCAATTAACCAACCAGTTCAAACAATTAAATACGCTTATAAACAAACGTGACCTACTGGGTAAATTCCCTCTATTTGGTCGAATCGTTAAAATAACGATTTGTAAATTTACTGAAATTAAACGATAGTTTAATTTCGTCAGTTAAATCAACACATGAATCAATAATTAACAAACAGTCAATTAATAGCAATCAGAGCACAAAAATAGAAAACCCAATTTATATAAAATATAAATGGGAAAACTGAGTGAGGTTAACTCACCTGGTTTTGAATCCATGGATAATTATCTGATTTTTAGTCAGATTAAACTGGTCGTTTAATTCGAATAAGATTCTCATTTGTTCCCGATTCTGACCAACCTCTGCTCCATCTCAAAGATCTCGTCTTTATGGTCCAAACGAGACAGACTGTGCTCAGATCTGATAAGATATGTGCGAGATATCTTATAAACAAATTTAATAAAGTAATTAAATTTTAAATATGAATTTTATAATTAAAAACCGGGCCCCCTACCCTTTAAAATTTGCGGCCCAAAAGACCCAACCCGCTATCCCTTTAAAACCCTATTATCAGATTCACAAACCCTTATTTCAACCCACAGCCTCCATCAAAAATGAAATCCCTAAATCGGATCCCCTTTCCGTTCAGGGAAGTCGAAGTTTACTTCGTCGCCTCCACCCCTACACCACCCACTTCTTCGATCTCCTTACTCTCGTCGGCCTGCTACCCCTCAACGACCCCCTTCAACAGCTATCCAGCTTCATAGCTCAAACCATAGACCTTGGCTCCACTACCAACAACATCCCGCCAACTCGAAGCTCCTATGTGGAACTGGACCGATTCCTGTGCTCGTGGTCACGAACCAGATAAGTTTTTATCCATGATTTTTAATTTAATTTTTTTCTTTCTTCCCTGTTTTGATTTTCGAAGGGTTTGGGTATGAATTCTTGAGCTTGTACTCGGGGATACATGTATTTATACTTGCGGAAAAAAAATCCTGATAAGCTTAATGTAATGGTGAAATCATAGGTTTAGATTTTCCTGCGCCTAGTTCTTAGATGATTTCTCTTTTTAGATTGTGTATTGGTGATAGAAAACGATGGTTGTGTGATGGTTTACATAGATTTTATTGCTGATTCCCGTATCGTTTTTGTTCAAAAAGATATGGTTTGATATGTATAGATTTTGTGTTCAGATGTTTATGTGATGGTTTTGGAAGAAAATTTGATAAATCTAGTTTTGTATATTAATGCAGTTGGTTTGTTCAAAGAAGATAGTGATCGAACTAGACACTGTGTTGTAAATCTACTTAGTGATTCGATCAGTATTGTCGGTTCTAATTTATGTTTTTCAATGTATGAAAACAGTGAATTTCAAAATAAATTTACTGTATTCTAGTTGTTTGATATGACTATACAATTTGTGTATAATATATTTATTTCCATTTCTGTATATAGATTTGCATATGAGATTCGATCATAAACATATATATTTACAGTGTACCCTTACTGTATCCGTTGATGTTCAAATCTATATATATAATTTGGATTTTCTTGTACTAGTTTATTTAGATCTATATACTGTTTGAACTGTACACCACACTATTTGATTAGCTGTTCATATGAATAGATTAGATGTTTCATTTTCTATGTCTATGATCTGATGTCTCAATAAATACATAGATTTGATTCTCTGTTTTTATTTCATATCTTCATTGGAAATTTCAGTTCATATATATATATATATATTCTCTCTTAGCTTTTCTTTAGTTTATTTACAGTTCTGTTCATGATCTTCTTCTTCTTCTTTTTTATGTATTATTTTTCATTCATTTCAGTTGCCGTGATTTTGGGTACATGATCTAGATGATTGGATCTTGGTGGCGCCCGATGCTTTGCAAAGTCAATTTGAAGGTTTTAGGAAGATTTCATATTAAATTCCATGTGCCTGATGGAGCAGAGATGGATTTGCATGCAATTGTCATATTACATTGTATAGGGTGTAGCTTAGTGGGTGGGTTGTACTTTTGTGTTTGATTTAACTGGCAACAGTTCTTATCTGAATTTGTATATGCAATCGATATCATATAAATGAACATATCTAGTTGTTCATTGCCTGTACAGAATTGTCTGTACAGATTTGATGTAAAAAATATATTTACATATCTTTACTTTTTCCTAACTGTTCAATGACTTTTTGGGTTTTTCTTTCTTTTTTCTTTCTTATTAACTTTTCAAGTTATCGAGTTCTCATATTTGGGAGATTTTCTTTTCCTCGTGAAGTCAATAGGCTTTGTCCAGACAAAACGTATGATATGTGGTTTAAAACTCAAGTATATATTGACTTAAATTTCTAATAACTGTGCTAGAGTGAACCCTTTCTTTTTAATCATTTAATAGAAAAACGTCTTGCAAACGTTCATTGAATAATATAGTATGTAGTGACTCAAATATATATTATGAATATAAGCGTTTAAAATAAAAATCGAAGGTGGAATTCATGCTGCACATCCTAAGTAATTTAATACGCAGATACAATCCTATACAATCATAAAAATACTACCAATTTAATACCGCCATTAGTATTCACCTGTTTCAAATTCCAAAACCGACCGTGTGTGAAGCACGAGTCACGTCCTAGTCACTACACATGGAAGAAAGCTAATATGTATTTTGTGTTGATCTATAAGTCGTTATATACGGTATTTAATATATAATTAAATCCAAACCAATCCTATTAAAAATAAAATTACTACCATCGTATTTCTCCAACTGATTCCTTATACGGCTTCCAAAATAAAGTAAAATATATTTTAAATTTAACATTAACATTTTCTAATTAAACGATATCCAAATTATATTAAAAACCCTATTTTAAATCATTAAATAAACTATATCGTTTATTAACGAATTCCATAGCGACTATTTTAAAATTTGAATTGGTCATAACTTATTATCTAAAACACGAATTCTGGATTTTTCTCATTCATATGAAAATTATCATCAACAAGATTCTAACATTTCTTGTTTCATAGAAATCCGACTTATATCTGATCCTATATATCGAATTGAAGTTCAAAACTCCAATTTACGAACTGCACGCCATTTTCAAACTCGATTTATATTATATAAATATATATATATATCATTCGATCTCGTTTTAAACAACGATTTAAATATTAAAATCCATTAATATACCCAATATAATATTTAAAATAATTAATTAAATTAAATATTTGATGGTCGAAAATACGGGATGTTACAGGTCCCAAGGAATGCAACAAAAGTAAGGAGCTTTCTTGGGCTAGTAGAAGTTCACTAAGAACTTTGCAAAGGTATTAGCCCCACTTACTGGATTAACGAAGAAGAATCTAACCTTTGCTCGGGATATTGATTGTGATGTCGCTTTCCAACGATCGAAAAGGGCTCTTACAACGGCCCTAGTTTTGACTATTACCTTATGGTAGTAAAAGGTTTACGGTATACACGGATGCATGCGGCATGGGACTAGGAGCCATTTTGATGTGGAAAGGAAGGGTAAGGTCATAGCGGATGCCTTAATAAGAAAAAGATTGACTTCAATTCCTCTTTACGTGAAAAGGAAAAGTTCAGAATAAACATCAACCTTTGATTTTAAAACCTTTGGTTAAGATGGTAGTTGGCATCACTAGGATTAAGACCTACGCTTTTGGATCAAATAGGGACTTCACAAAGAAAAGACTCTCAGATAGTTGACGTAATAAATAAGTTAAGTATAGAAGAGACCTCTAATCACCTTAATAACTACACTTGGAAACATGGTTAGCATCTGTTTATTTTCAACAGATAGTTCTTCCACATGGAATACCCTCTAGTGAATTTTGAAGACCCTTTGAGGAAATGTTAGCACAACACAGTAGAAGTTGTAGTCCCAAGTATATTAGAAGGAGAAGAGGTGGAATGAGAGGCGACAGTGAAATGAGTTCCAACTTATATTTTTGAAACAGAAATTAAGAAGATACGCAATCGTGAAGTTAAGGCAGTCAGAGCACAAAAGGGAGAATCTCAAGAAGATGCGACTTAGAAAACTTAAGACTAGATACGCGCATCATTCCCTTTTTGAGGGTATATCCTTGATCTCTCTTTTTCTGTAAAGTTTATTTTCATGCTAGTCTTTATCTTTAAAGTATATCCTCTCGGTCCTATCCTCAATCCTTATGTAGAAGCCAATGGATGTAAACATGTGTTTGAGACATGTTATGTTTGGTGGATGCAAGTGGATGTAAGTGTTCGCTAGTGGTTGCTCATGGATGCATATACACACACATTAGGCACTAGATCGGCTCAGTCGCTTTCATATTTTATATGCATATCTGTATTTGTATATAGATTGAAACTTGATGTGTTATCATATGGATGTGGCATTTGTATGAATGATTGTGCACTCATATAGAGGTTATAAGGTACGATTAGGAATAATTGCATACATAATGGACTCATGACACTGATATAATTCGCATTAAGGAGCTCAACTAAATCAGTAGACCGTCTAATTTTGCATCAGATAAGGACATATACACACATTATGCATATGATCATGAAAGTATTAGGAATCTTTTTAAGGACAATGGATGCCTGTGATTGAATGGTTGAGTAGATGGATGTTGGACGGTAGGATATACATTCTTCTTGACTTTGAGATTTTGGGGACGAAATCCTTTAAGGAGGGAAGAATGTAACACCCTGTAATTTTAAATATTAAAATTTACAAATTTAAGAATACTTATTTTTTAGTTAAAGAATTAAGTGAAACGGATTGCGCCATTACGTTCGTCTCGGAATTCTGCTTGAGGAAGAGTCCGAGTTTAAACAAAAATTAAATTAAAATAATAATCAAAGGTCAAAACTATTCAAAATTAAAAATTCGGTCAGAGCGGGCTAAGCAGGAAATTTCCCGCTTAGACGTGTCGATACCCCCCAAGGGGAGTCGACATAGGTGTCGACCCCCCTTAGGGGAGTCGATATAGGTGTCGACCCCCCTCCCCCCAGGGAGTCGACCCCTTTGAGATCCTCTTCCAGTGACGAATTTTTGAAGCCTTGAGCGGATGTGGACTTCTCTGATTGGCCTATGACTAATTTCTGAGGTATTAGGGCTTATGTGCCGTGCTGTGGTTGGATGGATGACTCATCTCTTTGGTTTGATGTCTCTGATTTCTCCTAGACTAATCTAAAGGCTAGAAATGAACCTGGACTTCTATATAATCACCCAAAACCTCAACCCTAGAACCCATTCTATGAAGCCGTCATACTGCTCGTCTGCAAACTGGCCTAGCCTTCATTCATCTAACCCAAACTAGAGAATCAAATTCAAATTGGGAATCAATTAGAAGAACTAGAGAATCAAACATCTACATCAAAGGATATCTTTTCAAATTCAGAAATCAGATCCCAAAAATCAAGATCCGTCCTTTTTCAGTAAGTACAGTTATTGTTTAGATGTGACCACCTAATAAGAAATCGTGGCTGTAATAATTGGATTTAGAACTATGCCTAATTCTATTCGTGTCTATCCTTTTATCAATTCTGAATTGCCTATGCCTATGAGACTGTTGTGATAGATGTAATGACAACAATCGTGCCTATAAGACTATTGTGATTGACATAATGAAACCTAACATGCCTATGAGACTGTTGGATTGAGAAAATGGAACCTATCATTCCTATGAAACCATTGTGATTGATTTATCATGTTGTACATCCTATGCCTATGAGACTATTGGACTGACACAATTGAACCTACCATGTTGTATATGCAAATTACATGATAAGTTATGTTCATACATGCTTACATGTTTAGATCCAAGTTAGTACCTATGTTTAAGATCTATATAAGTTCATGCTTATACAATTAGATCTATGCTAGTTCGCATGTTTATTGGATCTAATTTAAATGTAAGATCAAGTTCATGTGCTTAATTAAGTTTATGTCGTTCTATCCCAAATTTATACTACGCATGTTAATCTATATTGTTTAGGCCTATTAGATTGTTACATGTCCCTTTCTTTTCCCTTTTGTTTATAAGTTAGGCTAATTTTCGAGCCTAACGTTCTATGTGAATTATGCGAACGAATAACGGGGGAGATGCTGGGAAAAAATATTAAACTACATGCTATTGGCATAGACTGGCTCATAATCATGTAAATAATTGGTAGCATGAAATGGAAGAATTTGTATACCTATAATTATGGACATAATTTTAGAGGGTAAATGGGGCATGACTTGAATTGACAACACTTGTGGATAATTTACATATGAACATAAATTGTAAATATGTAAATTAATTAAAAAATGAATATACCTAACCCTAGGTTAGATAGAGTTACGGTGTAAGACTGTCCGGAACCGCCGTCACATCAAGCAACCGTAACAATATAGATCTAATGTGAGAGGTTAGTGCATTAAGCCTAAAAACCCGAGGTTGGATTGAGCTGCGGTGTAAGACTACCCGGAACCGCCCGGCACATCCAGCGACCGCAACATTATAGATCCAATGTAACATGACCGGTGGCAAGGTTAAGTGAATCGAAACAATACTTAACCAATATAACATGATGTGTGATAGGGTTAAGTAACACAGAGGGCAACACTTAACCAATGTAACATGACAAGTGGTAGGGTTAAGTAACACAAGAGGGCAACACTTAACCAATGTAACATGACCAGTGGTAGGGTTTAGTTAACACTTAACCAATGAACGAGTGGGGTTAAGTTAATGAGAAACACTTAACCAATATAATATGATGAATGAACAGGGTTAGGTTAACAGGAAACACTTAACCAATTACAACATGATGGATGAGAAGGGTTAAGACAATTTGAAACACTTAACCAACATGACATGGCATGTGGATGGGTTAAGTTAACTTGAATGGATGGATAACACTTAACCAATTTGGGGGGTATACTAATAGACCCTAAAAAACCCTAGTAACGGGGACCCATTTCAGCAGTAACCCACATAGATGTATCACGGTACCCTGAACTAGGAAGGGTGGGGGCACAATTACTGGGCTGATTATAAGCAGTCAAAATTGCGGCAAGGGGTGCAGCAGTGTAGTTCCGACGGAATATGGGCGTGCACGTGCTCCTAAGTGGAAAAGCAGGCCCTGGGCATCAGTAGTATACACTGTGCATCTTGAATCATGTCGGGTCGCTATCATAGGGATTGATACACCTTATGGTGGGACCAGCACAGGATTTCTACACGCAAAAGAGGGCCGAGTGACACAAACACAAGGAAAAATTAATACAAGTATGGAGCCGATCGATAGGGTAGTAAGGGTACATCTAACATCTTCATGGTAATTAGGCTGGTTGAGGTAAGATCCTCATACTAGACGTACGCCTAAAGGCTACCATAATTGCGGGGTTGGGATCACCTTATTTTATAACACAGGATACTAGTTGGGACACAAGTAGGGGATACAGATCCTTTTTCACAGGATACTAGTTGGGACACTAGTAAGGAATACGAATCGTTCTATAAAAGGTACTAGTTAGCATGCTAGTCGGGTGGTGCAAAGAAAATGGGAAACCAGAGAAAGAACCGAAGCGCATTTAGTGTATCTTACCTTGTCATATCTAATGATCATCATTTGTTGTCTTGCTATGCTTATTATCATGGTTATGTTTGGTATTCAGTTTATTCATGTCATGATCATTTTACCTGTTTACATGCTGAATAATCTCTGGACTTACCAGACTTATGTCTGACCCGTTTTCTTTCGTCTTCTTTTCTTCCCCCCCCCCCCCCCCAAGGTTCACAGGGAGGGAATATCACCACTTAGCTCAATCTTCTTTCTAAGCTCGAAGATAGACGATATATTGCTTTGGACTCTCTTTTCCACTGTTATGGCTGGCTCATGCTTTATTGGGGAATATCATTGTCATTTTATGCTTCTTTATTTTGTTAAACAAGATAGATGCTTTGTTGTAATAGGTAAGGGTGTTTTGGTGTTGGAAAACAATCTTTGTACAAGCTGTTTTACCAAGCTGTTGTTTTATCAATAAAGTAAAGTTTTATTTATTTTCCGCTGTTTTAAATTTTGTCTGTTTTGTAATTTATCTGTTTTATACACTTATGACGCTCCACTGAAGTTAATGCATTCCCTTTTGAGTGACCTTAACGGAGTGGGGTGTTCCATGATCGTTATAGCATCATCAACATTTATGTTCAAGTTTCAAAAGTGGGATGTCTATATATTTCCAATTGGCTGGTGTGAGAACCGAAACTAGATAGGTTTTTTATTTGTGATTTGGCATTGAAATATGATTTTTGAATATATATATATATATATATATATAAGTATATGTTTGAAAAGCTAATCAACTAATTGATTGATGGTTATGTTGTTTAATTATTAGTTAACTAATAAGATTATTGAAACCGATATGACAATGATGGTAAATTTAGCCAAATCAAATCAAATATTGAAATGAATTGAAAATTGATTGGAATTGCATACATGTACATATATATGTGTGAACATGTCATAGTATGGAAGTAAAGAAGAGGAATAAAATTGTATGCCCGACAAATAGGTACATGTTTACTAATTTCGATGATTTTATGAGCCGATTTGCTAGCAGCTTGGCTTTTTCATTTTCTTTTGGATTGGTGAAGGCCCTGTGAGGCAAGTTGCAGTTTTAAAGATCTCCCCATACAAAGGAGGTTATGGCGAATTTTTCAAAAATTTAGGGTGTTAGCTAAATTTTTGAAGAATTAGAAAATTCTTAGAAACTGAAAAGTTGACGAAGGAAAGCTAGAATGAAAGTTGAGTTGGTTAGTTAAACAACTTTCAGCTCTGTTCCTTTTCGCGGACGAAATGATTTTAAGTGGGGGAGATTGTAACAACCCGGATTTTTAGAAGCAATTTTTTTTTTTTTTTTTTTTGCTATTTTAATGGATTTTGAATATTTAAAATGATTTATTTTAAATAATAATGATTAAAAATTTATTTAAATTGAATTTAGAACGAATAAATTTATTTTAATTATATAATGAGCCCGAAATGGCGCGGTAGTTTGAAAATTTGATTTTAACTTTAGCTGAATGTATAGGATTCAAAATAAATCGGATTTTAGTAAAACTAGAAACATTGGAATCTATTTAATTATATCTTTCTAACGAACATGGAAATTTCATATTTCGTAATGGGAATAAAAAGTTATACCCAATTTAAAATTGAAAAAAGTCGCTATAGAATTTATGTATATTTTATATAATATATAGCCCTTAAAAATAGCCATTTTGCAAATGACCACCATTTTTGACGAAACCACTTTTGTTGGATCCGAAATGCCAAATTATTTCTAGATTCCAATTTTCATAATTTTTGGAATTAATATGTGAGCGTGGTGAATTTAAATGCGTTTGGTCATTTCAGTTTGAATTTAATCGACTGGAAATTGACCGTTTTTCAAACGGTCTCCAAATTCGATGAAATTAGTTTCGTTAGGACCGTATCATCAAAACATAGCTAGATTTATTTTTCGAGAATTTTTGGAGTCAGTATGTGTCCCCAGCAAATTAAAATGTACATTTAAATTCAATATGTATTGATTTATATTACAATTTAAAGAAAAAATAGTCGAAATGATCGAATTGGCTTATGGGACATATCCCATGTATCCGGAATGAGGGTATTTAGCTAGGGGCGTTAGTCGTTGGGTTTGATTTGGAGTTCGAATTGATAAATAACTAATTTTTTTGAATAAAAAATAAAAATATAATATAAATGTGTTATGTATATCCACTTTGAACCGGTTAAACCCTAAACCGCTTTCACCATGGTCAAACTTTCTCTACCGCTACCTTATACGATGAATGGCCCAGACGCTCTCAATTTCTTCAATCAATTTCACGAAATCCATACATCGATTTTAAAAATATTCAACTGCAAATTGAAGCGCTCGATGAGATTAATGATTTCAATGGGAATGATGAACCAATTCGAGGTGTGGATGGCAGATTTCCATCTCAAATGGCACGGCTTTGGAGCCATTTTTTGGTCAAAGGAGTGGCTTGAGTTGGGGGACCACACCTGGGATTGGACGGCGACGCCAAGGGGAGTCCGGCGGAAGTCTTTAATCGGTGGTGGAGGCATGCTAGTGGCGTGCCATATTGAAGAAAGGAGAGGAGCTCATTTCGACCGTGACTTGGAGGGTTAATTCAATGAAGAAGGTAATGAAAATAAATAAAAACGGTATAATTTTTTTATTTAGTTACAACAATTTTTAAAAATAAATTACATGGTTTAAGAAATTTGATTTTTAATATAAATTACATTGGTTGAAAATTTGATTTTTAACATAAATAACATTGGATAAAAATCTGAAATTTTTATATATATTATAGTTTTAAAATATGAAATTTACATATAAGTATTGTGTTGAAAAGACTAATTTTATATAAAATAGCATAGTTTAAATCAGAATACTTTATTATAAAAATGTAATTTCTATATAAAATAACTTTGTTTTTAAAAGGTTGTTTTTAAAATATAAATAGCTTTGTTTTTAAGATAGAAATAGCAATATAAAAATATGATTTTTATATATACATAACGTAAATAAAAATATGATTTTTATATAAAATAGCTATATAAAAATATGTTTTTTTATATAAAAAAGAATTTATAAAAATCTGATTTTTTTTATTTTGAAAAGAATTTATAAAAATCTAATTTTTGATATGTAAAAGAATTTATAAAAATTTGATTTTTTATATAGAAAACATTGAGGTAAAAATATGATTTTTAATATATATATATATACACACACACACACACACACACACACACACACACCCCGCGTGAAACAGATTGCGATGGAACTGACTGGAGGTAGAACGGAATCCAAATCATCTGCTAAAGAATGGAGGCGTGGAAACCAAAGGTGAGAACTCTTTTTCACTCAATTTATTTACAGTTAAATATATACTAGGATGCAGACGGTGCTTAGCAGCACCCGACACCATTGTTTGTACAAACCATGATTGTTTGTATGGATTGAATTGATTGTGTTGTGTTTATTGAATGAATGAACTGTATAAAATATTCATGTGTTGAATAAAATGTTTAAATAATAAAAATATCATTTTTATTGAATGTATAAATTATATAAAATATTCATGTGTTGAATAAAATGTTTGAATAATAAAAATATCATTTTTATTGAATGTATAAATCATATAAAATATTCATGTGATGAATAAAATATTTATCGTTGAAAATATAATTTTTAATGTTTATATGAATGGCATAAAATGCTCCTGAAATGAAAATAAATATTCATTTACAAATTGGACGATTTGTTTGCGTACACCCATTTGACTGATATTGATTGGGATGATAAATTTTACACATCGCCCAATTGCACAAATAATAATCAGGATTTGTTATTTGAAAACCCCACACGGGTATTGGGATGATATTGGACATACACTAATCCCAATATTTAGTTATATGTCAATTGATGGGTTGACAGGCTGTTATGAGCATTAATAATTTATTTTTAATGCTTATACAGTTGTAAATTGCACTCTGGATGATGGTTGATTGTGTATCATTATTGTTATGTACATGATTTGTATGAAATCCATATAAATAACATTATATGGTAATTGATTGTGTCTGATTCCAATTTAAAAATAACGAATATTTTAAAATAATGAATATTTTAAAATAGCATTCAGTAGAGAATTAAAATATGATTTTGTTGTACGATTTGGAATGGACACGAAAACATTGAAATATATGAAGTTGTATTGACTAGATAGAGGTGAACAATATTTATACCGATTTTATTCATTTTTATAATGAATATCGAAAAGGAAATTATTTCAAAATCTGACATTTTGAAAATATTATCATTTATATATTATAATGATATGGAATATTCAATTTTGATTTAAAACTGGAAATGAAGTTGAAATCGTTTTTAAAACGAATTTCAAATGATTTATAAAATAAGATTTAAATGGAAATTGATGGAATATATAATATATTATATATATTTAAATGGCCTGAATAAAACGCACTGCGCCGCGACCATTCGCGAATTTCGACCATTAACTTCGAATTGAAATTACGGGAGATCCGACCGTCGGATTCTCCTAAAACCAGAACCATTGGGTTCGTATCGGAAATAGTTTTCCAATGAATATAAGATATTTGAAATCTAACGGTTGGATTTGGAATTATGTCCAAATCAAATTTGGAAAAGGTCACTGTAAGTGTGGTTCGATGACCGTTTATGGAAATCGACTGAAAGGGCCTTAATAAAATCATTAAAAATATTAACAATTTGTGTAAAATCATAATAAATGATTTAGAAAATATTGGGATGAAAAATTCCATATTTGATAAGATAAAAATATATTTTATCGAAATGAACTAGTTATTAACTAGAATTATAATCCAATTATTTTTAAATAAATAAATTGGATAGAGAATGGTTTTAATATAACTAGAAATTTCCAACGAATAATTTGGAATGATTGGAATGGGATTAATCTTCGGAATATTTCGATATTGGATTCCGTGATTATACGGATATTATTATGGAAATTTGGAAGGTATATTTATATCGTTATTTCCAATACGGTATTTGTTGGTTTCAGAATTTGATATTGAATATAAGCCGATATAATTTCTATTCAGAGCCTTGTATTTGATATTACATTGGATTTTGGGTTTATCGTGAATGGTGTCTTCAGTAACACTGTTCTTAAACCCCATGTGAAAAGAATAAATATTTTAATTAAGTTTTTGTGAAGTTTTCCAATTAATTAATATTTAGTTGGAATTGAATAAAAGAATTGGATTTTGGGGTTGTCGTGAGTGGTGAATTAAATAACACTGTTCTTAAACCCCGTGTGAAAGGAATAAATATTTTAATTATGATTATTTGAGTTTCTAGTTATATTTAGAAATTGGAAATAAATGGAATGTGAATTGGGTTTATCGTGAACTGTGTTTTTAACGACATTCGTTCTTTAACCTAATTATCATTGAAATGTGATTTGGAATTTATAAATCTTCTTATTAAGATTTCATGGAAAATTTCCAAAGTAAAGTTTACCAATTTAATAAATTAAATTGGAATGGAATGGAATTCGGTTTGGTAATAATCGAAGTGAACTTCTTTGTGGGAAGACTGTTACTATATATGGAATTTATAAGGCTTTGCCGTTATTCCATTTATATTATTGGTTGGATATGGAAGTTTATATCGATTATATATATTGATTTGTTTTCCGTGAAGATTCCATAATTAATGGAATGTGATTTTGGATTAATCGTGAACTGTGTTTTAAATGACATTGGTTCTTTAACTCAGTTATATTCAGGATTTATTTCTAAATTTGAATAATCAATATGTAATGATTTTTGGTGACTAAAACTAAGTGGAGTTTTAATGAATCTTTAATTAGATTGAAATGTGAATGTGGTAATTTTAAATTATCAAAATTGGGAAATGATTGAGAATGGAGTATCACCAGTTTTGCTCCAAGCGATAGTCAAATCTTTAATTAGATTTGAACGTGAAATGGTAATTAATTATACTGATTACACAGTGGTATTAGATATGGAGTATTACTAGTTTTGCTCCATGGGATGAATAGGTTGGGATTGGGAAACGAAATAAATGATTACTTCAGTAAGGTTCGCTAATCCCGACTAGTTTGGAGAACCTTAATTTGGTTTATATTGTGAAAAGAATATTTGAATAAAAGAATATTCTGGATTGGAATGAGCGTATGTTGTATTTTTATAGCACTTTTTTATAAAATACGCGAGTTATTCGGAAAGACTGGGTCTATACCCATTCTGAATAACTGATTCGACGATAAGTCGACAATGAAGACGGTGGTTGAAGACCGGAGGTCTTCACATCGTTTGGACGATTACTGATGTCTTGATTGGGTTGTACACCCAAGATGAGGTAATAAGTGGTGATCCTCCGACGTACTTGGAGATCGATTGGATATGCGAGGTCCTCTTTCCTGTATTGGACATATGGGATGAGGAATAAAGTGCCTCTGGTTTCGTTCAAACCCAGAACGAACTTGTAAATGGATGTGTGTCTGACATTGATTTTATTCTATGTTGATTGATCTCTATTAAATAAATATTTGTTTGGTGGCAAAGAATTTATTCTCTTGCTTAACACCCTTCTCTGAGACATACGAGCTCAGAGGTTATATGTCGATAGACATCAGTCGCATGGCGTGAATTGTCAGTGTGGCATGCTAAGATGCAAATGATCAAGGCTTCTATTGAAAAGCGAATTCTTGTGACTGATGATCAAAGCACAGCTTTAAATAGCATAGCTTTGTGTATAGCGTTAATTCGCGAGTCTCACACCCCAGTGTGAACCAGAAACGGGAGAGGACCTTAGGGAGGGCATGCGTTTCCTTCTAGCTAGGAGTGGTGTCATGATATGGAGCCCAGAAATTTCCAATCCGACATTGTGCAGTTTTAATTGTAGAACTAGTATGGCGACATGATATATGGTACCCATGCCGTCTATGATTGATACATTTATATTTGAAGTTGGTTTAACACTATACATTTATTATAGTATCAAATGATTTGTTTTAAACGTACCAAGCATGTTTGGCTAATATAAGGGAAAACCCTATCCTCCGGCTTGCGTTGCATTGTGTGATGGGACCTAGGTCTTATAATAGCTTCATTTTTCCAAAAACATTGCATTGTTTGTTTTATGCACTGGTGTTCTTGTGAGTAAACCCGTTCCGTGTTATATGGCATGGTCCCTTGGTTTACTCTATTTTAAAGTAAAGTTTTAATAATTGTTTATAGTTCTCACACCAGTCACATGACTGACCTAGAGTTTATTGTTTTAACCTAAACTCTGGGCGCCCCTATTTTCCACACGGGTAGCTAGTAGTTTTGGTTTTGCAGATTTTTTCTTTATACGGGATCCTGGATTTACAACTGGAGCTATATTCGGAACGCTCTGTATCCGTGTATTTCTTACAGTTGTGTTATGTATTATTATTCCGCTGCTATGTAATGTATTTTAATCTCTGAAATTTTTCTGATGTATATTATTTATTCATACTCTTTTATATTCTTGCACTGTGATGTAAATTGTTGTAATAGCAATGAAGTGTTCTTCTGTTTTTGTTCTGAATGGTCTTGTCCTCAACTCAATCCAGGCTTTCCCGAAAGGGCGAGTTTTGGTCGCTTCATAAACGCCCTGAACAATCCTCCCACCATATAGAATATAATCATAATTATGCATGCTAAATCTTTGTTGTAGTTACGTAGCTTGTGCCGTAGAATTCTTTGCATGCCACAATAGAACATGAGGTCAGGCTTATAGCCATTGATATATCCCCATGTGATTTATATTTTTTGAGTTTCATGAGAAATGGCTTGGTTTCATAGAAAATGATTTTAATCACGTACGAATAACTTTAACTTATATAAGAGACACAGTTTGCTACCATTATTTCACTAGGCCTCTACAATGATGTGGTACGTATAACTTTAACTTATGTGTTATTTTTTCAACGTTGCTGAAAAGATTATAATATATTTGAATCCATAATTTGTTTAAAGTAAATTTTTTCTCTGTAATTGGGTTTTGAACAATGCATTGATTGAAGTGTTTTATGCCTAGGAAGAAAGTAGTTTCTTTAGCTGCCAATGTATTCTTATTGGTTAATTGACTTTAATGAGAAATGAATTACCAGTCATGTAACGACCTAGATATTTCGATGTTCAAAATATAACTTAAATTAATATTTAACACAAAATAAATATTTATATTTGGAGTTTTGTCTATTTTGAACGATATTTGAGCAAACTTTTTCCGTGGATTTATAAAGATTTTTAAAACAAGATTTAAATTTGTAACCGATTTGAATATTTAAGCTAGAGTTCCTCTGTTGAATTTAATATGAATATTTTTGAAACAAGAAGTATTACCGTTTTAATTTTGTAATTTAATAAATTTAATATTAACCATGTATTTTGGTTTAAGGAAAATGTTTGCTTTTATTTGAAATCCAAAATGGAACCCGAACCTTTATTTTGAAAGTAGTATTCAATTTTAGAAATGAAATTACGTTCGTAAATATAATCTTAGTTTAAATCAAGATTTAGCATTTAAATTAAACATCTATATTTGGTTTTCGGCTTAGAATTGAATTTTATTTATTTTGAACCTAAAATGAAAGGTCCAAATTCTATATTTAATGCTTTTGCTAATAAGAATTAATTACATAGATTAGCAATCAATTGTGCATTAATTGCCAATATATTCTACTTATTAGATATTTATGGATGATTTCTATTTTATTAACTTTATATATGTTGGAAAGGTTAAATGCATATCTTGCAATTAGTTAGTATAAATTCGAATTATCTTATATATGTATACATAGAAATGTCTTTAATTTTATATATGGCAAAGGTTTAATTGTGCATATAGGAAATTAACTGGGCATTGATTGACATATATGTCAATTAATAGGTTTTAAAATATATTTTTTAAATGCAAAAGAGAACTTGACTTTTATTTTGAGTCTAGTATTCAATTTCAAATGGAATTGCGTTGTAAATATAATCTCAATCTAAAAACATTTTCCAGAATTAACATTATTACCAAATTTGTGTTGAAAGGTGATGGTGAAAAAAATTCAACATAAAACAGATTCTGCAGCTTAATTAAGAAACGACTTATTTATTTCAAATCAAGCTGTTAGGTATAAATGGCATAATTTAACGTTAAATTAATATTGAAGTTTTAATTTAGATAGTAATTAATTTTGTTTAAATAAAAGTTAAGTTTAAAATTTACTGTAAAACGACGCAACTTGGAATACAACCAATGTAATAAAAACATTTTGCTTTATATGCGATTTAAATCTTGTATTGGAAATAATAATATATTAAGAAAGTGTTATTACCATTATTAATTTAGTTGCAATTTAATCATGAAATAAATTCCAAAATTTAATACGAGTTTTTAATGTTTAATCCGTTCACCATAATTCAATTTTGTCAAGTAATTTGGAACTGTAGAGAGAAATATATACAATACGGTGCATTTATTATGTACGTTAACCAAAGGATATGATTCATTACATATGTGCACTCTGGAATTTTTGACTGGATAAATTTACTTTGTTCAAACCACTTTTCCATTCAGTCCAATGTTTACTCCAACAATATCTGAAAATAAATCTGGTTTCAATTCTTGTCGTATTAGTGCAAAGATTTGTGATATTCCTTCTGCTTTTTGTTCCTTTTCTTTCACTACAAAAAAGACGTACCACTTTCTTCGTTGGTCCTTCAAACAATTCTCTTCTCATTCTCTTTAAATTTGTGAAGGGCATTTCTTCCCCAAATACTACAATTTGAACCCCTTCTCGTATATACAGTGACCCTCTTCCCTTCCTTTTCTTAAAGATCACATCTTCCCCATTACTTCACTGCTTTGAGAGTTGTCATACGTGGTAGCTACAAAGAAGACAGTGCGCGCGTCGTCTGTGAAGTTGCACGAGTTCATTATTCCATTGGTTGGCAGTTGATACGGAAGCAGTTTAACGGTGAACAATTTGGAAAGCAATATTTGGTGAGAACTCTACTTTAATAAATTTTAAATTTATTTATAATGATTAATTAAGTTTAAAATTTACTAAATTATAGTTTTCACCAAATATTTCTTTCCAAATTATTCACCGTTAAACTGCTTCTGTATCAACTGCCAACCATTTGAATAATGAACTCGTGAAACTTCACGGACGACGCGCGCACTGTCTTCTTTGTAGTTACCGCGGATGCCAACTCTCAAAGCAGTGAAGTAATGGGGAAGATGCAATCTTTAAGAAAAGAAAGTGAAGAGGGTCACTGTATATATGAGAGGAAGGGGTTCAAATTGTAGTATTTGGGGAAGAAATGCCCTTCAGAAATTTAAAGAGAATGAGAAGAGAATTGTTTGAAGGACCAACGAAGAAGGAGGTAAGTCCTTTTTATAGCGAAAGAAAAGGAACAAAAAGCAGAAGAAATATCACAAATCTTTGCACTAATATGACAAGATTTGAAACCGGATTTATTTTCAGATATTGTTGGAGTAAAACATTGGACTGAATGGAAAAGTGGTTTGAACAAAGTAAATTTATCCAGTCAAAAATTCCAAAGTGCACATATGTAATGAATCATATCCCTTGGTTAGCGGACAAAGTAAATGCACCGTATTGTATATATTTCTCTCTACAATTCCAAATTACATGACAAAATTGAATTATGGTGAATGGATTAAACATTAAACAATCGTGTTAAATTTTGGAATTTATTTCTTGATTAAATTACAACTAAATTAATAATGGTAATAACTCTTTCTTAATATATTATTTTTTCCAATTCAAAATTTTAATTGCATATAAAGCTAATCGTTTTTATTACATTGGTTGTATTCCAAGTTGCATCGTTTTACAGTAAAATTTAAACTTAACATTTAATTAAAACAAAATTAATTACTGCCTAAATTATAACTTCGATATTAATTTAACGTTAAATTATTCCATTTATACCTAACGGTTTGATTTGAAATCAATAAGTCGTTTCTTAATTAAGCTGCAGAATCTATTTTATGTAGATTTTGTTTTCACTGCCACCTTGCAACACGAATTTGGTAATAATGTTAATTCTAGCAAATATTTTTAGATTGAGATTATATTTACAATGCAATTCCATTTGAAATTGAATGCTACATTCAAAATAAAAGTCCAAGTTCTCTTTTGCATTTAAAATATATATTTTAAAACTTATTAATTGACATGTGTGTCAATCAATGCCCAGTTAATTTCTTACATGCACAATTAAACCTTTGTCATATATAAAATTAAAGACATTTCTATGTATACATATATAAGATAATTCGAATTTATACTAACTAATTGCAATATATGCATAGCATTTTCAACATATAAAAAGTTAATAAAATAGAAATCATCCATAAATATCTAATAAGTAGGATATATTCACAATTAATGCACAATTGATTGCTAATCTATGCAATTAATTCTTATTAGCTAAAGCATTAAATATAGAATTTGGACCTTACATTTTAGGTTCAAAATAAATAAAATTCAATTCTGAACTGAAAACCATATATAGATATTTAATTTAAACGCCAAATCTTGATTTAAACTAAGATTATATTTACAAACGTAATTTCATTTCTAAAATTGAATACTACTTTCAAAATAAAGGTCCAGGTTCCATTTTGGATTTCAAAACATTTTCCTTAAACCTAAATACACGATTAATATTAAATTTATTAAATTACAAAATTAATACGGTAATACTTCTTGTTTCAAAAAATGTTCATATTAAATTCAACAGAGAAACTCTAATGTTAAATATTCAAATAGGTTACAAATGTAAATCTTATTTTAAAAATGTTTTAAATCCACGAATAAAGTTTACTCAAATATCTTTCAAAATAGACAAAATTCCAAATATAAATATTTATTTTGTGTTAAATATTAATTTAAGTTATATTTTGAACATCAAAATATCTATGTCGTTACAAGTTATCTTCTGTTAGAGCCAAACACAGATTTGAGATATGAATACTAGACTATGGCCTGTGAATTGGTTATATTCATTATCTTATAAACCAGCTTATTCAAAATATTCTATATGATCAATACAACACAGATAATTGATAACCGAGTTTAAGTTTGTAGATAATCACATTCTGATTATACCTCATTTAATCATAACACATGATGGAATTTCATGTACCTTTTGGCAATAGCTTCAGCATTTATTACTGAAACTCTGAATTATAGGACTGATTTACATTTAGCAAAAAGTTGTATGTGTAACTAATTTATTTTTATAAAATGCTAAGCGTTTGGAAGATACTATTACTTTGTTATAAGTATATCACTTTTGTTTAATTCTCTAGAAGAGGTGTGTAGAACTTTATTTATGCAGTAGTAAATTATTCTCTAATAAAGTTATCATAATTTATGTTCAAAAGTAATATTTAAGGTATAATGGAAAAATAAATTTTAACAACTTGAAGTTGTTTATACATTGAAGTTGTTTATATATTTTATTTTGAAACCAGAAGTTCAATACAGTTTAACAACTTGAAGTTGTTTATATATCTTATTTGAACCAGAAGTTCAATACAGTTCTAAGCCAGATGCTTTGGACATTATGATACGATCTTTAAAGATTTACATTGACATTGATTAATAAGAAAAAATTAATGATTTGGAACCTTATAAACAATTTATTCTAAAATCGTTTACTCTAATGAGAATGAATATGCGAACCAATAACATATATAATATGTGAACGCATGTATATACACATGTATGTGAATATTTAATTAACAACCTGAAGTTGTTATGACTCATATTATAAATTATGCATATTTTATATAATAATTCAAAAAGTCAATTGACATCAATATTAAATGATCTGAAGTCATGTGCATATTCAAATGATCTATATAATTAGAAAATTCCTCCAAGTTACCAGATCAATGAAAGGGAATAAGCAATACAATATAAATGCATCTTATCAACTAATAAGAGCATTATCCACCTATAATTGAAATAAATCTAATGTATTTGCTAGCTATAATGCGATATTCACTACAAGAAATTGTGTTTTTAGTTACATTTTATAGCGGCATTTCTATAGTATCTGCGACTATTTTATTGCCTCCACTAAAATAGTTGCGTTTTATTTTTATACACTAGTGGGCGGAATTTATTTTTTCATTCCTGCTTGTCATGCCAGCTAATTTTCATTCTCTTTCTCTCGTTACTTTCTCAGTCTTAGGCTTTATTTGTTTAAAATGTAAGATCTGAATTCTGATTGCTGAATTCTTAAGTCTGATTGCTGAATTCTGAATAATCGCATAATTGTTTATTTAATTAAGCATTTAGAACAAAATTAATATATTCAGCATTCAAAACTAGAAATAAAAAGGAAAAATGTTCTGAATGAAAATGTCTGAATGCTTAATCTATTCAGAACATTAACAAAAAAACAAATAACATGTAAAGTTCTGATTAATTAATCAGAAGTCAGATTCAGAACAAAATGAGAAAAACAAACGGAGCCTTAGATCCTACCCCAAAATTTTCATCTCCCTCCGATCTACTTTCTCTCAAAAGCCTATCCTATTAACAATCGCCAAAGTGTGACTCACCATCGAACTGAATCCTATTGATCTGCCATGAACTATAAGCCGCTAGTCTCCATCGAGCCCTGTCCAATGACGCTTCCATAAAGACTCAAAGCCTCCATTCCCATGCCCTGATTTATGTTCCCCTAAGCCGTGCGAGGTGACAAATTTTAACATGTTTATTGGGCTATCATTTATGATTTAACTTTTTTTATGATTTGCCCTAATTTTATTTCAACATCAACTTGATAATTTGTGCACTGTTTTACCTTCAGCCAAGAATATAAATTATTAAAGGTACTACACAGATTTTTACTATGAAAAAATCAGTGTTTTGCTAGTTCAATTCATAGTAAATTACTCCTAGGCATGTTATGTAGACCACCGAGTTGCTTTGGTAATCTTTTGAACACTGTTTTTCCTTCTTTGCAAGCAGCTGTTAAACAGTGTTCATGATGTTTATTGTAGATATAACAATCATTTTTCTTTGTGATCCGTCAATGTATAGAATGTAATTATTTTTCATGAATAGATATGTACATATAGTAATCTTTGGAATACTGTGGCTTCACTATGTTCAAAGTTATAGGTTTTACATTATAAGACATACAAAATAAAGTAAATATGTTGAGCTCAAAACATTATTCATAAAGTATTTGTGCTAAATACATAGATAAATAACTCTATATGTATTATGAGTTATGTTCTATGTTATTGTTCTATCATTAAAGATTGACTTACACTTTACTGTGAAACAATGGAAAATAAATCAAGTACTTTTCAGAATCTCTACGATGCTGCGAAAACGAATTAGAATGATGGCTTACGTACTGCTAGATCAATCTGTTTTAAGGATAGTTGGCCATCCACTCCATATTAATATAATATATTAGTATGCACACATGGAAAAATAACCTGGTCAAACTTGACGGTAATGGTGAAAATTTCGACTCTGTTATGAATACACTCTGCTATCTCATGTACTGATTGTAGTATGAGAATTTTGTGTAATTCTTTTTTATGGCATGCCGATTTTTTTGTTGTTTGTGGTATAAACCATATCCTCTGTTGTGTCTATACACACACATTGTATGTATATATGTATGCTAATCATTATTTTTCAGTTTGCACTCAAAATATTCTCTTAGCTTTGATCCACAGTTTTGATGACCGGGTTTGCTTATGACAATGTTTTAGTATTACTCAACGGAAAGATATTATAAACCAAGGGGAAAATTGTGGTAGGTGCCTAGCCTGCTTCATTTGTGATCGACTAGAAATAGAAAGATATTGTATCCTATATAAATTAAACTAAACTAATCGATTAATCGACTTAGCGATCACCCCATTTTCTAAATTAAAACTGAAAAGAATGGCATGATAATAATACATTCAATGAAACTACCCACCAACTCTAGACATTTTTTCTTTCCTCAATTTTATATTTGATTCGGTAACCTAGCAGTAAATATTGATTGCCAGTTTACCTTAAAAGATTTAATTTCAATACATGGGACTTTCACCATTGTGGGTCACATCTCAGGTTAAAAGCTACGTACATATGAGACTAAGTTTGTTGTTTTCACGAATTAATCGTCTCTTTTTAGTTTTGTATGGTTTGACTGGTACTCATACAACAGGCAGAATTCAATACAATGTGTTTGAAATTGATCATGGATGTATATTCATATGGTATTTCCACTTTACAACATTGTTGTTATGTAAAACCCTTACAAAATATAGCACATTTTGGATTTCAAGTAATCATTTTAAGATTTACAATCTTTAAGCTATGTCATATCGCCATGTTGTGGCCTGCATCCCAACCCATTTCTCTGTCTGAGCTTAAATGGTTGGTAATCAAAGCATTGAACGCAACATAAAATTAGATAATAAACTGAGTGGCTCTTGAGGTCCAACTTCACTAAGGTGTTGGCAGTGGTGGAACAAGGCCATGATGTAACACCCCACCTCCGCCAGGGTGACTCTTGCAAGCACTCTGACTTTGGAGGGGTGTTTGAATCAGGTAAACATGCAAAATGATATATCAAGGCAGAACAAGAACATATGTGTATATGTAAACAGAGTAAATAACATAGATAAAACAGCGGAAGATTTAAACCATTTCAAAATAAGTCTGGTACAACATAATATCAATTTTCCCAATAAACAAGTCTAGATAAAACAACATCATCTGAAAACAGAAATACATAAAGTGCTATCCCCAAAATACGTGAGAACCATAGCTAGCTTCATGTAGAAGGCGTACATGTACTGAAATCCCACAAGCAAGTAATCCAAAATCCAAGCTAGGCTCCTGTATTCCCTCCCTGAGAACCTGGGGGGGGAACGTAAGAAAAGAGGCGAAAGAAAACAGGTCAGTCAAAAAGACTGAGTAAGCCCTACCACAATCAATGTAAACTGATAAAGTTAACTGGTATGGGCAGCAAGGGATGAACATAAGGATAACAACATACTAGCATGATGATTAACTATCAAGGTAGATAAAGGTGTCATCGCATAATCAGGATTAAGATTTTGCACCACAGGTGTACTAGTAAACTAACATGACTTGAAGAAACGAGTATTGATCTCTTGGCCCAAGCTTTGGCCCAATAACATGAAGTGACCCCAATACGAGGTCCAAAGTGTAAACAAGAAGTGATCCCCAAGCCCAAGTTTGGCCAACATCAAGAATGACCCAAACCAAGGTCCAACTAGCACGGTCTAGTCGATCGGCTCCCTATAAGCCTATCTCGTCCAGTGTCTGTGTCATACGGCCCAACTACAAAGTGTAGCTAAACTGTGCTAGGTCCACCCTAGGGTGTATCAAGTCCTAGGGTGTCAACCACCGACACAAACCAAGCACGCACAGTTTAAACCTACTGGTGCCCGTGCCTGCTTTTTCAACTCCGGACCATGTGCACGATCATGGCCCGCCTGAACCCACACCGGTGCACCTACTCAGCCGTCGTTTGGTCGCTTACATGGCATCCCAGTAATCGTGCCCCTCCCTAGCCTAGTCCCTAGGGTGTCATGATACAACTAAGTGGGTTACTGGTGCAAAGGACCACGCAACTAGGGTTTCCTTAATGGGTTAAACGTGGTTAACCCAAATCATCCAAGTACCAAGTTGGTTAAGTGTACCCAAGGTTCATGACTTAACCCTATCAACCCATCGTGTTTAATTGGTTAAGTATTCAAGCGGTCCATGACTTAACCCTACCATGTGGCATTAATTAATTTAATGCACCCAACCTCTCACATTAGACCTTGTTGTGGTTACTAGTTAGGCCGGGCGGGTCCGGGTAGGTTTACACCACAACTTAGTTTAACCTCGGGTTTCACGTGCAACATGACCAACTTCTCACATTGGGTCTTATTGTTTGTAGCAACTAGTTAAGCCGGTCGGTTCTGGGTAGGTTTACGCTACAAACTCAACCCAACCTCGAGTTGGTCACACTTATCTTTTCTAAGTGTCATGTCCACCATGTTTCCAAAACACATTACAAGTTTTTCAAGCAATTGGGTAGACCTAACTTAATAGGTAAATTCCCAATGGGTAGACCTAACTTAATAGGTAAATTCCCAAGCTTACGTTTTTATGTCTTTTAAGTTTACCCAACCCCAAACGCAATCCCATCGCTTACATATCGCAATAGCGCATAAAGGATAGAAAGAGGGAACTTTGCATAATCATGACATAAAAGTGTTGAAGCCACAAGTTCAACATGGTGGCATATGAGACAAAGATGTGATCATAAACTTGCATATCTTGTTATCAACTTGCAAAATATTCATAAGCATGCATAACATCATTTTAACTTGCATAGTGTTCATATGCATACATAACATGGTTTCAACTTGCATAAAGTTCATATGCATGCATAACATCATTTTAACTTGCATAGTGTTCATATGCATACATAACATGGTTTCAACTTGCATAAAGTTCATATGCATGCATAACATCATTTTAACTTGCATAGTGTTCATATGCATGCATAACATGATAGCATGAACAAAATGTTCAACCCAAACTTGCATAACATACTTGCATACCATAACATGACATACTTGCCTATAAACTTGCATATTACAACATGATAAACTTGCATATCAACTTGCATATTACAACATGATAAACTTGCATATCAACTTGCATACAAAACTTGCATAGCATATGACAACTTGCATATCATACTTGCATAATAAAACTTGCATGACATATGGCAACTTTCATATCATACTTGCATACTAAAACTTGCATAACATATGATAGAAAACTTGCATATCATACATTTAACTTTAAAGTTCAAGTATGAAAGGAATAGGGCTTACAATGCTTATGCGGACTCAAATGAGTTTAGCAAATGTAAGAAACCCCTTATGCAACTAATTAAACCCCAAAAATGCAAGCAAACTTGATCAAGACTCCTTCTTTATGATGCCAATAGAGAAACAAGACTTTAATGCAAGCTAAAGAGGATCATACAAGCCTAAATACACTTGTATGCATGGCAATCTCTTAAAAATTTGATTTAGGAATTTATGAAGAGAGTGGAGGCCATGAGAGGTTTGATTTTGACATAGTTTAGTTGCTAGAATGAATAATGAATGATTTAGGGTAGGTTAGGGTCTTATTTATAGATTAGGCTAGTGTTTTAGGCCCTTAGATTAACCCTAAATTAGATTAGGACCCTTATATTTCGGAGCCTTCCAGAAACCAGCCCTAAGACCAAGCCCAAACCCCAAACTGGTGCACCCAACCACAGAACTCTCTAGAAACTGTGCAGGTTTTCTGGCTCGACACGGGCGCACTTCCCAAGTGCGCCAGTGTAAAAATGTATTGGCGCACTTCACAAGTGCGCCAGTGCATTTATTGTGTTGGCGCACTTCACAAGTGCGCCAGTGCATTCTGGCTAGTTTTCGGGTTTTTCTGCCAAACTTCGTTCGTCCATATCTTCTTCATACGGACTCCGATTTTCGAAAACTCAGACTCTATTTCGCGTATTTTTCCGAGACGAACGCAATGGCATAGCCCGTTTCCCTTGATTCAGATTATAGGATTAAATTCTGCCTCAATTTATGTTATAACAGGTTATTGAAAATACGGGTTGTTACATTCTCCCCTCCTTAAGGGATTTCGTCCCCGAAATCTTCAAGTTAGGAAGAACGTATCCTACCATCCAACATCCATCTACTCAAAACATCATCCACGAGCAATCATTGTCCTTACAAGATTCTAAATGCTGGATGAACATATGCAAAGGTGTGTGTATATGTACTTATCTAATGCGAATATCATCAATGCAAATTATGTTAGTGAAATGAATCCATATGTATGCAATTCCTAACATAATGTATAACATCTATATGTGTGCACATAACATACACCCATATGCAACATCCATGTGATAACACAAAAATTTCCATCCATGAATAACCACTTGCAACCATCAAGCATAACATGTTTCAAACACATGTTTCATCCAAAGGGTTTCTACCTAAGGTTCTCATGACAAGATTAACACGATAAACTAGATAATCCAGACAAACATGGATAGCAAAAGATATGCTACAAAGAGATCGGGAAGATAAGCAGGATATACTCTTTTCGGATTACAAGAAATCCCTTCCTAACCCCAATCCTATAAAAGCCCAAAAGGTTTAGTCAACCTAACGGACCCCTTCAAACCCTGACATGTATTACTAGCCAATAAGCCATACCTCCCGACAGAAGTAGGACCGAAAATGGGACCGAGAGGATATACATAAAAAGATAATATGCGAGTAAGTTCCACAGGAAAACAAGGATCAAGGATATGCTCTTAAAAAGAGATATGATGCGCGTATCCAGCCTTCAATCTTCTAAGTCACGTTTCCTTGAGTTTAACTCCACTGTGCTTTGACTGTCTTTTACTTCATGATTTCTTAGCTTCTTAACTCTTATTTCCAAATATGAGTTGGAACCTATTTCATTGTCGCCTCTCGTCTTCCTCTTTCACTTACTCTTCTATCATTCTTGGCTTAAACATAACTATGACATCATGGTTTCATGCAAGCTCTCCAAAACTCACTAGTGAATCCTGGATCTCGTTTACTTACCATAAAGTATTCCATGCAGCAGAACTTTTCTCGAAAATACCAATCCATGTTGCCAATGAACCATCCGCCTGCGAATGATAGGCCGTACTTAGATTCAGTTGCTTGCCCATGACTTCCCGTAGACTATCTCAAAACTTGACTGGTGAATATTGAGTCATGGTTACTAACTATACTTTAGGGAACCTCGTGCAACTGCTTTATTTCTTGAAAGTAAACTGTCGCTAGCTATGATGCAGTCCTTTCGCTTTTTACCGGAGTGAAATGAGCGCTCTTCGTGAGTCTACCTACTATGACCCACATGCTCGTATTCTCTTTCCTTGACCTAGGCAGTCCATCCACGAAATCCTTCGTGATGCTTTTCCCTCTTCTATTGCGGGGACCTCCAATGGATATAATAGCCCACCAGGCTTCTATAACTCGGCCTTAATCTGTTGGCACCACATGCACCTTGGGACAAACTTGGCCACCTCCCTGTGCATCTTCAAGAGCCTTCTTTCTCTCATTGCGTCCTAGCTATCCATTGTCATCTATAGCGAGGTGTCTTAACATCTTGCCTCGAATCAACTTGTTCATGATCTCGACTAACTGCGGGTCATCTTTCTGTGAAGTCCCTACTTGATCCAGAAGGGTAGGTCTAAGCTCAAGGGACGCCAACTAACTAATTAAACTGAGAGAACTTCTTATTTCAATTGTCCTCGTCGGAGCTTTCCGGTCTTGAACTGCGACCACTTTAGCAGGATCCACCACTAAGCCTTGCTTAGAAACTATATGCCCCAGAAATCTAACTCCTTTTTCTCCAAAATGTCATTTGGAGAACTTGGCCTTCAACTGATGCGCTCTAAGCGTATCCATCACCTCCACGAGATGCCTTGCGTGCTCTTCCTCATCCTTTGGGAAGATCAGAATATCATCTACGAAGACTACCACGAACTCGTTCAGGAACTCCCTAGACACCCTACTTACCAAGTCCACGAAGTATGCGGGTGCATTAGTCAAGCCGAACGGCATGACAAGCCATTCGAAGAATCCTATCTGGAGTTCTGAACGCAGTCTTGTCTATACTATCCTCAGCTACCCTGAGCTGATGGAATCCAGTAGCAAGATCAAGAGAGAACAGATGTTCCTACAAGCTGATCAAACAGATCATCGATCCTTGGCAATGGTTGTCTATTCTTCTTGTTCAACTCACGATAATCAACATACGGGCGAAGCGAACTGTCCACATTAGTAGCGAATACTACTAGAGCACCTTCCTTGGAAATGCTTCATCGAATGGAGTTCTTCTCAAGCAACTCCTTCACTTGCTTACTTAGCTCCCGTCTCACGGGACCATGTGCCTAACCGGCCACGAAACTATCTTGGCATTATCAACCAGGTAAATGCGGAAATCTATCTCTCGTTTAGGGGTAACCCCCTTCACTTCACCCAAGATATCAGGATATTCTCGGACCACCCTCACCGATTGCAAACTATCGATAGACGAGTCGAGGGATTTAAGATAACACAACATGACGAGACTCATGGGGTTACTAGAAATTCCTAGGGTATTACCGAGGCGAGTGATGAGCCTCACAACCCTATGCTCAAAAATCAAGAATGGCTCCAAAACTGGATAACCAATCCATGGTCAAAATCAACTCATACCCCATGAAACCGAGAATACAAGCATCACACGAGAACTCTACACTAGAGATAGAGTTTTTCAAATCCACGTAGATAATAGACAAGTGGGCGAAAACCTCAATTGGATTTGAACCACACACGGGATCACAAACTAGACTAGTACTCAGGTGCAAACTTTCAACTAGATCAGATGAAATAAGCTATGCGATGCACCAAAATCAAACAAGGTACGAACAGGAAAATTAGAAATGTATACAAGGCTTTCAACAGAAATACTACCTCGATCGGGAACTGGAGCAACATTGAGAGCATGAACTTGCCCTCTCGAAGGTCCAGCATGCTGAGTCTGACCCTGGCCTTGCCCTTGCTTCTTCGGGCAATCCTTACTGAAATGTCCAGTCTCACCGCAGAAAAAGCATTCACCCTTATTCCTTTTTCTCTTCCGACAATCCTTACTAAGATGCCCAACTGAACCGCAATAATGGCACTTCCTCTTGTTGTTCTTGCCCTTGTTCTTGTTCTTATTGCCTTGACTGCTCTGACCGCTTGGATTACCCTGATTTCCTTTCCACTGGGAATCAGTCTTCTTGGCTTGAGTATCATTCATCTTGATCTCCTCCTTGTCACTCCTACTCTCTTCATTAAGTAGGGCCATATTCACCAAACTCTCGAAAGTTGCCCCCAAGGGTATGTGAGTCATGGCCAAACCATGTAATGGCTCGTTTAATCCTAGAGCAAAGTATAGGGCCTTCTTCTGAGCTGTGTTAACTAAGTCTAAACCGACCTGAGCCAGATGATTAAACTGATCTATGTATTCCCTAATAGTCATGTCCCCTTGCTTCAGTGATAGGAACCTTAGTCCAAACTTTCCCCGAAAGTCTTCCCAAGTCTCAATTGGCCTAGTAACGGTGGTGACCACCCACCAACGTGCAGCTTCTTCCTTTAACAACCACACTGCTAATAAAACCTTCCTACGGTCATCTATATTAAAGAAGGTAAAAAGATCTTCGGTTTCTTTCAACCAATTCCTTGCCTCCACATAAGTCTCGGTTCCAAAGAAATTCTTGCAACCCATCGCCTTAAAATCTTGGCAAATCTCTGCGAAGTCAGTTTGAGGATGCTGAGGGGAAGGAGGAAGAGGAACCTCAGCGACAGGAGGAAGAGGAACATCAACTACCGGAGGAGGAGTAATATTTGCGGGGCCGGCTTCGGTCGGCCTAGCCTCCAAAAGTCTCCTATACCAAACAGGTACGTGTACTCCCTCCGGAATGGCAAAGTTATCGGCCATACTGAAAACGAAGAAAAAGATAGATTTAGAATGGAGAAAAACGAAGGGATTTTGCTAATGGCTTCTTGGGGAATAGCCTTTAAAATAAACTAGACTTTTCTTTGGAAAATACTTTATACTTGATTTTGAAGATAGTTTTCCAAAAAAGTTTTTAAAAAAAAACCTTTTTGTTCTTTCTCGTAAACCATATGCTCTGATACCAAATGTAACACCCCACCTCCGCCAGGGTGACTCTTGCAAGCACTCTGACTTTGGAGGGGTGTTTGAATCAGGTAAACATGCAAAATGATATATCAAGGCAGAACAAGAACATATGTGTATATGTAAACAGAGTAAATAACATAGATAAAACAGCGGAAGATTTAAACCATTTCAAAACAAGTCTGGTACAACATAATATCAATTTTCCCAATAAACAAGTCTAGATAAAACAACATCATCTGAAAACAGAAATACATAAAGTGCTATCCCCAAAATACGTGAGAACCATAGCTAGCTTCATGTAGAAGGCGTACATGTACTGAAATCCCACAAGCAAGTAATCCAAAATCCAAGCTAGGCTCCTGTATTCCCTCCCTGAGAACCTGGGGGGGGGGGGAACGTAAGAAAAGAGGCGAAAGAAAACAGGTCAGTCAAAAAGACTGAGTAAGCCCTACGACAATCAATGTAAACTGATAAAGTTAACTGGTATGGGCAGCAAGGGATGAACATAAGGATAACAACATACTAGCATGATGATTAACTATCAAGGTAGATAAAGGTGTCATCGCATAATCAGGATTAAGATTTTGCACCACAGGTGTACTAGTAAACTAACATGACTTGAAGAAACGAGTATTGATCTCTTGGCCCAAGCTTTGGCCCAATAACATGAAGTGACCCCAATACGAGGTCCAAAGTGTAAACAAGAAGTGATCCCCAGGCCCAAGTTTGGCCAACATCAAGAATGACCCAAACCAAGGTCCAACTAGCACGGTCTAGTCGATCGGCTCCCTATAAGCCTATCTCGTCCAGTGTCTGTGTCATACGGCCCAACTACGAAGTGTAGCTAAACTGTGCTAGGTCCACCCTAGGGTGTATCAAGTCCTAGGGTGTCAACCACCGACACAAACCAAGCACGCACAGTTTAAACCTACTGGTGCCCGTGCCTTCTTTTTCAACTCCGGACCATGTGCACGATCATGGCCCGCCTGAACCCACACCGGTGCACCTACTCAGCCGTCGTTTGGTCGCTTACATGGCATCCCAGTAATCGTGCCCCTCCCTAGCCTAGTCCCTAGGGTGTCATGATACAACTAAGTGGGTTACTGGTGCAAAGGACCACGCAACTAGGGTTTCCTTAATGGGTTAAACGTGGTTAACCCAACTCATCCAAGTACCAAGTTGGTTAAGTGTACCCAAGGTTCATGACTTAACCCTATCAACCCATCGTGTTTAATTGGTTAAGTATTCAAGCGGTCCATGACTTAACCCTACCATGTGGCATTAATTAATTTAATGCACCCAACCTCTCACATTAGACCTTGTTGTGGTTACTAGTTAGGCCGGGCGGGTCCGGGTAGGTTTACACCACAACTTAGTTTAACCTCGGGTTTCACGTGCAACATGACCAACTTCTCACATTGGGTCTTATTGTTTGTAGCAACTAGTTAAGCCGGTCGGTTCTGGGTAGGTTTACGCTACAAACTCAACCCAACCTCGAGTTGGTCACACTTATCTTTTCTAAGTGTCATGTCCACCATGTTTCCAAAACACATTACAAGTTTTTCAAGCAATTGGGTAGACCTAACTTAATAGGTAAATTCCCAATGGGTAGACCTAACTTAATAGGTAAATTCCCAAGCTTACGTTTTTATGTCTTTTAAGTTTACCCAACCCCAAACGCAATCCCATCGCTTACATATCGCAATAGCGCATAAAGGATAGAAAGAGGGAACTTTGCATAATCATGACATAAAAGTGTTGAAGCCACAAGTTCAACATGGTGGCATATGAGACAAAGATGTGATCATAAACTTGCATATCTTGTTATCAACTTGCAAAATATTCATAAGCATGCATAACATCATTTTAACTTGCATAGTGTTCATATGCATACATAACATGGTTTCAACTTGCATAAAGTTCATATGCATGCATAACATCATTTTAACTTGCATAGTGTTCATATGCATACATAACATGGTTTCAACTTGCATAAAGTTCATATGCATGCATAACATCATTTTAACTTGCATAGTGTTCATATGCATGCATAACATGATAGCATGAACAAAATGTTCAACCCAAACTTGCATAACATACTTGCATACCATAACATGACATACTTGCCTATAAACTTGCATATTACAACATGATAAACTTGCATATCAACTTGCATATTACAACATGATAAACTTGCATATCTACTTGCATACAAAACTTGCATAGCATATGACAACTTGCATATCATACTTGCATAATAAAACTTGCATGACATATGGCAACTTTCATATCATACTTGCATACTAAAACTTGCATAACATATGATAGAAAACTTGCATATCATACATTTAACTTTAAAGTTCAAGTATGAAAGGAATAGGGCTTACAATGCTTATGCGGACTCAAATGAGTTTAGCAAATGTAAGAAACCCCTTATGCAACTAATTAAACCCCAAAAATGCAAGCAAACTTGATCAAGACTCCTTCTTTATGATGCCAATAGAGAAACAAGACTTTAATGCAAGCTAAAGAGGATCATACAAGCCTAAATACACTTGTATGCATGGCAATCTCTTAAAAATTTGATTTAGGAATTTATGAAGAGAGTGGAGGCCATGAGAGGTTTGATTTTGACATAGTTTAGTTGCTAGAATGAATAATGAATGATTTAGGGTAGGTTAGGGTCTTATTTATAGATTAGGCTAGTGTTTTAGGCCCTTAGATTAACCCTAAATTAGATTAGGACCCTTATATTTCGGAGCCTTCCAGAAACCAGCCCTAAGACCAAGCCCAAACCCCAAACTGGTGCACCCAACCACAGAACTCTCTAGAAACTGTGCAGGTTTTCTGGCTCGACACGGGCGCACTTCCCAAGTGCGCCAGTGTAAAAATGTATTGGCGCACTTCACAAGTGCGCCAGTGCATTTATTGTGTTGGCGCACTTCACAAGTGCGCCAGTGCATTCTGGCTAGTTTTCGGGTTTTTCTGCCAAACTTCGTTCGTCCATATCTTCTTCATACGGACTCCGATTTTCGAAAACTCAGACTCTATTTCGCGTATTTTTCCGAGACGAACGCAATGGCATAGCCCGTTTCCCTTGATTCAGATTATAGGATTAAATTCTGCCTCAATTTATGTTATAACAGGTTATTGAAAATACGGGTTGTTACATTCTCCCCTCCTTAAGGGATTTCGTCCCCGAAATCTTCAAGTTAGGAAGAACGTATCCTACCATCCAACATCCATCTACTCAAAACATCATCCACGAGCAATCATTGTCCTTACAAGATTCTAAATGCTGGATGAACATATGCAAAGGTGTGTGTATATGTACTTATCTAATGCGAATATCATCAATGCAAATTATGTTAGTGAAATGAATCCATATGTATGCAATTCCTAACATAATGTATAACATCTATATGTGTGCACATAACATACACCCATATGCAACATCCATGTGATAACACAAAAATTTCCATCCATGAATAACCACTTGCAACCATCAAGCATAACATGTTTCAAACACATGTTTCATCCAAAGGGTTTCTACCTAAGGTTCTCATGACAAGATTAACACGATAAACTAGATAATCCAGACAAACATGGATAGCAAAAGATATGCTACAAAGAGATCGGGAAGATAAGCAGGATATACTCTTTTCGGATTACAAGAAATCCCTTCCTAACCCCAATCCTATAAAAGCCCAAAAGGTTTAGTCAACCTAACGGACCCCTTCAAACCCTGACATGTATTACTAGCCAATAAGCCATACCTCCCGACAGAAGTAGGACCGAAAATGGGACCGAGAGGATATACATAAAAAGATAATATGCGAGTAAGTTCCACAGGAAAACAAGGATCAAGGATATGCTCTTAAAAAGAGATATGATGCGCGTATCCAGCCTTCAATCTTCTAAGTCACGTTTCCTTGAGTTTAACTCCACTGTGCTTTGACTGTCTTTTACTTCATGATTTCTTAGCTTCTTAACTCTTATTTCCAAATATGAGTTGGAACCTATTTCATTGTCGCCTCTCGTCTTCCTCTTTCACTTACTCTTCTATCATTCTTGGCTTAAACATAACTATGACATCATGGTTTCATGCAAGCTCTCCAAAACTCACTAGTGAATCCTGGATCTCGTTTACTTACCATAAAGTATTCCATGCAGCAGAACTTTTCTCGAAAATACCAATCCATGTTGCCAATGAACCATCCGCCTGCGAATGATAGGCCGTACTTAGATTCAGTTGCTTGCCCATGACTTCCCGTAGACTATCTCAAAACTTGACTGGTGAATATTGAGTCATGGTTACTAACTATACTTTAGGGAACCTCGTGCAACTGCTTTATTTCTTGAAAGTAAACTGTCGCTAGCTATGATGCAGTCCTTTCGCTTTTTACCGGAGTGAAATGAGCGCTCTTCGTGAGTCTACCTACTATGACCCACATGCTCGTATTCTCTTTCCTTGACCTAGGCAGTCCATCCACGAAATCCTTCGTGATGCTTTTCCCTCTTCTATTGCGGGGACCTCCAATGGATATAATAGCCCACCAGGCTTCTATAACTCGGCCTTAATCTGTTGGCACCACATGCACCTTGGGACAAACTTGGCCACCTCCCTGTGCATCTTCAAGAGCCTTCTTTCTCTCATTGCGTCCTAGCTATCCATTGTCATCTATAGCGAGGTGTCTTAACATCTTGCCTCGAATCAACTTGTTCATGATCTCGACTAACTGCGGGTCATCTTTCTGTGAAGTCCCTACTTGATCCAGAAGGGTAGGTCTAAGCTCAAGGGACGCCAACTAACTAATTAAACTGAGAGAACTTCTTATTTCAATTGTCCTCGTCGGAGCTTTCCGGTCTTGAACTGCGACCACTTTAGCAGGATCCACCACTAAGCCTTGCTTAGAAACTATATGCCCCAGAAATCTAACTCCTTTTTCTCCAAAATGTCATTTGGAGAACTTGGCCTTCAACTGATGCGCTCTAAGCGTATCCATCACCTCCACGAGATGCCTTGCGTGCTCTTCCTCATCCTTTGGGAAGATCAGAATATCATCTACGAAGACTACCACGAACTCGTTCAGGAACTCCCTAGACACCCTACTTACCAAGTCCACGAAGTATGCGGGTGCATTAGTCAAGCCGAACGGCATGACAAGCCATTCGAAGAATCCTATCTGGAGTTCTGAACGCAGTCTTGTCTATACTATCCTCAGCTACCCTGAGCTGATGGAATCCAGTAGCAAGATCAAGAGAGAACAGATGTTCCTACAAGCTGATCAAACAGATCATCGATCCTTGGCAATGGTTGTCTATTCTTCTTGTTCAACTCACGATAATCAACATACGGGCGAAGCGAACTGTCCACATTAGTAGCGAATACTACTAGAGCACCTTCCTTGGAAATGCTTCATCGAATGGAGTTCTTCTCAAGCAACTCCTTCACTTGCTTACTTAGCTCCCGTCTCACGGGACCATGTGCCTAACCGGCCACGAAACTATCTTGGCATTATCAACCAGGTAAATGCGGAAATCTATCTCTCGTTTAGGGGTAACCCCCTTCACTTCACCCAAGATATCAGGATATTCTCGGACCACCCTCACCGATTGCAAACTATCGATAGACGAGTCGAGGGATTTAAGATAACACAACATGACGAGACTCATGGGGTTACTAGAAATTCCTAGGGTATTACCGAGGCGAGTGATGAGCCTCACAACCCTATGCTCAAAAATCAAGAATGGCTCCAAAACTGGACAACCAATCCATGGTCAAAATCAACTCATACCCCATGAAACCGAGAATACAAGCATCACACGAGAACTCTACACTAGAGATAGAGTTTTTCAAATCCACGTAGATAATAGACAAGTGGGCGAAAACCTCAATTGGATTTGAACCACACACGGGATCACAAACTAGACTAGTACTCAGGTGCAAACTTTCAACTAGATCAGATGAAATAAGCTATGCGATGCACCAAAATCAAACAAGGTACGAACAGGAAAATTAGAAATGTATACAAGGCTTTCAACAGAAATACTACCTCGATCGGGAACTGGAGCAACATTGAGAGCATGAACTTGCCCTCTCGAAGGTCCAGCATGCTGAGTCTGACCCTGGCCTTGCCCTTGCTTCTTCGGGCAATCCTTACTGAAATGTCCAGTCTCACCGCAGAAAAAGCATTCACCCTTATTCCTTTTTCTCTTCCGACAATCCTTACTAAGATGCCCAACTGAACCGCAATAATGGCACTTCCTCTTGTTGTTCTTGCCCTTGTTCTTGTTCTTATTGCCTTGACTGCTCTGACCGCTTGGATTACCCTGATTTCCTTTCCACTGGGAATCAGTCTTCTTGGCTTGAGTATCATTCATCTTGATCTCCTCCTTGTCACTCCTACTCTCTTCATTAAGTAGGGCCATATTCACCAAACTCTCGAAAGTTGCCCCCAAGGGTATGTGAGTCATGGCCAAACCATGTAATGGCTCGTTTAATCCTAGAGCAAAGTATAGGGCCTTCTTCTGAGCTGTGTTAACTAAGTCTAAACCGACCTGAGCCAGATGATTAAACTGATCTATGTATTCCCTAATAGTCATGTCCCCTTGCTTCAGTGATAGGAACCTTAGTCCAAACTTTCCCCGAAAGTCTTCCCAAGTCTCAATTGGCCTAGTAACGGTGGTGACCACCCACCAACGTGCAGCTTCTTCCTTTAACAACCACACTGCTAATAAAACCTTCCTACGGTCATCTATATTAAAGAAGGTAAAAAGATCTTCGGTTTCTTTCAACCAATTCCTTGCCTCCACATAAGTCTCGGTTCCAAAGAAATTCTTGCAACCCATCGCCTTAAAATCTTGGCAAATCTCTGCGAAGTCAGTTTGAGGATGCTGAGGGGAAGGAGGAAGAGGAACCTCAGCGACAGGAGGAAGAGGAACATCAACTACCGGAGGAGGAGTAATATTTGCGGGGCCGGCTTCGGTCGGCCTAGCCTCCAAAAGTCTCCTATACCAAACAGGTACGTGTACTCCCTCCGGAATGGCAAAGTTATCGGCCATACTGAAAACGAAGAAAAAGATAGATTTAGAATGGAGAAAAACGAAGGGATTTTGCTAATGGCTTCTTGGGGAATAGCCTTTAAAATAAACTAGACTTTTCTTTGGAAAATACTTTATACTTGATTTTGAAGATAGTTTTCCAAAAAAGTTTTTTAAAAAAAAACCTTTTTGTTCTTTCTCGTAAACCATATGCTCTGATACCAAATGTAACACCCCACCTCCGCCAGGGTGACTCTTGCAAGCACTCTGACTTTGGAGGGGTGTTTGAATCAGGTAAACATGCAAAATGATATATCAAGGCAGAACAAGAACATATGTGTATATGTAAACAGAGTAAATAACATAGATAAAACAGCGGAAGAATTAAACCATTTCAAAACAAGTCTGGTACAACATAATATCAATTTTCCCAATAAACAAGTCTAGATAAAACAACATCATCTGAAAACAGAAATACATAAAGTGCTATCCCCAAAATACGTGAGAACCATAGCTAGCTTCATGTAGAAGGCGTACATGTACTGAAATCCCACAAGCAAGTAATCCAAAATCCAAGCTAGGCTCCTGTATTCCCTCCCTGAGAACCTGGGGGGGGGGGAACGTAAGAAAAGAGGCGAAAGAAAACAGGTCAGTCAAAAAGACTGAGTAAGCCCTACTACAATCAATGTAAACTGATAAAGTTAACTGGTATGGGCAGCAAGGGATGAACATAAGGATAACAACATACTAGCATGATGATTAACTATCAAGGTAGATAAAGGTGTCATCGCATAATCAGGATTAAGATTTTGCACCACAGGTGTACTAGTAAACTAACATGACTTGAAGAAACGAGTATTGATCTCTTGGCCCAAGCTTTGGCCCAATAACATGAAGTGACCCCAATACGAGGTCCAAAGTGTAAACAAGAAGTGATCCCCAGGCCCAAGTTTGGCCAACATCAAGAATGACCCAAACCAAGGTCCAACTAGCACGGTCTAGTCGATCGGCTCCCTATAAGCCTATCTCGTCCAGTGTCTGTGTCATACGGCCCAACTACGAAGTGTAGCTAAACTGTGCTAGGTCCACCCTAGGGTGTATCAAGTCCTAGGGTGTCAACCACCGACACAAACCAAGCACGCACAGTTTAAACCTACTGGTGCCCGTGCCTGCTTTTTCAACTCCGGACCATGTGCACGATCATGGCCCGCCTGAACCCACACCGGCGCACCTACTCAGCCGTCGTTTGGTCGCTTACATGGCATCCCAGTAATCGTGCCCCTCCCTAGCCTAGTCCCTAGGGTGTCATGATACAACTAAGTGGGTTACTGGTGCAAAGGACCACGCAACTAGGGTTTCCTTAATGGGTTAAACGTGGTTAACCCAACTCATCCAAGTACCAAGTTGGTTAAGTGTACCCAAGGTTCATGACTTAACCCTATCAACCCATCGTGTTTAATTGGTTAAGTATTCAAGCGGTCCATGACTTAACCCTACCATGTGGCATTAATTAATTTAATGCACCCAACCTCTCACATTAGACCTTGTTGTGGTTACTAGTTAGGCCGGGCGGGTCCGGGTAGGTTTACACCACAACTTAGTTTAACCTCGGGTTTCACGTGCAACATGACCAACTTCTCACATTGGGTCTTATTGTTTGTAGCAACTAGTTAAGCCGGTCGGTTCCGGGTAGGTTTACGCTACAAACTCAACCCAACCTCGAGTTGGTCACACTTATCTTTTCTAAGTGTCATGTCCACCATGTTTCCAAAACACATTACAAGTTTTTCAAGCAATTGGGTAGACCTAACTTAATAGGTAAATTCCCAATGGGTAGACCTAACTTAATAGGTAAATTCCCAAGCTTACGTTTTTATGTCTTTTAAGTTTACCCAACCCCAAACGCAATCCCATCGCTTACATATCGCAATAGCGCATAAAGGATAGAAAGAGGGAACTTTGCATAATCATGACATAAAAGTGTTGAAGCCACAAGTTCAACATGGTGGCATATGAGACAAAGATGTGATCATAAACTTGCATATCTTGTTATCAACTTGCAAAATATTCATAAGCATGCATAACATCATTTTAACTTGCATAGTGTTCATATGCATACATAACATGGTTTCAACTTGCATAAAGTTCATATGCATGCATAACATCATTTTAACTTGCATAGTGTTCATATGCATACATAACATGGTTTCAACTTGCATAAAGTTCATATGCATGCATAACATCATTTTAACTTGCATAGTGTTCATATGCATGCATAACATGATAGCATGAACAAAATGTTCAACCCAAACTTGCATAACATACTTGCATACCATAACATGACATACTTGCCTATAAACTTGCATATTACAACATGATAAACTTGCATATCAACTTGCATATTACAACATGATAAACTTGCATATCAACTTGCATACAAAACTTGCATAGCATATGACAACTTGCATATCATACTTGCATAATAAAACTTGCATGACATATGGCAACTTGTATATCATACTTGCTTACTAAAAACTTGCATAACATATGATAGAAAACTTGCATATCATACATTTAACTTTAAAGTTCAAGTATGAAAGGAATAGGGCTTACAATGCTTATGTAGACTCAAATGAGTTTAGCAAATGTAAGAAACCCCTTATGCAACTAATTAAACCCCAAAAATGCAAGCAAACTTAATCAAGGCTCCTTCTTTATGATGCCAATAGAGAAACAAGACTTTAATGCAAGCTAAAGAGGATCATACAAGCCTAAATACACTTGTATGCATGGAAATCTCTTAAAAATTTGATTTAGGAATTTATGAAGAGAGTGGAGGCCATGAGAGGTTTGATTTTGACATAGTTTAGTTGCTAGAATGAATAATGAATGATTTAGGGTAGGTTAGGGTCTTATTTATAGATTAGGCTAGTGTTTTAGGCCCTTAGATTAACCCTAAATTAGATTAGGACCCTTAGATTTCGGAGCCTTCCAGAAACCAGCCCTAAGACCAAGCCCAAACCCCAAACTGGTGCACCCAACCACAGAACTCTCTAGAAACTGTGCAGGTTTTCTGGCTCGACACGGGCGCACTTCCCAAGTGCGCCAGTGTAAAAATGTATTGGCGCACTTCACAAGTGCGCCAGTGCATTTATTGTGTTGGCGCACTTCACAAGTGCGCCAGTGCATTCTGGCTAGTTTTCGGGTTTTTCTGCCAAACTTCGTTCGTCCATATCTTCTTCATACGGACTCCGATTTTCGAAAACTTAGACTCTATTTCGCGTATTTTTCCGAGACGAACGCAATGGCATAGCCCGTTTCCCTTGATTCAGATTATAGGATTAAATTCTGCCTCAATTTATGTTATAACAGGTTATTGAAAATACGGGTTGTTACACATGACGTAGGGCTTGGGTAGTGTCGAGATAGTATCAAAACTGAAGGCGCAATTCAGTTGTGTCCACAGGTTTACCCTAACAGTTCATTGTTACCTGTAGTTATCAAGTTTTGGCTAGATTTAAGAAATTATATAACTCCCTTATAAACTTATGAATGAAATACCGGTATATTCGAAAGTTGATCACTTTTGTAAATGGTTATGTACCTATTTGAGAGTTGATTACTTCTGTGAATGGCTGTAGAAACCGTTTGATTAAGCGTTACATGTTTCTATTTAGGCAAGTTTCCAATAAAGTCTCGGAATATGCCTTACAGCGTTGAGTGAATGAATTTTCTAATTCATTAATGCAATACGACTTTCAGTTTGTGATGGCTGCAACTAAAAAAGAAAATTGTCTGATGATAAACCATTGTTGTTGAATCTATGTATCGAGATTATAAGAACTAGACACATCTCATATATTCGAGATAAAAAATTACTGTTAAAATCTAAGTTCACTAGTTAGTCGATGTGTGAAAGATCTCAAACTGAATCCTGCACATGTTCAAGAATTGCACCGATTATACACCTTAAAAATGCTTATTTTTGGATATCATCCTAATTATTAGTGTTCAACCCGTGAGGCGTGTATGTGATAGTGTTGTAAAAATAGGTTAAAAATTATGATGTTTTATATTGAATTTTGCAATTTTGTTACAAGATTTATATGTTTTCACATGTAGATTTAATTTTGTTTAATTATTTTTGGGAAGACGAATGAGGTAATTGGGTTTATCATTTGTTACATGAATAAATGGACATCAATTAATTGTGCTTAATATGTTGTTAGAATACGAAATATTTGAATATTTACTATGCTGATCATGTAGTCAATTTATTACTAGATTAGTTAAAAAATAACAAAAAAAAGGTACTGGTCCTTGTTTTCTATATTGTAAAAGAAATCTTTGCAGAAATTATTTTATAAATTATTCTCTTATTTTCTAAAACAACAAAGAATGCAATATAGTTTGCACATGTCTGACAGAAAATCAAAATACAATTAAATTTATAGTTACAAAAAATATGTATATAATGTTAGATAATAGCGAAAAACTGCTGTTATTTACTAACATAACAATTGTTATTATTATATATATACATTAAAAAATTTGGTTTTTCAATTTATTAAAAACTTCTTGAGACGTGCAAACTAACTTGCTTTTTTTATCAAAAAACTACCAGTCGATTTGCGCTTTTTGATTCAAAAAATCTACTGATCTGATTTACCTATTCATTGCTATAAGAACTTTCCTTTTAACTATTTCAAAGTAGGGACCTTGTCTGTGAATCATAAATATTTAGATAAATGGAAAATCTTTGTTTCGAGGTCTTTAAATTATAGTCCATAGTTGAATGCTATATTTTGATAACATAAGTGATAATTTATTAAAGCAGAATACTTAATACCTCAACATTTGAACCCATGGTGTTTAGCATCTCCGTCTAAAACGTCATACGTCTATCTACTTGACATAGAGATCCTTGATCTCATAGTTGAATACTATCATCTAACTTCAGTTTGGATTCTATCCCCCAGGGGTGTTTGCACTGTCATGTCCTCTCCTTGAAATATAACATAAAGTTAAACTGATTTAGTACGGATCGATCGAAGACCATAGACTTTGTTTTGAGTGGATGATAATCTAAATTTGTGAAGGCCACATGTGAAAATGTTGATTAGTAGTATTAGGGAATGAAGATAAGAATTTCAAAAATGTGGAGAACTTAGTGCTGGTATAGTTAGGAAATTAAGAGAAGCAGGTGCATAAAGTCGAGGACTTAAATGAAAAATATTATAAGAATCAGGTAGATGCTAGAAATTGTCTATTGTAAAATTATTTAGGATTTGATTTATTGCACTGATTGAATAATGCAATGTTTGTTGACAGACTACGTTTGCAAGTCTTGACCAAGACATATCGAAAAGCAGTATCTGTCTCTTGATGTTATAAATTCCCAATACATTTGGTAGCTAAAACCTCCTGGGATTTTCCATCTCAATGCTGGAATGATTAGCCTAATCATGAAAGAAGAAGCCTGGGAATTTCATTGATGATAATTTGCAGTAATGTAATCAGTATGTTGTTATACCGGTTAATTTTGATCTGCTCACTGCAGTATCCCGCTATTCCAAAAGATGTGATTCAGGCATAAGACTAGTTGCAGCTAATCGTCTTGCATTCACAAACTGGAAGAAATACAAATATGTTCATCTCAAACTGATGTATCATGCCAGCGGTTCAAGGTAAAGCACATCCTTTGCATAAACTGTATTAATCCTCGAACTCAATACATATAATCCTTGCTGTATATTAGTATATACCACATACTCTAGCACTTAACTTTTATTATTATTATTATTACTGTTGGGTATTCCAGCCCATATTTGGCATAATTTTATGCAAGCATATTTGGCATAATTTTATGCATGCTTATTTGGCATAATTTTATGCAGGCATATTTGGCATAATTTTATGCAGGCATATTTGACATAATTTTATGCAAGCATATTTGGCATAATTGTATGCAGGCATATTTGGCATATCTTTTTATGCAGGCCATGCTTAATTTGTGGGAGAGATTTATTGGTTTTGTCTTTTTCCTAGATTTGTTGTGCAAGCATGCCTTTTGTGCAACAATATCTTTTCTTTTAAGGAAAGACATTTGAGAGATTACTCACAATTTTGGTATGCACATTAAAAGAAAAAGGGTTAATATAACCAGATCTGGTCACATAAGGCAGTAGTAGTTTTTGGTCATTTATCATCTTCTTCAAAGTGTTTTGGTCTTCAAGATTGAGCTTCATTCTTGCTCGATACACCGCTGGCCTGAAGTGCACACATAGGGTGTTCTCTTACACCTTTTTCCATCTCTTATTGTTTTTGGATTCCGGTGATTAGAAGAGAATCTTTTGTAAACATTTTGGGGCTGTTTTTCCCTTTTGGTTTATCAATAAGAGAAGAGGGTAGACTCCTTAAGAGGTCTCGTGGTTTTTACTCTTCACATCGAAGAGATTTTCCACGTATAAAATCTTGTGTCTTGCTATTTTACTTTCATCGTATCTTTTTTATTTGAATGGTGTGTTGATTGATTGTCTTGTGTGTGATATTGTGGGTGTAGCTTGAAGAAACCCCTAATCGATCCTATCAAATTGGTATCAGAGCTTGGGTAGGTTATTTATCACACTATGGAGTCGAGCATTCATAGCTCAATGATTAAGTTGACATCAACCAACTATTCTATTTGGAGACCTATATTGGAAGACTTGTTATATTGCAGGGATTTACATGACCCAATTGAAACCGTCACTAGTTCGAGTGGTATTATCTCTGAACCTTCTAAACCCGATAAAATGGAAGAGAATGAATGGATAAAGTTGAAAAGGAAAACTTTAGGAACCATTAGACAATGGGTTGACATTAGCATTTTTAACCATGTGTCACAAGAGACCGATCCATATGATTTGTGGAAGAAATTAGAAGGTTTGTATGAGAGGAAAACCGCCCATAACAAAGCTTCATTGATTAAAAGGCTTGTTAATCTAAAGTTGAAAGGTGGAAAGTCAGTTTCTGAGCATCTTAGTGATTTCCAAGATATTATTAACAAGTTGACAACTATGAAGATCATTTTTGGTGATGAATTGCAAGCTTTGTTCTTATTGAGTTCTTTGCCAGATAGTTGGGAAACTTTAGTTGTGACCATTAGTAATTCAGCTCCAGATGGTGTGCTATCTTTGGATGTGATCAAAGAAAGCATGTTTAATGAAGAAATTAGAAGAAAAGAGATTGGAGTTGACAATTCACAAGCTCTTGTTGTGGAGAATAGAGGAAGAAGCAAGAGCAAAGGACCCAAAGGCCGTGATAACTCAAGAGGAAGATCCAAGTCTAGTGATGGAAAGAATCACTTCATATGCAACTATTGCAAGAAGCCTGGCCATATTAAAAAGTATTGCTTTCATTGGAAAAGAGAACATGGGAAGAAGAATGATTTTCAGAAAGAAGGCGATGATAAAAATGTTGCAGCAGTAGCCTCTAAAAGTGATGATGATGTCACTTTAATTTGCGCAACTAGTGAATGTCATCATGTTAGCAGTACAGATTCTGAGTGGCTGGTTGATACAGGTGCTTCATATCATTGTGTTCCTAAGAGAGAGTATTTTTTGAATTATCAAGCAGGTGATTTTGGCAGTGTCAAAATGGGTAACCAGAGTTCAGCAAGCATAGTTGGGATTGGTGATATTCGTGTGAAGACTAATGTTGGATGCATGCTTACATTGAAAGGTGTACGTCATATTTCGGATTTGCGTCTTAATTTGCTTTCAGCTCATATTCTTGATCAAGAAGGCTTTCATCACACATTTGAGAGTGGCAAGTGGAAATTATCCAAGGGATCCATGACAATTGCAAGAGGTGAGTTGTGTTGTTCTTTGTACAAGACATATTTGACTGTATGTTTTGGTGAGCTCAATGCAGTGGAAGAAAAAGATTCTCCTAATTTGTGGCATCGAAGATTGGGACACATGAGTGAAAAGGTTTGAAATATTTAGCAGGTAAATCTCTTATTCCTTTCAATACTACAATTTCTCTTAACCCTTGTGATCATTGCTTAGCAGGAAAACAACATAGAGCTTCTTTTGCTAGAAAGTCTACAAGAAAGCAGGCTAAGTTGGAGCTTGTACATTCGGATGTATGTGGTCCTATTGAGGTTGAATCCAATGGTGGCAATAAATATTTTGTCATTTTTATTGACGATGCTACTAGAAAGACATGGATTTACATTTTGAAGACCAAAAGCCAAGTGTTTGAAACTTTTCAGAAGTTTCATGTTATGGTGGAAAGGGAGACAGAAAGCAAGTTGAAGTGCCTTCGTACAGACAATGGTGGAGAGTATACCTCACATGAGTTCAAGAATTATTGTGCGCAATATGGTATTCGACATGTGAAGACAGTTCCTGGCACTCCCCAACACAATGGTGTAGCTGAGAGGATGAATAGAACCATTGTGGAGAAGGTGCGATGCATGTTGAAGATGTCTGATCTACCAAAGTCATTTTGGGCTGAAGCAGTGAATACAACAGTTTATCTGATCAACCGTTCTCCATCTATTCCATTGGGGCTTGACATTCCAGAGAGAGCATGGAAGGGATGTGATCCTGTATATACACATCTTAGATTATTTGGATGCAAGGCATACATGCATGTGCCAAAAGACCAAAGATCAAAGATGGATTCCAAGACTAATCCATGTGTTTTTGTTGGTTATGGTGATGAAGAGTATGGGTTCAGGCTATATGATCCAGAAAAAGGAAAGGTAGTAAGAAGCAGAGATGTAGTGTTCTTTGAGCATGAAAAAGGTGCAGAACTTTTGAGTGCAAGGTATCATACTAGCTCAGATTTTTTTTATTGATACTACTGATGTTTCTTTGTCCCCTACTCGTGGTTTTGTTGAACAGCCAATACAGGTTGATCTTGATGCAACACATGAAGGTGCTGATGATGCACAACTTGATGGTGCACATTTTGACGATGTTCATGATGAAGCTCAACCAAATGGAGAAGTGGCTTATGAGCAGGGGGAGCAAATTGCCCCACAAGTGGATGATGCTCAAGTTAGAAGGTCAACCAGAGAACATAAACCATCTACAAGATATCCAAGCACAGATTATATCTTAGTTACAGCTGATGGTGAGCCCGAGAGCTTCCAAGAAGTGTTGTCTAGTCGAGACAAGAATCTTTGGCTTGAGGCTATGAAAGAGGAGATGGATTCTTTGATGAAGAATCAGACTTTTGAGCTAGTGAAACTTCCAAAAGGCAAGAAGCTTTTGAAAAACAAATGGGTTTTCAAGAACAAGAAAGATGGTGAGAAGATAGTAAAGCGCAAAGCTAGATTGGTAGTCAAAGGATGCAATCAGAAGAAAGGCATTGATTTTGATGAGATTTTTTCACCAGTTGTCAAGATAACTTCTATCAGAACCATTTTGGGTTTAGCAGCAAGTTGTGACCTTGAATTGGAACAACTTGATGTAAAAACCGCATTTTTACATGGTGATTTGCAGGAATAAATCTACATGGAACAACCTGAAGGATTTGAAGAAAAGGGAAAAGAAAAACTTGTTTGCAAGTTGAAGAAGAGTCTTTATGGACTTAAGCAAGCACCAAGGCAGTGGTATCACAAATTTGATTCATTTATGACAAGCAATGGTTACAAGAGGACTGTTGCAGATCCTTGTGTGTATTTTAGAAAGTTTCCTGGTGATATCTTCATTATTCTTCTTTTATATGTAGATGACATGTTGGTAGTTGGACAAAACTTAGAATTGATTAGCAACTTGAAGAAAGATTTGTCCAAGTCATCTGACATGAAGGACATGGGTCCTGCAAAGCAAATCTTAGGCATGGAGATTGTTCGTGACAGAAAAGCTAGGAAGTTGTGGCTATCTCAAGAAAAGTATATTGAACGTGTGCTTGAAAGGTTCAATATGAAGCATGCTAAGCCGGTTTGTACACCACTCGCATCTCATTTTAAGCTAAGTAAGAGGGATTGTCCAACAACGAAGAAGGAAAAAGCAAGTATGTCTTCTATTCCTTATTCATCTGCAGTTGGTTCATTGATGTATGCTATGGTGTGCACTAGGCTAGATATTGCACATTCTGTTGGTTTGGTGAGTAGATACTTATCCAATCCTGGTAAAGTTCACTGGGATGCAGTAAAGTGGATTTTCATATATTTGCGTGGTACTTCTAGATTTTTCTTATGTTTTGGAGGTAGCAAACATGTTCTTGAGGGGTATACAGATGCAGACATGGCTGGTGACATTGATAGTAGAAAATCTACCTCAGGTTATGTGTTCACATTTTCAGGGGGAGCCATTTCTTGGCAATCCAAGTTACAAAAGTGTTTGGCTTTATCTTCAACCGAGGCAGAGTATATAGCAGCTGTGGAAGCAAGTAAAGAGATGCTTTGGTTGAAGAGGTTCCTTCAAGAGTTGGGTTTGCAACAAGAAGAGTATATAGTATTCTGTGACAGTCAGAGTGCTATGGATTTGAGCAAGAATTCCATGTATCATGCACGCACTAAGCATATTGATGTTCGGTATCATTGGTTAAGAAATGTGATTGAAGAAAATATGCTCAAGTTAAAGAAAATTCATACAAACAAGAATGGTGCAGATATGATGACTAAAGTGGTTCCAGGAAACAAGCCTGATGTTTGTAGCAAGCTTGTGGGAATGAGTTTCAAATGATGATTGAAGCATGCACATCTTCCCCAAGTTGGGCTGGAGGGGGAGATTGTTGGGTATTCCAGCCCATATTTGGCATAATTTTATGCAAGCATATTTGGCATAATTTTATGCAGGCTTATTTGGCATAATTTTATGCAGGCATATTTGGCATAATTTTATGCAGGCATATTTGACATAATTTTATGCAAGCATATTTGGCATAATTGTATGCAGGCATATTTGGCATATATTTTTATGCAGGCCATGCTTAATTTGTGGGAGAGATTTATTGGTTTTGTCTTTTTCCTAGATTTGTTGTGCAAGCATGCCTTTTGTGAAACAATATCTTTTCTTTTAAGGAAAGACATTTGGGAGATTACTCACAATTTTGGTATGCACATTAAAAGAAAAAGGGTTAATATAACCAGATCTGGTCACATAAGGCAGTAGTAGTTTTTGGTCATTTATCATCTTCTTCAAGGTGTTTTGGTCTTCAAGATTGAGCTTCATTCTTGCTCGATACACCGCTGGCCTGAAGTGCACACATAGGGTGTTCTCTTACACCTTTTTCATCTCTTATTGTTTTTGGATTCTGGTGATTAGAAGAGAATCTTTTGTAAACATTTTGGGGCTGTTTTTCCCTTTTGGTTTATCAATAAGAGAAGAGGGTAGACTCCTTAAGAGGTCTCGTGGTTTTTACTCTTCACATCGAAGAGGTTTTCCACGTATAAAATCTTGTGTCTTGCTATTTTACTTTCATCGTATCTTTTTTATTTGAATGGTGTGTTGATTGATTGTCTTGTGTGTGATATTGTGGGTGTAGCTTGAAGTAACCCCTAATCGATCCTATCAATTACTACTACTACTACTACTATTATTATTATTATTATTATTATTATGGGAGCTGCAAGGTCCAAAATCAAGCTCATAACTAACTGAACTAAGATATCCCTGCATGCTCCTAAGCAATGAAAGCTAGCCATCAAAATTTCTATGATGTAGACAATATAATAAAATGCATAATTAACTGAATATATAGACTCTATAAATTTTGCTTATCATTGCTTTGGTGATGGAAATCAAAGGACTATATCAAGTAAAATTTCTGTTACGGTTGATTTATGTTGAGGTTCTGTATACATAAATACAATAAAGAAAATACTCCTTTAACAAATACTCAATGAAACTTGGACGTAGGGATGGCCCAAGGAACTTCCTTGGCTCAACAATATACTAACAAATGGCTAAAAAATAGTGCAACTTGCCTGAATTTGAATCTATGCTATTCCTATTCAACAAATGGTGATGTTACCACTACACGACAAGGGTAATCAACATTACCATTATATAAAACCTTTTTATCAAATAAACTGCTAAACTGGAATTCGAAGTGATCAAATAAACCAATCAAACTAGCTTTTTGGTCGGTTCAGATGGTGTAAGGTTAGATTGGTTCATAATCGGCTTGTAGGATAATTTTGATTGATTGGTTTAGCCAAATCAACCAAACTTCCATCTTATTACCAATTAGAAACATTTTGTTAATTTTTTAAATTAGTTAGCTATCAATATTGTTTTTATGTATCATAAATAAGTTTACCATCTCTCTTATTATCAAACTTCCATCTTATTATCTATATATTTTTTAAATTACTAAAAGGAATGTTGGGCTTGAGTGTAGATTATTTTCATGATTTGGATGTAGTTTTCTTTTCTAGTTAACTACGAGGTATTGTAAGGAAGTGGTGGTGTTGGTTATTAGATTTCTGTAGTGTTTCCCGCTTGTTGATTTGAGAAAAGGGAGGTTGATAGATGTTAGAGTTGATTTAGCAGGGGTGGAATGTGGAGAAGCTTCGCTACAAGTTATAGCGGGGAGTAGTATAAATTTGGTGATTGTTAAAGTGAAGTTGAAGCAGAAGCAGATTTGTGACTATTTGATATGATCTGTTGATGGTTGAGTTGCATATTATAGTTCTGGTTCTGGCAAAAGATTGTTGATGAATTTTGTGTCGGTTACGTTGGTGATTGTGGTGATGCGAGGAGGCGCATGTCAATTTGTGGTTGAACGTAATCTGGGCTATATTGATGGCAGTGTGCTGAGGTTGCTGTGCTGTTTGGTGGCTGTTGAAGTGATTGAGAAGGTGATTTATAGTTAATTTTTCTGTTGTTGCTTGTTACAGAAAGAGCAGTTTGGTTTCAGAGAGACGGTGTAGCGATTGAAGGAGAAGGATGGTGGTAAACTACTGTTTTTAAATATCAGTTTACCAAACTTCCGTCTTATTATCAATTTTTTTTTTAAATTACTAAAAGGATGGGGTTTTAATAGGTGTTATATGAGGACTAATTCATATGCAGCATTATGTCGAGTTTCCAACTCTCGACCTAATCTTTCCAGCTAACCAATTAGACACCGACGACATGAGTACGGTTAGTGGAGTTTATTCACGGCAGGTTCAACAGCTAAACCAAAGTTTCCTAGCATAGATTCTACTTTTTTTTACAGTTCTAGTTTGAACTTTAAAAAATTTCAATAGATGAGCGATTTGTTGAAAAATCAGCAGTTGATAGACCCGATAAGGCATTTTAATATGTTATAAACTCTACTCTTTCCCTTGTTCCAAATGTGCTATATGAACGTGGTGATTGAAATGCTACAAATCATATCTTTTGCCCGATTACCTGAGCTTGATGTTACTAACCGGTTAAACACCTCATTAATTATGTAGTTCACTGTCTATTGTCATGATTTATTGGGAATTCTTCCCATAGTTTAGTTGAGTGTTCACAATCAAAGAAAAGAGTTGCTTGTTTTCTGTGTACAGTCAATCTTATTTTTCCACCTTGTTGGCCTATCTTTTGTGTTTAATTTACTGAGCGTAGCCAGTAAAGCACAAATTAGCATCTTAGCTGCACAATGTTTGTTCCAAATAGTTTTACACCATTAGAGTTTGCTAGATCTAGCTTTAGATGTGTTCCAAGGGAATTTTGGTGATAATTTTCCCAATGGATCTTACATCGATTTCCAATATTCTCTTTCTTCATCCATGTTAATGGCAAGTTAACGAATTTCAGAGCATAGCATATTTGTCATTTGGACAGAGATACATTTCAAAAAACCAAAATTACAATAAGCATGAATTGGATTTCTGTGAAACCTCCTTGTCATCTGTGAGAAAAAGAATTTAGAATCTGAATCACCCTCTTACAGCCCAAAAGTTTTACTTTTTTCAATCATTCCCTTGTATTGAAGTTGCATAAATTTTATTAATTCTAAATTAGTTTCAAGCAATTTATCTTACAAAGTTGAGTTTTTCGGATCATTACCAATTTGTCAAGCACTTAAAGTTGTTTTACTGCATCATTCTTCCAAACATTTTTAACCATGACTTAAGATAGTCTGTTATCTTTCGACAACTCATTCAACTTTCTAATTTCTGGTTTAACATTCAATTCAGTAGGTGCTGAACCAGAAGTAGCAACTACTTGTTTTCGTTGTGTGACTTTATTAACTGAAACATTTTCAGGCTTTTTATTGGAAGGATTATCTGGCTTTTGAGGAGGAACAGTTCTGGTAACCAGACCATACTTGGGCGAAACCACCTACCATTGCTTAAAATCTAGGGCAGTGCCACTCGGCCTTTGGTATGCCTTCTTTGTTACCAAAGTTCATATGGAATTTCAAGTGATTAGGTAAAAATAAATATGAAAGTTTCTTGAAACATATAAGGATGAAAAACTTGCAAATACAGCTTTGGTTTTGATCATAGCAATTCATAAGGCATTTCATATTTGATTAATTCTAATTTAAGTTCTTTGTTGCCAAAGTTCATATGGCATTTCGTATTGATCTTTTGATCAGAGAAATTTACAATAATTTTTAAAACTAAGCGTTGTTCGCTCAGACTTTGCTATGTAAGAGACAATTATAGTTTATAATTTTCTACTTGCAAATACAATAAAAAACTTGTAAAATGGTTAGGTGATTATTTGGTTCATAGTTTCTATTCATGGTTCTTTTTTATTATGTATGATTGTCAAATGAAACCCTGTAAATTACTGAAGACTGTAGTAGAATTTGTAGTCATTTAGTTGAAATCCACGAATATGCTCTACATTTACAAATTGCTTTTTTCAAGTTATGATTGATGAGCCTAAATGTGTTAAAGTGGGTATATAAATTATTGCAAGTATCAACTGTTAATATGCTTACTTGCATTAGTAATTCATTCAGGTACTTACTAGGATGCTTCATGGTTATCGTCGACATGTATCTCAAAACAAGAACTCGCTAATGACTAATTTTTTTTGTATGCATTGTGTCAAACCCATTGGTAGACAGAAGGTTGTTTCTTATCTTGCTAGTGTTGCTATTAATCATGTGAACTATGGGTCATGTGAACTATAGTTTTTCTCAAGGTATAGTTTTTGTTGCAATTAATTTTAGAATCTGGTGCTACAATAAGATCTAGTTTTTGTCTTTGAGGAAACAAGTCATGTGAACTATGGGTCTAGTTGAGGAACGAACAGTGCTTGATGAACTGTAAATTTTCTCAAGGTATGACTACATGTTTATTAACTGAATAATGTTGGATTCTTAGAGTACTTGAGTATGTCTACTAATGCACTTTTAAATTCCTTACTACATGATTTTAAATAGCTATCCATATTACATGCTTGCAGCCTGAATAGTAGACTAAAGTTCAAAGATCACACTTTTGTACCAAGCAGCTTTATTTTAGACTATTACTATTACTCATCAAACTTAGCAAAGGTTTCATTCTTCTACCAATATAACATTTGGAAATACTACTTTTATCCGGTAAATAGTACTAACAAAATATATTATATTATTTTGTAAACATTGAAAAAAGAAAGGCAACATAAAAAAAAGACAAAAAGCACAAATGATATTATGAATCTTTTCCTAGACTTAGAAATGATATTTTTACACCATACGGTTTGGTAGGCACAATGACTTATTTATGAAAAATGGATAGATTTGTATGTTTACAAATTACATTGCTTGATAATTTGCTTAAGTTATGAATCGGTAACTTGACATTCAGTTTTGGTTTGTAATTCTCATTGTTGATTACTAAACTTGTCTGTAGGTAATCGGCTATTTCAAAGTGAAAACCACTGACAATTAAGAATTATTGGTAACCATGTAATGAACATGACGTCAATTATCATATATGTGATATTTTGTAAGTACTATTTGTGTAAGCTTGTTTGTGAATGTTTGTGGTATGTGACTTATTTTATCTAAAAACTAATATGAAATTGGGTATTGATGCTACATTTGACTATATGATTAGTACGCTTGTTCAATTATTTGAATATGATCGATTGTTTGCTTTTGTATGTCAATTATGTGATTTAATTATTGGTTTGAATATGAAAAATATGCGATTGATCACTTGCTTTAATATATATATTATATAAGAAATTGTCGGAAATGGTACAAGCTATATACTATAAATAACGGCATTAAAAATAGATTGCTAAAAAATCAATAACTTTTAGTAGCGTTTTAAAAATGCTACAAAAAAAATGTATACTAGTTTTAAATTTTGTATAGTTGCATTTAAAAAACGCTGCAATAAGGTAATTTTGGTAGCGTTTACCACAACGCAACAAAAAGTTTCAGACTTTTAGTTGCATGTCGTATAGCAGCGTTCACTAAAACGCTACTATAAGTTGTGGTAGCGTTTTTTCAACGCTACCAAAAGTGTTTTCTTGTAACACCCCACCTCCGTTAAGGTCACTCACAAAGGGAATGCCTTAACTTTGGTGGAGCACTTTAGTAAACAGAACAGAAAATTTCAAGACAGATAAACAATACTTGAAATATTATAACTTTATTACAGCGGAAAACAGAAACCAATATGGTTACATCTTTACCAAAAACTCGAGTGCATATATATATCAGTCTTGTTCAAAACCATTAGAGTACAAAACTTTTAAAATCATAATCCCCACAGAACAGAAGCTATAAAGAGCCAAGCCATACTTCAAGTATTTCAAGCAGAAGGAATCCGGATCAAGCTAAAGTATTCCCTCCTTGGATAACCTGGGGGGAAAGGAAGAAAAGAGGCGAAATAAACTAGGTCAGACATACGTCTGGTGAGTCCAGTAAATAAATAAAGGTAAACATGGCAGACATACAAAGTGGATAAGAGGATTCATGGTACAGATGGCAGGTATGACAGGACAAATAAGGTAAGATGTATGCTTCACTACAAACTACTCTTCACTATTGCTAGTATAACAGGATTAGGTGTTACCCTAATGTCTAAAAAGAAACAGAAACAGAATAATGGGCCTTTGCCACCCTAACAGAGACAGAAACGGAAACAGAATAATCCCTACGGAAACAGAATGTTAGAATTAAGTGCACACTAGTAACTGGGCCTTTACCACTCCAACAAATGGTACCACGCAGAAACTAACAAGTGTTACCACCCAACAGAAACAGACGGTACACCATAGAACATATAGAACTAAGTGTACCCTAAATCCTACCCCACGCGATCGGCTCCCTAATACATAAATACCATGTGCCAGCCCCACAAAAGGGTGTATCATTCCCTAAAGTGGCAACCTTTGAATGACACAGACCTATTTATAGATGTCACGGCGTCTTACATCCTCAGAGGCAGACCGGGATCCATGCACGCACATGACCCAGTTGGAACGCACCATCAACACCCCTCGCCATTATCAGAATGAACCGCTTATAATTAGTTCAGTAAGCGTGCCCGGACCCTACCTACTGTTGGGTCATAGTTTTGATACCAGAAAGGGTTACTGACTAATATGGGTCCCACACAACAGATGACACAAGTAATTACCCATCCTAACCTTGTGTCCCCAGACTAACAGATTTCAGATTAACTTGTTTACAAGTTTCAGACATACAGAGTTCAGATTTACTAGTTCACAGATCAGACAATCAAGTTAACAAGTTTTCAGACTAATGGATCAGATGTACAGATTTAACAGACTTACAGATTGTATAACTTTGTATTGGGCCTATAGATTCACGAAACAGGTTGTAAAATTCATCAATCCAGTTGGTTTAACCCTATCCACCCAACACGTTTTAGACATCATATTTATCTCAGATTTGCATTAATTAATTATTGAAATATCTAATTGTATTTCACATGCCATCCCAGGCACCCACTTAATTCCACATGCCACCCAAGGCACCCACTTAACCCCCTCATGTCCCTCTACATGCTTATTTGGTTAAGTGTTTCTTAATTCATTAAGGCTGTAACTTTATAAAGACCTCTCACATTAGACTGGCATTTGTGGCAGCTGGATTTGCCAGGCGGGTCCAGGCAGTCTTACAACACAAAAGAGTCTAACCTCGTGTCTTTACAACTGTCACGTATTTAATTTATGCCTAAGACCTCCCACATTAGACTGGCATTTGTGGCAGCTGGATTTGCCGGGCGGGTCCGGGCAGTCTTACACCACAAAAGAGCCTAACCTCGTGTCTTAGACGATTAATTACTCCTAATTAATCTTTGCCCAATTTGAATTTCTTTCCCTATTCAAATTATCAATCAATTCCAAATTTAACGATGTCCATAATTGACTCAATTATGTCCATCCATTTATGGTATGTAAAATCATACCAATTTTCACCACAATTATATTTTATGCCTTTTAAGGCTTTTATGCCAATTAAATCTTTTTAAATCTTCAGACTTTAATTGCTTAAACATTCCACTTTTGATTAATTAAATTAATTAATCCTTTCCTCTTTTTATAGGTGTCAATACCTATCTTATTAATAATTTGAATTTCCTATCCATAAATGGTCATATTCAAATTGTACCATTTTTACTGAATTTTACCTATGTCATAATAGGTAATTATCTATGTGTTTCCCTACTAGAATCATGTGTCCAATTTACATGATCACTATGTAAATTATGCCTATTATAAATTCCCCTTTTTCCCTGTTTCTTAACTAGCGTAACCGTTTGCGTTTTGGCGTCATCGAGGCTACTAAATAGTCTCGCCATAACAATAAAATAAAGGGAATGACAAGGTGATCGTTTTCAGTACAATTTTGGCATAAGCATGACAATTAGGGAAAATGACATGATAACTTCGCATATAATTATGGTTCACCACATAATTAACAACTTGCATAGATTCATAACAACTTGCACAGGTTCATGAATTAACAACTAACATAGGTTCATGATTCTCATCATAGTTAACAACTTATATAGGTTCAAGATTCACAATATAACAAATTGCATGATTCATAACATAACTTCTTACATAGGTGACTTACATAGGTTCATGATCTACAACATAACAACTAGCATAGGTTCACGAATTCATCACACAATAACTTTCGTAGGTAACTTGGATGATCTCATAATAATTTGCATAGATTCATGATTACAACTTGCATAATAACGACTTGCATAGATTCATGATAAAAACTTGCATAGATTCATAATAACCACTTGCATAGATTCATGATAACGAATTGCATAGATTCATCATAACGACTTGCATAGATTCATAGTTTCTCAACATAATAAACTTGCATCATATCATGATTCACAACAATAATAAACTTGCATCATATCATGATTCACAACAATAATAAACTTGCATCATATCATAATTCACAACTATAATAAGCTTGCATAACTACAAACAACATATACCCAAATCATAGTCTACCACAATTCACTATTATTTATTTAAACCTAAAAGTGACTAGAACTCACCGAATAAGGGGTCTTGAGTTCTGGGTTATGAATTCTGTAATTGATTAGCGTTCCCTTGTTGTAGACAATTACGTTGTTGTAGTTTTAGGCTTGATTTGATTTGTATTGAGTTGCTTTACTTTGCTTCTAGTTGGTGGTGGCTACTCTAGGGTTTGGAGTGACAACATGACGGCTACTGATCTAATTTTTGATTTGATTCTAGGGTTTGGGTCTACACATGTTCATATAGAATTTCAATTTAATTATAGCCGTCAGATGATCTTAGGGTTAATCAAAACCACTCAGTCCAGATTAGAACTATCCAGAAACCCTAATGACTCATTAACTAGTCAGAAATGACTCAGCACTGGCTCACCGTTCGAACCAGAAGGTTGTATAGGTTTTCCCTCGGCCTGGGCGCACTTGGGAAGTGCGCCAATGCAAATTTGTACTAGCGCACTTCCTAAGTACGCCAGTGCATTTTTTTTCAAACTTCGTTCATCCATATCTTCTTCATACGGTATCCGTTTTATGCAAACTCAGACTCTATCTCAAGCAGAATTCCAAGACAAACGCAATGGGACGAATCGTTTCCCTTAATTCCCACATTTGAAATTAAGTATTCTTAAATTTAGTTAATCTGATTATTCAAAAATTCGGGGTATTACATTCTCCCTTACTTAAAGGATTTCGTCCCCGAAATCTTCAAGTTAAGAAGATTGTGTCCTACCATCCAATCACCCATCTACTCAACCACCATCCACAAGCATCCATTGTCCTTAGAATGAACATGCAAAATGTGATATAAAAGTCAGTTCAAAATATCTTTGGATTAAGTCATGAACATGCAAAATGAAGGAGGTAAGTATTTTTGAAGAAGCACTTAAGGGTGCTTTGAAAGAAACCCATGACATGATCATCAAAATAACCCTAGAAGTGGCTTAGGTACCTAAAGCATGATAAGTTTTGAGATCTCAATAAATCATGTATAGAACTGAAAAGAAATAATCATCGATGATAAACTAATAAATAATAAAGCGCACATATTTATACATGGATTAAAAATCCCATATTAGAGAGAAACATGATTGACCATCATGAAATTCTCCTGTATAAGATGTGGACCTGTAGTCCATAAGATATGGATCTGTAGTCCATTAGATAAAATTAAAAATGTATAAAATTACAAAAGCACATAAAAGTTACTGAAGCACCATACGGTGTCAACAACATGTTATATGCCAGGAGTATTGTACTTCCAGAGATAATTAAAGTAATGAAAATGTTTGAAACATTTACAATATCCTGAAGGTATAAACAATGAAAGTATACAGAAGAATTTAAATAACTATAGTAGTGACAGAAAATGCCAAGAACAAAAAATGTAGATTACAACATTCTTTTAAGTATTGTTGTGATGAAAATCTTAATATAGTTCATGATAAGTAGTCACTTCCTGCTTTCAAGAATTGTTATAATGAAACTCTCAATATCCATTGATGTGGTAGTTGCGGTATATATATATATATATATATATATATATATATATATATATATGTATATGTATATTCCTGAACAATATAAATAACATTTGTAGTTATACAGAGTGCCAAGGAGATGGATGATAGGTTATAACATTCTTCTAAGTATTGTTGTAATGAAAATCTTAACATTCTTCAAGATGAGTAGACTACTTCCTGCTTAGTGTTGTTGTAATGAATTCATGATCTACTTCATTATTCTAAGTATTGTTGTAATGAAAATTTTGATATACTTCAAGATGAGCAGATTATTTCCTGCTTAGTGTTATTGTTACGAAACTTATTTTATTCATTAAATGTTTATTGTAATATGCAAAACTGATTAAAACACAAAATTGTAGTCACATGTACTGTATTTATAAATAAAAACAAGTAGCATGCAAAGCGCAAACAGAAAGCATTCTAAATAAGAAAATATGCCTGAAGCTTGAAAATGCAAATGATGTTTTTAAAGAAAAACTTCACTAAGAAGTATTTATAAGCAATTTGAGTTATTTAAAAAAGAATACAAATTCAGAGGAAATCATTGCATCAGGGGGAGCATCCTTAAGTAATTTATAATGCACTCTTTTTCCTTATTTAAGATTTTTCCCATTGGGTTTTTCTTATTAAGGTTTTAACAAGGCATTACATTGATCCAGAAGTATCATACTCCTTTTAACGTAGTAAATATGACATTTTACATTGTACTCTTTTTCCTTCACTAAGATTTTTTTTCCCATCGGGTTTTTCTTAGTAAGGTTTAGACGAGGCAAAATTTTAATCTAGAAGTATCAAACATCTTTTGATGCAGTAAACTATTATTTATGAAGACAAGGCATTTTGCATGGCTTAGATTTAAGTGAATTATATCAAGGGTGATAGGATGAAGCACATTTCTTCTAAATTTCTCTTCACACATGAATGAAAGGATAACAAGAAAGAGGATAAACAAATTCAGTTTCAAGAAAAGCGGGTAGATCTATTCTTAAAGTCAATTTCCAAATCAACATTCCAGAAGATGATGTACAAAATTGGCATGCATTGACTACATCAATGGACTAATTGAATAATGAGATATAAATAAGGGGCGCATATAAAATTATGCTATAATGTACTCTTTTCCTTTACTAATATTTTTCCCACTGGGTTTTTGTTAGTAATGTTCTTAATGAGACATTATCTTGATCCTGAAGTATCAACCCTTACTATAACATTGTAAAACATATTACCTAAAGATGAAATAAATTTGCACTCTTTTCATTGTTTATGATTTTTCCCATAGGGTTTTTCATAAAAAGGTTTTTAATATGGCATTTTTTTGATCCCGAAGCATCAAACTATTAGAAGGAATATCATTTTAATATGATATTCATAATGTCACATGTTGTACTCTTTTTCTCATTCAAGGTTTTTCCCATTGGGTTTTTCTGATAGAGTTTTGAAGGCAACAGGCATAGTTGTATTGGTTGAACGAATATATGCAAGCAAGATAATAATAAGGCGAAGCAACCATCATATATGTTTTAAAAGGGACAACTTCAAGTTAGCAAAGCATTCAAGATTTTGAAGACGCATATTCAGGGGGGTGTTGTAATATATAAGAGTGACTATGCTTTTGTAATATTCTTTTTAGTCCCACATCATGGAAATAAGTTTGACACCATTTGCAAAGCCTATATATAAAGGAGCCAATGTAAGAGAAATATATATATCTGAATGAATGGAAATGTCCTCTCTCCCATATTTCTTCTGTTATGGATTTATTTTTTTAACAATATAGTGTTTATTATATTAATGTTAAAATAAGAACTTTGTTATGCAATATACGATAAATTTTGGTGAGATATACAAACTATAAATTAATACAATTATTATTGATTGTGTGTAATTTGTGTTCTATAGGTACACACACAATATGGATGTATGTTTCTATATTTGAGAGGCAAAATAATTTTATATTTTTTGTTAATATGAATATACCATACATGTTGAAACTGATATTCACTATTAATTTATAAGATGAATTAGTAAGTATTACTTAATGGATTTTGTTTAACTAAGATAAATTACAAAATTACAGAATTAGTTTAAATATATGGACTTATAATAAGAAGAGACGAGAAAAAATTTACAAAAAAAATTATAAATTTATTCTGGAGTAATTAGCATTAAAACTAATTTTACGACATGATGAGTGATAAGTCCTTTCTATAAATGAACCATAATTGATTTACAAATTAATTGTTGGTGTACATAATTTACGTTATGTGATTTATACATTTTAATAGTTCAATGAAAAAAAAAAATCATTATATATATAGTAAAATTAGCATATATTTTTAGACATATTAGAAAATGAGCTAAATAATCATTAAGTTTATTTAAATAATTTGAATTTAATATTTCATGAGTAGTTTAAAGGAGTTTTTAGCCTCAAGGACAAAATGAACAAAAAAATGTTCCATAAGGACAAAGGGCTAAAAATTTATCCACAAGGACAATTTTTAGTGTAAAGAGAAGAATTTAGGGGCCCACCATAATTCCTCCCTTTAAACTAAAATTTGTCCTTATGGATAAAATTTTAGCCTTATGTCTTTATGGAACAATTTTTTTGTTCATTTTGTCCTTCACACTATTTTCCTATAGTTTAAATATATGGATTAAAGTATAAAAATAATGAAAGAATCGAGAGGGTTTAGTAAATAATTGTGGAATATTAAATTTCGGCATTTGAAACTCGAACTTTTTCCCTTGGACATATAATAATTTGATTGGGATAAACGAATAATATATTATAATTTTTATTATCATTTACGTCTCTATTAACTAATAATATAGCAGAAGAATTTGAAGCTTCTTGTTCGTAAGTTTAGTACCTACACTGTGTACCAGAGCCGGTTCTGAAACTTTTAATGCCTAATGCGATTTACTAAATGATGCCCTATTATTATACCATAAAATTAAATCCAACCTTATTAATATACCATAAAATTTAATATCATCAAATCTAATAATAAACTACTCAATAGTGTCGTGCTTGATGATAGGAATTCAATGCAAAATTTCACACGTGAATTGGGTTCAAACAATGCACTATAAGAATTTTAAAAGCCAGCCATATATTTTGCTCGACTTTGGAACAAGTCCAGTTTGTATAAAATTTAACTAGAAAGATGGGCTTGATCTTTTTCACTATCCAACCGCCAAAAATAATAGCCTAGGGTTTTCGAACGAATTAAAATCTACTGGAGGGACCTTAGTGCAAGATCATGTGTATGCTACATTTACAACTTCTCAAATGCAAAACAAACTCACACAACTAATCAGCTAACTACAAAATCAAAGGGGGAAACGCAAAACATGTGTGTTGCCCTACCACTATGGCGCCTCCACTTGCATTTGCGCACCTTCTTCCTCACACATTTCCATTTTTCCGCCGTTCACATTTTTTATGCATTTCTGTTTTGCTAGGTATTATTATGCCCCCACGGCATTGTTGCCATGTGCAATGGCAGGGTCGTCTGTGTTGTGTACTTTTGTAATTACGTTCTCTGTTTGACGCATGTCTTATAAATAGTATGCTGAAGTAATGTTTACATTTGAATAATATGTTTGATATTACCATGTCAAAATCTAACCTTTTGGCTGTGAATAATACCATATTGTAGAAAATAAGTTGCTAATATTGTGATTGTATTTGATATTACATCTAAATACCGCGTCTGATATTAATAGGTCAATATCTGATACTGCAGTCATAATGTTTTCACCAGACTTAGTCATGCTATTTGGTAAAATTGGCTTTGATATTGACATCTATATGACCGCTTATTGTATTTTTCCTAAAATATGGTATTAGAATTTAAATTTAATACAAAATATCTCTAGAGTTTTAATCTGAATATAAATAACAAAGAGAACTAAGAAGATAGTTTAAAAAATTATGTTTTTCTACTATTTAATATATTTGAAAATTGATTATTTATCATTATCTCTTTAATTTGCCTCTACGAGATCGAAAAATTGGCGTTCAATCAAAATGTTATGAATTCCGCAAAGTAGTCATATTCTTCTGTAACTAAGGTCTAAGCTAAAAAATAAACACCTAAGCGGACATTCTTAACAGTCTAATTTCCACTAGCTAAGGTGTATCTCTACCAGCCATTTGCTTGAGGTAATTGTCCCAAAACTGCATAAGGTATAATTTACATTTGATTGTAATGTTGTATTAGCTAATAGGAATGTTCGTGTTTTTATATATAAAATGCATAACTTAAGATAATTCTATGATATGCCTTAAGTTTCATTATTAACCTGAAACGAGAATGATAACACTCAACATTATTTGGATACCAATCCAACAAATGATGTGTTTTGCATAAGACAATAAAAGTAACCTTTAAGAACATTATAACAATATATGCTTTTAAGAGAGAAGGCATAAACCAAAAGATTAACACTTTAGAACTTTCGTCTTGTTTTTTTGTAGACACGAGTTATTGCACCTTCGGATAGACCAATGGATGAATTTCCACCTGATAGTTATAAAATCCCGAACAACCCTTCTCCTCGTTACCATAACCTGGGGGGCCTCAAAATTTTCCCACTTTTCGATGTTACCTACCTCTATAACATTATTTTTTAGGGGTGATCACGGTTCAGCCTATTGCGATTTGCAAACCAAATTGCTTCTGCACCGCATCAAACGATTGATCAAAATTACAAAACATTACTGTAACCGTTCATTTTGAACCCATGTTAAATATGAAAACTTCCACCAACAATCAATTTACAATTGTGTGACGTTGTCACTTAAAGGTTAAATACACAGTGTTATCCTAAATTGAAAGATTAGTTTATAAATATACGAATACTTCAATTTTAAGCTTAATGAAAAGTAAATTTGTTTTCAAATCGAACTGTGCTAGAGTGAGCTTTCTTCTCAGCGGGCGACTGTAAATGGCGTTAAGGCCTTTATATCTTTCTCTCCCCTTTTCTTCCACCCTCCACTACAACAAAATGACCCTATTACAATGGTGGAACACTGTTGTAATATACATTTTACAACGGTGGGCTAACCGTCGTGTATTAAGAAATTGTAATAGACTAAAACCTTTTACAACATTTTTGCACCATTGCAGCACAGTTGTAATATGCATATTTTACAAGTTTTTTCCACCGTTGTAATACACTTTATTACAACTGTAATGCACCGTTGTAATAATATCTACTACAACTCTTATGCACCGTTGTGATTGACAGTTGCATTTTAAAAAAAATAAACATCTTTTGCAGCTGAAATGAACAATACGCTAAATATAGCGATACTCCATAAGCAAAACAAATATTACAATTGTTTGCAAACTAATTTATTTAAATACTCGAATTTTCAATATTACAAACAATACTTTTTAGAAAATATTTGGCATAATCAACCATCCAACTTCTGCTAATCCAACTTCTGCCAATCATCCAGAGAGTTCGAATCTGCTAAAACCGGAAAACAGAACCCACTTCATATGCTAAAATCAAAACTGCTAGTTCTTCTCATACTGCAACATCATCAACCTCCAATCATTTTACTTCTCCTACACATCAAATAAAACACCTTCTTAAGTCTACATCACCACCACATACATATGTCCTTGATACTATTTAATGCATGCAGTGTACTAGGATGTGTAAATGAACATACGAAGGTGTAAAATAGAAAATAGTTCTCATATCACAGTATATCTTTTATGTTCAAAGGAGCTCTCCAGTAAAACGCCTACTCAAAACACAAAAATTGTTCCTTTTTCCCTGGAATGTAAAATTGATTCCATTGCAATCCTGTATCAAATGGGTAAAGAAACGAATCAAACATCAGTTGCAATAATAGAGTAATGACTCAATTGAATCAACTAAAATAAATTATTTTTTGACTTTTTCAAATTGAAAAATAATTCATTTTAACTTTCGAAAAATCAAAAAATGATCTATATAAATCGATCCAAACGAGGATAGCACAACACATCAAAGTTCAGAAGTACCAAACAGTTAACTAAAGCGACCCGAACTTCCCCGGTAAGGAAAGCCCGGATTGAATTGAGAACAAGCCACATCGGAACGCAAACAGAAGAACATTTCATTGTTAATCACAACAATTCATCTGAATACAAGAACATACAGAGTATAAATTACATATTACACATTTACTACATATTAGAGATTTAAATACATTACTGCAGCAGAAAAATAATACAATACACAACTGAAAGAGATATACGGATACAGGGCTTTCCGAATATCGTTCCAACTGTAAACCAGGTTCCTGTGAATATAAATCTGCAAAACAAAAACTACTAGCTGCCCATGTCAAAATAAGGGCATCCAAAGTTTAGGTTAAAACAATAAACTCCAGGTCAGTTACGTGACTGGTGTGAGAACAAAAACAATTATTAATCTTTATTTTAAGGTTAGGTAAATCAAAGGACCACGCCGTATAACACGGAACGAGTTTCCTCCCAAGAATACCAGTGCATAAAACAACAGCGCAATGCTAAATAAAGAACAATGAAGCTATTATAAGACCCAGGTCCCATCACACAATGCAACGCAAGCCGGAGGATAGGGTTTTTACCTTATAATAGCCAAGAATGCTTGGTACGTGAAATTTCATGTTTTATTATTACTATAAGTGTATAGTGTCAAAACAATTTCAAATCATAAGTATCAATCATAGACGACATAAGCGCTCCATACCACTATGTCGCCATACTAGGCTCTACAATCAAAAACCGCAAAGTCACATATTATAAGTTGGATTTCCATCTGTGAACCGAGGCAAAAGATAGTCCTCTAACGATTCGAGACAATCTAGCCCATGTCTCAGGATTAGAGCTCGAGTGACCCTTGAAGTGACAGGGCCGGTCCATTCGATGTGGATTAAAATGCCTGAACACTGCGTTTCCCCGCCCTTTGGGGCGTAAATAAGCCAAATGACTCCATCGGCTCCACACAGTCACCGATGTATCTGAGGCACCTCACAACAGCAACAACCACACATGTGAAAATAATATAAATGTCAGGGCTGGTAGGTCACTGACACCTCCCTAGCTAGAAGAAAACGCATACCCTCCCTGAGGTCCTCTCCCGTTTTTGGTTCACAACCGGGGTGTGAGGCTCGCGAATCAACGTTACACAAAGCTATGCCACACAGGCGGTGCTTTGATCATCAACTACAAGACTTTGCTTTTCAACAGAAGCCTCGATCATTTGCCACTTATGCATGCCACACAGGCAATTCACTCCATGTTATTGATATCCATCAATATATAACCTCTGAGCTCATACGTCTCAGAGAAGGGCTTAAGCAAGAGAATAAATTCTTCGCCGCCAAACAGATATATATTTAATAGAAATCAATCACACATAATAAAATCCAATGTCAGACACACAGTCCATTAACATGTTCGTTCTGGGTCTGAACGAAACAGGAGGCACCTTGTACCTCACATATCCATCGATCTCCAAGTACTTCTGGACGATCACCAACTGATTCCCTCCTCTTGGGTGTACAGCCCAATCAATATCATCAATAATTATCCAAACGATGTGAAGACCTCTGTTCTTTGACCACCGTCTTCGTCCTCGACACCACGTCGAATCAGTTATTTAGAATGGGATAAACCCGATCTTTCTGAATAACTCGCATATATAATAAACACGTGTTACACAACCACAACATACGCCTCATTCCAATTCAGAATATTCTTTTATTCAAATATTCTTACACTTTGGGAAAGGTTCCCATTAATTTTATCAAAGATAAATTCTTTAAATTTATTCTTTAATCTTCCTTTGAAAATCAATTCAAACTAGTCGGAATTAGCGAACCACACCGAAGTAATCATTTATTTTATTTCCCAATCCCAACCTATTCATCCCATGAAGTAAAACTGGTCATACTTCATATCTAACCCCACAGTGTTATTGGTAAATTCAATTACCATTTCACGTTCAAATCTAATTAAAGATTTAACTATCGCCTGGACCAAAACTGGTGATACTCCATTCTCGATTATTTTAATCTAATTAAAGATTCATTAAAACTACACTTAGTTTTAATCTTCCCAATAATCACTATCAATGATTATTTAACTTGGGAAATCACATCCTGTCTTTAACTGGGTTAAAGAACCAGTGTCATTTAAAACACGGTTCACTATAAACCCAAAATCACATTCCATTTATCGGGTTAAAGAACAAGTGTTATTTAAAACACCATTCACGATAAACCCAAAAATCAATTCAAATTCAATTCCAATTAAATACCATTTAATTGGTACACTTCGTTAAATCTAAATAAAAAGATTTAATCTTTTTCTCAACTGGGTTTAAGAACAGTGTTACTGAAGACACCATTCATGAAAAACCCAAATCACATTTGATATTAAATACAAGGCTCTGAATAGAAAATATATCGGCTTATATTCAATATCAAATTCTACGACCAACAAATATCGTTTTGGAAATAACGATATTAATATATCTTTCAAATTTCCAGAACAATATCTGTATAATCATGAAATCCAACATCGAAATATTCCCAAGACAACTTCGATTCAAATCCATTCCAATTCAATTATTGGAAATTCTGGTTACTTTTAAAACCATTTCAAATCTAATTTATTTATTTAAAAATAAATAAATTATTATTCTAGTTCAAAACTAGTTCATTTCGATAAAAATCTATTTTTATCTTTTCAAATATTGAAAATTTCATCCCAATTCTTCCCAAATCATTCCTTATGATTTTACACAAATTATTACTATTTTTAATAATTTTATCAAGGCTCGTACAGTCGATTTCCATCAACGGCATTCGAACTGCACTTGCAGTGACCTTTTCCAAATTTGATTTGGACATAATTCCAAATCCAACCGTTAGATTTCAAATTTCTAAAATTCGTTAGAAATCTCTTTTCGATACGAACCTAACAGTTCCGGTTTTAGGAGAATCCGATGGTCGGATCTCCCGTAATATCCATTCGAAGTCAATGGTCGAAATTCGCGAACTGCCGCAGCGCGGCGCCTTCTATTCAGGCCATTATATATAATATATATATATCGTCGATTTCCCTTTAAAATGTCTTTTATAAATCGTTTTAAATTCGTTTTCAAAACGATTTCAACTTCATATTCAATTTCGAATCAAAATTGAATATTCCACATCATCGATATACAAACGATAATATTTTCAAAGTGCTATATTTTGAAATTACTTCCTTTGCTATATTCATTGTAAAAATGAATAAAATAGATATAAATATCGTTCACGTCAAAATGGCGCATCTCTAATCAACACGGCTTTACATATTTCAATAACTTTGTTATTCTATTCAATAAATGAATATTTTCTTCAATACATGAATATATATTTTATTTCAACACATGAATATATATTTTATTTCAATATATGAAATTATTTTATTTCAACACATGAAATTATTCAACACATGAAATTATATTTCTTGTTTTCCAAATTGGAATGAGGCCCAATCAATTACCATATAACGTTAATTATATGGATTCCCTACAACACATGTATATAACAGCAACGATAAATCATCAACCATCATCCAGAGTGCACCACATAACCGCATAAGTATTAAATATAAATAATTAACGCTTACACAGTTTGTCAACTCATCGATTGACATACAACTAAACAATCGGGATTAGTGTACGTCAAATATCATCCCAATACCCGTGTGGGGTTTCAAATCAACAAACACAGATTATTTGTGCAGTTGGGCGATGTGTAAAATTTACCGTCCCAATCAATATCGGTCAAATCAGTGTATATAAACAAATCATCCGATTTGTTTATAAATATTTATTTTATATATACGTTAAAAATTATATTTTTAACCATAAAATATTTTCCACTATAAAATATTTTATTTCATTCCACTTCACACAATCAAATTTCACAATATAGCAACCAAACAAACAAGTCATCCATGGTCTGTGGACAACGGGTGTAGGTGCTACTAAAGACCGTCTGCATCATATTATATATTTTAAACTAGAAATAAATTAAAGGTGAGGAGTTCTCACCGATAAGCTAAACCAAACATCGCGACTCTTCACATGTAGAAAATCTTCGCTGTGCTCGCCTTTTGTCACTTCCATCGACCGCATCCACTACATATATAAAAATCACATTTCTATATTCTCTATTATATAAAAATCATATTTTTATAACTACGGTATATGGATAAAATCTCTATTTTTATACCGCTACTATATAGATAAAAATTCTATTTTCATAACGGTGCTCATATAATAAAGATTATATTTTTATATCGCCACTCATATAAAAATCACATCTTTGCTCCTTCTACATAATAAAGATCGAATTTTTATTTCGACGCTATAAAAATCACATTTTTATTTCAACATATATATAATAAAAATCAGATTTTTATTACACTACATAAATAAAGATCAAATTTTTACTATCTATATAATATAAAAATTCGATTTTCCAACTTCTTTTATATCATTAAAAATCCGACCTTCTACACTTCAAAATCCGACCTTTATCTATGCTTCATATATTTTTTTAAAACTGAAAATAATCGATGTTATTTATTTAAAACAAAACTGGTTTTATATGATTTTATTTAATTTCATAATTTAAATGAACTACTAAAAAGAATAAAACAAAAATAATTAAAAACAAAGAAACTTACAGTAATTGAAGAGGAGGAGGGGGAAGCGCAGTCGAGGTCTCGTCGGAAAGGGGGGTCGGAGGGGCTGAAGATGCGGTGGCGGGGCCCGTTCAGGGGTTGGGCACGGCGAGGGTTGAACGGCGGTTTCCGCGTGGAGTGAAGATGAGAAGAGAGGGTGACAGGGAGGTGGCGCGTCGGAGCTGGGGTACGGGGCGAGGTGGTGGCTCTTAGTCGTAGGCACGACGGTGGCTTGGAGGGGGGGGCGCTTTAAGCGATCAGTTTTTTTCTTTTTCTTTTTTTTATTTGTAAACTGAACGGGAGATGAAGGTAAAGAGGAGCGTGATTGGGAAGTTGACCACGGGGATGAGATTCATAGGGTTTGACCAAGTTTTATAATATATATTTAATTAAATTAAATCCCCCAAAAAGTTACTTCAAATTTCGATCTCCAACCGATACCCACCGCCTGTCGTCCCTAGTGTAATACCCTCATTCCGAACACAATGGGATATGTACCGTAAGTTGATTCGACCGTTTCGATCAATTTTCGTCAAAATCCAAATATAACTCTATATATTGAATTTGAACGCACATTTCAATTTATCGGGGCCACATACAGACTTTAAAAATTCCTGAAAAATATTTTCTAGCTTCGTATTGACGATACGGGTCCGAACAAAACTGATTTCGTCGAATTCTGAGACCATTTGAAAAATGACCATTTTCCCGTCGATTAAAATAAACTGAAACTGTCAAAACGCGTTTTCCTTTTCCATGCTCACATATTGATTCGAAAAATTATGAATTTTGGAATCTAGCAATATCTAGGCATCTCGGATCCAACAAAAGTGGTTTCGTCAAAAACCGAGGTCGTTTACAAAATTTCCATTTCTAATGGCCAGAATTCCATAGCGACTATTCTGAAATTTTAACTGGGCATAACTTTTTATCTCCACTATGAAATTTTAATTTTTTGGATTTGTTGGAAATATATCATCAATTAGATTCTAATATTTTCAGTTTTGTCAAAATCTGATTTATTTTGAATCCTGTACATTCATTTGAACTTTGAAATTGAATTTTCAAACTACCGTGTCATTTTCAATTCCTTATATAATTTAAAATAAATATTTATATTCTAACGACGATTCGAATAAATATATACGTTCTAATTCTATTCAAAATAAATTTCTCGTTGTTATTATTCAAAATAATTCATTTTAAATGATCAAAATTCGCTAAAATTGCCAAAACAAAAATTTTAAATTGGCACGGATTTCCGGGTTATTACATTAACACACAATGCATCGAAGCATTTGACAGGGCTACTGTAAAAATCTCCTTACTATAAAAAAGCAAAATCAAACACTAAAAGGAAATACCCAACTTCAGTGGTAGCCTATAAGACATAACCAAGCAGCCCTGTTCAATAGAAGAACAACCTAAACCAAAAAACAAACATAGAAAACCACCATAAACAAAAATGAAACCAAATCATAACCCTAACTTAGTTGAGCTGCATCGATCTAAAACCAGTACCAAACTCAAGAGCTCATTGTGAATTTCGGATGGCACACATGAAGAGATCTAGGAAAGCGATTAGAGTGTGACTCGAGTAGTTAGATCTAAAAGAGAACGAAGGATTCAAGCATGACTGGAAGAAAACACGGAGTTGCGCTGGAGAAATCGAGAAACCTACGCACATGGATAGATAAAATGGAGGAGGCGATAAGTCTGGGTAAGAGAAAAAACGCTGATGCTTTGGTCGAGATTCGTTTCTTGCTCCAGGATGATGTTGCGCGGTTTGCAAAGATTCTGTCTGAATGTAATTTTATAGTTTACGGTGGTCGAATTTGGAAATTAGGGTTGTATAGCAGAGACGAGAGGGAGTTCAAAATTAAAAGGAAATGTGGCCAGCGGGAAATGAAATTTTGGAGGAAAGAGGAGCGTGAAGCTTAGAAACGCTGTGACGATTTGGGAAAATAAATGTTTTTTTCTCAGTTTAAGAAAAGCTTCTAAATTCACTTTCCGTTATATATTTTATTCAATAGTGGTTATTGATGGTTATTTGTAAATTATCAATCGTTAATTAAATATCCAATGTTAATTTATTTATGATTAATTATTATTTTTAATTATTAATTAGTAATAGAAATTATTTCATATTTCAAATTAATTATCAATTTGTATTCTTTATTATTAATTATTATACGTTAATATTTAGTTATTATTGATTAAGCATTTTTCATTTCATATTAATTTTGTTTATTGATTATTAATTATTTTAGTTATTATTGATTAAGCATTTTTTTATTTCATAGTAATTTTTAAAAAGTAACTATTATTTGTTAATCATCAATTAACCAGTTTTTATCTAATCTAATTGTAATTAATAGTAATTGGTATTAATTTGTAAATTTATTATTGAATATGAATTATTCTTAAAGGCTAATATTATTAATTATTAAATATAAGTTGTTATTAATATTTAATAGGTCTCTAATACAAAAAATAGAAAAAAGAGTTACTAAAAATAAGTTAAACAAGTTTCTAATTTAACTATTAATTATCAGAAATTAATTAGTATATATTAGTTATTACAACAGACAAAAAAGAAAAGTTGTGATATATATGTTTATTACAACAGTGATTTTTCACAGCTGTAAAAAACATTTATTACAGCAATGCATTTTGCACAGTTGTAAAAAAACATTTATTACAACTGTGCTTTTCGCACAGTTTTAAAATTAAAGTTGTAATATGGTGTTTTTGTTGTAGTGGTGGCATCTAATCTTCCATCGCCTAACCTCTCTATTCTCTTTGCCTTGCTTACGCTAGCGTAGAAATTAACCAACCAACTATCCCCTTGTCAATTTTAGATCTAAGATCCTGCTCCTACTCCAAAAACCCCACTTTCATGCCACACCTTAACTGGTTACAACCCTTGAATCCCAACTAACTGCTTACCATACAACGCGCAGCGGCTGCTTCCAAAAACCTCTTACAATCTGTTTTCTCCCAGTCCGATCTACTTATTTCCACTCCTCCCCTTCAGTAATGTGCTACGTGTGGTATCCAGACCATTATGTGCCTCATTGCCTAGTGAACAATGACCGCCCTATTATGACTATGTCTGGTTGAAGGTAGAGGTCTGGAAACTAGTTGGACCTATGATTTGATTACGGTTAGATTGATCTCCAACTGGCGGTTTCGGCTTGCCTGGTATGGTGAAGTCATTAATGTGGAGTTCTTGGTGAGCAGTAATGCTCTCCTTCCTGAGTCGATTCGCGTCCCGATAACTGGTATGTATCAGTTGTTCGTGACGGTTCCTTTTGGGTTATTGATTGTTCAATGTTCACTGAGTATATGTCTTGTTGGTAGTACTGTGTAACTAGTTTGTGCTTTGAGTTGTTGTAGTTTTCATTGAGGTCGTTCCTACCTGGTTTTTGGAGATTACCGCTTTTGACATGTCATATTTCAATGTAATGGTTGTGGTCAAGCATGGTTTGGTCGAGAGCGAGATGTCCTGGAATACTTTGTTTCATCAAAAATAATGCATAACAGGTGAAGCTTATGCTCACAACTATGCAGTTTTTTGTTTTGGTGAAAATCATTGCCTTCCTCGCTTGTGGCTACGATATGCCTTGGCTGTACTCAAGCAATGTTGATGAAGTGTTAAGAAATGGCGATGATGTTGTCTCTGTGCACCTATGGTAGTCATGCGGTCGAGTTGAGTGTTGTACTAAGGTCTTTGGCTGTGCTACAGAACTGTTATTCAGATCATTTGTCAGATGGTTATACAAAGGAACATGTTTTAGGGTTCTTTGTTGGAGTCCCTCAAGTTAGACTTACTAAGCAATTTGTGACGCAGTGCTACTGGGATTGGTTGTACATTAACTGTGCTACGTTCTTTGAACAGTGTATGCACTTTTGATGTACGGTCAATTTTCGTACTTTGCTACTTGATGTTATTCCACTACTGTCGTAGTATGTAACAATCTATGTAATACTCTGCCTACGTGGAGGTTTATAGTAATTTAGCTAGCCCCTGTACTAAAATATAGAAAAAATTAGTGGCCGACCCACTTTAAACGTCATCTGTAGTGGACGGTCCATTTTAAAAACCGAAATAGTAATTTTGCAATCTGCCAAACTCCTGTAATTATTGTAATTATTATTTGTTATACTAATAAGTATTACAAATCACTATAAAAACCAGTCGGCTTTGCCAAAAAAAAATTAATTTGTTTTAATACATTAACCAAACATCAAAGTTAATTAATGCATAAACATTAATAAGATAGCTAAAATAAGATTATAATTAATATTATCCAGAAAATGATATGGAAACTATTGTACTGATATATATTTCCTTTGTGATAACGGTTATTATTAATATAATAACAACATACGCTGAAAATAGAATATACATCGTTAAAATAAAATATTAGATAAGAATTAGTTATATTTTTATCATAATATTATTAGTGCAGATATTCAGTTCGGTTCGGTTTAATATAGCTGGGTCAAAAGTTAATGCTGCAACCGAATAATATCATCGTGGGTCGGTTTGGTTTGGGGTATTTGCTTTAAAGATAATATTTGGTTCGGTGTTCCGCACCGTTTTTACTGTCCGATTTGGACATTTTTGTATTGCGGCGCGGTTTATTCCTACCCTATTATTTCTTCAAGTAATTTTCTTTACAACCTTACTTATTTCCTAATTTTCTACATCATATTTTTTTTTTTTTTTTTGATATTTTTCAAATGTTGTCTTTTAAATCTAATATATCATTTTGCCAATTTGTATTCATTTGCGCCTATAACAAACTGGACGGATGAACGCACAACGATGTTCATGGCTTACGTGGCAACCACCGCTCAGTTTTTTCCGTTGTTACAGCGAAATTCAATGAAAGATTCAGTGGTAGCTAATCCGAGACGTAGATGATAAACAAATGGGATAATCAGAAGTGTTTGTAAAGAGTTTGGGATGGTTTACTATAGACTAAGGGAGGCGAGTGGAATGAGGATCAGAGTAGCTAGGCGGATCCGATGATTTATGGAACAGTCCTACGTACGGGTATTGGAGGTTCAAAAGAAATGCTCATTTTAAATTTAGAGAGTTGGAAGAGATGTTTAGTGGGTACGTAGGAAGTGAAACTTACTAGTATCAAATACCTACAGACGCACCTCCCTAGACTCAGCCTCAACCCTAAACGTTTACTGTTGCAGTATGATAATTAATGACAAACTACACTTTGTTATCCCCGCCTAGATGTTTATCCAATAGGGCTGCAACTACTGGTAGACGTGAGCAAATGGTTGGAATAATTTGAAGTCGATCAAAAATGTTGAGACCAAAGTAACTATTCACGAAACATAAGTCGAACCAAACCAAAATGATACTTTTTGAACCGAAACCAATTAAATCAACAATATTTGGCTTAGTTTATTTGGTTTATATTAAAATTAAACACTTCTTCTAGTTGTTTGATATAACATAGGGTTAAATATATTAATTAAGTTCATATGATGCAAATATTTTTATTTATTTTTTTTGAAAAAGTTATTATGAAATCAAAGGTAAATAATATTGTTGTGAAAATATTGCAAATAATACTATTGTTAGTAGTAATTTTTTATTTTTAAAATAAATGAAATTTTAGTTTTGGTTTAATTGGTTGGTTCGGTGTTCAAATATTAAAAACTGAGTCTGGCCAATAAACCGAAATAATATAGAAATAATAACTAAAACCAACTAATTAACTTACAAAACTAAACCAAATCGACAGACTTAATTGGTTAGAATGGTTTAATTGGTTTGGACCAATAAATGCTCATCCCTAGTTTCCAGCACGACGCAGTCATTTGTTATGACGGAACGCTTCAATGAGACAATGGATCGATGCTTTTCTATGATGGTTAATGTTATCAGTGTTTGAAGGTGGGAGCATGTTAAGATAATTCAACATCGCCAAGATCCCGTAGTGTTAGATGTGCAGAAGACACTTTCTGATTGTGATTTGATTGGCCATCTTGATTACCAGTTGATCAAGTTCTACCGTGGTTAGTAGTATACTAGTAGTTTGTTGTTGGTTGTGTATTCTGTTTGATCATAATCGTTGCGAGGGTATTAGTAAAATATGCGTTGATCTGACAATATGTTTTATTACTAATTATTAAACGCATATCGCACTGTTAAACAAATAATTAGTTAATCAAAACACCATTTAAAATTGGTTGTCAATTGTTCGTTACGGTTTGTAATGGTTAATAGGTGGTAATATGGTAAAAATGTTTAATTGTAGGAATTACCTATTAAACGTCTATTAAAATATTAAGTGAAAAAAATCACGGTTTATGATTGGTTGGGTCCAGGAATCAGGATAAATTCGGACCAGGTGAACGGAGACAAGGTTTGTTATTCATATTGGAAGTTCCCGTTCTTTATTGAATTATACAAAAATGACGTAAAGGTACGATCTGAAGAATTTTCTTGTCAAGGTTCAAGGTAAACCGTATTTAGAAAATACTAGGAGAAAAATATGGGAAGAAAGCACGAAAAAAGAGAGGGATAAGAGTAGGAACAACTTGGAAGGCACTCAAGCGGATGAATAATCAACTACCAAGTACTGATTTGGTGAAAAATGCAGCGCTTGCATTTAATTCTTAATTGGTCAAGAGTCAGGACAGGCGACAAACGTATGAGAAAACGAGAGAGGTATCGTGCACTTCTTCTAATTTACGTGTCCATCCCATTTATCTTATTTGACTTGGCCTTTGTTTTGAAATACAATAACCTGGTGTGCAAAATGTGTTCTAATTTGTACCCATTTTCACTAAAAAGAAAAAAAATAAAAAAAAAATTAACAAGAAGGTTTGTAGCGCATGTTATAGCTCAATTGCCGAACAAAAATTTTATACCTTCTAAAGAACCACTCAACTGAGTAGTATGTGCTATGCTGCACCATCCTTAGAATTGGATCCGCCTTGTTTGTTGGTTTAGAGTCGCCTTATTCTCTGTTTCCGAGGCACGATGGATTTGATCATTAACTCTTTTTTTTTCCCCTTTTAACATAGGGTGTTATGCGATGATTGATACATGATGCCCCGTAATTTGAGAATTTGTGCTTTGCATTTGAAAGGAAGATGAAAGGGCCGGGACTTCGGGGGAAAATATAGTATTGAGTCACAAATGAAAATTATAAAGACACTTAAGGTACGATCATCAATTTTATTAAAGTAACACTAGTTATAAATTTATCAAAAAAAAAAAAGTTTTCATCATTATTTATAAATAATTAATTATAAATTGCTAATTATAACAAATTATTAATTTATTTTAGAAAAAAAATCAGTTTCTTCTATTTTTTGTCTGATTGGTAAGAATAGATTTCTTTTAATTTATTTTAGAAAAATTCAAAAAAAATTATAACATTAAATATACAGGAAAATGTTCACAAGGACAAATTTTAGGGCTTTTCTTATCCATAAGGACAGCCCACTAAAATTTTATTCACAAGGACAATATACTGTCACGTGCGCTGATTTCTTTTTCTTTCTCATTCTTCATCGCGCTTCTCTCTATCTCGAATTCTCTTCTCCAGTGCGTTTCTTTTCTTCTAATCACGAATTCATCTTTCACAAAATCACAAAATCAAGCAATAGCGCAATCATCTTTCAGGAAATAAGGCAATCGATTCACGAAATAACGCAATCGATTAACCGAATGTTGAAACCCTAATTCGATTTTGGAGATTACATCGATTGTTTTTTTTTTATAGTCATTATAGCTTACTGTTCATCTGTGCGATTAGATTTTTTTTAATTTCTATCGGTGATTCATGACTTCTCTTGGTTCTGCAGTTTTAATGTTCAACCTTTCAGCGCGTAGGTATCATTTTTGTTTATTTACCACTGATTTATATTCATTTGATGTGTTTTTAATGTTATATTTATTATTTACTTGTATTGTTGCGTTATCTATGTATTACAGTCGAACTTATTTTGTTATAATCAAACAAAATGTGGTGTAAGTAATTTTTGTGCTACTTTTTATTTAAAACATTACTACACTTTTTAGGTATCATTTTTTTATTTTTTTAGGTATCATTTTTCCTGTATTCACTATGCTATGTTTTTTTAGTTACTTTTTGTTGCTGTATTATTTTTGTTGCTGTACTGTTGCACTAGCTTTGTAATTCAACTGAATTTATTTCATTTTGATCAATCAAATTGTGAACAAATCATATTTCACTTTGATGTAAGTAATTTTTGTGCTACTTTTTATTTAAAACATTACTGCAGTTTTTAGGTATCATTTTTATATTTTTTTGGGTATCATTTTTACTGTATTCACTGTTGCTATATTTTTTTTAGTAACTTTTTTTGTTGTATTAATTTTGTTGTTGTATTGTTGCACTAGCTTTGTAATTCAATTGAATTTATTTCATTTTGATCAATCAAATTGTGAATAAATAATATTTCACTGTAATGTAAGTAATTTTTGTGCTACTTTTTATTTGAAACACTACTGCAGTTTTTAGGTATCATTTTTTTTTTTTTTTTGGGTATCATTTTTACTGGGCTCAATATGCTATGTTTTTTTTTAGTTACTTTTTGTTGCTATATTAATTTTCCTGTACTGTTGTACTAGCTTTGTAATTATATTGAATTTATTTCATTTTAATCAATCAAATTGTTAATTAATCATATTTCACTGTGATATAAGTAATTTTTGTGTTGCTTTTTATTTAAAACATTACTGCAATTTTTAGGTATCATTTTTATATTTTTTTGGGTATCATTTTTATTGTATTCACTGTGCTATGTTTTTTTAGTTACTTTTTGTTGCTGTATTAATTTTTACTGTATTCATTGTGATGCAACTCAATTCAAATCTCACAAAAATAATATTCATTCGCAATAATACCTACTGATTAAAAAAATAATAGCAATCAATTCGATTCAATTGTCACAAAAATGAGATTATTCTCAGTAATACACAATAATACCCACTTGTATCATATGATACCTACAATGATACATAAATGATTTAATATGATACATTTTTTTTCCTACACAATCTAAGTACATAGAACACTGCTCCCCATTCCAAGCATGCATTTACTTTTACTTGTATGCAATCCGGTCTTGAATTCAACTAATCTCTAGCAGCATGCAGTATCTGCAAGAATTCCATACACAATCAAAACTTATACCAACATAATACTGTAAATTCAACTAGAAAATATAAAACTGATACCTAAAAAAATATTAAAATGATACCTAAAAACTGCTATGGTGTAAATTCATGTTGAAAATATAAAACTGATACCTAAAAAAATATAAAAATGATACCTAAAAACTGCTATGATCTAAATTCATGTTGAAAATATAAAACTGATACCTAATAAAATATAAAAATGATACCTTAAAACTGCTTTAATATTTTAAAGGAAAACTAATGAATAAAAATGTTTACATCCCACTTTGATTGATTAAAATGACATAATTTCGATTGAGTTGCTAAGCTAATGCAATAGTACATGTAGAAAACTGATATATCACGAAAATAATTTAACACATAAGCATAACACTGTAATAACAAGAAAAATGATACCGTAAAAAATGGAAAAATGATACCTACGAACTGCTACTAAATTCACCATCCAAAAAAGTAACTTCCGTCGTTCATCTCTGTTGATCGTCTCTCTCGTTCGATTTTCTACGACGAATTCACAAAATCAAAATCACGAAATCATCTTTACTGTCTATCAAACCAAAATCAAAATCTGCGGCTTTGATTTGCTGTTCGATTGTTGAGATCGATTTCATACCCTAATTTTTGTTGTTCGATTTATGTCTGAGGTTCGACTGTAAGATAGTAGGCGGATTTGATTTGATTCAATTTCCGGTTGAGATGATTTTGTTAATTTTGATTTGCTGATTTCGTGGAAGAAGAAATCATAGAAGAGAAAAAGGAGCGGAAGAAGAAATCAGAGAGGAGAGAAAGGGTGACGGAGATTTTTAATTATTAGTGGGCTGGCCTATTTACTGTCCTTATGGATAAATTATTAGTGGCTTGTCCTTTTGGATAAAATTTTTAATTAGTTTGTCCTTATAGAATTTTTCCCCTTAAATATAATTATTAGTTATAAATATAAAGTACTAAATACAAAATATTGTTTCTTAATTATTAATATTGCTTATCAATTATGAACTACTAAATACTTTCCTAAATTATTATTAGTATTTGAAGCGACCCGAACTTCCCCGGTCTCCGAAGAGATGAGAAAGAACGAATTACTGTGAGGACAAGACAAATCAGAACGCAGACGGAAGAACATTTCATTGCTATTACAACAATTCCATCAGAATACAAGAATATACAGAGTATAAATGAATAAAATTACATTCGATAAATATCAGAGATTACAATAAATTACATAGCAGCGGAAAAATAATACAAAGCACAACTGAAGGTGATATACGGATACAGAGCTTTCCGGATATCATTCCAGCTGTAAACCAGGATCCTGTGAATATAAATCTGCAAAACCAAAACTACTAGCTGCCCGTGCGAAAAATAGGGGCACCCAGAGTTTAGGTTAAAACAATAAACTCTAGGTCAGTCATGTGACTGGTGTGAGAACTAAAACAGTTGTTTAAAACTTTACTTTAAAAGAGAGTAATTCAAGGGACCACGTCGTATAACACGGAACGGGTTTCCTCCCAAGAATACCAGTGCATAGAATAAACAGCGCAATGCTTTTTTGAAAAATGAAGCTATTATAAGATCCAGGTCCCATCACACAATGCAACGCAGGCCGGAGGATAGGATTTTCCCTTATAATAGCCAAACATGCTTAGTACGTTTAAATCAAATCATTTGATACTATAATAGGTGTATAGTGTCAAAACATTTCAATCATAAATATAAATCATAGACGGCATGGGTACCATCTATCATGTCGCCATACTAGTTCTACAATTAAAACCGCAATACACGTATTGGAAATTGGATTTCCGTCATGAGTCGAGGCAAGGGGCAAGCTCCTCTCCGCTTTCGAGACACTCTAGCAAATGTCTCAGGACTACACACTCTGGGCAATCCTGGGTCTTCAGGGCCGGTCCTCACTTACGTTAGAGGATTATTTATGCCTGAACACACGTTTCCCGGTCCTTACAGACCTAAAATCGAGGCGCCTCATCCAACAACCACATAGGTGAAAAGTATATCAATGTCAGGGCTGGTAAGTCACTGACACCACCAAAGCTAGAAAGAAACGTCGTGCTCTCCCTGCAGTCCGTATCCCGTTTTTGACTCATACCGAGGTGTGAGGCGTGAGGCTCGCGAATTCATGTTATACACAAAGCTGCCACGTAGGCCGTGCTTTGATCATCAACCACAAGACTCTGCTTTTCAACAAAAGTCTTGATCATTGCATCTTAGCATGCCACACAAGCAATTCATGCCATGCGACTGATGTCCATCGATATACAACCTCTGAGCTCGTACGTCTCAGAGAAGGGCGTTAAGCAAAAGAATAAATTCTCCGCCGCCAAACAGATGTATATTTAATAGAAATCAATCAACACAGAATAAAATCCAATGTCAGACACACAATCCATTTACAAGTTCGTTCTGGGTCTGAACGAAACCGGAGGCACTTTCCTCGCATACCCATCCATCTCCAAGTACGTCTGGACGACCACCAACTATTTCCATCCTTTTGGGTATACAGCCTAATTAGGATCGTCAGTAATTATCCAAACGATGTGAAGACTTCCGGTCTTCGACCACCGTCTTCATCTTCGACATATCGTCGAATCGGTTATTCAGAATGGGTATAAACCCGGCCTTTCCGAACAACCCGCGTATATTAAAAACAAATGTTACACAAACACAACATACGCCTCATTCCCATTCAGAATATTCTTAGGGAAAGGTTCCCATTAATTTTATCCAAGATAAATTCTTTAAAATTTATCCTTTAATCTTCCTTTGGATGTCATTTCAAACCAAATTATGGTTTTTCCCAAACTAGTCGAGATTAGTGAACCGTACCGAAGTAATTATTTATTTTATTTCCCAATCCCAACCTATTCATCCCATGAAGCAAAACTGGCAATACTCCATATCTAACACCACGGTGTTATCGGTAAAATTAATTACCATTTCACGTTCAAATCTAATTAAAGATTTAACTATCGCTTTGGAATAAAACTGGTAATACTCCATCCTCGCTCACTTTCTAAATTTGATAATTTAAATTACCCATTCTTATTTCAATTTAATTGCAGATTCATTAAAACTCCTTTTACTGGGTTAAAGAACTAGTGTCATTTAAAACACAGTTCACGATAAACCCAAATCACATTCTGTTTATTATCGGGTTAAAGAACTAGTGTTATTTAAAACACAGTTCACGATAAACCCATGAATCAATTCTATTTACAACCCATTTAAAATCCAATTTATTTATTTAAAAATAAATGGGTTTTAATTTTAGTTCAAAACTAGTTCATTTCGATAAAAATCTATTTTTATCTTTTCAAACATGGAGTTTTCCATCCCAATTTTTCCCAAATCATTTCTTATGATTTTATACAAATTATTACTATTTTTAATAATTTTATCAAGGCCCGTACAGTCGATTTCCATCAACGGCCATCGAACTGCACTTACACCGACCTTTTTCGAATTTGATTTGGACGTATCTCCAAATCCAACCGTTAGATTTCAAATTTCTAATATTCGTTAGAAAGCTCTTTTCGATACGAACTCAACGGTTCCGGTTTTAGGAGAATCCGACGGTCGGATCTCCCGTAATATCCGTTCGAAGTCAATGGCCGAAATTCGCGAACTGCCGCGGCGCGGCGCGTTCTATTCAGGCCATTATATTATATATATAATATATATAATATATATTTCGTCGATTTCTTTTTAAAACAAATTTTATAAATAGTTTTAAATTCGTTTCAAAAACAATTTCAACTTCCATTTCAATACAAATCAAAATTGAATTTTTCCTTATAAATTCGTTTAAAATTCATTTCTATTCAATTCAAATTTCAAGTCAATTTGAATTCATTTCAATTCGAATTCGTTTTCAATTCAATTCAATTCGAATTCGTTTTATATTCAATTTATTTCGAATTGGTTTTCTATTCGATTCAATTCAAATTAGTTTTCTATTCGATTCAATTCGAAATCGTTTCTTATTCAAATCAATTCGAATTCGTTATATATTCAATTCATTTCGAATTCGTTTTATATTCAATTCGAATTCGTTTTCTAATTAAATCAAATTCGTTTTCTATTCAATTCAATTCGAATTTCATTTTCTAATTAAATCAAATTCGTTTTCTATTCAATTCAAATCAAATTCGTTATATATTCAATTGAAATCAAATTCGTTATATATTCAATTGAAATCAAATTCGTTTTCTATTCAAATCAAATCAAATTCGTTATATATTCAATTGAAATCAAATTCGTTTTCTATTCAAATCAAATCAAATTCGTTATATATTCAATTGAAATCAAATTCGTTTTCTATTCAAATCAAAATTCATTTCAAAATATTCGATTTCGAAATCACTTTTCAATATTCATTTTAAAATGAATAAAATCGATATAAATATCGTTCATGTCAAAATGGCGTCAATCTAATCAACACGGCTTCATATATTTCTATTTTCAAATATTCTATTTCAAATATTTCTTTTTCAAATATTTCTATTTCAAATATTCTATTCAACAAATGAATATTTATTTTTGTCAACACACGACTAATCTCAACGAATGAGTACTGTCCACGTGTGACTATTTTTGTTATTTAATATATTTTATAAGATTTAGGGTATCTATCGTTTGATATCAAATCAGACTCCAACCGTAAATTAGTAAGAGAACGATTCCCTAAATATTAACCCCCGAAGGCCGAAAACAACATCAGATCAATATCCAGGAGACCACTCATCTTATCCATCTTCCAGTTCATTTCTGATTTCATGTATGATAAAGATGTAAATTTTATTGTTAAAATATTTCGTTCAATACATGACTAATCTCAACGGATGAGTACAGTCAACACATGAACCTTTATTTTATAGTGATAAAGATATAAATTTTATTGTTAAAATATTTCGTTCAACACATGACTAATCTCAACGGATGAGTACGGTCAACACATGAACCTTTATTTTATAGTGATAAAGATATAAATTTTATTGTTAAAATATTTCGTTCAACACATGACTAATCTCAACGGATGAGTACGGTCAACACATGAACCTTTATTTTATAATATTCTTTATCTTCTAAATTGGAATGAGGCCCAATCAATTACCATATAACGTTAATTATATGGATTCCATACACACATGTATAAAATAGCAACAGTAAATAATCAACCATCATCCAAAGTGCACTACACTGTATAAGCATCAAATATAGATATCTAACGCTTATAACAGCCTGTCAATCAATCGATCGACATATTGAATCAATCAGGATGAGTGAACTTCAAATTTCATCCCAACACCCGTGTGGGGTTTCAAACAATCAAACACAGATTTTAGTTGTGCAGTTGGGCGATGTGTAAAATTTATCGTCCCAATCAATGTCCTTCAAATGGGTGTACATAAACAAACCGTCCAGTTTGTAAATGAATATTTTATTTCATTCACTTCCACGTTAAAAATTATATTTTTAATGATAAAACATATTATTTCATCACATGAATTTCTATTCAGTTCATTCTTTAAATAAAATGATATTTTTATTTTTCTAACTTATTTTAGAAAATTTCGGCGGCATAACGGCACGATACTAGAAACGGGACAAGGCCTAGCCTTATCCCCGGTCTAGTGAAGGCCCACGCCATTCACACATCAATCAAATCCATTCCATTTCACCAAACAATTCAATTCAAACCAAATAAACTAACCAACTACACAACCAAACAATTTAACAAACAAGCCATCCATGGTTTGTGGATGACGGGTGTCGGGTGCTACTAAACACCGTCTGCATCCTAGTATATATATATATATATATATATATATATATATATATATATATATATAACTAGAAAAAGAAATTAAAGAGTGGGAAGTTCTCACCGAAAGCTATCCCAACTTCACGACACTTCATTTATAGAAATCGTCATTGTTCTCGCCTTTTGTCGCTTTCGTTGCCCGTAGCCACTACATATATAAAAATCACATTTTTATATTACTGCCATGTATATAAAAATCATATTTTTATAATTGCTCCATATGGATAAAAATTCTATTTTTACTTCGATGCTATATAATAAAGATTATATTTTTATACCGCTTCTATATGAAAAGATTATATTTTTATCGAAGCTACTATATAGAAAATATTATATTTTTATCGACGCTACTATATATAAAAGATTATATTTTTATCGACAAAGCGACTTCATAAAAAATCTCATTTTTCTTTTTCTAATCAGATAATAAAAATTCAATCTTTTCCTTTCAATATAAAAATGTAAAATTTTCTTATATAAAATTATGAACTTTTCTATTATCTTCTTCATTAAAAATCGTATTTTTATAACTTCAAATTCATACTGAAAATGGTATTTTTATATATCGCTCTTTTCATTAGAAAAATGTGAGCTTTTCAAATATAAAGATCCAACTTTTATAGCGAATTCATATTTATAAAAATCAAAATTTTATACGCTATTCAAATAAAAATCGAATTTTTACTTCGCTATTCAATATATAAAAATCGAATTTTCACTTCGATGTTCATATAGTAAAGATTATATTTTTATATTTCACATATGCTAAAAATCATATTTTTATTCTTTTTATAATATAGAAATTTTATCTTTAACCTTTCTATATAATAAAAATTATATTTTAAAATTCTCTATATTATAAATATTATATTTTTATTCGGTGCTTGCATATAGAAAATCATTTCTTTTTTTTCCTACTAATAAAAATTGAACCTTTAACCTCATAAAAATCATGTTTTTATATTTCCTTTCAAACAGTAAAAATCATGTTTTTACTCTAATTAAAAATCAGATCTTGTTCTCTAAAACTAATAGGTTTAAATTTCTATAACTAACCACTTTAAATAAGAATAAATAAATTAACTAAAGACTTACCGGAGAAGGGGGAGGGGGAGGAAAACTATCGTGGTCGGAGCAAGGGAGGGGAATTGGCTTCGCCGCTGTTGCGAGGAGGAGGGGGGAAGAAATTGACGGTGGACAACGGCCAAGGGAGGGGTTATGGTGGAAGAAGAGGGTTTTGGGGGTACGAGCTTCATGGGGTCGCGGTTTCGTGGGCTAGGTCGAGATGGAGGAGGGAAGCGATCGTGGAGAGGGAGTTGCAGAGGTGGTGGCTCCACGCGCGGATGCGCCTCCGACGAGGGTGGGCAGCCTGGGGCGGATCGCGTTCGTTCTTCCCTTTTTTTCTGTAATGAAACGATCTGAAAGGGGGCCCCAGAGGGGTAATAGGGAGAGGAAGGTAGTTTTATTTTATTTTTATTTATTTATTTAATTATTTAATCCCAAAGAGTTGACTTTTACATACGACCTCTAAACGAGGCCCACCGCCTGTCGTCCATAGCGTTTTACCCCCATTCCGAACACAATGGGATATGTATCATAGGCTGATTCGATCAGTTTTCGTCAAAATCAACATATAACTCTATATATTGAATTTGAACGCGCATTTCAATTTACCGGGGTCACATACGAACTCTAAAAATTCTAGAAAAATATTTTCTAGCTTCGTATTGACGATACGGTCCTAACTAAACTAGTTTCGTCGAATTCTGAGACCGTTGGAAAAATGGCCATTTTCCAGTCGATTAAAATCAACTGAAATTGGTCAAACGCGTTTTCCTTTGCCATACTCACATATTGATTCGAAAAATTATGAAATTTGGAATCTAGCAATAATTTGACATCACGAATCCAACAAAAGTGGTTTCATCGAAATCCGAGGTCGTTTGCAAAATTCCCATTTTTAACGGCCTGAATTCCATAGCGACTATTCAGAATTTTCAACTGGACATATCTTTTGATTCCCGCTATGAAATTTCGATTTTTCAGATTCGTTGGAAAGATGTTATCAATTAGATCCTAATGTTTTTGGTTTCATTAAAATCCGGATTGTTTTGCACCCGGTACATTCAATTGAAGTTTGAAATCGAATTATCGAACTACCGCGCCATTTTCAATTCTATTTATAATTATATATAATTATTTATATTTTAACGACGACGTATATAATATATACGTTCGAATTATATTCAAAATAAATTTCTCGTCGATATTATTTAAAATAATCTATTTTAAATATTCATAATTCGTCGAAGTTGCCAAAATAAAAATTTTAAACTGGTTCAGAATTTCCGGGTTATTACAATCTCCCCCACTTAAAACTTTTCGTCCCCGAAAAGGAACAAAGTCGAAAGTGGTTTGATTAATCAACTCTATGTTCCGTCAGGCTTCCATTCTCCAACTTTTCTATTTCTGAGAATTTTCAAATTCTTCAAAAATTTGGCTAACACCCTAAATTTTCGAAAAATTTCGCCATAACCTCCCCTGCACCGGGAGCCACGGGAAAATCCCGAAATTGCCATGAAGGCCTTCTGATCTCAAAAAGAAAAAGAAAACGCCAAGCGGCTAGCCAATAGGCTCATAAAATCATCATCACCCAAACAAAACAGTAAATTATAGTAAACATGTACCTATTTGTCGGGCAAACAAATTTTATTCTCTGCTCTAGCCTCCTTGCTATGACCTGTTCAATGTAAGTATATGTATATGCAAGCAAATGCGACCAGTTTTCGATACAATTCAATATTTGATTCAATTAGGCTAAATGGTTCAAAATTGTCAAACAAATAAACAAACAACACAAACATCAATCAATTAGTGAATTAGAGTTTCAAATTCATAATCTTGATACATATACAAAAATCATGTTTTTGATGCCAATTCACAACAAATAAATCTATCTATATAAATTTTGGTTCTCACACCAGTCTAATGGAAATATATAGAAAATCACACATTCGTCACTCGAATATAAATTTTGACGACGAGTACTCAACCATCAGAATCATCTTCGGGCTACTAGAGTATGATTCTATATCTATCCAGTATATTAAAACTTCGAATATACGTTCATGACGCGTATATGCAAGATCTTTATATATTGGATTGTCCAAATTCAAAATAAATAAATATTCAAATACGTATAAAATGATTTAAATTTTCAAAACAAAAATGTTTTCATTTGAAAAATATACTCTTCACACTCGTTCTAGGATACTACTGATCCTATCTCTAACGAGTCATTCTAATTGGATATTGCTAATCCAATATCTGATGAATTCTTTCGTATGGTTCTAATGTGTCTTGTTCTCGAGCTCTGTAAACCAAAGCTCTGATACCAAATGAAGCGACCCGAACTTCCCCGGTCTCCGAAGAGATGAGAAAGAACAAATTACTGTGAGGACAAGACAAATCAGAACGCAGACGGAAGAACATTTCATTGCTATTACAACAATTCCATCAGAATACAAGAATATACAGAGTATAAATGAATAAAATTACATTCGATAAATATCAGAGATTACAATAAATTACATAGCAGCGAAAAAATAATACAAAGCACAACTGAAGGTGATATACGGATACAGAGCTTTCCGGATATCATTCCAGTTGTAAACCAGGATCATGTGAATATAAATCTGCAAAACCAAAACTACTAGCTGCCCGTGCGAAAAATAGGGGCACCCAGAGTTTAGGTTAAAACAATAAACTCCAGGTCAGTCATGTGACTGGTGTGAGAACTAAAACAGTTATTTAAAACTTTACTTTAAAAGAGAGTAATTCAAGGGACCACGCCGTATAACACGGAACGGGTTTCCTCCCAAGAATACCAGTGCATAGAATAAACAGCGCAATGCTTTTTCGAAAAATGAAGCTATTATAAGACCCAGGTCCTATCACACAATGCAACGCAAGCCGGAGGATAGGGTTTTCCCTTATAATAGCCAAACATTCTTAGTACGTTTAAAACAAATCAATTGATACTATAATAGGTGTATAGTTTCAAAACATTTCAATCATAAATATAAATCATAGACGGCATGGGTACCATCTATCATGTCGCCATACTAGTTCTACAATTAAAACCGCAATACACGTATTGGAAATTGGATTTCCGTCATGAGTCGAGGCAAGGGGCAAGCTCCTCTCCGCTTTCGAGACACTCTAGCAAATGTCTCAGGACTACACACTCTGGGCAATCCTGGATCTTCAGGGCCGGTCCTCACTTACGTTAGAGTATTATTATGCCTGAACACACGTTTCCCGGTCCTTACAGACCTAAAATCGAGGCGCCTCATCCAACAACCACATAGGTGAAAAGTATATAAATGTCAGGGTTGGTAAGTCACTGACACCACCAAAGCTAGAAAGAAACGTCGTGCTCTCCCTGCAGTCCGTATCCCGTTTTTGACTCATACCGAGGTGTGAGGCTCGCGAATTCACGTTATACACAAAGCTGCCACGTAGGCCGTGCTTTGATCATCAACCACAAGACTCTGCTTTTCAACAAAAGCCTTGATCATTGCATCTTAGCGTGCCACACAAGCAATTCATGCCATGCGACTGATGTCCATCGATATACAACCTCTGAGCTCGTACGTCTCAGAGAAGGGCGTTAAGCAAAAGAATAAATTCTCCGCCGCTAAACAGATGTATATTTAATAGAAATCAATCAACACAGAATAAAATCCAATGTGAGACACACAATCCATTTACAAGTTCGTTCTGGGTCTGAACGAAACCGGAGGCACTTTCCTCGCATACCCATCCATCTCCAAGTACGTCTGGACGACCACCAACTATTTCCATCCTCTTGGGTGTACAGCCCAATCAGGATCGTTAGTAATTATCCAAACGATGTGAAGACTTCCGGTCTTCGACCACCGTCTTCATCTTCGACATATCGTCGAATCGGTTATTCAGAATGGGTATAAACCCGGCCTTTTAGAATAACCCGCGTATATTAAAAACAAATGTTACACAAACACAACATACGCCTCATTCCCATTCAGAATATTCTTAGGGAAAGGTTCCCATTAATTTTATCCAAGATAAATTCTTTAAAATTTATCCTTTAATCTTCCTTTGGATGTCATTTCAAACCAAATTATGGTTTTTCCCAAACTAGTCGAGATTAGTGAACCGTACCGAAGTAATTATTTATTTTATTTCCCAATCCCAACCTATTCATCCCATGAAGCAAAACTGGCAATACTCCATATCTAACACCACGGTGTTGTCGGTAAAATTAATTACCATTTCACGTTCAAATTTAATTAAAGATTTAACTATCGCTTTGGAATAAAACTGGTAATACTCCATCCTCGCTCACTTTCTAATTTTGATAATTTAAATTACCCATTCTCATTTCAATTTAATTGCAGATTCATTAAAACTCCTTTTACTGGGTTAAAGAACTAGTGTCATTTAAAACACAGTTCACGATAAACCCAAATCACATTCTATTTATTATCGGGTTAAAGAACTAGTGTTATTTGAAACACAGTTCACGATAAACCCATGAATCAATTCTATTTACAACCCATTTCAAATCCAATTTATTTATTTAAAAATAAATGGGTTTTAATTTTAGTTCAAAACTAGTTCATTTCGATAAAAATCTATTTTTATCTTTTCAAACATGGAGTTTTCCATCCCAATTTTTCCCAAATCATTTCTTATGATTTGATACAAATTATTACTATTTTTAATAATTTTATCAACGCCCGTACAGTCGATTTCCATCAACGGCCATCGAACTACACTTACAGCGACCTTTTTCGAATTTGATTTGGACGTATCTCCAAATCCAACCGTTAGATTTCAAATTTCTAATATTCGTTAGAAAGCTCTTTTCGATACGAACCCAACGGTTCCTGTTTTAGGAGAATCCGACAGTCGGATCTCCAGTAATATCCATTCGAAGTCAATGGTCGAAATTCGCGAACTGCCGCGGCCCGGCGCGTTCTATTCAGGCCATTATATTATATATATAATATATATTTCGTCGATTTCTTTTTAAAACGAATTTTATAAATAGTTTTAAATTCGTTTCAAAAAAAATTTCAACTTCCATTTCAATTCAAATCAAAATTGAATTTTTCTTTATAAATTCGTTTAAAATTCATTTCTATTCAATTCAAATTTCAAGTCAATTTGAATTCATTTCAATTCGAATTCGTTTTCAATTCAATTCAATTCGAATTCGTTTTATATTCAATTCATTTCGAATTGGTTTTCTATTCGATTCAATTCAAATTAGTTTTCTATTCGATTCAATTCGAAATCGTTTCTTATTCAAATCAATTTGAATTCGTTATATATTCAATTCATTTCGAATTCGTTTTATATTCAATTCAATTCGAATTTGTTTTCTAATTAAATCAAATTCGTTTTCTATTCAATTCAATTTGAATTTCATTTTCTAATTAAATCAAATTCGTTTTCTATTCAATTCAAATCAGATTCGTTATATATTCAATCGAAATCAAATTCGTTATATATTCAATTGAAATCAAATTCGTTTTCTATTCAAATCAAATCAAATTCGTTATATATTCAATTGAAATCAAATTCGTTTTCTATTCAAATCAAATCAAATTCGTTATATATTCAATTGAAATCAAATTCGTTTTCTATTCAAATCAAATTTCATTTCAAAATATTCGATTTCGAAATCACTTTTCAATATTCATTTCAAAATGAATAAAATCGATATAAATATCGTTCACGTCAAAATGGCGTCAATCTAATCAACACGGCTTCATATATTTCTATTTTCAAATATTCTATTTCAAATATTTCTTTTTCAAATATTTCTATTTCAAATATTCTATTCAACAAATGAATATTTATTTTTGTCAACACACGACTAATCTCAACGAATGAGTACTGTCCACGTGTGACTATTTTTGTTATTTAATATATTTTATAAGATTTAGGGTATCTATAGTTTGATATCAAATCAGACTCCAACCGTAAATTAGTAAGAGAACGATTCCCTAAATATTAACCCCGAAGGCCGAAACCAACATCAGATCAATATCCAGGAGACCACTCATCTTATCTATCTTCCAGTTCATTTCTGATTTCATATATGATAAAGATGTAAATTTTATTGTTAAAATATTTCGTTCAACACATGACTAATCTCAACGGATGAGTACAGTCAACACATGAACCTTTATTTTATAGTGATAAAGATATAAATTTTATTGTTAAAATATTTCGTTCAACACATGACTAATCTCAACGGATGAGTACGGTCAACACATGAACCTTTATTTTATAGTGATAAAGATATAAATTTTATTGTTAAAATATTTCGTTCAACACATGACTAATCTCAACGGATGAGTACGGTCAACACATGAACCTTTATTTTATAATATTCTTTATCTTCTAAATTGGAATGAGGCCCAATCAATTACCATATAACGTTAATTATATGGATTCCATACACACATGTATAAAATAGCAACGATAAATAATCAACCATCATCCAAAGTGCACTACACTGTATAAGCATCAAATATAGATATCTAACGCTTATAACAGCCTGTCAATCAATCGATCGACATATTGAATCAATCAGGATGAGTGAACTTCAAATTTCATCCTAACACCCGTGTAGGGTTTCAAACAATCAAACACAGATTTTAGTTGTGCAGTTGGGCGATGTGTAAAATTTATCGTCCCAATCAATGTCCTTCAAATAGGTGTACATAAACAAACCGTCCGGTTTGTAAATGAATATTTTATTTCATTCACTTCCACGTTAAAAATTATATTCTTAATGATAAGACATATTATTTCATCACATGAATTTCTATTCAGTTCATTCTTTAAATAAAATGATATTTTTATTTTTCTAACTTATTTTAGAAAATTTCGGCGGCATAACGGCACGATACTAGAAACGGGACAAGGCCTAGCCTTATCCCCGGTCTAGTGAAGGCCCACGCCATTCACACATCAATCAAATCCATTCCATTTCACCAAACAATTCAATTCAAACCAAATAAACTAACCAACTACACAACCAAACAATTTAACAAACAAGCCATCCATGGTCTGTGGATGACGGGTGTCGGGTGCTACTAAACACCGTCTGCATCCTAGTATATATATATATATATATATATATAACTAGAAAAAGAAATTGAGGAGTGAGAAATTCTCATCGAAAGCTATCCCAACTTCACGACACTTCATTTATAGAAATCTTCATTGTTCTCGCCTTTTATCGCTTTCGTTGCCCGTAGCCACTACATATATAAAAATCACATTTTTATATTACTGCCATGTATATAAAAATCATATTTTTATAATTGCTCCATATGGATAAAAATTCTATTTTTACTTCGATGCTATATAATAAAGATTATATTTTTATACCGGTTTTATATGAAAAGATTATATTTTTATCGACGCTACAATATAGAAAATATTATATTTTTATCGACGCTACTATATAGAAAAGATTATATTTTTATCGACAAGGCGACTTCATAAAAAATCTCAATTTTCTTTTTCTAATCAGACAATAAAAAATCAATCTTTTCCTTTCAATATAAAAATATAAACTTTTCTTATATAAAATTATGAACTTTTCTATTATCTTCTTCATTAAAAATCGTATTTTTATAACTTCAAATTCATACTAAAAATCGTATTTTTATATATCGCTCTTTTCATTAGAAAAATGTGAGCTTTTCAAATATAAAGATCCAACTTTTATAGCGAATTCATATTTATAAAAATAAAAATTTTATACGCTATTCAAATAAAAATCGAATTTTTACTTCGCTATTCAATATATAAAAATCGAATTTTCACTTCGTTGTTCATATAGTAAAGATTATATTTTTATATTTCACATATGCTAAAAATCATATTTTTATTCTTTTTATAATATAAAAATTATATCTTTAACCTTTCTATATAATAAAAATTATATTTTAAACTTCTCTATATTATAAATATTATATTTTTATTCGGTGCTTGCATATAGAAAATCATTTCTTTTTTTCCTACTAATAAAAATTGAACATTTAACCTCATAAAAATCATGTTTTTATATTTCCTTTCAAACAGTAAAAATCATGTTTTTACTCTAATTAAAAATTGGATCTTGTTCTCTAAAACTAATGGGTTTAAATTTCTATAACTAACCACTTTAAATAAGAATAAATAAATTAACTAATGACTCACCGGAGAAGGGGGGAGGAAAACTGTCGTGGTCGGAGCAAGGGAGGGGAATTGGCTTCGCCGCCGTTGCGAGGAGGAAGGGGGGGAAGAAATTGACGGTGGACAGCGGCCAAGGGAGGGGTTACGGCGGAAGAAGAGGGTTTTGGGGGTACGAGCTTCAGGGGGTCGCGGTTTCGTGGGCTAGGTCGAGATGGAGGAGGGAAACGATCGTGGAGAGGGAGTTGCGGAGGTGGTGGCTCCGCGCGCGGATGCGCCTCCGACGAGGGTGGGCAGCCTGGGGCGGATCGCGTTCGTTCTTCCCTTTTTTTTTTCTGTAATGCATCGATCTGAAAGGGGGGGGGCAGAGGGGTAATAGGGAGAGGAAGGTAGTTTTATTTTATTTTTATTTATTTATTTATTTATTTATTTAATCCCAAAGAGTTGACTTTTACATACGACCTCTAAACGAGGCCCACCGCCTGTCGTCCATAGCGTTTTACCCCCATTCCGAACACAATGGGATATGTATCGTAGGCTGATTCGATCGTTTCGATCATTTTTCGTCAAAATCAACATATAACTCTATATATTGAATTTGAACGCGCATTTCAATTTACCGGGGTCACATACGAACTCTAAAAATTCCAGAAAAATATTTTCTAACTTCGTATTGACGATACGGTCCTAACTAAACTAGTTTCGTCGAATTCTGAGACCGTTGGAAAAATGGCCATTTTCCAGTCGATTAAAATCAATTGAAACTGGTCAAACTCGTTTTCCTTTGCCATGCTCACATATTGATTCAAAAAATTATGAAATTTGGAATCTAGCAATAATTTGACATCACGGATCCAACAAAAGTGGTTTCGTCGAAATCCGAGGTCGTTTGCAAAATTCCCATTTTTAAGGGCCTGAATTCCATAGCGACTATTCAGACTTTTCAACTGGACATATATTTTGATTCCCGCTATGAAATTTCGATTTTTCGGATTTGTTGGAAAGATGTTATCAATCAGATCCAAATTTTTTTGGTTTCATTAAAATCCGGATTGTTTTGCACCCGGTACATTCAATTGAAGTTTGAAATCGAATTATCGAACTACCGCACCATTTTCAATTTTATTTATAATTATATATAATTATTTATATTCTAACGACGACGTATATAATATATACGTTCGAATTATATTCAAAATAAATTTCTCGTCGATATTATTTAAAATAATCTATTTTAAATATTCAAAATTCGTCGAAGTTGCCAAAATAAAAATTTTAAACTGGTTCAGAATTTCCGGGTTATTACAGTATTGCTTATCAATTATGAATTATTAAATGCTTTCCTAAATTATTATTATTATTATTGATTATAAATATTTTGTAGTCATTATTAATTGATAATTATTTCAATTAATCACTAAATACTAAATATCAACCCACAAGTATTCAATATTATTAATTATTTAATATTAGCCTTAATTACTATCATTTATTTTTTACAAGGCTTTATTATCATTTACTGATAATTAATTATTAATGAATAGTTATTAAAAATTAATTATTAAATATCTAATATTCCTTCTTAATTATCAAATATTATTTATTACTCAAATATTAGATATCAAACATTAATTATTGAATATTGAATTGTATATATTCAATATTAACTATTGGTTATTAATTATATATATTACTCATTAAATGTAATTAATAATTATAATTTAATAATTTAATAATTATTAATAGTTAACTGTAAGTATTAATTATATGTTATTAATTAAAATATTTAGGCTGAAACCATTATGTTCACTTGGATTTTTGTTGGCGATTAATAGATTTTGCTTAAATGGTTACATAATTACTTAAAGCTCATGTATAGGACAAAGGCCGTAAACTAAATTTGCAAGAATGAAATTGATTTTTTTTTGTTTTATATCTTTGTTGCAACTGGCTAAATTGAACAATTTTTAGAAATAAGTTTACTAAAATTGTTGGAGATTTTGGTAGTTAAAAATATTTTTGTTACAGTTGGTAAGAAAGCTAAGTTGCTAACGTACATTTTTTGTAACACCCCGTATTTTAACAACACTAAACACCGTATGAAGAAGTTATGAGGGTTTGAAGTTTGTATACGAGCAAGAGAATTATATATATATATATATATACATATAAGTCCAAGAATTCAAAATCAGGTCCAGAAAGTTCAAAAAAATTAAAGATTCTAGAATTCGGAGCGAGCGGGAAAATCCCCACCTATGGGAGTCGACCCCTAGGTCGACCCCCCAAAGGGGGTGTCGAACCAGGGTCAACTCCCTAAGGGGTAGGTTGAGCCCCCTAGGGCTGACATGGCTAAGTCGGTTTGGAGGTTGACAGCTATAAATACAGGCTCATTTCTCTTGTTTTCTTCAATGGAAATCAATGGAGGCATAAGTGGCGATGGTGCCTGAACTGAACCAAAACCCTTTTTTCTTCTATAATCAAATTTAGAGATTCAAGCGTAGATCTGAGATTCACCAACTATTTTCTTCTCCTTCTATTGTTCTAGATCCAAACGCTGTAAGTTTTCAGTTGCCTTTAGATTTAAATAAATAAAAGTAAACATGATATGATTGTAAATTTGGATCTATGCCTGTGACAGAGTCATACCAGAACTGTAGTAATTTGTGAATCCACGACATTGTAATTTGGATCTATGCCTGTGACTGAATCATATCAGATCTATTGTAATTTGTGAATCTATGACATTTTGAATTGACTATGACTTGGATCTCAACCCTTATCATGTCATATCCATTTTTAATTATGGATCTAATTTGTTATTTGGATCATCTTATCATATTGTGGTCAATTTAGATCTGTCATTAGTTAGACATCAAAACCTTTATTTATATCTAATCATGCTTATTATGACATCCCTACAATTAGAACCTGTTTTATCATCACAAGTTCACTGATTGTTCTTATATGTCCATCCTATTATTATGCCATTATATGCTTGTGTTAGTTTGTTAGAATAAACATTTCTATCATCTTCCCTTCACCCTTTCCCTTTTAATTTTATATAGCCAGGCTATTTTTGAGTCTTGGCATGCCGCTTAATTATGCGACTACGTTAATTTGGGAATGAGGAGAAAAACATTGAAATTGGGCACATCTTATGAATTAGGAATTTGGGAATAATTGGTAAAAAAGTAGAAATTGGCATAATTTGAACAATGTACATGTATATGAATTTGGACATATAATTTACAATAAACATAATTGGGGAAAAAGGAGCATGAAACTCGTAACCTATAACGACATAGGAATATTTGCTAATAAGGAAATGCCTAGGATTACGGTAATTAGAACTATAATTGCGCCTAGACACGAGGTTAGATTGCACTTATGGTAGAAGTCTTCCCGGACCTGCCCGACATATCTAGCGACCACAAGTGGTGAATCTAATCTGAGAGGTCTAGGTACACAAATACGAGATGTGCTAAGAAACAAGGTTATGCCCGGTTTGTGGAATAAGTCTATCCGGACTCGCCCGTCATGTCCAGCATCCACAAATGGTAGGTTTAATGTGGGAGGTCTAGCATACTATAACCGTAAATGAAAATATGGTAATAAACCATAAATACTTAACCTGGTTGAGTCCATAGGGATTGTATGAATATAAACTTAAGTTGGGTTTGAGTGAATTTGGTTGAACAGTGGGTGGGTTAAGTAAATATGAGGGTGTGGTAATATTTACATATAGGCCCACAAACTTAACCTAATAAGGTTGTGTAATTAAAGACACCAAGTTGTATACATAACCAATGGAAATATTAAAATTATGTAATTAAAGACACCATTTTAGGGTAAGCATAACTTGTTGAAATGGTAGGGTTGTGTAATTAAAGACATCTAGTGGTATACATAATCAATGGAAATCCTAGTGGGGATACAAGACAAGGGGGAGAGCTTGTATCATATTGTATGGGACCCATTTCAGACAGTAACCCATATACAATATCAATACGAGTACTCTGTCCTAGGTTGGAGTTGAGACACGCTTACTGGGCTGATTGTAAGAGATCCAAATGTGGAGGATGGTGTGGACAGCGCAAACCGGTCGGGTCATGTGCGTGCATGGGCCGGACAAAGGGGGATAAGACAACCGTGACAGGTATGGTTGTGCATATCGGTGAAGGGTTGTCACTACAGGACGTGATACATCATATGGTGGGGCCGACATAGAGTATCTACGCGGAGTAGGGAGCCAATCGATTAAGGTAGTGGTTAACAAGGTTTTAAATCTCGGATATCGGTCGTGTTTCGTCTTGGGGATTTTATAGACTCGGTCTTGTACTGGGGGAGATCTCGGACGAGATGAGTCTAACTCGAGAGTTCGTCTCGGATTTTCGTCTTGAGTTTGAATGTTCATATCGGAACAATCTCGGGGTACATGATATGTTAAAAATGATATTTTAACAAAATGATTTTTATGAATGCTATCAAAAACATAGTAACTTAAACTTAAAATGCAAAATAACTTTATTATTCTTTATTTTCGAAAGATCATTCATACTCTAAATCGTAATATGCTTAAAACAGAATATTGTTAGACAGGAAACATTAAAAGGATCCAAAACATTAAAAAATTCAGCATAGATAGACCATAAAATACATAATTTCATAAGTAAGATGTATGTAAAAAGACGAATACAAAAATCATAAGCATTGTAAAAAATATACGAACATACAATATAGTCATTTAACATGCAAAATGTAAAATAACAAAAGATTGATATGGCTAAATCTGAGTTTTTTAATTATAGTTCTAGTTCAAGCAAAAATTTAAATTTTAACCAAAAAAACTAAGATCTCGGATGATATTCCAGTATTTCATCTAGGTCGCTATATCGTTCGATATTGCAATATCTCGGGTGATATATTCGAAAGGAGATTTAGAGTGATATTTCTTGTTTTGTTTTCGGAAGGAGCCCAAAACGAGATCTCGGAGGAGATCGCAGGCGATATTTGCGAGATTTGAAACATTGGTGGTTAGGATACATTGGGATGTATGCCTAAGTCTACCATCTTATAGTTGTTGGGGTCTTCTCATTCTGGTTATACTAGTATTAGTGCAGAGTAATCTTTAGAGAAGCATACACTCTATCATGGTTACCTTGCCATACCTGCCTTATATGTTGTTATCTCTCTCTTATCCACTTTATATGCCTGTCATGCTACTTTTACTTATTTACTTGCTAAAAGTAACTAGACTCGCCAGAGTTTATGTTTGACCTTTTTGATTTCCTCTTCTTTCTTCCGTTTCCCCCCATGTTCTCAGGGTGGGAATACTCAGGCTTGACCATGATTCTGTTTACATTTTTCTAGAGCTGCTTAGATGTATGGCTCAAGCTCCTATCCTTGTTGCTGTAGCAATATTTTATTTGAGGAAATTTTCTTCTTTTATGTACTCTGATGTTTTAAAGTACAAGACAGCAGTTTCAATGATTTAATGGTTTTTATGTATTTCAGACATGTGATGTTTTAGACCACGTTGCTTTATGTTAAATAAAGTTTTTTTAAAATTCCGCTGTCATTTTTATATCCTTCTTGTAATATTTCTGTTTCTGCTTACCTATAATGTTTCATGAAACTTAATGCATTCCTTTTGTGAGTGACATTAACGGACGTGGGGTGTCATACTTGGTATCAGAGCTGAAGGTTACCAGATTAGATAAAAGTTTTTGAAAATTATTTTCAAAAAGGCTTTAAAAGAAAGCATTTTTCAAAAAGAAAAGTCTGTTTTGAAAAACATATTCCCCAAAGCCATATGTAATTTCCTTCGGTCCTTTGTCTAAATCTCTTTCCTTTTTGTTTCAGCATGTCTAGGGAACCTAATATTCCAGATACGATACCAGGCTGGTTCTGTAGGTATCTAGAAGCCACGGTGGTTGCCGGTGGGCAAGCTGACGTTCCTCCCCCAGTTGTACCCGTCGTTCCTCCTCCACCTCCAAGAGAAGATAATTTCGCTAAGATCTACAAAGATTTCTGTGCCATGGGAGGGAAGCCATTCTGTGGAACCGAAACATTCGTAGAGGTATGGAATTGGCTCAAGGAGACCGATGACTTGTTCGTAATCTTTGAAGTGGGAGATCGGAGAAAGATTTAGTTAGTTGCTTGGCTACTGAAAGATGAAGCTTCATTTTGGTGGGAAGTTACCTAAGCTGGACGTCCGGTAGAGACATGGGTTGATTTTAGGATGAGGTTTGAAATGAAATTTCTTTCCCAAGCCGAGAAAAGCATGCAGATGGAGAGTTCTTGACACTCGATCAAGAAAACATGACTGTCAAAGAATATGTGAACAAATTTAACCAGCTAGCAAGGTTTGGATCGGAATTGGTAAATAGTCCACATAAGAAAATCTTGTGATTGCAAAAGGGATAAATGAACCCCTTCATGGGTTAGCTGTGTCCCACATTCCAGTGGGTGCTACTTTTCAAAGGATTGTTAATATGGCCTTGATGCATGAGGAAGACAAGGGAGAAAAGAAGGAAGTAAAAGTTGAAGAAACAACGCAAAATAAAAAGGTATGTCCTAAGAAAGGATAGCAGCAACTTAACAACTAAAGAAGGGTGGAAAAAATGACAAGGGTAAAGATAAGAGGAAATGTCACAGTTGTGGACGAGAGGGTCACTTGGTCAAAGACTGTAAAAGAAGGAAAAATTCTTGCTTCAATTGTGGAGAGGTCGGACACTTTGCTTGGGAGTGCCCGAAGAAACAGGGACAAGATCAAAGGGAAGGAGCTTTTGGAGGGCAGGTGAAGGCTCATGCGACCAGTGCTCCGGATAGAGATAGGAAAATTTCTGTGGAAGGTTTTATTTCTATTTCCAGTCATCTTATTAGAACTATTTTTGATTCTGGCACTTCACATTCATTTATATCTACTTCTGTGGTTGAATATCTGCACTTAAATACTAGTATGATAGTGGATCCCGTTATTGTTTTAAACCTCATTGGTGGTTCGGCTCATTTATCTGTGATTTGTCGGGGTTTGAGAATATCTTTGTTAGGCATCGAGTTTGAGTTCGATGCATATGTGCTCGGTTTTATCGGTTACGGTTTGATTCTAGGGATGGATTGGCTAGCCATGTATGTGCCATTCTAAATTGTGAGAAGAGGGTGGTTAGGCTTTTGACTTGTCTTGGGAGGACCCTCGAGATTTCTTGTGACCCGCAAGGGTCGGTTATGCTTAGTTTCTTAGAGTCTCTAGATGCATCTATCGATGATCTGCAATCTGTTCCAGTAGTCCGAGATTATCCTGATGTTTTTGATGAGGTACGGTGGTTACCTGTGAGGCATGAAATAGATTTTCGCATATATTTGGTAGATAATGCAAAGCCAGTTGCATTGCTCGTGCGCCATATGGCTCCAAGGGAAAGGAGGGAGTTGAGTAAGCAAGTAGGAGAGCTACTTGAGAAAGGATTTATCAGGTGAAGCATATCTGAGTGGGGTGCTCCAGTATTATTCGCAACGAAGGTGGATGGTTCGCTTCGGTTGTGCGTGGACTATAGAGAATTGAATAAGCTCACCAAGAAGAACATGCACCCACTTCCGAGGATAGATGACTTGTTCGACCAACTTGTTGGTGCCTTGGTATTATCTCAGTTAGACCTGACCACGGGGTTTCATCAGTTGAGGGTGGCTGAGGATAGTATAAATAAGACCTCTTTTAGGACTCTAGATGGTTTCTTTGAATGGCTCGTAATTCCTTTTTGGTTGACGAATGCACCCGCCTAATTTGTTGATCTGACTTGTAGGGTGTTTCGGGAGTTTCTAAATAAATTTATCATGGTCTTTGTTGATGATATCATGATCTTCTCAAAGAGTGAGGAAGAGCACGCCCAACATTTGAGGGAAGTTTTGAAAACTCTATGTGCGCATCAGCTTAAGGCAAAATTCTCCAAATGCCACTTTTAGAGAAAGGAGGTGAGATTCCTAGGGCATGTGGTTTCTAAAGAAGGGATAGCAGTAGATCCCACAAAGGTGGTTGTAGTTCAAGGCTGGCAGATTCTAAAGAATGCAACAGAGGTGAGAAGCTTTTTGGGGTGAGCAGACTATTATAGGAAGTTCATTAAGGACTTCGCAACAATATTAGCCCCATTCACTAGACTAATGAAGAAGAATTTGGCGTTTTCATGGTATATAGATTATGATGCTTTCTAATAACTAAAGAAGGCTCTGACAACAGCCTCAGTCTTGACCTTGCCCGATGGGAATAAGGTGTTTACAGTATACACCGTTGCATGCGGTACGGGACTTGGTGCAGTGCTGATGTAGGAAGGAAGGGTAGTATGTTATGGAGGAAGATAGCTAAGAGTACATGAGAAGAACTACCCAACTCATGATTTAGAGCTAGCTACCATAGTATTTACGCTTAAGATGTGGCGTCACTATTTGCTTGGAGAGAGGTTCGAGTTGTACACCGATCATAAATCTCTCAAGTATTTATTCTCGCAGAAGGATCTTAATTTAAGGCAACAAAGGTGGATGGAGTTCCAAGCTTCTTATGATTTTGAGATTGCTTATACTCCTGGCAAGGGTAATGTGGTGCCATATGCACTGAGTAGGCAGAGGATGGCTTTAAGTCCTCTGTTTGTGGAAAGGAAAAGCTTGGAGTTCATATCGACCTTTGATTTTAGACCCTCCACCGAGCTTTTTCCTGATTAGTTTGCATCACTAGAGATATGACCTACACTTATGGATTAGATAGGAGCTTCGCAGCGAGACGATCCACAAATTTCAGATATTTTAGATAGGCTCGGTAAAGGGGAGACTTCTAGTCACCTCAATAAATATTCCATTGACGACAAAGGGTGGTTGCGACGAGATGGAAGGCTTTGTGTTCCTCAAACTGGAAGTTTACTAAAGGCAATCCTAGAAGAAGCCCATCATTCTAAGATGACTATTCATCCAGGCAGTGATAAGATGTATAAGGACATGAAGAGGGTTTTCATTTGGGCTGGGATGAACAATGATGTAGCAGAATTTGTTTCTCAATGTTTAGTTTGTTAGCAAGTCAAAGCTAAGCAAAAGAAGCCCGGTGGATTACTTCATCCTTTGGAGGTTCCACAGTGGAAGTAGGAGAGCATCTCTATGGACTTCATAGTTGGGTTGCCTAGATCAAAGAAAGACAACACCAGTATTTGGGTGGTAGTAGATAGACTTAATAAGAGCGCCCATTTCATTCCAGGTAAGAGCAAGAGAACGGCAGCATGGTTGGCAGCAGTATATGCTCGAGAGATAGTCCGTCTTCATGGAGTACCTTCCAGCATTGTAAGTGATCGCAACCCCATCTTCACTAGTGAGTTTTGGAGGAGTTTGCAAGGAGCATTAGGTACGCAGTTATGTTTAAGCACCGCTTATCATCCTCAGACCGATGGGCAGACGGAGCGGGTTAATAGAGTTCTAGAAGATATTTGGAGATTGTGTATCCTAGACTTCGGAGGGACTTGGGAATAACATCTTCCTTTAGTAGATTTTGCCTATAACAACAGTTATCAATCTAGCATTGGCTTGGCACCCTTCAAGTGTTGTACGGACGCCCCTGTAGGTCACCAACTTATTGGTAGGAATCTGCATTACTTGGACCAGATATGGTTAGAGAAACGTCCGAAAAGATTGATCTTATTAGACGGAGAATGAAGGCCGCTCAAGATAGGAAGAAATCCTATGCTGATAAGAGAGGGGCTGACATTGAATTCGAAGTAGGAGATATGGCTTTCATTAAAGTATCACCTCTGAGGAATGTGGTTCGCTTCGGATCTGTAGGGAAACTGGCTCCAAGTTTTGTAGGATCATTTCCCATAACAGAAAAGATTAGCCAAATGGCCTACAGAGTAAAGCTGCCAGAGAGACTATCCGCGTTCATGAGGTTTTCCATGTTTCTCACTTGTGGAAATGTTTGCATGATATCGCGAAAGTAGTTAAGCAAAGTGTACTGGAAGAAGTAGAGGTGGAACGGGAGGCAACAGTCAGACGAGTTCCTTCCCGTATTTTTGGAGCAGAAGTTATGAGGCTACGCAATAAAGAAATCAAGTTGGTGAAGGTTCAGTGGGGAAATAACCCAGAGGAGTAACTTGGGAGACTGAAGCACTACAACAAAATGACCCTATTACAACGGTGAAACACCGTTGTAATATACATTTTACAACGGTGGGCAAACCGTCATGTATTAAGAAGTTGTAATAGACTAATATCTTTTACAACTTTTTTGCACTGTTGCAACACCGTTGTAATATGTATATTTTACAACTTTTTTCCACCGTTGTAATAAACTTTATTACAACAGTTGTGCACCGTTGTAATAAAATCTACTACAACTGTTATGCACCGTTGTGATTGACATTTGGGTTCTAAAAAAAATAAAAAATCTTTTGCAACTGAAAAGAACAATACACTAAATATAGCAATACTCCATAAGCAAATCCGATGTTACATTTATCTGCAAACTAATTTATTAAAATACTCAAATATTCAGTATTAGAAACAATAAGTTTTAGACAACATTTCATACATTATTACATGTTTGACCGTTACAAAGCAACTTAGTACAAGCACAAGTTATCCACAAAAAATTGCATATCCTACGGGAGTACACTAGTCGAAGACAAGGAAATCTTTATGCCATGTATCTTTTTTGTGCAAGTTCACTACAGTGATCAAACCTATTGCATAAGACCATGTCTTTTGCTTGAAAAAAAGAACAAAAAGTGTTTTTTTAAGCCAACAATACCAAAACTTAACAATAATGCTTTACGTACCTGATAGCATGAGTTGCATGTGGTCCAAAGTCTCTTTTTAAACAATTGGATGTTGCACAATCTCTAAAAAAAGAGCATCTGCACTTAGACTTTTAGAAAACAAATTAGCAGATGATACTATTGACATGGTAGCTAAATCCATTAATAAACAAATTCATCATTTAATCCAAACTTTCTAACCTGTGAATGAAACATTGCCATACTAAAACAGTAACATGTTAAGGCTACTGCATCTCCTCACTGCCAAACTTACACCGTAGAGCAATGAAGAAAACTAATACTAAAATACATAGCAGAATATTACAAAGAAGTAGCTTAAGCTTACTGCATCTCTTCACTAAAATAACAGACAGCTATCATAGTAAATATAATATAAACTACTAACTTAATAAAACAATAAATACAGGGATCAGTCTAATAAGGATTGATGCATAAAGGAACGCATTGCATTTACGAAAAGCACATACTAATAAGGTTTTATTTCAGATTACCACACGGACGTAAAATCATTGAACTTACGTGCTAACAGTAGACGGTCGGTACAATCTAAGAATAATCCACATCTATTTTGTCAACAAGAGGTGTAGCATAACCTGAAACAAATTTAACAAACAATCAACCTTAACAATCTGAAATATAACTAAAACATTGACAAATAAGTAGCTAAAACCTTTAAGACCAGCAGTAAATAAAACAAGATCTCCAATTCACTAATCTTGTGCAAGAATTCTCTTAACCCTGGCCTCTCAAATACAGTTACATGATTTACTTTTGGGTTTTCTTCTAGATCTTTCTCCGAAGATAAGCACTCAAGCTCAAAACAATTAACACCAGCACTGATCGCGTGATTTTTAATTATGTCAGGAAAGTAAGATGTCTCATATGCACAAACTAAAGTCTTATCTAAGTCCAAAACTATCTGCACGTATTAAATACATAAAATTTTTAATCAAGCAAGGGGATATCAGACAAGACAATAAGACAAGTACGTAAATAATTAAGTCAGGTTCATCAATTTGAAATCAATAATCTTTCCTGTTAGATAACATAATTATGTTGAAGGTAAATTTCCCATTATCATACTATTACTGATCAATTGTTATCACTTTCAAATCAAGTCAGCGTACTAGTGTAAATGGTACAATAAAGATAAATTTGATATTTATAATAGTATTCTTTCAAAGGCAATGGTAACAGTAATTTATCAATCTATTTATAGATTTAATTTATATTTCAAAGGGAAACAAATCAAAAAAATAGTTTTGGAATCTAGTTTAAATTATGTTGACACAGTTATCATTCCCATTAACATATTATTACGGATCAATTGCTATCGTTTTTAAATCAAGTCAGCGTACTAATGTAAATGGTACAATAAAGACAAATTTGATATTTGTAGCAGTATTCTTTCAAAGGCAACGGTAACAGTAATTTATTAATATATTTATAGATTTAATTTATATTTCAAAGGGAAACAAATCAAAAGAAATGGTTTTGGAATCTAGTTTAAATTATGCTAACTGCAATCTTTTTTAACCAACTGACAGATGAAATGTATAATGAAGAAGCAATACACCATAAAAATACCATAGTATCCCTGTTGTTAGATGTCAAACATGCATAAAGACAAAACCATAAACATGTAAAGTGATTCAAAAGGCACACCAGATTTCATATTCTAGTGTGATGCTCAAGTTTTTTGGTGCACATAGCCTACAGTATAATTGCTATTCAAATCTTTTTTGTTTTCAGTGAACCATGATGTTTTTATTTATTTGTTGATGGAATGCTGCTAGATTTTGCTCCGTGCATGGGGTAAACAGTACATTGCTTTATTCAATTTAGTCCCAAATTGTTCCAGAGCAAGCGCCCCTCTAAAATACACGCACACAAAAGCCCTTCTAACCAAAAAATGGAGTCCATTACCGTAGGTCATGCTGAATACTGTCTAAACTCAGTTGGTTTTGTGAAACAAGAGCTATGGCCCTGTTAGCAAAAGAGCACAAAATAGACCTACACTTAAAACAATGCCAATTCACATAGCTTGCAGGCAAATGTGCCCTCTAAATGACTGAATAACTTCCATTAAATTAGCTCACACATCCTAAATCTGATTATGATAAAAGAAAATTTTAAATCAAGGCAAACATGTGGTTTCAGAACAATTTATTGGAAAGTCACCCAAAAGTTAAATTTAGCATTAAAAAGTGTTGTTTTGGGAAGTTTTATTTGTGTCGAGTGTCATTTGCAATCCAATAATTCCGTCAACCCAGAGCAAACCACAACAGTAAAAGAAAAATATTGTCCAAACAAATATGAAAGCAAACATAGCCTTACCAATGCCTAAGGGATATCAGATCACAAGTAAATCCGTCATGGTAGTTGTTCCGAAGGAAACAGCCAAGCCCCAATATGTCAAGTAAAGCAAGTCAAATTCCGAGCCAAACTCATGAGGAAACTTCCATTCAACCACTAATACCCTAGCTTAGACACGATCATCGATAAATCCATCTAGTAACCAGTACCAGTTAAGGTTGGTCTAGCTATCTAGGCAGGCGAAGGGATTGGCAAACCGAAGAGTAGGTTTGACAAGAAACAATAATGAAAATTGAATCGGAGAGTAAAAAAGATAGTAGAGGATGCGATTAACTTAGGAACAGACTAAATAAGGTGGAGCCACTACTAGATCTGAGGCGGAGATGAAGGGTTACTGATAGGTTTTACAAAGAGATCGGTTCTTACAGCAGTGAGGATACAAGGAAGATGTGGAAAGTTGATAAAGAGATCAAATAAAGTAAGATAAGAAGAGAGGCGGTGGTGAAAAAAATCGGATTAGGGTTTGAAGGTGAGGCGAGGTTTCTTATTGGGTTGGATTCGGGGGGAGAATATTTAAAGATGAGTGAAATTGAAGATACGATGGGAGAGGAGAGAGGGTGCACGCTGATTAATACTGAAAAGTAATTTGGGAGCCAAAAATTTGGTTCTGGAGCCTAAAACAAATCTCGTTTCGGAGTCGAAATTTCACTTTGGAGCGAACGAAAATTTGTCTGCTCCAGCAAAAAGCATGTATTTACTGTTGTTCGTTGCAAAAATACAACAAACGGGATATGTTAGAGCCAAAATTGCAGTCTCTATTTAAATTTTGTATTTTGCATTGACACAAACAACCTATTTTCTTTCAGAGTCAGTTTTTTATTGATTATAATGAAAATTTCATCCAAATTTATAAAATCAAAAGTCAAAATTAATAAATAAAAATTATATTAAATATAATATGAATTACTTGAGAATTATATTTTATTTAAATAATAAATATTACTTATAAACAATTGCTATGATCAATTATTACCTATTTCTTCAAAGTTATAATTGAATTCCAACTATTAAAAGTTAATTATTATGTAAATGTTATTGATTATATACGATTAAATATTTAATAGTAATTTTTAAAAAGTAACTATTATTTATTAATCATCAATTAAGCGGTTTTTATCTAATCTAGTAGTAATTAATAGTAATTGGTATTAATTTGTAAATTTGTTATTAAATTTGAATTATTCTTAAATGTTAATATTACTAATTATTAAATATAAGTTGTTATTAATATTTAATAGGTCTCTAATACAAGAAATAGAAAAAAGAGTTACTAAAAATAAGTTTAGACAACTTTCTAATTTAACTATTAATTATCAGAAATTAATTAGTATATATTAGTTATTACAACAGACAAAAAAGAAAAGTTGTGATATATATGTTTAGTACAATAGTGATTTTTCACAGTTGTAAAAAACATTTATTGCAACAGTGTGTTTTGCACAGTTGTAAAAAAGAATTTATTACAACTGTGCTTTTCGCACACTTGTAAAATTAAAGTTGTAATATGGTGTTTTTGTTGTAGTGAAGACAAGATTCGTGCTTCATACCCTTTTCTTTTTTAGGGTATTTTCTTAACTCCTTTTCCAAAGCTTTTATTATGCTTGTTTCTGTCATCTAAGTATGTCTTATCGATCAAATTTTCGACCTTTAGGTAAGAGTCCCATGATTGTAAACATGTGTTTGAGGCATGTTATTTTTGATGGATGCAAGCAGATGCAAGTACTTGCTAGTGGTTGCCAGTGGATGCATATACACACACATTAGGCATCAGATCGGCTCAATCACTTTCATATGCATATGGATGTGTGTGCATTTTTCTTTTTGCAAATGAAATTGAATGTATTATCATATGGATGTAGCATTTGGACGGATGTTTGTGCACCCACATAGAACTTACATGTTATAGTAGGGTTATTTGCATACATATTGGATCCATGACACTAACATACATTGCATTAAGGAGGTCGACTGAATCAGTAGACCGCCTAATCTTCACGTTAGTGCTGGGACATATACACACAGCTTTGCATATGTTCATATAAGAATTAGAAGCCTTTAAGGACAATGGATTCCAGTGACTGATTGATGAATAGATGGATGGTAGGATATGCATTCCTCTTAACTTGAAGATTTTGGGGATGAAATCATTTGAGTTGGGGAGAATGTAACACCCTGTATTTTAACAACACTAAAAGAGGATAAATTAAATAATAATTAATTTAATATTTGGTATTTAGGGAAATGGACTGCGCAATTGCGTCCGTCTTGAAATTCTGGTCAAGATAGACATTTGGTTTGCGTAAAACGGACACTGTATGAAGAAGTTATGAGGGTTTAAAGTTTGTATACGTGCAAGAGAATTATATATATACATATAAGGTCCAGGAATTCAAAATCAGGTCCAGAAAGTTCAATAAAATTCAAATTTCCAGAATTTGGGGTGAGCGGGAAAATTCCTTCCTAGGGGAGTCGACACCTTAAGGGGGTGCCAACCCCAAGGTCGAACCCCCGAGGGGGGTGTCAACACCAGGGTTGACCCCCTAAGGGGTGGGTCGACCCCCCCAGGGCTGACGTGGCTAAGTCAGTTTGGAGGCTGGCAGCTATAAATACAGGTTCATTTCTCTCGTTTTCTTCACTGGAAATCAATGGATGCCTAAGTGGTGCTGGTGCCTGGAATGAACCAAAACTTTTTTTTCTTCTACAATTAAATTTAGAGATTCAAGCGTAGATCTGAGATTCACCAACTATTTTCTTCTCCTCCTATTGTCCTAGATCCAAATGCTGTGAGTTTTCAGTTGCCTTTATATTTAAATAAATAAAAGTAAACATGATTGACTGTAAATTTGGATCTATGCCTGCGACTGAATCATATTTAGATCTATAGTAATTTGTGAATCCATGATATTGTAATTTGGATCTATGCCTGTGACTATATCACATCAGATCTATTGTAATTTACGAATCTATGACATTTTGAATTGATTATGACTTGGATCTCAAACATTATCATGTCAGATCTACTTTTAATTATGGATCTAATTTGTTATTTGGATCATCTTATCATATTGTGGTCAATTTAGATCTGTCATTAGTTGGACATCTAAACCTTTATTTAGATCTAATCATGCCTATTATGACATCCCTACTATGTTAGAACCTGTTTTATTATCACAAGTTCACTGACTATTCTTATATGTCCATCCTACCATTATGCCATCATATGATTATGTCAGTTTGTTAGAATAAACATCTCTATCATCTTCCCTTCACCCTTTCCCTTTTTATTTTATATAGACAGGCCATTTTCGAGCCTAGGCATGCCGCTAAATTATGCGACTACGTTAGTTTGGGAACGAGGGGAAAACATTGAAATTGGGCACATCTTGTGAATTGGGAATTTGGGCATAATTGGTAAAAAGGTAGAAATTGGCATAATTTGAATAATGTATATGTATATGAATTTGAACATATAATTTACAATGAACATAATTAGGGAAAAAGGGGCATGAAACTCGTAACCTATAATGACATAGGAAAATTTGCTAATAAGGAAATGCCTAGGATTACAATAATTAGAAACTATAATTGCGCCTAGACACGAGGTTAGATTGCACTTGTGGTGGAAGTCTGCTCGGACCCGCTTGGCATATCCAGCGACCACAAGTAGTGAATCTAATGTGAGAGGTCTAGGTGCACAAATACGAGACGTGCTAAGACATGTGGTTAAGCCCAATTTGTGGAATAAGTCTCCCCGGACCCGCCCGACACGTCCAACATCCACAAATGGTAGGTTTATTGTGGGAGATCTAGCTACTGTAACCATAAATGAAAATAATATGGTAATAAACCTTAAATACTTAACTTGGTTGAATCCATAGGGATTGTATGAATATAAACTTAAGTTGAGGTTAAGTAAATTTGGATGAACAGTGGGTGGGTTAAGTAAATCTGAGGGGATGGTAATATTTACATATTGGCCCACAAAGTTAACCTGATAAGATTGTGCAATTAAAGACACCTAGTGGTATACATAACCAATGGAAATATTATAGTTATGTAATTAAAGACACCCTTTTAGCGTAAGCATAACTTGTAGAAATGGTAGGGTTGTGTAATTAAAGACATCTAGTGGTATTCATAATCAATGGAAATCCTAGTGGGGATACAAGACAAGGGGGAGAGCTTGTATCATATTGTGTGGGACCCATTTCAGTCAGTAACCTATATATAGTATCAAAACGAGTACTCCGTCCTAGGTCGGAGTTGGGACACACTTACTGGGCTGATTGTAAGAGATCCAAACGTGGAGGACGGTGTGAGCGGCGCAAACCGACTGGGTCATGTGCATGCATGGGCCCGACAGAGGGGGATAAGACGACCGTGACACCTGTAGGTATGGTTGTGCGTATCAGCGAAGGGTTGTCACTATAGGACGTGATACATCCTATGGTGGGTCGACACAGAGTATCTACGCGGAGTAGGGAGCCGATCGATTAGGGTAGTAGTTAGGATACTTGGGAAGTATGCCTAAGTCTACCATGTTATAGTTGTTGGAATCGTCTCATTCTGGTTATACTAGTATTAGTGCAGAGTAATCTTTTGAGAAGTATACACTCTATCATGTTTACCTTGCCATACCTACCTTATATGTTGTTATCTCTCTCTCTTATCCACTTTATATGCTTGTCATGCTACTTTTACTTATTTACTTGCTAAAAGTAGCTGGACTCTCCAGACTTTATGTCTGACCCTTTTTGTTTCCTCTACTTTCTTCTGTTCCCCCCCCCAAGGTTCTCAGGATGGAAATACTCAGGCTTGACCGTGATTCTACTTACATTTTTCTAGAGCTGCTTAAATGTATGGCTCAAGCTTCTATCCTTATTGCTATGGCAATATTTTGTTTGGGGAATTTTGCTTCTTTTATGTACTCTGATGTTTTAAAGTACAAGATAGTAGTTTCAATGATGTAATGGTTTTTATGTATTTCAAACATGAGATGTTTTAGACCACGTTGCTTTATGTTAAATAAAGTTTTTTTAAATTCCGCTGTCATTTTTATATCTATCTAGTAATATTTATGTTTCTGTTTACCTACAACACTTCACGAAACTTAATGCATTCCCTTTGTGAGTGACATTAACAGACGTGGGGTGTCACACTTATCACGACAGTCAGGGAAAACTATTTGATGAAAACCCTGTATTACAACTCTTAGTAATGTCATTTATTAAAAATCCTTTATAACAATTGTCTCCTTATGCTAGTTGTTAAATAACTAATTGTAATAGAGTCATTTTCTTTTTTGTAGTAATTATTATCACATAATGCACATTCTGAGGATTTTCAATCTAATAAATTACTCAATTAATATGTCATAATAATAACCATACAATAAATAACCAACACCTTTTATATGACGACCAAACCATTTTAGATAATCTAAGTCGATAATAAACCACGCATGTCTAAAGACAGATTATCAATGAGGTTTAATACGAAAATAAAGAGAGAAGAAATCAATAAATAAAATATCACAATGGAATGAAAAAATACAATAGTTACTTTACTAGTTCATAAAGTTGTTTACAACATACATTTAATTTAATTTTACAATATAATCAGAGTTATACAATAAACAAACATACCCTGTAATGCAATGAAATAATACTAGTAAATACTATTGACCAATCCTTATCTTCTTCTTCGGAACAAGCATCTTCGAACACCGAAACACTCAGCCTGACCCGAGTATGATGGAAAACAATATACTAGGGTCATAACCAAAAATTCTTAAGTAAATCAGTTATTTTGGTCCGACACTCAGCCTGACCCGAGTATGATGGAACACCGATACACTCAGCCTGACCAGAGTATGGTTGGTCGTAACCTTTAACTATAAAACCAGAAAATTTTAGCAATAATTAAATTAGTTATTAAATTCCAAAAATGAAATTTGAAAAATCGATAGAATTTGACCATGAAACCTACACTGTTGGGTTCATAACGGAATTTTGGTCAACATTCATAAATTAATGGTAATAAATTTTACCATAACTTCCCCTGCCCCCATCACTGACAGGTCGATCCAGGAGGTCGATTGGGTAGTCGACCGTGGTGTAGACTTCTTGATCGACCGCTTGATCGATTTGAGCAGGTGGTGGCTAGGGCTTTATATAATATAAAGTTGTATTAACGGTCAGATTTTTTTGGAATCAAATTTAATAGTTCTGATTCATTTTTACGCCTATAAATAAAGGGGTAGACCCCCAATCTTTTGCTCATATTTTCTAGAGGCAGTAGCGAAGTTCTGCACGTCCCAATCTCTATTCTCTTCTAAATTTCTAAAATATAAACATATACAAGTCAACTTAACAAGGATTGGGGATACTGAATCTAGATTTGTGGAAAATGGTTGGATATGCGAATAAGTAATCTTTTCTTTATAAATTCTCCTTCTTTTCCTATTTTCTTTTAAATCTACAAATCTTAATCAGTATATATATCCCCATCGTATACAAATTGTAGATCTGTAAAATTTGGAAATTTTAGGCTTAAAAGCTATGCTCAAATTTGGATTTGGATAGCTTTCAAGTGAGTGGGAAATATATTCATTGTTTAGAATATCTTATATAATTTGTCTGTGTCGAATCTGGATTGTATGCCTAAAATATCATATTTGTTTTATTTATGTCAAATCTGAAATAATATGTGGAATTGGATATGGATTTATAGGACTCTTAGTTTAATATTCTTATATTGCCTAAAATTTATCTTGGATTGTTTGTGGTTATAGTAAACACTCTGAATCTGGAGATCCGTCCAAAAATATTGTCAGAAGTATAGTGTTGTTATTCCAGATTCATAGGATTTGCATGCAAATTTATGAATTGTGCAGTTATGGTTTTAGAATTATAAACCTTTTTGTATTTGGTATTGTTTGGGGTTTTTATTTGATTGTTGTAAATTAGCCTTTTTTTGCTTTTTTTTTAAATAAAAAGGTATTATTTGAAATCTACAAGAAACATAAAATAAGATAGGAATGGATGTTTAAATTCATGTATTCTGTTTATATTTTACATCACCTAATCCAAATAAAAATATTACCAATTTTCTTATGATCTGAAATATGCCAACATTCCTCTTTTTAATAGTTTGGGAAAAATTTACAATAATTATAGTAAATAATCTTTTTATGAGAATTTGAATCTCAAACAAGATTAAACACAAAAAAGTTGCTCTGACCGTTAGTTTAGATTGGAATATAAAATAATAACAAGAAGAAAAATATAATTAGTAACTACATTTACATCGCGCTTAAAATATAAATATATAATTATTATAATCTTATCCGTCCAAACCTACGTGAATAATTCTATTATATTGTTATTAAATAAATGTTTGTTGTGTGTTTGAATTTGAATGATTTCCATTTTAATGGGAATATGTGTGTGTGTATATATATGGTAATGTTTCCCATAATAAATGAAAATGAATATCTATGACCGTTATAGCAATAAATGCTGAGCAGATTGCTATAATTAAAAGGTTACAAATAAGGAAGTAAATATTGTAACCATGAATGTTTTGGAGAAATGAATTGAACAGGAAATAAATGCCAAATTGGTTATAGTTTTGTGATTAGGAATAGGTTTTGTGACTCCAATTAGGAAAACTAATAATAGTAATAAACCTATATATATTCATATAAGAACTAATGAAATTACATAAATATAGATATATTTGGGAGTTATAACAATTAGAATTAGTGTAATTAAATGTGACTGATATAAATGATATTTAATAGGTCATTGGAGCCTTATGAAATATGATCGTTAGGGTCATTAATGATATATGACCGTTATAATAGTAATCAAAATAAAAGGGGATTCAATAGGTTATTAATTGCCATAGTAAATACTAAGCCCAACAAGGAAATAAATAGTTAAATATGCCCGGATAGGAAGTCAAAGAGAATTATCGTTGTCTATTCTACTTTAATTATAAAATTTCTTTAATTATTAATAAGGATTGGACTTAGTAGGTCAATGATGTGAGATCAGTTGCCTTATTTGACAGATGTTTGCACTTTCTAGCTTTAGATATATGTATAACTGATGTGAGATATCATTAATCATAAGAACCTTTGACGATAGTTGGTTTCTAAACGATAATTATTCTGAAAAGGTTTACTTTAAGTGTTGAGGTATTAACTGACCGAAGAGCCCGCCTCCCTTCCAAAAGAAGAAGCCAAAAAGGAATAAATTGATAGCATAGCCTACTTCAGGATAAGAGGTATTAAATAACGGGATCCACCTTTTTGGGTATTAAGTTACTCAATTCACCCTTCTTATAAGGCTTGAGTCATGGGGTACTAACTTAATGGGTATTAAGTGATGAGATAGCTTGCCTCCCCATAAATAAAAGGCATTAAGTGGCTGATTGGGTGCAAGATCGATAATCTCAGCGATGGTCTGCTTTCTCTAGGTTGTAAGTGACTATGTTAGATTTCACATTGGGATAAGGAATTAAATGTCTATGGGACTACTTATCCTGCAGGAAGTATTAAGTTACTAGGTAATTATGTAATAAGGCCATTAGATAGTAACATAGGGGTCCACCGGGGGAAGACCATAAATGACAGTTAGTCATCTACCTATCCTTTAGGTCATAAGTGACTGCTTATTATCTCTTACCTTATGCGGGGTTCGTATATGCTTATTATCAACTAAGAAGTGGAGCAAAAGAGAAGAAGAAGGGTGGACGGATCACTTAAAGAATTGGTTCGATGGAGCCGAAGAGAAGACGAAGGGTGGACAGATCACTTAAAGAATTGGTTCGGGTTCGATAAGCAAAGTGTCAATTTATTTGACCGTTGATGGGAAGTTTGGTCTAAACTAAGGTGAGAAGCTAACTTTAAAATGACCTCTACTATCCATATGTTAATGAAGTGGTTATATTTTCTATAATGATCTTAATTCTTGCTATGATTATTATTTGCCAAGTTTGATCAGTAATATGTTGATTGTATAAATTATTTAACAAGTCACGTTAAATACACACCGATAGCACAAAGGAAAGTGATTTTCTTTCTTGAGTGAAATAACGAAAATGGAATGACTAAACCCTTTTAAAATAGTTTAAAATATTTTAGAAATAAAGTACAAACCCTTCTAAGTGTTAACATGATTTTTGGAATGAATATGAAATTCGAAGAAACTTTTGTGTGTCGTAGAGTGTTAGTTCGCAAATTCATGGCTTAAAAAGTTAATCTTTTATATATGATGAAATAACAATCCAAATTCTTTGAAATATTTTTTTTCAAATTCTTATAACCATAGCTTTCCAAGGATCCAAAATAAATCATTGAGTAAATTTTGAAATATGACTAAAACAAATTTTGAAAAACATCATGGTTTAGCAATACGGAATCCAGAAAAATGCACTTGTTTGACAATACGATTTTTTTCAATAAAATTATAGAATAAATCTTATGAATCATTTAAAATGTTTTCAAACTGATTTAAATTGAATTTATGAAGTTTCCAACAAAAGGAAATTTGTTTTGACCAATTAAGCTAAAATAACACCTTTTGCAGCACTTTTCAACAATGATTGAATTGGGGTTTAAACTTAACAGATCTTCTCCAAACCTTTGATGAATATTTTTAAATGATTAATGAAGCAATTTTAAGATTATTTGAAGGTTGTACAACTTATCAAAAAAATAATGAATCGAATCCAAAAGCTACATAATGATTTAATCCTGGCTCTAATAAGCCAACGAGTATGACTAATTTTTCTATTGTTGAGATCTAGATATGGGTGTTTAACCAAGGAGATATTCAGAATCAACCAGCGTCATGGTTCACCTAACCCTTGCTTGGACGAGGAATAAATAAAGTTGAAATGTTGGAAATGAGTTAAGTATCAAATATCAAATTTTATTAAGTAAAACGAATTATATCACTTGGAGATAATCTTTTTATATTTAGTATCAAATTCCAAAGACGAAATCCTTACTATTCGTGAGAAATTAAAAGGTGTTTACACAATTATTCGATGAGTAGCAGAGATTGAACACGGAAATTGATATCAAATAGAATGAGTATGATTTCTATTGATTTTTCATATTAAATCAAACTTGCCATCCAAGAAGACATAATGAACGAGGTTTAATAATTCAAATTCATATACCTAAAGAATATTCGAAATATATGCATCCTTAAAAGACGTTTTATGATGAAATGAACTAAGAAACGAAGAAAACGTAATACTACTTAAATAGTATTCAACGATTATTGATTCGAAGAGACCGGGATCGGATTTGGTTGATTCCTGTCTGAAAACTACTTTGGATCAGTTGATATTTCAAAGGCAAGGATGATGAATGAACAAGAATTATGGAGATTGAATCAAGGGTTGCTGTCACCGATCCAGAGAGAAATTTTCTTATATTACTAAACATTAGCAATTATGTATTTAGATATTTTATACTAGGGGCTCCTTCCTAAACATCATTAGGTTTATATAGGGTGTGGTATGAGGAGTACTTTCATTTTGTGCAAACCCAGGATGATTTCTATATGCGAATGTCTGATGTTGCACTTTGATACGTGTGGATTGATCTCTACGAATGTATATCCGTTTAGTGGTGTGGTAAGTAAATCTTCTACACTGTATGCACCATTCTCTAAGACATATGAGCTTAAAAGTTTTGCACTAATGAAAATCAATTGTGTGCAATGGACTTGGCAATGTGACATTCAAAGTGGAGGGTGTGCTTAGTATAATATGATCGAAGACCTTAAGCCTCATCACTTGGTAGGTATCATTGTGGGTCACACTCATTAGGATATGATCATCATCTTTCTAGACTACTCATTATAAGTCGAGTAAGTGATGTATGCATGAGACGTCTGTATAGCTAGGACAATCATGACAGATTGAGGAGACTTGTTAGTGCTTGATACATCTCTCTAGAGGTGTACCGTATGGAAGGTAGTCCCGTACCTTACCATTGTATGAAATCCATTTTCTTTAGCAGTTTGCCGATTTGTTTATATTACGTAGCATATGTGAAATTTAATAATGGTAACAATTTCTCATAGTTGATTTGATTTACTTTATGGGTTTTCCCGCAAATCATTAAAAATAATACCAGATATTTTTACGTGTCAAAAAATTTGGTTACCAAAGTGGGAAAACCCCTTGTGTCATCGTAGTCTTATAAAATTGAATTTTATTTTCAAAACAGTGGATTCAAGTTTCTCGCATCTGTCCCACGACTGACCCAAAATTATTTTTTCTTAAACAATGGATGCTATATTTTCTTTAATAGCCTAATAGTTTATGATATGCTTGGATCCATTGAATGGAGCTTGAAGCAGATTATTATATAGTAGTCATTTACCTCACCTTTACTTTCTTAGATTTTCTAACATTTGTGAGGACATGTTTTTTAACTATCCAGACTGACATTAATTACACCCAGATAAGTAAGATTAAATTTTCCGTTGTACTGAATTATATACTGAAGTATATATACATTTTTTCCGCTGTGCAAGATTCTATTCTTTTTATTTTCTTTCTTGGTTTTGTGATATGTGAATACCGGGATTGTATTATTGTCGATTTTTGAGGATGCAGCACATCACTTTAGGCATTATGGTAAAATTTGTAGAGTTGAAATATGTGGCGCAGAGATGTTGGCCTACTAAAAGGCAACACGTCGAAAAGATTAATGTAGCAGAGATGCATATGCTGCGTTGGAGCTGTGGGCATACCAGATGAGATCGGATTAGAAATGATGATATTTGGGAAAAACTTGGAGTTGCACCTGTTGAAGAGAAGTTAGTTCAACATCGCTTGAGATGGTTCGGACAACTCCAACGAAGATCGCACGATCCACCTCTGCGCGTTGGAATTATAGGCCGCGCCGAAGGCCCAAAGAGAGGTAGAGGTCGACCAAAAATGACATAGGAGGAGATAGTAAAAAGGGACTTGAGAAATTGGAGTATATCTAAAGAGTTGGTATCGGATAAGAGTATATGGAAGTTAGCAATCCATGTACCAGAACCGTAGTTTTTCTTTCACGGAAATTTTTAACTTTTTTATCTTTTAACTTTTTTCTTTTTAATTTTAACTTTGTCTTTTAATGCTTTTTTTTAAATTTATTTATTTATCCTTTTTCTTTTTCTTTTTTTTTTCTTTTTTGGGTTCAATGTCTAGCCAACCCCAACTTGTTTGGGATTCATGGCTTAGTTGTTGTTGTTGTTTCGTGGTATATGGCGCAGTTAAAACGTTAATGGTTATATTGCAAATGAAGGCGTAAAAAGTTCTAGTGAAAATATAACGAAGGATAATAGAGGTGTAGAAAGTTATGTAAGATATAATGCAAAAAATGTAAAGTGAACTTATTCCCACTTTTCAAGTAATTTTTGAGAAAAATTATATCGATTTATCTTATAATAAAACCAAACTATATTATGGTTTGTGCAATTTTGATTTTGTAATTGCAATAATTTTTAACTTATATTAAACATTCATGCCTTGAAATTAGGTCATTATCCTAAATTTATTGGCTTAGTTTAAAAGAAAATTAGTTAAGTCGACCTTTTATTATTACTGCTAAAGCTGATGCTATAAAGCCTTAATTTAGCGCGTGCATCAGGAAATAATAGAGCTTAAAGCGGATTAACTATTTAATAATGCTAATTGAAAAGGCATAGCGGTTGATGAACGTTGTGCACTATAACATGGATTTTATGAGGATTTGACATGGTTTTAACTGCACAAGGAATATGAAGATGTCCTCAATCACATGCTCTTGTCGAATTGCGATGTCAAAATCATTTGTCCAGGGACTTGAATTCCTTAGCCTGTAAACTTGATGTTGTCCTAGATGCCCTGGTCGCCATATGTTGTTTGAATTGTGCACATAAGTGTGTGATCGTTGACCTACCGGATGTTTTGCTGAGGTCGATTAGAATATTTAAACGTTCCACCTCGCTATGGTATGAGATAGGGCGAAGCTACAAATATGCCGATAGATACTAACAAGCTATTGATGGTCGCAACAATGTCCGTGCTAGTGGCCGAAAGACTTAGTAAGGATCGGGTCTGAAGTATGAGTAAGCTTATGCAAGCATTATGGTTGGTTTCTATTGTAAGGTCGAGGGATTTGGTTTTGATAGGGAAGCGTGTTGTGATATTCGAGTTACTTGATCAGAGGAAATCGTGATGTGATGGTTAGTCTGATGTAACTAATTTAATGGTGGCTTAACAATAAAGAGAAAAGAAAATAAAACTTAAAATAATTATAATTGCTGATGAATGCCTTCATAAACATATTAATGACCATTAGCTAAATGGTAAGTGGTGAGATTTTGGATTTGATTCTTCTAAACATCGAAATGATGATCCATTTGAATAAAATAACACTTATCGTCGGAAGAAAAAATAAATATGGTAATTTTTATTCTAATCCACATGTTTAGTAAGTTAATCCACCGTTTTACTTTAATAAGTTAATCCACAACTATTTTGTAAGTTAGTCCACGAATGGATTAACTTATAGATTTCATGTTTTTGTTTGATAAAATTGTATGATTCCTCCACCACCTAACTATAAGCTTTTAACTACTTATAATCAGAACAATTTGTAGCAGTTATTACCAAACAATGCCAGTTAGACATGGGGAAATATCGTTAAACTGACAGAGATTGACATTACCACAATTGAAGTATGAGATTTCAACAACTGGTACAGTGAGTTTTTGGAACGATGCTTAGTTATCTCATGAATGTATATTTAGTCATTTGTTACATCATCAGGAGATTACCTAGTCAAGCATGAACATTGATACTAATGTGTCGAATATTATACAGAGTCGAACTATCCTACTTCCAGGAAAATCTAACAAGTGGATGAAAGAGTTGTAAGAGAGAATACAAGCCATAAATATCAAGTTGGTGCCAACAGATTGTATTTTCTAGAAGAAAATAGGTAACAAAAATAAAATACGTTAGATGTAGAATCGATAAACAGTATAGCTGTTCAAAAAATAACAAATGAAATAAGACTATATGGCGATTGGAAAGTAGAACAACCGACAATCTGATGCTATGAAAACCGACAATCTGATGCTATGGAAAGTGCACATATGGAAAACAAAAAAAATGAAGTTGCAATTTGATTCAGTAATATGACAATAAATGGTAGGATTTTGGAACCAATAATACGACGTAAAACGCAGAGAGAAGAAGACTGAGATGAAGAAAGATACTTACGTTTTTTTTTAGATGGATAAACTAATTAAAATTAAAATTTTACTAAAAGTCAACGATCGTAAAAAATATGGTGGATTAACTTACTAAAAATGTGGATTAGAATAAAAATTACCAATAAATATTCATCAACAAATTTTGGTATTTGCGATCGAAATAACTGAGTTATATCACTAAATCATTTAAACATTAAGTTAACATTGATTGCAAATTCTTTTTATATGTAGCCCAATATATATTTAGGACATTTGGTTAAACACCCTTCCTAAAATATAAAATTTATTTTCCTTTCTTGCTAAAGCCAAGTTTCATCCAAATCCGTATAACTATTTTGAGCGAAAATGCATGCTCTAATTAGAAATATTCATTTCACAAAAAAATTCAATGAACGAAGCAAAAATTTATAGTTGTAGTATGTAATTCCGATATTTATTGCTTTAACCACAAACAGTTATACTGCGTATTACTTATTGGTATTAATTACATGAATGTTTCCACCGCATTTTTTTAACCATCCGTTTTATCTTCTATGCTTTCATTATTCAATTAATTAGAAAGTTGATTAATTATCATTCAGCTCTAAAAGTCGTTTCCGTGGCGTGTTTATTTTACAGCAATTTACTTCACAATCGGCTGATTTAGTTGATGTCAATCTGAACTAACTGCTATAATTCACATTTAATAATACATCAGTACTGCATGATAGGAATGTTCATCTTTTTACATATAACATTCACAACTTAGGATACTTCTATCGTCGACCTCAAATTTCTTTCTTAACTTAATAGCAACAAAGCTTTGAAGATTACAAGTGCATGCATGCTTTTAAGAGCAAGTTTCAAAGGAAACGCTTACCTCTTCAGTCAAGAAACTTACACTGATTTATTGTTCTATAGGTACAAGTATCATTATAATACATCCATATCCTTCATTATTCATATACAAGTATAGCACTATATTAATCAACTTAGCATAACACTAGCTAGCCAACAGAGACTGGGCTTGTGCCTCATCTTGGAAGTTCCCATTCTTCTTTGAATTATCGGCAGACCAAACAAAAATGCCATTAAGTTTTCCTTCCGATTTCAATTGATTGCATGCATCGAAAAAGCCATTGCTCGGTTTCAGCCCTCCAGTGCCGTTATCGGTAGCAAAACTAGCCATCAATTTCGCTCCATCGTAATTCGTACTCGCCGCCTCGTAATAGTTCAAAAACTGGGAAACTGTAGTGCCAGCTTCATAACCATAGAACTGAAAGTTGACATAGTCGATAACATCCGCATAATTACTCCACAAGGTCGTGTAATGATCATCATCAAAAGGAGCTATGGAAGAAAACGATATAACACCGTTGTTTTTCAAAGTGGTGATCAAGCGACCAATGCACTCTGAGAAGGTATCGCCATCTGCACTGAAATGCTCGTAATCGATGTCTATGCCATCTAAATTGTACTGCTGTATGATCTGAGTCAGAGAGGAGACTGCATTGGAGACCCAAGAGTCAATAGAAGAAGGGTTGAAGTAGACAAGGTCTGTGTCCTGTATGCTATATCCACCTAAACTGAGGCCAACTTTGACATTGCTGTGCGTTTGTTTGAGGGAGGAGACGCTTTCTGGAGTGAGATTAACGCTGTCCCAGAATACGTTGAAGTTGCCATTGGTTTGAGTTGGGTTTGAACCAGTTGTGTAGTCGATGGCGAATGCGAGGATGAGGTGTACATCCACGTTCGGGTTGATGGGTACATCTGTGAATTTAACCCCTGCATCTTCTGCACCGATGTACTCGCTGAATAAGCCGCAGTTTGTTGCAGGAATACATGAGAAGAAAGCATGAAGAAAGAGGCATAGGAGCAAGAGCATTTTAGAAGACATTTAAGAGGATACAAAACTTGTGTAAGTTAGATTGGATGAATAATGTAGTACCGTCTTGGAGGTGAATATATAGCATTTGCAATTGTATCTTCATTGAGAAGTCTATGAATGAATGTATGAGATAAGCAGAGGGGACGAATCCTGCAGTTGCCTCTTTTGACTTCGTTTTCTCACTATTCTACTCTTTGGGAAGCAAGGTGTAGATTGAATTGGTCCTATTCCCTCTTAAATTGCCTACTGTCCCATTCCCATCCTTTACATTAACATGTTCATTTCATTTGTTTCATATATCTGATTTAGTCTTTGTTTTGAATTTGTCTTGAGTTTAATTTGAAAGATAACCATTATTTTGTTACTAATTTTGTTTATGACCATTGACTCTTTTTACTTATTTGTTGGTGATGAAGGTGAAAAGCGAGCTCTTAGGTATTGTATTCAAGGTGATGAATTAGTTATGGCTTCAGAAGGTAACGATGGTAACATCAACGTGGAACTACTTAAAAGATGAAACCTGGGATAGAAGATACCTATACAACAAGCAATCGATCCCTTCCCTAACCTTGCTGCTCTTTTTGCTAATTTTAGAGATGTAATGGGACCATGTGATGTGGTTGGGGACTAGTGTCCCTACACACACTTAGTAGTCTTGATATTTTTGTCAAGCTCCTGTTTTAATGTAGTGTTCTGGCACTTCAAAGCAGATAGTTTTGTAGTATAGTAATTAGCTAGCTCCAATGCTTTAAGCCTGTTAGGTATAGTGGACGGAACACTTCAATTCCGTAAGCGGTGGTCGATTCACCTTAAAAACCATAATAGTTGATTGATAATTACAATCACCTGTGCTAAACTGTATTTTTATTATTAGTTATAATAAAAGGTGTTTGCGATCACCTTAAAAACCGGTCCGCTTTGGAAAAAAATAAAAATAAATAAATTAAGTGCAGTGCTTGCGGTCCCATTAAAATATTGCTTTAATAAAATCATTTATTCATATTTGTAGTAATAAAATCATTTATTCGCATCCCATAGCATCTCCAATGCAACTTTTACGAATTACAAACTATTAAGTTGAACTGCAACAGAGGGATTTTGCTAATGGTTACACATACAGCCATAGGTAGGGATGACAAAAAAATCCGTACCCGCGGTTATCCATGGGTAAAATCCGTCATGGATATGAAATGGATAGTTAAATGGGTATCCGTGAGTAAAATAAACGGGTATTTTTAATATCCATTAATTATTGGGGCGGGTACGGATAGTAAGATATCCATGTCCGTGAGTACCCATGCCCGTATTGAATGTGATTTATTACCAATAGCCAATACAAAAAACATTGTTTTTGGTTGTTCGGTATTTGTGTGCATGCTTTTGATGGATACTTCTGTTGTTGTCTTTTCTTTTCTGGATGTTGGTTTAAATATGTAATGACATGTTGAGGTTAACATTTGAGCATTGGTCTAATTTATTTATTTTTACCAAATGTACTTTTGAATAATTTCAATAAATGGTTAAAAAATAAATTGAATAAATATAATGGATACCCACGAATACCCGCCATTACCCGTAACATGTTTAAAACCCGTTTAATGGGTACCCGTGCGGGTATGGGGCGGACACGGGGCAAAAAATCACCCAACGGGGCGGGTGATGGGGTGGTACTACCCATGCCCGTCCCGCCCCATTGCCATCCCTAGCCATAGGGTGTGGGAAGATTTAATCTTTCAAACCTGTTGAACAAGAATTAGTCTCATCATATGCTCAGCAAGCGCATAAGAATTGGATGTTTGTTCAATGAGCATCCAGTAACTACTATATTTAAATGACTAATTCCAAACATCCACTCTCTCCTCCCTACAAATATCGTTCACCCACGCTCTCTTCTCTTCTTATAACAACAATCTCCCACAGAAAAAAGATATCCTACTCCCATTTCTCTTCAGTGAAAATATTTTGTGCTTTCGCCATCAATGTCCAAAGTGTGGTTTTGAGGGCTTCAAATTTGAAGAGGATAGAGTTTCAACTAAAGAAACATTCACTACTTCTGGTTGGACTTAGGTGGGAAACAACGATTTATGTGACATAAGTAAATTTTGATATGAATAGAGTTTTGATGAGTTGTATTTGCTAAGAATTTGAAAAGAAGAGAATAGCATATGTTATTGAATCAGATTGTAAATGTACAAAGTGATTGTGATAATACAACATTGTTTACAAAATATACACGGCTATATATAGCCCAGGGAAATGCAAAAACAAAATAATGGGCCTTGGCCCATTATCATATGTTGATAAATCCAAGAAGCAAAGATAAAAATATTCGGTCGAAACATTATCTCTTATAATTTCTTGCATGCCCCCTCGAAATTAGGGCTCTTGTAACCCTAATTTTGATTTCCATGATAGAACTTTAGATTTACGCCAGGAAATTGATCGTCAATGGTATCTTGAGCTTTATTTGTACCAGATCTGAGATGCAAGCATTAACAATAAAACTTGTCAACACCCAACTGAGAACTGACAAAACATATATAATGAAATCAGAGGATGATCAATCTAGATGACGCCTTTAATAGGCAGGTTGACTTAAGATATCTTGAGTATAAGCATAATATCGTCCCGTTAATTACTCGAGCTTTAATTGTCTCTCAGAATATCGATGCTTCCTCTTGAGTGCAAGCACTACACTCTTTTGAGTGTATTAACAATGCATTTTTAAGTGAAGTAGGATTATATCAAGAATGACGTTCTAAGTACTCGTATTAAGGTTTGACGGTATTCACGTTGTGACCCTTCATATGCATAGGAAACTTTTTCACAAAGGTGTTCCCTAGATTCAAGATAAAATAATATACATTGTGTTAAGAGGAAACAAGCTAAAATACCACAACGTCCACGTTTGACGAAATATCATAGTCTTTAATAACAAAAGGTGATACTTCCACATCGATCAAGCCCAGAAAGGCCTTGGTTAAGTCAATTATCGTGTTATAAGGCTATAATAAGTCATTTGATCGTAATGGTATGTTAGACATATTCAAAAAGATTAAGGCACAAGTATGAATAATGAGGGAAGAATCATTGATTTTGTTCGATGATTCTCCTTCCGATGTACTTGCGCTTAAATCTTTCATATATGAAATTAGTTGATAACTCCATGTTAAATCAATTTGGACACAAAATCGAGAATAAGTATGATCTCGATTTCCCCTTTTTCATTTACCATGAGTGTATTATAATTAATGAGAAAATCCCCGATTTGATTTCAAAATTAGGTTTTACTCTAAGAATTTAGTACAAGATTTTGGAAATGATGAGAAGTCCCTCAAAATGTGACCTCTGAGTCTTATTTACAGAGAATTTAAACCCCTTTCGGCAGCGATCAAGTGGGAAGATTCACTTCCGCATCAACCACTTGGTGTCGGCCTATTAGAATGATTTCTAGTTTTAGTTCTGGCATCTCTGGCTTCGGTTTCGTCTTTGGTCTCTCGCTGCTTGCTTTTCTTGGTATCGCTTCCATGCTCCTTCCTATGCAATCTTGGTGTTGCCTTTGAGCAACGGTATCAATACCAAGCCTGTTGGTGTCAATAACACTCTTTTTGCTCCCATATTTGTTGTTGGCTCTTGTACTTCCCCTTCATGAGTTGGTTTCGGTATCGTGCTCCCAGTTTGTGCATTTGGTGCCAACTCAACGGATCTTCATTCTTCCTATTTGGTTTTGCCTCTACTGGCTCTTTAGCATTTGGTTGCGTCCTTGCTGCTTAGTGTACCGACATTTGGTATCGTCTCCATGTTTTTATCTTCGCTATCCAATACTGACACCAAACCAATTGTTTATTGCACGTTGGTATTAGCATCATGCATTCATTGCCATCTTCTTGGTATCGACACCAAGTTGTTTGATTTCCTTTGTTGGTGCCGATAGCATATGTGCCAAGTCCCTGTTTTAGTGCCAGCTCTATCCCTGTCTTCTTCATTTCGATGTCAGCTCTGCTCCTCCTAGACCCTTTGCTTTTAGTTCCGGTTCTTCTTCTTCATCCTTATGATTTATTGCCGGCTAAGTTCTTCACAGGCTTCTGCTTTGGTATCGATTTCAGTATGATACTCCTTCACCCTGCTTGGGTTTCGGTGTCAAATTCTTGTGGTAACAACAAGGTTTTTGAAACATCAGATTTGACAGCATTGTCAAGTTCCTTGCTTTAACACGAGTTAATCGAGCAGTTAAAGCTAGAGTTTTGATGATTTCTAGAGCTTTCTTTCCTCTTATCTTCAGTATTGATGTTGAAAAGCTTGCAGATTGGACTGACTTGTTCTTCTTTGACTACAACATTCAAATTAGAGTGAAATCTAGTAAAATTCATGACAGAAATAGCTTTGGTTAATATGTCTGCTCTTTGGTAAGTTCCAGACATGTGATTCACTTCTATTTCCCCTTTTTGAATTAATTCTCTGACGAAATGCAAGTCAATTTCTATATGTTTTGTTCTAGCAAGTTTAATGGGATTTTCAAACATGTACAAGACAATCTTGTTGTCACACCATAGAGTAAGCTTCACATTTGACTCTAATTTTAGTTCCTCCAGTAGTACTGATTACAACCATTTTATCTCTGCTGCAGCATTTGCTATACTTTTGTATCTAGATTCAGTGTTGGATCTAAAAATTGAAGGATGCTTTTTAGAGCATCATGAAACCATACTTGTCCAATATATACGCAGTACTCTGTTGTTGACCTTTTATCATCTGGATCAGATGGCCAGTCAGCATCTGTATATCCATTTATATTCATATGTTTGCTGATTTTCAGTGTCAACCCAGAGCTTATTGTTCCCTTGAGATATCTTAAAATTCTCTTAACTGTTTTCCAGTGTACTTCCAAAGGATTGTACATAAATTGAGAAACTTTATTAACACTGAAAGCAATATCAGACTAGGTTATAGTTGCATATATTGTAATGCCCCTACAACACTCCTATATGGAGTGATATTGGATATTGTTTCTATCCTATATTTGGAATAAGTTGACTACTTACCATAGGTGTTGGTTAGGGATTAGCATTCAACATCTTAGTTTTAACAAGTAATTAATTAATATACTTTCTTTACATAAAATCAATTCAGTATTAGATCATTATACTTCTATGTGACACGACCCGAAATCCCGGGCCGGCCTAGACCGAACAAGAATACAGATTGTTTGAGAACACGACGCATCGAAAAACAAAATAGTAGAACTTTTATTGCTATTACAACAACATTACATCAGAGTACGAATAAATACACAGCGTAAAATGTCAGAAAATGAAATAAATTACATAGCAGCAGAAATAAAAATGTATAAATACAATGCACAACGGAAATACATCAATTAACACAACTGAAAGAAATACACGGATACAAAACTTCCTGAATATAGCTTCAGCCGTAAACCAGGATCCTGTTAAAAAGAAATCTTCAAAACCAAAACTACTAGTTTTCCATGTGGAAGATATAGGCACTTGGAGTTTAGGTGAAAACAATAAACTCCAAGACAGTCATGAGACTGGTGTGAGAACTTAAAATATTTATTAGAACTTTATATAAAAAGGTTGGAAAAACCATGGGACCACGCCATATGACACGAAACAGGTTACTCCACATGAATATCAGTTTAAAAATAAAACAATGCAACGCTTTTTGAAAAATGAAGCTATTATAAGACTCAGGCCCCATCACACAATGCAACGCAAGCCAGAGGATAGAATTTAACCTTATAATAGCCAAACATGCTTGATACACTTTAAAAAAAAAATCATATTATTATAAGTGCATCATGTATAAAACAACTTCGAATATAAATGTATCAATCATAGATGACATAATACCACATCTTACTATGTCGCTATATATGTTTACTACTAAAACCGAAAAGTCACGTATTGAAAATTGGATTTCCATCAAGAGTCAAGGAAAGGGATGTCTCCTTACTAAATTTGGATCATCTCTAACAAGATGTTCTGGATCGTACCTGTGGGCAACCGTTAGATCTTGCAAGGCCGGTCCACACCTAACGTTTGTGGATTGGTTATTCCTGAACAACACGTTTCCCGGTCCGATCAGACCTGTCACCTGGTCAGTATGTCGATCTGTCATATCCGAGGCACCTCGCAATCCATCATCCACATAAGTAAAAATGTCAAGGCTCCATACCATGACATCACCCTTAGCTAAAAAGAAACGCATGCACTCCGTGCTATCCCTAGTCCCTAGTCCCGTTTTTGACTCATAGCGGGGTGTGAGGCTCGCAAATTAATGCTATACACAAAGCTACGCTATATTAAAGTCATGCTTTGATCATCATCCAGAAAGCTCTGCTTTTCAACAAAAGCTTTGATCATTGCATCTTAGCATGCCACATTGTCAACTCATACCGTGCATCTGATGTCTACCGATATATAACCTCTGAGCTCGTACGTCTCAGAGAAGGGTGTTAATCAAAGAGAATAAATTCTCTGCTACAAACAGATATATATTTAGTAGAGATCAATTAATATAGCACAAAATACAATGTCAGATACACAACCCATTTGCAAAATTGTTCTAGGTCTGAATGAATAGGAGGCACCTTATTCCTTATCTCATATGTCCAATACAAGAGAGAGGTCCTCGCATATCCGGTCGGTCTCCAAGTACGTTTGGACGACCACCACTTATTACCTCGTCTTGGGTGTACAACCCAATCAAGACTTCAGTAATAATCCAAATGATATGAAGATCTCCGGTCTTCAACCACCATCTTCAAATTTTCGACTTTTAATCGTCGTAATAGTTATTCTGAATGGGTTAAATCCGGTCTTTCCGAATAACTGGCGCATCTTTATAATCATGTGATAAATACACAAAGATAGCACACATTTCATTCCAATCTAGAGTATATTTTATTCAAATATTCATTATTTTGGGAAAGGTTCCCATTAATTTTATCAAAGATAAATTCCATTATACTTATAGTTTAATCTTCCTCTGGATATCATTTTCGAAAGACTTTATTTTATATTTTCACAACTTAAACGAAATTAAGGTTATAAACTAGTTGGGATTATCAAGCCTGACCGAAGTAATCATTTATTTATTATCCCAATACCAACCTATTCATCCCATGGAGCAAAACTGATGGTACTCCATATTTAACACCATCGTCTTATCGGTAAATTTAATTACCATTTAACGTTCCAAACCTAATTAAAGATTTAACTATCACATGGAGTAAAACTGAGTACTCCATCTCAATCATTTCTTGAATTCGTTAAATTTAATTACCTCTTTTTACATTTCAGTCTAATTAAAGATTCACTAAAGCTCTAGTTCAGTTTTAATCTCAAAAATCATTATTTAATAATTATTTAATTTTTAGGAAATTATTCCTGCCTTTAACTGGCTTAAAGAACAAATGCCATTTAAAACATTATCCACAATAAACCCAAAATCCTCTTCCATTTAATATGGAATCTTACGGAAATCTGAATAATTTATAGTCGATATAAATTTCAGAATTTGACTAATACAATAAGTGGAATAACGACATGGGTTTTTAGTTCTATAAATAGTAAATGCCTTCCTTCGTAGAAGCTCATCTCAATTATTATTAATCAAATTCCATTCAATTCCAATTTAATTTATGAAACTGGAATGCTACTTTAAATCTTAATTTAAAGATTTATTCCTTTCACAACTGGGTTCAAGAACAGTATTATTTAAGTTACCATTCACAACAAACTCAAAATCCAATTTGATATTAAATATAAGATCTTAAACGGAAATCATGTCGACTTACATTCAATACCAAATTTTGAAACAAATATATATCGTTCTGGAATAACGATATCAATATCTTCCAAATTCCTCAACGATATCTGTATAATCACGGAACCTAATATTGAAAATATCCGAAGATAATTTCCATTCTAATCCATTCTAATATATATATTGGAAAATTCCGGTGATATCAAAACCATTTACAAATCCAATTTATTAATTTAAAATCATTGGATTAATATTCTAATTGTAAACTAGCTCATTCATATAAATATTTCATCTAAAATCTTTCCAAATCATTTATTATGATTTTACATAATTTATTCATAGTTTTAATAATTTATTTAAGGCCCTTACAATCGGTTTCCATTACCGGCCACTGAACTGCATCCATAACGACATTTTCCAAAACTGATTTGAACTTAAATTAAAGTCTAACCATTAGATTTCGGAAAAAAAAAATCATTTTATTGGAAAGCTCGTTTCATTACGATTCCAATTTTAGGAGAATCCGATGATCGGATCTCCCGGTACGTCAATTCGAAGTTATGAGTTGACGTTCGGGAACTGTCACTACGCGATGCGTTCTATTCAAGCCCGAATTCGATTTATAAATTTTAATTATAAATTAAAACGTTTCAAAACCATTTTTATAAATTATATAAAATATATATAATCATCTAACTCGTTTTAGTCGTTTATCTTTAAAATTGCACATTTCATTATTTAGTCGATTTTAATATTTTTGTATCCATCCAAAATCGGACATCAAAAGCAGACTTCAACTGTTAACTAAATTATATATTAAAATATTCATTTTATTTCGAATTGAAATGAGATTCAATCAATTACCACATAATTTCAGCTATATGGATTTCATACATCATATGTATTCAACAATAGTTATAAACAACTATTAAACACGCAATTCACATCCAAAATGCATTTACATCCATATAAGCCTTAAATAATTATTTAACGATTATACCGGCCTATCAATCAATCTAAACACTTGGGAGTAACATAAATCAAATATCATCCTAATACCCGTGTAGGGTTTTCCATCAACAAACAATCATTTTTAAGTCAATATTGATTCTTGAATTTAATCATTCCTAGCCCAATTTAATTATTTTTCTAACTAACAAACTTTTACTTAAACGGATAATAATAATTTTGCCATTCAAATTATAAATGGATATTTATATCCAATTTCAAACACTAGTATATCAACATCATTTTAACATGTTAAATATATCAAATTCACAATCATAACATAACACAAGAAATCAACAATTCATTTACTACGCCATAGATGGCCTACTACAACGAAAATCTAAGGTGTTGCAAGCTACAATGTTACCACAACTATGTTGGTTTTTGTCTACTGCAATGCACGCTTAAATGTGTTAGCGTAAATATCAACCATGTGTTGTAGTAGCTATAAATATTTTCAAATTAATTTTTTTTACCTCATCGATCAAGACCATCAGTCAAAACAAAATCTCAACCATCCATCCTCTATCTCCGGCGCTTCCTCCATTTTCCACTAACATTTTCATTCACGTGTTTCCTTTTTGTTTCGTTCTCCCCCAAATCTCCAATTCTAGATCTGAACTTAGTGTTCTTCGAAGAATAAAAAATGGAGCTGATTGCTTCCGATTTCCATCGAAACTTTTTTAATGGCGAAACAAACTTTCTACCTATCTCAAATCCAAATTTCGAACCGAAAAGTCTGTGTTGAGTCTAGTTGCGAAAGCTTTGCTTGGCTTCAATTTTTAATGGTGCGATCTAAAGTTTGAAACAGATTTCCACAGGCCGCTCTTTTATGTATTATTTGTTGTCGAATTCAATTTGTGTTTAGTTCATACTATTTGAATGTCAGCGCTCACTAATTCCGATCACTGATTTCAATTTTTCGATTTCAAGTTTACTTCAATTCAATTTTCCAATTTCAATTTTCCTTTAGTTCATACTATTTGAATGTCGACATTGCTCTCTTTTAGGTATTATCTGTTGTCGATTATGAATTTCGATTACAAAAGCACTGCCATTCATTATTTGAATTGAACAAGCTATAGTTCATACAGTGTTTTGTTGATGGTATAATTTCTGGATATCGCCACTCACTAATTGTTTATTATGATGTAGTAGATGTAGTTCTGAAGGCTAAAAACAATGAGATACAATGATAGTTTCTTCATTTCTCTCTTATTTTTCCCAGTTTCTATGTAAATATACAATGACAGTTGCAAGCATATGTTGTGTAATCTATTCGATTACAAATATTCCCACAAGATTCCCTACATATCCTTTTATATAAGGGAAAACTAGAGAATTTAGACCATCTACTCGAATAAATAAAATGCATTCATCCTTTTTTATTACATAATATGTTTGTTTATTTTCCTTCTTTCGAAAATATTCAGGTTTTTGAGAAGGATGCCTTGAATACCAATTTTTTCAGAAACTAATATGGATTCCAATGTTTACTCTTGTTGGAGTTAGCCATCCTGGAGCTGTTGTTAGCAAAGAGTATTGGTCCGGGGTGCATGTTAATACTTCTTCATGGATTACCTTCAATAATCTCTTCTTTTACATGTTTATTGTAAATTCATATGGATAAAATGCTGATCGTTTCTCGGTTTCATCTCACCATAGACACATACTCATATGTTGATTTATGCATAGTAATTCTTCCTGGTTGATGTGTTTTAGAAATGCTTATTAAAGATGAACATTTTAGACTAAAATTGATATAACTACACAGAAAAAAAATGTAATAATTTTTAGTTATGACATCTGTAAGCTTAAACATCTGGCCTAAATGAGGTTTCTTCATGTTCCATGTCTCATTGCAGAACTAGCAAGTTTTTCAACTTTTGAAAACACGAATAGGATTCGAAAACGGCATATAAGGAAGGCTATGTTCTTACGCTAGAGTTGTTTCTCAGTTTCCTACCGCTGTCAAAAGAAGTAAGCGTCAATTGTTTTTTTATTCTTGAATTTTCATAAATTAACAGGTTTCTGTAACCTTTTTCTTCCTAATATTTATGTATACGGTTCAAATGGAGGAATGACTAGTTTTATTCACTTACTACAAGGTATTATCAGACGGGAAGCCTTATCCATGCCCACTTCACATGAAATGGCTTGAAGAAATCAAGACTATGTAAGAATTTTATCACTTCACTTTAACCATTTTGACTTTTTGATAACTTATATATCAGCTTGCGACTTTGAAGCATGATAATATTGTAAGGTTTATTGGTGCATCATAGTTCTGGCTACGATGTCAACCATTAGATTGACATGTTGGCTTATGTTATTTTTTTTAGTGAGGCATGGCTTACTTCAACATAAGGGAAATTGGCCTGTGGACTTGAGCTCTAAATATTATATTCGTGTAGTTTGCTACAAGACATCCAAACAGGATAGTTGCAGTGACAAATAAAGTCATTGATATGATTCATATCTGTGCTCTATGCTTTTCGCTTACCGTAGAAATTTCCTGCACTTTGCGGTTCTTGCCAGTGACTTATTTTGCTTGTCATTTTTCTAGATGAAATCTGAAATTATTTGGTTTGATTAAATCATGCTTTGGCCAGATATAATCATTTTTGTAGATGAAATTTGAAGTTTATTGATATAGGTATGCAAATTGCTTATATTTAACATACCATATTAGACATGTGATTATTTTAAACAAAGATGTGTGGATGACTACATATATTTTGTTATGCAATGTTTCCTTGAAAGTAGTTCCATGTCTTATTCATCATTTTGAGGACTTGTCCAAGAATTTCGCAATGATTAGATAGCCTGTCTATATTCTTCTAATATTATATATTATATCTCTTTGTAAATTCCTTTTATAACTTAATTAATTTAAAATCAAATAAGTATCCCTTTCTCTAGTCAGATATAACTTAATTATTTCATCATACACAAAATATGATAGAAATAACAGCTTAGAGTCACATTTCTTTTACATTTATTGCTTTCTTTCGGACTACACATATATCATGGAAATAAATCTGGAAAGTTCATAACAGGAATTTGTCCAGAATCGTCAAGTTTTAGAGATGAAGTCGTGCCGCCAATTCCTTCAAAATGGAAAGGGAAATGCCAAGCTGGAGAATCATGCCAAGCTGGAAAGGGCAATGGGATCATCATAATCGCTTCAGCTGGAAATAAAGGAGTGAGGCAGACAGTTACAAATGTTACACCATGGATTTCTACTGTTGTTACTAGCTCGATGGATTGGGAGTTTGTCTCAGTTATTTGGCTTGATAACAAAACTAAGATGATTGTAAGTATTCCATTTTAGTGAATTCATGTACATTATGCTATATTTTTGCATCCATGTGTATATGAGCAAAAAAAAATGTGATTAAACTTGCAATAATTGAAAAAAGAGACCCCAAATTTTATGTCTACGAGCATAAAAATTCCAATTATAAGCAGTATCTGAACATGCAGGGAACAAGCTTGAATACCACATTATGTTTTCATGCTAAATTTATATGTTGGTTTATACTGTTTAATCGCTTATTTTTTTTTTGTGATTCACATCTTTGATTTGTCTACTTCCTTTGCAATACAATTTTAATATGATCAGTCCTTAGAAGTAATCAGTTTTTATTTATCATATCAAGAGGAGAATACAATATTATTTTTTTTGTTCCTTTTGTTCAATAAGACAATTTTTATCACTGTTGCTCATCTGTTTGGTTGCTGAAACAGTTATCTTGTAGGTTGATTTCATTACTGGATTATGCATCACATGCTTCTTAATGAGATGTGTTGTGGTGAGATATTTTTCATTTATCTCAAGTTTACTTTACATATTCTAGATTAAATTAACCTATTCATTTTTTATATTACTGTGGGGTGCGGGTAACTGGAAAAGGACAGATTTATTCTTCTTGTTGTCAATGGTGAAATAATAGTCAGTTACCGGAAAAGGACAAGTTTATTCCTTGAACTGCATCAAAAAGGATTAACTCCTTTCCCAAAGAAAACAAAAGGCGAAATGCATTTTAGATATGGAGATAGGCTATGGCCTTACTTCATAATATGCGATTGTCATTGTGTTGTGTTGTTGTGTAATAAATGAAAGTAAAGTAGTCATGAGACCATCTAGAAAACTTCTCATTTAATAAGTGTATGTACTTTTATAACATATGTAAAGAATTCATCTATTTTCTATAATGAAGTTACTAATTCATAAATGGTGTAAACCTGAATTATTTTCTCTTAATGTGAGTAATTATGTTTGTTGTTAGTGAAATAGCAGTTATAATTATAATATTATGAAAATTTTGATTAATAGCAGTTGAGGTATAATTGCTTTTAGCAGTTGTATTTTTTTAACAACGGCTAGAAACAGTTGTAAAAAAGGCTGACTTTATTGCGATTACGGATATAACTAGTTGTGCATGCCAGTTGCAATAAACATATTACAACTTTTTTTGGCAGTTGTAAAAGGGTTTTTTGTTGTTGTTGTAGTACCTGTGGCAACACCCGTACCGATGTTGCCACAGGGTCGCAAAGGTGTTGCCTTTGACTCTACAGCAATGTGACAAAATGCAACACCAAGAAAGAGTTGCCACAGATTATTTTTTGCCTATAACAACACATTTTTACACTTCCTGCATCACTTCTTCGGTGTTGTAGTACGCAGTCTATGGCATAGCGATTCATGGATTTTCAAACAACAATGAAGTAAGCTACTAGGCACCGTATAACAATTTGTGAAAATCAATTTAATAAAAATCAGCATAGGCAATCAATATGTTTTCAGTTATAAAATAAAATAACTGTACAAAATATTTGAGTGAGAGAGTTCTCACCTTGATCGTTTTTGGTAAATAATAGTAAACGGTCGATTGACCGAATCAGACGTTTTCTTCCACCAAAAATTTCCATAAGCTCCAAATCACTACAAATTAGTTTCATTGCGAAGATCTCATCGATACGGTTCCAGCAGATTCAGTTTCGCTGAATTCCGATAATGTACGCAAAAGTTACATATTTTACAAACTGTGTATATATATATATATAAGTCATTAACGTAAATTAATTATAATTTATCACCTTAATTATTTCTTCTAAAACACGTTTAAGCTCTAAAAATCTGCTCCTCGTCTTCTCCAGTTACCAGGCGCATGCATAAACTTTACCATGGCCGCACGTTAAAGCCCCCACAACTCTTCTTCCACTCAATGAAATTGAAAATAAAAATCATCACTATCCTCCTCTCCAAACTCTCCCTGCACCCATGCTACCAACGTTGAACCCGCATGAGCCCTTTCTAATGCGGTGTCTAGGCTTCTACGCTACCATACAGTGCAAACCTCGATAAAAATATTCAAGAAATTCCACAAAAATATGCACATAACCTCCTTTTCACTTCCTTAATGCAAATACAATGTCGAAATCTTGAATCAATGCATCCCAAATCCAAATATCTCAACCCTAACTCACCCGTCGTACGATGCAAAATTTTGGCATCCCCAAACACGCGTCGTGTTGTCTAAAATTGGTATCATCTTGAAGCTCTCCTCTCAGGGATTCCAAATATATACATTTTGAGATTTTAGGATTTGTTTTGGATTTGTTATAATTCTCTAAAGGTTGCAAAATTAGGCTTAGGGATGTAGAAAGGGGATGCGTGTGTTTGGAGATTAGGTTTAGGTTTAGAAGTGTTTGAGGCAGTTTATAGTAGAGGCTAATTATTATTTTTTAGTTTTTTATTTAATTTTCCTCAAATATTGCTTATTTTCAATGTTTAAAAATCCGTGTGCTCATTCCTGGTAGGCTGAAAGCCACAGACAAAATAAATTGAGAAAAATACTGATTGGGAAAAGCAGCTGAAAGCCACAAACAAAACTAATTTCAAAAAAAGTGGTAGACAGCCAGATGTGAAGGGGGATAACAAGCACAGTGCCCCACTGTAGTTTGCTATGTATCCTTGGATGTATCCTTATTTTATAATTTTTATTATATATAATATATGAATATAATTGCTTGGAATATTAGGGGTATTTACTCTCTTGGTAGGAAATTAGATTTGCTTAATTTCTTAAGCAAGTACAAGCCTGGTATCATTGGGTTGCTTGAACACAAGATTAATGATAACAATATAGCTGGTTTACATAATAAAATTTTATCAAATTGCCATATTATCAATAACAATCAAATGGGGGGTAATGGCAAAATCCCGGTTCTGCGCAATCCTAATGTATGGTCCTTAGACAATTTTTTTAATAGATTTTCAATACATACATTATAGTTTTAAAAATAAACGTGGTTTTAATATAAAAATCACATTTATATATGCCTTTAACCTGAAGACAGAAAGACAAAAACTATGGAGTTGTATTGAACAATTTAGTATAAATATTAACTGTCCATGGATAATTATTGGGGATTTTAATACCGTGTTTCATGGTTATGAATAAAATGGTGGTATTCCAATCCTATTCAAAAAACTTGAGAGAAATGTAAAATTCATTATAAAGTCAGGCTTAATAGAACCCCCAATCAATGGAAATAAATTCACCTAGAAATTAGGTGAATTTAGGAACATCCACTGTAAATTAGATAAGGTTCTATTAAATCAGACTTTTATTAACACTTTCTCTAAAGTTTGTTATTGCACACTACCACAAAATTCTAGTGATCACACTCCAATTCAGGTCACTTTTAATAATGATGCTAAGGGGGTTAAAAATTCTCCTTTCAGATTTGTAAATGGTTGGGTATATGAAGAGGGTTATAAAGAGATTGTTTCTAACAGTCTTAAAAATAACCGTTTTGGAACTGCCCAATATAAATTTAACAAATCCTTACAGATTATTAAAGGTAACCTTAAGAATTGGAATTGCTCTAGAAATAAATTTGATTTAAAATTTAATAGGGATGAATGTGAAAGACTTCAAAATGACCTAGATAATAATAGCTCAGAAAGTATTAAGGCTTCTCTATTTTATGATGCTCAAGCCAAACTTGTCATATCTTTGCATATTCATTCAATTAATATTAAGCAGAAAGCCAAGATTGACTAGTTAACAACAGGAGATGAAGCTAGTAAATTCTTTTATGCTAGAATGTCTAGTAGGAAAAATAGAAATGATATTGGTAAATTTCTAGATGCAGATGGTAAAATAATTAATGATGCCTATCTCCTGGAGGAGAAGACAATTAATTATTTTAACACTCTATATAACTCTAAGGATATTACTAGTAGTTTCCCTAATATTATTTTTAAATATGCTATCAACAATAGCAGTGAGGATTTATTATCAGAGGCGAAGAGATTAAAAATATTATTTTTAATGCTAAGAATGATAAAAACCCAGGTCTTGATGGATTTGGTGCAAAGTTTTATAAAACTCACTGATCTGAGATTAAAACCCCACTGATTGATTCTTAAAGAAATTTTCAATTCTGGCAAACTTTTAAAAAATTCCAATCATACATTTATTACTTTAATGCTAAAAGTTGAAGCACCTTTAAGTTTGGACGAAAACAGGCCTATTGCCTGTTGTAATTTTATTTACAAAATTATTTCCTCTATTCTATGTAATAGAGCTAAAAGCTTTTTGAAATTTCTTATATCTGAAAATCAGAGTGCCTTCATTCCTAGTAGGCTTATTTCTAAAAATACTTTACTAACGCATGAGTTAATAAGGGATTTTAATCAGAAAAATAAAAATATTATGTGCATTAAAATTGATCTTTAAAAAGCCTTTGACAAATTAATAGGAATTTTATTATTTTTGTCATGAGACATATGGGGTTTAATAGCAGATTTTATGATTTAATTAAAGAATGCATTAATAATGTTACCTTTTCAGTAATGATTAATGGCTCTCCCAAAGGATTTATCCATAGCAATAGAGGTATAAGGCAAGGAGATCCTCTATCTCCCTACTTATTATCTATTGTTATGGATTACTTCTCAATAAAAATGAATTTGAATTACTAAAAGGCAACATTAAACCTATTAGCAGAAACAAACCACATATTACTCATCTACTTTATGCTGATGATATGCTTGTATTTAATTGAAGCTGATAGAGGAAGTGCTTCTTCTATTAAAAATATACTTGATAACATAAATAAATTTGCTAGGCTCAAAGACAATGATAATAAAAGCAAAATTTATTTCAGTAAAGACTCAGTATATACAAATGATGTTATTAATCTCCTGAAGTTCAAAGAAGGAAAGTTACTAGTCAAATATCTTGGTTTACCTCTTAGTATTAATCAAATAAAGGAGAGGGGCTGTTCTAGACTCTTTGATATCATCCATAGTTAATTTAGAAGGATGGTCTAGTAAGCTCTTATCTATGACAGGTGGAATGAAGCTTACTCACACTGTCATCATTGCTGTCATAATATAGTAGGTGCAATCACATAACATCCCTATTAATGTTATTCAAAAGGTTGAAAAATTGTGTGCAAACTTTATTTGGAAGGGCAAGCAACACAAAATAGCTTGTGATAGTGTTTGTAAACCTAAAAAGTTTGGGGCCTTGGTCTTAGAAATATTAGAGATTTAAATGAAGTCAGTAAGCTAAAACTTTTTTGGATGGAAAATCTTTGTGGGTAAGATGGATGAAGGCTAAATACCTTAAATCAAAAAAATTCTGGGCTGTTAGAAAAGAGAACCACCACTCATATGTTTGGAAGAATATTCTGGGTCGTAGAGACATTGGTAGAAAGCTTATTATTAGAAAAATTAAGGATGGTAGTCAAACTAGTCTATGGTTTGACCCATGGATATTTTACAACTCCTTAATTAATCTTTTGGGTTGGAATAATCTATACATACTTCGTGGTATCAATAATACTATACAGAATATTATTCAGAATGACCGTTGGTCACTTCATAATAGTCAAGCTGCATCTATTTATAAAAATGCCATTTAAAAATTCCTATTGATCATAATGGGTTTAAAGATTCTTGGATTTGGAAGCTTAATTCTAAAGATAAATTCTCATTTAGGAAAGCTTGGAATTTTTTTATTGGGAATGAGGTTAAGGTCAGTTGGAATAGAGCTATCTGGTGCAAAGCTAACTGTCCAAAGATGGCTCACTGTGTATATTATGCCCTTCTTAATAAACTTCCCACTAGAGATAAATGTTGCAAATGGAATAAGAACTCTGATGCTACTTGTTTACTATTCAAGAATGATTTGGAAAATACAAATCATTTATTTTTTGAATGCACTTACTCTCAGTACATTTGGTATAATGCTAAATGTAATCTGAAATTCAATATAAGTACTCCTACTTTGAATATCAGAGATAGTGTAGAATATATTATGTGTCACTACAAGCCTAAATCAAATTTTTTTAACAGGGCATGTGTAGTGTTAACAACTGTGATCTTCCATACTTGGAGAGAGAGGAATCAAAGACTGCATACATCCAAAGAATCAATTGCACTCAACTTTGGAATAACATATTAGCAGATAGTCAAATCATCATCAAAAAGGCAACCAGGCATACTTATGATAACTTCAATAAAGCAATGGTTTATAATGATGAAAATCAAGTTGAGGATTTATTACTCAATGGAAAGCTTAGCTTGAGCGGATCTAAAGATCAATTTCCATGCACCAACATCTGATATGATAACAAAAATCAGGATGGACACTTTACTTTCTCCTCTGGTGGTTGCAAATTTACTCCTGGCACCAGTTTAACCTACAAGGAAGTAAACAGGAACTGCTTAACAATAACTATCTGTTTAGTAATAAAAAGGATAATAAGCTGCTTTTTATACCTGATGCAGAGAGAAAAAATTGCCATCCAACCAATGGAGCAATTAAAGATGGAAATCATCAACACGTCAGTATCTCTCAAGAAAACAGGAAGATTGCATGGAACTCTGGCTTCCTTCCTGGAGGTAGCAACCCTAGCCTCGACATCAACCTGTTAAAGGGAAGTAAACTGGAACAAGCTATAAAAACCAATTTTGTGTGCAACATAATTAGAAATAACCCGCCTTGTTTACCTGATGTAGAGATTAGTAGCTGTCGTCCATCCAGCAGTGATCCAGAGCTTGCTTATTCACTGAAAATGAGAGAGAAAGATAAATTTTCACATGTATTTACAGAAATTGGCAATAATCACTGCATAAGCATGATAAATGGTCAGATCTATCACTTATCTTGTCGGGATGTGGGAGAAAACAGTGGTAGTAGGACGATAGAAGCCTCCTACGGTTTAAAGAGAGCTACGGAAAGCTGCTCAAGCATAATTAGCACGAGAAAGAACAGATCTGAAGCTTCATCTGTTAAGAAGCTCGAGACTAGGGTTTGCGTGAAATATACAAACCCTAACTCTACCCTAGAACAGATTATGGAAGAAGAAGACTTTGTTTGGAAGCCGCCATGATGGCTCAAGACAAAGAAAGAAGATCTAGAAGAAACTCTTTCCATCGCCATTATTATTTGTTTACTCGAGAGATTGTTGAGTAGCTGAAATGTCGGTTAGGGTTCGTGAGAACCTGATTTTGTATAATTGGGTAATGGGCTTGTATTACCCAATTCTATGGGCTTTGGGCCTAACTTTTTTTAAATCTCGGTCTCATTTCCATGTTTTTAATCGAACCCTAGATGCTTCTTTTATAGGAGAATATAAAACTAGGCAAATACCCAATTTTCCCTTTCAATACTTGCGAAATAAGTCACGAAAAGACCGGGTCAAATTCAACAATAAACCAACTACGACGTCTGATCAATATTTTTCAGATGTCTATCCAAGCTCTCGGGTTCCAAACCCTGATAGCTCAAACATCTGACATCTATGGCTCAGATGTCTGAGTCAAAGCTCGACACAAAACTGCTCCTTCTTGCCTTCTTTCTGCTGCTGCATCATCTTCTCTATCGCCAAGCACTTGGACGCCCCGTCTCCATCAACATATGTGATTTAATACCACATATCACAACAAGATTATGTTCTTCTTATTTTCTTTCTTACCACAAATAATATACTTCTCCTTTATGGCACGTGAATACTGTGAATGTATTATTGTCGATTTTTGAGGATCAAGGGAGCAAATCGTTTCAGGCATCATGGTATCATTTGTAGAGTTGGAATATGTGACGCAGTCAAAACGTTAATGGATATATTGCAATGAAGATGTAAGAAGTTCTAGCAAAAATACAACGACTGATAATAAAGATGCAGAAAGCTATGTAAGATATAAAGCAAAACATGTAAAGTTAATTTATTCTCACTTTTCACGTAATTTTTGTAAAAAAAAAATATTATTTAATTTTGTATAAAACCAAACAATATTATGGTTTGTGCAATTCTAATTTTGTATTTGCAATAATTTTTTAACTTATATTAAACATTCGTGCCTTGAAATTAGGTCATTACCTTAACTTTATTGACTTAGTTTAAAAGAACATCAGCCAGTTTGACTTTTTATTAATATTGCAAAAGCTGATGCTAAAAAGCCTTAATTTAGCGGGTACATCGAAAAATAATAGAGCTTAATGTGAATTAACTATTTAATAATGCTAACTGAAAAGGCATAGCGGTTGATGAGCATTGTGCACAATAACTTGAATTTTATGAGGATTTGACATGGTTTTAACTGCACAGGGAATATTTACATGTCTTCAATCACATGCTCTTATCGAACTGCAATGTCAAAGCATGCCTTAATCTAGAGACTTGAATGTCTTAGCCTGGAAACTCGATGTTGTCCTAGTTGTCATGGTCGCCATATGTTGTTTGGATTATGCACATCAATGTGTGATCGTTGTTCTGCATGACTTTTTTCTGAAGCCGATCAGAATCTTTAAACGTTCCACCTCTCTGTAGTATAAGATAGGGTGAAGCTACAAATATGCTGATAGGTTCTAACAAGCTATTGATGGTCGCACCAATGTCCGCGCTGGTGGCCGAAGGACTTAGTAAGGATTGGGTCTAAAGCATGGGCAATCATTATGGTTGCTTTTGTTGTAAAGCTGAGGGATTTGGTTCTGATAAGGAAGTGTGTTTTCATATTTGAGTTACTTGACCAGAGGAAATGACGATAATGTGATGATGAAGGCTTATCACGAGCCATGTAATTGATTGTCCCTTTAATAGATTGAAGTAATATAAAAGTTAATGTAGCACAAAAATTTATAGTTGTTCCATTGTAGATGTGATAGTGCAGATGCACTTTGAGATAGTGATTATTTCATAAAGTTTGTTTATTGTAAGGGTTTTTTGAGCATTATTTTTTGGAAATAAGGAGCAAACCAAATTTCAACTGCATTTTTTTTACCATCTGTTTTGTCTCGTATGTTACAACAATTTACTTCACAACTCTAGCATTTCTAATACCGAGTCGGCAGATTTACTTAGACCAACTGGTAGTTATATTTTTTGCAGGATATAACCGTCGGTCTGCTTCCTCTAATCAAGATCTATATCAACCACCCACTCGCTTGCTTGATGTCATTGTTACCAAATCTGAACTAACTGCTATAATTCATATTTAACAAGACATCGGTACTACATGATATTTCTATCGTCGATCTCAAATTTCATTATTAACTTAATAACAGCAAAGCTTTGAAGATTACAAGAGCATGCTTTTAAGAGCAAGTTTCAAAGGGAACCCTTACCTCTTCAGTCCATAAACTTGAACTGATTTATTGTTCTATAGGTACAAGTATCACTATAATACATCCATCTCCTTCATTATTCATATATAAGTATAGCACTATATTAATCGACTCAGCATAAAACTAGCTAGCCAACAAAGTCTGGGCTTGCGCCTCATTTTGGAAGTTCCCGTTCTTCTTTGAATTATCAGCAGACCAGACAAAAATGCCATTAAGTTTTCCTTGCGATTTCAACTGATTGCATGCATTGAAAAAGCCATTGCTCGGTTTCAGCCCTCCACTGTTATCAGTAGAAAAACTAGCCATCAATTTCCTTCCATCGTAAAGTGTACTCGCCTTCTCGTAATAGTTCAAAAATTGGGAAACCGTAGTGCCTGCTTGATAACCATAGAACTGAAAGTTAACATAGTCGATAACATTCACATACTTACTCCACAAGGCCGTGTAGTGATCATCATCAAAAGGAGCGATGGAAGAAAACGATATAACACGGTTGTTTTTCAAAGTGGTGATCAAGCGGCCAATGCACTCTGCAAAGGTATTGCCATCTGCCTTGAAGCTCTCGTAATCGATGTCTATGCCATCTAAATTGTACTGCTTTATGATCTTGGTCAAGGAGGCGACTGCATTGGAGACCCAGGAGTCGATGGAAGAAGGGTTGAAGTAGGCAAGGCCAGTGCCCTGTATGCTATATCCACCTAAACTGAGAGCAACTTTGACGTTGCTGTGGGTTTGCTTGATGGAGGAGACGCTTTCTGGAGTGAGAACACCGCTGTCCCAGAATACGTTGAAGTTGCCAATGGTTGGAGTTGGGTTTGAACCAGTTGTGTAGTCAATGGCGAATGCGAGGATGAGGTGTACGTTCACGTTCGGGTTGATGGGTACATCTGTGAATCTAACCCCTGCTTGTTCTGTGCCGATATACTCGCTGAATAAACGGCAGTTTGCTGTAGGAATATATGAGAAGAAAGCATGAAGAAAGAGGCATAGGAACAAGAGCATTTTAGAAGACATTTAAGAAGATGCAAAACTTTTGTAAGTTAGACCATAACCAACCATCCGTTCTGTTCAGTTATTCTCTCTCATGTTATGCAACTAGTCCAACGAGCCGAGCACCCAGAAAGGGGGAACCAGCCACAGACTGGTTTTGGGAGAGGGATACAACGGCAAAGAGAAAGCCGTTATAATGTTACAACGGCAAACTCTTTGCCGTTGTAACGTTATAACGGCAAACACTTTGCCGTTATAACTTATAACGGCAAAGTGTTTGCCGTTATAACACTTTGCTCCACAAAACCCACGCCGCCACCCCCTCCTCGGCTCCATTCTCCTTCCCCATTTTAAACCCGAAAAACCAATCTCCTCCCCATTTTCCACCAAATTTTCTCCACCATTTCACCAATCCGTCAGCTTTTAACCAAATTAACTAGCTTGTTTGAGATATTCGTTCGAAAATATGGTCAGATTACTAAAAAATTTCGCCAAAAAATTCATGCACGGCGACGATAGTGGCACCGGGGGAAGTGGCGCAGGCGGGAGTGGTGCAGGAGGTAGTGGGGAACAACCAGCGCTCAGAATAGAAGACTTGCTTGCAGCCGCCGAAGACGTAGGGGCGCACGAGGAAGATGGCCATCGTGGACGTGGCGGGCGTAGAGGTGGACGAGCAGGCAGGGCGCGTAGGGGTGTGGGATCGGTTTCCGCTAGAAAGGCCGATCTCGATGGTTTTCTGGATATGAACCTCAGCGCCGCGAAGCTTCCTTCGCTATCCAACTTTCGCATTCTTCCAGAAGACGAAGTACACGTTAGCACGCAGTTGAGTTTGGCTGTAAGTATTTTTAGTATTATTTAAATAGTATTCTTTGAGTATTAGATATTGGGTAGATAGTATAACATTTTGCTGAACCGTTCATAGTCGCGGAATATACGTTCACGTGGTTCGTTAGCGACCACACTTAGATATTATCATGCACATTTGGCGGGTAAGGAGGGGGGCGCAGGACTGTTACATGCTCTTGGATTTCAATTTTTTCTAGGTAATATTAAAGACCTTTTAATGAAACAAGTGGATAATTTTGTAGTCATATTTTATCTTATTGTGCGCTTTGCAATTTTAGGAATAAACCATGTTATAAATGCCGATGTCCAATTGTGTGCGGCCATTGCTCTACGGTGGTACAAAACCACCCACACATTTCACTTTCCTTGTGGTGAGTTAGGACTTACACCGCTTGATTTCTCCATGCTTACTGGTATTAGCATTGGAGTAGGTGCTTATCCCCGACTGCCTTATGACGATGGTCGATGGCGTGATCGTGCACTTGTTCATGATCTACTGCCTCATTTTGATGTTTCTGCTGCGTCGTATCAGGCAAAAGGCGCTATTAGAGTGAGCGCCATCCGTGCGGCCATTGACAGCATAATCGGTCAGTACTCCGTTGATGACGACTTGGAGCTTGCTCGATTATTTTTGTTATACCTTATGGGTAACCTGTTCTTTAGTTCTTCGAGCAGTAGTTTGCCTGTGGGGTTTCTTGAGGCCGCGGCTGAGTTAAATGCCGATGGGGCGATTTTATATGATTGGGGCACACCTATCCTTGCATACCTATACAAATGTCTCGACATGCAGTGCACCATCTTTGATTCTCAGGTTTCTTTATTTGGATTCTGGGAGTTGTTACAGTATTGGTACTTTGAGTACTCTATGAACTTTCATTTTATCACCCGTACTGCAGACCCATCGACCTATTTCCCCCGTATATGCTTTTGGACTGCGGACAACCGGGGGCTCAGGGATAATGAGTCACGCCATGTGTATCCTGTTGCCCATAACCAGATCGAGCTGAGGATGTATAGGGATCAGATTATATGGCATCCATTTGAGCAGAGTACATCCATCGATCTTGAGATCATACAAATTGCTAGGATGCTTGCCGGACGGAGATTTCCACTTATATCTTATCCCGTGGCGCTAGGTGCTTATTGGTATCTTGGTGAGAGGTGCTGGAGACAGTTGTATGACTTCGATGCTGTTCCGGATGATCCACACCCACATACTTATCAGTGTATGATTTACCCGACGGAGCAGCTAGATATAGCCAGGGCAGCAGGCTGGTGGACGGCTGAGAGCTTTGTTATTATCGGGGAGTGTTACCTTACCTTCTTGCATAGATTTTTCACTGGGTCCTCAGACACGATTACGCATGCAGCATTGACTGATTTAGTAGGGCCATCTGCTATACGACACGGCATACGTCCACCTGTTGTTGAGGATATTACCTAGCCCAGCCAGAGTTTTCGTGCGGCTGATCATGTGGCGGCCGCCAGTCATTTTGGATGGACCATGGCAGTGCCCACCATTGGACCGGATCATTACGTTGACGTGTTTCATCCTCCGGCCCATAACGATTACCCGGATCCTACACAGATATCATATCATGATCTGTATGATATGCAGATGGGGATTAGGCATACGGGCTATATAGAGCATAGGCGTAGCCTAGATTACTATGATGGTGAGCTACGTCGTGTTGCAGAGGAGGCACGATAGCAGCAGGCGCATTTAGAGGCCCAGCTTGAGGCAGAGCGCAAGAGACTTCAGGACTTGCAGATGTATTACCACCATAGGTCTAGTGCTGGGTCCAGTCAGCCTCCAGATGTTGGTGATGATGAGAGACGTCATCGGCGCCGCATACGTCCACATACACATTCAGATGACTCGGACGACTGAGTTACTACCACTTTTATGTACTTTCGCAGTTGTCAGTTGTATGGTCCTACTGTTGGAGTAGACGTTCTGCATTTGTTGACTACCACTATTATGTGCTTTTGTTGTATTACCACTATTATATACTTTTGTTGTATTACGTTTTCCTAGTTGATAGTTGTATGTTCCTGTTGTTTGAGTAAATGTTCTGTATTTGTTCACTACCATGATTATGTACTTTCGATGTATTACGTTTTCGCAGTTGTCAGTTGTATGTTCCTGTTGTTTGAGTATGCGTTCTGTATTTGTTGACTACCACTACTATGTACTTTCGATGTATTTTGTGTACGTTTTGATTATGTTTCTGTGTAGAGACTGCATTTGGTTATGTGTAGAGACTGTATTTCTGTGTAGAGAATGTTTTTGTGTAGAGCCGGTATGTTCTGTTGTTCTAGTTCCTGTAAGTGTTGTTTGGAATGTAATAACGTTTGAATTTGATGTTGAACAAGGTTTCCCTCGTCTCGTGTAGAAATGCAAAATTCTTAAATAGCACGCCAACATAACAAGGTTTACAGATAACTCCATATTCTACGCACAAACATCAAATTAAATAGACAGTAAAACAACAATAAAATCACAATACCATAAGCCTACACAGTTCCATAGCGGGTCAACCAACTGTAGCGGAGTTTATACGCTTTGTAACCAACGAACTCCTCACCATACTCGAAAAGGTAACGAGAATCATATGTTGCTTGATTTATTTTAAATATGTTCTCGTCTTCAACAGTTTTGATAATATTTGCGTACCGATCACAAGCGTCTGCAAAATGACGATTAGCCATTTGGATTTCAACCGATGTTCGTGTAGCGGGCCGGAAACGATGGTTTTTGTATAGCCTCATGATCATTGCCCATCTTTCTTCATATGTTAAACCCGCTCCACTTTGCATTTGCAACTCATCTCTCTTTTCAACCTCAATATAGGATTTTACGAGGGCCAACAAATCCTTAGACGAAAATTCTGGAGTAGGAGAATTCAATGTTTGAGCACTATTACTAGGTCGTTAATTTACTGGAGAAGGACGCGGAGCTGTAACCGCTCGATGCTGAATCGCGACAGACACCTCTTCAACTTGTGTATCATGAACTAATCCAATTTCGTTATCGTTCACTAAGTTTCATTCGTACTCATCAAAAATCCTTCCCATTTCTTCATCACTTATTTCTGAATTGTCCATGTAACCTATGCATCAGTAGAATAAGTAGAGTTACTAGAAGTACGAATTTTGTTGATAATAAACGTTACCTTTAAGAAAACAAGAAAATAAATTTTCTCGCTTGAGTCTACAACGGTGCTACTTGTAGTTGTAGAAGGTATGAGATGGATTATCAGATATGGAGTACTTATAAGGGCAATGTACGACCAACAGTTACAATTCAACATACTTGAATACCCGTTACAGGGTTCTCGTGATATTACGTTAGATTCCGTACAGTGACTTTTCACATCACAACAAATGTGGGCAGTTACTATTAATTTCGTATACTATTGTCATTTAATTCGGAAGAGACTACTCAATGCAGTGTGCGAAAGATGGAGACGTTTAATGGAATCCCAGCTACGAATGATGGAGACGCGTCTTTAATTTTTTCTTCTCAGTGAATGGTCCAATCATGTCATACATGCATGTGAAAGGGTACAATCTACATACACATGACTCGTATTAAATTCACAGTGATATTGCAGTATGTAATATTGTTGTATGCCTCAGTGTCAAGTCATTTCATTGACTGTAGCAGGCTTTGGAAGCATGATTCGTAATTGTTTTGTCATAGAGGCAATTTTGTGTATATGTAGGAGTTTAAAAATAGGGGTCGTCCACCGGTGCTTTAACCATTTCAATTCACGAAAGAGTTACGAAAAATGGGCCGTTCCCAGGTGCCTTACATAACTTAGAAGCGTACATGACTTGAGAATTATAACAACTACAACTATTGAGCAATTATAACAACTGAAACAACGACAACTAGTACAACAGAAGGAAATGCCAAACCATAATCATACAAACTACAACAACTGAGCACACAAGCATCAAATTCAAACAAGTACACCTACCATGGTCTAGGGAAAGGACCATCTCTTGTCTTACCGGCATTAATCTTACTCAAGCATCTTATTTCTGCTTGCGCTTCGAGTGCATACTGACGTCCACGTTCGCACATGGGAGGGTCAATCCACTGCTTAAAGCAACAACAATCAATGTCATCAGGATAATTCATGTGGTCGTTGAAGGCTTGACAACCGAAAAATCGACGACCGACATTTGTTTCGGTCTCGTCAACAACAACGAACGACACTTGTCCACAATGGCAAATAGGGTTGGATCCAATCGTCCGTAGTGGCTCGGAAACCTTCCCTTCGAGTATAATTTCTTTTCCAGATCTTTGATGAACGGAAGAGGCATCTTCGTTTGAATACGGTGAGTATCCATATTCGTGAGTTGGACGAAACGATTGCTGGTGTTGGACTGGACGTTGCATGGCATACGATGACGAGTGCGATTGGGCCATGGGTTTCTTGCTTGCAGATTTTTTGCCGGTATGCTTGGGTTTAGACGAAGACATTTTTCTGGTTTTCAAAAATGAATTTGAGAAGGTGGTCTGCTTTGTGGAACAAGGAGGAGTTAGGTTGGTATATGAAGGGAGGGAATGTGACCGTTTAAGTAGCCGCTGTGGTGCCACGACAATAAAATATAACGGCAAACAGTTTGCCGTTATATTTTTATACAGGAAATTTCTTTTCCTAGTGTGTAGGCCGGTCACTCTTGTTCTACAGTTTTCAGACCAGAGTGTGGTCATGTCACTCTTTTTCTAAAGTTAAGAACCCATTTTCCAACGTAGCTACAGGAAACAGTGCACAGTGTACAATATAAAGCGGACAGTTTGCAGTAAACAGTGCACAGTCCAATGGTTGCAATTACCCGTTGTCAATTTGTTTTCACATTCCGTGTCTTTTGAAAACGGGAAGTAATATCATTATGCAGTGGTAACTAAATCTCCTCCTATATATAGCTAACATTGCTTAAGCAATACCCGATCCATACGGACTGAAAATTATATCTCAAATAAGAAAAATGCCAATATCGTATCCATCTTCTTACAATTACATGGACCTTCTCTCAGGACCATCAAACCCTAATCCGTCCACACCCAGAGAACCAACAGAGTGGTATATCGAAATGGAAGAGCGACACAATGACGAGGTGCGACAATTAGAACTTGAAGCAGGAATGCATGAAATGGAAATACGACATCAGCATGACAATCGTAATCGACAACGTGAGCGCAGGTCTAAGCTTGTAATTCCTCGTGTTAGAGCCACGGTAGAAGAAGGCGAGGTGCAATCCGCAAATATTGTATGCTTTTGTGGATTTGAAGCACCGCAATTAGTCATCCGTCATGGAAACGACGTTGGACGTTGATATTATAGTTGTCCAGTACGTGGCAACGGATGGGAGTTTGGACAGTGGATAGATGACTATTTTTCCCGTCGAGCAATTACATATGCTTTGGAACTAGAGGAAGAAATAAGAAAGCTGCGAAATCAAGTAAACGACCTAAGTAATGCAAATTATCGCCTGCAACGTGGGTTAAATTAGGATTTAAATATTTTATGTTATGCGTACTATGTACTGTATCATTACACGTCGTATCATTTTTATCTTTATGCTTTATTTAAGTTGAAAACCTTCACTGTGGTTCGAATGAAGTATGTAACCCAAGAGTTGTGTAACGTTTAGGTTATCTAGGCTGATTTTATATGTGGAACCTATTGTTTATCTAATCTACCGTTTGTGTAATTTATCATTATTTGTAACTTATTATCACTTATGTAACCTATGTGTAAGGGTTGTTCCGTGGTGCATTAAACGATTCAATACAACTACAAGTTAAAAAAATATGGATCGTTCCGCATTGACTGGTCAAGTCTTGCACAGTTCCCATAGTTCATCTATGTTTTATGCCAGGGTGGAGTCATGCCACTCTTTTTCGTGAGTAGGAGTTAAAAATAGGGGTCGTCCTCGGGTGCATTAACCTTTTCAATACGTGTAGGAGTTGAAAAAATGGGTCAGCATACTTTATGTCAAACATTTTACGGAAACAGTCAAACAGTACACAGTGCAAACAGTGATACACTATACATTGATACAGTACCAGTAATTATGTTACTGAAAAAGTTGATGTATTAAATATCAATACCATAAATTTATCATGGGTATCACCTACTTTTTGTTTTTGTTGGGAATTTCAACATTTCTTTTTACAAATCTAGCCCTGATTTGTGTTCAAACGCAGCAATAAATATGCACCAGGTTTATATCTCTAACAGAACAAAAGTTCCATACACTTTGCATTCATTTCAATTGTTTAAGGTTTTGTTTTGTATTGAAGCTATGGACAACTTGGAGATTGACGATGAAACAATGAATAATTGTTTTGAAGAGTTTGAACGGTCAAGGAATAGTGTACAACACAACAAGCCTACGGTGGAATTCGGTGAAGGAGCACAAGTTCAGTCTAAATCAGTGAAGCCGAGAACAAAATCTTTCAACGCTCGATTGCGCGGAGTTGTAGCAAATCAAAGACCTGGTAAGCAGATCGTATACGCAGGACAAGAAATCGAGCCCCTATATCCAATCGGTCCAACGCTACCTAGTGGAGCTTACCCTATTTGTTGTTGTGGAGATGAATCGGTTGTTGTTGCTGCCAAAACTGAAAAAAATGCTGGACGCCGATTCTTCGGATGTCCTGCCTTCGAAGACCATAGGTATTACCCCAATGATATTCAATGTTGTAATTTTATGCAGTGGATAGACCCGCCAATGTGCCAACGTGGACTTCAATATGCACTGGAAGCGCGAGCCGAAATAAGGCGGTTGAACAAGATTGTTGCGGATGCAACTAGAGCTGGCTATCTCAGAAATCGTTAGGATTTAGTTTTTCTTGGATCGAAGATTTATTACTGTACTTTGAATTTGATGTTGCTATGTTCTGTTGTTCTAGTTCATGTAAGTGTTGTTTGGAATGTATTAGTGTTTGAATTTGATCGTGAACAAGATTATCGTCTTCTCGTTTAGAAATGCAAAATTCTTACATAACGCGCCAACGTAACAAGGTTTGTAGATAACTTCATATTCTACGTAAGAACTTAACGCGACAACCAACTGTAGCGCAATGACTGGTCAAGTCTTGCATACTTCGCATAGGGCAGTCATGTCATCTGCCAGATTCCATATAGTGTTCCCTACAGTGTAGCTTTTGACCGTTCACACCATTGCCAATCTTCCAGCTATATATACATATGTTAACTTACTCACAACATACAAAACTCAAACAACTTCTTCCCCATTCTTAGAGCACATCCTTTGATTCACACTCACTAAAAATGTCTTCGTGGGCAACATCTACAGATTCCGAGGAATAAGCTTACGAAAACATGAGGCTACAGGAGCTTGAAGACGAACTTCAGTTCCTAAACCAAATGAAACCGCAAACTATACCGCCGTACGAACAAGTGAACGTTCAAACTCCACATGAAACACCAGTACCACCTGTTCAAGTATCACCTGAACAAGAGGTCACTCAATCAACGCAAGAAGAAGAGTTATTTCGTGTACCACTGCATGAACATGTAGTGGATTCTTATCCAGTTCGTTGCTATTGCGGGTATACGGTTGAAGTTGTCGTTCGAGCAGAGGGCAACAATATAGGTCGGCGCGTGCAGCGATGTCCAGCCTATCCAAATGGTTGCAATTACACGGACTGGATAGACCAACCTTTGTGTCCTCGGGGAATAGCATATTCTAACGAACTCGAACGCGAGAATAGACGTGTTCGAAGTGAAAATGACCAGTTGCGATTGAACATCCTGCGACTCCCTTAAGGCTAAATGTAAAATGGGGTTTACTGAAGTTGCTAATTTTCACTTCATGCTTTGACGGAGCTAGTTCGCATGTACTATCGGCAGTTGTTGTACCTTTATAAACTATTGTATCTTTATGCTTATTGTTGTATCTTTATAAATTGTTGTATCCCCGTATCCTACTCTACTATTCAACTTTAGTGGAGATTTTAAACATATTTGGATATCACATTATATCAAATTTCTGAATATTTGGATATCCTTTAATAAATAAATGTAAATGAAATTCTCCATTACACTGCACTTACCTTTGACATCACAATAACTGTAGGCAGTCACTAATAATTTCAAATACTGTTATTGCCAAAAAATATGTTGGAGCCATTATTGCCAAAACCATTAGTATCCCAACCATTATGTCGGAGCCATTATTATCCCAACCATTATGTTGGAGCCATTTTTGCCAAAAAATATGGCTACAATAATTTGACTACCCAACGACAGAGATATGGTCCCAACCATTATTGCCAACCATTCTTGCCTACGTGTATTGCCAACAATTATTGCCAACCTTTCACATCACAACAACTGTCCGAATTGACTACTCCATGTAACACCCCGTAATTCTTCGACATTAAGATTCTCAAATTAAAGTATAATTAATTTTTAAAAGAAAAATTAAAAGAAAAAGATCCAAGCAGTTGTTTAATTTAAGTATTGTAACTAACATGAAAAAGAGAAGTAAGGAGAGAACAATAATTATTATTGTTCTAAGACTTATTAACAAAAGCCTCTGTAGCTCAGTTGGTTAAGGCATTGGATTTGTAGCATGGGGGTCGGGGGTTCGAACCCCGGCGGCGGCATAATTTTTTATCTTTGTTTTAGAGAGGGCCAACTGAACATGCAAATATATGTACGTATACAAATTCAAAATTTGAAAGGATAAGAACGTACATATAAGGAAATAAAGAATATATATATATACATATGAGAATATAAATATATATATATATATATGCAAAAATATATGTATACGAAAGATAAAATTCAAGATAAGGCTACAGTCAATGAAATATGGCAACATCATTTGAATTTTGAAAATAAAATGAAAATTGTGCGTATATATATCCGCGTAAAATGGTCGTTAGAGGAATTGTATACATATAAGAATATTTCATGTGAATAAAACAGTTAAATAAATTCCAGAAATTCAAAAAGTTTGAAAATCAAACTTTTACGCCAAAATAGCTTGTGGGACCCAATGCTGACTCAGCACTGCGTGTATGATATGGTTTGGCTAGATTCATCTACGTACCTGGACTATTTTCTTAACTAGGTTAAATGCTGACTCAGCGCTGCATGTACGATAAGGTCTTGAGCAGCTATATAAACAGCCCTAGTCTTCATTCTCTTTGCACCAATTCTCTTCTATCCTTATGCTGCTAAGATTCATGGCTTCTTCCCCTCTTCTAAATTTTCTTAAATAAATAAAATAAAATATGATTCAAGACGAGGAGATGCTGCTAAAAGACTTTTAAGGAGGGATTCAAATCAAAGTTTCAAGTGAAGAATTCAAAGGCTAGCTCAAACAAGTTTCAAGCAACGACGCACGAATCATAGCCACGCTTTCCTTCTTTTCTAGATCTATTTTCTGTAAGTTGGTTATTTCTAGATCTGAATATTTTGTTTTATTTGTGACATGAAATTAAAGGAATAAAGGAATATGCCAAATCTCTCTCTCTTCGAATCTGTGTTTATACTCTTGGACTGAATTAAGAACTGTTATGATTAGAGGACAAATAAGACTGTAACCGTGACTATAACTATAGAACTGTGGCATTTGAAAGCATATGCCTTTGGACTATGACATAAGCCTTTGATTTTGGGACATATAAACATTGCCTATGACAATGACTTAGGACTATGGGAATTATTTTCCCTTTTGGACTATGAACATCGCCTATATTGCCTATGACCATGGACATTACTTATGACTAAGAACATAAGCCTTTGAATTGGACATAAACTATTGCTTATGACATAATGAGGGCAATTGTGATTTTGACACCCATGATTCATGATTAGGAAAATATTGCTTTAGTTTGGTGATTGTGAAATTGGGTCTAAACCCAATTATTTATTCTACCTGTTCCTTGGTTTTTTCTTTGGTTTTAAGACAGTGGGAATTTACCTATTAAGTTAGGTCTACCCATGTTCTTGAACCTATTTTGCCCATTCTTTGGTTTTAAGACAGTGAGAATTTACCTATTTAGTTAGGTCTACCCATATTCTTGAACCTACATTGTTATCCAAACCTTTTTATGTTAATTATTCCTTCTTGTCATTTTGATTCATTCCCTTTTTATCTACGAATCTAGATTTATTTATAATCTAGGTTGAATCACGATTATTCGAACGGTGGGAATGCGATTTGGGGAAAAACATGGAAATGAATATGAACGTGATTGTAAACTTGGAAATTGGCATAATTTGGAATATGTATTATGACATGCATATTAAAATGAAAACGGGGAAATTTGACATGGATTAGGGAATATGTGATTTTGACATATTAAATTTAGCGTTAGTAAGTAAGCTAAATTTTAGGCATAAAATGTAAACTAGAAAAATAATTCTAGTTTTGCCATAAATTGTGAATTAGGATGTTAAACCAAGATTGGGTTAATTAAGGTTGATTTGGAATAAGTATATTAGCACAATTTTGAATTTATTCATAATTGTGAGCAATTGTCATGTTTAGAATAAATTATGGTTAGCGACACTAAATTTGGTATAATTTACATACCAAAAAAGTATAAATATGATAAATAAGAGAGAATGGGCCATAATAATAAATGTGACAATGTACATTAAAAGAGTAGTAATGAAATAAGTAAATTAGGAGTAATTTACTTATAGAATTCGTCATAAATGTTAAATTGTTCATTTACCACAAAATATGTAACTTGGTTAAGTTTTGGCCATAAATTATGAACTAGGATATTTAATCTAGTTTCGGCAATGAAATAGGAAATGGCCTAAACTGCATCTTGGGTTAGGACTTGGGCCTAGAATATAAGTATACTAGTAGGCTTGACAAATAAATATAGGCCAAATTTGTCTAAAAAGGGGAAATGGGCTTTTGAAATAAATTGTTAACAATTTATAAACAAAAGAAAAGTATTTTGATAACATCCCTTTTTATAACACATAGACCAGAAGGTTCTAGGGTGACAGAGAGGATAGTGTCTAGGCTTGGGTTTGGAAAATACAAGTTTCCTGCCCTCCCTGGCTATCCCTAACTGATCCGAAGGACGGGATGGTTGTTTTCAAAACCAGATTTGGAAATTAATCAAAAACCCTTTGAACTTAGAAAACATGAATATGCCTAACCCGAGGTTAGACTGAGTTGCGGTGTAAACCTGCCCGGAACCGACCGGCACATCCAGTAACCGCAGCAATATCTGTCTAATGTGAGAGGTTGCGGCTTTAATTTATTAATTAAAGCTAGAACAAGAATGGGAGAGTTAAGTCCATAGGAACACTTAACCAACCTAACACGGTTAAGCTAGAATGGGAAGGTTAAGGAACACTTAACCAACTTAGCACAGTTAAAGCTAGAATGGGAGGGTTAAGTCCATGGGAATACTTAGCCAAATTAACATGTTGACTAGACTAGAAGGTGGGGTTAAGTAAAGTTAATACACTTAGCCAATTTAACATGTTAATTAGACTAGAGGTTGGGGTTAAGTAATACACTTAGCCAAATTAATATGTTAACTGGACTAGACCATAGGGTTAAGTAAACTTGAACGATTAACCATCAGAATATGATAAATGAATAGGGTTAAGTAAAAAGCATGAAGGGATAACACTTAACCAGTGTAATAGGATAAGGGAAGAGGGTTAAGATAGCTTGAATCGACTAAATACACTTAACCAACCCAACCTGGCGAGAAAGAAAACTAAGTAGTAGACCTCAGTTGAAAAAGGGACTAAGTAGTAAAACTTAGTTAAGAAAACAAGGAATTTGGAAACTAAGTGGTAAACCTTAGTTAGTAGAACTAAGTAGTAATTCTTAGTATAACACGAAGGAGCAGACATCCATCTGGTTTTAAGAAGGCTCCAACGAATTGGGTTACGAAGCCCGAGGCTTCGAGGGGATGTGAGGGTACTCTTGGTATCCCTCGGTGAGGCTGCAGATGATCATCCTGGGCTCACAGAGGTTAAGGTCTGCATTAGAAGAACCGAGGGTATGCCTTGGTTGCAATATATATGTGGCAACCTAAAGACTAGGATGGACCAGCGTGATTCGGCGAGAAGACGGTAGCCCTGTGATAGCAACTCGTCGTCTACCATCCATCTTGAGTCAATCGAGATACGTGAAGCGGATAGGCGGAGAACTCCAAAAGACCATATACTTGCTATCTAGTTATGGTTGCGGATGGCCATAGGATAGTGGGGCACCGGGGGCCGGCGTATAGTTCTCATTTTACAAGGTGTGCCTTTCATTAGCTGAGGGAGGGGTCAAGTGGGACCATAGCCACTGGAGTAAAAACAGACCTTAGCATCTACATCGGCAGATATCTGAAAGCTCCCGACCGAGTTCTGTATTCCTTGATTTGCCCTGTCACAGGACTCGGATCGCACATTACAGGACATGTGCATCTAGACAAGCGATAACGATTCGCGATACATACGTGGGGAAGCCTAGGAACATATACCACTCTAGGTAGTGTGTCCTAGACTTGGGGGCATTGTTCGACAGGTAGCGTAATCCCTAGTTGGACTAGGTGGCATAAACCCTGAACTCGAAAAGCGTTCAGCAGATAGCGTAAAACTATAGTTAAATCTAGAAAGCAGTGGATAGAAAACCCTAGATTAGATCTAGGTAACAACTAATAAATGGATGCCTGAAGGCGATGGAAAATACAGGGATTGGGATCACGTTATCGTTACTAGTTGAAACACTAGTTAGGCGGTGCAGAGATATAGAAACCAGTATAACAAGTAAATAGCGAAGCAGCGAAAGTATTAGAGCGTATCCAGTTTATCTTAGCATATCTTGTGACTACCTTGTCTCATCTTGTTGACCCTATCGTCATGGTGTAATCTTGTATTCAGTTAATTCATGTCGTTTTGTTTTCCATGTTCACATGCTAGAAGTTACTGAACTTACTCAGGCTTTATGTCTGACTCTGTTTTTCTTTCGTCTTCTTTCTTCCGTTCTCCCCCTCCCCCCCCCCCCCCCAGGTTGTTAAGGAGAAAATAGGATAGCTCAGATTTGTTTTGGGATGATTTCTCTTTCCAAGCTTGAAGAATCTTGGATGCATCGGCTTTGGATTGCTATGGCTGGCTTTTGTTACATTGGGGAATATAAATGTATTTTATGCTTCTTTATTTTGTAAAGACAGTTGATACTCTGATATTGTAAAGGAACCTTGTACAAATTATTTTGTCAATAAAGTAAAGTTTTATTTTCCACTGTTTAATGTTTGTCTGTCCTGTAATTTATCTGCATCTTTTACCCATAATGCTCCACAGAACTTAGTGCATTCCCTTTGTGAGTGACACTAACGGACGTGGGGTGTTACACGTGGTATCAGAGCTGAAGGTTACCAGATCAGATAAAGGATTTGAAAAATTATTTTCAAACGGTTTTAAAAGAAGTATTTTCAAAAGAAGAGATTTGTTTTAAAGGCATATTCCCCAAATCCATACGCACTATCTTCTCTTCCTCTGTTTAAATTCTTGTCTCCTTCTTTCTTGAGTCTCTGGGGCTCCTGGCTTTCTGGGAGGTAACCTCATCGAAGGGCAAAGTAGTGCCCGGCTTCCATCCATAGCCGTAGTTGTTTCATCTACGGGCAGTTTTCTTTCAAAGCTTATAAGGTTTTCCGGACGATGGAGGCAGTTTTCGAGAGATTTGTCAACATGACTACACACGGAAGGGGATGAGGAGTTTTGCTAAGGTGCATAACCCTAGGATGAGGAATTCATGGATGTAGACTTAGCACACGAAGGAGGAAGAAATTATAAAACCAAAGACAAGAGGAAGTATTTTTACTAGGGTATGATAGGGCATATACTTAAGGACAAGGGCAAGAACGAGGACAAGATTTTCAGAAGGACAAGTACATGCTTTCGCCATGAAGCGCACCTAGGAGAAAGGTAGTTCAGTTGGAAGAGTCTAGTTTTCTGTTCGTGCTATTTCCTTAGGTTCTAGCGCTTCTCATTTGTTCATATCCACTTCCATAGTTGGGTCTCTGCACCATAGTACTTGTATAGTAGAAAGATCCCACTAGAGTCTCAAATCCAATTGGTGGTCCGACCAGTTTATTTTTTTAGTAGGGATTTGAGAACAGCTATCGAGTTTTCTTATATCATCTCACGTAGATCGTCTAAATTCGGGGAGATATTCTTTGGGTGCTTGTCTGATATTGGTTTAGGCCTTTGGGGCTTGTACTTGAGGAATGTCGAGTTCGGTTTGGATGGTTTGCGGGAGAGATGAATAGTTGTGGTAGGCACCCCAAAGAGCATGTAGTGACCTTTCGACTCTTATAGTTATGGCATGACGGATAAGAGGGAAACCTCTAATCATCTTAGTACGTATACTTGGTACCATGATTGACATCTGTTTAGTTTGGAATTGGAGGTCGGAAACTTCACAATCGTGAAGTTAAATTGGTTAAGATACAGTGGAGTAAAGCTCAAGAAGGCTAGATACTAGCAACATGCCCTTTTTCCTTAAGGGTGCATTCTTGATTTCTCTGTTTAGGAGCTTTACGCGTAGTTGTTTCTCTCTTTCCAAAGTATATCCTCTAGGTCGTATCTGCAATCCTTAGGTAGAAGCCAATGGATGTAGACATGTATTTGAAACATGTTATGGTTGAATGGTTGCAAGTGGTTGCAAATGGTTGCTTGTGGATGCATATGCATACGTATTAGGCACTAGATCAAGTTCGGACGCTCTCATATTGCATTTACATGTATGCATTTGTTTATAAGTTGAACTTGATATGATATCATATGGACGTTGCATATGGATGAATGGCTGTGCACGCATGTAGTATTTACATGACTAGGGATGTTTGCATGCATGATTGGACACATGGCACTAACATGATTTGCATTAAGGAGGTCAACTGAATCAGTAGACCGCCCGATTTTGCATTAGATAGAGACATATACACACACTATGCATATGAACATGAAAGCATTAGAAATCTTTTAAGGACAATTAATGCCTGTGATTGAATGGTTGAGTAGATGGGTGATTGGATGGTAGGACACATTCTTCCTAACTTGAAGATTTCGGGGACGAAATCCTTTTAAGTGGGGGAGAATGTAACACCCCGTAATTCTGCGACATTAAGATTCTCAAATTAAAGTATAATTAATTTTTAAAAGAAAATTTAAAAGAAAAAGATCCATGCAGTTGTTTAATTTAAATATTGTAACTAACATGAAAAAGAGAAGTAAGGAGAGAACAATAATTATTATTGTTCTAAGACTTATTAACAAAAGCCTCTGTAGCTCAGTTGGTTAAGGCATTGGATTTGTAGCATGGGGGTCGGGGGTTCGAACCCCGGCGGCGGCATAATTTTTTATCTTTGTTTTAGAGAGGGCCAACTGAACATGCAAATATATGTACGTATACAAATTCAAAATTTGAAAGGATAAGAACGTACATATAAGGAAATAAAGAATATATATATATACATATGAGAATATAAATATATATATATATATGCAAAAATATATGTATACGAAAGATAAAATTCAAGATAAGGCTACAGTCAATGAAATATGGCAACATCATTTGAATTTTGAAAATAAAATGAAAATTGTGCGTATATATATACGCGTAAAATGGTCGTTAGAGGAATTGTATACATATAAGAATATTTCATGTGAATAAAATAGTTAAATAAATTCCAGAAATTCAAAAAGTTTGAAAATCAAACTTTTACGCCAAAATAGCTTGTGGGACCCAATGCTGACTCAGCACTGCGTGTATGATAAGGTTTGGCTAGATTCATCTACGTACCTGGACTATTTTCTTAACTAGGTTCAATGCTGACTCAGCGCTGCATGTACGATAAGGTCTTGAGCAGCTATGTAAACAGCCCTAGTCTTCATTCTCTTTGCACCAATTCTCTTCTATCCTTATGCTGCTAAGATTCATGGCTTCTTCCCCTCTTCTAAATTTTCTTAAATAAATAAAATAAAATATGATTCAAGACGAGGAGATGCTGCTAAAAGACTTTTAAGGAGGGATTCAAATCAAAGTTTCAAGTGAAGAATTCAAAGGCTAGCTCAAACAAGTTTCAAGCAACGACGCACGAATCATAGCCACGCTTTCCTTCTTTTCTAGATCTATTTTCTGTAAGTTGGTTACTTCTAGATCTGAATATTTTGTTTTATTTGTGACATGAAATTAAAGGAATAAAGGAATATGCCAAATCTCTCTCTCTTCGAATCTGTGTTTATACTCTTGGACTGAATTAAGAACTGTTATGATTCGAGGACAAATAAGACTGTAACCGTGACTATGACTATAGAACTGTGGCCTTTGAAAGCATATGCCTTTGGACTATGACATACGCCTTTGATTTTGGGACATATAAACATTGCCTATGACAATGACTTAGGACTATGGGAATTATTTTCCCTTTTGGACTATGAACATCGCCTATATTGCCTATGACCATGGACATTACTTATGACTAAGAACATAAGCCTTTGAATTGGACATAAACTATTGCTTATGACATAATGAGAACAATTGTGATTTTGATACCCATGATTCATGATTAGGAAAATATTGCTTTAGTTTGGTGATTGTGAAATTGGGTCTAAACCCAATTATTTATTCTACCTGTTCCTTGGTTTTTTCTTTGGTTTTAAGACAGTGGGAATTTACCTATTAAGTTAGGTCTACCCATGTTCTTGAACCTATTTTGCCCATTCTTTGGTTTTAAGACAGTGGGAATTTACCTATTTATTTAGGTCTACCCATATTCTTGAACCTACATTGTTATCCAAACCTTTTTATGTCAATTATTCCTTCTTGTCATTTTGATTCATTCCCTTTTTATCTACGAATCTAGATTTATTTATAATCTAGGTTGAATCACGATTATTCGAACGGTGGGAATGCGATTTGGGAAAAAACATGGAAATGAATATGAACGTAATTGTAAACTTGGAAATTGGCATAATTTGGAATATGTATTATGACATGCATATTAAAATTAAAACGGGGAAATTTGACATGGATTAGGGAATATGTGATTTTGACATATTAAATTTAGCGTTAGTAAGTAAGCTAAATTTTAGGCATAAAATGTAAACTTGAAAAATAATTCTAGTTTTGCCATAAATTGTGAATTAGGATGTTAAACCAAGATTGGGTTAATTAAGGTTGATTTGGAATAAGTATATTAGCACAATTTTGAATTTATTCATAATTGTGAGCAATTGTCATGTTTAGAATAAATTATGGTTAGCGACACAAAATTTGGTATAATTTACATACCAAAAAAGTATAAATATGATAAATAAGAGAGAATGGGCCATAATAATAAATGTGACAATGTACATTAAAAGAGTAGTAATGAAATAAGTAAATCAGGAGTAATTTACTTATAGAATTCGTCATAAATGTTAAATTGTTCATTTACCACAAAATGTGTAACTTGGTTAAGTTTTGGCCATAAATTATAAACTAGGATATTTAATCTAGTTTCGGCAATGAAATAGGAAATGGTCTAAGCTGCATGTTGGGTTAGGACTTGGGCCTAGAATATAAGCATACTAGTAGGCTTGACAAATAAATATAGGCCAAATTTGTCTAAAAAGGGAAAATGGGCTTTTGAAATAAATTGTTAACAATTTATAAACAAAAGAAAAGTATTTTGATAACATCCCTTTTTATAACACATAGACCAGAAGGTTCTAGGGTGACAGAGAGGATAGTGTCTAGGCTTGGGTTTGGAAAATACAAGTTTCCTGCCCTCCCTGGCTATCCCTAACTGATCCGAAGGACGGGATGGTTGTTTTCAAAACCAGATTTGGAAATTAATCAAAAACCCTTTGAACTTAGAAAACATGAATATGCCTAACCCGAGGTTAGACTGAGTTGCGGTGTAAACCTGCCCGGAACCGACCGGCACATCCAGTAACCGCAGCAATATCTGTCTAATGTGAGAGGTTGCGGCTTTAATTTATTAATTAAAGCTAGAACAAGAATGGGAGAGTTAAGTCCATAGGAACACTTAACCAACCTAACACGGTTAAGCTAGAATGGGAAGGTTAAGGAACACTTAACCAACTTAGCACAGTTAAAGCTAGAATGGGAGGGTTAAGTCCATGGGAATACTTAGCCAAATTAACATGTTGACTAGACTAGAAGGTGGGGTTAAGTAAAGTTAATACACTTAGCCAATTTAACATGTTAATTAGACTAGAGGTTGGGGTTAAGTAATACACTTAGCCAAATTAATATGTTAACTGGACTAGACCATAGGGTTAAGTAAACTTGAACGCTTAACCATCAGAATATGATAAATGAATAGGGTTAAGTAAAAAGCATGAAGGGATAACACTTAACCAGTGTAATAGGATAAGGGAAGAGGGTTAAGATAGCTTGAATCGACTAAATACACTTAACCAACCCAACCTGGCGAGAAAGAAAACTAAGTAGTAGACCTCAGTTGAAAAAGGGACTAAGTAGTAAAACTTAGTTAAGAAAACAAGGAATTTGGAAACTAAGTGGTAAACCTTAGTTAGTAGAACTAAGTAGTAATTCTTAGTATAACACGAAGGAGCAGACATCCATCTGGTTTTAAGAAGGCTCCAACGAATTGGGTTACGAAGCCCGAGGCTTCGAGGGGACGTGAGGGTACTCTTGGTATCCCTCTGTGAGGCTGCAGATGATCATCCTGGGCTCACAGAGGTTAAGGTCTGCATTAGAAGAACCGAGGGTATGCCTTGGTTGCAATATATATGTGGCAACCTAAAGACTAGGATGGACCAGCGTGATTCGGCGAGAAGACGGTAGCCCTGTGATAGCAACTCGTCGTCTACCATCCATCTTGAGTCAATCGAGATACGTGAAGCGGAAAGGCGGAGAACTCCAAAAGACCATATACTTGCTATCTAGTTATGGTTGCGGATGGCCATAGGATAGTGGGGCACCGGGGGCCGGCGTATAGTTCTCATTTTACAAGGTGTGCCTTTCATTAGCTGAGGGAGGGGTCAAGTGGGACCATAGCCACTGGAGTAAAAACAGACCTTAGCATCTGCATCGGCAGATATCTGAAAGCTCCCGACCGAGTTCTGTATTCCTTGATTTGCCCTGTCACAGGACTCGGATCGCACATTACAGGACATGTGCATCTAGACAAGCGATAACGATTCGCGATACATACGTGGGGAAGCCTAGGAACATATACCACTCTAGGTAGTGTGTCCTAGACTTGGGGGCATTGTTCGACAGGTAGCGTAATCCCTAGTTGGACTAGGTGGCATAAACCCTGAACTCGAAAAGCGTTCAGCAGATAGCGTAAAACTATAGTTAAATCTAGAAAGCAGTGGATAGAAAACCCTAGATTAGATCTAGGTAACAACTAATAAGTGGATGCCTGAAGGCGATGGAAAATACAGGGATTGGGATCACGTTATTGTTACTAGTTGAAACACTAGTTAGGCGGTGCAGAGATATAGAAACCAGTATAACAAGTAAATAGCGAAGCAGCGAAAGTATTAGAGCGTATCCAGTTTATCTTAGCATATCTTGTGACTACCTTGTCTCATCTTGTTGACCCTATCGTCATGGTGTAATCTTGTATTCAGTTAATTCATGTCGTTTTGTTTTCCATGTTCACATGCTAGAAGTTACTGAACTTACTCAGTCTTTATGTCTAACTCTGTTTTTCTTTCGTCTTCTTTCTTCCGTTCTCCCCCGCCCCCCCCCCCCAGGTTATTAAGGAGAAAATAGGATAGCTCAGATTTGTTTTGGGATGATTTCTCTTTCCAAGCTTGAAGAATCTTGGATGCATCGGCTTTGGATTGCTATGGCTGGCTTTTGTTACATTGGGGAATATAAATGTATTTTATGCTTCTTTATTTTGTAAAGACAGTTGATACTCTGATATTGTAAAGGAACCTTGTACAAATTATTTTGTCAATAAAGTAAAGTTTTATTTTCCGCTATTTAATGTTTGTCTGTCTTGTAATTTATCTGCATCTTTTACCCATAATGCTCCACAGAACTTAGTGCATTCCCTTTGTGAGTGACACTAACGGACGTGGGGTGTTACACTCCATGAGATAACCATTATTATCCCAACCATTATGTTGGATCCATTATTGCCAAAATATGTGGGTACAATAATTTGACTACCCAACGACAGAGATATTATCCCAACCATTATTGCCAACCATTCTTGCTAACCATTAGTGCCAACCTTTCACTTCACAACAAGTGTCCGAATTGACCACTCAATGACAGAACCATTATTATCCCAACCATTATCTACGAACCATTATTGCCAACCATTCTTGCCTACATGTACTGCCAACCATTATTGCCAACCTTTCACAACACCACAACTTTATGAATTGTCTACTCAATGACAGAATCATTATTATCCCAACCATTATGTCGGAACCATTATTGCCAAAAATATTGCTAGAATAATTTGACTACTCTAGGCAGAGATATTATCCTAACCATTCTTGCCTACATGTACTGCCAACCATTATTGCAAACCATTAGTGCCAACCTTTCACTTCACAACAACTGTCTGAATTGACTACTCAATGACAGAACCATTATTGTCCCAACCATTATCTCGGAACCATTATTGCCAACCATTCTTGCCTACATGTACTGCCAACCATTATTGCCAACCATTCACAACACAACAACTTTCTAAATTGACTACTCAATGGCAGAACCATTATTATCCCAACCATTATGTCGGAACCATTATTGCCAAAATATATAGTTAAAATATGTTAACCTTCATTGCTTATATATATCTGTCGTACGTCTACACTTAGGGAGAACAATGAAATTCAATTTATAAAAAAAGCAAGCAATGGATCCAAATCTATACCACCATTACTACGAAGTCATGAATCAAACTGAGGATTCCGAAATAGAAGTGGAGGAAGAGACGGAGGAGCAGCTGGAACAACACACAATGGTTGGGGATTCCAATTATTTCGCTGAAGACTCAATTAGCAACCATCGAGGTAGTAAGCCTGGCCGGATTGACCGGCGGTATAAGAGAGACTACAAGAATGGACATGAAAGACTAATGAGAGATTACTTCATCGACAATCCAACCTACGATATAACTTTGTTCCGCCGTCGTTATCGTATGAGTCCGGCAATCTTCTCTAAAATTTATCTTAAACTTCGTCAGTCAAATCCATATTTCACTTATAGACTGAACGGAGTACAAGAAATCGGCCATTCGCCCCACATCAAAATTTCAACGGCATTGAGGATGTTAAGCTATGGAACATCTGGCGATCAAATGGATGAATATTTCAGAATCGCAGCATCAACAACAATAGAGTGTCTGAAAGAATTCTGTAAAACAGTTGTTGAAGAGTTCGGGAAGGAGTATCTACGGACGCCTGGACCAAACGATATAAGCAGGATACTACGCAGGGGAGAAGCTAGAGGATTTCCAGGTATGCTTGGAAGTTTAGACTGCATGCATTGGCCTTGGAAAAACTGCCCAACGGGATGGAAAGGAATGTTCACTGGACATAAGAAAGTGCCATCAATGATCCTTGAAGCAGTAGCAACAGACGATTTATGGGTTTGGCATGCTTTTTTTTGGAGTCCCAGGTTCACTAAATGATATAAATGTTTTAAAGCAATCATATCTTTTCACAGAACTTGCTAACGGACTGTCAACATATGTTTCATATAACGTTGGTAATATCGAACACAAAACTGGATACTTTCTAGTGGATGGAATATACCCAAAGTGGAGAACTTTGATTCAGGGATACAGAGTACCATCAAATGACAAAGAAAGTTATTTCAATGAAAAAGTAGCTGGCTACAGAAAGGACATCGAACGTACGTTTGGTGTTCTACAAGCCCGATTTCATATTTTATGAAATCCTGCTCGTTTTCATGATGCAGGAGTGCTTTCAGAAATCATGCATGCTTGTATAGTAATACATAACATGATTGTGGAGTCTGAAAGAGGCGGATATAAGAATCAAAAGTCTAATTATCCTGACATGTTTACGGGGTCAAATGCAAAACCCCATAAAGATGTAAACTCAATGGACGAATATGTTGATATGGTTCAACACATTGAAGATCAAGCTGCGCACGTCCAATTGCGTGACCAGTTAGTGGAACATTTGTGGGCGCATAAAGGAAGAAATAGTCGGAATCAGTAGTTGGTACTAGAACTATGTATCAGTGTGTACTCGTGTACTATGTATCAGTGTGTAGTCGGGTCAATAAATCTGGTTTCTAATCATATTGTCGATTGTATCATTGTTTCAACAACTAGTACATAAATACTAAAAACAGATCACAATCATATTACAACTCAACCCAACATATACAACTACTACATAAACAACAACTACTGCATACATACTACAAATAGGTCACAATCATATTACAACTCAACCCTAGATAGTACATAAATACCCACTAGTACATAACTACTACAAGCAGTTCATAATCATATTACAACTTAACCCAACATACATAGCTAGTCCTGATACGAGCCACTACAGCTTCCGCCTCTGCTTCCTTTGTTTCTTCTGTACTCTGCAATCTGCTCGCTTACTAGTTCTTGCTGTAAAGGGGAAAGCTTACTAAAATCACATGTAATCATTTTAACATAATTGCTCTCCCACACCAGTGCTTCCTTCTTCTCCATCCTTTCTCGTAATAGGGCCTGTTTCTCCGTATGTTCTTGTCTGCGGAGCTCTCGATCATCCCTAACTGCTTTGTGGAACTCTTCGTCGCTGCGGTTTCTTTGCTTCGAAAATCGAAGTCTATGCTCTTTTGTCTCCGTAGCTGAATTCTCTATTGTTTTCATAAATCTAGAGAACTCTACACTGCGTTGCTCCAGCTGAATTGACTTGGCTCTGCCAATAGGCCGTCCGTCACTAGTTCCAAATAAAGGGTTTCTTTCTTGCGAACTCGGGTCACTTCCAAGACTAGATTCAGAGTAGTTCATCCTTCTAGCTTTGTTCTGCTATTCAAGCATGAAGTTGCTTGGGTTCTTCCACTTAGGCAAACTAGATAGAAGCTCGAAATAGTCGTTAAATTTAAATGGAAGTCCATACTTTTGTTGGTAGGCCTTTCGTGACTCTTCAATCTGTAACACAAAGTCGAAATTGTATGAGTGTATGACATTTCTAACTAATCAAGCATAGTATAGTAAGTTATTTTTAAAAGTAATCTACGATACTTACAATGTCATAAGGTGCAACACCGCTTTGCTGCCTGTTCTGCATGCCAGTCAATATTGCCAGATAGTTCTGACATGCGGCATTCACAACTCTATAACCGCCTCTAAGTGATCCCTATGTTCTACTCGTTTCCAACGAATTGTAGAACTCTGCAATTCTTTCCCAAAAAGTCTGACCTTTCATATTATTCCCAACAATGCTGTCTTGTGAAATGCGTATCCACGATTTAGCAAGTGAAACGTACTGCTCGGAAGTAAACTTAAATTGTTTTCTTCTTCCATCCGCTGTTGTTTCTTCCTCTTCAGCATGATCATCCTCAACATCTTCTTTTCCGGGATCCGGCTCCGATTCAACTTCAGTTTGGTGTCGTTTACTGAAAATGCCGCTTAAAGACTTCCACTTCGTCTTCTTTTGGTTATATTCGGGACTGATCTTCTTTTGGTTATATTCGAGACTGACAGGTGCAGTGTATTCTTGAGTAAATTCTTCAAAATTTGTAACATTCGCATCCTCATTTGCATCTTCCTCCTCTGCCTCCTCCATTGAAGTTTCAACATTTTCTTCATTATTAGAAGAGACATACCCGTACGAAAACTGTCTTTGCAGATTTTGTGTACCTTCGCGGTCACGAACCTCGGTCTGTTGCGGAGGTAGGTGAGGTTGTTGACTTTGATCGGTCTGCATCATCATTGACATATACGACGAATGATCATCGTACACGCCTTGCACGGGTGGTCGTTGGTAAAAAAGTGGCGGGGTGGAAGAATGGACGGGAGGAAAGTTAGGAGGAGCGAGCGGTTGGTACGGTGGTCGATATGGATAATTTGAATATTGCGAGTAGCCATATTCGTGAGATGGCTGCAACGATTGATGTTGTTGGACTGACCGTTGCATGGCATACGATGACGAGGGCGCTTTGGACATGGGTTTCTTGATTGCGCATTTTTTCGTGCTTCGCTTGGGTGCGGAAGAAGACATTTTTGTTGTTGAAGAAGTTGAAGATGAGAAGGTGGAGTGGTTGTGTGGAAGAAGAAGGAGGAAGGTTGGTGTTTTAGAAGGAAAATGGGCTAGCCGTTGGAGTGTAACGGCTATGTCTTATAACGGGAAAGAGAAAGCCGTTATAAGATTATAACGTCAAACTCTTTGCCGTTATAAGATTATAACGGCTTTCTCTTTGCCGTTATAAGTTCCAACCTCTGTTCAGTCCACCAGCCACGAACGAGCTCCAAACTAGCCACCGGCTAGCCACGGATGACTGAACAAGCCACACCTTGTTGCTCCGTGGCTTGTTTAGTAACTGAACAAGCCATTGTTGGTTGTGCTCTTAGGTTGGATGAATAATGTGATACTGTATGGGAGGTGAATATATAGCGATTGCAATTGTACCTTCATTGACAAGTCTATGAATGACGAACATACGAGATGAGCAGAGGTGACGTATCCTGCAGTCGCGTCTTCTGACTTTCGTTTTCTCGCCATTTTTTTCCTCTGGGATGCAAGGTCGAGACTGAATTGGTCATGTTCCGTCTTAAATTGCCCGTTGTCCCATTCCCATCCTTTAGATTAACATGTTTATTTCATTTGCTTAAGACATTTCATTTAGTCTTTGTTTTGAATTTGTCTTTAGTTTATTTTGAAATAAAGGTACCGTGCTGTTTTGCAGTCCCATTAAAGTCTTACTTTGGTAAAATCATTTATTCATATCTTATAGTAATAAAATCAAAAAATCATTTATTCATATCTCATAGCATCTCCAATACAACTTTACAAATTACAAACTATTAAATTGAACTGCAACAGAGGGTACATTTTGCAAATGGTTACACATACAGCCATAGAGTGCATGAAAATTTTATCTTTCAAACCTGTTGAAAAAGAATTTGTCTCATCATATGCTCAGCAAGCGCATAAGAATTGGATGTTTGTTCGATGAGCATCCAATAACTACTACATTTAAATGACTAATTCCAAACATCCTGCACCCTCTCCTCCCTACAAATATCATACACCACGCTCTCTTCTCTTCTCATAACAACAATCTCCTACAGCAAAAAATATTCTACACCCATTTCTCTTCAGTAAAAATATTTTGTGTTTTCGACATCAATTCCCAAAGTGTGGTTTTGAGCAAGGTCGGCCTTGAAATACTCAAAATAATTGGAGGCCCTAGGCAGATCGAGATATTAAAGGTCTTTGGCTGTTAGAACATGTTCAAATATGCACAATATGAGGTCAGAGGTCCTAGGCGGCCGCCTTGGTTACCCTTACCCTAGGGCCACCCCTGGTTTTGAGGGATTCAAATTTGAAGGTGATAAAGTTTTAACTGAAGAAGCATTCACTACTTCTGGTTGGACTTAGGTGGGAAACAACGATTTATGTTACATAAATAAATTTTGATATGAATAGAGTTTTGATGAGTTGTATTTGCTAAGAATTTGAAAAGAAGAGAATAACATATGCTATCGAATAAGATTTTAAATGTACAAAAGATTGTGAGAATAGAGCATTGTTTACAAATGATAGACCATCATATATATATATATATATATATATATATATATAATATTATCCTTTTTTCTAACGGTTTTCCACTTTAATGGCGAATCCCGCCCCTGAAAAGCAATCTCGTAACCCACGTTCTAATGCTTCTTTTCATCGACTAAACCTTTTTCTTCTTCAACCTCTGCTAACCCTCCTCCGAATCCATCTTTTCCAAATCCCAATAATAATCGTAAACAATCAAATGTTTCTTCAAATATTCGGAGCCTGAACTTTGTAAAACCTTCTTCTGAATATATTTTTATTCCAAAAAAGATTTACAATCAATCTGAAAATGCTTGGTCAAACATTGTTGCTCTTATTCCGATTCACTTCCGATTATCTATTGTTAAGCTGAGAGAATATATAAAGAGAGTCTGGAAGCCTACAGGAAATTTTAATGTTCATATTTCATATAACTATAATTTTGCAGTGCAGTTTGAAAATCTGGCAAATTATAATCGGATCTTAGAATGTTCGACTTACTCTTATTTTGGTCGTTTGCTAATGGTTGAAGCATGGTTTCCAGGTTATGATTTCAGTAATAAACATAGTGATGTTGTGCAGATCTGGGTGAGATTGCATAATCTACCTATGGAGCTCTGGACAAAAGTGGCTATTCAAATGGTTACAAGTTTTATATCTAAATAAACCTATAATGCTTGATGAAAACACAACTAAAAAGTGGTTCACAAAATATGCGAGAGTACAGATCTCTATTGATACACAAACTAATGAACTCATAACTTCTATACATATTCTGTTACATAGTGGGCATAAGATTGATATTACAGTTGAATATGAGTTTGTGCCAGTTAAATGTGATAAGCGTAGACTATTTGGGCATGATGATAGTGTTCACGAAGTTTCTAATGAACCTCGTCGGACTTCAACAGATAACTCCATTCCTTTTGATCAACCAAATTCAGATATTCAAGCTTCTGAAAATTCATCAACCAAAGAACTTGTTCAGTCTTCACCAGATCTTGAGCATGATCTTTCTTTTTTGAGTTCCATACTTCCTACAGATCTACTACCAAATAAATTACAACATGTAGCAGATAAAATTGCTGAAGCTGACATTAATAGAGATACTGAAAAGGGAAAACAGGTAGAAGCATCTGTGTTCATTGATAAAAACTCATCATATTTGCAAAGCATAGACAGTTTAGCTTCCATTGTGTCCTCTATTGCTCCTGCTAAAAGAATTTTGAGGGGCTCTTCCTCAATTAAATGACGATATTAACATGGAATGGTAGAGGTATGAATACTCTTGCTCGTATGAAAGATGTATTCAAACTTCTAACTCAAGCTAAACCATCTATTGTTGGTTTAGTGAAAACAAAATTATCTAAATCCAATCTAGTTTTGTTTATTTCTATGCTCCCTAGCTCCTGGAAATTTTTGACTAATAACTCAGATGAGGCTAATGGGCGAATTCTTCTTATTTGGGATTCAAATGCATGGGACTTGGCTAGTTTAGCTACTTCCTTTCAGCATGTTACAACTTTGACTTCTAATAAAGGTGGATTCAGTATGGTATTCTCTTTGATTCATGCTAGCAATTGTTTTGTTGACAAACAAAATTTATGGCAATTACTAGTAAATGACTCTGGTTTAGTAGAAAATACATGGATTTTTATGGGTGATTTTAATAATGTACTTTCCCTAAATGATAAGAGAGGTGGTCTTCCAGTTCCTTATCAACATTTGAGAGAATTTCAAAAATTAATCATTCAAACAGCTCTAACAGAAATTAAACCATTGGGATTTCGATTTACTTGGCGTAGGAAAGGGATAACAACTCACATTGATGAAGTATTGGTCAACAATAGTTGCTTACAACAGTTTTCAAATATGAAGTCACTCTCTCTTTCACAAAGCTCTAGCGATCATAACCCTAATTTATTGGACCTTATCCCTATTAAACCATCGAAGGGTTTCCCTTTCAGATATAAAAATGAATGGTCTAACTTCCCTGGGCATTGGGAAAGTGTTCAAAAAGAACTTAACTATTCTACATAGGGTTTTCAGAGTTACTATCTATTAAAAAATTTTCAAAGCTGCAAAGTTGAACGAAAAAACTGGAATAAAATTTGAGAAAAAATAATACAAACCTGAAACAAGCTAAGAAACATCTTTTAAACCTGGAACAAGCTTCAGATCAAAATCCAGACGATATGCTTTTGTATGATGATTATCTACAAGCCAGAAAAGAGTTTAGAATTTACAAATGATATACTTTAATGGTTTTAGGCAGCAAGCAAAGGTTTCATGGTTACAGAAGGGGGACATTAACTCAATTTTTGTTGTTCTCGAATGTCTAAACGCAGATATCATAATCACATCAGAACATTAATGAATCAAGGAGGTAATCTACTATTCAAGGCAGGTGAAATAGAGGCTAAGGCAATTAATTATTTTACATCAACGTTCAATGGCTCCATTTCTACTTCATTTCCCAACTTTCAACATATATCTACAATTAATGAACAAGGGCAACAATTTCTATTAAAAGAAGTGCCTTTACTGGAAATACGTGAAGCTTTATTCTCCATACATGATGGTACTATTCCAAGTCCAAATGCACTGAATTCTAAATTCATGAAAGTTCATTATGAAGATATAAAATCTGTAATGTCCCGTATTTTTACAGATTATAATTAATTTACTGGGTGCGTTTTTTACAAGTCCCTATAAAGTTTCAAAATAGAAAAAAAAAACCGACGATATAAACATTTAAAAAAAGCTCCTTATTTTTGAAATGCGGAAGAAAAGATTCCGCAAATACCCTTTTGAAGTTCTAAAACCTCGCAGTTTTCACTAACGTTTCGTTATCTTTTAATCCGTCTAATCGCTCCGTGAATTCCTCTGAAAGCCCTAATTCTACAAATCTTCAAAAACCTCAATCGATTAGTCGATCTTTCTACTCAAAAGCCAATTTTCACCTTTGAAATATGGATAGTTCTCTATTTTTAAAAAAAATATTTATCATCGGCATCAAATTAGGTCAAATGGCGAGAACAAAGGTATTAATCTAATTGGTTTATTTCATTTTTAACTATCGCTACTATCTTGGTGTAATATGCTAATTATGGAATTTTTTTGCATTATTTGGATAAGTTAATTAGAAATATTAGATGATTGAATGATGTTAGTCATACTTTTAAAAGACAGTATGTTGGAACGAATTTTTGCACAATTGTATGCAGTTTTAAGGTATTGTTAGATGATTAAATAATTATTCAAAAATTGTTGATAACGTACTACATTTTGTTTGAGTTAGTTTTTTTTAAAAGTATATTATGTTAAAAATCTTGGTTAATTGTGTATATATTTCCTCAGTAGTTGCTTGCTGTTTTGAATATATTTAAAAAAATAAATTAAGAGTTCTTGATTGATCAAAAACACGTTGTTACAAATATTTGAAAACAGGTGTGCATGTGTTAAGAGTATTTACACAACTGTGGGAAACATTGTAGAATATATGAGCAGTAGTGCGCATATATTTAGAACAACTGCACCTTATTGTGCATTTTTGTTTTTTGAACAAATCTTTTATGTTATTATGAATATTTATACATTTGTGTGAATAATTTTGTTATATTTGCACATTTGTGTAAATTTATTGTATAAGATAGCAAACAGTTGTAGTATAAAGAAAAATAATACATGCTTCATTTGTTTATTTGACTAATAGTTGCACGGTTTTGTGCAGTTAGAAAGAGTAGTTGCCTATGTTATGCAAGTATCAATAAGATTTCTGAACCTATACATAATTACTGTGTGCATTTTATAAAATTTGTATGTTGATTGTGCATTATTAATTGCATATAGTTTGAAAAGTTGAATGCAACTATTCTGCATCTATATACAAATAAGTGTAGAATAGTATGTAGTTAATAACAATTGTTGCATCTAATTGTGAAAATAACAACCTATTGCAGAATATTTATATGTATTTATTCGAAATTGTTTAATGATAGTGTGAATGTTTAGAATGATTATTGCAAAATTATATGCATTTAGTTAGAATTTTTTTTCCTGCAATACTGAAACTATGGACATACTCAAGCGTAATGCTATGCATTTATTTATAATACCTGCACACTTGTTTGTTATTTTTTGTTTTTTGCTCAATACTTTGATCTTATCATGAGTGAGTGTATATTTTTGTGATTGTGTTCGTAAAAATTGCACACTTGTGTAAATTTATTCTATATAGTAGCATAATTGTATGTTACTATTATAGTAGAATACTTTGTTAGCTATGTGCCTACAATTGTTTGTTAATTTTATGCAATTCTAATGACTATTTGCACTTGATAGTGCAAGTATTTGATATTTCTGAAAACTTGTGTACAATTATTTAAAAATAATAACTGAGTACTACAACTATCAATTGAATGTGATAGGAAAAGTTTTATTCTGTTATTCATTTGTTACAGAAATGTTACTTGAAATTTTCATTTATGTTTAGGTTTTGGATGCAAGTCTACAACAATGACAAGATTGTTTCATGGTTATATGCAGTTAATAAGACATTTTGCATGCTAATGTACAATTTGAAAATGCTAGTTGCATGAATCCATACATGCAGTAATTACTGTTACTTACAATTGTTTGTATATCCTCTGAGTGTTTCTTAATTATATAAATTTAATCATGGTTATGTTAAATTAATCTATGTTTTTTGTTGTAGAGACCAAATGTGGCAAAAGATGATCTAGATGGCAAAGATGTGGAAAAACCTTTAGTCCTAACAGATAAACCGATAGAATCTATACATGTAAAAAAGAAAAAGAAAAATGATGAAAAGTGGAATCCTGGGGTTATTAACCAACAAAGAGTTGAGCTTGCACTAAAAATTCCGAACTGCCAACCTTTCAGCTGGAATCCGTTACAAAACGTGACTCAGAACTTCCTCCTGTCAGATGCAAATAGGATTACATAAAGTGCAGAAAGTATGTGTCAGGAATTTTTGTTATTTTTGGGGTGTTTACATTTGGTGTAAATATGGTATTATAATTTTTTTTAATACGTGTACACGGTTATGTAGGGTGTAAACTGAATTACGTTGTTTTTTTGGGCACTGATATAAGTTGTTAAAATTTTGCTTAAAATTATAATTTGATGCTTTAATGTGTGATGTTTCTCATAATATTTTGCATACTTATATGCAATTTCTCAATACATTTATGGTTATAAACGCAAAAATCTACATCATTACTACAGATGTTGTGAATGTTTGTTTTTATTGAATGATGAGTATATGAACTTGATTTTATAACATGCTATGAAAAATTTCATATGTATAAACATAGTATTTGATGACTTAGTTAGAAATATAAAGTTTGTAAACAAAAAATGAATCAAACTTATAATAGATTATAAGAGTATGATAACTTTTGAAAAATGTAATGCAAATATTAAAGATAGTTGCATACTTGTATGCAACAATGAAGAATACGTGCTTACAGTAATCACATACAGAAATAATTTATTACTTTAATGTAGTGACTACGGTTTTTGAAATACATGTAAAGATCTATACGACATACTAAACAATTAGAGCCAAATATTACATAAAATTGCATACATTTATGCAAGTAAGCAAAATAATTGCATAAATCTATCGAGCTATACTACATAATCGCTGAAACAAAAGTAATGACAATAAAGTAAATGTTCAAAACACAAATATAACATTGGAATACTTTAAAAAAATCTGAGACAACAAGTTACATTTCTCTGCATTAAACTGTAGTGATATAATTCAAATGACAAAGGACTTAACTCAGACCATTTGCCGCAAACAGCCTCCCTTACAATAGCAACAGAACTATCAAAATAAAGACGAATAGAAAACAATCATTCCTAAACTTCAAAAACATCAGTACACCAATATTTGCAGGACCACTGTATAAAAAAAAAATTAATCAGCTTGATCTGCATATATCAAATAACCTTACGGAAACTTAATCATATAATTATAAAAAGATGCATACAACTTCGCAAAAAGAATAGTAATATCTGCATATTTATATGCAGAAATTCCGATTATTACCAAATTGTTTATTAAAAAATAGATCCACAATAATTATAATATGACAATATTAAAAATATATTCATATATGTGAGCAATTAATCATTACCAAAACAAACAAACAGAAGTTCAAAATACCTGAATATATGTATGCATATATTACACAAATAAGCATGCATATATGAAACTTTTCAGAATAAATCCATACAGAACTGTTATACCGATAGTTGCATTTCTATATGCTAACATTCAAAAATTCTACATACTTTTATACATTTAAACAGAATATCTGAAAAAAAATGTTGCCAAATTAATGTATATCATGTTGTACAATGAATAACAAAAATTAAAAGTTTATAAAATAATAAAATTATCGTTCAATAAACCTATATAATTATACTAATTAAAAATAATAAACAAACATAATTCGATTGAAAAAATGATATCAGTATACAGAATTTAACAAAAAATAAACAGAAAAAAATACCTTGACGAAGACGCGTCCATTTACTAAATAAAACGTTGATCAAATTATATCTCTGATACACCAGCTTAATCAATACAAAATTTGTGAAATAATTGATGAAGAAATTCGAAGTTCGGATATTTACGAAGAAGAAGCCGCCGCCATAAAAAAATGTTTCGGAGAAGATTAAATGAGTAATAACCTTTATCACATTTGATGAAAATGAAAAAACGGATCAGTTTACTGATTTTCGGTCGAGATTTGTATTTTGGGCAAATCTGTCAAAAAAATGCCGCTAATTCAAAAATAAGGATGAAATTTATATGTTTAAAAAGGGGAGGATATGAGCCTAATTAAGTTTAGTTTTAAGGATGTGAGCCTAATTAAGTTTAGTTTTAAGGATGTGAGCCTAATTTTCACTAATTTATTTAATTATTTAAATAGTGATTCAGAGAATTTAATGGTTGTTTAATTAAATAATATTGAATATTTAATTGATATAAATAATAGAATAATATATTTATTTCCGAAATAGTCGGAAATAGTGGAATTCACAATATGGGGTGAATTGGATTATTCAAAATATATAATTCAGTTTAGATTTGAATTATAATCACGAATATATTATTTAAATGAAGTTTGAACGTATAATTATAATATAATTATAATCGAGCCCGAAATGGCGCGGCAATTCGCTATTTGGTGATTCGAACTTCAACTGAATATACAGGGTCCGTTTTAAATTGGATTTCTGTGAAATAAGAAATGTTCGAAGCTGGTGAAGTATATTTTTCTAATGGAAGAGAAAATTCAGGATTTCATTGTGTAGATTTTGATTTATGTCCAAATCAAAATTTCGAAAAGTCACTATGGAATTCCTTTATAAATTATAGCGATTTATTTATATTACAAAAGGATTTTTTAATATAAATTGAATATCGATTCAACCGGGATTTGAATATCGAGTTATAAATCCAATTGGAGCTATATGACATTCTGTGTGAATATATATACGATAATATATATTTATTTATATTTAATTTAAATGTTTTTAAATATATTTATGTGTTTAAATGGGTTATTTAAAGCTTTAAAAATAACCAGTTTTGCAAACGACCTCCGTTTTCAACGAAACTAATTTTGTTGGATCCTCAATATTAAATTATTGCTAGATTTCAATTTTCGTGATTTTTGAAGTCAGTGTGTGGCCGTACAGATATTTAATGTGAAAAACAGTCAGTAATTTGACGGTTAAAAATACGCTGTGTGAGCAAACGGAATCGAAATTTGACGAAACCAGTTTCATTGGGTCTGTAATGTCGAACTGTAGCTGCATGTCCATTTTCGTGATTTTTGGATATCATGTGTGATCATAGGAATTTTTAAAGATGAATACAAATAGCGGTTGATTATAAATGAATATAAAATTCGAATATAAAAATATTAAAATCTTTCTATAAATACACCATCTTACCCTAACCCCTAAATTACATTTTCTTTGGTCAAAAAAACGAGCTGCCATATATTGTTTATCTCTAGTAAGAAAATTCATCTTTGGAAATTCATATAAAATTCAAATCAAATTGTAAAATCATGAGATCAGTTTATATGGAATCCCCGTGTATTTCTCGTCATTTCTATCCTAGTTTGGTATGGTGCGACGCTTAATTTGTGATACTGGAAAATGCACAGCAGAGCTAGGGTTTCGACTTTTGCTGCATATGCTCAACGATAGGCTTTGAGAATAGCGGAAATGGCTTGCTCGGCTGGAGGAGCACCTAGAGTTGGATTTTTGCATGGCGCGATGGGGTATTTTGGGTTGTGACATCATGCTTTCCCAGTTGAGGCTGTCGCGTCGAAATCGAGCAAGAGGATCGAGTTTTATGTAATGATAGCTAGATGATGGAGTTTTGGGCGTTGGTTGCAATGATGGTAGTTAAGGATTGAATAGATAATAAGAGACGGGTTTGTGCATGGTCAAACTTGGGTCAATAAGGCACGATTTTGCTGTGGAGTCGGAGGCTGCAGTTTGAGTTGCGATTGTTGGGGGGGGGGAAGGTCGAGATGTATCAAATGGGAACGGGACTGAAAAGTTTTAGATGAGGGGTTTATTGAGTTTCGATTTTTCAAATGTAGGAAATGGCGTTGAAAGTATATTCTGTAGCGGATGGTTTTGGAGGAGAACGCACTGTTGATGACCAGTTGATAAGGTAGTGGGCCGGATCATATAGGGTTAAAGCCCAATGAATTGAATTAATTTTATTTTAATTAGTATAGAAAACTGTATAAATCATTAATGTTGCATACGATACCAGAATCTGACGAAACAAGAGACGTTGGAACCGTCTCGACAAAGGCTACGCAATGGAACTGACTGGGAGTGAATTGAAGCTCGTTACAGTTTATAGCAAATAAATTGTCGGAATCAAATCAAAGATAGTTATTCATTATTTAACAATAACTACCAATGTGAGTAAAACTCACTATTCTGATCAGTTTATATTTTTATAACGTATTTTTAGAACTGATAGATGTTGGTTGAATTCTGTGTGTTGACTGTTTGATTGAACTGCTAAGTAATTGGTTGAAATTATAGATCTGGTTATATATATATATATATAAATTGATTCTGTTTAGCAGAATATTTCATAGTGAAATGAAATTGATGTTAATTTTATTGTTTAACATCTGTGGATGCAGGGAAATAGGTCAGAGGAATCTAACTGGATTCCTCAACATTTATTTTACTGTTTTTCATATATTGTGTTATATGATGTGATAAGAAATCTATTGCTGATTTTGTATGTTTGAATGATACCGATCATTGTTATATGGTGCGTTAAATACCATGAGGAATACCGGAATGTAAAAAAGGAGATTTTCAAAGTTTATATTTGAAATGAAATATTTATAAAATCAAAGAATTTTGTAAAAGGAATATTTATCATTTGATAAATAAAATATATAAAAGGAAAATATTTGTGGAACAAATAGAAAAGGAAATATTTGTAAAACATTTATAAATAGAATAGAAAAGGAAATATTTGTAAAATATTTACAAATAGAATAGAAAAGGAAATATTTGTAAAACATTTACAAATAGAATAGAAAATGAGATATTTGTAAAACATTTACAAATAGAATAGAAAAAGGAATAATTGTAAAACATTTACAAATAGAATATAAAAGGAAATATTATATAAAATGAAAAGAACTTTATAAAAAGGAAAACTTTTACATTTGGAAAGTTTAGACCAGTGCTTCACACCGGGTGTAACACGATATTGATTTAAAGTAAATATTTAAATAGAAATCTGTTTTAAACAGATGAATTGAGAAGATAATTTATAAATTAGAGTAAAATATTTATCATTGGATAAATGGAATATATAAGTCAGGACTTATATAGAGAAGTACGAATCGATTTCAACATCGATAATTGAAACCGAATATGGACGTAGAGTTAAATCAAAAAGATGTTAATCAAAATGAGTAAATCAAAAGGTGTTAATCAAAAGGTGTTAATCAAAATGTGTTAGTCGAAAGAAGTTAATTTACAGAGTTAATCCAATAGAGTAATTAATTAGAGTTAATCAAACAGAGAAATTGATTAGAGTTAATCAATTAGAGTTAATCGATAGAGTTAATCAAATAGAGTAATTGATTAGAGTAAGTGAATTAGAGTTAATCGAATTAGAGTTAATTGATTAGAGTTAATCGAATTAGAGTTAATTGAATAGAGTTAATCAAACAAGAGTTAGTTGAATATTAATTATTCGAATGGAGTTAATTAAATTAGAGTTAGTTGAAAAAAAGAGTAAATCGAATAAAGTTTATTCGAAAGGAGTTAATCGAATATAGTTTATTCGAAAGAGAGATTTTTGAATATAGTTTATTCAAAAGGAGTTAATCGAATATAGTTTATTCGAAAAGGAGTAAATCTAATATAGTTTATTCGAAAGGAATTATCGAATATAGTTTATTCGAAAGGAGTTAATCGAATATAATTTATTCGAAAGATAGATTTTCGAATATAGTTTATTCGAAAGGAGTTAATCGAATATAGTTTATTCGAAGGGAGTTAATCGAATATAGTTTATTCGAAAGAGATATTTTCGAATATAGTTTATTCGAAGGGAGTTAATCGAATATAGTTTATTCGAAAAGGAGTTATTGAATACATTTTATTATAAAGAGAGTTATACGTGAAATTCGATTATATTGAATTCGGGAAAGTACTATTCACTTTCCGTTTTAATCAAGATTTATTTATTAATAAATTAGTTGTTTGTTTATTTATCCAAATTAAGGAATAAAAGTTAAGTTTTGAAGTTAGATATTCCAAAAGTAGGGATTATAGCGTTATAGTTATAATCAGTGTTTTCAATAAAGAAGTGGATTCGTAAATAGAATCCGAGAGTTACACAAGGAAGTTTATTAAAGATTTGAAAGGTGAATCTTGTCTATTTCGAAGTTAGAAATGTTGTCCAGTTAAGGTCTGAGAGGTAGTTATACCCCAACTTGATTGGCTTCGTTTTTAACTAAGGAATGGTTAAGGTTCGATAGTGAAGGTTGGTTAAGTGAAATTAGTTAATCAGTGTAATGTTTGAGTTGGCATAACGATGTTTATTTAAACATCTGCTTAAATCCAATGAATGAGTTTGGAAACATCTTCCAAATAAAATCAGAGATATTTTCTAATCCTAGAAAATGAAATGTTTGATGATAAAGAATACTAGAATGACACTGATACGTGAAAAAGAAATGGAAATGTTTTCCAATGATTAATAACGTATATTTTCTAAATTGAGAAAATATGAAATGTTGAATATATGGAAACAGGAATAGGAAAATGGATAATTGAGTGACAAATTGAATTAAGGGGAATCAGTATTGATTGATGATTTGCTAGGTAAGATTTCCATTTGGAGATACGACCATTGTTTGCACACGAGTTTTTCTTTGATAGTTAACTCACCGACTATCGAAGTTTTTGACCATTTTTCCGTCGTCAATACGGAGAAACCGGGATCAGATTCATTATCTGAAAAACCACTCTGTATAGGCGTTAGCGTTGCGATCAAATATGATGAAGATAATTAACGACGGAGTTATGCATGGGCTATCCTATTTACAGAATAGTACCTTCGGTTTGTCCAGTCCAAGGACGACCTGTATGGAAGAATGTATGACAGAGTATATTTAATAGATCGTGTAAGTTGATCTCTTCAAACGTATATACGTTTGGTGGCGGAGGAATTCGTTTCTCTTAGCTGTATACCCGTGGTATTTTTGGGGAAATCAATTCGTGATTTGGCGGCTATGACGTTGTGACATTCAAAGTGAATAAATGTGTGACCTGTCAGAAATAAGCATGGCCTCTAGCCTCACAACCGGGAAATGACAAAAATTGGGCAGGCAGCATGGCTAAGTGGTTGGCTACCAATTAGGGTGTATTATCACCTATCTAGAGATATTCATTTCATTCTTTAATCTATTCGATGCTGTAACACCCCACCTCCGTTATGGTCACTCACAAAGGGAATGCTTTAACTTTGATGGAGCGTTTTAGTAGACAGAATAGAAATTTACAAGATAGATAAAACAATAGTTGAAAATTTTATAACTTTATTACAACAGAAACCGAAATAAGTTTGGTTACATCTTTTCAAATCACAATATCAGAATTCAAGTACCAAATATCGGTCTTATACAAAAGCCTTCAGAATGCATAGTTTTTAAAGTCATAATCCCCAACATAACTGCCATGGAAAGATAGAGCCAAGGCCAAGCGATACTTCAAGCAGAGAAAATCCGAATCAAGCTCCTGTATTTCCACCCTAAAAAACCCTTGGGGGAAGGGGGCGAAAACAAGCAAGGTCAGACATAAAGTCTAGCAAGTCCACTGACTTTTAGCATATGAACAGATAATAATATCATGACATGAAAATAAAGCTGGATAAGAGACAACAGGAGTAACTGGTATACTTAAGCTAAATAGAAGAAACAGAATGATATAGCCAAGTTATGCTTTTTACTTATATCTTACTTCTCTGCCCTAATACTAGTATAACAGGATTAGGTGTTACCATAATGTCTAAACTGAAACAGAAATGGAACAGAATAATCTATACAGAAACAGAATGCCAGTAATGGGCCTTTACCACCCCAACAGATAGAAGGTACATAAACAGAATCAGAGACGGAAACAGAATAATCCCTACGGAAATAGAATGTTAGAATTAGGTGTACACTAGTAAATGGGCCTTTACCACCCCAACAGACGGTACCACGCAGAAACAGATAGGTGTTACCACCCAACAGAAACAGACGATACCCCAACGGAAACAGACAGAACTAAGTGTACCCTAAATCTACCCCAAGCGACCGACTCCCTAATACATAAATACCCTATGCCAGCCCCACAGAAGGGTGTATCACTCCCTAAAGTGGCAACCTTTGAATGACACAGACCTATTTACAGATGTCACGGCGTCTTACATCCTAAGAGGCAGACCGGGATCCATGCACGCACATGACCCAGTTGGAACGCACCATCAACACCCCTCGCCATTATCAGAATGACCGCTTATAATTAGTCCAGTAAGCGTGCCCGGACCCTACCTATTGTTGGGTCATAGTTTTGATACCAGAAAGGGTTACTGACTAATATGGGTCCCAAACAACAGATGACACAAGTATTTTCCCTCCTAACCTTGTGTCCACAAACTAATGGATTTCAGATTAACTTGTTTACAAGTTTTCAGACCTATAGAGTTCAAATCAACTAGTTCACAGATCAGAAAATCAAGTCAACAGGTTTTCCGACTAACGGATCAGATGTACAGTTTTAACAGACTTACAGATTGTCTAACTTTGTGTTGGGCCTGCAGATTCATGAAGCAGGTTTACGTTTATTAATTCATCAGTCCAGTTGGTTTAGCCCTATCCACCCAACACGTTTTAGACATCATATTTATCTCAGATTAGCATTAATTAAATATTAATGCGCAGACCTCTCACATTAGGTCGGTAGCTTGTGGCCGCTGGATAAGCCGGGCGATTCCGGGCAGACTTCTGCCACAAGCCAGACCTAACCTCGTGTCTAAGCATATTTTAGTTATGCCTACGACCTCTCACATTAGACTAGCAGTTTGCGGTTGCTGGTTAAGACGGTTGGGTCCGGGCAGGCTTCTACCGCAAACATGAGTCTAACCTCGTGACTCAGCATTTTTATTATAGCCAGTTTATTCCATTACAAATTATACAAATATTAGACTAATTTAACAGATTTGACTTCTTTTCGAGTCGCAGCAGATTAATCAAATTAACATGTTTTACTCAATCCTAGATCGAGCCTACGGATTTTCATACACAAATTACAATCATTCAGCTTTTCAACAGATTTAACAGATTTAGCAGCTCAAGCGGTTCAATAGATTTAGAAGATTAGGCAACTCAACAGATTTAGCAGACTAGGCATAATTAGTAGATTAGGCGATTCAACATATTTAACAGTTTAGGCAATTCAACAGATTAAGCAGGTAACAAATTTAGCAGATTAGGCAAATTTAACATATTAAGCAGATAACAGTTTCAGCCGATTTAACCGTTCCTAAAAGTCCTATTCACATATCTTGCCTAATTCATAAAGTAAGCCTAAACTTATATGCCCAAATTATGGTCATAATCCACCATATAACATATGTCCCAAATTTTAGTTAAACTTGCATAGTTCAGAATATTCTCCAAAAACCCTAATCGTGATTCACATATAAATTATGCCAAATATAGCCATTGATTACAATGCAGGTCACATATCCAAAAAACCCTTTACTTAGGTGTATTCACACTTAATAGTCATCAAATCTTAATATAGGTTTTGACACCTAAGTCATATGCAAATTAATTCTCCTGCTTCCAAATGACAAACTATCAGATTTAATATGCCCAGATCCAGATCTTAAATTATGAAATATGTTCTTTATGTTCTAAGTCATTATAATTCTCTTCTTCCAAGTCATAGATCATCTTATGCAATATATCTCAAATTTATGTCCAGACTTACTACATGCGTTGTGTCCTCAAATTAGTTACAAATCGATTTTGCCCAAATATGCCTCATTCAATATTCTTCCCAAATTTAGCGTTTATGCGTTCATCTCTTATGAGACTTGGCTCAGGCTTGTGGTAGCCTGGCTATCAAACAAAAAGAAAGAAAGGAGGAAGAAATACAGAACAAACAGAATAATAAAACAGAGGAACAGATCTGATAAATAGAAAAAGGGCCTAGTCTCAGATTCAGATTTATAATTATGTCAAGATCATGATTAAATTTCACATCGGAAAATAACTGCACTTGCCTTGGTTGGATTATAGAAGAAGAGTTGCAGTTGTTCTCTTTTAATCTTGTTCAGATTTGGAAGAAGATGCACTAGTTCTAGTTTTGATCCCAACAAAGTAGCGACACCATTATTTTATTTATTTCTATTATCTCAGAGGCAGCATAAGGAGAGAAGAATGGTGTAAAGAGAATGGGGCTAGGGGCTGTTTATATAGGATTAGGCGGGTGAATCTAGACTGGAAACGAGACCAGATACATCAGAATGAACCCGGGCTCAAAACTGGGTTCTGGCACCAGCTCGACCCCCAGGTCGACTATAGGGTCGACCTGGTCCCTGGGAGGTCGACCATAGTGTCGACCTGGTCCTGGGTAGGAAAATTCATGCCTAGTCCACGCTTGGGTTTGAATTCGAATTTCGAATTCGAATTTCGAGCTGTTTTTTATTCTGAAAATTCCTGAAACTTCGGAGGGTCATATCTCCCTCATACGAACTCTATTTCTCGAAAACTCGGACTCGTTTCCAAGCAGGATTTCGAGACGAACGCAATGGATCAACCCGTTTCCCTTGATTCTGATTTTAAAATTTAATTCTTCCTTGATTTATGGTTTTAACATGTTATAAAAATATGGGTTGTTACAGATGCTGTCCCATTCAGGAAACGTTGCTGATCCCAACCGTTGGTGATATACATTCGATACACTCAAGCTAAATGAGTGGTAGGTCATGTGTGGCTGGGTTGCAAGATGTTCTTGTTGAACCCAATGTATTCCTCTCTAGAGGTACACTATCGGAAGGTGGTTCCATACCTTGTCATAGTTGGTAATCCATTATCCAATAAGTGCTCGTGGTTTTGATTGTATACTATATATGTGGAACGTGAGATGAAAGCGTTCTGCAAGATGATTATTATATTGTGGTTGATAGACACTATTATAATATCAAAAGAGTTTTGATATAAAAGATCATTGTTTCTTTCAAAATGATTTGAAAGTTAAATCAAATTGATTTGGATTCTCATAAGGGAAAAACCCGTTCCGTTATACGGTGTGGTCTTATGAGATATCGTTATTTTCCCAAACTGTTTTAAATTGTTTACTCATACCAGTCCCATGATTGACCCAGAGTTTTTTTTTTGTTTTCCCTAAAATCTTGGGTGTCCGAATTTGTACGGGCAGTCAAGTAGTTAGAATTTTACAGATATAATTGGAAAGCTGGAGCAGGAGGCTTCAGCAATGTTTATATAGCTATTGTTTATTTCCGCTATGTTGTAAGTGCTATACTTTGATAATGATATGTAAATTCAAGTACAATCATTTATTTCAAAGTTATGTTATATTTTATTCATTCCGCTGTGAGATTCGTGTTTACTCTGATGTTGTGTGTTCTTCTTCTTCTTCTTCTTCTTCTATTCTAAGTTTCTATCTTATCTATTCTCACCCTCTAATTTCTTTCATGAACTATCCGGTGTTTCCGATGCTTGAATAGTTGACATAGTGTTTTATGCCAATATCCAGGATCGCAAATTCCCCGGGTCGTTACAAAATCAAAGCTATTTGCAGCCATTTCAGATATTTAATTCAGGTAAATTGTCGAAGTCCATAAACCATACTTTATATTACCTTGATCCTTAAAAATGACAGACCAACAGAAATTTCACATTACAAACCATTCTAATGTTGTAATGTCTACTATAAATTTTTTGCTACAGTGCTTTGCAATATGTTGAAAATATTTCTACAATTTCTTACTTCAGAGAATTAGAGTGCATTCATTAAGAATAGGTACATTGATGATAATATTTCATTAGCACGTGAGCCATTGAGAGATTTCAAAAAGAAAGGTTTGCCTAAAGTGTGTGTAATGTTGATTTACAAAAAGCTTACGATCGAGTTAACAGAGAATTTATTTGTCATATTATGTGTCAAATGAAATTCCTTGTTCACTTTGTAAACTTAATCTACAAATGCATGTCCATGGCAACTTTTCTATCTTAATTCGAGGAATTCCAATGGCATTTTTTCTTTTACTAGAGGAATTTGGTAGGGTGATCCTCTTTGACTATACATATATGCAATTGCAATGCAATACTTTACTTTTCTTATGGATTAAGCTACTCACGCAAAAGTATTTCAACCCAGCAGCTCAGTTCAACCTATAATTTCCCACCTACTATATGCAGATGATTTAATTATTTTTGGGAAAGCTACAAGACAAAATGCATCCATTATAAGATAGGTCTTCTACAAAATCGGCTCTCATGCAGGTTTGCTTGTAAATGCTACTAAAGCTAAAGTGTTTTTCAGTTTATCGGTAAATAATGCTCAAGATATTCTGGACATCCTTCGGTTTGACATAGATTCCTTGCCTATATTTTATTTAGGGATACCTCTTTCCTCCAATTACCTACATTACTATGAATGCAATTCTTTGATTTAGTGAGTTCAAAGTAAAATTCAAGGATGGGAAACAAAGTTACTTTCTTTTGTTGGTAAGGATGAACTAATAAATAGTGTATTAACTACTATTATCCTATATTGGTTATAATTTATCGAATTCCAGAGTATACACTGGATAAGCTACAATCTCTTTGTGTTGCTTTCTTTTGGGAGGTTCAGCTCATAAAGTAGCATGGAACACTTTATGTAAACCAAAGGGTAATGGAGGTATTGGGTTTAAAAAATTCTCTGACCTTAAAAAAGCTGCTTGTATTAAGTTACTCTAGAAATATTTGTTTGAATCTTCATTTTGGAGTAGATGGATCCAAAATATATATATTGTAAAGCACTTTTGGTCTATTGTTGTAGATAATAATGCATCATCTACTTGGAAATCCTTACTCAGATTACGCACAAATGCGAAGCAGTTATTCAACAAAAATATTGCTAGAGGTGATGAAACTTACCTTTGGTTTGAACCATGGATAAATTGTCAATGCTTAGTTGATTTATTGGGATTATGATAGATTGTTCATGGTTGGTATCACTGATCAGAAAATAAACTCTATCGTTAGAAATGATGTGCTTGACTCATCAATACATGCTGTAACCAGAGAGCTGATTAATGAGATTAGCTCTATTACAATACATCTAAACCAAGCTCAAGACACTTATGAATGGGGTAATGGTGGAACTGTTTCATTTCATAAAGCTTGGGAATCAGCTCGGGTTCATGATGAAATGACTCGTCTTTTTCAGATATTTGGCATAAGAAAAATAGTCAAAGGATGTCATTTATCACTTATCTGGCTCTTTTGGGAAGATTGAACACTAAAGATTGAATTCTTCGTTTTGGCAATGTTGCAAAAATTATGTGTCCCTTGTGTGATACTCAGCCTGAATGCATTCAACATCTGTTTTTTCAATGCGATTATTCTACATTCATTTGGTTATCCTTAAGACCGAAACTTTTCCTTCCTTTGAACAGTCAGCTTAACTTACTAGAAGAGGCAAGATTTCTACATTCCAAATTCAAATCAAAAGATCAAGTTTGTGATTTAACATGTGTTGCTTTTACCACTGCTGTGATTTTATCTAGAAAGAAAGAAATTTAAGAATTTTTCATAATAGAAAGACACATGCTTCAACAAAGTTAGCTCGGATAGAAAGAGAAATCACCTTCCCGGTTTGCAACAATGGGAGTAAGTCAGCGCGCAGCTTGATGAACATGCAAATCCTTGACCGTTGGGGAATTGAGCTTGTAGATACTAGTTAGTTTTTGATGAGGGAGATGTAGGGTTGTATATCGGATCAGACAGCCTATTGTCCGAAGTGGTCTGGTTTGAAAAATTGTCCGACCGACTTTGGTCTGATCAAGAAATGGATCGGGTTTGAACAACATCAGTTGTCCGATGAAAAATACGAACCGAGCTCGAACATAGGGTGGTCCGACCGGTTAGTGCCCGTGAACATATGCTGAAAAGGTAAGTTATAATGTTATATTAAATATGCAACATAACAAATTACTTGGAAACAACAATATTCTAAGTTGTCATAATTTAATTTTCTTTACCAATTACCATAGATTTAATCTAGTTAACGAATAAAACAATCAATTCTCTTTCCATTTATCATTCTAGGGAATTAAAAATGACAATTTGTTTCTCCATAAAGACACCTGCTTGTTCTGCACCGGTGTACTCGCTGAATAAACGGCAGTTTATTGCAGGAATATTTGAGTAGAAAGCATGAAGAAAGAGGCATAGGAAAAACATCATTTTAGAAGACATTTAAGGGGATGCAAAACTTTAGTGAGTTCGGTTGGATGAATAATGTAGTACTGATTTGGAGGTTAATATACAATAGCGTTTGCAATTGTACATTCATTGACAAATCTATGATGACAAGTTCATGAATGATGAATATATGAGATGAGCAGAGATGACGTATCTTGTAGTCGCCTCTTCTGACTTCGTTTTCTCGCCATTTTTTCTCTCTGGGCGTAAGGTCGAGCCTGAATTGGTCCCGTTCCCTCTTAAATTGCCCATTGTCCCATTCCCATACTTTACATTACCATGTTTATTTCATTTGTTTAAGACATTTGATTTAGTCTTTAGTTTATTTTGAAATTTAGGAGCTACCTTAGAAGCAATTAGGCCATTATTTTCTTACTAATTTTGTTTTTTGCGTAAACAAAGGTATAGTGCTGTTTTTTTATGAAGGCCGACGGATTGAGTTGACCCCTGCCATTTTTATTAATTCATCGGAGAAAACTAGAAAATACAACACACATAGGATAGCATAGAAACATGGTACATCAAACACTAGAAGACGGAAAACAAAAACAAATAATTATAACAAAGAAAAGCAACATCAACAAAGTAAACCCAATATGCCCAGGTAAAATGTAAAGGAAAGTTGTTTGATGGCATTTCTTAACTCCATTCTAATAACTTTTCTTAGCTGATCAGATGTCTTCGCCATCGATGGATTGAAAATCCTAGAATTCATCTCTCTCCAAATTATCAACAAAAAATTTTTAAGCACAAAATTAAGCAATCTACCTTTGCTTCTCTTTCGACTAGTTAGTTTCTCCAAATCCTTCCATTCATTTTCACTATTTTGACATGCACCAGTACGTCCGAATATGCACACGATATCAGCCCAAATAGGAAAAACACTGCAACAAGCAAAAAACAAGTGCTCTAGGGTTTCATTTTGCACATTATACTGCAACAAGCAAAAAACAAGTTTAGGTACCGTTTGATTTTCAAACTGCCCAGTTAATGTTCACGTCCGCGTCAGACGCGTCTATGTGGGTCCCACACGATTTACCCCTTCCAACTAGATAGTTCAAAAGGTAGTTTTCGCGCCGGACGCGGCCGACACATCCAACGCCACGTCCGACGCAAGCCAACCGTTGTTTTTCCACACCTTTTATACATACCCATACAGATTAAACACATACAAATAATTAATAAAATAATAATTTTACACCTTCAAATTTACACCTTTCGTAAAAAAAAACATTCCCCGTTCATAACAATTCCCGTGCAAATAACCCTTCGAAATATCCCTTCCAAATTCCCCTTCCCATTCAAAATCAACGCACCCTTGGTCTTGATGATGTGTTTCAGTGACCAGTCAACCCATACACTTTCACTTTTACTCAAGATATTATCAATATATTTTAAAAAGGTGGCAACATTCCATTTCTTTAAATTCACAATTCCTAAACCTCCTTTACTCATAAGCTTTTCAATAGCTTTGTATGCTATGGGAGCCAGAAACCTCCCTACCATTTTGCCTTTCCAGAGAAACTGCATAAAAGCAGACCTCAACATGTTAATAAGATTTGGAGGTAGAATGAAGGTTCTTGCCTGGTAGACCTGCATTGAGAAAAAAACAGACTTGATCAATGTCAACCTTCCAGCTTGGCTTAACAATCTAGAAGTCCAGCAGTTGATTCTCGAAGTAATTATGGTATACAGAGGCATACACAGATTGGATGTGATTTTCGCACTTGTTAGAGGTAACCCTAGATAAGATAAGGTTCCATTGTTACATGACAACCCTGTTCTAATTCGAAGATCATTGAGTGATGTTGCAGTTAACCCACCATCCTTCATTTCTGATTTTTTAATGTTTACTCTTCATCCTGTCATCTTACAAATGCAGTTCAGGGATTCGAAGATATTGCCTACAGTGCCAACATCAGGAGAACAGAAAACAACCAGATCATCAACAAGCATTAAAGAAGAAATTCTGGGTTCATGACACTTAGGATGCAACTTAAAAAGTCCACAATCAATTTTGGAGTTCAATAATCGAGTCAACATTTCCATTATGATAATAAAAATATAAGCAGAAAGAGGATCACCTTGTCTTATACCTTGCTTACTACTAAAGAATCCGACTGCAGAGCCATTGAGAATGATTGGAAAATTTGGAGTTGAGATGCATGCATGAATCCAACTAATGAAATAAGGAGGAAAATTCTTATACCCTAAAACTCTAACAATAGAATCCCACTACAACATATCAAACGCTTTCATGATATCCAGAATAAACATAGCTCGAGCAGAAGAATGGTTGTTATTGTAACCATTTAGCAGCTCATGTGATAAGAGCACATTATCAAGAATGTTCATGCCTAGAAGTAAAGAAACTTGGTTCGGGGAGATAATTTGGGCAAAACAAGTTTTAACCTAGTAGCAGTTATCTTGGATATACATTTGTAAATGGAGTTACAACAAGATATTGGCCTGAAATCCGAAACAGTAGAAGCATTCTTCTTCTTAGGAAATTTTTTTAGAACTAGACGGTTGTGTAGAGCGATTCTACACACCCGATTAATATTACAATTATATAAAGATAGATTTAGCGATCAACAAGCCTGATCACTGGCCATAAAATGACAATTATGCATGCAAACTGCATGCAAATGTAGCATATTGCGCCTAGCATGAGTACACAACCAGTTCAACTACAAGTTCACCAAATATACACGTACAATAACTACCATCAACTGAAAGAACGACTTAGCTAGCCAAAACGAGCACACATAAGGTGTGCTCGACACTATAACCACAAAACAACCGGAAAACTTGGAAACTTACGACACAACTATTGGCGGAAGGCATTACCATGGACGTGGAAACTGGAGCTACTGTTGTATGCCGTCAGACTGGACACTGTCCATCGATTCTTCCTATAGCTGAGTGACGTCCAGTATAAGCGGCGTGAATGGCTGCATCTGGGTACCAGAAGCGGAGGCGTTAAGCCTGGCACTGCATCTGACAGCTAAGGAGGATAAAGCTGGTGCAATCAAGGGGTAACTCCGTTGGTCATTGCTGGAGGTGGTGGAGGCGGTGTTGAAGCTTGGGAGACAATCTGCATGTCAGTTCAGAGAAATGAGTAACAAAAGCCTTTTCTACCTCTTCCTGAGTTATAGCCATATTACCGTACTTGTCAATAATATTAACCATGTTCTATTAGCATTGTTTGTCCTTTAAGGAATCATGGAAATAAGCATTGTTTCGATCACCCTGCTCTTTTCATTTTATCATAGCTTTTTGTTTGATCATTGCATCTTCTTTCTCTAAAGCTTCTTGATATTGTTTAGATATATAACTCTCCATTGAAGAGTGAACTTCGCTGGTAGTGTCTTGCATTTTCTGAATTTGAATTTTTTCTAGTTTCCTCCTCCAGTAAGAGCTTTGTTTCCTTCCTTCACCAATTTTTTATTTAGCTCAGTCTCTCAATGCAACTTTCATAGCCTTCAGTTCAGACTGCAAAATAAACATAGGATTACCAAACTTAGGTCTCCCCCAAACTTCTTTGACAATGTCCAAGAAGTCAGGTTGACTGACCCAGTAATTAAAAAATTTAAAACTGGAGGAACCTTTCTTATCAAGACCACAGAGGTGAAGTATGAGAGGGGATTGGTCTGAAAGGAGAGGAGCTGGTTTATTGCATGTTATGGCTGGCCAAAAGTTGAAGGTAGATGGAGAGCAGAAAGCATGATCAATGTGGGAAAAGTTTCTAGGAACGATTCTTTTATTATTGTTCCAAGTAAAGGGAAGTCTAGTGCATTTTATAGAAGCAAGGTTGGTAGAATCTATGGCAATTTTAAGAGGCATTATTTCAGAGAGGGAGAGGGGGTTACCACCATTTCTTTGGGAGACATCAAAACAACAGTTGAAATCTCCTATGATAATCCAGGGTGGGGAATAAGGGTTTAGAGTAGTAACTTCATCAAGTAAAGCTTGCCTAACATAAGCAGAGTTAGCTTCACAAAATACGGTTAATAAGAAAGGGGTTTGATCAGATATGTCATTTGAGATGAGGTAAGAATTTTGGTTAAGTGGATGATATTGGGGTTGAAGAGAATCATCACACGACCAAATGGAGCATCAACAAGATTATGGATGAGCTGCCAAGAGGGATTAATATATCTTGCGGCTCTTTGTGTTAATATAAGATTAAGTTTGGTTTCGAGGATCGCTATACAACAAAACTTATTTTCTGCAATTAAGATTTTGCATTGATCAAATTTTGTATCACTATGGCTACATTTAATGTTCCACACCCTTAGAGTTTCCTTCATCAATCAAACAGTAGGGGATAAGTCCACTTCACTTCTCTTACTCCTTAGCATGTATGGGTTAGGTATAAAGGCAGGAGTGTTCTTCTTCTTGGTTTTGTTAAGATTGTAAGACACAAGGGTAAATGATCCATGGATAGGAGTTTTGTAAGCCAAAGGAGGTTGTACATTTGAGTATATATTTTCTTTGCGTACTGGCAAATTTGATGTTTGTGGAGATGGAGGTTGCTCGGTTATGTCTGGTTCTAAGGGAGGTAAAATGGACGTGGGAATTTGCATGGAAAGGGAATTCGGTGGATCATTTATTAACATGATAGAAGCATGTGAAGAATTAACATTAGTTGCCAAAGTTCTATCCACATTTCTGTTCACTTTTTCACCAACTTTTGGGTTAACCACTTCTTTGCTTTTTTTCCTTTCAAATTTATTGCTTTTACTACTCTTTTTCTCATTGCATATTTCATATTTATTTTCCTTTCAGCACAATTTCCCTTATCATTTCATAAAGATTTTCACCTTCACATATTTCTTCATACTCTTCAGATTCTTTTTGTACCTCTTTTCCTTCTAGAATTTGGATACAAATCGTGACTGTAGTCCCCTGTTCTAGCAGTTGTTCCAAAGTGGGCATCACATAATCTCCTATTCCTTCTGTTCCTAAGTCTATAAATTCTTCTATGTTTTCTTGTTCATCAGTACTGTTGTTTTTCCCTTCTGTGTCTACCATAAGTTGTTCCTCAGATCTTTTTTGATCACAATCACCTTCTTCAAGTACTACAAAACTATTTATCTTTTCAAACACTTGCACATGTTCCTTATCCTTACTTTTACTAACTACTTTGTTCCTTTCCACTTCACTATTACTGTTTACATTCTCTGTATATTTGTTTTTTCTATTAGCAACAACTTACCACCTTTGATTAGTACTCATTACTTCAACTTGAGGCTTAAGTTTCACTTGTTCTCTCGTCATATAACTTTTATATTCTGGTTCCTTCCCTTTGCTCATTTTCCTTTCACTATCTTTCTCCTTGTAAGTATCATAAGTACTAGCAACATGACAAAACGATTTACATTTCACACAAATATCAGGCTTCCACACATATTCAACATAAATTCTCTGCACACCTCCTTCTACTGTTTGAACCCAGAAATCATTAACAAGCTCTTTGTCTGGTTTATCTTCTATCAAACACTTTGTATATTGGATCCTCTGCCTACACTTAGTCATTTCATCCATGCACAAAAATTTTCCCAACATACTTCTTATCCAGTTAATCCCAAAATTTGACCAAGAAAAGAATGGTATTTTGTAAAGTCTAACCCAGACAGGAACAAAACGAATGTTTCTACAAACATTGCTGATGGTAGGGTCGTATGGTTTAAGTTTGAATAACTTGTTGTTCATGATGAGTGGGTCTGATTGTAGTATTATGTTTTTAACATCGGAACAAGAGAAAATAAAAAAGGATAGCACACCGTCAGATCTAACCTTGGCTGATCCCTTAAGCTTCCATAAGGATTGTAATTTAGTAAGTACTGTTGTATAAGAAAGTGGCTTATCTAGAAAAAAAACCAACTATATAATCATTCCATACCTCTATTCCAACTTCAGGAACTCCTTCCACTAACTGTTGGGATCCATCAACGACAGTAGGGATGAGGTCAACAGGCTTGTACTTCCCAGCATTGAGTGGCTTATGCTTAAATATGAAAGTACAATGTTGTTGACATCTCGAGGAGGAGCTAGGGTTTCGAGAGGTTGATTGGGTTAGGCTGTGGTCGAGGGTATGGATGGTGATGGATCCGGAGGAAAAGGCGGTGGATTGAGAGTGGGTAGTACGGAGGGTGTTTGTTAGAGGAATTGGACAGAAAGGTGATGGGATTGGGCGGGAGGGTTAGGCGGGCATGTTAAAAAAGGTCTGAAAGAGATGGTAAAGTGCTGTTTTTCAGTCCCATTAAAGTCTTGCTTTAATAAAACTAGTTAATCGAGCAGTTGAAGTTGAGTTTTTGATAGTTTTTAGAGCTTTTCTTTCTCTTATCTTCAGTGTTGATGTTCGAAAGCTTGCAGTTGTGACTGACTTGTTCCTCTTTGACTGCAACATTCAAATCAGAGCGAAATCTAGTAAAATTTGTGATAGAAATAGCTTTGGCAATATGTCTACTCTTTGGTAAGTTTCAGGTATATGATTCACTTCTATTTCCCCTTTTTGAACTAATTCTATGACGAAATGCAACTCAATTTCTATATGTTTTGCTTAGGCATGTTGAATGGCGTTTTCAGACACGTACATGACATTCTTGTTGTCACACTATAGAGTATGCTTCACATTTGACTCTAATTTTTGTTCCACTAGTAGTGATTACAACCATTTTATCTCTGCTATAGCATTTACTATACTTTTGCATTCGGCTTCAGTGCTGGATCTAGAAATTGTAGACTTCTTTATAGAGCACCATGAAACCAAATTCTGTCTAGTATATACATAGTTTCATGTTGTTGACCTTCTATCATCTGGATCGGACGCCCAGTCAGCATCTGCATATCTGATATTGGCTGGTCTTTAGTGTCTAACCATAGTTTATGGTCCCCTTGAGATATCTTAAAATTCTCTTAACTTCAGTGTACATCCAAAGGATTTTGCATAAATTGATAAACTTTATTAACATTGAAAGCAGTATCTGGCCTGGTTATAGTTGCATGTTGTAATGCCCCTACAACACTCCTATATTGAGTGATGTTGGATATTGCTTCTCCCCTATATTTAGAATAATACTGACTACTCACCATAGGTGTTGGTTGGGGATTATCATTCAACATCTTAGTTTTAACAAGTAATTTAATTAATATACTTTCTTTGGCATAACATCATTTCAGTATTAGATATTTACTTCTATGCCTAGGAAGTAATTTAATTCTCCCAAATCTTTAATGGAAAACTGTTGATTTAAATACTAAGTCAAATTATCTATGTCTATAACACTATGACCAGTAACTATCAAGTCATCTACATATATTAATATGTAGATTATTGAAGAGTTATTTACTTTTATATATAATGAGTTGTCTGATTTGGTAGTCAGATAACCTAATTTTAGCAAACATTTTTCCAGTCTATCAAACCATACTCGTGGTTCTTGTTTTAAGCCATATATGGCTTTATTGAATTTACGGACGTAGCCAGGGCTTAGTTATATCCTCGAGGTTGACCTAAATAAATTTCTTCTTTTAGAGTCACATTCAGAAAATCACTGTTAACATCTAAATTCTTAATATGCCACTTTTTGAACAAAGCTATCGTAAGAATTAATCTTATGGTAGTTGGTTTTATTACGAGTGAAAAAGTTTGATTGAAATCAAACCCATATTCCTGTGTAAAGCCTTTAGCTATGAACCTAGCTTTGTATTTATTAATTGAACCATCTAGATTTCTTTTCAATCTGTATGTCCATCTGCAACCTACTATATTCTTATTAGTAGGTGGAGATACAAGATTCCAAGTTTTATTTTTGATGAGAGCATTATACTCATCATCCATTACTACCTCCCAGTTTTTATCTCTGGCGGCCTGATCAAAGGATTCAGATATAGTTAAAGTAGACATGGCGGTAAGCACTTTTAGTTTAAAGATACCACCGTGGGCCCTAGTAATCATTGGATGACAAGATTGAACTGATTGTTCAGTTTGTGGTGAGTGACTAGTATCTCCATAACTGGTTGAATTTTCTGATGTTTTTTCTTGAGTACAGGTGCCTTCTTCTTTACCTTCTTGACTTTGGATTTTTGTTTCAACAAGTAGATGGGAGGTATGGCTGGGAGGCTCAATGTTATTATAGACTTCAGCAGTTGGAGGTAGTGGACTTTGAGCATCAGCAATCTCACCTATCTCCAGTTGTTGCCAGTTTTCATGAATGCAGGTTATAGTGGATATAGATGTTTTTGCATTTCTTACTTTGTTTATGGTCTTTGTATCTTTTATACTAAAGAGAGTGAAATTCATTGAACACCACATGTTCACTAATGAACACTTTACACGTATCGTCAATACAAGTGTATCCTTTTTAGTTAGTAGTATAGCCAAGAAAAGTACATTGCTTGGACCTGAAATTCAACTTGTTAGTACTATGCAACCTTAAAATGGAAAACACTAGCACCCAAAACTTATGAGACTTTGGTAATCTGGTTTGATATTATAAAGTTTTCTAGTGGTGTTGAGCCCTTTAATACATTGGTTGACTACCTATTGATTAAATACATAGATGTATTAAAGACCTCAGGCCGAAAAATTTAATGGTAAACTGGTTTGAGCTAGCAATGTCAAACCAGATTCAACTATGTGCCTGTGATTTATTTCCACTAGCCCATTTTGTTGAGAAGTATATGGGCAAGTGGTTCTATGAACAACACCTTTCTTTTTGAAATAACTACTTAGACTTTAAAACTCACTACCACCATTAGACTATATAGTTTTTACTTGAAAATTAATTTTCTTCTCTATCATGATTATAATGTTTATAATGGCATTGTGAGTTTTAGATTTAGATTTTAGGAAATAAATTCAGTTAAACTTAGAATATGCATCAACAAAAGAAATGCAGTACTTGTAAACAAAATCTAAGTAAATGGGTGCAGGCACCCATAAATCAATAGCTATCAACTGCTATGGTTATGTATAGTCAGTATATGAATCATTAAATGGAAATTTATAGCTTTTACCCATTTGGCAATAATCACAAACATAAGGTAAAGAAATATGATCAAATTTGATTTTATTATCAGTCAAGATTTCCAGAACAATCTTTTTGGTTGGATGTCCAAGTTTACAGTGCCATAGATTAAAAATGTTTTGCTACTTTCGGCCTTGTCCATCACATTCGAGTTACAACATTTTCTTTCATTAACAACATAACATTTTCTGTCACTAACGACATTTTGACATCTAACAGAGTTAATTGTACGGCACATTGATGACATCACCATGTAAAATAATATTTTTAGTTTGAATGCATGTCTCTAACTAAGCAGTATTTAGGGAAAAATTCAAAGTAAACATCATTATCCATAACAAACTGAGACACAATGGTATAACTTTTGGTGATTTTTAGGATTCTTAAATAAATTTTGCAAGTATAACTTTTTCATACCCTTAAGACAAGCATTACCAACATGAGTAATTTGAATGCACATACCATTACCTCTAGAGATCGATTGATTACCTCTATATTCTTTACTTCCAGAATTAAGTTGTCTAGTTTCTTGTGATATGATTTGTTGTAAAAGAGTCAGGGTACCATTTGTCATCTTATAAATGCTCTATTCTGGTAGTATCACATTAGTTGATGCTCTTGTTTCACTATAAGAAAACACTGATTTAGCGTCAGATATTTAGAAGCGGAAATTCCCGTTGCTAATTTGCGACGGATTTCCATGTGATCTGCAAGGGATAGTTTTTTGGTTTTTCAACTTTTTTTCTTTTATTTATTACCGTCATCTTCTGTCTTCCCTCACTAAGTCGTCGCAAATTGCCGATAGAAAATTTTTGCCGCTGCAAATCTAAGCAGAATACCGACGAATATTTATCGAAGCTATTTTGCAGTAGAATTCCAACAGATTTGCAAAAGGCGAAAATATCAGTTTATTATAATAATTATTCAATAATTAATAATAAATTTTAATACTTATGAATTGATATCTAGTATTCAACAATTAATTTTAAATAATTGTATTTAATAATTACAGTTGATAATTATAGCTGATACTTGTATTTTATAATTACAGTTGATAATTATATTTTACATTCCAAAAAAATTAAAAATTTGAAATCATCAGGAATCCAGTATTCAATCATTATGAAATGATATCTAGTATTCAATAATTCATTTCATAGTTAATTATTAATAATTAGTAAACTACATTTAGTATATTAATTAAATTAAATAATAAATTAAATAATAAATTAAATAATTAATAAAAATAATTAATAACTAATATTAAATAATTAATAATAAATACTATTAAATAATTGATGATTAATAATAAAATTTTAATGATAGATTCATAATTGATACTTACTTAAATAATTTATGATAGATTCATAATTGATGATTAATATTAAATATTTCATTAATCATAATTAATAATAAATATTTGATACTTACTTAAATAATTTATAAAAGGTAGTTCATAGTTAATAATTATTAATAAAAACATTGATAGGTAACCATTTATTATAAATAGTTGTTTTTTAATTTGAATTTAGAGAATAAACAATTATAGCCATGACAATTAGATAGGATCGATATTTAACGCATCAGATCGAACGTAAGCTTGACCAGGTCATTATTTATCCAAACGTCAAAAAGAAAACAAAAAAAATATTGACCAGTAAATTTATGGGCGGGCTGTCCAAAAATTTCACTGCCCGCTTTTTCATTGAAATATTTCCTCACGACTTTCCTCCTGATCTACAAATCCCAGATTAGTCACTCGTTCTGTTTCCCAACAAACGTCTCCATCTTGAAAAATATACTCTACCACTTGAATTTAGTCTCTTCAAGAATCCAAAGTTGTTGGGGTCGTTAGAGATCGTTATTGCAGCGAAGGGTTGAGGCAAATGGGGGGCGAGGTCTAGCATTTTTTGTCATAGATCTGGAAGTGATGGTAATAGTGGTGTTTATGTTGTGTCCGCTCTAAATCCTATCCATTTCCTCGTCCTGAAATCAATTCTTAAATAGCTTTCCGACACTACAAGAAAATAACCCTTTTACAACTGGTGTTCGGTAATAATTCCTTAAACCATTGTAAATGTTAACGTCTTTCACATCATTTAATCAATAAAGCATTGTGGAAAGCATATCCAGCAACATTGGAAGGCAACATGTTGTAAAATAAAGCATTTTGACTACAACTTAAAAATGGCTGTGGAATATACCTTTAATAACAAATAATATATATCATAAAAGATAATTTTCCTCAACATTTATGTAATGTTGTTTTGTAATGTAATTAAATGACACATTTTGATTGTCATAAAACTATATTTTCATAGCGAACTAATAATAAATCAGGAGATTTAATTTAACAAAAAGAAAGAGTGTTATGAGATTAACCTATTTCATGAAATAAACGCGTTATTACAAATGTCTAAAAGATCAAAATATATTTTGTCTATCTTAAAGAAGCAATCTTCACTAACATTCACACTGCCTTAAAGTAACTTTTTAAAAAGAGTTAAATAATGTTAAACATTAAAATTCAAAAAAAAAATCACTAAAAATAATGGATTTGTAGAAATTTGTATGATAGAAACAATATAATGAAAGCTTGAAAAAAATATGAATGTTAAAAAATGTTGAACTTTAAATAAAGTTTGAGTTTAGAAGAGAAAAGACTTTTGAAGATTAAATCATCAAAATTAAAAGTATACAACTTAAGTAGAAAGAAAGATTTTGAAAAACGTTCTACAATAGTTTCATCTGGCTTTGCATCTAATTTTCAGTTTTAGAGAAATACCTTGTTAAGTATTGCTTTAAAAATTTCTTTATATTATTTATAAACTTTGAATTGTTTTTTAAAATAATAATAAGCTTTGAATTAATTATTACTTTAAAACCTTTCCTTGTATTATTAAAAAGCTTTGAATTATTTCTATTAAATGCTCACTCATATATCTAGAAATAACATTTTTCAAGAATCAGCAAATAGTGCAAACTAATTCCTACTCACTGATCTGCGTGCTACTACTGGGAAGAACCCTAACCGTCAAATCTATAATCCTACTTGCGATCTGAGATATCCTTTCGCACAAACAAAAAACACGGACAAATCTTCTCAAAATCCTTCTTATTCCATCTCTCCAACAAAATTCCTCTTTTCCTTTCCAGCAAACCTTATCTTCTCGTCGTTACCAGAAATACAAACACCCAAAAATTAAACAAAACTTATGGAGTTAGATTGGAAGCAACCTAAGCACCGCTCATTCTTCTAGGTTTGGCTGTTAATTTTGCAGTTCGTGTTTTCTTTCCCAAATCAAGTTAGAACATTATTTTCATCGACACGATTGAATTGCTCAATTGGAAAGATGGATCAGACAATTTTCAGCTTTGCACTTCCCTGGATCTAAACTAAAGGTAATTTTCCTTAATTACACCTATTTATGTCTTTTTCACAATTGTTTAGAGTTATCATTGGTTATTGTGATTTCCTAAAACCATTTATATTCATAGTTGAGTTTTTTCATTCTTTGTATACTCTATTACAATTGTTTCCATATGCTTTCGTTGGCTTTTTTGACGTGTATAATATGATATCATCCTTTTATAGCTATTTATATTTAAAACTAGCAGTAACAACATTTATAAATTTCAAATTTGATTTTGCTTGCTGTAGTTCCTTTTAAGAGAACTGTTTTTTTTTTTAAATACAAAGCAAACAAACCCAAAGAAAAGTAACAGTAAATAATTTTGATGATTTAGTTTCATTCACAGCTTTGAATGAATAAAAATATCAAAACTCATTTTATTTCTTTTATAAAATTTGTCCCAAAATCGGATAAAATTTCACCGTTCATTTTAAATGGACAGTTCGGTGGAGTCCACATCCAATACGTCCAATGCGTCAAATGCGGATGCCAATTTGAACTGTCTATGTTGAAAAAGTACGCTATTTAAACTAATTGCATCCAAAGAAAATAGCTAACCAGTTTTTGTTTGGATAAATGTTGTCCCAAAAATTCATAAAGAAATTCTGAAAATCTACAAGTATAGAAAACAAAACTGATTTTCATTAAGAAAAAACTATGGAAACCAGTTTACACATTTTTTTTCTAGGCAAACGTAAGTTGACCAATACTAATCATAAAAAAACTCCAATTTTATTGATGAAGTAAATTTCCTAGATTCATATTTTACAGCATGTAATAACTTCAAACTACCAAAAGGAAATAAGTTTTGTTACATGAAACAAGAAATCTCCTAGTTTGATCTACTAATTCTGGTCATTTATTATCATCATCGATGGTGCACAATATACAAAGATATAAAAGCGTTATTGAAGCCTAAGTGCATGACACGATGCATGGGACCATCTTTACTCTACCAAATTAAGAGATGAACATGTCGTGTTATGAGTAAATTGACTATGTATTGTTACAGGATTATACATTTACCATTTACTTAAAATAGTAAGGTTTCACTTCTATTATTGAAATGTTTATGTATATAAATAAAAAAATGAAGTGCTACTTAATGGTAATCGGTGCAGAAAAGTCTTTGTAACTGCAACTTGCACTCTACAATATTGGACCATTATCTGTTATGTGAACTTTGTTTTTGTTTAGATTTCTATTTGCAGTTGCAATTTTCAACTCTTAATTATCGTAAATGCACTGTTTAGAATATTGGCTAATAGTTTAACCATTTGTATATACTGTCATTTAAGAAACAATCAACCGACTGCTAACAAGTAACCAGTTCACCGTCTAGTTCCATTAGTTAATCATGTAAATACAATGATTAACTGCAGTTTAGATTAAGCAGTTCTGTTTGTTGGCAATGCATAACTATGTAAATGCAATGATTTGGGATAATTGCAGACATATGGCAGAGTTTAAGGCTGGGGATGATTAAAAAAAGCATAACTTTTTATTAAGGAATACGAGGTATGGTATATCATGTTCTTATACCTTATTTTGAAAAGCATCTACGTTGTTAATACCTTGTAGGACATTTCTTATGATGTAACCAGTTCATAAATTAGAATTTGTCATGATTTTTTTTCTTGATGCAGTTGGGACCAAGGGAGTTTCTTATGATGTGTTTCATTAAGATGAATAAGAAGTACTCAATGTTATATTGCATCTTTCTTTGACAAATGTAAGTATTTTTGAGCCATTATCGTTTTCGATTTTGGATGAAGAAGGCACCATGATTGGTTTATTGCAAACCTGCTTATCGATGTTAATTTCACATAAGCACTATCATCTGTTGATGGTACATGATGAACTGTTTTCAATTGCAAGGAATTGTTTGGATGAATCAAACAACAAGTTATTGCTGAGAAGCTTCGCTTGGAGGTTAACCTTTCTTCTAAACTTCCAACGAGTAAGAAATTATTTTGGTTTCTTTATTCTTATATTTTTTTATTGATACCAAATCTATTCCGAATCATCAAATTTTCCATCTTTTTTTTTTCAGATTGAAATCTGTACTTTTAACAATATATTTTTGGTCTTTGATTGATGCAATGTTTATTACCATATTGCATCATTTTGATGACTACTTTTTTTCCTGTTTGAAATCTGTACTTTTAACAAAATAGTTTTGGTGTCTTCATATGCATATGTATCAAAATATATATAGAAGAAATGTTATTTGGCATCTAGAAAATAGTGTTCACTGTTTCTGTATGAACCAAAAATAATATTCCCCACAACTAACATAGCAAATGTCAGTGTTTGCCTGACGCAAACATGCTTGGTAGAGTATACTTAGCTGATAAAAGATGTATAAAGAATAAAATAGCAATTTGTATTTATGTTTATAAATGTTGCTTAATCAGTTAAGGAATTATAGTTTAGCCAAGATGAGAAAGTCTAGCTTTGTCATCTAGAATTTGTAGGATATGACGTTGCATGGTTTTCCGTTTTTTCATCGTTCGAATTGGCGTTTTTCTTTCCGCCAATGGGAATTCAAACTTGTTTTGCATTTCGATCCCTTTAATTCTTTGTACATATTATCTAAAAGGGGTTAAGAATAAAAACAGTCCTTACTTCTATAAATACACAACAACAATGTTAGCTTATGAACCATCTATAGTTAATGACATTCACAAATTCCAATTAAGTGGGTTGTCTATGAATTATTTTTCGTGTGTTTCTTATGTATTGCTCATATTTGGGTTCACTTTGATTGCTACACATTCAGTGTGTGTTAAAATTATAAAATATGGAGTTCCCCTTATCTTGCATAGCCTAACACTGGCTACCATGTCTTTACCTATATGTCTACCGTTTGGAAATGTGTATCAACCTCATACCAATGCCGACTTGCATTATGATATCGTTTGACTGGGCAACTTCACATGTACAAGCCTTTATATATAGATTGTTGACAGACCCCTTTTATGTTGGCAGAGCCCCTTTATATATATATATGTATATGTATATATATATGTGTGTGTGTGTGTATGTATGTATGTATGTATATGTGTGTGTGTATGTGTGTGTTTGTACACTGGCACATGTATATGAGAAATTATATGCAAGAGTTATGTACTGCACTGAAATTAAAGATATCATGTACATATTGCAGGGTCAAGTGTATGGTTATGAAGCTTATCTAGTAGAGACTATAAAAAATCTCTGGAAGACAAAAGCTAGCAAAAGATATTCAGATATGGTTAGCGATATAAAAGAAAAGAAAGCTAAACCAATCTTTCTGAGTTAAGCAATTTGGGAGCAGTGGCTTCAGTATTGGAATCTTCCAAAAGTTAAGAAGAAATCAAAGAAGCTTCGACAAATAGGAATTCCAATCCTACTTTGCATAGTTGCGGATCTATCTCTACACATGAACATGTTGTAAAATTGGTAAATTTTTATTTCGTGTAACTCTAATATTAGCATGCTAACAAATAATACTGCCACTATTAACATACAAAATAAATTATATAGACCAAAGATTGTGGTAGGCCTCCTCGTATGCTTGAAGTATTTGAACGTACTCACATCAAAGCGGCAGCGCGCAATAGCATCGACTCCACTTCACATTCTTGGATAGATCCTAAAGCAGCTAATTTTTACGTATGTAACTATTTTTTTGAGTAAAAATTGTTGAAAATATATTTTAACAATCTTTAAAAAAAAATCTTAACAGGACAATTTGATGAAAGCTAGCACGGAGCATCTAAACGAACTTCGAGAGACATCAGGTGATGACATCCCAGAATTGCCCCCGGAGACGGTGGATTGCATATTTGAATCGCTTGTAGTGCCAAACGCAAAAAAAAACTTACTTATCCCGTTGGGAATTTGGAGGTACTCAATTATTGTTCTTTTCCTTACTCTCTTTTTCTTACTGTTTTGGTGTCTTTTTTCTTACTGTCTTGGTGTCTTTTATGTATGGCATGGCTGTATAATGCGTAAACGTCGTGTCAACAGTAGTGTCAACATAGAATCTCGTTTTGGGTTAGTAAATACAAACAAATACAAATTTCATCCAAAATGCCTATTTCGATTGATCCCCGACTAATTCTCGCCTAGGCGATTAATTCCTATCTCGTTTTGTGGTCAATGAATGTTTTCAGCCTTGTGTCTGAATCCACAATTTCTCTAATTTGTAGGAAGGTACAAATATTGGTCTATTGTATATGAATCCATGTCTTTCGTTTTTACAGTTCATAAAGCATGATCTCAATCGTAAACCAAATGTGTCAAAAATAAAACTATCATAAGTGTAAAAATTATTTTTCATTTTTAGCTAAATGCCTCATGGTATGCATTGATGGGCAAATCCTATTTAGCAACTTTTCAGTGGTCACAGGAAACTTGCACTCAAGTGAACAATAGATAAAACACTGAATAATTGGACATGGAAAAACCAGAAACTGAAGAACAAAACTAGGGAAATTTGATGTAAAGAAAATAAATGTTGATATGCAAAATCTATAGATAAAATCCCCTTTTATCTAGGCATAAATTATGATATATGATAAGAAGGAATGAAAATGATGCAAACCTTAGGGCCTTTTACGGACAAGTAATCACCAACTTTCATCCCATAGAAATGACGAGACATCCTTCCTTGAGTATACATCTAAATTACAAAAAAAGTAAGATTAAAAGGTAGATAAGTCTAGTGGGTATTTTTTTATTTTATTTTTCATTTTTTCAGACACAGTATAATAAAAACAAAATGTAACTTTATAACAAGTTCAAAATACCCAACATCTGAGTCTAAAATTGTTGGGCTGTAAGGCTTGACTACTACTTCTCCAACACCGTCCTTTCCTCTGTATGATTGTAGCAAATTTTGACAAAACATGTTGATTATAAAGAAAACTACATAGAACTGAATATCATAGATCATTTGAAACGAGAGCCAACCTGTAACTAATGTGTTGACCAATGGGTAGACCAAAAACTGATGTTGGCTTAGGAAGTGCAAATCGAAACTTGGCAACATTATAGTGAGCTGCCTTTTCTCAACTAGTTTAAACTCCCTAAAGTTTTCAGGGTCCAAACATGGGGTCATTTCGGTCAGCATTTGTTTGTTTTGCAGAAAAATTAAAAATAATGTGTTTGTTGGTCATTTCGATCAGCATTTGTTCGTTTTGCAGAAAAATTAAAAGTAATGTTTTTATTAACCTATTAAAAAAAATCTAATATCAAAACAAGTATGGTATAATATTTTATGTTATCTTTTAGTAATGATATTAAAAGAAAAAAATAAGATAATGCTAAGATAAAAAATATTGGGAATAGAAATGATTTGACTAAAATAGTAGTATAAACAAGCCCAGCTCAAAGAGTACTCTTGTCAATCCATGAGTTAGAGCTAGGATTTGAGAGAGCGACAGCCAGGGCAAATGTTCTTATTATATGATATAAATATATGCTTAATTAATTAGCCGATTTGAACCAAAGAGGCGATTGCAATGTTGTTTCTGGGTGACAGAGGGTTTGAAGCTATTAATTATCCTGCTGTTGGATATCAGACAAGGACGCACTAACAACCAAATAGCTGTCTTTGTGCAGGCATTAAACCAGATAATTAGGTTTTGTCGGCTTTGGGATTTATAGGAACATTTAGCACAACATTGTTCATTGTACCAAAAAGATTCACATACATTGATATGTTTTGGGTTGATGCATGTTTGTTTTATTTGATTATTACATGTAGACATTTTTGTGTAATGACTGCTTTTTTTTTGTAAAATAGTTCTGATCAACTTTATTATCCTGCTGTTTTTAAGGCTTCAACTTTTTTTTCTCATCTTAAAACGGAACACAAGTTCAATGTGTAATATAACATGTTCTTGTTTTTCACATCAAAACAACATACATTATTTATAAAGTTCAATATATTATAATACATTATTATACAGTTCAGTTCAAGGAAAGTATATTCGTCAGTATATTATCTATTAAAGGTGGTTATATTTATACAGTTCATGGAAAGTACAACATTTGTATCCTCGCAAACTAAGTATTAATGCCTTAATATCACTTTTACAATGCAACTTCCATCGTCTTCTCAGCAATCAAACGTCAGCTTGTTGGCAATGAAAATGACGTCCACGAGCTACAAAAAACTGTCGAGAAGATGAGCATCGAGCTTGAGAATGAGAGAACAGAACGAGCAAGACTCTCAGAACAACAGAAGGTAGATAAGGAGACCTTTGAAGCACAACTGGCAAAGGTGATGGCAATACTCAAGGGTCAGGATAGAGTTGCACGTTCGCCTTCGCCATCTATTTCTCGTTCGTTCGCGCCTTCGCCATCGTCATCTGCTTAACTTGATTGGTATGTTAGGACTTATTTTGTAGTGATGTGGTTGTAGTACAACTATGGATATGTTTGTTATTTTGGTAGTTACGGGGTATTAGTACTGTTGTGATGGTTATGAGGTGCATGTGGTTTAACGTTCACACCAGCTGAATAATTTTGTTGTTTATAATTCAGCTTGGTGCACAAAATGAAGGACTATGGATGTTTTTTTATGTGATATGTTAATATTATCTACTTTGTGTTGTTGCTTACAATAGTGTTATTTGTATGTGGATGGCAATTTTATACTGTTTTTTGCTAGTTTTTATATCAGTATCTGTAACTGAATAATGTTAATTTGTAAAGCTGAAAGGAGAGGATAGTAAAAAAATTATTGCTGCATCAGAAAGGGAATAGCGACGTATTAGTATCAATAGAGGAAAGCTAAATAAAAACGTCGACAACGCTGCGTTGGTATTTCGAGGCTAATTTGAAAGATTTTACCTTCGAATTATCAACACCGATGATGAAAATGTAATTCACCCCAATTTACTTCGTTAATCCTTTGCTGAATTAAGAGGGTTTACCGACAAAAAAAAGACAGATTTTTTTTGTTAAAACTTTTTTGTCGCTAATCCCTTGGTAATTAACAAGGGTTTACCAACTCCTTATGTAAGAAATATTTTATTATAATTTAATTATCCGTCGGTAAATAGTCGGTATATAAATTAAAATTAAATTAAAAAGTAAATTTTATTTTTATTACAAAATTAGTAAACTATCGGTAAAATGACGGAAACCTGTTGCAAAATTCCGTCGCAAAATCTGACACAGATACCGTCATGGTATTTACCAACCACCCTTATACGTAGGAAATCCATCGCTAAGGCCTGTTTAGCGATGGATTTGAAGTAGATTCTACCACTGCTATTTGCTGTTTTTTGTGTAGTGTTTAAGTTGTATTGACTACTGGTATCTTGATTGATTTGTGCAACATTGGCACTTGGATTATTATTGCCTCTCTAATTCAGACTGTTTGAGTAGTTAGCACTATATCTAAAGTAATATTCCAAGACTATGTGACCAATATTTTCAAAGATTTGGCATTTAGGCATGTTGCTACTATTCCTTCTACCTCTTCCTCTATTTGAATTACTGCCTCTCTGGTGTGATTATTCAGTCTTGTTTGCATGTTGATTCTTTATATTGTAGCCAGTGACTATGTTTACATCATAGGCAATTTCTTGAATTCTTTTATTGTTGATTCTTGCTTTATGAGGCAACATAATAGAGTGCACTTCATCAATGGGTGGCATAATTTTTTGTAATGTCATGAAAACAACGACTGCTTCATAATCATCCCTCTAACCATTTAACAGATGCAACACTTGGTCAGAATTTTGAACTTTATTGTATGTTGCATTAAGGAGATCACATAGTTTCTTGACTTTAAAGATGTTTTCCTTCATAGTTAGATTCCCCATTCTGATATTTTGAAGTGTTGCTTATAGTGTATAACCTTGGCAGAAGATTGGTTATATAATTCTTTCTCTATAATAATCCATACATCATTTGAGGAACTGCTACCAGTAACTAAAGGCAATAAATTTGCGCTAATAGATGATAACAACCAAGAACTTATCAATCTATCTTGTTTATGATATTGAATGTAAGCTTCATTTTCCATTGTCTTATTATTCTGATCAGTAATAAACTTTATTGGGACATCAACGGTTCCAAGAATGAACCCCTCTAAACCATACCATTGTATGGAAGTTTCGACTTTTAATTTCCACAGTATATAATTATCTTCTTATAGATGAACAGTAATTAGTTGACTTTGAGGACTAACTACTATTTTAACCAATTGTTGAACATATGCAGTAATGAGATTTTCTAGGTTAATTTCAGTAGTTGATGCAGAGGATTTGTCTTCATCTCCCATGATGACAGCAACATAGATGAACAAAAACTAATGGAAAGCATAATTGTAGAGAAAATGCCAAAGTTGATCGAAAAGAGAGTGATGTAAAGATCAGGTAAGAAGCAGCTATAAAGAATCAACGATGTGGTAAATCTTTATCAGTTTCTATGAATGACTTTCTAGCATGGCTCTTTACTGGTTTTGTTGAATTCTTGATATTTTTGAATTGACTTCTTGGTGAATGATATTGCAAGATCCCAAAAAAGGCAGTGTAGATAATCAAGTTACAGATTGATTCAAAATAATTTTAGGTGTGGCACTGATGATTGAACTTTGCTAGAGGTCCCAAATTTTTGTTAGTTAAAACGTGCGGATTTCAAAACTGACGGCCAGCAATTCAGGAGGCATTCACGCAATTCAAGGGATGTGGATAATTCAAAGGCCAGATTTCTTTTCGTAAAAAATGACAAAGTCTTTTTCGGGCTTAATAGCATTCTCGCTGATGATTTACTCTTAAAATGATGTGTGAAACATAGATGAGAGAATACCTAGATAATAAAGATTTTTTGATGGGTAAAAATACCACAAATCCATAAGCAAAAGCAGCTTATGTCGTTTGGTAGTGATTAATGGCTCTGATACCAAAATAAATTTTGATATGAATAGAGTTTTAATGAGTTGTATTTGCAAGAATTTGAAAAGAAAAAATAGTACATGTTATTAAATCATATTGTAAATGTTCAAAGTGATTGTGATAATATAGCGTTGTTTACAAATAATACACGGCTATATATAGCCCAGCAAAATGCGAAAATAAAATAATGGGGCTTGGCCCATTATTAAATGTAGATAAACCCAAGAAGCAAAGGTAAAAGTATTCGACTGAAAAATTATCTTTTATAATTTCTAATATTGATGTACAAACCCAATCGACCAGATCCGAGGTGACGACCCAAGCAGTGATACTTTTTAGAGAAAATTACAGATTGTTACAATCATAAGAAATTTGATTATAAAAGACTATTTTCTTCAGTAAATTGTTATTATCGTAATATATATTGTCTAACTTAAGCGTTTATTTCTCTAATTATATGTTAAAATAGACAAACCCTAAGGGTTTGAATGTGAAATACATTTTGTAAGACTTAGACTTTTCCGTACGCCTCTAATTTCTTATATTCTCTAAGTATTTCATTTAGTAACTTCTAATAGAGACCAACTGCAAATTAAACTTTTAAACAAGTCCACAGATATGGGAATAAAAAAGCAACTCATTTTTATCAATCATGCATGTTTACTTTTTTGGCAAAGCCATCCAGTTTTTATAGTGGACCGTACCACTTTTTCATTATAACAAATAACGAGTACAAAATATAATAGGAGATAGGCTGATCGCCTATCTGCTACAGACATGATTTGCCTTAACTAAGATCTAAACTATTATCTATCACTAATTCACCATGCAGGGGTGAGATGAGTTATAGAAAAGTCAGGAGGCTAAAGAAATCAATATATAGTGTAGCACATTGCAATATACAACATAACTTAATTGAATAGGCTGCTAGCAATCCGAGTGTATAAACACAGTTTAGCTTGAAACTATTTTGCTCACGATCATTTCCAGCATCGAGATACAGCTACAAAAAAGCTACTGCAGAAGTTGAATCTAAACAAAGAATTGAATCAACACAGCTAAGCTGCTAATCCAGAAACTACGAACCTTCTTTTTCTCCTCAATTGAATCTTTCCTTATCAGAAAAAGTTTGTAGGTCACTAAGCAATATATGTATGTACTCAAGTCAGAAGCACCGAGCCTCAGCAACCACCACTGACCAGCATAATACTATAAAGCATAGATGTAGAAAATTGATAATAGATGCAGATCGTTGAAGAATAGGCACAACATGCTGTATCAACCAGAAATGGACGACACAAGGTACAGTACTGTAATCTTCAATTCCAGAACAGACTTAAACCACAATGAATATCTAACTAATACTAGAACCAAATAAATCACACTCGACTACCCAGAGAACACACTAAGGTTGCACACCCTATAAGGACTCGACCACTTTCAAAGGAACTAGAGAAAGGCATCAACCAACAGACTTGACACAATAATACCAACACCTAGCAAAAAACCCAAGTAAGCTTACCATAACAATAATAACTTCATCTAGCACATTACGAGCAACCACGCTAAACTGAGGAGTATGATGATAGCCAAAAGAGTAGATTATAAGGAGCACAATCACCTGGCAGATCGATACTAGCATCAAAGCAAGCCAGGTGAAGGGAGAAGCAGTCTAAGGAGAAAACCATGCTATTAAACCGGATAGCAAAAAGGACAGGAGCCGGGTTAGTCACAAAAGTGGAGTCAAGGGACGCAAGTGCTAGGGTTGAGAGGAAAGAAAGGAAAGCAACGATGGGATGCCAAAAAAAAGAGAAAGGGGGGAGTGCGGTAAATTGATACAGCAGAAGAGGACGACGTTGAAGCAAGGAGCAGAAGAGTCGTTAATCCACAAGGACAAAAGGTAAGGAGGGAGGGGGAAGTAAGAGAACATATATCAAAGGGAATAGGATACAGATGGGTAGAAGATTAGATAAGAAGGGGATAAGAGTAGAATTCGTAACCCTGGTCGCCATGGGGAGATAGAAAGCTCCGCTATTTGATCATGCATGTTTTTTACTTGCTAGTTAATGATATAAACGAAAATATTCTCCTTGGAAAACCATTCAAGAAATTTAAATAAATAGATCTCGAAGTAAAGCGTCGAGAGTCAAAGAAAGCTAGGGTCCAAGGGAACCGCAAGGAAGCAAGAGCATTAGTTTGGAAGATCATCAAGCTTCGAGAAAAGACAAATTTATTAGGCCTTAAGATTTCAAAGAAGCAAAAAAGGAGTATGTTATTGGTCTGGACCAAGCCGAAATAAAGACTTTTACTATAATTTGAAGATATGTAATTGTACAACTGAATTTCATGCTGCTCAACTTCAAAAAAAGGTTTCTAGATGGAAATAATTGGAGAGAATAAAATACAGTATTGCCTACAGATATATCACTTATGCTTGATGAACAACAAGGGTATACAGTATCTAAAATGTGAGAAATTATAACACATACATATAAAAGGGGCTATAGTTGTGTTTAAACTTTTGGAACTATTATAACTTTCAGTTATCAACTGGCAATGTAATGAATTAGACCAAATCAAGCACATTTGTACTTTCATGACTATTTCAACCAACCAGGCATGTTTCACTTCTCTAGACTACTAATTGAAATAGTGATATGTTAATGATACAAAAATTTAATTGAAATATGTTATAACGAGAACAAAAAAATCTCTAACTATAACAACGACGGCGATATTCTACAACAACAACAACCGTCTACTGGTTACTTTAAAAGATTCAAGTATGATTTGTGAAATCATTTTGTAGCTTACGGTGCAGTTGAACATTATGAAACGCCCTTCCAAATTCGAATTTCAAAATGCTTTCTACACTATAGTTACGCCATACATCAGGTGTAGCTTCAAAATCCTTGTAGTCAAAGTTGTTTTTCATGCCTCACTTGTCTGCATCAGGGGCGAAGCTATGCCTTGGTCAGTTTGGTCTAAGGCCCTAACTAAAAATTTGTTAATGCTCTTATAATTATAGTTTTTTCGATATGGCCCCGGTTGAGTGAAGCTGATTTTCCCTATGTGACTCTGTGGCCTAGCTCCGCCACTGGTCCACATTTATCGTGTTATGTAAAATTAAATAAGTATAAATTAATTTTCCCTTTTGTGGGATTACCATTGTAACAACTGATTTTTCAGTAATAATTAGTTAATATTAAAAATACAATTAAATTAATAAGTTTAAAATTTGATGATTGATTTGATACCTTGGATTATGAAATTATTTTGAAAAAGGATTTAAGTCATGAAATTATAATATTTAAAATTTAGGTTGAGCCATAACTTGGAAAACAAATATTATAGAAGTTTTGTATTTCATAATACTTATTGATTATTCCAAATAAAGATTAGTGTTCACTTAAGAATAAAAAGGAAATTTAGCTATAGAAGCAAAGAAATTAAAATAATAGTAATAAAATTAGGCATGTTATATTAATTAATAGGTGGTTTGCTAATATAGTGAACATTTTTGTCATTAAACAGACACCTTCACTTTGGTTTAAACATGAAAAAAAATAGGTTTATGTTTCAAGTGAAATATTACTACATTTGAATGATCCATACTTGCTTAAGTATTGTTGTTGACCTGCCTTTTTGCAAGGCCGTCAAGACCATCAACATGTGAGACCAAAGAGTATAAAGCTCATTCACCACGCATCAAAAAGGTCAAGCAAGATAGTACTATCGGTTCGCCCAAAGTCGGTTCGATCAAAAAAGTCTTTGTAGAGCTCCAGACCGACACCAGCTCCAGTTTAGTAGGGTTTCTTCTCGACTAACCCAATGAGAAGAAGACACTAGATCAGTGTACATTCGGTTCGACGTTGTTGAACCGAGCCCATTTAGCCCATATGATAACCTTCCCGTAGAATCGCTTTAACTCCGAAAAGAATGCTTCCACCACTTCCTAAAAGTTCAGATCGGATATCATCTATCCCTACTGGACCAGGTCAATACATTTTGCAAAATGAAGATACGTTCCTCAGCTCTTCTATCATATCAAATCGTGTGTCGCATGCTCGCATTGAGCCAGGCCAAGCTATCACAAGATGAAGACTGCTTCAGCTACTGGCTTATTATGTCGAATCGGAGGACACATAGAGGTATTGAACCGAAGCTTGAAGCATATATAATTAGCCCTCCAAAGCTTTAGAAAAGGACTTTTGGCATTTCATCTTCTATATACTCTTTGTTACTGCATTGTACTCGGATTTTAGAGTATTTCCACCATTATAATAAAATTTTCAAGTCAATAAGAGAAATATAAAGTGGACGTAGGCTCATTAACGCCGAACCACTATAAACTCGTATGTGATTATATTTTACTTATTTTCATTTATAATTCTTCATTTTATTCTCTACTTATTATCTGTTTGAGTGTTCGTGCCACCTATTGGCCTCGACACTTTGGTGCTTTCACTGAGAGTTGAAGATTTCTCAACAGTTAAGAATTTTTAAATCTAATTTCTGAATTACCAAGTTTGGAGTAAAAATCCTATTTCCCCTACACTTCCTACACTTATGACGTTTTCTTCAATTCCAGCGAGAATGGTGTCTACAAGAGTTAATGAGGTCACGCCATTCTCTAGGCCATCAACAACCAGCAAGCAACAAACAAATCTGCGTAGCCTACTCCACGTCTCGGATCGGTATCGAACCGACCAGGAACCCAGGTCGCTACCACCTCCGATGCTCGTATAGAACAAGCCCTTATTACAACGTTCACCACCAGAGACGACTTCATGCTTCTTTTGAACTGATTTGACGAGGCAACATCAACATTGAACGCCCAACGGCGTGAGAACGCCACTATGAGACAAGATATGGATCATATAGCTAGGAAACAGGAAGATTTTAGGAGGCAGAGAACTCTTCTCTACAAATCGTCACATAATTGAAGGCTCATCTTCATCTGGAAGGGGCCAAGAGCATCCACGGCAGCGAAGTCCATACGAGAGGGCAGAAAATATACAGCAGCTTGGATTCAATACGCTCTCAGTTCAATTGGAAGAAACCGGTCAGTTCGATATAATCGATTAAAGAAACATCGAACTGAGGCATGCCGAGCCTCACTGCATACCGAACTGAAAATCTCCACCTCTAAGTAATCGGGACAAATCCAGAGCCACTCGCTCTCCCGCACTTCCTCTCTTGCATCCCATGAATGATCGGGACAATAACGGCCAAGGAAGTACCGCCCGGACAATGGCCCAAGCGACGTTGCCTAACACAGGAATGAGAAGGGTTCAATGGTATGGTAGTTCAGAGCCAAAACATGTGATGACCAATTCTGAGGTAGCAACAATGGTACAATAAATCATGAACGACAGCAGGGGTACACCAATGAAGATTGGAGGTTGGAGCGTAGTCATACACCTTTCACTGATGACATCCTTGAAGCTGAGTTCCCATGAAGGTTCAATTTGCCGCAAATGAACCATTATTCTAGTAGGACCGACCTAAGACAATACCTGGTAAGATACACCTGGTTTATGAATGCAATAGAAGCCTTCAACGCCATCAAGTGTCAGGCCTTCCCGATATACCTTGAGACTAAGTTCAAAAAATACTTGATTAGGAAGCCTCCCTCAATCCTGGACATGTTTTATGAGAAAGAAAATGTATACTTGCATACCGAAGAAGCAAGGAATAATCAGAAGAGGAGAGTGAAAGACATGGTCAGTGAGGAAATTCAGAGTAATGTAGCAGTGAAGCAATCCGAAGATAATTTCGGAAGGGTAGAGGAGAACATTGGAAACCGTAACAGACAGAATAGTAACCAATGCAAAAAACGACAACAAAGGTGGTCGTAATAAAAAGGGATGCTAAGAAACGACCCCGATTTCAGACTTTTGACACCTACATGTCGCTGAATGGCACATTGGAAAATATTTATCTTGAAACTTGTAGTACAATGCAATATAAGAAGCCACCTCTACGTGCGTCTACTGAGAACGGGGTACAAACTGGTAAGTTTTGCTTGATTCATGAGATCTACAGTCACACAAAAATGAGTTCCAACATCTTAGGGATATCATTAAGAAGTTGCTTAAAGAAGGAAAACTTGATGAGTACAAGATCGTCCAGAAGGATAAGGGGCATGGGGTCTTCGGTTCCCAGACAAAGCCAGGTAGCTCCTACAGTCACCACCCATCCTGGGAATAAAGATAATGGTAAAGATTTTGTTATCAACATAGTTATTAGGGGTCGACATCCGGTAGGGATCAGTGCGTAAACCATGAATCAGTATGTGAATGCTGTAAAATATTTGGATGTTGGGGAGTCCAGTACTCCAAAGAATTGGTTCTATAGAAATAGAGGAAGACAATGACTGGCAAAATCATTTCCCGAAATAGAGAGGCTGGGGGTGGGGGTAGAGACCTCGAGTATTGATATATTAGTAATTTATGCAATTATTGGCCCAACGACAGTACGAAAAGTCTTTGTTGAGCGTAGGAGTTCCATAAACATCTTATTTCAAAGAGCCTACGAATATATTATGCTTGAAAAGAGAGACTTAAAGCCATGTAAAGGCAAGATACGTGGCTTTAATGACTCAACTAATGAACTGGTTGGAGTAGTTGAGCTACCAGTAGAGTTGGGCATGGGGAACCGGATGAGAGTGCGGATCCTCCCATTTTTTGTATTGAGAATTAACTCTCCATACAACGCTTTTTTAGGCCGACCAGCGCTTGCTGAATTTAGAGCATGCATAGCTCTTGGTGCTTTCTCTTGAAGTTTCTGATGGAAGGTGGAAGGACAAGCGTGCTACTTAGCGGAATGGAAAGAAGTCCGGATCAAAGAAGGAGGGGAGCCTGAAGATGTCCCTCCTTCCATAAAAAAGGCAGGGGAATAGAAAATAAAGGAGACATCCCAGTCGGGACCGTTTATTCACGAAGTCGAAGATATTGATCCGAGAGAGGAAGGGGAACCGGGGTGCAGAAGGGAGACTCCAAATGAAACTACAATGGAGATCTTGATCGATAACGACGGCCCGACGAAGGTATTAAAGATCATATCCCATTTGGATCCCCTCTGGATGATGGAGTTGACTGAATTTCTTCGTGTGAACCTCGATGTGTTCGCATGGACCTATGTTGACATGTGTGAGATAACTCCATCGAGCATGAGCCACTCGCTCAATATTGACCCGAAATACGTCCCAGTAAAGCAGAAAAGATGTATGATTGGCCTGAAAGCTTTAAATAAAGAAGTTGAAAGGCTAAAGAACAATGGGTTTATTCATGATTTGATGTACCCTGAATGGATATCGACCCAGTTCTTGTAAAGAAGGCCAATGGGAAGTGGCAGACATGCATTGATTTCCCAAACTTGAACACGCATGCCCCAAGGACATTTTTTGGCTTCCTTAGATTGACCAATTTGTCGACTCAAAGACTGGACATGAACTTCTTTCTTTCATGGACTCTTACATCGGATATAACAAGATAGCGATGCATGTTTCATATCAGGAAGATACCATCTTTATAACAGATCTTGGGTTGTATTGTTATGTGGGCATGTCGTTTAGACTAAAGAACGCCGGAGTGATGTATCAGCAGTTGGTTAACTGTATGTCCCAAATTCAAACAGGGAGATCGATGGAGGTGTACGTGGATGACGTGCTTGTAAAATCGAAGAAATCGGCTCATGTCAAGGACATGGCAAAAATGTTTAGTATTCTCAGCTAATATAGGATGAAGCTCAACCCTTTGAAATGCTCTTTCAGTGTTGCTTCAAGGAAGTTTTTGGGTTTCATCAAATCTAGAACCTTGGCTTTTACTAAAATTTAATTGTCGGCTCTTGGGGTATTGAGATCAACTACGACCAGATTAAAGTTATTCGAAACACTTAGGATCCACGAAAAATTTGTGATGTGCAGATCCTGAATGGGAAAGTACCAGCTTTGGGAAGATTCATATCCAAGGCCATGGAAAAGTGCATTCCCTTCTTTGACTTAATAAAGAGAGGAAAGGGAAACTATGCTTGGAAGCCAGATAGTTTCGAAAACTTCCAAAATTTGCTGAGCCATATGGTGAGACCTCCGATGTTGTCAAAACCCATTGATCACGAGGACTTATTCATGTATTTGGTAGTATCGTTGCATGCCAATAGCTCAACACTCGTAAAGAAGATCGGGTTCAATGGCAAGAGGTTCACACAAATTCCTCGAGGTTCGCCAACTTAACTCACCCAAATGGTTAGTCCTTGGCCATTTGCAGTCTGGGGGATTGACATCACTAGAAGCCTCCCGATTTAAAAAGGTGATGCAAAGTACATGATCAAGGCAGTTGACTACTTCACAAAGCGGGCTAAAGCTGAACCACTGACCACAATCTCAACGAAGCGGGTGATCAATTCATCGTCAGAAACATCATATGTCGATTTGAACTTCTCAGAACTATCAGTACTGATAATAGGACCCAATTCGACAACATATAGTCTAGAGATTTCATTTGATGACATCACATTGAAAAGAAATACACTACAATTACACATCTGCAATCAAATGGACAGGTTGAAGCTATGAATAAGATTATCAAGTCCATTCTGAAGAAGTGATTGGAGCGGGCCAAAGGTAAGTGGATCTTTGAGCTACCATTAGCCCTTTGGGAATATCGCACAACCCACAAGTCTACGACTGGCTACACTCCATTCGCGTTGTCCAATGGTTTCGAGGTGGTGATATCTATGGAGCTCGAAGTCTCCTTTCATCGAATGGCATACTACAATCCTTTAGCTAACAATGCACTTCACATAGAATCGCTTGACATGATTGATGAGATGAGAAAGGAGGCTAATTCGCATGCTTCAACGTATTGACAGCGACTCGCCCGATATTACAACTAAAAGGTTCATTTAAAATCTTTGAGCCCAACAACCTCATATTGAAGCGCATCTTCCCATCCTACTTCACATGGGCCCAAAGTGGGAAGGACCTTGCGTCATTCAATGGAAGGTTGATGATGGAACTTTCAGGCTAACGAATGTTGATGGCGATGATCTCCCAAAAGCTTCGAATGCTGAGAGCTTACAACCATATCTGACTTAGGCTATTAGTTTTTCACTTTTGTATTTATCATTTCTTTTTTCGACCATGTAATAAGGGGTGAATCGCCCACTTTTTATAAATAAAAATTATTTTTTGTGCTCTATGATTGTGTTTATTAATTTGGTTATGTGTTATGATTCAACCGACCTATGCCCAGACTCGAACAAAGGGGATGACTAACTTCCCAACGACGTTGACTGGCTTATGTTTTGACGAGCTGACTCACCTCCACGATGAGTTGGATGTGAGTTAACTAAAGTTGAGCTTGATAATGACACTCAGTATGGCGTTCCTTGCTTTAGAAAACAAAGTGTAGGGATGACGCCCAGATGAACATGACAATGACCGTTCACACGACTAACTCCAATTCTCACGACTTGAGAGAGATTATAAATCAATTGGGTTAGCATGAACAGTGCACCATGACTTACGACTGCAAAACCCGCAAATCTAACCCAGTCATCTTTTGGAGAGTATAAAGGATGGTTTTACAACATCCACACTAACTCCATTGCCCTTCGACAAGAGTATAAAGACTTAATGATCATGTTCCCGATGGACTTAGCCTGGACCCCACTGATGTTGGGGCCATGGGTGTGTACTAATAAATTAACTTCGAGAATGGCTCAAATGCGACTCGTGATTCGAAGTTAATTGAGAGCATATACACTATACGTCAGGATTACTACACTTAGTGCTACGACACCTAGTACCACGATACGTAGTAATTTTAAGTAAGATGGCTTATGGTCTAAGTTCCTATGCAATATAGCTTAACACTTACACTTTCTTAAGAGGAACGACTTAACGCTCCTTTATGACTTATTTCTTTTGACTTGACTTAGTAATACTTAAATTGAAGTATATTGGATGGAAAGAAACATAAACTTATGGACAAATAACATTGTTTTGTTTAACAAAAACATTGTTTTACTCACAATGCAGGTTTATATAGGTACAAGGCAAAAATGCGAGGATTGCACTTGCATACAATGAAGGGCCTAAGGACAATACAAAAGATGGATCTACTAAGCCTTCGACGACCTATCACCCGTTTTAGACTTCTTCTTCTTTTCGGCCAACTCCGCCTTGATGAGAATGTGCTTCTTTTCGGACTTATTAATTAAGGAATCCTCAGCTCTCGACATGGAAACATTGGGGTATGTGGCTGGGTTTGATTGATTGATGTATCTATGCCGAGAGGAAGAATGATTTGTTGCGGCTTGATGACAAGGGGTCTGGTGGATAACTCAAATTTGAGGTATAGGAGCTTTCCTTCATCCCGTGCTTTTGTTTTATCTATACTCAAAGGGCCGATTTTCCCAGATTCACCAGCGTATACAACATCACCTTCGTCCAAAGTCTCATTGTCGTCCAAATTTTTAAGCTCATCCATCATTTCCTCCTCCTTCCCCACACCTTCTCTTGGGGCTCTTCATTTTCTTCAGATATTTTTTTCTCAGCTTCAAAAGTAGTCTTTTCCAGAGGTTTATTTAAAGGAGAAAAAGCAATAACCAGTCCTGGTGGAATAACAAGTCTCTCGACTGGAAGCCCAACTACTAGGCAACATGTCATAATAAATTTCTCGAATTGAGGAGAGAAAAGAGGAATACCTTTGGCTGGAACATCTCTAGGCATGGCATGAGTCCTAACTTCCTTAATAGGAATTAGAGGCTTTCATTAGGACAACTCCAGCTCATTTGGATTATACTCCTTCATTGTTTCTGAGGTCTGAGCTGGAGGAGATGGAATGATTGCTTCTTTAACAGATGGATCCGCGGCAGGGATAGGTTGAATTATTGATTGCATGGAAATTTTATTGCCTTTATCCATTCCAGGTTCCCCATCTATGATAGTTTTTCCATAGATCCTCAATTGCTTTCACGTCCTCCTCCTCTTTTAATAGCCGCCTTCCTTTAACCAGAATCTCCGGCTCATCGCCTCTTAAGAATTGAGTGCTCGGCTCCTCCTCATTCACCACACCCTCTACAGAAGCTTTCTTCTTCTCTTCATCCACAAACAACTCCTGGGTATTGGCTAGCGTTTGCAGGTAATCGACAACCCATGATAAAATCCTGGGTATTTGGTCTCTATGTCGTGCTAGACTTGAAAGTTTGAGGTAGACACCATCGCGGTGCTAGCATTATCTTCTTCCTTTTTTCAAGCTTCTTCAGAGGCAACTAATTTTTCTTTAAGTCCTGAATTCTCTAGTTCCAACTTCCCTTTCTCCCTCCTCAACCACTCATTCTCCACATTGAGGGATTGTTATGTTCCTCCACCAGCTTCAGCTCAAACTTGACTGACTTGGTTAAGAGTAACAATTGGCTGAGCTCAGTGTCAAGTCTCACACGCACATTATCGAGGTAACAACCTACCTGAAATGTGCCTAAATTCCGACCCACAAAAGGCCTATAGGAACTTAGGGCCACTCTAAATGGACCATGGTTCCTATAAGGAATTATTAAACAAATACACAAAGCTGTTTAAATGGAAAAAATAAGAATCTCACACAATGAAAGGAACAAAAATAATAACATAAAATAGATGCACCATTATTTAAAAACCACAAATCCTGATATAATAAGTCTCATAGATGATAATAGGTCATCGTTCATTATCCCAATTACATAACAACAACAATAACAAGGCTACTGCCATAATAACAAAATCATCGAGAGGCTCCTCCTCTAAGCAACAGTTCCTCATCCTCAACCAATAGCCTCACCTACTAACCTATTAATGTTAAAAGGAAGGAGGCCAGCACATAAATTCTGGTAAATGAAATATGGATAAGATTATGACTAAATATTTCCTATACCTGGCACTATAAACTTTTCATGTTATGTCTATGCAACAAATATACACAAAATTAAACATACAAGGTGGACAACCTAATGGTCACCTAAGGCCTATATGTAAATCTAAGGACGGACGCGCTTACGTTGGAGAATGGAATGTTAATGATGTTTTGATGACAACAACCATGTTTCAATCATTATCATAATTTATTATAAAATAACACTTTTATTTAGAATATTTATATGTATTTGAAGAATTTATATGCAGTTTAAATTGGAGACTGTACAGTAAAAAGATTCAAGATTTCAAAGGAGAATCAAGACTCATGAGTATCAAGATATCAAAAGTCCAAGATTATCAGAGTAAAAGAGTATAGTTAGTATGTAAAACTCTAAATAACACTCCAACTCTATTTTCAAATTATTTCTTTTCAAATTGATTTTAAAACTATTTTCAAATTGATTTCAAACTTCTCTCAAAATGACTTTTAATCATCCAAGGATTTTAAAATTATGATTTCAAATATACTTCCTAATTTTCTAATGATAATATATATATATATTATAAAGTTTTATAATATTATTATATAGATTTATATCACATATATATATATATATATATAGTTTTTAATCATATCTTTAAATAATTGAAAAATTATATTTAAAACTACTAGTTTTATTTTAGGAATTTCTAGAATATATATATATATTGGTTTAGTTACTTGAAAAAAAATGATTTAAATTTAAAATTTAATGTATGTATGTCGACACACACATTTTTACATGTTGACATATAACAATCATAATTTATTTAAATTTAAATGTTGTGTCTTTTCATTTTTAAACATTTCAGAAGCAGTTGTGTCCTTTGGAACACTATATAAAGGCCTTGATTTCGAAAATTTTCCATATCTTATTTTATCCTTCTACCTCCCTTAACATACCACATTACTCTTCTCAAATTTCTAAGGATCTACACTTGTACTCCGCCGATTTCAGAACGAATTATGTCATTCTTCTTCTATTCTTATTCTCTATTAAACACTCACTTTTTGGAAGTACTACTCAAGAGCGCCAGGGCAATTGTAATCAGAAATAGGTTGGTGTGTTCCTTGTAGCCCGTAAATCAAGGAAAAGGAGAGGTGTTAACCTTGTAGCATTAAATCAAGGGTGTTGTAATTAGATACTGATATTAATAAAACTCTACGTAATCAAGCATTATGCAGGACTGAACGTAGGAGCAATCCGAACCAGTATAAATATCCGTTGTATTCTTTCCTTTTATGCATTTTATTTTTAATTACATCTACATCTGGGATTGTTTCTATTGTGATATTCATTCTGTGATTCATATAGTAGTTCAAGTAATTGATAACTGGTTAAGATTTCTATAGGTGTTATAAAATACTATTCAACCGCTCTAGTGTTTGTTTTGCCTTAAGATCCTTAATTCTCAACCCTAACAATTGGTATTAGAGCCTAGGTTTTCAAATTTCGTCATCTGAATTTTGGAAATATTAAATGGTCAATTTCGAAACCATTTATAACACTAGTTTTAATTCATGCATTGCATCAGTATTGAATGAGTTTGCATTATATTCTGTTGAAAAATCAAGTTATCCATTGAATTATTGTTTTACCAAGGAAAAGGTGTGTTATATGGCTATTGAAAATTCAAATCTTTATGGTGAAATGGTGGAAATCAAAAAGGATAAATAGATATTGGATAGTGATTATTCAAGACATATGACGCGAAATCCGGAACTACTAAAAAATCTAGTATATGAAGACCGAGGAATGGTCAATTTCAGTGATAATTCTAAAGGATATGTGGTTGGCATCGGCAATGTCGGTAATTCTGAAACTCCTACTATTTCTGATGTTTTATTATTAGGAATTTAAAATATAACTTACTAAGTATAATTCAACTATGTGATAAAGGCTATAAAATCAAATTTGAAAAAGATAAATGCATTATAGAAGATAAAAATTCAAAAATAATATTCAAAGGAGATAGAAATAAAAATATTTATATACTAAGTATGAAAATTTCTAATGATAATTTGTCTTATGGCCAATACAAGTGACCACTGGATTTGGCATAAGAGATTCAGTCATATAAATTTTAAACATATTTCTAGAATTCTAAATTAGAATCAATTAGAGGTTTACCAAAACTGAAATTCAAAGTAAATAATTTATGTGGTGCTTATCAATTTGGAAAATTGTAAAGAAGTTCATTTAAATCAAAAGAAGAAATTATAGCTTTAAAACTATTAGAATTAATTCACATGAATCTATTCGGTCCATCTCAAATTCAATCGATAAATCACAATAGATATGTTTATATAATAATTGATGATTTCTCTAGATTCACTTGGATGCTATTTCTTAAAAATAAAAGTGATGCTTTTGATTAATTAAAACCTTTGCTAAAGAATTTAAAATTTATTATCTTTAAAAATTAAAAAGATGCGTAGTGATCATAGACGAGAGTTCGAAAATGTAAATTTTGAAAAATAATCTATGATAAAAAGGGGATAACTCATAATTTTTCTTTCCCCAGAATCCCCAACAAAATGGAGTAGTTGAACGTAAAAAAAGATCCATTCAAGAATGTGCGAGAACCATGTTATCAGATAATAACTTACCAAGAAATTTTTAGGCTGAGGCAGTTGCAACAACTTGTTATATATTAAGTAGAATTTTAATAAGACCCTTAACTCAAAAAACACCATATGAACTTTTATATAATAAGAAACCAAAAGTATCATACTTTAAATTATTTGGAAGTAAATGTTCTATTCTTAACACTAAAAAATTTTAGACAAATTCGACTCTAAATTTGATAAAGGAATATTCATTGGATATTCAGAAAGAAGTAATGCATATAGAGTTTTTAATTTAAGAACTAATACAATAGAAGAGACATCAAATGTACATTTTTCTTGAAAATTATAAGAACATAATACAACACAACAAAGTTGAATGTGAAAATGAGATTGATGAAGTAAATAATGAAATTAATCAACCAAATAAAAGAGTTAGACTTGTAAGAGACTATCCTTTAGAAATTATCTTAAGGGATATATTATCTGTCGTTAGGACTAGAAACCAATTAAATAATATGAGTAGTTCAGCTTTTATTTCAACTATTGAACCTAATAATCCAAAGGAAGCATCATTCGATGATTCATGGATCCTTTTATGTAAGAGGAATTGAATCGATTGACCAGGAATGATATATGGGGACTTGTTCCTAGACCAGAGGATAAGACTGTAATTGGAACTAAATGGGTTTATAAAAATAAAATGAATGAACTTGTTGAGGTCGTAAGAAATAAAGCTTGATTAGTTGCCCAAGGTTATAGTCAAGAATAAGGAACATGTAACAACCCGTATTTTTATAACATGTTAAAACAAGAAATCAAGGCAGAATTAAATTTTAAAATCAGAATCAGGGGAAACGGATTACGTCATTGCGTTCATCTCGAAATTTTACATGAAATAGAGTCCGAGTTTTCGAAAATCGGAGTCCGGATGAAGAAGTTATGGCCTGTACAAGTTTCAGCAGTTTTCAGGCAACACTGGACCAGGGGGTCGACCATAGGGTCGACCTACCCCCCCAGGTCGACCATAGGGTCAACCTACCCCCCAGGTCGACCATATTGTCGACCCCCTCACCTTACAGGTCGACCTGGTCGGCCTGTTTTGACCCAGAACTCATTTTTGAAGCCTGAGACGTGTTTTGATGGTCCAGATTGATTCTAGGGTTAATCTAAGGGCCTAAACTAGTTGCTACACCTATAAAAACACCCTTAGACCTAACCTAATTCATATCAAATCATTCTTAGACCATTACGCTGCTAAAATACCTCTTGAACCATGGCCACCGCCCCCAAATTAAAGAACAAGCATTCAAACTCAATCCAATTCGAAGATTAAAGCTTGTACAATGATACAAGACAATAAATCAACACTACTACAACGTTCTATGACAATTTCAGTTCTTAATCCACTAGCCATGCTCTGTAAGTTCTAGTTGTTTTTAGATTTAAACATTTAATTATAATATGGACATGAAATAAAGTGGAATTGGATCTAAGTATGTTTATCAATTCTGATCTATTTCTGTTGCTCCTTGAATCTTCTGTTTTGGGACTTGTCTATCTTTATGTTCATGACAAGTTTATGATCTATTCAGCATTTTTCTTGATTTGTGATGACGTTATCATCAAGTTGTAATATTTATTCCTATGATGATGTTTTCCCTCTGATCTCATTTTTATTCAATTTCTATCTCCCCCAATTTATTTCCTTTTCTTGAACGTTGGTCAATTTCGGACCTTGACCTAAAGTCGCGATTTGCGTACGATATGTATACGGGGGAATTATGGGATTATTGCCTATATGAATATGATGTAATAATTGGCAACATGAAATTGGATATTATCATTGTATTTGCAAGTTTGGGCTTGATCTGTAAATTTTGGTATAATCTTGTTATGAACAAATTTGCATAAATATTATATACATGGAATTTGGCACAAATAGGATCTATGTAATGTAACATGAGATTTGGCATATATAACATGTATGTAATTTGGCATGTAAATTAAACCATGAGTTCGCGCCTATGTAAATTAAATCAAAAGATTTGGCTTACGATTGGGCATATGTAGAATTGGGGATTTGAATATAAAAGCGATTGTAAATTTGATAATTGGCATAAATATGTATAATGAACTTGGGTAGTTGGCATGTGTTGTAATAAAAAGATTACAATTTGGGATAACTACATCATGATTTGGGTTTATTTGGGCATGATACATGCAGCGTTGGCTAGAACTCGATATGGGTGAAATAGCATAAACTTGGCATACATGTAAATAGGCAAGAATTGGACATATGTAAACTGACTAGAATTGGGTATATATATTCATATATATATATATATATATATATATATATATATATATATAAATTGGCATGTAATTTTGGAACTTGGGCATATGTTTATTAATATGTAAAGTTGGGAATTTGAAACATGAAAATGATTGTGTATTGGATAATTGACTTGAACACGAACATGAACATTACTATATGTTAAACACATGAACTGATATTGGGGTTTTGGGGGGAATACGACCATTAATGAACCTTTGGCACGAGGTTAGACTCGGTTTGTGGTATAAACCTGCCCGGAACCGCCCGGCAAATCCAGTAGCCACAAAGTGTTAGTCTAATGTGAGAGGTCGAAGGCCAAATTGTAGGCGTAACGGTTTATGACACGAGGTTAGACCCAGTTTGTGGTGTAAATCTGCCCGGAACCGCCCGACAAATCCAGTGGCCACAAAATGCACGGTCTAATGTAAGAGGTCATGATTCGTTCGTCATAATGAATGAATTAAGGGATACTAACCATAATAAGACGTGGGTATGGTTAGAGGGTTAGGTGGGATGACATGGAAATTTGACATGTAAATATGAACCTAACCGGTACGAGTTAAGAAAATGTAAAACTTATAAATGTAGGCTCAACCAATATGTTATGAATGGGTGGGTTAAGTAACGTGGCTAGGCTAATGACACTTAACCATTACAACATGACTAGCGGATGGGTTGGGCTAACTTGAATAGGTTGATAACGCCCAACCGATATAACCTGATGCGTGGTAAGGTTAAGTAACAACAGAGGGTAACACTTAACCGTCACAACCTGATAAGTAGGTGGGGTAAGTCAATATACTTAACCAATTTAACACGATGATTTGATAGGGTTAAGTCATGAACTGCTTGAATATACTTAACCAATTGGACATGATGATTTGATAGGGTTAAGTCATGAACCGCTGGAATATACTTAACCAATTGGACACGATGATTTGATAGGGTTAATTCATGAACCGCTTGAATATACTTAACCAATTAGACACGATGATTTGATAGGGTTAATTCATGAACCGCTTGAATATACTTAACCAGTTGGACACGATGATTTGATAGGGTTAAGTCATGAACCGCTTGAATATACTTAACCAATTGGACACGATGATTTGATAGGGTTAAGTCATGAACCGCTTGAATATACTTAACCAATTTAACATGATGATTTGATAGGGTTAAGTCATGAACCGCTTGAATATACTTAACCAACTTGACAGATGATTCGTAGGGCTAAGTCATGAACTTGAACGACAACACTTAGCCAATTTGACATGACACGTAGGCGGGTTAAGTCACGAACTTGAATGACAACACTTAACCAACTTGACATGCTAGACTGATGGGGTTAAGTCTCGAATTTAAATGACAACACTTAACCTACTGAACGAAAACCCTAGTTGCGCGATCCTTTTCAGCAGTAACCCACTAGATTTATCACGGTACCCTGGAACTAGGTAGGGTGGGGCACGATTACTGGGCTGATTGTAAGCGACCAGAACGACGGCTAAGTTGGTGCACCATTGTAGGTTCAGGCGGACTATGGTCGTGCACGTAGTCCGGAGTTGAAAAAGTAGGCATTGGGCACTAGTAGGTTTACACTGTGCGTGCTTGATTCGTGTCGATGGTTGGCACCATAGGGCTTGGTACACCCTATGGTGGACCTAGCACAGGTAACTACATTTCTTGATTGGGCCGTATGACACAGACACATGAACGAGTTGGGACTTGTAGGGAGCCGATCGATTAATAGATCCTTATGTGGAAAAAGGGTGAAGCATAATCCCTAATGGTCCTAGGTGGCATAAACCCTAATCGAATCTAGCAAACGTTCAATCGGTAGCATAATCCCTAGTGGTCCTAGGTGGCATAAATCCTAGTCGAACACGCGATAGTTCATGATAAGGAAACCTAGACAGAACAAGGGTGGCGGTCCAAACGATTTCAATAATGGTGGCACTACATTGAAGTAGTATAGAAATACGTGATGAAACCCGTACTATATACGGCAAGGGACTGTACATATACATGGAAAGGATGATACGGGTTGGGGTACTAGTATAGTTGGTGTAGAGAATATAGGAAATCAAAGGAAATAGTGGAATGGTGAAGCTTAGAAATCTTGCGATGTTATACTTAATAGAAACCTTGCAATGTTATACTTGATTCATCGTGCCTGTAGCTTACCTTGTCATCATGCTTATGTTTACTTTTAGTTTATTCATGCCACATTATCTTCACCTGTTTTTATGCTGAAAGCCACTAGGACTTACTCAGTCTTTATGACTGACCCAGTTTGTTTCGCCTCTTTTTCTTTCGTTCCCCGCCTCCCCCCAGCTTCGCAGGGTGGGAATACGGCTTAGTTCGGATCTTACCAAGCTCCATGGCTCTTTCATGTACTGCTTGGATTTCTCTTGGCTATGGCTTGCTTTGCTGTTTTACTTGGGGAATGATTTATAACTATGGTTTTATGCTTCTTTACTATTCAAGACAGATTTCGATGTAATGGATTTAGTAGCATTTTGATGTAAAAGGCTTTAGACCTTTCTAGATTTTAAAGCAATGAAAATTTGGTTCTTCTTCCACTGTTTTATATGTTCTGTCTTGTAATATTTCTGTGTATGTTTACCTAGATAATGCTCCACCAAAGCTAGTGCATTCCCTTTGTGAGTGACCCTAGCGGAGGTGGGGTGTTACATTTGGTATTAGAGCAGAAGGTTACCAGACTGGGCAAAAATTTTTAAAACCTTTTGAAATTATTTTCAAAACTATTTACAAAGAAGCATTTTTCAAGAAAAGTTTTATTTTTAAAGGCTATTCCCCAAAGGCCATTAGCATTATCCTTTGTTTCCTTGTTCGAATCCCTTTTCCTTTCTTTCCTCCATCTGTAGTCACATTAGTTCCATCTGCGACTAATCTTATTTCAAGGTTTGTAGGGTTACCGTGCGATGGAGGTAGTTATCGAGAGACCTGTTAACACGTTATATAAGAGGGGATAAGAGTGGTTAAGGCGAAAGAGGCTCAGAACAAGAAGGTAGAAATGTTTCTGTAGGAAAGTCTAGTTTATCTTTCTATCCTGTCCGTACCCTTTTGATTATGGTACATCGCATCCTTTTTATTTCTGCTTCGATAGTTGAGTCTCCGCACCTTAGTACTAGCATAGTAGAGGATCCCATTTTTTTCTCTCTCAAATCCTATTGGGGAATCAACTCATTTATTCATGACTTGTTTGGATTTGAGAATGTCTATGCTAAGTGTTGAGTTTAGATGTAATGCTTATGTTTTTGGGCAATGGGTTGATTCTAGAGATGGAGTGGTTTTCCAAAAATGATACCATTCTCGAGTATGAAAAGAGGGTAGTTAGACTCTTGACTTGCCCCGGTAATGTCCTCGGAGTCTAGGGTAACCCTTAGGGTTCTTCCATGCTTAGTTACCTAGAATCTCTTGATACATTTATTGATCTGCTCGAGTAGTGTTCGCCACTAAGGCGAATGGTTCATTTCGCTGATGCATGAGTCATAGAAAATCACCTTAGTAAGTATATTTGGCAACATGGTTGACATCTGTTTATTTGCAAGAGATAATCCTTCTACATGGAATACCCTATAAACGAGATCCAGGATTCACTAGTGAATTTTGAAGAGCTTGCACGAAACCATGAGTACGCAGTTATGTTTGAATCGGGTATACTAGAAAGAGAACAAGCGAAAGTGGAACGAGAGGCGACAGTGGAATGAGTTCCAACTCATATTCTGGGAACAAGAATTAAGGAACTACGAAATTGTGAAGTTAAAGATGGTCAAAGCACAATGGAGTTAAGCTCAAGGAAATACGACTTAGAAGATTGAAGACTAGACATGCGCATCATATCTCTTTTTAAGAGTATATCCTAGATCCCTCTTTTCCTGTAGAGCTTACTTGTATGCTATCTTTTAAGTATAACCTCTCGGTCCTATTATCAATCCTATTTCTATTGCAAACCCCATAGGGAGTATGACTTATCTGTTAGTAATACATGTTGGGGCTTGAGGGTGTCCGTTGGGTTGACTAAACTTTTTGTGTTTTATAGGATATGGGATGGTGCTTAGGGAGTTCTTCTCCTATTCAGTATATATGTGACGTAGATTTCCAGCTTTGACATTGCCTAAGGGGCACAAAGTTTTTACTTTCGGTTATATCTTTAGGTAGGAACAATTGGGTGAAACATGTGTTTGAGACATGTTGTGACTGATGGTTGCAAGTGGTTGCAAGTGGTTGCTCATGGTTGCATAACACACATTAGGCACAAGATCGGCTTAGACACATTTTCATATTGCATATGCATGAGTGTTTATACTTGTTTATGGATGAGATTGAATGTGTAATCATGTGGATGTTGCATATGGACGGATGTTTGTGCACACATATAGTGTTTATGTGACTAGGACTATTTGCATACATGTTGGACTCATGGCACTAAACATATTTTGCATTAAGAAGATCAATCAGGCCTGATCATTTGCATTAGATAAGGAACATATACACACACTTTCTTGATATGTTCATATAGCATTAGAAATCTCTTAAGGACAATGGATGCCTGTGATTGATGATTGAGTAAATGGATGATTGGATGGTAGGACACATTCTTCTTAACTTGAAGATTTCGGGGACGAAATCCTTTAAGGAGGGGAGAATGTAACAACCCGTATTTTTATAACATGTTAAAACAAGAAATCAAGGCAGAATTAAATTTTAAAATCAGAATCAGGGGAAATGGATTACGCCATTGCGTTCGTCTCGAAATTTTACATGAAATAGAGTCTGAGTTTTCGAAAATCGGAGTCCGGATGAAGAAGTTATGGCCTGTACAAGTTTCAGTAGTTTTCAGGCAGCACTGGACCAGGGGGTCGACCTACCCCCCCAGGTCGACCATAGGGTCGACCTACCCCCCAGGTCGACCATAGTGTCAACCTCCCACCTTACAGGTTGACCTGGTTTGACCCAGAACTCATTTTTTAAGTCTGAGACGTGTTTTGATGGTCCGGATTGATTCTAGGGTTAATCTAAGGGCCTAAACTAGTTGCTACACCTATAAAAACACCCTTAGACCTAACCTAATTCAAATCAAATCATTCTTACACCATTATGCTGCTAAAATACCTCTTGAACCATGGCTGCCGCCCCCAAATTAAAGAACAAGCATTCAAACTCAATCCAATTCGAAGATTAAAGCTTGTACAATGATTCAAGACAATAAATCAACACTACTACAACGTTCTATGACAATTTTAGTTCCTAATTCACTAGCCATGCTCTGTAAGTTCTAGATGTTTTTAGATTTAAAAATTTAATTATAATATGGACATGAAATAAAGTGGAATTGGATCTAAGTATGTTTATCAATTCTGATCTATTTCTGTTGCTCCTTGAATCTTCTGTTTTGGGACTTGTCTATCTTTATGTTCATGACAAGTTTATGATCTATTCAGCATTTTTCTTGATTTGTGATGACGTTATCATCAAGTTGTAATATTTATGCCTATGATGATGTTTTCCTCTGATCTCATTTTTATTCAATTTCTATCTCCCCCAATTTATTTTCTTTTCATGAACGTTGGTCAATTTCGGACCTTGGCCTAGAGTCGCGATTTGCGTACGATATGTATACAGGGGAATTATGGGATTATTGCCTATATGAATATGATGTAATAATTGGGAACACGAAATTGGATATTATCATTGTATTTGCAAGTTTGGGCTTGATATGTAAATTTTGGTATAATTTTGTTATGAACAAATTTGCATAAATATTATATACATGGAATTTGGCACAAATAGGATCTATGTAATGTAACATGAGATTTTGTATATATAACATTTATGTAATTTGGCATGTAAATTGAACCACGAGTTCGGGCCTATGTAAATTAAATCAAAAGATTTGGCTTACGATTGGGCATATGTAGAATTGGGGATTTGAATATAAAAGCGATTGTAAATTTGATAATTAGCATAAATATGTATTATGAATTTGGGTAGTTGGCGTGTGTTGTAATAAAAAGATTACAATTTGGGATAACTACATCATGAATCATGATTTGGGTTTATTTGGGCATGATACATGCAACGTTGGCTAGAACTCGATATGGGTGAAATAGCATAAACTTATCATACATGTAAATAGGCAAGAATTGGACATATGTAAACTGACTAGAATTGGGTATATATATATCCATATATATATATATATATATATATATATATATATATATATATAAATTGGCATGTAATTTTGAAACTTGGGCATATGTTTATTAATATGCAAAGTTGGGAATTTGAAACATGAAAATGACTGTGCTTTGTATAATTGACTTGAACACGAACATGAACATTTCTATATGTTAAACACATGAACTGATATTGGGGTTTTGGGGGGAATACGACCATTAATGAACCTTTGGCACGAGGTTAGACTCGGTTTGTGGTGTAAACCTGCCCGGAACCGCCCGACAAATCCAGTAGCCACAAAGTGTCAGTCTAATGTGAGAGGTCGAAGGCCAAATTGTAGGCGTAACGGTTTATGACACGAGGTTAGACCCAGTTTGTGGTGTAAATCTGCCCGGAACCGCCCGGCAAATCCAGTTTCCACAAAATGCACGGTCTAATGTGAGAGGTCATGATTCGTTCATCATAATGAATGAATTAAGGGATACTAACCATAATAAGACATGGGTATGGTTAGAGGGTTAGGTGGGATGACATGGAAATTTGACATGTAAATATGGACCTAACCGGTATGAGTTAAGAACGTGTAAAACTTATAAATGTAGGTTCAGCCAATATGTTATGAATGGGTGGGTTAAGTAACGTGGCTAGGCTAATGACACTTAACCGTTACAACATGACTAGCGGATGGGTTAGGCTAACTTGAATAGGTTGATAACACCCAACCGATATAACCTGATGCGTGGTAAGATTAAGTAACAACAGAGGGTAACACTTAACCGTCAGAACCTGATAAGTAGGTGGGCTAAGTCAATATACTTAACCAATTTAACACGATGATTTGATAGGGTTAAGTCATGAACCGCTTGAATATACTTAATCAATTGGACACGATGATTTGATAGGGTTAAGTCATGAACCGCTTGAATATACTTAACCAATTGGACACGATGATTTGATAGGGTTAAGTCATGGACCGCTTGAATATACTTAACCAGTTGGACACGATGATTTGATAGGGTTAAGTCATGAACCACTTGAATATACTTAACCAATTGGACATGATGATTTGATAGGGTTAAGTCATGAACCGCTTGAATATACTTAACCAATTTAACACAACGATTTGATAGGGTTAAGTCATGAACCGCTTGAATATACTTAACCAACTTGACAGATGATTCGTAGGTCTAAGTCATGAACTTGAACGACAACACTTAGCCAATTTGACATGACACGTAGGCGGGTTAAGTCACGAACTTGAATGATAACACTTAACCAACTTGACATGCTAGACTGATGGGGTTAAGTCTCGAATTTAAATGACAACACTTAACCTACTGAACGGAAACCCTAGTTGCGCGGTCCTTTTCAGCAGTAACCCACTAGATGTATCACGGTTCCCTGGAACTAGGCAGGGTGGGGCACGATTACTGGGCTGATTGTAAGTGACCAGAACGACGGATGAGTTTGTGCGCCATTGTAGGTTCAGGCGGACTATGGTCGTGCACGTAGTCCGGAGTTGAAAAAGCAGGCATTAGGCACTAGTAGGTTTACACTGTGCGTGCTTGATTCGTGTCGATGGTTGGCACCATAGGGCTTGATACACCCTATGGTGGACCTAGCACAGGTAACTACATTTCTTGATTGGGCCGTATGACACAGACACATGAACGAGCTGGGACTTGTAGGGAGCCGATCGATTAATAGATCGTTACGTGGAAAAAGGGTGAAGCATAATCCCTAGTGGTCCTAGGTGGCATAAACCCTAATCGAATCTAGAAAACGTTCAATAGGTAGCATAATCCCTAGTGGTCCTAGGTGGCATAAATCCTAGTTGAACACGCGATAGTTCATGATAAAGAAACCTAGCCAGATCAAGGGTGGCAGTCCAAACGATTTCAAGAATGGTGGCACTACATTGAAGTAGTATAGAAATACGTGATGAAACCCGTACGATATACGGCAAGGGACTATACATATACATGGAAAGGATGATACGGGTTGGGGTACCAGTACAGTTGATGTAGAGAATATAGGAAATCAAAGGAAATAGTGGAATGGTGAAGCTTAGAAATCTTGCGATGTTATACTTAATAGAAACCTTGCAATGTTATACTTGATTCATCGTGCCTGTAGCTTACCTTGTCATCATGCTTATGTTTACTTTCAGTTTATTCATGCCATATTATCTTCACCTGTTTTTATGCTGAAAGCCACTAGGACTTACTCAGTCTTTATGACTGACCCAGTTTGTTTCGCCTCTTTGTCTTTCATCCCCCCCCCCCCTCAAGGTTCGAAGGGTGGGAATACAACTTAGTTCGGATCTTACCAAGCTCCAAGGCTCTTTCATGTACTACTTGGATTTCTTGGCTATGGCTTGCTTTGCTGTTTTACTTGGGGAATGATTTATAACTATGGTTCTATGCTTCTTTACTATTGCAAGACAGATTTCGATGTAATGGATTTAGTAGCATTTTGATGTAAAAGGCTTTAGACCTTTCTAGATTTTAAAGCAATGAAAATTTGGTTCTTCTTCCGCTGTTTTATATGTTCTGTCTTGTAATATTTCTGTGTATGTTTACCTAGATAATGCTCCACCAAAGCTAGTGCATTCCCTTTGTGAGTGACCCTAGCGGAGGTGGGGTGTTACAGAACATATCATGATGAAACCTTTGCTCCCGTAACAAGACTAGAAGCAATTAGAATTTTACTAGCCATTACTAATCATAATTATATCAAACTATTTCAAATGGACACTAAAAATGTCTTTTTAAATGGATATGTTAAAGAAGACGTATATGCAGAGCAACCTCCTCTTTTTGAAGATGAATAATTTCCAAACCACGTATATAAATTAAAGAAAGCATTATATGGATTAAAACAAGTTCCTATAGCCTGGTATGATAGATTAAGAACTTATTTATTATAGTCTAACTTCGAAAATGGTAGAGTAGATAATACACTTTTCATTAAAAGAAATAAAAACGATATTCAATTAGTACAAATTTATGTTGATGATATAATTTTCGGATCAACAAATAATGATATGAATATTGAATTCTCAGATATTATGACACTAGAATTTGAGATGGGTCATATAGGTGAACTTACATTTTTCTTAGGCTTACAAATAAGACAATTAAAGAATAGATCCGAGCCATCGATGGTGCTTATGGCCGCCATAGCTGGTGTTCAGAACCGATTAGAATTCAAGATCTATTTAACCAGAGACCTTCCAAGGACATTGAAGTTTTCTATGCCAAAGCTGGTAGATTCCTCAGGCAAAAGGATGCTAACATCAAGATGGATAGCCTTGAGGTACTTGCTACCAAGGAAGGAGGACCATCCAACACCAATGGCCAGAACAAAGGAAAAGTCTCGGAAAAACAATCGAAACGTACGACTCCGGAGAGAGAACAAGTATGATCAATACACTAAGCTCAACTCATCCCTGCTAGACATCTACCTTGACGTACGAGGATCTATGACTTCTCCTAAACCTCCTCGAAGGGAGCCGACCCAAAAATAATTCAAATTCGCAAAGCACTGCATGTACCATAACATGGCAGGTCATAACACCAATGAATGCAGGCACTTACGCGATCTCATTGAGGATAGGGTTAGGCGTGGAGAACTATCCAAATATGTCAAGAAACCTACACTGGCCACGCTACCACCACCTTCTGCCCAATCTCCTTTGTTCGGTCCCCGTGCTCCTCGAAACGGAAAGGACCGTAGGCCTAGCATTCGTGGCATCATCATCAACTGATATGGCTCCGATCATTATGGATACACTTCATTTCTTAGAATATAAGAAATGAACTTTTATTTTTTGAATAATATGGTTATGTTGAAGTACACACGCATGGGTTGGGATTTAATACCTAGGCGTGCTCTGGGTTCAACCATAAACCTATTAGTATTTATTTCAATTTTTGTAATAGCTCCTTATACGCAATTAACATTCTTTCCCGAACATGGGTTATGTTTGATCAATTCAACTATCTTGTTAGAATTTGAAAGGATCCTCAATCTAAGCCGAGCATGGTTAATGCTTGCTAACCCGAGTACGGTTAGTGCTAGCCACCATCTCTAAACCGAGCATGGTCAATGATTGCCACCATCCCTATGCCACTTTCGTAAGATGGGCATGGTTAATGCTCGCCAACTCTTTAAGCTGAGTATGGTTAATACTCGCCAATCTCTTTAAGCCGAGTATGGTTAATGCTCTCCAATCTCTTTAAGCCAAGTATGGTTAATGCTCACAAATCTCTTTAAGTTGAGTATGGTTAATACTCTCCACCCCTTTTAAGCCGGGTATGGTTAATACTTACCAACTATAGAAAACCGAATATGCCTTATACTCGTCTTCACCATAAGTGTCACGAGCACGGATGATGCTCAAAATCTATTCCTTGCCGGGTATGGTTCATACTCCCTTTACAAAAGACGATCATGGTTTATGCTCGCCTCCCTTAGAAATTCTGGATATGGATTATACCCCTCCCCCAATCATAAATTGAGTATGATTTATACTCGACTTCCTGGTATGGTTTATACCCCACTCTATTAGCATGGTTCATGCTCGTACTCCATTTCTTTGTAGGTATCTTTTAAATTTGGAGGATCCCGGTTCTTCTACTTCTCCCAAGGTCAGCTTAAAATGGTCAACTTATTTTCTGCCATTCACTAGTATCCGACCTTAATACGATCATCAATGGATGTCGGTTTTTCGACCTTAATACGATCTCCAGCAATCGTCGAACTTCTGGCCTTAATACAATCATTGTTGATCGTTGGTTTTATGGCTTTAATATGGTTCGGCATAACCATGGTTTCCTCGATTTCTATTATTCGACATTCTCTAAAAGATCCAGAACACATCTCATTTCCTTAAGAAGATGTGTTCTGGGCAGCAAATGATTGACCAACTTTTTGGGAAAAAGCCGTCCCAACCCGAAGTCAAAGCTTGCTACCAGATATTGATGCATTCCATACCTTAAGAGATGATTTTCACCATAGGTCGACCGACCATGGGTCGACCCGAAGCTACGTCACAACAAGTAATAGCTCACCCTCCCAAGCCGGCATTCTTCAAAAGACTAAAGGCAAGTCGACCGATCAAGTCATCAATCAATCGCTTGGGTTGGTCCCGAAAGATCGGATCAAGATGGAATATTAGAGAAGAAGTATCTAGTAAAAATTATCTCCTACTGTACCGGATCAACACTGCTATTAGAACGGGTTATATGCTATCAAACGAAGTTCTATTCATAAGGCTGAAACAACGAGTAAGCTTTGACCAGCACTTCTTTTGTATACAAATATTAAATTCCATGTATGCCACATATTTCTAGGAAGAATATTCATGAGCAGTATCCCTGGTCCCACCGCCTATAGCTACTCGGTAGGATCGAGCTACACATGTTAAAGCCCAAAAAAGCTATGTGCTACACTGCCTGCAAATTTGGCCCTTTTGCTTGCATATAAATATAACTACCTCAATAAATGGAAAGGAAGATTGGAATTCATGAGAAAAACCTCTTACTCGACTTATCGAAAATATCATGTGTATTCTCTAGATTCAACACAAGTATTTTGTATTTTAAACTCTCTTTCTCTACTTTCTTCCATAGAAAAATCACTGTAACCTGTAATCAATGGTATAAACAAAGATTATAAGTGGCCGTAGGCTTTGGTCAAGCATAACCACTATAATATATTGTGTCTCCCTTGTTTATTTACTTTTTCTCGCATCTTTTGACGTCAATAATTCCACTTGGGCTTTGACTAAGCGAAAGGTTCTCCATCAATGACCACATCTTCTCCCTTTAGATCATTTAAATTAATTCTATTACTTTTCCTCTCAAATCTTGTAGGTAAATAGTCCGAGTCTTCGATTTTAGTGTCATCCAAACTAGAATATCCACCTCATTCATCTCATTTGGTAAAGGTAAGCTACCATTTGAATGATCAGAATCTTCCATGATAATTTCTTTAACATTTCATGTTTTTGTTGCATTATCACAATCTTCGTTATATAATTTTGAAGGACTAGATTGATTTTTCTCACTATCTTCATTTATATATTGTTGTGTTGAATCCAAAATCTGAAACATATTGGATACCACAATCCCCTACATTCGACCGTCATGCTAAAAAGAATTACCAGCAGAAAGTTTAACAATGAGTCACTTCTTCTACCCTGATTGAAATTTTCCTTCGATTCTGTATGAATACTTCCTGAAACAAGCATCTTATTATTTATCTCCTGATATGTAATTTCAACTTTGTTACTAGTATTAGAAACTTCATTAACATCCTCTGCATTATGTGATGCTTTCTTGTCTACTTCCATTGAAATTTCTTTATTTGAAGTATCTTTTTGCACCCACACCTTCTTTGTTTACAAGTCTTACTAGAATGCTCAAATATTTTACAATTTAAACTAGATGGATACCATTCATAAACAACTTTCTGCCCAACAACACTGCCATTGGATTTCATAATTGAAATTTATATAGGAAAAGAAAAATCCGCTTCAATTTTAATTAGATCTCTAACATATGAATTCTGATCAGATCTTCTATTACTTGATCTAATTTTATAAGCTGTCCCAAGATCGATACTATTTTGCTTATAGCTTCCATTATCCAAAAATCAAGATCTAGATACGACAATTGAATCCAAAGAGGAATAGAATGGAGAAATTCAAGGGAAAACCACATGTTTGGAGTCTATCTTTTCATAAATAGTAATTTCTTGTTGTAAAAATATGGTCGAGAAACTAAAACATTATAACAATCTTCAAGATCTTCTAGTTTTGCTATAAAAACCTCATTTTCTCTTGTACATAATTGGTAACCTCCTTTGACTTGCCACATTCTATCTATATATTTCTTTAGATATTTATAGTATAACTTCTACCATAATCGTAGAATACTATTGAATTTTGTCATTTCTCCCTAGCTTTAGATATTAAGTTTTCATCTACAAACGCATACTTGTTATTTTCATTCACTGCTGGTTCATAATAATTTAGTTGAATTGTTTTTGTGTGATATTTGTGCGCTCTGATGTCTTCTTTCCATGTCTTCGAATAGTTTCTTTTATTAGAAGCATGCTTCTATGTATTCGGTTATAGAAAAGGAAAACCAGCTGTAGAATTTAGATTGAGATTACCTTTTTTACCATGGGAGATTTCATTTTGCATGTTGCTCTTTCTGTTGCATGTTGTAGATCTAACAGAATGCTGACTGCATGCAACATAAATCGAAGGATGATTAAAAGTAGAAGATGGAGATATATGGTTTGAAATTTACTTGACTTGTTACACGAAAAGAAATAAAATAACATTGTGCAAACTTTGACAATCAATTAAAGAATTTAATTCATATTTGTACAAAGATTAAACTGAAACAACCAGTCAAGCTAGTGTCGAAATATAATGAGAACTTAGTTTTTGTTAGAAGTTTTAATTAGTAAAAGACTCGATATTTCTTGATGATAACTGAAACTTGCATAAACCTACATTGCATTAATTCAAAAGCTAGTTGTTTATTTTGTAAAAATTTGCATATTTTTTGTACATGAACTTGCATAAAAACTTCACATCTTGCATTTGGATTTCATGGATAGTATCCACCAAAAGCGCTTACGAGACAATATTCATCATAGGGTACACGCAGAGGTTTAACGGTATGTTTCATGTGCTAAGTGCAATCATGCTTCCTACGAAAGTGTAATTATCTTAATTTTACAAAGATATAGTATAGGGTACTTGATATGCATTAAAAACGTAAATAGTGGCGGCTAAATTTGGAGCATCAAACCCTAAATCGATTTGGTTATGTCACGACCCTCCCTCTTAGTTGATCCAAATTGATCGTTAAACCAGCTTAAATCAAACCAAAAAGGCGGATGCGCTAACTTTGGACGCACAACACATCAGAACAAGCAACAAAAGACTTTCATAAACATCATAATAATGTTACATCAGAGTACAGAATATCAGAGTATCGAAAATAATATACAGCGGAAAATAATTTACAATAAATGTAAATCAATGCAGCGGGAACAAATAAACTAACACAACGGAAGACTATCAATGATCTGGACACAGCTTTAAGCTCCGATCCAGAATCCTGCTAAAAAAAATATCTGCAAAACCAAAACTACTAGCTGCCCATGTGGAAAATATGGGCACCCAGAGTTTAGGTTAAAACAATAAACTCTGAGTCAGTCATGGGATAGGTATGAGAGCAAAAAACAATTATTAACTTTATTTTAAAATATGGTAAATCACGGGACCATGCCGCATGTCATGGAACGGGTTTACCCCCATGATGTGACGGCAAGGAATTTCGCTCGGTCCGAACCAGTCGCTAAACCGACCCAGACCGTTCGAAACGCCCTATCGTTTGAGAACATGACAAAATAGAACGCATACAGAAGAACATTTCACTATATATAACAACAGTGCATCAGATTACAAGAATATACAGAGTATAAATGAATATTACACAGAAATATCAGAGATTTAAATTACATTTAAATACATAGCAGCGGAAAATAATACAATACACAACTAGAAGAGATATACGGATACAAAGCTTTCCGGATATCGTTCCAGCTGTAAACCAGGATCCTGTGAATATAAATCTGCAAAACCAAAACTACTAGCTGCCCGTGTCGAAAATAAGGGCACCCAGAGTTTAGGTTAAAACAATAAACTCCAGGTCAGTCATGTGACTGGTGTGAGAACTAAAACAGTTATTAATCTTTATTTTAAATCATTAGGTAAATCAAGGGACCACGCCGTATAACACGGAACGGGTTTCCTCCCAAGAATACCAGTGCATAAAACAACAGCGCAATGCTAAATAAAGAAGAATGAAGCTGTTATAAGACCCAGGTCCTATCACACAATGCAACGCAAGCCGGGGGATAGGGTTTTCCCTTATAACAGTCAAAGAATGCTTGATACGTTTAAAACAAATCATTTGATACTATTATAAGTGCATAGTGTATGAAACAACTTCAAATCATAAGTATCAATCATAGGCGGCATGGGTACCATATATCATGTCGCCATATATAGGTTTACAAGTAAAACCGCAAATGTCACGTATTTGGAAATTGGATTTCCGTCTATGAACCGAGGCAAAAGATAGTCCTCAACCGATTCGTGACTCTCTAGCCCGAGCCACAGGACCCAGACTCAGGTGGGCCCTTGGATCGTCAGGGCCGGTCCACCGATGTGGATTAAAATGCCTGAACACTACGTTTCCCCACCCTATGGGGTGTAAGTCTGGTCCGTCAGCCGACCAGAAGCATCGGCCGAAACCGATATAACCGAGGCGCCTCGCAACAGCAACAACCACATAAGTCAAACTCGTCAGGGCGTGAAAAACCACTGACGCCACTTCTAACTAGAAAGAAACGCAAGTCCTCCCTGAGGTCCGTCTCCCGTTTTTGGTTCATACCTGGTGCGAAACACGCGAGGTAAACGTTACACAAAGCTACGCCACAAAGGCCGTGCTTTGATCATCACCACAAGACTTTGCTTTTCAACAGAAGCCTTGATCATTTGCATCTTAGCATGCCACACAGGCAAACCATCCTATGCAACCGATATCAGTCACACAGAATGAAATCCGGTGTCAGACACACAGTCCATTTACAAGTCCGTTCTGGGTCTGAACGAAACCGGAGGCACCTAGTACCCCGCATATCCATCGATCTCCAAGTACGTCTGGACGATCCCCAACTGTTTCCATCTTCTTGGGTGTACAGCCCAATCAAGATCATCAGTTATCACCCAAACGACGTGAAGACTTCCGGTCTTCGACCATCGTCTTCATCTTCGACTTATCGTCGTATCAGTTATTCAGAATGGGATAAACCCGGTCTTTCCGAATAACTCGCGTATATATTATAAAAGTGTTACACAAACACAACATACGCCTCATTCCAATTCATTAGTCACTAACCGTAAATTAATCAAGAGAATAATTCCCCAAATATTAACCCCGAAGGCCGAAACCAACATCAGATCAATATCCAGAAAACCATTCTGCTTGGCTAACCGACAGTTAGTTTCTAAATTTCACATTCAAATCTAATTAAAGATTTAACTATCGCCTGGAGCAAAACTGGTGATACTCCATTCTCGACCTTTTCAATCTAATTAAAGATTCATTAAAACTCCACTTAGTTTTAATCTGTGACTGGGTTAAAGAATCAGTGTCATTTAAAACACGGTTCACGATAAACCCAAAGTCACATCCCATTAATTATCGGGTTAAAGAACAAGTGTTATTTAAAACACTGTTCACGATAAACCCAAAAATCAATATTCATTCAATTCCAATTAAATATTATTTAATTGGTACACTTCATTAAATCTAAATCAAAAGATTTAATCTTTTCTCAACTGGGTTCAAGAACAGTGTTAGTGAAGACACCATTCACGACAAACCCAAATCACATTCATTAATTATCGGGTTAAAGAACAAGTGTTATTTAAAACACTGTTCACGATAAACCCAAAAATCAATATCAATTCAATTCCAATTAAATATCATTTAATTGGTACACTTCATTAAATCTAAATAAAAAGATTTAATCTTTTCTCAACTGGGTTCAAGAACAGTGTTAGTGAAGACACCATTCACGACAAACCCAAATCCCATTTGATATTCAATATAAGGCTCTGAATAGAAAATATATCGGCTTATATTCAATATCAAATTCTACGATTTACAAATGTCGTATTGGAAATAACGATATAAATATATATCTTTCAAATTTCCATAACCACACCTGTAATATCACGAATTCCAACATCGAAATATTCCGAAGACAATTTCGATTCAAATCCACTCCAATGCAATCATTGGAAATTTTGGTTATTTTCAAAACCATTTCAAATTCAATTTATTTATTTAAAAATAAATAGAATTATAATTCTAGTTCAAAACTAGTTCATTTCGATAAAAATCTATTTTTATCTTTTCAAATATGGAGTTTTTCATCCCAAACTTTCACAAATCATTTCTTATGATTTTACACAAATTATTACTATTTTTAATAATTTTATCAAGGCCCGTACAGTCGATTTCCATCAATGGCCATCGAACTGCACTTACAGCGACCTTTTTCGAATTTGATTTGGACGTGTCTCCAAATCCAACCGTTAGATTTCAAATTTCTCACATTCGTTAGAAAGCTCTTTTCGATACGAACCCAACGGTTCCGGTTTTAGGAGAATCCGACGGTCGGATCTCCCGTAATGCCCGTTTGAAATAAATGGTCGAAATTCGCGAACTGCCGCGGCGCGGCGCGTTCTATTCAGGCCATTATATTATATATATAATATATATAATATATATTTCGTCGATTTCTATTTAAAACGATTTATATGAATAGTTTTAAAATTCGTTTCAAAAGCAATTTCAACTTCCATTTCAATTCAATTTAAAATTGAATTCTTCTTTATAAATTCGTTTTAAAATTCATTTCTATTCAATTCAAATTTCAATTCAATTTGAATTCATATTCAATTCAATTCATGTCGAAATCGTTTTCAATTCATTTTGAATTCGTTTTCAATTCATTTTGAATTCGTTTTCAATTCAATTCATTTCGAAATCGTTTTCAATTCATTTTGAATTCGTTTTCAATTCAATTCATTTCGAAATCGTTTTCAATTCAATTCGAAATCGATAAAATCGATATAAATATCGTTCACGTCAAAATGGCGTCAATCTAATCAACACGGCTTCATAAAGTTCTATTTTCAAATATTCTATTTCAAATATTTCTTTTTCAAATATTTCTATTTTAAAACTGGAATGAGGCCCAATCAATTACCATATAAAGTTAATTATATGGATTTTCTACAACACATGTATATATCAACAACGATGAATAATCAACCATCAACCAAAGTGCACTACACTGTATAAGCATCAAATATAGACATTTAACGCTTATAGCAGCTTGTCAATCAATCGATCGACATATTTAATCAATCAGGATGAGTGAACTTCAAATTTCATCCTAACACCCGTGTGGGGTTTCAAACAATCAAACACATATCTTATTTGTGCAGTTAGGCGATGTGTAAAATTTATCGACCCAATCAACGTCATTCAAATAGGTGTACATAAACAAACCGTCTGGTTTGTAAATGAATATTTATTTATTCACATTCACGTTAAAAATTATATTTTTAACGATAACACATTTTATTTTAACATATGAATTTCTATTCGGTTCATTCGTTAAATAAAATGCTATTTTTTTATTTTTTTCTAACTTATTTTAGAAAATTTCGGCGGCATAACGCACGATACTAGAAACGGGACAAGGCCTAGCCTTATCCCCGGTCTAGTGAAGGCCCACGCCATTCACACATCAATCAAATCAATTCGTTATGCAAACCACAAACTTTGAAGTAAGGATCTAACCTAGCCTTACTCCTTCGCCTTATAACGGCGCACGTCTAATCCTAACCAATTTATCGATTCGATTTTTTTTTCACACCACAAACCACATTCAAACCAATATCGCAATCAATCACCAAACAGTCAAACAAACAAGTCCATGGTCTGTGGACGATTGTGTCGGGTGCTACTAAGCACCGTCTGCATCCTAGTATATATATATAACTAGAAATAAAATAGAAAGGTGAGAAATTCTCACATTATAGCTATCCAGCTCCACGGCTCTTCTTTTGCAGAAGTCTTCGTCGTTTCGCCTTTTTGTCACCTTCGTTGTCCGCTTTCACTACATATGTAAAAATCGAACTTTTACTATGCTATTCAATATATAAAAATCTGATTTTTATCTCGAAGTTCAACATATAAAAATTCTATTTTTAATTCGAAGTTCAACATATAAAAATTCTATTTTTAATTCGAAGTTCAACATATAAAAATTCTATTTTTAATTCGAAGTTCAACATATAAAAATTCTATTTTTAATTCGAAGTTCAACATATAAAAATTCTATTTTTATCACGCTATTTTCTATATAAAGATTTCGCCTTTTCAAAAAATAAAGATTTCACCTTTTTAAATTTAAAGATTTCATCTTTTTAAATATCTCATTTTTATTTTTCTACACATATAAAGATGATATTTTTAATATTCCTATCATGTAAAAATCATATTTTTACCTCTTCTATATAGTAAAGACTATATTTTTAATACTTTAAAAATATAAAAATCATATTTTTAATACTTTAAAAATATAAAAATCATATTTTTCTTTCTTCCACATAATAAAGATTCCGCCTTTTCTATTTTTAAAGTTTTCACCTTTTCTAATTTTAAAGTTTAAATCTAAAATCAGTTTTACTTTCTAAAATAATATCAGTATTACTTTCTAAAAAAAAAACCTAATCAGTTTTTATATTTTCAGAAAAAAAATCAGTTTTCATATTTTTTCTATCAGTTTTCTTTTTATTAAAAACAAAAATCAGTTTTTCCTTTACTTCAAAAACCAGTTTTTAATTTTATATAAATTTCTGTTTTTAATACTAAAAAGAAAAAAAAACTCAGTTTTAAATCTATAAAATAAACTCAGTTTTAAATCTAGTAAATAAATAAAAAAAAAAATGGACTTACAGAGAGAGAGGGGGGGGGGGGTCCGTCGGCGGTTTCGAATCGGGGGGGGGGGGGGGTCTCGTCTTCGTCGAACTGAGCAGCGGGGGGGGGGGGGGGGGGTTTCACCTTCGTCGGAGCAGCTGGGGGGGGATTTTCGTGCGACACGCTGGAGGATGGGGGGGGTCGCGTCGAGCAGAAGAAGGGGTGGAAGGAGGAGAAGGGGGCGGCGCGATGTGGGTGTGGTCGGCCTCAGGAGGCGCGGTGGCGCTCCGATGGGAGGAGCGACGGCGCTCCTCCCCCCTTCGTCTTCTTTTTTTTTTTTTTATTTCTTGATTTTCTGATTTGATTTCAACGGGGGGGGGCCTGGGTAGTTAAAGGGGAAGAGAGATTTTTTTTTTTATTAATTTAATTATTTTATTTTTCAAAAAGTTGACTTTCACATACGACCTCTAAACGAGGTCCACCGCCTGTCGCCCATAGCGTTTCACCCCCATTCCGAACACAATGGGATATGTACCGCAAGCTGAATCGACCGTTTTGATCAGTTTCCGTTGCATTTACATTTAAATCATTATATTGAATTTTAAACGTACATTTCAAATTACCGGGGTCACATACTAACTAGAAAAATTCCAGAAAAATATTTTCTAGCTTCGTATTGACGATACGGTCCTAACAAAACTAGTTTCGTCGAATTCTGAGACCGTTGGAAAAATGGCCAATTTCCAGTCGATTAAATTCAACTGAAATGGTCAAACGCGTTTTCTTTTACCACGCTCACACATTGATTCGAAAAATTATGAAATTTGAAACATAGCAATAACTTCACATCTCGGACCCAACAAAACTGGTTTCGTCGAAATCCGAGGTCGTTTGCAAAACGGCTATTTTTAAGGGCTATATATTATATAAAATATATATATAAATTCCACAGCGACTATTCTAAATTTTCTACTGGACATATCTTATCATTTCTAAAGTGAAATCTCAGTTTGTCAACTTCGTTACAAAGATATAGTTATACAGATTCAAATATTTCTTGTTTCGTTCAATTCTGACTTATATTGAATTCTGTATATTCATTTGAAATTAGAAATCGAATTTTCGAACTACCGCGCCATTTTCAATTCCTTTTATAATTATATATAATTATTATATATTCTAACGACGACGTATATAAATATATTCGTTCGAATTCTATTCAAACTAAATTTTTCGACCATATTATTTAAAATAATTCATTTTAAATAATCAAAATTCGCTAAAATTGCCAAAATAAAAATTTTAAACTGGCCCAGATTTTACGGGTTGTTACACATGAATACCAGTACATAAACAATAACCAATAATAGTCACGTGGATCTACAATGCATCATATAGCATGTAAATTTCCAATCCACCCATTTAGGCTTAACCCCAAATTTTAGATTTATTTTGAAAATCCAATTCACTTTATAGAAATTATTTCTTTGGACTTCATTTCCCTATTTCTTATTTCAAATCATTTGAAATACATATCTAGCTTTTATATCAAAGTAGATTTCACTTTGGGATCTCAAACCAAAATCTTTGGAAATATGAATTCCAAAACATAAGAATGCATACAAACAAATATGCAACCAAATATCGGGATCCCCTTAGACGAGGCAAAGGGTACGCTCCTTACCAACTTGAGATATATATATATATATATATATATATATATATATATATATATATATATGCACCTCCCACGATGGAGCAAGCTACAATGACGATGCACAATCCCACACCCTCGGGGACTACACCGCCATCTCACCCATACTTTTAATCGTCTGGGTTAACAGAATCTTTAGCCACATACTAAAATCATTTTTATATCCTGAAGTAGGGAAAATCATTTCACAACATAATAATCATAAGTACTATCCAAAATATAGTACTTTATATTAGCAATTCAAACATATGACCAGTCGCTATTAATCACATAACCTTTGAGCTTGTACGTCTCAAGAAAGGGTGTTAAGCAAGAGAATAAATTCTCTGCCACCAAATAGATACATCATCAATAGCAACTAATTAATTACGTGTTGAACTACAATGTCACATAAATAATACATTTCGAAATTATTTTGACAACATCGGGTTCAGGCCTCGAAATCCTTTCTGTTTTATAAAATATTCCCTGTCCAAAATCAGGAATACATTTCTTTTCACTTAAGAAAAATATCATTTCAAAATCTTTCATTAAATTTGAAATGAACTCAACAACATCGCCACACATCTCATAGTCAAATCGTGAAGTGTTTCACAAGATGTTAGCATACAAATATTTCTACCCAACCCAATGCTAAATGTAAAAGCATATTTTGCTCATAAACCGGTCGATCACAATCCAAACAATCAATCACAATCAATATCAACAACCAAGTATATTTGGTTTATAATACATATCATGTTTTGGTAAATTTAATCATCATTTATTCATTCAAATCTAATTAAAGATTTATTAAAATTCTTGTTCATTTTTAATTTCACAAATCAATACTTAATGATTATTCAATTTTCTAGAAATTAATCATGCTTTTAGTTGGGTTAAAGAACCAATGTCACATAAAACACAATTCACGATAAACCCAAAATCATCTTCCATCAAAGTGGAATCTTAACGGAAATCATAATAGTATATGATCGATATAAATTTCTGTATCAAACTGATACTATAAGTGGAATAGCGGCAAGGCCTTTTAAATTCCATAATTAGTAGTGGTCTTCCTTCATAGAAGCTCATCTCGATTATTACCAAATCGAATTCCATTCAATTCCAATTTCTTTTATTAAATTGGAAAACTTTACTTTGGAAAATTCCATTAATCTATTAAAAGATTTATAAATTCCAAATCATATCTTCACTGTTAATTAGGTTAAAGAACAAATGTTATTTAAAACATCGTTCACAATAAACCCAAAATCAAATTTCAATTCCAATTTCACTAATTAATTGGGAAACCTCACTAAATCTTAATATAAAGATTTATTCTTTTCTCAACGGGGTTTAAGAACAATGTTATTTAAGACACCATTCACGACAAACCAACAATCTAATTCAATATTAAATACAAGGCTCTAAATAGAAATTATATCGACTTATATTCAATATCAAATTCTGAAATTAACAAATATCGTATTGGGAATAATGACATATATATATCTTCCAAATTCCCATAATAATATGCGTATAATCACGGAATCCAATATCGAAATATTCCGAAGATTATTTCCATTTAAATCCCTTCTAATTTTGTGATAACCCCAAACTCCTGTGCCACGAAAGCAAGGATATTCATTGGAATATAACACCTTAATCAACATTAGCAGATTACAGATAATAGCATAAACATGAAATAGAATAATTTATATCAAGATGACAGCGGAATCATAAAATGTAATAAACATCAGAGTGACACTGTTATAGGATACAACTTAGTGCATAAAGGAAATGATCAGTCTACATCGAGATCAACAGTATATATACATAAGATAATATAGGTGGTAATGTCAATAGTCCAAAATACTGATAAAGCTAGTCTTCGCCATCAGCCAAAAGTGCACTCCAAACTATAGTGCTAAGCCAAAATAAATCTTGAAAACTGTTACTTGGCTGCTTGTGTAAAGATAGGGGCACCCGAATTTGCAAGTGAAACAATTTATGAGTCAGTCATGGGGCTGGTATGAGAAATCTAATCAACTTATCTAGTAATAAGGCTAATCATAGGACCATGCCGCTAACGCTAAACGGGTTTACTCCATTGGATTTCCAGTGCATAAAACAAGTAAATCATTTAAAAAAGACAATGCTTTTTTTTACAAAAATGCAGCTATTATAAGACTCGGTTCCCATTACTCAATGCAACGCAAGTCAGAGGATAGAGTTTTACCTTATAATGGCCAAAATATGCTTGATACGTATAAAACAGAATCATTTGATATTATCACTAGTGCATATATGTTTCAAAAGCCATATCAGTCATAATGTCTCAATCATAGACAACATAAGCGTCTCATGCCATTATGCCGCCACATATAGGCTTACATTCAAAATCGTAATGTCATATTGGAAATTGGATTCCCATCATGAGTCGAGGCCGGGGGTGGCTCCCCACCGATTCGAGATACTCTAGCAAATGCCTCAGGATTACACACTCTGGGCAACCCTTGGTTCCTGCAGGGTCAGTCCTCTCTTACATTTGAGGATTAGTTATTCCTAAACACACGTTTCCTAGTCCTATCGGACCTATTCATTGGCTCCATAGTAACCGATACATCTGTGGCGCCTTGCAATCCATCATCCACATAGGTAAAAATAAATAAATGTCTGGGCTCCATACCATGATACCACCCATAGCTAGAAGGAAACGTCATGCCCTCCCTGTGTCCCTTATCCCATTTTTGACTCATACCGAGGTGTAAGGCCCACGAATTAACGCTATACACAAAGCAATGCTATTTAAAGTCGTGCGTTGATCATCAGCCACAAGGCTTTGCTTTTCAACAAAAGCCTTGATCATTTGCATCTCAGCATGCCACATTGACATTCCACGCCATGCGACTGATGTCTATCGATACATGACCTCTAAGCTCGTACGTCTTAGAGAAGGGTGTTAAGAAAGATAATAAATTCTCCACCACCAAACAAAGATATATTTAATAGAGATCAATCAAAACATAACGAAATCCAACGTCAGACATACATCCATTTACTAGTACGTTCTGGGTCTGAACGAAGCTGGAGGCGCTTATTCCGCGTTCCATATGTCCAATACGGAAGAGAGTCCCTCGCATATCTGGACAATCAACAAGTACGTCCGGACCACTACCACTGTAACCTCATCAAGGGAGCTACCTGTATCTAAGGCATCAGTAGTAATCCACATGATGTGAAGATCGCCGATCTTGCACCATCTTCATATCTTCGACTTTTAATCGTCGATCAATTATTTGAAATGAGAATTAACTCAGCTTTTTCAAATAATTCACGTATGTATAGAATTCAAATCAATTCCTTCCATGGTTAAATTATTTGACATTCAAGTTTCAGTTCATTAATATAATTTTCATGTCAAATACATCCAACCATCAAAATATCTGATAAACCAAGTAAAGTTGATTTATCTCCATTTACATCATTTATAATATTTTAAAACGATTTATTGCTATTTGTATTTATATAAAAATAGCCCAATTTAATTAAACGACACTTCAGGTCATTACGCGGCCATGGCGCTGTTTTTCTTTAGATTTGAATTACACATTTCTCAAAAGCTAACCGTTGGATCTTAACAAATTTTATATCCTTGGAAAGATCTTTCCAAAGCAACCCCAACAGTTCCGGTTTTGGGAAAATCCGACTGTCGGATCTCCCAGTACAATTGTTTAAAGTTACGATTTCAAAATGCGAACTATAGCTGTGCGATTCATTTTATTTTAATTTATATTTCTATATATAAATACAATTCATTCAATGATTTCCAAATCATTTTCACTTCAAGAATTGGCTAACGCCTTTAAATTTTGAAAAATTTCTCCATAACCTCCTTTGTACGGGGAGGGGTTTGGAAATTTATTAGGTCGTATTAGGCACCCGATAAATCCAGAATAGGCATAAACAATTTTTAATGACCTATTATATGCCCAAGGGAGTGTGTAAAAATCATAACTCAAGAGAATAAATTCTCCTCACCTTGTCCAGTGTTGGAAAATAGATAATACATGTGCCATATCTAATAACTAGAGAGACGTGATTATTGTCAACTCCAGACCCATATGGGGTTTTTATTTAATCGGGAAATTTACAGTTATATTTTATTTAGTCTATATCATTCCTCAGTTCAACCTGTAATTCAATCATCGCCATACGAGCGTCTTGCTCGTATGGTAAACTCAACCTCGCAATACAAGCTCCAAATGCTTATATGGAATATGATATGCTATGACATCAATAGTTCGTCTTCGGTTCAACTTGTAATGTAGTCATCTCCATACAAACTTCTCGCTTGTATGGTAATTCCAACCTCGTCATACAAGCTCCAAATGCTTATATGGTATATGATAGAGTATGTTATCTTCACGAAGTACGCCATGTAGTGTAGTTTAAAATTACTTGTTACTATCCTATGGCGTTGTTTATAATCTCAAACAAAACAACCAGCACTCCACATCCAATGGCATTCACAGGAATTTATATAATAAATAAAATTGTGCAACCAACTCATTAAGTTTTACTTATTTGTCGGGCACACAAATAAATTCTTTACTCAATAGCAAATCCATTTACCTATTTAGCATGTGTATATACATGCATATCTAAGCTAAAAATAATATTTTTAGCGAACAAATAATTATTTCCATATATACATAACTATTTTTAACACTTCAAATACATGTTAAAATAATATTTCTAATGGACAAGCATTTATTTCAACCCGTGGTTATTTTTAATAATTCGTACATGTGCTAAAAATAATATTTTTAACTCATAAAAATATGTTTCAACACACGTTTATTTTTATTACTTCATACATGCGATAAAAATAATATTTCTAACTAATAAAAATATGTTTCAACACATGGTTATTTTTATTACTTCATACATGTGATAAAAACAATATTTTTAACTAATAAAAATATATTTCAACACACGGTTATTTTATTACTTCATACATGCATTAAAAATAATATTTTTAACTAATAAAAATATATTTCAACTCACGGTTATTTTTATTACTTCATATACATGATAAAAATAATATTTTTGGTGAATAAAAATATATTTCAACTCATGACCATTTTTATTACTTCACATTCATGATAAAAATGATATTTTTATCGTTCAAACTATTTACTCCACACATGAATAATTTTAGTGGTTCATACATACAATAAAAATGTTAATTTTATTGTTCAAACAATTTATTCAACACCTGAATATTTTTAGCACTTCATACATACAATAAAAATGTGATTTTTATTGTTCAAACAATTTATTTCAATCATGATTATTTTATATAATTCATACATACAATAAAAATGTGATTTTTATTGTTCAAACAATCTATTTCAAACATGAATATTTTATATACTTCATACATACTATAAAATGTAATTTTTATTTTTCAAACAATTTATTTCAAACATGAATATTTTATATACTTCATACATATAATAAAAATTTGGTTTTTATTGTTCAAACAATTTATTTCAAACATGAGTATTTTAATACTTCATACATACAATAAAAATGTTATTTTTATTGTTCAAACAATTTATTTCAAACTTGAATATTTTATATATTTCATACATACAATAAAAATGTTATTTTTATTGTTCAAACAATTTATTTCAACACATAAACTATTTTTAATAGTTTATTACAGAAGATTTCGGCATTACAACAACAGGGCATTTAGCACCGGCACCGTGTCCAACACGGCTCCTCTGCTATCCTAGGCCTTGCAGCATTTCAATAATTTCATCTGAATAATTTCCACATTTCGATTCATTTTCTCTATACAGTGAATTTACCACAAACACAATCAACTTTGTTGCAACCACAATCAATCATTCACAACCACAACCAATTTCACACCACAAACATCATACAATCATTAGAAAGTAGTGTCAGGAGCTGCAAAGCTCATCTGCAACCTAATATATTTTTATTCAACTTATTTGAATTTAGAAATCTCACATTGGTTTCCACTCCTTCTAAAATTGTAGACAGCTAGCTCCAAATGCGTTCTAGTCTCTTCTAGAATATAGTGTACGATGTCACGGTCACAATGTATTTTGTTTCACTGGATTTTGACAACATACGAAAAAGATATGATTTTTATTAATAAATTGAACTTCGCAACGCTTTCAAGTGTTATAAACAGTTTAAATAATATACATTGTTACCTCTCTAAATCGTTCAAAACTAGGTTTTGATTTTTTTTTCAAATCTGTGAAGCTAGGTCAAGATCGGATTACACCACGACGTAGAGCTAGGAAAGGGCTTCCCGTAGATACCTGCAACGCCGAACTCGAGCTGACGTGGAGGGTGGATTTGTAATGACCCGGAAATTTGCGAACTTGGTTATCTGATATACAACACATATCGAACATCCAAGGATCGAAAATACCGGTAGTTAATGAAAGAAATTAGAGGGTGAGGAAAGATAAGATAGAAACTTAGAATAGAAGAAGAAGAACACAACATCAGAGTAACACCAACCTCACAGCGAAACGAATACCATATAATATATAATATATCTTTGAAATAAAGATTTGTACTTGAATATACATATCATCATCAAGTACAGCACTTACAACACAGCGGAAATAAACTATAGCTATATGATCCTAAAGCCTCCTGCTCCAGCTCTTCAAGTATCTGTAAATTCCTGACTACTTGACTGCCCGTACAAAATTGGGTACCCAAGATTTAGGGAAAATGAAACAAATAAACTCCGGGTCAGTCATGGGACTGGTGTGAGTAAAACAGTTTAAAATAGATTGAGCCATTAAACGATATCTCATAAGACCACGCCGTATAATGGAACGGGTTTTTTTCCTTATGAGAATCCAAAATATATTTATATCAAAAACCTTTTGATATTATAATAATGTCTATCAACCACAATATAAAAATCATCTAGCAGAAACGCTTCCATCTCACGTTCTACATATATAGTATACAATCAAAACCGCAAGCACGTATTGGGTAATGGATTTCCAAGTATGACAAGGTATGGAACCACCTTTCGCTAGTGTACCTCTAGAAAGGAATACACTGGGTTCAACAAGAACATCTTGTAACCCGACCACACATGACCGACCACTCATTTCCCTTGAGTGTATCGAATGTATATCACCAACGGTTGGGATCAGCAACCGTTTCCTGAATGGGACAACATTAACAATAGATTTTTAGAAGTAAATGAAACTCTAGATCAGGTGATTATACAACCTAATAGGTGCAACCTACATAGCCATGCTGCCTGCCCGATTTCTGTCATTTACCGGTTGATGAGGTTTGAGGTTACACTTTATTATCACATCAGATTCAGTTCGAATGCCACATTGTCAGATCCATCGAAAATCACTAATTGACGTCTACAACAGTACATTATGTGTTAGCTAAAGAAGTTTCCTTCTCCGCTTCCACTCTAGGTACGGTTGAAGAAATCAATATACGTGACCTTTCTGGAAATACTTTGTCAGACATTCATCCATACAAGTCATCCAGGAATAGGATGAACCGAAGGCACTATTCAGTACATCCATCTTAAGCACTGTTGTCAAAGACTTATACAATAGCCCTTGCACTTTACTCCGTCTTCAATTATCTTTGGTATATAAGATTCGCAACGCTTATGCCAATACAGAGTGGTTCTTTGGATAATAATCCAATCGGTCTCTCCATATTAACAACGTTAAAATGGTCAAAACTTCGATAGTTTGTGATTTAACCATCAAAGAAAAACAGGTGTGCAAACAACGATATTATTTCCAGGAGGAAATTATATCGATCAATCATTATTCAACATTTATCTCTTTATTTCATTAATTTACTTATCTCCTGTTTCCATATATTCTAAATTCTTATTTTCTATTATCAGAAAACATTTCTGATTCTCGTTTGGATAACATTTCCAAAACTTCTTAATTGGGATTTAAACAGATGTTTAAAACTATATTGCAATGACGACTTAAACCAATATACTAAATTACTAAATCCACTTAACCACTTCACACTCGAACTGTAACCATTTCTTAATAAAAAACGCAGTCAATCAAGTTGGGGTATAGCTACCTCTCAGACCTTAACTGAACCACCTTTCAAATCTCGAAATAGATAAGATTCACCTTTTTAACTCTTTAACACTTCCTTACGAACCCTCGGATTCTATTTATGAACCCCCTTCTTTTACAAGTTTACGTGATTATAACAATGGTGTTATAATCTCCTGCACCCGAAATATATTCTTTAATATGACTTTTATTTCCTAACTCGAATAATATAACGACAACTAATTTATTTACTCCTATTCGGTTAACTCTAATCAATAACTCTTATTTGAATAACTCCAACCTAATAACTCTTACTGGATTAACTCTTATTCGAATAACTTATTCGAATAACTTATATTCGATTTGCTTACTTTCGAATACTTATATTCGGTTTTCTTACTTTCGAATACTTATTCGATAATCTCTTTCTTCGAATAAATCTTATTCGATTTAACTCCTGTCGAATAACTAGATTCGATCAACTCATTTCGAATATTTCTGATTCGATTATCTCACTTCGAATATCTACTATTCGATTATCTCACTTCGAATATCTCTGATTCGATTATCTCACTTCGAATAACTAAATTCGATTAACTCATTTCAACTCTATTCGAATAAACTAAATTCGATTAACACCATTTGAATAACTCTAGCTCGATTTAACTCTATCGATTAACTCTAACTAGTTTAAATCTACGATTTTAACCTAACTGGTTAACCCAAATGATTTACTCTAATTGATTAACTCTGACTGACCAACCCTAACTGATTAACTCTGATTGGTCAACTCTAATTCATTACTCTAACTCGATTTAACTCTAGTTGATTAACTCAAACTGATTAACTCTAACGGTCTATCACTAATGGGTTTACTCTAATCAATTACCCCAATTGATTAACTCAAATCAATTAACTTAAATCAAATAACTAATATTCGATTAACTCATTTTAATTAACTTCTTTTGATTAGCTCCTTTCAACTCTATTCGAATAAACCATATTCGATAACTATTTTAACTCTGTTTATTTAGCAAATAAATATTCTTTTCAATTCTATTTAAAATGTTTTACAAATATTTTCTCTTTTTATTTCCATTTGTAAATGTTTTTCAAATATCTTATCTTTGCATTTGTTTAACCAAAACCATTTCCTTTATATTTGTTTTACCAATAATTTCTTTTGTATTTTTTTACAAATATCTTCCTTTGTATTTGTTTCGCAAATAATCCCTTTATAAAACTCTATTTGTTTTATAATTAATCCCTTTTGATTTTCCTATTTATTTACTAACCAATAACTCATTTAACATTCTATTTATTTAACCGATAAATAAATATTTCCCTTAATCTATTTGTAAATGTTTTTACAAATATTTTCTTTTTGATTCCATTTGTAAATGTCTTATACAAATATTCCTCTTTCTGATCTATTTGTTTTGCAAATATTTTCCTTTATATTTGTTTGACAAATATATTTCCTTATATTTGTTTGACAAATATATTCTTTTAACCCTTTTGATTCTTATAATTATTTCCTTTTCAAAAAATCCTTTTTTTTCCTTTTATATATAAAATCCAGTGATTTTATATAAATAAATTATTTCTCAAAATATTCTTTGAAAACCTCCTTTTCCCATTCCGGTATTTCTATGGTACTTAACACATCAAATCACGATGACCAATATCGTCTAAACACATGTAATCAACCACAGATTATAAATCACATCATATATCACAGTATATGAAAAAAAAAACAATAAAATAACTATTGAGGAATCCAGTCGGATTCCTCCAACCTGTTTCCCTGCATCTATAGATGTTACACAATATGATTATCATCACTTTCAGTTTGATATGACTTATCCTGATAAACAGAATCAATATAGAAATTCAACTAACTGACTAGCAGTTCAATCAAACAGTCAACACACAACAATTAATAGATGATTAACAGTTCTAAAAATACGTTATAAAAATATAACTTTTCAGAGTAGATGAGTTTTACTCACATTGTCCATAATCGCTGAATAACGATTTACGGTATTGATTCTGATCGGTCAATCTATTTTGCAATATATTCCAACAATCTCCTAACCATTCCGAACTAGTTCCATTTTGCAGCTTTTGTTGATACGGTTCCAACGAGTATTGTTTTTCGCGGAATTCGATTTAATCCGGCCCGTTCCCTTTTCGTCTTCTTTCACGCTGGCCCATGTTAAAACCATTCAGCTCTTTTTAAATTTCATTTCCAGTCCAGTCCTACATTTCGGGCTTCTACTCACTGGGCCCCCCTTGGTTTATTTTTCTTGGCCCATCACCCCCATTTGTGCACACCCAGAACCCAAGCCCGCTTCACAACTTTACCCAGCGGATCCGTCTCCCCCCTGAACTCAGAAATGTCGAACCCGCAAATCCACGAACTCATCTTCCCCCAAAACGAATCCCCCTTTTCTTCACCAAATCCAACACTGTCAACACCATTCACTTGTGGGCAAAATCCCATCCACCCTGACAACAATACCACTTCACCATTTTTCAAAACTCCAACAAATAACTTCATACAACCGCTCCAGTACCTACTCAACTATCAAAACGACCTCAGCATTACACTCCTCTTCCCCTTCTCTTTAGTCAATGCCAACACCCCTGCTCTTCTTCTCCTAACCGCAATACTCCCCCAAAACAGAAACTCATCACCGAATATCCCATCACAAACCGCACCACCTCATCCTCATAATATTCAACTCGATATCCCCATACAGATCCGTCGAACAGCAGTTTCACACACTCCAGCACTTTGATCGACATGAGGACTATAAAGCGCTGAAGAGGGTCGAATAGCATGCTATCGTGTAGCCAGGAAGAAGGCGCTGCCACAATCGATACCTGAATCCCTTGGTATTGGCAACCCTAGACCTGATGTTGTGACTTCGAAATCCTGAATCGCAGGACGTAAAAAGGGTACCGAGTCAAAGAGCATCCAGCCTGGAACTAGACTAAACTTATTGATAAATAGGATTTTATTCGGTTTGATTTCGAATTATGAAGAATCGGTTTTCGTTTTCCAGACACAAGAAAGAAGCGGCAAAAAAAATAAATGAGTGAAGAGATTTAGGTTTAGAAAAATGTTAAAGATTATTTATAGGGAATAGGTGCACTCATGGCTTGTTTTGATCCAGGAAGAATGTGCGGCTGAAAACAATGCATCGTGGACCTTATGTTGATCATAGAAAAGGGTTTTCTAGGTTTAGAGGAAGATATTATATACTATTATTTTATTTTTATAGTTATGTATCCCGTTACGCCAAACTCCGTTTGTTTACCGACTGATATAAAAATATCATTGAGTCTAGTACTGTGTCATGACCCCAAAAATATAATAACATCGGTTGTTTAACTCATATTGTGAAACCCAAAAATATTGATACAGGGTGCAAAACACTCCAATATAAAAGTTGCTTATTTATTTAATTAAAAATTACAGTAAAATTCTAAAAATTAAATTATCGTTATGTCTCAAAAGAACCTTGTCTAAATTCCAACTCGATATTCAAATATATTTGAATAACCATTATGGCCATGAACGAATATACCGCTGTTTTTCTGAATATTTAATTTGGACATAAATCAAAATCAACATGACGAAATCCCCATTTTTTCTCTTCCACTAGAAATATATACTCCACCAGCTTCGTACGTTTCTTGTTTCACAGAAATCCGATTTAAAACAAACTCTGTACATTCAGTTGAAGTTCAAATCGCCAAATAGCGAACTACCGCCCATTTCAGGCTCGGTTATATTTATAATATAATTATACGTTCAAACTGACGTTATTTAAATATATTCGATATTCAAATTAAATTCTAAACTGAATTATATATTTTGAATTTCCCAGTTCACACCATATTGCTATTTCATCCCATTCTGATTATTTCAGGATTAAATATATTATTTAATTTATTATATTAATTAAATATTCACCATTATTTAATTCCATGACCATTAAATTCTCTACACCACTATATAACTAATTAAATTAATTAATTATTATATCGCTGAAAATGCGGGTCGTTACATTCTTCCCCACTTAAAATAATTTCGTCCTCGAAATTGCTAAGGTAGAGAAAAACCCTATTAACTAGTTAGAACTTATTTGTTCACTCCTTAACTTCAGTTTCAACTGAACCAATTAACTTTAGTTAAAACATTAATTAATTTTTATCAACGAAAATTTTCGAAAATCCTGAAAACTTTCTAACACCTTAACTTCTCGAAAAATTTCGCCAGCACCTCCTTTGTACTGGTCAATCGGTCAAACTCCAACTCGCCTCTCTGGGCCATCTCCTACCTAAAAGAAAATCAGACAGCCAAGCGGCTTTCCAATTTGGCTCATCAAAATCTCATACCATATGAAATATAAACTTGAACCTTTTTGTTGGGCATATCAACTCTATCACTTCCGTATGCTATCAACTCAGCATATACCAATATTAATCAAATCAAACTCTGATCAATTTAACCTCAACACAACCATTCGCTTATATCCGAGCCAAATATCATTTCAACTCGAGTTTCTTCTCAATTCCCAACTCTTAACTTGATGGTCACATTAAACTTCAAATTTGAATCTCACAATCCAATTTGTCTTGATATCATTCTAATTCAATCTCAATTACCACTTTACTGGCTTTACTTTAATTCAAATTTTCTTTCACAAATTTCTGTTAAATTTGTTTTTAATTCAAATAGTCTTTCCCTGGGAGTTTTTAAATAGTTTACTCTTTTCAAAAATCAAATTTTCCTTTTTGAAATTCAACACAACTTGTCTTTCCGAAAATAAATTCAAAACAGTATCTCTGGTAGTAATTCATCACTTACAACTCGAAAATGAATACTGATGATGCAGCTGTCATCATCAAAATCTATTTTCCAGCGATTGAAGTGAGTTCAATACTATAAAACCATTTCTAAACATTTCCACTTTGAAATTCATTTCAAAATATAATTCACACTGCTTGTAAAACAATTTACAATCTCCCGGGATCTTAAATTTTCCTTACTTTTAATCCAAATCCATTTACAAACACTTATCCAATTTTCCAGAATTTTAATTCAATTTCTGGTTTAAATTTCGGATTTAACTCATCTGATTTCACGTATTTCACTTATATGAATTCTGATTGGTTATTTACATAACCATTTCAATTTATAATCTTACTCGATTATAATAACAACCAATGTATCCACTATATTATAATTTTGATATATATATATATATATATATATATATATCTTCTCTATATCAAGATATAACTTGGGTAAACTTATTTTAATTTACCCTCTTTTCAAAACATATCGTGTCGACCCATCGTATTCGAGTGTTTACAAAATCCCTACCAATACAGTGGATCAAACTGATCGACCATAACTCATAAACTACTCAACCAATAAGTCTCCATAACATAAAATTATTTTTATATCATCTACAAATACGTTCACTCGTATATATACACTCAACTCAATCTAGGGTATTGCTAACCCCATCTCTACTGAGTCACGCCACAGAGCCAAGGTAATAACTTAACCTTAAGCTCTGATACCAACTGTAACGACCTGGAGATTTGCGATCTTTGTTATCCGATATACAACACATATCGAACATCCAAGGATCGAAAATACCGGTAGTAAATGAAAGAAATTAGAGGGTGAGGAAAGATAAGATAGAAACTTAGAATAGAAGAAGAAGAAGAACACAACATCAGAGTAACACCAACCTCACAGCGGAACGAATAACATATAATAGACAACATATCTTTGAAATAAAAGATTTGTACTTGAATATACATATCATCATCAAGTACAGCACTTACAACACAATGGAAATAAACTATAGCTATATGATCCTGAAGCCTCCTGCTCCAGCTCTTCAAGTATCTGTAAATTCCTGACTACTTGACCACCCATACAAAATTGGGCACCCAAGAGTTTAGGGAAAACAAAACAAATAAACTCCGGGTCAGTCATGGGATTGGTGTGAGTAAAACAGTTTACGTGACCTTTCTGGAATCAGTATACGTGACCTTTCTGGAAATACTCTGTCAGACATTCATCCATACAAGTCATCCAGGAACAGGATGAACCGAAGGCACTATTCAGTACATCCATCTTAGGCACTGTTATCTAAGACTTATACAATAGCCCTTGCACTTTACTCCGTCTTCAATTATCTTTGGCATATATGATTCGCAACGCTTATGCCAATACAGAGTGGTTCTTTGGATAATAGTCCAATCGGTCTCTCCATATTAACAACGTTAAAATGGTCAAAACTTCGATAGTTTGTGATTTAACCATCAAAGAAAAACAGGGGTGCAAACAACGATATTATTTCCAGGAGGAAATTATATCGATCAATCATCATTCAACATTTATCTCTTTATTTCATTAATTTACTTATCTCCTGTTTCCATATATTCTAAATTCTTATTTTCTATTATCAGAAAACATTTCTGATTCTCGTTTGGATAACATTTCCGAAACTTCTTAATTGGGATTTAAACAGATGTTTAAAACTATATTGCGATGACGACTCAAACCACTATACTAAATTACTAAATCCACTTAACCACTTCACACTCGAACTGTAACCATTTCTTAATAAAAAACACAGTCAATCAAGTTGGGGTATAGCTACCTCTCAGACCTTAACTGAACCACCTTTCAAATCTCGAAATAGATAAGATTCACCTTTTTAATTCTTTAACACTTCCTTACGAACCCTCGGATTCTATTTATGAACCCCCTTCTTTTACAAGTTTACGTGATTATAACAATGGTGTTATAATCTCCTGCACTCGAAATATATTCTTTAATATGACTTTTATTTCCTAACTCGAATAATATAACGACAACTAATTTATTTACTCCTATTCGGTTAACTCTAATCTATAACTCTTATTTGAATAACTCCAACCTAATAACTCTTACTGGATTAACTCTTATTCGAATAACTTATTAGAATAACTTATATTCGATTTGCTTACTTTCGAATACTTATATTCGATTTGCTTATTTTCGAATACTTATATTCGATAATCTCTTTCTTCGAATAAATCTTATTTGATTTAACTCATGTCGAATAACTAGATTCGATCAACTCATTTCGAATATTTCTGATTCGATTATCTCACTTCGAATATCTACTATTCGATTATCTCACTTCGAATATCTCTGATTCGATTATCTCACTTCGAATAACTAAATTCGATTAACTCATTTCAACTCTATTCGAATAAACTAAATTCGATTAACTCCATTTGAATAACTCTAGTTCGATTTAACTCTATCGATTAACTCTAACTGGATTAACTCTACAGTTTTAACCTAACTGGTTAACCCAAATGATTTACTCTAATTGATTAACTCTGACTGACCAACCCTAACTGATCAACTCTGATTGGTTAACTCTAATTCATTACTCTAACTCGATTTAACTCTAGTTGATTAACTCAAGCTGATTAACTCTAACGGTCTATCACTAATGGGTTTACTCTAATCAATTATCCTAATTGATTAACTCAAATCAAATAACTTAAATCAAATAACTAATATTCAATTAACTCATTTTAATTAACTTCTTTTGATTAGCTCCTTTCAACTCTATTCGAATAAACCATATTCGATAACTCTTTTAACTCTGTTTATTTAGCAAATAAATATTCTTTTCAATTCTATTTAAAATGTTTTACAAATATTTTCTCTTTTTATTTCCATTTGTAAATGTTTTACAAATATCTTCTCTTTGCATTTGTTTTACCAAAACCATTTCCTTTATATTTGTTTTACCAATAATTTCTTTTGTATTTGTTTTACAAATATCTTCCTTTGTATTTGTTTCACAGCTAATTCCTTTATAAAACTCTTTTTGTTTTATAATTAATCCCTTTTGATTTTCCTATTTATTTACTAACCAATAACTCATTTAACATTCTATTTATTTAACCAATAAATAAATATTTCCCTTTATCTATTTGTAATTGTTTTTACAAATATTTTCTTTTTGATTCCATATCGCCATTTCAGCCCATTCTGTTTATTTTAGAATTAAATATATTATTTAATTTATTATTTTAATTAAATATTCACCATAATTTAATTCCATGACCATTAAATTCTCTACACCACTATATAACTAATTAAATAAATTAATTATTATATCGCTGAAAATGCCGGTCATTACAGGATTGTGGCACGATGCGGCATGAGTTTGAGGGGTTGGATCTCGAACAACACGCAACGATAGAAGGTGAGACTTGTCTGGATTTGAAGAAGATGATAATCTCTATGAAATTATCTTAAGAATCGAACGATTCCATTGTGTGGATTAAGAGTTATTGAGTAGGAAAGTTTTGAATTGCTTCCGTCGTTCGTTCAGGAAGAGAGGCAGCGTGATGTTAATGAATGAGGGTTTTAGAAGAAATCTTATTGGTTGATATATATGTATGTATGTATGTGTATGTATATGTATATATGTATATGTATATGTATATGTATATATATATATATATATGTAATGACCCGCATTTTTCAGGGATATAATAATTAATTAATTTAATTATTTAAATGGTGATTAAAAGGATTTCATGGTCGTTGAATTAAATAATGGGAATATTTAATTAAACTAACAAATTAAATAATATATTTAATTCAGAAATAATAGAAAATATTGGAAAACACAATATTCTGTGAACTGGGTCATCCCTAGGATTTAATTCAGCTTAGAGTTGAATTATATTGACGAATATATTCAATCGACGTCAGTTTAAACGTATAATTATAATATAATTATATTCGAGCTTGTAACGACGCGGCAGTTCACTATTTGGCGATTTGAACTTCAACTGAATATACAGGGTTCATTTTAAATCGGATTTCTGTGAAACAAGAAACGTGTGGAGCCGGTGGAGTATATCTTTCTAGTGGAAGAGAAATATCGAGATTTCATCATGTAGATTTTGAGTTATGTCCAAATCAAATTCTCAGAAATGCAGCGCCCTGACCATAACGATTTAATTATATTTTATATAAGGATTTAAATAGAAATCGAACATCGATATAACTCTGACGATGTAATATCGAGTTGTTAATCCATATAGGAATATTCTGAAGCTGTACGGTATTCCATGTGAATATAGACATTAATATTTATTTTTAAATATTAAATTTAATTATATTTATATATTTAAATAGGCTATTTAGAGCTTTAAAAATAGCCACTTTTGCAAATGAAGTCAGAATTCGACGAAACTAATTTTGTTGGATCTGCAATGTCAAATTATTGTTAGATTTCAAGTTTGGTGATTTTTAGAGTCACTGTGTGGCCGTACGGATTTTTAGAGTGAAAAACAGTTAGTATTTCGACGGTTAAAAATACGCTGTGTGAGCATACGGAGTCAGAATTCGACGAGACCAGTTTCGTTGGGACCGTAATGTCAAACTCTAGCGGTATGTCCAGTTTGATGATTTTTAGGTATCGTGTGTGGTCACACCGATTTTTAGAAGATAAATACACTACATAAAATCAATAAAATAAATAAATAAAAATATCCACCCATTTTTCTTGGATAATATGGAGGCCACGCAGCCTGTATTCATAGCCACAAGTGCCACCAACCAAGAACAGCCTATATAACCCATATATCCCAAACACAGCAAGCAAAATCAAAAACAAAAAACTAAATCAAATGCAAGTGAAAGCTATAAAATCCTCAACATATATATTCGATTTGATAATTGAACGCTCTTCGTTCTGGTGTAGAAAACAGGGAACTCGATTCCCGTTCTGAAGCTCAACGCGGACAATAGTACTTTTAGGGTTGGAATTACCTTGAGTTTGAAGAAGAATTGATCGAATCCGTATTTGTATTTGATCTTGGGATGGAAATTGGAGCTTAAGCGGAAAAGATGAGGTAGTTCAGTGGTAAAAACTGTCATGGGTTTTCTGGTGTTCGGCGAGGAACGAGTTCGACACGACTTCAGGCAGGTGTTCGAGTTCAATTCTGGTGGTATGATGATGGAGCTCTTTCGAAGAGAAGTAGTGTGATGAAGTTGGTTTTGGGTTTGGTGGCAAAACAACGGAGGAAAGGAAAGGGGTGGTCAAAAGTGAAATTGCATGGAGTGGTGTTTGCTGGAGCTGGAGGATGGGTGTTGGGGAAGACGGGTTGAAAAGTGGTGGGTCTGGGTTTGTGATTGATGGGCCGGAAGGTATATAAGAAGGGTAAAGCCCATTAGACATAGTTATCCATGTTTTTAATTAAATTAAATCATGTATTAACTTCGTAATGTCGTATCTTGCCCGTATTAGGTCGGATTCACAAACCGTAAGTTGCGTTGGGATCGTATGGACGGACACTACACCATGGAGCTGAATGGGAGTGAATCCGAGCTCGTTACAATTTATGGCGAAATAAATTGTCCGTCGCAGTCAAATAAACGCAAACCGTTAATTAACGATTAACACGCCAATGTGAGTAAAACTCAACAACTCTGAACAGTTATATTTTTACGATGTATTCTTAAAACTGTTAAATATTGTCTTTTTGATTGTGTGTTGACTATTTGATTGAACTGCTAGTCAGTTTGTGGAAATTATATATATATGTATATATATATATATGTATATATACCGTTAAATATTTATATGTTGATTCTGCTGTCAGAATAATTCATATCAAAGTGAATTCGATGTTAATCATATTGTCTAACCTCTATGATGCAGGTAAACAAGTTGGAGGAATCCAACTGGATTCCTCAACATTTATTTTACTGTGATTTATATATTGTGATATATAATGTGATATATAATCTGGTGTTGATTATGTGTGGTTGGACGATATTTATCGTTGTTGTTTGGTATTTTAAATACCATAAGAAATACCAGAATGTAGAAAAAGAGATTTTCAAAAGTGTAATTTGAAAATAATTTATTTATATAAAATCACTGGATTATATATATAAAAGGAAAAAAGGATTTTTATACAAGGAAATAATTATAAAATCAATAGAGTTAAAAGAATATATTTGTAAATCAAATATAAGGAGAATATATTTGTAAATCAAATATAGAGCAGATATATTTGTACATCAAATATAAAGAGAAATATTTGTAAACCATTTTACAAATAGAATAGAGATAAAAAGGAAATATTGGTTGAACACTTACAAATAGATTAAATGGGATTATTTATTTATTTGGGAAATAAATAAAAGTAAAAGGGTTTATTTAGGAAATGAATAAAGGTATAAAGGATTTATTTAGGAAATAAATAAAGAGTTAAACTAAATAGAATAAAGGAGATATTTATTTGTTAAACTAAATAGAAGATAAAGGAGATATTTATTTGATAAATAAATAGGATTAAATCAAAGGAATATTTATTTGATAAATAAATAGGATTAAATCAAAGGGATATTTATTTGATAAATAAATATAACTAAATCAAAGGAATATTTAGAAGATGAATAGAAAATGGAAATATGTTTTTAATAGATAAATAGAAAGAATTAATTTATAAATAATAGTTTATAAATTAAATAAATATTTATCATTCGATAAATGGAATATATAAGTCTAAACTTATATAGAGAAGAGATATTGGTTTCAACATCGAAGTTTTAAATAGAATATGTACCCAACACTTGTATAAGTGAAGTAACATTATTAAAGAGAACGTTCATAAAGTGAAGAACTGTTACTAAAAGTAAATCTTTATAAATGAATAAACGTTATCAAATAGGAGTTATTCGAATAGGAGAAATCGATTGGAGTTAGAGTTAACCAGTCAGAGTTAATCAGTTAGAATTAACCAGTTGGAGTTGGAGTTGACCAGTTGAGTTATTCATATGGAATTAATCAAGTAGAGTTATCGAATATCACTTATTCGAAGTAGAATTATCGAATATAGTTTATTCGAGAGAAGAGTAATCGAATATAGTTTATTCAAGTGGAGAAATCGAATATTGTTCATTTGAGTAGAGTTATCGAATATAGTGTATTCGAAAGAAGAGTAATCGAATGTAGTTTATTCGAGAGAAGAGTAATCGAATATAGTTATTCGAGTGGAGGAATCGAATATTGTTCATTTGAGAAGAGTTATCGAATATTATTTATTCGAAGAGGAGTTATCGAATATTGGTTATTCGAAGTGAGTTAATCAAAGGAGTTAATCGAATACAGTTTATTCGAATAGAGTTAGAGGAGTTATCGAATATAGTTTATTCGACAGGAGTTAAATGAATTGAGTAAGTCCAAAGGAGTTAATTGAATAGAGTTAATCGAAAAGAGTTAATCGAATATAGTTATTCGAAAGAAAGGTTAAGTAAGGAAGTTAGTTAAAGAAATTTAAAGTGAACTTTGCCTATTTCAAGGTTAGAGATGTTGTTCAGTTAAGGTCTGAGAGGTAGTTCTACCCCAACTTGATTGGCTTCGTTTTTAACTAAGGAATGGTTAAGGTTCGGTAGTAAAGGATGGTAAAGTGAATTTAGTAATTAAATAAATAGGTTGAGTTGACATAGCGATGTTTTATCTAAACATCCGTCTAAGTCCAATGTAAGAGTTTTGGAAATGTTTTCCAATAAGAACCAGAAATGTTTTCTAATATAGAAAACAAGAAATGGAAATGTTTTCCAGTGTTAATAAATTTTATTTTCTAAATATAGAAAATAGCAAATGTTGAATATAGGGAAACAGGAGATGTAAAATGAACTAAAGAGATTAATGTTAAATGATGTTTGTTCGATATAATTTCCATCTGGAAATAGTATCATTGTTTGCACACTTGTTTTTCTTTGATAGTTAACTCACAGACTATCGAAGTTTTGACCATTTTAACGTTGTAAATATGGAGAGACCGGTTGGATTATTATCCAAAGAACCACCCTGTATTGGCATAAGCGTTGCGAATCATATATGCCAAAGATAATTGAAGACGGAGTAAAGTGCACGGGCTGTTGTATAAGTCTTAGATAACAGTGACTAAGATGGATATACTGAATAGTGCCTTCGGTTTGTCCAGTCCTAGGACAACTTGTATGGACAAAGGTCTGACAGAGTATATCCAATGGATCGCGTAAGTTGATCTCTTCAAACGTATATACGTTGGTGGCGGAGGAATTCGTTTCTCTTAGCTGTATACCCGTTGTATTTTTGAGGAAATCAATTTGTGATTTGGCGGGTATGACGATGTGACATTCTACGTGAATGAAGATGTGGCATGTAAACCTGGATGCCTTGTATGGATGAATGTCAGACAGAGTATTTCCAGAAAGGTCACGTACATTAATTTCTTCAACCGTACCAAGAGTGGAAGCGGAGAAGGAAACTTCTTTAGCTAACACGTAATGTACTGTTGTAGATGTCAATTAGTGATTTTCGATGGATCTGACAATGTGGCATTCAAAGTGAATCTGATGTGATGATGAAGCGTAACCTCAAGCCTCATCAACCGGTAAATAACATAAATCGGGCAGGTAGCATGGCTATGTAGGTCGCAACTATTAGGGTGTATAATCACCTGATCTAGAGTTTCATTTATTTCTATAATCTATTGTCGATGCTGTCCCTTATCAGGAAACGGTTGCTGATCCCAACCGTTGGTGATATACATTCGATACACTCAGCGAAATGAGTGGTCAGTCATGTGTGGCCGGGTTGCAAGATGTTCTTGTTGAACCCAGTGTATTCCTCTCTAGAGGTACACTAGGGAAAGGTGGTTCCATACCTAGTCATAGTTGGAAACCCATTATCCAATACGTGCTTGCAACTTTGATTTTATACTATATTTGTAGAATGTGAGATGAAAGCGTTTCTGCTAGATTGATATATTTTTGTACTTAGACATTATTATAATATCAAAATGATATTACTTTTCAAAGATGTTGGATTCTCATAAGGGAAAAACCCGTTCCGTATTCACAGCGTGGTCTTATGAGATATCATATATCTGTTAAACTGTGTTAAACTATTTTACTCACACCAGTCCCATGACTGACCCGGAGTTTACTTTGTTGTTTTCCCTAAACTCTTGGGTGCCTAAATTTGCACAGGCAGCCATGTAGTCGGGATTTACAGATATACTTGGAGAGCTTGGGGCAGGAGGCTTCAAGATTTTATAGCTATTGTTTTTCCGTTGTGTTGTAAGTGTTGCACTCTGATAAGTGCTATTGTATACATATCTGTTATATTTCAAAGTCATGTTATCTATTATATGTTATTCGTTCCGCTGTGAGATTTGTGTTACTCTGATAATGTAAGCTCTTCTTTTCTTCTTCTATTCTAAGTTTCTATCTTATCTATCCTTACCCTCTAATTTCTTTCATTAATTACCGAGATTTTTCAATGTTTGGTTATCGACATCGAGTTTATGTCGATAACCAAAGTCGCTTAAAATCCTGGTCGTTACAGTTGGTATCAGAGCTTAGGTTAAGAATTACCTTGGCTCTGTGGCGTGACTCGGTAGAGATAGGGTTAGTAATACCTTAGATTGAGTTTGAGTGTATATATACGAGTGCGTATTTGTATTTGATATAAAAATGGTTTTATATTGTGGAGATTCATTGGCTGAGTTGTTTATGAATTCTGGTCGATCAGTTTGATCCACTATATCGGTAGGAGTAAATAAACACTTGAATACGATGGACCCACATAGTATGGATATGTGATATATTATCATATATAGGATATATTTGTTGTTATTATAACCGAGTAAGATTATAAATTAAATGGTTAAGTATATAACCAATTAGAATTCAGATAAGTGTAATGAACTGAATTAAATCAGAGTTGGAATTAAAATCCCAGAATTGGAAAAGTGGTTGTAAATGAATCTGGATTTAATATATGTGGATTTTAAGATCCTGGGAGATTTTAAATTTGTGTACAACATTTTAAAAGGATATTTGGAATTGATTTCAAGGTGGAAATGTTTAAAAATGGGTTTTGAAAGTGCTATAGTATTTAACTCACTTCGGTAACCGGAAAATAGATTCCGATGTTGATCATGACATCATTGGTGTTCATTTTCGAGTATGTAAGTGACGGATTACTACCAAGGATTTTGTTTTGAATTTGTTTTGGGAAAACAAGTTGTGTTGAATTTCAAAAAGGAAAATTTGATTTTTGAAAGAGGTAAACTGTTTAAAAACTTCCACGAAGAAAAGGTTGTTTGAATTTAAACAAATTAAAGTAAAATTTGTAAAATCCAATAGAATTGAGATTGAATTAAAAGCCAATAAGTGAAAATCTTTTGAAATAGGTTAGTGTCAAGTAGAATTAGACTTGATTAGAGATAATCTGGAATCATATTAGACTGGTGAGTTATGGATTTGAAATCAAGAATAGTGCTTGAGTTTGAAATGAAATTCGACTTAGGTATAAGCGAAGATTTGGGATCAAGTTGGAATCGCATTGGTATATGTTGAATTGATGACAGGTGAAGTGATAGAGTTGATATGCCCGACAAAAAGGCACAAGTTTATATTTGATAAAGCATCAGATTTATGAGTCGAATCGGCAAGCCGCTTGGTTGTTTGATTTTCTTTTGGGTTGGAGAAGGCTAGTGAGGCGAGTTGTGGTTTTACCGATAGGACTGTACAAAGGAGGTTATGGCGAAATTTTCCGAAAATTTAAAGTGTTAGAAAATTTTCAGAGTTTTTGAAGATTTTAGTTAGTCGGAAGCAATTAATATTTTAGTCGATATTAATTGGTTCGAAAAAACAAGAGATAAGGGGTAAATAGATAAACTTTTACCAAATAGATAGAGTCATCCTCTAACTTAGCAATTTCGAGGACGAAATTATTTTAAGTGGGGAAGAATGTAATGACCCGCATTATTCAGGGATATAATAATTAATTTATTTAATTATTTAAAAGGTGATTAAAAGGATTTCATGGTCGTTGAATTAAATAATGGTGAATATTTAATTAAACTAATAAATTAAATAATATATTTAATTAAACTAATAAATTAAATAATATATTTAATTCAGAAATAATAAAAAATATTGGAAATCATAATATTCTGTGAACTGGGTCATCCCTAGGATTTAATTCAGCTTAGTGTTGAATTATATTGACGAATATATTCAATCGACGTCAGTTTGAACGTATAATTATAATATAATTATATTCGAGCGTGTAACAACGCGGCAGTTCGCTATTTGTCGATTTGAACTTCAACTGAATATACAGGGTTCGTTTTAAATCGGATTTCTGTGAAACAAGAAACGTGTGGAGCCGGTGGAGTATATCTTTCTAGTGGAAGAGAAATATCGGGATTTCATCGTGTAGATTTTGAGTTATGTCCAAATCAAATTCTCAGAAATGCAGCGCCCTGACCATAACGATTTAATTATATTTTATATAACGATTTAAATAGAAATCGAACATCGATATAACTCTGACGATGTAATATCGAGTTGTAAATCCATATAGGAATATTCTGAAGCTGTACGATATTCCATGTGAATATAGACGTTAATATTTATTTTTAAATATTAAATTTAATTATATTTAAATATATTTATATATTTAAATAGGCTATTTAGAGCTTTAAAAATAGCCACTTTTGCAAATGAAGTCAGAATTCGACGAAACTAATTTTGTTGGATCCACAATGTCAAATTATTGTTAGATTTCAAGTTTGGTGATTTTTAGAGTCACTGTGTGGCCGTACGGATTTTTAGAGTGAAAAACAATCAATATTTCGATGGATAAAAATACGCTGTGTGAGCATATGGGGTCGGAATTCGACGAGACTAGTTTCGTTGGGACCGTAATGTCAAACTCTAGCGGTATGTCCAGTTTGGTGATTTTTGGGTATCGTGTGTGGTCACACCGATTTTTAGAACATAAATACACTACATAAACTCAATAAAATAAATAAAAATATCCACCCATTTTTCTTGGACAATATGGAGGCCACGCAGCCTGTATTCCCAGCCACAAGTGCCACCAACCAAGAACAGCCTATATAACCCGTATATCCCAAACACATCAAGAAAAATCAAAAACGAAAAATCAAAATCAAATGCAAGTGAAAGCTATAAAATCCTCAACATATATATTCGAGTTGATAATCGAACGCTCTTCGTTCTGGTGTAGAAAATAGGGAACTCGATTCCCGTTCTAAAGCTCGACGCGGACAACAGTACTTCTAGGGTTGGAATTATCTTGAGTTTGAAGAAGAATTGATCGAATCCATATTTGTATTTGATCTTGGGGTGGAAATTGGAGCTTAAGCGGAAAAGATGAGGTAGTTCAGTGGTAAAAACTGTCGTGGGTTTTCTGGTGTTCGGCGAGGAAGGAGTTCGACGCGACTTCAGGCAGGTGTTCGAGTTTAATTCTGGTGGTATGATGATGGAGCTCTTTCAAAGAGAAGTAGTGTGATGAAGTTGGTTTTGGGTTTGGTGGCAAAACAACGGAGGAAAGGAAAGGGGTGGTCAACGGTGAAATTGCGTGGAGTGGTGTTTGCTGGAGCTGGAGGATGTGTGTTGGGGAAGACGGGTTGAAAAGTGGTGGGTCTGGGTTTGTGATTGATGGGCCGGAAGGTATATAAGAAGGATAAAGCCCATTAGACTTAGTTATCCATGTTTTTATTTAAATTAAATCATGTATTAACTTCGTAATGCCGTATCTTGCCCGTACTAGGTCGGATTCGCAAACCGTAAGTTGCGTTGGGATCGTATAGACGGACACTACACCATGGAGCTAACTGGGAGTGAATCCGAGCTCGTTACAATTTATGGCGAAATAAATTGTCCGTCGCAGTCAAATAAACACAAACCGTTATTTAACGATTAACGTGCCAATGTGAGTAAAACTCACCAACTATGAACAGTTATATTTTTACAACTTATTCTTAGAACTGTTAAATATTGTCTTTTTGATTGTGTGTTGACTGTTTGATTGAACTGCTAGTCAGTTAGTGGAAATTATATATATATATGTATATATATATATATATACCATTAAATATTTACATGTTGATTCTGCTATCAGAATAATTCATATAAAAGTGAATTCGATGTTAATCATATTGTCTAACCTCTGTGATGCAGGTAAACAGGTTGGAGGAATCCAACTGGATTCCTCAACAGTTATTTTACTGTGATTTATATATTGTGATATATAATGTGATATATAATCTAGTGTTGATTATGTGTGGTTGGACGATATTTATCGTTGTTTGGTATTTTAAATACCATAAGAAATACCAGAATGTAGAAAAGGATATTTTCAAAAGTGTAATTTGGAAATAATTTATTTATATAAAATCACTGGATTATATATATAAAAGGAAAAAAAGGATTTTTATACAAGGAAATAATTATAAAATCAATAGAGTTAAAAGAATATATATTTGTAAATCAAATATAAGGAGAATATATTTGTAAATCAAATATAGAGCAAATATATTTGTACATCAAATATAAAGAGAAATATTTGTAAACCATTTTACAAATAGAATAGAGATAAAAAGGAAATATTGGTAGAACATTTACAAATAGATTAAATGGGATTATTTATTTATTTGGGAAATAAATAAAAGTAAAAGGGTTTATTTAGGAAATGAATAAAGGTATAAAGGATTTATTTAGGAAATAAATAAAGAGTCAAACTAAATGGAATAGAGGAGATATTTATTTGTTAGACTAAATAGAAGATAAAGGAGATATTTATTTGATAAATAAATAGGATTAAATCAAAGGAATATTTATTTGATAAATAAATAGGATTAAATCAAAAGGATATTTATTTGATAAATAAATATAACTAAATCAAAGGAATATTTAGAAGATGAATAGAAAATGGAAATCTGTTATTAATAGATAAATAGAAAGGATTAATTTATAAATAATAGTTTATAAATTAAATAAATATTTATCATTCGATAAATGGAATATATAAGTCTGAACATATATAGAGAAGAGATATTGGTTTCAACACCGATAGTTTTAAATAGAATATGTACCCAACACTTGTATAAGTGAAGTAACATTATTAAAGAGAACGTTTATAAAGTGAAGAACTGTTACTAAAAGTAAATCTTTATAAATGAATAAACGTTATCAAATAGGAGTTATTCGAATAAGAGAAATCGATTGGAGTTAGAGTTAACCAGTTAGAGTTAATCAGTTAGAGTTAACCAGTTGGAGTTAGAGTTGACCAGTTGAGTTATTCATATGGAATTAATCGAGTAGAGTTATCGAATATCACTTATTTGAAGTAGAATTATCGAATATAGTTTATTCGAGAGAAGAGTAATAGAATATAGTTTATTCAAGTGGAGAAAGCGAATATTGTTCATTTGAGTAGAGTTATCGAATATAGTGTATTCGAAAGAAGAGTAATCGAATGTAGTTTATTCGAGAGAAGAGTAATCGAATATAGTTATTCGAGTGGAGGAATCGAATACTGTTCATTTGAGAAGAGTTATCGAATATTATTTATTCGAAGAGGAGTTATCGAATATTGGTTATTCGAAGTGAGTTAATCCAAAGGAGTTAATCGAATATAGTTTATTCGAATAGAGTTAGAGAAGTTATCGAATATAGTTTATTCGATAGGAGTTAAGTGAATAAAGTTAATCCAAAGGAGTTAATCGAATAAAGTTAATTGAAAAGAGTTAATTGAATATAGTTATTCGAAAGAAAGGCTAAGTAAGGAAGTTAGTTAAAGAAATTTAAAGTGAACTTTGCCTATTTCAAGGTTAGAGATGTTGTTCAGTTAAGGTCTGAGAGGTAGTTCTACCCCCAACTTGGTTGGCTTCGTTTTTAACTAAGGAATGGTTAAGGTTCGGCAGTAAAGGATAGTAAAGTGAATTTAGTAATTAAAGAAAATGGTTGAGTTGGCATAGCGATGTTTTATCTAAACATCCGTCTAAGTCCAATGTAAGAGTTTTGGAAATGTTTTCCAATAAGAACCAGAAATGTTTTCTAATATAGAAAACAAGAAATGGAAATGTTTTCCAGTGTTAATAAATTTTATTTTCTAAATGTAGAAAATAGCTGTAACACCCCACGTCCATTAATGTCACTCACAAAGGGAATGCATTTACTTCCATGGAGGTTTTAAGTGAATATAGAACAGTAAAATTACAACAAGACAGATATAAAATAGTACTTGGAAATTCAAAAACTTTATTTCATTGTAGCAGAAGTCAAAACATGTTTGATTACATCATAACACCATATTCAATGTCAAGTACAATATCTATCTTGATAAAACAAGTACATAATCCCATTACATGAATAGCCATTAAAAAGAAAGATAACAAGCTGGACTTTACTTCAGCAGTCCAAGCTTTCCAGAAGATAAGCGATCCAACTAGACTCCACTAGAACTTGGCCCAACCTGCGGACCTGAAGGGAGAAAAAGGATGGAAAAGAGGGGGTCAGACATAAAGTCTGGTGAATATGATAATTCTACAATACTATTACCAAAATAACTGGACTAAGGCATAAGCTGGAAAACAAGAAAATGTCTATGAATAGCAGATTAAGGACATAGACAATCGCTAAAGGCAACGTTATAGGCGCTCCTAAATACTAAAGGATAAACACTATACTGCACCACACCTGTAACGACCCGTGTTTTTCGACCATTTGAATATGAATATTTAAATTAGTTTTAAATATTATATTGGAAATATTAATGGGATTAAATATTGAGTTCGTTATTAAAAACGAAGTTGAACGTTATAATTTATATATAATATAAAATCGAGTTCGGAAATGGTGCTGCAGTTCGCAGTATAAAGTTTTGAACTTCAACTGAGAATACAGGATTCGATATAAGTCGGATTTCTGTGAAACAAGACACGTTGGAGCCATATTGGCAATAGCTTTCATATGAAAGAGAAAAATCCAGATTTCGTGTTATAATTTGATATTTATGGCCAAATCAAATTTTAAAATAGTCGCTATGGAAAACCGTTGTTTAATTATAGGCCTTTAAAATAGCCGCTTTGCCAACGGACTCAGATTTCGACGAAACCAGTTTCATTAGAACCGTATCGTTAAATTATTGTCAGAAAATCAAATTGCGTGGAAAACCGATATCATATGTGACCACGGTAGCCATAAACGCCCAATCAAATTTTATAACGCGTATTTAAATAAATAAAAGGATACTTGAGTGTAACTTGAGCAGACGATCGAATTAGGCCACGAAACCAGTTCCGTTGAATTCGTATCGTCGATTAGAGTCAGGATAGATATATAGTTTGTTATTTTTGAAGCCTGTGAAATTTGGTGTTAAAAAGGGTAGTGCGGTGCGCGTTAAAATAGCCTACCGGGGCAAAAGTCTCAGAATGCGACGAAACTAGTGTCGTTGGGTTCGTATCGAAAAGTTATTATCGATGTTCGCTGTTTCAAGTGGATTTGATTTATCTGGTGACTGTGGAAAAATTTAACGTGTGTTCATTTCCGGTTTCATAAAGGAAAAATTTTCATACGAGCTCGGATTTCAACGAAACTTGTCCTATTAGATCCGGAATACTTTTTTACACCAAGAATAGCCTTTTTATCAGAAGACAGAGGTCGATGGTTGTTAGTTTCACGAGTTACTTTACGGTGAAGTTTGTTAAACAATATAATATTAAAATAAAAAAAATAAAAAGGACTCTACAGCGTGCTCTTCAATGTTTCAGCAGCGTGCCCTCCAATCAATTTAATAACCGTGCTTCTCAAGTCAGCTTATGTCTGTGCTCTCCAAGGCGTCTTAGCCGTGCTCCCCACGCCTGGTCTTCTTTAAATACTTGCAACCTAAACCCTCATTTGTCGGCAGAAAATCACTCATGCTTTTTCTTCAATCTCCGACCATCCATTCGCTTTAAATCGAACCCTATAACTAGAAGAAAAGACTGAGCTCAGCGAGCTCGACGAAGTGGACGACTACGATCGATTTCAGGGGACTATGATGGCTGGAAAGACAGCTCGAGTTGTCGGCGGTTTTGGCCTTTATTGGCGATGGGAGGGGTTGACTGGGAAGCGTCTCTTGGAGCAAGGACAAGTATAGGGGGGCCGCGATGACCTGCTCTTGCTTTTGAGCATGGATCTAAGCGAAACGCGAAGGGCTTGGGACCTGGGAGGATCTGTTCGCCGAGGGGTATCGGCTTCGAAGGGATCGCCGGTAGCTGATCAGGGTCCGGTGGGTTGTTGGGCCCGCAGCGGTGATGGAAGCGACCCGTACTGGGTTGATGCCGAACCTGGAAACGAGAGAAGCTGAACTTGTGAAACTGGGTACAATCATCAGGTTTCGAAAAACAAAAGGGTTCGGTTCCACGGTTTTAACAAACGTAATTATCATACTAAACCTAAACCGTTAATTATAATTATATTAAAACAAATTTTAGTGATTAGTGGTTAACCGAGTTATATTGGATTCCAGGAAGCTTTGTGTGGTTCAAAGTGAAAGAGCGAAAAGGAGTCATGGATCCCAAAATGGTATACTGCAGTAAAGGGATCAACGAACCAGAGATGACAACAATCGGCCTAACCTTTGATATTAAAAAGTAATTAAATTAATTTAATTATAATGAAGACAACTAATTGTTGTTCACAATCATGATAATTAACCTTAGTATAATACAGAATGCAGGGACGAGAAGCAAGAGGAATAAAACGAAGAAAATCTCATCAGCCTTGTTGACCGTGAACAATAAAGAATTAGTTGAATTAAACCAAATGAGTTGCGTAGGAACCGTGCTAATGAATACTACATTTTGGGAATGGACTGGAATAGAGCTGGGGACTGCTAGAGCATCTAGTGAAATTAAACATCTGTTTAATTTGACTAGAACTGACCGCTTGAACAACGAACGGAATCAAAGTGAGTTAAACTCACTTAGTTTTTCCCATTTATATTTTATATAAATTGGGTTTTTATTTTGTGTGCTCTGCTTGCCAATGGTTGACTGTTTTGCTAGTTATCTGCTTATCTGTTGATTTAACTGATGAAATTAAACTATGTTTAATTTCAGTGAAATACCAAATCGTTATTTTTAACGATTGATTCCAATAAAGGTAACTCACCTTGGTTGGTCACGTTTATTTATAAACGTGTTTAAATGGTTGAATTGTTTGAATTGCTTGTGGTTGATGTTGAATGGTTGCCATTTAGTGTTATCAGTTAAACAAAACTGAACCGTCTGATTTGAGATAACCATTTGAATACAGGGAAGAACAGGTTGGAGGGATCCAACCGGATTCCTCAAATGTATTATTTATTTTCATATGATCATATATGAACTGATCTGTTTGTGTGATTGATTTGATTGTTGATTATTGACTGAATATTCAACATATGTTGGTTTAAACCAATGAGCGATATTGGTTAAGTGTTTGGCAGAGTATGGCCTTTAAAACTAATCGAGTTATAAATATTTATTCACCGTCAGGTGAATCGATAGAGTTGAGGTTATAAAATTTATTTTATAACCAGAGTTAGATTTGAATTATATTATTTGAATAAAAGTTATTTAAGAAAAATAAATAAATATTTTATTTGTTTAAGACTTTGATTTGTTATGAATTTATTTTGCAAAGCAAATGCTGATGTTAAGCAGATTTACCAGTTGAAGAATAAGAAATGAATTAAATGGTTAAACCTTGAAAATTGTTTTGTAAATAAAACAAATAATTAAAATCTATTTAAATTAATCATATTTTTGATTAATTTAAAGCGAGGATTTGTTGAAATCGGTTAATGAGATAATCAAGTTTTTGAGTTAATTAAATCGGCCGTTTGAAATTATAATTGTTTATCAAGTTAATGTGTTTTGACTAAAATAGTTAAATGAATATTGTTTGAATTTAAATAAGGATTTAAAAGGGATTTAATAATTAATTTAGTTAATAAAGGGATTAACTACTAAAGTAGTTAATGTTTGAAATAAGTTATTATTTTAATTAATGATGAATTTAGGAATATATTTTTAAATGGGAATTCATTTAAAAAGTTACCGAATGTGAGATGCAAGCCAATTGAATGGTGAAAGGAAATAAACGTACTCAATTATATGAATTAAGTGAAGGGAGATTACGATAAAAAGGGTTTATTATAAACCAGAGGTTTTAAGTGAGATTCAAAGTGTAAAGCGTTAACTTTACATTAACGTTACGTGAGAGTGAAATCAAGTAAAAATGGGACAAGGGAAATAAGATCTCCAAAGTGGATAAGGGTTGAGAATAATTGAAAGGAGATCGGTAGAAAGTGAAATTTGGGGATAAAGAAATGGGTCATAAGATTGTATAAATAAACCCAATTTATAAATGGGATTTGTTTTGAGACTGGAGTGGAATTTTGGTGTTGGATTACAACTGACATTTATCTGAAGATTTGAACGTTGTTGATCAAGGTCTGAGAGGTAATTAAAATACCCCAACTTGAACAACATCAGGATTATCTGAAGATAGTATTAGTTGGTAATCGTAAGAGACGTTAGTGGATATGTTTTGAAAATCTAAACAGCAATTTTAGCGCTGTTGTTATAATATATGTTTTGTAAATCTAATATAGTGATTGTAGCGCTTTTGCTATAGTAAATGGATGGTAAACCTAAACAGCGATTATAGCGCTGTTGTTTTGTAAATCTAAATAGTAATTATAACACTATTGTTATAACATATGTGTTATAAATTTCTTTGTTAAAACTAATGGATTTCCGAATTTAAAAGATGATTTGAAAGAAGATTTAAGTGGGTAATTGAATATAGTTATTCGAGATAGAATTAGCCAAACATAATTATTCGGCTAAGTTGCCATTGCGTACGACTGCTAGCGTAATTCGCAGGGCTGCAGATAGCCTACGGCGGTCGGATGTTTCCTGAGGGAATCAGGCGTAACCATTGTGATCACTGCGATCTAGAGTCAAGCGAATGGATTTAAGTCGAGTATTAGTTAATCGATAGGAGTTGAATAAGTCGAGTTAATCAGTTAGAGTTGACCAGCTAAAGTTAATCAATTTGAGTTAATCCATTAGAATTAAATTGAATTAGAGTTATTCAAATATCGTATTTTCAATATTAAAGAGTTAGAAGTTTTATTTAACAGAAGTGAACTAGTCTGATTTAAATGTAAAGGCCAAGTGATGCTGAATACTGAACCAGTGAACTCATTGGAGTGTCATGATTGAAACACTGTATACTTTGATAGTTAAAACACCGACTATCAAATCTTTCCAATACGATTGTTGGTACGGAAAGACCGGGATCGAATTTATTCGAAAACCATTCCGACCAACAAATACGTGAAGATATCAGAAGATGATCGAGATGGAGCATTGAAGACCATGGATTTTCACAAACGGAAGAACCACTAATATTCTCTGCCTGGCAAGCAGAGATAAGCTGTGATTCTGTCGTAGTTGGAATCTACGGGGTTGCAAGGACTACTCGCTACTGATCCATGGGGTGATTCCTATATGGATGCAGTAGGAGAGTGCCTTCGGTTCATCCTGTTCCTGGATGACTTGTATGGACGAGTGTCTGACAGAGTATTTCTAAAGGATCACGTACATTGACTTCTTCAAACGTACGATAGTTGTTGGCAGGGAATTGCCATTCTCTAGCTTCCAGCTAGAGTATTTTTGTGGACGTCAATTAGTGATATCTGACGGATCTGACGATGTGGCATTCAAAGTGAATGATGACCAGATGTTCAGAAGTATTCTGACCTCAAGCCTCATCAACCGGGAAATGACAAAAATCGGGCAGGCAGCATGGCTATGTGGGTCGCTCCCATTAGGGTGTATAATCACCTATCTAGAGGAAATCCTATTGTTTCTTAAATCTATGTTTCGATGCTGTCCCTTTTCGGGAGACGGTTGCTGATCCCAACCGTCGGTGATATACATTCGATACTCTCAAGCGAAATGAGGGGTCGGTCATGTGAGGGCCGGGTTGCAAGAAGTTCTTGTTGAATCCAGTGTATTCGTCTCTACAGATACACTATCGGCAGGTGGTCCCATACCTTGTCAAGTTTGGAATCCAATCTCCAATAAGCACCTGCGGTTTTGTTTGTATACTATATATGTGGAGCGTGAGATGCAAGCGATCCACTAGATTCTATTTACTTGTATTTAGACATTATTATAATATCAGACAAGATATTGGTTTCAAAAATGTTTTGGGTTATCGTAAGGTAAAAACCGTCCGTGTTTATGTGTGGATTTGGTCTTACGATTATCCTTTTCTTTTGAAAAGATTTTGAACTTTAAAATCATGATTGGATGGTTCACCCTTATTACTGTGCGAGTTTATCTCACTCTGGTTCACCAGACTGACCCGGTGTTTTGTAAATGCTCGGGTTAGACCGGGTTGTACAGGTTCAGGTTATCGACTGCTATGAAGAGACGAGCTGGAGTTGTTCGGACGTATGATATTACTACTATTCCGCTGTGTGTTGTATATGGAAACAGGCTATTATAACTGTCCCAGGGTATGATGTACTCTGATACTGTAAGTATTTTAAAGCTTTCAATAAAGATTATTTCTGTATTATATTTTGTTCCGCTGCGATGTGAGACTCTGTGTGGTGTTTTTCTTCTTCTTCTATTCAATATTTCTACCTTATCTATCCTCACCCTCTAATTTCTTTCTATTAATGATCTGGAATGTTCGATGTCTGAATGGTCAACACGGTAGTTTGATGTTGATTTTCGGAGTCGAAAATCCCGGTTCGTTACAACACCAGTCACCCTAAAGATTCATCCCACTTAGCTTCACTTAGAAACTTTCCCAATGGCTTTACGTACCCCTAGCTGACTACATAGGTGCCGCCTGCCCCTATCTCCACTAGGTGTACCCTACTTCCCATTATTCGATCGGCTCCCTAACTCGTAGATACCCGTGCTGGCCCCACAGTGGGGTGTATCACTCCCCTAAAGTGGCAACCTGACACAACGGACATGCACGGCTTATACCTACACGATGCAACAACGTCTTACCTACCAGCCCGGGTCCACACACGCATATGAAACCCGTTGGACTTGCGTTGCCACCGCTCCCTGTTTTGGCCTCTTATATTCAAACCCAGTATGCGTGTCCCGTCCTCGACTTGGGTCGAGCCCACAAAGATACGTTTTGGGATACTGGTTGAAATGGGCCCCCACTATTTACCACAAGCATTCCACCTAAGCTTGTCCCCATTAGTCCATCCCACTTAACCCACTTAGTCATGTTCATTTACATGTGTGTTTGGTTAAGTCTAATCGTATTTCAAATGCCTCTAAAGGCAACCACCAGATTCCTCATGCCACCCAAGACACCTACTTAACCCCCATGTCCCACCTTACATGATTATCTGGTTAAGTATTTCTTAGTTCATTAAGGCCATAACCTCATAAAGACCTCTCACATTAGACTGGCATTTATGGCAGCTGGATTTGCCGGGCGGGTCCGGGCAGTCTTACAACATAAAAGAGTCTAACCTCGTGTCTTTACAACTGTTATGCTTTAGTTTGGGCCTAGGACCTCTCACATTGGGCCGACATTTGTGACTACTGGATTTGCCGGGCGGATCCGGGCAGGTTTACATCACAAACGGGTCCAACCTCGTGTCCTAAGCATTGATTATTAATAATAATCCACTTTCCCCCAATTTTAATAATTCCCTACTTGAATTATTAATTACTTCAAATTTTTAACAATGTCCATAATTGACTCAATTATGGACATCCATTCATGGTATGCAAAATCTTACAAAATTGCACCCAATTTATTAATTCCTAATATTACCCCTACCCCACGTTTGAACGTTTATTCGCAAAATATATGTTAGACTCGAATAGCCTAACTCATAGCATAAAAGAGATTATCATAATAACAACATGTATATGTGACCAAATGAATCATAATAAGGGGTGAAACTTGCATATGTCCAACTTGCATAGATTATACATGTCATGGACCTAAAGGTGTCAACTTGTTCAAAATTCACCTAATATAATCTCAATCAATTTTCATAAACTTACATATGAACATGTGTGAATCAACATCATCTAATTTTTTAACAACATGGTTTTATATGGGTACACCTAACTCAATAGGCAAATTCCCATAATCAAGTTTTATTTAATTATAGTTTCAAGTTTATGGGTACACCTAACCTAATAGGCAAATTCCCATAAACAAGATCCATTTAAATTAAGAAAAAAAAACATAACTTTAAGCATGATCCAACAGCATGATTTTTCAACATAATATAGCATGATTTATAACATGGCATAGTATGATAGTATAACATAGCTTGACATGATTCTCAACATAGCACGACATAGCATAAGAGAATTTACAACATAGCATGACATAGCATATATAATTTACATCATACGACAACATAATAACATAATAAGAGATCCACAATATATAGAATTTACAATTACAAATCACATCACTTTCTTGTGATCCATTCATAACTGAGTCAAATTAGTTTGTAATAGTCTTGTGAGAATCATCATACTCACCAACAAAAGAAAAGAATTAGAGAAAGAGAGATCTTTTGATTTGATTTGTGTAGATTTAGTTGTAGATGATTAGGCTTCCTCTTCTTAGTTTGTGATGGCTACGCTGAACTCCATGGCAGCAGCATGACGGTAGCTTCTCTAATTTTACAAGTGATTTAGATTTAGGGTCTACCCACTTATTTATAGATTTTAGAATGCATTTAGGCCATTAGATTTAACCTAGAAATAACCGCAGCCGTTCAGACAAGATGGGGTTTATCTTGTTGACTCAGCAATGAGTCAGAAGTGACTCAGCAAACACTCAGCAATATATATATATATATATATATATATATATATATTCTACAATGTACACATTAGATACATCCTCCCCTTTTACACACTTATTATTGTTTTTATATACATATTAGATACATCCCCTCTCTTACACACTTATTAATATTTTTATATTCATATTAGATACATCCCCTCTCTTACACACTTATTAATATTATTATATTCATATTAGATACATCCCCTCTCTTACACACTTTTATATTCATATTAGATACATCCCCTCTCTTACACACTTTTATATTCATATTAGATACATCCCCCCTCTTACTCACTTATTAATATTTTAGCAACTTTAGTGTTAATAGAAAATTCGGGGTGTTACATTCTCCCCTCCTTTTAGGATTTCATCCCCGAAATCTTCAAGTCTGGAAGAATGTATATCCTACCATCCAAACGTCCATCTACTCATCCATCATACACAGGCATCCATTGTCCTTACAGACTTCTAATGCTTTCATGTTTAAATGCACAGTGTGTGTATATGTCCGTATCTAATGCAAAATCAGGCGGTCCACTGATTCAGTTGACCTCCTTAATGCAACTATGATCGTGCCATGCATCCATTATGTATGCAAAAGATTCTTAATGCTACATAATACTTCTATATGCGTGCACAACCATCATCTGAATGCAGCATCCACATGATAATACAACCATCGTTCATCCATTTTACTAAATACATCCATATATATGCAATATGCAATATGTAGTGACTGAGCCGATCTAGTGCCTAAAGTGTGTGTATATATGCATCCACGAGCAACCACTAGCAAACACTTGCATCCATTTTGCATCCATCATACATAACATGTCTCAAACACATGTTTCAACCATAGGATTATCCTAACTAAAGGTCAAAGATACTAATGAGAGGACATACTAAAGATAAGATAAGATAAGCTAAGCGATAAAGGAGAAATTAAACGACAAACCCTCAAAAAGAAAAGGGTACAACGAACGCATCTTCTCTTCTGTCTCCCAAGTTGCGTTGCTCTCATCATCTCCCCATTGCACTTTGACCAGTCTGACCTCTCGATTCCTCAACTTTTTGATCTCCGACCCAAGAATGCATGTAGGAGCTCGTCTAATTGTTGCATCATGCTCTATTTCCACCTCTTTAAGCAAGCTCGGCTCTACCACCTCCGCGGTCTTGTGCAAACACTTCCTCAAATGTGATACATGGAATACGTCGTGTACTCCACTAAGTTTCTCAGGAAACTCCACCATATATGCCATCTTCCCAGTCCTGTTTTTTACAGGAAACGGCCCTACAAACCTTGGTGCTAATTTCCCCACGGACCCAAAGCGAACAACATTCTGTAACGGAGATACTTTGATAAAAACCATGTCCCCAATGTCAAACTCAAGATCTGTCCTCCTCTTATCAGCATACGATTTTTTCCTATCTTGTGCTGCTTTCATCCTCCTTCGAATCAACTCAATCTTCTCCGAGGTTTCCCTAACCATATCGGGCCCAAGTAGGATTTTATCGGTAGATTCCCACCAACATGTAGGCGAACGGCAAGGCCTTCCATAAAGAGCTTCGAAAGGTGCCATGCCAATACTAGACTGAAAGCTATTGTTATATGCGAATTCTACTAACGGAAGGTGCTCTTCCCATGTACCCCCAAAGTCTAGGATACAAAGCCTTAAAAGATCCTCTAGAATGCGATTCACCCTCTCGGTCTGGCCGTCTGTCTGAGGATGATATGCGGTGCTCAAACATAGCTGAGTCCCTACCGCCTCTTGTAAACTCTTCCAAAATTCGCTAGTAAAGATGGGGTCACGGTCGCTTACTATACTAGAAGGAATACCGTGCAAACGAACTATCTCCTTAATGTATACAGAAGCCAACCACAGAGCAGTCCTCTTACTTTTCACGGGAATAAAATGGGCGCTTTTAGTAAGTCTATCTACTATAACCCAAATCCCCGTGTTACCCTTCCTTGATCTTGGTAATCCATCCACAAAATCCATTGAGATGCTTTCCCATTTCCATAGTGGAACTTCTAATGGGTGAAGCAACCCACCGGGTTTCTTTTGTTCTACTTTAACTCGTTGGCACACCAAGCATCTAGCGACGTACTCGGCCACATCCTTTTTCATACCGGCCCAAAAGAAAACCCGCTTCATATCTTTGTACATCTTATCCCCGCCGGGATGAATGGTCATTTTTGAGCGATGAGCATCATCAAGAATGGCCTTCCTTAAGTCTTCGTCTTGCGGTACACAAAGTCTATTATCCCTTCGTAACCAACCCTTATCGTCTAGGGTATACCTACGAAGATGGCTTGACGACTCCCCCCCTTTGAGCTTTTCTACTATCTCAACCAACCGTGGGTCGTCTCGCTGTGCCTCACCAACCCGTCCTAGAAGTGTAGGTCTAACCTCCAAGGATGCTAACAGACCGGGTACTAAGTCAACGGAGGGTCTAAAGTCAAACATAGAGATGAATTCTAAGCTTTGTCGTTCAACAAACAACGGACTCAAGGACAACCTTTTCCTACTTAAGGCGTCTGCCACCACGTTACCCTTGCCCGGGGTATATGCTATTTCAAAATCGTAGGAGGCTAAGAATTCCATCCACCGTTGCTGCCTTAAATTCAAATCCTTCTGAGAGAATAAGTATTTTAATGATTTGTGGTCAGTGAACAGTTCGAATTTCTCACCAAGAAGATAGTGACGCCAAGACTTAAGCGCGAAAACAATTGCGGCTAGCTCTAAGTCATGCGTGGGGTAATTCTTTTCATGAACCCTCAACTGCCTTCCACCATAGGCTATTACTCTTCCCTCTTGCATGAGGACCGCGCCAAGTCCCGTCCCACAAGCATCAGTATAGATGGTAAACGGTTTATTCCCGTCTGGCAGCACTAAGACTGGGGCTGAAGTTAAGGCTCTCTTTAAACGTTGGAACGCATCATCGCAATCTTTGTCCCACGTAAAAACCAGGTTCTTCTTCGTTAACCGTGTTAATGGAGCTGATATTTTTGCGAAGTCTTTGATAAACTTCCTATAATAGCCAGCCAACCCCAAGAAACTTCTTACTTCGGTTGCATTTTTAGGGACCTTCCAATCTTGGATGGCCACCACCTTTACGGGATCCACTGCTATCCCTTCTTTGGAAACCACGTGCCCTAAGAACCGTACTTCCTTCCTCCAGAAGTGACACTTAGAAAATTTTGCCTTAAGGTTATGTGCTCGAAGGGTTTCCAACAATTCCCTAAGATGTAGGGAGTGCTCTTCTTTATTCTTAGAAAAGACTAAGATGTCATCCACAACGACTACCACGAATTTGTTAAGGTATTCCCTAAACACCCTACTCATCAAATCAACAAAATATGCAGGGGCGTTTGTCAAACCAAAGGGCATCACTAGCCATTCATAGAATCCGTCAGGAGTCCTAAAAGCAGTCTTATCTATACTATCCTCAGCCACTCTCAGTTGATGAAAGCCAGTGGCTAAGTCCAACTGCGAAAACACTGAGGCGCCAACTAACTGATCAAAGAGATCGTCAATCCTCGGCAGTGGGTGTCGGTTCTTTTTAGTAAGCTTGTTTAGTTCTCTATAGTCCATACAAAGTCTAAGAGACCCATCCGCCTTTGTGGCAAAAACTACTGGAGCACCCCACTCCGATATACTACGTCTTATGAACCCCTTCTCAAGCAACTCCTTTACTTGCTTATTGAGTTCCCTCCTTTCACGAGGAGCCATGTGGCGCACTGGCAAAGATACGGGTTTAGCATTATCCACAAGATAAATTCGAAAGTCTATCTCCCGCTTTGGAGGTAAGCCCTTCACCTCCTCAAACACATCCGGATATTCCCGGACCACTTCTACCGATCGCAGGTTCTCTACAGACGCGTCAAGCGATTCAAGATAACTTAGCATAACGGAATTTATGGGATTACAAAAGATGTCGAGAGCATTACCAAGGCGAGTCACAAGCCTAACTACTCTCCTTTCACAATCAAGAATGGCCCTATTTCTAGACAACCAATCCATTCCTAAAATTAGCCCATAGCCCGTGAAGCCCAATACATAAGCATCACATCTAAATTCAACGCTAAGTATAGAGATTTTCAAATCCAAACATATCATGGTCAAATGAGCCGAACCCCCAATTGGATTTGAAACGACCAAGGGATCCTCTACTAAACTGGTGTTCAAGTGCAGTGATTCAACTAATGATGCAGAGATAAACGAATGAGATGCGCCAGAATCGAATAAGGTACGGACAGGATGATCAAACAGAAAAACTAAGCTTTCAACAGAAATTGTTCTACCTCTTTCTTGCAGCGGTGGGGCCGCAATAGCCTGAACTTGCCCCCTTGCCTGCCCTGGTGCCATAAGAGCCTGCACCTGTCCTCCCGAGGTAGACCATGCCCTCTGCCCCTTCTTTGGACAGTCCTTCACTAAATGTCCCGCATCTCCACAATGAAAACAACCAGTCTTCTTTTTCTTTCTACAATCTTTGCTGAGATGGCCAAGCGTCCCACAATTGAAGCATTTCTTCTTCCCTTTGCCATTATTGTTTTTACCACCCTTCTTATTTTGCTGTTGGGGTTTCTTCTGATCCCCTTTCTTTTCAACTGCCTTATCCTCATGCATAAGTGCCATTTCTACTAGCTTTTCAAAGGTGGCTCCCATAGGGATGTGGGTCATAGCCAACCCTTGCAACGGTTCATTCAAGCCTCTAACGAACCTCAAAGCTTTCTTCTCTGGCGTGTTCACCAACTCCAAGCCAAACCTTGCTAACTGATTAAATTTATTGACATATTCCTTTACTGATGATCTCCCTTGCTTTAGTGCCAGGAATTTTTCCATATTTAAGTTCTCCTCTGCCCTTGAAAGAAACTTTGCCTCAAACCTTCGTCTGAAATCCGCCCATGAATCAATTGGACGTTCCCCGTTAGTGACCTCCCACCAAAACGAGGCCTCTCCCTTCATTAACCAAGCAGCTAAACGGACTTTCCTCCCATCTTCCACTTCAAAGATATCCAACAATTCCTCAGTCTCCTTAAGCCAATCTATGGCCTCCACAAACGTCTCAGTCCCTTGAAAAGTTTTTCCTCCCATAGCCTTGAATTCCTTGCACGTCTTTGCAAAAGTGTCAACACGAGGAGGAGGAGGAGGAGGAGGAGGAGGAATGGGTGCAACTAGGGGTGGAGGAGTATCCGCTGGGCCTGCAGTGGTGGCCCTAGCCTCCAAGTATCTCCTAAACCACCCTGGAATCGTCACGCCTTCTGGGAGATTAAGATCTTCAGCCATGCTGAAACGAAAAAGGAAAGATTCAAAATGGAGAATTCGAAAGATAAAGATAAGGATGTGGCTATTTGGGATTATGTTTTTTCATAAAAACTCTCTTTAAATAACATGTTTTTTTTTTTGAAAGCACTTCTTCCAAAAATACTTTAGAACAAAAATATTTTTCTAAAAAAAAAAAATTTATCTGTTCTGGTAACCTTATGCTCTGATACCACGTGTAACACCCCACGTCCATTAATGTCACTCACAAAGGGAATGCATTAACTTCCATGGAGGTTTTAAGTGAATATAGAACAGTAAAATTACAACAAGACAGATATAAAATAGTACTTGGAAATTCAAAAACTTTATTTCATTGTAGCAGAAGTCAAAACATGTTTGATTACATCATAACACCATATTCAATGTCAAGTACAATATCTATCTTGATAAAACAAGTACATAATCCCATTACATGAATAGCCATTAAAAAGAAAGATAACAAGCTGGACTTTACTTCAGCAGTCCAAGCTTTCCAGAAGATAAGCGATCCAACTGGACTCCACTAGAACTTGGCCCAACCTGCGGACCTGAAGGGAGAAAAAGGATGGAAAAGAGGGGGTCAGACATAAAGTCTGGTGAATATGATAATTCTACAATACTATTACCAAAATAACTGGACTAAGGCATAAGCTGGAAAACAAGAAAATGTCTATGAAGAGCAGATTAAGGACATAGACAATCGCTAAAGGCAACGTTATAGGCGCTCCTAAATACTAAAGGATAAACACTATACTGCACCACACCAGTCACCCTAAAGATTCATCCCACTTAGCTTCACTTAGAAACTTTCCCAATGGCTTTACGTACCCCTAGCTGACTACATAGGTGCCGCCTGCCCCTATCTCCACTAGGTGTACCCTACTTCCCATTATTCGATCGGCTCCCTAACTCGTAGATACCCGTGCTGGCCCCACAGTGGGGTGTATCACTCCCCTAAAGTGGCAACCTGATACAACGGACATGCACGGCTTATACCTACACGATGCAACAACGTCTTAGCTACCAGCCCGGGTCCACACACGCATATGAAACCCGTTGGACTTGCGTTGCCACCGCTCCCTGTTTTGGCCTCTTATAGTCAAACCCAGTATGCGTGTCCCGTCCTCGACTTGGGTCGAGCCCACAAAGATACGTTTTGGGATACTGGTTGAAATGGGCCCCCACTATTTATCACAAGCATTCCACCTAAGCTTGTCCCCATTAGTCCATCCCACTTAACCCACTTAGTCATGTTCATCTACATGTGTGTTTGGTTAAGTCTAATCGTATTTCAAATGCCTCTAAAGGCAACCACCAGATTCCTCATGCCACCCAAGGCACCTACTTAACCCCCATGTCCCACCTTACATGATTATCTGGTTAAGTATTTCTTAGTTCATTAAGGCCATAACCTCATAAAGACCTCTCACATTAGACTGGCATTTATGGCAGCTGGATTTGCCGGGCGGGTCCGGGCAGTCTTACACCATAAAAGAGTCTAACCTCGTGTCTTTACAACTGTTATGCTTTATTTTGGGCCTAGGACCTCTCACATTGGGCCGACATTTGTGACTACTGGATTTGCCGGGCGGGTCCGGGCAGGTTTACATCACAAACGGGTCCAACCTCGTGTCCTAAGCATTGATTATTAATAATAATCCACTTTCCCCCAATTTTAATAATTCCCTACTTGAATTATTAATTACTTCAAAATTTTAACAATGTCCATAATTGACTCAATTATGGACATCCATTCATGGTATGCAAAATCTTACAAAATTGCACCCAATTTATTAATTCCTAATATTACCCCTACCCCACGTTTGAACGTTTATTCGCAAAATATATGTTAGACTCGAATAGCCTAACTCATAGCATAAAAGAGATTATCATAATAACAACATGTATATGTGATCAAATGAATCATAATAAGGGGTGAAACTTGCATATGTCCAACTTGCATAGATTATACATGTCATGGAACTAAAGGCGTCAACTTGTTCAAAATTCACCTAATATAATCTCAATCAATTTTCATAAACTTACATATGAACATGTGTGAATCAACATCATCTAATTTTTTAACAACATGGTTTTATATGGGTACACCTAACTCAATAGGCAAATTCCCATAATCAAGTTTTATTTAATTATAGTTTCAAGTTTATGGGTACACCTAACCTAATAGGCAAATTCCCATAAACAAGATCCATTTAAATTAAGAAAAAAAAACATAACTTTAAGCATGATCCAACAGCATGATTTTTCAACATAATATAGCATGATTTATAACATGGCATAGTATGATATATAACATAGCTTGACATGATTCTCAACATAGCACGACATAGCATAAGAGAATTTACAACATAGCATGACATAGCATATATAATTTACATCATACGACAACATAATAACATAATAAGAGATCCATAATATATAGAATTTACAATTACAAATCACATCACTTTCTTGTGATCCATTCATAACTGAGTCAAATTAGTTTGTAATAGTCTTGTGAGAATCATCATACTCACCAACAAAAGAAAAGAATTAGAGAAAGTGATATCTTTTGATTTGATTTGTGTAGATTTAGTTGTAGATGATTAGGCTTCCTCTTCTTAGTTTGTGACGGCTACGCTGAACTCCATGGCAGCAGCATGACGGTAGCTTCTCTAATTTTACAAGTGATTTAGGTTTAGGGTCTACCCACTTATTTATAGATTTTAGAATGCATTTAGGCCATTAGATTTAACCTAGAAATAACCGCAGCCGTTCAGACAAGATGGGGTTTATCTTGTTGACTCAGCAGTGAGTCAGAAGTGACTCAGCAATGGGATTTTTCGATGTTTGGTTATCGACATCGAGTTTATGTCGATAACCAAAGTCGCTAAAAATCCGGGTCGTTACAATATATTTAAAGGGGCAGGTTCGAGAGCACCCCAAACAGTGCAGCACCCCAAAAGACCCTCAACCACAACCAAGTATTTCACACTCTCTCTCCTTCCACTCATTCTCACTTCCCACTCACATTCTTTAATATAAATGAGTGGTTGTGGTTCGGGTGCAAATTGGGGGCTGAAATTCAGGGGGGCTACATGATCCTATCCATATATTATTTAATTTATTTAATTCTAAAAATGGTTGTTTTAACAACCGGACTCCAAATTGAACCCAATGAGTGTCGGCCCTAGCTAAACACCCCCATTCCGGACACAACGGAATATGTTTCGTAAGCCCATTCGACTGTTTCTGACAATCTCTCTTCAGTTAAAATATAAAACATTCAATATTATATTTGAACGTACATTTTAATTTACCGGGGTCACATACTGATTCCAACAATTCCAGAAAAATAAATCTAGCTATGTTTAGATGATACGGTCCTAACAAAATTTTTTCATCGAATTTGGAGACCATTTGAAAAATGGCCATTTTCTGGTTGATCCAATTCAAACTGAAATTACCAAACGCATTTTAATTTACATGCTCATATTAATTCCAAAAATTATGGAATTTTAAACCTAGCAATATTTTGACATTTCGGATCCAGCCAAAGTGGTTTCGTCGAAAACGGAGATCGTTTGCGCAATTGCTATTTTTAAGGGCTTTGTTGTTATTTAAAAATGGAATTTTTAAATTTTGTCCAAATTTCTTAAAATAAATTTTTTAAATTGGTTCTGATTTTCTAGGTTGTTACAAATTTATTCATTGGAAAATTAGGGTTATTTTAAGACCCCTTTTTTTCAATCCAATTTATTATTTCTAAAAATAATTGGATTATTATTCTAGTTACTAACTAGTTCATTTCGATAAAAATAGATTTTTATCTTTTCGAACTTGGAATTTTTCATCCAAAATCTTTCCAAATCATTTATTATGATTTTACACAATTTTCCATATTTTTAATAATTTTTATAAGGCCCTTGCGTCGGTTTCCAATAACTGCCACTGAACTGCATCAATAGCGACCTTTTCTGAATTGATTTGGACATATCTCAAAATCTAACCGTTAGATTTCAAATCTCTTATATTCATTGGAAAACTCTTTTCGATGCAAACCCAACGGTTCTGGTTTTAGAAGAATCTGATGGTTGGATTCATTGTTATCACGTCGACGACTAGTCGACATGTTGGTCTCTGGAGTTCGACGATGATCGACTTATTGATTTCGACGGTAATGGGCCCGAAAACCCTAATTGGCCCAGAAACCCTAATTTTCGGTAGTAATAAAAATAGATCGATGTTTTACTGATCGATATTTTACCTCGACATTGATAGTTTTCCTGGAGAGAAACCCTAATTTTTTGGATCGACAGCTGCTCCTGCTCGCTGCTCCTCTTCGGCTCCTCCTCGCTGCTCCTCCTCGTTGTTCCTTGCTGCCAGGTATCGATATTTTAATAGCGAGTTGGTCCTTCTTAGAATAAATAGTTAGAAAGACTTTAGTAAACAACAGTCAAATGTTTTACTGTATTTATCATTAGATTAATTAAAACTAAATTATACATATGAATTTTATTCCTTTCTACAAATTCATTGTGACAACTGGGTAATACTCTGCAATTTTATTTCTCACTACTATTGGTATGACATTCACTTTTATTAATTTCACTAAAAAAATTATCATCTATTTTTAACGAGTTAAAATTTCTATATTATAGCTTGTTACTGTTAATAATTATATGTTAATATATATACTTTTATTCAAAATTAACTGATTTGTTTTTAATTACATATACATCAGTTGAAATGGAAAGTAACACTGAAAATAATTGGCAAGCAATGCCAGTGTTGAAGAAGGAGATGGAGATGATATTAAGATAGATGATTTTGCTTGAGTTCATACTCATTTTACGATCAATTATGGATATTATTGGTACTATTATGTTGTGACTAGGATCTATTATGGATATTTGTTGAATTTGTACTTATTATTATGTTATCTTTGTTGATTTTCATCTTATTATAAATTTATAATTATATCTAATTATATTATATATTTAAGTCTAAAAAATATATATAAAAAAGACTTGTCGACTAGTCATGACTAGTCAGACGACTTGTTGACTAGTCTTCTAGACGGTAGTGGCTCGAGTTGGCTCGACTTGGCGTTGAGATAACCTTGGTCGGATCTCCCTTTACGTGAATTTGAAGTCAATGGCCGAAATTCGCGAACGATCGCTGCGCGGCACGTTCTATTCAGGCCATTATAATATATATATATATATATATACACACACACACACAATATTTCTTCGATTTCTATTTAAAACGTATTTTAAAACATTTATAAATTCGTTTTAAAACGATTTCAACTTCCTTTTCAATTTTACATCAAAATTGAATATTCCATTACATGGCAATTTTATACCATGCATATATATGTTAAAAATTTATATTTTTAACAATCCAATAATTATTCCATATCACGACAATTTTATGTATCTCATATATTGTAATAACCCGGAAATCCGAGCCAATTTAAAAATTTTATTTTGGCAATTTTAGCGAATTTTGATTATTTAAAATGAATTATTTTAAATAATAACGACGAGAAATTTATTTTGAATAGAATTAGAACATATATATTTATATAGCTCGACGTTAGAATATAAGTATTTATTTATAATTGTAAAAGGAATTGGAAATGGCGCGGTAGTTTGAAAATTCGATTTCAAAGTTCAAATGAACGTGCAGGATTCAAAATAAATCGGATTTTAGCGAAACCAAAAATATTAGAATCTATTTGAGAATATCTTTCCAACGAATCTGAAGAATCGAAATTTCATAGCGGGAATCAAAAGTTATGCCCAGTTGAAAATTCAGAATAGTCGCTATGGAATTCTGGCCCTTATAAATGGAAATTTTGCAAACGACCTCGGTTTTCGACGAAACCACTTTTGTTGGATCCGTGATGTCAAGTTATTGCAAGGTTTCAAAATTCGTAATTTTTTGAATCAATATGTGAGCGTGGCAAAGGAAAATGCATTTGACCAGTTTCAGTTGATTTTAATCGACTGGAAAATGGCCATTTTTCAAACGGTCTCAGAATTTGACGAAACTTGTTTTGTTAGGATCGTATCGTCAATACGAAGCTAGAAAATATTTTAGAGAATTTTTAGAGTTCATATGTGGCCCCAATAAATTGAAATGTGCGTTCAAATTCAATATATATAGTTATATTTTGATTTTGACGAAAACTGATCGGAACGATCGAATCAGCTTACGATACATATTCCATTGTGTTCGGAATGAGGGTACTTAGCTAGGGACGACAATCGGTGGGTTTGATTTCGAGATCGAAAATAAAAGTTGCTTTTTTCTAAATTTAATAATAAATATATATTTATATAAAGACCCCCCCCCCCCCCCCCCCCGCCCGTTTCTTTCATTCGAGAAAGGAAGAAAAAAACCGCAACAGATCTAAACCCGTCGCCCCTGCCTCATCGACCGCCGATCACCTCGCGCCGCCCTCCCCTGTCACCGCGCTGCCCTCCAGCGCCTCCCCCGCCTTTTCCTCCTCCTCCCTTCTCTCCGTTCCCACTCTGAAACCCGAAAACCCCCAACCCCTTCAGCCAAATCGACGCTCCCCCTCCACCACAGTCAGACCGCCACCCTCAGACATCTCCCACCGCCTGCCGCGCCCACCCTCAGCCACCATCTCTGGCCGACCACCCTCCTCCATTTGAAAAGGTGATTTTTACTCTATTTTATTTTATTTATTTCGTTTGAATAGATTTTAGTGGTTAAATAAAATCAGTTTTATAGATATCATGACATCGATAAACATATATGATTTATATATATATATATATTTAGAGTATAAAGAAATGATTTTTATATAGTAGAAATAATAAAGATACGATTTTTATATAGTAGAAATAATAAAGGTGCAATTTTTATATAGTAGAAATAATAAAGATGCGATTTTTGTATAAGTAGAAAGATATGATTTTGAAAAATATAAAGTAGTGATTTTTGTGTATGGAGATTTGATGTAGAAATATGGTTTTCATGTATATAGTTTCAAAATAAAAATATTGTCTTTATATAGAGAATAGCGTGATAAAAATATAATCTTTATTATATAAACATCGGTGTAAAAATAGAATTTTTATCCATATAGTGGCGGTTTAAAAATGTGATTTTTACCCATATAGGGCGATTATAAAAATGTGATTTTTATATACATAGCAACAATATAAAAATGTGATTTTTATATATGTAGTGGCTACGGACAATGAAATTGATGAAAGGCGAGCACAACAGAGATTTCTACATATGAAGAGTCGAGGCGTTTGGTTTAGCTAGTCGGTGAGAACTCCTCACTTTTATTTATTTTCTAATTGAAATATATACTAGGATGCAGACGATGCTTAGTAGCACCCGACACCCGTCGTCCACAGACCATGGATGACTTGTTTGATTGCTGTGTTGTGAAATTTGATTTGTGATGTGAAATGAAATAAAATATTTTATAGTGGAAAATATTTTATAGTTAAAAATATAATTTTTAACGTGTATATAAAATAAATATTTATAAACAAATCGGATGATTTGTTTATATACACCGATTTGACTGATATTGATTGGGACGATAAATTTCACACATCGCCCAATTGCACAGATAAAATGTGTGTTTGTTGATTTGAAACCCCACACGGGTATTGGGATGATATTTGACGTACATTAATCCCGATTTTTTAGTTGTATGTCAATCAATGGGTTGACAGACTGTGTAAGTGTTAATTATCTATATTTAATGCTTATGCAGTTGTGTATTGCACTTGGGATGATGGTTGATTATTTATCGTTGCTGTTATGTGTTGTAGAAAATCCATATAAATAACATTATATGGTAATTGATTGGGCCTCATTCCAATATAGAAAATAATTTCATGTGTTGAAATAAAATAATTTCATGTGTTGAAAAAAAAGCCGGGTTGATTAGGTTGACGCCATTTTGACGTGAACGATATTTATATCGATTTTATTCATTTTTATAATGAACATAGAAAAGAAAGTGATTTCAAAATATAACGTTTTGAAAATATTATCATTTGTATATCGATGGTGTGGAATATTCAATTTTGATTAGAAATTGAATATGAAGTTGAAATCGTTTTGAAAATGAATTTAAAACAATTTATAAAATACGTTTTGAAAGGAAATCGATGAAATATAATATATATATATATATATATATATATTATATATACATAATGGCCTGAATAGAACGCGTCGCGCCGCGGTAGTTCGCGAATGTCGACCATTGACTTCGAATGGATATTACGGGAGATTCAACAGTCGGATTCTACTAAAACCGGAACCCTTGGGTTCGTATCGAAAAAAGCTTTCTAACGAATATTAGAAATTTAAAATCTAACGGTTGGATTTGGAATTATGTCCAAATCCAATTTGGAAAAGGTCACTGTAAGTGTAGTTCGATGGCCGTTGATGGAAATCGACTGTACGGGCCTTGATAAAATTATTAAAAATAGTAATAATTTGTGTAAAATCATAAGGAATGATTTGGGAAGAATTGGGATGAAATTTTCCATATTAAAAAGGATAAAAATAGATTTTTATCGAAATGAACTAGTTTTGAACTAGAATAATAATTTATTTTTAAATAAATAAGATAGATTTGAAATGGTTTTAAAAGTAACCAAAATTTCCAATAAATGAATTGGAATGGATTTGAATCGAAATTGTCTTGGGAATATTTCAATGTTGGATTTCGTGATTATACAGATATTATTCTGGAAATTTGAAAGATATATTAATATCGTTATTACCAATACGATATTTGTTGGTCGTAGAATTTGATATTGAATATAAGCCGATATATTTTCTATTCAGAGCCTTGTATTTAATATCAAATGTGATTTGGGTTTGTCGTGAATGGTGTCTTCATTAACACTGTTCTTAAACCCAGTTGAGAAAAAGATTAAATCTTTTTATTCAGATTTAATGAAGTGTACCAATTAAATGGTATTTAATTGGAATTGAATTTGAATTGATTTTTGGGTTTATCGTGAACGGTGTTTAAAATAACACTTGTTCTTTAACCCGATAATTAATGGAATGTGATTTTGGGTTGTCGTGAATGGTATCTTCAATAATACTGTTCTTAGACCCAACTGAGTTAAGAAAATCAGAAACTAACTGGAGATTAGTTAAGTTGAATGGTTTCTTGGGTATTGATCTGATGTTGGTTTCAGCCTTCGGGGTTAATATTTAGGGAACTGTTCTCTTACTAATTTACGGTTAGATACTAATAGAATGGAATGTGAGGTGGGTTTATCGTGAACCGTGTTTTAAATGACATTGGTTCTTTAACCCAGTTAAAGATTAGAACTAAGTGGATTTTTAATGAATCTTTAATTAGATTGAAAAGATCGAGAATGGAGTATCGCCAGTTTTGCTCCAGGCGATAGTTAAATCTTTAATTAGATTTGAACGTGAAATGGTAATTGAATTTACAGATAACACCGTGGTATCAGATATGAAGTATTACCAGTTTTACTTCATGGGATGAATAGGTTGGGATTGGAAAATAAAATAAATGATTACTTCGGTGTGGTTCGCTAATCCCGACTACTTGAATTGATATTCAAAAGAAGATTAAAGAATAAATTTGAGGAATTTATCTTTGATAAAATAAATGGGAACCTATCCCTAAGAATGTGAAGTTTAGCAACTAACTGAAGATTAGTCAAGATGAATGGTTTCCTGGGTATTGATCTGATGTTGGTTTCGGCCTTCGGGGTTAATATTTGGGGAATTGTTGAATTGGAATGAGGCATATGTTGTGTTTGTGTAACACTTGTTTATTATATACGCGAGTTATTCGGAAAGACCGGGTTTATCCCATTCTGAATAACTGATATGACGATAAGTCGAAGTGGAAGAAGGGGGTCGAAGACCGGAGGTCTTCACGTCGTTTGGGTGATTACTGATGATCTTGATTGGGTCGTTCACCCAAGAGGAGGGAATCAGTTAGTGGTCGTCCAGATGTACTTGAAGATCGATGGATATGCGAGGTACAAGGTGCCTCCGGTTTCGTTCAGACCCAGAACGGACTTGTAAATGGACTGTTTGTCTGAAATTGGATTTTATTCTCAGTGATTGATTTCTATTGAATCTTTATCTGTTTTGCGACGGAGAATTTATTCTCTTGCTTAACGCCCTTCTCTGAGACGTACGAGCTCAGAGGTTATATATTGATGGATATCAAACGCATGGAGTGAATTGCCTGTGTGGGATGCCTAAGTGGCAATTGATCGAGGCTTATGTTGAAAAGCAAAGTCTTGTGGTTGATGATCGAAGCACCGCCTATGTGGCATAGCTTTGTGTAACGTGAATTCGCGAGCCTCACAGCTCGGTTGTGAACCAGAATCGGTAGAGGACCTCAGGGAGGGCATGCGTTTCTTTCTAGCTAGAAGTGGCCTCAGTGGTTTTACACGCCCTGACGAGTTTGACTTATGTGGTTGTTGCTGTTGCGAGGCACCTCGGATATATCGGTGACTATGTATAGCCGATGGAGTCATTCGTTGGCTCATTTACGCCCCCAAAGGGAGGGGAAACGTAGTGTTCAGGCATTTTAATCCACATCGGTGGACCGGCCCTGTCGCTCCAAGGGTCACTCGAGCTCTGATCCTGAGACATGGGCTAGATTGTCTCAAATCGGTAGAGGACTATCTTTTGCCTCGGTTCACAGATGGAAATCCAATTTCCAATACGTGATATTTCGGTTTTATTTGTAGAGTCTGGTATGGCGACATAGTAGCATGGGATACTATGCCATCTATGATTGATACATTTATATTTGAAGTTGTTTTCATACACTCTACACTATAATAGTATCAAAATGATTTGTCTTGAACGTACCAAGCATGTTTGGCTATTATAAGGGAAAACCCTATCCTCCGGCTTGCGTTGCATTATGTGATGGGACCTGGGTCTTATAATAGCTTCATTGTTCTTTATTTAGCATTGCGCTGTTGTTTTATGCACTGGTATTCTTGGGAGGAAACCCGTTCCGTGTTATACGGCGTGGTCCCTTGATTTACCTAACTTTAAAAGAAAGATAAATAATTGTTTTAGTTCTCACACCAGTCACATGACTGACCTGGAGTTTATTGTTTTAACCTAAACTCTGGGTGCCCTTATTTTGACACGGGCAGCTAGTAGTTTTGATTTTGCAGATTTATATTCATAGGATCCTGATTTATAGCTGGAACGATACTCGGAAAGCTCTGTATCCGTGTATTACTTCTAGTTGTGTTTTGTATTATTTTCCGCTGCGATGTATTTAAATGTAATTTAAATTTCTGGTATTTTCTGTGTAATATTTATTCGTACTCTGTATATTCTTGTATTCTGATGGAATTGTTGTAATAAACAATGAAATGTTCTTCTATCTGCATTCTTTTGTGTGTTATTCTCAAAGTACCCGCGCTTTCCTTCACGGGGAAGTTACGGGTCCTTACAGTTGGTATCAGAGCTTTGGTTTACAGAGCTCGGAGAAGAAGACACATTAGAACCGAACGAAAGAATTCATCAGAAATTGGATTAGTAATATCCAATGGGAATGACTCGTTAGGGCTGGGATCAGTAGTGTCCTAGAATGAGTGTGAAGAGTATACTTTTATAATGAAAACAATTTTTTTTTGAAATTTAAATCTTTTATACATATTTGAATATTTATATTAAATTAATTTGGACAATCGAATATATAAAATTTTTGCATATACGCCTTGCAAACGTGTATTCGAAGTTTTAATGTACTGGATAGTTATAGAATCACACTCTCATTGCCCGGGGATAATTCTGGTGATGGGGCACCATCGCCAGTATTTATTTTCGAGTTTCGAAAGTGGGATCTCTATATATTTCCATTAGACTGGTGTGAGAACCAAAATATAGTTAGAATATATTTTTGTTATTTGGCATCAAAAATGTGATTTTTGACTATATATCAAAATTATGAATTTGAAATGATAATCAACTAATTGGTTGCTGATTGTGTTGTTTGATTATTGGTTGATTAATTAAAATGTTGAACCATTAGCCAAATTGAATCAAATTGTGAGTTGTATTGAAAATTAGTCGTATTTGCATGCATATACATGTATTTACATTGAACAGGTCATAGCAAGGAGGCTAGAGCAGAAGAATAAAATTGTTTTCACGACAAATATGTACATGTTTATTGTATTTCTTTGGGTTTAGATGATTTTATGAGCCGATTGGCTAGCCGCTTGGCTTTTTCGTTTTCTTTTGGATTGAAGAAGGCCATGGGAGGCTATATGAAATATCCCGAAGTCCCCGGTGCAGGGGTGGTTATGGCAAAAATTTTCAAAAATTTAGGGTGTTAGCCAATTATTTTTAAAAATTTGAAAAGTTCTTAGAAATTGAAAAATTGAAGAACTTAAGCCATAAAGAAAATTATGGAAGTTGAGTTGATTAGCTAAACAACTTTCGGCTTCGTTCCTTTTTGGGGACGAAAAGTTTTAAGTGGGGGAGATTGTAATAACCCGAAAATCCAAGCCAATTTAAAAATTTTATTTTGGCAATTTAGCGAATTTTGATTATTTAAAATGAATTATTTTAAATAATAACAACGAGAAATTTATTTTGAATAGAATTAGAACGTATATATTTATATAGCTCGATATTAGAATATAAATATTTATTTATAATTCTAAAAGGAATTGGAAATGGCGTGGTAGTTTGAAAATTCGATTTCAAAGTTCAAATGAATGTGCAGGATTCAAAATAAATCGGATTTTAGCGAAACCAGAAACATTAGAATCTATTTGAGAATATCTTTCCAACGAATTCGAAGAATCGAAATTTCATAGCGGGAATCAAAAGTTATGCCCAGTTGAAAATTCAGAATAGTCATTATGGAATTCTGGCCCTTATAAATGGAAATTTTGCAAATGACCTCGGTTTTCGACGAAACTACTTTTGTTGGATCCATGATATCAAGTTATTGCTAGGTTTCAAAATTCTAATTTTCTGAATCAATATGTGAGCATGGCAAAGGAAAACACGTTTGACTAGTTTCAGTTAATTTTAATCGACTGGAAAATAGCCATTTTTCAAACGGTCTCAGAATTTGACGAAACTAGTTTTGTTCGGACCGCATCGTCAATACGAAGCTAAAAAATATTTTTCGAAATTTTTTAGAGTTCATATGTGGCCCCAATAAATTGAAATGTGCGTTCAAATTCAATATATAGAGTTATATTTTGATTTTGACGAAAACTGATCGTAACGGTCGAATCAGCTTACGATACATATCTCATTGTGTTCGGAATGGGGGTATTTAGCTAGGGACGACAGTCGGTGGGTTCGATTTCGAGGTCGAAAATAAAAGTTGCTTTTTAGAAAATTTAATAATTAAAAATATATATATTTATATAAAGCCCCCCCCCCCCCCCCCCCCGTTTCTTTCATTCGAGAAAGAAAAAAAACCAACAGATCGAAACCCGTCGCCCCTGCCTCATCAACCGCCGATCACCTCGCGTCGCCCTCCCTGTCACCGCGCCGCCCTCCAGCGCCTCCCCCGCCTCTTCCTCCTCCTCCCTTCTCTCCGTTCCCCCTCTGAAACCCGAAAACCCCCAACCCCTTCTGCCAAATCGACGCCCCCCTCCACCACCGCCAGACCGCCACCCTCCGACATCCCCCACCGCCTGTCGTGCCCACCCTCAGCCACCATCTCTGGCCGAGCGCCCTCCTCCATTTGAAAAGGTGATTTTTACTCTATTTTGTTTATTTGGTTTGAATAGATTTTAGTGATTAAATCAAATCAGTTTTATAGATATCATGACATCGATAAACATATATGATTTTTATTTATATATTTAGAGTATAAAGAAATGATTTTTATATAGTAGAAATAATAAAGATATGATTTTTATATAGTAGAAATAATAAAGATGCAATTTTTATATAGTAGAAATAATAAAGATGCGATTTTTGTATAAGTAGAAAGATATGATTTTTGAAAATATAAAGTAGTGATTTTTGTGTATAGAGATTTGATGTAGAAATATGGATTTTATGTATATAGTTTCAAAATAAAAATATAATCTTTATATAGAGAATAGCGTGATAAAAATATAATCTTTATTATATGAACACCGGTGTAAAAATAGAATGTTTATCCATATAGTGGCGGTATAAAAATGTGTTTTTTATCCATATAGAGCGATTATAAAAATGTGATTTTTATATACATAGCAACAATATAAAAATGTGATTTTTATATATGTAGTGGCTACGGACAATGAAGTTGATGAAATGCGAGCACGATGGAGCTTTCTACATATGAAGAGTCGAGGCGTTTGGTTTAGCTAGTCGGTGAGAACTCCTCACTTTTATTTATTTTCTAGTTGAAATATATACTAGGATGCAGACGGTGCTTAGTAGCACCCGACACCCGTCGTCCACAGACCATGGATGACTTGTTTGATAGCTGTGTTGTGAAATTTGATTGTGTAATGTGAAATGAAATAAAATATTTTATAGTGGAAAATATTTTATAGTTAAAAATATAATTTTTAACGTGTATATAAAATAAATATTTATAAACAAATCGGACGATTGGTTTATATACACTGATTTGACTGATATTGATTGGGACGATAAATTTTACACATCGCCCAACTGCACAGATAAAATGTGTGTTTGTTGATTTGAAACCCCACACGGGTATTGGGATGATATTTAACGTACACTAACCCCGATTGTTTAGTTGTATGTCAATCGATGGGTTCACAGACTGCGTAAGCGTTAATTATTTATATCTAATGCTTATGCAGTTGTGTGGTGCACTTTGGATGATGGTTGATTATTTATCGTTGTTGTTATGGACATGTGTTGTAGAAAATCCATATAATTAACATTGTATGGTAATTGATTGGGCCTCATTCCAATATAGAAAATAATTTCATGTGTTGAAATAAAATAATTTCATGTGTTGAAAAAAAAGCCGTGTTGATTAGATTGATGCCATTTTGACGTGAACGATATTTATATCGATTTTATTCATTTTTATAATGAATATAGAAAAGAAAGTAATTTAAAAATATATCGTTTTGAAAATATTATCATTTGTATATCGATCATGCGGAATATTCAATTTTGATTAGAAATTGAATATGAAGTTGAAATCGTTTTGAAAACGAATTTAAAACGATTTATAAAATACGTTTTGAAAGGAAATCGAAGAAATATAATATATATATATATATATATATATATATATATATATATATATTATATAATTGCCTGAATAGAACGCGCCGCGCCGCGGCAGTTCGCGAATTTCGACCATTGACTTTGAATGGATATTAAGGGAGATCCGACCGTCGGATTCTCCTAAAACCGGAACCGTTGGGTTCGTATCGAAAAGAGCTTTCTAACGAATATTAGAAATTTGAAATCTAACAGTTGGATTTGGAATTATGTCCAAATCAAATATGGAAAAGGTCGCTGTAAGTGCAGTTCGATGGCCGTTGATGGAAATCGACTGTACGGCCTTGATAAAATTATTGAAAATAGTAATAATTTGTGTAAAATCATAAGGAATGATTTGGGAAGAATTGGAATGAAATTTTCCATATTTGAAAAGATAAAAATAGATTTTTATCGAAATGAACTAGTTTTGAACTAGAATAATAATTTATTTACTTTAAATAAATAAATTAGATTTGAAATGGTTTTAAAAGTAACCAGAATTTCCAATAATTGAATTGGAATGGATTTGAATCGAAATTGTCTTGGGAATATTTCGATGTTGGATTTCGTGATTACACAGATATTGTTCTAGAAATTTGAAAGACATATTAATATCGTTATTTCCAATACGATATTTGTTGGTCGTAGAATTTGATATTGATTATAAGCCGATATATTTTTTATTCAGAGCCTTGTATTTAATATCAAATATGATTTGGGTTTGTCGTGAATGGTGTCTTCATTAACACTGTTCTTAAAACCAGTTGAGAAAAAGATTAAATCTTTTTATTTAGATTTAATGAAGTGTACCAATTAAATGTATTTAATTGGAATTGAATTTGAATTGATTTTTGGTTTTATCGTGAACGGTGTTTTAAATAACACTTGTTCTTTAACCCGATAATTAGTGGAATGTGATTTTGGGTTGTCGTGAACGGTATCTTCAATAATACTGTTATTAGACCCAACTGAGTTAAGAAAATCAGAAAATAACTGGATATTAGTTAAGTTGAATGGTTCCTTGGGTATTGATCTGATGTTGGTTTCGGCTTTCGTGGTTAATATTTAGGGAACTGTTCTCTTACTAATTTACGGTTAGCGACTAATAGAATGAATTGTGAAGTGGGTTTATCGTGAACCGTGTTTTAAATGACATTGGTTCTTTAACCCAGTTAAAGATTAGAACTAAGTGGAGTTTTAATGAATCTTTAATTAGATTGAAAAAATCGAGAATGGAGTATCACCAGTTTTTCTCCAGGCGATAGTTAAATCTTTAATTAGATTTGAACGTGAAATGGTAATTGAATTTACCGATAACACCGTGGTGTTAGATATGAAGTATGACCAGTTTTACTTCATGGGATGAATAAGTTGGGATTAGGAAATAAAATAAATGATTACTTCGGTGTGGTTCGCTAATCCCGACTAATTGAATTGATATTCAAAAGAAGATTAAAGAATAAATTTGAGGAATTTATCTTTGATAAAATTAATGGGAATCTATCCCTAAGAATGTGAAGTTTAGCAAATAACTGAAGATTCGTTAAGATGAATGGTTTCCTGGTTATTGATCTGATGTTGGTTTCGGCCTTCGGGGTTAATATTTGGGGAATTGTTCCTTTACTAATTTACGGTTAGTGATTGATGAATTGGAATGAGGCGTATGTTGTGTTTTTGTAACACTTGTTTATTATATATGCGAGTTATTCGGAAAGACCGGGTTTATCCCATTCTGAATAACTGATTCGACGACGTGTCGAGGATGAAGACGGTGGTCGAAGACCGAAGGTCTTCACATCGTTTGGGTGATTACTGATGATCTTGATTGGGCCGTACACCCAAGAGGAGGGAATCAGTTGGTGATAATCCAGACGTACTTGGAGATCGATGGATATGCGAGGTACAAGGTGCCTCCGGTTTCATTCAGACCCAGAACGAACTTGTAAATGGACTATGTGTCTGACATTGGATTTTATTCTGTGTGATTGATTTCTATTAAATGTACATCTATTTGGCGGCGGAGAATTTATTCTCTTGCTTAACGCCCTTCTCTGAGACGTACGAGCTCAGGGGTTATATATTGATGGATATCAATCGCATGGAGTGAATTGCCTATGTGGCATGCCTAAGTGGCAAATGATCGAGGCTTTTGTTGAAAAGCAAAGTCTTGTGGTTGATGATCAAAGCACCGCCTGTGTAGCATAGCTTTGTGTAGCGTGAATTCGCGAGCCTTACACCTCGGTTGTGAACCAGAATCGGTAGAGGACCTCAGGGTGGGCATGCGTTTCTTTCTAGCTAGAAGTGGCGTCAGTGGTTTTACACGCCCTGACGAGTTTGACTTATGTGGTTGTTTTGTTGCGAGACGCCTCGGATATATCGGTGACTATGTGAAGCCGATGGAGTCATTCGTTGGCTTATTTATGCCCCAAAGGGCGGGGAAACGTAGTGTTCAGGCATTTTAATCCAAATTGGTGGACCGGCCCTGTCGCTCCAAGGGTCACTCGAGCTCTGATCCTGAGACATGGGCTAGATTGTCTCGAATCGGTAGAGGACTATCTTTTACCTCGGTTCACAAATGGAAATCCAATTTTCAATACGTGATATTTCGGTTTTATTTGTAGAGCCTAGTATGGTGACATAGTAGCATGGGATACTATGCCGTCTATGATTGATACATTTATATTTGAAGTTGTTTTCATACACTCTACACTATAATAGTATCAAAATGATTTGTCTTGAACGTACCAAGCATGTTTGGCTATTATAATGGAAAACCCTATCCTCTGGCTTGCGTTGCATCGTGTGATGGGACGTGGGTCTTATAATAGCTTCATTGTTCTTTATTTATCATTGCGCTGTTGTTTTATGCACTGGTATTCTTGGGAGGAAACCAGTTCTGTGTTATACGGCGTGGTCCCTTGATTTACCTAACTTTAAAATAAAGATAAATAACTGTTTTAGTTCTCACACCAGTCACATGACTGACCTGGAGTTTATTGTTTTAACCTAAACTCTGGGTGCCCTTATTTTGACATGGGCAGCTAGTAGTTTTGGTTTTGCAGATTTATATTCACAGGATCCTAATTTATAGCTGGAACGATACTCGGAAAGCTCTGTATCCATGTATTACTTCTAGTTGTGTTTTGTATTATTTTCCGCTGCGATGTATTTAAATGTAATTTAAATCTCTGATATTTTCTGTGTAATATTAATTCATACTCTGTATATTCTTGTATTCTGATGGAATTGTTGTATAAAACAATGAAATGTTCTTCTGTCTGCATTCTTTTGTGTGTTGTTCTCAAAGTATCCACGCTTTTCTGTGTAATATTCATACTCTGTATATTTATTTAAATACATGACGATTTTATTCATCGCATATATATGCTAAAAATTATATTTTTAACGAACAAATATTTATTCCACTTCATGACCACTTTATATATCGCATATATATAATTTATACAACACACACACACACACACACACACACACACACATATATATATATATATATATATATATATGATCTATACAACGCATATATATATTTTTCACATCGCATATATATATATTATTCACATCTCATATATATTTTATTTACATCACATATACATATATATATTATTCACATCTCATTTATATTTTTTATTCACATCGCATTTTTTTTTATTCAGTCGATTAAATTCAAACTGAATTGTCAAAACACGTTTAAATTTATCACGCTCACATGTTAAATCCAAAAATTATGAAATTTGAAATCTAACAATAATTTGACATTCCGGATCCAATGAAAGTGGTTTCATCAAAAATGGAGGTCATTTGCAAAATGACTCTTTTTAAGGGCTATATATTATTTTAAATATATATATAAATTCAATAGCGACTATTTCAAATTTTAAACTGGACATAGCTTCCAATTTATATTATGAAATCCGAATTTTTCACATTCGTTAGAAAGATATTATTAAACAGATTCAAATGTTTCTGGTTTTACTGAAATCCGATTTATTTTGTATTCTGTACATTCATTTGAAATTTGAAATTTAAAATCGAATTTTCAAACTACCGCGTCATTTCATGCTCGTTTTATAATTAAAATAAATCTATACATATTAACTTCAATTTAAATAAATTTTTAGTCGTTATTATTTAAAATAAAGCATTTTAAATATTCAAAATCCATTAAAATAGTCAAAATAAAAACTTTAAATCGGTTCTAAAATTCCAGGTTGTTACAGGTTAGTTCTATTTAAAACCAAGAAATTACTGACTATACTCAGAAAAACTGAAAAAGGGAGGAACTCAGTGTTTTGCTGAGTTCACTCATGTATTATTTAAAAAAAGTCAATTTTACCCTCTATTGTAGGGGCTCTACGAGATTTTTTAGTGCATCTCGTACAGCCCCTACTAGGTGGCTTTAGGTTGCCTCGTAAGGTCTCTACGAGGTGCCCAAAAGAATCTCGTAGGGCCTTTATGAGATGTACTAAAGTATCTCGTAGGGGATCTACCAGGTATGATGAAAATTAAAAGAAAAAAAAAATATTGCACAACATGGGTAGCTTGGTTTAGGCTGTTACGGTTGAACTGCTCAACATCCAAACTGTACTAACCATTTACATGTTTATCGTCAACTACAACAATGGTGACAGTAACGGTTGTGGATTTTGACAACTGCGGTAAAACATATCAATCGCTCATGTTTTTTTTGTAGTATTTCATAAAAGAAAAATGTTTATTAATAACTTAGTTAGAGAAATAATGTATGTATAAATTATTTACGTTTTTATTTATAGACAACATGCACATGGATGATTTATTTCATAGATAAACAAACTAATTCATGAGAAAAAAGTTAGAACTTGAATTATTTATGGATAACAATGTAAATTTACAGTAATGGTTGCGGTATCGGTTAGACGGTTACGTAACGGTTATAAATTTGTTAACCGTCAACAAGTTGTAGTTACTATTGATGGTAAAATTGTCGATAGCCGTAACCGTAATCCCTCTAGTTTTTTACAACTTTGCTACAATACCCGAAGTAGTTTCGGGTGTTTCAGCCGATCAAGAGAGAAAAATATTGGACCCTACATTCTAATTTTAAGGCTGAATTCAAGCAATTCATGGGTGCTCCCTGCATTTTTATATCACAATCGGGTATTTCAGCCGATTTTCATTCGTCCAAAATTATCATCCTTTTTTCTAGATTTTACATAATAAAAGCACGGTGACCACTAGAACCAGCCAATCAATTTAGGCATCATAACCTCCTTATGCTCGCTGAGCAAGGCAATGGATTTCCGTTGGGTAAGAAGAAAAGCAAGAGGTGTTTCATCCCTACCTCCACTCTTCGCGACTTACTATTCAATTCCGATGTTTCAAAAGATGGCTTAGTGGGTCATGTCATTGTCACTACAGTTGCTCCTCCAGTGTCTGTTCCTATCATACATGTCACCATGAACTTTGTCTCTACTCCAGTTTTGGATACTCCTACTACTTTGTCCGATGCAGTGGTTTCTCCTACCACTGAAGTTGCTTCCTACGTCGTTATGCCACATGGAATTGCTATGTAACGATGGTTGGAACAAAGACTCCTGCATATGAGTTGGCACACACATCCTTGTAACAAAAGGAATCCCTTATGTTACGTACCTACCAGCTCATATTTGTACTTTCCTCCTCTAATTTATTTCGTGATGTGGGACTTTTGCATCCAAACCACCATTCCTCCTTAACAGCATGCGAGACAATCCTAATAGTCTCCCTCTTGAATTGCATCCTATGAGTATCTTTTGAGAGCCGTGCCTTGCCTGCATGGCCTAGTCAGTAACCTTCGGCTCTGGTACCACTGTTATGTAATGACAGTCGAAATAAAGCCCCTCGCATATGAGTTGGCACACACATTCTTGTAACAAAAGGAATCCCTATTGTTACATGCTTACCAACTCATATTTGTACTCCACTCCTTCAGTTTTTTTCCATGATGTGGGACTATTTATTCAAACCGTCATTCCTACCTTAACAACATGTGAGGCAATCCTAACAGTCTCCCCCTTGACTCGCATCCTACGAGTATCTTTTGAGAGCACTGTCTTGCCTGCATGGCTCATTCCGTAACCTTCGGCTCTGATACCACTGTTATGTAACGACGGTTGGAATAAAGCCACCCTTCCTTGCATGCATATGAGCTGGCACACAATTCCCATATAACAAAAGGAATTCCTGATGTTACATGCCTACCAGCTCATATTTGTACACAACTCCTTTAGTATATTCTATGACGAGGGACTATTTATTCAAACCTTCATTCCTACCTTAACAACATGTGAGGCAATCCTAACAGTGCATGGCCCAATCTGAACCTTCAGCTCTGATACAACTGTTATGTAATGATGGTCGAAATAAAGCCCTCCGCCTATGAGTTGGCACACACATTCCTGTAACAAAAGGAATCCCAATTGTTACATGCCTACCAACTCATATTTGTACTCCACTCCTTCAAAAAAATTCCATGATGTAGGACTATTGACTTAAACCGTCATTCCTACCTTAATAACATGCGAGACAATCCTAATAGGAATGAATTGGAAAGAGGCTATCACATCGTGCAATCCTTCTTCTTTAACATCTGGTAACAATCCTCACCTTACCTTCCTTAAGCCCCAACTTGATGTTGGTGGTGAATTTTGGGTTTTGTTACTAAGGTTATGTTGCAAAAATCTATTACGCTACCCTTATGGCATATGTGGTCAGTGTGAAACCTTTCTTCACTCATTTCACTGCCTATATCAGGCTTATGTGGAAGCAATCTGGTAAGTCTGGGTTGTTCTCTAAGAAAAATGGCTTTTTACTTAATAATTTTGAGAAGCTAGAAGACTTTGAACATGTTTTGTGTGGTGGACCGTTCTTATTTGATTTCCGGTTGGCTATTTTTCCCAAAGTGGAAACCTGAAATCCGCACCTCTAAGGACTCATTTTCCTCATTACCGATTTAGGTGTGTTTAGATCTTGGCCCAGAGTTTTGGAAGAATGATAACATTAGTGCAATTTTGAGTCTGTTGGGATCTCCAATCATAATGGATAAGTTCACACAAGATGTTTCTAGACTGGAGTATGCATGTGTTTGATGGAAATGCAAGCTTCATCCGCATTTCCAAAGTGGTCAATAATAAAGGAAAAAAAGAATAGTGGGAATGAAATGGTCACATTCCCATTATAACATAGCAACAGTCGCATGCCTATTATGCCAATGCAACGGTCACATTCCCATTATAACATAGCAATGGTCGCATGCCTATTATAACAAAGCAACGGTTACATGCCTATTATTCAAACGTATTTACATTTATTTCTTGTATTATAAATAGAAGACTCATGTATACAATTTGTATTATCTACAATATAATTCATCAATAATAAAACTTCCCTTCAATCTTGTTTCTTCTATTTTATTTTCTAATATGGTATCAAATCTTCATTAAGGCTTAACAGCCATTGATCCATATTTTCTTCAACACGAAAGAGTTTTAAATAATCTTTCTCCTCAGTTAATTTTCATCGTCTGTTCATCATGTCCAATGATACTACTTCATCAGCTTCTGACAATGCTATTGTAAGGATTGAAAGCCTCATTGTTGTTGACAAACTCACCAAAACTGTAATTAGTCCTCAGTCACAATTAATTACAGTACAATTGGATGAAAACAATTACTTACTTTGGAAACTTCAGATCGAGACTGCAATCCAAGGTTATGGCCTTGAAGGTTTCATCATGGGGACTTTATCAATTCCACCAAAGTTCGGTACTGATTAAGAGAATAAAATAGTCAGTAATGAAGAATACATGAAATACTATAGGCAAGATCGTTTAATCAGTTCATGGCTACTATCTTCTATCAGTCAAAGCTTATTACCGCAAGTGATTGGTTGCAAAAGTGCTAACGAGATATGGACAACAATAGAAAAGGACTTCAACAATCAGTCTGCAGCCAAAGTTATGTTCTATAAAAGGCAATTACAAAAAATAGGAAAGATAATATTACCATTAGAGAATACTTAAGCAAAATAAAATCTGTTTGTGACATGTTAGAGGCAGCTGACTATAAAGTGCAAGATTCAGAACAGATTCCAACTATTCTTAATGGTTTGAGTGACGAGTATGAGGCCGTCGAAGCCATTATTTCTTCACAAAAGGAATTTTCTTCCTTAGATGGAGTTCATTCAATTCTATTAGCACACGAAGCCAAACTTGAAACCAAGAAATCTCAAGAAAGTGACTTCATTATCAACTATGCTGTCAACAAAAATAATGATAACAGCAAAACACAAGCAAGTAATAATTATAGAAATGAACAAACCTTTCAATGAGGCAAGTTCATCACCAGAGGCAGAGGTAACAGAGGAAGAGGACGCTGGAACAACAACAACAATCGACCAAAGTGCCAAATTTGTGATAAAATTGGCTACACTGCCATTAAATGCTATTTCCGATATAATTCAAATTAATCAGCAAACCAAGGCAACAACAATAGCTAAAGAAACTCCAACTATACTGCCAATGTTGCATAAATATAAGGTGGACCATCTAATCATGCTGGTCATATTCAAGATGAATCATGGTACCCAGATTGTGGAGCTAGCAACCATATTACCAACAATCTAGACAACCCGAACCTCGGAACAAAGAATACAAAGGTAATCAAAGCATAAGTATGGGAAATGGTAAGTGTGTTTAAATTTCACATATTGGTACTAGTAGTATAAATGGTAATAGGAAATTATGTTTACATAACTTATTAAGAGTCCCTAAAATTAAGAAAAACCTAATCAGTGTGTCTCATTTGCTAGGGATAACAACGTATATTTTGAATTCTTCACTAAATAGTGTGTAGTTATAGACATACTAACTAGAGAAATTCTACTACAAGGTAATGTTGTAAAGGGACTTTATGAATTCAATTTCAGCAATTGCAATATTGCTATTAATGATCACCCATGTTGTAATCTGATTGATATAACTGATGAAGTTCAAACTAGAAGTACTTTTGACTTATGGCATTATAAGTTCGGGCATCCTAGTGCTAGCATTGTAATAAAATTCTTAACGATAATAAAATAAAATTTATTCCTGTAAAATTACCTTATATACGTACTTATTGCCAGATGGGATAAAGCCACAAATTATCATTCTTTGATTCATTAACTATGTATTCCAAACCTGGACAATTAATTACCACTGATATTCGAGGTCCATCTCCTATATTTTCTGATTATGGGTGTAAATGTTACATATCATTTGTTGATGCTTATACTAGATATACTTGGATATATTTCTTAAAAGCTGAATCTGATACTAAAAGTGTTGTCGTCGGTTTTATCAATATGTTTGAAAACCAAACTGTCGAATCAAAGTCATGCAATCTGATGGAGGATTAGAATACAAACCTCTGACAAATTATTTTAAAAGTAAATGTATTACACATAGAGTAACATGTCCCTATACTTTTGTACAGAATGGTATAGTTGAGAGGAAGCATAGGCACATAGTTGAATCAGGTTTAACTTTGTTATCTCAAGCATCTTTGCCACTTAAATTTTGGCCTGATGCTTTTAGTACCGCTGTGTATCTAATAAATAGAATGCCTACTAAAGTACTGAAAGACATAACACCTCTAGAAAAGCCATTTAATGTGAAACTTGATTACTATAGTCTAAAAACATTTAGTTGTCTATGTTTCCCTTACCCAAGACCTTATAATAATCATAAATTTGACTATAGATCTAAACCTTGCACATTTATAGGCTATTGCAATAATAAAAAAGGGTTTAGATGTATAGATAAGTCTGGTAGAATTTTTACAAGTAGGCATGTTATTTTCAAAGAAAATGTTTTTCCTTATAGAATATCAGATATACAAACCATGACCAAAATATATAATCCAAAGGTTAGTATAACTGATCTGTATAGTATTGCTGACACATGGCATCAAGAGAATGGTGACAGGGTTGCTAGTAGTAACTCTGAAGGCCATCACAGTGATAGTGAAACTAGTGATGATCGGCCAGAGCAAACTAGCCATGCCATTCAATCACCTGCAAAATCAATTTGTAGGCAATCAGAAGCAATAAGAGAAGAAACTAGCAACGTGAGAAATCAAAATACTAGCAGCAGACAAAATGACTCATCACATCATCAAACTGGACATCCAATGATAAGCAAATCGAAAAGGGGAATATTCAAACCAAAGACTTATATTGTAGTCATTACTGAAGAAGAGCCAAGTAGTTATCAACAAGCAGTAAAACATTAAGAATGTAGGAAGGCAATGGATGAAGAATATCAAGCACTGATGAACAATTGTACATGGGAACTAGTAAATCCACCAAGCAGCAAGAATATAATTGGGTGCAAGTGGGTATGTAGGCTGAAAAAGAATCCAGATGAGTCTATCAACAGATATAAAGCAAGACTTGTTGCAAAGGGGTTCACACAAGAATTTGGCTTTGATTATAATGAAACTTTCTCAACAGTGGTAAAACCCTTAACAATTAGGCTTATATTGATTATAACATTAAGAAATAATTGGAAAATCAAGCAGCTAGATGTCAACAATGCATTCTTAAATGGAAATCTACATGAAGAAATATTCATGCAACAACCACAAGGTTGTATACAAGATCCAACATTGGTATGAAAACTGAATAAAGCAATCTATGGCCTGAAACAAGCACCCGGAGTCTGGTTTGAAAGACTAAAAGCAAGTTTAACAACACTAGGTTATTCACCTACCAGATTTGATACATGACTACTCACAAAAATCAGTGAATCATCTACCACTTATATATTAATATATGCGGATGATTTAATTATTATAGGCAGTAGTGAAACTAAAATCAGAAAATTGGCAAATTATTTGAACAATCAGTTCTCAATAAAGGATTTGGGTGACTTATCTTATTTTCTTGGAATAGAAGTCAAAAGGAAATCAGATAAAGAAATTCATCTCTGTCAAAGAAAGTATATTGTAGAGCTTCTAAACAAGAAAATATGATTGAAGCAAATGGTCAACCAACTCCTATGATCTCAAACCAGCACTTATCAAAGAATAGGGGGAAGCTATATTAAATATTAAACAATATAGGAGTGTTGTAGGAGCGTTACAATATGCTACTATAAAACGACCTGATATTTCTTTTAGTGTTAACAAAGTATCTCAATTTTTGCAGGAACCCAAAAGTGAGCATTGGAAAGCAGTGAAATGAATACTTAGATATTTAAAACCAACAATCAACTTTGGCATATCACTAAAAGGCAGCAGAGACTTAAGCATTGCAGTGTACTCAGATGCAGACTGGGTTACAGACATAGACGATAGAAAATCAGTTTCTGGTTATTGTATTTATGTAGCAGAAAGTTTTATTTCATCGTGTTCTAAAAAGAAAACAACCATCTCGAGATCTAGTACGGAAGCAGAGTATAGGAGTGTTGCTAGCACTACAGCAGAAATCTTATGGTTGCAATCATTATTAAAGGAGTTAAAGCTATCATCCAACAGGAACCCTATAATTTGGCGTAATAATCTAAGCACAATCTACATGACAGCAGACCCTATTCAGAATAATCAAACCAAACACATAGAAATCGACGTTTATTTTGTTTGAGAGAAAGTCCAAAAGAAGAATTTACAAGTGAATCACATTCAAGCTTATTATCAGAGGGCTGAAATTCTTAAAAAAACAGTTTCAGCTAAAAACTTTCATAGATTCAGAGAAGCACTTGGATAGAAGAATTGCAAACAAATACGAAGTAAAAGATGGAATGTTTCTTGGTAAATTAAGGCAGTAAAACCTAACCTTAATTTGAGGGGCGGTAATAAAGGAAAGAAAGAATAATGGGAATGCAATGATCACAGTCCCATTATAACATAGCAACGGTCACATGCCTATTATAACAATGCAACGGTCACATTCCCATTATAACGTAGCAACGGTCACATGCCTATTATAACAAAGCAACGGTTACGTGTCTTTTTTTTTGCAAATCCGACCAGTTTTTAAGGTGACCGCAAACACCGTTATTATAACTAATAATAAAATACAATGTAGTACAAGTGATTGTTAGTAGACAATCAGCTACGGTTTTTAAAGTGGACCGTCCATCACATGTGCTAGATTGAAGTGTCCATCTCACTGTACATAGAAAACAGCATGAGTAAAGCTGACATGCTTCAACTAATCATTTATCTAACAACTAATCTCCAGTGGCTGAGCAAGACGAAGAAGAGGAATATGTGGAGGCAGAAGATGAGGTGGTAGATGTCAGGCCTATGTCATTCAGTAATGTGGCAAAGTGACTAGCGAGGTTAGGCAAATAACCAGCATGGTTCGATTCGTATAAAACTTTTCTATCCCATGAATCATCAGTCAGGACTTCGTCATTGTACTCGCCATAAACATCGTCAGTATATAGTTTCAAATCATTCCCATCAACATAATAATGCAAAATTCTAACTTTCACACTTTCATCCTCTTCATCCGAGATAAACATATAATAGACCTTATTGACGGGATCATACCTCATACCAAAACCTAAATGTGCCCAGGATTTCTCTTGAAAGATCCAAACAGCAATGGCATCAACTGCACTCATAGCGGCCACAGCGACATCAGTAGGGGGCACATCAATATAGGGTACATCAATCACTTTGGTTTTGGGAACCCAAATACGAGAGGGAGGTTTTACAAGTGGATATTTAGGCTTAAGGGGGACATTAGTTGATTGCTAGCAAGCATCACTAATGTGTCCAAATGAGTGACAGTTAATGCATATGTCTGGTTGCCAAGAGTACTGAACATCAACATAAGAAAACTCATCAATTGAGACTAATAATTTAGTTGGTAGCAGTTTGTTAGGAGATATATCAATTAAAGCTTTCACAAAAACATGATTCTGTCTAGCCTCCGTATGAGCATCAAAGCATTTGAATTTGCCTACTCGGCTAGCCAGCCAATTCAAACTGAAAGCGTTTGCAACACCGATGGGATCCACGTGGAAACAGTCCATACAGGAATGAACTGCAACCTCTCTCTGGCACTCTCAATCGATGAATTCCACATTGTTATGATTAATGGTTTCCAACCAATAATTGGTAGATTCGCTTCAAACACTTTCCTTCTTTCCTCTACCTCTGAAAATTTGAAAAAATACATGTCGTTCAAATAATTTACTCATAGACTTCTCCTCAAGTTCCATGTTTTGCGATATTTCTCACGAACATTACCATATGACATACTCGAGTCTAGAAAGAAACCCACAAGGTGATCTTTCCAAATGTTAGTTCCATCTTGGACAATGTCAACCGAAGATTGGGGGTTATCAGGATCACATGTAAATTCAGGTGCAGAATAAGTTCCAACGCAGCGAGGTAGAGATGTGAATAGAGATGAGTACGAAGGTTTAGGCACATTCATTGGCTTAGCACATTCATTGCAAGTGGCAAAGATTCACGGGAGGGAGAACTAGTGTTGGACGCAATCAGGGGAACTACAGCATGTCTGCATACATTCAAACCTACACTCAAGATGTTTACATCAGCTATGCCCAGTTTATTCTCATTTCCCAAAACTGTAATCACTTCCACAGTTTTAACAACATCACCCCTGTTTTCCTCATTATTCAAGTTCAACCCAGAAGCATACGAGGTTACATGAGTGTTGTCTTTACCTGACTCGATGGAAGCATCGGTCACAGACCACTGAACTGGTTTATCAGTAGAAAGAAGCCCAGAAATTGAAGATTGGAGTGGAGAAGTTAGGCCGAACAGCGGGAGTATCGGCAAGGAAGCAGCTTTAGTTGTGATGGAGTGAAGATCTGGATTTGAAACAATGAGAACCAGATCCGAAGAAGATGGACGGGGAATCGATTTCCCAGATCTCGGCGCCCCCGGAATAGATTTGGGCAAAGACTTGTTCTTCTTCGCCATAGAGTAGAGTGAGATGAGAGGAGGGCGAGAAGAAGAGCGGAGAAGGGCAAGGCGCAGTAGAGATGAAGGAGATATTAGGAATCGCAAATTGACATACCCCGTTCGCCCATCGCCATGAAAAATCTATTAGATTTATTTTGTGAAATTTAGTTTTGGCCTGAGATGAAGAGATTGTTATATGTCTATTATTCAAGCCTATTTACATTTATTTTTTGTATTATAAATAGAAGACTCCTATATACAATTTGTATCATCTACAATATAATGGCTCCATCTATTAGCACCCCACAATTTGCTCTTCCCACCCCGATAATTTTAAAAAACAGTATTCACCACAGTTTTTTCTTTTCTCACCCCGTTTATTTCTTAAATGTCTTTATTCTTTCATTATCTGTGTTTCTTTTCTTTCTTTTTTACTTCATTTTATTGTTTTTCGTTTCTTCATCAAAACAATAACAACTTTACAATCTATTATCCACAATGAAAAAAGAAGAAGCAAACAACAGGGAAACAAATATGCCAAAAAATATCAAAACAGTGGCATCATAGTGGTTTTTAATTTGTTTTCTCATTTTGATCGAAGTTAGAAAACAATTCTACTGAGTTGCATTTGAGGACTGAATTGATTAAATCAACCCACCTTTGAAATGTTGGTTGATTTCGATTAATGTCATAGTGAACAATAATTAAAATTATTAATTACATTTAACAAAATAGATAATTAATTGTTTGAGGGCAAAATTGGTATTATTAATTCAATAATTTGAATGGGGGGTGAAGAACAATTAATGGGGTGTTAATAGACACAGCCCAATATAATTCATCAATAATAAAACTTCTCTTTAGTGTCTTCTATTTTATTTTCTAATAGTCAAGGTGGATATTTTTAATGGTCACACATATTCTGTTCCCGTTAGTCATGAATTCAGTCCGCCTTGTTGTCAGGCTTGTAAGGTATGTGGTCATATTCAAGGTTCTCTTTGTCAAAAGAATGCAGTCAGGTTTCCTAAATCCGTGGTCATGTTCACGGTTGTGCTTCTTCTTATGATTGCACCCATTGCTTCTACACCCTGCGATGATAAGCAGTTAGACATGATCTCTCCATCGTCCGTTCTTCATCCTATTGCTATATCCAGCTCTCCGACTGCTCCTTGTTGTGTCGTGCGTATACACGATGTGCACTTCAATGTACTTGCCCTAGTCTCGCTTGCTCCGGCATCCGGTCCTAAGCCTCAAGCTATCTTTTCATCTATCACTGCATCGAGCAAGTGTGTCGCTGGTGTCGGCCTGCTTCCCCTGACCGAGCTTGCTGTGTCAGCATCTGTTTCTAATGTTGCTCCACAGTTCTTAGGTTTATCTTTGGTGACTCTTGCTTCTTCAATTGCTCTTGCTCCTCTTTCATTTTCTGGTAGTGTGGTGGCTCTGGATCCTCTCTCTGTGGTTGTTCTACTTCCGGCAGATTTCTCTCGCATGTGCTTTGGTAACAACTTATCTCGGGTGGAGGTCTTAGGAAATTCAATTGAGCTCTAGACCTCAGACATGGACCTGTCACTCACAATTACGGTCCAAAGCATTGTTACAAGCGGTTATTGGATTTGCAAGCTCTATTGGATGTTTCTTATATTTTGGGTCCAAGAATTTTGAGTTGTTATTTACTACGAACTTTAGGCGTCGGCGACAAGTGGTGTTCTATTCACCATTTCTCACTTGATCAGTTCCAAATTAGATTGGCCTAAGTTGTATGCCGCTTGACTTGGGGCACTGGTTATTGGTCTCTTACCTTGTCTGTCTTCTTTGGAGACATTTCTCTCTTTTTGTTCTTAATTGTCTTTTTGTTTATATTATTAGTTTGTTACCTTGAGCTGGAGCGCTCCTTTATGTAGAAATATACTGTACCTTTCTTATGAAAAAAAAACCAAAAGATAAAGATATTTTCAAGTGATCATTCACTCAACAAACACAAAGTTTTTTTATTTTTTGAATACCCAGAGAACGAATCAAACCCACGAAATCTTGGGTGAGCGCCGCATGTCCTTACCATCTGAGCTATAGCTGCGGACAACAAACACAAAGTTAGAATGATCATTTTATGTATGTACTAATTTGAAGAAAATTTACGTGTACATTCTAATTTTGTTTTATTTAACTTTGGGTGGATATTGAAAATGGCTTCATGGATGAATTCCGTTCAAAAGTTAAATTTACTTTAATATTTTATAATGCCAAGGTGTAGGTCATTGCATTTTATTTTGAACGATATTTCGTTACAAAGTTAATAATTTACCAGAACTACAAAACTTTCCACTAGGACATAAGTTTGTTCCCTATTTCTTACGTCAAAATGTTGACTTAATAGATCGGTCAGCCTTGGAGCTACGTATGGTATGTATATAATATGGAGGTTTTTAGCCATTGAATATAGACTGAAGATGTTAGAGAGTATGTGAATAATTTAGTATAGCTAGAAGAATATTGTTAATGCCACTCCAAAAAAAGTTAAGGGGGTCACTTTTTGTTTTTTAAAAAGAATTTACCAAGGGGAGGATCATTTAATATAGCCCCCTTTAACAATTTATAAAATATAGACCAAAATGTACCTTAATTACATTTTATTGTTCGTTAAACCCTATTTTCTTCTTCTCAGAGTAAACAATTAATCACTTTTTTCATGGTGGAACCAATTTCTAACGTAAATTTTAACTTTGAAAAAGAAGACAACATGATTTTTACCAAAAAAAGCGTTTGGCATGTTGAATTTGTTGAAGAAATCACTGAAAAGGTAATAATTTACAGGAAAAAATAGAGGCCTGTTTTTTATAATCTATTTTCGATGTGTTATTTCCAAACTTTGTACTGAATTTCAGTATGTTTTGTTGATTTTTACCGTGTTTTGTGTATTTGAATAGAGGGTAAAATCGGGTTATTTTATTTATTTTTCCATTATGTTTGGCCCTCCGTTAACAATTTATTTTTTAATGGAGTGAAAAAATAATTTGACCCCCCTTTATCCATTTTTGGAGTGACATCAACAATACTCAATGTATATAGACAAGTTTCAGAGTAGTTCAAACAAAAGATATGGTCCATTATATTTCTGGCTTTACTGCATTATAATTTGTGAGCTGCTATTCACATCCCACTTTAGACTTTTGGGTACCTCTACTAAAAGCCACCTCTTCTTTATGCATCTCTACTCCTTTACACCACTTAAATTATTCAATTTTAAATGGCTACCACCTATAATTTTATTTCTCCTTCCCGAATACCACTTTAAAAAAAATCCTATCTCATCCTCCACTACCTATCAGACCCTCGATGACTGTTGGCCTAGCCCGAATGCTACTTTAGCCCGACCTTCCGCCTAAAGAACCCATTTCTTCCACTCTACCATGAACCAAAGCTAACGCCTCCAAGTATTTCCGCAACGCTGCCTAGACCTCCCCGCATCGTTTCATCTAACCACCACAGTCTTCCCCTCGATCCTCACCCATAAACCTCATCCCGATCATCCTTCGAGCTAATCACCCCGCAGTTCACCCTCCCTGACCTCAGTCTTACTGTTCATCTCCAGCAGGAGACCACTACACCTCGGGCGTTTCACGCTGCTTCTACAACATTAGATTCTGTGGTGGCCTATGTGTGTGAAATGGAAAATTACGGAGAGAGAGAGAGGCATATGTGATTTATTGCTTATTAATGCAAAGGGTGGGAATGCAACAACTTATTTCACGGAAGGAAATAATTCAATGGTTTTAGTTGGAGCTTTCGACCAACAGTGACTGAGTGAAAAGAGAGAAAGTGGTGGTAAGAATTAGGTTAAAAATAATCCAATCTATTAAAATTTTAAAGGTGACCACTAGTCTAAAAGTGGGGTGTGAATAGCAGCACACTTATAATTTTGATTACTAACAGTACTGAGAGAATAACAATATTTTTAAAAGTGTTTCTCCATGCCAATACATGCCAGTTCCACTTATAGATTTCTATGTTGAGGATCGGATCGTCCTAGCGCTTGATTCCAAATTTTCGTTCTAAGCATTTTCCAAGCCATTGGACGTTAAAGAATGGTTTTGCATCTCCATTTGAGCATGTTGGCATTATGGTGACATTTATTGAGTCGGAATATATAATGGTTATATTGGGATGAAGGTGTAAAAACTAAAAAGTTCTATTGAGGATACTGATTGTTAAGAAGTGCAAAAAGCAACGTAAGATATAAAGAAATACAAGCAAAGTCAGTTTATTCCTATTTTTGTAAAAAAATATTATTTAATTTTATATTATAAAACCAAATAATATCACAGTTTGTGCAATTCAGGTTTTGTAACTGATTTTTTTTAATTTATATTGAAATTAGTCAATTACCATGACTTTATTGATTTATTTTAAAAGAAAATTACTCAAATTCACCTTTTTACATTAACACCATTAAAGCTGGCATTAAAACACCTTAATTTAGCAGGTGCAATAGAAAATAGTGTAGATTAAAGTGGATTAACTATTTAATAACATTGCTAATTGAAAGGACATTGTGGTTGATGAGCATTGTGGACTATGACGTTCATTTTATGAGGAATTGACATGGCTTTAACTGCACAGAGAATATGTAAATGTCCTCAATCGATGTTCTTGTTGTTGGTTATTTTCTGAAATGCTATAACAATAGTGTATGAGTTGCTACTGCAGAGCTCTTTAAACAAATATGAAAAAGAAAGAGAAGAAAAACAGAGTATTACTTTTACTGTAGAAAATACTGATCTCTCTTATTATTCAAAGATTAGAAGACCTTTTATTGATACATGTACATAGATAGCTTTTCATGATAATAGACTTTTAGACTTCTACAACAATAAATTCAGAACCTTCAAGAGATGTCTTTCTGACAAAATGCATTAACTTTATCACTCCCCCTTAATGCATTTTCTAATGACTCCAAGTTGCTATCGAAGTAGAATAAACTTGTTTTTGGCAAAGCCTTTGTAAAAATATCAGCTAACTGCTCATTGGTGCGACAAAACTCCAGCTTTACAACTCCATCTTCAATAGCTTCTCTATTGAAATGGTATTTGATTGCAATGTGTTTTGTTGTGTCATGACTAACTGGATTTTGAGAAATGTTTATTGCAGACTTGTTGTGGCAGTAAATAAATCTACTGCCTTCTTGTTTCTGACCAATATCATCAAGAATTCTTCGCAGCCATATTGCTTGAGCAACAGCCTTCGACGCAGCAACATACTCTGCTTCAGCTGATCAGAGTGCAACAGACTTTTGTTTCTTCGAGGCCCATGAGAAAACATCTGATCCAAAAGAGAAGACATAGCCTGATGGGCTTCTACAATCATCGATCGATCCTGCCCAATCACTATCTGAAAATCCAAGTAATCCATGAAACTTTGAATCATTCACAGACTTGTACAGAATGCTATAATCAATAGTTCCCTGAAGATAACGTAAACTCGTTTGGTTGCTCCGAAATGAATCCGACTTGGGTTTTTCATAAACCTGGATAATAAACTTGCTGCAAACATTATATCGGGCCGCGTAGATGTTAAATATAAAAGACTTCCAATCAAATTTCGATATGTAGAAGCATCAACATTTTCTGCACCATCATCTTGCTTGAATTTTTCATTTACTTGTAATGGAACACTTACTGTTCGCAGCCAAACATTTTAAATTTTCTTAGCATGTCTTCAGTGTATTTCTTTTGTGATATAAAAATGTCATCGTCACCCTGATGGATTTCTATTCTAAGGAAATAATGCTATAACCGAGATCATTCATCTCATAAGTCTTTAACATGTCATCTTCGAAATCTTGGATCATTTGATTATTACTTCCTGTTATCACCAAATCATCAACATAAAGAGAGACAATTAAAACTTCCGTACATTGGATTTTGATGTATAAAGTTGGCTCGCTTTTACTTTTCTTAAATCCGGCTTTCATGAAGTAAGAATGGATTTCATTTTACCAGGCCCTCGGAGCCTACTTAAGCCCGTACAAGGCCTTTAATAGTTTTTACACTTTATCTTCCTCCCCCTTAGTAACAAATCCTTTCAGTTGATCTACATATAATTCTTCAGTGAGCACTCCGCTAAAAAATGCTGACGCCACATCGAGTTGGTAAAGAGGCCACTTATTTTGGGATGCCAAAGCAATCACTGCTCTAACTGTTTCAAGCCTCGCCACCGGAGCAAATGTTTCACAAAAATCAACTCCAGGTTTTGTGAATATCCCGTCGCCACAATTCTAGCTTTATGTTTATTTATTGTTCCATCTGAATTCAGCCTAGTTTTGTAAATCCACTTTAGCCTAATAACCTTTTTTGATTTTGGACGCTCTACAAGTTTTCATGTTTGATTTTTCTCGATCATTTCGATTTCTTCTTCCGTGGCCTTCCCCCACACTTCATGCTTTTCTACTTCTTCGAATATTTTAGGTTCAATAGCGACAAAGTTGCATCTCTCATACACATCACGTAGGCTTCTAAACTTTCTTGGTGAATTGCTTTCTTGAGTTTCCGGCTTGATGACGCTGAACTTGATGTATTTGGAAACTGAGGTGGAGTATTTTCAGGTGGCTGAAGAGAAATTTTTCCATTTGTTTCATTGTCTAGCGTTGGAGAACCATTATTTTGATGTTCCTCCATTACAAAGGGTAGCTCCTGCATTTTTTTTATTTTTCCAATCCCAAAAAGCTTTTTCATTGAATATAACATCTCTACTAATCAATAAATTCTGATTCTCCAAATTATATAACCTATAGGCTTTAGTTTCATCATCATAACCCAAAAAGATACATTTTCACTCTTTTTCTCAAGCTTGTATCTTTTTTCTTTAGAAATATGTGCATAACACATACTACAAAATATTTTAAAATTACTTACCTCAGGTTTTGCTCCACTCCACGCTTCAACAGGGGTTTTTCTTTGAACAGCTTTAGTAGGACATCGGCTGAGAATGTAAACAGCAGTATGAACAACCTCTACCCAAAATTTTGTTGGCATGTTTTTCTCATGAATCATCGACCTTGCCATATCTACAATGGTGCGATTTTTTCACTCAGCAACGTCATTTTGTTGAGGGCTGTAGCTTGTAGTGAGTTGCTTCCATGTACCTTCATCTTTGCAAAAATATTGAAATTTAGTTGAAGTGTATTCACCGCCTCTATCACTTCTGATCACTTTGATTGATTTGTCACTTTGATTTTCCACGAAAGCTTTAAATCTTTTGAAGATTGAAAAAGTTTCTGATTTTTCTTTCAAGAAATAAACTCATGTCATTCTAGTAAAATCATCAACAAAAATGAGAAAGTACCTATTTTGATTAAGGGATGAAGTTTGCATTGGACCGCATAAGTCAGTATGAATTAATTACAAAGCTTCTTTTGCCTTCCATGAGCTATATTTCGGAAAAGAATCCCTATGTTGTTTTTCCATCACACAGCCTTCACATACAACAGCCTCACCGGTTAATTTAGGTAGCCCATGTACCATATTTAGCTTCTGCAACAGCTTTAAACCACTGAAATTTAAGTGGCAAAATCTTTTGTACCATATCTGAATATCCTCTTCAACTTCTCCTCGTAAAGCAAGTTCACTTGCATACTTAAATTCAAGAGAGAAACTTCTATTCCTGTCCATCTTAATTTTTGCTATTAAGATGTCTGATTTGTCATAGATTTTACAGCAATCCTCTTCAAATGTGACACGATAAGCATTTTGAATGAGTTGTCCAACACTTAATAAATTTTGTTAGAGATTTGGAACTAATAAAACATTAGAAATAAGTTTTGTTTCCTTCTTTGTTTTGATTGCAACCGTACCTTTTCCTTTAGCTTTCACCAGTTCACCGTTTGCCATCTTCAGTTGAAAACTTGCTTGTTTGTCTATGTTTGAGGAAGGCTTCAACATCTCCTGCCATGTGGTTAGTGCACCCGCTATCGATGTACCAAATGTCTTCTTTTTCTTCCGATGTAGCTGATTGACAAGCATAAAACAAATTTTCTTCTTCTCTTTTTTTTTTCAATGTAAATGTCCTCAATCGATGTTCTTGTCTGACTGCAATGTCAAAGCATGCCCTAGTCTGACGAGTTGAATGCCTTAGCCTGGAAATTTGATTGTCCTAATTGCCATATGCTGTTTGAATTGTGTAGATGAATGTGTAATCGTTGGTCGACCTGATATTATGTTGAAGCCGGTCAGAATCGTTAAACATTCCATCCTGCCATGATAAGAGCACAACCAACAATGGCTTGTTCAGTTACTAAACAAGCCACGGAGCAACCAAGTGTGGCTTGTTCACTCACCCATGGCTGGTCTGTGGCTAGTTTTGAGCTCCTCCATGGCTGGTTCACCCAACAGAGACTGGTTCTTATAACGGCAAACTGTTTGCCGTTATAAGATTATAACGGCAAAGTGTTTGCCGTTATAATCCTATAACGGCAAACAGTTTGCCGTTGTAGTTACTAGCCGTTGCAACACCAACGGCTAGTTCACTTCCTCCCTATAAACCACCCTACCTCCTTCTTCTTCCCCCTCCACACAACCACTCCACCTTCCCAACTTCTTCATCAACAAAATGTCTTCGTCTGCACCCAAGCGAAGCGGGAAAAAACCATAAACAAGAAACTCATGTCCCAACCGCACTCGTCATCGTATGCCATGCAACGGTCAATCCAACAACAGCAACTGTTGCAGCCATCTCACGAATATGGCTACTCGCCGTATTCAAATTATCCATACCGTCCACCGTACCAACCGCTCGGTCCTCCTAATTTTCCTCCCATCCAATCGACCGTCCCGCCACAGTTTTACCAACGACCGCCCGGGGTAGGCGTGTACGACGATCATTCGTCGTATATGTCAATGATGATGCAGACCGAGCAAAGTCAACAACCTCACCTAACTCCGCACCAGACCGAGGTTCGTGACCGCGAAGCGATGCAAAATCTGCAAAGACAGTTATCGTATGGGTATGTCTCTCCTACTACCGAAGAAAATGTTGGGACTTCTACGGAGGAGGAGGAGGAAGATGCAAATGAGGAAGTAAATGTTACAAATTCTGAAGAATTGAATGAAGAATACGGTGCACCTATCAGTCCCGAATATATCCAAAAGAAGAAGAAGAAGAAGGTGAAGTCTTTAAGGAGCATTTTCAGTAAACGACACCAAACCGAAGTTGAATCGGAGCCGAATCGCGGAATAGAAGATATTGAGGATGATAATGCTGAAGGGGAAGATATACCAGCGGATGGAAGAAGAAAACAATGTAAGTTTACTTCCGAGCAGTACGTTTCACTTGCTAAATCGTGGATACGCATTTCACAAGACAACATTGTTGGAAATAATATGAAAGGTAAGAAATTTTGGGAAAGAGTAGTAGAGTTCTACAATTCGTTGGAAGCGAGGAATAGAACATGGGCATCACTTAGAGGCGGTTATAGAGTTATGAATGTCGCATGTCAGAACTATCTTGCAATACTGACAGCCTTGGAGAACAGACAGCAAAGCGGTGCTGCACCTTATGACGTTGTAGGTACCGTAGATTACTTTGAAAAATAACTTACTATACTATGATCGATTAGTTAGAAATGACATACGCTCATACAATATCCACTTTGTGTTACAGATTGAAGAGTCACGAAAGGCCTACCAGCAAAAGTATGGTCATCCATTTAAATTTCAAGACTGTTATGAGCTTCTATCTAGGTTGCCGAAGTGGAAGAACCCCAGCAACTTCATGTTTGAGCAGCAGAACAAAGCTAGAAGGATGAACTACTCTGATTCTAGTCCAGGAAGTGGCCCGAGTTCGCAAGAAAGAAACCCTTTATTTGGAAGTAGTGATGGACGACCTGTCGGCAGATCCAAGGCAATTCAGCTGGAGCAACGAGGTGCAGAGTTTGCTAGATTTATGGAAACAATGGAGAGTTCATCTAAGGCAACAAAAGAGCATAGAGCTCGATTTTCGGTGGAAAGAAACCGTAGCGACGAAGATTTCCAAAAGGCAGTTAGGGATGATTGAGAGCTCCGCAGACAAGAACATGCGGAGAAACAAGCCATGGAAGAAAAGAAGCTGGAGGAGCAGAAAGCTTTGGCGTGAGAGAATAATTATGTTAAAATGATTACATGTGATTTTAGTAAGCTTACCCCTCTACAGCAAGAACTAGTAGCCGAGCAGATTGGAGAGTACAGAAAAAACAAAGGAAGCAGAAGCGGAAGCGTTAGTGGCTCGTATATGGACTAGCTATGTATGTTGGGTTAAGTTGTAATATGATTGTGAACTGTTTGTAGTATTTATGTACTGGTGGGCATTATGTACTAGCTATATATGTTGGGGTGAGTTGTAATATGATTGTGACCTGTTTCTAGTATTAATGTAGTAGTTGTTGTTTATGTACGAGCTGTATATGTTGGGTTGAGTTGAAATAATGATACAATCTACAATATGATTGGAAACCAGATTTATTGACTCAAGTACGCACTGATAGATAGTTTAAATGATACATAGTACACGACTACACACTGATACATAGTTCTAGTACCAACTACTGATTCCGACTATTCCTTCCTTTATGCGCCCACAAATGTTCCACCAACTGGTCACGCAATTGGAAGTGTGCAGCTTGATCTTCAATGTGTTGAACCATATCAACATATTCTTCCATTGAGTTTACATCTTTATGGGGTTTTGCATTTGAGCCCGTAAACATGTCAGGATAATTAGACTTTTGATTCTTATATCCGCCTCTTTCAGACTCCACAATCATGTTATGTATTATTATACAAGCATACATGATTTCTGAAAGCACTCTTGCATCATGAAAACGAGCAGGATTTCGTAAAATATGAAATCGGGCTTGTAAAACACCAAACGTACGTTCGATGTCCTTTCTATAGCTAGCTACTTTTTCAGTGAAATACCTTTCTTTATCATTTGATGGAACTCTGTACCCTTGCATCAAAGTTCTCCACTTTGGGTATATTCCATCGACTAGGTAGTACCCAGTTTTGTGCTCGATATTACCAAGTTTATATGAAACATCTGTTGACAGTCCGTTAGCAAGTTCTGTGAAAAGATATGATTGTTTTAAAACATTTATATCATTCAATGAACCTGGGACTCCAAAAAAAGCATGCCAAACCCATAAATCGTCTGTTGCTACTGCTTCAAGGATCATTGATGGCACTTTCTTATGTCCGGTGAACATTCCTTTCCATCCCGTTGGGCAGTTTTTCCAAGCCCAATGCATGCAATCTAAACTTCCAATCATACCTGGAAATCCTCTGGCTTCTGCCCTGCGTAGTATCCTGGTTATATCGTTAGGTCTAGGCGTCCGTAGATACTCCTTCCCAAACTCTGCAACAACTGTTTTACAGAATTCTTTCAGACACTCTATTGCTGTTGATGCTGCGATTCTGAAATATTCATCCATTTGATCGCCAGATGTTCCATAGCTTAACATCCTCAACGCCGAGGTGATTTTGATGTGTGGTGAATGGCCGATTTCTTGTGCTCCGTTCAGTCTATAAGTGAAATATGGATTTGACTGGTGAAGTTTAAGATATATTTTTGAGAAAATAGCCGGACTCATACGGTAACGACGGCGGAACAAAGTTATATCAAAGGTTGGATTGTCGATGAAGTAATCCCTCATTAGTCTTTCATGTCCATCCTTGTAGTCTCTCTTATACCGTTGGTCAATCCGGCCATGCATGCTACCCCGATGGTTGCTAGTTGAGCCTTCAGCGAAATAATTGGAATACACAACCATTGCGTGCTGTTCCAGCTCCTCCTCCGTCTCTTGCTCCACTTCTAGTTCGGAATTATCAGTTTGATTCTTCTTGTTTTTGTAGTAATAGTAGTATAGATTTGGATCCATTGCTTTCTTTTTTATAAGTTGAGTTTTGTTGTTCTCTCTAAGCGTATCCGAACGAGAGATATATATAAGCAGGGATGGTGAACTAAATATCTCTGACATAGAGTACATGTAGGCAATAATGGGTGGCAATAATGGTTCCAACATGATGGTTCTGTCATTGAGTAGTCAATTCGGATAGTTGTTGTGATGTGAAAGGTTGGCACTAAATGGTTGGCAATAATGGTTCTGTCATTGAGTACTCAATTCGGACAGTTGTTGTGATGTGAAAGGTTGGCACTAATTGGTTGCCAATAATGGCTCTGTCATTGAGTAGTCAATTCGGACAGTTGTTGCGATGTGAAAGGTTGGCGACTATTCTAAAATTTAAAACAAACATAACTAACAATCAATGTCACTGTAATAACCCGGAAATTCTGAACCAGTTTAAAAATTTTATTTTGGCGATTTTAGCGAATTTTGGACATTTAAAATATATTATTTTAAATAATATCGACGAGAAATTTATTTTGAATATAATTCGAACGTATATATTATATACGTCGTCGTTAGAATATAAATAATTATATATAATTATAAATAGAATTGAAAATGGCGCGGTAGTTTGATAATTCGATTTCAAACTTCAATTGAATGTACCGGGTGCAAAACAATCCGGATTTTAGTGAAACCAAAAACATTAGGATCTAATCGAGAATATCTTTCCAACGAATCCGAAAAATCAAGATTTCATAGCGGGAATCAAAAGATATGTCCAATTGAAAATTCTGAACAGTCGCTATGGAATTCAGGCCCTTAAAAATGGAAATTTTGCAAACGACCTCGGATTTCGACGAAACCACTTTTCTTGGATCCGTGATGTCAAGTTATTGCTAGGTTTCAAATTTCATAATTTTTCGAATCAATATGTGAGCGTGGCAAAGGAAAACGTGTTTGACCAGTTTCAGTTGATTTTAATCGACTGGAAAATAGCCATTTTTCAAACGGTTTATATTTATGATTGAAATAGTTCATACAGACACAACAACTGACGATAGTACATGCGAACTAGCTCAATCAAAGCATGGAGTAGGAATTAGTAACTTCATTAAAATGCATTTTACGTTTAGTCTTACGGGCGTCGCCTAATGTTCAATCGCAACTGCTCATTATCACTTCGAACACGTCTATTTTCCCGTTCGAGTTCGTTACAATATGCTATTCCCGGAGGACACAAAGGTTGGTCTATCCATTACGTGTAATTGCAACCATTTGGAAAGGCTGGGCATCGCTGAATGCGCCGGCCTATATTGTTTCCCTCTGCTTGAACCACAACTTCAACCGCGTACCCGCAGTAGCAATGAACTGGATAGGAATCAACTATTTGTTCATGCAGTGGTACACGAAAGAACTCTGCTTCCTGAGTTGACTGAGTGACAGCTTGTTCAGATGATACTTGAACAGGTGGGACTTGAGTTTCATATGGAGGTTGAACGTTCAGCTGTTCGTATGGCGGTTCAGTTTACGGTCTAATTTGGTTTAGGAACTGGAATTCGTCTTCAAGCTCCTGTAGCCTCATTTCGTTGTACGCCTGTTCCTCGGAGTCTGTAGAAGATGACCACGAAGACATCTTCAGTGAGTTCTAATAGAAGGATGTGCTCTAAGAATGAGAACGAAGGTGTTTGAGTGCGGTAAGTTGTGACTAAGTAACATATGTATATATAGCTGCAATATTAGTTATGGTGTGAATGGTCACTAGCTACACTTTGTCATGTTGTCGTGCTGGATTGTCTTGCTGATTGCTTATTTCCATTTCGTGCATTCCTGCTTCGAGCTCTAATTGTCGCACCTCGTCATTGTGTCGCTCTTCCATTTCAATATACCACTCGGTTGGTTCTCTAGATGCGGACGGATTAGGATTTGATGGTCCAGAAATAAGGTCTGTGTAATTGTAAGAAGATGGATAAGAAATTGGCATGACTACGCTCTAAGTAGATGGATAGGGTTTTAGTGAAACGACATTCGATATATGTAGGAGGAGATGTAGTTACCAATGCATAAAGGAGTTTGCCGTTATAAAAATATAACGGCAAATTGTTTGCCGTTATAAAAATATAATGGCAAACTGTTTTCCTTTTTATTTTATAGCCGTTGCGCCCCAACGGCTACTTAAACGGTCGCAATCCCTCCCATTATATATCAACCTACCTCCTCCTTCTTCCATACTAACACACTACCTTTTCAACTTCAAGTTGTACAACCCAAAAAATGTCTTCTTCTGCACCCAAGCGAAGCGGAAAAAAAGGTGTAAGCAAGAAACCCCTATCCCAACAGCACTCGTCGTCATATCCCTTGCAACGTCCAGTCCAACCCCAACAGTATTCAAATGACGATGCTCATTCCGTTTATCAAAGAGCTGGAAAAGGAATTGTACTCGAAGGGAAGGTTTCCGAGCCACTAGGGACGATTGGATCCAACCCTGTTGCTATTGTGGACAAGTGTCGGTCGTTGTTGTTGACGAGACCGAAACAAATGCCGGTCGTCGATTTTTCGGTTGTGAAGCCTTCAACGACCACATGAATTATCCTGATGCCATTGATTGTTGTTGCTTTAAGGAGTGGATTGACCCTCCCATTTGCGAACGTGGACGTCAGTATGCACTCGAAGCACAAGCAGAAATAAGACGCTTGAGCAAGATTAATGCCGGTAAGACAAGAGATGGTCCTTTCTCTAAACCATGGTAGGTGTACGTGTTTGAATTTGATGCTGGTGTGCTCAGTTGTTGTAGTTTGTATGATTATGGTTTGGCATTTCCTTCTGTTCTACTAGTTGTCGTTGTTCTAGTTGTTTTAATTGCTCAATAGTTGTACTAGTTGTTGAAGTTTGTATGATTATGGTTTGTCAATAGTTCTACTAGTTGTTGTGATATTATAGTTGTTTTCATTCTGTCGCAAGCAGAAATAAGGCACCTGGGAACGGCCCATTTTTCGTAACCATTTCGTGAATTGAAATGGTTAAAGCACTGGTGGACGACCCTTTTTTTGGTGCTGGTAGTCTCTTCCGAATTAAATGACAACAGTATACGAAATTAATAGTAATTGCCCACATTTGTTGTGATGTGACCAGACACTGTTGGGAATCTAACGTAATATCACGAGATTAATAGTACATGCCAACATTTCATGTGATGGCACCATTTTTCGTTCTACAATGATGTGACTGGACAATGTAGAGAATCTAACATAATATCACGAGGTTAATAGTACATGCCAACATTTCATGTGATGGCACCATTTTTCGTGCTGCAATGATGTGACCGGACACTGTAGGGAATCTAACGTAATATCATGAGATTAATAGTAAATGCCAACATTTCATGTGATGGCACCATTTTTCGTGCTGCAATGATGTGACCGGACATTGTACAGAATCAACCATAATAACATGAGAACCCTGTAAACCGTATTCAAGTATGTTGAATTGTAACTGTTGGTCGTACATTGCCCTTATAAGTACTCCATATCTGATAATCCTTCTCATACCTTCTACAGCTTCAAGCAGCACCGTTGTAGAGTAAAGGGAGAAAATTTATTTTCTTGTTTTCTTAAAGGTAACGTTTATCATCAACACAATTCGTACTTCTAGTTACTCTACTAATTCTACTGATGCACATGTTACATGGACAATTCAAAAATAAGTGATGAAGAAATGGGAAGGATTTTTGATGAGTACGAACAAAACTTAGTGAACGATAACGAAAAGAGTTTAGTTCATGATACACAAGTTGAAGAGGTGCCCGTCGCGATTCAGCATCGAGCGGTTACAGCTCCGCGTCCTTCTCCAGTAAATCAACGACCTAGTAATAGTGCTTGTAATAATTCTCCTACTCCAGATTTTTCGTCTAAGGATTTGCTGGCCCTCGTAAAATCCTATATTGAGGTTGAAAAGAGAGATGAGTTGCTAATGCAAAGTGGAGGGGGTTTAACATATGAAGAAAGATGGGCAATGATCACGAGGCTATACAACAACCATCGTTCCCGGCCCACTACACGAACATCGGTTGAAATCCAAATGGCTAATCGTCATTTTGCAGACGCTTGTGATCGGTACACAAAGATTATCGAAACTGTTGAAGACGAGAACATATTTAAAACAAATCAAGCAACATATGATTCTCGTTACCTTTTCGAGTATGGTGAGGAGTTCTGTAACAACCCGTATTTCTAATAATCTGTTATAACATAAATTGAGGCAGAATTAAATTATAAAATGGGAATCAAGGGAAAAGGGCTATGCCATTGCGTTCGTCTCGGAAAAATACGCGAAATAGAGTCCGAGTTTTCGAAAATCGGAGTCCGTATGGCCCAGATATGGCCCGTCGAAGTTTTCAGAAAATTCAAGGTTTAAAATCAGATTCAAATTTAAAGAAATTGGGCCAGCTGGGCCAAGGCGGGAAAAATCCCGCTAGGACCCCATGTCGACAGGCCTGTCGACAGGGGTCTTGGCATGTCGACTGCCCTGTCGACAGCCCTGTCGACAGGGGGTGGCCGGGCTACTTGGCCTGGTGCACCATTTCTGATTTGGGCTTGATAGGGGGGCTTGGTTCTAGAGAGTTCCGGGATCTGATGGACCTAATTGAATCTAGGGTTAATCCTATGGTTCAAATCACTAACCTAATCTATAAATAAGACCCTAACCTACCCTAAATCATTCATTATTCATCCTAGTAACTAAACTATGCCAAAATCCATCCTCTCATGGCCTCCACCCTCTTCATACAATTCCTAAATTAATTCCTAAGTGATTTTCCATGCATACAAGCATATTTAGGCTTGTATGATCCTCCTTAGCTTGCATTAAAGGCTTGTTTTTCTATTGGCATCATAAAGGAGGAGTCTTGATCAAGTTTGCTTGCATTTGGGGTGTTTTAATTAGTTGCATAAGGGGTTTCTTGCATTTGTTATACTCATTTGAGTCCGCATAAGCATTGTAAGCCCTCTTACCTTCATTTTGGAAACTCTAAAGTTAATGTGTGATGAAAGTTGGGGTTTATGTATGTTCATTGAGTTGTGCATGTTTATGCAAGTGTACTAAGCCATGATTTACAAGTTAATTGAGTTATGCATGTATACTAAGCCATGACTTGCAAGTTTAACAAGTTATGCATGTTTATGCAAGTGTACTAAGCCATGATTTACAAGTTAATTGAGTTATGCATGTATACTAAGCCATGATTTGCAAGTTTAACAAGTTATGCATGTTTATGCAAGTTTGCTAAGCCATGATTTGTATGCCTATTGAGTTATGCATGTTTATGCAAGTTTAAAATGACAAGTTGTGCATGTTTTGACAAGTTGTGCATGTTTATGCAAGTTTAAAATGACAAGTTGTGCATGTTTTGACAAGTTGTGCATGTTTATGCAAGTTTAAAATGACAAGTTGTGCATGTTTGACAAGTTATGCATGATTAAGGTAATATGTAAGTTCACTATGCTAAGTTATGCAAGTTTAACATGTTATGCATGTTTATGGTAATATGCAAGTTCACTATGCTAAGTTGTGCAAGTCTAACATGTTATGCATGATTGTTGTGCAAGTTTATCGTGTAGGTTGTGCCAAGTTCCCTCTTCCTATCCTTTATGCGTTACTACGAATATGTAAGCGATAGAATGACGTTGGGGGTTTTGGGGTAAACTTAAAATACATGAAAATATAAGATTGGGAATTTACCTATTAAGTTAGGTCTACCCCTTGGGAATTTACCTATTAAGTTAGGTCTACCCAAGTAATTGTTTGACTTATGATTATGTTTTGAAATGAAGTGGACATGACACTTAGAAAACATAAGTGTGGCCAACTCGAGGTTGGGTTGAGTTTGTAGCGTAATCCTACCCGGAACCGACCGGCTTAACTAGTGGCTACAAACAATAGGACCCAATGTGGGAAGTTGGTCATGGGGCGCCAAGACCCGAGGTTAGACCAAGTTGTGGTGTAAAGCTACCCGGACCCGCCCGGCTTAACTAGTAACCGCAACAAAGTCTAATGTGAGAGGTTAAGGTGCATTAAATTAATTAATGCCTCATGATTAGGGTTAAGTCAGGATCCACTAATACTTAATCCATTTGGGGACTAGAGGGATTGAAAGGGGGTTAGGTGTTAGTTACACTTAGCCAGTTAAATCCGCTTGGGAATTCGAGGGATTAGGATGGGGTTAAGTTACACTTAACCAATTTAATCCATGATTAGTGAAGGGTTAAATCACACTTAACCCTCTTAGGAAACCCTAGCAGCGGGTCTGTTCCGGCAGTAATCCCAGTTTGGTATCATCACAACCCTAGAGACTAGGCTAGGGCGGGGCACGATTACTGGACGGATGTAAACGACCAAAGGGCGATGGCCGAGTGGTACAGCGGTGCGGGTCCGGCGGGCTACGGACGTGCACGTAGTCCGATGTTGGACAAACTCGAGGCACGGGTACCAGTAGGTTAGGGCTGTGCATTATTGCTTAAGTGTCCGGGGTTGACATCCGAGGGCTTGATACACCCAAAGGGGGACCCAGCACAGTCTAACTACAACCATACGTGGGCCATATGGACACCAACACTTGACGTGTTAGGTTTATAGGGAGCCGATCGACTAGACCGTTGGGCTGGACCTTGTATTAAGGTCACCTCATGTTATTGGGTCAAAGCTTGGGCCAAGGGATCAATATCTGTGATGTTGGGTTGCTAGTACACCGTGGTGCAAAAACTTGACCATGTTTATGCGATGACCCCTCTATCTATCTTGTAGTTAATTTACCATGCCAGTATGTTGTTATCTATGATCATCTCAGTTTCCATCATGATGTTAACTTTATTAGTTTATAGACTGATCGTAGCAGGACTTACTCAGTCTTTTTGACTGACCTGTTTTCTTTCGCCTCTTTTCTTCCGTTCCCCCCCCCCCCCCCAGGTTCTCAGGGAGGGAATACAGGAGCCTAGCTTGGATCTTGCTGCTTTCTTGGATAGCTCATGTATGCTTCGGATTTGAGCTCGCTATGGTTTCTTCCACTTTGGAGATAGCTACTTTTATGTTTTTTTTTGTATCAGATGATGTTATTTTATGTACTAGACTTGTTTACTTGGGAAATGGACATTATGATGTAGCAGACTTGTTTTTGAAATAGTTTAAAAGTCTTCCGCTGTTTTATTTACTTACTCTGTTTATTTACATATATATATATATATGTCATGTCCTGCCTTGCTATATCATTATGCATGTTCACCAATAATGCCCCTCCAAAGCTAGTGCATTCCTTTGCGAGTGACCCTGGCGGAGGTGGGGTGTTACATTTGGTATCAGAGCATATGGTTTACGAGAAGGGATAAAAAGGTTTTTAAAACTTTTGAAAAAAAAAACTATTTTCAAAACCAAGTATAAAGTATTTTCCAAAGAAAAGTCTAGTTGTTTTAAAAAGGCTATTCCCCAAAAGCCATCAGCACTATCCTTTGACTCCTCGTTTAAACTCTTTTCTTTTCGTTTCCAGCATGTCTGATAATCTCATCTTGCCCGAAGGAGTAACGATACCCGATTGGTTTCGTCGGTACTTGGAAGTCACGGCACCGGTCCCGGGTGTCTCTAATGTTGTCTCCCCAGTCGAGGCCGCTGTTCTCCTCCTCCCGTAGTTGATGTTCCTCTTCCTCCTTCCCCTCAGCATCCTCAAATTGACTTCGCCGAGATTTGCCGAGATTTTAAGGCGATGGGTTGCAAGAATTTCTTTGGAACCGAGACTTTTGTAGAGGCAAGGAATTGGTTGAAAGAGACCGAAGATCTTTTAGCCACCTTTGATATAGGTGACCGCAGGAAGGTTTTATTGGCAGTATGGTTGCTAAAGGAAGAAGCTGCACGTTGGTGGGTAGTCACCACCGCTACTAGGCCAATTGAGACTTGGGATGACTTTAGTGGAAGGTTCGGACTGAGATTCTTATCACTGAAGCAAGGGGACATGACTATTAGGGAATACATAGATAAGTTTAATCAACTGGCTCAGGACGATTTAGACTTGGTTAATACAGCTCAGAAGAAGGCCCTACACTTTGCTCTAGGATTAAACGAGCCATTACGTGATTTGGCCCTGTCTCATATACCCTTGGGGGCGACTTTCGAGAGTTTAGTGAATTTGGCCCTACTTCAAGAAGAAGGTAGAAATGACAAGAAAGAGGTCAAGGCGAATGAGTCTCAAGGCAAGAGAGTAAATTCCAGGAAACGGGGCAAGAATATGAAATGTAACTTCTGTGGTGAAGTTGGACATATAGCCAGGGAATGTAGGAAGAAGGAGAAGAGAAAGCGGGGCGAATGTTTTGATTGTGGTGAGTTTGGACATTTCAGCAAGGATTGCCCGAGGAAACAAGGGCAAGGTCAGACTCAGTGTGCAGGACTATCTGGAGGGCGAATTCATCCCCTCAACCCCGTTCTTCCAGCTCATGATAGAGGTAGTGTTTCTGTTGAAAATCTTGTTTACATTTTCTGATTTTCCCTGTTCGAACTTTGTTTGATTCTGGCACATCGCATAGTTCTATTTCATCTGATCCAGTTGAAAGTTTTGCACCTAAGTACTAGTGTAGTTGATGATCCCGTATGTGTTTCAAATCCAATTGGGGGTTCTGCCCGTTTGTCTATGGTCTGAGTGGATTTGAAAATTTCTATCTTAAGTATAGAATTCTCGTGGGATGTTTATATTCTCGGTTTCAGGGGATATGGGTTGGTTTTGGGCATGGAATGGTTGTCCTGTTTTGAAGCCATTCTTGGTTTTTGTATATAGGGTTGTGAGGCTCATGATCCGCCTCGGTAATACCCTAGAAATTTCTAGTAACCCTATGGGTCCCGTCATGTTATGTTATCTGGAATCCCTCAACTCGTCTATCGATAGTTTGCAATCTGTGAGGGTGGTCCGAGAATATCCTGATATCTGGGGATAGATTTCCGTATTATCTGGTTGGTAATGCCAAGCCAGTTTCGTGGCCGATTAGGCACATGACCTCACGAAATGAGAGTTAAGAAAGCAAGTCAAGGAGTTGCTTGAGAAGAACTTCCTGAGACGAAGCATTTTCGAGTAGGGTGCTCCAGTAGTATTCGTTACTGATATGGACAGTTTGTTTCGCTTATGTGTTGATTATCGTGAGAGGAATAGATAACCGTTACCAAGGATCAATGATTTGTTTGATCAGCTTATAGGAGCATCTGTTTTCTTTTGATCTAGCTACCAGATTCCATCAGCTTAGGATGGCTGAGGATGGAATTGACAAGACTGCGTTTAGGACTCTAGATGGATTTTTTTTAGAATGGCTAGTCATGCTATTTGGTTTGACTAAGGCACCCGCATATTACGTGAACTTGATGGGTAGGGTGTTTAGGGAGTCCTTGGACAAGTTTGTCATGGTCGTCATAGACGATATTTTGATCTCCTCAAAAGAACGAGGAAGAACATGCTATACATCTCAAGGAGGAGATGGATACGCTTAGAGCCACCAGTTGAAGGTCAAGTTCTCCAAATATCACTTTGGAGGAAAGGAGTTGGATTTCTTGGGCACATAGTTCCTAAGTAAGGCTTAGCGGTGGATTCCGCTAAAGTGGTTGCGGGTTAAGACCGGAAAACTCTGAGGAGAGCAACTAAAGTAAGAAGCTTTCTCCGTTTGGCTAGTAAGTTAGCATTCCCTGAGCTTAGGCTTCCTCTTTTGGATCAAGAAGGGGGTTTCACAGGAAGAAAGACCTGCAGTTAGTCAAGAACATGGACCAGTTGATTCGAGGCGAGATGTTAGGTCACCCCGCTAGGTATATTATAAAGGATGATTAAAGCGCGACAAGAGATTATGTGTTCCTCGAGTGAAGGACTTGGTAAAGAAGGTTCTTGAAGATGCGCATCACTCGAGGAGGGGGCTGAGTTGGTTTCAGGATACATGTTGTGCCACCAGGTTGAGGCCAAGTCATAGAAGCCCAGTGGGCCATTACCTCCATTAGAAGTTTCGCAAGGGAAGTGTGAAAACATCTCGATAGATTATGTGGATAGACTACCTAGATCAAAGAAAGGGAATACGGGTATGGGGGTCATAATAGGTAGACTCACGAAGAGTGCTCATCTCAGTCCGGTAAGGAGCAAGAGGTCTGTGTCATGGTTAGCAACGGTTTACCCTCAAGAAGTTGGCCAGTTTTGAAATGGCCTACAGAAAGCCATGAGTTGACAACTGAATCTAGGTATGGCCTATCACTCATAGGCGGATGGTTCATTTCGATTAAGCGTGAGTTATAGAAAATCACGTTTATAAGGGCAATTGGCAACGTGGATTGGTATTTTCAAGAAAAGTTCTGCTGCGTGGAATACTTTATAGTAAGTGGACGAGATCCAGGATTCACTAGTGAATTTTGGAGAGCTTGCATGAAATCATGAGGTTATAGTATGTTTAAGCCAAGTATACAGAAAGAAGAATAAGTGGAAGAGAACGACAAGAGGCGGCAATGAAATGAGTTCCAACCCGAATTTGGGAAATAGGAGTTAGGAAGCCAAGGAATCATGAAGTGAAAGATAGTCAAAGCACAATGGAGTTAAGCTCAAGGAAACGTGACTAAGAAGAGTGAAGACTAGATACGCGCATCATATCTCTTTTTAAGAGTGCATCCTTGATCCTTGTTTTTCTGTGGAGCTTGCTTGCAAAATTATCTTTAGTATATATACCCTCTCGGTCCCATTCTCGATCTTATTTCTGTTGTGAACTCCATAAGGGGGTTAAGACTCATCGGTTAGTACTATATGTCAAAGTTTCAATGGATTTCTTGTAATCCAAAAAGGAGTTTGTCTAGTTTATCTAGTTTATCGTGTCTATCTTGTCATGAGAACCTTAGGTAGAAACCCTTTTGGTTGAAACATGTGTTTGAAACATGTTATGCTTGATGGTTGCAAGTGGCTGCAAGTGTTTGCAAGTGGTTGCTCGTGGATGCATTATACACGATTAGGCACTAGATCGGCTCACACACTCTTCATGTTGCATATGCATGAGTGTTTATGCTTATCCATGATTGAAACTTGTTGTGCTACTACATGGATGTTGCATATGGATGAATGTTATGTGCACTCATATAGATACCATAAATTATGGTAGGAATTTGCATACATATGGATTCATTTCACTGACATACATATGCATTAAGGAGGTTTACTGTATCAGTAACCGCCTGATTTTCACTAACATACATATGCATTAAGGAGGTTTACTGTATCAGTAACCGCCTGATCTTTGCATTAGATAAGTACATATACACACACTTTTGCATATGTTCATACCACATTTAGATTTTTTTTAGGACAATGATTGCTCGTGGATGATGCTTTGAGTAGATGGATGATTGGATGGTAGGATACGTTCTTCCTAACTTGAAGATTTCGGGGACGAAATCCTTTAAGGAGGGGAGAATGTAACAACCCGTATTTCTAATAATCTGTTATAACATAAATTGAGGCAGAATTAAATTATAAAATGGGAATCAAGGGAAACGGGCAATGCCATTGCGTTCGTCTCGGAAAAATACGCGAAATAGAGTCCGAGTTTTCGAAAATCGGAGTCCGTATGGCCCAGATATGGCCCGTCGAAGTTTTCATAAAATTCAAGGTTTAAAATCAGATTCAAATTTAAAGAAATTGGGCCAGCTGGGCCAAGGCAGGAAAAATCCCGCTAGGACCCCATGTCGACAGGCCTGTCGACAGGGGTCTTGGCATGTCGACTGCCCTGTCGACAGCCCTGTCGACAGGGGGTGGCCGGGCTACTTGGCCTGGTGCACCATTTCTGATTTGGACTTGATAGGGGGGCTTGGTTCTAGAGAGTTCCGGGATCTGATGGACCTAATTGAATCTAGGGTTAATCCTATGGTTCAAATCACTAACCTAATCTATAAATAAGACCCTAACCTACCCTAAATCATTCATTATTCATCCTAGTAACTAAACTATGCCAAAATCCATCCTCTCATGGCCTCCACCCTCTTCATACAATTCCTAAATTAATTCCTAAGTGATTTTCCATGCATACAAGCATATTTAGGCTTGTATGATCCTCCTTAGCTTGCATTAAAGGCTTGTTTTTCTATTGGCATCATAAAGGAGGAGTCTTGATCAAGTTTGCTTGCATTTGGGGGGTTTTAATTAGTTGCATAAGGGGTTTCTTGCATTTGTTATACTCATTTGAGTCCGCATAAGCATTGTAAGCCCTCTTACCTTCATTTTGGAAACTCTAAAGTTAATGTGTGATGAAAGTTGGGGTTTATGTATGTTCATTGAGTTGTGCATGTTTATGCAAGTGTACTAAGCCATGATTTACAAGTTAATTGAGTTATGCATGTATACTAAGCCATGACTTGCAAGTTTAACAAGTTATGCATGTTTATGCAAGTGTACTAAGCCATGATTTACAAGTTAATTGAGTTATGCATGTATACTAAGCCATGATTTGCAAGTTTAACAAGTTATGCATGTTTATGCAAGTTTGCTAAGCCATGATTTGTATGCCTATTGAGTTATGCATGTTTATGCAAGTTTAAAATGACAAGTTGTGCATGTTTTGACAAGTTGTGCATGTTTATGCAAGTTTAAAATGACAAGTTGTGCATGTTTTGACAAGTTGTGCATGTTTATGCAAGTTTAAAATGACAAGTTGTGCATGTTTGACAAGTTATGCATGATTAAGGTAATATGTAAGTTCACTATGCTAAGTTATGCAAGTTTAACATGTTATGCATGTTTATGGTAATATGCAAGTTCACTATGCTAAGTTGTGCAAGTCTAACATGTTATGCATGATTGTTGTGCAAGTTTATCGTGTAGGTTGTGCCAAGTTCCCTCTTCCTATCCTTTATGCGTTACTACGAATATGTAAGCGATAGAATGACGTTGGGGGTTTTGGGGTAAACTTAAAATACATGAAAATATAAGATTGGGAATTTACCTATTAAGTTAGGTCTACCCCTTGGGAATTTACCTATTAAGTTAGGTCTACCCAAGTAATTGTTTGACTTATGATTATGTTTTGAAATGAAGTGGACATGACACTTAGAAAACATAAGTGTGGCCAACTCGAGGTTGGGTTGAGTTTGTAGCGTAATCCTACCCGGAACCGACCGGCTTAACTAGTGGCTACAAACAATAGGACCCAATGTGGGAAGTTGGTCATGGGGCGCCAAGACCCGAGGTTAGACCAAGTTGTGGTGTAAAGCTACCCGGACCCGCCCGGCTTAACTAGTAACCGCAACAAAGTCTAATGTGAGAGGTTAAGGTGCATTAAATTAATTAATGCCTCATGATTAGGGTTAAGTCAGGATCCACTAATACTTAATCCATTTGGGGACTAGAGGGATTGAAAGGGGGTTAGGTGTTAGTTACACTTAGCCAGTTAAATCCGCTTGGGAATTCGAGGGATTAGGATGGGGTTAAGTTACACTTAACCAATTTAATCCATGATTAGTGAAGGGTTAAATCACACTTAACCCTCTTAGGAAACCCTAGCAGCGGGTCTGTTCCGGCAGTAATCCCAGTTTGGTATCATCACAAACCTAGAGACTAGGCTAGGGCGGGGCACGATTACTGGACGGATGTAAACGACCAAAGGGCGATGGCCGAGTGGTACAGCGGTGCGGGTCCGGCGGGCTACGGACGTGCACGTAGTCCGATGTTGGACAAACTCGAGGCACGGGTACCAGTAGGTTAGGGCTGTGCATTATTGCTTAAGTGTCCGGGGTTGACATCCGAGGGCTTGATACACCCAAAGGGGGACCCAGCACAGTCTAACTACAACCATACGTGGGCCATATGGACACCAACACTTGACGTGTTAGGTTTATAGGGAGCCGATCGACTAGACCGTTGGGCTGGACCTTGTATTAAGGTCACCTCATGTTATTGGGTCAAAGCTTGGGCCAAGGGATCAATATCTGTGATGTTGGGTTGCTAGTACACCGTGGTGCAAAAACTTGACCATGTTTATGCGATGACCCCTCTATCTATCTTATAGTTAATTTACCATGCCAGTATGTTGTTATCTATGATCATCTCAGTTTCCATCATGATGTTAACTTTATTAGTTTATAGACTGATCGTAGCAGGACTTACTCAGTCTTTTTGACTGACCTGTTTTCTTTCGTCTCTTTTCTTCCGTTCCCCCCCCCCCCCAGGTTCTCAGGGAGGGAATACAGGAGCCTAGCTTGGATCTTGCTGCTTTCTTGGATAGCTCATGTATGCTTCGGATTTGAGCTCGCTATGGTTTCTTCCACTTTGGAGATAGCTACTTTTATGTTTTTTTTAGTATCAGATGATGTTATTTTATGTACTAGACTTGTTTACTTGGGAAATGGACATTATGATGTAGCAGACTTGTTTTTGAAATAGTTTAAAAGTCTTCCGCTGTTTTATTTACTTACTCTGTTTATTTACATATATATATATATATATATATATGTCATGTCCTGCCTTGCTATATCATTATGCATGTTCACCAATAATGCCCCTCCAAAGCTAGTGCATTCCTTTGCGAGTGACCCTGGCGGAGGTGGGGTGTTACAAGTTCGTTGGTTACGAAGCGTATAAACTACGCTACAGTTGGTTGACCCGCTATGGAACTGAGTAGGCTTATGGTATTGTGATTTTATTGTTGTTTTACTGTCTATTTACTTTGTTGTTTGTGCGTAGAATATGGAGTTATCTGTAAACCTTGTTATGTTGGCGTGCTGTTTAAGAATTTTGCATTTCTACACGAGAAGAGGGAAACCTTGTTCAACATCAAATTCAAACGTTATTACATTCCAAATAACACTTACAGGAACTAGAACAACAGAAGATACCGGCTCTACACAAAAACATTCTCTACACATAAATACAGTCTCTACACATAACCAAATGTAGTCTCTACACAGAAACATAATCAAAACGTACACAAAATACATCGAAAGCACATAATAGCGGTAGTCAACAAATACAGAACGCATACTCAAACAATAGGAACATAAAACCTGCGAAAACGTAAAACATCGAAAGTACATAATCATGGTAGTGAACAAATACAGAACGTCTACTCAAACAACAAGAACAGACAACTATCAACTAGGAATACGTAGAACAACAAAAGTACATAACAGTGGTAATACAACAAAAGTACATAACACTGGTACTCAAAAAATGCAGAATGTCTACTCCAACAGTAGGACCATACACCTAACAACTGCGAAAGTACATAAAAGTGATAGTATCTCACTCGTCCGAGTCATCTGAATGTGTACGTTGACGTGTGCGGCGCCGATGACGTCTCTCATCATCACCAACATCTGGAGGCTGACTGGACCCAGGACTAGACCTATGGTGGTAATACATCTGCAAGTCCTGAAGTCTCTTGCGCTCTGCCTCAAGCTGGGCCTCTAAATGCGCCTGCTGATGTCGTGCCTCCTCTGCAACACGACGTAGCTCACCATCATAGTAATCTAGGCTACGCCTATGCTCTATATAGCCCGTATGCCAAATCCCCATCTGCATATCATACAGATCATGATATGATATCTGTGTAGGATCCGGGTAATCGTGATGGGCCGGAGGATGAAACACGTCAACGTAACGATCCGGTCCAATGGTGGGCACTGCCATGGTCCATTCAAAATGACTGGCGGCCGCCACATGATCAGCTGCACGAAAACTCTGATTGGGCTGGGTAACGTCCTCGACAACAGGTGGACGTATGCCGTGTCGTATAGCAGATGACCCTACTAAATCAATCGATGCTGCATGCATAATCGTATCTGAGGACCCGGTGAAAAATCTACGCCAGAAGGTAAGGTAACACTCCCCGATAATAACAAAGCTCTCAGCCGTCCACCAGCCTGCTGTCCTGGCTATATCTAGCTACTCCGTCGGGTAAATCATACACCGATAAGTATGTGGGTGTGGATCATCCGGAATAGCATCGAAGTCATACAACTGTCTCCAGCACCTCTCACCAAGATACCAATAAGCACCTAGCGCCACGGGAGAAGATATAAGTGGAAATCTCCGTCCGGCAAGCATCCTAGCAATCTGTATGATCTCAAGATCGATGGATGTACTCTGCTCAAATGGATGCCACAGAATCTGATCCCTATACATCCTCAGCTCGATCTGGTTATGGGCAACGGGAAACACATGGCGTGACTCATTATCTCTGGGCCCCCGGTTGTCCGCAGTCCAAAAGCATATACGGGGGAAAAATGTCGATGGGTCTGCAATACGGGTGATAAAATGAAAGTTCCTAGAGTACTCAAAGTACCAATACTGTAACAACTCCCAGAATCCAAATAAACAAACCTGAGAATCAGTGATGGTGCACTGCATGTCGAGACATCTGTATAGGTATGCAAGGATTGGTGTGCCCCAATCATATAAAATCGCCCCATCGGCATTTATCTCAGCCGCGACCGCAAAAAACCCCATAGGAACGCTACTGCTCGAAGAACTAAAGAAAAGGTTACCCATAAGGTATAACACAAATAATCGAGCAAGCTCCAAGTCGTCTTCAACAGAGTAGTGCTCGAGTATCCTGTCCATAGCCGCACGGATCGCGCTCACTCTAATAGCGCCTTCTGCCTGATACGACGTAGCAGAAACATCCAAATGAGGCAGTAGATCATGCACAAGTGCACGATCACGCCATCGACCATCGTCATAAGGCAGTTAGGGATAAGCACTTACTCCAATGCTAATACCAGTAAGCATGGAGAAATCAAGCGGTGTAAGTCCTAACTCACCACAAGGAAAGTGAAATGTGTGGGTGGTTTTGTACCACCGTAGAGCAATGGCCGCACACAATTGGACATCGGCATTTATAACATGGTTTATTCCTAAAATAGCAAATCGCACAATAAGATAAAATATGACTACTAAATTATCCATTTATTTCATTAAAAGGTCTATAATATTACCTAGAAAAAATTGAAATTCAAGAGCATGTAACAGTCCTGCGACCCCCTTCTTACCCGCCAAGTGTGCATGATAATATCTAAGTGTGGTCGCTAACGAACCACGTGGACGTATATTCCGCGACTGTTAACGGTTCAACAAAATGTTATACCATCTACCCAATATCTAACACTCAAAGAATATTATGTAAATAATACTAAAAATACTTACAGCCAAACTCGACTGTTGCTAACGTGTACTTCGTCATCTGGAAGAATGCGAAAGTTGGATAGCGTAGGAAGCTTCGCGGTGCTGAGGTTCATATCCACATAGCCATCGAGTTGGCCCTCTCTAGCTTCAACTGATCCAACACCCCTACGTGCCCTGCCTGCTCGTCCGCCTCTACGCCCGCCACATCCCCGATGACCGCCTCCCTGTTGCACCTCTGCTTCTTCGTTCTCCATGTTTTCGGCGGCTACAAGTAAGTCTTCTATTCCGAGCACTGGCTGTTGGCCACTACCACCTTCACCACTCCCGCCGGCGCCACGATCGTCGCCGTGCATGAATTTTTTGGCGAAATTTTTTAGTAATCTAGCCATATTTTCGAACTAATATCTCACACAAGCTAGTTAATTTGGTTAAAAACTGACGGATTGGTGAATTGGTGGAGAAAATTGGGTGAAAAATGGGGGAGGAATATGGGTTTTCGGGTTTGAAGAAGGAGAAAGGGAAATGGAGCAGAGGAGGGGAGGCGGCGAGGGTTTTGGGGGGGTAACATTATAACGGCAAACACTTTGCCGTTATAATGTTATAACGGCAAAGTGTTTGCCGTTATAATATTACAACGGCAAAGACTTTGCCGTTGTAATATTATAACGGCAATATCTTTGCCGTTGTATCCCCACTCCCCAACCAGTCTGTGGCTGGTTCTCCTCTTCTGGGTGCTCGGCTCGTTGGACCAGTTTCAGAACATGAGAAAGAATAACTGAACAGAACGGATGGTTGGTTATGGTCTAAGAGAAAGAGCAAAGCAACAAACATGCCGACATGTTCTAACATGTCGTTCAGGGTTGCACCAACGTTCCTGCTGGTGGCCAAAGGATTTAGTAAAGATTGTGGTCGAAGTATGAGCAAAGCTTATGCATGCATTATGGTTGGTTTTTGTCTAGATACCAATTCACTTTAAAGAAGTGAGTGATAGTCCACATTCACTTAAGAAGTGAATTTTTATTCATAACTTGAAACGGGAATGTTTACACTCAACATTGTCTGGATACAAATTCAAGAGATGTTACAGGGAGAACAACAGCAAAACTTTGAAGTTTACAAGACCATGCTTTTAACAGCAAAGTTTCCAAGGAAACGCTTAACTCTTCAGTCCAGAAACTTGAACTGATTTATTGTTCTATAAGTACAAGGATCGCTATGATACATCCATGTTCTTTTTATTGTTCTATAGGTCCAGAAACTATGAGTATAGCACAATATAAATCAACTCAGCATAAATCTAGCTGAAGCTTGAATTAATCAAGGAGCAGGTGTAGACAACAGAGACTGGGCTTGCTCTTCATATTGGAACCCATTCTTCAGTGAGTCATCAGCAGACCAGACAAAAATGCCATTAAGTTTTCCTTCCGATTTCAGTTGTTCGCATGCAGTGAAAAAGCCATTACTCGGTTTCAGCCCCCCGCTGCTATCGGTAGAAAAACTAGCCATCAATTTCCCTCCGTCGTAGTTTGTACTCTGCGTCGCAAAATAGTTCAAGAACTGGGAAACCGTAGTGCTGGCATCGTAGGCATAGAACTGAAAGTTAACGTAGTCGATAACATTCCCATACTTGCTCCACAAGGCCATGTAGTGACTCTGCACTTGATCATCGCCAAAAGGAGCGATGGAAGCAAACGATATAACACCGTTGGTTTTCAAAGTGGTGATCAAGCGGCCAATGCACTCTGCAAAGGTGTCATCATCTGCACTGAAATGCTCGTAATCGATGTCTATGCCATCTAAATTGTACTGCTTTATGATTGTGGTCAAGGATGAGACTGCATTAGACACCCAGGAGTCAATGGAAGAAGGGTTGAAGAAGACCTTGCCATTGCCTATGCTATCCCCACCTATACTGAGAGCGACTTTGACGTTGCTGTGGGTTTGTTTAATGGAGGAGACGCTTTCTGGGGTGAGGTTGCCGCTGTCCCAGAATACGTTGAAATTGCCATTGGTTTGAGTTGGGTTTGATGGATCAGCTGTGTAGTCGATGGCGAAAGCGAGGATGAAGTGTGTGTCCACGTTCGGGTTGATGGGTACATCTGTGAATTTGACCCCTTTGTATTCTGCACCGATGTACTCGCTGAATAAGCTGCAGTTTGTTGCAGGAATATAGGAGAAGAAAGCATGAAGAAAGAGGCTTAAGAGCAACAGCATTTTAGAAGACATTTAAGGGGATGCAAAACTTTTGTGAGTTCGGTTGGATGAATAATGTAGTACTGATTTGGAGGTGAATATATAGCGTTTGCAATTGCATCTTTCTTGGTCAAGAGGCAAGTCTATGAAGGAACGTGTGAGATAAGCAGTCGCCTCTTTTGACTTCGTTTTCTCTCCATTTTCTCTGTAGGCAATAATCATCCGGTCGTAATTTGGAGCTTTCGTGATCTAATTGAATACGTACCGCCAATAATTATTATGTTTTAAACAATGAAAATAAAATAAAATGTGGATTCCATGGTGAAGATTAAATTGATCTATCAAGACATCACAAATAGACCTAAAAGATTTCATTCCTCTTTCTTTTAATTTGTTCGAGTCGTTTGATTTAGTCTTTGTTTTGAATTAGACATGAGTTTATTTTGAAATTTAGAAGCTACTCCAGAAGGAATTAGACCACCGTCTTCTTGCTAAATTTGTTTCTGACTTAAATAAGGGTGCACTGCTGTTTTGCGCTTTCATCAAAATTTTGCATTAATAATTTCATTTATGCATAGAAGCATAATTCATGAGTTATTTGTTTATAAATTTTATATGTTTAACTCATTCAAAATAAAATGATTTAAATTTATATTTCGATGTTAAAATCATGATCTTCTTTTTTAAATTGTAATGTTGCATAATATTATATTTTAAGTGCTAATCTTCATTTGTATTATTTAATTAACTAGTATAACCGCACAACGGTGGGGAAACCGACTGTTTGAATATATAATCTTTAAAAAAAAAATGTTGTATTTTTAAATCAACTAACTAAAACACGATTGATATAAAAAAATTGTTGCATTTTCTTCTAAATAGTCTATTTAGATCAATCAAAGGTTGTTGTAGTGGAAATAAGATATTAACGGTAGATCTGAAATAGATTTGAAGTGTAATGGATATTTTAGATATTAGAATTTGAGTTGTTAAAAGGGATCGTTAAAGAGACTCCACATTTGGTTAAGGAGAGGACCAGTTTTAACTTATTGTATAATTGTTATAGGGAGGACAAAATAAATTAGCCTCCCATTAAACATATAAATTAAAATTCCAATATTAACCTCTTATAATCCTCATTAATATAAACCATAAAACCTAAACCTTAATTAATGTTGTACATAAAAATAAAAAATGGATATAGTTAATGTAATGGAAACACAAGAAAGTTTCGTGATGATCAGAAGACATCAGATTAGGTAATGAATTGCAATTTCATATTGAAATTGATATGATTAATTTAAAATAAATGCAAAAACAAAAATTTTGATCTAATATGTTGTATCGAATTTATATAATTGAGATGTTTAGTAATTCGCACGTTTACTACTAATGCCAAATTTAATAAGTTAGGGTTTAACATAAGTGACGAGCCAGGGGTCCTTAGGTCTCTCTTTCTTTTCTTTTTTAAAATAAACCAAACCTCCCTTAAAAAAAAAAATTATACTGGAGTCTCCTTAAAATTATCCTCCCCTTAAACAAATGTGGAGTCCCTTTAATAATCCCCGTATTAAAAACATTCGAGAAAACAATTCCAAGGAAGGTGGAGTAATTTTTTGGCTTCACAAAAGTTTATTTTGGCCAAGTGACAGTAAACAAAACTCTCTAACGGTCGATTTGACTAAAAGTGAAATTATATAAATATTACCTGTCAGATCCTATTTTTAAACGATATTAATATTGATTAATATTTATTGATGTATTCTTTGAATTTGTGCATAAAGTTTATCTATAATATTCTATTTTCAAATGATATTAATCTAATAATATTTGTAATTTTCATTTTGAATTGGTAAATTAAATTTATTTGTAAGATGATATATTTTAGTAAAATTGGGTGTTTTAGGTAGTTCACGTTTACAACAAAAAAATGTGACACTAAAGGAATTGCGACTATTACTAAAGATATCTCATAGCATACCAAATACAACTTTACAAATAACAAACTATTAAACTAGTTTCAGCATTTTGTAATTGGTTACAAATACAACCATAGAGTGAGGGAAGATTTAGACTTTCAAATCCGATGAACAAGAGTTAGTTTTCGACATATGTTCAACAAGCGCATAAGAATTGAATGTTATAGAGTCTAGAATTTTTGTTAAAACTTCGTAATAGCACTAAAATCTTTGTTCCAATTCTCTCATCGTTTTTGCCTCATAATATTTTTAAACTATTATAACTTTTAACTGATTTCAAAACTACTTCCTGTTTAGGAGATATATATATATATATATATATATATATATATATAACCATTAAATTATTCAAAACATTTCTTGAATGTTAATCTGGTTCCTTATTTAAATATTTTAGTTTTTCTTACGTATATTTTAGTTTTAATTATATATGTTTGCTTAAGTTTTAATGTTCATATTTCCTTATATTCATATTTATAGTTTTATATCTTAAGTTTTAAGTTTCTCATATTTATATTTATATTTTTATATTAAGTTTTGATATCACTTTTATATATTATAAATATATGTTTTTAATTTATATTCTTACTTTATTATACTACTTTAATGTATAGGAAAATGGTTTATTTGGACTCTAGAATTATCTTGATTTATTAAGCATTGTTTACGTTGTTTTCAAAAATTTGAATTTCAAAACTATATAGGGAATGTTGACATCTAGTACCCCCCATGTCGACGTTATAACTGTTATTTTCAAATTTCAAATTTCAAAAGAAGTTTCTATTTGTTTAAAATTTTCCCGAAAAAGACATGACTATTAATTCCCTATAAACACCCACCTAAATTCAAAAAAATTAACAACTTTTCATTACCTTTTGCTCACTTTTTCTCCTCTTTATTTATATTTCTAATTTTCAAGTTTCCATAACCAAACTCTACTGAAATTCGAAGAGAATCAAGCCAGTTCTTCTCTAGTTTAATTTTCTACCGTTCTCTCTCAAAGATCCAAGTGCCATTCAAAGTTATAAGAGTATTTGTAATAAAATAACGTAAGATCAAAGTTCAATCGAGTCTTTCTTCCAAACCAATACTGAAAAAAAGATGTGGTTGTAGCGGTTCAAATCAAGTAGGTATGATTGTAGTCCATAAATCAATTAGGTGATCTTGTAATTAACCTGGTTAAATCAAGAGAGCACCCTATGTTCGGAAGCAGATGGGGATGGATCTCATGGCCTTTTAAATTGATGATTGTAAGATTGAAGATTGTTTGAAAAGAAATCTATATAACCCAGAGTTTTGTGGGACTGGATGTAGGGTAACTCCAAACTAGTATAAAATTCCAGTGTGTTCTTTCCTTTACTACTTTTACTTATTATTTGCATTTGTCTATGTTTTTGTGTTTGATTCATATCTGCGATTTGCATTTGATTTTGTTAAATTAAAAAAGATTTCAAAAATTCCATAAAACACTATTCGCCCTTCTCTACTGTTAAGTCACCAATCCGCATTTTCCAACACATACTTCGAATTGATGAGTTTTTATGTGAACTTTTGTATGTTGATTTCATGAAATTCTTGTGATTCTGCCTACATGGTGCATGTGTATTATAAATTATTTTCTGAAAAATTGTAAAACTATCGTTTTAAAATAAATGTCTTGCAAAACCGATTTGTAAAACTATAATTATTTTAAAGCTATATATATATATATTCTCTATGATAATGAGTTTTCTAAAGAAATAATTTTCGAAAATCAATTTAAAAGTTTGTTTTGTCGAAATATATTTTTCTATATAATGCTACACATTCATGCACTCTTAGAAGGAACGAGGACGCGACTTAAATGGTGTAGTAAACCATGTGGTATAGGACATGCATGTTTATTATATCGGTTAATTCCAGACTTGTTCGACTAAAGCTAGTTCAGTGTGAAATCGAATGTCTTGTTGTAAACCAATAAGTAAGAATGTACAGCATGGGACATATCGTTATCACTATTTGGTTATTATTTGGGAGTTCGTGACATATTTGTATGAATTTTTAGATCATTTGAGTGCGTGCCCAAATCTGAGTGAATTGCCAGTACTTATGGGCCATCTGAGTATATGTCCAAATCTAAGTATATCTTTGTAAGGAGGTAACTGTAACAGCCCGCACCTCCGTTCACGCAAGATATTGTCCCCAACTTAGCCACCGTTTAGGTGTGGGGTTTTGTTTCTCAAAAGGCCTCGGCTTTAGTAAGAGATGGGATCTACTATATAAGTACCCACTTCACACAGGCTTCCACGATGTGGGACTTAGGGGTGTTACATTCTCCCCTCCTACAGAGCCCAACGTCCCCGTTGGCTCACAAACACCTCACCCAGGCGCTGCGGTCCACATAGGAGCCACAATTCCGGCTGGGTATTGGCTCTGATACCACTGTAACAGCCCGCACCTCCGTTCACGCAAGATATTGTCCCCAACTTAGCCACCGTTTAGGTGTGGGGTTTTGTTTCTCAAAAGGCCTCGGCTTTAGTAAGAGATGGGATCTACTATATAAGTACCCACTTCACACAGGCTTCCACGATGTGGGACTTAGGGGTGTTACAGTAACTCTGAGTGAGGTGACAAATCTGAGTGAATAATAGTAGATGGAAGGCTTTGGCAACCCTAGGTGGGAAAATCTATCTCTCAATGGGAATTTCATCCTTGAGTGGGGAAATTTATTTCTACGTGATGATTTTATTTTTGTTTGATTAATATTTCTGAGTGATATTTTCTAAATTTCACTATTTTTTAATTTCTAGAATTTGTGAATTTTAAATGTTTTCACCGTTTTTATGTGAATTTTATATGCATAGCCTATGATGATTTGTATGGTGGCTACATTCTATAGCAATTATTCCTGAGTGGAAAACTTATATTCGAGTTTTGTATGTGGAGACTTTGTGATTTTTATATTATGTTCTTGTGTGGCTATAATCTTATAAATGAGGCTTTCAGTCGTTAACTTATGTGAGCCCATCTCATGTATACTATATCATATGAGCCTATGTTGTTACTTCTCTATCAAGAAGTTATGCCATTATGTGATATTATCCTTCATCTATCGTGTTATAATCACTTTGTTCAAGCTAAATGAGAACTCTTATTCGATTTTTATATATGGAGACTTTGTGGTTTTCACATTATTTTCTTATGTGGTTATCATCTTATACATGATGCTTTCAGTTGCTAACTTGACCATGAACTCATCTCATGTATACTATATTATATGAGCCTACGTTGTTACTTCTCTACTGAGAAGTTGCACTATTATGTGATATTATCCTTCATCTATCATGTTTTAATCACTTTGTTTAAGCTACACTGACCCATGTATTTTATATACTTGAGCAAGACCAAGTTGTTTCAGGATAGACTCTCTTACTGGTAGCAAAATTGCTAGCTTCTACTATGGACTTTCTTATTCACTTTTTGGAATGCTTAGGCATATTTTGTGTAGTTTATTTCATGTACATATTCTTTTATTTAGGACTTGATGTATATATGTGGTTCATATAACAACTTACTTATGTATCACTATTTACTATACTTAAGATGTATATGTATATGTATATGTATATGTATATGTATGTATTTTTTGTTCTGTAATCTGTACTATGTGTTGATATTATATTTTGTTCCAGATAGATCCATTAGCTACCATAGTATTGTATAAGCCAGATTTGAGTATGTCGATCTACTTGAAGAAAGAAAAAAAATAGAGCACTGAATCGATGTATTCGGTACTAGTTTATTATAACACTCATGGGATGGCTGCTCCTAAACAGCCTTATTCTCTGCATTAACGGGTATATTACCTAGTAATACTCTTTGTTGGTGTGGATCTTGGGGTAGGGCGTCACATTGAATGTAATTAACAAGCCACTTTTATGAAAGTCTTCCAAATTATGTTGTTTAATATATCTCATACATTAATGCCACAATATGGTAGAACCAAAACCAAAATTGAGACCATTCAAATTGGCTGACTCTAACATAATAGTGGTGCCTATAGCAAATAAATATTACCTGCTTGAATTTCCTTTATGACAGTATGAGAGAACCTTTTGTTACTTCAACGATTTAATCTTCAACAACAGTTTTTATTCCAAGCCTACTTAAAGCCTCAACAGAAAAAAAAAATTCTCAAATCAGGTACATACACAACACCAATAATAATGCAAACATCATCATGCATCTTAGTCTTCTTTACTTTACATGACTGTATGAGAAGTCTCTGCAATGGCCATTTAAGCTTTCCTAAAAGCTTCATTCTTCGTTTCCAACCTCAAACATACTAAAATGTTTAAAGTAGTTAGAGTATTTTTTTCAAAATAATTAGTTTTAAGGACAACACTTTTGAATAATAAGTTTGAAAGACAATTTTATGGGAAAAAGATAAATTTCTTTATTTTTTAAGTTACATAATAAAATGATAAATTCATCCATCATTACTTTTATACAACTAAAAATGATAATTCATTTATTTTTCTATAAACTGTCTTTAAAACTAAAGTTTTTGAAGTATTGTCCTTAAAACGTATTACTCTAAACAGATAACCCCTTTAAGTGAAAATTCCCCACTAAAATTATATTTCAAGCTACAATTGCAAAGTCCGTCACCATACCTTATAGGCTTATTCCTTGACTCCCTACAAACTTCACAAAATTTTTAGTCTACTTCATTCTCTTTCCCTTTGTAGATAAAATGACCTTTACCATTGTCTGTGCTCAGATTAATTAAACTACCCTTCAATATTTAATCTTGCAAAACTGTGATGCACCGAAATCCCCCGATCTTCGAAGAGACGGAAAAACCCGGATTGTCTGAGAACACGCCGCATCGGAACACAGAACGACAGAACTTTTCATTACTATTACAACAATTTACATCAAAGTACAAGAATATCAGAGTATGAATAAATATTAAACAGCGGAAAACTAATAATATCAGAGATTAATAATCTACATAGCAGCGGAAATAAAATGTATAAATACAATGCACAACAGAAATACATCAACTACCACAACTGAAAAAAAATACACGGATACAAAGCTTTCCGAATATAGCTACAGCTGTAAACCAGGATCTTGTTAATAGAAATCTTCAAAACCAAAAATACTAGCTGCTTGTGTAGAAAATATGGGCACCCAGAGTTTAGGCGAAAACAGTAAAGCCCAGGCCAGTCATGGAACTGGTGTGAGAACTCAAAATAGCTATTAAACTTTTACTTAATAATAGGGTAAATCACGGGACCATGCTATATGTCACAGAATGGGTTCACTCTGATGAATACTCCAAAATAAAGACAATACGTAAACATCGCAATGCTTTTCGAAAAATGAGGTTATTATAAGACTCAGGTCCCATCACACAATGCAACGCAAGCCGAAGGATAGATTTTTACCTTATAATAGCCAAACATGCTTGGTATGCTTTAAAACAAATCATTTTGATATTACTATAAGAGCATAGTGTATAAAACAACTTCAAATATAAATGTACCAATCATAGATGACATGGATACCATATATTATGTCGTCATATAGGTTTACAACAAAACCGAAAAATGTCGTATTGGAAGTTGGATTCCCATCAGGAGTCAAGGCAAGGGATGGTCTCCTTACCAATTCGGATCACCTCTAGCAAGATAACCCAGTATCACACCTATGGGCAACCCTCGGATCCTGCAAGGTCGGTCCATACCTAACGTTAGTGGATTAGTTATTTCTGAACATACGTTTCCCGGTCCTACCAGACCTCCAAAATGGTTAGTACGTCGACAAAATAAGACTTTTAGTTGGCTCTACATCTGAGGCGCCTTGCAATCCATCCACATAAGTAAAAATATCTTGGCTCCATACCATGACACAACTTCTAGCTATATAGAAACGTAAGCACTCCTTGCGTCCCTTATCCCGTTTCTGATCATACTGAGCTGTGAGACTCGCGAATTAACGCTATACACAAAGCTATGCTACTTAAATCTGTGCTTTGATCATCATCTACAAAGCCCTGTTTTTCAATAAAAGACTTGATTATCTGCATCTTAGCATGCCACATTGTCAATCCATACCATACCATTGATTTCTGCCAATATATAACCTCTAAGCTCGTACGTCTCAGAGAAGGGTGTTAAGCAAGAGAATAAATTCTCCGCCATCATACAGATATATATTTAGCAGAGATCAACGAATATAGCACACAATACAATGTCAAACACATCCATTAACAAGTCCATTCTGGGTTTGAATGAAATCGGAGGCACCCTATTCCTTGTCCCATATGTCCAATACAAGAGAGAGGTACTCACATATCCGAACAGTCAACAACTACGTCCGGACAATTACCATTATAGCCCCCTTCAAGGCTGCAACTCCGTCCAGGGCATAAGTAGCAATCCACTCGATGTAAAGATTGTCGGTCTTGCACCGTCTTCAATATATTCGACTTTTAGTCGTCGTATCAGTTATTCAGAATGGGTTAAACTCGTTCTTTCCGAATAACTCGCGCATCTTATAATCAAGTGATATATAAACACATCATATGCCTTATTTCAGTCCAGAATACTCTTTTATTCAAATATTCTTAACTCTGGGAAAGGTTCCCATTAATTTTACTAAAGATTTTAATTCATTTAAATTTATTGTTTAATCTTCCTTTGGATATCATTTCAAAAGATTTTATTATATCTTTTCACAACTTAAACCAAATTAAGGTTTATCAACTAGTCGGGATTATCAGGATTACCGAAGTAACCATTTATTTTATTAATCCCAATCCCAACCTATTCATCTCATAGAGAAAAACTGGTAGTACTCCTTATCTAACACCCATCGTTTTCGGTAAATTTAAATACCATTTCACGTTCAAATAGAATTAAAAATTTAACTATCGCATGGAATAAAACTGGTGATACTCCATCTTGAATATTTCTAGCGTTTGGTAAATTTAATTACCATTTGACTTTCAATATAATTAAAGATTTATTAAAACTCCAACTTAGTTTTAATCTTCAAAAATCATTACATTAATAATTATTCAACATTTGGAAATTAATCTTGTCTTTACTTCGGTTAAAGAACAAATGCCATGTAAAACACCATTCACGATAAACCCAAAATCATCTTCCATTTTATGGGGAATCTTCACGGAAACTCTTCTCGATTATTATTAACTCGAATTCCATTCAATTCCAATTTAATTAAATAAACTGGAAAACTTCTTTAAATCTTAATTTAAAAGATTCATTCCATTCATAAATGGGTTCAAGAACTGTATTACTAAAGATACGATTCACGAAAAACCCAAAAATCCATTCTCAATTTAATTCCAATTTATACGTTGGAAACTTCTGGTTATGTTAAAAACCATTCGTAGATCCGATTTATTATTTCTAAAAATCATTGGATTGTTATTCTAGTTATTAACTTGTTCATTCGGATAAAAATACCTTTTATCTTTTCAAATGTGGAATATTTCATCCAAAATCTTTTCAAACCATTTATTATGATTTTACATAATCTAAGTATATTTTATTAGGGCAATTACAGTCGGTTTCCAATATCGGCCACCGAACTGCATCCATAGCGACCTTTTCCAAAAATGATTTGGACACATTTTAAAAACAAACCATTCAAATTTAAATCTCATATATTCATTAGAAAGATCTTTTCGATATGAATCCAACGTTTCCAGTTTTAGGAGAATCCGACGGTCGGATCTCCCGTTACGTCCATTTCAAATTAATGGTCAAAATTTGTGAACGGTCGCTGCGTGACGCGTCTATTCAAACCATTTAAATATATATAATATATATCAACGATTTTTATTCAAAAACGTATTTTATGAAAAGTTTATACATTCATTTTAAAATGATTCCACTTCCATTACCAATTTAAATTAAACTTGAGCATTCCATTTTGTTATGATCTCAAAATGATAATATTTTCAAAATGTAATATTTTGAAATTCAATCTTCTCGATATTCATTATAAAAATGAATAAAATCAATATAAGAATCCGTTCGAGTCAACATACTCTACCCGACTTTATAAAATTTATATTTTCGTGTCCATCCCAAAATCGGATATCAAATCAACTTCCAATTCTCATTGAATATCACATTTCAAAAATATTCATTTCATTCCGGATTAGAATGAAATCACAATCAATATCCATATAAATAATTCAATATGGATGGATTTACAATATTTAATTTCGTTTATAAAAACATAAAATGGGGACATTCAAAACCCTAATGGAAATTTCAAAAAGTGCAATCTCTAATCTTGCATCTTCTTTCTCTAATCACTTTTCATTATCCCATGATGCCAAATAGGTTGAAGACAAATATGTACCATCTTCGTATAAGGATTCGCTTCTGAAGCCAGCTATAAAGCGTTACGTTCATTTTAAAAATTCCAAAATTCCTTTGCTCAACGACCGCCTCGAAATTCTAATCGTTATTCTGAAATACTAATCACATCAAACCTAATAATGGGTGCTTCAGATGCGGATCTTCAGATCACTGAGCTAATAGGTGTCGAAATCTAGTTTTAAGCTTCAGATTCAATAAAACAGGGCATAAGGGATTTAACTACAGATCATATCTCAAATCTCCACAAAAAATGGTGAACCCTAATATTAAACCTCATATTTCAGCTGAAACATTTCCAGACGATTTTAACTGGGCTAGATCTATGGTGGTAGTCTCCACAGCTCGAGGATCTTTCTCGATCATCAAACTTGAAGATCTCATCAGATCGAGATTCGGCAAGATGGTGCTATATTGGAACTGGACTATTTGAAGAATGGGTGATGATTTTATCGTGAAATTCCCTCCCTCCCTGTTGACGAATAATTTCTACTATTCCTTTGTTTTGGCGAAGGAAGTTTGACATAAGGGAGTTTAGAAGAAGTGTTTTTGCCAAGGGCAATGATGATAGGCTGATGGTTTTGAGTTCTAGGAGGGGGTGGCTCTACTAGCGCTCCCAATGTTCCAGTTATGAATGCCCCGAGTGCTAGTGTGCCTGTTGTTGTTTTATCAGAAGAAGTGGATAAGCTGGAGAATGCTGAGCTAGGGGAAATGTAACAACCCAGATCTTCAGAACCAATTTAAAAATTTTATTTTAGCTATTTTAATGGATTTTAATATGGCTTATTTTAAATAAAAACAAATAAAAATTTATTTAAATCGAAGTTAGAACGTATAAATTTATTTTAATTATAAAACGAGCCTGAAATGGCGTGGTAGTTTGAAAATTCGATTTTAAATTTTAAATGAATGTACATGATTCAAAATAAATCGGATATCGGGTCCAAGCAATAATCTTTCTATAGATTCCCACCAGCAAGTTGGGGATCTACAGGGTTGTCCGTACAATGCTTCGAAGGGTGGAATGCTGATGCTAGCTTGATAACTGTTGTTGTAGGCAAACTCTACTAAAGGAAGGTGCTCTTCCCAAGTCACTTTGAAGTCTAGGATACACAGCCTCAAAAGATACTCTAGAACTCTGCTCAAACATAGCTGTGTACCAAATGCTTCTTGCAAGCTCCACCAAAATTCACTGGTGAAAATGGAATCTCGATCACTTACGATACTAGAAGGTACTCGATGAAGACAGACTATCTCACGAACGTAAGCTGCTGCCAATCATGTTGTCGTCATCTTGCTCTTAACTGGTATGAAATGAACGCTCTTAGTAAGCCTGTCTATTATGATCCAAATGCTGGTGTTGTCCTTCCTTGAACTAGGTAAACCATTTATGAAATCCATGGAGACGCTCTCCTACTTCCACTGCGAGACCTCTAAAGGATGAAGTAAACCATCGGGCTTCCTTTGCTCAGCTTCGCCTTGCTGGCAAATCATACATTAAGAAACAAACTCTGCTACGTCTTTCTTCGTCCTAACCCAAAAGAAAACCCTTCCTCAAGTAGTTCCAATACTTTCTCTTGGAGCCATATGGCGCACGGGCAATGGAACTGGCTTTGCATTATCCACTAAATATATGCGGAAATCGATCTCGCGCCTTGGGGTAAATCCCGAACCTCATCAAAGACATCAAGATACTTACGGACTACTGGAACAGATTTTAGATCATCGATAGATGCGTCAAGTGACTTTAGGAAACTCAACATAACAGACCCCTTGGGGTCACAAGAAATCTCGAGGGTCCCCCCTTGGCACGTCAACAGTCTAATGACCCTCCTCTCACAATCCAAAATGGCACCATACGTAGTAAGCCAATCCATTCCTAGAATCAACCCATAGCCCATAAACCCGAGCAAATATGTGTCGCACTCAAACTCGACCCCTAACACAGATATCCTCAAACCCCGAAAAATCATAGATAAATGAGCCGAACCACCAGTGGGATTTGAGACAACTATGGGATCCACTACCATACTAGTAACTGAGTGCAGAGATTCAACCACAGAACTAGATATAAATGAATGTGAAGCGCCAGAATCAAAAAATGTTCCAATAGGATAATTTGAAAGAGAAATTAAACCTTCCACAGAAATTTTCTACCTCTATCAGGAGCATTGACCGCGAGAGCATGTGCCTGCCCTCTAAAAGTTCCTTTCCTTTGACTTGTCCATGTGATCGTTGTTTCTTAGAGCACTCCCTAGCAAAGTGTCCGACTTCGCCACAAATAAGGCAAGTAATCTACCTTTTCCTTTAGTCCTTAGCCAAGTGACCCTCTCCTGCAACTATGGCACTTCCTCTTACCCTTAGCCTTGTCATTCTTTCCGCCCTTCTTATGTTGCTGTTCTTTCTTGGGCCATACCATTTTATTTTGTGTTTCCTCAAACTTAACTTCTTCCTTTTCAGATTTATTTGAACTTTATCTGTGCTCCCTTACTAGGCCATCATTTTTCCCATCCTTGGGCTGTGCTCCTTAGCCCTAGCTTCCTTGTTCTTCTTTTTACTATCCTTGTGTTACAAGCCAACAAGTCTCTCGAAAGTTGCCTCCATCGCATGGAAATCCTTACGAAGCTCGAGAAAATTAGCCGCAGGTGATACTACTGCAGCTACAGATGGAGGTTTGGCACTTCATTGCCCTTTGACATGTGCCGTAGTTTAAATATGCCTACGGCATCATGCCGGATGGGGACACCTTTCGGGGAGAATCGGTTCCTCGGACAAAAAGGAAAAAAGAATCAAGCGGAGAATCTAGAGATATTACATATTGCTTTGGGGAATATGTTTTTCACAATAGATTTTTCCTTTTGAAAATGATTTCTTTTAAAACCTTTTTGAAAATAATTTTTCAAAAACTTTATCCAATCTGGTAACCTTCAGCTCTGATACCAAGTGTGACACCCCACGTATGTTAATGTCACTCACAAAGGGATTGCATTAAGTTTCGTGAAGCGTTATAAGTAAACAGAACATAAATATTACAAGATAGATATATAAAATAACAGTGGAATAAAAAATTTATTTATCATAAAACACCATGGTCCAAAAATTCACATGTTTGAAATACAAAAACCCATTACAACATAAAAGCTATTGTCTTGTACTATCAGAGTACGTAAATACTTAAAAGAAAATATAATTCCCAAAAAAGAGATAAAGCCATAGTAGAGATAAGAACTTGAGCCATACTTCAAAAGCAGCTCCTAGCAAGATGATAACCGAGTCCGGACTAAGCCTGATTAATCTCACCCTGAGAACCTTAGAGGGGGAAGAACGTAAGAAAGAAGAGGAAAGAAAAAGGGTCAGACATAAAATTTGTCGAGTCTAGTTACTTTTAGCAAGTAAATAAATAAAAGTAGCATGACAGACATATAAAGTGGATAAAAGAGATTATTACATAAAAAGGCAGGTGTGAGAAGGTAGACAGGATAAGGTGTATACGCTTTTCTAATGATTACTCTGCACTACTACTAGTATATCCAGAATGAGATTATCCCCAACATGTATGAAATGGTAGACTTAGGCATACTTTTAGTGAGAGGTTTTAACCCCTGGATTGTAATTAACGGAAGTAATCTTACAATCCCTTTTGTATTATCTGTTTCCATAGTTACAATAACATGTTTTACTTATTATTTAATTAAGTATACTTCTTCTCTGTTCACATGTTTCCTGTTTAAAATATCACTACAACTTGACGTTGTTTACTTATTAACTTAGTTTTCTTAACTAAGGTTTGCTAATAAGTTATCTTTCCTTTTATTATAACTTATGTTATAATTTCCACTTGTCCCTAGGACAAGCCTACCTATTATATACAACATTTTCATTAAGTAATTAATCATAATAGGTTACTATCATCCCTTGTTTAGTCCAAATCATTACCATGTCCATTTATGGTTATAATGGGCTAGACCCCCCACATTAAGCCTGCAACTTGTGGATGCTGGATATGTTGGCCGAGTCCAGGCAAACTTCTTCCATAAGTTGGGCCTAACCTCGTGTCATAGTCTATCTCATATTTGCGCACTTAGACCTCTCACATTAGGTTCAACATTAGTGGTTCCTGGATATGTCGGTCAGGTCCGGGCAGACTTCCACCACTAATGCAACCTAACCTCGTGTCATAAGTGCAATTACAATTTCTAATTGTAATTATTAGACATTTCATTCTTATCCAATTCTTGCCTATGTCATTATAGGTGATTATGTCCCTTTTTTTTCCCCATTTTGAATTATATGTCCAATTCATATAAACATTATTTAAATTATGCCAATTCTAATCTTTTTCCCCCGTTTCCTAACTAATGTATTCGCATATATTTGGCAGCATCTAGGCTAGAAAGTAGCCTAGCCATGAACAATAAAAGAGAAAGGTGATGGGAAAAATAACAACAGTGATTGTTCTGGCATAGACTAACATGGTGATAAGGTGGACATATAAGTACAAACCCGTTGAACTTGTGGCAGTTAACTAATTCTAACATAACTATGATGTCATAATAAGCATAATAAGATCTAAATTAATAATTTAGATGTCCAACTGGTTTAGATCTAATAAGATAGGCACAAGGTGATAAACTAGATCTGATTGGTAATTTAGATGTCCACATAATTCAGATCCAATAGTTAAAAATAGATCTAAGACAAATAAGGTCAAGATCCACATCATAGAATGCCACAAAAGTTACAATAGATCCGACAAGATAGAGATTTAGATCCAATAGACCTAACACAAATAAGGTCAAGATCCACATCATAGAATGTCATAGAAGTTACAATAGATTCGACAAGATAGAGATTTAGATCCAATAGATCTAACACAAATAAGGTCAAGATCCACATCATAGAATTCCATAGAAATTACAATATATTCGACAAGACAGAGATTTAGATCTAAGTTATAACCAATTTAGAATGTTGTATGTTCACAATTAACAATGGGTCCAGTATAATATAGGCGCATGAACAAATCCAAACTATAGTCATATCAAGTTTACTTTTAAATATTTAAATCTAAAAGCAACTAGGAACTCATAGTGTATGGATTAGAAAACATAAAAAGAATGGATCTTGAATCTCTAACTGATTTGCTTAAGTTGATTGTTGTAGAAGATAACGGATCTAGTTCCATTCAGACACAGGCAGAGTTTGGCCCCCAAGGATTCTCAATGAAGAAAACAAGAGAAATGACCATGTATTTATAGCTGTCAACCCCTATGAAACCGACTGGCACATCATCCCTAAGGTTGTCAACACCCCTGTAGGGGGGTCGACCCTGGTGTCGACACCCTTGTAGGGGGTCGACACCCCCTAGGGGGGTCGACCTCTCAGAGCAAGAAAACTGCCGCCACTTTCTTTTTCAAATTTTGAACGGTTTTGGATAAGGTTCTGACTCATATCTGACTCATATGTATATATATTTTTCCTTTGCGCGCATACAATCTTTAAATTTTCTTATCTTCTTCATACGTTGTCCATTTTACACACACCAAATGTCTATCTTGCCCAGAATTTTGAGATGGACGCAATGGCGAAGTCCGTTTCCTTTAATTTTGAATATTGAATTAACTATTATTTAATTTATCCTCTTTTAATGTTGTTAAAAATATGGGGTGTTACAAAAGATTTAAATCCAAACCGTCCAATAAAAGAATGAAGGAGTGGAAATGAATGTGAGAATTCTCTCTCACTCAAATTATTTTACAATTATTATATAGTAGGTTGCAGATGGGGCTCAGTAGCTCCTGACACTATTTTTTTGCATAAACCATGGTTGATTTTTTGTTTGGATTGTGATTGGGATTGTTATTGATTGGTATTGTTATTGATTGGTATTGTTGGATATAAAATTATTTATATAAAATGTATATAAAAATTATAATAAAAATAAAATAAATATTCATTTACAAATCGGATGGCTTGTTTATGTACACTCATTTAACTGACATTGATTGGGACAATAAAGTTTACACATCGCCCAACTGCACAAATAATAAACAGTATTTGTTGGTTGAAACACCACACAGATATTGGGATGATATTTGACATACACTAATCCCAATTGTTTAGCTGTATGTCAATCAATGGGTTGACAGACTATATAAGCGTTATTTATTTATTTATTTTAATGCTTATATAGTTGTAAAATGCACTCTGGATGTTGTATGAATTTTTGATGATTGTTTATCATTATTGTTGTATACATGTGATGTATGAAATCCATATAACTGAAATTATATGGTAATTGATTGAGTCTGATTTCAGTTCAGAATTAACGAGTATTTTAAAACAATATTCAGTGAATAATCAAAAGGTGATTTTGAAGTCCGATTTTGGGTGGACATGAAAACATTGAAATATGTGAAGCCATGTTGATTAGATATGCGACATTTTAAGACGAACGATATTTATATCGATTTTATTCATTTTTATAATGAATATCGAAAAGGAAATTATTTCAAAATCTGATATTTTGAAAATATTATCATTTTAATATTATAATAATATAGAATATTCAATTTTAATTTAAAATTGAAAACGAAGTTAAAATCATTTTAAAACGAATTTATAAATATTTTATAAAAAATAGAAATCGACGATATATATTATATATATAATGGCCTGAATAGAACGCGTCGCGCAACGACCGTTCGCGAGTTTCGACCATTAACTTTACATTGATGTAACGGGAGATCCGACCCTCGGATTCTCCTAAAACTAGAACTGTTGGGTTCGTATCAAAAAGAGCTTTCCAACGGATATAAGAGATTTAAATTTGAATGGTCGTATTTTAAGATATGTCCAAATCAAATAAGGAAAAGGTCGCTATAGATGCAGTTCGGTGGCCGTTATTGAAAACCGACCGAAATGATGATATTAAAATTATTAAAAATATGAACAAATTATGTGAAATCATAATAAATGATTTGGAAAGATTTTGGATGAAAAATTCTAGTTTTGAAAAGGTAAAAAAAATTTATCGAAATGAACTAGTTAATAAGTAGAATAATAATCCAATTATTTTTAGAAATAAAAAATAAGATTCGAAAATGGTTTTAATATATCCAGAAATTTCCAACAAATAAATTGAAATGGATTTGGAATGGAAATAATATTCGAAATATTTCGATATTGGATTCGGTGGCTATACGGATATTGTTGAGGAATTTGGAAGATATATATATATATATATATATATATATATATATATATATATGTATGTATGTATGTATATATATCGTTATTCCGAATACGATATATGTTGGCTTCAGAATTTGATTTTGAATATAAACCGATATAATTTCTGTTTAGAGCCTTGTATTTGATATCAAATTGGATTTTGGGTTTGTCGTGAACGGTGTCTTAAATAACATTGTTTTTAAAACCAGTTAAGAAAATAATAAATTTTTAAATTAAGATTTAGTGAAATTTACTAATTAGTTAATACTTTATTGGAATTGAATTAAAAATTGGTTTTTTGGGTTTATCGTGAAATGTATTTTAAATAACATTTGTTCTTTAACCCGATTAACAGTGAAGTTAAGATTTGGAATTTATAAATCTTTATTCTAAGATTTAATGGAATTTTCCAAAGTGATGTTTTTTCCAATTTAATATATTAAATTGGAATTGAATGGAATTCGATTTGGTGATAATCGAGATCAGCTTCTGTAAAGGAAGGTCATTATTATATATGGAATTTAAAAGGCTTTGCCATTATTCGATTTATATTACTAGTCTGATACGGAAATTGATATCGATTATATATTGATTTGTTTTCCGTGAAAGTTCCAATTTGATGGAATATGCTTTTGGGTTTATTGTGGACTGTGTTTTAAAGGACATTCATTCTTTAACACTATTAAAGACAGGATTTCATGTCTGACATTGTATTTCGAGCTGTATTCATTGATCTCTACTAAATATATATCTGTTTGGTGGCGGAGAATTTATTCTCCTTCTTAACACCCTTCTCTGAGACGTACGAGCTTAGAGGTCATATATTGGTAGAAATCAATGGTATAGTATTGATTGTCAATGTGGCATGATTGATTTCCCAAAGTTAAATAATCATTAAATAATGATTTTTGGAGATTAAAACTAAGTGGAGTTTTAATGAATCTTTTATTAGATTGAATATGAATGTGATAATTTAAATTATCAAATGTGGGAAATGATCGAGAATGGAGTATCACCGGTTTTGTTCCAAGCGATAGTTAAATCTTTAATTAGATTTGAATGTGAAATGGTAATTAATTTAACCGATAACACTGTGGTGTTAGATATAGAGTATTACTAGTTTATCTACATGGGATGAATAGGTTGGGATTGAGAAATAAAATAAATGATTACTTCGGTAAGGATCGCTAATCTCGACTAGTTTGGAAAACCTTAATCTGGTTTAAATTATGAAAAGAACATTTGAATAAAAGAATATTCTAGATTGGAATGAGGCGTATGTTGTATTTTTATAGCACTTATATAAGATACGCGAGTTATTTGGAAAGACCGGGTTTATCCCATTTTGAATAATTGATACGACGATGAAGACGATGATTGAAGACCAGAGATCTTCACATCGTTTGGATGATTACTGATGTCTTGATTAGGCTGTACACCCGAGACAAGGTAATAAGTGGTGATCGTCCTGACGTACTTGGAGATCGATGTGATATGCGAAGACCACTCTCTTGTATTGGACATATGGGACGAGGAATAAGGTGCCTCTGGTTTCGTTTAGACCCAGAACGGACTTATAAATGGATAGCGTGTCTAACATTGTATTCCTTTATACTGTATTCATTGATCTCTGCTAAATATATATCTGTTTAGTGGCGGAGAATTTATTCTCTTACTTAACACCCTTCTCTGAGACGTATGAGCTTAGAGGTTATATATTGGTTGAAATCAGTGGTACGGTATGGATTGATAGTGTGGCATGCTGAGATGCATGTGATCAAGTCTTTCATCGAAAAGAAGAGTCTTATATTTGATGATCAAACACAGCTTTAAATAGCATATCTTTAAATAGTATAGCTTTGTGTATAGCGTTAATTCTCGAGTCCCACACCCCGGTATGAACCAGAAACGGGAGAGGACCTTAGAGAGGACATGCGTTTCCTTCTAGCTAGGAGTGGTGTCATGATATGGCGCCCAGGCATTTTATTCATGTGGATATTGCATATTATTTGATGGATAGCGAGGTACCTCAAATTTGAGTCCCTGGTGGCTCTTGATACAGTCGACATACTGACAAGATTTACGCCCCATAGGGCAGGAAAACGTATTGTTCAGGAATAATCAATCCACTAACATATGTGTGGACCGACCCTGGTGTTCCTGAGGGCTTCACTAAGTACTTACACTAAGGCTCGGGCTAGAGAGTCTCGAATTCGGTAAGGACGATCCTTTGTCTTGGTTCATGATGGAAATCCAAATTTCCAATACGACATTTCGGTTTTAGTTGTAAAACTAGTACGACAACATGATATATGGTACCCATGCTGTCTATAATTGATGCATTTATATTTGAAGTTGATTTCTTCACTTACAGTAATAATAAAAGATGAAATTTCATGTATCAAGCATTCTTTGGCTATTATAAGGTAAAACTCTATCCTCCAGCTTGCGTTGCATTGTGTGATGGGACCTGAGTCTTATAATAGCTTTATCTTCTTTAATTAGCATTGCGCTGTTTGTTTTATGCACTGGTATTCTTATGAGAAAACTCGTTCCGTGTTATACGGCGTGGTCCCTTGATTTACTCAACTTTAAAATCAATTAAATAACTGTTTGAATTCTCACACCAGTCCCACGACTGACCTGGAGCTTATTGGTTTAACCTAAACTCTGGGTGCCCCTATTTTCCATACGGGCAGCTAGTAGTTTTGGTCTTCGTAGATATTTCTTTTCCCAGGATCCTAGATTTACAGTTGGAGCTATATTCAGAAAGCTTTGTATCTATGTATCTCGTTCGGTTGTGTATGTATTATTTTTTCGCTGCTTCGTAATTTAAATCTCTGATATTTTTCTACTGTATATTATTTATTTTTACTCTGATATTTTGTACTCTTATGTAAATTGTTGTAATAGCAATGAAATGGTTTATTGTGTGTGTTATGATTTGTCGTGTTCTCAACTCAATCTGGGCTTTCCCTTACAGGTGAGTTTGGGTAGTTTCATCGTGATATCAGAGCTTTGGTTTACAGAGCTCGAGAACAAGACACATTAGAACTAAACAAAAGAATTCATCAGAGTTTGGATTGGTAATATCCAATGAGATTGACTCGTTAGAGATAGGATCGGTAGTGTCCTAGAATGAGTTTCAAAGAGTGTTTCTTTTAAAATAAAAATGAAAACAAATTTTGTTTTGAAAATTTAAACCTCATTACATGGATTTGAGTATTTTATTTTAAATTGATTTTGGACCATCAGGTATATAGAGATTTTAATATACGTCTGATCCACGTGTACACGAAGCCTTGAATATACTGGATAGATATAGAATCACACTCTAATCGCCCAGGCATGATTCTGGTGATGGTGCACCATCATCATTATTTATGTTCGAGTTTCGAAAGTGGGATATCTATATATTTTCAATTGACTGGCGTGAGAACCAAAACATATCCAGAGTTTATTGCTTGTGAGTTGACACTGAAAATTGGACTTTTGACTATATATAAAGTTATATATTTGTAAAGCTAATCAACTAATAGAGTGCTGGTTGTGATATGTGATTATTAGTATAACTAATAAAAATATTGGAATGATAATTAATTTAAACCAATATGATAATGAAAGGTAAATTAAGCCAAATCGAATCAAATTTTGAACTGAATTGAAAATTGATTGGAACTGCATACGCATACATGTATATATATTGAAAGATCATAGCATGGAAGCTAAGAAGAGGAATAAAATTGTATGCCCGACAAATAGGTACATGTTTACTATTTTCTTGGGTTTTGATGATTTTATGAGCCAATTGGCCTTTTTTTTGGATGATGAGGGCCCTGTGAGGCAAGTTGCGGTTTTAAATATCAACCCATACAAAGGAGGTTATGGTGAAATATTTCGAAAATTTAGGGTGTTAGCCAAAATTTGAAAATTCTTAGAAAATGAAAAGTTAGAGAATGAAAGTTGAGTTGGTTAGTTAAACAACTTTTAGCTCCGTTCCTTTTCGAGCATTAAAAGATTTCAAGTGGGGAAGAATGTAACAACCCGGATTATCAGAACCAATTTAAAATGTTTATTTTAGCTATTTTAATGGATTTTGAATATTTAAAATGGTTAATTTTAAATAATAACAACTGAAAATTTATTTAAACCGAAGTTAGAACGTATAAATTTATTTTAATTATAAGCCTAAAATGGTGCGGTAGTTTGAAAATTCGATTTTAAACTTTAAATGAATGTACATGATTCAAAATAAATCGAATTTCAGTAAAACCAGAAACATTAAAATCTATTTAATTATATCTTTCTAACGAATATGAAAAATTGAGATTTCATAATATAAATTGAAAGTTATTCCCAGTTTAAATTTCAAAATAATCGATATGGAATTTATATATTTTAATATAATATATAGCGCTTAAAAATAGGCATTTTGTAAATGACCTCCGTTTTCGACGAAACCACTTTTGTTGGATCCGGAATATCAAATTATTGCTAGATTCCAAATTTCATAATTTTTGGAATTAATATGTGAGCATGGTGGATTTAAACGCATTTGGTAAATTTCAGTTTGAATTTAATCGACTGGAAAATGGCCATTTTTCAAACGGTCTCGAAATTGGACGAAATTAGTCTTGATATGAACAAGTATTTTTTGAAGTAAAAGAATTAAAAATTATTATAAAATTATATAAATACCCTTTAAAAATTCTCAAAATCCTAAACCAAATTCGAGCCGCCACCACAGGCCATTAACGACGGAAAAGCTCGGAATTTCATTCCTAAATCGTTTGTAATCCGATCAATATTAATCCCCCATCCCAAAACGAAAATTAAAGAGCTGAGTGCGATCTTCAAAGTGATGCAAGTTCGTTCATGTTTCGTATTGTATCTCGCTTGAATTTGGCCCTCAACTTGCCACCGTTCGAAGTCGATTTAGGGCTCCAGGTGGCGATCGTGTTTGTGGTAGTGAACGTCAGAGGAGGGCGGCACGACGTCGAAGCTCGTGGGGGGTTGGATCTGGGTCCTGCGATATGTGTCGACGGTGGTGGCAAAACGTAGGGCAGTTGTCTGATGCCAGAAAATCGAAAGAGGGAGACAACATTTTTTTAACGTTATAAAAAGGTTAATTAGGTTTTAATTAATTAATATTGAAATTAACATATAAACCATCATATCTTTTCTATGCGAGGTCGGAATCGCGCAAAACTGGATCTGTTGTGATCGTGGGGACGCAAGCTTCACAACAAGACTAACTGGGCCCAATATGGAGCAAGTTAGAATTTGGGACAGATTTAAATCTAACTGTCCAATAAAATAATGAAGGAGTGGAAACGAATGTGAGAATTCCCTCCTACTCAAATTATTTTATAGTTATTATATAATAAGTTGTAGATGGGGCTTTGTAGCTCTTGATATTATTTTTTGTACAAACCATGGTTGATTGTTTGTTTGGATTGTGATTGGGATTGTTATTGATTGGTATTGCTGTATATAAAATTATTTATATAAAATGTAAATAAAAATTAAATGAAAAGAAAAGAAAATAAATATTCATTTACAAATCGGATGGTTTGTTTATGTACACCCATTTAACTGATATTGATTGGGACGATAAATTATGCACATCGCCCAATTGCACAAATAATAAACAGTATTTGTTGGTTGAAACCCCACACGAGTATTGGGATGATATTTGACATACACGAATCGTTTAGTTGTATGTCAATCGATGGGTTGACAGACTATACAAGCGTTATTTATTTATTTTAATGCTTACACAGTTGTAAAATGCACTCTGGATGTTGTATGAATTTTTAATGATTGTTTATCATTATTGTTGTATACATGCGATATATGAAATCCATATAACTAAAATTGTATGGTAATTGATTGAGTCTGATTCCAGTCCAGAATTAACAAATATTTTAAAATAATATTCAGTGAATAATCAAAATGTGATTTTGATGTCCGATTTTGGATGGACACGAAAATATTGAAATATGTGAAGCCGTGTTGAGTAGATACGCGCCATTTTAACACGAACGATATTTATATCGATCTTATTCATTTTTATAATAAATATCGGAAAGGAAATTATTTCAAAATCTGATATTTTGAAAATATTATCATTTTAATATTATAATGATATAGAATATTCAATTTTGATTTAAAATTGAAAACGATGTTAAAATCGTTTTAAAATGAATTTATAAATATTTTATAAAATATGTTTTAAATAGAAATCGACGATATATATATATATATATAATGGTCTGAATAGAACGCATCGTGCAGCGACCATTCGCGAATTTCGACCATTAACTTGAAATTGATGTAACGGGAGATCCGACCGTTGGATTCTCCTAAAACCGGAACCGTTGGGTTTGTATCGAAAAGAGCTTTCCAATGGATATAAAAGATTTAAATTTTAACTATCATATTTTAAGATATGTCCAAATCAAATTAGGAAAAGGTCGCTATGGATGTAGTTCGGTGGTCGTTATTGGAAACCGACCGAAATGACGATATTAAAATTATTAAAAATACAGAAAATTTATGCAACATCATAATAAATGATTTGGAAAGATTTTGGATGAAAAAAATCCAATTTTGAAAAGATAAAAATATATTTTTATCGAAATGAACTAGTTAATAACTAGAATAATAATCCAATTATTTTTAGAAATAAATAAATTGGATTTGAAAATGGTTTTAATATAACCAGAAATTTCCAACAAATATATTAGAATGGATTTGGAATGGAAATAATCTTTGGAATATTTCGATATTGGATTCCGTGACTATACGGATATTGTTGAGGAATTTGGAATATATATATATATATTGTCATCCCCAATACGATATTTGTTGGCTTCAGAATTTGATATTGAATATATGTCGATATAATTTCTATTCAGAGCCTTGTATTTGATACCAAATTGAATTTTGGGTTTGTCGTGAACGCTGTCTTAAATAACACTGTTCTTAAACCTAATTGAGAAAAGGATAAATCTTCAAATTAAGATTTAGTGAAGTTTACCAATTAATTAATATTTAATTGGAATTGAATTAAAAATTGGATTTTTGGGTTTATCGTGAACTGTGTTTAAATAACATTTGTTCTTTAACCCAGTTAACAGAGAAGTTAAGATTTAGGATTTATAAATCTTTATTCTAAGATTTAATGGAATTTTCCAAAGTGAAGTTTTTTTCCAATTTAATATATTAAATTGGAATTGAATGGAATTCGATTTGGTGATAATCCAGATGAGATTCTGTGAATGAAGACCGTTATTATATATGGAATTTAAAAGGATTTGCCGTTATTCCATTTATATTATTAATCTAATATAGAAATTTATATCGATTATATATTGATATGTTTTCCGTGAAAGTTCCAGTTTGATGGAATATGATTTTGGGTTTATCATGGGCTATGTTTTAAAGGACATTCATTCTTTAACCCTATTAAAGACTGGATTTCATGTCTGACATTGTATTTCGAGCTGTATTCGTTGATCTCTACTAAATATATATATATATATATATATATTATTGGTGGCGGAGAATTTATTCTCTTACTCAACACCCTTCTCTGAGATGTACGAGACTAGAGGTTATATATTGGTAAAAATCAATTGTATAGTATAGATTGTCAATGTGGCATGATTGATTTCCCAAAGTTAAATATTCATTAAATAATGATTTTTGGAGATTAAAACTAAGTGGAGTTTTAATGAATCTTCAATAAGATTGAAATGTGAATGTGATAATTTAAATTATCAAATGTGGGAAATGATCGAGAATAGAGTATCAACATTTTTGCTCCAAGCGATAGTTAAATCTTTAATTAGATTTGAACGTGAAATGGTAATTAATTTTAATGATAACACTGTGGTGTTAGATATGGAGTATTACCAGTTTTGCTCCATGGGATGAATAGGTTGGGATTGGGAAATAAAATAAATGATTACTTCGGATAGGTTCGCTAATCCCGACTAGTTTGGAAAACCTTAATATGGTTTAAATTGTGAAAAGAACATTTGAATAAAATAATATTCTTGATTGGAATGAGTCGTATGTTGTGTTTTTATAGCACTTGTTTATAAGATACGTGAGTTATTCGGAAAGACCGGGATTATCCCATTTTGAATCATTTATATGACGATAAGTCGATGATGAAGACAGTGACTGAAGACCAGAGATCTTCACATCGTTTGGATGATTACTGATGTCTTGATTGGGCTGTACACCCGAGACAAGGTAATAAGTGGTGATCATCCAGACATACTTGGAGATCGACATGATATGCGAGGACTTCTCTCCTGTATTGGACATATGGGACGAGGAATAAGGTGCCTCCGGTTTCGTTCAGACCCAGAATGGAATTATAAATGGATAGTGTGTATGACATTGTATTCCTTTATACTGTATTCGTTGATCTCTGCTAAATATATATCTATTTGGTAGCAGAGAATTTATTCTTTTGCTTAACACCCTTCTCTGAGACGTATGAGCTTAGAGGTTATATATTGGCAGAAATCAGTGGTGTGGTATGGATTGACAATGTGGCATGCTGAGATGCATGTGACCCAGGCTTTTGTTGAAAAACAGAGTCTTGTGGTTGATGATCAAAGCACGGCTTTAAATAGCATAGCTTTGTGTATAACGTTAATTGGAGAGCATCACACCCCAGTATGAACCAGAAACGGGAGAGGACCTCAGGGAGGACATGCGTTTCCTTCTAGCTAGGAGTGGGTCATGATATGGAGCCCAGACATTTTTCTCATGTGGATGTTGCATATTATTTGATGATAACTAGGTACCTCAGATTTGAGTCCCTAGTGGCTCTTGATACGGTCGACAAACTGACCAGATTTACGCCCCATTGGGCGGGGAAACATATTGTTCAGGAATAACCAATCCACTAACGTATGTGTGGACCAGCCCTGGCGCTCCTAAAGGCTTGACTGAATACTTTCCCTGAAGCTCGGGCTAGAGAGTCTCGATTTCGGTAAGAAAGATCTTTTGCCTTGGTTCATGATGGAAATCCAAATTTCCAATATGACATTTCGGTTTTAGTTGTAAAACTAGTATGACGACATGATATATGGTACCTATGTCGTCTATGATTGATACATTTATATTTGAAGTTTATTCCTTCACTTATAGTAATAATAAAAGATGACATTTCACGTATCAAGCATTCTTTGTCTATTATAGGGTAAAACTCTATCCTTCAGCTTGCGTTGCTTTGTATGATGGGACCTGAGTCTTATAATAGCTTCATTTTCTTTAATTAGCATTACATTATTTGTTTTATGCACTGGTATTCTTGGGAGGAAACCCGTTCCATTTATACGGTGTGGTCCCTTGATTTACTTAACTTTAAAATCAATTAAATAACTGTCTGAGTTCTCACACCAGTCCCATGACTGTCCTGGAGTTTATTGTTTTAACCTAAACTCTGGGTTCCCCTATTTTCCACTCGGACAGCTAATAGTTTTGGTCTTCGTAGATATTTCTTTTCCCAGGATCCTGGATTTAAAGCTGGAGCTATATTCGGAAAGCTTTGTATCCGTGTATCAGTTTCAGTTGTGTTATGTATTATTTTTCTACTGCTTTGTAATTTAAATCTCTGATATTTTTTGCTATATATTATTTATGTTTACTCTGATATCTTGTACTCTGATGTAAATTGTTGTAACAGCAATTAAATATTCTATTTTTTGTGTTTTGATTTGTCGTGTTCTCAACTCAATTCGGGCTTCCCCTTATGGGTGAGTTTGGGTCGTTTCAGGGAATGTGGATAATGCTTTTGTTAACTATGAAGGGGGAGCTCAGGTTGAGATTGAGGAAGGTGGAAATATTGTGGAAGTCGGTACTGTGCAACCAAATGTTGTTGATGTTGTCGGTTTGGATGATTTTGAAGAAGGGATGGGTGATAATTCTCAAGATAATGTCTCCATGGAACTTGGTGGCAATGCTTTGGCTCTTACGGATTCAAGAGAATGCTCTGAGATCACTAGCAAAAGGAAGGGCAAAAGACAACTTGACAACTCTGGAGTGGTGATGCTAAGGCGCAGTGCAAGGGGCCTACATCATCCCATGGAAGGTAGCATTTTTGTCTCTGTTATTTTTAATACTTTTTCCTCTAAACAAATGCATGAGCTTGCAAGTAAATCTGGTTTTAAGTTAACTAATGATGTAATTAGTGATATTAAACATAAAGAGTTAGAGAGGGATAATGTTTCCCTTTGATTATTATAACCTGGAATGTTAGGGGACTAGGTAATTTTGATAAATGTCATAGGGTAAAAAATTACGTAAAATCCATTAAACCTGATATTGTGATGCTACAAGAAACAAAGCTTGAAAATCTTGAAGAAGTGTGTTCAGATGTTTGGGGTGGGGAGTAATTGATGTATGGAAGTTCATCCCTGCAACTGGCGGTGCGGGAGGTTTCTTCACTGGCTGGAAATTGTTGGACCCTCAAACAAGAGATAAGGCAGAGTTATTGTTTGCACGTGGCATTAGAATGTAAAATGATAAAGTCATTATACTTCTTTTCAAATGTGTATGGCTCAACACTAGAAGGGAGAGGATGATACTTTGGAATGAAGGTGTGGAGTTTCGAAACTGATGTATGGCCTATGGGTAATTGGAGGAGATTTTAATGTTACTTGTTTTGCATATGAAAGGAGAAATATAAGTTCCGACTTTGTTCGGGACATGGCTGAATTTAGTGATTTTGTAGGGGAGTGTGAGTTGATTGATTTACCCCCTTGCTAATAGAAAATACACCTGGAGTGATGGTTGAAACCCCCAACTTTTGTAAAGCTTGATCGTTTCCTCACCAATTCTCATTTTGATGATAGTCACCCCCTTACTTTTCAAAAAGGTTTGTCCTCTATTCTCTCTGATCATTGTCCAGCTATTTTGGGTACTGGTGACTCCTTAAGGAAGAAATCTTTTTTTAGATTTGAAAAAAATGTGGTGTCTAGAAGAAAATTTTGATGTTATGATTGGTAAGAAATGGGCTGAGTATGGTGATAGAGGTGATGCTGCTAGAAACATTAGTAGAAAATTCAAGCTTTTGCTAAAGTTTCTCATCAAATGGAACGTAGAAGTGTCTGGTCATGTCAGGCTTAAAAAAGAGAAAATTGAGATGAAAATTTTAGAACTTAATGTTCTGGAGGAGGAAAGATGTCTTAGTGATGTGGAGAGGGAGCTGTTGCAAAGTAAAGAGAAGGAACTCAAAAAGCTTTGGATTAGGAGGAAATTTTTTTGAGACAAAGATTCAGATCACAATGGTTGAAGGAGGGAGATCAAAATACTAGCTACTTTCATCGAGTTGCAAATGGAAAACGTATAACAAATATGATTCATAGTATTTGGAAGGATGGAGAGGAAATCTGTGATCAACAAAAGCTGAGTGATACTTTTGCAGATTTTTATAAGGATATTTTTGGTGAATGTAGTGAGAACGTTATTTCTATTGATTAGCAGAAGCTATACCCTGTTAAACCTGACCTTTTTGGCATTGGGAATGAATTCTCTAAGGGAGAAATTTTGATTGCATTGAAGGAAATGCCAAGTGACAAGGCATCTGGCCCTGATGGTTTCCCTAATTTCTTTCTTAAACAGTATTGGAGCTTAGTTAGGAAGGATGTTCTACGTCTGTTTGAGGAATTTTACGATGGCTCTCTGAGGTTTGACTTAATCAGCTATGCTAATGTTGTATTAATTCCAAAAAAAGAAGGCAATGTCTCTACGGCTGATTTCAGACCTAGCAGCCTTCTGAATAGTAGCTTCAAGCTCATCACTAAGGTGCTTGCTAATAGACTGAATACCAAGTTGGATGTTTTAATTGATAAATCTCAAACGGCTTTCATCAAAGGTAGATACATTCTGGATGGAGCAGTTTTGGTAAAAGAGGTCATTTCTCACTGTGATTGGTTTGATGTCCTATGCGACATTGCCAAGCTTGACTTTGCAAAAGCCTTTGATATAGTGGATTGGAATATTATGATTGATTTTCTAAGGGCAAAGGGGTTTCCAAGTAGGTGGATTGACTGGATTCATTTGATTCTTTCTTCGAGTAGATCGAACATTTGTGTGAACAAACTTCGTTCAACCATCATATCTAAAAGGGGCTTGAGACAGGGAGACCCTCTTTCACCCCTCCTTTTTGAGTTGGCAGCTGATGTCTTTTCGAGAAGTATTAAGATCAGTTGCTGTAATGGCATTATCAATAGTTTTGAAGTGATCAAGTGGTAAGGGTATAAACTCCTTACAATATGCGGATGACACTATTATTTTTTGTAGACCTGAATGTAAATTTATCGCTACATTAAATTTTTTATTGTATGCATTTGAACGTCTCTCAGGTCTAAAAATCAATTTTCATAAAAGTAATGTTTACACTTTGGAATGTAGTGAAAATTTACGCAGTGCTTGTGCAGAACTTCTGAATTGTAAAGCCGATGCATTTCCTTTGAACTATTTGGGCATGTGTATTCGTCCTAAGAAGCTGATGAAAAAGGACTGGCAACATCTGATTGAAAAGGTTGACACAAGACTGGCGAGGTGGAAAAGAAATTCTTTATCAAGGGAAGGCTGACTTGTTTCAGTGAACTTAGTTCTTTCCGTGATTCCAATATACCGGATGTCCTTTTACAAGTGTCCCAAATGGGTGTCGGATAGAATTGATGCTATTTGTAGAAATTTCTTCTGGATCGGCAATAAGGAGACAAAAAGGTTATGCTGCCTGGTATCCTGGGAGTAGGTGTGTAAGTATAAAGATCAAGGTGGTCTTGGGGTTTTAAACTTGAGAAATATGAATTCCGCCCTCCTGTGTAAGTGGTTGTGGGTAATGATCAGCACTAAACAAGTTTTTTGGAAGGAATGGATTGTTAGTACATGCTATAATGGTAGATTTGACTGGAACTCGGATTTTTCACATTGTTCAATTTTTTGGCAAGGTGTTATGGGAAACACTCATTGGATTAAGGTGAGTACTAAGATTGTAGTGAAGAACGGTTACAACATCTCATTCTGGTTCGATCGCTGGCTATCCCCCGTCCCTTTTTGTATTGATTTTGAAGATTTGTTTCATATTGCAAGCAATAAGCACTTTACTGTCAAATAAATGTATGATATGGAGGCAAATAACTTTAAATGGAAACTAACCTTTATCAGAATTGTGACCGACAATGCTTTGCTTCAGCTGTACCGCCTTTTTGAAGTGTTGGACAAGGTTAATCTTACCGATGAGAATGATGAATTTGTTTGGTTTTTGGAAGGGGAGGAAAAGTCTTTTAGTGTTAGCGGCATGTACAGGATGATGAATTTTGCTAGGACGAGGTGGTTGGGGTTTGACCAAATGTGCCGTTTCAGAGTTCCTACGAAGGTTAAGATACATATGTGGATCATTATGCATGATCGATTGAACACAGTGGATAGACTACGACGTAAAGGTGTATTGGTGGATGGAAGTTGTGTTTTTTGCGGAAAGGATGAGGAAGATTACTTACATCTTCTTTGTGGATGTAACTTCTCTTTTTATGTCTAGACAAAATGCCTTGTGTTCTTAAATCTCGATCTTAAGTGGGGGGAGTACATACTTGATCAGATTTCTTTTTGGCATCACATTTTCCCAACATTAGATGATTCACCAAAACATCACTTATTCGCTTTATTAAACTTTGCTTACTTATGGACCCTACAGCATGAGTGAAACTCCAAGAAGTTTAAATGCAAGATGTGTTTGCCTAACCAAATCATATACATCATTCTTAATTTTGTTTCTGATTGGGCAGGCACTAAAAGGAAGAAGCATGTTGAAAGTATTGCTGATATAGTGCATGCAAGGGTTAGAAGGATTGGTCCTTCTGCTTGAAGATGTTGCCACTTTCACTGTCTGCAACCTATTATGCTACTTTTCTTTTGGGGCTGTAATATGTTGTACACGTTGCTATGTTTCATTTTGGGGGGTCCGTATTATGTAGTGTTAACTGCTCAATCTCTTTTTGGTGGGTAAAGATGTATTTGTCTGCTTGTTATGTTTTGATTTCCTTGTAAATATACGTATGATGTAAGAACTACGGTTAGTAATATATTAAGGCGTGAATCTGTATGATTCATTACCTTTTTGCTTCAATTTTTTTAATATGGATTACATTCATCATAAACACCCAACAATAGTTGCAAACATTTATCAATATACAAAATGATATCCAGTGTGCATTTTGTTTTTATATAAGCTTCAATAAAATAATTGACGCTTACATAAATCCGTCAATCAATTGATTAACCACAAATTCACACATGGGAGATGTGTGAGTCAAATATCATCCCAAGACTCGTGTGGGGTTTTCAACCAACAATTAATTAATGAATCATCACTCGCATACAATGCACACACCGTAGTCATAAATAAATAAATAAATACTCAACTATCAAATGCCATTTAAGGCATCACAATTGTCCATCTACGTCGTATGTCATGCGAGTGTCGGATATTCATACAATGCTTCGAATGCAAATGATTAGTGAATAGTTCAGTTGTTGAACTCCAAAAGGGGTAATATAACTATATGACACAATTTCTAACTTACAACTTAAAATCTATAACTAACTAGCTACTCTAACATACTAATTTGAGATAGAAGTTCTCACCCAAGCTAAATCAAATGCCATGACACTTCTAATGTAGATTTTCTTCGTCGTGCTTTCGCCGTTTGTCGCTCTCCGCACTCGAATTCACCTTTATGGCTCTAGAATTTTCATATGACCTCCAATTTTCACCGAACTTTGTCACTAGCACAAAAACGTCTTTCCGGACAACTTTCGCCTACTGGACTTTCTTCCCAAAACGCTCCAATTCGCCATAAATCGCAAATCTTTGCTCCAGGTCTGTGGACTTTAAACGCGTTTTTCGAGCAGCTTCCAACTCGAAAATTTGATGTTGATATTTGAAATTTGTAGAGAAAAACGAGATCTATGCCTTTCGTCTTGTGAAGCCTCGGTAAAAATGCATGAATTGAAAGTTATTGATGAAAGAAGAGGAAAGTGTTATTTGCAAAACAAGAATTTTAGAGAAATAAGGGATTTTGGTCAACGTGGGGCCCATGGCTGGAGGTGGGTGGCCTGATGGCGGCGCAAGTGGTGGTCAGGTCGGTGTGGCGGGTGGTGGTGGCGGTGCGGGGTCCATGGAGGCGGCTCTGGGTGATTTAAGTTTAGGGTTCGCAAATGGGGAGAGCGAGAGGAGGAGAGGGAGGAGGAAAGGGAGGAGCGACAGCTGTGGGTAGTGTGACGGCTGATCGGTGCGGGTGCAAGGGGAAGGAGGCCATTAAAGAGAGAAAAGGAAGAAAGGAGGAAGAGAAAGAAAGTGAAGAGAGAAAGAAAGTAAAGTGATTATATACTCGTTTCTCTCCGAATCGTCCGACTGCAAACGATCTCTGTTTGCCACGAAATTTCGGACACGGATAATACATGCCAAGATGAATCCAACAAATCAAGTTTCGTCGAATTCCGAGTTCATTTGATCTTCCGATTAATTTCTCAAAGATGCTCAAATAAGTTTTAAAAATGCGATTTTAGCGTACTTTTTCTTCTTATACGCCCAAATGCTAACTCCAAAAATCATGGCCTTTAGGATCTTACCAGTGTTTGATCATACGAATCCAAAAAAAGGGAACCTAATTCTGAGGTCCTCTCAATAATGTTACTTTGTAAACTAATCACCTGTTTTTGAACAAATGGTTTTGCTTTGCACGGCCACATACCGAGTCTGTTTGTCACGACTTTTGAAACCCAACAATTATTTATTATTATGAATCCAGCAAAATTGATCTCCTCCAATTCTGAGCTTCCTAGCAAAATTTCACTTTTTAAGGCTATGCGATGATTTTAAAAATCAAATTTTTAAAATTTTCAAAAACAAAGCTTATAAATTCCATAGCGACTATTCTAAATTTTAATTTGAACATAACTTATAATTTATAATATGAAAATTCAATTTCTTACATTCGTTAGAAAGATATGATTAATTCGATCCTAACGTTTGTGTTTTCATCAAATTCTGATTTATATCGAATTCTATACATTCATTTAAAGTTTAAATCTAAATTTCCAAACTATCGTGCCATTTCAAGCTCGTTATATATATTAATTATAAATTTATAAGTTCTAACTTCATATTAAATAAATTTTAAATCGTTTATTCTCAAAATAAATCGTTCAAAATATTTATTTTCCACGAAAATCAATTAAAAATAAATTTTAAATTGGTTCCAAAAATAAGGGTTGTTACAGCCTCCCCCACTTAAAACTTTTTTGTCCTCGAAAAAGAACGGAGCTGAAAACTGTTTACCTAACCAACTCAACTTTCATTCTGGCTTGAGTTCTTCAACTTTTCAGTTTCTAAGAACATCTAAATTTCCCTGAAATTTGGCTAATACCATAAATTTCTGAAAAATTTCGTCATAAACTCCATTGTACGGATTGATCCGAAAAATTTATTAGGACATATTAGGCGCCTTATAAATCATATAAATTGCATACAAATTAATTGTATGCACCCATTATGATTTATATACCCTGCTCCCCCATACCCACGTGCTAAAATTAAAACAAAAGAGAGGTGACGTGTGTATTTTTGTCATCTCAAGACATGTGTAGGATTTGTTATTAAATTCTGCAATTTACCGTTATATGTTATTAGCCCATAATCAGTCCTCGGTACAACCTATAGTTCAGTCCTTGCCATACAAGCATCTTGCTCATATGGTAATCCAAACCTCGTCATACAAGCGCCAATTGCTTATATGGAATATGATATGCTATGCCATCTTCAATAGTATGTTATGCGGCATAGTCCATACTTTATTTGTTGCTATCCTATAGCGTATGTCCTAAATTTCACACAAAACAACCATCACAGCGCATCCAAATCACTCACAATAGTTGTAGTATAATAATAAAATTGCGCAACCAACTCATAAAGGTGCACATGTTTGTCGGGCACGCAATTTATTTCTCTACTCAATGCTAAGTCATCAACCTGCTCAAAATATATATGTATATATCCAATTCTAACTAAACTTGCAATTCGGTTTAACTTAACTAAATTAAATAACAAGTGTGTCTGTATATTTAATGTCCGAAATTGCCAAAGGTAATGTCTAATTTATTTAACTCATACGTCATAAGAAATCAAATAGGAAATCTAATAACAACATAAACAATCAATTGATTATTTAACTTTCTAAAACATACTCAAAAATATTTTTTTTCTAAGATCGAATTATATAATAATCACAAATACGTTTCTTATAAATGTGCCACTCTCTACTCATTCTAGGACATTAGTAACCCCATCTCTAACGAGTTTCTCTCATCTCTAATGAGTATTCTTAAATAGAATGTTACAAATTCTATCTCTGATGAATTCTTTTGTTCGATTCTAATGTGTCTTGTTCTCGAGCTTTGTAAACCAAAGCTCTGAGACCACACCTGCGATGCACCGAAATACCTCGATCTCCGAAGAGATGGAAAAGCCAGGATTGGCTTAAAACACAATGCATCAGAACGTAGAACGACAGAACTTTTCATTGCTATTACAACAATTTACATCAGAGTACAAGAATATCAGAGTACGAATAAATATCGCACAGCGGAAAAATAATAATATCAGGGATTAATAATTTACATAGCAGCGGAAATAAAATGTATAAACACAATGCACATCGGAAATACATCAACTACCACAACTGAGAGAAACACACGAGTACAAAGCTTTTCGAATATAGCTCCAGCTGTAAACCAGGATCATGTTAAATAGAAATCTGCAAAACCAAAACTACTAGCTGCTCGTATGGAAAATATGGGCAACCAGAGTTTAGGCTAAAACATGAGACTGGAGTGAGAACTCAAAACAATTATTAATTTTTTACTTTAAAATAGGGTAAATCACGGGACCATGCCATATGTCATGGAACGGGTTCATTCCCATAAATATTTTGATATAAAGACAATTCGTATACAGCGCAATGCTTATCGAAAAATGAGGCTATTACAAGACTCATGTCTCATCACACAATGCAACGCAAGTCGAATGATAGAATTTTACCTTATAATAACCAAACATACTTGGTACGCTTTAAAACAAATCATTTTGATATTACTATAAGTGCATAGTGTATAAAACAACTTCAAATATAAATGTATCAATCATAGACGGCATAGGTATCATATATTATGTCGCCATATAGGTTTACAACTAAAACCGAAAAATGTCGTATTGGAAGTTGAATTTCCATCATGAGTCAAGGTAAGGGATGGTCTCCTTACTGATTCAGATCACCTTTAGCAAGATGACCCAGGCTCAAACTAATGGACAACCCTTGGATCCTACAAGGTCGGTCCACACCTAAAGTTTGTGGATTAGTTATTTCTGAACATATGTTTCCCAATCCTACCAAACCTCCAAAATGGTCAGTATGTCGACCATATAAGCCTTCTGGTCAGCTGAGGCGCCTCGCAATCCATCATCCACATAAGTAAAAATGTCTAGCTCGATACCATGACACAACTTCAAGCTAGAAAGAAACGTATGCACTCCTTGTGTCCCTTATCCCGTTTTTGACTCATACCGGGGTGTGAAGCTCGCGAATTAGCGCTATACACAAAGCTATGCTACCTAAAGTTATGCTTTGATCATCATCCATAAATCGTTGCTTTTCAACAAAATCCTTGATCATTTGCATCTTAGCATGCCACATTGTCAATCCATACCATACCATTGATTTCAGCCAATATATAACCTCTAAGCTCGTACGTCATAGAGAAGGGTGTTAAGCAAGAGAATAAACTCACCCCTACCAAACAGATATATATTTAGCAAAGATCAACAAATATAGCACACAATACAATGTCAGAAACAATCCATTCACAAGTCCGTTCTGGGTTTGAACGAAACCGGAGGCACCCTATTCCCCGTCCCATATGTCCAATACAGGAGAGAGGCCCTCACATATACAAACAATCAACAAGTACGTCCGGAAAACTACCACTATAACCCCTTCAAGGCTGCAACTCCATCCAGGGCATCAGTAGTAATCTATTCGATGTGAAGATTGTCGTGCACCATCTTCAATATCTTTGACTTTTAGTCGTCGTATCCGTTATTCAGAATGGATTAAACCCGATCTTTTTGAATAACTCATGTATCTTATAATCAAGTGATATATAAACCCATCATACGCCTCATTTCAATCCAGAATATTCTTTTATTTAAATATTCTTAACTCTGTGACAGGTTTCCATTAATTTTATCAAAGATTTTAATTCATGTAAACCTATTGTTTAATCTTCTTTTGGATATCATTTCAAAAGATTTTATTGTATCATTTCACAACTTAAACCAAATTAAGGTTTATCAACTAGTCGGGATTATCAAGCCTTACCGAAGTAACCGTTTATTTTATTAATCCTAGTCCCAACCTATTCATCCCATGGAGCAAAAATGGTAGTACTCCCTATCTAGCACCCATTGTTTTTGGTAAATTTAATTACCATTTCACGTTCAAATCTAATTAAAGATTTAACTATCGCATGGAGTAAAAATGGTGATACTCAATCTCGAATACTTCTCGCATTTGGTAAATTTAATTACCATTTAACTTTCAATCTAATTAAAGATTTATTAAAACTCCAACTTAGTTTTAATCTTCAAAAATCATTACTTAATCAGCCTTCGAAAATTAATCTTATCTTTACTTGGGTTAAAGAACAAACGTAATGTAAAACACCATTCATAATAAACCCAAAATTATCTTCCATTTTATATGGAATCTTCATGGAAACTCATCTCGATTATTATTAACTCGAATTCCATTCAATTCCAATTTAATTAAATAAACTGGAAAACTTCTTTAAATCTTAATTTAAAAGATTCATTCCATTCATAAATGGATTCAATAACCAAATTATTGAAGATACCATTCACGACAAACGCAAAAATCCCATTCTCCATTTAATTCCAATTTATATGTTGGATACTTCTAGTTATGTTAAAAACCATTGGCAAATCCAATTTATTACTTCTAAAAATCATTGGATTGTTATTCTAGTTATTAACTAGTTCATTCAGATAAAAATACCTTTTTATTTTTTCAAATGTGGAATATTTCATCCAAAATCTTTTCAAACCATTTATTATGATTTTACATAATCTATATATTTTATTAAATCCCTTACAGTCGGTTTCCAATATCGGCCACCGAACTGCATCCATAGCTACCTTTTCCAAAACTGATTTAGACGTACTTTAAAATTTAACCGTTCAAATTTAAATCTCATATATTCATTGGAAAGATCTTCTCAATATGAATCCAATGGTTCCGATTTAGGAGAATCTGACGGTCGAATCTCCTGTTACGTCCATTTCAAGTTAATGGTCGAAATTCGCGAACGGTCGCTGCGCGACGCGTTCTATTCAAACCATTTATATATATATATATATATATATATCGTTGATTTCTATTCAAAAATGTATTTTATGAAACGTTTATACATTCCTTTTAAAACGATTTCACCTCCATTACTAATTTAAATTAGGATTAATCGTAAGGATAATCCTAAGTTTGACGTGTCTTCCCATAATAATCCCAAGTTTGGATTATTTTTGAATAATCCGAAGTTTGGGGGATCGCTTCCCAGAATGATCTCATTTACTTGTTTACCTCTTGTACTCAGTCTTCTTCTCTCTCTTCTATTCCACCATCTCTTATCTTTCTGTCATGAACTATCAACGAAAACACATGAACAGTTCATTATAAAATACAATAATTAATTAATGCCTGACCTCCCTCAAAATCTCCACCCCGATCACGCTCCCACCTCTCCTCTCCACCCTCCTCCGCTCCCTCTCCTCCGCCATTTCCGGCTCCAGGTCCCTCCTCCCTCTCCTATCCCTCTCTCTCTTCCCAGACTGCCACAACCTCTACCTCATCTCCATCTCCTCCCTCAAACGATCCTCCGACCTCATCCAGAAATAGTAATACAGAAAGAACTAGTAATTGCTGGAAATGAACTAGAAGCAAGATTAAAGCAAGAGCAAGTAAACGATAACAGTAAATGAATCAAAAAGTTACCGAACAAATAAAGGAACAAGTTGTAGTTCTTTCTCACAATAATATGGTCATGCCAAAACAGTGTCGATTCTGGTTCGTCAGCATCAATGATATTGGGCTTGGCTTCAGTTGCTCGAGTGCTTCGGCCTCTACATCCAATGCTTCCCAAGTTTATGCGGTTTTAAATTGTCCATGAATGTTTAGATTTCAACATACAAGAATCTGCATGTAGGTTCAAGTTGTTTTACCAAATTAATTTCATGTTTTGGCAGTTTAGTTGAAGTTTCATAAGTCAGTTCAGGCTCAAGGACATTTTAGATTAGTCGGTAGTTGAAGTTTCTTATTGATGGGTCACTAAATATGCCATCGTATCTTGCAATTGTTACAGTAGTGATTTTGGGATATTATCATGAAATATTTCATGTATGCGAAAACAATCAAATCTATTTAAGTTCACTTTCATGTTGTGACGCTGCAAATATCATGTTTCTGTTTTACTTAATCTGATCTGCTTCAAAACAGACTATCTCAATATTATAATCTTAAATATGATATATCAGTCGATCTTGAATTTGAGTGCAAAAAACATAACTATCCTTTGATTCCAACTCTGTCAATCTGGACAAAGGCAAGAGCAAATTCAATAAGCTCCCAGTCAACCTCACTATAATATAGCTCACATTATTGATGTGGATGCAAATGCATTAGAATTTGGATGTGGTGCTTCCCAAATAGCAAAAGACAATTTGAATGTTTATCAACAGCTGAAGTTTTCAGCCTGCCTAAGTGAAACTCAAAATGAAACACATAATGCATGACAAGTACCATCGAAGTGGACAATAAATAGTGTGGAGCTGAAAATCTTCCAAATCCGAGTACGTTGAGCAGTGTGGAGCTTGTTACTTTGTTGCAGTATCATGCGGTACCTAGCCATATCACGAAAGCCACTTTGAAGAACTCGGGTAATGCAATTTCAAATTGCATATACATTTATAATTGCATTCACTTATTAGTAAGTCATTCCTTAGCATTGGAACAGGCACTAGCATTGAAATAGTCACATATTGAGGCGTTAGGGGTTGCAGTGGCTGTGATTTAGGTGATGGATGATGGTGTGGTTGGTGAAGGTGGAAGAGTAGTGATGGTGGAGGCAATCGTGTCGAGCTCGAGAAGAGGTGTTAGCAATTTTTAAACCAAAAAAAAAACTACTAAGCAGGTTACCAGGTAAGCATGATCATTATAGGAAGACACCCCCCAAACTTCGGACTATTCAGAAATAATTCAAACTTGAGATTATTATGAGAAGACACGTCAAACTTGGGATTATTCCTAACAATTAATCATTTAAATTTAACTTGAACATTGCATTTGGTTATGATCTCAAAATGATAACATTTTCAAAATGTAATATTTTGAAATTCAATCTTCTCGGTATTCATTATAAAAATGAATAAAATCGATATAAGAATCCTTTCGAGTCAAAATAGCGTTTATATACTTAACCCGACTTCATAAAATTTATATTTTCATGTCCATCCCAAAATCGGACATCAAGTCAGCTTCCAATTCTCATTAAATATCACATTTCAAAAATATTCATTTTCATTCCGGATTGGAATGAAATCTCAATCAATATCCATATAAATAATTTAGTATGGATTACATTCATCATAAACACCCAACAATAGTTGCAAACAACTATCAGCATACAAAATGACATCCAGTATGCATTTTATTTTTATATAAGCTTCAATCAAATAATTGACGCTTACATAAATCCGTCACTCAATCGATTAACCACAAACTCACACAAGGGAAATGTGTGAGTCAAATATCATCTCAAGACTCGTGTGGGATTTTCAACCAACAACAATTAATTTATGAATCATCACTCACATACAATGCACATTCCGTAGTCATAAATAAATAAATACTCAACTATCAAATGCTATTTAAGACGCCACAAGTGTCCATACATGTCGTATGTCATGCGTGTGTCACATATTCATACAACGCTTCTAATGCAAATGATTTGTGAATAGCTCAAGTGTTGAACTCCAAAAAGGGGTAATATAACTACACGATTCAATTTCTAACTTGCAACTTAAAATGCATAACTAACTAGCTACTCTAATATACTAATTTAAGATAAAAGTTCTTACCCAAGCTAAATCAAATGCCACGACACTTCTAATGTAGATTTTCTTCGTCGCGCTTTCGTTGTTTGTCGCTCTACGCACTCGAATTCACTATTCTGACTCTAGAATTTGCATACGACCTCCAATCTTCACCAAACCTTGTCACTAGCACAAAAACGTCATTCCAGACAACTTTCACCTAATGGACTTTCTTCCCAAATTTCTCTAATTCACCATAAAGCGCGAATCTTTGCTCCAAGTCTGCAGAGTTTAAACGCGTTTAGCAGCTCTCAACTCCAAAATTCGATTTTGATATGTCAAATATATAGAGAAAAACGAGATCTACAACTTTCGTCTTGTGGAGCCTCGCTAGAAATGCATAGATTGAAAGTTTTCGAGGAAAGAAGAAGAAGTGTTATTTACAAAACGAGAATTTTAGAGAAAGAGGAGATTTTAGCCGAGGTGGGTGGCCTGATGGCGGCTCAGGCGGTTGTCAAGTCGGTGGGGAGGGTGGTGGTGGCAGCGTGGGGTCCATGGTGGTGGGTTCGGTGATTTAGGGTTAGGGTTTACAAATGGAGAGAGATAGAGAGGAGAGAGAGGAGGAGGAGGGAAGGGAGGAGCGGCGGTTGTGGGTGGTGCGACGGCTGTTGGGTGCGGCGGCAGCGGGTGCAAGGGGAAGAAGGCCATTAAAGAGAGAAAAGGTAGAAAGGTGGAAGAGAAAGAAAGTGAAGAGAGAAAGGGAGTAGAGTGATTATATGCTCGTTTCTCTCCGAATCGCCCGACTGCAAACGATCTCCGTTTGCCACTAATTTCGGACACGAGATAATACACGCCAAGACGAATCCAACGTATCAAGTTTCGTCGAATTTCGAGTTCGTTTGACCTTCCATTTAATTTCTCAAAGATGCTCAAATAAGCTTCAAAATTGCAATCTTAGCGTACCTATTTTTTCTTGTACGCCCAAACGCTAACTCCAAAAATCATGGCCTTTTGGATTTAAACATTATTTGACCATACAAATCCCCAAAAAAAGGGAATCGAATTCCGAGGTGGTCTCAATAACGTTCCTTTGTAAACTGATCGCATGTTTTTGAACAAATGGTTTTGCTTCGCAAGGCCACATGCTGAGTCCATTTGGCGCGAGTTTTGAAACCAACAATAATTTGTTATTATGAAATCAATAAAATTGGTCTCGTCGATCTCTAAGCTTCCTAGCAAATTTTCACTTTTTAAGGCTATGCGACGATTTTAAAAATCGAATTTTTAAAATTTTCAGAAACAAAGCTTATAAATTCCATAGCGACTATTCTAAATTTTAATTTGAACATAACTTATAATTTATAACATGAAAACTCAATTTATTACATTCGTTAGAAAGGTATGATTAATTCGATCCTAACATTTGTGTTTTCATCAAATTCTGATTCATATTGAGTTATATACATTCATTTAAAGTTTAAATCTAAATTTTCAAACTATCGCGCCATTTCAGGCTCGTTATATGTATTAATTATAAATTTATAAGTTCTAACTTCGTATTAAATAAAATTTAAATCGTTTATTCCCAAAATAAAATCGTTCAAATATTTATTTTTGATGAAAATCAATTAAAAATAAATTTTAAATTGGTTCCAAAAATACGGGTTGTTACAAAAACATTATTAGAAAGGCTAATTTTGCTACACATCTGTATTGTATAATTTACAAAAGCAGCATGTTCTTTAGGTAAAAGACATAATAGAACGATAACTTGGCTTCATCTACAATATTTACATAAGCTGCTTTTGGATTCATAATTATAGTATTTATAAGGCATCAACATAGTCCATAAGATTAGTACCTAACTTCATTTTGTAAGCTTAAAGTTGTTGTTGTAGGATGATGGAGCTAACACTAGTTCGCTTTTTAACCAAAGCGGATTTTAAATGGGCGTAAAAGGTCGAAATAAGGATGATATGATTCATGAACTTGAAAAAACACACTTAAAAGAGTTAGAAATGCAATTAAAAGAAATGTCATCAGAAATGGATCTAAATCCACAACTCGATATCGAGTTGAATATCTCTGTGACACATTTTCTCTATTCTTACTGCCCCCAAACTCAATAGCCATCTTATACTACAACAACTCGTGGTCAAAAGGTTTTCCTAGGATTTAAATGAGCAATTCTAGGGACTGATAAGGGCAAGGCATAGAAAGCATGGTAACTCAACTGATTTAGGAAGATCAATATAATCAACTTGAAATTGAAGAATAAGAACTTATAACAACTCATGAAGCAATACTGAAAAACTAGCAAATGAATGAAGCTCAACTCACACAAATGAAAATAGCTTAGCAGTGAGTTATTTGGCTTAGTAACAACTTATTCTATTGGTTTGTGGGGCTTTGGATTTTTTGTACGACATCGGGTTGCCCTTTGGACTTCGGTGTAAGCGGGCTTCTTACTACATGTTATTTCTCTATTCATACTGGATTAACTATAACTAAAGAAATATTTTATCTAGGGACGTAAATTTTGTACGAATATCCAATGCCCGCTCGTATTTTTGATCAAAATACGTTCATTCCGGCTTGTCCAATTTTCGTTTAGGACACGAGTTAGGACAATAAAATTTATATGAAAAAAATCACGTTCGATTCTTGTTTGTTCGAATTCATCTGACTTCCTAGTAATTTGATATATAATTAGGAGAATATATATATATATATATATATATATATATATATATATATATATAATTTGGTACAAATAGTCATGTTCAATCGGATCCGCTCGTGTCCCTCTTCGAAGAACATATTTCTGTGTCCGACCGATTATATTTAGGACACGAGCTAGAACAACAATTTATATGAGAAAAAAATTCGTTTGATTCATGCCTTGTTCGGTTTTATTTTGGAGAGAAATTGAATATACCTTCGTCCGACTTGGTCCGACCAATTTACTCCTCTAATCTTAACCTCAAGATTCTGCAATTGAAAACTCTACATTTCCTTCAATTTTACTCTTTTTCTCAAAAATTTAATCTTTGTTATAAATCTAAGACCCACTGGATTGTGGTTAATTTTGAGTTGATTAGTTCTAATATAAAGAGGGAACAAATAACAAAATTATTTAAGTAGACATATAAGAATACTAGTTTGTTTGACCTAGCGTGAACAAAACATCATTCTTGATTGGTGGAAATCAGTGACCCTCGATTTCCACCAATCCAAGTTGGTGGTCGTGTGAACAAACTCAATTAGATTGCATTGAACTACTATATAATTATGCCCACTTTTCCATTTTTCTTATATTGCCACATAAAGTGCTTTCAACTCGTATTTTTGAGAGTTGGTGTCATTCTTTGACATCAATATCTAGTAAGTGGTTTATTTTGACAGTCTGCAAACAATTTTCTCCATAATTTATTTGTTTCGTAGTATGGAAGAATTCATGAAGGATTCATTTGATAGGTCACTTAATGACTGCAAAAAACATCAGCCTCTAAATCACTCAACTTGCCAGGTGCAGACTGCAGTGACAATTCTAAACGTCTTCTCTTTCATTAACTCAACGTGCTAAAATATCTATACGGTGGGTCTCGATTCTAGATGAATTAGATTTTGTCAGGTCTGAATCATATATTTCAAAAATCTGGACCCAACCCAAGCTTCGGTTCGGATTCGATTATAAAGTAATACTAAAAATACATATATTTCAATACTTTTTGATCTGGACTTTTGGGTCAGGTTAATTCAGATTGGATTTGATCGGGTCTTAGTTATATTTCTCAACATCTAGACCCGACCGTCAACCCATCGGGTTCGGATCGGTTTGGTTCGGTGGTTTTCGGTTCTAATCGTCAGCCTAATTGGAATTGTTTCAAGGAAATGAGAATGAGATTATTTTCAAGGCATCTTTAAAATTTGCTCATATCATGAATGGTTGTGAGATTCTCATTTAAAATAAAATAAACATAAATGGCTCTCTGAAAATCATTTAATCTATAAACGGCTTTTAGAAAAAAAAAATAGCAAAAGAAAAATCTCTTCCCACTAAACTGCATGAGAAGTGGAAGAAATTCATGCTTTTTCTATATAGATGCTCAAATGATGATAGACAATCAATTCAATAGGTCTTGAAAACATGTTTTCTAGGATTGTAAATTTTGTACGAATGTTCGATATACGTTCGTGTACATGACTGAATTCCATTCGTTCGAGTCTGTTCGATTTTTCATTTAGAACACGAGTTTGTACGAGAAAAAATCACGCTCGATCCGTATTCGTTCGAATTTGGTACATAATTGAGAGAAAATATAATTAAAATTATAGCATTTGATATAAACAGTAATATCCAACCAGATCCGTTCGTGTCTGTATCCAAAAAACACATGTCTATACCCAATCAATTTCATTTAGAACACGAGCTAGAATAACAAAATTTATACGAAAAAAAATCATCTGCTCCATGTCCGACTCGATTTTATTTAGGATTAAAACTGGACACACGTTTTCCGCTACGACAGATTTACACTCCTCAAGTTTCCATTCCAAAAGATCTAATTTGTATTTATTTCAATGCAAACACTTAATGGCATATGTTAAGGATTGTATCCGCGCTAAAGAAGGAAAAATTTTACACTCAGTTTTCTCCTTACATTATAAAAATCAGACGGAATTAACGAGTAATCATATGTCTAATTCCATCAACGTTACCATGTATCCATAATGTTAAACGTTTTCCTTCATCCATTTCTCCTGGTGTATATTTACCAATCAAAGTACTGAAACTCGAGTACGAAGCATATTTGGAGAAGTTGATACCACATACGAGCACTTTGACGTAACCACATACAAAGTCTTGCATTTACAACTAGAAACGGAATACCGATGGTGAGGTACATGATTACACAACAAATCTCAAAAAACCTATTATCAAGCTAGACATCAATTCTTCAGACTCTGACTTGCCAAAACTTAATACAAGTTCTACTGCTTTTCAGGATTATCATTCTCTTCCTTTTCAGGGTCCTCTTCCTCCTCCTCTTTCTTCTCTTCTTCCTCTTCTTCGTCTTCTTCTGGAGGATCTGCCGGTAAAGGAGTCGGCAGTGGCGTTTTCATCGGACTAAATTTTGGGAATATATCAGGCCTTCTTCCAGGCTTAGGTCTCTCCCATTCCTGAGTGGACCAAATATCACATTCAAAGCACAAGATAAGAATATATGACTGAGCTACCAAGGTGGAGTACAATTTGATCTATCTACCAACATTTAGATATGCAACACATACAAAGCTTAGTAGTAGCTGAAATTTAAACATTTTACAAATAAAGAAATGCATGTTTGAATATAATCTAACATGAAGAAGCTACTGTATAGATACGATTTGGTACAAAAGTAAAGTTCTAATTCATATAAGTTGCCCTATCCTATCTTTTACAAATGCAAGCAGCAGCAGCAATACGTTTCAAGTCTTTAGTCTATACCCCATTTATTGACCTGACCTTCACACCCATGTTAATTTCTAAACCCTAGGTTGATTCCTAAGCCAGCCAAGTTGAGAATAAGAAGAAGTTTAGTACATCTACAAAGATCAAGGCAATATCATATTCACACCAGTAAAACAAAGCTCAAAGTAAATTACAGACCGCTCACAGTTAGGGATGTCAATGAATACCCGAAAATCCAATATCCATCCGAATTTGTAACCGAAAATATGAAAAATATCTGTTATCCGACATTATCCGGAAAGCGAATACGGATATCCAATATCCCAAAAAATTTCGGATACGGATATGGTTATCGTGGCATCCGTATTTGAAAAATATCTTAACTGATGTAATGTATATAACTCAAAACAGAAAACTAGAGTTAATAATTATTTTGTAACGGATGGATGTTATTATGATATAAATTTTTGTCCATTTTTAATGAAAAATGGTATTTTAGTGTTTAATTTTGGAATATTTTTTGATATGCTTATGGATATTGCAATAAAACAATGTTTCATCGTCACATTTCTTTATTTTTCGGTTTTCTATAACGTAAATTTTATCTTCATCCACAATATTAGTTAGTTAATCCACGATTTGATTTTTATAAGTTAATCCACCAATTTTTTTAGTTAATCCCAAGGCAGATTAACTAATAAATATGTTATTTTAGTTATTTTGTACACCAAAAACCGTATACCAGTTTTTGAGTTTTTTCGACAAAAGTCAAAATCTTGGGCATTTACATTCAAAATTTTAAGATCTAGAAACAAAATATTTTACAAAGTGATATAAAAGTCCTACTTGGCAAAGCTGCTAGGAGTAAATTTTGCAACTAGAAACTTTGTAGTCACCAAAGAATTATGTAGAAACAAGAAGAACCAAGACCTGCACTGTTTCAGCTAAATTAAATTTCCAAAAAGGCAGAGTAGCATCCAACAGACCATTAAAATGAAAAAATAGAAAAACTTGGATGTAGAACCAAATCAGCATAAAGATACATATTCTTAAATATAGGGAACCAATATCAACATATCACAAAATCCAAATTTAGCTACCATGAAGACATAACCTGAAGCATGATAGACTATCATTTGCAAGGGAAGAACCAAATATATAAGCAATAAGAAAAAAATTTGAGAGATGTAAAGGAAGCCTCAAACGGTAAGCAAGGTAAGACGAAACCAGGATGGTAATGAAGTGAGATGGAATAGTCGGACGGACACTGAACAAAATAGGAAAACCAAACGATATGCGCACACATAAATAGCATCAACCAAGTGGAACTCTCCAAAGGGTACTTAACATTTAATATGTAGCCTACATTATTTTACGAAATGAACAACATTTATATCAAACACATAATAATAAACCAATGTTAGATAGAAACATCAAAGGGAATGCATCAAGTTGCATCCTTCAGAACTACTGGAAGCAAAGGGTTTAGTTTGATCGGGTAGTTAAAAGATGTGTTGAAGATAAATATTAAGATGAGGAGGAGAAGAGTGGCTGCACAAAAGGTAGCGGTAACAGCATACATGAAAGTAGCCTCAAAAGTGAATAGTTAAGATGATATTGCTACTGGTAATATATATATATATATATATATATATATATATATATATATATATATATATATATATATATATATATATATATATCAGGAAAAGAAAATGAATGGTGCGTGGGTTATTTGCAGACTGTGATAAAAAGAGTAAATTGATAAAAGTAGTCCACTAAGTTTTGTTTGTGTTGAACTTTTACAGAAAAAAAAAAAAAAATTAAGATAGTAAAAGTAGTATAAAGGTGGATGAACTAAATAAGATGCATCTTTATTAAATATACAAAACACCCTAGATAATAGGGTGTATTAGCTGCTCAAACATGTGGATGCAAATAAAAGTTACATTTTTATAAACATTAGTATAAAAATTATTTTATGTTGATCCAAACATTTTTATTTATACTTTTAAATTTATTAATTACTAGCGGAGCGAATAAATATCCGATATCTGTCCGTATCCGAAAATTAAGCGGATACGGATATCTGAAAATTAAGCGGATACAGATATCCGAAAATAATTTCGGATACGGATACGGATGGCACTACCATATCCGAAAACATCCGTTGACAGCCCTGCTCATAGTGCACAACGGAGGACTCTTGAACCTACTAGAGACATGGCATACATTTGATCAAGAAAAAAAACACTGAATGATGTAGGCAAATTATACACGAGACTAAGTTTTGTCATCCATTGTCCATTTTTTATTTTTTTTCAAATTGCTATAGATTACTGAATATACTGTAGCAACCTTAATAAAGGTATCAATGAATGCTATAGATAAAAATAACTGATATTTACTGTTTTATCAAGGTAACAATTCATGTTATGCATGTATAAATGAATGTTTGCCATCCAAACTGATTTTTAGCATCCTATCTTATTTTTTACATTTATATTAGCATTTATTGTCAACAAGAATTTTGTTGGACCAAAATCTACCTTTTTTTTTATTTATTAATTATACATGCAGTGGATAAATATCTGATAACCACTGATACAAAGCTCACAGTCCGAAAGTATCCATCGGCAGACCTACTTTGTCCAGTGAACCCGATTAGTATGTGATTTTGATTTATAAAAGTATCTTCAGATTTACAAATAATCCTTTGAATAAGTATTTGGAAAAAAATACTTTTGAACTTCAGCCTTGCATCTCAAACTTAGAAATCCATACCTACACGTTACTAACAATAAATACTCAAAAATGCTATTACGACAAGTCAAATACTGCACCAAAGACATGATTTTAGGAGGGACCTCATATTAAAGGCAAATTCTATTCAGACCCGAAAAATATCTGAGTAGCCCCCCCTTTTTTTTTAAACTTTCACATGACCAAAATACCCTTTACCTCGTAGAGTCACTACTAGGTTATGTAGATTACCTCGTAGAGTCTCTACGAGGTAATGCTACTAACCTCGTAGGGGCCCTACGAGGTAATGCTACCAACCTCGTAGGCCAACTGCGTGGTTGGACCACAATCCCCACACCCGCACTGCGTGGTTGAGGAAAACGTGTAAAAAATATATATTCGGCGAAGGGTATTTCTGTCCAACGAAATTTTAAACTAAAAAGGGGGGCTACTCAGTTATTTTTCGGGTCTGAATAGAATTTGCCCATATTAAATTATCTTATTGACCCCAAATTCCGCAATTCCCCCAAATTACACTATTATGGCATTTTGATCAAAAAATGTTTTTGTCGTAGTACACATGCAATTCCATCTTTAGACCATAATCCAAGGTCCCTAATACAATAATACAAAACTTAAAATGTAATCATTTCATCACATGAGCTTAAGAAAATAAATTCTGAATGAAAATTTGGTTAACAAAAATCTTCACCTTGTATATCTAGAGCTCCAAGTTTCAACTTCCACCAACTCATGTTATATTTAATTATGTATTCAATCCGTTAGAACAGCCGTGCAACTAAAGTTCCTAGTGCAAATAGTTAAAACAAAAAAGCCCTAAAACACAGACGACACCACCACCCTCCCCACCTTCCACAACACCCCCAAACCAAAAAAAAAGTCAAACCCCAGCTTATCTCTCCCCTCCCCTCCTCCCCCCCCCCCCCCCCCGCCCCGGGCCAACCAAACCAAAAAAAGGGTCATTTTTGTTACTAAGAGCATAATTCTCATAAATCCTAATTCATATAAGATAAAATTTAAAATTTCCTACCATCTCATGTCGACCTGCGTCAATTAAAACATCCAATGGAAAAACCAACATAAACAAGATATAAAAAGCGCACATACAATTGGAAAATCGAGAGGAGAACGTCGAGTCATCTTCTCTTCTTCAGGTGCCATGCAGACAATCGAAAGCTTCTTTCTTCGGCTGACAGCGCATGAGTTTCTAACCCCAATTCTTGCTGCTTTTAATCTCGAATCCCTATCTGTCGATATTAGCGATTGAGGAGGTAGAAAGGATGAGGAACAGCACAATATTGCCATTTTCCCGTGCCAATCAAAAGGAATGAAGTAAACGGTGGGTTGGAAGTAATAATTAACTCTCATTTGATTTGAAATAAGCCTTGGTCCAATAGCGGCCCAATCCATAACATCCGTTTTCTTGGTATTTAGAATTAGGAGAACAAGGGTCATGGCTAGAAAGCCCAAAAAAAAAAAAAAAAAAAAAAAAAAAAAAAAAAAAAAATGGTGTCAGGGATGTTAGGGATTTGTCTAAATTCAAAATGGATGATTTTTTTTTTTTTTTTTTTTTCCATTTAATTCAGCAGTTGAATTGTTTTTTGTAACATTTTCTGACAAAAAACCGTGGTCTTTTAGCATTTTGGGAGAACAAAGCATGCTCAGATCATATTCAATCATAGTGTTAATTCATTGTTCTACTAAAATTTGCAATTTGGCATGGTGCTTTTTAAGTTTAATTTGGCATGGTGCTTTTTAAGCTATCTTATAGGTAGAATATAATTTTGGTTGGTAAGCAAGGACGGACCTACCTTTGGTTGAGTGGGGGCTGCCGCCCCCATTGAATATTTTTTTCCCACAGAAACATACTGATCAAACACTTAAGACTTGCACCTTACATTGGACAACAAATCGCAATGGATCAAAATACCTAGAAGCTTGACATGTTGGACAGTTTCATCACCGCAACAAAAAAAAAAAAAACACAAGTCACAAAAGCAAGTCCATGGAAAATTGCATGAAAACCTAGACAAACCTTATCCTTCACGTTTCCTGCTAAACAAAATATTAACTAAAAGAAGATGATAAAATAAAATTTTCTTTTGCTGTTTTTACTTCTTTGATTTCTTCATTTCTTTTTTTTATTTTGGAAATAGAATAATGTAATCTGATTTTTAGTTTTAGCAACTAAATATCAAAAAGTTAACATTTTTACATGATTATGTTAAATTGATATGCAGAGTTCATGTTTCTTTTATCATTCAGTTTTTTATGCTGACTGGTTTTTCCTTAAATGTAACCAACATAGTAAGTAACAGTTGACTTTATTACACTCTTTTAACAAAGTCATATGTATTTTTCTGAAAATTAGTTTTATTTTTTCCAACCTTCAAGTTGACCATTTGAATTTTAGTTATTTGTAGAAAAGTTAAGTTAGATTCTTATCGAGCTAGTATTAATTGACTTATTTTACAAAATAGAAAAATTGATGTGTGTGTACATGCGCTTTGATACATAATCCAAACTTTATTATATAACCGATTAAAGCGATGAATGCTTTTCTGTGCTATCCAAACATTTTTGCAGATGGAGAATCAAGTTGAGGGTATTATATATTAACCAAAAGTAATGTCTATGATCAAAATTTATGGAAAAAAATGCTATGATTATATAAATACATGTGTCATGTGTATTTGTGTGTGTATGCACTACACACGCTCTCTCTCTCTCACTTGCTTCATCATCAAAAGATGGCATCCGCCCCTACTGTATTAAATTTTTGTGTATGTCCCTGTTGGTAAGCTACAAGACCTCCAACTACTTGCAGTAAACAAATACCACGATTAGAGAGAACCTCAGCATGTTCAAACACCACTTACATATTTATAATGTTAGCACCTGAAAGGGCTAGTTGAATATGTGATTAACCAAAATGGAAAATGATGAGTGTGTACGTTTGAGTTGCTAGTCTAATGCATCCTTCCGTTCCACATCATTTTCCAAAGGGATACAGTTTACATTAAAATGTAAATTATGTTCGTATGAATTTGATAAAGAATATAGTTTACATTAAGATATATATATAATGTTCGTGTGAATTTTGAGAACAATATAATTTTTGTTATATTATCATCATATCAACAGTGTTAATTTACGAAAAACCACTTGTGAATTGATTATGACATTTGAACATGATGCAAAATGTCATTAGTTTGTTTTTTATCTTGTGAAGTCGAATTCACCTGTCATGTACTATGTTATATGCTTATATATAAAGTGCTCAATTTAAAAAAAAATAGTGTTTATGTTTACTCAAATAAAATAATCGCTAGCAATTCAAGTAACATTTAATTGATGAAATAGATGCGACCCTCTATAGCAATGATTCGTTGCATTCGTCATTTTATGGACTTGGCAATATGGTAGGAGTGATTGATAAGCCTATATCTCCTTTACTTGTTGCATCTGATCCCATTGGTGGTCGGTTATGAAGTGTTTCTAGTGTATGTGATATTGTTTCATGAAAGTATGTAAATGAGGTGGAAGTTAGCATGCCTTAGGCTGAAGCTCCAGTTGCAAGTGCCTCAGAATAGAACACCAAGCAATAAAAAATAGAATAAAATTCTGTTACTACTAGAAAACATTCTAATTTCCTATGCAAAATTTCCTACGCCTTTCCTACGCCATAAGGCGGGGCGTAGGAATGGCGTAGGAAATTGGTAAGCAAAGTTCACGGCGTAGGAAATGCGTCAAACATTTCTTACGTCTTATCTACGACTTTAAAATGCGTAGAAATCTTCTAATTTCGCATGTGAAATTTCCTACGTCTTTCCTACGCCATAAGGCGGCGCGTAGGAATGACGTAGGAAATTGATAGGAAATTTCCTATGCCTTTCCTACGCCATAAGGCGGAGGTAGGAGTAAAGTTCACGAGGCGAAATTTCCTACGCCTTTCCTACGCCATTAGGCATGGTTTCGTTATGGCGTAGGAATCACCTTTCCTATGCCATAAGGCGGGGCATAGGAATGACGTAGGAAATTGATAGGTAGAATTCGCGGCGTAAAAAATACGTCAGTCATCTCTTATGTCTTAATTACACCTGTCGAATGCGTAGAAATCTTCTGCGCTATTTCCACGCGATTGTAGAAAACATTCTTATTTCATATGCAAAATTTTCTACGCCTTTCCTACGCCATAAGGCAGGGCGTAGGAAATTTATAGGCAGGGTTTACGATGTAGGGAAGACATCAACCTCTCTTTTGTCTTACCCACGTCTGTAGACGGCGTAGAAATTTATTAAGCCATTTTCATGCCATTGTAGAAAGCAATCTAATTTCGTTTGTGAAATTTCCTGTGCCTTTCCTACACATAAGGCATGGCGTAGGAATGACATAGGAAATTGATAGGTAGAATTCGCGACATAAAAAATACGTCAACCATCTCTTATGTCTTAACTACACCTGTCGAAGGCGTAGAAATCTTCTGCGCTATTTCCACGCCATTGTAGAAAACATTCTTATTTCATATGCAAAATTTTCTATGCCTTTCCTACGCCACAAGGTAGGGCGTAGGAAATTTATAGGCAGAGTTTACGATGTAGGAAAGACATCAACCTCTCTTTTGTCTAACCTACGTTTGTAGATGGCGTTGAAATTTATTACGCCATTTTCATGCCATTGTAGAAAACATTCTGATTTCATTTGTTAAATTTCCTACGCCATAAGGCGTGGCGTAGGAATGGCATAGGAAATTGATTGGTAGAATTCGCGGCATAAAAAATACATCAACCATCTCTTATGTCTTAACTACACCTGTTTAAGGCGTAGAAATCTTTTGTGCTATTTCCACATCATTGTAGAAAACATTCTAATTTCATATGCAAAATTTTCTACGCCTTTCCTACGCCTTAAGACAGGGTGTAGGATTGGCGTAGAAAATTGATAGGCAGAGTTTACGATGTAGGAAAGGCATCAACCTCTCTTATGTCTTACCTATGTCTGTGGACGACGTAGAAATTTATTAAGCCATTGCCATGCCATTGTAGAAAGCATTCTAATTTCATTCGTGAAATTTCCTACGCCTTTCCTACACCATAAGGCATGGCGTAGAAAATTGATAGGTAGAATTCGCGGCGTAACAAATACGTCAACCATCTTTTATGTCTTAACTACACCTGTCGAATGCGTAGAAATCTTCTGCGCTATTTCCACGCCATTGTAGAAAACGTTATAATTTCATATGTAAAATTTTCTACGCTTTTCCTACGCCGTAAGACAGGGCGTAGGAAATTGATAGGCAGAGTTTACGATGTCGGAAAGACATCAACCTCTCTTATGTCGTACCTACATCTATAGATGGCATAGAAATTTATTACGGCATTTCCATGTCATTGCAGAAAACATTCTAATTTCATTTGTGAAATTTCCTACGCCGTAAGGCGTGGCGTAGGAATGACGTAGGAAATTGATAGGTAGAATTCGCGGCGTAAAAAATACGTCAACCTTCTCTTATGTCTAAAATACACTTGTCGAAGATGTAGAAATCTTCTGCGCTATTTCCATGTCATTGTAGAAAACATTCTAATTTCATACGCAAAATTTTCTACGCCTTTCCAACGCCATAAGGCAAGGCGTAGGATTGGCTTAGGAAATTGATAAGCAGAGTTTACGATGTAGGAAAGACATCAACCTCTCTTATGTCTTACCTATGCTTATAGAGGCGTAGAAATCTCTTACGTCATTTCCATGCCATTGAAGAAAACATTCTAATTTCATTCGCGAAATTTCCTACGCCTTTCCTACGCCATAAGACGTGGCGTAGGAATGGCGTAGGAAATTGATAAGCAGAATTCGCAGCGTTGAAAAAACGTCAACCATCTCTTATGTCTTAACTACATCTGTCGAAGGCATAGAAATCTTCTGCGCTATTTCCACGCTATTGTGGAAAACATTCTAATTTCATATGTGAAATTTTCTACGCCTTTCCTACGTCGTAAGGCAGGGCGTAGGATTGCGCGCAGGAAATTGATGAAAATTCCTTCGTCTTTCCTACGCCATAAGACATGGTGTAGGAATGATGTAGGAAATTGATAGGCAGAGTTCACGGCGTAGGAGTGACGTAGGAAATTGATAGACAGAGTTCACGGCATAGGAAATTGATTACAGTTATTTTTTCTTTTTGAGTTATGAAGGAAATTTATTATTATTTTTTCCATTTTTTTCAACATTAAGGGCATTTTCGTAATTTTGACATATATAGCTTTTAAAATCGTAATTTTCGAATAATTCTTTTTTTACTTTTCATTTCGTCATTTTTTGGAGTTTTTAAAATTTATTTAATTTTTTCACTTTTTTCAACATGAAGGGCATTTTCGTAATTTTGACCATTTTAACTTTAAAAATTATTATTTTCGAATAATTCTTTCATCACTTTTAATTTCATAATTTTTCGAATTTTTTTAAATTTTTTCCCCCTTTTCCAATTTGAAGGGTATTTTCGTAATCTTTATACTTTTAGTTCTAGAAATCGTAATTTTTGAAATATTCTTTTTTTTACTTTTCATTTCATAATTTTCTGGATTTTTTGAAATTTATTTATTTTTTTCACTTTTTTCAAAATGAAGGGTATTTTCGTAATTTTGGCCTTTTTAACTTTAAAATTTTAGCATTTGTTTTTATTAGCTAAATCAATACCTACTGTGGGTTAAATGGGTAACCCATTTATTTTAGGGTTGGGTTATAAACGGGTTGGCTGAAAAATGGGTTAAAGAGAATGGGTCATAAACAAAAAAATTTATGTTCAAAACTGGAATTTATAGACCCAATGTCACATTCAGTAAAAATTTATGATACATGTATAGGGTGCACTCAATGTGTATGAGCCTGCCCCGTAGATGAATTGGAAATGATACCTTGAGACGGATGTAAAGCCAAGCAAATTGCTTCCGCGCCAAGAACGGAAGACTGTGTAGGTTGTAAAGATGTGAATTTGCATGTCCAACAGATTTTTTAAGTGGGTCAAAACTCGACCCTACACATTTGACAGTGTAACGACCCGGATTTTTGGTCGATTTATTTTAAATATTTAATATGGTTTAAAATATTGAGTTGATAATATATAAATCGATTTTTATATTGAGTTATTGATTTAATAATCGATCTACAGTTTTATTTCGGTTTTATTGAATATTTAAAATGAAATATAATTGGATCAAAGTTAAAACTGAACCAAAATATTTCAAACAGTCAATATTTTTTTTTGAAAATAAATGATAATAAGTATAATTTATTATCGAGGAGTTGACTTCCATGAATTTAAATTATATTATCGATTTAATTTGGCACTCAAGAATAATTAATTTTCAAACGACCTCGGTTTTCGAAAAAAGTAATTTTATTGGGTCCGGAACGTCAAACCATAGTAGTGTCAACTTTGATTGAAATCGGAGATCATCTATGGCAGTTTTAGTGTGTTACTTCATACTTAAGTTACGTAAATTAATAAAATAATAAGTCGTTGGTTTCTTGGATACGGGGGATGTCGCGACTTAGAAAAAGGAGGAAATGAGGATTAGCGCAGCGTAAAATAGATAGGAAAGATGGTGCGTGTTAAGGTAAAAGCTACAGGCTTCGATTTTTATGGAGGAGAAAAGTAAACATGAATTAAGGTATAATTAAGAAACTAATCTAGTTAATTAGTTTAATTATTAATTTATTTACATTTTAATTTAATTCAATCTTGTAAAAAAAATGTTGTTTATACAAAATCAGATTCGAACGTCATTGGATTTGTTGGACTCGTATCCTCGATAGATTCACAATGGAACTGGATTGAGCTTGTTTGGAGCCAGTTGGAGTTTTTGATTAAATTAAACGCTAGTTTAATTTAATCAGAAAAAAATCGCTATTTCGTCAAAATAAAATTCAAGGTGAATAAACAAAACGCTAGTTTTCGATGGTGTCGTAGTGCTAAAGCTCATGATAGAGGGTCTTGGATCCGGCCTATGATGGTCTTAGGGCAATGACAAGTGAAAGAGCCACCGGAGATGGTTGATATTGCTGAAGATGCCATTTTAGATGAGTGGCATCTGAAGGATTCAGCGAAATAGTGTTCATTCCTATGTTTTGCTCTAGGTTTTATGTAATTATTGAATATATTTTTCTTATAGGCTAGTTATATGTGTTTAGTCATTTTAGTTTGTTTATTTAATAGAAAAACTATCACGGGTCTAATGGACATCAAAATGTTTTGTTACAGGATTTAGAATGAAATGACCCGAACTTCCCCGATCTCCGAAAAGAAGAGAAAGCATGGATTGTCTGAGAACAAGACTAATCGGAACGCAGACAGAAGAACATTTCACTGCTATTACAACAATTACATTAGAGTACAAGAATATAACAGAGTATGATTAAATATAATACATTTGATAAATATCAGAGATTTACAAATTACAATGCAGCGGAAAATAATATAAAACACAACTGAAAGGAATACACGTATACAGAGCTTTCCGAGTATAGTTCTAGCTGTAAAACAGGATCCTGTGAATATAAATCTGCAAAACCAAAACTACTAGCTGCCCGTGTGGAAAATAGTGGCACCCAGAGTTTAGGTTAAAACAATAAACTCCAGGTCAGTCATGTGACTGGTGTGAGAACTAAAACAATTATTATTTTGAATTTAAAGTTAGGTAAATCAAGGGACCACGCCGTATAGCACAGAACGGGTTTACCCCTAAGAATACCAGTGCATAAAACAAACAGCGCAATGCTAAATAAAGAACAATGAAGCTATTATAAGACTCAGGTCCCATCACACAATGCAACGCAAGCCGAAGGATAGAGTTTTACCTTATAATAGCCAAATATGCTTGGTACGTGAAATTTCATCTTTTATTATTATTATAAGTGAAGAAATCAACTTCAAATATAAATGTATCAATCATAGACGGCATAGTGCCCCATCCCACTATGTCGCCATACCAGGTTCTACAATTAAAACCGAAATGTCACGTATTGGAAGTTGGATTTCCGTCTGTGAACCAAGGCATGGGATCGTCCTTACCGCTTCGAGACGCTCTAGCCTGTGTCTCAGGACCCAGACTCAGGTGGGCCCTTGGATCGTCAGGGCCGGTCCACTCGATGTGGATTAAAATGCATGAACACTGCGTTTCCCCGCCCTATGAGGCGTCAAACTGGTCAGTATAATGACCAAACTATCCATCGGCCCGTATGACCGATATATCCGAGGCGCCTCGCTATCCATCATCCACATAAGTAAATATCAGGGTGTGTAAAACCGTGACACTACTCCTAGCTAGAAAGAAACGCATGTCCTCCCTGAAGTCCTCTATCGTTTCTGTTTCACACCGAGGTGTGAGGCTCGCGAATTAACGCTACACAAAGCTATGCTATATTAAAGTCGTGCTTTGGTCATTAACCACAAGAAACTGCTTTTCAACAACAGCCTTGATCATTTGCATCTCAGCATGCCACACAGGCAATTCACGCTATGCAACCAATGTCTATCAATCACATAGAATGAAATCCGATGTCAGACACACATCCATTTACAAGTTCATTCAGGGTCTGATCGAAACCGGAGGCACCTTATTCCTCGTCCCATATGTCCAATACAGGAGAGAGGCCCTCGCGTATTCATCGATCTCCAAGTATGACTGGACGATCACCACTTATTACCTTATCTTGGGTGTACAACCCAATCAAGACATCAGTAATCATCCAAACGATGTGAAGACCTCCGGTCTTCAACCACCGTCTTCATCGTCGACATATCGTCGAATCAGTTGTTCAGAATGGGATAAACCCGGTCTTTCCGAATAACTCGTGTATATTATAAACAAGTGTTACACAAACACAACATACGCCTCATTCCAATTCAGAATATTCTTTTATTTAAATATTCTTATCACAATGTAAACCATATTAAGGTTTTCCAAACTAGTCGGGATTAGCGAACCTTGCCGAAGTAATCATTTGTTTTATTTCCCAATCCCAACCTATTCATCCCATGGAGCAAAACTGGTGGCGCTCCATATCTAACACCACGATGTTATCGGTAAAATTAATTACCATTTCACTTCAAATCTAATTAAAGATTTAACTATCGCTTGGAGCAAAACTGGTGATACTCCATTCTTAATCATTTCCTGAATTTGATAATTTAAATTATCCAATTCATATTTCAATCTAATTAAAGATTCATTAAAACTCTATTTCAGTTTTAATCTCCAAAAATCACTACTTAATGATTTTTCAAAGTTAAGAAATTAATCTTATCTTTAACCGGGTTAAAGAACTAATGTCATTTAAAATACAGTTCACGACAAACCCAAAATCACATTCCATTTATTATGGAATTTTCACGGAAAACATATCAATATATATAATCGATATAAACATCCATATGCAACCGATAATATAAATGGAATAACGGAAAAGCCTTTTAAATTCCATATATAGTAACAGTCTTCCTCCACAGAAGAACTCGGTCAAGGGGTGGCGGTGGAATTCTCAGGCGAACGGCGCCTGTTGGAGGAGGTGATTTGAGATAAATACTCGACAGTTGCACTCCAAACTTGTCTAGATTTGTAATCGTAAAAATCTCTTCAAAATTCCCTTTTGGATCACTTGATTTCACTAAGAGAATCAAAAGTTATGAGGGAGGAAAGATCTGAAGCAATTTCATCGTTCAACTGGGAAGCTATCGGGTTTGGAAGAAAGTGAATTTGGTCAACGATTTTTTTCCTATTGGCTGTAAATGTATATAATTATTTTTAATTTATTTTAAATCCTTAAATAGGGTTTTCGAAACCGAACTCCAAATCAAACCCAACGATTGTCGCCCCTAGCTAAATACCCTCATTCCGAACGCAATGGAATATGTTTCGTAACCCAATTCGGCTGTTACGATCAGTTTTCGTTGAAATTAAAATATAAATCAATATATATTTAATTTTAACGTACATTTCAATTTACTGGAGTCACATACTTCCCCCAAAAATTACAGAAAAATTATTTCTGACTTTGTTTTGACGATACGATCCTAACAAAACTAATTTCGTTGAATTTGGAGACCGATTGAAAAATGACCATTTTCTGGTCGATCCAAACTGACTGAATTTGACAAAACACGTTTTCTTTTGCCACGCTCACATATTAATTTCAAAAATTATGAAAATTGGAATATAGCAATAATTTGACATTCTGGATCCAATAAAAGTGGTTTCGTCGAAAACGGAGGTTGTTTGCAAAATGGCTATTTTTAAGGGCTTTATATATATTTAAAATGGGATAGGATCAGGGAGCCCCCCTGAATTTCAGCCCCCCATTTGCACCTGAATTTCAGCCTCTCATTTATAATAAAAAAAGTGAGTGGGGAGTGAGAGAGTTAGTGGAAGGAGAGAGAATGGTAGTTAGTGGGAAATGAGTGGTGGAAAAGTGGGAGGCTAAAGGGGTGCTCACTATTTGGGGTGCTATTGAACCTGCCCCATTTTAAATATAAATAAATATATATAAATTCCATAGCGACTATTTTAAATTTTAAACTGGACATAACTTTCATTTTATTTTATGAAATCTATATTTCTCGCATTTGTTAGAAAGATATTGTTAAACAGATTTAAATATTTCTGGGTCGTCCCATTTCCGATTTAAAATGATTTCTATATATTCAATTGAAATTTAAAATCGAATTTTCAAACTACTGCGCCATTTCAAACTCTATTTATAATTAAAATAAATTTATACATTATGATTCTATTCAAAAAAATTTCTAGTCGTTACTATTTAAAATAAATCATTTTAAATATTCAAAATCCATTAAAATAACTAAAATAAAAATTTTAAATTGGTTCTGTTTGAGACCGACCAGAGCATGCTTGTTTGTGGCCACCCAATGTAGTACTTTGAGACCGACCAATATGGATCCATTCGTGGCCGACCAGTTCGAGTTGGTTTAGGGTCGACCAGTCCATGCCAGTTTGAAGTCGACTAGGACGTCTTAGGTTGGGCCGACTGGTGTAAGGATGCTTAAGGCCGACCAGAACGTGTTTGTTTGGTACCGACTGGCGTAAGTTAGTTATAGCTGACTCCCCATGTTCTATCTTTTGGATGTTTCTTTTTTGCAATGTTGTTTTGTCCTGTAATATTTTTCAAGTACAGCTATTTGTGTAAAAATGGATACTAGACAAAAGTCTCTCCAACATACTGAGGAAGCGTCAAAGTTTACACAAACTGGTACTTCTGCCCAATTGGCTAGTGTAGCTGCAACTAATACTTCTGAATCAAACGTCAGTCTAGAATTCCCGACACTTAGGCCGCTTACTGGAGTACCTGATGAGAGAAAACCATACCAACTTTCTGAACACTCATATAAAGAGTATATGTGCTTAGTTCAGATTTTTAGAAACCGCGGCCAAATTCCCTAAGAGGAATGAATTTGCAGATTCTCCACCTTTTGGGTATGTCGCAATTAATCGACATATGCTAAAAATGGGAGGCATACCTCCTTTTAATCCATTCCTGGAAACGATTCTCAAGCGGTTAGCAATTGCCCCCATGCAGTTAAACCCCAATGGCTATGCCATTCTAACTAGTCTTTACGTACTCTTCATGAGGGTCAAGAAACACGCTCCTGCATTTCAAGAGATTTGCTCCTTGTATGTCTTTAAAAAGAGGCAAAACAAACCATCGATCTTTTTTGTTGAGGAGAAATACCCAAAGCTTATCACCGATCTGCAAGAGAGTGCCAGGGGATTCACAGATCATTACTGCTTTGTACGGTGTCCTGATAGCTTTTATGGAAGGTGGATGGAAGGAGTGAAAAAATATCCCTTTATCTGCTTTTGCATTTAAGTTTTGAGTATTAAGTTCCTTTTTTGTTTTACAGAGATTACTTCTTCTGATCCGAATGACACTTCTTGGCAAGAATTATTTGATGCTTTAAACACCGTTGTCGAAGGAGAGAGAAGTAGGAGATTTCTGATCACAGAATAGTTTCTCTGTCAATATCATCTGCTTGACCCCTCCCGAAACATTATATTAGATCTGACCTTTAAGAGAGAGATTGCCAAAAAAATCCCCTACTAAGAAAGACCCCTTAAATAGATGCTCCGATACCGCAGAAAGTAGTAAAACACCCCAAAGTCTAAACTGGCTTCCATTAGAGAAGAAGAATCTCAGCAACATGAGGATAAGAGTGAGCAAGTTGAGAAGGGAACTGAGCGAATTGAAAAGTATGGAGTTACTTCAGAAACCCATTTCTCTCCATTTTTCTTTGTTCCTATTTCTTCTCTGACTCTTTCAAATTCTTTATCCGATTCCCTTTTTTCGATAATTTGACTATATCTCTCACCTTCATCAAAATCTTGCCACCGCTCTCAATTTCATAGACTCTATCTCTCATCTTCATCAAAATCTTGCACGATTTAATCGTTAAAGTTGAGCTATAATCAACTAATGATATAATTTCTCTATCTGTAAAATTTCTGTATGGTTATTGATTGAATATTATGAAACGACTTATTGTTTGGTACACCAACTCCAATGACGAACAGATGACACAATCAGAGGTCAGGCACCAAACGGAAAACAACTCCTCGTACGATGTAGTAATCACCACGTATTTCAGCTATAGGGATTATTATTTTTTACATTGCAGCTTGCGTATTTGATTAGAATAAATTTTATTATACTTTTGGCTTGATGGATCATCCGGTATTTCAGATTGCCGCGACATGGTTAGAGACTTCTGAGTGAGGTAATATATTGACTGGTTTATATAACTATTTCTATGATTGTTTATTACTTTTTGTTTACTGTTATTCATTATCCGTGTTGCTTTAGAAGCAACAATTTGTATTCTTGTTAGTCACAGAGCTGGACATTATAGATATCCTAGCCAAATAATTTTTGTAGGTCTTATTGTATAAAGAACTAAAAAGAAATTGAAATTATAAATACAAGGTAATCATGCATTTTGTAGTAGGCTTATCTAGGGATCAGTCCAAACCATTGGTGACTATGTTAGTTTGATTTCTTTGATTTAGGCAGAGGGTGGTGTATGTTTTTAATTAAACGAAGGTATCGACTTAGAAATGAGGATCAAGGGAGATTCCCAAACACATAAAAGATGTTTTTTGACTTAACTTCTTAGACTAATATGGACATTGGATTTAATCTCTAGCTATTCATTGCGTTACACTTGCATCCATGTTCTAGAATTCATTTTATTATTTCTTTTCAAAGAAATATACTATATTATTTGGGTTTAAAATTTGAAATATTGGGGTTTCTAATAAAATAAATGATATGGGATTAAATCTTATATCAACGCACATATCGGTATTTTTTTGCTAAGAAAGGCAGTTATTAATGAAACATTTCTGACTTTATAAAACAAGTTATATGATTCTTAAAAAACATTCTTTAAAGAAACAGGTTTATCTGCTTTTCAAACAAAATAGAAATTATAACGGAAAGAAAATAACATGCTTTTCTCATGTGCTGTATTGTTAATGTGTTTTATATCTTTTCCTTCAAAAGATGCCAATTCTCTTTATATACTGCTAATATGATTTCTTTTGTCACCTTTCATTTTCATATCAGTAGTTTGTTGACTCAGCCTCGTCTATGTTTACCTATTCGAATGCACTGACGCACACAATATTTCCAATATTAGTTGATTGCTAGTTTTGTTCTAGTGATGCAAAAAGAAGTTCAATATAAATATTCTCAAACGTTTAACTAAGATTAGTGGATATTTGCATCGAACATATATTTTATTCAAATCACACGTGTGATCGGTTAGTTTTTCCATCCTTGTGCGGTAGTACCGCTAATAAGAGTAATTGTTTCTTTAAAATCTAACATGTATTTAACTGAAATTAATGAAAGTTATAATATATTTTAATATAATTATAATGGTAAACAATAATACTTTTTTTTCTTGAAAATTAGAAAACTATGATTATAATATATAATTAAAATCGGTCTCATTTGTTACCGCGCTCAACAATTATCCCCAAGTCCATATCACCCCCATTCAACCCTAGTCATGTAGCATTCCCAATCCATACCCCCATTCAGCCCTATTCAAGCCGCATCCCCACTTCATTCGCAAATCGCAGCACTGGAATTCAATAATTTTTCCTCCGATCGTTCGTTTCCGCAGCCGTTCGAAGAAGCAAAGTCCGTCAACAAGAGCAGTGATCTCTTCGATCTTTGCCTTCGATTAGAATCTCGATTCATTGATCTTTCTGCCTGAGATCCATAACCTATTTGTTAAATTTTACGGTAAGGATTTGTTGATTATACGGTGTTAAATTTTACTTCTGGTAAGAATTTTATGGTGATAATATTTTGTTAAATTCTATTTGTTGATTTAGGTGTCAATCTCTCAGATCTGCAGATTTGTTGATTTAAAGAACTGAATTCACGCTGTTGCGAATCAAATTCATGCTGTAAGGAGTTAAATTCGAAGATTTTTTGATTTGTTTTATGCTTAATTCTTGCTTTGTTGATTTATTGTTTAATATATGTGATGTTCATATAATATTTGCAATATATGAAAGCATATAAAACCATTCTGATGTATGATTTCATTCTGATCATAGAGTTTCTTTATTGTTCTATTCTCCATGATTTGTGTACCTCTCTCATTTCTTTGTAGGATCATATATCTGGAGAAGACAACATTAGGAAAATATTTAAAATAAACAACCACATGTAACATGTTTGAAAGCATACTTTATTTTATGTTTACACAACTCCTCTATTGCATGAAAACAGTCCTTAGAGCATCTCCATGAGTGAGTACATTAATTATAATTTTGTAACTGAAGCCTTGAGATTGCTTCATCAGTCGATTGCAAAAGCATACTACTACAAAACTCAAAATGAGGGGACTAACTACACACGTGCTAAATATTCAGCCTATGTTGGAGAATATCCGCTCGTTAGTGTAATAATAAAAATATGTAGTTGTTATCCTAAACACTCATATATTGATAGTGCTTGAAATTCATTAGCCCATCATAAGTAGGAATCACATAGGCACCACACTACTCCTTTAAAGTGTGCTATTAGTGACACTCCAAAATTGGATGTGGGGGACAACTTTAGAATCAAAATTTGACGCACCCCCACCGAACATGAATTTCACAAACTTTTACATTACAAAAATTATTTATCTAAGTAAATAAAATATCAATATATTCATAGATTATATAAAGTGGAAATAATAATAATAAACGTGTTAATATATTGCATGATGTCGTAGCTAAAAGAAACAACTTCCTTAGAAATTTTGGCATCATCTGGCGAGTATTGTATATGATCGTAATATAGATATTCGTTTTTAACACAAAACGGATATCAATATTCATCTTACAATATTTGATGGAATTGTCCTAGTATTGGACAAGTTGCTATCACAATAATATTTACTTTTCGTAAATCATTTTAACTCAAATGTTTCACAAAATTTCAGTTGTACTTTCTTTTATTTCTCGTGTACGTGCATTTGCCTACGGTACGGGAAATAAAGGGAGGTGCTGCCAAAATTTTGTTGAACTTTTGAATTAAAATATTTTGCGAAATGAAAATATTATTGTGATTGCAATGGGAAGTAGGATGACCGACCTTTAAATATTACATCAAGAATATATATTAATATATCGAAAGCATTGATGTACGATATACAATTATAAAGTTTTATTTACAGTAGATGTCATAATATTATAAGTTCTTAATTGTAATAATAATCAACAGTATATTTATCAAAACATGATGTACCAATAAATAAAAATATTTAAAACAATAAAAAATTAAGTTGAATTTACTAAAATTATTTGTGTAAGTTGATAAAATGTTAATATATTCATAGATTATATAAAGTGGAAATAATAATAATAATAAATGTGTAATATAGTGCATGATGCCGTAGCTAAAAGAAACAATTTCCTTAGAAATTATGGCCCCGTCTGGCGAGTATTGTGTATGATCGTTATATATATATTCGTTTTTAACACAAAACGAATATCGATATTCATCTGATACAATATTCGTTGGATTTGTCCCAGTATTGGACAAGTTGCCATCACAAAAATATTTGCATTTCGTAAAATTGAAAATATTTCAATTGAAAAGTTTCACAAAATTTCAGTTGTATTATCTTTTTATTTCCCATGTACATGCATTTGCGTACAGTAGGGGAAATAAAGGGAGATGCTGCCGAAATTTCGTTAAACTTTTGAATTGAAATATATTACGAAATGAAAATATTTTTGTGATTGCAATAGGAAGTAGGATGACCGACCTTTAAATATTACATCAAGAATGTATATTAATATACTGAAAACATTAGAATTAGGATATAATAATAGCAATTGCAAATAATGGTAAGTTTTATTTTTAATAAATGTCATAATATTATAAATTCTTAATAATAATAATATTTAATAGTACATTATCGTAACATAATGTACCAATAAATAAAAGTATTTAAAACACCAACAAAAATAAGTTGAATTTACAAAAATTATTTGTTCTGGTTAATAAAATATCAATATATGTATATGTTGTATAAATTGAAACAAAATATTAATAACTTGTTAATATATTGTATAAGGTGTCATCACTAAAAATAACAAATTTCTTAGAAATTTTGGCCTTGTTTGGCGAGTATTGTATTTGGTCATTACATAAATATTCGTTTTTAATAAAGATCGAATATCAATATTCATCTAACAAAATATTTATTGGATTTGTTCCAGTATTAGACAACTTGCAAAAACAATAACGTTTCCATTTGTTAAATCAGTCTAACTCAAATGTTTCACAAAATTTCAACTATACTTCCTTTTTATTTCTCATGTATGTGCATTTGCGTACAGTAAGGGAAATAAAAGGAGATGTGGAAATTTTATGATCAATTGATTTGAAGTATTTTGCGAAATGAAAATTTGTCTCGCTGTTGCAATGGGAAGTAGGATGGTCGACCTTTAAATATTATGTTAAATATATATATTATGGGACATTAAAATTACGATATAACAAAAGCAATTGTAGATAATGGTAAGTCATTTTTAATAAATATCACAATTCTACAGATTCTTAATAATACTAACGATAATTAGTAGTACATTTTTCAAAACACAATGTGCCAATAAATAGAAATATTTGATACAATAAAAAAATAAGTTGAATTTACAAAAAATATATTTTCTCTAGTTAATAAAATGAATACATACACTAATATATTTATTTTACTTGCACAGTAAAATATGGATTATTTGAAAGACCGAAGCTGGATGTACAAGAATATAGGAAAACAAGGAGGATCGATACCAGTGCATTTTCGAAATGGATTGGAAGTATTCATGAAAGTAGCTTCTAATAATAAAACAAACATGAAAGAAATACGGTGTCCTTGTATGAAATGTCATGCTTTAAAACTGCTCGATTATGACACCGTACTATTACATTTTCTTCAAAAAGGATTTATGGTTGACTATTTAGTGTGGAAATTTCATGGTGAAGAGGTGAATGAGCATAATACAACAATTGTTGATGAATTTGAAACCAAGAATATTGATATAGATTTTAATAAAGCCAGTCCAGAGAATAGAATGACAGAAATGGTACATGATGCTGCTGGTCCGAGTATGTGGGCTAATTCATCTGAAGTAGATGAAGAACTTAATTCTGAGGCTAATTTTTTTTTTTGATTTGTTAGAAGCATCAAAACGACCACTTTATAAAGGATGTACAATGACACACTTATCAGTGACATCCAGATTAATTGCTATAAAATCTAAATATAATGCCACAGAAAACTTAATGAATGCAATTCTGGAATGCTTCCACCTGACAACGTACTGGCGGAAAATTGGTATACATTAAAAAAAGAGATGTCCGCATTCGGTTTGCCATATGAAAAGATTGACACATGTCGAAGTGGATGCATGATTTATTGGAAAGAGGATAAAAATCCCAGGAGTTGTAAATTCTGCAATGAGCCTAGATATATATTGACAAAAAATAGTGGTAAAGGTGTACCTTTCACCCGTATGAATTATTTTCCTCTTACACCTAGATTACAAAGATTATATGCATCTCGTGCTACTGCAGAACACATGCGGTGGCATCGTGAACGACGTCAAGAGGAAGGAGTTTTATGCCATCCTTCAGATGCCGAAGCATGGAAGCATTTCGATAGAGTATATCCTACTTATGCTTGCGAAGAACGAAATGTTAGACTTGGTTTGTGTACAGATGGTTTCGCACCATTTAGTTCATTCGGCAAACCGTGCTCAACTTGGCCAATTATTCTGACACCTTACAATTTTCCTCCTTGGATGTGTATGAAAGATCCATATATGTTCTTAACTATCATTGTTCCTGGACCAAAAAATCCCAAAAATGGAATAGATGTATATTTGCAACCTTTGATTGATGAGTTGAAAAAATTATGGATTGAAGGAGTTGTAACGTACGATGTGTCAAAGAAATGTTTTTTTAGGATGTTCGCTTCCTTGTTGTGGACGGTAAGTGATTTTCCAACGTATGGGATGCTTTCTGGATGGAGTACCAGTGGAAAACTTGCTTGTCCTATTTGCATGGACTTGACAGAATCATTTCGACTTAAATATGGTGGTAAACAATGTTGGTGGGATCGTCATCGTCGTTTTTTGCATCAAAACGACCGTTTTCGATATGATAAGAAAAACTTCAGAGCAAATACAATTATCACTCTAGGACCACCGGATATTATAGATAGTGAAGATGTGTATGACCTTGTGCAAGATTATCCCAAAATATACGAGATTGGAAAAGAGCCAAAAATTGCTGGTAAAGGGCAACACTACAATTGGTGTAAACAAAGTATATTTTGGGAATTACCCTATTGGAGGAATCTTAAACTTCGACACAACTTGGACGTAATGCATAATGAAAAAAATGTGTTTGAGAACTTTTTTATACAATAATGAATGTGAAAGGAAAAACCAAAGACAATTTGAAGTCAAGGCGCGATATTGCGTTCTATTGCAATCGTCCAGAACTTAAACTTGATCATGAACGTGCTAACTTCAAACGACTTGCTTGTTATGAGCTGGAAAATAAACGCCATCGAAAATTGTTAGAGTGGATTGAAAATTTGAAGTTTCCAGATGGAATTGCTTCCAATATGAAACGATGTGTTGATATGAAGGAACTTCAGTTATCTGGTATGAAGAGTCACGATTGTCACGTATTTCTCGAGACTCTTTTTCCGATAGCATTTAAGGAGCTATTACCACGAATGTATGGTTTCCTATAATGGAACTTAGTTTATTCTACAAAGATTTATGCTCTACCACTCTTATCAAAAATCATTTGGAAAAGCTAGAGAAAGACATACCGAAGTTGTTGTGTAAACTAGAGAAAATATTTCCTCCTGGTGTTTTTAATTGCATGGAACATCTTCCTGTACATCTACCGACTGAAACATTAATGCGAGGTCCAGTTCAATATGGGTGGATGTATCCATTTGAGAGGTACGTACAATGTAACACCCCACGTCCGCTAGGGTCACTCACAAAGGGAATGCATGTAACAACCCGTAAAATCTGGGCCAGTTTAAAATTTTTATTTTGGCAATTTTAGCGAATTTTGATTATTTAAAATGAATTATTTTAAATAATATTGACGAGAAATTTATTTTGAATATAATTCGAACGTTTATATTATATACGTCGTCGTTAGAATATAAATAATTATATATAATTATAAAAGGAATTGAAAATGGCGCGGTAGTTCGAAAATTCGATTTCTAATTTCAAATGAATATACAGAATTCAGTATAAGTCAGAATTGAACGAAACAAGAAATATTTGAATCTGTATAACTATATCTTTGTAACGAAGTTAACAAACTGAGATTTCACTTTATAAATGATAAGATATGTCCAGTTGAAAATTCTGAATAGTCGCTATGGAATTCAGGCCCTTAAAAATGGACATTTTGCAAATGACCTCGGATTTCGACGAAACCAGTTTTGTTGGGTCCGTGATGTCAAGTTATTGCTAGGTTTCAAATTTCATAATGTTTCGAATCAATATGTGAGCGTGGCAAAAGAAAACGCGTTTGACCATTTTCAGTGGATTTTAATCGACTGGAAATTGGCCATTTTTCATACGGTCTCAGAATTCGACGAAACTAGTTTTATTAAGACCGTATCGTCAATACGAAGCTAGAAAATATTTTTCTGGAATTTTTCTAGTTAGTATGTGGCCCCGGTAATTTGAAATGTACGTTTAAAATTCAATATAGTGATTTAAATGTAAATTCAAAAGGAAACTGATTGTAACAATCGAATCAGCTTGCGATACATATCCCATTGTGTTCGGAATGGGGGTGAAACGCTATGGACGACAGGCGGTGGGCCTCGTTTCGAGGTCATATGTAAAAGTCAACCCTTTTGCCAAATATAATAATTAAATAATAAAATTAAAAAAAAACTTTTCCCTCCTATACCTCTGCCCCCCCCCCCCCCCGAATTCATTTATACAGAAATAAAAAAAAAAAAACCTAACCTAGACATCGCCGACGCCCCCCTCGACGCCGACGAAGACCCCGAAGCCGCCGCCCACGCTAGCCGCACATCCCCTTCTTCCTCCCCCCTCCATCGATCGAAGGCCAGAGCCTCCAGAAGAAACCCCGACACCCGATTAGCCCCCGTTCGAGGCGTTGAAACCCGAAAGCCGCCGTCCCACTTCGAGCTCCGCCGATCGATGAGAACCCCCCCCCCTCCGATCCCTCTTCTTCACCCCCTTCGCTGTAAGCTTCCATCCCCTTTTTTTTTTTTATTTATTTTTTTTATTTTAATTTATCTGCAGATTTTTGTTTAATGTTAAAAGCAGATTTTTGTTTAATGTTAAAAGCAGATTTTTGTTTAATGTTAAAAGCAGATTTTTGTTTAATGTTAAAAGCAGATTTTTGTTTAATGTTAAAACCAGAATTTTTGTTTAATGATTAAAAACAGACTTTTAAAAATGTTAAAGAAGAGATTTTTAAAAAATGATCAAAAACTGATTTTGTTTTTATAAAGATTAAAACTGATTTTGTTTTTAAAAGGATTAAAACTGAATTGGTTTTTATAAGCAAATAATAAACTGATTTTAAAAGCAAAAATCATATTTTTATATATTGAATAGCGAAATAAAAATTCGATTTTTATATATTGAACTTTGAAATAAAAATTCGATTTTTATATATTGAACTTTGAAATAAAAATTCGATTTTTATATATTGAACTTTGAAATAAAAATTCGATTTTTATATATTGAACTTTGAAATAAAAATTCGATTTTTATATATTGAACTTTGAAATAAAAATTCGATTTTTATATATTGAACTTTGAAATAAAAATTCGATTTTTATATATTGAACTTTGAAATAAAAATTCGATTTTTACATATGTAGTGAAAGCAGCAACGAAGGTGACAAAAAGGCGAAACGACGAAGACTTCTGCAAAGGAAGTGCCGTGGAGCTAGGATAGCTTTATGTGAGAATTTCTCACCTTTCCATTTCTTTTCTAGTTATATATATATACTAGGATGCAGACGGTGCTTAGTAGCACCCGACACAATCGTCCACAGACCATGGACTTGTTTGTTTGACTGTTTGGTGATTGATTGCGATATTGGTTTGAATGTGGTTTGTGGTGTGAAAAATCGAATCGATAAATTGGTTAGGATTAGACGTGCGCCGTTATAAGGCGGAGGAGTAAGGCTAGGTTAGACCCTTACTCCAAATTTTGTGGTTTGCAAAATGAAATTGATTTGATTGATGTGTGAATGGCGTGGGCCTTCACTAGACCGGGGATAAGGCTAGGCCTTGTCCCGTTTCTAGTATCGTGCCGTTATGCCGCCGAAATTTTCTAAAATAAGTTAGAAAAATAAAAATATCATTTTATTTAAAGAATGAACTTAATCGAAATTCATATGTTGGAATAAAATGTTATATCGTTAAAAATATAATTTTTAACGTGAATGTGAATAAATAAATATTCATTTACAAACCAGACGGTTTGTTTATGTACACCTATTTGAATGACGTTGATTGGGTCGATAAATTTTACACATCGCCTAACTACACAAATAAAATATGTGTTTGATTGTTTGAAACCCCACACGGGTGTTAGGATGAAATTTGAAGTTCACTCATCCTGATTGATTAAATATGTCGATCGATTGATTGACAAGCTGCTATAAGCGTTAAATGTCTATATTTGATGCTTATACAGTGTAGTGCACTTTGGTTGATGGTTGATTATTCATCGTTGTTGATATATACATGTGTTGTAGAAAATCCATATAATTAACATTATATGGTAATTGATTGGGCCTCATTCCAGTTTCGAAAAAAAAGAAATATTTGAAATAGAAATATTTGAAAAAGAAATATTTGAAATAGAAATATTTGAAAAAGAAATATTTGAAATAGAAATATTTGAAATAGAAATATTTGAAATAGAATATTTGAAAATAGAAATTTATGAAGCCGTGTTGATTAGATTGACGCCATTTTGACGTGAACGATATTTATATCGATTTTATTCATTTTAAAATGAATATTGAAACGTGATTTCGAAATCGAATATTTTGAAATGAATTGAATTGAAAACGATTTCGAAATGAATAGAATTGAAAACGATTTCGAAATGAATAGAATTGAAAACGATTTCGAAATGAATAGAATTGAAAACGATTTCGAAATGAATAGAATTGAAAACGATTTCGAAATGAATTGAATTGAAAACGATTTCGAAATGAATTGAATTGAAAACGATTTCGAAATGAATTGAATTGAAAACGATTTCGAAATGAATTGAATTGAAAACGATTTCGAAATGAATTGAATTGAAAACGATTTCGAAATGAATTGAATTGAAAACGATTTCGAAATGAATTGAATTGAAAACGATTTCGAAATGAATTGAATTGAAAACGATTTCGAAATGAATTGAATTGAAAACGATTTCGAAATGAATTGAATTGAAAACGATTTCGAAATGAATTGAATTGAAAACGATTTCGAAATGAATTGAATTGAAAACGATTTCGAATTGAATTGAAAACAAATTGAAATGAATTCAAATTGAATTGAAATTTGAATTGAATAGAAATGAATTTTAAAACGAATTTATAAAGAAGAATTCAATTTTGATTTGAATTGAAAAGGAAGTTGAAATTGTTTTTGAAACGAATTCAAAACTATTTATATAATTCGTTTTAAATAGAAATCGATGAAATATATATTATATATTATATATATAATATAATGGCCTGAATAGAACGCGCCGCGGCAGTTCGCGAATTTCGACCATTTATTTCAAACGGACATTACGGGAGATCCGACCGTCGGATTCTCCTAAAACCGGAACCGTTGGGTTCGTATCGAAAAGAGCTTTCTAATGAATGTTAGAAATTTGAAATCTAACGGTTGGATTTGGAGATACGTCCAAATCAAATTCGAAAAAGGTCGCTGTAAGTGCAGTTCGATGGCCGTTGTTGGAAATCGACTGTACGGGCCTTGATAAAATTATTAAAAATAGTAATAATTTGTGTAAAATCATAAGAAATGATTTGTGAAAGTTTGGGATGAAAAACTCCATATTTGAAAAGATAAAAATAGATTTTTATCGAAATGAACTAGTTTTGAACTAGAATTATAATTCTATTTATTTTTAAATAAATAAATTGAATTTGAAATGGTTTTGAAAATAACCAAAATTTCCAATGATTGCATTGGAGTGGATTTGAATCGAAATTGTCTTCGGAATATTTCGATGTTGGAATTCGTGATTATACAGGTGTTGTTATGGAAATTTGAAAGATATATATTTATATCGTTATTTCCAATACGACATTTGTTAGTCGTAGAATTCGATATTGAATATAAGCCGATATATTTTCTATTCAGAGCCTTGTATTGAATATCGAATGTGATTTGGGTTTGTCGTGAATGGTGTCTTCACTAACACTGTTCTTGAACCCAGTTGAGAAAAGATTAAATCTTTTTATTTAGATTTAATGAAGTGTACCAATTAAATGATATTTAATTGGAATTGAATTGGTATTGATTTTTGGGTTTATCGTGAACAGTGTTTTAAATAACACTTGTTCTTTAACCCGATAATTAATCGAATGTGATTTGGGTTTGTCGTGAATGGTGTCTTCACTAACACTGTTCTTGAACCCAGTTGAGAAAAGATTAAATCTTTTTATTTAGATTTAATGAAGTGTACCAATTACATGATATTTAATTGGAATTGAATTGGTATTGATTTTTGGGTTTATCGTGAACAGTGTTTTAAATAACACTTGTTCTTTAACCCGATAATTAATCGAATGTGATTTGGGTTTGTCGTGAATGGTGTCTTCACTAACACTGTTCTTGAACCCAGTTGAGAAAAGATTAAATCTTTTTATTTAGATTTAATGAAGTGTACCAATTAAATGATATTTAATTGGAATTGAATTGGTATTGATTTTTGGGTTTATCGTGAACAGTGTTTTAAATAACACTTGTTCTTTAACCCGATAATTAATCGAATGTGATTTGGATTTGTCGTGAATGGTGTCTTCACTAACACTGTTCTTGAACCCAGTTGAGAAAATATTAAATCTTTTTATTTAGATTTAATGAAGTGTACCAATTAAATGATATTTAATTGGAATTGAATTGGTATTGATTTTTGGGTTTATCGTGAACAGTGTTTTAAATAACACTTGTTCTTTAACCCGATAATTAATGGAATGGGATTTTGGGTTTATCGTGAATCGTGTTTTAAATGAAACTGATTCTTTAACCCAGATAATGATTAAAACTAAGTGGAGTTTTAATGAATCTTTAATTAGATTGAAAAGATCGAGAATGGAGTATCACCAGTTTTGCTCCAGGCGATAGTTAAATCTTTAATTAGATTTGAACGTGAAATTTAGAAACTAACTGTCGGTTAGCCAAGCAGAATGGTTTTCTGGATATTGATCTGATGTTGGTTTCGGCCTTCGGGGTTAATATTTGGGGAATTATTCTCTTGATTAATTTACGGTTAGTGACTAATGAATTGGAATGAGGCGTATGTTGTGTTTGTGTAACACTTATTTAAAATATACGCGAGTTATTCGGAAAGACCGGGTTTATCCCATTCTGAATAACTGATACGACGATAAGTCGAAGATGAAGACGATGGTCGAAGACCGGAGGTCTTCACGTCGTTTGGGTGATAACTGATGATCTTGATTGGGCTGTACACCCAAGAAGATGGAAACAGTTAGTGATCGTCCAGACGTACTTGGAGATCGATGGATATGCGGGGTACTAGGTGCCTCCGGTTTCGTTCAGCCCCAGAACGGACTTGTAAATGGACTGTGTGTCTGACATTGGATTTTAGTCCGTGTGATTGATCTCTATTAAATATATATCTGTTTGGCGGCGGAGAATTTATTCTCTTGCTTAACGCCCTTATCTGAGACGTACGAGCTCAGGGGTTATATATTGATGGATATCAAACGCATGGAGTGAATTGCCTGTGTGGCATGCCTAAGTGGCAATTGATCGAGGCTTCTGTTGAAAAGCAAAGTCTTGTGGTGATGATCAAAGCACGGCCTTTGTGGCGTAGCTTTGTGTAACGTTTACCTCGCGTGTTTCACACCCGGTATGAACCAAAAACGGGAGAGGACGTCAGGGAGGGCATGCGTTTCTTTCTAGCTAGAAGTGGCGTCAGTGGTTTTACACGCCCTGACGAGTTTGACTTATGTGGTTGTTGCTGTTGCGAGGCGCCTCGGATTGATCGGTCGTTCTCGAACCGATGGAGTCATTTAGTTGGCTCGTTTACGCCCCATAGGGCGGGGAAACGCATGTTCAGGCATTTTAATCCACTCCGTGTGGACCGGCCCTGAGGATCCAAAGGCTTGACAGAGTACTTGCCTGAGGCTCGGGCTAGACAGTCTCGAATCGGTTGAGGACTATCTTTTGCCTCGGTTCATAGATGGAAATCCAATTTCCAAATACGTGACATTTGCGGTTTTATTTGTAAACCTATATATGGCGACATGATATATGGTACCCATGCCGCCTATGATTGATACTTATGATTTGAAGTTGTTTTATACACTATGCACTTATAATAGTATCAAATAATCTGTTTTAAACGTATCAAGCATTCTTTGGCTGTTATAAGGGAAAACCCTATCCCCCGGCTTGCGTTGCATTGTGTGATAGGACCTGGGTCTTATAACAGCTTCATTTTTCTTTATTTAGCATTGCGCTGTTTGTTTTATGCACTGGTATTCTTGGGAGGAAACCCATTCCGTGTTATACGGCGTGGTCCCTTGATTTACCTAACGATTTAAAATAAAGATTAATAACTGTTTTAGTTCTCACACCAGTCACATGACTGACCTGGAGTTTATTGTTTTAACCTAAACTCTGGGTGCCCCTATTTTGACACGGGCAGCTAGTAGTTTTGGTTTTGCAGATTATATTCACAGGACCCTGGTTTACAGCTGGAACGATATCCGGAAAGCTTTGTATCCGTATATCTCATTCTAGTTGTGTATTGTATTATCTTTCCGCTGCTATGTATTTAAATGTAATTTAAATCTCTGATAATTCTGTGTATTATTCATTTATACTCTGTATATTCTTGTAATCTGATGCATTGTTGTAATATACAATGAAACGTTCTTCTATATGCGTTCTGCTGTGGTTTGTTCTCGAACTATCCGACGCTTTCCTTTACGGGGAAGTAGCGGGTCTTCACAGTTGGTATCAGAGCTTTGGTTTACAAAGCAGAGAACAAGACACATTAGAACCATACGAAAGAATTCATCAGATAATTGGATTAGTAATATCCAATGAGAGTGACTCGTTAGAGATGGGATCAGTAGTATCCTAGAACGAGTGTGAAGAGTATATTTTTGAAAGTGAAAACAAATTTTTGTTTTGAAAATCTAAATCACTTAATCGTATTTGATTATTTATTTATATTGATTAGGACAGTCCAATATATAAAGATTTTGCGTATGCGCCTAGCTAGCGTCTATTCGAAGTTTTAATATACTGGATAGATATAGAATCATACTCTAGTGGCCCGAAGATGATTCTGATGATTGACTAGTCGTCATTAGTATTCATGTTCGAGTAACGAAGGTGTGATATCTATATATTTCCTATTGACTGGTGTGAGAACCAAAACTAATATAGATAGATTTATAGTTGTGAATTGGCATCAAAACATGATTTTCTGTATATGTATCAAATTTATGAATTTGAAACTCTAATTCACTAATTGATTGATGTTTGTGTCGTTTGTTTATTTGTTTGCTAATTTGAACCATTATGCCTAATTGAACCAAATATTGAATTATATTGAAAATTGGTCGCATTTGCTTGCATATACATATACTTACATTGAACAGGTCATAGCAAGGAGGCTAGAGCCAGAGAATAAAATTTGTTTGCCCGACAAATAGGTACATGTTTACTACATAATTTCCTGTTTTGTTTGGGTGATGATGATTTTGTGAGCCTATTGGCTAGCCGCTTGGCTTTTTCTTTTTCTTTTTGAGATCTGAAGGACCGGGGAAGCTATTTGAAATTCCCCGATGCTCCCGGTGCAGGGGAGGTTATGGCGAAATTTTTCAAAAATTTAGGGTGTTAGCCAAATTTTTGAAATTTTGAAAATTCTCAGAAACTAAAGAGTTGGAGAATGGAAGCCTGATCGATCGTAGAGCTTATTAATCAAACCACTTTCGACTTTGTTCCTTTTCGGGGACGAAAAGTTTTAAGTGGGGGAGATTGTAACAACCCGTAAAATCTGGGCCAGTTTAAATTTTTTATTTTGGCAATTTTAGCGAATTTTGATTATTTAAAATGAATTATTTTAAATAATATTGACGAGAAATTTATTTTGAATATAATTCGAACATTTATATTATATACGTCGTCGTTAGAATATAAATAATTATATATAATTATAAAAGGAATTGAAAATGGCGCGGTAGTTCGAAAATTCGATTTCTAATTTCAAATGAATATACAGAATTCAGTATAAGTCAGAATTGAACGAAACAAGAAATATTTGAATCTGTATAACTATATCTTTGTAACGAAGTTAACAAACTGAGATTTCACTTTATAAATGATAAGATATGTCCAGTTGAAAATTCTGAATAGTCGCTATGGAATTCAGGCCCTTAAAAATGGACATTTTGCAAATGACCTCGGATTTCGACGAAACCAGTTTTGTTGGGTCCGTGATGTCAAGTTATTGCTAGGTTTCAAATTTCATAATTTTTCGAATCAATATGTGAGCGTGGCAAAAGAAAACGCGTTTGACCATTTTCAGTGGATTTTAATCGACTGGAAATTGGCCATTTTTCATACGGTCTCAGAATTCGACGAAACTAGTTTTATTAAGACCGTATCGTCAATACGAAGCTAGAAAATATTTTTCTGGAATTTTTCTAGTTAGTATGTGGCCCCGGTAATTTGAAATGTACGTTTAAAATTCAATATAGTGATTTAAATGTAAATTCAAAAGGAAACTGATTGTAACAATCGAATCAGCTTGCGATACATATCCCATTGTGTTCGGAATGGGGGTGAAACGCTATGGACGACAGGCGGTGGGCCTCGTTTCGAGGTCATATGTAAAAGTCAACCCTTTTGCCAAATATAATAATTAAATAATAAAATTAAAAAAAAACTTTTCCCTCCTATACCTCTGCCCCCCCCCCCCCGAATTCATTTATACAGAAAAAAAAAAAAAAAAAAACCTAACCTAGACATCGCCGACGCCCCCCTCGACGCCGACGAAGACCCCGAAGCCGCCGCCCACGCTAGCCGCACATCCCCTTCTTCCTCCCCCCTCCATCGATCGAAGGCCAGAGCCTCCAGAAGAAACCCCGACACCCGATTAGCCCCCGTTCGAGGCGTTGAAACCCGAAAGCCGCCGTCCCACTTCGAGCTCCGCCGATCGATGAGAACCCCCCCCCCCTCCGATCCCTCTTCTTCACCCCCTTCGCTGTAAGCTTCCATCCCCCTTTTTTTTTTATTATTTATTTTTTTTATTTTAATTTATCTGCAGATTTTTGTTTAATGTTAAAAGCAGATTTTTGTTTAATGTTAAAAGCAGATTTTTGTTTAATGTTAAAAGCAGATTTTTGTTTAATGTTAAAAGCAGATTTTTGTTTAATGTTAAAACCAGAATTTTTGTTTAATGATTAAAAACAGACTTTTAAAAATGTTAAAGAAGAGATTTTTAAAAAATGATCAAAAACTGATTTTGTTTTTATAAAGATTAAAACTGATTTTGTTTTTAAAAGGATTAAAACTGAATTGGTTTTTATAAGCAAATAATAAACTGATTTTAAAAGCAAAAATCATATTTTTATATATTGAATAGCGAAATAAAAATTCGATTTTTATATATTGAACTTTGAAATAAAAATTCGATTTTTATATATTGAACTTTGAAATAAAAATTCGATTTTTATATATTGAACTTTGAAATAAAAATTCGATTTTTATATATTGAACTTTGAAATAAAAATTCGATTTTTATATATTGAACTTTGAAATAAAAATTCGATTTTTATATATTGAACTTTGAAATAAAAATTCGATTTTTATATATTGAACTTTGAAATAAAAATTCGATTTTTACATATGTAGTGAAAGCAGCAACGAAGGTGACAAAAAGGCGAAACGACGAAGACTTCTGCAAAGGAAGTGCCGTGGAGCTAGGATAGCTTTATGTGAGAATTTCTCACCTTTCCATTTCTTTTCTAGTTATATATATATACTAGGATGCAGACGGTGCTTAGTAGCACCCGACACAATCGTCCACAGACCATGGACTTGTTTGTTTGACTGTTTGGTGATTGATTGCGATATTGGTTTGAATGTGGTTTGTGGTGTGAAAAATCGAATCGATAAATTGGTTAGGATTAGACGTGCGCCGTTATAAGGCGGAGGAGTAAGGCTAGGTTAGACCCTTACTCCAAATTTTGTGGTTTGCAAAATGAAATTGATTTGATTGATGTGTGAATGGCGTGGGCCTTCACTAGACCGGGGATAAGGCTAGGCCTTGTCCCGTTTCTAGTATCGTGCCGTTATGCCGCCGAAATTTTCTAAAATAAGTTAGAAAAATAAAAATATCATTTTATTTAAAGAATGAACTTAATCGAAATTCATATGTTGGAATAAAATGTTATATCGTTAAAAATATAATTTTTAACGTGAATGTGAATAAATAAATATTCATTTACAAACCAGACGGTTTGTTTATGTACACCTATTTGAATGACGTTGATTGGGTCGATAAATTTTACACATCGCCTAACTACACAAATAAAATATGTGTTTGATTGTTTGAAACCCCACACGGGTGTTAGGATGAAATTTGAAGTTCACTCATCCTGATTGATTAAATATGTCGATCGATTGATTGACAAGCTGCTATAAGCGTTAAATGTCTATATTTGATGCTTATACAGTGTAGTGCACTTTGGTTGATGGTTGATTATTCATCGTTGTTGATATATACATGTGTTGTAGAAAATCCATATAATTAACATTATATGGTAATTGATTGGGCCTCATTCCAGTTTCGAAAAAAAAGAAATATTTGAAATAGAAATATTTGAAAAAGAAATATTTGAAATAGAAATATTTGAAAAAGAAATATTTGAAATAGAAATATTTGAAATAGAAATATTTGAAATAGAATATTTGAAAATAGAAATTTATGAAGCCGTGTTGATTAGATTGACGCCATTTTGACGTGAACGATATTTATATCGATTTTATTCATTTTAAAATGAATATTGAAACGTGATTTCGAAATCGAATATTTTGAAATGAATTGAATTGAAAACGATTTCGAAATGAATAGAATTGAAAACGATTTCGAAATGAATAGAATTGAAAACGATTTCGAAATGAATAGAATTGAAAACGATTTCGAAATGAATTGAATTGAAAACGATTTCGAAATGAATTGAATTGAAAACGATTTCGAAATGAATTGAATTGAAAACGATTTCGAAATGAATTGAATTGAAAACGATTTCGAAATGAATTGAATTGAAAACGATTTCGAAATGAATTGAATTGAAAACGATTTCGAAATGAATTGAATTGAAAACGATTTCGAAATGAATTGAATTGAAAATGATTTCGAAATGAATTGAATTGAAAACGATTTCGAAATGAATTGAATTGAAAACGATTTCGAAATGAATTGAATTGAAAACGATTTCGAAATGAATTGAATTGAAAACGATTTCGAAATGAATTGAATTGAAAACGATTTCGAATTGAATTGAAAACAAATTGAAATGAATTCAAATTGAATTGAAATTTGAATTGAATAGAAATGAATTTTAAAACGAATTTATAAAGAAGAATTCAATTTTGATTTGAATTGAAAAGGAAGTTGAAATTGTTTTTGAAACGAATTCAAAACTATTTATATAATTCGTTTTAAATAGAAATCGATGAAATATATATTATATATTATATATATAATATAATGGCCTGAATAGAACGCGCCGCGGCAGTTCGCGAATTTCGACCATTTATTTCAAACGGACATTACGGGAGATCCGACCGTCGGATTCTCCTAAAACCGGAACCGTTGGGTTCGTATCGAAAAGAGCTTTCTAATGAATGTTAGAAATTTGAAATCTAACGGTTGGATTTGGAGATACGTCCAAATCAAATTCGAAAAAGGTCGCTGTAAGTGCAGTTCGATGGCCGTTGTTGGAAATCGACTGTACGGGCCTTGATAAAATTATTAAAAATAGTAATAATTTGTGTAAAATCATAAGAAATGATTTGTGAAAGTTTGGGATGAAAAACTCCATATTTGAAAAGATAAAAATAGATTTTTATCGAAATGAACTAGTTTTGAACTAGAATTATAATTCTATTTATTTTTAAATAAATAAATTGAATTTGAAATGGTTTTGAAAATAACCAAAATTTCCAATGATTGCATTGGAGTGGATTTGAATCGAAATTGTCTTCGGAATATTTCGATGTTGGAATTCGTGATTATACAGGTGTTGTTATGGAAATTTGAAAGATATATATTTATATCGTTATTTCCAATACGACATTTGTTAGTCGTAGAATTCGATATTGAATATAAGCCGATATATTTTCTATTCAGAGCCTTGTATTGAATATCGAATGTGATTTGGGTTTGTCGTGAATGGTGTCTTCACTAACACTGTTCTTGAACCCAGTTGAGAAAAGATTAAATCTTTTTATTTAGATTTAATGAAGTGTACCAATTAAATGATATTTAATTGGAATTGAATTGGTATTGATTTTTGGGTTTATCGTGAACAGTGTTTTAAATAACACTTGTTCTTTAACCCGATAATTAATCGAATGTGATTTGGGTTTGTCGTGAATGGTGTCTTCACTAACACTGTTCTTGAACCCAGTTGAGAAAAGATTAAATCTTTTTATTTAGATTTAATGAAGTGTACCAATTACATGATATTTAATTGGAATTGAATTGGTATTGATTTTTGGGTTTATCGTGAACAGTGTTTTAAATAACACTTGTTCTTTAACCCGATAATTAATCGAATGTGATTTGGGTTTGTCGTGAATGGTGTCTTCACTAACACTGTTCTTGAACCCAGTTGAGAAAAGATTAAATCTTTTTATTTAGATTTAATGAAGTGTACCAATTAAATGATATTTAATTGGAATTGAATTGGTATTGATTTTTGGGTTTATCGTGAACAGTGTTTTAAATAACACTTGTTCTTTAACCCGATAATTAATCGAATGTGATTTGGGTTTGTTGTGAATGGTGTCTTCACTAACACTGTTCTTGAACCCAGTTGAGAAAATATTAAATCTTTTTATTTAGATTTAATGAAGTGTACCAATTAAATGATATTTAATTGGAATTGAATTGGTATTGATTTTTGGGTTTATCGTGAACAGTGTTTTAAATAACACTTGTTCTTTAACCCGATAATTAATGGAATGGGATTTTGGGTTTATCGTGAATCGTGTTTTAAATGAAACTGATTCTTTAACCCAGATAATGATTAAAACTAAGTGGAGTTTTAATGAATCTTTAATTAGATTGAAAAGATCGAGAATGGAGTATCACCAGTTTTGCTCCAGGCGATAGTTAAATCTTTAATTAGATTTGAACGTGAAATTTAGAAACTAACTGTCGGTTAGCCAAGCAGAATGGTTTTCTGGATATTGATCTGATGTTGGTTTCGGCCTTCGGGGTTAATATTTGGGGAATTATTCTCTTGATTAATTTACGGTTAGTGACTAATGAATTGGAATGAGGCGTATGTTGTGTTTGTGTAACACTTATTTAAAATATACGCGAGTTATTCGGAAAGACCGGGTTATCCCATTCTGAATAACTGATACGACGATAAGTCGAAGATGAAGACGATGGTCGAAGACCGGAGGTCTTCACGTCGTTTGGGTGATAACTGATGATCTTGATTGGGCTGTACACCCAAGAAGATGGAAACAGTTAGTGATCGTCCAGACGTACTTGGAGATCGATGGATATGCGGGGTACTAGGTGCCTCCGGTTTCGTTCAGCCCCAGAACGGACTTGTAAATGGACTGTGTGTCTGACATTGGATTTTAGTCCGTGTGATTGATCTCTATTAAATATATATCTGTTTGGCGGCGGAGAATTTATTCTCTTGCTTAACGCCCTTATCTGAGACGTACGAGCTCAGGGGTTATATATTGATGGATATCAAACGCATGGAGTGAATTGCCTGTGTGGCATGCCTAAGTGGCAATTGATCGAGGCTTCTGTTGAAAAGCAAAGTCTTGTGGTGATGATCAAAGCACGGCCTTTGTGGCGTAGCTTTGTGTAACGTTTACCTCGCGTGTTTCACACCCGGTATGAACCAAAAACGGGAGAGGACGTCAGGGAGGGCATGCGTTTCTTTCTAGCTAGAAGTGGCGTCAGTGGTTTTACACGCCCTGACGAGTTTGACTTATGTGGTTGTTGCTGTTGCGAGGCGCCTCGGATTGATCGGTCGTTCTCGAACCGATGGAGTCATTTAGTCGGCTCGTTTACGCCCCATAGGGCGGGGAAACGCATGTTCAGGCATTTTAATCCACTCCGTGTGGACCGGCCCTGAGGATCCAAAGGCTTGACAGAGTACTTGCCTGAGGCTCGGGCTAGACAGTCTCGAATCGGTTGAGGACTATCTTTTGCCTCGGTTCATAGATGGAAATCCAATTTCCAAATACGTGACATTTGCGGTTTTATTTGTAAACCTATATATGGCGACATGATATATGGTACCCATGCCGCCTATGATTGATACTTATGATTTGAAGTTGTTTTATACACTATGCACTTATAATAGTATCAAATAATCTGTTTTAAACGTATCAAGCATTCTTTGGCTGTTATAAGGGAAAACCCTATCCCCCGGCTTGCGTTGCATTGTGTGATAGGACCTGGGTCTTATAACAGCTTCATTTTTCTTTATTTAGCATTGCGCTGTTTGTTTTATGCACTGGTATTCTTGGGAGGAAACCCATTCCGTGTTATACGGCGTGGTCCCTTGATTTACCTAACGATTTAAAATAAAGATTAATAACTGTTTTAGTTCTCACACCAGTCACATGACTGACCTGGAGTTTATTGTTTTAACCTAAACTCTGGGTGCCCCTATTTTGACACGGGCAGCTAGTAGTTTTGGTTTTGCAGATTATATTCACAGGACCCTGGTTTACAGCTGGAACGATATCCGGAAAGCTTTGTATCCGTATATCTCATTCTAGTTGTGTATTGTATTATCTTTCCGCTGCTATGTATTTAAATGTAATTTAAATCTCTGATAATTCTGTGTATTATTCATTTATACTCTGTATATTCTTGTAATCTGATGCATTGTTGTAATATACAATGAAACGTTCTTCTGTATGCGTTCTGCTGTGGTTTGTTCTCGAACTATCTGACGCTTTCCTTTACGGGGAAGTAGCGGGTCTTCACAATGCACTAGCTTTGGTGGAGCATTATCTAGGTAAACATACACAGAAATATTACAAGACAGAACATATAAAATAGCGGAAGAAGAACCAAATTTCATTGCTTTAAATTCTAGAAAGGTCTAAAGCCTTTTACATCAAAATGCTATTAAATCCATTACATCGAAATCTGTCTTGCAATAGTAAAGAAGCATAAAACCATAGTCATAAATCATTCCCCAAGTAAAATAGCAAAGCAAGCCATAGCCAAGAGAAATCCAAGCAGTACATGAAAGAGCCTTGGAGCTTGGTAAGATCCAAACTAAGCTGTTTTCCCACCCTGCGAACCTGGGGAGGGGGGGGGGGAAACGAAAGAAAAGGAGGCGAAACAAACTGGGTCAGTCATTAAGACTGAGTAAGTCCTAGTGGCTTTCAGCATAAAAACAGGTGAAGATAATATGGCATGAATAAACTGAAAGTAAACATAAGCATGATGACAAGGTAAGCTACAGGCACGATGAATCAAGTATAACATTGCAAGGTTTCTATTAAGTATAACATCGCAAGATTTCTAAGCTTCACCATTCCACTATTTTCTTTGATTTCCTATATTCACTGCACCAACTGTACTAGGACCCCAACCCGTATCATCCTTTCCATGTATATGTACAGTCCCTTGCCGTATATCGTACGGGTTTCATCACGTATTTCTATACTACTTCAACGTAGTGCCACCATTCTTGAAATCGTTTGGACCGCCACCCTTGTTCTGGCTAGGTTTCCTTATCACGAACTATCGCGTGTTCAACTAGGATTTATGCCACCTAGGACCACTAGGGATTATGCTACCTATTGAACGTTTTCTAGATTCAATTATGGTTTATGCCACCTAGGACCACTAGGGATTATGCTACCTAACGAACAACACCCTTTTACCATGTAACGATCTATTAATCTTTAAGGACCCGTAACTTCCCCGTGAAGGAAAGCACGAATACTTCGAGAACAAGACAAATCAGGACGCAGACGGAAGAACATTTCATTGTTATAACAACAATTCCATCAGATACAAGAATATACAGAGTATAAATGAATAAATTACATTCGACAAATATCAGAGATTACAATAAATTACATAGCAGCGGAAAAATATACAAAACACAACTGAAAGTGATACACGGATACAGAGCTTTCCGAGCATCGTTCCAGCTGTAAATCAGGACCCTGTGAATATAAATCTGCAAAACCAAAACTACTAGCTGCCCGTGTCGAAAATAAGGGCACCCAGAGTTTAGGTTAAAACAATAAACTCCAGGTCAGTCATGGGACTGGTGTGAGAACTAAAACAGTTATTTAAAGCTCTACTTTAAAAGAGAGTAATTCAAGGGACCACGCCGTATAACACGGAACGGGTTTCCTCCCAAGAATAATATGTGCATAGAATAAACAACGCAATGCTTTTTCGAAAAATGAAGCTGTTATAAGACCCAGGTCCCATCACACAATGCAACGCAAGCCGAAGGGTAGGGTTTTCCCTTATAACAGCCAAACATGCTTGGTACGTTTAAAACAAATCATTTGATACTATAATAAGTGTATAGTGTCAAAACAGTTTCAATCATAAATATAAATCATAGACGGCATGGGTACCATATATCATGTCGCCATACTAGTTCTACAATTAAAACCGCAATACACGTATTGGAAATTGGATTTCCGTCATGAGTCGAGGCAAGGGGCAAGCTCCTCTCCGCGTTCGATACACTCTAGCAATGCCTCAGGACCCCACTCTGATCCTTTGGAACCTCCAAGGCCGGTCCTCTCTTACTTTTGAGGATTAATTATTCCTGAACACACGTTTCCCGGTCCTTACAGACCTATATCCGAGGCGCCTCATACCCATCAACCACACAGGTGACAAGTATATAAATGTCAGGGCTGGTAGGTCACTGACACCACCCTAGCTAGAAAGAAACGCCGTGCACTCCTTGGGTCCGTATCCCGTTTTTGACTCATACCGAGGTGTGAGGCTCGTGAATTCACGTTATACACAAAGCTATGCCACACAGGCCGTGCTTTGAACATCAACCACAAGACTTTGCTTTTCAATTGAAGCCCTGATCAATTGCCACTTACGCGTGCCACACTGGCAATTCACTCCATGCGACTGATGTCCATCGATATATAACCTCTGAGCTCGTACGTCTCAGAGAAGGGCATTAAGCAAGAGAATAAATTCTCTGCCACCAAACAGATGTATATTTAATAGAGATCAATCAACACAGAATAAAATCCAATGTCAGACACACAATCCATTTACAAGTTCGTTCTGGGTCTGAACGAAACCGGAGGCACTTTCCTCGCATATCCATCGATCTCCAAGTACGTCTGGACGATCACCAACCGTTTCCCTCATCTTGGGTGTACAGCCCAATCAAGATCATCAGTAATCACCCAAACGATGTGAATCATCTTCGACATCTCGTCGAATCGGTTATTCAGAATGGGTATAAACCCGGCCTTTCTAAATAACCCACGTGTATAATAAACGAATGTTACACAAACACAACAAACACCTCATTCCAATTTAGAATATTCTTTTATTCACAAAATCACATTCTTAGGGAAATGTTCCCATTAATTTTATCCAAGATAAATTCTTCTAAATTTATCCTATAATCTTCCTTTGGATATCATTTCAAACTAGTCGGGATTAACGAACCACACCGAAGTAATTATTTATTTTATTTCCCAATCCCAACCTATATATCCCATGGAGAAAACTGGTAATACTGCACATCTAACACCACGGTGTTATCGGTAAAATTAATTACCATTTCACGTTCAAATCTAATTACAGATTTAACTACCGCTTTGGAGTAAAACTAGTGATACTCCATTCTCGATCACCTTCCAAATTTGATAATTTAAATTATCAATTCACATTTTAATCTAATTAAAGATTCATTAGAACTCCACTTAGTTTTAATCCTTTCAAAAATCAACATCTTGCCTTTAACTGGGTTAAAGAACCAATGTCATCTAAAACACGATTCACGATAAACCCAAATCACATTTGATATTAAATACAAGGCTCTGAATAGAAAATATATCGTCTTATATTCAATATCAAATTCTGAAACCAACATATATCGTATTGGAAATAATGATATAAAATATATCTTTCAAATTACCATAACAATATCTGTATAGTCACGAAATCCAACATCGAAATATCCCGAAGATAATTTCGATTCAACTCCAGTCCAATCCACGTATTGGGAATATTGATTATTTTTAAAATCACTTTCAAATTCAATTTATTTATTTCAAAAATAAATTGATTTTAATTCTAGTTCAAAACTAGTTCATTTTGACAAAAATACATTTTTATCCTTTCAAATGTGGAATTTTTCAGCCTAATTCTTTCCAATTCACATATTATAATTTTACACAAATTATAGATATTTTTTAATAATTTTATCAAGGCCCGTACAGTCGATTTCCATCAACGGCCATCGAACTGCACTTACAACGACCTTTTTCGAATTTGATTTGGACATAATTCCAAATCCAACCGTTAGATTTCAAATTTATAATATTCATTGGAAAGCTCTTTTTGATACGAACCCAACGGTTCCGGTTTTAGGAGAATCCGACGGTCGGATCTCCCGTGATGTCAATTCGAAGTCAATGGTCGAAATTCACGAACTGCCGCGGCGCGGCGCGTTCTATTCAGGCCATTATATATACAATATATATATTATATATATTTCGTCGATTTCCTTTTAAAACGTATTTTATAAATCGTTTTAAATTTGTTTTCAAAACCATTTCAACACTATATTCAATTTCAGATCGATTTGATTTCAATTCAATTCGAATTCATTTCAATTTAATTCAATTTGAATTTACCTTCTATTTGATTCAATTCGAATTCGTTTCAAATCGATTTCAATTCAATTTCAATTTAATTTCATTTGAATTCATTTCTATTTTATTCAAATTCAAATTCACTTTCTATTTAATTCAAATTCTAATTCGTTTTCTATTCAATTCGAATCGAGTTCATTTTCTATTCGATTCGAATTCATTTCGAATTGATTCAATAAAATTTCAATTCCAATTTTTATCTAGTTCAATTTGAATTTCATTTCAAAATATTATATTTTGAAATCACTTTTCAATATTCATTGTAAACGAATAAAATCGATATAAATATCGTTCATGTCAAAATAGCGCATCTCTAATCAACACGGCTTTATATATTTTTCAAAAACTTCTTTATTCTATTCAACAAATGAATATTTATCCCATTCAACACATGAATCTATATTTCTTTCAACACACGACTAATCTCAACACATGAGTACTGTCAACACATCACTATTTTTGTTATGTAAAATATTTTATAAAACTATGGTATCTATCGTTTGATTTTAATTAGACTCCACCGTAAAGTAGATTCTAATTGTAAATATGATAAAGATGTGAATTTTATTATTAAAATATTTCACTCAACACTTGAATAGATTCAACACATGAATTTTCCTTTATAATATTCATTATTTTCCCGATTGGAATGAGGCCCAATCAATCACCATATAATGTTAATTATATGGATTCCATACAACACATGTATATAATAGCATTGAAAAATAATCAACCATCAACCAAAGTGCACTACACTGTATAAGCATCAAATATAGATATCTAACGCTTATAACAGCCTGTCAATCGATCGATCGACATATTTAGTCAATCAGGATGAGTGAACATCAAATTAAATTCCAACACCCGTGTGGGGTTTCAAACCATCAAACACAGATTTTAGTTGTACAGTTGGGCGACGTGTAAAATTTATCGACCCAATCAATATCAGTCAAATCAGTGTATATAAACAAATCAGCCGATTTGTTTATAAAAATTCATTTATTCACTTTCACGTTAAAAATTATATTTTTAACGATAAAACATTTTATTTTAACACATGAATTTCTATTCAGTTTATTTATACAATAAAATGGATATTTTTATTTTACTAACATATTTTAGAAAATTTCGGCGGCATAACGGCACGATACTAGAAACGGGACGAGGCCTAGCCTTATCCCCGGTCTAGTGAAGGCCCACGCCATTCACACATCAATCAAATCCATTCAATTCACCAAATAATCTAACCAACTACACAACCAAACAATTTAACAAACAAGCCATCCATGGTCTGTGGATGACGGGTGTCGGGTGCTACTAAACACTGTCTACATCCTAGTATATATATATATATATATAACTAGAGAAAGAAATTGAAGAGTGAGAAGTTCTCACCAATAGCTATCCAACTTCATGACACTTCTTTTATAGAAATCTTCATCGTTATCGCATCTTTGTCATCTTCGTTGCCCGTAGCCACTACATATATAAAAATCACATTTTTATTTGTTCACTTTCAATTTAAAAATCATATTTTTATAATCACTTCATATATTTAAAAATCGAATTTTTTTTTACTATGCTATTCAATATATAAAGATCTCGCCTTTTCAACTGTAAAGATTTTACCTTTTCAATTTCATCACATTTTTATTTTGCTACATATATAAAGATGATATTTTTAATATTCCTATCATGTAAAAATTATATTTTTAATTCTCTACATAAACAAAAATCATATTTTTACATCTTCTATATAGTAAAGATCATATTTTTAATACTTTAAAAATATAAAAATCATATTTTTATTAATAAAAATATAATCTTTTCAATTCTAAAAATCAAATCTTTATATATACTTTGTTTTCAGATCTTATGAATGCTAATTCATGTATATAAAAACTGATTTTATAAATAAAAATATAATTAAAAACTTACATTTTTCTGCCTTTAACTGGGAAGAGGGGTGCTGGGCTGTTGGAGGCGGAGGAGGTTGGTGGAGCGGTCGGCGGAGGTCAGGTGGGTGGCGCCCTGGGGGTCGGCGGCGGGTTCAAGGGTGTTTGGGGCTTGCGGTGGCTAGGGGGTGCTCGAATTGGGTGTAGCAGCGGTTTAGGGTTGGGTTTCAGGCGCTGGGGGTTCTCGCGGTGGGAGGAAGAGGGAACGGGAGGAGAAGGAGAAGGGGAGGGGGTCTCACGGCTGAGGCGCGGCGGTGACAGGGTGAGGGGGCGGCGGCGGCGGCGCCACCGCGACGACGGTGGTGATCGCCGGGGGGGCGGCGGCTGCGTCCTTTTTTCTTCTTTTTTTTTCTTTTTCTATAAAATGAAATTCGAACGGGGGGGGGGGGGGGGGAGGGCCAGAACGTATAGGAGAGGAAGAAAGAGAAAAGGATTTTAATTTTTTTCTTATTATTTTATTTTGCAAAAAGTTGACTTTTACATACGACCTTGAAACGAGGCCTACCGCCTGTCGTCCATAGCGTATTACCCCCATTCCGAACACAATGGGATATGTATCGTAAGCTGATCCGATCGTTTCGATCAGTTTTCGTCAAAATCAACATATAACTCTATATATTGAATTTAAACGCGCGTTTCAATTTACCGGGGTCACATACGAACTTTAAAAATTCCAGAAAAATATTTTCTAGCTTCGTATTGATGATACGGTCCTAACAAAACTAATTTCGTCGAATTCCGAGACCGTTGGAAAAATGGCCATTTTCCAGTCGATTAAAATCAACTGAAACTGGTCAAACGCGTTTTCCATTGCCACACTCACATATTGATTCGAAAAATTATGAAATTTGGAATCTAGCAATAATTTGACATCACGGATCCAACAAAAGTGGTTTCGTCGAAATCCGAGGTCGTTTGCAAAATGTCTATTTTTAAGGGCCTGAATTCCATAGCGACTATTCAGAATTTTCAACTGAACATATCTTTTGATTCCCGCTATGAAATCTTGATTTTTCGGATTCGTTGGAAAGATATCATCAATTAGATCCTAAAGTTTTTAGTTTCACTAAAATCCGGATTGTTTTGCACCCGGTACATTCAATTGAAGTTTGAAATCGAATTATCGAACTACCGCGCCATTTTCCATTCTATTTATAATTATATATAATTATTTATATTCTAACGACGACGTATAGAAATATATTCGTTTGAATTATATTCAAAATAAAATTCTCTTCGATATTATTTAAAATAATCTATTTTAAATGTCCAAAATTCACTAAAATTGTAAAAATAAAAATTTTAAACTGGCCCAGATTTTCGGGTTGTTACATTCTCCCCCACTTAAAACTTTTCGTCCCCGAAAAGGAACAAAGTCGAAAGTGGTTTGATTAATCAACTCTACGTTTGATCTGGCTTTCATTCTCCAACTTTTCAGTTTCTGAGAATTTTCAAAAATTTCAAAAATTTGGCTAACACCCTAAATTTTCGAAAAATTTCGCCATAACCTCCCCTGCACCGGGAGCCACGGGAAAATCCCGAAATTGCCATATAGGCCTTCTGATCTCAAAAAGAAAAAGAAAAAGCCAAGCGGCTAGCCAATCGGCTCATAAAATCATCATCACCCAAACAAAACAGTAAATTATAGTAAACATGTACCTATTTGTCGGGCAAACAAATTTTATTCTCTGCTCTAGCCTCCTTGCTATGACCTGTTCAATGTAAGTACATATATATGCAAGCAAATGTGACCAATTTTCAATATAATTCAATATTTGGTTCAATTAGGCATAATGGTTCAAAATTAGCAAACAGATAAACAAACAACACAAACATCAATCAATTAGTGAATTAGAGTTTCAAATTCATAATTTTGATATATATACAAAAAAAAAATCATGTTTTGATGTAAATTCACAACAATGTGTTCTAACTATATTAGTTTTGGTTCTCACACCAGTCTGATGGAAATATATAGATATCACACCTTCGTCACTCGAAAATAAATGCTGATGATGTTTCGAACCACCATCAGAACATCTCCGGGCTACTAGAGTGCGGTTATATATCTATCCGGTATATTAAAACTCCGAATATACGTTCATGACGCGTATATGCAAAATCTTTATATAGCGGATTGTCCAAATTCAAAATAAATAAATATTCAAATACGTAGAATTGATTTAAATTTTCAAAACAAAAATTGTTCTCATTTGAAAATATACTCTTCACACCCGTTCTAGGATACTACTGATCCTATCTCTAACGAGTCATTCTAATTGGATATTACTAATCCAATATCTGATGAATTCTTTCGTATGGTTCTAATGTGTCTTGTTATCGAGCTCTGTAAACCAAAGCTCTGATACCAAACTTTAAGGACCCGTAACTTCCCCGTGAAGGAAAGCACGAATACTTTTAGAACAAGACAAATCAGGACGCAGACGGAAGAACATTTCATTGTTATTACAACAATTCCATCAAATACAAGAATATACAGAGTATAAATGAATAAATTACATTCGACAAATATCGGAGATTACAATAAATTACATAGCAGCGGAAAAATATACAAAACACAACTGAAAGTGATACACGGATACAGAGCTTTCCGAGCATCGTTCCAACTGTAAATCAGGACCCTGTGAATATAAATCTGCAAAACCAAAACTACTAGCTGCCCGTGTCGAAAATAAGGGCACCCAGAGTTTAGGTTAAAACAATAAACTCCAGGTCAGTCATGGGACTGGTGTGAGAACTAAAACAATTATTTAAAGCTTTACTTTAAAAGAGAGTAATTCAAGGGACCACGCCGTATAACACGGAATGGGTTTCCTCCCAAGAATACCAGTGCATAGAATAAACAACGCAATGCTTTTTCGAAAAATGAAGTTGTTATAAGACCCAGGTCCCATCACAGAATGCAACGCAAGCCGGAGGGTAGGGTTTTCCCTTATAACAGCCATACATGCTTGGTACGTTTAAAACAAATCATTTGATACTATAATAAGTGTATAGTGTCAAAATAGTTTCAATCATAAATATAAATCATAGACGGCATGGGTACCATATATCATGTCGCCATACTAGTTCTACAATTAAAACCGCAATACACGTATTGGAAATTGGATTTCCATCATGAGTCGAGGCAAGGGGCAAGCTCCTCTCCGCGTTCGAGACACTCTAGCAATGCCTCAGGACCCCACTCTGATCCTTTGGAACCTCCAAGGCCGGTCCTCTCTTACTTTTGAGGATTAATTATTCCTGAACACACGTTTCCCGGTCCTTACAGACCTATATTCGAGGCGCCTCGTATCCAACAACCACACAGGTGAAAAGTATATAAATGTCAGGGCTGGTAAGTCACTGACACCACCCTAGCTAGAAAGAAACGTCGTGCACTCCTTGGGTCCGTATCCCGTTTTTGACTCATACCGAGGTGTGAGGCTCGTGAATTCACGTTATACACAAAGCTACGCCACACAGGCCGTGCTTTGATCATCAACCACAAGACTTTGCTTTTCAACAGAAGCCCTGATCAATTGCCACTTACGCGTGCCACACTGGCAATTCACTCCATGCGACTGATGTCCATCGATATATAACCTCTGAGCTCGTACGTCTCAGAGAAGGGCGTTAAGCAAGAGAATAAATTCTCTGCAGCCAAACAGATGTATATTTAATAGAGATCAATCAACACAGAATAAAATCCAATGTCAGACACACAATCCATTTACAAGTTCGTTCTGGGTCTGAACGAAACCGGAGGCACTTTCCTCGCATATCCATCGATCTCCAAGTACGTCTGGACGATCACCAACTGTTTCCCTCATCTTGGGTGTACATCCCAATCAAGATCATCAGTAATCACCCAAACGATGTGAAGACTTCCGGCGTTCAACCACCGTCTTCATCTTCGACATCTCGTCGAATCGGTTATTCAGAATGGGTATAAACCCGGCCTTTCTAAATAACCCACGTGTATAATAAACGAATGTTACACAAACACAACAAACGCCTCATTCCAATTCAGAATATTCTTTTATTCACAAAATCACGTTCTTAGGGAAATGTTCCCATTAATTTTATCCAAGATAAATTCTTCTAAATTTATCCTATAATCTTCCTTTGGATATCATTTCAAACTAGTCGGGATTAACGAACCACACCGAAGTAATTATTTATTTTATTTCCCAATCCCAACCTATATATCCCATGGAGAAAACTGGTAATACTCCACATCTAACACCACGGTGTTATCGGTAAAATTAATTACCATTTCACGTTCAAATCTAATTACAGATTTAACTACCGCTTTGGAGTAAAACTGGTGATACTCCATTCTCGATCACCTTCCAAATTTGATAATTTAAATTATCAATTCACATTTTAATCTAATTAAAGATTCATTAGAACTCCACTTATTTTTAATCCTTTCAAAAATCAACATCTTGCCTTTAACTGGGTCAAAGAACCAATGTCATCTAAAACACGATTCGCGATAAACCCAAATCACATTTGATATTAAATACAAGGCTCTGAATAGAAAATATATCGTCTTATATTCAATATCAAATTCTGAAACCAACATATATCGTATTGGAAATAACGATATAAAATATATCTTTCAAATTCCCATAACAATATCTATATAGTCACGAAATCCAACATCGAAATATCCCGAAGATAATTTCGATTCAACTCCAGTCCAATCCACATATTGGGAATATTGATTATTTTTAAAATCACTTTCAAATTCAATTTATTTATTTCAAAAATAAATTGATTTTAATTCTAGTTCAAAACTAGTTCATTTTGAAAAAAATACATTTTTATCCTTTCAAATGTGGAATTTTCCAGCCCAATTCTTTCCAATTCACATATTATAATTTTACACAAATTATAGATATTTTTTAATAATTTTATCAAGGCCCGTACAGTCGATTTCCATCAACGGCCATCGAACTGCACTTACAACGACCTTTTTCGAATTTGATTTGGACATAATTCCAAATCCAACCGTTAGATTTCAAATTTATAATATTCATTGGAAAGCTCTTCTCGATACGAACCCAACGGTTCCGGTTTTTGGAGAATCCGACGGTCGGATCTCCTGTGACGTCAATTCGAAGTCAATGGTCGAAATTCACGACCTGCCGCGGCGCGGCGTGTTCTATTCAGGCCATTATATATACAATATATATATATATATATTATATATATTTCGTCGATTTCCTTTTAAAACGTATTTTATAAATCGTTTTAAATTCGTTTTCAAAACCATTTCAACACTATATTCAATTTCAGATCGATTTGATTTCAATTCAATTCGAATTCATTTCAATTTGAATTTACCTTCTATTTGATTCAATTCGAATTCGTTTCAAATCGATTTCAATTCAATTTCAATTTAATTTCATTTGAATTCATTTCTATTTTATTCGAATTCAAATTCACTTTCTATTCAATTCAAATTCTAATTCGTTTTCTATTCAATTCGAATCGAGTTCATTTTCTATTCGATTCGAATTCATTTCAAATTGATTCAATAAAATTTCAATTCCAATTTTCATCTAATTCAATTTGAATTTCATTTCAAAATATTAGACTTTGAAATCACTTTTCAATATTCATTGTAAACGAATAAAATCGATATAAATATCGTTCACGTCAAAATAGCGCATCTCTAATCAACACGGCTTTATATATTTTTCAAAAACTTCTTTATTCTATTCAACAAATGAATATTTATCCCATTCAACACATGAATCTATATTTCTTTCAACACACGACTAATCTCAACACATGAGTACTGTCAACACATCACTATTTTTGTTATGTAAAATATTTTATAAAACTGTGGTATCTATCGTTTGATTTTAATTAGACTCCACCGTAAAGTAGATTCTAATTGTAAATATGATAAAGATGCGAATTTTATTATTAAAATATTTTACTCAACACTTGAATAGATTCAACACATGAATTTTCCTTTATAATATTCATTATTTTCCCGATTGGAATGAGGCCTAATCAATCACCATATAATGTTAATTATATGGATTCCATACAACACATGTATATAATAGCATTGAAAAATAATCAACCATCAACCAAAGTGCACTACATTGTATAAGCATCAAATATAGATATCTAACGCTTATAACAGCCTGTCAATCGATCGATATATTTAATCAATCAGGATGAGTGAACATCAAATTTCATCCCAACACCCGTGTGGGGTTTCAAACCATCAAACACAGATTTTAGTTGTGCAGTTGGGCGACGTGTAAAATTTATCGACCCAATCAATATCAGTCAAATCAGTGTATATAAACAAATCGGCCGATTTGTTTATAAAAATTCATTTATTCACTTTCACGTTAAAAATTATATTTTTAACGATAAAACATTTTATTTTAACACATGAATTTCTATTCAGTTTATTTATACAATAAAAATGATATTTTTATTTTACTAACATATTTTAGAAAATTTCGGCGGCATAACGGCACGATACTAGAAACGGGACGAGGCCTAGCCTTATCCCCGGTCTAGTGAAGGCCCACGCCATTCACACATCAATCAAATCCATTCAATTCACCAAATAATCTAACCAACTACACAACCAAACAATTTAACAAACAAGCCATCCATGGTCTGTGGATGACGGGTGTCGGGTGCTACTAAACACCGTCTACATCCTAGTATATATATATATATATAACTAGAGAAAGAAATTGAAGAGTGAGAAGTTCTCACCAATAGCTATCCAACTTCACGACACTTCTTTTATAGAAATCTTCATCGTTATCGCATCTTTGTCATCTTCGTTGCCCGTAGCCACTACATATATAAAAATCACATTTTTATTTGTTCACTTTCAATTTAAAAATCATATTTTTATAATCACTTCATATATTTAAAAATCGAATTTTTTTACTATGCTATTCAATATATAAAGATCTCGCCTTTTCAACTGTAAAGATTTTACCTTTTCAATTTCATCACATTTTTATTTTGCTACATATATAAAGATGATATTTTTAATATTCCTATCATGTAAAAATTATATTTTTAATTCTCTACATAAACAAAAATCATATTTTTACATCTTCTATATAGTAAAGATCATATTTTTAATACTTTAAAAATATAAAAATCATATTTTTATTAATAAAAATATAATCTTTTCAATTCTAAAAATCAAATCTTTATACATACTTTGTTTTCAGATCTTATGAATGCTAATTCATGTATATAAAAACTGATTTTATAAATAAAAATATAATTAAAAACTTACATTTTTCTGCCTTTAACTGGGAAGAGGGGTGCTGGGCTGTTGGAGGCGGAGGAGGTTGGTGGAGCGGTCGGCGGAGGTCAGGTGGGTGGCGCCCTGGGGGTCGGCGGCGGGTTCAAGGGTGTTTGGGGCTTGCGGTGGCTAGGGGGTGCTCGAATTGGGTGTAGCGGCGGTTTAGGGTTGGGTTTCAGGCGCTGTTTGTTCTCGCGGTGGGAGGAAGAGGGAGCGGGAGGAGAAGGAGAAGGAGAAGGGGAGGGGGTCTCGCGGCTGAGGCGCGGCGGTGACAGGTTGAGGGGGCGGCGGCGCCACCGCGACGACGGTGGTGATCGCCAGGGGGGCGGCGGCTGCGTCCTTTTTTCTTCTTTTTTTTCTTTTTTCTGTAAAATGAAATTCGAACGGGGGGGGGGGGGGGGGGCGCAGAACGTATAGGAGAGGAAGAAAGAGAAAAGGATTTTAATTTTTTTCTTATTATTTTATTTTGCAAAAAGTTGACTTTTACATACGACCTCGAAACGAGGCCCACCGCCTGTCGTCCATAGCGTATTACCTCCATTCCGAACACAATGGGATATGTATCATAAGCTGATCCGATCGTTTCGATCAGTTTTCGTCAAAATCAACATATAACTCTATATATTGAATTTAAACGCGCGTTTCAATTTACCGGGGTCACATACGAACTTTAAAAATTCCAGAAAAATATTTTCTAGCTTCGTATTGACAATACGGTCCTAACAAAACTAATTTCGTCGAATTCCGAGACCGTTGGAAAAATGGCCATTTTCCAGTCGATTAAAATCAACTGAAACTGGTCAAACGCGTTTTCCTTTGCCACGCTCACATATTGATTCGAAAAATTATGAAATTTGGAATCTAGCAATAATTTGACATCATGGACCCAACAAAAGTGGTTTCGTCGAAATCCGAGGTCGTTTGCAAAATGTCTATTTTTAAGGGCCTGAATTCCATAGCGACTATACAGAATTTTCAACTGGACATATCTTTTGATTCCCGCTATGAAATCTTGATTTTTCGGATTCGTTGGAAAGATATCATCAATTAGATCCTAAAGTTTTTGGTTTCACTAAAATCCGGATTGTTTTACACCCGGTACATTCAATTGAAGTTTGAAATCGAATTATCGAACTACCGCGCCATTTTCCATTCTATTTATAATTATATATAATTATTTATATTCTAACGACGACGTATAGAAATATATTCGTTCGAATTATATTCAAAACAAATTTCTCGTCGGTATTATTTAAAATAATCTATTTTAAATGTCCAAAATTCACTAAAATTGTAAAAATAAAATTTTTAAACTGCCCTTGATTTTCGAGTTGTTACATAATCGATCGGCTCCATACAAGTCCTAGCTCGTTCATGTGTTTGTGTCATACGGCCCAATCACGAAATGTAGTCACCTGTGCTAGGTCCACCATAGGGTGTATCAAGCCCTAGGGTGCCAACTACCGACACGAATCAAGCACGCACAGTGTAAACCTACTGGTGCCCAGTGCCTGCTTTTTCAACTCCGGACTACGTGCACGACCATAGTCCGCCTGAACCTACAATGGCGCACCAACTCAGCCGTCGTTCTGGTCGCTTCCAATCAGCCCAGTAATCGTGCCCGACCCTGCCTAGTTCCAGGGTACCGTGATACATCTAGTGGGTTACTGCTGAAAAGGACCGCACAACTAGGGTTTCCGTCCAGTAGGTTAAGTGTTGTCATTTAAATTCGAGACTTAACCCCATCAGTCCAGCATGTCAAGTTGGTTAAGTGTTGTCATTCAAGTTCGTGACTTAACCCGTCTACGTGTCATGTCAAATTGACTAAGTGTTGTCGTTCAAGTTCATGACTTAACCCTACGAATTATTTGTCAAGTTGGTTAAGTATATTCAATCGGTTCATGACTTAACCCTATCAAATCATCGTGTCCAATTGGTTAAGTATATTCAAGCGGTTCATGACTTAACCCTATCAAATCATCGTGTCAAATTGGTTAAGTATATTCAAGCGGTTCATGACTTAACCCTATCAAATCAACGTGTCCAATTGGTTAAGTATATTCAAGCGGTTCATGACTTAACCCTATCAAATCATCGTGTCAAATTGGTTAAGTATATTCAAGCAGTTCATGACTTAACCCTATCAAATCATCGTATCCAATTGGTTAAGTATATTCAAGCGGTTCATGAATTAACCATATCAAATCATCATGTCAAATTGGTTAAGTATATTCAAGCAGTTCATGACTTAACCCTATCAAATCATCATATCCAATTGGTTAAGTATATTCAAGCGGTTCATGACTTAACCCTATCAAATCATCGTGTCAAATTGGTTAAGTATATTCAAGCGGTTCATAACTTAACCCTATCAAATCATCGTGTCAAATTGGTTAAGTATATTCAAGCGGTTCATGACTTAACCCTATCATGTGGCATTAATTCATTAATGCACCCCAACCTCTCACATCAGACCTGTTGTTGTGGTCACTGGATATGCCGGGCGGTTCCGGGCAGATTTACACCACAACTCAGTCTGACCTCAGGTTTCAAGCGCGATATGACCAACTACCCACATTGGATCCTATTGTTTGCAGTAACTGGATTTGCCGGGCGGTTCCGGGAAGATTTACACTGCAAACTCAACCCAACCTCGAGTTGTCCATTTTCATGTTTATTCTAATGTCATGTCCATGTTCAAGTTTCATGTCAAGTTCATGTCTAGTTTCATGGCGAGTTTCATGTTTTCACTTATGCCTATTATCAAGTTAATGATTCATATTCATAACCAATTCATGTTTAAAGTTCATAAGCATGCTTACGTGCCTTCTAGATGTCCAATACATACCAACTACCCAAAACCCAACTTAGGCGCGTTCATATTAAACTTTCTCCAAGTCATAAATTATCATATATGTTTCTACTCCAAATTTTACATATTTAACATATGCCCAAGTTCTAGGTTACATGTCAGTTTTACATATGCCCAATTCATACCAAATTTACATATGTTCAATTCATGCCGTTTTACATGTATGCCAATTTTTATGCCATTTTACCATATCAAGTTCTAGCCAAAATTACATGTATCAAGTTTTATACCCAATAAATCCAAATCATGATTCATGATGTAGTTATCCCAAACTATAATCTTTTTATTACAATACATGTCAGTTGCCTAAGTTCATAATACATGTTTATGCCAATTATCAAATTTACAATTGCTTTCTTGTTCAAATTCCCAATTCTACATATGCCTAATTAACATAAGCCCAATCTTTTGATTTAATATACATAGGCCCGAACTCGTGGTTTAATTTACATGCCAAATTACATACATGTTATATATACCAAATCTCATGTTACATTGCATAGATCCTATTTGTGCCAAATTCCATGTATATAATATTTATGCAAATTTTTTCATAACCAGATTATACGAAAATTTACAGATCAAGCCCAAACTTGCAAATACAATGATAATATCCAATTTCATGTTGCCAATTATTACATCATATTCATTTAGGCAATAATCCCATAATTCCTCCGTATACATATCGTACGCAAATCGCGATTTTAGGCCAAGGTCCGAAATTGACCAAGGTTCATGAAAGAAAATAAATTGGGGGAGATAGAAATTGAATAAAAATGAGATCAGAGGAAAACATCATCATAGGCATAAATATTACAATTTGATGATAACGTCATTACGTATCAAGAAAACTGCTGAATACATCATAAACTTGTCATGAGTATAAAGATAGACAAGTCCCAAAACACAAGATTAAAGGAGCAACAGAAATAGATCAGAATCGATAAACATACATAAAATCCAATTCCACTTTATTCCATGGCCACATTATAATTAAATGTTTAAATCTAAAAACAACTAGAACTTACAGAGCATGGCTAGTGAATTAGGAACTGAATTTGTTGTAAAAATGTTGCGGCGTTGTTAATTTATTGTCTTGAATCATTGTTGAAGCTTTGTTCTTCGAATTGATTTGAGTTTGAATGTTTGTACTTTAATTTGGGGGCGGCGGCCATGGTTCAAGAGGGAGTTCAGCAGCATAATAGTGTAAGAATGATTTGATATAGATTAGGTTAGGTCTAAGGGTGTTTTTATAGGTGTAGAAACTAGTTTAGGCCCTTAGATTAACCCTAGAATCAATCCGGACCGTCAAAACACGTCTTAGGCTTCAAAAATAGTTCTGGGTCAAAACAGGCCGACCAGGTCGATCTGTAAGGGGGGAGGTCGACACTATGGTCATACTGGGGGGGGGGGGGGTAGGTCGACCCTATGGTCGACCTGGGGGGTAGGTCGACTCTATGGTCGACCTGGGGGGGGGGGGGGTAGGTTGACCCCTTGGTCCAGCCCTGCCTAAAAACTGCTGAAACTTGTACAGGCCATAACTTCTTCATCCGGACTCCGATTTTCGAAAACTCGGACTCTATTTCATGTAAAATTTCTAGACGAATGCAATGGCGTAACCCGTTTCGTCTGATTCTGACTTTAAAATTTAATTCTGCCTTGATTTCTTGTTTTAACATGTTATAAAAATACGGGTTGTTACATTCTCCCCTCCTTAAAGGATTTCGTCCCCGAAATCTTCAAGTTAAGAAGAATGTGTCCTACCATCTAATCATCCATCTACTCAATCATCGATCACAGGCATCCATTGTCCTTAAGAGATTTCTAATGCTGTATGAACATATGCAAAAAGTGTGTGTATATGTTCCTTATCTAATGCAAATGATCAGGCCTGATTGATCTTCTTAATGCAAAATATGTTTAGTGCCATGAGTCCAACATGTATGCAAATAGCCCTAATCACATAAACACTATATGTGTGCTCAAACATCCATCCATATGCAACATTCACATGATAACACATTCAATTTCATCCATAAACAAGTATAAAGACTCATGCATATGCAATATGAAAATGTGTCTGAGCCGATCTAGTGCCTAATGTGTGTTATGCAACCACGAGCGACCACTTGCGACCACTTGCGACCACTTGCAACCATCAATCATAACATGTCTCAAACACATGTTTCACCCAATTGTTCCTACCTAAAGATATAGCCGAATGATAGAAGCAAGTAAAAACTTTGTGCCCATTAGGCAATGTCAAAGATGGAAATCTACATCACATATATACTGAATAGGAGAAGAACTCCCTAAGCACCAACCCATATCCTATAAAACCCAAAAAGTTTAGTCAACCCAACGGACATCCTCAAGCCCCAACATGTATTACTAACAGATAAGTCATACCCCCTATGGGGTTTGCAACAGAAATAGGATTGAGAATAGGACCGAGAGGTTATACTTGAAAGCTAGCATATAAGTAAGCCCTACAGGAAAAGAGGGATCAAGGATATACTCTTAAAAAGAGATATGATGCGCGTATCTAGTCTTCAATCTTCTAAGTCGCATTTCCTTGAGCTTAACTCCATTGTGCTTTGTCCGTCTTTAACTTCATAATTTCTTAATTCTTGTTTCCAAAATATGAGTTGGAACTCATTTCACTGTTGTCTCTCGTCCCATTTTCCCTTATCCTCCTTCTAGTATACTCGGCTCAAACATAACTGCGTACTCATGGTTTCATGCAAGCTCTCCAAAATTCACTAGTGAATCTTGGATCTCATTCACTTACTAGAAGGTATTCCACAGAAATGAATTTTCTCTTGAAAATAAACAAATGCCAACCATGTTGCCAAGTGTACTTACTAAGGTGATTTTCTATAACTCATGCATAAGCGAAATGAACCATCCGCCTTGGTGGCGAACACTACTCGAGCGGATCGTTAAATGTATCAAGAGATTCTAGGTAACTAAACATGGCAGAACCCTAAGGGTTACACTAGACTTCGAGGGCATTACCAAGGCAAGTCAAGCGTCTAACTACCCTCTTTTCATACTCGAGAATGGTACCATTTCTGGACAACCACTCCATTCCTAGAATCAACCCATAGCCCAAAACATAAGCTTTATTTCTAAACTCAACACTTAGCATAGACATTCTCACATCCAAACAAGTCATGAATAAATGAGCCGATTCCCCAACAGGATTTGAGACAAAAATGGGATCCCCTACTACGCTAGTACTAAGGTGCAGAGACTCAACTATCGAGGCAGAATTAAAAGGATTCGATGTATAAAAACAAAGTTCCCACGGTATGAAGAAAAGAGAAGCTAAACTTTTAACAGAAACGTTACCACCTCTCTTAGGTATGCTAGTAGTGAGAGCATACAATTGCCCTCTCGACGATCTTGTTCTTTGCCCTTGTCCTTGTCTTATGATACTTAGCTACATGTCCCTTTTTACCATACCAACGATGTTCTTTCTTGTCATGGATTTTATTAATCTTTTACTTTGACCTCTCCCCTTTTACCTTTTCCTCCTTTGTGGATTACGCCTTATCAACAAGTTTCTCATCCTTAGGCTTGTGTTCATTATCCTCATTCTTACTATCCTTGTATAGCTTGTTGACAAGTTTCTTGAAAGCTACCTCTATCGCATGGTAACCCTACAAAGCTTGAAATATGATAAGTCGCAAGTAAAACTACTGCGGCTACAGATGGAGGTTGGACACTACTTTGCCCTCCGACATGTGTCGCATGCCTACAAACTATGGTGAAAAAGAAAGAGAGAAGAGACTCAAGGAAAGAATCAAAAGATAGTGCATATGGCTTTGGGGAATATGCCTTTCGTAAAACAAAACTTTTCTTTAGAAAAATGCTTCTTTGTAAACGTTTTGAAAATAATTTCAAAAGGTTTTTAAAAGCTTTTGCCCAGTTTGGTAACCTTCTGCTTTGATACCAAATGTAACACCCCACCTCCGCTAGGGTCACTCACAAAGGGAATGCACTAGCTTTGGTGGAGCATTATCTAGGTAAACATACACAGAAATATTACAAGACAGAACATATAAAATAGCGGAAGAAGAACCAAATTTCATTGCTTTAAAATCTAGAAATGTCTAAAGCCTTTTACATCAAAATGCTATTAAATCCATTACATCGAAATCTGTCTTGCAATAGTAAAGAAGCATAAAACCATAGTCATAAATCATTCCCCAAGTAAAACAGCAAAGCAAGCCATAGCCAAGAGAAATCCAAGTAGTACATGAAAGAGCCTTGGAGCTTGGTAAGATCCGAACTAAGTTGTATTCCCACCCTGCGAACCTGGGGAGGGGGGAAATGAAAGAAAAAGAGGCGAAACAAACTGGGTCAGTCATAAAGACTGAGTAAGTCCTAGTGGCTTTCAGCATAAAAACAGGTGAAGATAATATGGCATGAATAAACTGAAAATAAACATAAGCATGATGACAAGGTAAGCTACAGGCACGATGAATCAAGTATAACATTGCAAGGTTTCTATTAAGTATAACATCGCAAGATTTCTAAGCTTCACCATTCCACTATTTTCTTTGATTTCCTATATTCTCTGCACTAACTGTACTAGTACCCCAACCCATATCATCCTTTCCATGTATATGTACAGTCCCTTGTCGTATATCGTACAGGTTTCATCACGTATTTCTATACTACTTCAACGTAGTGCCACCATTCTTGAAATCGTTTGGACCGCCACCCTTGTTCTGGCTAGGTTTCCTTATCATGAACTATCGCGTGTTCAACTAGAATTTATGCCACCTAGGACCACTAGGGATTATGCTACCCATTGAACGTTTTCTAGATTCGATTAGGGTTTATGCCACCTAGGACCACTAGGGATTATGCTACCTAACGAACAACACCCTTTTTCCACATAACGATCTATTAATTGATCGGCTCCCTACAAGTCCTAGCTCGTTCATGTGTCTGTGTCATATGGCCCAATCACGAAATGTAGTCACCTGTGCTAGGTCCACCATAGGGTGTATCAAGCCCTAGGGTGCCAACCACCGACACGAATCAAGCACGCACAGTGCCCAATGCCTGCTTTTTCAACACCAGACTACGTGCACGACCATAGTCCGCGTGAACCTACAATGGCGCACCAACTCAGCCGTCGTTCCGGTTGCTTACAATCAGCCCAGTAATTGTGCCTCACCCTGCCTAGTTCCAGGGTACCGTGATACATGTAGTGGGTTACTGCTGAAAAGGACCGCGCAACTAGGTTTTCCATCCAGTAGGTTAAGTTTTGTCATTTAAATTTGAGACTTAACCCCATCAGTCTAGCATGCCAAGTTGGTTAAGTGTTGTCATTCAAGTTCGTGACTTAACCCGTCTACGTGTCATATCAAATTGGCTAAGTATTGTCGTTTAAGTTCATGACTTAACCCTACGAATCATCTGTCAAGTTGGTTAAGTATATTCAATCGGTTCATGACTTAACCCTATCAAATCATCGTGTCCAATTGGTTAAGTATATTCAAGCGGTTCATGACTTAACCCTATCAAATCATCGTGTCAAATTGGTTAAGTATATTCAAGCGGTTCATGACTTAACCCTATCAAATCATCGTGTCCAATTGGTTAAGTATATTCAGGCGGTTCATGACTTAACCCTATCAAATCATCGTATCAAATTGGTTAGGTATATTCAAGCAGTTCATGACTTAACCCTATCAAATCATCGTATCCAATTGGTTAAGTATATTCGAGCGGTTCATGACTTAACCCTATCAAATCATCGTGTCAAATTGGTTAAGTATATTCAAGCAGTTCATGACTTAACCCTATCAAATCATCGTATCCAATTGGTTAATTATATTCAAGCGGTTCATGACTTAACCCTATCAAATCATCGTGTCAAATTGGTTAAGTATATTCAAGCGGTTTATGACTTAACCCTATCAAATCATCGTGTCAAATTGGTTAAGTATATTCAAGCGGTTCATGACTTAACCCTATCATGTGGCATTAATTCATTAATGCACCCCAACCTCTCACATCAGACCTGTTGTTGTGGTCACTGGATATGCCGGGCGGTTCCGGGCAGATTTACACCACAACTCAGTCTGACCTCAGGTTTCAAGCGCGATATGACCAACTACCCACATTGGATCCTATGTTTGCAGTAACTGGATTTGTCGGGCGGTTCCGGGAATATTTACACTGCAAACTCAACCCAACCTCGAGTTGGCCATTTTCATGTTTATTATAATGTCATGTCCATGTTCAAGTTTCATGTCAAGTTCGTGTCTAGTTTCATGGCGAGTTTCATGTTAAGTTTCATGTTTTCATTTATGCCTATTATCAAGTTAATTATTCATATTCATAACCAATTCATGTTTCAAGTTCATAAGCATGCTTACGTGCCTTCTAGATGTCCAATACATACCAACTACCCAAAACCCAACTTAGGCGCGTTCATATTAAACTTTCTCCAAGTCATAAATTATCATATATGTTTCTACTCCAAATTTTACATAATTAACATATGCCCAAGTTCTAGGTTACATGTCAGTTTTACATATGCCCAATTCATACCAAATTTACATATGTTGAATTCATGCCGTTTTACATGTATGCCAATTTTTATGCCATTTTACCATATCAAGTTCTAGCCAAAATTACATGTATCAAGTTTTATACCCAATAAACCCAAATCATGATTCATGATGTAGTTATCCCAAACTATAATCTTTTTATTACAATACATGTCAGTTGCCCAAGTTCATAATACATGTTTATGCCAATTATCAAATTTACAATTGCTTTCATGTTCAAATTCCCAATTCTACATATGCCTAATTAACATAAGCCCAATCTTTTGATTTTATATACATAGGCCCGAACTCGTGGTTTAATTTACATGCCAAATTACATACATGTTATATATACCAAATCTCATGTTACATTACATAGATCCTGTTTGTGCCAAATTCCATGTATATAATATTTATGCAAATTTTTTCATAACCAGATTATACCAAAATTTACAGATCAAGCCCAAACTTGCAAATACAATGATAATATCCAATTTCATGTTGCCAATTATTACATCATATTCATATAGGCAATAATCCCATAATTCCCCCGTATACATATCGTACGCAAATCGCAATTTTAGGCCAAGGTCCGAAATTGACCAAGGTTCATGAAAGAAAATAAATTGCGGGAGATAGAAATTGAATAAAATTAGATCAGAGGAAAACATCATCATAGGCATAAATATTACAATTTGATGATAACGTCATTACAAATCAAGAAAACTGCTGAATAGATCATAAACTTGTCATGAGCATAAAGATAGACAAGTCCCAAAACACAAGATTAAAGGAGCAACAGAAATAGATCAGAATCGATAAATATACTTAAAATCCAATTCCACTTTATTGCATGGCCACATTATAATTAAATGTTTAAATCTAAAAACAACTAGAACTTACAGAGCATGGCTAGTGAATTAGGAACTGAATTTGTTGTAAAAATGTTGCGGCGTTGTTAATTTATTGTCTTGAATCATTGTTGAAGCTTTGTTCTTCGAATTGATTTGAGTTTGAATGTTTGTACTTTAATTTGGGGGCGACAGCCATGGTTCAAGAGGGAGTTCAACAGCATAATAGTGTAAGAATGATTTGATATGGATTAGGTTAGGTCTAAGGGTGTTTTTATAGGTGTAGCAACTAGTTTAGGCCCTTAGATTAACCCTAGAATCAATCCGGACCTTCAAAACACGTCTCAGGCTTCAAAAATGAGTTCTGGGTCAAAACAGGCCGACCAGGTCGACCTGTAAGGGGGGAGGTTGACACTATGGTCATCCTGGGTGGGTAGGTCGACCCTATGGTCGACCTGAGGAGGGGGGGGTTAGGTCGACCCTATGGTCGACCCCCTGGTCCAGTCCTGCCTGAAAACTACTGAAACTTGTACAGTCCATAACTTCATCATCCGGACTTCGATTTTCGAAAACTCAGACTCTATTTCATGTAAAATTTCGAGACGAACGCAATGGAGTAACCCGTTTCCCCTTGTTCTGACTTTAAAATTTAATTCTGCCTTGATTTCTTGTTTTAACATGTTATAAAAATATGGGTTGTTACATATAATGAAACGTAATATCATATTCATTTTTCTAGTTAACACAAGCATGATATATTTTGTATTGTACTTCATCAAATTCAGGTACTTGGGCCACTTAAAAAAAAGTGAAATAAAAAGCGCGTGTTGAAGGTTCAATTTGTCAAGCATACATAATCGAAGAAGCATCCACATTTTTCAATTACTATTTTGAAGACCATGTTAAACCACTTTTTACTACTGATCATCGTAATGATGATATTATGGATGATTCAGTGGATGTTTCTTTAAATGCCTTCCAGAAACGAGGACGTCCATGTGGTAAATGGAAAGATTGTGGTTTTCAGACTCTTAGGGATTTTTGTTTAGCTAAATCAACAGTGCTTCTTAATTGTGAAGAACTATCAAATCTCATTAGGTACTTAAACACAGTTATTGTTTAATTAATGTTAGTTGTGTTCTAGATTAAATTTTTACCATATTATTATTAATCGTTTAACAGTAAATTCGAAGAAGAAAATCCAACTGTTGCACCTAGTAAAGAATTCGAGCATTGGTTCAAGAAATATGTAAGCATATTCTTTTTTAATCTTTTGCTTAATGTTTACTCTATGTTAATTTGTATTTTATGCATTCAATAGTTTGATGATAATGGAATAACCGATGTTTGTTACAAAAAGCTTGCATTTGGTCCGATGATGAAATATAGAAAATGCCCGGTCATGTACGTGAACGGCTTTAAATTTCATACAGCAGATTTTGGAGCACATAAAACAACCTACAACAGTGGGGTTTGTGTTAAAGGAGGAAACGATGATGATGATTTACATGATTATTATGGCGTATTACTCGAAATAATTGAGCTTACTTACTCGGTGATACCAGATCTTAAAACATTTCTATTCAAATGTGAGTGGTTTGACTGTAGGAAAGATGTGGGAGTGCGACGCATACATAAGGATTATCCACTTATTGAAATAAACCACAAGAGAAAATATCAAGGTTATGATCCATTTGTGTTAGCCACACAAGGAACACAAGTTTATTATGTGCCGTATCCCGCTATGAACAATAGTAAGTCGGATTAGTGGGCTGTCGTTAAACAAAGCCGAGATGGTCATTCAACGCAAACATGATTAGAAGTGACGATCAACCTTATCAATGTGAATTAGATCTCAATGAATTACTGCAAATCATGGAAGAAAACGAGGATGTAGGATCACTTAACAATGAAATATTTGATGGAGTTGAGTTAAACGAAGATGATGTTGAAGTTGAATATAATGTTGAAGTCGAAGATGATTTGGAAGTTGAAGATGATGTTGATGAAGATAATAGGATAAATAATGAGATTGATGATGATAATGTAGATTGGTAACATGTTAAATTGATTTGATTTTTTCATGTATAAATTTGTATGAGTATGAAGATGAATATAACAGTGTAAATGATGAGATTGATGATAATAATATAGATTGATAGCATAACAAATTTATTTTGTTTGTTTTGTTCTTGTACAAATTTATGTGAGTATGAACTTGAAGATTATAAGATTGATGATAGTAATATGGATTGGAAGCATATTAAATTGATATGGGTTGTTTAGTTCATGTCCAATTATATGATTTTCAATTATTGTCTTGTGGTTTGTTATACATATAATTGTCCAATTCATGTTATTTTGATGTTGAATTGTTCTTTTCACATACACTTTATAATTGGTTATTAGGTTTTATGTGCTTGCATGTTTTTAGTTGTTCAATTTAAGTTTTATCAATGGTATGTTTTTTCTTGATACATAGTGATTTATATAGCTAGTATTGAGTTTTTGTAACATATATGTCTACTCGTGGACATCGGAGTCATGGTGTGCGTAGAGCACATAGCACACCATATGTCGATCCTCCTTTTGATGACCGATCACCATCATCAGATCAAAGATCACACTCACTAGATCAGGGGGGTTCACGATCGGAGGGCCATAGTGGATCTCCACTTTCAGACCAGAGGGTCTTATCTCTCATCGATGATCATGTTATCCCTCCATCGACTGGTGGTGCTGCAGGACCATCGACTCATGTGTCTTGGACAAACTCCAGCAGCTCTGTTTCATTGGTCAGCATTTTCAAGATAGGGAATGGGTAAGTAAAATTAGTTCTTCATTATTTATCTGTTTTAAATCCAAATTGTTAACATTTATATCTCCTTTATCAAATTGAACCACACATAGATAAAAAATTGCCTCACTGGTTTTAAAGGTTTTACTTCATGTTTGTATTGCATGTATCCACCAGTTTTTAAATCCCAATTGTTAACATTTATATCTCCTATATCAAATTAAATCATGCATATATCAACCTTTTTACGGCATGTTTATACTGCAAAAGATTTCACAATAAATTGTCTAGCTGATTACATAAAATATAAAACTTTCCAATAACAAAATACATTGTGATGTTGCTATTTGGCAATGCCAAAATGCATTCTCTGGGCATTTAACCCTCATGGAACCTGTAAAAAAGACCGATAGTATGCTACTAACCGAGGATGACAAAACAAAGTACCTACTACAGCCCTATGTTTATTAGCCATTTACATTTTTTCAAAGCGTATTTGTCAAATTTTGACTAGGACTATAAAGTGAGCACAATTAAAATCATCTGCCATATTTGCGTCTTCAAGCGTTGTAATTTTTGAGCTAGTCGATCAATATTCTAGAAATTTTGGCTTTTATTTATTATTTTGTTATTTGAGTTTCAAGCATCAGTAATTTTTGTCTTTGACGTTTCTGGTAAAATGATCAGAGCGCATGTAAATATATGCATTTTTCTCGCATTTTATGTTTGAAATAATTATTATAAGACACGCTACTAACATCTTTATGATTTGAGTCCATATAAGTATGTATTCTTGCACGTTAAATATGTTGCAAATTATACGTTTTATCCTTATACTGATTTCTTGATACAAGACTATATGATACCTTGTACATGCTGCTAGGATATTGCAAAGCTTGTATTCATTCATTTGTTGTATTCTTTAATAAGTTTTGTCTTATGTGTATGCTTGTAATGTTGATAGCTTAAAAGTAAAGCTAGCGTCTATAAATTTAATTGAAGTGCACATATATAACCTCTCTTGAACATGTTCTTAGAATTTCAAATACGGCAGGTGTATGTGCAAATGATTTTATAACAGTGACTCGATATCACGTGGTGTGTATTGAATACTAAAGCCATCAACAAGTTAGAGTGACTCGATATCACTTGGTGTGTCGTGTAATTTTTGAGCTAGTTGTAATTTTCGTATAGTTGGTGGCTTAAAAGCTTTTATGATGACTCTAATTTCTTTAATAACCGTAACAATAATATTGTTTAAGAGTGAAAACATCGGATAGTGCTTTATTAGTGCTATAACATTTCCCACCGATGCCTTAATTTGTTTATAAACTTTTTAACACTGCCGCTGATATGAAATAACATATTAACAAGGGAAGCTATGAGACAGTGAATGAAACTGACAGATCTTTATACTTTCCACATGGTATAAATTTGTTTATGACCTAGCGACAATGATTAGCTACTTTCAATGTAAACGTAGTAATGTTAATGAGTTAATCACTGTTTATTTTTGGATTAATATCAGAAAATGGTAGATATCGGTATTAATGATACAGAAAATTTGATGAATGTTGCTGACGATTGCATGCCATTAATCCATTCAATGCTTGTTCCACCACAATTATGCAGTCCTTTTAACTTGATTAAAAAATTAAAATGAATGTTATTAACATGGTAAAAACATGTGCAGGTATGACTTTAGTTGTAGTGAAACATCTTCGGCCATCCGTGAAGGAATATTAGCACGGGTAAATGATTTTTGGCCCACATTCTCTTCGATTCCTGATTCAGTTAAGAATGTGATGTTCGACGAGTTTCATGTAAAATATATTTTGTTTCTTAAGTAACCTTTTTAAACCTTTTTTTATTATAATGTATTAAAATATAAATACAGAATCGATTTCGATGTAGAGATGATGTTTCACCTGCATTTGTACGAAAGTTGTGGAATGCGAAAGGTAGTTTGAAGTATCGAGATTGGGTATCTCACATGAAAGAAACAAATAAGAAGCCCCAGTGTCTCCCTCAAGAGATATTTAATCAATTCTTGACATATTAGGAGCTTCCAGATGTTCGATTACTTTCAGAGAAAAACGTCGAATGAAGAAGAAAGAATCCAAAATTACATCGTGGTGGTTCGATATCCACTGCGGATTATCGAAATGATTTGGTGTGTGTGTGTTTATTAAATTTATTTAAAATTTGGATTAATTCATAATAAGTTTGTGATAACGTAGATTTTTATTTCTTTCAGTTTGATGAGTATCATAGAGAGCCTACCTCGTGGGAGGTGTATGTTAGGACTCATGACAGGCTCGAGTCAGGGGATAACTCGATCAATGATGGATGGGTTGACAATGCTTCAGCTCAATTTGCAGTATAATTACTCTCTGTGATAGGAAATTTGATATGTACATACATACATACATACGTACAAGTGCTAATAAATATGAACCGTACATTACAGGGAAAGTATGAAGCTAGATTAGATGAGTTGCTTGGTCAAGGCGTTGACATAACATATGATATTGAAGAGGAAGTTTTTACGCTCTTAGCGTTGGCAAACGAAGGGATCGTAGGCCTAACTACGGCAATGCTCCGAAGGTAATTATTTTAACTTCCAGTATGTTCACTTTTTCTGTTTTCATAAAACTGAAAGAAATACTTATGTTGTATGCACCTCATTTTTGAAAGTATGCAAGGTTAATCTGAAATCAGTTTTAAAAAGAGATGGTACCAAATTAGTTGCTTTTTAGCATAAAAACTGCTTGGGAGGATGCTTTTGTCAATTAAATCAATCTTGTACCTCAGTATTCTCTCCATGTAGATACATGTTTTCTATATAGTCCCTGTATCGCTTGGTGCAGTTGATGATGTTGATACATTAGAAGTAGATAATATTTCTCCAACCATGATAGAGTGGTCTTACGATTGCGTAAACAAATTAACCATTCATATTAATTATTCCAGTGCGCAACGGTCGGAACATGCCCTAGTAACCAGCAACATTTGCATGCAAACATGACGTGGGCAGATACATAGAACTTTAAGAAGCACTTTTGTATCAAATTATATATTGTTTAAAAAACGATTACAAGCAAGTTTTTACCAATGTAAATGTTAAATAATCAAGTAGAATTTCATATGGCAGCTTGCCACGGAAAAATATCCAAAAAAAGGATTCATTAAGTTTCATTCCTCATCCGAATAATTGAATTTGGCGGAGTGTGAAGTTAGATCGATTTGCCCACCCCTGTAGCTTCCACTTTTCTTTTTAGTTTTCTCATGCCTGAAATCCTTGTTGAAACATAACAAACACCATTAATTAATTTTACAAGTCCATTGCTCCAGTTGGTAGGGAAACCACGGAGGAAGAGTAGCTTAGTACATAATATCATAACGTGCTTCCTCTGTAACAAATATAATAGCATGTGCGAGAGCAAGGGCGCAGTATGCAGATGTGTTTTTATGCCAGTGCATGCGCTGATTTCAAGAACCTTTTCGAGAAAAACAACTGTGATTAGATTATAACCAACTTAACTTATCCTAATCCAGAAATCCAGTCTTTTCGAATTACCAAAAAATAGAAGAATTTTGAAAGATGAAAGCAGCTAGCTCGTTGGTGTAATATATTACAATGAACTAAGACAACCATGATTCAAAAGTTTGTACCTAAAGCATCCATTAAGATTTAAGAAATTCAGGTAATATTTGGTTTGAAAATTGTATTCTGCGTTTTCATCGTCTACAAGGAATAACCGAAGCGGTTGAAAAACAGTTGATTTAAGAAATGATTTCAAGAAAATGCCTTTTTTGTGTTTTTTTGCTTGCTCGAAAATATCAAAATTCATCTTCTTTTTGCATTGTCAGATTGACTATCCAATTCGTCCAATACCGTACACATATTAAAATGCTGTAACTTTGATAATTTGTTTTACACTGATTTATTCCAAGTTGTTGATAATTTGTTTGACTTCTTTTATACTGTAACTTTTACCATTTATATATTTAGCATACAGACAATACTGTTGATATCAGTTCTTCCTCTCTTGATATTGCATGGTTAATTTTTTTGTACTAGCAAACTAAGTCCTCGTTATAAGTTTATTTTGTTTTCCAACTTATCGTCAGTTTCTTCTCTATTCTGAAGTTTACACTGTTATCTTCTGTCTTTCTTATGAAAATCACTGTTATATTGCAGGTTTTTAGGACTCCTATTCTTCTTTTATTTGCATCCCTCTGATTTTGATATGCATTATAGTACACTGGGACTTTTTGTTATCAAAATTAATGTGTATGAAATAAATTTTGCAAAGTCATGATGCTTCTTCGATTACACCAATTGTGTTATATCATTTGATATTAGGTGATACTTTTTTTCATTACTTTGTGTTGAAAAGAACATATTTTTATTATGCTCGAACCAGCGTAGTTATTATCTTTAGCAGGTTTCAATATTGCAGCTACACAGTTGTACAACTTGCAAGTTTGTTAATCATAACGTTTTTTTTTTCTTTTTTCTTTTTTTCAACGACATCAACTTTACTCATGTAATTGCAAAACTATAAGACAAAACAAAAGAATGTCACACTACCACCACAATAGAAATATCATATGTAAATGATAATATTTATAGTTGCTCATTTAAACACATTTCAAGCAACTGTTCTGCCTCTTTTAAGAATAATTCTGTGAACTGTTTCTGTCCTCTCCTATAAACAATACTTGACCATCTCCTTCTTGTGATTATTCCTTCCTTTTCATCTCTTCCTTCATCGCTGAAGTTATCTTCAAGTTCAGTAACATGACAATTTTAAAACATTCGGGTGTTAGATTCTTGTGTCCCAGAACCTTCTTCAAGCTCAGTCATCTTCATTTGGAGAAGATCTACAAGCAGTTGCAATGCTGCTTTGTCACCACATACTTCCCAAATAGCGGTTTTAATCTCTTTGTCATTTGGCTGCCCTCCACCCTCGGAACCAACAAGCTCTTTAAGTAATGAATAAACCTGGTCGATTACATCTGCTCGCATTGCTATGGTGCGCAAAGCTGTCAAAAACTCCTGAGGAAATACGAGTTTATTCAAATAAGAAGGGACCCTGCGCTGACCACTCCAGCTATAATTACATTGCTGAAAATTTGATCATTCTTTGCTATTTTCATCCACAATCTGATATGAAGCGAAAATTCCATTATCAGCCAAACTTCTAGGTGATAGACATCTTAGCTCAGCATTCTGAATTTCTAAAAGTTCTGCTTTAGTATCTGAAAATGGAAGCTTAGGAATGGCCTCGGCAGGATAATGAGCATGAGAAAATCATCTGAATTATTATCAATACCATGGTTCAAAATTCTGGGTTCCGTTTCCGTTTCGGCCGATGATATTTTTTGAAGTTTCGGTCCCGTTTCGGAAATTCCGGATATTCCGCTAATCCGGTTTGCAAATTCCAACACCTTTTAAAAAATTATATGCACATACTAAAAATAGTATTGTAATTTCTGTTGTATTTTACTATTATATTCATCCAATAATTCTTATTTTATATTAGGTAATTTATTTTAACTATCTTTACTGCAAAGATTTTCAGCAATAAACCTATAAAGTGTAATCAACATAGAGCAGCCCAAAAGCCAGCCCAACAAATAAAACCTGCGAATCCTCTTCTCTACTTCTTCATTCTAAAATCCAAGTCGTTATGCCCTATTGTTCAAAGCTTCAAATGGAAAACTCAAAACAAAAGTTCATTATTGTTTCCAATTAATGACTTGTTAATCGAAATCAAACTCTCTACAGATGTAATTTTGAAGCAGCGACAAAATACAGTTCGATTTTTATGTTACTTTCGCTTTCTCTCTTGTTGTGTCATTTTAAAGTTTATATGGTTTGTTTGCTGTGGTTCTTTCCAATTTTATGTTGATGCTTCGTTATTGTTTTGATTTGAAAACGGCGGAACATAATTTTGGTGGATTTCCGGATCGGGCAACGCCGGATCCGGGCCGGAACGGCCGGAATTCCGACGTACCGGCCGGAATTTAAAACCTTGATCAATACAGAATCCATAAAGATAGAGCAATTCCTCATTTCCCTTATTGCCATAGCTAATGTTAATCTCTTTTCCAATTTCACATGCACCTCTTTCAGAAAGTATAAGATACATGGAATTTGGAATGCCAGTTACTTGACCTTTCGAATCAACCTCCCATGTTGCAGCAGCTTTTAATGCATGGTTGCAAGGACAAGTCCCTCAACCCAAACGATTTCTGCATCTTTTGTTGTAGAGCTGAAACTTCCATTTTTAGTTTTATTTACAACATTAGAAGCCACAATGTCAGTTTTCTTGTCAATTCACCACGTTCTTGGGTTGAAAAATCATCAGGGTTATTGCCATTATTAGTTGAATCATCAGTTTGTCCTTCAGATGTATCAGGAAACGTGCAAGAATGAGAAATGGTATATTTAATGCTCTTGTCCAAAATACGGAATTTACCTCAATTCCCTTAGCCAATGTTGTGAACCTTCCAAATTCCTACAAACCTTCACAAACCCAGCATCTTTAGCGGGTTTAATTACCAGGTCACATAAAAAGTCTTGAAATCCCAAATCCTTGATGCTTTTTGATTTCCCATCTCAATGAAGAAATTCCTTAATTAGTCTCTTCGTCTTATCTTCCTACAATGCTTCCAAGTATTTCTTCTGTTGCACGCTGGCTTTATATAAAGTTATTCCTCTTAGATCAGAAAGTTCAGTTTCAGTGAACCAAAGAGGATTGCCAAAACTTCTTGGAAGCATGTCAAGGTACCTCAAATGCTCGACCGCGAGAAAAAGCATGACTAAGAAACGATCATCAACCTCACCCTCCTGGAACAATTCTCGACATCTGGATCGTAAAAAGGGCCCTGTAAAACCCTCATGGGTGTGATGGCCAAATCAAGTGGAACCACCATTACAACATCGTTGTCCAGCGTGTTTTCATTAGTGTAAATTCTGAAGTCTTTGTGAGGTCCACAGTACTTTATGCTACAACCTCGAAGTTCTTCTCCATTTGCTTGTAACCACTGAATAAACAGTTCGAACTTTGCTTCTGACTCATGAGCGATGGCTGCTTCGAGCTTTGCTTCTGATTCATGAGTGATGGCTGCTTCGAGCTTTGATGGTTGTAGCCATTAGTCAGAAAGGAGGAAAAACTAGGTTGGACAGTATTAGTTTGGAAACGTACGTTTGATGCTGTTAATCATAACTTCATAAAATAAGAAGTTGATGATTAAAAAATAAAAATGCCTAGTGTTTTGTTAAATTATTTGAAAGGGAGGATTATGTTCATGACTATATCAGTGATAGCTGCCCAGTCAAGTTTACTATGTCGTGCACAGATTTGAAGCGTTGTCTTATATGTCTCACGAGTTGAAGTTAATGGACACAACTTAATTTCTTTATAGAAATTTACCGATGCATCATATTCTTTTAAATATAATTGAAAAAAAAATGATGCATCAGTAATGAAGAAACAAAACAATCGATATAACATAGTTGAAGATCTCCACTCAATCCTCTATCCCTAATTCTCATATCTATATCATCGTCTTGCTCCTCAACCCAGAATTCATTTGATGATCCACGTTTTTAGGAACTTGCGCGATGTCCCAGTGCTATTGGAATCCAACAAGACCGACTGAAAGCATTTCCGCCTTCTTACTTGACTGTTTACATTTGATGAGGGTTTGGTATGTTTCTGGCATTGGCTTTTAGGCATTTATCTGCATTGATTGTGATTTTTTAAGCTGTGGCTTATGTTTTTGTTTTTTGAGGTTTGGGGTGATGATTTAAATAGATCTGTTTATTTATCTGGTTTGAGTGGAGGATTCGTTCATTCTTCACTATCTTACGCAAAAAATAATAATAAAAATAAAATAAAATAAAAGATATAACAGGCAAAAGTAAGCCACAGAGTGTTCCAACATAACAAAACATTTAAAATAACTACAATGGAGCATACAAGTCCATGTTATTCATACAAAACATTAGCCACTCATGGAAATAGAACAGACATATCTTTCGTGTTATTCACCATTTAACTTACTGAACATAATATAGGGATGGATGGACATATGCTACTCTACATGTTGTGGCACAAGATTAATGTACTCAACCTGATTATTCTGTTCTCCTTGTACCTGTAGCAACAACCGTCACCCTTTGATATTGTCCGTTGCCCTTAAACCTAAACCATCAACATCGTCATCATCGCCGTTGTATTGTAATATATGGCGACCATCAAATTCTCGGCCGTTGGTGGCATCTAAAGCTGTTGTCATAAAACTTGTTTTCAAACGCAGACCGCTCCATGTATCAACATCTCATGATGTACGGTCTTCGTTTCAGCAGAATTAAAATAATTTTGCACTACGTTGTTATTATTTGTCAGCTTTCAGCAATATGTCAATGCTGTCGTTCTTAGATATTACCAGGCACGCCTTGAATATTCAAAGTCTGGAGCAATCAATTCGGTATCCGTACTTACATAGTACTATTTTGGAGCAAAATGCTTGCAACCATTACGCTTGTCTTGGCTCCGATCTTTCCAATTTTTTCAAAGTTATTTTTCATTCCTCCTTTGAACTTCTACAAGCATTTCCAACACATATTACTATGGAAAATAGCAGTAGACAGTCAAAATAGTTAATTAAATCATGAATACTATCTGATATATTGTTCCCTCTGTTTATTTATTGCTAAACTTGAAGTAACTTGCATTATTTTTATCTAGCACAGAATAATAGACCGAGCTTCTGTTTATAATTACTTCATGTCATCTTCGTACAAATTTAGACAACACTGAAATTAACCAAGAATATCTCAGCCATTTCATTAACTAAACAACATCAAATAATCAGTTATTGCATCAAGAATCATTGAGACAATATTTTACATTACGAATTAACCAATGTAGAGTTTTTATGTAGTTGCGTTGTAAGAGTGTAATGTACACCAAAACCATGAAGACTGGAGAAATGGCATAACTTTCAACGTTCAATAACTAAACAGCGTACGTCGTTTAACTTCAAAAGTTAAATAAATTCAAAATTTTAAATAACAAAAATTTTAAATTATGTAAGACTGTGATAGTTTGAGTCGTCTATAATGCATTTTACCAAACTGTGTAAGGTGGCTTGCATTCCATATAGTAAGAAAGTCCTATTTAGTTTCTCATACATAAAATTTACAAGAAATCAAACATATTTCAAAAAAGAAAAAATGCATAGAAACAAAACATAAAAGTTTATTTTTTGTGTCTTTAATGATACTCACAAATCATTAGGGAAAGGGGAGAACCTAGTGGCATAAAAGAGGAAAAGTGAACAATAGTTGAGATATTGGCATATGTGATATGAAATGAACTAGAAGGCAATTACACAAAGAATTAAACGAAAAAGCGAACACTCATGAGAAAGTTGATGATACGAAGATTAAGAAAGATGGATTGGTAAACGTTTTGAAGATTTTCAAGCATTGTGAATCAGTTTGCAATTTTCAACTACAACAATTTATTGGATCTTGAGTGGACCAAATACAAATACTATGAAGTATATTACAACAATCTCCCTCTTTTCTTTTCTTTTTTCTTAGTTCTTTTCTCTTATTCTAGAAATTCAGTTTTCTTTTTTAGATTGGGGACTGTATGTACATAGAAGTATATTTTGGAGCAATATTTGTTTTTTTATGTATAATAGTTTTGTGACTTGTGAGCATAATTTCCTGGTCAGCCTCTAAGATACTTCTCTTCTTCTTGCTAAGATTTTTTTTGCAATTGGTTTATTGTGGCGCTGATTTTCTGAATTTATTTTGGTTGCAAATTTTCATGCTTTAAATTTTCCGCAGCTGCCAGTATGTTTTGGGAGTGAATAATATTTGTTGTAATGTAGCGTGGGCATTGATAATGTGTTGCAAGTAATGTAAATGCATTGCATAAGAAATCCAGTAATGTTCTGCTCAAGCTTTTGTTGAAATTGTTATTTGGATCGTTTTATTCCAAATAGCGAAAGTGTTATATTACCTTGTTGTACGCATGCAGCAAAGTTCATGCTTGAATTCAGTTTCTGTTTTTAATCATGGAGGCTTATTTTACTCACTAGATTTACGTATTTCAATTTAAATGGTATTGTGAAAAAAGGAAGATGTTACAGACTTGAATAACAATAGGGAAAAAGGCAAATACTGAGAGACACTGGATATACTGAAAATTTTACGTGTCAGTTTGCCAGATATGTGATCATTGCTTGTTTGGTTAGTGGCTTGCAATGGATAGGATTATTATGATTACAATATTGATTTATGTTAATATTTATTGAAATGCAGAGATATAAAGATGCTACCTATAGCATAAGCGAGACTGATGCACAAGAGAGAACTCAGTTGAAGGAAGAACTGAAGCAAACTAAAAACGAGCTGCAAGAACTTAAAAATTCCTTTTCGGAGTTCAAAAATCTAGTGTGTCAGCGCTTAAATGGAGATGCATGCCAAAGTCAAGCGGAGCAATCTTGAGGCTATTCATTTTATGTTACGCATGTGTTTAGCATTTAAGTATGTTATGTATCGTTATTGATATTAGTTAAACTCATGGATGTAGCAACATCGATATTACTGAGTATTGTTGATCATATTTAATGATTATGAAATTGTATTTTGTTGGAGTAATTTATTATTATTGTTGATTATGTTATATATAAGTTTATCATATTGATTTTATGCTGGGTTGAAATATGAGCAGTAAAATATAGTAAATATTTAATATGGCATAGGAAAGGCATATGAGCAGTAATAATATAGAAAATATTTAATATGGCGTAGGAAAGACGTAGAAATTTTTTAATTGTATTTATTGAAGTTGAGTATGTATGGCGTAACTAACGAGTAGGAAATATTTCTTGTAACACTAGCGTAGGGGAGACGAAGGAAATATGGCGTGGAAAAGGCGTACGCAATATGGCGTAGGAAGGACACATGAAAAAATATGGCGTACGAAAGACGTAGAAAAAAGGCATAGCAATGGCGTAGGAAAATTTTAATTGTATTTATTGAAGTTGAGTATGTATGGCGTAACTAAAAAGTAGGAAATATTTACCGAAATATGGCGTCGGAAAGACGCATGAAAAAATATGGCATAGGAAAGGCGTAGAAATAAGGCGTAGCAATGGCGTAGGAAAATTTTAATTATATTTATTGAAGTTGAGTATGTATGGCGTAACTAACGAGTAGGAAATATTTGCTGTAACACCGGCGTAGGAGACTTCGGGTGTTGCGATGGCGTAGGAACTGGGCGGCCACCAAAGGAAATTTGGCGTAGAAAAGGCGTCGGAAATATGGCGTAGGTAAGGCATAGGAAAAAATATGGTGTAGGAAAGGCGTAGGAAACTGTACTACGCATGGAGTCGGAACGGCGTAGGAAATATTTTTGCCACGCTTGAATTTTTGACACTATATTCGGCGTAGGGATGACGTAGGAAATTGTAGTTTCCTACGCCATTCCTTGCCAATTAGGCGTAGGAAAATCAGAAAATTCTTGTAGTGTGTATGGATACTCATACAATTGATTTCTCCTAATTATTTTCTATTAGATTTCTGTATGCATTTTGTTTATTTATTTTTTGGTTAAATAGGTGTCCGATAAGTTTATAGAAGTGTCTTGAAACTAAACAAACATAGGGTACCACATCTAATAAATATATGTCATCTCTTTATTTGCTTCAACAAACAATTAACTAAGCATAATTATTATCTTTCACCGGTATTATGATGAAATATTAAAGGGCAATAGACTACATAACTTTTCAAATAATATTTTAATTGTTAATAAGAAAGATGATAAACTAGGATTCCAGCTATCAATTTCAAAATTTTAAACTGTAAATTTACTCTTATTAGTATTAAATGATTTAGTTGGATCAAACATTGAAAATAAAAATGCACTTATCATAGTGCATAAAATAGTGAAACAATGTGGCGTCTATCTCAATTTAATATTAAGTAATGAATTTACTTTATTTAAATTCCTTAAGAAAATTTCGTACAATGATAATTAGATAACAATTCTCACATATATGTAACAGATTGTAGGTAATTGGATACAAATTATGCTTCTTTTTAGACTAGATATGTTTTTTACATAGCAGGCATGTTAAGTAGATAAGCATAATGTGACGACATAATTGATGAGTTTGCTTCAAAAAATTTAAGGAGGAGTTGTTTTCATTGAATGTATTATTGTCAAATTATGTTTAAGCCTAGATATATTTATATTTTGATTGTTTTGTTATATATCACTCGTGGGGAAAAAGTTACATTGTTGGCTTTGATTTCTTTTCTTTAAGTATGGCAACAAGATTTTTATTTCGCCTAGGGCAACCCAGTGATTCGAATAGGCTTGGGTTATACCTACCGTAATGATTTAAGAGGGTGTGAATTATTGAGCTAATTTATTAGTCGGCTTTTTCTTAGATTCTCTTCCCTTATGTAAATGTTCAGAATGAATGCAAATACATAAGGAAATTCAAGGGTGTCATTCAAGTTCAATATTTGAGTATCATGTTCAATTTCAAATTCTCTAATAAAAATGACAAACTTATAGTTCTTGAATCCATCTCTATCGCCATTGAGGGGAAACCTTTCATATTCTCTCCATAGAGCAATAGAGTTGACAAAGCTAGAGGACATGTTCTTTTTTCTTTGTTTGGGCAACTTTTACACACATCAAATCAGCCGTGCAACACTTGATTGGTTTGAATTGCCTAGCCAGTCTCATAAGCTCAAAATGCTTTGATCTTTGCACGGAGGATGTAACACCCCATGTCCATTAATGTCACTCACTAAAGGTAATGCATTAACTTCCATGGAGTATTATAAGAGTATAGAACAGAATATCACAAGACAGATATATAGATGGTACTTAAGAAAACTCAAAATTTATTAATTGCATTTAGTTTCTTTTATTAATCTTTTTCCTTCGTTTCACTGCATGAACTTATTACATGCAATTTTATTGTCATTATTCAATTTTTCTTTTAAATATATCTATGTATATAATATATATACATATTTCCACATTTTTAATTTCATTAAAAATGCGGGGTGTTACTGAGGACCCTTACGGTTTGTAATGCGCTAGAACCTTGATTTAAATCTTCGCTTCTAAGTTATTATCATCAAAGCTGAAATTTAGACTGACCTAAGGTCTTGTGTGGAATTTGATGTTAGTCAAAAAATAGATATTTACACGATTTTTCAGTCATTTGGTCACATATTAGTTACATATTTTGCAAGGTATGTTTTTGCTTCTTAGTCTCTTACTAAATTTCCTCTTCCTAGATCACTATTGAGGTGGACTCCTAAGACTAGGAATCCAGATCCTTTCATTAATCATGTTATCACTACTCTAATTGTTGAGGTATCTGCTTCGAACAGGGTGATGCCTTCTGATATGAGATATTCCCCTAAGATTGAGGCTTATTACATGTGTGAGAGAAATGACGAACATGAGAGTATGTGTCTCTTCCATCACATAGAGGGTGAGGTCTTACCCTTACCAAGGAGGGTAATAATGGTAAAGTAAACAAGAAATTGTTTTTGGATAATACTTGAGATAAGAAATACATATACAGAGATACCTCCATCAGTTATGTTCCTAACTTTGCTCTTCTTCTTTTTTGGATTTTGTACATGTCATTGGTCCTATCTTAGCCGATGACTGTAATAAATCCTCATTTTCTGAGGAGGTCTAGTCCTGGACATTAGTAATTTAGATGTGTTGCCTAACTTATGTCCTGCATTTTTTATTTTCATTTTCCTTTTAGCTGATGCAACACGTATGCCTCTCATTTTATTGTACTTAGCAAGTGGTTTGACCACTATAAACCATTATAGTTGTTCTATGCATATGTTAAACAGATGTTTTCGTTTTTATGAAAAAAGTGGCATTACTCAATATATAGCCAGTATGCCCTACTAAATAACAACAATAATAATAGAAATAATTTGCAAGTATATAATAATTTATTTTTAATAGGATAAATTGACATGGTTAATATCAAGTTTTACATCTTTTCCCATATTAATTCAGAGTTTGGATTATTTTTAGTTAATCCCAAGTTTGGGAAGTCCCTTCCCATATTGATCCCATTAACCTATTAACTTATTACAGCCGGTGATTGAGTTTAAACTTTTCCAAATCAAATGCATGAATTCATTTCTTCTTTATCCTTCTATGAATTCGACAACTGCCACAGTACCACTATTCCTCTTCTTATTCCAAAAACTTCCTTCTTCTCTTCCCTTTAAATTAAAAGCTCCTCTACCTAACTCGAGTGCACATGCACACCGCCCGTGGTTAACGAATCACCGAAATGAGACGACCATCATCTCTACTTTCATCTCCTCATCACGACCGGACCATCGCCTCATGCTCCCTCGCCTTCGAACAAAATCCGACCAACCTCCTTCACGATGCTTTAGAATGTCGTGGTTGGCCAAAAGGCATCGCACACCAGAGTGTTGGTATAGGCTTCATGAATGTCGCGGTTGGCCAAAAGGAATCTTGTTGCGGTTATTGATTATTAGGTTGGTGGTTGGATTTTGGTAAATCTAGTTGTGTGAGTTTTCTGGAATTTGTTAAATTAATTCCAGAAATCTGGTAAATTGGTTATTGGGTTGGTGGTCGAAGGTGACCCCAATTCATAGTTAACTGAAATCTGGTTGCTTGCGTTATCAGGTAGGGTCGGAGGCCCTAGGGGTTCGTCGTTTCTGGCAAATGGATGTGAGGGACTGATGAAGTTGGCACGGGATTCTAATGGACTCCGGTAGTTTGACGTGGCAGCATCGGCAAAGTAAAGAGGGGAAGCGGTGTCGTGTTTTAATCTGGAGAATGAACGAACTAATCATGGTTTACGGGGTTAATGCATGATTAAGAGGAGATTAAAGGTATAACCGTCCGTAACAAGTTAACAGGTTAATGGGATCAATATTGGGAGGGACCCCCAAACTTGAGATTAACTAAAAATAATCCATATTATGGATTAATATGGGAAGAGACGTAGAACTTTGGATTAATCATGTCAATTTATCCTTTTTAGTATTACACATGTTTAAATAAGAAAAAAAAAATCTTAATTCATAAATTTTTGATTAATGGTGTACATGCACAGTTATTTAACTAACATATACATACATACATACATACATACATACATATATATATATTGAAAATTGGTTCTCTTTATTGCAAAAAACCAATAAAACCTCCTTTATAAGCCTCGTTAAAACCCTGTAATCCCCCTAACCTAAGTGGGTGCCTTACAGGGAAAAAGAGTACTTATAAATTTGGTATGCATCATAAAGAAAGCAACTATAACTATTTGATTATTACAACATTAAAAGGAAAAAAACTGACGGATCTTTAACAAGCTCCATGACCCAACTAGGCCCATCACCCTTCAATCTTCCGCTAGAATTCAAAACACTTTTCGAAGTCAACCAGTATATTTAAGTTCAATACCCCATCTACCCAGTATCAATTCATTTCTCCCATCTCGAGTTGTCTTGCTGCCATTATTGTTTACCAACCACTTAATTTTTATTTCAATTTTCCAGAGACAAACCGTTGAACCCAATCTTCTACCTTGAAAAATCCTAAAATTTCTTTCTTTCCATATGAAATAGATAACATTTATGAAAATATCACACGCCAAGTCCTTCAACTGATCCTTTCTCTTGAATCTATCGTGTATGAGCAAAGCTTCTTCTTTCAGATCCGCAAGATTCAAAGGAAGATCCAATTTTTGCTTTAGAGATAACCAGATAAAAGCTACAAAATCACAAGAGAAAAATAAATGTTGTATAGTCTCGGGATGATTGTTGCAAAGAGGGCACAAAGGATCTGAAATATTGCTATAATGTTGAATTCTATCCTTTGTATTTAATATGCCGAGAATTGCAAGGTAAGCAATAAAAGACATTCTTCTACTACTCTTAGCATGCCATATAACAGAGAATTTTTTTCCTGATGTTCATTATATCATAGATAAACCCATGCATTATGGAATGAAAACTGACCACCTTGACACCATTCGTAGCAATATCGACCTCTATTTGGATAAGTGGAAATCGAATTGATCTCTTCTAACAATTCTCTTGTGGCAGGATGGATTTCAGGTACAAAAACTTCATTTCTGATAATGCTACTTGATCTCTGATCTGCAATGCATATTAAATTCAATCTATCATAGCCAAGCAGATCTACCAAACTCTGACAGTTAATCCAAGGTTCATACCACATATAAGTTTCCTCACCACATTAGCAATAATTTTATTAAACAGCTGTTTAGAATTTGTCCTTAACCTTAGTAGTGATTTCCATGTTGAGGATGCATTATTATCTAGTGCCACTGACCAGAAGTAATCTCTTTTGCAATATCTATTATGTATCCATTTACTCCAAAGGGATGTTGTAACAACTCGGAAAATCAGAACCAATTTAAAATTTTTATTTTGGCTATTTCGGTGAATTTGGAATAGTTAAAATTATTTATTTTATGTAATAACGATTAAAAAATTTATTTAATCGAGGTTAGAACGAATATATTTATTTTGTTTTCAAAAGGGGTTGGAATTAGCTCGGTAGTTTGAAAAGTCAAAGATGAACTTTGACTGAATATACCGGATTCAGAATTTAAAGAATTTTGGTGAAACCAAAAATATCTAAATCTGTTTGTAAATATCTTTCCAACGAATCCTAAAAATTGAGATTTCATAGCGGAAACCAAAAGTTATGGTCAGTTGAATATTCAGAATAGTCGCTATAGAATTATCGATAGCCCGTATAAAAGGCCATTTTTCAAACGACCTCTGTTTTCGACGAAACCACTTTTGTTGGAACCGGAATGTCGAATTATTATTAAATTTTCCAGAATTTTTCGAATTAATATGTGAGTGTGGAAAAGGAAAATGTGTTTTTTTCATTTTAGTTAAATTTAATCGACTGGAAAATAGCCATTTTTCAGACAGTCTCAGAATTCGACAAAATTAATTTTGTTAGGACCGTATCGTCATAACGAAGCCAGAAATAATTTTTCTGGATTTTTCTAAGTCCATATGTGGCCTCGGTGAATTTAAATGTACGTTCGAATTAATTTAATAAATGATTTAAATATTAAATTAAATAATTCAGGCCATAGACAACCGTTTGGGCTAACGGTACCTAGCCCGTTGGATCCAGAACAGGGGTTATTGTCTAGGGCCAACTTCTGCTGGACTGGAAGTGGAACTGATTAGAAGTTATGGTTTTTTTTGTAAAAAGACACTTTAAGTGACCACAACATAATCGAATCTCTTCACCCAAAACTGCAAACATTAGCCAAGTAGTAAACTACCTAGAATTTTATAATTTTTGCAAGTCTATGTGTAATCTATTTCTTATCACTGTATTCCAGCACAACACAGCTTCAACTACATGGCAACTAAGCTTGTCTCCTACATAGCCACCACCCCACTATCTATATACCTGCAAAGAAACAACATAATCTCCATGATAAAACAAACAAGTGCACACACATCAACTTCAACTCTAGCTACCCAGCCGTCACCACCATCTACGATTTAGCAAAATATGTTCCCAAATCAAACTAAACACTCCCTGCTCTATTAAAAAAAATTCACCAACTGACTAACTTCATCTCACCTTTCTGAAATTGTTCGCCCTTGACAAGTCCGACTGCAGCAGCACCTAAGGGGATGAAACACATCCAGTCGCCCTTGACACGTTGAATACAACAAACGGTAGCACCACGCCAGCTGTCCAGTGGATAAATCGAAGATCGTCTCTCGATCTGAATAGCACTGTAGCTCGACTCTGTCCCCCTTCTTCACAACGAATACTTCAACAACATAAAAGTATAACAGAGGCGAGACGGCTATTGTATGGAGGCGAAGCAAGGCGGAAAAAGGATGAAGATGAGGCGGCGGTGAAACGATGAAGGCATAGTGGCAAAACAGAGAGTAATTCAAGATCGCGGGAGGTAGTTTTTTGTGTGGCGGCGATTGAAGACTCAGAGTTAGGGTTTCTCTTTTGAGTTGGGTCTCGTGAGTTTAAGTGGGGTTCGCTGGATTGCCCATTGAAAAGCGCGCCTGCTTGTGGAGGGAAATGAAATTTTCACAGCATATTAAAATCGGGCGTGTGTGTGGTGGGGGGAAACGAAAATTCCAATGTACTGGAAGGGCACATCCTCTTTATGCCCTTTTGAATTGCTTATCTAATAACTAAAAAACAATTTATTACACTAAACAACCAATATAAACGCTTAAATCTAGATTTATTATTGATTATTAGTTATTAGTTATTAACTAGTTATTAATTAACTGTTAACTATTAATTAGGATTATTTCATATTTTAAATTAATTATTAATTAGGATTATTTCATATTAATAATAATTATTATTTACTTTTACTTATTTCTACTTAGTTATAATCGAGTAATAATTATTAAAAGCTTATAATATATATGTTACTAAATATTGATTAATAAGCAGTTAACATTAACTATTAAAAATTAATTACTACTTATAAACTATTAATTATTTAATAATAATTAATAAATATTATCGATTCCTAAGTTTATATTAATCATTAGTTATTATTAAATATTAATATAATTAGTTATTAAAAATAGATATTATAAACATGAAGTTTGTAATAGGCATCTATTACAACTAGCATGTTGTAGTGCTTAATAGTAATTGATATTAATTTGTAAATTTATTATTGAATATGAATTATTCTTAATTGTTAATATTACTATTTATTAAATATTAGTTGTTATTAATATTTAATAGGTATTTAATACAAGAAATAGAAAAAATAGTTCCTAAAAATAAGTTTAAACAACTTTCTAATTTAATTATTAATTATGAGAAATTAATTAGTATATATTAGTTATTACAACAGACAAAAAAGAAAAGTTGTGATATATATGTTTATTACAACAGTGATTTTTCCACAGTTGTAAAAAACATTTATTACAACAGTGCGTTTTGCACAGTTGTAAAAATGCATTTATTACAACTGTGTTTTTTGCACAGTTGTAAAATTAAAGTTGTAATATGGTGTTTTTGTTGTAGTGTAAGTGATCCAAACGAGGAGGACGGTGTGGGCGACGCAAACTGACCGGGGGCATGTGCGTGCATGGGTCGGGTTAAGGGGGCTAAGACGACCGTGACACCTGTAGATATGGTTGTGCACATTGTTACGACGACGGGTTGCCACTTTAGGAAGTGATACCTTCTACTGTGGGGCTAGCACAAGGTATCTATGAGGGTTAGGGAGCCGATCGATCAGGGTAGTCTCTAGGATACATTTGTACGTATACCTAAATCTACCACCTTATAGTTGGAGGGATCATCTCTTTCTGGATATACTAGTAACAGTGCAGAGAAATTATTAGTGAGGCATGTACACCTTTTCTTGCTTACCTTTTCACACCTGCCATTTTTGTAGTGATCTCCTTTATCCACTTTATATGCCTATCATGTTACTTTTATTTATCTACAGGCTAAAAGTGACTAGACTCGCCAGACTTATTGTCTGACCCTTTTTGTTTCTCCTTCTTTCTTCCGTCCCCCCCAAAGGTTCTCAAGGGAGGGAATTCTTAGGCTTAGTCCCGATTCTGCTATCATCTTGCTTGGAGCTTCTAGATGTATTTCTCAAGGTTCTATCTTTGCTACTATGGCTTATGATTTGGGGATTATGCTTTCTTTATTATTGTACTCTGATATTTAAAGTATAAGACAAAAGTTTTAATGATGAACAGAGTTTATGTATTTTCAGACATATGGTGTAACCATGCTTTATGATTAATAAAAGTTGTTTTTATTGCGCTGCAAAAAATTTATATCTGTCTTGTAATGTTTATGTTATGTTTACTAAAACGTTTCACGAAACTTAATGCATTCCCTTTGTGACTGACATTAACGGACGTCGGATGTCACAGTGTCTTTTGAACTATCTCATTTCCTTCTCCAGACTGTTATTTCTGAGTTAGCAGTTGAGTCTTAGTTCCCATTTTTTGCAGAATCTGGCTATATAGCACTTCTGTTTACATTTGTTGCAAATAATGTCCTTTGAGTATCTTCCTGGTCCCTTATCTTCCAATTTCCCCTTTCCTTTTTTCTTCCAACCAGCCTTGTTCTTCCAGTTAGAGTTGAATTTCCTCTTGTTGGGATTGGCCTCACTAGCTCCACTATTGGTTGTTGTTGCCGTAGGCTTTTTCGTCTCCAATGCCTCGTATCGGAGTGCCCTGTCCACTAAGTCAACTAAAGGTACTTTCAAATGACCAACCATCTTCACATGGAAACTCTCTCTTAGCCCAACTACAAACATTTCATTTTTCTTAAGCAAGGCGTTGATCAGTTCAGGACCAAAACAAGAGAGCTCATTAAACTTCTTTTCATACTCGGTGACAGTCATGTTTCCTTGTTTGAGATCCATGAAGTCACACTACATCCTGGTTTTGCCGGTAACAAGCAAGAATTGAGCTTCAAATTCTTCCTTGAATCTATCTCATGAAAAGTCTTCTTCTAAAGCATTGGCTATTTGAGAATCCCACCAAGCAGTTGCTGCCTCTTGAAGTTGCCACGATGCTAGGAGTCTCTTTTGCTCATTAGATAATTTTAGCCCATTGAAGATTTTCTCACAAGTTCACAGCTAATTCTGCATTTCAAGAATGGATTCAGTTCATTTAAAAGATTTTCCTCCTAAGGTAGAAAAATCCTTGCAAGTGGTGGAAAAATTTGATCGAGGTTGTACGAGAGTTACTTCTCCTATAGTCTCAACTCGATTCTAATCGGAAGTACATCCATTGGTTGTGGTAGTACCACTAGCACCTCTTCCACGTCTAGCTCTGGTACTCATTCTTAACTTCTGGATATAATAAAGTGATATTTAACACTTAGCTGTAAGACATTATTATAAGAATAACTTTAGTAGTTACTCGAGTTAATTTGATTGTAGTGGTATAATATTTCAAATATGCTCTCTCAATCTGGGTAATAACCCAAAGCCTAAGTATTCTATACCCTGGCTCTGATACCAACTGTAAAGGCCTGACTTTTGTACACTTTGGAAGTCGAATGTTATTAAGAAATAGAAGAAAGAGATAGAAAATAGAAGAACACAAACATCAGAATCTCTCAGGGGAACTGAATAAAACATAATAACACCCATAATTTATAGATATCATAATACTTATACATCAAAGTTTTACAACATATGAATAATACATTCTTATGGTCTCATGACCTGTCCATTTTACACACCATAATCTAACATAAGGTTGCATACATAAGTACTAGCATGATTGGTATTTTAGAGTACTACCACATTTCTCCATAGATGGTGATTCATAACCTTGATGACTTGACTACTCATACTAAGTACTATGAGTACCCAAGAGTTTAGGGACAAGAAAAATAAACTCTGGGTTAGAGATAAGCCTGGTGTGGGTAAAAAATTTATTTAAAAAAATAGTTGAGAAGATAAGAGAGTCTTATAAACCATGTTGCGTAATAGGATGACTTGTTTAACTTCAGAAATATCATTTTGAAAAGAATGAGTTTCTCATAAGACACGACCACCATATGGTACATGTTTTACCTTACGATAGCCAAATCACTTTTATATCAAATCCAGTGATATTATAATAATGTTTATTAATTCACAAATAAATAGGTATATAGAAGAAAAGCTTGCATCTCACTTTTCGACATAGTTGGTTTACAACTAAATATCTGTATGGCTCGTATTGGAGTTTTTGGATTTCCATTATCACTAGGTATGGGACCACCTTCCGATCAATGTTCTCTAGAGATGAAACACTGGGGTTCAACAAGAACATCTTGCAACCCGGCCACATAGAACCAACCACCATTTTACTTGAGTGTATCGAATATATCATCACCACGGTTGGTAGCTAGTCAACCAAATTCATTCCGAAGCATATAAAAAGGAAAAATTGATTTCTCTAGATCAAGTGATAATATACCCTGATGGGTATGGCCCACTCAGCCCTATTGCCTGCCCGATTTCAGTCATTTCTTGGTGTTAGAGGCTTGAGGATATGATTATCTTTTTGGAATATCACCTCATTATTCACTTTGAATGCCACATTTTCAGATCCGTCAAATCACTAATTGACGTCCACAAAAAAACACTATGGGTGCTAAGCACGAGAAGGTGTCTTCCCCGCCACCAACTTGGTATGTTTAAGGAAATCAATGTACATGATTATTTGGAAATACTCTGTCGGGCATTTGTCCGTATACGTTCGTTCTGGGATTGAATGAAACCAAAGGCACTAACTCTACTACGTCTGTTTTGGAATTACCCTCAGGATTAGTAGCAGTAGCCCATGCTCTTTAATGTTTTCATCTTGACTTCAATTTAAACGAACGCCTAAATCGAATCAAAGTGGTATTTAGATTTTATATTGAGAAAACGATTCCGGTTTCTTTGAATTGTTGAATGTTAATAACATTTAGGGTCAAGTTGTATTTTAGAATAAATACAATTATTTATTCAAAAGTAAATGTCATGACCTGTATATTCAAATTAAATTATTCCTTCAAATCTACTTTTGATTTTAGAACTATGGTCGATAAAAGAGAATAAAAACACGTCAATATTTATTATTCGAGTTAATAATTCAATATAAACTTTTTATATAGTTTTAAATGGTTTGTCTTGGCTCACCGATATTCCTAGTATTTATTATTAAGGCAATAATAAAATGTTTATTTATTATTTATAAAACTTTAATAATATTATTATTTTCATACTACAGTTTCACTTTCATAGTGCACATATGTGCACCATGCATATGCACGCATCCATCTCCGGCGAACTCTACTCTACGACCATTGCAACACAAGTTTTCTTTCCCTCTCTACATCAACATGCAACAGCACCATCAATTCACCACCGAGTCCTTTATTTTCCTCTTCTTTTTCTAATACAAACTTGTTTCTATTTTTGGACTAAATGAGCCCACGTGAAGACCTTGATGCGCGTGCATGGTTCTTGAAGAACCTGACACTTTAAGAAATAGTTTAATGGTTTTTTTTAATAAAGCCCTTGCCACTTCAGCTCACACAATTCATTACTTAGGCAACTTCAGATCCTTAAGTCTCTTCCTGCGTGTATTTCATGCTTCCCCACCTTTTCATGGCTTTGAACCTACCTAGTATTCCCATCTATATATCAACCTGGATGAAAACAATTCGGCTTTTATCATTTTTTCTGTTTGTTTTGTTCCCTTAAATTAAACTGTGCCCATTAATTCACATAAGAACCCATGCGCCTCACCCTTATTACTGCATGCCTTCATGCATATGCATGGCACTCAAATTGGCTAATATCTCAGCCTGTTAGTTTCGTTTTTTTTTCACGTTGTCTGTATTTCACGCAATAGTAGGATTCAACACACTCATCTTTAGCCATACGTGAAGATGTATGCACAAAGTCTGAAACGCCACTACAATTCCATGTACCTACTATCTCAATATATTTTTAGTTTATAATATATACACAACATCAAGTTTATAAATCAAGGTAAAACAACTCTGTTTAAACATGTTTTCTATTTATTTATGCCGAACTATCTAGAATTCCATGCAATGCTCCACTGCTCTCCACGCAACAAGCCTCAGTCCATATATTTGCGAACCTTGTTTACTACATAGAATAACCTTTTAGTTTAGCATATTACTGTGTTTAAGAACCCGGCCTACTCTAATATATTCTAGTTTTAGGTTCATGTATATTTTAGTTAAATGTGCTATTTACCGTAAATCAACAAGCTTAGTAACCATGCTAAAATGAATTCTTAACCAAACTCTACAATGAACTTAAGATGGATGTGCACAAGTTTTCGTTTGATGTCAGGGGTAAAATGGTCTAGGTGAAATGTTATATATATAAAGAAAATCCCAGCAATAGAGAGCAAGTAACTTCCAAGCAAATTAATGGCATCAGCATACATACTCAGTTTCCTCCTTGTAACTTAACAAAACATCCATATCTTTGGTGATATACAAAACTCATATGTATATATAACATACACACATTCAATAATTAACCTTATAAAAACAGAGTAGTAGGGGGTTTACTCACCGTTTGTGTTGTTCTACAACAATACTTTTTCTTATTAGTTTTGATCTGTTAAAGTCTTTCAACAGACCTTTTTTACTTCAGAACTAAGCACTATATATATGCCAAGTTGAATTCAATCGATCCTTAGCAAGAAGGTAAAAGAAAAAAGACAAGTATTAATTGTGATTAGAATGGAATTATTTCAGTTGTACAGTTAATTGGTTGGCTAAAATCTTGCTACTATTTAAGTAGCTTCGCTAGTCTAATAAATTTTGCTAATACTGAGTATGTATAAATTAATATAAAGTGTGCATATGTATTTCCTGATTCGATATGATTTTTTCCAGTTTATCCTTACAGCTACCCTATTCTATCTTTACAGAAAATATCTAGCTGTGTTTATGTTTGTATAGGTGGTTTCTTCCGATGATCCTTAGGACTTTGAGCTAACCTTGATTGGTTAATTGCTTCTACCTATTTAATGTATGCAGGCTTCCAGTTTTTCCTATTGGTGAACTTTGCTTTCATTATAAATGTCTATCCTAAACATTCTGTATGCATTTCATTTTCAGATTCAAATTTTATACTTCTATTTTTACTCTCTACGATTACTTAGATATTTTATTTAATTATGTTTTCCGAGGTGTTATGTTTTGTTTATTTACAGGTTGTATTTTTGGCTCTTTCTGTTTTCTACCTTGCTGTAAAATCTAATCTACTCAAATACATAATGTTCTTTTTATTCTTTTCCTATCTACTTGGCAATCTGCAATCTTATTTTCTTAAAATACACGATGATTTGTCCTCTTTCATCTTAATATCCTGCTGTCTACAGGTTTAGTGTTATTATGATGTTGAGTTCCATTAAATTACTATCACACCAATATTTTTGGTTTTATATGTGAAACAAAAGACAAATCGAATTCCATTTTTACTTTATCTAGCCTGAGCTTATACCTGGACGTGGCTTTGTGTTTTGAGTATTTCAGATTTTATATTTTAATTGGTAAATAACATAAGTTACATTAAGAAATTGAAGTTTAAAATATTTGTCACTTAAAATATATTCATATCTTAACTTATCTAGATGTTATTTATGAGTTGAGATTTATAATCCGTCGTTTACGAAGTCAATCAAAAACCAGGTCGTTAAAGATGGGAACCTTGTGTGTTGCATATCTTTATGTGCATCGACAAGCGAAAGATCACATGTGTTGTATATCTTTATATACATCGATGTTGATCACTTTTGTTGGAGCTCATGTGTTATATATCTTTATATACATCGACGGGAACCTTATGTGTTGTATATCTTTATATACATCAATAAGGAGTTGTCTCATGTGTTGTGTATCTTTATATACATCGATGAGAGATCATATGTGTTGTATATCTTTATATACATCGATGTTGATCATTTTTGTTTGAGATCGTGTGTTGTATATCTTTATATACATCGACGGGAACCTTGTGTGTTGCATATCTTTATGTTCATCGACAAGGGAGAGATCACATGTGGTGTATGTCTTTATATACATTAATGTTGATCACTTTTGTTGGAGCTCGTGTGTTTGTATATCTTTATATACATTGACAGGAACCTTGTATGTTGTATATCTTCAATAAGGAGTTGTCTTATGTGTTGTATATCTTTATATACATCGATGAGAGATTACATGTGTTGTATATCTTTATACACACTGGTGCTAATCATTTTCGTTTGAGCTTGTGTGTTGTACATTTTTATATACATCGACGGGAGCCTTGTGTGTTGCATATCTTTATGTGCATCGACAAGGGAGATATCACATGTGTTGTATATCTTTATATACATCGACGTTGATCGTTTCGGTTGTTCTCATGTGTTGTGTATTTTTATATGCACTCTTGAGAGATCTCGTGTGTTGTATATCTATGTACATCGATGAGAACCTTATGTATTCTATAATGGCTAACAAAATTGCTTTTGGTAGGTGTCAACAGCCTGACCATTATAGACAAAACTGCTTTTGGATGGTGTCAGCGACCTTGTCGTTATGGTCAAATTGCTTTAGGGAGGTGTCAACGACCTTGTTGATGCCACAGGTGTCGGACGAGCTTGTCGAAAGGCAAAAGGTTCTGTGCGATGATTTGCAACTTTGTGGTGAACGAAGTTGCTCATCCCTTCACCAAGTTTAGAACTAAGCAACTTGGTGATTTTTGGTTTGGAATCGGCCATTTCGTTCTTTTTCCTAATTTCGTGTCTATGGATGTCCAAACACTTTTTCTTGAAGAGGGATCATTCTATACACGCCTATTTGCATGCCTTGTTCGTTCGGAGTTTGTGGTAATTTTTAGGAATGAATTTTCCTAATCTCTTTTAGGTCCATATTTTATTTTCCAAAAAGAACCATCCATCTTCGACATCACTTTTCGATGACACATGTTTGTTATATGTTCATCTTTGGATCCGTGTGCTCATTTATGATTAATAGTGGATTTTTGCAATTTGTTTGTAAATACTTAAGTCAGTGGTTATGGTACATTTGGTTAAACTAGCTTACTTACTAACTTAATGTAAAATTTCGCTTTTCATGTTGATCGTTTATGTTCACTTTGGTATTTATGCAATTTGTACGCTCTCACTTATTGTTGTTCGGGCATCTTTCCATATTTAGATTCTTCTAGATCTCTTTGTGTGATTTCTAGAATTTGAGTGATTCGAGTTTTCATTTGAAAAATTATCTCGAATCTTCTTTCAAAAATGATAAGTTATATTTTTCTTAATAATCTTAGTCTCTTTTTTCGGATTTTGAATTCGTGATCTCTGGGCTCTCATAAATTTGGGTTAATTATTGTTCCAGTTTATTTTGTTAACCTTATTGAACCAAGTTTTCGAGATCATAACCTGACTGGTTCGACCTCGTTCTTCTTCGTAACATTCTTGTAAATTTAAAAACCATATTTTTTCAAGTTTTATGAAATTATTTCAACTTCTACCATCTTATCATGTTTACATGATTTAGAAGTTGTTCGTGAAATATTAGAAGACGTGCTAATATTTCAAATTTGAGATTTTTGGGGTTTATTGGAAACTTAAAAGTTCCGCTTTAATTATTTTTAAAATATTAAATTACATGCTAATATTTTCTATTTAGGGTGTATAACCTAGATTTTTATTTCATGATCTTGTTTCCCAAACGAGATCGCTTATCCTTTTAGATTTAAGGAAATTCTTTTAAGCTAGTATACTTTTGAGGAAATTCTAAGTGATTTTAACTCCAAGTTAGAATCTATGAAATAATTAAAATGTGAATTTTAGAGTTAATCTATTTTTATATGTGTATCTTGTTGATGCGTGGTTGTTATTAATATTGAGTTTTTCCTTAAGTAATTGCGCGGATGCAATTTCGTTAAGGGGGAAGTCTGCAACAACACGCATATTTAACGATGATATATTTAAATATAACGTCATTAATCGTGTGTATGTCCAAAAAGTCACATTTTGCATATGGACGAATTTGGTCTCGAAACCACTTCCGTTGAGTTCAAAATGTCGTTTATGTGATTGATAACTATAAATATTGATATGTTTAGAGTTTGCGAAATTTGGCACTTTGATTGGAGTTTGGGTTAGCCCACTTACTTAACAATCCTCATCAGCCCACTCTCCCTCATTCTCTTCCTCTCTTCCTCTCTTCAAGACATAAGTAAAAAATGGAGGAAAAGATGGGAAATAGAAATTCCTAAGCTAGGTTTTGCAATTAGAAGTTCAATTCTTGAGGAAATCAAGTGTAGAAACTTGGGTAAGCTTCTCCGTCTTCCTTTCCATCTTCTCCAACTCCATTCCTCTTTGATTTCATATGATTTCCTAAATCTAATTCCTAGGAAATCCATTTATATGAGGTTAGGTTGCAGATTAGCAAGCTATATTGGAAAAGAGGTTGATTTAGCAAAGCTTTGGATTGATTTCTTGCTTGCAACAACCAAAAGTGAGTTCTTTTAGAACTCACATCTACGCCTCAAGCTTTAGGCTTGTATAGTGTGCCTACGGCATGTTTGAATTGTGTATATGTTGTGGTATCCATTTAGTTAGTTGCTTACTTTGTTGATTTCCTTGTGTTTTGAGTAATGGAAATCCTATTATATTCTATGTTTGGATTATGCATGCTTTAAGTTATGTTCGTGTGTGCAAACCGCCCTTATAGTTTCCCTTAAGCATTGTCAAACCAATAAGTTCTAGCTTGGATTGTATTTGATTGCATTGGTTAAAGAATTCATTCGTCTTGGAATTTATAATCAAAATCAATGCAATCTCATGTATACATATTCATGCATCTGAATTTGGGTGTTATAAGTTGTTCTGGCATGCCTTGGATGCTTCATTTTTGCATAGGAAACATTATAGGCCTTTGGGAATTTGCCGATATCATTTTGAGCATGTTAACTATGCAAAATTGTGCCCAGACCCAAATTTAGACGTCTGAATATTTTAGATCAGATGTCTGACCTACTACAAATAACTATAAAACAAGAAAGAGCACAATTCAGAAGTCTAAATTTTTAATTCAGACGTTTGAATTGCAATTCAGAAGTCTGAATTTTCCAATTCAGACGTCTAAATCTCAAACAGAGACATATGTCTCTAGAAACCCAGTTCAGACATCTGATTCATATTTTTCTGATGTTGACCGGTGGAGACCACGGTCAACACCGGTGGAGACCACGGTCAACTGATTAGTTCCATTTGAGCTCATTCCCGACCGAGTTTCAGGCCATTTCACCTTTTTTGTGACTTTTCAGTTTCTCTAGTTCATAGATTTATGCATTTTGATTTCATGAACTTTCGATTTATTCATGGTAAACGATACTACAATCGATGGTCGTGAGATTTTGTTTACGTTATTAAAATTTGAATTCAGAGTTCGGGCATCATTTCGATCGCTATTACACGAGATTTTCCACTTTAGAATTATGTAAAAGGGTTTTAAATTATTAGTAGACACCAAATCTTTTACTAAATGATTTCTAACTCCGCTTCATTGTATGAAGTTATTTTCCAAATTGGTTTCTAATCCGACTTCATTGCATGAAGATATTTTATAAATTGATTCACAGATCTACTAGTATATATTTTATAAATCTTTTTCTCGTTCGTATGAAAAATCTAATTAAAAGCTTTAGTAAAAACAAGCACTATGACCCCTCATGTTTGCTTTGATGGTTAATTCTTGGACTCGTTTAATTGAACACTGTGGCAATGATCGTTTCGTATTTCTAGTGGAATAAACAACTTGTTCATAAATATTCGAGTAGAGCAAGTGGTTATGGGACATGTAGCTTGGGTCTTGTATTTACTAGCTTGGCGTATTTTACACTATACTTGAACAATTTTGACTATATTTATGATCTTCGGATCATCCTGAGGATCTTTGGATAATTCTGACCTTTGGGTCATTCTAATGATCTTTAGATCATCCTTAGAAACTTCGTTTCATTGATTTTATCGATGATCTTCGGATCATCCTACGGGGTCACGACCCATGGTCTTCAGACCATCATAGGAGCTTTGGCTCAACACTATGGCTAGCTTCCTTGAGATCGCATCTCACCTTTTATATTGAGTTGGTCGAGTCTTCGGACTCCCATATTGAATTGGTTGAGTCTTTGGACTCCGATGTCAAGTTGATGAGTCTTCGGACTCCTGTGTTGAGTTTGGTTTTCCCCTCTTAGGGATCTTCTGGATTTCTGATTTATCGGTTATCTAAAATCTGAGTTATCTATTTAGTGAGGACTTGATGGGTGACATTATTTCTTGCGAGTAGCCATGTTTTGATATCGTGTTATCTATTTTGCGTTGACTTGATGAGAGACATCATTTCTCATAATTAGCTATATATTTAGAGAGTGACATTCTTTTTATAGCTCCGAGATTTTCTTTGACATATTTTATGGACATTTCCAAGACTTCACATTTGCTTGTGATCATTGTTGTTATTGCTCCTATGTCATTATGAGTTTATATCTCTATTCTTATTTCGGTTTATTATGATGGTTACAACGACTGATCCATTTATTATTTATTTTCTTATAAATGATACTCGGGTCAGACCGAGTATTGCAGGTGCTTCTCCTTGATCGTAGCATGGATTAGCTCCTCCTTTTGGCTAACTGCACCTGTTTTATTAGTTTTATCTTTCATGTATTTGAGATAGCGACTCTTACGTGTACATATTCTTTTGTGTTGTACATATATCTATTATTTTATGATATAGTGGATTTTACGCGAGCACTTATATTATGACTACCACTTCTATAGTATTATTCATATCTATTTCCGCTTTAGTGATATGAATATCAGTGTTCTGACTCTAATTTTATTGTTATGTATTTTATATTGATTTGGAATTATATATAACCACTATGTAATAGATTTGAACTTGAATTAGATATGTCGGATTTCCTCATGAAATTTCAAAAAGTATGACATATCCGTTATGTTTAACACTCATTCAAAACTAATATACAAATAGTCGCTCCTCAACAACTTTATTCTTCGGGTTATTTGACACCATTGCTTGCAATGGCCTTGGTTAACTTGAGTATAGAGGTGGGGCATTACAGGTGAAAAATGACACAAACGAAAATATCTCCCTCTTTATAAGCAAACCTCCTTAGGTCATTTATCATTTTACCCCTACCCTACCATCACTCATTTGAGCTCACATTAGTGTCCCTGCCATTTTCTAATGTTCCAACATGTTTTACACTAATGTAACGTATTTGTGCTTGTGTCTCATTTTTCTAATTATATTCTTTTATCAAACATAACATCATATGCTTCTTTAATATATTTACGCTTAATCATATTCTTAATCAAGCTTAAGTTAATAAAATACATACACATATAAGCGTGTGTGTGTTCACTCTAAGGAACAAAACTACATTTCAAGTAAATTTTAGATGATAGAAAATCATAAATTGGATAAACTAATTCCAGTTAGATTTTCGATTTTCTTTCGACTAAATATTTTTGTAAAGCTCATCAGAAATAATTTAACCATCATTATTTATTACTAAAAAAGGGTTTATTTTAGTTATTCTAACCAATGTTTAAATATTTAAATTTAACTAAATATTGACAAACTAGGTGATAAAACACCAGGTCATTACATATATTCTAATATTTATACATGGATATATCAAACCAAGTATATATGATTGCACGTGCATATACATACACATGTTTATATGATACATACACATATATGTTTGTTTGTTTGTGTTTGTATATAAAATAATTACATGAAATGAAATCTTATTTATAAATTTTAATAAAATACTAAATTTATTTAAAAGTGAATTTAATATCTTATAAATTAAGTTTGACAATATAGGCACAGTAAAGATCCAAAAATGTAAATTTTTTTATTTACCATATTACTTTGATGTGGTTTTACCAAAATCCAATAAATAATTGTCGTTTTAGACTAAAATGCCATTCTATTCATACACTAATAATCTCCAATATACACCAAAAAATAATAAATTATTATACATCATTATTTATATGTGTACACTATCTCTTTGAAAAGATTACCTTTGTTTTCCTCTCCATCATGTTCCTACTTTAAAATCTAAAGTTTCATACATGGAACAGGGAATTCATATCACACTAAATTAAGTTCAAATTCAATAAAATGAACTCTATTTTCTTGCGCTAATAGCATAACTTCTTTAATTAAAAAATTAAATCTTTATTTCAATAAAATCAACATTAATCCCAGAAAAAATAATAAAAATTCTAAACATAGAGAAGTCAGTTGTTAAAGATGTTCTAATTGATATCTTAGGTTTCGTAATCAGAATTCGTAACTTCTGTTAGGTGTGGTTCGCATTATATGAGAGTGGGTGCATAAACTGAATTCGCAATTAGTCACATATCATAGGATATCTTAAACAAGATGAGGTATATATATGAGATTTGTGGCGTGTAATAACATGGGACTCCTTTTCTTATAATTAAATGCTGACATGAACATATGTGTGCTCTAGAGGTGTAGGGATACTCAATCATGACGCTGGCACCAAGAGGGATTCATTCAGCAGTTTATAGTGCCTTTATGCTGAATGGAATGCACGCATATGAAGATGGTTTTGGATGTCGAAAAAATTTCGACATGGTATTAGAGCCAAATTCGAGGGGACCAACGTGATGCAGCATTGGCCTACGTTTTCTCTAATATATAGCTTGAGCTCCGGATTCTCATTAAGATGGTGTTATGTGTTACATCATGATCTGGCCCAACCGTTGAAAAGGACAATCTTTGTAGATAGCTTGGCGAAACTACTTAAAGGTAATAGCGATCTGAGCCGAACCGCTGGAGGTGTTTGCTATCTTTCCAAGTGTTTGAGGACTTTATATAACTTTAATTTCAGTTGAGAAATTCTCGCCAAGAGGGAGATCTGTTAAGTGTGGCTTGCATTATATGAGAGTGAGCGCGTAAACTGGTTTTGCAATTAGTTTCACATCGTAGGATATCATAAACAAGATGGAGTATATATATGAGATTTGTGGCATGTAGCAATAAGGGATTACTTTTGTTACACTTAAATGCTGTGTAACGTCCCGCCTTTTTGTCCACTTCAAATTGGTGGTTAAACCAACTTAAAATGCTCAAAGCGACGGATCGTTATTTAGCTTACAGAGTATAAAAGTAGAATCAACACAGAATAAATAAATTTCATAACCTTGAACAGCAAAACACACTTTATTATTTAACTAGATTTTTTTTTGATACAATATTTTCCCTACAGCGGTTTTAAATGAAAATTTGAATACAAGAAAATATTACTGTTTTAAAACATCAGAGTGCGCCGTCTTCTAGAATCCCCCGCTTCACCAATCTTCGAATCCTAAGTTGTGATATTTAAAATCTGCATTGCTCGGGTCTGACCCGAGCGTTCCATGCAAAAACATAAAACACCCGAGTCAGGATTAAATCATAGTTCACATAAATTAACTTCAATATAAACTAAAATATGGCAATTAATCTTAACATCACTATATATCGCATGTGTGGAATCTGTCCAGAATCAGGTATAATATCTATGCTCATCCATTTTTATTCTAGGGGCAAATGGTCATGGAAGCCTGCATGTACATGCGTGCACAGGTACACATGTGCACTGCCCCAGCATTCCATGACCACCAAATAACAAGTGCAATGAAGTTTATGAAGGGTGCGTAGGTATACAGCAAAACAGGATAGCAAAAATTACACAAGACTCTACACACCAAAGACACATGTATTCCAATAAAGCATAGATAGGAGAGGAGCAGAATTATAGACATTCAATGCATGCAACAAGTTAAGTACAAATGTATATCAACTAGTGATTTTCAGTAATTTGTTTGATTGCTAGCATTCCAAGTACCGAAAGTCAGACAACTTGGAGTTAGATGAAACAATTTCATCTATTTTTTTTCTTTTTTTCAGTGAGGTCAGGAACAATGCAGGTAGCTTATATTATTTCTAGGTAACCGTTAAATGCTTGAGATTCATATGAACACACACACACACCCATGTAGTCACAGCATACATCTCTGCACAGTCATGAACATATGCAGTCACAACTTATATATATATATATATATGTTTATGAATAAAATGTTAGTCTCATGTATAAATACATAAGTGCATGCATACTTCAGCAAGGCAAAATGGTCAGAGTTACATGTTTAGTCATGATTTAAAGGAAGTAGCATGTATTTAAGTAGCCACGATCAGGTGCCCAAATAAGTAGAAATGCAATTTTGTCTATGAGCTAAGGTACCCAGGTTGTAAAACAAAATACAAGTCCTGATGTCTAAGTGCCAACATTTCAGATCTGTGCTCAGTTCATGGTTCAAATTCGTAAAAGAAACACAAACAGGAGACATAAATGGCGATTAACTAAATGCATGACTGTATGTATACACATATATGAGCGTATGTACATATATATGGATAGCTTTGTATTAGTATGCCATTCGCACAAAGGAAAGCATCTCAATACAAATGATTAATAAGGTAAGTAGCATGGATATGAAGCTAGGCAAACAGTGCAAAACATATTTGAACATATAACTGAACCAAGAAGGTAGCATATCAATGTCAACTAGAGCAGCTACACAATTTAGAAGTTGCAGCACCTTATTTTATTTGAATAATTTGGGTTAACTCCATTAGAGCCGCAACATGTATATCTCAAAGTGAAATCATAGTTTAAAACATTTAGGGAATTCAAATGTCTGTAGTAAATGACTGATACTGTCAACCATAGTCTGGTCCCTGGTTAATGCAATAAAGTCTTATAACAGTTGACAACAATCCTTTCAGTTAAGACCCAAATCTTATGCAACATACAATTTTGACCAAATAGCAGAATATCAATTTCCATTTAATTAACCTATGTATATATAAACTTGTTACAGTTGGTATCATATAACTTTAAAACAATACAGTGGTGTGTCTTGGAACCATCTGAGTAGCAGGAAACTGTTACCTATCTCTTAATTCTTTTCCAAATTTCAAGAGTAATGTGACTGGGTTTAAAGGAAACATCCTACTTTCAGATGTTCAAGATAGGAATCCACTGCCACTTATATGCTTATTATGAACATAAATATATAGCCTCAAATACCCCACATAAATTATCCAGTTTAAAGTGAAATTGAAGACTGATTTGGGGAAACCCAAAAAGAAATGCAGATTAAACAACAAGAAATCAAGGAAAAGGGATATGAAGGCATAATTCAATACATATGCATACACATCTTCACTAATGTTTACTGTGCATATAACCATATACATCCAAGTGTAATTTTCACACATATAAAATATGTGTGTGCGCCTCTGAGTTCATATTTCAGCAACCAGGATGGAACCGACTATACAGGGTCAAAACAATATCAAACTTCTCGGTTCGACGGAAATTGCACATATACGTATGCCGCCATATGTATATACATATAAGAGGATGTGTATATATACACATATACATTTTTGGCCTCCACATATATGCACAAATTCAGTTATATCGGCACAATACACAAGTGCAATCATATTTCGGCAGGGATGAACAATAGCAAACAGTTAAGGTAAACAAATTTCATTTTCCAGGAAACAGCCAAGTAGCAAGAACCAAATTTAACCTGACTCAATAATTAATCGTGAGCGATGCTCACCTGCAGTTGCGAAATAGCGGACAGAGGCAACAATTAGTGCGACGGCGGAAGAGATCGAGGCAGCAATTCCTACAGTAGCAGTGGTGGCCTGGATGAATCACAGCCGCGATAGAACTGCCATGGAGCAGCAACGTGGGTCGTCACGGTGGTGGCTGCATCTAGCGTCGATGATGGCAATTGCTTCGAAAAGAATGGATTTTCAACTTTAAACAACAATCTTGGTTAGGGTTCGATTTTGGGCCGAGGAGAGTGGCTTGATAGCTGCGATAGGCAGCGGCCTCCTTCAGTCTCCGATGGCAGTGCCTTTAACAGCGAGCGCTTGGTGGAGGCTCATCGTTTTGGGGAGGTGTAAAACTCGATTTGAAGGACTAGGTGGCCTGCGATTTAGGGGAAATCATTGATTTGGGAACCGAGGCTTTGGCCATTGAAAAAAAATGAAATAGAACGATTGATTTTTTTGCTTTGTGAAATTTGGAGGATTAGGGTTGTATTTATAACAAAGGAACCGTGGCATCCAAGACAACGTGGGGAGCACGGAATCAGATTGTGTGTGCGACAAGGAACCATTTTATTTAATTTATATTTAATGATTTTTCTTTTCTTTTCTTTCTACCGCTATTTTCAACTTTTTACTTTTGTATTACCACAAACAGACTTCAAACGTAACGAAATTTGACATGCTGCTACCTTTTTACATCCTTAATTCAATAAAGTTTGTTTGGTTGAATTCTGATTTTGTTTGCATAGTGTTTTTATTTTTATTTTCTAATCATTTATCAGTTCGCCGATTTTTATTTTGTTTGCCCACAAAATGATTTTATTCGATTTAACTTTGAAACGTTAAATTAATTTCTTTATACATACTAATACATACACATCTAAGAAAAATTTCGATATATTTTAGCAAATAATTTTTCAAATGTTAACAAGGTTTATTTTCTAAATTCAACCATTTCTATTTTCCAGTCGTATTTCAATCCGATCAAATCCAATTCAGATATTCAACAATATATATTTAATTCTCAACCAACCATACTGAATTGAATTCAATTTATACATAAAACCATATATTCGATTTTATATTTTCTAACTCAAGTACCAATATAAAATTGGTCATTAGTAATTGAATCTCAAACTAATCCCCACATTTCAGTAGTCGAAATTTCTGGGTCGTTACAGTCTTCCCCCCTTTAAAACTTTTCGTCCTCGAAAAGGAGAGACCGTTAGAGTTATATCAATGTATACTTCAAATTCCATATTAGTATGAATTTTCTTCCATTCATAACTAATTTAAAATCCGTATTTAAGTCAACAATCTTCCTTGTTAATCCATCATATTCAGCTTACTCGGAAAATCAAATTTTCTTTCAGAATTAATCTCTTCTTAAATCTCAATTTCTACATAAGTTGGATTTACGCATCCCGATTTATTTCAAATTCCTTTACAAATTCATCTGTCAATATTTAGTATTCATCATTTCACTTATTCCTTACAACCTCAGTTCAACCAATTCAATTCACTCAAAAAATTTCAAACACTCATTTGATGAGTCTAAATAACATCTCCTCTTCAAATTGACACTTTATAAATTGAAAGCTTGATAATTTCCAAAATATGAAATCCTTTATAACCTTTATACAAAAAATATCTGTATTCTTATTCTTAACTTAATTAAATTAGAGTCTAATCTCAAATTATTTATTTGAAAATATTTGATAACTCGAAGTCTAACAAGTCTATTGTAGTTCTCACAGATGTTAGCCATACACTGGCCAGGCGCACGACTAAAATCTTCAAGTACTGAATATCCTTGCTTAAACTCCCAGTGAAAATATTTCAAAAATTCTTCTTTTAAAAACAGATACGGAAAGTACCAATGTGATATTGATATGTTGATTGTTCATGAATCGCAGATACACAATGGTTTCGTCTGGATCCCCCAAAAAACATCCGTATCCATAGGAAATCACTTCCCTGCGAATTTCGTCATGGACAGATCAACGAAAGACAATATAAGAGTCAAAAGACAATCTGAGGTCATTGAGCATTAGTTGCTCTATCTCAGGATCACGAAGTCAAATCATCAAATGAATTTAACTCAGCTCATAAGGACCAATCAAGTTACAGAGACAAATCAAGTCACGAAGACTAACAGCTGCATCAAACAGGTGGCTCACTATCACTAAGATATCTCAAATACTGTGGACCGCAGGTACACAATGGTTACGCCTGGGTCCCCCAGGGAACATCCGTACCCGTAAGCTTTCACAGCTCGCGGATTACGCCCTTACAATTCGACTGTAGATCGCAACAGTCACAATGGTCACACTTGGTTCCCCCAAGAAACATCCGTCTGCCGTAGGCTATCTGCAGCCCTGCGAATTTCGCTACACGGTCGAATTCCAACGACTCTAGATCGCAGCGATCACAATGGTTACGCCTGATTCCCTCAGGAAACATCCGACCGCCGTAGGCTATCTGCAGCCCTGCGAATTACGCTAGCAGTCGTGCTCAATGGCAACTCATGAGTTTTATGTCCGGACAACCTACCGCCACCAGCAGCACTGCAGATTGCGCTATCTGCAGCCCTTTTACATAAGCTCGAAATTCAAAGAAGAAGGATGGTACTTCCCTTATCTTGACTTGAAAACATACAATACTTTATTTCATAAATCATACTTGCGTCCTTTCACACAAGATTTTCCTCTCAAATCATATTTCAAACACTTCGTCTTATATAAATTTTGTTATATAAGATCTCACTTCAAATCGATTACCTTCTAATTCAGTAGTTTTTAAATTCGCCGAATTCTTATATATTTTCCATATAAGTTTCGAAAACTTCTATTTCCAATATTCAAAATCAAATATCCTCACATTTCTATTTCAATTCAAAATCTTGGGTTTGATCTCTTAATCAATTCAGAAATTTGACATCCTTTCAAACCCAAATCTACCAATCTATTGGTTATAACCCAAATTTTCTTTCAAATTTCTAATTATAAAATTCATCACTTCATTAACATCTTTATTCGCTCAAAATTTTCGAATTTTTCTTCTTATCACAAATTTTTCCTTCACGCCTTATCACTTTTTCACATTCATACTTCGACCGTCAATTAGTAAGCGAACAACTCCCTAAGTATCAACCCCGAAGGCCGAAACCAACATCAGATCAACACTCGGGAAATTATTCACTTAACTAACCTCCAGTCACTTTCTAAATGCCTTAATTCCATTTCTAATTCTTTATTAAATCATCGCTCACGAAATTTTCGACTTCGAATTACAATTCCATTTCTCTTACATTCTGTCGCCCTTTCATTTTCAATGTGCGGCTCTTTGTTGTTCAGTTCTCATTATTCTGATTTGTCAAAACCCGTTAACTTCTCACAATCTTTGAAAAACAATTCATATTCATTTTCTATAATTCTAGAAAATCTCCTATTACCATTAGAAAACAATTCCATATTTTTGCAGATCTTTAATAGAAATATACTTTATTCTCAGGGGGGAATATTTCTAAATTCGTTACTTGAATTAAAACAGATATTAAATAAAACACTACTATTTTCACTTAACTACTTACACTCATTTACTTCACTTAACCACTCTTGCTGTCGAATTATTTCTCCGTCAACAATGAAGTCAATCAAGTTGGGGTACGATTACCTCTCAGACCTTAACTGAACAACATTAATAACTTTGAAACAGATAAGTTCGCAACTTCGAAACTTTCATTCTCATAACTTTCAAATTCAAATTAAAATTTTACTTTTTCTTTTCTAACGAAAATCGTTGATTGTAACAATCATTCATGCCTCGAAATATTTAACTTTAAAATATACTTTATTCATTGAATACATAATTAATTACTTATATATTAAATTTAAAATGGAAAATAAATAATATTTTTCTGAACTCGACATAATCGTCTCCCATAAATAACTTCTTTTCAAATAATCTATTATTCAATACCATATTCCGAACTTCGGAAAATATTCTGAACTTCAGAACAATCTCACCGTACTGGTTAACTTCATCACCTCCATCTCCAATTTCAATCGCAACATATTCGTTTTCAAATGTTATTTACTTCTAAAAAAAGTAAATATTTCCTTTATCAAAATCTAGACTCGTCACATCCAATTAGCTTTCATTTCACTTGAACCTCGATTCAAATCTTTATTCATATTTTGCTCCATTTACAACTCTCGTTCATACTTCGCTTCTTGATAATTAATTAACAAGTTTGTACCTCACTATCGAATCCATGTATTCGATTATACTAATTATAAATTATCTTGCCAATAAACTTCGACACAATTGAATTATAATTATACCCTTTTCAATTTTATTATTTTATATTCCGAATTCAAAATAAAATTCATCGTCTCATTTCCGAAACGATTTCCAATTTCCTCTCCTCGATCAAATTCTTATCTGAAATTTTATTCCAATAAATTTCAATTATCTTTGATCGCTAAAAACACACAATTAATTCAGCGATTCTATTATACTTATCTTCCTTAAATGTCGTTCGATGATAGGTTCGAGATTCAAATACAAAGGAATCTTATCGAAGAATAATTCTTGCAAACCTGGATTCGAAGACTTCCGAAGACTGGGGATTCCGGAAAAAATTTAAATCTCAAAATAAATTTTTGTTTCCGCTGTATTATTTCCAAAATACTAAATTTCGAAATATATAATATTTCCAAAATATTTTTCCATTCAAAATTTATTTAAAAATTGTTTACACTTTTCAAAAATTACATTTTGAAATCTTTTTATTTTTAAAATCCGCTTTTCCAGTGTCGATTCTATTTCAAACTCGATAAGCTACGTTTTGATTAAACCAAAGCTCTGATACCACTGTAACGTCCCGCCTTTTTGTCCACTTCAAATCGGTGGTTAAACCAACTTAAAATGCTCAAAGCGACGGATCGTTATTTAGCTTACAGAGTATAAAAGTAGAATCAACACAGAATAAATAAATTTCATAACCTTGAACAGCAAAACACACTTTATTATTTAACTAGATTTTTTTTTTGATACAATATTTTCCCTACAGCGGTTTTAAATGAAAATTTGAATACAAGAAAATATTACTGTTTCAAAACATCAGAGTGCGCCGTCTTCTAGAATCCCCCGCTTCACCAATCTTCGAATCCTAAGTTGTGATATTTAAAATCTGCATTGCTCGGGTCTGACCCGAGCGTTCCATGCAAAAACATAAAACACCCGAGTCAGGATTAAATCATAGTTCACGTAAATTAACTTCAATATAAACTAAAATATGGCAATTAATCTTAACATCACTATATATCGCATGTGTGGTATCTGTCCAGAATCAGGTATAATATCTATGCTCATCCATTTTTATTCTAGGGGCAAATGGTCATGGAAGCCTGCATGTACATGCGTGCACAGGTACACATGTGCACTGCCCCAGCATTCCATGACCACCAAATAACAAGTGCAATGAAGTTTATGAAGGGTGCGTAGGTATACAGCAAAACAGGATAGCAAAAATTACACAAGACTCTACACACCAAAGACACATGTATTCCAATAAAGCATAGATAGGAGAGGAGCAGAATTATAGACATTCAATGCATGCAACAAGTTAAGTACAAATGTATATCAACTAGTGATTTTCAGTAATTTGTTTGATTGCTAGCATTCCAAGTACCGAAAGTCAGACAACTTGGAGTTAGATGAAACAATTTCATCTATTTTTTTTCTTTTTTTCAGTGAGGTCAGGAACAATGCAGGTAGCTTATATTATTTCTAGGTAACCGTTAAATGCTTGAGATTCATATGAACACACACACACACCCATGTAGTCACAGCATACATCTCTGCACAGTCATGAACATATGCAGTCACAACTTATATATATATATATATATATATATATATATATATATGTGTGTGTGTGTGTGTGTGTGTGTGTGTGTGTTTATGAATAAAATGTTAGTCTCATGTATAAATACATAAGTGCATGCATACTTCAGCAAGGCAAAATGGTCAGAGTTACATGTTTAGTCATGATTTAAAGGAAGTAGCATGTATTTAAGTAGCCACGATCAGGTGCCCAAATAAGTAGAAATGCAATTTTGTCTATGAGCTAAGGTACCCAGGTTGTAAAACAAAATACAAGTCCTGATGTCTAAGTGCCAACATTTCAGATCTGTGCTCAGTTCATGGTTCAAATTCGTAAAAGAAACACAAACAGGAGACATAAATGGCGATTAACTAAATGCATGACTGTATGTATACACATATATGAGCGTATGTACATATATATGGATAGCTTTGTATTAGTATGCCATTCGCACAAAGGAAAGCATCTCAATACAAATGATTAATAAGGTAAGTAGCATGGATATGAAGCTAGGCAAACAGTGCAAAACATATTTGAACATATAACTGAACCAAGAAGGTAGCATATCAATGTCAACTAGAGCAGCTACACAATTTAGAAGTTGCAGCACCTTATTTTATTTGAATAATTTGAGTTAACTCCATTAGAGCCGCAACATGTATATCTCAAAGTGAAATCATAGTTTAAAACATTTAGGGAATTCAAATGTCTGTAGTAAATGACTGATACTGTCAACCATAGTCTGGTCCCTGGTTAATGCAATAAAGTCTTATAACAGTTGACAACAATCCTTTCAGTTAAGACCCAAATCTTATGCAACATACAATTTTGACCAAATAGCAGAATATCAATTTCCATTTAATTAACCTATGCATATATAAACTTGTTACAGTTGGTATCATATAACTTTAAAACAATACAGTGGTGTGTCTTGGAACCATCTGAGTAGCAGGAAACTGTTACCTATCTCTTAATTCTTTTCCAAATTTCAAGAGTAATGTGACTGGGTTTAAAGGAAACATCCTACTTTTAGATGTTCAAGATAGGAATCCACTGCCACTTATATGCTTAATATGAACATAAATATATAGCCTCAAATACCCCACATAAATTATCCAGTTTAAAGTGAAATTGAAGACTGATTTGGGGAAACCCAAAAAGAAATGCAGATTAAACAACAAGAAATCAAGGAAAAGGGATATGAAGGCATAATTCAATACATATGCATATACATCTTCACTAATGTTTACTGTGCATATAACCATATACATCCAAGTGTAATTTTCACACATATAAAATATGTGTGTACGCCTCTGAGTTCATATTTCAGCAACCATGATGGAACCGACTATACAGGGTCAAAACAATATCAAACTTCTCGGTTCGACGGAATTTGCACATATACGTATGCCGCCATATGTATATACATATAAGAGGATGTGTATATATACACATATACATTTTTGGCCTCGACATATACGCACAAATTCAGTTATATCGGCACAATACACAAGTGCAATCATATTTCGGCAGGGATGAACAATAGCAAACAGTTAAGGTAAACAAATTTCATTTTCCAGGAAACAGCCAAGTAGCAAGAACCAAATTTAATACCAAATTTAGTCTACTATTGAAGTTAATAAACCTGACTCAATAATTAATCGTGAGCGATGCTCACCTGCAGTTGCGAAACAGCGAACAGAGGCAACAATTAGTGCGACGGCGGAAGAGATCGAGGCAGCAATTCCTACAGTAGCAGTGGTGGCCTGGAAGAATCACAGCCGCGATAGAACTGCCATGGAGCAGCAACGTGGGTCGTTACGGTGGTGGCTGCATCTAGCATTGATGATGGCAATTGCTTCGAAAAGAATGGATTTTCAACTTTAAACAACAATCTTGGTTAGGGTTCGATTTTGGGCCGAGGAGAGTGGCTTGATAGCTGCGATAGGCAGCGGCCTCCTTCAGTCTCCGATGGCAGTGCCTTTAACAGCGAGCGCTTGGTGGAGGCTCATCGTTTTGGGGAGGTGTAAAACTCGATTTGAAGGACTAGGTGGCCTGCGATTTAGGGGAAATCATTGATTTGGGAACCGAGGCTTTGGCCATTGAAAAAAAATGAAATAGAACGATTGATTTTTTTGCTTTGTGAAATTTGGAGGATTAGGGTTGTATTTATAACAAAGGAACCGTGGCATCCAAGACAACGTGGGGAGCACGGAATCAGATTGTGTGTGCGACAAGGAACCATTTTATTTAATTTATATTTAATGATTTTTCTTTTCTTTTCTTTCTACCGCTATTTTCAACTTTTTACTTTTGTATTACCACAAACAGACTTCAAACGTAACGAAATTTGACATGCTGCTACCTTTTTACATCCTTAATTCAATAAAGTTTGTTTGGTTGAATTCTGATTTTGTTTGCATAGTGTTTTTATTTTTATTTCTAATCATTTATCAGTTCGCCGATTTTTATTTTGTTTGCCCACAAAATGATTTTATTCGATTCCAACTTTGAAACGTTAAATTAATTTCTTTATATATACTAATACATACACATCTAAGAAAAAATTTCGATATATTTTAGCAAATAAATTTTCAAATGTTAACAAGGTTTATTTTCTAAATTCAACCATTTCTATTTTCCAGTCGTATTTCAATCCGATCAAATCCAATTCAGATATTCAACAATATATATTTAATTCTCAACCAACCATACTGAATTGAATTCAATTTATACATAAAACCATATATTCGATTTTAAATTTTCTAACTCAAGTACCAATATAAAATTGGTCATTAGTAATTGAATCTCAAACTAATCCCCACATTTCAGTAGTCGAAATTTCTGGGTCGTTACATGCTGCCATGAACATATGTATGTTATAAGGGAATGTGGGGATATTCAATCATGATGCTCACACCAAAAGGGTTTCGTTCAACAGTTTGTAGTACCTTTATGTTGAACGAAGTACACGCACATGAAGACGCTTTGGGATGTCGAAAAAATTTCAATAACTTCTTCGTAAAAAATATATACTTGATCATGTCAATAATTTTAATGTTTAAATTTTATGGGTTACAAGACAAAATTAATTGAGAAAAAGGATAATTTACTAACAGATTTTCCTAGTAAAATGGCATTCTGTGTTAAGTGATTTTGATGTACGAACAAAATTTTCCTAAACTAAATAGCTTGGAAAATGGGTGAGAGACACAAAGGCCAAAAAATGCAATGAAGGAATGAAGAGTTATGAGGATAAGAGCAAGAAGAGCTCATTTTAATTTTGGTGAAAAAGTATGATGGAAAGGGCAGTTTGAATTCTTCCAATTCATTGATAAACAAGAAAAAAGGAACATATGATTAGTTATAGTGTTGATTTATACAAGTAAAGTTTGACAATTGATTTCCAGTTGTATGTATAACAATTGTGTAGTTGCCCTAGCATTTCAGCTTTATGGCGGGTAAACGGTTGCAATGAATTTATAGTCTTCCCAAGGTTGTAATGGTAATGATAAATTTATTATTATCAGACTGACGCGCGACAAATGAGAATCACATCAGAGTGGTTTAGTATACAAATGTCATTGGTATGATAACATTAAATTTATCATTATTAATGGTAAACATAGCAGTAAAGAAATGTCAAAATCCATGAAAACGGTAAATTTAACACCTATATTATTATTTTTTTACTATTTTAATTAATTTTAATCATAATTATTTTGAAAGTTTGATATACTTTTAGCATAATCACCAATTGGCTTTATTAACTTCAAATTTAAGACAACCAAAATCATCATTTCATACAGTTGTAAATAACATAAGATGAACAAGGGAAAATTTCTAGGTTGACTAAAATAAATAAAAATATTCATATAAGCATTAATAGAGTTAAAACTAGTATTATAATATTTTTTTCCATCATTATCAAATTTTTAACACCACAAAATTTTAATAGCTTTACATAACGAAAAATGTGGAATTGTCATTCAATGATTTACCGATTCATACATGTACCAGCGAACACTTTACCAATGTGAATATTAAAGTAGCAATATCCATTTTTAACTTACTAATAAGAAAATTTGCAATAATATTTTTCTCTGTTCTCCTCTGCTTAACTCGATCTTGTTTCAGTGTATTCTTCTACTTTACCCTTTCTGCTGGGTTCTAGGGTTATCTCATGGGAATCGATGGTGGAATTTATGAATTACATGGGTCTTTCCTCCGACCATGCCCTAATCTAGCATCGATCTCACAGTGATTTAATTTTTTCTTTGGATCCAGGGATTGTGGCTATTAAGAGTGCTCGAACTCTATTCGAACCAACTTGTTGGCGACTTTTGCTGTGATTTCGAAGCAATGATTTTTCATTGTGGAAGGTTGTTTCCTGGAAGTGGCCCCTGTTTTCTCGAATGGGTTGGCGCTTGCTCCTCTTAGCTTGCACCCGGTCGGATTCAGACATGTGCCAGGCTTGGCCTCACTCTCTTACGATTTTATTGGTTTGGGTTTGGGTAAGGAGGATTTCATTAACTCCTTCAACCATAATTTGGTGTTTCGCGAGAAATGCCACTTCGGTGGTTGTCTGCCTGTAGGGGATTTCTTTGTGGGTGATGTTGTTTCGGTTGTCTCGGAAAACGATGGGGTGGAAGTAGGTCGATTAGGGGAAGAAGTCAAGGAAGGGGAAGTCACTCCCCCATCCACTTCTTGCCGCGTCGACTACCTCCGATCTTCCCCCATTGTAGCAACCCGCATTTTTAGCTGTTGAACAATTTATTTATTTAATTATTAAATATCGATTTATCGATATCGAGAACGTGAATAAAATAATATTGAATATTTAATAAATAATTATAATATAATAATATATTATAATGTCAAAATAGTCGGAAATAGTGAAATTCACAATATCTTGTGAATTGAATAACATACGAGATTTGGTGGAGTTTCGATTTGAAATATAATAACGATTTTATTGAATCAACGACAGTTGAACGTATAGTTTATATTATATTTATAAACGTGCTCGAAATGGCGCTGCAGTTCGTAAATTGGCGATTCGAACTTCAACTGAATGTACAGGATTCGTTTTAAGCCGGATTTCTGTGAAACAAGAAACGTGTGGAGCTGGTGGAGTATATTTTTCTAATGGAAGAGAAAAATCTGGATTTCGTTGTGTAGATTTTGATTTACGTCCAAATCAAATTTCAGAAAAGTCGCTGTAGAATTCCTTTATAATTTGCAACGCTTTATATACGTTATAAAAGAGATTTTTCGATATAAACTAAATATCTATAAATCTAAAATCTGAAATATCAAACTGTAAATTCTGATATGATATTCTGGAGCTATACGATATCATATGTGAAGATATACGATAATATTAATTTATTAATATTTAATTTAATTTAATTTAAATATATTTATATATTTAAATGGGTCATCCAAAGCTTTAAAAATAGTTAGTTTTGCAAACGGAGTCGGAATTCGACGAAACCAGTTTTGTTGGATCCGCAATGTCAAATAGTTGTCAGATTTCCAGTTTTGTGATTTTTAGAGTCACTGTGTGGTCGTACGGATTTTTAGAGTGTAAAACCACTACAACAAAAACACCATATTACAACTTTAATTTTACAACGGTGGTAAAAGCACCGTTGTAATAAATGGGTTTTTACAACGGTGGTAAAAGCACCGTTGTAATAAATGATTTTTTACAACGGTGGTAAAAACACCGTTGTAATAAATGGTTTTTTACAACTGTCAGTTCCCTAAAGTTGTAATAAACATATTTTCAACAACTTTTTACTTTGTTAGTTGTAATAGATGCCCATTACAAACTTCATGTTTATAATATCTATATTTAATAACCAATTATATTAATATTTAATAATAACTAATAATTAATAATAAACTTAGGAATCAATAATATTTATTAATTATTAATAAATAATTACTATTTAATAACTAGTAATTTATTTTTAATAGTTAATGTATGTTAACTGCTTATTAATATCAATAATTAGTAACATACATTATCAGCTTTTAATAATTATTAATCGATTATATCTAAGTTGAAATAAGTAAAAGTTAAATAATAACTATTATTAATAAGTAATATTTGATTTGGTAACTCTTTTTCTAATATAACTAATATATACTAATTAATTGCTGATAATTAATAGTTAAATTAGAAATTTGTTTATACTTATTTTTAGTAACTCTTTTTTCTATTTCTTGTATTAGAGACCTATTAAATATTAATAACAACTTCTATTTAATAATTAGTAATATTAACATTTAAGAATAATTCATGTTCAATAATAAATTTACAAATTAATACCAATTACTATTAATTACTATTCGATTAGATAAAAACCGCTTAATTGATGATTAATAAATAAATAAATAAATCATTTGTGATATGTACGTGATGAATATGGGAAATTGTGCATGATTAAAATGGTGAATAAACACAAACATTTGTTTGTATATTGTGTATGTGACATAGAAAATTTGTTTGTGTTATGATTTGGGGCTTAAGTGTTATAAGGGTTAATATTAAATCTAAGGGCAAAACGGGTATTGGCAATGGTGAAACCCTAGCCGTATGAATCAAACTAAATAAAAGAAAATAGGCCGTCGGTTTCCATTTCATTCTCTCGTTCTTAAAAAAAAAAACTTTAGGAAAAATGGCGAAAGCCCTAGAAACAAAATTGGGGAAAATCAGCAATTGATCATCTCGCACCAAAGCGATGGTCGATACGTGAAGGAGACGGGTTCTGGTGGTGATGCAACAACGGATCTTCCTTCCACCGACCAGCAAAGCTCCGACCCCTTCACTGTAGCTCCTGGTGGCGTCACTGGTCGAAGCCAATCCTTCGCGCCTCCTTCCAGCTTGCGCGATCGAAGTCATCTCCGTCCTCCATCGCAAGCTTCTCTTTCCAATTCGAAACCTGGAACTGAAAGTAAATAAAAAATAAAAAGGGAGAAGGAGGAAGCCGTGACCCCAACCGCCCCTTGACCACCGTCCGTCGCTGTCTAGTCAAGTCACTATCTTTTGGGCTCCAACACCCAATCCGTCGCTCCTGCTTCATTTCCAGCGCTGCGTCTCTATTTAAGGTAAGCATAGCTTACGATTAAATTTATTTCAAGGATCCACTTCACAATTTCATGATTTAGAATTGTTTAGGTTGTGGTTGTTATCATTTGGTTGATTGCTATATATGTGTAATTTCAGTCATTAATCATTGAGTTTTGGCCTTGTCAATATGTTGTTTACATACGTATATCCTACTGTGTATAATAAGTTGAACTTTGACATTTAACATTGGTGGGTATAGTTGATTTTGCATTCACTTGTCCACTGTTTGCCCATTTGCTGTTGCATAACCCGGACGGTGTATCGGTACCCACTTTGAGTTGCAAATGATCTCATCGAATTTGTTGTTAACGCCATATAGTGTTGTATGGTTCTCCTTGTTGTCCATTTGGGTCATATTTGCTTTGTTCTCTTAGTTACAGGACAGCAAACCCGGTAAATAAGAGGCTTGTGAATATTATTTGCTTATTCGATATGTAATGTTTGCATGCATTTAACCTTTGGGTCACCTTATATATATGTATGCTTTCACCTTTTACCACCATATTGAATGCATAACTTCTACATTTGTATGCTAAGTGCTTGGTAACATAGAGTTGAAACTATGTCAAAATGGGAAGTGCTTTAATAAATCAGTAGAGTAATGCTTGAAAACTGTCTAAGTAATGGAAAGGAACATTTTTGTTGTACTGTAGGATAGTATTGCAATTTGCAGGGACACAGTTCGCACAGATATTATTCAATGCAAGTGTTTATTTGTATTATTAGGATATTTTGACTTAGTAATAGTGAACATATATTCCACTGGAAATTGGCATGCAATGGTTGTGGAATTTAGAGATCATTTTTGTTGTTGCAAAGTATAGGATTGACAGTCAGTATTCATTCTCATAAATCATCTATGTTAGTTAAGAATAACAGTCATATAATTTATGTTGAGTCAAAAACATGTTGTCTGACATACATTTTGTATAATGAGTTGAGTAGTTTACTTATGCTTGTCTTATTCCTCTGGAAACTTAAGTTTATGCACATTTATGGTATGTGTATACATTGGCAATTGTACATTTTATACCTAGTACTGTTTTGGTTGATCATCTTGCTTATAGTCCTTATTAGCTTCTCATGCTTATGTAGAATTGCTTCTGGCCTGCATGCTTGACATGTAGCATACTGAAATTACACTAGTCAAGTATGGTTTTTACATATGTATTATACTTGACCTTGTTATGTTCATGACAGTTTAGCCGTGCATGATGGTATAATAATGCATGATTGTTTATAATATATAACTGAACGTGATTTTTGCTCATGTGAGTATGGTGTTTTGTTAGCTTGCCGCGGCAAAGCTTTGCACTGCTATTTACAGTGCAAAGCTTTGCTGCGGCAAAGCTTTGCACACTGTGCAAAGCTTTGCCAAAGCTTTGCTGTGCAAAGCTTTGCCAAAGCTTTGCTGTACAAAGCTTTGCTGTAGCAAATCTTTGCACTGCAAGTAGCAGTGCAAAGCTTTGCGGCAGCAAGCTTTGCACTGCAAAGCTTTGCCGCGGCAAAGTGATTGCACTGCATAGCTTTGCCACGGCAAAGCTTTTCAGTGCATTGTATATAACAAAATGAATCATCCAACGTTACATGCATTGTATATAATGGTCAGGTTATTTACGTATATAATGGTTTGAATGCATTGTATTAGCTGTTTATTTTGTGCACTCACATTTTTCCAATTTTTGTTACATGCATAAATCTATACTGCATCACTAACAGTTTGATAATTTCTTTCTTAGGAATGGATATTAAGGAGAAAAAGGAGCACAAGGAGATTAACAGGAGCAGAAGAAAGTTAGAACTGTTATAAAGTCTTTGTATCTTCAGTTTTGTCAATGTATTATGTAAAAAAAATGATGAGTTTGAAATTAATAATATATTGTTTTGGTTCATGGTTTAAGTTTGTTTGATATTTTCATTTTTGTAGATAATATGTTCTGCAATGAATTCTTTTATTAGTAATATGTATATAATTTGTGGATATATTACAATTGTAAAATATAAAAATTGTAATAAAATGTAAAAATTAAAACAACAACGGTGCATAACTGTTGTAATAAACTTATTACAACGGTGGAAAAAAGTTGTAAAATATACATATTACAACGGTCTTGCAACAGTGCAGAAAAGTTGTAAAAGATATTAGGCTATTACAACTTCTTAAGACACGACGGTTTGCCCACCGTTGTAAAAACCCTATTACAACGGTGTTCCACCGTTGTAATAGGGTCATTTTGTTGTAGTGAACAGTCAGTATTTTGACGGTTAAAAATACACTGTGTGAGCATACGAAGTCGGAATTTGATGAAACCTATTCTGTTGGGACCGTAATATCAAACTCTAGCAGTAGGTCCAGTTTCGTGATTTTTAGGTATCGTGTGTGATCACACGGATTTTTAGAAGGGCTAAAATGAAAATAAAATATTAAAATATAATTAAAAAAATATCTAGATATTTTATGAGCCTATAAATACACCTCTTAACTCTCCTAAACCTAAATTTTTCATTCCTCAGAAGTCAAACAACATTCCGCCGTATGTTTTTGCTCTTCACAGTAAAACTTCCACCTTTGTAAAATCAAATGAAATCCATACAAAATCCTGTAAAATGTTATACACATATATTCGAACTCCTGTCCTCTTTTTCTTCATCCCCGTGTAGTTTTCGAGGGGTGCGATGCTGTTTTTGGTTGCTCGAAATTTGAGCAGTAAATTAGGGTTCAGGAATTGAGAGAATACGAGGCATCGATCTGAATTTGAGTGCTGTATCGGGACTCGGCGGGTCGAAGGGAGCTTGTAAGCTCAGTTTTGGCGTGTTCGGTGATCCAAGATGTCGCGAGCTGTAGTATACAGCGTGGGATGGTTCTTCGACCGAATTCCGAGAAGAACGATCGAGTCCCTCAAAGTGTGGATGGACTGGTGGAGCTCACGACGAGATGATCCATGGTGTCATTGGTTTGGATTATCGTGCGGTGAAGAGGGAGTTGTGGTGATTAGAAGATGCGGTCATGGCCTTGGTAAATGAAACGAGGAGCACAGCAGGTTACGGGATATTTTGGGGGAGAAGGTTTTAACGGGTACGGGCTTATAAGGGTGGAGGTGGGCCAAATGATAGTGGTAAAGCCCGATTGAAGTTTAAGCTTTAGTTTTAATTTAATTTAAAATTTGTATAAACTTGTTAAATTGATATCTCTCTCCTACGTTATCAGTTTCATAAACCGTAAGTTGCGTTGGGACCGTATGGACGAGAGCTTCACAATGAAGCTGACTGGAAGTGGATTCGAGCTCGTTACAATTTATGGAGAAATAAATTGTCCGTCGAAATCAAATAACAGTTTATCGTTCTTTAACGATGAACTGCAAATGTGAGTAAATCTCACCAACTCTGAACAGTTTATAATTTCATGTTGTATCTTTAGAACTGTTAGAAATTTATCTGATTTACTGTGTGTTGATTGTTTGATTGAACTGCTAGTCAGTTTGTTAAATTTCTATATTGATTCTGTTTAATAGAATATATCATATGGAACTGAAAGTGATGTTATCTATATTGTCTAACATCTGTGATGCAGGGGAACAGGTTGGAGGAATCCGACTGGATTCCTCAACAGTTATTTTATTGTTTTTCATATATTTTGATATATGATGTGAATTATAACCTGTTGTTGATTGTGTGTGTATGGACGATATTAAACATCGTGATTTGATATGATTGAATACCATGACATACCAAAATGTTGATAACGGGATTTTCAAAGTGATATTGAAAATAGAATATTTATAAAATGGAAAATTTATAAATAAGAGATATTTATAAATTTAAATATTTATAAATAAGGAATATTTATAAATTGGGATATTTATAAATAGGAGATATTTCAAAAAGGAAAATAAATTCCAAACATTTCTTTTTGAATGGAAAGGCCTGTGTGGCGAGTTTGGGGATTTTCCCGATGCTCCCGTTACAAAGGAGGTTATGGCGAATTTTCCCGAAAATTCAAGGAGTTAGAATATTTCAAGAATAAATTTGAAAAGGAAATATTTGTAAACCATTTACAAATAGAATTGGAAAGGGAACATTATAAAAAGGAAATCATTTTTAAAGTGTAGAACCGTTATTTAAAAGTAAATCTTTTCAAATGAATAAAACGTTGTTAAAAAGGAAATCGTTATAAAGTGAATAAAGTAAATCAAATATGGTATTCGAAGTTAGTAAATCGAATATGGTATTCGAAGTTAGTAAATCGAATATGGTATTCGAAGTTAGTAAATCGAATATGGTATTCGAAGTTAGTAAATCGAATATGGTATTCGAAGTTAGTTAATCGAATATAGACATTCGAAAGGAGAAATCGAATTTGGTATTCGAAGTTAGTTAATCGAATATAGACATTCGAAAGGAGAAATCGAATATGGTATTCGAAGTTAGTAAATCGAATATGGTATTCGAAGTTAGTAAATCGAATATGGTTTTCGAAGTTAGTAAATCGAATATGGTATTCGAAGTTAGTAAATCGAATATGGTATTCGAAGTTAGTTAATCGAATATGGTATTCGAAGTTAGTTAATCGAATATGGTATTCAAAAGTTAGTTAATCGAATATGGTATTCGAGAGCGGTTAGTCAAGTCGAGTTAGTCAAATAGAGTTAACCAGTTAGAGTTAATCAGTTAGAGTTAACCAGTTGGAGTAATTAGTAAGAGTTAATCGATTAGAGTTAAAACGAACTAGAGTTAATCAAATATAGTTATTTGAGAAAGAGTTAGTCAAACATAGTATTCATGGTAAGTTGCCATCTTGTACGACTGCTAGCGTAATTCGCAGGGCTGTAAATAGTCTACGGTGGTCGGATGTTTCCTGAGGGAGTCAGGCGTAACCATTGTGATCGCTGCGATCTAGAGTCAAGCGAATGGAGTTTAATCGAGTATTAGTTATTCGATAGGAGTTAATCGAGTTGATCGAGTTGAGAAATAAGTTAAGTTAAATAAGTTGAGTTGATCGGGTGGTTCGACCAAGTTAGTCGAGCCTAGTTAATCGAATCGAATTGGTCGAACCAAGTAAGCCGAGTTAAGTTAGTCAAGTTAGTCGAGCCTAGTTAATCGAATCGAATTGGTTGAACCAAGTAAGTCGAGTTAGTCGAGTCAAGTTAAGCTAGTCGAGTTAAGTCCGTCGAGTTAAATTTATCGATGTTAGTTTCATCGAATGGAGTTATCGATGTTAGTTTCATCGAAGTGAGATTTTCAAATATGAGATATCTGAAAAGGAAGAGTTATCGAATATTAGTTATTTGAAGAGAGATTTTCGAATATCATTTATTCGAGAAGAAGTTAATCGAATATAGGTTATTCGAAGAAGAGTTAATCAGATAGAGATTTCTCGAAGAGAGTTAATCGACAAATTCGATTATATCGAATTCGGGAAAATACTTATACTTTCCAGTGTCTAAATAGAGATTTATTTATTTATAAATAAATAAGTGTTAGGTTAATTATTCACTAATAGGAATAGAAGTTATAATTAAAGTTAGATAATTCGAAAGTAGGGATTATAACGTTATCGTTATAACCAATGTTTTAAATATAGAAGTGGACTAGTAAAATTGAATCCGAGAAAGGCGTAAAGAAGTTGTTAAAGATTAAAAGATAAACTTTGACCATTTCGAAGTTATAACGTTGTTCAGTTAAGGTCTGAGAGGTAATTATACCCCAACTTGAGTGACTTCCTTCTTAACTAAGAAATGGTAAGGTTTGATCGTAAAGGAGTTTTGGAAATGTTTTCCAAACGAGAATCAGAAATGTTTTCTGATAAAAGAAAATAAGAATTTAGAATATAGGGAAACAGGAGATAAGTAAATAAATGAACTAAAGAGATTAATGTTAAATGATGTTTGTTCGATATAATTTCCATCTGGGAATAATATCGTTGTTTGCACACTTGTTTTTCTTTGATGGTTAAATCACAGACTATTGAAGTTTTGACCATTTTAACGTTGTTAATATGGAGAGACCGGTTGGATTTTTATCCAAAGAACCACTCTGTATTGGCATAAGCGTCGCGAATCATATATGCCAAAGATAATTGAAGACGGAGTAAAATGCAAGGGCTATCCTGTTTACAGAATAGTGCCTTCGGTTTGTCCAGTCCCAGGACAACTTGTATGGACGAAGGTCTGACAGAGTATATCCAATGGATCGCGTAAGTTGATCTGTTCAAACGTATTCACGTTTGGTGGCGGAGGAATTCGTTTCTCTAAGCTGTATACCCGTGTTATTTTTGGATAAATCAATTTGTGATTTGGCGGGTATGACGATGTGACATTTAAGTAAATGAAGATGGATGTCTGACAGAGTATTTCCAGAAAGGTCACGTACATTGATTTCTTCAACTGTACCAAGAGTGGAAGCGGAGAAGGAAACTTCTTTTAGCTGACACGTAATGTACTGTTGTAGATGTCAATTAGTGATTTTCGATGGACCTAACAATGTGGCATTTGAAGTGAATCTGATGTGATGATAAAGCGTAGCTTCTAGCCTCATCAACCGGTAAATGACAGAAATCGGGCAGGCAGCATGGCTAAGTCGGTCGCACCGAAGTAGGGTGTATAATCACCTATCTAGAGAATATTCATTTGTTTCTTAAATCTATCAATGTTGTCCCATATATATACGGGAACGGTTGCTGATCCCAACCGTTGGTGATGTACATTCGATACACTCAAGCGAAATGAGTGGTCGGTCATGTGTGGCTGAGTTGCAAGATGTTCTTGTTGAACTCCAGTGTATCGTTCCTAGAGTACACCGATCGGAAGGTGGTTCCATACCTTTTCATAGTTGGAAATCCAATCATCCAATACGTGCTTGCGATTTTGATTGTATACTATATATGTAGTAACGTGAGATGCAAGCGTTTCTGCTAGATTGATATTTATTTGTACTTAGACATTATTATAATATCAGAATGATATTGCTTTGAAAAGTTATTTGGATTCTCATAAGGGAAAAACCCGTTCCGTATTCACGGCGTGGTCTTATGAGATATCATATACCTGTTTAAATGATTTGAGTTTATTCACACCAGTCACATGACTGACTCGGAGTTTATTTTGTTTTCCCTAAACTCTTGGGTGCCTAAATTTGTACGGGCAGCCAAGTAGTCAGGATTTACAGGTATATTTGAAGAGCTTGGAGCAGGAGGCTTCAGCAGTCGATAGCTATTATTTATTCCGCTGTGATGTTATATGTTGTACTCTGAAATGGTATGTATATACAGTTATAATTTTGTATTTCAAAAGTTATGCTATATTTTATTCGTTCCGCTGTGAGATTCGTGTTACTCTGATGATGTTGTATGTTCTTCTTCTTCTTCTATTCTAAGTTTCTATCTTATCTATTCTCACCCTCTGTCTTCTTTCTATTAGTTTCTTAAATTTCCAGTGTAATTTGGAGTTGGACTTGTGTTATTTAGTCAGCTCAAATTCCCCCGGATTTTCGGGTTACTACAGTTGGTATCAGAGCATTGGTTTAGTTATTACCTTGGCTCTGTGGCGTGATTCAGTAGAGATGGGATTAGTAATATCCTAGACTGAGTTTGAGTGTATATATACGAGTGAACGTATTTGTTAGTTAATATAAAATTATATATATTGTGGAGTTTTATTGGTTGAGTTGTTTGTGAATTCTTGTCGATCGGTTTGATCCACTGTATCGATAGGGGTTACTAAACACTCGAATACGATGAACCGTCATGGTATGTTTTGAAAGAGGGTAAATGGAATAATTTTACCCGAATATATTTGATATAGTATATTGGTTGTTATTATAATCGAGTAAGATTATAAAAAGGTAAAATGATTATAAATGACTAATCAGAATTCATATAAGTAAAGTATATGAAATAAAATGAAGAAAAATCTGAATTTAAATCAGATTGGAATTAAAATAAGGAAATTTTAAGTTCCTGGGAGATTTTGAAAACGTTTTTCAAACTGAAGGTGATATAGTATTGAACTCACTTCGATAGCTGGAAAATAGATTCTGATGATGAATCGCGACATCATCAGTGTTCATTTTCGAGTTCTAAGTGAAGGACTACTACCAAAGGTTTTGTTTTTGAATTGTTTTGAGAAAACAAGTTGTTTAGAAATTCAAAGGTTTTGAATTGGCATTGTAATTTCAAATTGATTTGAAATAGACCCAGGAAATTAAGTTTCGGAATTTAATTTTAACTTATGAAGTTAAATAGAATAAGATAGTAGAAATACATTGAAATATTAACTTGAACTGAGTTAAATAGAATTGAATTGGATTAGAGAATAATCTGTTATGGAATTGGGTTGATGAGTTAAGAATTTGAAATTTGATATTCGGGTTCGAATGAAATTCGATTTGGTTTTGAGGATATGAACTGATTGGAATTTGATGGAAATAACACTGGTATATGCTGAGTTGATAGCATATGGAAGTGATAGAGTTGATATTCCCGACAAAACGGTACCAGTTTAAATTATATATGGATATGAGATTTATGAGCCGAATTGGCAAGCCGCTTGGCTGTTTGATTTTCTTTTGAGTTAAAGAAGGCCCAGAGAGGCGAGTTGGAGTTTGAGATATTGACCAGTACAAAGGAGGTGCTGGCAAAAAATTTCGAAAAGTTAAGGTGTTAGAAAATTTTCAGAATTTTTGAAAATTTAGTTAGTCGGAATAAATTAATATTTTAGTTGATATTAATTGGTTCAGTTGAAACTGGAGACAAGAGGTAAACAGATAAATTTTTACCCAGAAGATAGGGTCATCCCCTAGCCTAGCAATTTCGAGGACGAAATTTTATTAAGGGGGGAAGATTGAAGTAACCCGCATTTTTAGCTGTTGAACAGTTTATTTATTTAATTATTAAATATCGATTTATCGATATCGAGAACGTGAATTAAATAATATTGAATATTTAATAAATAATTATAATATAATAATATATTATAATGTCGAAATAGTCGGAAATAGTGAAATTCACAATATCGTGTGAATTGAATAGCATACGAGATTTGGTGGAGTTTCGATTTGAAATATAATAACGATTTTATTGAATCAACGACAGTTGAACGTATAGTTTATAATATATTTATAAACGAGCTTGAAATGGCGCTGCAGTTCATAAATTGGCGATTCGAACTTCAACTGAATGTACAGGATTCGTTTTAAGCCGGATTTCTGTGAAACAAGAAACATGTGGAGCTGGTGGAGTATATTTTTCTAATGGAAGAGAAAAATCTGGATTTCGTTGTGTAGATTTTGATTTACGTCCAAATCAAATTTCAGAAAAGTCGCTGTAGAATTCCTTTATAATTTGCAACGCTTTATATACGTTATAAAAGAGATTTTTCGATATAAACTAAATATCGATAAATCTAAAATCTGAAATATCAAACTGTAAATTCTGATATGATATCCTGGAGCTGTATGATATCATATGTGAAGATATACAATAATATTAATTTATTAATATTTAATTTAATTTAATTTAAATATATTTATATATTTAAATGGGTCATCCAAACCTTTAAAAATAGCCGATTTTGCAAACGGAGTCGGAATTCGACGAAACCAGTTTTGTTGGATCCGCAATGTCAAATAGTTGTCAGATTTCCAGTTTCGTGATTTTTAGAGTCACTGTGTGGTCGTACGGATTTTTAGAGTGTAAAACAGTCAGTATTTTGACGGTTAAAAATACACTGTGTGAGCATACAAAGTCGGAATTTGACGAAACCAGTTCCGTTGGGACCGTAATATCGAACTCTAGCAGTTGGTCCAGTTTCGTGATTTTTAGGTATCGTGTGTGATCACACAGATTTTTAGAAGGGCTAAAATGAAAATAAAATATTAAAATATAATTAAAAAAAATATCTAGATATTTTATGAGCCTATAAATACACCTCTTAACTCTCCTAAACCTAATTTTTTTCATTCCTCAGAAGTCAAACAACATTCCGCCGTTTGTTTTTGCTCTTCACAGTAAAACTTCCACCTTTGTAAAATCAAATGAAATCCATACAAAATCCTGTAAAATGTTATACACATATATTCGAATTCCTGTCCTCTTTTTCTTCATCCCCGTGTAGTTTTCGAGGGGTGCGATGCTGTTTTTGGTTGCTCGAAATTTGAGCAGTAAATTAGGGTTCAGGAATTGAGAGAATACGAGGCATCGATCTGAATTTGAGTGCTGTATCGGGACTCGGTGGGTCGAAGGGAGCTTGTATGCTCAGTTTTGGCGTGTTCGGTGATCCAAGATGTCGCGAGCTGTAGTATACAGCGTGGGATGGTTCTTCGACCGAATTCCGAGAAGAACGATCGAGTCCCTCAAAGTGTGGATGGACTGGTGGAGCTCACGACGAGATGATCCATGGTGTCATTGGTTTGGATTATCGTGCGGTGAAGAGGGAGTTGTGGTGATTAGAAGATGCGGTCATGGCCTTGGTAAATGAAACGAGGAGCACAGCAGGTTACGGGATATTTTGGGGGAGAAGGTTATAACGGGTACGGGCTTATAAGGGTGGAGGTGGGCCAAATGATAGTGGTAAAGCCCGATTGAAGTTTAAGCTTTAGTTTTAATTTAATTTAAAATTTGTATAAACTTGTTAAATTGATATCTCTCTCCTACGTTATCAGTTTCATAAACCGTAAGTTGCGTTGGGACCGTATGGACGAGAGCTTCACAATGAAGCTGACTGGAAGTGGATTCGAGCTCGTTACAATTTATGGAGAAATAAATTGTCCGTCGAAATCAAATAACAGTTTATCGTTCTTTAACGATGAACTGCAAATGTGAGTAAATCTCACCAACTCTGAACAGTTTATAATTTCATGTTGTATCTTTAGAACTGTTAGAAATTTGTCTGATTTACTGTGTGTTGATTGTTTTATTGAACTGCTAGTCAGTTTGTTAAATTTCTATATTGATTCTGTTTAATAGAATATATCATATGGAACTGAAAGTGATGTTATCTATATTGTCTAACATCTGTGATGCAGGGGAACAGGTTGGAGGAATCCGACTGGATTCCTCAACAATTATTTTATTGTTTTTCATATATTTTGATATATGATGTGAATTATAACCTGTTGTTGATTGTGTGTGTATGGAGGATATTGAACATCGTGATTTGATATGATTGAATACCATGACATACCGAAATGTTGATAAGGGGATTTTCAAAGTGATATTGAAAATAGAAGATTTATAAAATGGAAAATTTATAAATAAGAGATTTTTATAAATTTAAATATTTATAAATAAGGAATATTTATAAATTGGGATATTTATAAATAGGAGATATTTAAAAAAGGAAAATAAATTCCAAACATTTCTTTTTGAATGGAAAGGCCTGTGTGGCGAGTTTGGGGATTTTCCCAATGCTCCCGTTACAAAGGAGGTTATGGTGAATTTTCCCGAAAATTCAAGGAGTTAGAATATTTCAAGAATAAATTTGAAAAGGAAATATTTGTAAACCATTTACAAATAGAATTGGAAAGGGGACATTATAAAAAGGAAATCATTTTTAAAGTGTAGAACCGTTATTTAAAAGTAAATCTTTTCAAATGAATAAAACGTTGTTAAAAAGGAAATCGTTATAAAGTGAATAAAGTAAATCGAATATGGTATTCGAAGTTAGTAAATCGAATATGGTATTCGAAGTTAGTAAATCTAATATGGTATCTAATATGGTATTCGAAGTTAGTAAATCGAATATGGTATTCGAAGTTAGTAAATCAAATATGGTATTCGAAGTTAGTTAATCGAATATAGACATTCGAAAGGAGAAACCGAATTTGGTATTCGAAGTTAGTTAATCGAATATAGACATTCGAAAGGAGAAATCGAATATGGTATTCGAAGTTAGTAAATCGAATATGGTATTCGAAGTTAGTAAATCGAATATGGTATTCGAAGTTATTAAATCGAATATGGTATTCGAAGTTAGTAAATCGAATATGGTATTCGAAGTTAGTTAATCGAATATGGTATTCGAAGTTAGTTAATCGAATATGGTATTCAAAAGTTAGTTAATCGAATATGTTATTCGAGAGGGGTTAGTCAAGTCGAGTTAGTCAAATAGAGTTAACCAGTTAGAGTTAATCAGTTAGAGTTAACCAGTTGGAGTAATTAGTAAGAGTTAATCGATTAGAGTCAAAACGAACTAGAGTTAATCAAATATAGTTATTTGAGACAGAGTTAGTCAAACATAGTATTCAGGGTAAGTTGCCATCTTGTACGACTGCTTGCGTAATTCGCAGGGCTGTAAATAGTCAACGGCGGTCGGATGTTTCCTGAGGGAGTCAGGCGTAACCATTGTGATCGCTGCGATCTAGAGTCAAGCGAATAGAGTTTAATCGAGTATTAGTTATTCGATAGGAGTTAATCGAGTTGATCGAGTTGAGAAATAAGTTAAGTTAAATAAGTTGAGTTGATCGGGTGGTTCGACCAAGTTAGTCGAGCCTAGTTAATCGAATCGAATTGGTCGAACCAAGTAAGCCGAGTTAAGTTAGTCAAGTTAGTCGAACCTAGTTAATCGAATCGAATTGGTTGAACCAAGTAAGTCGAGTTAGTCGAGTCATGTTAAGTTAGTCGAGTTAAGTCCGTCGAGTTAAATTTATCGATGTTAGTTTCATCGAAAGGAGTTATCGATGTTAGTTTCATCGAAGTCAGATTTTCAAATATGAGATATTTGAAAAGGAAGAGTTATCGAATATTAGTTATTCGAAGAGAGATTTTCGAATATCATTTATTCGAGAAGAAGTTAATCGAATATAGGTTATTCGAAGAAGAGTTAATCAGATAGAGATTTCTCGAAGAGAGTTAATCGACAAATTCGATTATATCGAATTCGGGAAAGTACTTATACTTTCCAGTGTCTAAATAGAGATTTATTTATTTATAAATAAATAAGTGTTAGGTTAATTATTCACTGATAGGAAAAGAAGTTATAATTAAAGTTAGATAATTCGAAAGTAGGGATTATAACATTATCGTTATAACCAATGTTTTAAATATAGAAGTGGACTAGTAAAATTGAATCCAAGAAAGGCGTAAAGAAGTTGTTAAAGATTTAAAGATAAACTTTGACCATTTCGAAGTTATAACGTTGTTCAGTTAAGGTCTGAGAGGTAATTATACCCCAACTTGAGTGACTTCCTTCTTAACTAAGAAAAGGTAAGGTTTGATCGTAAAGGAGTTTTGGAAATGTTTTCCAAACGAGAATCAGAAATGTTTTCTGATAAAAGAAAATAAGAATTTAGAATATAGGGAAACAGGAGATAAGTAAATAAATGAACTAAAGAGATTAATGTTAAATGATGTTTGTTCGATATAATTTCCATCTGGGAATAATATCGTTGTTTGCACACTTGTTTTTCTTTGATGGTTAAATCACAGGCTATCGAAGTTTTGACCATTTTAACGTTGTTAATATGGAGAGACCGGTTGGATTTTTATCCAAAGAACCACTCTGTATTAGCATAAGCGTCGCGAATCATATATGCCAAAGATAATTGAAGACAGAGTAAAATTCAAGGGCTATCCTGTTTATAGAATAGTGCCTTCGGTTTGTCCAGTCCCAGGACAACTTGTATGGACGAAGGTCTGACAGAGTATATCCAATGGATCGCGTAAGTTGATCTGTTCAAACGTATTCACGTTTGGTGGCGGAGGAATTCGTTTCTCTAAGCTGTATACTCGTGTTATTTTTGGATAAATCAATTTGTGATTTGGCGGGTATGACGATGTGACATTTAAGTAAATGAAGATGGATGTCTGACAGAGTATTTCCAGAAAGGTCACGTACATTGATTTCTTCAACTGTACCAAGAGTGGAAGCGGAGAAGGAAACTTCTTTTAGCTGACACGTAATGTACTGTTGTAGACGTCAATTAGTGATTTTCGATGGACCTAACAATGTGGCATTCGAAGTGAATCTGATGTGATGATAAAGCGTAGCTTCTAGCCTCATCAACCGGTAAATGACAGAAATCGGGCAGGCAGCATGGCTAAGTCGGTCGCACCGAAGTAGGGTGTATAATCACCTATCTAGAGAATATTCATTTGTTTCTTAAATCTATCAATGCTGTCCCATATATATACGGGAACGGTTGCTGATCCCAACCGTTGGTGATGTACATTCGATACACTCAAGCGAAATGAGTGGTCGGTCATGTGTGGCTGAGTTGCAAGATGTTCTTGTTGAACTCCAGTGTATCGTTCCTAGAGTACACCGATCGGAAGGTGGTTCCATACCTTGTCATAGTTGGAAATCCAATCATCCAATACGTGCTTGCGATTTTGATTGTATACTATATATGTAGTAACGTGAGATGCAAGCGTTTCTGCTAGATTGATATTTATTTGTACTTAGACATTATTATAATATCAAAATGATATTGCTTTGAAAAGTTATTTGGATTCTCATAAGGGAAAAACCCGTTCCGTATTCACGGCGTGGTCTTATGAGATATCATATACCTGTTTAAATGATTTGAGTTTATTCACACCAGTCACATGACTGACCCGGAGTTTATTTTGTTTTCCCTAAACTCTTGGGTGCCTAAATTTGTACGGGAAGCCAAGTAGTCAGGATTTACAGGTATATTTGAAGAGCTTGGAGCAGGAGGCTTCAGCAGTCGATAGCTATTATTTATTCCGCTGTGATGTTATATGTTGTACTCTGAAATGGTATGTATATACAGTTATAATTTTGTATTTCAAAAGTTATGTTATATTTTATTCGTTCCGCTGTGAGATTCGTGTTACTCTGATGATGTTGTATGTTCTTCTTCTTCTTCTATTCTAAGTTTCTATCTTATCTATTCTGACCCTCTGTCTTCTTTCTATTAGTTTCTTAAATTTCCAGTGTAATTTGGAGTTGGACTTGTGTTATTTAGTCAGCTCAAATTCCCCCGGATTTTCGGGTTACTACACCCATTCTTTGATACTGTGGTCCTTTAGGGTTTCAGCACATCCTATTAAGGGACTTCGTCGCCGAAGACGGTTAATGTGGATAGAACTATAAAATCTCTAGTGATCGTTGAAGTTGCTGCAGATGGTGTTCGTCCTTAGGTAGCTGAGCTTCTTTACTGTTCAAACACATTTGAGCTGCTGGACTTTGCATCGTCGTTGGCTGGGGTTTTAAAGTTAGAGAGGCCTTCGTTGAGCTTGGTTGTAGATTCGATTCATGAAGTTTATTTTTCAGAAAATCTCGTTTCAGGTAAGGAAACATTGGGGGGTTGCTGTTGATCAGGTTTGGGACAACTATCTTCCTTCAGATTTGTCATTGTAGTGTGTTTCAGATTTTCGAGAGGGGGCTTTGCATATCCCTTTATTGTTTAGCTCATCATTGGTTGAAACCTTGATTCAAAAACTAAGTACTCATGTGTGCTTTTGTTCTCCTTTTCTTGCTTTGTTGATCTCTCTTCGGACTAGTGGTTCGTTCATGGATGTTGGATGGTGTGGTTTGGGATGATGTGAGCCATGTCGCACGTTCGCGTGAGCTCCCTATCAATGCTAGTATTCCTTTGGAAGTAGTGGTGACAGGTCATGGGTGTGTGGTTTCTTATGTGTTTGAGGTTGCTGCTCATGTCCCTTGTGTTTCCTTTTCTGGTCCGTGTGATACTCTAGTCAAGTTTGGTTTTTCCCCTATTCTAGTGGATAAACCACATGACTGTTTTGTATTGAGCGTTCTTGGGCTTAGCAACATGTCATCAAAGTGGAGTTTTTTCCTCTGGTTTCCATCGTTCTGTGTCTTTGTGGTCTATTGGTCAGTGTGGTGTGGCTTGATAGGCCTTCTTTGGGCCTATTCATATTGCTTGTTGATCAGCATTATATAGAATGTATTTGGTTGCTTTGTCGCAGTTCGGGCTTTGTTTAGTCCACTTTCTTCGGTAGGATGTGATCCGTTTAGGTAGCATTTTGTGCAGGACTGTTGTTTGAGTCATAATGACTACCATTATGTGTCGATTATGACTCGTTATGTTTGGGGTTGGCTATTGGCTGCCTTTTTAGGTTATGTCTTCTGCGGTTGGGGGCCTCTCTGTTGTAGGCGTATAGCGGATCTTCCAGCGGTCCACTATACGGTTTACCATAGAGGTGGCGTGGGTAGTCTCCAAATAGATAGCTTTGCAGCTGTTAGCTATATGGGAACTACTTGTACCCCTTCTCATCTGTCTAAGATTTTGTTCAGTTTATCTTCGGATAGATCCTGTTTAGCTCGGTCGCTTGTAGGTTGTTGGTTCCTTGGTCCCAGAGCTTTACCTCGTAGGTGGATCAGTCAATCTAATGACAGATCAACATCGGTATAGTTCACACAGCGACATGTGTTGTCTCATTCAAGAGACTCCACACCATTTCTTCTTCGTCTTCCTCTCCTAGTGCTTACCTGGTCGGTATTTGTTTTTCTCCTTCTAATCCTGTGTTTATAGTTTCTGTGTCCCATCCCCTTCTTAGTAAGGTAGAGATAGCGATCATTAATGATCACCCAGCTCACCTGACTAAGAATTCCTATCCTTCTAGGTCTAGCATCTTGGTTTTTTCTCCAGACTGCGAGACTAGTCGCTCTCTGAGGTTTTCTACCTACTGTGAGTCATAGGTGAGGCTGACTTCTCGAGCCATACGTCGAAGTCGGTGGCTGGTTCCACGCACCATTTGCACACGCTCTATAGCGGCGTTTGAGCAGATCGTTATATCTACTTGACACTCTTTATATCTTATCTGAGTTGTGTGGTGTGTTTGTTTTCTGTCGCCTTCTTCCTATGTGTATTTTTTTTATCTTGATGGCGAACTTTCTTTTCTGGAACGTTCGGGGTATTGGTAATGATGCATTAGTAGGTAGGCTCAAGCCATTATTAAGAAGCACTCTATCTGCTTGGTAGTGCTTCTGGAACCATTATTGGAGACGGAGGCGATCACCAATTCTGTATTATCTCTTGGCTTCGGTGGTACCTTAGCCAACGTGACTGAAAATATTTGGATCATTTGGTCCAAAGGCGTTATCGTCCAACCAATATTCGATTCGGATTAGCTGCTATTGGTGGCTTGTTCGTCTCCATCGTTTTCTTCGTCTTTTTCGTTCTCTGCGGCTTACGCTTAAGTGCGAAAGGATTGAGAGACTGGCCCTTTGGTCCGATATTCTCGGTCTTTTCAACTTAGGCTTTTTATTTCTGAACTATGGGCACCTTTAATGTTGTCGCCAGTCAAGCAGAAAAACGTGGAGGTAATGTCGTTAATCGCTTAGCGGTTGCGAATTTCAATGCATTCATCATCAGCTCGAGTCTTTCTGAAGTTTCTTTTGTTGGTTCTGCCTTTACTTGGTATAACAACCAACACATGCCTAACCGTATTATCTCTAGGCTGGACAGAGTTTTCGCTGCTGAAGAGTTGTTCAGCCTACCCTATTAGGGATTACAGAATGGATCGTTAAGGCAAAACAAACACTAGAGGGGGTGAATAGTTTTTTGGAGAATTTAAACAAAATCTAAAACTTATGTGAACTACTATATGAATCAAACACCATAGAAACAATCACAGACAAAGAATCAAACACACACATAAAGATAAATAAAAATAAAGGGCAGTAAAGGAAAGAACACACCAGATTTTATACTGGTTCGAATTGCTCCTACATCCAGTCCTGCAAAACGCTGGATTGCACAGAGTTTTATTACTATATCAATAGTCAAATACAACCTCCTTGATTTCACGGCTACAAGGGATACCACCGATTCCAACCTCCTTGATTTCACGGCTACAAGGATACCACCGATTAATCGTCCTTGATTTTACGGCTACAAGGGATACCACCGATTACTTACTCAACACAAACAATTACAAACATCCTTATAACTCTTCAGTAGCACTTGATTTAGAGAGTAATGAGTAGAGAGTGTGAATAGAAGAAGTTTAATGAAAACAGAATTGAATTCCGTAGAGTATAAGTGTAGAAATCATAAAAATGAGAAAGAGTAATGGTTTAATGAAAGGAGATGAAGATGGAGAAGAAGAATGATGAAAAAATTCGAAATCAGCCTCTATTTATAACATCTGAAAGGTTGCAACATTTCTGGAGTGTCACAAATAGTGAAAAGACACTTTCTTTCAAATTTAAATTTCTAACAGTTATATGTCGACATAGCCATGAATATATGTTGACATATCCATCAATTTTATGATTTTTAAAAGTTTTTTAAAGTATTTAAATCAATTATGGAAATCCCTAAAATAAAACTAATTGTTAAAACATTATTTTTCAAGTATAAAAACATAAGAAAATATTATTTAAACATATGATTACGTACTTAATATATATGTGATGTGAAAACAATATATAATATAATTATAAACATATGTAATATAATTATAAAGAAATATTTATAAACTATATGCAAACAAAAGGTTATATGAAAACTTAGAGTTTAAATAAGAATATTATAATCAAATATAAACTCAATAAAATATATTTATTAAAACCATAAAAATAAGAATACTTAAAAATTAGGAAATATATTTGAAATCATAAGTTTGAAATTCTTGGAAGATTAAAAATTATTTTGAGAGAAGTTTGAAATCAAATTGAAAATGGTTTTGAAATTAATTTTGAAAAGAAATAATTTAAAAAACAGAGTTTAAACCTGGAGTACTATTCGGAGTCTTACATATAAACTAGACCTATTACTATATTTTTCTTGAACTCCTGAAATCTTGATAGTTTGATAACTTGATAACTTATGAGTCTTGAATCTATCTTGAATTCTGAATCTCTTGAAACTCTAAAACTGTACAGTCTTCAGTATTTTAGTCCTGTATACAAATCTTGCATATATATGTATATATATTCTACATAAATATAAGCATATATATATACATATACATATACATATATATTATAATCGGTGATAATTGAGGCAAGGTTGTTATCATCAAAACTCCATTCTCCAACATACCCTTCATGTTCTCTATCTCTCATCTGCATCGTACCTTCTCTAACCATGCTCTTATGGTTCTTAGCTATTCTCCCCTTTCTCTTTCTGGCCAGTTCTCCTTCAGGTTCCAGAGTATGTGGATATCTCTCCATATATTCCACAGTAATGTGGAAGATTCCTAGACCTCTTCGATGAGTTGTCCCCCGTGTATGGTGTTTTCTCGTAAGTTGAAGCATCTTAAGGCTTGCCTTAAGGTGTGGAATCTTCTTGTTTCCAAGAATATCTTTGACTGCATTCAGGTGGCCTAAGAAATTCTTGTTCTAGCAGAGGCGTCTTTTGATGAGGATCCCTCTGCTGCCAACAAGGAGGCGTGGGCGTTGACCTAGCTTGCCTTCTTGTTGGAGCTTCGTATGAACATGACCATCTTCACCAAAAGGCGAGGGTCAAATGGATTATTGAAAGTGATACGAACTCCAAGTTTTTTCACTCATCTGTCCGTAAGAAGAATAGTTTTCACACGATTCTCCATATCCAGCCCTTTGACCTCTCTGTGGCTTCTACCCCAAGCGAAGTCAAAGAATTTATGCTTTCCCATTTCCAGTCCTCCCTTAGTTCTCCAACTGTGTTGGTTTCTGACCCATCCCTGCTCGCTATCATTCCTGGACTGGTCCTCCCTATTGAAAGCTCTGATCTTGCCACAACTGCTTCTTCGGAAGAAATACATGCTTGCGTATTTGCTCTAAGTAAGGATAGTGAAAGTGGGCCAGATGGTTTCAACGGAGCTTTCTACAGGAGTGTGTGGCTTGTTATTCAGGTGGACTTTTGTCTCTCTATTCAGTCCTTCTTCTCTGGTGGAGATCTCCCTGTGGGTTGGACCTCCACCAACTTGGTCGTCATCCAAAAATGCAACCATGCTAGCTCTTGTGGGGATTTCCGACTGATCAGCTTGTGTAATTTCTCAAACAAGGTCATCGCTAAGGTTCTAACCTCTAGGCTAGCACCATTTCTCGAGCGTCTTATATCGTCTTCGCAAGTTAGGTTTGTAAAAGGACGTTTGATCACTGATAACATCGTTTTACCCAGGAGTTGGTTTCTTAGAACAATAAGAAGGCCTGAGGTTCTAATGTGGTCGTTAAGCAGGATATGGCTAAGGCTTATAATCACATGTCTTAGTTCTTCATCATTAAAGTTCTGAGGGCGTTTGGTTTTCCGGAACCCCTTATCGGTGTTGTTTGGAGGCTTATCTCCAACTGCTAGTTTTCCGTTTTAATCAATGGATCGGCCACCAGTTATTTCAGGTTCGGGAGGGGTCTTCGACAAGGCGACCCGCTCTCCCCTTCTCAGTTTGTCTTAGCTGCCGAGGCTTTCGTTCGACGACTGCATTCTCTAACGATAGTTGGGCAGATGCATAGGTTTAACTTCCTTAGGGGTTGTCCCCTTATTTCTTCCTTGCCTTTCGCTGATGATAACATCATTTTTACTAAAGGTAGTCGTCTGTCTATTCGTAGCCTGATGTGTCTTATTCGGTAGTATGAGAGATGCTCGGGGCAACTCGTTAACTCTTCTAAAAGCTGCTTTTTGCCAGTGAATAACCTTTCTTCTGTTCGATCATCTTGGATTGAGACTTCTACCAGTTTCAAGGCGGCCTCGCTTTCACTTCCTTACCTCGGTATTGTATTATATCGAGGCAGGAAGCTCAATGCTATCTTCGATCCCTAACTGACAAAGTAAAGGGAAAGATCATTCGCTGGAATGCAACCCTCCTCTCTCAGGCTAGCAGACTGGTTCTCATTAAATTTGTCCTTTACACTATGGGATCTCATATCTTTGCTGCTATGACTCCCACTGTAACAACCTGGAATTTTGGAACCAATTTAAATTTTATTTTTAATTGATTTTAATAGAAATTAAATATTTTGAACGATTTATTTTGAGAATAAATGACTTAGAATTAATTTAAAATGAAATTTGAGTGTATAAATTTATAATTTAATTAAAACGAGCTCGTAATGATGCGGTTTGAAATTTTAGTTTTAAACTTTAAATGAATGTATAGTGTTCATTATAAATCAGAATTTGATGAAACAAAAATATTAGGATCTATTTAATTATATCTTTCTAATGAATGTGAGAAATTGAGATTTCACTTTATAAATTTTAAGTTATGTCCAATTCAAAATTTCAAATAGTCGCTATGGAATTTATTAATATTTTAATATTATTAAAGCCCATAAAAATAACCATTCTGCAAATAACCTCTGTTTTCGGCGAAACAACTTTTGTTGGATTCGGAATATTAAATTATTGCTAAATTCCAAATTTCGTAATTTTTGTAGCTAGTATGTGGTCGTGTGCAATAAATTGTGAATCAATCAGTCATTTGAGCCCGATATAGAGCTTTTTGAGCAAGCAGACTCGGAATTCGACGAAACTAGTTTCATTAGGACCATATCATCAGAACATAGATGTGTGCCGATTTTCATCGCCAACGGAGTTCGTGTGTAGTCGGGGCATCGCTACACGTCGATCGAAGAGAGATTTAACTAAAAAAATAGTAAAATATAAAATCCAAAACCTTTCCACTATATATTATCTTTTCAAAACCCTCATTCTTCCTCTTCTCCACCAAAATGGCAGCCACCCCTTTTCCTCTTTCCAAAATATTTTGCAGAAAAGCACCTCAACATTAAATAATTTATATCTGTCAACCCGTATGGAGTTAGGCCATAAAATTTATTGGTAGACCATGTAGAGAGTTACCCACGTCTAAAATTCGGGGGTCATTGGAGGTTGGAATCGAGAGTTATGGCAGTTGAATGGAAAATGCTTACTTTCAGTTTTTGGCTGACTGCGGGTCAACATCGAGAGTTAGGCCGAGCAGTTTTAGGGGAAGGTAGAGGAGGAGCATATCGGAACTGGTCGGAATGTCAAGCCGATTGGAGGGATGCTGGAAAGCGAGAGAATCACGAAAATGAGCAATTTCCTGTTGATCCGTCCATTTCCAGGCAAAGTGTCCAAAAGGAAAGTTGTTTGGGAGGTCAAGCCCGAGATACTGATAAAATTTGGTGGCATTTGGAGCAGCGAGGTGGCCGCAGTGCCAAGATGAACTAAAAACCATCATTTTCGTTCAACTGGAGACTGCGGGGCCCAAGTGGCGATCTAAAAGGGGGACCATCCTATGCGAAAAGAGGGGGAGATGCTGGAGGTAATGGCGCTGGTCTCATGCGGTTCCGAGCTATGGTGTGGCCGTGGCGAGCGTTTAAAGTGGACTGTGTCATTTGGAGAAGAAGGTTGATTTATATTATTGTGTAATTCGTGTATTTATAGTTCGTATGTTAATATTTTTTTGCTACGAACTCAAAATTGCGTGAAACTAGATTCATTGAGATCATGGGGTCGAGAGCTTCGTAACAAAATTAATTTGAATAAATTTGGAGCTAGTTGGAAATTTAGGTTAAGTTAAACCGGAGTTTAATTAACTCACAAGCGATTATTATTATAACGATCAAAAATCTCAGTGAGAACTCTCTCACTCAAATATTTTGTACAGTTATTTATTTTTATAACTGGAAACATATTTATTGTCTATGTGGATTTTTATCTGTTACATGCGATTTCCCTTGAGTTCAACACAAGAACTATTCACCAAGTTTATTTGTTATGAGAAGCGTTATTTGAATATACGACACTCGTATTTCAAACAATGTGGATGGACACTTTGTGGCGCCTTAAATGGCAATGGATGATTATTTATGTTATGATTTGAGCGTGAATTTGAAATAATTAACATGTTAAAAACAATGTTAAATTATTTGTGGTTGTTGAAATTGGATTAAAAAACCATTTACAAGTCGAAGGACTTGTTTATGTTCACCCATTTAAATAATACTAATTTAATGGAATAACCAATTTATTGTTTAATTAATTAATTGTTGGTTGAAAGCCCCACACGGGTATTGGGATGATATTTGATTTACACTAATCCCAAGTGTTTAGATAGAATGTTAATCGATTGATTGACAGACTAATACAAGCATTAAATAATTATTTAAGGCTTATATGGGTGTAAGCACACATTGGATGTGAATTGGTTGTTCAATAGTTGTTTATAACTATTGTTGAATTCATGTGATGCATGAAATCCATATAACTGAAATTATATGTAATTGGTTGAATCTTATTCCAATCTAGAATAAAAAGAATATTTTAATATAATATTCAGTTAAGAGTTGAAGTATAGTTTTGATGTCTGATTTTGGATAGACACAAAAGTATTAAAATGGACTTAACAATAAAATGTGCAATTTTAAAGATAAATGACTGAAATGAGTTTTCAAAGATGATTATATATATTATATATAATTTATAAAAATGGTTTTGAAGCATTTCGATTTATAATTAAAATTTATAAATCGAATTTGGGATTGAATAGAACGCGTCGTGCAACAACAGTTCGCGAACGTCAACCCGTTACTTCGAACTGGCGTACTGGGAGAATTCGAATGTCGCATTCTCCTGAAATTGGAACCGTAATGAAATAAGCTTTCTAGTAAAAAGATAATTTTTAAAATCCAACAGTTAGACTTTAATTTAAGTCTTAATCAGTTTTGGAAAAAAGTCATTATGGATGCAGTTCGTTGGCCGATATTGGATACCGACTGTAAAGGCCTTAATAAAATTATTAAAAATATAAATAAGTTATGTAAAATCATTATAAATGATTTGGAAAGAATTTGGATGAAATATTCCATATTTGAAAAGATATAAGTATTTTTATATGAATGAACTAGTTAATGACTAGAGTAATAATCCAGTGATTTTAAATTAAATAATTGGATTTAAAAATGGTTTTAACATAATCAGAGGTTTCCAACGAATAAATTGGAATGGATTTGAATGGAAATTATCTTAGGATACTTTCGATTTTTGATTCCGTGATTATACGGATATCCTTGAGGAATTTGGAAGATATGGATATCGTTATTCCAAAAAGATATCTGTTGGTTTTAGGATTTGATATTGAATGAAAGTCGATATGATTTCCGTTTAAGACCTTATATTTAATATCAAATTAGATTTGGGTTTGTTGTGAATGGTGTCTTTAATGACACTATTCTTAAATCCTGTTTAAATGAAAGTTATAGAATAAATCCTTTAAGTAAGATATAATGAAGTTTTCCAATTTAATAAATTAAATAGGAATTAAATGGAAAATGGGATTTTGGGTTTGTCGTGAATGGCATCTTCAATAATGCTGTTATTAAAACATTTGTGAATGGAATATATCTTTTAATTAAGGTTTAGGGAAGTTTTCCAATCTATTTAATTAAATTGGAATTGAATGGAATTCGAGTTAATAATAATCGAAATGAACTTCTGTAAAGTAAGGCTATTACTCTTTATGGAATTTAAAAGGCTTTGCCATTATTCCATTTATAGTATTAGTCTGATACGAAAATTCATGTCAATATAAATTGTTCAAATAATTGTGAAGATTCCATATTAACGGAAGTTGATTTTTGGTTTATCGTGAGCAGTGTTTTAAATGACATTTGTTCTTTAACCCAGTCAAAGAAGGAATTAATTTCATAAAGTTGAATAATCATTAAGTAATGATTTTTGAAGATTAAAACTAAGTTGGAGTATTAATGAATCTTTAATTAGATTGAAAGTTAAAGGGTAATTAAGTTTGCCAAACACGAGAAGTATTTCAAGATGGAGTACCACCAGTCTTACACCATGCGATAGTTAAATCTTTAATTAGATTTGAAACGTCAAGTGGTAATTAAATTTATCGATAAAACGATGGGTGCTAGATATGGATTACCACCAGTTTTGCTAGAAGGGATGAATAGGTTGGGATTGTGATAATAAAATAAATGATTATTTCGGTAAGGCTCGATAATCCCGACTAGTTTTATAAACCTTAATTCGGTTTAAGATTGTTAAAAGATAATACAAAATATTTTGAAATGGTTTTCAAAGAAAGATTTAAACAAGAGGTTTAAATAAATTAAAATCCTTGATAAGATTAATGGAAATAATTCCCTGAGTTATGAATATTTGAATAAAAGAATATTCTGGATTGAAATGAGGCATATGATGTGTTTATATATCACTTGATTATAAGATGCGCAAGTTATCAGAAAGACCGGGTTTAACCCATTCTGAATAACTATTACGACGATTAAAAGCCGAAGATATTGAAGACGGTGCAAGATCTACAATCTTCATATCGAATGGATTACTACTAATCCCCTTGATTGGATTGGCCACCTTGAAGGGGTTATAGTGGTAGTTGTCCGGACGTACTTGTTGATTATCCGGATATGCGAGGAACTCTCTCCTATATTGGACATATGGGATGAGGAATAAGGTGCCTCTAGTTTCGTTCAGACCTAGAACGGACCTATAAATGGATTGTATATCTAACATTGTACTTCATGCTGTATTTGTTGATCTTTGCTAAATACATATTTGTTTGGTGGCGGAGAATTTATTCTCTTACTTAACACCCTTCTCTGAGACGTATGAGCTTAGAGGTTATATATTGGTGGAAATCAATGGTATGTTATGGATTGACAATGTGGCATGCTAAGATACAATGATCAAGGCATTTTGTTGGAAAGAATGGCTCTGTGGATGATGATCAAAGCATGACTTTAAATAGCGCATCTTTGTGTATAGCGTTAATTCGCGAGCCTCACACCCTGGTGTGAATCAAAAATGGGATTCACTACAAGAAATTTGACATTTACCTACCAATATTTTACCTACCAATAAATATTGATAGGTAAAGATAACCTTTATCTACCAATATTTAATGGTACAATTTATTGGTAGGTAAATATTGTCAATGTTATAAAATTGTTGAATGATAATTATCTACCAATGATTATAGTTAGGTAAAAAGTATTATCTACACATATACATAAGGGGAAGTTTTTTGTGATTAGCCCCTACATTTTTCTCATATAAACTTTTATTCAAAATGGTGATGACTTGTGTGATGATGTGTCAAAAAGTATATTTTTGCAATTTTTGAATTGGAGATTTCGTTTACATATCCTGGCAGTTTTTTTTAATAAAATCATTTCTTTATTAATTATTTGTAATTATTTTGAAATATGAAAAAAATAACAGTTGAATTGATAAATAATAATTAAGTTATAAATAATTAATATTAAATAATCATTTGTTAATAAATTATCATACATTGTTATTGTTTTCAAACAATTGACTAAAAAAGTTTTAACGTTAAAATTTTCTTACATGTCTCACAATTTCACAATAATATGTCATCAACTGAAATGACTAAAACATATTTTCTCTAGTTAATTGCAGAGACGCAATCCATATCATCCTCTCCGTCTATACATTTAACAGCTTATTTTAAATCAAATCTAACGGTACAAATCTCAATCCACGTGATCACTTTTGTGGCCTCAATCTACGTAGTATCTTTTGATTGACCGCCTGCATAATAGGATATTAAAAAGCAAAGATAGCATAAAATTGCATAAATAATGAAACATCAAATTTGGGCATAAAGTGGATTTCTATCGTTTTAATTTTTAGCATTCAATGAAATGGAATATTCCAATGGTTTCCTTTATGTTCAAAGTATTTGTGAAGGCTTTTTCTTTTGGCTAATTCTACTCATACTGAAACGACCCGAAATCCCCCTTACGGGAAAGCCCGGATTGAGTTGAGAACAAGCCACATCAGAACGCAGACAGAAGAACCTTTCATTGTTAATTACAACGATTCCATCAGAATACAAGAATATACAAAATACGAATAAATATTACACAGAAAATATCAGAGAATATTACAATACATTTAAATACATCGCAGCGGAAAATAATACAAAACACAACTAGAAGTAATACACGGATACAGAGCTTTCCGAGTATCGTTCCAGCTGTAAATCAGGATCCTGTGAATATAAATCTGCAAAACCAAATCTACTAGCTGCCCGTGTCAAAATAAGGGCACCCAGAGTTTAGGTTAAAACAATAAACTCCAGGTCAGTCATGGGACTAGTGTGAGAACTAAAACAGTTATTAATCTTTATTTTAAAGTTAGGAAAATCAAGGGACCACGCCTTATAACACGGAACGGGTTTCCTCCCAAGAATACCAGTGCATAAAACAACATCGCAATGCTAAATAAAGATAATAAAGCTATTATAAACCCAGGTCTCATCACACAATGCAACGCAAGCCGGAGGATAGGGTTTTTACCTTATAATAGCCAAGAATGCTTGATACGCTAAATTTCATCTTTTATTATTAATCAGACTCCAACCGTAAATTAGTAAGAGAACGATTCCCTAAGTATTAACCCCGAAGGCCGAAACCAACATCAGACCAATACCCAGGAAACCACCCATTTTAGCTCGTTTCCAGTTAGTTTCTGATTTTATATACAATCATAAATATCACTCATAGACGGCATGGGTACCATATATCATGTCGCCATACTTGGCTCTACAATCAAAACCGCAAATGTCACATATTTGGAAGTTGGATTTCCATCTGTGAACCAAGGCAAGGGATCGTCCTTACCACTTCGAGACGCTCTAGCCCATGTCTCAGGAATAGAACGCATCGTCCCCTGGATCGTCAGGGGCGGTCCGCCGATGTGGATTAAAATGCCTAAACACTGCGTTTCCCCACCCTATGGGGTGTCAATGAGCCAACGAATGACTCCATCGGCTTCACATAGTCACCGATATATCTGAGGCGCCTCGCAACCGCAACAACCACATAAGTCAAACTCGTCAGGGCGTGTAAAACCACTGATGCCACTTCTAACTAGAAGGAAACGCATGCCCTCCCCGATGTCCTCTCCCGTTTCTGGTTCACAACCGGGTTGTGAGGCTCGCGAATTAACGCTACACAAAGCTGTGCCACACAGACTGTGCTTTGATCATCAACCACAAGACTCTGCTTTTCAACAGAAGCCTTGATCATTTGCATCTTAGCATGCCACACAGGCAAACCACTCCATGCAACCGATATCCACCAATCACATAGAATGAATTCCATTGTCAAACACACAGTCCATTTACAAGTCCGTTCTGGGTCTGAACGAAACCGGAGGCACCTAGTACCCCGCATATCCATCGATCTCCAAGTACGTCTGGACGACCACCAACTGATTCCCTCCTCTTGGGTGTACGACCCAATCAAGATCATCAGTAATTATCCAAACGACGTGAAGACCTCTGGTCTTCAACCACCGTCTTTATCTTTGACTCATCGTCGAATCAGTTATCCAGAATGGGATAAACCCGGTCTTTCTGAATAACTCGCGTATATAATAAACAAGTGTTACACAAGCACAACATATGGCTCATTCCAATTCATCAGTCACTAACCGTAAATTAGCAAGAGAACAATTCCCCAAATATTGACCCCGAAGGCCGAAACCAACATCAGATCAATACCCAGGAAACCATCCTTCTTAGCCAACCTACAGTTAGTTTCTAATTTCACATTCTTAGGGAAAGGTTCCCATTAATTTTATCAAAGATAAATTCTTTTAAATTTATTCTTTAATCTACTTTTGAATATCAATTCAAACTAGTCGGGATTAGCGAACCACACCTAAGTGATCATTTATTTTATTTCCCAATCCCAACCTATTCATCCCATGAAGTAAAACTGGTAATAGCTCATATCTAACACCACGGTGTTATCAGTAAATTCAATTACCATTTCACGTTCAAATCTAATTAAAGATTTAACTATCGCCTGGAGCAAAACTGGTGATACTCCATTCTCGATCTTTTCAATCTAATTAAAGATTCATTAAAACACCACTTAGTTTTAATATTTAACTGGGTTAAAGAATCAGTGTCATTTAAAACAAGGTTCACGATAAACCCCAAAATCACATCACATTTCAATCAGTCCCTAACCGTAAATTAGCAAGTGAGCAATTCCCTAAGTATTAACCCCGAAGGCCGAAACCAACATCAGATCAATACCCCAGAAACCATTCAACTTAACTAATCTCCAGTTAGTTTCTGATTTTCTTAACTCCTTTTGGGTCTAAGAACAGTATTATTGAAGATACCGTTCACGACAACCCAAAATCACATTTCATTAATTATCGGGTTAAAGAACAAGTGTTATTTAAAACACTGTTCACGATAAACCCAAAAATCAATAACAATTCAATTCCAATTAAATATTATTTAATTGGTACACTTCATTAAATCTAAATAAAAAGATTTAATCTTTTTCTCTACTGGGCTTAAGAATAGTGTTAATGAAGACACCATTCACGACAAACCCAAATCACATTTGATATTAAATACAAGACTTTGAATAGAAAATATATCGACTTATATTCAATATCCAATTCTACGACCAACAAATATTGTATTGGAAATAACGATATATATATATCTTTCAAATTTCCATAACAACATCTGTATAATCACAAAATCCAACATCGAAATATTCCAAAGACAATTTCGATTCAAATTCATTCCAATTCAATTATTGGAAAATCTGGTTTCTTTTAAAACCATTTCAGATCCAATTTATTTATTTTAAAAATAAATAAATTATTATTCTAGTTCAAAACTAGTTCATTTCGATTAAAATCTATTTTTATCTTTTCAAAAATGGAGTTTTTCCTCCCAATTCTTCCCAAATCATTTGTTATGATTTTACACAAATTATTACTATTTTTAATAATTTTATCAAGGCCCGTACAGTCGATTTCCATCAACGGCCATCGAACTGCACTTACAACGACCTTTTCCAAATTTGATTTGGACATAATTCCAAATCAAACCGTTAGATTTCTAATTTCTCACATTCATTAGAAAGCTCTTTTCGATACGAACCCAACGGTTCCGGTTTTAGGAGAATCCGACGATCGGATCTCCCGCAATATCCATTCGAAGTCAATGGTCGAAATTCGCGAACTACCGCGACGCGGCGCGTTCTATTCAGGCCATTATATATATAATATATATATTATATATATTTCGTCGATTTCCTTTTAAAACATATTTTATAAATCGTTTTAAATTCGTTTTCGAAACGATTTCAACTTCATTTCAAATTCAAATCAAAATTGAATTTTTCCTCATAAATTCGTTTTAAATTCATTTCAAATTGATCTTAGTTTAAATCGATTTTTAATTCAATTTCAATTCGTTTTCAATTCGATTCAATTTCTATTCGATTTTGAATTTATTTCAAATCGATTTCTATTCAATTTCAATTCAATTCGAATTCATTTCAATTTGATTTCAATTCGAATTCAATTTTATTCAATTTCAATTCGAATTCAATTTCAATTCGAATTCATTTCTATTCGATTTCAATTCGAATTCAATTCTATTCGATTTCAATTCGAATTCAATTCTATTCGATTTTAATTCGAATTCAATTCTATTCAATTTCAATTCGAATTCAATTCTATTTGATTTTAATTCGAATTCAATTCTATTTGATTTCAATTCGAATTCAAATCGTTTCAAAATATCAGAATTTGAAATCACTTCCTTTTCTATATTCATTATAAAAATGAATAAAATCGATATAAATATCGTTCACGTCAAAATAGCGCATATCTAATCAACACGGCTTTATTTATTTCTATTTCGAATATTCTATTCCAAATATTTCTTTTTCAAATATTTCTATTTCAAATATTTCTTTTTCAAATATTTCTATTCAAATATTTCTATTCAAATATTTTATTTCAAATATTTCTATTCAAATATTTTATTTCAAATATTTTATTTCATATATTTCTATTCAAATATTTCTATTCAAATATTTTATTTCAAATATTTCTATTTCAAAACTGGAATGAGGCCCAATCAATTACCATATAATGTTAATTATATGGATTTTCTACAACACATGTATAAAATAACAATGATAAATAATCAACCATCATCCAAAGTGCATTCTACACTATATAAGCATCAAATATAAATATTTAACACTTATAACAGCCTGTCAATCAATCGATCGACATACAACTAATTATTGGGATTAGTGTACGTCATATATCATCCCAATACCCGTGTGGGGTTTCAAACAATCAAACACAAATTTTATTTGTGCAGTTGGGCGATGTGTAAAATTTACCATCCCAATCAATATCAGTCAAATGTGTGTATATAAACAAATCATCCGATTTGTTTATATTTATTTCATTTTAAATACACGTTGAAAATTCTATTTTCAACTATAAAAATATTTTATTTGACATCACATCACACAATCAACTACACATCAAAATCAAACAAACAAGCATACAAGCCATCCATGGTCTATGGATGACGGGTGTCGGGTGCTACTAAACACCATCTGCATCCTAGTATATATTTCAACTAGAAAATAAATTAAAAATGGGGAGTTCTCACTAACTAGCTAAACCGAACGCCACGACTCTTCAAATGTAAAAGTCTTCGCCGTTCCTTCTTTCATCACTTTCATCATCCGTAATCACTAGATATATAAAAATCGAATTTTTTCTTCGCTATTCAATATATAAAAATCGAATTTTTACTTTGCTATTCAATATATAAAAATCAAATTTTTACTTCGCTATTCAATGTATAAAAATCTAATTTTTACTTCGCTATTCAATATATAAAAATCGAATTTTTACTTCGCTATTCAATATATAAAAATCGAATTTTTACTTCGCTATTCAATATATAAAAATTGAAATTTTACTTCGCTATTCAATATATAAAAATCGAATTTTTACTTCGCTATTCAATATATAAAAATCGAATTTTTACTTCGCTATTCGATATATAAAAATCGAATTTTTTACTTCACTATTCAATATATAAAAATCGAATTTTTACTTCGCTATTCAATATATAAAAATTGAATTTTTACTTCGCTATTCATATATAAAAATTGAATTTTTACTTCCACTCTATATGGATAAAAATCACCTTTTTATACCGCTATTATATAGATAAAAATTCTATTTTTACATCGCTACTATATAGATAAAAATCCATTTTTATCTTGCTAGTAATATAATAAAAATTATATTTTTATTACTCTACATGAATAAAAATCATATTTTTATTCTTCCTATGATATAAAGATCGAATTTTTATTATCTATATAATATAAAACTCATATTTTTAATCTATAAAAGACCTCACCTTTACATACACAAAAATCCAAGCTTCATGTATATCTAAAACTGAAATAAAAATCAAATCTTTTCTTTTATAAAATTCAAATTTTTTTTTCGTTTATAAAGTTCAAATCTTTTCGTTCAAACAAAGGTCATATCTTTACCAAAACAAAGATCATAACTTTTATATACTAATTATGGTAAATAAAAATAAATAAATTAAATGATAATAAAAAAAACTTACTGTAGAAGGTGGTCGAGTTCTGGATTTGCGGGAGGGAGGGGAGCTCGCGTTCGCGGTGGAGAGGGGGGAGGCTCGCGAATCGATGGCGGAGGAGGGGGAAATCGCGATTGCGATGGGAGGGGCGGTGGAGTCGAACGAAGAGGAGGAGAAGCTGGAGGGGGGAATCCTCGCGATGGTCGGCGCCGCCACCTACGGTGGCGCGCGTGGGGGAGCGGCCTCCTCCAACCCCGATTCGGGATCGCATTTCCTTTTTTTTCCTTTCTGATATAACGAACGAGGGAGATATTAGAGGGGGGGGGGTTATATAAATAGTATATATTTTATTATTTTAAAATTTCCTAAAAGCAACTTTTAATTTCAACCTCAAAATGAAACCCACCGCCTGTCGCCCATAGCTAATTACCCCCATTCCGAACACAATGGGATATGTAACGTGTAACTCCCCACGTCCATTAATGTCACTCACGAAGGGAATGCATTAACTTCCATGGAGGTTATAAGTGAATATAGAACAGAAAAATTACAACAAGACAGATAGTAAATAGTACTTGGAAATCTAAAACTTCATTTTATTGCAGCGGAAATTAAACATGTTTGTTACATCATAAAACCATAGATCATAACCAAGTACAATATCCATCTTCATAAAAACAAAATACATAATCCCATTACATAAATAGCCATTAAAAAGATAACAAGCTGGACTTTACTTCAACGGTCCAAGCTTTCCAAAGAGAGATGAAGCAATTCAATCAAACTCCACTAGAGCTGGGCCCAACTTGAGGACCTGGAGGGGGAAAAAGGATAGAAATAGAGGGGGTCAGACATAAAGTCTGGCGAATATGATAATTCTAACAATACTATTATCAAAATAACTAGACTAAGGCATAAGCTGGAAGACAAGTAAATGTCTATGAACTCTTAGGAAGATAAAGATAGCATTTAAGATAATGTTAAAGATAACGGTAAAGGCATACCTAATTACTAACGAATGATTACTACACTGCACCGCACATTACTACACTGCACCACACGAGTAGGGAGCCGATCGAAAGTGGGTAGTGGGGTGCACTTTGTGGAGATAGGGGCAGACGGCACCTATGTAGTCAGCTAGGGGTACGTAAGGTTATTTATAAAGTTTCTGTGTGAAGCAAGTGGGATCAAACAATAGGGTGACTGGTGTGGTGCAGTGTAGTAATGTGCGGTGCAGTGTAGTAATCATTCGTTAGTAATTAGGTGTTCCTTTACCGTTATCTTTAACGTTATCTTAAACGCTATCTTTATCTTCCTAAGAGTTCATAGACATTTACTTGTCTTCCAGCTTATGCCTTAGTCTAGTTATTTTGATAATAGTATTGTTAGAATTATCATACTCGCCAGACTTTATGTCTGACCCCCTCTATTTCTATCCTTTTTCCCCCTCCAGGTCCTCAGGTTGGGCCAAGCTCTAGTGGAGTTTGATTGAATTGCTTCATCTCTCTTTGGAAAGCTTGGACCGTTGAAGTAAAGTCCAGCTTGTTATCTTTTTAATGGCTATTTATGTAATGGGATTATGTATTTTGTTTTTATGAAGATGGATATTGTACTTGGTTATGATATATGGTTTTATGATGTAACAAACATGTTTAATTTCCGCTGCAATAAAATGAAGTTTTAGATTTCCAAGTACTATTTACTTTCTGTCTTGTTGTAATTTTTCTGTTCTATATTCACTTATAACCTCCATGGAAGTTAATGCATTCCCTTCATGAGTGACATTAATGGACGTGGGGTGTTACACGTGGTATCAGAGCTTAAGGTTACCAGAACAGATAAAAATACTTTAGAAAAATAGTTATTTTTGGAAGAAGTGCTTTCAAAAACATGTTTTAATGAGAAATTTAAAGAGAAAAGTTTTTAAGAAAAAAACATAATCCTCCATAGCCCATATCTTTATCTTTCGAATTCTCCATTCTGAATCTTTCCTTTTTCGTTTCAGCATGGCTGAAGATCTTAATCTACCCGATGGTGTAATGATACCAGGATGGTATAGGAGGTTATTAGAGGCTAGGGCCGCTGCAGGTCCAGCCAATGTTCCTCCACCACCAGTTGCACCCGTTCCTCCTCCTCCTCGCGTAGATACTTTTGCAAAGACGTGCAAGGAATTTAAGGCTATGGGTGGAAAACCATTTCAAGGGTCAGAAATGTTTGTGGAAGCTAGAGATTGGCTTAAGGAGGTGGAAGAATTGCTAGAAATATTTGAAGTAGAAAAGGGAGGAGAGTTCGATTAGCAGCTTGGTTGATGAAGGGAGAGGCCTCGTTTTGGTGGGAGGTCACTAATGGGGAGCGTCCTGTTGACTCTTGGGCGGATTTCAGACGTAGGTTCGAGGCGAAGTTTCTCTCAAGGGCGGAAGAAAATCTATATATGGAAAGGTTCTTGACATTGAAGCAAGTAAGCTCATCAGTGAAAGAATATGTCAATAAATTTAATTAGTTAGCAAGGTTTAGCTTGGACTTAGTGAACACACCGGAGAAGAAGGCGCTGAGGTTCGTGAATGGCTTGAATGAACCATTGCAAGGGTTGGCTATGACCCACATCCCTATGGGGGCCACCTTTGAGAAGTTAGTAGAAATGGCGCTTATGCATGAGGAGAAAAGCGCTAAAGCTGATAAGGCACTCGAGAAGAAGGTGGATCAGAAGAAACCACAACAGCAAAACAAGAAGGTTGGTAAAGACAATAACAGTAAGGGAAAGAAGAAATGTTTTAATTGTGGGACACCAGACCATCTCAGCAAGGATTACCGAAAGAAAAAGAAGATAGGTTGTTTTCATTGTGGCGATGTGGGACATTTAATGAAGGACTGCCCAAAAAAGGGGCAGAGGGCAGTAGCTAGCTCTTGAGGACAGGTGCAGGCTCTTATGGCACCAGGGCAGGCAAGGGGGCAAGTTCAGGCTCTCGCGGTCCCACCGCTGCAAGAACGAGGTAGAACCATTTCTGTTGAAAGCTTAGTTTTTCTGTTTGATCATCCTGTCCGTACCTTTTTCGATTCGGGCGCATCACATTCGTTTATCTCTACATCATTAGTTGAATCACTGCACTTAAATACCAGTTTATTAGAGGATCCCTTAGTTGTTTCGAATCCAATTGGGGGCTCAGCTTATTTGTCTATGATGTGTTTGGATTTGAAAATTTCCATATTTAGCATTGAATTTAGATGTGATGCTTATGTGTTGGGCTTCACGGGCTATGGGCTAATTTTAGGAATGGATTGGTTATCCAGAAATGGGGCCGTTCTTGATTGTGAAAGGAGAGTAGTTAGGCTCGTGACTCGCCTTGGCAACACTCTCGAAATCTTTTGTAATCCCATAAATTCGGTTATGCTAAGTTATCGAGAATCGCTTGACACATCTGAGGAAAATCTACGATCTGTTAGAGTGGTCCGAGAATATTCGGATGTGTTTGAAGACGTGAAGGGCTTGCCTCCGAAGCGGGAGATAGATTTTCGAATATATCTTGTGGATAATGTGAAACCAGTATCTTTGCTAGTACGCCACATTGCTCCACGTGAAAGGAGGGAACTCGGTAAGCAAGTGAAGGAGTTGCTTAAGAAGGGGTTCATAAGACGAAGTATATCTGAGTGGGGTGCTCCTGTAGTATTTGCCACGAAGGCGGATGGGTCCCTTAGACTTTGTGTGGACTATAGAGAACTTAATAAGCTTACTAAGAAGAACAGACACCCACTGCCGAGGATTGACGATCTCTTCGATCAGTTAGTTGGTGCCTCAGTGTTTTCGCAGTTGGACTTAGCCATTGGTTTCCATCAGTTGAGAGTGGTTGAGGATAGCATTGACAAGACTGCCTTTAGGACTCCGGACGGTTTCTATGAATGGATAGTGATGCCCTTCGGTTTGACAAACGCCCCCGCATACTTTGTTGATTTGATGAGTAGGGTGTTTAGGGAGTACCTTAATAAATTCGTGGTAGTCTTTGTAGATGACATCTTGATCTTTTCTAAGGATGAAGAAGAGCATGCCCTACATCTTAGGGAAGTGTTGGAGACTCTTCGAGCGCATAAGCTTAAAGCTAAATTTTCTAAGTGTCACTTTTGGAGGAAGGAAGTACGGTTCTTAGGACACGTGGTTTCCAAAGAAGGGATAGCTGTAGATCCCGCGAAGGTGGTGGCCATCCAAGATTGGAAGATTCCTAAAAATGCTACCCAAGTGAGAAGTTTCTTGGGGTTAGCTGGCTACTATAGGAAGTTTATCAAAGACTTCGCAAAGATATCAGCTCCATTGACACGCTTGACGAAGAAGAACCTAGTTTTCACATGGGACGTAGATTGTGATGATGCGTTCCAACGTTTGAAGAGAGCTTTGACTTCAGCCCCAGTCTTAGTATTGCCAGACGGGAGTAAGCCGTTTACCGTTTATACTGACGCTTATGGGACAGGACTAGGCGCAGTCTTAATGCAAGAGGGCAGGGTAATAGCCTATGGTGGAAGGCAGTTGAGAGCGCATGAGAAGAATTACCCCACACATGACCTAGAGTTGGCCGCAATTGTTTTCGCGCTTAAGTCTTGGCGTCATTCACTGACCACAAATCTTTAAAATACCTGTTCTCTCAAAAGGACTTGAACTTAAGGCAGCAAAGGTGGATGGAGTTCTTAGCGTCCTACGACTTTGAGATAGCATATACCCCTGGCAAGGGTAACATGGTGGCCGATGCCTTAAGTAGAAAAAGATTATCCTTAAGTCCTTTGTTTGTTGAGTGGCGAAGTTTAGAATTCATTTCGATGTTTGACTTTAGACTTCCGTTGACTTCGTACCCGGTTTGATAGCATCCTTGGAGGTCAGACCTACGCTTTTGGGACGGATTGGCGAGGCACAGCGAGACGACCCACAGTTAATTGAGTTAGTAGAAAAGCTCAAAGGAGGGGAGTCATCAAGCTATCTCCATAGGTATACCCTAGACGATAAGGGTTGGTTACGTAGGGACGGCAAACTTTGTGTACCAAAAGACGATGACCTAAGGAAGACTATTCTTGACGAAGCACATCACTCGAAGATGACCATTCATCCCGGCGGGGACAAGATGTACAAAGGCATGAAGAGAGTTTACTTTTGGGCCGGCATGAAGAAAGACGTGGCCGAGTATGTCGCTAGATGATTGGTATGCCAACAAGTAAAAGCGGAGCAAAAGAAACCCGGTGGGTTGCTTCACCCATTGGAGGTTCCACTACGGAAGTGGGAGAGTGTCTCGATGGATTTTGTGGATGGATTACCGCGATCGAGGAGGGGTAATACGGGGATTTGGGTTATAGTAGATAGACTTACTAAGAGCGCCCATTTCATTCCCGTGAAGAGTAAGAGGACTGCTCCATGGTTAGCTTCTGTATACGTTCGAGAGATAGTTCGTTTGCATGGTGTTCCTTCTAGCATAGTGAGCAACCGCGATCCTATTTTCACGAGCGAATTTTGGAGAAGCTTACAAGAGGCGGTAGGGACTCAGTTATGTTTGAGCACCGCATATCATCCTCAGACGGACGGCCAGACTGAGAGGGTGAATCGCATTCTAGAGGATTTGTTGAGGCTATGTATCCTAGACTTTGGGGGTACATGGGAAGAGCATCTTCCATTGGTTGAGTTCGCATATAATAATAGCTTTCAGTCCAGCATTGGTATGGCACCATTGAAGCTCTATATGGACGACCTTGTCGTTCACCTACATGTTGGTGGGAATCTACGGATAAGATCTTACTTGGGCCCGATATGATTAGGGAGACTTCGGAGAAGATCGACTTGATTCGAAGGAGGATGAAAGCAGCGCAAGATAGGCAGAAATCTTATGTGGATAAGAGGAGGAAAGATCTCGAGTTTGAAGTTGGGGACATGGTCTTTGTCAAAGTGTCTCCATTATGAAACGTTGTTCGCTTTGGGTCCGTTGGGAAATTAGCACCAAGGTTTGTAGGGCCGTTTCCTATTAAGGAGAGGATTGGACGGATGGCGTATAGAGTGGAGTTGCCCGAGAGACTTAGTGGTGTACATGACGTATTCCATGGTCACATTTGAGGAAGTGCTTGCACGAGACCGCGGAAGTGGTAGAGCTGAGCTTGCTTAGAGAGGTGGAGATAGAGCGTGATGCGACAATTCGACGAGCTCCTACGCGCATTCTTGGGTCAGAGATCAAGAGGTTGAGGAATCGAGAGGTCAGACTAGTCAAAGTGCAATGGGGAGATGATGAGAGCAACGCTACTTGGGAGACGGAAGAGAAGATGCGTTCACGATACCCTTTTCTTTTTGAGGGTATGTCCTCTAATTTCTCCTTTATCGCTTAGCTTGTACTTATCTTATCTTTAGTATATCCTCTCGCTAGTATCTTTGGCCTTTAGTTAGGATAATCCTATGGTTGAAACATGTGTTTGAGACATGTTATGTATGGTGGATGCAAAGTGGATGCAAGTGTTTGCTCGTGGATGCATATACACACACTATTAGGCACCAGATCGGCTCAATCACTTCATATTTCATATTGCATATATATAGATGTATTTAGTAAAATGGATGTATAATGGTTGTATTATCATATAGTTGCTGCATTCGGGTGGATGGTTGTGCACGCATATAGAATTAATATGTATCATTAGGAATCTTTTGCATACATATTAGACGCATGGCACTATCATGAATTGCACAAAGGAGGTCGACTGAATCAGTAGACCGCCTAATTTTGCATCAGATATGGACATATACACACACTGTGCATATAAACATTAAAGCATTAGAAGTCTTTTAAGGACAATGGATGCTGGTGTTTGATAGTTGAGTAGATGGACGATTAGATGGTAGGATATACATTCTTCTTGACTTGGAGATTTCAGGGACGAAATCCTTTAAGGAGAGGAGAATGTAACACCCCGTAATTCTATAACATTAAAATTCACAAATTAAAGTATACTTCATTTTTAGAAAAGAATTAAGTGAAATGGGTTGCGCAGAGAAATATATATATATATTGACATATATATATATATATAAATTAAAAATTAAATAAATAAATAGGCGAAAAAGTTCAAAACAGCGAATTGGGAGGGGAAATAACCGAACCGGCCCATTTTTGAGGTCGACCCGAGCCTCGCTGGGTCGACTAGGGGTTAATCCAGGGTGTTTGGCTGTCAACCCGTGGGCCGATTCGCTCAAATGCAGATTTTGCATTTGATTGGTTCTCATGGTTCAGGGTTAATCTAATGGTCCTAAATAACTTCCTACACCTATAAATACATCCTAATGCTTACCCTAAACCTAATTAAAATAGAATAGTTACCGTCGCCATGGAAATCAATGGAGCCGCCACCAACTAAGAAAGAAGAAAAGAAAATTCAATTCTAATTCTCTCAACCCTAAAGCAAAGCAAAACTCTCTCTTTTCTTCTCTAAATTGTGAGTATGATGATCTTAACAAGATTATTATCATTTTAATTAGGTTGAGTTATGAATGGATTATAAGTAGATGATGTGAATTATCATATATGTTGTTGTAAACCCCTTATGCTATCATGTATATTGTAAATCCAATGTTATGTGATGATGATATCTTATATGTTGTAAATCATGCTATGATGATGTTATGTATGTTGAAAGTTTCTATGCTAAGTTGTGATGAATCATACATGTTAAAAAGGCCATGATGTTACCATCTATGCTAGTTAGTTCATATTAATTAAATCATCATGTTTGTGTTATGTTGATCTATAAGACAAGTCACATATGCAAGTTAGATTGATTAGAAAAGTTATGAACATATACCAAGACATCTATTATGACATCTTGAATTATACAATGACATATGTGATATCCTATACTAGTTCACACCATCGTTATGTTGCCTAAAAACCCATATGCAAGTTTATGTATAGATTTGGGCTATGATCATATCATGTAAATTGAGACATTTAACAAGTTGACACCTTTTGATCCTTAACATGTGTAGTTTATGCAAGTTTCACCCCTATTATGATTAGATTTATTTTAATTGTCTATATGTTGTGATAATTTATCTTTGTGCTAGGTGTTAGACTATACAAGTCTAGCCTTTATTATGCGTTGAATAAGCGAACGTATAAACGTGGGGTAGGGGTAATATTAAGGATTTAATATTAAAAAGTTGGGGTGCAATTGATATGATTTTACATGCCATAAGTGGATGGCCATAATTGAGTCAATTATGGACATCATTAAAAGTTGACTTAATTAATAATTTGAATAGGGAATTATTAAAACTGGGGTAAAAGATTTTAAGTGTTAATCAATGCTTAGGACACGAGGTTGACTCGTTTGTGACGTAAACCTGCCCGGACCCGCCCGGCAAATCCAGTGGTCACAAATGTCAGCCCAATGTGAGAGGTCCTAGGCCTAAACTAAAGCATAACGGTTGTAAAGACACGAGGTTAGACTCTTTTATGGTGCAAGACTGCCCGGACCCGCCCGGCAAATCCCGCTGCCATAAATGCCAGTCTAATGTGAGAGGTCTTTATGAGGTTATGGCCTGAATGAATTAAGAAATACTTAACCAGATAAACATGTAAAGTGGGACATGGGGGTTAAGTAGGTGCCTTGGGTGGCATGAGGAATCTAGGGGGTGCCCTTAGTGGCATGTGAAATACGATTAGTAAGACTTAACCAAACACACATGTAAATGAACATGACTAAGACGGTTAAGTGGGATATACTAGTGACAAGCTTAGGTGGGTAGCTTGTGGGGGCCCATTTCGTCCAGTATCCCAAACGTATCTTTGTGGGCTCGACCCAAGTCGAGGACGGGACACGCATGCTGGGTTTGACTGTAAGAGGCCAAAACGGGGAGCGGTGGCAACGCAAGTCCAACGGGTTTCGTATGCATGTGTGGACCCGGGCTGGTAGGTAAGACGTTGTTGCAACGTGTAGGTATAAGCCGTGCATTGTCAAGTTGTATCGGGTTGCCACTTTAGGGGAGTGATACACCCCACTGTGGGGCCAACACGGGTATCTACGAGTAGGGAGCCGATCGAAAGTGGGTAGTGGGGTACACTTAGTGGAGATAGGGGCAGACGGCACCTATGTAGTCAGTTAGGGGTACGTAAGGCTATTTATAAAGTTTCTGTGTGAAGCAAGTGGGATCAAACAATAGGGTGACTGGTGTGGTGCAGTGTAGTAATGTGCGGTGTAGTGTAGTAATCATTCGTTAGTAATTAGGTGTGCCTTTACCGTTATCTTTAACGTTACCTTAAACGCTATCTTTATCTTCCTAAGAGTTCATAGACATTTACTTGTCTTCCAGCTTATGCCTTAGTCTAGTTATTTTGATAATAGTATTGTTAGAATTATCATACTCGCCAGACTTTATGTCTGACCCCCTCTATTTCTATCCTTTTTCCCCCTCCAGGTCCTCAGGTTGGGCCCAGCTCTAGTGGAGTTTGATTGAATTGCTTCATCTTTCTTTGGAAAGCTTGGACCGTTGAAGTAAAGTCCAGCTTGTTATCCTTTTAATGGCTATTTATGTAATGGGATTATGTATTTTGTTTTTATGAAGATGGATATTGTACTTGGTTATGATCTATGGTTTTATGATGTAACAAACATGTTTAATTTCCGCTGCAATAAAACGAAGTTTTAGATTTCCAAGTACTATTTACTATCTGTCTTGTTGTAATTTTTCTGTTCTATATTCATTTATAACCTCCATGGAAGTTAATGCATTCCCTTCATGAGTGACATTAATGGACGTGGGGTGTTACATAACGTAAGTTGATTCGGCCGTTTCGATCAGTTTTCGTCAAAATCCAAATATAACTCTATATATTGAATTTGAACGCGTATTTCAATTTATTGGGGCCACATACGAACTCTAAAAATTCCTGAAAAATATTTTCTAGCTTCGTATTGACGATACGGTCCTAACAAAACTAATTTCATCAAATTATGAGACCGTTTGTAAAATGGCCATTTTCCAGTCGATTAAAATCAACTGAAGCTGATCAAACGCGTTTCCCTTTGCCATGCTCACATATTGATTTGAAAATTTATGAAATTTGAAACCTAGCAATAATTTGCCATCGCGGATCCAATAGAAGTGGTTTCGTCGTAAACTGAGGTCGTTTGCAAAATGGCCATTTTTAAGGGCCAGAATTCCATATTGACTATTCTGACATTTCAACTGGACATAACTTTTTATTCCCGCTATGAAATTTCAATTTTTTGGATTCATTGGAAAGATATTATCAATTAGATTCTAATATTTTTGGTTTCGCTAAAATCCGATTTATTTTGAATCCTGTACATTCATTTGAAATTTGAAATCGAATTATCGAACTACCGCGCTATTTTCAATTCCTTTTATAATTATAAATAATTATTTATATTCTAACGACGATTCGAATAAATATATACGTTTGAATTCTATTCAAAATAAATTTCTCGTCGTTTTTATTTAAAATAATTTGTTTTAAATAATCAAAATTCACTAAAATTGCCAAAATAAAAATTTTAAATTGGCTCGGATTTCTGGGTTATTACAATCTCCCCCACTTAAAACTTTTCGTCCCCGAAAAGGAACGAAGCCGAAAGTTGTTTAACTAATCAACTCAACTTTCATTATTTTCACTACGGCTTAAGTTCTTCAACTTTTCAGTTTCTAAGAACTTTTCAAATTTTTCAAAAATTTGGCTAACACCCTAAATTTTCGAAAAATTTCGCCATAACCTCCCCTGCACCGGGGACTTCGGGATATTTCATATAGCCTCCCATGGCCTTCTTCAATCCAAAAGAAAAAGAAAAAGCCAAGCGGCTAGCCAATCGGCTCATAAAATCATCATCACCCAAACAAAACAGTAAATTATGGTAAACATGTACCTATTTGTCGGGCAAACAATTTTATTCTTCTGCTCTAGCCTCCTTGCTATGACCTATTCAATGGATATACATGTATATGCATGCAAATGCGACTAATTTTCAATACAATTCTCTATTTGATACAATTTGGCTATAGGGTACAAATTTTAATTAATCAACCAATAATCAACAACACAACCATCAATCAATTAGTTGATTAGCTTTTCAAATTCATAACTTTGATATATAGTCAAAAATCAGATTTTTAATGCCAAATCACAACAATAGACCTTATCTAATTTTGGTTCTCACACCAGTCAATTGGAAATATATAGAAATCTCACTTCCGAAACACGAAAATAAATTCTAATGATGACGCGTCAATCATTAGAATCATGTCCGAGCGACTAGAGTGTGATTCTATATCTATCGAATATATTTGAGGCTTCAATACATGTGGATAAGACGTATACTAAAATCTCTATATATTTGATTGTCCAAATCAATATAAATAAATAATCAAATACGTATAATTGATTTAAATTTTCAAAACAAAAATTTACTCTTCACACTCGTTCTAGGATACTGCTGATCCTATCTCTAACGAGTCATTCCCATTGGATATTACTAATCCAATCTCTGATGAATTCTTTCGTATGGTTCTAATGTGTCTTATTCTCTGAGCTTTGTAAACCAAAGCTATGATACCACGTTGAAACGACCCAAAATGCCCCTTACGGGAAAGCCTGGATTGAGTTGAGAACAAGCCACATCAGAATGCAGACATAAGAACCTTTCATTGTTAATTACAACGATTCCATCAGAATACAAGAATATACAGAATATGAATAAATATTACACAGAAAATATCAGAGATTACAATACATTTAAATACATCGCAGCGGAAAATAATACAAAACACAACTAGAAGTAATACACGGATACAGAGCTTTCCGAGTATCGTTCCAGCTGTAAATCAGGATCCTGTGAATATAAATCTGCAAAACCAAAACTACTAGTTGCCCGTGTCAAAATAAGGGCACCTAGAGTTTAGGTTAAAACAATAAACTCCAAGTCAGTCATGGGACTGGTGTGAGAACTAAAACAGTTATTAATCTTTATTTTAAAGTTAGGTAAATCAAGGGACCACGCCTTATAACACGGAATGGGTTTCCTCCCAAGAATACCAGTGCATAAAACAACAGCGCAATGCTAAATAAAGACAATGAAGCTATTATAAGACCCAGGTCCCATCACACAATGCAATGTAAGCCGGAGGATAGGGTTTTTACCTTATAATAGCCTAGAATGCTTGATACGCTAAATTTCATCTTTTATTATTAATCAGACTCCAACCGTAAATTAGTAAGAGAACGATTCCCTAAGTACTAACCCCGAAGGCCGAAACCAACATCAGACCAATACCCAGGAAACCACCCATCTTAGCTCGTTTCCAGTTAGTTTCTGATTTTATATACAATCGTAAATATCAATCATAGACAGCATGGGTACCATATATCATGTCGCCATACTAGGCTCTACAATCAAAACTGCAAATGTCACGTATTTGGAAGTTGGATTTCCATCTGTGAACCAAGGCAAGGGATCGTCCTTACCGCTTCGAGACGCTCTAGCCCGTGTCTCAGGAACAGAACGCATCATCCCTTGGATCGTCATGGCCGGTCCACCGATGTGGATTAAAATGCATGAACACTGCGTTTCCCCACCCTATGGGGTGTCAATGAGCCAACGAATGACTCCATCGGCTTCACATAGTCACCGATATATCCGAGGCGCCTCGCAACAGCAACAACCTCATAAGTCAAACTCGTCAGGGCGTGTAAAACCACTGACGCCACTTCTAACTAGAAGGAAACACATGCCCTCCCTAATGTCCACTCCCATTTCTGGTTCACAATCGGGGTGTGAGGCTCGCGAATTAACGCTACACAAAGCTGTGCCACACAGGCTGTGCTTTGATCATCAACCACAAGACTATGCTTTTCAACAGAAGCCTTGATCATTTGCATCTTAGCATGCCACACAGGCAAACAACTCCATGCAACCGATGTCCATCAATAACATAGAATGAATTCCAATGTCAGACACACAGTCCATTTACAAGTCCGTTTTGGGTCTGAACGAAACCGGAGGCACCTAGTATACCGCATATCCATCGATCTCCAAGTACGTCTGGACGACCACCAACTGATTCTCTCCTCTTGGGTGTACGTCCCAATCAAGATCATCAGTAATTATCCAAACGACGTGAAGACCTCCGGTCTTCAACCACCATCTTCATCTTCGGCTCATCGTCGAATCAGTTATCCAGAATGGGATAAACCCGGTCTTTCTGAAAAACTCATGTATATAATAAACAAGTGTTACACAAACACAACATACGCCTCATTCCAATTCATCAGTCACTAACCGTAAATTAGCAAGAGAACAATTCCCCAAATATTAACCCCGAAGGCCGAAACCAACATCAGATCAATACCCAGGAAACCATCCTTCTTAGCCAACCTACAGTTAGTTTCTAATTTCCCATTAATTTTATCAAAGATAAATTCTTTTAAATTTATTCTTTAATCTACTTTTGAATATCAATTCAAACTAGTCGGGATTAGCGAACCACACCGAAGTGATCATTTATTTTATTCCCCAATCCCAACCTATTCATCCCATGAAGTAAAACTGGTAATAGCTCATATCTAACACCACGGTGTTATCGGTAAATTCAATTACCATTTCACGTTCAAATCTAATTAAAGATTTAACTATCGCCTAGAGCAAAACTGGTAATACTCCATTCTCGATCTTTTCAATCTAATTAAAGATTCATTAAAACTCCACTTAGTTTTAGTCTTTAACTGGGTTAAAGAATCAGTGTCATTTAAAACACGGTTCACAATAAACTCCAAAATCACATCACATTTCAATCAGTCCCTAACCGTAAATTAGCAAGTGAGCAATTCCCTAAGTATTAACCCAAAAGCCGAAACCAACATCAGATCAATACCCCAGAAACCATTCACCTTAACTAATCTCCAGTTAGTTTCTGATTTTCTTAACTCCTTTTGGGTCTAAGAACAGTATTATTGAAGATACCGTTCACGACAACCCAAAATCACATTTCATTAATTATTGGGTTAAAGAACAAGTGTTATTTAAAACACTGTTCACGATAAACCCAAAAATCAATACCAATTCAATTCCAATTAAATACTATTTAATTGGTACACTTCATTAAATCTAAATAAAAAGATTTATTCTTTTTCTCGACTGGGCTTAAGAACAGTGTTAATGAAGACACCATTCACGACAAACCCAAATCACAATTGATATTAAATACAAGGCTCTGAATAGAAAATATATCGGCTTATATTCAATATCCAATTCTACGACCAACAAATATCGTATTGGAAATAACGATATATATATATATATATATATATATCTTTTAAAATTCCATAACAACATCTGGAAAATCACAAAATCCAACATCGAAATATTCCAAAGACAATTTCGATTCAAATCCATTACAATTCAATTATTGGAAATTCTGGTTTCTTTTAAAACCATTTCAGATCCAATTTATTTATTTTAAAAATAAATAAATTATTTTTCTAGTTCAAAACTAGTTCATTTCGATAAAAATCTATTTTTATCTTTTCAAAAATGGAGTTTTTCCTCCCGATTCTTCCCAAATCATTTCTTATGATTTTACACAAATTATTACTATTTTTAATAATTTTATCAAGGCCCGTACAGTCGATTTCCATCAGCGGCCATCGAACTGCACTTACAGCGACCTTTTCCAAATTTAATTTGGACATAATTCCAAATCCAACCGTTAGATTTCTAATTTATCACATTCGTTAGAAATCTCTTTTCGATACGAACCTAACGGTTCCGGTTTTAGGAGAATTCGATGGTCGGATCTCCCGCAATATCCGTTCGAAGTCAATGGTCGAAATTCGCGAACTACCGCGACGCGGCGCGTTCTATTCAGGCCATTATATAATATATATATTATATATATTTCGTCGATTTCCTTTTAAAACGTATTTTATAAATCGTTTTAAATTCGTTTTCGAAACGATTTCAACTTCATTTCAAATAAAAATTGAATTTTTCCTCATATATTCGTTTTAAATTCATTTCAAATTGATTTTAATTCAAATCGATTTTTAATTCAATTTTAGTTTGTTTTCAATTCGATTCAATTTCTATTCGATTTTTAATTTATTTCAAATCGATTTCTATTCAATTTCAATTCAATTCGAATTCATTTCAATTTGATTTCAATTCGAGTTCAATTCTATTCAATTTCAATTCGAATTCAATTCAATTCGAATTCAATTCGAATTCAATTCAATTCGATTCGATTTCAATTCGAATTCAATTCTATTCAATTTCAATTCGAATTCAATTCTATTCAATTTCAATTCGAATTCAATTCTATTCAATTTCAATTCGAATTCAAATCATTTCAAAATATCAGAATTTGAAATCACTTCCTTTTCTATATTCATTATAAAAATGAATAAAATCGATTTAAATATCGTTCGTGTCAAAATAGCGCATATCTAATCAACACGGCTTTATATATTTCTATTTTGAATATTCTATTCCAAATATTATTTTTTCAAATATTTCTATTTCAAATATTGCTTTTTCAAATATTTCTATTCAAATATTTTATTTCAAATATTTCTATTCAAATATTTTATTTCAAATATTTCTATTTCAAATATTTCTGTTCAAATATTTCTGTTCAAATATTTTATTTCAATATTTCTATTTCAAAACTGGAATGAGGCCCAATCAATTACCATATAATGTTAATTATATGGATTTTCTACAACACATGTATAAAATAACAACGATAAATAATCAACCATCATCCAAAGTGCATTCTACACTGTATTAGCGTCAAATATAAATATTTAACGCTTATAACAGCCTGTCAATCAATCGATCGACATACAAATAATTATTGGGATTAGTGTACGTCATATATCATCCCAATACCCGTGTGGGGTTTCAAACAATCAAACACAGATTTTATTTGTGCAGTTGGGCGATGTGTAAAATTTACCGTCCCAATCAATATCAGTCAAATGTGTATATATAAACAAATCGTCCGATTTGTTTATATTTATTTCATTTTAAATACATGTTAAAAATTCTATTTTCAACTATAAAATATTTCTAACTATATAAATATTTTATTTCATTTCACATCACATCACACAATCAACTACACATCAAAATCAAACAAACAAGCATACAAGCCATCCATGGTCTGTGGACGACGGGTGTCGGGTGCTACTAAACACCGTCTGCATCCTACTATATATTTCAACTAGAAAATAAATTAAAAGTGGGGAGTTCTCACCAACTAGCTAAACCGAACGCCACGACTCTTCAAATGTAGAAGTCTTCGCCGTTCCTTCTTTCATCACTTTCATCATCCGTAATCACTACATATATAAAAATCGAATTTTTACTTTGCTATTCAATATATAAAAATCGAATTTTTACTTCGCTATTCAATATATAAAAATCGATTTTTTACTTCGCTATTCAATATATAAAAATCGAATTTTTACTTCGCCATTCAATATATAAAAATCGAATTTTTACTTCACTATTCAATATATAAAAATCGAATTTTTACTTCACTATTCAATATATAAAAATCGATATTTTACTTCGCTATTCAATATATAAAAATTGAATTTTTACTTCGCTATTCAATATATAAAAATCAAAATTTTACTTCGCTATTCAATATATAAAAATCGAATTTTTACTTCCACTCTATACGGATAAAAATCACCTTTTTATACTGCTATTATATAGATAAAAATTCTATTTTTACATCACTACTATATAGATAAAAATTCCATTTTTATCTTGCTAGTAATATAATAAAATTTATATTTTTATTACTCTACATGAATAAAAATCATATTTTTATTCTTCCTATGATATAAAGATCGAATTTTTATTATCTATATAATATAAAACTCATATTTTTAATCTATAAAAGACCTCACCTTTACATACACAAAAATCCAACCTTCATGTATATCTAAAACTGAAATAAAAATCAAATCTTTTCTTTTATAAAATTCAATTTTTTTTTCGTTTATAAAATTCAAATCGTTTCGTTCAAACAAAGGTCATATCTTTACTAAAGCAAAGATCATAACTTTTATATACTAATTATAGTAAATAAAAATAAATAAATTAAATAATAAAAAAAACTTACTGTAGAAGGTGGCCGAGTTCTGGATTTGCAGGAGGGAGGGGAGCTCGCGTTCGAGGTGGAGAGGGGGGAGGCTCGCGAATCGATGGTGGAGGAGGGGGAAATCGCGATTGCGATGGAAGGGGCGGTGGAGTCGAACGAAGAGGAGGAGAAGTTGGAGGGTGGAATCCTCGCGATGGTCGGCGCCGCCACCTACGGTGGCGTGCGTGGGGGAGCGGCCTCCTCCAACCCCGATTCGGGATCGCATTTCCTTTTTTTCCTTTCTGATATAATGAACGGGGGAGAAATTAGAGGGGGGTTTATATAAATAATATATATTTTATTATTTTAAAATTTCCTAAAAGCAACTTTTAATTTCGACCTCGAAACGAAACCCACCGCCTGTCGCCCATAGCTAATTACCCCCATTCGGAACACAATGGGATATGTAACGTAAGCTGATTTGGCCGTTTCGATCAGTTTTCGTCAAAATCCAAATATAACTCTATATATTGAATTTGAACGCGTATTTCAATTTATTGGGGCCACATACGAACTCTAAAAATTTCTGAAAAATATTTTCTAGCTTCGTATTGACGATACGGTCGTAACAAAACTAATTTCGTCAAATTCTGAGACCGTTTGAAAAATGGCCATGTTCCAGTCGATTAAAATCAACTGAAACTGGTCAAACGCGTTTTCCTTTGCCACGCTAACATATTGATTTGAAAAATTATGAAATTTGAAACCTAGCAATAATTTGACATCACGTATCCAACAAAAGTGGTTTCGTCGAAAACCGAGGTCGTTTGCAAAATGGCCATTTTAAGGGCCAGAATTCCATAGCGACTATTCTGAAATTTCAACTGGACATAACTTTTTATTCCCGCTATGAAATTTCAATTTTTCGGATTCGTTGGAAAGATATTATCAATTAGATTCTAATATTTTTGGTTTCGCTAAAATCCGATTTATTTTGAATCCTGTACGTTCATTTGAAATCGAATTATCGAACTACCGTGCTATTTTCAATTCCTTTTATAATTATTTATATTCTAACGACGATTCGAATAAATATATACGTTCGAATTCTATTCAAAATAAATTTATCGTTGTTATTATTTAAAATAATTCATTTTAAATAATCAAAATTCACTAAAATTGCCAAAATAAAATTTTTAATTGGCTCGGATTTCTGGGTTATTACACATACACCATAAATAACTTTTCATACATGATTAAATTATTATCAAAATTTAGAACGAAAATACCTTCGTATTTCAGTAGTTTTTATTTTGAAGTTTGTATTCTAATGTTTTTTATTCAAAATTACTCCATTGAAACTATTCTAATTTTAAGTTTTTATAATTTTAAAATTTTATAGTTTTATAATTTAAACTCAATGTTGAACTTCCCAAATCTAAGTTAGAATTTAGAACAAAATATCATTTTTGATAGAAATTTATCTCCGTTTAATGTTTGCTTTTTAGTTTAAAATTTGAAGTTATTATAAGTTACAAGTTTAATTGCAAAAAATTTATGTTTAATTTTGGTTTCTTAATCTCTCTCCTCAAAATAATACCTATGTAACATAATTACAAAATCTATAATCATGTTTGAACCAAAATTCAAAATTTGCAATCATTATCAAACAAGTCATATTAATTGGTGGGAATGTTCATAAGTTAATTGTTTTAAACCAATTTCAAAATCAAATTTAGGAAATTGTTATTTCTAATACATGGGTTCGATTATCTGAATAGAGAGGGAGGGAAAAAGGAACAAAGTTATATTTTGTTACTTTAATCTAAAGTAGGGGTAGTGTTGTACTACATATGGTGTATTTAAAGTAAAATATGGTGTATACTACTTTGATTATTATCTTAGTGTGTGTAATATAATCTGTGATGTATGAATAGAATTTGCTTCTTTTATAAGTGTCATAGACTGCCAATCTTATATATAATGAGAAATTATTTATTTCCTAATAATTAAAGACCGTCAGTGTTATATATGATAAGTAAATATTTGTTTCAAAATGGTACTCCTTTATTCATTTCCTTTACTTATTTTACACTGTAAAATTGGAAATACCACGTTACCCACGTATATTTTCCTTTCACTTTCATCGTTTTTCCCTCCAAACTAAACAAATTTCTCATTCTCCATTGTTTCCTTCCAACCATTACTCCCCCTTTCCCCTTCCTCTCACCAAATCCCTGCTTTCCTCTTACTCATATTTCATCCACTGTAAATGATAAACTCGCCTTCAAATTGTTCCTACTCTATTTGTTCTGTCACAGTTCAATAAAACCATCGCTAGAAGCCGATTTCGCTGCTTCCACTCTTGGTTCTCATTACTAGTGATGCTTTCCATTGCTTTTTTTTTTCTATTACATAGTTGGTACTGTTACTATGCTATGTTTATTACCTTGACTTGATAATATTCTAAAAGCTAATAGATGCTTTCTAGTGTCATTTAGTTTCTTTTCAGTAATCCGACCGAAACTATAAGCTGCTCAAATCAACTCGCACAACGCTTGATGCTCCAATTCAAAGAACTTTAGTCAACTGAACTACATGCGAGATAGATATTCAGTTACAAATTTCCACTGTTGTCTTGCTGTTTTATATTCCTTCCCGATCCCATTTTGTTATAATAAATTTTCATTGAGTTAATTATCCGAGATTTCATTAAGGACCCAGTAAAATTTTCACTGAGTTAATTATCTCTGATTTTAGACTTGAATTTAGGTTGTGTATTTTGGATTGAATTCTCTTTGATTTTCTTACCTTTTCATATTTGATTTCGTTGCACCATTCTGACTCAACGTATGTGAGATATATTCCAATATATTGTCTTATATATTTGATTTGGTCATTTTTTTTAATTTAAGGTTTTGGTAATGCTCGAAATTCTTGAGTCATTTAGTTTGCACTCTTGGAAAATGATGCTGCTAGTTTCATTTTCGAGCATGTACTTTAAAAATCACTTGTTCAATTCTGTTTCATCCGAATGGTTGCATTTATTCTTGTTTATGGAGATTTTGCATATATGTATACTTTGTTTTGTTGATTTTGTCCATTCTTTTTTCTTTTCTCACTTTCTTCTACGTTGTTCTTGTGCTAGCCTGTGGTCAATAATATATATAATGGTCATCACTTATACTTGATTAAAAAAAGGAGTGGCCTAAGAGAATCCAGATTTAGGCTTGCCAAACTATGAATCTCTTTGCTTAACCTTTTGTCTACGTGGTCAATAATATATATAATTTGTTTTCTTGCATGCCCATTACTCTTTTGCTGAACTATGAATCTCTTAACCTTTTTTCTATGGGGTTGTTTGCAAGATATATTACTTGTCCTCCCAATTTTGCTAAAAATCTAGTCAAATAATTTAACAAATGTTTTTGGCTTAAAAAACAGTCGGATGAAAATTATTTAACAAATGTTGATTGTGATCATACGACTGTCGAACCTTTTGTAGATTTCGATTTTATAGGAAACCGAGTGTCCTACGCTGAAAGTGGGAGGTTTAAGATTGATAATGAAGTTGAAATATTGAGAAAAAGGCTAGAGACTATATTCAGGAAGTAAGAATAAATTTGAGTTGTGAAGAATTTGAACTGCGGAATTTAGAGGAAATAGCTTGCCAACTAAAAGAAACTGAAGCAAAGGCGAAACTGAACATGTTATACAACCATCTTCTTAACCGTGCTTAAGTTCCAAGGTGTGTTTTATGCAAATATATTACATATCATGTGTTTTTGCATTTTAGTTTCATTTATCAAACATGAACATTTTTTTTTACATTTTAGTGGCAGCCTCACTTAGAGACACTTTTAATGGCAACTATGAAATGCTTAATAACAATTGTTTAAACATCTGATGCATTTCACTGATGGAATTGCAATCAAATATGTTGAATAGATATGCATTCATCTGTGGTTTTATATAGATTGCTCATTGAACTAAATAAATTGTTCTAATAATGAATACTATTATCCAACCGTCTTTGATGCGTTTTACAATTTTTAGCATATAAATTGACTATTTACCAGTTTTGTTTTTAAGGTTTTAAGGTAAAAGACGTCGTCAAAGTGTTCCTTTGCTCCTGGAATTTGGGGTACAAACGGTGATTTAACTTATCAGTAGATTATAGGTCATATTATATAAAATGTTGTTTTCTTTTATTACATGGTGCATATAGTACAACGACAATCATTAAAGATGCTTGATCTATATATATATATATATATATATATATATATATATATATATTTGATAGTACAATAAGAAATTAAAGTTCGTGGATACATGATAAATAACGGATTTTTTTAAGTTGACCTCGTTTAGAAATTTTATTATGAAAACATCCCGATTTTGAAATTTTATTATGAAAATATCCCGATTTCGGAAACAGTTACAAATATAGCCTAGCTTTGGCCAACTAAGCGCTGAGTTGGCCAAATATGCTGGTGTGAAATTGCATCAGTAATTTTTTATTTATTTTCATTGGTGCAATTTGAAATTGCTCCAATGCAAATATTAAAAAATTCAACACTCCGTGGAAAAAATACTATGTGTTGGATGCTGCAGTATTTACAGTGTATCACTGTAAATATTATACGTTGTTTGAGAGAGAGTGTGTGTACACACAAACACACTCGTTACTCTGTCTAGAAAAATGATGAGAAACAACCTAATTACTGAGGCAAATAAAATTTAAATCAAATTCATATTTGCGAATTAAATTGTTTCTTTTTCAATTTACTTTGCTATTTTACTATGATAGTACGACAGACGACTGGAAAATTTCTTAAGCAAGAAGTCGATGACTAAAACTAGAGTGAGAGTGTGAGTGAATGAGTATGTGGTAACGAGCCAATGTATACAAGTGAAATGTAGCGAGAAGTGTATGTATAAGTCATTGTGTAATAGTGAAAAAACAATATGTGTACTATTCAAAAGTGTAATAAATATTTATTTGAATAAATATTTGTTATTTGTTTAAAAATAGATTATGTATAATCTTTAATTCTTGTTAATATTTATTTATAGTAGATAACGCCATGTGGCCTAAACAATGATGTCATATGCACTAATCAAATGATGACACATGGATAAATTATTGTTTGACACATGAACCAACCATTAAGTGCTAAGTGTCAGCATTAATATATGCCATGTATATGCTACTACGACAACCATGTCAACAGCCTTGTAGGATGACACATCATCAGCTTTGTCAGCAACCATGTAGGATGACACATCATCAAACACATCGGCTGATGACTCATCATTAGAGTCATAACGTAGTGGGGTCCATTGATTCTTTTACCCACGATTATCAATAAGTGTAGGTAAATCTCTTTCTCTACTAACTTTTACCTACCAATTTCTACCAATTAAATATTGGTAGCTAAAATATATTACCTACCATTATGTTAGTTTTACATATGCTTACAATTGGTAGGTAAAGACCCCATTTTCTTGTAGTGATTAGTGACTGCAGGGAGTGCATGCGTTTCTTTTTAGCCAAAGGTGATGACATGGTATGGAGCCCATGCATTTTACTTATGTGGATGATATATGCGAGGGCCCTCAAATATGATTGGTCGACATGTTGACCAGGTGACAGGTTCGATAGGACAGTGAAACATATTGTTCAGGAATAACCAATCCACAAACGTTAGGTATGGACGAACCCTAAAGAACCAAGGGTTGTCAATAAGTGTGATCCTGAGGCATTTGGTATAATGTCTCAAAATGAGTGAGAAGACATTCCTTGCCTCAACTTATAGATGGAATCCAATTTCCAATACGCGGCCTTTCGGTTTTAGTTGTAAATCTATATGGCAACATAGTAAGGTAGGGTATTATGCCATCTATGATTAATACATTTATATTCGAAGTTGTTTTCTTCACTACACACTTATCATAGTATCAAAAATATATTTTTTAAAGCGTATCAAACATGTTTGCCTATTATAAGGTAAAACTCTATCTTCCGGCTTGCGTTGCATTGTGTGATGGAACCTAAGTTGTAACAATCCGGATTTTTAGCCATTTAATTTTGAATATTTAAATTTGTTTTAAATATTTTATTTGAAATATAAATCTATTTTTATATGGAACTTATTTAATTAAATGACGTTATAACATATAAGTTATAATATAATTTAAATCGAGCTCGTAACGACGCGGTAGTTCGTAATTTAACGTTTTGAACTTTAATTGAATATAGATAATTCAATATAAGTCTAATTTCTTCGAAACAAGAAACGCGTTCGGATCTATTTGGTCATATTTTTCTAATAAAAATGAAAAATCGAGATTTCATCTTATAGATTGTGAGTTATGCCCAATTCAAATTTTCAAGTAGTCACTATGGAATCATTTATAAATTATAACGATTTATTATATCAATAAATTGGTTATTAACAATCCAAATGACGTTTTAATTTGAAATGTTGAGTTATAAATCCAAATATGCTTATTTTAGAGCTATATGATATTCTATTCGAATATATATCCAATAATAATTTATTATCATTAAATTGAATTATTTGTGAATTTACTAATATTTTATCGATTTTTTAAAGCCTTAAAAATAGCCTTTTCGCAAACGACCTCCGTTTTCAACTAAAATAGTTTCATTGGATCTGTAATGTTAAATTATGGTATGAAAATAAATTTTGTGGTGATTCGTTATCATATGTGACCGCAGTTGCGATAAACGCACAACTAGTTTACGTAGTGATAATTAAATGAATTTAATTCATTTAAAAGGAATCCGTATATAGCTTCGGCAAACGATCTCCAATTTCAACAAAATCAATTTTATTAAATCCGTAGTGGTTAATTATTGTAAGATTTCCAGTTTTGGGGTAAATTGGAGCTATTTTGATCATAACGCGAGATATAACACATATTGATTTACATTGTGAATTAAAAAAAAGCTATACCAAACGATCTCGGAATCTGAAGAAACTTGTTCCATCATGTCCAGAATATTTAATTATGCTAGAATTATGATTTTATCACAATTAGAGTTCATCTGTAGTTATTTTAGTGTGTTACCTTGAGTATAAGCTTCATTAATTAATTAAATAATTGGAAAGCTTGTCAAAGAATCCATCTTATAGCTTACCTAGAAAGCTACCCAAATCTTTATAAATAAAACCAAGCCGACCCTTTTATTATTTCTTTCTTTCTGCCGAATGAAGCTCCTCCTTCAACAAAACCAAATCACACATTCTAAATTCAAAATAAAATCAGGAAAAAAATTCCTAAATTCATAAGACATGATCTTTGAGTCCTCTACGCGTCTCTCTTCATCTTTATGTGACTATCGCAAGGCATGAGGAACGTTCCAGTTTCTGTGTTCGAAGACAAAGCATCTAGAGTTGTAAATTCTTGGGTTTTTGATGTTTGTTTTCCGAATTGGAAAGTTCAATTGTTCTTGTTGTAGGATTTTGCACTTACGTTGATATTTCGATGGAGTTAGGTACTTCAATTTTTCGTGACTTATAATGTGGGGGATGCATTCGCTGGAAACTGTGAGGATGTGGGAGAGTTGCGAGTTGTATATTTTTAGGACGGGTGAGTGAAGATTTTGATTTCATGTTCGATAGTGGAATCCATTTTGATGTTCTTGAATGAAAGGCAGTACGGTAGTGAGGGGAAGTTGCCGGCTATGTTCATTGTTACTGTAGGAGTGGAGGTTTCATTCGACTGGGAATGTGGACTTAGGGAGATTAAGTCGTAAGGCGAGGTGATGAGTTCGGTTGCGTTCACAGAGATGCCTGGAAACATTTGGTCGAAGAAAATGCCTGGGCACGAAGAGGAAGAAAAGGGAATTAAGGGGTAGGGTTGTTCTGCGTATTAAGTTCAACTGGGTGGTGTCAGGTTATTTTCTTTAACCTAGGGGAAAAAAATTGTTTGCTTGTAGATGATCAAAGGTGTGGTCGGTGTTAATAGTGGCGTGGAGAATAGAGAGAAAAAGTGATTAAATATTACCTGGAAGCATTGGCAATGAATGGGTAGAAGAAAGTCAGGTTTATGCATTGAGGAAGAGGGGCTTAAACATGGGTTACGGCCGGTCTAAACGTGATTAAGGATAAGTAAGGTTAATTATATTAATAATTTTACAAGTTAACTAATTAAATTTGAGTTAAACCATACACCGACGATATATTATCCATATATGGACAGAATCAAACACGATCGAGTTCTTTCGAGCTATAACGACGAGATCTACGTGGTGGAACTATTTTTGATGCGAACTAAGCTACTGATACTTCATGATAAAATCAAGCGTCTATTTGATTTTAAACGAAATAAAAGCAAAATCGTCAATGGCAAAACTCTGCAAGTAAACTCACTAACTCTGGCTCGTTTATATTTTTGTATAAGCGAGTTTTAAATTTATTTAAAGTAATTTTATATTGTGTGATGGTCGTTTGGATGAATGTTTGACAAAATTGGTTGAAATGGTTGGTATAGTTTATATTGTTGATCGATTATTAATTCTGTTTGCTATGATATTTCATCTTGATATGAAATTAATATTATTGATGTTGATTAACATCTTGGATGCAGGGAAATAGGTTGGAGGGATCCAACTGGATTCCTCAGCATTTATATTACCATTTTTATTTATTGTGCTATATGATGTGTTATATAAAGCTATGATCGATTATGTTATGTTTGAATTGCCGCGACCCTAGGATTTTGATATTTAAATATCGCAATATTTTAGAATGTAAAAAAGAGAGTTCAAGTTTTAAAAAAAGAAATTTATTTCCAAAAATAGAAAATTAATTTTAAATAGAGTTGAAATTAAAAACATGTTTAATAGAGAAAACAAGAAGTGGTTTATAAATGAGTTTATGAATTAAGTGAAATTTTTATCATGGATAAATAAAAATATAAAATAAAGTTTGAATTTATATTGAAATAAAATGGAAATTGGTTTTGAAACCAATATGTGAAAAGAGATTTGATCTTAGCAATTATAAGGAATTTTTTTAATGAGATTATAAATAGATGGAATAGAAATAAGATATTATCTGAATAATTATACCAATAGAAGTTAATTGAGAGAATTAGATTTTTAAATATTATTTAAAAATATGACACTATGCAGATTGGTTATATTAAAGAAAAATTATTCATGATAAAGTAAATAATGGTTTAAGGCAGATATTTTATAAATGAAATTATCTAAAAAGGATATTTGAATTTGTTTTATATAAACAGAAACGTGTTATTAGCAGAGTTATAAACAGAATTATTATAAATATGATGTAAATTTATGAAGTAACTTGATTTGAATCTGTAATGATATTTACAAATAAAAATCAAGTTGATTTGATAAACATTTGAAGAATGTTATTCATATTAAAAATGAATAACTACTGGGAAGCAAATATTTTGCAAATGAAAATATTTATAAAGTGGAAATTGAGTAAACCTGAAGTAGTAGACTTATTCCGAACTTCGGAATATTAATCGAATATATGATATTTGAAATAGAATTATTTATTGAAATTTGATTATATCGAATTCAGGAAAGTACCATTTACTTTCCATTTCAATAAAAGGTTTAAATATTTAAATATTAATTTATTTACTTATTAATTTGTTAATTAATTAATTTATCCAAATCAATGAATCAATGTTATATCTTAAAATTAAATATTTAGGAAACAAGGATTATGACGCTATTGTTATAATCAATGTTTTCCGTAAAAGAAGTGGATTTTTAAATTGAATCTGACAGTTGCATAAGCAAACGTTTGTTAAGATTTAAATATTGAGCTTTGACTATTTCGAAGTTGAGAATGTTGTTTAGTTAAGGTCTGAGAGGTGATTATACCCCAACTTGATTGACTTCATGATTGATGGAGTAATGGTTAAGTTTCGGTAGGAATTGGAGCGATACGGTTAGTTAACGAATAGTTAATGAGTTGAGTTATAGTAATGATGTTTTTTTATAACATCAGTTTATCCAAACAAAAAGATTTTGTAAATACTTTCTAAAGCAAATCAGAGATGTTTTCTAAGTATAGAAATTGAAATGTTTTGGGATAACGAGAAGTTAAGAAATGATAATTTAAAAAAAATTCCAGTGTTAATGACACATATTTTCTAAAATTTAGAAAATGAGAATTTGTGAGTATATGGAAATGTTTTCTAATTGGGATAAGAGATATTTTCTCAGATAAAGAAATTATGATATTGGAAATGTTTTCCAAGAATCGGAATAGACAATCGAGCTTTGTAAGGATATGGAAGATAGGAATTTGGAATTGATAATATAATAAGGAATTAATATAGAAAGTGCGACACCCCACGTCCGTTAATGACACTCTTTATCAGAATGCATTAAGTTTTATGAAGCGTCATAGGTAAATAGAAATAGAAACATCACAAGAAAGGTATAAAATAACAAAGGAATTAAAACTTTATTAAATAGAAAAGCTTCGTGGTCTAAACCTAATTACATAATATGTATGAAATACTGAAAACTCATTGCATCAACATAAAACTTCCGTCTTGTACCAAAATCATCATCAGAGTACAATAATACATAAAAAGAGCATAATCCCCAAAATATAGTGAAGCGACCCGTTACTTCCCCGTTAAGGAAAGAGCGGATACTTTGAGAACAACACACAAAAGAACACAGACGGAAGAACACTTCATTGTTATTACAACAATTCCATCAGATACAAGAATATACAGAGTATAAATGAATAAATTACATCCGATAAATATCATAGATTACAATAAATTACATAGCAGCAGAAAAACAATATAAAACATAACTGGAAGTAATGCACGGATACAGAGCTTTCCGAGCATCGTTCCAGCTGTAAATCAGGATCCTGTGAAAATAAATCCGCAAAACCAAAACTACTAGCTGCCCATGTAGAAAATAAGGGCACCCAGAGTTTAGGTTAAAACAATAAACTCCAGGTTAGTCATGTGACTGGTGTGAGAACTAAAACAGTTATTTAAAACTTTACTTTGAAAGAGAGTAATTCAAGGGACCACGCCGTATAAAAAGGAACGGGTTTCCTCCCAAGAATACCAGTGCATAGAATAAACAGCGCAATGCTTTTTCGAAAAATGAAGCTATTGTAAGACCCAGGTCCCATCACACAATACAACGCAAGCCAGAGGATAGGGTTTTCCCTTATAATAGCCAAACATGCTTGGTACGTTTAAAACAAATCATTTGATACTATAATAAGAGTATACTGTCAAAACAATTTCAATCATAAATATCAATCCTAGGCGGCATGGGTACCATCTATCATGTCGCCATACTAGGCTCTACAAATAAAACCGAGATACACGTATTGGAAATTGGATTTCCGTCATGAGTCGAGGCAAGGGGCAAGCTCCTCTCCGCTTCGAGACACTCTAGCAAATGCCTCGGGACTACACACTCTGGGTAACCCTTGGATGCTTCAGGGCCGGTCTTCTATTACGTTTGAGGATTAGTATTCCTGAACACACGTTTCTCGGTCCTTACAGACCTAAAATCGAGGCGCCTCATCCAACAACCACATAGGTGAAAAGTATATAAATGTCAGGGCTGGTAAGTCACTGACACCACCAAAGCTAGAAAGAAACATCGTGCTCTCCCTGCAGTCCTTATCCCGTTTTTAACTCATACCGAGGTGTGTGGCTCGCGAATTCACGTTATACACAAAGCTACGCCACGGAGGCCGTGCTTTGATCATCAACCACAAGACTTTGCTTTTCAACAGAAGCCTTGATCTATGCAACTCAGCGTGCCACACAGGCAATTCATGCCACGCGATTGATATCTATCGATATATAACCTCTAAGCTCGTACGTCTCAGAGAAGGGCGTTAAGCAAGAGAATAAATTCTCCGCCGCCAAACAGATATATATTTAACAGAAATCAATCAACACAGAATAAAATCCAATGTCAGACACACAATCCATTTACAAGTTCGTTCTGGGTCTGAACGAAACCGGAGGCACTTTCCTCGCATATCCATCGATCTCTAAGTACGTCTGGACGACCACCAACTATTTCCATCCTCTTGGGTGTACAGCCCAATCAGGATCGTCAGTAATTATCCAAACGATGTGAAGACTTTCGGTCTTCAACCACCGTATTCATCTTCGACTTATCGTCGAATCGGTTATTCAGAATGGGTGTAAACCCGGCCTTTCCGAACAACCCGCGTATATTATAAACAAATGTTACACAAACACAATATACGCCTCATTCCAATTCATTAGTCACTAACCGTAAATCAGTAAGAGAGCAATTCCCCAAATATTAACCCCGAAGGCCGAAACCAACATCAGATCAATACCCAGGAAACCATTCTTCTTAACTAACCTATGGCTAGTTTCCAAATTTCACATTCTTAGGGAAAAGTTCCCATTAATTTTATCCAAGATAAATTCTTGAATTTATTCTTTAATCTTCCTTTGGATGTCATTTCAAACCAAATTATGGTTTTCCAAACTAGTCGGGATTAGCGAACCACATCGAAGTAATTATTTATTTTATTTCCCAATCCCAACCTATTCATCCCATGAAGCAAAACTGGTAATACTCCATATCTAACACCATGGTGTTATCGGTAAAATTAATTACCATTTCACGTTCAAATCTAATTAAAGATTTAACTATCGCTTTGGAGCAAAACTGGTGATACTCCATTCTCGCTCACTTTCTATATTTGATAATTTAAATTATCAATTCACATTTCAATCTAATTGCAGATTCATTAAAACTCCTTTTACCGGGTTAAAGAACTAATGTCATTTAAAACACAGTTCACGACAACCTCAAATCACATTCTGTTTATTATCGGGTTAAAGAACTAGTGTTATTTAAAACACTGTTCACGATAAACCCACAAATCACTTCTAATTTAATTTCAATCAAATATATTAGAAATTCCGATTACTCAAAACCCCTTTTTAAATCCAATTTATTTATTTAAAAATAGTTGGGTTTTAATTTTAGTTCCAAACTAGTTCATTTCGATAAAAATCTATTTTTATCTTTTCAAATATGGAGTTTTTCATCCCAATTTTTCCCAAATCACTTCTTATGATTTTACAAAAATTATTACTATTTTTAATAATTTGATCAAGGCCCGTACAGTCGATTTCCATCAACGACCATCGAACTGCACTTACAGCGACCTTTTCCAAATTTGATTTGGACGTATCTCCAAATACAACCGTTAGATTTCAAATTTCCAATATTCGTTAGAAAGCTCTTTTCGATACGAACCCAGCGGTTCCGGTTTTAGGAGAATCCGACGGCCGAATCTTCCATAATGTCCATTCGAAGTCAATGGTCGAAATTTACGAACTACCGCGGCGCGACGCGTTCTATTCAGGCCATTATATATATAATATATATATATTATATATATTTCGTCGATTTCCCTTTTTAAAGGAATTTTATAAATCGTTTCAAATTTGTTTCAAAAACAGTTTCAACATTCATTTCAAATTCAAATCGATTATAATTCTATTTCAAATTCGTTTTCTATTCAATTCAGTTCGAATTCGTTTTCTATTCAATTCAGTTCGAATTCATTTTATATTCAAATCAATTCCTTTTTATATTCAAATCAATTCGAATTTGTTATATATTCAATTCAATTCGAATTTGGTTTTCTATTCAATTCAGTTCGAATTCGTTATCTATTCACTTCAATTATAAAAACGCATATAATCGATACAAATATCGTTCGCGTCAAAATAGCGCATCTCTAATCAACACGACTTTATATATTTCAATAATTCCGTTATTCTATTAAACAAATGAATATTTATTCTATTCAATACGTGAATCTATATTTTTGCCAACACATGACTAATCTCAACGAATGAGTACCGTCCACGTGTGACTATTTTTGTTATTTAATATATTTTATAAAAATTATGGTATCTATCGTTTGATTTAAATCAGACTCCAACCGTAAACTAGTAAGAGAACGATTCCCTAAATATTAACCCCGAAGGCCGAAACCAACATCAGATCAATATTCAGGAGACCACTCATCTTATCTATTTTTCAGTTAGTTTCTAATTTTATATATGATAAAGATGTAAATTTTATTGTTAAAATATTTCGTTAAACACATGACTAATCTCGACGGATGAGTACTGTCAACACATGAACCTTTATTTTATAAAGATGTAAATTTTATTGTTAAAATATTTCGTTCAACACGTGACTAATCTCAACGGATGAGTACAGTCAACACATGAACCTTTATTTTATAAAGATGAAAATTTTATTGTTAAAATATTTCGTTCAACACATGACTAATCTCAACGGATGAGTACAGTCAACACATGAACCTTTATTTTATAAAGATGTAAATTTTATTGTTAAAATATTTTGCTCAACACATGACTAATCTCAACGGATGAGTACTGTCAACACATGAACCTTTATTTTATAATATTCTTTATTTTCCCGATTGGAATGAGGCCCAATCAATTACCATATAGCGTTAACTATATGGATTCCATACAACACATGTATATAATAACAATGATAAACAATCAACCTTCATCCAAGGTGCACCATACAACTGCATAAGCATCAAATAAAAATAATCGACGCTTACACAGTCTGTCGACCAATCGATCGACATACAATTAAATAATTGGGATTAGTGTGCGCCAAATATCATCCCAACACCCGTGCGGGGTTTCAAATCAACAAACACAGATTTTTATTTGTGCAATTGGGCGATGTGTAAAATTTATCATCCCAATCAATATCCGTCAAATCAGTGTATATAAACAAATCGGCCGATTTGTTTATATTTATTTATTTATTCACTTTCACGTTAAAAATTATATTTTTAACGATAAAATATTTTTAACTATATAAATATTTTATTTCCTTTCAACACATTAATTTATATTATCGATTTCACATCAATTTCACAAACAATTTTCACAACACATCAATCAAACAAACAAGCCATCCATGGTCTGTGGATGACGGGTGTCGGGTGCTACTAAACACCGTCTGCATCCTAGTATATATATAACTAGAAAATGAAATTTAGAGTGAGGAGTTCTCACCGATAGCTATCCCAACTTCACGACACTTCCTTTATAGAAATCATCGTCGTTCTCGCCTTTCATCACTTTCGTTGCCCGTAGCCACTACATATATAAAAATCACATTTTTATATTGCTATTCAATATATAAAAATCGTATTTTTACTTCGCTATTCAATATATAAAAATCGAATTTTTACTTTGCTATTCAATATATAAAAATCGATTTTTCATAATCACCCTATATGGATAAAAATTCTATTTTTACATTGCTTTTATATAGATAAAAATTCTATTTTTACATCGCTACTATATAGATAAAAATCTATTTTTACAACACTACTATATAGAAAGATTATATTTTTACAACACTAATATATAGAAAGACTTCGCCTTTTCAAATTTTAAAAATCTAATCTTTTCTATTTTAAAAATCTAATTTTTTCTATTTTAAAAATCTAATCTTTTCTATGAAGAATATACTATAAAAATCCAATTTTGTATATGGTAAAAATCCTATGATCCTTATCTTATGACCTATCATTCAGAAATTATGGTTTTAACCACCAGAAATACATAAAAACCGAACTAAAACACTTACAGTCGGCGTTTACTGATGGGGGAGGTGTTGGGGGTTCATGGCGGTCGGAGAGCAACGCGACCGGCGGTCTGATGGTCAATAAAGGGGTGGCGGCGGCTTCTATTTGAGGAGGCCTAAGGTTTTTGGGTGGAAAAAGGTCTAAACGGAGGAGGGCAGTGGCGCAGGGCGGCGCCAGAGCTAGGGTGGTGCTGCGAGGGCGGGGGTTGGCGGCGGCGAACGCCTGGAGGCGGCGGCGGTCTCGCTGGTGGAGCGATTCGTTTTTTTATCTCTTCTGAATTCTGATTTTAATCGAACGGGGGGGCCAGAGGTAATAGGGTGAGAGAGAGAAGGGGATTTTATTTTTAATTATTTAATTTACAAAAAGTTGACTTTTTCATACGACCTCTAAACGAGGCCCACCGCCTGTCGTCCATAGCATTTTACCCCCATTCCGAACACAATGGGATTTGTATCGTAGGCTGATTCGATCGTTTCGATCAGTTTCCGTTAAAATCAACATATAACTCTATATATTGAATTTAAACGCGCATTTCAATTTACTGGGGTCACATACGAACTCTAAAAATTCCCGAAAAATATTTTCTAGCTTCGTATTGACGATACGGTCCTAACAAAACTAGTATCAATGAATTCTGAGAACGTTGGAAAAATGGCCATTTTCCAGTCGATTAAATTCAAACGAAATAGTCAAAACACGTTTTCCTTTGCCACGCTCACATATTGATTCGAAAAATTATGAAATTTGGAATCTAGCAATAATTTGACACTGCGGATCCAACTAAAGTGGTTTCGTCGAAATCCGAGGTCGTTTGCAAAATTCCCATTTTTAAGGGCCTGAATTCCATAGCGACTATTCAGAATTTTCAACTGGACATATCTTTTGATTCCCGCTATGAAATTTTGATTTTTCGGATTCGTTGGAAAGATATCCTCAAATAGATCCTATGATTTTTGGTTTCACTAAAATCTGGTTTATTTTGCACCCGGTACATTCAATTGAATTTTGAAATCGAATTATCGAACTACCTCGCCATTTTCAATTCTATTTATAATTATATATAATTATTATATTCTAACGACGATGTATATAATATATACGTCGAATTCTATTCAAAATAAATTTCTCGTCGATATTACTTAAAATAATTCATTTTAAATATTCAAAATTCGCTAAAATTGCCAAAATAAAAATTTTAAACTGGCTCACATATTCGGGTTGTTACAATCTCCCCCACTTAAAACTTTTCGTCCCCGAAAAGGAACATAGTCGAAAGTGGTTTGATTAATCAGCTCTACGTTCGATTTGGCTTCCATTCTCCAACTTTTCAGTTTCTGAGAATTTTCAAATTCTTCAAAAATTTGGCTAACACCCGGAATTTTCGAAAAATTTCGCCATAACCTCCCCTGCACCGGGAGCCACGGGAAAATCCCGAAATTTCCATATAGGCCTTCTGATCTCAAAAAGAAAAAGAAAAAGCCAAGCGGCTCATAAAATCATCATCACCCAAACAAAACAGTAAATTATAATAAACATGTACCTATTTGTCGGGCAAACAAATTTTATTCTCTGCTCTAGCCTCCTTGCTATGACCTGTTCAATGTAAGTACATGTATATGCAAGCAAATGCAACTTATTTTCAATACAATTCAATACTTGATTCTATTAGGCTAAATAGTTCAAAAATTATCAAACAACTAAACAACCAACACAAACATCAGTCAATTAGTGAATTAACTTTTCAAATTCATAAATTTGATATATAGTCAAAAATCATGTTTTTGATGCCAATTCACAACAATAAACCTATCTATATTAGTTTGGTTCTCACACTAGCCTAATGGAAATATATAGATATCACACCTTCGAAACACGAACATAAATACTGTCGATGTCATGACAATCATCAGTACCATCTCCGGGCGACTAGAATGTGATTTTATATCTATCTAGTATATTAAAACTTCGAATATACGTTCATGACGTGTATATGCAAAATCTTTATATATCGGATTGTCCAAATTCAATATAAATAAATATTCAAATACGTATAAAGCGATATGAATTTTAAAACAAAATTTGTTTTCATTTGAAAAATATACTCTTCACACTCGTTCTAGGATACTACTGATCCTATCTCTAACGAGTCATTCTAATTGGATATTACTAATCCAATATCTGATGAATTCTTTCGTATGATTCTATTGTGTCTTGTTCTCGAGCTCTGTAAACCAAAGCTCTGATACCAAATGAAGCGACCCGTTACTTCCCCGTTAAGGAAAGAGTGGATACTTTGAGAACAACACACAAAAGAACACAGACGGAAGAACACTTCATTGTTATTACAACAATTCCATCAGATACAAGAATATTGTTGGCAAGCTTTTTGACCAAGCCACCCAGGATCATTCATAAGAAGAAAGCATGAAACCACGTTCTCTAAGAATATGAAGGAATGGATCGCATCATCGACTCGCCCGATGACGGATCGCACACTATCGACTCGCCCACCATCGGATCGCGTCTCGACGGATCGCCCCCACTTCATCAGCGAAACGACACCTCTATGCGATCCGACCCATGCATATGTTGTTGCCCAGTATTGATCGATCCGATCCCCTGATGCGTGGCGGAGCCTCTGACCCGTTCAAGCGTGAGCTAGTCTTCAGCGATCCGAGTCGCGCGGATCTAGCGACACGTGTCCTCAACTGTCATTTTGACCAATTCTCCCCATCTGCACGATCCGATTTTCAAGGGGATCGCGACACCTGTCTGCAACGGCTAATTTGACTATTTCTTCAACGGAGGCGATGCGATCCGATGTTCTCGGGATTCGTGCCACGTGTAACCACGACCCGCCTGACAAAATCAGCTATAAATAGCCCAGAGCTTGGCATTTTTTGGGATCTTTTGGCAATATTGAGTACTGAATCCGCCATTATTGTCAAACTACGAGAGTATTAAGAGAAAATCATTGATTGTATTAGCTTTCAAAGTATAATCAATAATATATAAAGTGGACGTAGGCTCGTTAACGCCGAACCACTATAAATTCTGTGTGTTATTTTCGTTTTCCTCATTCTTCAGTTGAAAATCAATAAGATTCAGAATAATTTGGGTGTTAGGTCCAAATTTTGATCTAACATTTTGGTGCTTTCACTGAGAAATCAGTCCTAAAGTTTCACTATTCAGTTCTTTGAAGATTCCAGCGATTCGGATATCATGGCTGGAAAAAGATCTAAGGAAGCACGAGCTTCGCAAACCAATGAAACAATCTAAGAGAGTGTGCAAGAGCTGGGCAATCAAGAAACCCTGGATCGCGGAGCGCAGGGGGCGAACTGATCCGATGAAGACACCACGCTCCGAGTCGACGAGAATGAGGCGATCCGTACTGCTGAAGGGGTTGTTACTCGATCCCGAGGCAACGTCTCGAATCCCCCACGCGCCGCGACCGCGAACCGATCTCAGGGGGGCGTTGCGAGTCGCCATCCACGAACCGCAACTATCCGAATTGATGATCAGACTACAACTCGACCTGGAAAGGAGCCTATGGCTCGCTCCTACCGTCCTGGCCCCTCCGTTCGACCCGGCTCAAGCTCTTTGCGCATAAGAGAAAGTGATGATGATCATTATGATCCTGCTGCTCCTATCACTGAGGGGGATCTCTCTCGCTTCTCCGAAATGTGGGATAGATTGTTTGATGAATTGGCTGCCCAAAGGTAGGAAAGTTCCGTCCTACGACAAAATTTGACTGCTACGGATAGAAGGCTTGATGAACTCGCAAGGCAAAGAACGCCGTCGGTTCGTCCACCCACTCCAGGATATTCTTCTTCATCTGAGGAATCGCCGAGACCTCCGCGACGACCAAATGTGGGAGCCGAAAACATAGAGCAACTTCGGTTCGGAACCCTGCCATCACAGGAAGAAGAAGTGCTAGGGGCGGGGCCCTCAAATCGTAATGTGAACGATCAAGCCACAGCTCCCAGGACTCGAGATGTGGACAGTCCTGTGCATAACAGACTACCTCAGCCCCGCCACCGCGCACTTGCTCATGGTGACAGGGGGCAGCGGAGCCCTATCCGAGTCCCGGATTTTGTGACTGCTCCCAGAAGAGAGATCAGAGAACCCCGCCGAACCAGAGGCACTGACCCTGAACCTCCGCTGACCAGTGCGAATGTTGCAGCCATGATCCATCAGATTCTGGCAGACAGCCGTGGACAACGGAACGAAGATTGGGGAATTGACCGCAGTCACACCCCTTTCACTGACGATATTTTGGATGCGACTTTCCCGAGGCGTTTCAACATGCCATAGATGAACCGATATGCGGGTAGGTCTGATCCTGTCCAGCATCTGATGAGATATTCTTGGTCAATGACCGCTGCAGCGGCCTCTGACGCTGTCAAGTGCAAAGCGTTTCCCATATTCTTGGAGGATGTAGCTTTGTTGTGGTTTACTCGCTTGCCAGCGAGATCGATTTCTAGCTTCAGGGAGTTGAGCGAGAAGTTCGTAGAACAATTCCGTATCTATGCACAAAAAACAAAAAGTGTGATTGACTTGTTCCTTGTCAAGCAGCGACCAGGCGAGAGTTTGAAGGTGTACCTAGACCGTTTCAATTTGGCCGCTACTGAAGTTAAAGATCCCCATGAACCAACCATTGTTGCAGCATTGATTGATGGAGTGGATAAAGACACTGAATTCGGGAGATACCTGTCAGGCAAGCCACCCCATACTAGAGAATTATTCTACGAGAAGGCTAGCGTATACTTACGACGGGAAGAAGTATACGCTAACCGAAAGGCAAAAGCGGCCGATAAGGAGGAAATCCAAAGCAATGTCGCCATTAAGCAAACAGGAGATAGCTCGGGGAAGGTCGAAGTAAATGTTGGAAACCGGAATCAGGGTGGTCGTCAGTCAGATAACAATAATAATAATGGTAACGGCAACAACCAGAAGAGGAACCGAGGGAACGACTCCCAGAGAAGGACTCGTCCCAGGGCCTTTGAAAGTTACACACCAATAAATGATACTCTGGAAAATATCTTCATGGATGCGTATGAAGTCCTCCAGAATAAGAGGCCACCTCCCAGAGAGTCGACGGAGAAAGAGCGTGAAACGGGGAAGTTTTGCCTCTTTCATCAGATTCACGGTCATACGACAAATGAATGCCGTCACCTGAGAGATGTAGTCGAGAGGCTTCTTCGAGAAGGAAAATTAGATGAATACAGAGTAACACCCAGAGATAGGGGGCAAGCAATACAGGCCCCAAACCAGAACCAGAATCAACTTGCTGCTCGGCCGACTGCCCAGCAAAAGGGAAAGAACATTGTTATCAATACCGTAATCGGAGGACTTTATCTCGCAGGGCATGGTACCAAGGCATTGGATCAATATGTCAGTGCAGCCAAGCAACACCTCGAGGTAGGGGAGTGTAGCAACCACGAGGACAGTATCCCGGTGAAGCAGCAAAAGATGATGACCGACGATGTCATTTCCCGAGAACGAGAAAGCATTGGAGTCCACGCTCCGACAGAAGATCCATTTGTAATTACAGTACCTATTGGACCAGCCACTGTTCATAAGGTTTTAGTGGACAACGGGAGTTCCGTCAATATTCTTTTCAAAAAGACATTTGACCAGATGAACCTCGAAATAAAAGACTTGAAGCCCTGTCAAGGATGGATCCGTGGATTTAACGGAGCATCCACTGCTCCAATAGGTTATGTAGAGCTACCAGTTACACTTGGGGAAGGAGAATGCCAGAGAGTGAGAATCCTTCCCTTCGTGGTTTTGGATGTTGAATCCCCCTACAATGCTTTCTTGGGCCGACCGACCCTCGCAAAGTTTAGAGCCTGTATAGCCCCCTGGTGCTTGTTATTGAAATTCCCCACAGAAGCTGGCATTGGAATCGTCAGAGGGGATCAGGTCGCTGCGCGAGCATGTTACGTTGCTGAACTAAAGTTACTTCGCAATGGAGGGGATATTGAAACTAAAGGCGCTTCTCCCCCAACGGGGGCGGAGACCTTATAGCAACCAAAGAGGATAGTCGTTGGAGAGCCGCCCAGAGAGATGCCCGAGGATATAGATCCCAGAGAGGATCAAGAACCCGGGGGCAGAATGGCAACTCCCAACGAGACAACTGTGGATGTACCGATCGATGATAGCGACCCGGAGAAGGTCCTTAAGATTGGATCCCAGTTAAACCCGAATCTCGCTAAAGAATTGACGGATTTCTTGAAAAACAACTTGGATGTGTTTGCTTGGACCCACGCGGACATGTGTGGGATATCCCCATCAATCATGAGCCATTCCTTAAGCATTGATCCTAAACATCCTCCGGTAAAGCAAAAAAGGCGAATGTTGGGCCCAGAGAGGTCCGCTACCTTGAAAGAAGAAGATGGAAAGCTAAAGAGTAACAAATTTATTAGAGACTCGACCTACCCAGACTGGATTTCGAATCCAGTCCTGGTAAAGAAGGCCAACGGGAAGTGGCGAACGTGTATCGACTTCTCGGATTTGAACAAAGCCTGTCCAAAAGATAGTTTCCCGTTGCCCCGGAATGATCAGTTGGTAGACTCGACGGCGGGTCATGAACTTCTCTCATTCATGGACGCTTATTCAGGATATAACCAGATTCCAATGCATGTTCCAGATCAAGAACACACTAGTTTTATCACGGATCTGGGGCTATACTGTTATGTAGTGATGCCCTTTGGCTTGAAGAATGCGGGCGCTACATATCAACGTTTAGTTAACAGAATGTTTTATAACCAGATCGGGAAAACGATGGAAGTATACGTCGATGATATGTTGGTTAAGTCTAAGCAATCCTCCAATCACACTACGGACTTGGCGGAGATGTTCAGCATCCTTCGAAAGTACGGAATGAAACTCAACCCAACCAAATGTTCATTCGGCGTTGCCTCCGGAAAATTCTTGGGGTTCATCGTCAGTTCCCGCGGGATTGAGATTAATCCAGACCAGATCGCGGCAATCAGAGACATTCAGGAACCTAGGCAAATTAGGGATGTGCAAAGCCTTGCCGGAAAAGTGGCCGCACTAAGCAGATTTATTTCCAGGGCTACAGATAAATGCATCCCATTCTTCGAATTAATAAAGCGAGGGAAACGCCGCTTCAAATGGACACCCGACTATGTAGAAGCGTTTCAGAATTTACTCAAGCACCTGGAGAAACCTCCGATATTATCTAAGCCAATGGATCATGAGGATTTATTCGTATATTTGGCAGTGTCATCCTATGCGATCAGCTCAGCGTTGGTAAGAGAAGAGGATAAGGTCCAAAGACCTGTGTATTACGTGAGCAAAAAATTGACGGCAGCAGAGCGTAATTATCCAAGGATAGAAAAGTTGGCGTATAGTTTGCTGATCGCTTCTAGAAAGCTTCGACATTATTTTCAGGCGATCATCCGCTTAAGCAAGTCCTACAGAGACAGAGGCATCTGGAAGATTGCTCAAATGGAATATCGAGTTAAGTCAATTTGATTTGAACTTTCAGCCCAGACGGTCAATTCGGGGGCAAGTGATAGCCGATTTCATAGCAGAGTTCACCGTTCTTGAAGAAGATATAGCAAATGAAGAAGCTGATCCTTCAAAGTTACTTCTCGATCCCAATGCCTGGGGATTGTATACTGATGGCGCTAGAAATGACAAAAGGTCCGGCGCTGGAATAGTGCTTGAAACTCCAGAGAAACGCTTGGTATCCTATGCTATCCGGATGGAGTTTCACGCCACTAACAACGATTCCGAATATGAAACCTTGATAGCTGGATTAAGGATCGCAAAGGAATTAGAGATCACAAAGCTGAACATCTTCTGCGATTCCAAGTTAGTTGTGAACCAAGTTACTGGAAAATTTCAAGCTAAAAGTGCAAGATTGATTTTATACTTAAAGAAAGTAAAAGAGCTGCTGAACGATTTTGATCACTACAGCATATCTCATGTTCCGCGGTCAGAGAATCAGCAGGCGGATAAATTGGCGAAGATGGCTAGTTCCAACGACCCTGAAATGACTGGGCTAGCCCCCGTCAAAATACTTCGGTCCCCTAGCATAGATCAAATGGAAATCGACCTGATATTAGAAACGGAACCAGAAAGGGAGTCTTGGATGACCCCTCTAAAGAATTTCCTGATGAATGGAACGCTTCCGACCAAGAAGAGCGAGAGGCGCAAGGTAATTCGTAAAGCCGCCCGATACGTTCTGCAAGGCGGAGTTCCTTACAGACAAGGGTTTTCAATGCCCCTCCTTCGGTGTATAGCCCACGATGACATCAAACGTGTGCTACAAGAGGTCCACGAAGGCGAATGTGGCGACCACACTGGAGGGCAAACTTTGGCAAAAAAGGTGTTACGGCATGGTTATTTCTGGCCTACCATAAACAAGGATGCAGCGAGATACGCACGACGGTGCGATGCGTGCCAGAGATTTTCGAAGATACCTAGAGCACCTCCTAATCAGTTAAAAACAATGATGAGCCCATGGTCTTTCGCTATGTGGGGAATTGATATCATTGGAAGCCTCCCCATAGCAAGGGCGGAGAAAAGTTCGCCATTGTGGCCGTGGATTATTTCACTAAGTGGGTCGAGGCTGAGCCACTAACTACGATCACAACCAAACGAGTGATCAACTTTATCGTTCGAAACATCATTTGCCAATTTGGGATTCCAAAGGTTGTAATAACGGATAACGGAACTCAGTTCGATAGTGCTGAATTCAGGAATTTCTGCCAAAAATACCACATTGAGAATCGATACACCTCTGTGGCGCACCCGCAATCGAACGGACAAGTCGAAGCGGCGAATAAAGTGATTAAGTCTATTCTGAAAAGAAGACTGAAGCGGGCTAGAGCCATGTGGGCGGATGAATTACCCTTGGCACTATGGGCCTACAGGACAACATATAAATCGGCAACAGGACATACACCGTTCTCTCTTGCCTTTGGAACGGAAGCAGTCATCCCGGTTGAGATAAAGGTGCCTTCTCACCGGGTTACTTATTATGATCCGATGACTAATAATGAATTGCTCCTTGAGTCCCTAGATATGATCGAAGAAAAGAGGGATGAGGCGGACCTGCACGCCTTGAGATGCAAGCAACAGATCGCTCGGTATTACAACAAAAAGGTTCGAGCCCGAACCTGGGAACCCGGAGACTTGGTTCTAAAACGTGTCTTTCCACCCCCAACTCATATGGGAGCGAAGTGGGAAGGACCGTACTCCATTCTGAGTAAGCTCGATAATGGAACCTTCAAGCTGGCAACCGTAGACGGAAGGGAAATCCCCAGAGTGTGTAATACCCAACATTTACGGCCATACTTAACATGAAAATTTCAAATTTATTCTTTTTCTTTATTGAAAATCATGTATAAGGCACGACTAGCCTAGAATAGTTTGATTCTTTGAAGCAAAAATTATAAAGTGGACGTAGGTCATGATTCGACCGAACCACTATAAAAATACTGTGTGTCATTTGCCTTTATTACATCTTTATTTATCTGCCTGTTTATTTTTATGGAAATCGGTGTGAATAATGCAGGTACCCGAAGTCTGGTGCCAACCATTCCTCCCGTAGGCTGTTCGGAGAAACTCAAAGCCTTGGCAAATGCTCTAACTGCTTGTCCGGCTAGTTCTAATCCTTGGAGTATGGGTTAAAATATAAACCTAGGACGAGTTTGATGAGCATGCACGACTGCAGATTGCTTGATCCATAACTCTAACTCTCCAGAGAGAGAGAGAATAGAAGCGTCTCCGATTGAGCGCTGAGAAATAGCTCCTTCCCAGCTGAAGGATCGGGGAGCGAATGAGTCGCTGAGCTCGAACTCTAACTCTCCAGAGAGAGAGAGTATAAAAGTTTCTCTGACTGAGCGCTGAGAAATAGCTCCTTCCCCGCTGAAGGATCGGGGAGCGAATGAGTCGCTGAGCTCGAACTCTAACTCTCCAGAGAGAGAGAGAGAGTATAAAAGCGTCTCCGATTGAGCGCTGAGAAATAGCTCCTTCCCCGCTGAAGGATCGGGGAGCGAATAAATCGCTGAGCTCGAACTCTAGAGAGTATAAAAGCGTCTCCGATTGAGCGCTGAGAAATAGCTCCTTCCCCGCTGAAGGATCGGGGAGCGAATGAGTCGCTGAGCTCGAACTCTAACTCTCCAGAGAGAGAGAGAGAGTATAAAAGCGTCTCCGATTGAGCGCTGAGAAATAGCTCCTTCCCCGCTGAAGGATCGGGGAGCGAATAAATCGCTGAGCTCGAACTCTAACTCTCCAGAGAGAGAGAGTATAAAAGCGTCTCCGATTGAGCGCTGAGAAATAGCTCCTTCCCCGCTGAAGGATCGGGGAGCGAATGAGTCGCTGAGCTCGAACTCTAACTCTCCAGAGAGAGAGAGAGAGAGAGAGTATAAAAGCGTCTCCGATTGAGCGCTGAGAAATAGCTCCTTTCCCGCTGAAGGATCGGGGAGCGAATGAGTCACTGAGCTCGAACTCTAACTCTCCAGAGAGAGAGAGTATAAAAGCGTCTCCGATTGAGTGCTGAGAAATAGATCCTTCCCTGCTGAAGGATCGGGGAGCGAATGAATCGCTGAGCTCGAACTCTAACTCTCCAGAGAGAGAGAGAGTATAAAAGCGTCTCCGATTGAGCGCTGAGAAATAGCTCCTTCCCCGCTGAAGGATCGGGGAGCGAATGAATCGCTGAGCTCAAACTCTAACTCTCCAGATAGAGAGAGAGTATAAAAGCGTCTCCGATTGAGCGCTGAGAAAGAACTTATTCCCTGCTAAAGGAATAAGGGCCGACTGAACTACTGTTATCCCATGAAATCTCCTAAGTCCCCCATATTCAGAAATAGGGGGCAACCTGCCGACAAGGTTAACCAATTCTTAGTAAACCCCCGTCAGGCGCTATGATAACAACTGATTGGGGGCACATGTACTCATATACATATACTGAACTTTAATACAGCAACGCAGCATGAAAATTTTCTCTTGGCTATCTTTTGTTTGACTGATTTGTAATTATTATCAGATGGCCTATGACTAAACATGGAAAGTTTATTTGAAAACAGGTACATAATGATGCAAAAAGAGATAAACTTTCATTTATATACTGCGGACCAACAAAGTGAAAAACAACCTAGAAAGGAAAGTGAGGGCCAGTCTCACAATTACACTTCCTGGCCAGTGGAAAACCTAAAGACAAACTATCAACAAACAACAAATATCCTATTTACGCTTTGGCCTCTTCTCTTGCTTCTGCCTCTCCAGCTTCGCCTTGTCGGTATCAGACGGATCCCCCTTCTTCCTCTTCCTTTTGTCAATAAGAGGAACATCCGATTCTTCTGAAGATTCCTCTTCCACCTCTTTTCTCTTCCTTCTATCAGAAAGGGAAGCCGGGAAGTCATCGGGATTTGCAAAATGAAGCTGTCGGCTGATGGATTTGGGCTGGATTTTCACAATCATCCCAGTCTTGGGATCGAATTCTGCAAGGGGGACTACGTCCAAAGCCTCATCTCCCACCTTCTTCTAAGCCATCTCTTTCTCCTGCCTGGCCTTTCGGCTAGCCAAGGTTTCATCGTCATCATCGTCGGCTTTTTTGGCACCGATAATGTCTTCTTCATCATCTACATGGTGCCCATCCATGTCTTGCAAGGCTTCGATGGTCTCAGCATCTTTGGGAACGTCAGTACTAGGTACCGGGATGCTTCTTTCTGCCATTGTGACCTCAGCCTGCTTTGATGTATCAATATCAGCACCTGGCGAGACAGTCTCCTTCTCCACTTCTTTTTCTTTTTCAGCACCCTTATCGACGGGCTCGCCACCTGTATCATGAGGAACACATGTTACTAATTCAATTGGTTGTTCTACCACACGACGACAATTCACAATTGCTTTGACGAATTGCGGGGAGAAAAGGGAGATACCTTCCGCATATCCTCCTTCTTGAATAGTCGCAGGAGCTCCAACAACTACGGGAGTTAGGCCCAAAGGGATTAGTGGAACATCGGGATGGTACTCCTCAACTCCGGAGGTTTTGGGCCCCACGGCAGAACTTGAACCTTCGTCAGCTTTGCTTTTACCCTTAGCCAAGGCCCTCTCCTTCTCCATTTCCGCTAAAATCAGACGACGACCCTCTGCTAGGTCCTCAGGCTCATTATCTCTCAAGATGCTCTTCATCAACTCATCCTCATCAATTTCTTCGACTCCCAATCTCTGCTTTTCACCCTCAACAATCGCATCCCATAAATTGGCTAAAGTAACGTGGTAATCCGGGATCCACGAGATGTTGCGAGTTTTGAGAACTTGGCCAAGGAAGTCGAAAATCATCTCTTCAAACCCCTCAATATCCTTCTCTCTTTCGAGGAGCTTGTTGTTAGAAGCAGTGGCCAATTCGATGGCACTTTCAACATTCTTTTCGGCAAGAGCTGCCCGTCTCTCCGCGTCCGCGACCTGATCATTTAAAATCACCTTTTCTGTTTCAGCCAAAGCCAAACTTTCTTTTAAGCTTGCTTTTTATGCCTCCCAAGCAGCTCTCTCAGCTTCAAAATGGTCTTGTGCTGTTTTCAATTCGATATTGGCCATTTTGAGATCTTCATCCTCCTTCTTTAAAGCCATTTTCTCTTGGCTATTGGAGTCAAGTTCTGTATGAAAGCGTTTTTTAGTGTTCTCCAATTCGGTTTTATAATTCTCGACGTCCCTTCGCGCTAGAGCAAGCTGGGATTGAGCATCTTCCAGGTCCTTCTCCATCTTTGTCCTGGCTCTTTCGTTGTTTTCAAGTTTCACCTTTGATCTGTGTGCTTCTATTTCAAGCGATCAGATGACTTCTGAAAGGTTAACTGCATGCTTTTTCATCAGCTCATATTGCCTGGCAACGTGACGGATGTGCCCGACGATTTCATAATCCCAATTCTTAGGGACCGGTTCCAAGGCTGGAACAAAGGTCATCCTGTCAAAGAATATGTCTGGGAATTGTTCCCTCAGCTTTTCCAGCCTACCTTGGATCTCGGGACCATGAATGTAGTCCCGTGACCCAGGGGCAGCTAACTCTGGCTGGCAGGAAGGGACGACGTCGCTCTTCACCTTTTCAGTCTCTTTTATCGGATCTTTGCTTCTATCTTTAGATTCATGATGCTTTTTTGACGACCTGCTATGGGAAGGTGCACTCTTTGGAGGAGTTAACTCTTTAGGAAGTTTCTTCCCCCCAGGAACTGCTGGATAGCTGGAAGGCTTGGTAGAGGTCGATTTTGGTGGAGACCGGGGTTGCGAGGAAGTCGGCCTGTGAGAAAGGCCGTGGGAACGCTCACTACCTGGATGAAGACTGGGTGTGCCCTCACGCAGGGAACGATAAGAATAAGATCGCCTGTGGGACATTTTTCCTGCAAGAAAGAAAAGAGCATATTAAAACCTTGAATACGGACGCTATAAGAGTGCAGGGTCAGATAGTGTGTGTGATTTGTGCATCCCATATAATTCCCCCTAACGGACCCGGGCCTGAAGACAGGCTCATCTGACTAGTTTCTTAATCTCTTGTTGGAGCGATGGCCTCCTCAGAACCAGGGAAGAATGGCTCCCCTTCGAAGTCCCTCTCTGTATATACATCATCGGGGAGAGGAATCTTGCTCAGTTCTTTGAATAGCTGCTCATCTGTCAAATCATCGGGAGCAGCGGCTTCAATTGGAGTAGAAATCGGGATGTCCTTGGACACATCACCGCGGACCTCATCCCCTCTGTATATGTGCAAGTCCTCATCATCTTGGATGACTATCGGAGAAGGACTTTTACGAAACTTAGTTGTTTCTACCGCTTGCGAAGTTCCCTCTCCCTCCGTTGGGGGCACATACTTATAAGGTCTGCCGCCAGTGCCAAGTCCAAATCTTATATCCAGAAGGTGATGCTTATGAAGATTCTCATCAGTAATACATTTTTTTATCCTTAGAAAGTCGGATCTGCTTTGTAGAAGAGTGGACAATCGACTGGTGTATAACGGACCCTCCGTTTTCGGGAAGATGTGATCTGTTTAAGACAAAGAAAAAGGCGGAAGAATGTTAATACTTAGACTTCTTGAACAAGATATTCGATTAGAAGATCAAAGTTTACTTGATTTGAGCCATCTTCGTGAGCATCCGACCTGTTTCCTTATATAAAACCAATCGGACTTAGGATCCCCTATGTTGCTATATCCATCGTACAGAACTTTCCTATTCGCCACCGATTCAAAGAAAGAGAAATTTGGAGTTGCCGAAGAACGGTGCTTGAAAAGAAAGAAGAATATCAGATCTCTGAATTTAAGTTCGGCGTGTAGGATCTCCGCGTATGCAACATATAGAGAGTATAGAGATGCGTAGGCGTTAGGATGAAGCTGCATCGGAGCAATACCCAGTCGTCTTAAAGTTTCAATGGCGATAGGAGGAAACGGAGGAATAGCTCCTACCAAGCACATGGTTCGACTGATTGCCATATATCCTTCCGGAGCTAGGTGGGGTCTATCTTCGCTTCCGGGCGTCAAGACATCATCCCAAGGAATTGCGTGTCTTAAGCAGATTCTTTTAAGCTTTATATCGTCAAGCTTGGATACTAGAGAATCAGAAAATTTATCTATCCCGAGCGCGCCAGGAATCTCGTCAGGAGCTCGCCCATCTATCTCAGAATCGTCGCTAGATGAAGTACTTCCGAACGGATCTGATTCCATGGCCTCGTACTCAGATCCAGAATCTTCACCTCCTGGATTAATTGGAGGAGTCTTGGGGTTGTGTTGCTCAGGAACCTCGGATTCCGCTTCTGTTGCGGATCTTGAAGAAGATTGATTATTCGACATTACTGCTAGGACGAGAAAACATGAACAATGAGATTAATACTACCCGTCCCCCGTGTGTGCAAGTGCCAGTGTGTGTGCTTGTGTGCGCATTGAAAATAAAACGTGAAAGCTATCAAGATCATCGAAATATTAGTCGTCATATGCAGTCAAATTATGTGGTCTTTTAGTCAAGAAAGTCCAACATCAGGGCCCTAGCCTAACTGTTCAGAATTTTATGGTGACAAGGCATCGATTAAAGTTTGAAATTTCTTTGCATCGTCAACTATGAGTCGGATCGCAAGGCAGAGGGATCGCCCCCTTTCGAATCGCAAGGCAGAGGGATCGCCCCCCTTCGAATCGTAGGGCAAAGGAATTGCTCCTTCACGAATCGTTGCAGCCCCCACGATACGCGCCTTTGCTGTCACCACGACCCTCCGTCTAGCCACTCGCCTTCATCTTCTTCCTTTCCTCTCCTTGCCCACGATCCGAACCGGCCTTCCCTCTTATCCTTCCTCCTTCGTCTTCCTCCTCTCCTTCCCATCCTCGAACTCCGACCTCTACGCCCATCAGCCATGGCGTCTTGATGGATTCCCCAGAAAATCGCAAATTTCCATCGTTTCTCCCTCAAATTATTCGAAAAAGTTCATGAAACAACAGCGTTTACGAATAAGAATGCTTTCGGTGGAATTACCTTTCTAAAAATTGGGAAAGTGATCGGATTTTTGAAGGTTTGAAATACTAGGGTTCGTTCCTCAACAGTACAGGAGAAACGATACGACAGAAAAAAGAAGGAAGAAAGTGTAGAGGGAGGGGTCGGCTTATATAGGCAAAAAGGGCGACCGTTTGTCTCCCCTTCTTTGTCCTATTCGATCCACGAAAAACCGGTGGACCGCGAACCAAAAGCCCACCACGACTCGAGGAGGAGCTCGTTTCGTTCCGAGGCCCAAATGCACACCCAAGTACGAAACGAATGTCTCGCTAATGGACCGCGGCTCGAGCCCGCGATCCGAATCGATAGATTCAGTAATGAAGACTCTGAAAAATCCCAGAAGGAGAATTGTCCACTGATTCGCGACTCGCTGTGAAAAGACGATTCTATAACTTCGAAGCATGTTCCATCATCGATAAAACATACTTCGAGAGGGCAAGATGTTGGCAAGCTTTTTGACCAAGCCACCCAGGATCATTCATAAGAAGAAAGCATGAAACCACATTCTCTAAGAATATGAAGGAATGGATCGCATCATCGACTCGCCCGATGACGGATCGCACACTATCGACTCGCCCACCATCGGATCGCGTCTCGACGGATCGCCCCCACTTCATCAGCGAAACGACACCTCTATGCGATCCGACCCATGCATATGTTGTTGCCCAGTATTGATCGATCCGATCCCCTGATGCGTGGCGGAGCCTCTGACCCGTTCAAGCGTGAGCTAGTCTTCAGCGATCCGAGTCGCGCGGATCTAGCGACACGTGTCCTCAACTGTCATTTTGACCAATTCTCCCCATCTGCACGATCCGATTTTCAAGGGGATCGTGACACCTGTCTGCAACGGCTAATTTGACTATTTCTTCAATGGAGGCGATGCGATCCGATGTTCTCGGGATTCGTGCCACGTGTAACCACGACCCTCCTGACAAAATCAGCTATAAATAGCCCAAAGCTTGGCATTTTTTGGGATCTTTTGGCAATATTGAGTACTGAATCCGCCATTATTGTCAAACTACGAGAGTATTAAGAGAAAATCATTGATTGTATTAGCTTTCAAAGTATAATCAATAATATATATAAGTGGACGTAGGCTCGTTAACGCCGAACCACTATAAATTCTGTGTGTTATTCTCTTTTTCCTCATTCTTCAGTTGAAAATCTATAAGATTCAGAACAATTTGGGTGTTAGGTCCAAATTTTGATCTAACAAATATACAGAGTATAAATGAATAAATTACATCCGATAAATATCATAGATTACAATAAATTACATAGCAGGGAAAAACAATATAAAACACAACTGAAAGTAATGCACGGATACAGAGCTTTCCGAGCATCGTTCCAACTGTAAATCAGGATCCTGTGAATATAAATCTGCAAAACCAAAACTACTAGCTGCCCATGTAGAAAATAAGGGCACCCAGAGTTTAGGTTAAAACAATAAACTCTAGGTCAGTCATGTGACTGGTGTGAGAACTAAAACAGTTATTTAAAACTTTACTTTGAAAGAGAGTAATTCAAGGGACCACGCCGTATAACACGGAACGGGTTTCCTCCCAAGAATACCTGTGCATAGAATAAACAGCGCAATGCTTTTTCAAAAAATGAAGCTATTATAAGACCTAGGTCCCATCACACAATGCAACGCAAGCCGAAGGATAGGGTTTTCCCTTATAATAGCCAAACATGCTTGGTACGTTTAAAACAAATCATTTGATACTATAATAAGTGTATAGTGTCAAAACAATTTCAATCATAAATATCAATCCTAGGCGGCATGGGTACCATCTATTATGTCGCCATACTAGGCTCTACAAATAAAACCGAGATACACGTATTGGAAATTGGATTTCCGTCATGAGTCGAGGCAAGGGGCAAGCTCCTCTCCGCTTCGAGACAATCTAGCAAATGCCTCGGGACTACACACTCTGGGTAACCCCTGGATGCTTCAGGGCCGGTCCTCTCTTACGTTTGAGGATTAGTATTCCTGAACACACGTTTCCTGGTCCTTATAGATCTAAAATCGAGGTGCCTCATCCAATAACCACATAGGAGAAAAGTATATAAATGTCAGGGCTGGTAAGTCACTGACACCACCAAAGCTAGAAAGAAACGTCGTGCTCTCCCTGCAGTCCTTATCCTGTTTTTAACTCATACCGAGGTGTGAGGCTCGCGAATTCACATTATACACAAAGCTATGCCACGGAGGCCGTGCTTTGATCATCAACCACAAGACTTTGCTTTTCAACAGAAGCCTTGATCTATGCAACTCAGCATGCCACACAGGCAATTCATTCCATGCGATTGATATCTATCGATATATAACCTCTAAGCTCGTACGTCTCAGAGAAGGGCGTTAAGCAAGAGAATAAATTCTCTGCCGCCAAACAGATATATATTTAACATAAATCAATCAACACGGAATAAAATCCAATGTCAGACACACAATCCATTTACAAGTTCGTTCTGGGTCTGAACGAAACCGGAGGCACTTTCCTCGCATATCCATCGATCTCCAAGTACGTCTGGACGACCACCAACTATTTCCATCCTCTTGGGTGTACAGCCCAATCAGGATCGTCAATAATTATCCAAACGATGTGAAGACTTGCGGTCTTCAACCACCGTCTTCATCTTCGACTTATCGTCGAATCGGTTATTCAGAATGGGTGTAAACCCAGCCTTTCCGAACAACTCGCGTATATTATAAACAAATGTTACACAAACACAATATGCGCCTCACTCCAATTCATTAGTCACTAACCGTAAATCAGTAAGAGAGCAATTCCCCAAATATTAACCCCGAAGGCCGAAACCAACATCAGATCAATACCCAGGAAACCATTCTTCTTAACTAACCTACAGCTAGTTTCCAAATTTCACATTCTTAGGGAAAAGTTCCCATTAATTTTATCCAAGATAAATTCTTGAATTTATTCTTTAATCTACCTTTGGATGTCATTTCAAACCAAATTATGGTTTTCCAAACTAGTCGGGATTAGCGAACCACACCGAAGAAATTATTTATTTTATTTCCCAATCCCAACCTATTCATCCCATGAAGCAAAACTGGTAATACTCCATATCTAACACCATGGTGTTATCGGTAAAATTAATTACCATTTCACGTTCAAATCTAATTAAAGATTTAACTATCGCTTTGGAGCAAAACTGATGATACTCCATTCTCGCTCACTTTCTATATTTGATAATTTAAATTATCAATTCACATTTCAATCTAATTGCAGATTCATTAAAACTCCTTTTACTGGGTTAAAGAACTAATGTCATTTAAAACACAATTCACGACAACCTCAAATCACATTCTATTTATTATCGGGTTAAAGAACTAGTGTTATTTAAAACACTGTTCACGATAAACCCACAAATCACTTCTAATTTAATTTCAATCAAATATATTAGAAATACCGATTATTCAAAACCCCTTTTTAAATCCAATATATTTATTTAAAAATAGTTGGGTTTTAATTTTAGTTCCAAACTAGTTCATTTTGTTAAAAAACTATTTTTATCTTTTCAAATATGGAGTTTTTCATCCCATTTTTTTCCAAATCACTTCTTATGATTTTACACAAATTATTACTATTTTTAATAATTTTATCAAGGCCCGTACAGTCGATTTCCATCAACGGCCATCGAACTGCACTTACAGCGACCTTTTCCAAACTTGATTTGGACGTATCTCCAAATCCAACCGTTATATTTCAAATTTCTAATATTCGTTAGAAAGCCCTTTTCGATACGAACCCAACGGTTCTGGTTTTAGGAGAATCCGATGGCCGGATCTTCCGTAATGTCCATTCGAAGTCAATGGTCGAAATTTACGAACTGCCGCGGCGCGGCGCGTTCTATTCAGGCCATTATATATATAATATATATATATATATATATATTATATATATTTCGTCGATTTCCCTTTTTAAAGGAATTTGATAAATCGTTTCAAATTTGTTTCAAAAACAGTTTCAACATTCATTTCAAATTCAAATCGATTTCAATTCTATTTCAAATTCGTTTTCTATTCAATTCAGTTCGAATTCGTTTTCTATTCAATTCAGTTCGAATTCGTTTTATATTCAAATCAATTCCGTTTTATATTCAAATCAATTCGAATTCGTTATATATTCAATTCAATTCGAATTTGGTTTTCTATTCAATTCAGTTCGAATTCGTTGTCTATTCACTTCAATTATAAAAATGAATATAATCGATATAAATATCGTTCGCATCAAAATAGTGCATCTCTAATCAACACGGCTTTATATATTTCAATAATTCTGTTATTCTATTCAACAAATGAATATTTATTCTATTCAATACGTGAATCTATATTTTTGCCAACACATGACTAATCTCAACGAATGAGTATCGTCCACGTGTGACTATTTTTGTTATTTAATATATTTTATAAAAATTACGGTATCTATCGTTTGATTTAAATCAGACTCCAACCGTAAACTAGTAAGAGAACGATTCCTAAATATTAACCCCGAAGGCCGAAACCAACATCAGATCAATATTCAGGAGACCACTCATCTTATCTATTTTTCAGTTAGTTTCTAATTTTATATATGATAAAGATGTAAATTTTATTGTTAAAATATTTCGTTAAACACATGACTAATCTCGACGGATGAGTACTGTCAACACATGAACCTTTATTTTATAAAGATGTAAATTTTATTGTTAAAATATTTCGTTCAACACGTGACTAATCTCAACGGATGAGTACAGTCAACACATGAACCTTTATTTTATAAAGATGAAAATTTTATTGTTAAAATATTTCGTTCAACACATGACTAATCTCAACGGATGAGTACAGTCAACACATGAACCTTTATTTTATAAAGATGTAAATTTTATTGTTAAAATATTTCGTTCAACACATGACTAATCTCAACGGATGAGTACTGTCAACACATGAACCTTTATTTTATAATATTCTTTATTTTCCCGATTGGAATGAGGCCCAATCAATTACCATATAGCGTTAACTATATGGATTCCATACAACACATGTATATAATAACAATGATAAACAATCAACCTTCATCCAAGGTGCACCACACAACTGCATAAGCATCAAATATAAATAATCGACGCTTACGCAGTCTGTCGACCAATCGATCGACATACAATTAAATAATTCGGATTAGTGTGCACCAAATATCATCCCAACACCCGTGCGGGGTTTCAAATCAACAAACACAGATTTTTATTTGTGCAATTGGGCGATGTGTAAAATTTATCATCCCAATCAATATCCGTCAAATCAGTGTATATAAACAAATCGGCCGATTTGTTTATTATTATTTATTTATTCACTTTCACGTTAAAAATTATATTTTTAACGATAAAATATTTTTAACTATATAAATATTTTATTTCCTTTCAACACATTAATTTATATTATCGATTTCACATCAATTTTCACAACACATCAATCAAACAAACAAGCCATCCATGGTCTGTGGATGACGGGTGTCGGGTGCTACTAAACACCGTCTGCATCCTAGTATATATATATAACTAGAAAATGAAATTTAGAGTGAGGAGTTCTCACCGATAGCTATCCCAACTTCACGACACTTCCTTTATAGAAATCATCGTCGTTCTCGCCTTTCATCACTTTCGTTGCCCGTAGCCACTACATATATAAAAATCACATTTTTATATTGCTATTCAATATATAAAAATCGTATTTTTACTTCGCTATTCAATATATAAAAATCAAATTTTTACTTCGCTATTCAATATATAAAAATCAAATTTTTACTTTGCTATTCAATATATAAAAATCGAATTTTCATAATCACACTATATGGATAAAAATTCTATTTTTACATTACTTTTATATAGATAAAAATTCTATTTTTACATCGCTACTATATAGATAAAAATTCTATTTTTACAACACTACTATATAGAAAGATTATATTTTTACAACACTACTATATAGAAAGATTTCGACTTTTCAAATTTCAAAAATCTAATCTTTTCTATTTTAAAAATCTAATCTTTTCTATTTTAAAAATCTAATCTTTTCTATGAAGAATATACTATAAAAATCCAATTTTGTATATGGTAAAAATCCTATGATCCTTATCTTATGACCTATCATTCAGAAATTATGGTTTTAACCACCAAAAATACATAAAAACCGAATTAAAACACTTACAGTCGGCGTTTACTGATGGGGGAGGTGTTGGGGGTTCATGGCGGTCGGAGAGCAGCGCGACCGACGGTCTGATGGTCAATAAAGGGGTGGCGGTGGCTTCTATTCGAGGAGGCCTAGGGTTTTGAGGTGGAAAAGGGTCTAAACGGAGGAGGGCAGTGGCGCAGGGCGGCGCCGGAGCTAGGGTGGTGGTGCGAGGGCGGGGGTTTGCGGCGGCGGTCTCGCTGGTGGAGCGATTAGTTTTTTTTTTATTTCTTCTGAATTCTGGTTTTAATCGAACGGGGGGGGGGGGCAGAAGTAATAGGGTGAGAGAGAGAAGGGAATTTTATTTTTAATTATTTATTTTACAAAAGGTTGACTTTTTCATACGACCTCTAAACGAGGCCCACCGCCTGTCGTCCATAGTGTTTTACCCCTATTCCGAACACAATGGGATTTGTATCGTAGGCTGATTCTATCGTTTCGATCAGTTTCCATTAAAATCAACATATAACTCTATATATTGAATTTAAAATGCGCATTTCAATTTATTGAGGTCACATACGAACTCTAAAAATTCCCGAAAAATATTTTCTAGCTTCGTATTGACGATACGGTCCTAACAAAACTAGTTTCGTCGAATTATTAGACCGTTGGAAAAATGGCCATTTTCTAGTCGATTAAATTCAACTGAAATGGTCAAACACGTTTTCCTTTGTCACGCTCACATATTGATTCGAAAAATTATGAAATTTGGAATCTAGCAATAATTTGACACAACGGATCCAACAAAAGTGGTTTCGTCGAAATCCGAGGTCGTTTGCAAAATTCCCATTTTTAAGGGCCTGAATTCCATAGCGACTATTCAGAATTTTCAACTGGACATATCTTTTGATTCCCGCTATGAAATTCGATTTTTCGGATTCGTTGGAAAGATATCCTCAAATAGATCCTATGATTTTTGGTTTCACTAAAATCCGGTTTGTTTTGCACCCGGTACATTCAATTGAAGTTTGAAATCGAATTATCGAACTACCACGCCATTTTCAATTCTATTTATAATTATATATAATTATTATATTCTAACGACGACGTATATAATATATACGTCGAATTCTATTCAAAATAAATTTCTCGTCGATATTATTTAAAATAATTCATTTTAAATATTCAAAATTCGCTAAAATTGCCAAAATAAAAAATTTAAACTGGCTCACATTTTCGGGTTGTTACATATAGCCATAGTAGAGAAGATATGAAATCACATGGTACATCTAAGCAGCTCCAAACAGAATGAAAGAAGAATCCTGATTAAGCTTGCGTATTCCCACCCTGAGAACCTGGGGGGAGGGAGGACGAAAGAGAGAGAAGAGGAAACAAAATGGTTCAGACATAAAGTCTAGCGAGTCCGGTTAATTTTAGCATATAAATAAGTAAAAGCATTATGACAGGCACACAAACTGGAGAGGGAGATAATAGTGTCATAAGGCAGATATAACAAGGTAAACAGGATAAACAGAATAAAATATATTGCGCTTCTCTAATACTCTTCTCTGCACCAATACTAGTATAACAGAACAAGATGATCCCAACAAGTACAAGATTGTAGACTTAGTTGTACTTATAGTGAGAGGTTTTACCCCCATACAATAACAGGTATCCCAACAGAATTGACGATGTTAACTTCAACGATAGTAATGTGCTCCTAAACGAGCAAGACTAGATGTACCCTAATTACTACCCCCAATCGATCGGCTCCCTAACTCGTAGATACCCTGAGCTGGCCCCACAGTAGGATGCATCACTTCCTAAAGTGGCAACCCCGTTGTTTACAAGATGCACAACCATATCTATAGGTGTCACAGCGTCTTATCATCCTCCCTGGAATCTAGACCGATGCACACACATGACCCCGTCGGAATGCGCCGCCCACACTGTCCCTTAGATGGACCTCTTACAACTAACTCAGTAAGCGTACCCTGACCCCGATCTAGTTTGGGGTTCTCCATTTGATACCAGGATAGGTTACAGCCTGATACGGGTCCTACACACCGGATGATACAAGCTTCCGTCTAGGTTTGCATCCCCACTACTAGGATTTCAACAGGTTATGCCTACCAGTTTAACAAGATTGCATAACCCCAGCAGGTTAAGTTTGTCGGTCTTATATGTATAACCCGTCCCTACATATTTAACAAGATTAAATTAACCCTCCCAATGATTCAAGCAAGTTTACTTAACCCCTACTTAAATCGACAGGTTCATGTAACCCTCACAGATTCAAAAAGGTTAAGTATTACAAGTTTATTACCATTCATTTATTTAAGGTTATTAATGCGCTAGACCTCTCACATTAAGTCTATCACTTTTGGATGCTGGATATGCCGGTTGGGTCCGGGCGGACTTCCACCACAAGTCGGACTTAACCTCGTGTCTTAGCACTGTTATTTATACATTTATGCACTCGACCCCTCACATTATATTAACCACTTGTGGACACTAGATTTGTCGGGCAGTTCTGGGAAGGCTTCTACCATAAGTGTAACCTAACCTCGTATCTACGTGCGGTTACAGTTTCTAGTTACTATAAATCTAGGCATGTTCATTACTAACCAATTTTCATGTTTATTATGCCCCCAAATCCCCATCTGATTCATAATACAAGTTATGCCCCAGATTAAAGTTTAGATCAAGGTATAGATTATGCCCCCAAATCCCAATCATGATTTACAACATAAGTTATGCCCCAATTTATCTTTCCCAACCATTCCCAATTTCGTGCGCTCGTGTATTTCAGCGATAGGCCTAGGTTTGAAGGTAGCCTAGCTATAAAAAATAAGGGAAAGAGGGAGAGAAGAGAACAAGAATAGGCATAGTAAATAAAATTGGCATAAGATGATAGAATTGGTCATACTAACAGAATAGGCCAACAGTGACATGATTAGGCAAACTAACAGAATAGGCATACGGTGACACGATTAGGCAAACTAACAGAATAGGCATACAGTGACATGATTAAGCAAACTAACAGAATAGGGATATCATGAACATGCATATGAGAACTAAGCAGTAAATTAGGTATACAAGTAATTGCAGATCTGTTATGATTCAGGTTACTAACAAGCGTAGGCTTAGATCCAAACTTATAAACATGTCAAGATTACTTTTTAGGTGTTTATATCTAAAAGCAACATAAATTCACTGTGACTGAATCTAAAGAACAGAGGATTGATTGTAGATGTTGTAGCACGGATCCTTGAATACGTATAACTTATAGTTGTAGAAAAATATGCTAGTTCAAACTGAGTTGGGGCAGCACCTTATTGTCTCCATTGTTTTTAGTGAATAAAAATAATGAGAATGAGGTCCTATATATAGTCTAAGATCAACTAATCATGCCCAGATATGCGTAATCTGCCCAGAACTCGGTAGGGTCGACCCTGGGGTCGACATATGGGTCGACACCCGCAAGGGACAGGGCCGACCCCTAACGGGCCGATTTCACTTCGTTTTTCCGCTTCGTGATTCTGATTTTCTGGGTTGGTTTATTTATATATATTATGCTTTTATGTATACAAACTTCAAACCTTAATATTCTTCATGTGATGTCTATTTTAGCAAACTTGGTGAAACACCCCACCTCCATTATGGTCACTCACAAAGGGAATACCTTAACTTCGGTGGAGGTTTATAAGTAAAAGTCATAGATAAAACACAAGACAGATATATAAACTCATGTATAAGCAGCGGAAAACAAACAGACTTTTTTTTTCATAAATACGTGTTCATACAAAACATTTCCATAACTATCTCATAATAACTTCCAAAACATTACACCATCAATTCTGTCTTGATTATTAAATAAAGAAGCATAAAACACAATTAAAACTGCATAAATCCCCATAGAACGTGTCCAATAGCCATAGCCAAGTAAAGAGAGTCCAAACCATACATCTACTATCTTGAAGCTTGCAAAAAGTCAGACTAAACTTGGTTGTTCCCTCCCAGTGGACCTGGGGGGGAGGGGAACGAAAGAAAAATAGAGTCAGACATAAAGCCTGGTAAGTCTAGTGACTCTTCAGTATGAGAATAAGAATAAGGGCATGATAGGTATAAACTGGAAATAGGAAAGTATTATAAACTAGGATAAAGCAGTTTGAACCGAATATACTATCGCACCCCACACTATATCTCTGCAACTACTTGTATTTTCTCAACTGGCACCCCATGATCGGGGTGAAGTGATCCCCTTTCTAAAGATCGGCTCCTACTCGCAAAATCATATGTGTCATACGACCCCCAATGAGTGTAGATACCTATGCTGGTCCCACCATGGGGTGTATCAAGTCCCATGGTGGCGGCCCGAAACAATCCTAGAATGCATAGGTCATACTACTGGTGCCCAGTGCCATGTTTGTCTGCTCCGAAGTGTGTGCACGCCCGCACTCCGTTAGAACCCACACTGCTGCACCAACCGCCGTTGCATTTGACCGCTTACAATCAGCTCAGTAATCGTGCCTCACCCTGCCTAGTTTCAGGGTACCATGATACCTAATTGGGTTACTGCTGAAATGGGTCACCGTTACTAGGGATTTCTAGACAAACATGTTAAGTGATTAAGTGTTTGTATTTACCTAACCCCACCCATCAGATTAATTAACATGTTGAATTGGTTAAGTGTTTTAGTTAACTTAACCCTACCATCCTGACTTATCCTTAACCTTAATTAGTTAAATCACCGACCACTCGCATTAGACAAGTATTGTTATGGTTACGGGATGTGCCTGTCGGTTCCGGGCAGGTTTACACCGTAACTCTGTCTAACCTTGGGTCCTTATTGGGCTCAATGCTTAACCACCCACATTGGATAGGTATTGTTGTGATTACTGGACAACCGGGCGGGTCCGGGCGGGTTTACATCACAACCCAATCCAACCTCGGGTTAAGCATACTCGTATTTTCTAAATTTACATATTTGTCTCTATTACTTATTATATGTAAATTTGTTATCAATTAAATGATTTGGCCCACTTTCCAAGTTCATCATTTTTGGTATAAGGATTTATACCATTTAAATGCCACAAATTTTGGCATGTGACAAACATGCCAACTTTATATGTTTTTCACCAATTTATGTCAAGTTTCCTATAATTACCAATTTTTCCCAACGTTACCCCGTCTAAATATTAGGCTAACAATCTTAGCCTAATTTTCCGTCTGCATGATTTTTAGCATATAATATTAGGCTAAAAACTTAGCCTAATTTAGCGTACACAAAATTGGCATAAAGAGATTCATTAACATAAACATGACATAGGTGTAAACTTGGCATTTTCGGCATAGTCAATATGAACATCATAGGTGTGAACTTGCAACGTAAACTAAATCAACATACATATATGTGAATTTGTAACATAGACTAAATCAACTTACATATATGTGAACTTGCATTGAAATAGGGATCTAACTAAATAGGTGTCACATGAATTAGCATATGATTTAGACAACATAAGCCTAAACATGTTTAGATCTAGGCATAACATCGAACATCACTAGCATATGACAAGAATATGACACATGGTCCATAAAGTATGTATAATTTTATCACATGTGTGTGAACTAGATCAAATCTTGTTTACTACTATAACATTAAACTTGTATTAAAATGGATCTTGGCATGGATCCAATTATGAACTTGCAACTTTCGCATAAACATAGGAGCATGTATATGAACTTAATCATTTAGGCATAGAGGTTCTATTGTACAACATATAACTTGTCATAATCACCTAAACATAGATGTGTAGATATGAACCAAATAACTTGTATGTAAATTTGAATAGATCCAACATCAACTAGATTAATCCACAAACATTCTAATGGATCCAACATCAAGTCAATTATACCATAAACATCACAGTACCACAATCATTGTAACACATAAATATGAATTAACATCGTCGTTATACAATAGCACAATTCCATTTCCATTTTACATCGAATCAAATCTTAATTTTATTCCCATCGGAAAAATCACTATACTTACAACAAACGACGAACTTGAATTCTAGATTCTGAGTTTTGAATTTGTAATGCTTTCCTTTGGGTAGACAAACGTTGTTTGATTCCTGTTTTTACTTTAGTTTTGCTCGTCTCTAATCTTTCTTCATGGGGAGGCTACTCTTGGCTTCCTTCCAGCAGCATGACGGCTCTAACTTTATTATATTTGTGTGAATTTAGGTTGAGACTAAGGTTGTTTATATAGAATTTCAATTTAATTATAGCCGTCGGATGATCTTAGGGTTAATCAAAACCACTCAGTCAAGATAGGGTGACAAGTCAGCCCTAATGACTCAGCAAGGAGTCAGAAAGGACTCAGCAAGGAGTCACAACATGGATCAGACTGAACCAGAAAGCTGTGCAGGCCTGCTGCTCGGCCTCGGCGCACTTTGCAGGTGCGCCAGTGCAAATTTGTACTGGCGCACTTCCCAAGTGCGCCGATGCAATATCTTTTTTTCTATCTTTCCCGCCTGACTTCGTTCGTCCATATCTCCTTCATTCGATATCCGTTTTACGCAAACTCGGACTCTATCTCAACCAGAATTCTGAGACGAATGCAATGGCGTAACCCGTTTCCCTTAATTCTCACATTTTTAATTAAGTATTCTTTAATTCGTTAATTTAACGTTAATAGAAAATTCGGGGTGTTACATTCTCCCCTCCTTAAAGGATTTCGTCCCCGAAATCTTCTAGTCTGAAAGAACGTAAATCCTAACATCCAATCGTCCATCTACTCAACCAACAAACACAGCCGTCCATTGTCCTTAAATGACTTCTAATGCTTCATGATCATATGCATAGTGTGTGTACATGTTCTTATCTAATGCAATAATCAGGCGGTCTACTGATTCAGTTGACCTCCTTAATGCGAATCATGTAAGTGTCATGAATCCATTATGTATGCAAATTTTTCCCTACTCATAATTCTACATCAGTGCGCAACCATTCATACAAATGCGACATCCATATGACAACATATAAAGTTTCAACCACATACAAACACGAATACATATATGCATATGCAATATGAAGTGACTGAGCCGATCTAAAACCTAGAGTGTGTGTATATGCATCCACGAGCAACCACTAGCAACCACTTGCAACCATCACCATAACATGTTTCAATTACTTGTTTACATCCAAAGGGGTTTCTACCTAAGGACAAAGGATAATATCGAGGATATATACCTAAAAAGATAGATACAAGCACAACTTAAGGAAAAAGAGAGATCAAAGATATACCCTAAAAAAGAAAAGGGTAGGCCGCGCGTATTCTGTCCTCAGTTTCCCAAGTCGCGTCTTCCTCGGCGTCGCTCCACTGAACTTTGACAAGCTTGACTTCGCGGTTGCGTATCTTTTTGATTTCTGTTCCTAAGATGCGAGTTGGAAATCTCCTCACAGTTGCTTCGCGTTCCACTTCAGCTTCTTCTAGAATGCTTGGCTCCACCACTTCCGCAGACTCATGTAGACATTTTCGGAGATGAGAAATGTGAAAGACATTGTGAATTCCAGCCAACCTTTCGGGCAGCTCTTCTCTATAAGCCATCTTCCCAATCTTCTCGGTGATAGGGAACGGCTCTACAAATCTTGGTGCTAGCTTTCCTGCAGATCCAAAGCGAACGACGTTCCTTAAAGGAGATACCTTAAGGAAAACCCTGTCCCCAACCTCAAATTCAAGGTCGGTCCTTCTTTTGCCTGCGTAGGATTTTTGTCTATCTTGGGCAGTCTTCATTCTCCTTCGTATCAAGTCCACTTTTTCTGAAGTCTCTCTAATCATGTCTGGCCCAAGTATAAGCTTTTCCGTAGACTACCACCAACAAGTTGGTGATCGGCAGGGTCTTCCATATAGAGCTTCGAAGGGCGCCATGCCGATGGTGGCTTGGTAGTTGTTGTTGTAGGCGAATTCCACTAAAGGAAGATGATCCTCCTATGTCCCTCCAAAGTCAAGAACGCACAGTCTCAGAAGATCTTCTAACACTCTGTTCACCCTTTCCGTCCGACCATCAGTTTGGGGGTGATAGGCCGTGCTCAAGCATAACTGTGTGCCTACAGCTTCTTGCAGACTCCGCCAAAATTCGCGTGTAAAGATAGGATCTCGGTCACTCACTATGCTGGAGGGTATTCCATGGAGCCGAACTATTTCCTTGAGATAAAGAGAAGCTAGAGACGAGGCAGTCCTTCTACTCTTGATAGGTATAAAGTGGGCGCTTTTTGTGAGCCTGTCCACTATTACCCAAATTTTAGTATTGCCCCTTCTTGACCTAGGCAACCCATCAATGAAGTCCATTGAAATGCTATCCCACTTCCACTGCGGGACTTCTAGAGGATGAAGCAGTCCTCCAGGCTTCTTTTGTTCCGCCTTTACCTGTTGGCATGTCATGCACTTAGAAACGAAATCTGCCACATCTTTCTTCATGCCGTTCTAAAGGAAAACTCTCTTTATGTCCTTTTACATCTTGTCTCCACCTGGGTGTATTGCCATCTTGGAATGATGTGCTTCCTCGAGAATCTTCTTTACCAAATCCCTAGCTTGTGGGACGCATAGTCTTCCATCTCGCCTCAGCCAACCCTTATCATCGATGGAGTACCTATTGAGGTGACTGGAAGTTTCACCCCTAATTAGCTTATCAATCACATCAACAAGCTGAGGGTCTTCGCGTTGTGCGGCCCCTATTGAGTCTAAAAGAGTGGGTCGTACTTCTAGTGATGCCAACAGACTAGGTACAAAATCAGAGGAGGGCCTAAAGTCAAAACTGGCAATATACTCCAAGCTTTGCCTTTCTACAAGGAGAGGTCTTAAGGTCAGCTTCTTTCTACTCAACGCGTCTGCTACTACGTTGCCCTTGCCAGGAGTATAGGAAATCTCAAAATCATACGAGGCAAGGAACTCATCTACCTTTGCTGCCTCAAGTTAAGATCTTTCTGCGAGAAAAGATACTTCAACGGTTTATGGTCAGTATATAATTCGAACTTCTCACCTAGGAGATATGGCGCCAAGACTTAAGCGCAAAGACGATGACGACCAACTCAAGATCGTGGGTTGGGTAGTTCCTTTCATGAACTTTCAATTGTCTTCCACCATAAGCTACTACCTTCCCTTCTTGCATCAGAACAGCGCCTAGTCCCATACCACAAGCATCCGTATATACTGTGAACATCTTGCTTCCATTGGGCAAAGTTAGAACTGGGGCTGTTGTAAGAGCCCCTTTTAAGCGTTGGAAAGCAATATCACAATCCAAATCCCAAGCGAACGCTAGATTCTTCTTTGTTATCCTTGTGAGTGGAGATGAGATTTTCGTGAAATCTCTAATGAACTTCCGGTAAAAACCGGCTAGCCCAAGAAAGCTTCGGACTTCTGTTGCATTTCTTGGTGTCTTCCAATCTTGCACTACCACCACTTTCGCGAGGTCCACAGCTAACCCTTCTTTGGACACTATATGTCCAAGAAACCTTACTTCTTCTCTCCAAAAGTGGCATTTGGAGAATTTGGCTTTTAGATGATGAACTCGAAGAGTTTCCATAATCTCCTTCAGATGCTGAGCATGTTCTTCCTCATTCTTTGAGAAGATCAAAATATCGTCTACGAAGACGACCACAAAATTGTTGAGGAATTCTCTGAACACCCTGCTCATTAGGTCCACGAAATAAGCGGGTGCGTTTGTCAAACCGAAAGGCATGACAAGCCACTCGAAGAAATCGTCTGGGGTTCTGAACGACGTCTTATCAATGCTATCTTCAGCTACCCGTAGCTGATGGAACCCAGTAGCCAAATCAAGTTGGGAGAAGATCGACGCACCTACAAGCTGATCAAACAAATCGTCTATTCGGGGAAGTGGGTGTCTATTCTTTTTAGTCAGCTTGTTTAGCTCCCTATAGTCCACACAAAGATGTAGTGAGCCATGTACTTTGGTGGCGAACACCACTGGAGCACCACATTCCGAGATACTCCGCCTTATAAACCCCTTATCGAGAACCTCCTTAACTTGCTTACTGAGCTCCTTTCCCTCCTTTGGAGCCATATGTCTAACAAGTAGAGCTACAGGCTTTGCATTATCAACAAGATATATGCGGAAATCTATTTCCCGCCTCGGAGGTAAGCCCCTCACCTCTTCAAAAACATCCGGATATTCCCGGACCACCTTAACGGACTTCAAATTCTCAACAGAAGCATCAAGCGACTCTAGATAACTAAGCATAGTAGCATTCAAGGGATTACAAGAAATTTCTAGAGTGTTACCGAGTCAAGAGTCTAACCACTCTCTTCTCACAATCAAGAATGGCACCATTACTGGATAACCAGTCCATGCCTAAGATCAGTCCATATCCCGAGAAACCCAAAACAAAGGCACTACGTCTAAACTCAACACTTAAAATAGAGATTTTCAAATCCAAGCAAACCATTGAAAAATAAGCCGAGCCCCCAATTGGATTTGAAACAACCAAGGGATCTTCTACCATACTAGTGTCTAGGTGCAGAGATTCTACTAAAGCAGATGAAATAAAGGAGTGTGATGCGCTAGAATCAAAGAGAGTGCGAACTGAATGATCATAAAGATAAACTAAGCTTTCTACGGAAATATTTCTACCTAGTTCCTGTGGAGGTGCCGCTAGCGCGTGAACTTGTCCCCCTGAGGTGGATCCAGTCCTCTGTCCCTACCCCCACTTCTTTGGGCAGTCCCTAGCCAAGTGTCTAGTCTCTCCACAATGGAAACAACCACCATTCATCTTTGCCTTCTTCTTTCTGCAATCTTTCACTATATGTCCAACAATGCCACAGAAATTGCACTTTCTCTTTTTACGGGGTTTGTTGTTCTTCCCGCCTTTCTTTGAATCAGCCTTCTTGTTCTGTGACCCTTCCCCCTTCTTGTCATGAGGCACTTCTGCTTTTGCCTCTTTCTTGCCTTTATCTTCCTCGCATAGCAGCGCCATGTCCACCAAGCTTTCATAAGTCGCTCCCATGGGTATATGGGTCATAACAAGGATGTGTAGAGGCTCATTAAGACCTTTAACGAAGCGAAGGGCCTTCTTGTGTTGGGTGTTTACTAAATCCAGCCCAAATCTGGCCAGCTGATTAAATTGATTGACGTACTCCCTGATCGTCATACTCCCTTGCTTAAGAGTTAGGAAAATCTCCATCTGCAGGCTTCTTTCAGCTTGGGAGAGGAATTTTATCTCAAACCTCATCCTGAAATCTTCCCAAGTTTCCACTGGCCTCTCAGCATGGGTAACTTCCCACCAATAGGAAGCTTCAACTTTAAGCAACCACACTGCTAGCTGTATCTTTTGCCTGTCGTCAACTTCGAAGATGACGAACAAATCTTCGGTCTCCTTCAGCCAGTTCCTTGCTACCACAAAGGATTCAGTTCCATAAAAGTCCTTTCCACCCATAGCCTTAAAGTCTCTACACGTCTTAGCGAAAGTATTTCCAGGGGGAGGAGGAGGAACCGCCGCCACTGTGGGAGGAGGAATGTCTGTTGGGCCCGCACCATTGGCCCTAGCCTCCAGGTACCTTTGGAACCGGCCAAGTATCGGTACTCCTTCTGGAAGGTTAAGATCTCCAGACATGCTGAAACAAAAAGGAAGGATTCAAGACAAAAGGATAAAGAGATAGTGCATATGGCTTTGGGGAATTATGCCTTTTAAAAACAACGCCTTTTCTTGAAAAAAAAAATGCTTCTTTAAACTTCTTTTTGAAAATAGTTTCAAAAACTTTTATCTAGTCTGGTAAATCTGTGCTCTGATACCAAGTGAAACACTCCACCTCCATTAAGGTCACTCACAAAGGGAATGCCTTAACTTCGGTGGAGGTTTATAAGTAAAAGTCACGGATAAAACACAAGACAGATATATAAACACATATATATAAGCAGTAGAAAACAAACATACTTTTATTTCATAAATACGTGTTCATACAAAACATTTCCATAACTGTCTCATAATAACTTCCAAAACATTACATCATCAATTCTGTCTTGATTATTAAATAAAGAAGCATAAAACACAATTAAAACTGCATAAATCCCCATAAAACGTGTCCAACAGCCATAGCCAAATAAAGAGAGTCCAAACCATACGTCTACTATCTTGAAGCTTGCAAAAAGTCTGACTAAGCTGGGTTGTTCCCTCCCTGTGGACCTGGGGGGAACGGAAGAAAAGAAGACGAAAGAAAAATAGAGTCAGACATAAAGCCTGGTAAGTCTAGTCACTCTTCAGTATGAGAATAAGAATAAAGGCATGATAGGTACAAACTGGAAACAAGAAAGTATCATAAACTAGGATAAAGCAGTTTGAACTGAATATACTATCGCACCCCACACTATATCTCTGCACCTACTTGTATTTTCTCAAATGGCACCCCATGATCGGGGTGAAGTGATCCCCTTTCTAAAGATCAGCTCCTACTCGCAAAATCATATGTGTCATACAACCCCCAATAAGTGTAGATACCTATGTTGGTCCCACCATGGGGTGTATCAAGTCCCATGGTGGCGGCCTGACACAATCCTAAAATGCATAGGTCATACTAGTGGTGCCCAGTGCCCTGTTTGTCTGCTCCGAAGTGTGTGCACGCCCGCACTCCGTTAGAACCCACACTGCTGCACCAACTGCCATCGCTTTTGACCGCTTACAATCAGCCCAGTAATTCTGCCCCACCCTGCCTAGTTTCATGGTACCATGATACCTAATTGGGTTACTGCTGAAATGGGTCCCCGTTACTAGGGTTTTCTAGTCAAACATGTTAAGTGGTTAAGTGTCTGTATTTACCTAACCCCACCCATCAGATTAATTAACATGTTGAATTGGTTAAGTGTTTTAGTTAACTTAACCCTACCATCCTGACTTGTCCTTAACCTTAATTAGTTAAAGCACCGACCACTCACATTAGACAGGTATTGTTACTGTTACTGGATGTGCCGGTTGGTTCCGGGCAGGTTTACACCGTAACTCAGTCTAACCTCGGGTCCTTATTGGGCTCAATGCTTAACCACCCACATTGAATAGGTATTGTTGTGATTACTGGACAGTCGGGCGGGTCCGGGCAGGTTTACATAACAACTCAATCCAACCTCGGGTTAAGCATACTCGTATTTTCTAAATTTACATATTTGTCTCTATTACTTATTATATGTAAATTTGTTATCAATTAAATGTTATGGCCTACTTTCCAAGTTCATGATTTTTGGTATAAGGATTTATACCATTTAAATGCCACCAATTTTGGCATGTGACAAACATGCCAACTTTATATGTTTTTCACCAATTTATGTCAAGTTTCCTATAATTACCAATTTTTCCCAACGTTACCCCGTCTAAATATTAGGCTAACAATCATAGCCTAATTTTCCGTCCGCATGATTTTTAGCATATAATATTAGGATAAAAACTTAGCCTAATTTATTGTACACAAAATTGGCATAAAGAGATTCCTTAACATAAACATGACATAGGTGTAAACTTGGCATTTTCGGCATAGTCAATATGAACATCATAGGTGTGAACTTGCAACGTAGACTAAATCAACATACATATATGTGAATTTGTAACATAGACTAAAACATCTTACATATATGTGAACTTGCATTGAAATAGGGATCTAACTGAATAAGTGTCACATGAATTAGCATATGATTTAGACAACATAAGCCTAAACATGTTTAGATCTAGGCATAACATCGAACATCACTAGCATATGACAAGAATATGACACATGGTCCATAAAGTATGTGTAATTTTATCACATGTGTGTGAACTAGATCAAATCATGTTTACTACTATAACATGAAACTTGTATTAAAATGGATCTTGGCATGGATCCAATTATGAACTTGCAACTTTTGCATAAACATATGAGCATGTATATGAACTTAATCATTTAGGCATAGAGGTTCTATTGTACAACATATAACTTGTCATAATCACCAAACATAGAGGTGTAGATATGAACCAAATAACTTGTATGTGAATTTGAATAGATCCAACATCAACTAGATTAATCCACAAACATTCTAATGGATCCAACATAAAGTCAATTATACCACAAACATCACAGTACCATAATCATTGCAACACATAAATATGAATTAACATCGTTGATATACAATAGCATAATTCCATTTCCATTTTACATCGAATCAAACCTTAATTTTATTCCCAACGGAAAAATCACTATACTTACAACAAACGACGAACTTGAATTCTGGATTCTGAGTTTTCTGAATTTGAAATGCTTTCCTTTGGGTAGACAAACGTTGTTTGATTCCTGTTTTTACTTTAGTTTTGCTCGTCTCTAATTTTTCTTCAAGTGGAGGCTACTCTTGGCTTCCTTCCAGCAGCATGACGGCTCTAGCTCTATTTTATTTGTGTGAATTTAGGCTGAGACTAAGGTTGTTTATATAGAATTTCAATTTAATTATAGCCGTCGGATGATCTTAGGGTTAATCAAAACCACTCAGTCAAGATAGGGTGACAAGTCAGCCCTAATGACTCAGCAAGGAGTCAGAAAGGACTCAACAATGAGTCACAACATGGATCAGACTGAACCAGAAAGATGTGCAGGCCTGCTGCTCGGCTTGGGCGCACTTGGCAGGTGCGCGAGTGCAAATTTGTACTGGCGCACTTCCCAAGTGCGCCAGTGCAATATTTTTTTTCTATCTTTCCCGCCTGACTTCGTTCATCCATATCTCCTTCATCCGATATCCGTTTTACGCAAACTCGGACTCTATCTCAACCAGAATTCCGAGACGAACGCAATGGCATAACCCGTTTCTCTTTATTCTCACATTTATAATTAAGTATTCTTTAATTTGTTAATTTAACGTTAACAGAAAATTCGGGGTGTTTCACTTGGAGTCTATCTTAAGCAGAATTCCGAGATGAACGCAATGGCACAGTCCGTTTTACTTAATTCCCAATATTTAATTAAGTATTCCTTAGTTTATCACTATACCGTTCTTTAAAATTATGGGATGTTACATAAAGGGGGCCAGTATTGTTTGATTCTTGATCGGTAGAATTCCCTTTGGAAATAGGACCGTCGGTTGTATGGATGTTCCTTTGATAGTTAAATCACCGACTATCAAAGTTTTGGTTTATTTTATACCTCCGTTGTCAATACGGAGAGACTGGGATCGGGTTATTTTTTGAAAACCACTCCGTATGGGCATAAGCATTATGAATCAACTTATGCTGAAAATGATTGAAGATAGAGTAAAGTGCAAGAGCTATTTTGTTAATCTTAGGTAGAAATTACCCAAGACGGATTAATAGAATGGTGCCTTCAGTTTGTCCAGTCCCAGGACAACGTATATGGATGAATGTCTGACGATGTGTCATTCAAAGTAAATGGTGGAAGGATGTTCCTAAAAAAGTTAATCGTTACCTCAGGCCTCATCAACCAGGAAATGATAGAAATCGGGCAGGGAACATGGCCAAGTGGGTCATTCCATTAGGGATATTATCACCTGATCTAGAGAAATTTCATTTCTTCTTATTCTTTTCGCTGCTGTATGATTTCAGTAACGGTTGTTGATCACAATTGTTGGTGATAATATGCTCGGTACACTCAAGTTAAATTATGGCCAGTCATGTGTGGTCGGGTTGCAAGATCTTCTTGTTGAACCCAGTGTATTCCTCTGTAGAGATACACTATGGGAAGGTGGTCTCATACCTTGTCATAGTTGGAAATCCATTCTCCAAAAGCGCCCTGCAGGTTTTTATTTTATATTATATATATGAAGTGTGAATGTAAGAATTTTGATAGGTTTCTATTTATTTGATGTAGACACTATTATAATATCACCGGATTTGACATCAGAATATTTTGGGTTATCGTAAGGTAAAAACCATTCGTGTTTATGTGTGAATCGATCTTACGTTTATCTTTTCTTTTCAAAAGAATTTTTGAGAATTAAATCAAATGGTTGGAGTTCACTCACACTAGTCACGTGACTGACCCAGAGTTTATTTTGTTTTGTTTAACCCTAAAATCTTAGGTGCCCAAATTTGTATGGGCAGTCAAGTAGTCGGGATTTTTCAGATTCACTTTGAGGAGCTTGAAGCAGGAGGCTTCATCATTTAGCTATAGATTATCATATTTTCCGTTGTGTACTATGTTGTATATGGAAACAAGTGTTTATAACTGTTCCAGGAATAACTCTTATGCTCTGATGATGTTATGTATATACCGTTACTGATCTGTATTTCAAAAGTTATGTTATATAATATATTTTATTCGTTCCGCTGTGAGACTTGGGTTCTTCGCTTTCTTCTATTCTAATTTTTCTTCCTATTTCTCATCTCTAACTTCTTTCTACTAATAATTCATATTTTTGTGCAACTTGGGTTGAACGTGTGGTGTTATTAGTCAACTCAAAGGGTACGGAAATTCGGGCCATTACACGAGTCTTATAATAACTTCATTTTTCAAAGACAATTGCATTGTTTCATGTTTAAACTAGAATTCATGTGAAGTAAACCCATTCCGTGTCATACGACGTGGTCCCATGATTTTTCCCCTTTAATAATAAAGATTTAAAAATTGTTTTAAGTTCTTACACCAGTCCCTTGACTGACCTGGAGTTTATTGTTTTTCACCTAAACTCTGGGTGCCCATATGTTCCACACGGGTAGCTAGTAGTTTTGGTTTTGCAGATGTTTATTTAACAGTATCCTGGTTTACCGCTGGAGCTATATTCAGAAAGCTTTGTATCCGTGTATTTCTTTTAGTTGTGTTAGTTGACGTATTTCCGCTACGCATTGTATTTATACATTTTTATTTCTGCTGCTATGTAATTTATTCTCTGATATTGTATTTCCACAGTATAAATTGTTTATTCGCACTCTGATGTTATATTGTTGTAATATCAAAGAAAAGTTCTATTGTTCTGTGTTTCGATGCGTCGTTTTCTCATACAATCTGCATTCTTGAACGGTCTAAGTTAGTTTAGCGATCAATTCAGACCGGGAGAAATTCGGTGCGTAACACCCACTGCTTCCTTCTTTCGCTCTTACCGTTCAGTGGCTTCTTCCTTTTTCTGGGGAACCAAGGACAATGCTTCTCGCCACAACTGGATTTCTTAGAACTCCATTTGTTGTCCCAAAAGCAAGGGAGGTCTGGGCCTCCGCAACCCTAAAGACATCTATTCGGCCTTTGCTTGCAAGCTTTGGGCAAGGTTTGAAGCGAACGACTCCCTTTGAGCGACGTTCCTCATGCTAAATACCACAGGCTGTCTAGTACGAATTACACCGGTGTCCCGTCCTATGCTAGTGAGACGTGGAAACCGATGCAATCCATGAAAGCCTTAACGGATGCACATGGTAGTGGAACTGTTTGGGATGGTTGTCCCTTCTCGCTTAAGGCGGTATAGAATTCGGTGAGGACACCTGGTCCACATCTCCACCTTTTCTCTTTCGCTTGGAATGTCTGAATTCCCCCGAAGGTCTCTCTGTTTATGTGGAAAAATTTACATGATGGGTTACTGATAGATGAGAATCTCTAGAGAATCGGCATCCCTTTCGTGTCCCGTTGCAAGTGCTGCCGCTCTGGATGCTCGGAATCCTCTTGTCATTTGTTATTCTCTAGGGCTTGTGCCAGGTCTGTCTAGAATTACTTCCGGAATCTGATGGGTTGCTGAGGTAATGCCATCTCGCTTGAAGGTTTACTGAGACTCTGGTGGTTCGGCATATCAGGCAAACCTTTTCGCTCGATCCTGCTTTATCTAATTCCTTGTCTTATTTGCTGGCACATCTGGTGCTTACGGAATAAGACAGTATTTGGCGAATTAGCTATGGATCCTCCTTTTATCATCCAGAGAGAAAGGAACGATGTATTTCTTGTGTTTCGAGGTAAGCCTTTCAGGGGCATCCTAGGCTCTCGATCTAGGAGTTTGGATGTTATCTTCAATGTTTCCTCGGTATCATCCACTCACATGGCAGGTATTGGTTGATTTTTTGTTTGTATGTTTACTGCTGCTCCAGTCACTTTCTCGCACTACCCTCCACCCCCCCCTCAATCGATCTTATGTCATTTGCTAGTTTTGCAGGTCCTGAATTATAGATTTTTGAAAGTGTTGGTCCTTTCGGTGCTTTATCCGACCAGGTTTATTGGAGCAGGTGGACGTGGAGACTTAGGTAGAGATGGAGTTTTGGTGCTTTTCTCTGATGTATCTTGCCATCATGGATATGATGGAGCGTGTGGAGCTGGAGCTATCAAAGATTCAAGAGCGATTGTTTGGTTTTCCCAATCTTTGCCTGTGGTCTCCCTTGGAGGGCTCGTCCGTTGATCTTCTTTTTTTGTGCGACTTATGTGGAGATTTCAGCGGCGCTTTGTATATGGCGTCTGCGTGCTGAGGTTTCGTCTGCCTCACCTGCTATCTTGTTACCTTATTGGTTGTTGACCGTCTTTTGTTTTTTTAGATGTATATTGCTCTATTTCTACTGTTTGTGTGTGTGAACGGTTTTCGCATTATGTAAAAACTATTTTTGTGAGCCGTTGGAGAATGGCTAGATTCTCTCTTTTGTACATAACTTTTTTTTTTTCTTGTATCTGCCAATGTCATCCCCATAATGGTCAATGTCAATTCCATAAGAGCCCTAGTCTTGGAGGATGGATTAATCTCTCGTTAAAAGATCTTTTTGATTAGTCAAAAGTTACTTTGTAAAATAAGATTACATGTAGACATGCGATCTAGACTTGAGACCGGACTGGATAACATGTGATCATTTGTTATTTTACTAGAATTAGATTGAACTTCTTGTGATACAATATTATAAGATCCATCAAGATCTAATTATGATTGTGATGCATGATTTGACATAACTGTATTATCCGTTAATCAGTTGATTGAATTTTCCAAAGATGGTTTCTCACCGCGTGTAATGCACAATCCACAACTTACGAACATAGTTTTGCGCTGATTTTTAATGTTCAACTGAGAATTTGGATTTCTTATGAATGATTGCCCAACTTTGGTGTATGATGGTAAAAAATTAATCTTCAGATTCGTCTGACAAACGTGCGTAGCGTTCATCGACTTTCCAAGATTGGCAAATTCTACTTAAACATATGTAAATGATGAGTTGTTCTTTTTTCATAAAAATTCAAAAACGAAAACACTCATTTTATGTTTTATTTATTTTTGCCTTTTTATATTTGAGGGGGAAACTCAATCAAATCAAAGTTGAGAATAACTCAGCATTTTTTGTGGTTGAAATAAAATTTGTCTTCTTGATTTAGCCATTCTTATCTATATTACTTGGTTATTTTAGCAACATAATGGGATTCAATCAACAACAAAATTATGTGATGTAAGACTGAAATTGAACCAAATTTATAAATAGATGTAAATAAGATCAGACATTGAGGTGGAAGGTTATTTAGTGAACGGATGAATTCTTCTGTGCCGAAATTGTATGTGATCGGTGTCTCCAACCAATCACAGCCCCCTGATTTTCGTTTTTTGCAGTTAAACCCTTTAATTGTTCGGGGACTTAAATGTAAAAAGACCGAAATGGAGAGATTTGATTGGAGGGGGCATGATGGATAGGGGAATTGGGTACAGAAGAATTAGTCTCTTTAGTGAAGGGGCCGGCTATTGGAAAATAAAATAATATTAACGGTGATACTAAAGATAAGATCTGTTTGTGAAAAAATATCAAATAGTGATGAAGGTTAACACTTTCACATAAATTACTTGATCAAATAGACCTTGCCACTCAATTATTGCCTCCATCACACTTATGACATATGCAAACTGATAAAACACAGGTGGCTTGTTTCCATTTTCATTCTGCACCAAGCTTAAGAAGTTGAACATTAGACTTCCCCTGCATCCTTCTCTCCATTGAGTTCTTCAAGTATTCTCCATATCTCATCTTTCCATACTTAGCCCAACCATCATTGCTCTCTCCATCTTCTTTCAGTGGCTCCATTTCTACATCATCCCGTGGGCATATAAACGAAGCAATCGACATTCTTGCCACCCTCTCGTTCGTCACTGCTCTATGCTCTATGCTTTTGTAACGTCCATTACTTACAACCTACGTTGTGATAAACACTTTCACACTACAACACTAAGACCATAGAAGATAAACTGTCCTGCAATATAACACAGATTTGTATCATTCATAAAAGATAGTATCATCTACGTACCTCAAGTACATCTCCTACATTGACAACCAGTGCATTCGGAATAGGCTTGCATGGAACCCAACTACCACAATGACGGATCTGTAAACCTGTAACATCATCATCCTGCAAAAGTATAGTGAATGTGCTCGAATCCGAATGTGGACTCACTCCCATCACCTTCTCAGGATCACAACAAGTTGGGTAATAGTTCACTCGTATCGCCTGCATAGTCTCTTTGTGAAATTTCAATAGCATCTTCTTGTCTTTGCTCATAAGCGCCGACAGCGATGAGAGTACTTCTTTCGCAACTCTATCTGCTTCCTCTGAGTATCTCTCCACTGCTTCACTGCTCACCATCATACATAACATCTATCAATTCACTACAACAACAGTAATGGAAGAATTTAACTAGCACTTACACGAAATCATTTAGTTCAGTAGGCCAAAAGCACATTTTACGTAATTTTATTGGGTAAAATATGAGTACAAGCAAATCTGCCCAATCCAGCTTTTGGTGCTCGGACACCACATATAGCTGCCCATATCCTTGAATATCATCAGCAGGCATAGCATATTTTTTCTTTCTCTCTAATGGAAGTTTGAAAAATTCAGACGCAACAGATTTCACCTTCTGTAAGACATTTGGTTGTATCCCATGATCAACCAACTGTGATGTAATTTTTAAAAAAAAATTCAGTAGCTTGTAAAACATTGAAAATCAAGTGCAGTATGTATGATTACCTGAAAGAACCCCCATTCCATGAATGCCATATCAAGTTTGTTCAACTCGGTTGCATCGCCTTTTGTAAGCAACGACAGGTTGATAGTTGGTATGCAGTCCGATTCATGATAGTTTATGTGTTCATAATTGGTTGATCTAATGTATCTTTCTGGAATTTTTTTGGGGTCGTTCTTTACAATTTCTTGAACACTTTGTACAGGGAGTGATATCCCGAAACAATTAAGCTCTTCCTCCACTCCCATTTATTTAAATTGATCGGATTTAATGTGATTGTGCATGTAGTTTATATATGGAAGTATGCAGCGTAGCTTAGTGACCAAAGAATCCTTAATTTAGCATCCAAAAGATACTTTGACATTTGAATTGTAGGTAAATTGTAAAAGAAGGGACGCAAGGCAACCTTTTCTTATAAATATATGCGCATGCAACAAAAGCAATGTAGATTTAAAAAATAAAAATGAAGCAATAATCATTTGGAAATGAAAGGGACTATTTTAAACACTCCAAGCAGTCAAGTACAGAGATGATTAGTACTAATTAATTTGAAATTATCATTTACGAATTAAACTCACCATGCATCAACATTTTTCGTTTTTTTTTTTTTTTTCTATTTGATGCAAAAATTGAGTGGGGAGTGCATTTTGTAAGCAGTGAATGTTTGTTCACACCGCACCGCACTAACGTTGTTGCGGTTTGTGAACCATTGATTTCAGTGGGTTGCTGCGGTTTGTGAACCACTGATTTCAGTGGGGTCCATATAAATCTTCTGAAATCAATTAGTGCTCTTTTGTAAGTGCAAAAGTTTTTATTTGTTATGATATGTTTATTTTAAATTGTGTGGTGTGTCAGTGACAAATCAGTATTGGAATTTCGTCCATGGATGTTTGGGAAGAAGATAGTGATGGAAGTTGCAAAACAAATGTGATTCTGTTGATAGAAAGGTGTACTTCTGAAACTTCTAAAGGAAACTATGAAAATTACGTTTATTGAATTCTCTTTATATTTAGCAGCCGAGATGATTGACGATAATTTCCTCAGTATAAATAGAGAGTTTGATCCACGGTACTCTATCATTCATGTGTCTACTGAATTATACGAGTGTGTAACCCGTGCGTTGCACACGATAATGTTATAAAATATAGATTTTAAATTTTAATGTTAAAATTGGACTTTATTATACACACATGGTAATTCGGAAAAATAAATATAATATAATTATTGTTGTTGTTGTTTATACATGATATGTGTTTGTAATTTATATTTCTTTGTTGACAAACAATAATTTTATTATTCTTACTACTACTATTAGTAAGTATTCTAGTTGAAATTAATATATTATAAATATTTTATATGAATTAACAAATATTATTTAACTTAGTTTTTTATATATGTTAAATTTGAAATTATGTAATTAGTTAAAATATATTGACTTAATAGTAAATAATTTGAATAAATTGAAAAGGATTCTATAAAAAGATTACAGAGATTTTAATGTGGAATTATTTGGAGTTAAAAGTAGAATTTTTTATGTTGTGTATGATAAATTTATTATTTGTGTACATAAATGGTTATAGTTAATTTACAAATTCACATTGTTGTTATTGTTCATGTACATAAATAAACATATATATATATATATATATATATATATATATATATATATAATCTATATATCTATATAGTTAAACACAAAAATTTGTTGTTGTTTTTATTAATAAGTGTATTTATACATATACGACTGATATATAGATTATTCTTTAAATTTTATATTTCGTAAACAATTTAAATACATGGATCTAAACATGATAGGAATTAGTCGATGAAGTTATACATAACTATAAGATGTCAAAATATGAATATTTAAAGTTGAAAAATAGAATTAAACAATGAATATAAATTTATCGAGATAAATGAATAATAAATTAGTTTTGGTAATGTTATCGATGTAAAATATTTATGATAACTGAATTATATATCTTTTTATTTAAATAAAAAATCTATGTAATTGCTTTTTTAACATTAACGTGATATACAAACTGAAGCCGTCACATTTAAGAATTTATTGGATGAACTAATAAATATTTATCAATTAAATTTATTCTAATAAATTAAAAAGAAGATTACATGGTTAATTAAAAATATATTGATGTAAATGTACAAAATTATGTGACATTGAGGTGGTTTTGTAAGCAACCGTAGAAATTTTATAATATAGGCACTTTAGCTAAAATAAGAATTGTACAATATATAATGCACCAATGCATCGATATAGAAGAATCATAAATAAATTTTGCAATCATTACTTATATATGTGATCAATGTATTTGTATATCCAAATGAATTTTATACCCTTTTTTGTTAATTTGAATATTGTACAAATATTGAAATTTTCATATATTTAGGATTTATTTGTGGATTAATTGACATAAATAATCCAAAGTTTAACCGGTCCGCCCATATTAATTCCAAGTTTGCGTTATTTAAAAATAATCCCAAGTTTGGGGGGTCTCTTCCCATATTGATCCCATTTCTTTGATGACCTGTTATAGCCAGTAACTTTCCCAAATCAATCCTAATCTCTTCCGTTAAAACCATTTCTTCCCCAATCTTCGTTCGCTGCAAAAACTGATTTCAAAAAATTCTAAATCTTTATCGCTAATCCAACAAAAGGAATGAATCTCCCATCTTTGCTTCAAAAAAATTTGGTGCAAAATTGCGCGTTCAAGCTCCTCATCTCTTCATCTCTCCGCGTTCAAGCCGAACATAAAAAGGGGAAGAAAATAAGTTTTTTCACCGTTCCCAACTGCCTCCATGAAGAGTGACGTCCAGACGGTTATTCCCAGAAAATTTGCAAGGCATGGATGTAAGTAGTTGTGTTGTGTGTGCTTTCGGTGTCAAATAAGGCTGAAATCGGGTGGTTTTTTATTTGAATTGGTAGGAGGAGCGCACGAGGGTTGGCAGAATCGATGACTGAGTGGAAGAAGGTGTCGATTTTGGCTGTTTAGGAGAAGGAGTTCGGGATTTTGGTCGGGATCGGTTTCTGCAATACTTTGGACTGGATACTTGGAAATTTCGTCATGGTCAAGTAGGAGGAGTATAGCTCGGCGACTTGGGGCAGATGTGCCCGGGTCGTCGCAGTTGAAGCACATCGCATGCGCTCAACACTGTTGTATTTTAGAGGCAAGTTTTTTGATTAGGTATGTTGGTGTGGTGATTTCGGTGGAAGTAATAATAGGGGGAGTTAGATGTGAGTGGTGACATGGTTTGCCTGTAAGTGACGATCGATTGTCCGCCAGTTTTGAGGAATAAGCATGAGTATAATGGTATGGCAACGAATCATGCTGAAAGTCAGGGTTTGTCTGGGGAGTGTGAGTTGTATGTGATGGGGTGGGGAAGGAAGGACTTGCGGAGAGAAGAACGATGGAGGTGGTCACATGGATTTTAGTGGAGTATTGAAGGAGGAAGTGAAGACTGAAATTCATGGCTGAGTTGGGTTTGGAATAGCTACCACGTAGCAGGTTTATAGTCGGGAGGAAGAAGATTAAGAAAGGGAGTTTAATGACTTGAACGACTAAAACGGGTTTATTAAGTTAACAAAGGTTATTAACTAACAAAGGCTATTAATTAGCAAATGATTAAAACTTGAAACCTGCTATAGCAGGTCATCGAAGAAATGGGATCAATATGGGTAGAGACCCCCCAAACTTGGGATTATTTTTAAATAATGCAAACTTGGGATTAATATGGGCGGACCGGTTAAACTTTGAATTATTTATGTCAATTAATCCTTTATTTGTCACATCAAGAATTAATAGTTTACTAAGTTTGATTATAGTTTTAAGATTCTTGATTAACTCTAACATATGAAGTCAAATATAAATTATTAGAAGAGAACTGAGATAGTTCGGTAGGAGGTTGTAGGAATTATAAAATTAAAGTTTTTACTGTAAAGAAACATAATTTCGTAATGCAAGACGAACCCGTTCATACTTTTCTGATATATTTTTTTGTTATTATTTTTTGTTTTATCCCAATAGTTAAATTTGCACTTAATCTCATACTTTCGAAAATAATTTTCTTTTGAATTTTTTTTGCTTAAGTGCATAATTTTTGCAAATGCAGAAATATTTTTTGTTTTTACTATAGTTATTTACATGTTAACTGAAACAAAAGATAATAGTGTTTCTGAAACATGTTTCTAAGAAACAAAATCTATGTATTACGAAATTATAGTGTATTTTACAAAAATTCAATACTATTTATGTTATACTGTATGTCGTGGACTTAAGTGTGCATTTTTTATCGATATAGGTACGATTTATATTATTAAGATTTTCATAATCTCATTAGTGATCGAACTAATGAATATCTCTTAATTGCATTTATCTTATTATTTCAAGCTAAACACTTTATAATTGCTTTATAAATATGGACTGAAATGTAAATCATAGGACAAAGTGAGGTGGGTTTTGTAAATAGTTGTGGTAATTTTAAATATCGGTATTTCGAGTAAAATATGGAATTTTATAATGCAATGCATGATAAATATATTTTATCATTTTAAATATAGATATTTTAAGTTAAATGTTGCATGATAAATATATTTTACCATTTTAAATATATGTATTTTAAGTTAAATGATAATAGAATAAAAAATTAAACTTCTTGTTGTTTTGTGTGATTTACATATTGCATTTGAATTAAAAAAAAAATTATCATATTTATTAGTATAATAGTCGTATACGTATTGAATTATCATTCTTTAATATCCATTATTAGATAACCAAATTTATGTAAACAACTTAAATTTTGTATTATGTAATTAATATAAATATATAGACCTAAATATAAACTATTAGAGGTTAATCGATGAATTATTTATAGATAATTATACACATGTTTTAAATATATATATATATATATATTATACTATAAAATAATGAGATGTTTAGTTAAATAATATAATTTATAATTAAAAGATTCAAATATTAAATATCAGGAGAGAATTAAGCAGAAGAGAGATAACTTCTAAAATGAAGGAGAGAGCAAGAAATTCTTCAGCTTTACTATTATTTAATAGATAGGTTGATATGTTTGTATAATCATATCTAATACACATGTGTCGTCTCCGTATTTAATAGATAGGCGCACATATATGAGTTGGCATACACATTCTTGTAACAAAGGAAATTCCAGATATTATTTGCTTACCAACTCATATTTATACTCCACTCCTTCAATTTATTTCGTGATGTAAGACTCTATATTCAAACCACCATTTCTTCCTTAACAACATGCGAGAGAATACTAACATTAGGTACGTTACCGAACTCAAATTTAAAATAATGAAGCACCGGAAACAAAACCATTAAAGAAAAAAAGAATACAACTTAGTTATGATAAACTGGTTCTCAATGCCAATTTATTTGTACATAATTCGGAATAATAAATTTCTCCTAAGAAAGTTGCAACTTGCTATGCTTATTTTATTGTGTACAAAATTACACTCTCTTTCTTCTGTACATAATTCTTAATGTTGGGCAACTTAAGTTTTGAACCAATATGTGATGTTATCATCACATGCTCTCTGATGTTTTCTTTTTATTGGAGTTGAATGAAGATAAATGACATATCACAACTTATTGTTATGTTATGAAAACCCATTTCAATCTCTATAAAGAACAACTGCCATTGGTTATCCTTGTTTGTATGCACCCTTGAATTTGAGTATTTACTGTGAAGAATGGTAGATCTAATAAGCCAAATTTGCAAAAAAGTTTATATACTGCAGTTGATATCTTTGCTGCAAGGATTTTTGGACAAAAAGTTATGCCACTCCTTTTCAATTTGAGAATAGCATACTCATCAATTCAAACAAAATACAAACAACACTATCAATCTATGAATCGAACCTACTATAATATAAGAACATGCAATCTTCATTTACCCTTCACCCTCAAGAAACTGAACACTTTTAAACTCCACCAAATGCCCACACTTTGGCTGTTAGAAGAAACCATTAACCAATTAGAATATATCTAATCAAAATTATAAAGATTTTTATCCATTAACATGTACATTATGAATCTTTAATTTCTTGTAACAAAAATGAATGAAATTTTTGAAAAATACACTATTTGTGCACAATATATAAATTAAATTATGAAATGCAACTTTTACACAGAGCCGAAAAAGGACGAAAAAGGACTCAGCATTGCAGACTTCTGTACCTAATGAATTTAGATACTAAAATCCTACACATAAAAAAGATCTCATCTTTTTTTTTTTTTTTGGTTGATGCACAATTTTAATGATTCATGCATTTTTTTTTTATTCATAGATATGCGGTTCAAAGTGCAAAAATGTGCCCAGTATCAACATAGATGCAAAAATTTAATAAGAACAATACAATACAAACTACCATATGTGCAAAAATTATAACCATTAGGACATGAAATCTATCTTTATATACAACAAATTATATATGATATGTAAAAGGTCAAGCATGCATAACTGTATAGTATTTATGCTTTGTAGTTTGCAAACAGTTTAGCAAGAAACAAAGAGCTCTAATACATGATCGATTTTGAGTTATAATTCAACAAAATATTATAAAACGAAATTCATATTTGAGCATTCCCCGATGCTAAATTTTAGTTTCATAATGTTTTATGTGTGCATATGTCGAAGTGTTTGACATAAAAACTGTATTTGAGTCTAGTTTTTTTACACTGATTGTTGACATGCAGCAACACCTTTATATATCAATTCAAAACAAAACGGGACATATTTTGAGGTGTATGCTATATATCTCATGAAATGAACTTCATATATAACTATCAGTTTAAGCAAGCGTTTAAAAAAGGCAGATAAGTCTGATGAACCTACAACTGATGGGAAAAAAAGCCTAGATCTGGAAATCATATAATAGTAAACTGCCTAAATTATGTGCAAAAATATGAAAACATCACCTAAAGTAATAGTGATCCATTTCCAAATTAAACACAAATAAAATAGATTGTACCTGATTAAGAGTCAAATCAGCCCATTCTAGAATACCTGGATATCTAGAGCACCAGGAGTTTCAAAAGACTGGGCAAGCAAGAAGTATTAAATTTGGCAGGTATCAAAAACTATTAAAACATAGTAAAAACTCATTAGTTTAGGTGAGAAAATATATTGAAAGCATTAAACATTCTAAATAAAGTACGTAATTGAATGGGAAAGAAGTGGTAAACAAACATCTTTTATGATGAGTCCAGCCATGAATAATGCTAGGAATGGGAACTCTGTTACCTACGTATGCGGAGTTGATTTAGTAAATGCGAAGTCATTGATTAACCGTCATTAATGATTTAGGTACCAATTTTTGTTACTTTCTAAGAAATATGGAAGAATTGAATTAAAAGACGAACGACAACTTGTTGTAGCAGCTAACCTAGATTGCATGTAGTTAAGCTGAAAGAGAACTGGGGGCACAATGGTTATTGTACATATAGCTGTGTAAGAATATAGTTTCTATAGTAGCCGGTAAGTACTTGGATAAAGCCAAGTATTTATTAAAAGGGGAATAAAACTGAAATGACAGAGAAAAATCATGCATTGATTTATGGAAATAACAATTTTTTGGTTTTGTAACATGACTTTAAGCAATTTGCAATATTTATTTTGCTGGTAGTGGAAATAAATAATACAATAAGTTTAAACTTATTTGTAGTTAAATGTATATTTGTAGTATGCATGAGACTGAAAGGAACAATTTCAAACTTCATAGTCATAATATAGTTGTCAAAGCCATCAATAAATATCAATATCTAACCAGGCTTTCTCAGAATTAGAATATGAACCAACAAATTAAGAACATTGACTGTTAAAGGGCGAAGTGTTTTGATTAAGACGAAGAAAATTTAAGGAGAAAACTTTACAAAAATGAAAATTTGATAAGATCTTATATAAAATTTTTTATGCAAAATTGTTACAAAGTTTACCATTATTACCGTCATTTTATTCCAAACCATTTTCAATTTTTTCCATTTGAATTGTTTTAATCTGAAAACAAATAAAATAATTGATATTTAAATGAGATAAATAATTACATACCTTATTCGAAACCTTGATGAAAATATTAAGTCCAAATACCTTCCAAAGGCAAGCATTAGAATATTGGATATATAAGAAGAAGAAAAAAAATCATATTATCTTATTTTGGTGAAGATTCGGATGGGGATTTAGGAAATGAAGACCAGGATCTTCAAGTAACAATACTAATGTCTAAATTTAAGAATTAGGTAAAGATATAAGAGATGAAGGGACAAAAAATTTTGAGATATAAAAGAAAGAAATAATAGTAAAAGCTCATTTTTGCAATTTTAATTTGATTTTATAAGGGAAGAACCAATTATTTGATTCTCCTCCTGATAAAAAATTTTAGTAAAGAAAATGTTTTTTAATTCTTGTGTCCAAAATGGTTCTTTCTTTAATACTCTTGTTGATAAAATCTCATTTGTCCATTGAAAATCATTTCATTATTCGACCAAAATCACAACATACCAGTTGTCTTGGCAAAATATTAAGATTGGAAAAATGCTCCTTTCCAACCAAAGCATTTCATGAAATAAAAAAGAGCTAAAATCAGGGATTAAATGATGAAATACGGAAATTTTTAAGAAGAAAAATGAAGGATAATTTAATGTTAAGGGGAAGAAAAGTTAAGACTTTTCAATGTGATACAGAACAAATAGAGAGATTAGAGGTAAAGAACAAAAGAATAGTTTAAATAAGCTGTAAATACATCAAAGACGTGGACAAAAAGGTTGGTTGAGAAAATGACAACAGCATACACAATCAGAATACAAATGGATTAATAGGAAAGAAATTTCTCGCAAAACAAACATTCTTTAGTTTATAAGATAATTTTTAAACTTCATAGGTGACATAAAAAATGCAAGAAATGACCCAAATTAGATTTCAATTTCACATTGCACTAAATTCATAAATGGTTATTTTAGGGGACGTAAAAGACAACTCTGTTAAAATTTCCATTTTATTAGTAAGACGTAATAACAGTGAAAAGGAAAAAAAATGGTAACATAAAATTACCAGCATATGAAATAAAGCATAAATTAGTAAATATAACAATGCCAAAAGTCAGGCTGCAATATGTATTTGAGATGTCCGTAAATTTCTCTTTCGAAATGATACATTTAAATCAAAATTTGATTTTACGTAACCGATTAAATTCATATAATATCTTGTATGTATTGTAAAACATTAAAAATTGTAATTGCATGAAAGCATATTGCAATAAAAAGAAATATATATTTGTTAAAAGCAACACCTCGAAATTAATGGTCAGAATTGACTAATGCAATCAGTATTGAAGTCCAAGCTGTAAATATTGAAAAAAATTAACATGCAAAAAAGCCAATTGAAGAAACTTGTATTTTGTTCGACTTTACCTTTTCTTTGCCTGTGAGCTTTTCAATCGTTCACATGACGCCAACCATCCTGCATCTAGCCAGCTTACAGAATCCATGTTCTGCGTTATTTAAGTGCCTATTTTGAATCTTATTACACAAAACTCCTGCTATATTTACAGCATAAACCAAACCAAATAACATGGATTATAATATTTATAGAATAAGCATAAAACAAATGTATTTGATTGCGATATCAAATGGCTTAGCTTATTTTGTAAATTTTGATAAATATTGGTGTATTATTTACTGCATATTTGCCAAGCAAAACCAAATTTACAGAATAAGCAAAATCAAAATTACAAAATAAGCATAAAACAAATTTATCAGGTTGAGATATTATTTGTTTCCTATTTTTACAAAATCCAGGTCTAATCAAACGAAGGTTACATTTCTTTTCAAAATAGGGGGGCACAATGGCATCATTCACACAAAACAAAGGTTATGATATTTCTTTTGAGGTAATTAAATTTTATTGCAATATTAATAGAACTAAAAGAAAATTGATTATTCTAAATTTGGTCAAACTTGTTATGAAATTTCTAAATTTGAGATGTTTCAGCAAATTAAGATTGAGATGTATGCAGGTCCTAAATAAGCAAATAGATAAAGATGTCGATCATAGTAGTGCATGTGGATATATTTTCCGGTGCCTATATGTCGTTAAATATGTAATTGTGATAGCAAAGTAAAAGGTCGATGTGAGGTATTTTGTAATGATCGGCTAGTTTATTACTAAAATCTTAAAATTTATGCATACTTATAACCAGGAATTTCACTTTATTCTCTCTGCACTGTTCTTCTCCATGACATCACATAGCACACCAACTTCAATGCGTACTGATGTTCTTGGCTAGTAATTTCAGATTGTGCTTCAACTCTTCTATTTTTTAGTTTTTTTAATTGACTTCAGAAAATTATATTTTCATTGTTACGGTAAACCAAACATCCTTATTAGTCAGTTTGATTAGAAATTGTGACGTTTTAAGGCAGACAGGATTCCGTAGATTTGCTTTTGTTCATACCACAACGTTACATGGTTATAAATCAAAATTTGAACAAAAAAATCCTACTCCAAACATGGTAAAACCATCAATTTTTATATTAAGAAGCACAAAGATGAGTTTTAGTGTTACTAAGAAACCGTAATAGCAGCACAGATAAGGCATCCTATCCTAAGCAACACAAATTAATGTTAGTACTATTTTTTTGAAAGTAAGAAAATCCACATGGTAGGAGAGGCAAGGAAAAAAAAAAGAGATATGAAGATTAGATGAACGACACGTTTCAAATAAAATATTATGCAAAACTATCAATGATGGATAACACTAATCACAACAATAAATATCAAATAGAAAGGCTTATTTCATACATTCATATTATGATATTAAAAATACAGCCATACATTTAACGTATTAGTAAGATGGTGGAGGGATTAAAATGACATATTTAACTATAGAAAGCAATTAGACAAAACAGAGAACAAAGCTATTATATCTTATTAGCATTTATATGCTGATTCTAAATGGACTAATATTAACAGAAAATTGATGAAAAGTATGCATCATCACAAGTGTAAGCTATATAATTAAAGAAATCCAAAAGGATATTACAATTTACTCATATGATAAAGGTTTGCTTTTTTCTGCAGATGATAAAGTGAGGATTGTTTGTCAAATGCTTTTACTTAATATAGAACAATAATTTCTAATGCATTTCTGAATGTAGTAAAACATTAATAGCTCTTCCACTCATATTTTAACCTTCCATAAGTGGCAATAAAACTGCATGTTGTATGCTATGAATATTATCTAACATAGAGACATGATTAATGCAATGTAATTGCAACATTGAATATCATGTTCTTATGGCAAACTAACATGGTATATCACATACCAAGTCCAAAATGCACCTTCTGACAAACTAACCGCTACGACTAAAATACCAGTATTGTTTTTTTTACAGAACAATTCTAATATATAACCAAGTAAAAATGTACATAAACTTGTCACGAACTGTTATTTAGCTCCTGAATAACGAACTATTTGAAGGAGCAAAACGATTAGTCTTGCAAAAAGAGAGACCAATTATTTAATGTATAATTTAATTGTCTTCTAACACTATGCATCGATAACTTTATTTTCCTTTTATTCTTTACTTATTCTAAAAGAGTTTTTTTGGAATCTCTGAATTTTTAAAAAAAAAACAAAGGCATCGATAACAGATGATAATCAAAGAAAAAGAGTTTATGAGAAGTTTCAAACTTAGATCAACAATTTAACCGTACAAAGACCACATACTAATCCTCCAGTCTCACAAACAGTATTTATTGAAAGATTAATTTTTTTCATAATCGACGTTTAAGTTTTTTGGGTGCAAAACTACTTATGCATGTCTAAAGACAAACACAGGCCTATAGTTTTCAAATGAAAATGGTAAAAATTAACCACTATTTAATTGTAGTAGAACTTAGACATTTGTAATCATAATATTTATCTATTGTTTATAACACCTTATTTTGGTGTCAGGTTATATAAATGCAAGAAAATGGATGGTTTACATTTGTAAATTTTACCATATAAATAATGAATATAATGTTATAAATGGTTATAAAAATCTATAATAATGGTTAACTAAGTTAGAAATTACGTTGAGGAAACAATTATCAAAGTATGCCCCCACAAACATAAATTTTCATAATTCCAAAAATAACAGTTCAGTAGATATGCAACAAAAATAATAGTCAAAAGATATCAGAATATGTCCCAGGAAATCAATCCATTATAAAATAATAGTCAAAAAAAAATATTGCGATCAACGTACGTATTAAACCTCATAATTCTAGAACAGGTAATGGTTTACCTATTCAGGGAAGATATCAGCATCTACCAAACTCTTTTCTATGCAAGAGAAAGCACCAAGCCCCTGTATTTTTATTTTCATACCATTAGATAACATTTTAATATTCCTACTAACGTAAAACAACTTGCATCTGCATATAACAGAAGACTGCATGATCTTATAATAACAATGTCTGCATGTCCAGCAAGGCAGGAATCTTCCGCTTCTCCATCACAACCATTTTTGCTGAAAATTAAAGTGGTAATTCATACTTGATTTTGAAATTTGATGAATCAAGTTCGATCGCTGATAATGGGGAAGCTTTTTGGATCAATGTACGAAGTTCATAATGAACACGCTAAGAAAAGAGCAAGTTAATAATGAATTCTTCTAACATGAATTATAAGTAATTATGTTTGGAAATAAGTGAGAATCAAACTCAAATATCAAACCATACTAATAAACAGCAAACCAAACATTAAAGATGAAATAGAAAAAGTTCATCAATAAATTTCAAACCAAAGCAGGAGTGGCAGAGCTAACTATGATTAGTTTAGCATGCAAAGTTTGGACTGTTTGGTGCTAAAGAAACAACAAAGTGTTCAATGAAAATTTCTCAGATTAAAAAAAAATGTGAATTAATCAATAAACAATGCTTAACTCTCACGCATAACATGAAACAAAAGCTTATTAAAGTAGAATTTAAGAAAGAAATATTAGAAATTCAATGTATTTCTAGTCCGGATCCTTAGTTCAAGCACAAAACCATATGAATCGATCTACAGTATCTTACCATCTAGCTGCAATGGTTTCAAGCTATCAAGTTAAAATCAAAATTTCCATATGATAAAAATCACTTACACAAACAAAGTTAAGAGGAGAACCTCTAGCACTTTAGATCCACAGCCTTGCCAATTCAAAACGAGTTGCCTAACCACTTGAGGATTTGTAATAGTACAATATTATCCAAATTCAACTTCATTGTGAATTGAAGCAAAATACAAATACCAAAAAAAAAATGAACTCGTGCAAATTTCTTTCAGGTTAAGGAATAAGGTAATCCTAATGGAAAGATAAACAAAACTGACAAATGATTGTAAACATAATATATAAATTGATCGAATATAATAACATTGTGCCAATGCTAATAGTAGTAGGTTCGAAGGGCTTGCTTTAAATTTTCAAGCATTACGTAAAGGAAAAAAAGGTAAAGCTACACTTAATATGCCTAAATTTGCAATTGTTTTGTTTTGATCCTGAATTGGTGATTTCAACAGATGACAAACTATTTTCATTGATTATCAAAAACTTTACTTCACAGCTCGACTTATGGAAAAAGGAATTTCAAGGGAAAAAAATAGTAGCGAAATTCATAAATCAGTACGAAAACTCGACGATTGCTATATGTATCTCAAGTCCATTAAAGTCCATGACATGAAAATGCGCTCTGTGGAGTCGTGAGAGTAAGCTTTAGAGCAAGGTTTCAATTTGAACATGCAAAACTCCCCTTTTCGATATCTGCTAACATTTGATCTAACGGGTACTCTTTTTTCTAGGATCTAAGGCTGGATTCTAGATCTGAAAATTTATGTTCTGGAACTGAATCAGCTACAAGGAAATTGGAGAGACAACGAATTACCTTGCAACTATTTTTCGAGCTGCATGTAGCGGTGATATCGAAAACTGCGACGCCATCAATTTCACATCGGAAGTAGGCGCCAATTTGTGGAACTAAAATGGAATAGTATGAATGTAGGAAGGAGAAACAGTTTTGGGGAAAATATGGATTCGAGGGAGAGATACTGCGTGGGGAAGTGGAATGTGAAAATGGGCATGTCGAATGAAAAATTCAGCTAAATAATATTGTTGATAATTGAAAATTTCTAATATTAAATATCAAGAGATAGATAAGTACTCATTGCCTTTTTTTCTCTAAAATATAATATTAAGATTTAAATTTAATATAAAATATCATGAGAGAATTAAGTAGAATTGAGGGAATTGAGAGAATTAAGGGGAATTGAGAGAATTAAGGAGAGAGCTTGAAATTCTTCTGCTTTACTATTATTTAATAGATATGGGACGCACGGTGCATTCAGCAAAAGATTGCAAGCAGAACTTTACGAAGTTTACATAACTAAAACATTTTCCAAACAATAATGAATTTACTCATGAACAGGCCACTGAAATTTAGTTCCACTAACAAATACATTGTAATGTCCCGTATTTTTGGTAGCTAAATATTTAATTTAAATTATTATTTTAAATATTTATTTGGGATATTAATTGAATTTAATATTGAATTCGTTTATTTAAAACGAAGTTTGAATGTTAAATTTATATATAATATAAATCGAGCTCGAAATGGTGCGACAGTTCGTAATATTGAGTTTTGAACTTCAATTGAATGTATAGAATCCGATATAAGTCGGATTTATGTGAAACGAGAAACGCTGGAATCGTGTTGATTATAATTTTCATATGAAAGAGAAAAATCCAGATTTCGTGTTATAGATTGTCAGTTATGTCCAAATCAAAATTTAAAATATTTGCTATGGAAATCCTTATTTAAATATAACGTTTACTTAATAATTTATAAGGAATTTTAAATATAATTTGGATAACGGTTAAATCGAAAATGACGATATTGAGTTGTACAATTTATATTTGAAGTTGTATATATATTCTGTTTGGATATATATATATATGATAAAAATAATTTTTTATTATTTTATTGAATTATTTGAAAATTTAATTAATATTTTATCAATAATATATAAGCGTTAAAAATATCGATTTTTGCAAATTGGCTCAGTTTTCGATGAAATTAGTTTCATTAGAACCGTATCATTACATTATTGTAAGAAAATCAAATTTCGTGGCAAACCGATATCGTATGTGACTTCGGTGGCCAAAAAACGTCTTTGTTTTTGTTTAATCGCTTATGTTATTTAGACAGGGGTAACTTTTAGCGAATAAACGACTGGCCAAATGAACTCCAAATTTGACGAAACAAGATTCATTGGATCCGTAAGGAAGAGGTTTAGTAAAATGCCTAGATTTCAAAAAAAATTAGATTTTCTTATGTAATTATAGGAATTTTTAACGCTTGATTTTTCATCTATATTTATAAAGGACTTTTTACAAACGACCTTGGAATTCAACGAAACTTATCCCATTGGGTCCGGAATAATTTTTTATGCTAGAATTACATATTTGTTTGTCAAAAAAGGGGGATTTATGCAGGTATTTTGATACATTTCTTCATGGCAAAGTATAAATAATAAAATAATAATAAAATCATTCCATCTCTTTAAATACACAAACACATACTTGTTTTGAAAGCCTAAAACGCACCTGGCAATGAAAAATGAAAACACACGGACGTACCTTCCTAACACAGCTACCATATTTTTAATCTTTTCCTAGTCTACCCTATTATATACGACGGACCATGTCTACATTGTATATTTCTTTCATCCTAAGCAGGAACCGACCTAGGAAAATATGCGCATCCTCTAGAATCCAATCAAGTACATACCCTACTAAATTTTATTTTGTCTACCCTATCACTAAGTAGTTATACGCACACATGCCTCTACCATACATGACACGCATCTCTACCCCATTTCTTACAACCTAAGCAATTCATGAAAGTACAACTACCATAAGACTAAAATTATAGGTACACAGACATACGTGTACATTGTACCCAACTAGGCAAAAATGTTAATCATAATTCAATGAACACCCATGCTACTCTAACCCACTGCATGCCTATACCTATGCAAGAAAACATGACAGCTAAATTTGTACCCACTAGACTGTGTAAATATGCCAACCACGGTGTGCTCTTCTATAAATAGTGTGTTGTCGCTCTCTTCATTTGTTTTCCGGGAAAGAAAGGCCTTCGTTCTCTTCTTTTTGTGGCCATTCCATGGTTTAGTCCAGCAAGCTTCTCGGAAAAAGAAAAAAAAGAACGTAAGCCTATCCTTTATTAAACCCAAACCCTTTTCACCTTTAAATAATGCAAGCCTCTCCAGTTATGTGTACACAGTGCACGAAAAACATGCCAAGCCACCTTTTTCTTTTTATGTAATGACCGTAACTATAGAATTGAAGAGGGAGGGAAGCTCGAACTAGCGGCTCGAGTGTCGAAGTGGGGTCTGTGTGCGTGAAATAGTAGAGGAGCGGTCGAGGGAGGAGACGTTCAACTGGAGCGTCAGTGGTGGGGGAAAGCGTGCCAACAGTTCTAGCATTAAAAAAAACAATGAAGAAGCAGGTGTAGGGGGAGAGAGAGAGAGAGAGAGTAGGAGCTGGAGTATTTCGATCGTGCGGTAGGGTGGTTCTTTGCGTGACGGGTCACTTTAAGGGAACGGTTGCAAACAAAAGGTGGTTTGGGCTTGAGCAGGCAGATAATGGAAGTGGAAAAAAAGGAGTTCGACTGACATATAGGTTAAATGAAGAAAAAGAAAGTTAATTAGTTTAAATTTAAACATATAATTAGATAATCGTAACTGATCTTGCAGGACCGAAGACAAACGAGGACAAGATTGCTGAAGGAATGGACATTGGCCCGGTTATCATCATGTTATAACGTAATTAATATGTTAACAAAGTAATTTAGTAATTAATTCATATATTAACATATGTTAACTAAAAACATGATGGCAATGAGAACAATGGAATCTGGAACAGGCAGAAGATATAGATGAGGGAAACAGAGAAAAACGCCGACGTTGGTCTGTTATTCTATGACAACATAATTAATGTTAGTATAAAGTGATTAAGCTTAATATATTATAATTAAGATGTTAACTAATTAAATGGGGAGCTAATATTAATTTGTGTGTAACAAGTTAAAGGTTGAGCAGATTTGGACTGGAATTAGCAATCGAATTTACAAAGATGGGTATGTGTGAACGCGAATAAAAGGGAGCAGAGAAGGAACGTAACCGACTGAGAGTTAAAACAACGTAATTAGTTTAATTTATAATTAAATCAAGGATTAATTATTTAATTAAATCATATGATAAAACTTGTATAACTTCTTATGCCATGAACAGAATTTGACCAAACAAATCGCATTGGAGTCGTGGTTACGAATACTTTATTTTGGAACCAGTTTAGAGAGATTTGGAAGCAGTTGGAATTTTTGATTGAATTAAACGCTGATTTAATTTAATTAAAAATCGAACTGATTTATCGACAACGAAAATCAAGGTGAGTTAAACTCACTCAGTTCTTCCCACTTATATTTTATATAAGTTGGGTTTTTATTTTGTGTGCTATGGTTGCTAGTGATTGACTGTTTGTTAAGTATATTGCATATATTGATTGAACCAGTGAAATTAAACATTGTTTAATTTCAGTGGAAAACCAAATCGTTATTTTATCGATTGGATCAATTAAGCTAACTTACCTTGTTGGTCACATTTATTAATAAACGCGTTTAATTGTTCGAATTGTTTCGTTAATTGGTTGATATTAAATAATCATTATTTACCGTTTTAGAAATTATCAGTTAAATTGAATTGAATGAATTTATGTGAGATAATCTATTCTGATGTAGGGAAGAACAAATTGGAGGGATCCAATGGGATTCCTCAAAAATATTTAATGACATTTATTTTCATATTATCATTATATGAACTATTCTGATTGAATGATTGATTTAGTTGTTAACCGTTGAGTAATTGGCAGTATATGGCCTAGAAATCAATCGTTTTCTAAATATTGATTTACCGTCAGGTGAATCAATAGAAGTGAAGTTATAAATTTTATTTTAAAACTAAAGATAGATTTTTAAATTTGTATTTTAAATAAAAGTTTGTTTAAAGAAAATAAATATTTATTATTTATTAATTAAGTCTATAATTAATTATTAATTGATTTTATAAAGTAAATTCTTATGTTAAGAAGATATATAAGCAAATGAGCTGAAATTAACCTAATGGTTAAGATTTTGAATAATTGTTTTTAAGAAATAATTAAATGGAATTATTTAAATTATTAATTAATTTAAAATCAAGGACCAACTAGAATCGATTAACGAAATAACTGATTTTTGAATTGACGAATTCAATCATTTTAATAGAATCGATTATTAGATTAGTTTGTTTTTAAATTAACCTAATGAAATAATTTAACAAATATTTGTTTTAATTTTAATAAGATTTTAAAAAGGAATTTACTATTTATTTAGTTAATGAAGGAATTAACTACTTCTGCAGTAGTTAATGATTGAAGTAAATTATTATTTTAATTAATAATAATTTAAGAGATTTCTTTTTAATTGGAATTCATTAAAAATTAATCGAAGTGAAGTGAAATCTAATTGAATTGTGAAAGGAGTTTATAAAAGGGTTTTATATTAAAACCCGAATTTTTATAACAAAGTTATAAAAGGAATTCAAGCAAATATGACAGCTCAAATTATGTTGACTTAATATTTGAATTAAGTTAAAAGGAAAGTGAGTTGAAAAGGCCTTATATTAAACCATAAATTATTATAACAAGGTTTATAAAAAGCAATGAGGTGTTATATCGTTAATTTTAAATTAATGTTACTTAATAATGGAATTAAGTAAAATGAAGGAATTTGAAATAATATATTCAAAGGGGAATGGTTGAATAGATTAGGAAAAGGATTGTTAAAAGTGAATTTGGTAAAGGGTTTCAAAATAAGATTTTTTGTAATAAGAATCTGTGTTATAAAACAAATTGGTAAATGGAATTTAAAGTGAGAAGGAGATGTTTAATGAGTATTTACTTAATCGATGAGTTAAGTAATAATAGTTGTGTTTGAAAAGGAGATTTTCAAAACTAAGAAATGGATTATAAGATCACAGTTACAGTAAAATGGTTAAGTGAGATTTGTTTTGATATTAGAATGAATATCGGTTTTGAATTACAACTCATTCTATCTTAAGATAAGAACGTTGTTGATCAAGGTCGGAGAGGTAATTAAAATACCCCAACTTGGACGACTTTAGGATTATCTGAGAATGATATTAGTTGTACTAGTAAAGTGATATAGAATGATTTATTAATTCCTTATGAGAAATAATAGCGCTACTAGCGCAGTAATGATATTTAGAAGATTTGAAATACGTATAATAAGTTTTCAAAAGTAAAAGAATGGAAATATTGTAGAATATATATAATGATATTCCCAATTCAAGCAAGACAAAATCAAGGGAGATTGTGTGAAATTATAATGGGATTTTTGAGATAAAAAGAAAACGAAAAAGGAGTTTTGAAATGGATTTATTCTAGGGGTTGGTTATTATTTCTAATCATAAACAAGAAAGATTTCATGAAGTTGTTTAACGAGAGATAAGATAAGTTTATTTCCCAATTATAAATAGTGAGTAATGAGATAACTAATGTTTTGCAAATGATAATAAGATAGAAAATTAGATATGATTATAAGATATTTTCCCAAGTATTGAAATAGAATAGTTTTGAAATAATCTTACGACAAATATGAAGCGAAAGCTATAATTGTTAATATGGAAGCTTTAAGAGTTTTAAATTAACCACGGTTAATATTTTCAATCAAAGAGGTGAAGTAATGCCAAGTACTGAATCAGCAATCTCAGTTTATTTTCATGATTGTTTATTTGATAGTTAAATAACCCAAATATGGCCAATACGATTTTTGGTACAGAAAGACCGAAATCGAGTTTATATTCGAAAACCATTCTGAACTAGCAAATACGTGAAGATGCTGATTGAAGATGGAGCAACGAAGACCGTGGATCTTCATAAGCGGAAGGACTACTTGTCGAATTCTATGGAGTCACGCCCAAAGATATTATAAGGGTGATCCTGTCGTGGTTGAAATCTTCAGATTACAAGGACTACTCGTTACTGATCCTTGGGGTGATACCTATATAAGATGTGCTAGGAGGGTGCCTTCGGTTCATCCTATTCCTGGATGACTTGTATGGACGAATGTCTGACAGAGTATTTCTTAAGAATCACATATATTGATTTTTACTAACGTACTTCTATCAACTGCAGAGTATTTTTATGGAAGTCAATTAGTGATTTAATGGATCTGACGATGTGACATTCAAAGTGAATGGAGATGCACTATGCAGAAGAATAAGCTTAACCTCTAGCCTCATCAACTAGGAAATGGCATAAAATCGGGTAGGTCGCATGGCTATGTGGGTCGCACCCATCATAAGGGTATATCATTACCTGATCTGGTGAAATCAATTGGATATTAAACAAATTGATATTCAAATATGTAAACCCCAAAGTAAATGCTCGGGTTAGATCGGGTTGTTCAAGTTCAGGTTTTTGGATGCTGCGAAGTTCAGAGACAAACTGGAGAAGTCCAGACGTATGATATATGTTTGTTATTCCGTTGTGTCTTGTATATGAGGACAGGATATTATAACTGTCCAGATATGTTGATGTACTTCGATTATTGTAAGTTTTATTTCAAGCTCTTAATAAAGATTTATTTCTATATTATATTTTGTTCCGCTACGATGTGAGACTCTGATTCTGTGTTGGTTATTCTTCTTCTTCTATTCTAATATTTCTTTCTTTCTTATCTCACCCTCTAACTTCTTTCTAATAACTATATGTGTTTTCGACACTTGAGTTTTGGCAAGGAATACAAGATTTATGTATTATCGTCAAAATTCGGACGTCGAATTCTTGCAGGTCATTACAGTGGTATCAGAGCTATTGGTTTAGTATTAACCTTGGCTCTATGGTGTAACTCGATATAGATAGGGTTAGTAATACCCTAGATTGAGTTGAGTGTATATATATATGAGAGCTATTTGTAAATTTTATATATAAATGTTTTGAATTGTGCAGTTTGATCTGTTCAAGTGTTGAAAAGCATTGAACTGATAATGAACACAATATTGTTTTGTAAAATGGTGTAAATGATATAATTTTACTCAAAATATATTTTTGTATAGAAAAGAAATAATTTTATCATATTATTGAGATATTGATGTATTGATTGTTTTGAATGACATTCAAATTGGATTGAAAATTTGAATTCGAACTGAATTGGTTAAGTGAAATTAAAGTAAGAATGATATAGGAATTAAATAAATGGATTTAGAATGTGGAAATTGAATGAATGATTGTTAAATAGAAATCAATTGGATATTAAACAAATTGATATTCAAATATGTTAACCCCAAAGTAAATATGAATATTGAATATAAACTCAATTGATTTGATTGAGTTGGGTATGCATTGATTGTTGATTAATGTTGATTGTTTATAAATTCATCAACGATTTAGCAAGAGAATGAATGAATTGAAAACAAAATTTCAGTATTATAAATTGGAATGGAACGACATATGAATTAAATTGGATGATTAAAAACATGTATTTGCATATACCGTTTAAAATGAAGTGATGCCACCTGTTTGATTTTGGAAATCTGTATAGTTATACCTGTTAATAAATGAAGCGTTATTTAAGAATTTCATGTATTGGATCACTTACATGTTGAACTAAGTTAAGCACACGTGATGGAAGGCTTTGAGATTGATTTGGTTAAATAAATTGCACGTAATTGAGTAAGTATGCTCAATAGTGTTCGTAAAAAGGTACGCCTACGTAAAAATATAAATTTTGGGTTTAGAATTTTGTTTTCCGACTGTGTAGGTCGATGTATATATATTATTTGATCTTGCGATATAGCAGATGTCACTCCGTATAGGTGAGACTCTGCCGAGTTTTTTTGCGAATTTAATATGTTAGAAATATTTTGATATTTTTGAAAATTTATATTGATTATAATAAATTGGTTTTCGATTTAAATTAAATAGAATTTCCAAATTAATGGGTTTACAGCATATTTCTTACCTTAGAAATTTCGGGGAAGAAATTCTTTTAAGGGGGGAAGACTGTAATGTCCCATATTTTTGGTATCCAAATATTTAATTTAAATTATTATTTTAAAGATTTATTTGGGATTTTAATGGATTTTAATATTGAATTCGTTTATTTAAAATGAAGTTTGAACGTTAAATTTATATATAATATAAATCGAGCTCGAAATGGCACGACAATTCGTAATATTGAGTTTTGAACATCAATTGAATGTACAGGATCTGATATAAGTTGGATTTCTGTGAAATGAGAAACGATGGATTATAATTTTCATATGAAAGAGAAAAATCCATATTTCATGTTATAGATTGTTAGTTATATCCAAATCAAATTTTAAAATAGTCGCTATGGAAATTGTTATTTAAATATAACGTTTATTTAATAATTTATAAGGAATTTTAAATAAAATTTGGATAATGGTTTATTCGAAAATGATGATATTGAGTTGTACAATTTATATTTGAAGTTGTATATATATTCTGTTTGGATATATATGATAAAAATAATTAATTATCATTTTATTAAATTATTTGGAAAGTTAATTAATATTTTATCAATAATATATAAGCATTAAAAATAGCAATTTTTGCAAACGGGCACAGTTTTCGATGAAATTAGTTTCATTGGAAGCATATCGTTACATTATTGTAAGAAAAACAAATTTCATGGCAAACCAATATCGTATGTGACTTCGGTTGCCAAAAACATATCTGTTTTTGTTTAATTGCTTATGTTATTTAGACAGGGGTAACTTTTAACGAATAAACGACCGGCTAAACGAACTCCAAATTTGACGAAACAAGATTCATTGGATCCGTTAGGAAGAGGTCTAGTAAAATATCAGGTTTCAAAATTTTTAGATTTTTTCTGTAATTATAGGAATTTTTAACACTTGATTTTTCATCGACATTTATAAAGGACTTTCCACAAACGACCTCGGAATTCGACGAAACTTGTCCCATTGGGTCTGGAATATTTTTTTATGCTAGGATTACATATTTGTTTGTCAAAAACGGGGGGTTTATGTAGGTATTTTGATACATTTCTTCATGGCAAAGTATAAATAATAAAATAATAATAAAACCATCCCATCTTTTTAAATACACAAACGCATACTTGTTTTGAAAGCCTAAACGCACTTGGCAATGAAAAATGAAAACATACGGACATACCTTCCTAACACAGCTACCATATGTTTAATCTTTTCCTAGCCTACCCTTTTATCCACGACGGACCATGTCTACATTGTATATTTATTTCATCCTAAGCAAGAACTGACCTAGGAAAACATGTGCAGCCTATAGTATTCAATCAAGTACATACTCTATTAATTTTTATTTTGTCCACCCTATCGCTAAGTAGTAATACACACACATGCCTCTACTTATACATGACACGCACCTCTACCCCATTTCTTAAAACTTAAGCAATTCATGAAAGTACAACTACCCTAGATAAGACTAAAATTATAGGTACACAGACATACGTGTACACTATACCCAGCTGGGCAAAAATGTTAATCATAATTCAATGAACACCCATGCTACTCTAAATAACTGCATGCCTATACCTATGCAAGAAAACGTGACAGCTAAAATTTGTACCTACTGGACTGTGTAAACGTGCCAACCTCGTTGTGCTCTTCTATAAATAGTGTGTTGCCACTCTCTTCATTTATTTTCCGACAAAGAAAGCTTTCATTCCCTTCTTTTTGTGGCCATTCCATGGTTTAGTCTAGCAAGCTCCTCGGAAAAAAAAATGCAAGCCTATCCTTTATTAAACCCAAACCCTTTCCACTTTTAAATAATGCAAGCCTCTCCAGTTATGTGTACACAGTACACGCAAACATGCCAAGCTACCTTTTTATTTTTAAGTCATGACCGTAACTATAGAACTGGAGAGTGAGGGAAGCTCGGGACTGGCTGCTCGAGTGTCGATGTGGGGTCTATGTGCGTGACATAATAGAGAAGCGGTCGAGGGAGGAGGCGTTCAACTGGAGCGTTAGTGGTGGGGCAAAGCGTGCTGGCAGTTTTAGCATTAATAAAAACAATGAAGAAGCATGCGCATGGGGGAGAGAGAGTAGGAGCTAGAGTATTTTGATCGTGCGGTAGGGCGGTTCTTTGCGTGATGGGTCACTTTAAGGGATAGGTTGCAAACAAAAGGTGGTTTGGGCTTTAATTCATGAGCAGGCAGATAATGTAAGTGGAAACAAAGGAGTTCGACTGACATATAGGTTAAAAGAAAAAAAAGTTAATTATTTTAAATTTAAACATATGATTAGATAATCGTAACTGATCTTGCAGGACCGGAAACAAATGAGGACAAGATTGCTGAAGGAACAAACATCGGCCCGGTTATCATCATGTTATAACGTAATTAATATCTTAACAAACTAATTTAGTAATTAATTCATATATTAACATATTTTAACTAAAAACATGATGGTGGGGAGAACAATGGAATCTGGAACGGGCAGTAGATATATAGATGAGGGAAACAGAGAAAAACGTCGGCCTTGGTCTGTTATTCTATGACAACATAATTAATGTAATTATAAAATGATTAAGCTTAATATATTATAATTAGGATGTTAACTAATTAAATGGGGAGCTAATATTAATTTGTCTATAACCAGGTTAAAGGTTGAGCATATTTGGACTAGAATTGGCAATCGAATTTACAAAGACGGGTATGTGTGAACGCGAATAAAAGGGAGCAGAGAAGGAACGTAATCGACTGAGAGTTAAAACAAAGTAATTAGTTTAATTTAAAATTAAATCAAGGATTAACTATTTAATTAAATCATATGATAAAACTTGTATAACTTCTTATGCCGTGAACAGAATTTGACCAAAGAAATCGCATTGGAGTCGTGGTTACGAATACTTTATTCTAGAACCAGTTTGGAGAAATTTGGAAGTAGCTGGAATTTTTGATTAAATTAAACATTGGTTTAATTTAATTAAAAAACCAAACCGCTTTAGCGACAACGGAAATCAAGGAGAGTTAAACTCATCAGTTCTTCCCACTTATATTTTATATAAGTTGGGTGTAACGACCCGTAATTTTGGCAATCCAATATTTAATTTAATTTATTCTTTTAAATATTTTATTTGGAATATTAATGGATTTTAATAATGAATTCACTATTGAAACAAAGTTTAAACGTTATATAATTATATAATTATAAATTGAGCTCGAAATGGCGCAGTAGTTCGTAATATGGAGTTTTGAACTTCAATTGAATATACAGAATCCGATATAAGTCGGATTTCTGTGTAATAAGAAACGTTGGAATCGTACTGATTATAATTTTCATATGAAAGAGAAAAATTCAGATTTCGTGTTATAGATTGTTAGTTATGGCTAAATCAAATTTTAAAATAGTCGTTATGGAAATCGTTATTTAAAATATAGGCCTTTAAAATGGCCATTTTTCAAACGGACTCCGTTTTCGATGAAATCTGTTTCATTGGAACCGTATCGTTAAACTATTGTAAGAAAATCAAACTGCGTGGCAAACCGATGTTGTATGTGGCAACGGCAACCGTAAACGTCCTTTTAAATTTTAAATCGCGTACTTAATGTAATAGAGAGATATTTGAGTGTAACTTGAGCAGACGATCGAATTAGGCCACGAAACCAGTTCCGTTAAGTCTGTATCGTCGATTATAGTCAGGATAGGTATATAGTTTGTTATTTTTGGAAATCCGGTAATTTGGGGTCCAAAATGGCATTGTGGTGCGTATAAAAATGGCCTACTGGGAAAACAGTCTCAGAATGCGACGAAACTGGTGTCGATGGGTTCGTATTAATTAATTATTATAGGATTTCAAGTTGAATGGATTTTTTTAGTGATCGTGAAAATTTTAAACATGTGTTTTTTGCTGGTTTTATAAAGGAAATTTTTCCAAACAATGTCGGAATTCGACGAAACTCGTCCCATTGGGTCTAGAATATTTTTTATACTTCTTTTTTATCAGAAAACGGAAGTCGTATGTGAGTGTTTAATGTTACTTCGCCGTGAAGTTTTACAAATATTATTTTAATAGACCAAATCCATATATATACCCAACAACAAGCAGTCTAACCCTATTTTACATTCACGAGTGGTCAATGGCATTTCCTGCCGCCGTCAAACTGAACGAATATTATCATTCGATCCTTAAACCCATAAATTCTTCAGATCCATTCCTCATTTCAAAAGCCTTCCAACTGTAAAACCCTTCCACGTAGTGAGCTCTACAACTTGAACCGCGATGATCAGCTGGTGTTCTTTCTGGTGGTTGTAATTGGGTCTTAAATGATAGGAGGTTTGTTGGCTTTTGCTGGCACTAGGAGGAACTGTGCAGTTCGATAATTGGGACGGAGGTTAGGAGGGCAGGGCCGCATCGGTCGGAGGTGACGGATGGTGATCCGATCCTTGGATGTGGCGGCGACATTTGATTATTGGATGCAGTGTGGGTTCCGCGAGTTCAAATGGAAGCGTGAGTTGAGAAATCATAGTCGATGGAAGTTACTTTGTGAGTTGGGTTCAAATACTAGGAGGTTGAAGGAATGAAGGCACGAATGAAGCAGCATTTTGGGAAAATTTGAATGTATCGCAGAAACGAAATTTGTTGGAAATAAGGGTAATTAAACCGTTAATTTAAGGGAAATTAGTTTAATTAACTGATATTAATTGGTGTGTGGTTTTTGCTACAGGCGTGAGGGGTTGGAGAAATCATTTGGTGCGTGGTTTTTGAAGGCAGCAGGAACGAAATACCCTGAAGGAAAATGATGAACAACAGAAAACAAATTGGGCCTTAATTCTCTTAACATAGTGTTTTTGGGGGTAAAATATATAATTAACTGTATTAAATCCTTAATTAAAACTGTTATTATATTACAAATTATTAAGACCCTCCCGACCAGTGGTTAATCCAAGAAATGGAAAAGCGGGAACAAAAGTTGGATTCAGTTTGACCAAAAGCAAGAAGGATAGGCCTACGTACTACCCTGAACTAAGAAATGTTACTTAATTAAGTAATTAATTATTAAATTAACTGGTATAACTTATGCTATTTTCAATCTATATATGAGCAGGTCCGAACAAACAGATGGAAGGTAGGCAACAATGAGGAATTCAACTGAAAAAATGAATTTGAGACATCAACCGGCCTGTGTTAAACAGTTTACAAAGTAAATTATTTAATCAATTTTATAATTAAGGAATTTGTTATGATAAATTTAAGATCTTGCTCATATCAATCTTATATAGGAATCGGCACACCAAGGGTTTCCTGGAGATCCAATGTGAACAAAGGATACGAGGAGAAAAGAGAATATCAACCGATTAATTGCTAATCAAAAGTAATTAAATTTTTAATTAGGGAATTCTTATTTTAGATTAAAACCCTTAATAATTTATATTTGTGACATATGCATATTATCAAAATTTGGCCAAACGAAAGGCATCGGATCGTATTGGTGAATGCTACTTGTTGGGATTGATTCGGACAAAAATGAGAACTGCGGAAATCTATTGTTAAATTAAAACGCTGGTATAATTTAATGGGAAACTGAATCGCTTAGCGACAACGGAATCAAGGTGAGTTAAACTCACTCAGTTTTACCCATTTATATTTTATATAAATTGGGTTTTTATTTTGTGTACCCTGCTTGCTAATAGTTGACTGTTTGCTAGCTATATATTTGTTTGTTAATTTAACTGATAAAATTAAACCGTTGTTTAATTTCAGTGAAATACTAAATCATTATTTTAACGATTGGTTCCAATAAAAGTAACTTACCTTATTGGTCACGTTTATTTATAAACGTGTTTAATTGGTTGAATTGTTTGAATTGCTTGTGGCTAAGGTTAAATGGTTGTTATTTATTATTATCAGTTAAGTGAAACTGAATGATTGATTTGAGATAACTAGTTTGACACAGGGAAGAACAGGTTGGAGGGATCCAACGGAATTCTCAAATATATTATTTATTTTCATATCATCATATATGAACTGATCTGATGGGGTGATTGATTTGATTGTTGATTATTGACTGATTATTCAACAAATTTGTTTTGTTTAAACCAATGGGCAGTAATGGTTGTGTATTTGGCAGAATATGGCCTATAAAATCAATCGTTTTATAAATATTGATTTACCTTTAGGTGAATCGATAAAACTGAAGTTATAAAATTTATTTTTTAACTAAAGATAGATTTGAAATATATATCTTAAATAAACTTTTTAAAAAGGAAATAAATATTTATTTTTATAATTAATTGTAAATTGATTTTTTAAAATCAATACTGATGATAATCAGATTTAGAAATACGAGAATAGAAATTAACCTAATGGTTAAAATTTGATAATTGTTTTATTAAGAAACAATTAAATGGAATTATTTAAATTAATTATATTATTAATTAATCTAAAGCGAGAACTAATTGGAATCGTTAATGGAATAACCGCGTTTTAAATTGAATAAATCGACCATTTAATTGAAATTGATTATTAAATTAGTGTGTTTGAATAAAATAGTTAAATGAATATTGTTTAATTTTAATAAGATTTTAGAAGAAGGTTTTTAATAATTTTAGTTAATAAGAGAAATTAACTACGGAAGTAGTTAATGGTTGAGGTAAATTATTATTTTAATTAATAATAATTTAGAAAATTACTTTTTAATGGAAATTCATTTAAAAAGTAATCGAAGTTGACATGGAATCTAATGGAATGGTGAAAGGAGTTTATGAGCAAGTTTTATCTTAAACCTGAGTTTTATGACAAAGTTATGAAAGGAAATTTTAAGCGAATATTATAGCTTAAACTAAATGTCACTAAATTATTTAAATTAAGTAAAGGGGAATTTAGATAAAAGAGTTTTATAATAAACCACAGTTATATAAAAGAGGTTTGAGGTGTTATATCACTAATTCTAAATTAACGTTATTTAAGAGTGTGATTAAGTAAAAGTGGGAGATTGGAATAAGAGTTTAAAAGTGGGAAATGGCTGATTGGATTTGAAAAGGAATTAATGAAAGTGAAGTTGGTAAAGGAAGTGAGTCATAGGATTTGGTAACCAAATCCGAAGCATAAAATGAATTGGTCCAAAGAGATAGAGGTTAAAAAGCGTTGTGTCATAAAGAATTTACTTAATTGGATTAAGAAATAATGGTATATTAGAGAAAGAGATTTTCAAAAAGGATAAGCAGTTTGTGAAACCGTAATTTGAATAAAATAGTTAAATGGAATTTGTATTGATATTAGAATGAAATATTGGGTTTGGGATTACAACTCCTATCTATCTTAAGATATGAACGTTGTTGATCAAGGTCTGAGAGGTAATTAAAATACCCCAACGTGAACGACTTCAGGATTATCTGAGAATGATATTAGTTGTAATGGTAAAAGAAGTTTGTAAAATTATTATTTCATTAGAGAAAAATAACATAACATTTTTGATGGAGATTTGGGATATATATGGATATATAATGAGAATCAAAAGAAAGGGGAAATAAAAGGGGATTGGGTGGCGTGGAATTATAACGATTCTTCCAAGCTAGAAAGAAAACGTAAAGTGAGTCTTATTCAATAAGAATAAGCCCTCGGTGTTGTCGAGAAATGGAAAAAGATATTTCGTAACATTGTTTACGAATAATAAGTAAAATTGATTTCCCAATATTAGATAATAACGGGACCAATGTTTTAAAAGTGAAAATAGAGAAGTGGATATGATAAAGGATTTTACTAAGTATCAAAAATGTACCTGTTTAAAGAATAATCTTATGAAGCGAAACTATGTTTATAATATCGGAAGATTTAAGAGTTTTAAATTTACATTTGTTTAATTAAAAGGTCAATTAATGCTGAATATTGAACCAGTGAACTCACTGGATCATCATGATTGAACCACTGATTATTTTGATAGTTAAATCACCGACTATCAAACCTATCCAATACGATTGTTGGTATGGAAAGATCGGGATCGAATTTATATTCGAAAACCATTCCGACCAAAAAATACGGGAAGATATTAGAAATTGATCGAGATGGAGCCTTAAACACCGTGGATCTTCATTAAACGGAAGAATTACTAATAATCTCTGGTTAGCTCCCAGAGATAAATTGTGGTTCTGTCGTGGTTGGAATCAGCGGGTTGCAAGGACTTCTTGCTACTAATCCATGGGGTGATTCCTATACTGGATGTAGTAGGAGAGTACCTTCGGTTCATCATGTTCCTGGGTGACTTGTATGGAAGAATGTTTGATGGAGTATTTCGTTAAAACCATGTACATCGATTTTTACAAATATACCAAGTTGGTGGCGAAGAATGGCCCTTCTTTAAAACCCAGAGTATATTTATGGACGTCAATTAGTGATTTGGCGGATCTGACAATGTGGCATTCAAAGCGAATGGTAATCATATGTTCAAAAGATTTTAACCTCAAGCCTCACAACCGAGAAATGACAAAAATCGAGCAGGAAGCATGGCTATGTGGGTCGCTCCCATTAGGGTGTATAATCACCTATCTAGAGAAATTCCATTTGCTTCTTTAACCTATTTCGATGCTGTCCCTTTCCGGGAAATGGTGGTTTAAGCCCAACCGCTTGGTGATATACATTCAATACACTCAAGCGAAATGAGTGGTCGGTCATGTGAGTGCCGGGTTGCAAGACGTTCTTGTTGAACCCAGTGTATTCGGCTCTAGAGATACACTATCGGCAGGTGGTCCCATACCTTGTCATAGTCGGAATCCAATCTCCAATAAGCGCCCGCGGTTTTGATTGTATACTATATATGTGAAGCGTGAGATGCAAGCATTCCACTAGATTGCTATTTACTTGTATTTAAACATTATTATAATATCATAAAGGATATTGATTTCAAAATGGTTTGGGTTATCGTAAGGGTAAAAACTGTCCGTATTTATGTATGGATTTGGTCTTACGATTATCCTTTTCTTTTGAATGGATTTTGAACTTTAAAATCAAGTTGGATGACCTCCCTTAATACTGTGCTAGTTTTTCTCACTCTGGCTCACCAGACTGACCCAGTGTTTTGTAAATGCTCGGGTTAGACCGGGTGTACAGGTTCAGGTTATCAGATGTTGCGATGTCCAGAGACGAGCTGTACGTGTTCAGACGTATTGTATCTAGTATCTATTCCGCTGTGTGATTGTATATGAGGACAGGTTATGATCACTGTCTAGATGTGTGATGTACTCTGGTATTGTAAGTATTTAAAGCCCTCATTTAATATTTATTTCTGTATTATATTTTGTTCCGCTGCGATGTGAGACTCTATGTTGTGTTGTTTCTTCTTCCTCTTCTATTCTAATATTTCTTCCTTTATTATCTCACCCTCTAATTTCTTTCTAATAACAATCCAGTGTTTTCGGTGTTCGGAAGGTCGGCATGAGTCACGGTAAAGGTAATTATGTCGATTTTCGGGACCGGAAATCCTTGGGTCATTACAGTGGTATCAGAGCTATTCGTTTAGTAATAACCTTGGCTCTGTGGTGTAACTCGATAGATATTGGGTTTGTAATACTCTAGATCGAGATTGAGTGTATATATATGAGAGCGTATTTGTAAATTTTATATACAAATGGTTTGTATTGTGTTTGTTGATCGGTTCAAGTGTTGAGAAGCATGGAACTGGCAATGGATACTGTATTGTTTTGAAAAGAGGATAAATGAAATAATTTTACCCAAATTATATTTTTATATAGAAAAGGAATAATTTTATCAAATTATTGAGATATTGGTGTGCTTGATTTGTGTGAATAGAATTTAAATCAGAGAGGCAAATTTGAATTTAACCTAAATTGGTTAAGTGGAACAAAATTAAGAATGATATTAAAATTAAATTAATAAATTGGAAATTTGATGGATAAATAATAATCGAATAGAAATTAATCGATTAATGTTCAGATATGAGGTACCAAAGTAAAATATTAATATTGAATGTAAATTCATCTGATTTGTTTGATTTGGTTGTGTATTGATTGTTGAGTGTGAATTGTCTGTTATTGCATGATAGTTGGTTTGAATGGAATAATCAACAAATTCAATGGAGCTAAATGGATTATAAATTAAAGAATAATTTCCGGTATAATTAAACTGGAATGAAACTGCATCTGAATTGGAATTTATGTTTTAACCCTGTATTTGATAATGAATTGATGCTATCTGTTTAATTTTGGAATTGGTGTAGCTATAATTGTTGATTAGTGAAATATTACTTAAGAATTTCATATATTACTTATATGTGAATTGAGTTAAGTACAGGAGCCAGATGGCTATAATGGCTTTGGTTGAGTAAATCGCATATCTATATTAAGCAATTATGCTCAATAACGCTCGTAAAAGGTACGCCTACGCGAAAACATAAAATTTTGGGTTTTGGGCTTTTGTTTTCCGACCATGTTTGTCGATGTATATATATTATTTGTTCCTGCGATATCGCAGATATCACTCCATGCGGGGGAGACTCTGCCGAATTTTTTCGGGAATTTAATGTGTTAGAAATTTTTTGATATTTTTGAAAATATTTGATTATGGTATTGAATTGGTTTTGATTTGAATTAAATTGGATTTGGAAATTAATGGGTTCGTAACATTCTTTCCTACCTTAGCAATTTTGAGGACGAAATTATTCTAAGGGACGAAGAATGTAACGACCCGTATTTTTGGCAATCCAATATTTAATTTTATCTATTATTTTAAATATTTTATTTGGAATATTAATTGATTTTAATATTGAATTCACTATTGAAACGAAGTTTAAACATTATATAATTATATAATTATAAATCGAGCTCGAAATGACGCTACAGTTCGTAATATGGAGTTTTGAACTTCAATTGAATATACAAAATCCGATATAAGTCGGATTTCTGTGAAACAAGAAACGTTGGAATCGCACTGATTATAATTTTCATATGTAAGAGAAAAATTCAGATTTCGTGTTATAGATTGTTAGTTATGGCTAAATCAAATTTTAAAATAGTCGCTATGGAAATCGTTATTTAAAATATAGGCCTTTAAAATGGCCATTTTTTAAACGGACTCTGTTTTCGATGAAATCAGTTTCATTGGAACCGTATCGTTAAACTATTGTAAGAAAATCAAATTGTGTGGCAAACCGATGTTGTATGTGGCCACGGCAACTCCTATATCGTGTACTTAATGTAATAGAGAGATATTTGAGTGTAACTTGAGCAGACGATCGAATTAGGCCACGAAACTAGTTCCATTAAGTCTGTATCATCGATTATAGTCAGGATAAGTATATAGTTTGTTATTTTTGAAAACCGGGTAATTTGGGGTCCAAAATGGCATTGTGGTGTGTATAAAAATAGCCTACCGGGAAAACAGTCTCAGAATGCGACGAAACTGGTATCGTTGGGTTCGTATTAATTAATTATTATAGGATTTCAAGTTGATTGGATTTATTTAGTTATCGTGGAAAATTTAAACGCGTGTTTTACGCTAGTTTTATAAAGGAAATTTTTCCAAACAATGTCAGAATACGACGAAACTTGTCCCATTGGGTCCAGAATATTTTTTATACTAAGATTAGCTTTTTTAATCAGAAAACGGAAGTCGTATGTGAGTGTGTTTACTATTACTTCGCCGTGAAGTTTTACAAATATTATTTTAATAGACCAAATCCACATATATACCCAACAACAAGCAGTCTAACCCTATTTTACATTCAAGAGTGGTCAATGGCATTTCTTGCCGCCATCAAACTGAAATGAACGAATATTAACATTCTATCCTTAAACCCATAAATTCTTCAGATCCATTCCTCATTTCGAAAGCCTACCAACTATAAAACCCTTCCACATAGTGAGCTCTACAACTTGAACCGCGATGATCAGCTGGTGTTCTTTCTGGTGGATGTAATTGGGTCTTAAATGACAGGATGTTCATTGGCTTTTGCTGGCACTAGGAGCTGGGCAGTTCGATAATTGGGACGGAGGTCAGGAGGGTTGGGCCGCATCGGCCGGTGGTGAAGGATGGTGATCCGATCCTTAGACGTGGCGGCGACACTTGATTATTGGATGCAGTGTGGGTTCCGCGAGTTCAAATGGAAGCGTGAGTTGAGAAATCCTGGACGATGGAAGTTACTTTGTGAGTTGGGTTCAAATATTGGGAGGTTGAAGAAATGAAGGCACGAACGAAGCGGCATTTTGGGTAAATTTGGGTGTATCGCAGAAATGAAAATTTGTTGGAAACTAGGGTAATTAGACCGTTAATTTAAGGGAAATTAGTTTAATTAACTGATATTAATTGGTGCGTGTTTTTGCTACAGGCATGAGGGGTTGGAGAAATCATTTGGTGCGTGGTTTTTGAAGGCAGTAGGAACGAAATACCTGGAAGCAAAACGATGAACAATAGAAAACAAATTGGGCCTTAATTCTCTTAACACAGTGTTTTTGGGGGTAAAATATATAATTAACTGTATTAAATCCTTAATTAAAACTGTTATTACATTACAAATTATTAAGACCCTCTCGGCCAGTGGTTAATCCAGGAAAAGGAAAAGCGTGAGCAAAAGTTGGATTCAGTTTGACCAAAAGCAAGAAGGATAGGCATGCGTACTACCCTGAACTAAGAAATGTTACTTAATTAAGTAATTAATTGTTAAATTAACTGGTATAACTTATACTATTGGCAATCTATATATGAGCAGGTCCTAACAAACGGATGGAAGGTAAGCAACCACGAGGAATTGAACTGGAAAAATGAATTTGAGACATCAACCGGCCTGTGTTAAACAGTTTACAAAGTAAATTATTTAATCAATTTTATAATTAAGGAATTTGTTATGTTAAATTTAAGATCTTGCTCATATCAGTCTTATATAAGAATCGGCACACCAAGGGTTTCCTGGAGATCCAATGTGAACAAAGGATACGAGGAGAAAAGAGAATATCAACCGATTAACTGCTAAAGAAAAGTAATTAACTAATAAAAATTTTAATTAGCGAATTCTTATTTTAGATTAAAACCCTAAATAATGTATATCTGTGACATATGCATATTATCAAAATTTGGCCAAACGAAAGGCATCGGATCATATCGGTGAACGCTATTCGGAAGAAAATGAGAACTGCTGAAATCTATTGTTAAATTAAAACGCTGATTTAATTTAACGGGAAACTGAATCGCTTAGCGTCAACGGAATGAAGGTGAGTTAAACTCACTCAGTTTTACCCATTTATATTTTATATAAATATGGTTTTTATTTTGTGTACTCTGCTTGCTAATAGTTGACTGTTTGCTAGTTATATATTTGTTTGTTGATTTAACTGATGAAATTAAACCGTCGTTTAATTTCAGTGAAAAACTAAATCGTTATTTTAACGATTGGTTTCAATAAAGGTAACTTACCTTATTGGTCACGTTTATTTATAAACATGTTTAACTGGTTGAATTGTTTGAATTGCTTGTGGTTGAGGTTAAATGGTTGTTATTTATTATTATGAGTTAAGTGAAGCTGAATGATTGATTTGAGATAACCAGTTCGACACAGGGAAGAACAGGTTAGAGGGATCCAACGGGATTCCTCAAATATATTATTTATTTTCATATCATCATATATGAACTGATCTGATGGGGTGATTAATTTGATTATTGACTAAATATTCAACAAATTTGTTTTATTTAAACCAATGGGCAGTATTGGTTGTGTGTTTGGCAGTATATGGCCTGTAATATCAATCGTTTTATAAATATTGATTTGCCGTCAAGTGAATCGATAAAACTGAAGTTATAAAATTTATTTTTATAACTAAAGATAGATTTGAAATATATATCTTGAATAAAACTTTTTAAAAAGGAAATAAATAATTATTTTTATAATTAATTGTAAATTGATTTTATAAAGTCAATACTGATGATAGTCAGATTTAGAAATACGAGAATAGAAATTAACCTAACGGTTAAAATTTGATAATTGTTTTATTAAGAAACAATTAAACAGAATTATTTAAATTAATTATATTATTAATTAATCTAAAGTGAGAACTAATTGGAATCGTTAATGGAATACCCGTGTTTTAAGTTGATTAAATCGACCGTTTAATTAAAATTGATTATTAAGTTAGTGTGTTTGAATAAAATAGTTAAATGAATATTGTTTAATTTTAATAAGAATTTAGAAGAAGGTTTTTAATAATTTTAGTTAATAAGAGAAATTGACTATGGAAGTAGTTAATGGTTGAGGTAAATTATTATTTTAATTAATAATAATTTAGAAAATTACTTTTTAATTGAAATTCATTTAAAAAGTAATCGAAGTTGACATGGAATCTAATGGAATGGTGAAAGGAGTTTATGAGCAAGTTTTATCTTAAATTTGAGTTTTACGACAAAGTTATAAAAGGAGTTTTTAAGCGAATATTATAGCTTAAACTAAATGTTACTTAATTATTGAAATTAATTAAAGGGGAATTTAGATAAAAGAGTTTTATAATAAACCTGAATTATATAAAAGAGGTTTGAGGTGTTATATCGTTAATTCTAAATTAACGTTATTTAAGAGTGTGATTAAGTAAAAGTGGGAGATTGGAATAAGAGTTTAAAAGTGGGAAATGGCTGAATGGATTTGAAAAGGAATTAGTGAAAGTGAAGTTGGTAAAGGAAGTGAGTCGAAGGATTTGGTAACCAAATCCGAAGCATAAAATGAATTGGTCCAAAGAGATAGAGGTTAAAAAGTGGTGTGTCATAAAGAATTTACTTAATTGAATTGAGAAATAATGGTATATTAGAGAAAGAGATTTTCAAAAAGGATAAGCAGATTTATGAAACCCTAATTTGAATAAAATAGTTAAATGGAATTTGTATTGATATTAGAATGAAATATTGGGTTTGGGATTACAACTCGTATATATCTTAAGATATGAACGTTGTTGATCAAGGTCTGAGAGGTAATTAAAATACCCCAACTTGAACGAATTCGGGATTATCTGAGAATGATATTAGTTGTAATGGTAAAAGAAGTTTGCAAAATTATTATTTCATTGGAGAAAAATATCGTAACATTTTGATGGAGATATGGGATATATATATATGGATATATGATGAAAATCCAAAGTAAGGGGAAATAAAAGGGGATTGGGTGGCGTGGAATTATAACGATATTTCCAAGCTAGATAGAAAACGTAAAGTGAGTCTTATTCAATAAGAATAAGCCCTGGGTGTTGTCGAGAAATGAAAAAAGATATTTCGTAACATTGTTTATGAATAATAAGTTAAATTGATTTCCCAATATTAGATAATAACGTGACCAATGTTTTAAAAGTGAAAATAGAGAACTGGATATGATAAAGGATTTTACTAAGTATAAAAAATGTACCTGTTTAAAGAATAATCTTATGAAGCGAAACTATATTTATAATATCGGAAGATTTAAGAGTTTTAAATTTACATTTGTTTAATTAAAAGGCCAATTAATGCTGAATATTGAACCAAGTAACTCACTAGATTGTCATGATTGAATCACTGATTATTTTGATAGTTAAGTCACCGACTATCAAACCTATCCAATACGATTGTTGGTATGGAAAGATCAGGATCGAATTTATATTCAAAAACCATTCCGACCAACAAATATGGGAAGATATTAGAAATTGATCGAGATGGAGCATTAAAGACCGTGGATCTTCATTAAACGGAAGAATTACTAATAATCTATGGTTAACTCCCAGAGATAAATTGTGGTTCTGTCGTGGTTGGAATCAACGGGTTGCAAGGACTTCTTGCTACTTATCCATGGGGTGATTCCTATACTGGATGTAGTAGGAGAGTACCTTCGGTTCATCCTGTTCCTTGGTGACTTGTATGGAAGAATGTCTGATGGAGTATTTCCTTAAAACCATGTACATTGATTTTTACAAATATACCAAGTTGGTGGCGAAGAATGGCCCTTCTTTAAAACCTGGAGTATATTTGTGGACGTCAATTAGTGATTTGACGGATCTGACAAAGTGGTATTCAAAGCGAGTGGTAATCAGATGTTCAAAAGATTTTAACCTCAAGCCTCACAACCGAGAAATGACAAAAATCGGGCAGGCCGAATGGCTATGTGGGTTGCTCCCATTAGGGTGTATAATCACCTATCTAGAGAAATTCCATTTGCTTCTTTAACCTATTTCGATGCTGTCCCTTTCCGGGAAATGTTGGTTTGAGCCCAACCGCTTGGTGATATACATTCAATACACTTAAGCGAAATGAGTGGTCGGTCATGTGAGGGCCGGGTTGCAAGACGTTCTTGTTGAACCCAGTGTATTCGCCTCTAGAGATACACTATCGGCAGGTGGTCCCATACCTTGTCATAGTCGGAATCCAATCTCCAATAAGCACCCGTGGTTTTGATTGTATACTATATATGTGAAGCGTGAGATGCAAGCATTCCACTAGATTTCTATTTACTTGCATTTAAACATTATTATAATATCATAAAGGATATTGATATCAAAATGGTTTGGGTTATCCTAAGGTAAAAACCGTCCGTATTTATGTATGGATTTGGTCTTACGATTATCCTTTTCTTTTGAAAGGATTTTGAACTTTAAAATCAAGTTGGATGACCCCCCCCTTAATACTGTGCTAGTTTTTTTCACTCTGGTTCACCAGACTGACCAAGTGTTTTGTAAATGCTCGGGTTAGACCGGGTGTATAGGTTCAGGTTATCAGATGCTGCGATGTCCAGAGACGAGATGGAGGTGTTCAGATGTATTGTATCTAGTATCTATTCCGCTGTGTGATGGTATATGAGGACAGGTTATGATCACTGTCCAGATGTGTGATGTACTCTGGTATTGTAAGTATTTAAAGTCCTCATTAAAGATTTATTTCTGTATTATATTTTGTTCCGCTGCGATGTGAGACTCTATGTTGTGTTGTTTCTTCTTCCTCTTCTATTCTAATATTTCTTCCTTTCTTATCTCACCCTCTAATTTCTTTCTAATAACAATCCAGTGTTTTCGGTGTTCGGAAGGTCGGCACGAGTCACGGTAAGGGTAATTATGTCGGTTTTCGGGACCGGAAATCCTTGGGTCGTTACAGTGGTATCAGAGCTATTGGTTTAGTAATAACCTTGGCTCTATGGTGTAACTCGATAGATATTGGGTTAGTAATACCCTAGATCGAGATTGAGTGTATATATATGAGAGCGTATTTGTAAATTTTATATACAAATGGTTTGTATTGTGTTTGTTGATCGGTTCAAGTGTTGAGAAGCATGGAACTGGCAATGGATATAGTATTGTTTTGAAAAGAGGGTAAATGAAATAATTTTACCCAAATTATATTTTTATATAGGAAAGGAATAATTTTATCAAATTATTGAGATATTTGTGTGCTTGATTTATTTGAATAGAATTTAAATCGGAGTGCAAATTTGAATTGAACCTAAATTGGTTAAGTGGAACAAAATTAAGAATGATATTGAAATTAAATTAAATAAATTGGAAATTTAATGGATAAATATTAATCGAACAGAAGTTAATCGATTAATGTTCAGATATGAGGTACCAAAGTAAAATATTAATATTGAATGTAAATTCATCTGATTTGTTTGATTTGGTTGTGTATTGATTGTTGAGTGTGAATTGTCTGTTATTGCATGATAGTTGGTTTGAATGGAATAATCAACAAATTCAATGGAGCTAAATGGATTATAAATTAAAGAATAATTTCCGGTATAATTAAACTGGAATGAAACTGCATCTGAATTGGAATTTATGTTTTAACCCTGTATTTGATAATGAATTGATGATATCTGTTTAATTTTGGAATTGGTGTAGCTATAATTGTTGATTAGTGAAATATTACTTAAGAATTTCGTATATGACTTATATGTGAATTGAGTTAAGTACAGGTGCCAGATGGCCATAATGGCTTTGGTTAAGTAAATCGCACATCTATATTAAGCAATTATGCTCAATAACGCTCGTAAAAGGTACGCCTACGCGAAAACATTAAATTTTGGGTTTGGGGCTTTTGCTTTCCGACCATGTTGGTCGATGTATATATATTATTTGTTCCTGTGATATCGCAAATATCACTCCATGCGAGGGAGACTTTGCCGAATTTTTTCGGGAATTTAATGTGTTAGAAATTTTTCGATATTTTTGAAAATATTTGATTACGGTATTGAATTGGTTTTGATTTGAGCTAAATTCGATTTGGAAATTAATGGGTTCGTAACATTCTTTCCTACCTTAGCAATTTCGAGGATGAAATTATTCTAAGGGGCGAAGAATGTAACGACCCGTATTTTTGGCAATTCATTATTTAATTTTATATATTATTTTAAATATTTTATTTGAAATATTAATGGATTTTAATATTGAATTCACTATTGAAACGAAGTATAAACGTTATATAATTATAAATCGAGCTCGAAATGGCGCTGCAGTTCGTAATATGGAGTTTTGAACTTCAACTGAATATACAGAATCCGATATAAGTCGGATTTCTGTGAAACAAGAAACGTTGGAATCGCACTGATTATAATTTTCATATGAAAGAGAAAAATTCAGATTTCGTGTTATAGAATGTTAGTTATGGCTAAATCATATTTTAAAATAGTCGCTATGGAAATCGTTATTTAAAATATAGGCCTTTAAAATGGCCGTTTTTCAAATGGACGCCGTTTTCGATGAAATCAGTTTCATGGGAACCGTATCGTTAAACAATTGTAATAAAATCAAATTGCGTGGCAAACCGATGTTGTATGTGGCCACGACAACTACTATATCGTGTACTTAATGTAATAGAGAGATATTTGAGTGTAACTCGAGCAGACGATTGAATTAGGCCAAGAAACTTGTTCCGTTAAGTCCGTATCATCGATTATAGTCAGTATAGGTATATAGTTTGTTATTTTTGGAAACCCGGTAATTTGGGGTCCAAAATGGCATTGTAGTGCGTATAAAAATAGCCTATCGGGAAAACAGTCTCAGAATGCGACGAAACTAGTGTCGTTGGGTTCGTATTAATTAATTATTATAGGATTTCAAGTTGATTGGATTTATTTAGTGATCGTGGAAAATTTAAACACGTGTTTTTCGTTGGTTTTATAAAGGAACTTTTTCCAAACAATGTCAGAATACGACGAAACTTGTCCCATTGGGTCCAGAATATTTTTTTATACTAAGATTAGCTTTTTTTATCAGAAAACGGAAGTCGTATGTGAGGGTGTTTGACGTTACTTCGCCGTGAATTTTTACAAATATTATTTTAATAGACCAAATCCACATATATACCCAACAACAAGCAGTCTAACCCTATTTTACATTCACGAGTGGTCAATGGCATTTCTTGCCTCCATCAAACTGAAATGAACGAATATTATCATTCTATCCTTAAACCCATAAATTCTTCAGATCCATTCCTCATTTCGAAAGCCTACCAACTATAAAACCCTTCCACGTAGTGAGCTCTACAACTTGAGCCGCGATGATCAGCTGGTGTTCTTTCTGGTGGCTGTAATTGGGTCTTAAATGACAGGCGGTTCATTGGCTTTTGCTGGCACTAGGAGGAGCTGGGCAGTTCGATAATTGGGACGGAGGTCAGGAGGGCAGGGCCGCATCGGCCGGTGGTGAAGGATGGTGATTCGATCCTTGGACGTGGCGGCGGCACTTGATTATTGGATGCAGTGTAGGTTCCATGAGTTCAAATGGAAGCATGAGTTGAGAAATCCTGGACGATGGAAGTTACTTTGTGAGTTGGGTTCAAATATTGGGAGGTTGAAGGAATGAAGGCACGAATGAAGCGGCATTTTGGGCAAATTTGAGCGTATCGCAGAAACAAAAATTTGTTGGAAACTAGGGTAATTAAACCGTTAATTTAAGGGAAATTAGTTTAATTAACTGATATTAATTGGTGCGTGTTTTTTGCTACAGGCATGAGGGGTTGGAGAAATCATTTGGTGCGTGGTTTTTGAAGGTAGAAGGAACGAAATACCTGGAAGCAAAACGATGAACAACGGAAAACAAATTGGGCCTTAATTCTCTTAACACAGTGTTTTTGGGGGTAAAATATATAATTAACTGTATTAAATCCTTAATTAAAACTGTTATTACATTACAAATTATTAAGACCCTCTCGGCCAGTGGTTAATCCAGGAAAAGGAAAAGCGAGAGCAAAAGTTGGATTCAGTTTGACCAAAAGCAAGAAGGATAGGCCTGCGTACTACCCTGAACTAAGAAATGTTACTTAATTAAGTAATTAATTGTTAAATTAACTGGTATAACTAATACTATTGGCAATCTATATATGAGCAGGTCCTAACAAACGGATGGAAGGTAAGCAACCACGAGGAATTGAACTGGAAAAATGAATTTGAGACATCAACCGGCCTGTGTTAAACAGTTTACAAAGTAAATTATTTAATCAATTTTATAATTAAGGAATTTGTTATGTTAAATTTAATATCTTGCTCATATAAATCTTATATAGTAATCGGCACACCAAGGGTTTCCTGGAGATCCAATGTGAACAAAGGATACGAGGAGAAAAGAGAATATCGACCGATTAACTGCTAATGAAAAGTAATTAACTAATAAAATTTTTAATTAGGGAATTCTTATTTTAGATTAAAATCCTAAATAATTTATATCTGTGACATATGCATATTATAAGAATTTGGCCAAACGAAAGGCATCGGATCGTATTGGTGAACGCTACTTGTTGGGATTGATTCGGAAAAAAAATGAGAACTGCTGAAATCTATTGTTAAATTAAAACGCTGTTTAAATTTTACGGGAAACTGAATCGCTAAGCGACAACAGAATCAAGGTGAGTTAAACTCACTCAGTTTTACCCATTTATATTTTATATAAATATGGTTTTTATTTTGTGTACTCTACTTGCAAATAGTTGACTGTTTGCTAGTTATATATTTGTTTGTTGATTTAACTGATGAAATTAAACCGTCGTCTAATTTCAGTGAAATACTAAATCGTTATTTTAACGATTGGTTCCAATGAAGGTAACTTACCTTATTGGTCACGTTTATTTATAAACATGTTTAATTGGTTGAATTGTTTGAATTGTTTGTGGTTGAGGATAAATGGTTGTTATTTATTATTATGAGTTAAGTGAAACTGAATGATTAATTTGAGATAACCAGTCTGACACAGGGAAGAACAGGTTGGAGGGATCCAACGGGATTCCTCAAATACATTATTTATTTTCATATCATCATATATGAACTGATCTGATGGGGTGATTGATTTGATTGTTGATTATTGACTAAATATTCAACAAATTTGTTTTATTTAAACCAATGGGCAGTATTGGTTGGGTATTTGGCAGTATATGGCTTATAAAATCAATCGTTTTATAAATATTGATTTACCGTCAGGTGAATCGATAAAACTGAAGTTATAAAATTTATTTTTATAACTAAAGATAGATTTGGAATATATATCTTGAATAAAACTTTTTAAAAAGGAAATAAATAATTATTTTTATAATTAATTGTAAATTGATTTTATAAAGTCAATACTGATGATAGTCAGATTTAGAAATACGAGAATAGAAATTAACCTAACGGTTAAAATTTGATAATTGTTTTGTTAAGAAACAATTAAACGGAATTATTTAAATTAATTATATTATTAATTAATCTAAAGTGAGAAATAATTGGAATCGTTAATGGAATAACCGTGTTTTAAGTTGATTAAATCGACTGTTTAATTAAAATTGATTATTAAGTTAGTGTGTTTGAATAAAATAGTTAAATGAATATTGTTTAATTTTAATAAGATTTTAGAAGAAGGTTTTTAATAATTTTAGTTAATAAGAGAAATTGACTACGGAAGTAGTTAATGGTTGAGGTAAATTATTATTTCAATTAATAATAATTTAGAAAATTACTTTTTAATTGAAATTCATTTAAAAAGTAATCGAAGTTGACATGGAATCTAATGGAATGGTGAAAGGAGTTTATGACCAAGTTTTATCTTAAACTTGAGTTTTACGACAAAGTTATAAAAGGAGTTTTTAAGCGAATATTATAGCTTAAACTAAATGTTACTTAATTCTTTAAATTAAGTAAAGGGGAATTTAGATAAAAGAGTTTTATAATAAACTAGAATTACAAAAAAGAGGTTTGAGGTGTTATATCGTTAATTCTAAATTAACGTTATTTAAGAGTGTGATTAAGTAAAAGTGGGAGATTGGAATAAGAGTTTAAAAGCGAGAAATGGCTGAATGGATTTGAAAAGGAATTTGTGAAAGTGAAGTTGGTAAAGGAAGTGAGTCGTAGGATTTGGTAACCAAATCCAAAGCATAAAATGAAGTGGTCCAAAGAGATAGAGGTTAAAAAGTGGTGTGTCATAAAGAATTTACTTAATTGAATTAAGAAATAATGGTATATTAGAGAAAGAGATTTTCAAAAAGGATAAGCAGATTTATGAAACCCTAATTTGAATAAAATAGTTAAATGGAATTTGTATTGATATTAGAATGAAATATTGGGTTTGGGATTACAACTTGTATATATCTTAAGATATGAACGTTGTTGATCAAGGTCTTAGAGGTAATTAAAATACCCTAACTTGAACGAATTCGGGATTATCTGAGAATGATATTAGTTGTAATGGTAAAAAAGAAGTTTGCAAAATTATTATTTCATTAGAGAAAAATAACGTAACATTTTTTATGGAGATTTGGGATATATTATATGGATATATGATGAGAATCCAAAGAAAGGGGAAATAAAAGGGGATTGGGTGGCGTGGAATTATAACGATATTTCCAAGCTAGAAAGAAAACGTAAAGTGAGTCTTAATCAATAAGAATAAGCCCTGGGTGTTGTCGAGAAATGAAAAAAGATATTTTACAACATTGTTTACGAATAATAAGTTAAATTGATTTCCCAATATTAGATAATAATGTGACCAATGTTTTAAAAGTGAAAATAGAGAACTGGATATGATAAAGGATTTTACTAAATATCAAAAATGTAACTGTTTAAAGAATAGTCTTATGAAGCAAACTATATTTATAATATCGGAAGATTTAAGAGTTTTAAATTTACATTTGTTTAATTAAAAGCCCAATTGATGTTGAATATTGAACCAGTGAACTCACTGGAATGTCATGATTGAATCACTAATTATTTTGATTGTTAAATCAACGACTATCAAACCTATCCAATACGATTGTTGGTATGGAAAGACCGGGATCGAATTTATATTCGAAAACCATTCCGACCAACAAATACGGGAAGATATTAGAAAATGATCGAGATGGAGCATTGAAGACCGTGGATCTTCATTAAACGGAAGAACTACTAATAATCTCTGGTTAGCTCCCAGAGATAAACTGTGGTTCTATCGTGGTTGGAATCAACGGGTTGCAAGGACTTCTTGCTACTGATCCATGGGGTGATTCCTGTATTGGATTTAGTAGGAGAGTACCTTCGGTTTATCCTGTTCCCGGGTGACTTGTATGGACGAATGTCTGACGAGGTTTTTCCTTAAAACCACGTACGTTGATTTTTACAAATATACCAAGTTGGTGGCGAAGAATGGCCCTTCTTTAAAACCCAGATTATATTTGTGGACGTCAATTAGTGATTTGACGGATCTGACAATGTGGGATTCAAAGGGAATGGTAATCATATGTTCAAAAGATTTTAACCTCAAGCCTTACAACCGAGAAATAACAAAAATCGGGCAGGCAGCATGGCTATGTGGGTCGCTCCCATTAGGGTGTATAATCACCTATCTAGAGAAATTCCATTTGCTTCATTAATCTATTTCGATGCTGTCCATTTCTGGGAAACGGTGGTTTGAGCCCAACCGTTGGTGATATATATTCAATACGCTCAAGCGAAATAAGTGGTCGGTCATGTGAGGGCCGGGTTGCAAGACGTTCTTGTTGAACACAGTGTATTCGCCTCTAGAGATACACTATCGGCAGGTGGTCCCATACCTTGTCATAGTCAAATCCAATCTCCAATAAGCGCCCGTGGTTTTGATTGTATACTATATATATGAAGCGTGAGATGCAAGTGTTCCACTAGATTGCTATTTACTTGTATTTAGACATTATTATAATATCATAAAGGATACTTATTTCAAAATTGTTTGGGTTATCGTAAGGTAAAAACTGTCCGTATTTATGTGTGGATTTGGTCTTACGATTATCCTTTTCTTTTGAAAGGATTTTGAACTTTAAAATCAAATTGGATGACCCCCCTTTATACTGTGCGAGTTTTTCTCACTCTGGTTCACCAGACTGACCCGGTGTTTTGTAAATGCTCGGGTTAGACCGGGTATACAGGTTCAGGTTATCGGATGCTGCGATGTCCAGAGACGAGATGGAGGTGTTCAGACGTATTGTATGTAGTATTTATTCGGCTGTGTGATTGTATACGTGGACAGGTTATGATCACTATCAAGATGTGTGACGTACTCTGATATTGTAAGTATTTTTAAAGCCCTCATTAAAGATTTATTTCTGTATTATATTTTGTTCCGCTGCGATGTGAGACTCTGTGTTGTGTTGTATCTTCTTCTTCTTCTTCTATTCTACTATTTCTTTCTTTCTTATCTCACCCTCTAATTTCTTTCTAATAACAATCCAGTGTTTTCGGTGTTCGGAAGGTCGGCATGAGTTACGGTAAAGGTAATTTTGTCGATTTTCGGGACCGGAAATTCTTGGGTCGTTACATTAGGTTTTTATTTTGTGTGCTATGTTTGCTAATGATTGACTGGTTGTTAAATATATTGCATATATTGATTGAACCGGTGAAATTAAACGTTGTTTAATTTCAATGGAAAACCAAATCGTTATTTTAACGATTGGTCCCAATTAATGTAACTTACCTTGTTGGTCACATTTATTAAATTAACGTGTTTAATTGTTTGAATTGTTTTGGTAATTGGTCGGTATTAAATAATCATTATTTACTGTTATAGAAATTATCAGTTAAATTAAATTGAATGAATTTATCTGAGATAATCTATTCTAATGCAAAGAAGAATAGATTGGAGATCCAACGGGATTCCTCAAAAATATTTAATGATATTTATTTCTATATTATCATTATATAAACTGTTCTGATTGAATGAGTGATTTGTTTTGACCGTTGATATGAAACCCAACATTTGTTTTATTTAAAACAATGTGTGATATTGGTTGAGTAATTGTCAGTATATTGCCTTGAAATCAATCATTTTCTAAATATTGATTTATCGTCAGGTGAATCAATAGAAGTGAAGTTATAAAATTTATTTTATAACTAAAGACAGATTTTTAAATTTGTATTTTAAATAAAAGTTTGTTTAATGAAAATAAATATTTATTATTTATTAATTAAGTCTATAATTGATTATTAATTGATTTTATAAAGTAAATTCTTATGTTAAGAAGATAATAAGAAAATTATCTAAAATTAACCTAACGGTTAAGATTTTGAATAATTGTTTTTAAGAAATAATTAAATGGAATTATTTAAATTATTAATTAATTTAAAATAAAGGACCAACTAGAATCGGTTAACGAAATAACCGTGTTTTGAATTGACAAAGTCAATCATTTTAATAGAATCGATTATTAAATTAGTTTGTTTTGAATTAATCTAATGAAATAATTTAACAAATATTTGTTTTAATTTTAATAAGATTTTAAAAAGGAATTTACTATTTATTTAGTTAATAAAGGAATTAATTATCTCTGCAGTAGTTAATGATTGAAGTAAATTATTATTTTAATTAATAATAATTTAAGAGATTTATTTTTAATTGGAACTCATTAAAAATTAATCGAAGTGAAGTGAAATCTAGTTGAATTGTGAAAGGAGTTTATAAAAGGGTTTTATATTAAAACCCGAATTTTTATAACAAAGTTATAAAAGGTACTCAAGCAAATACGATAGCTTAAATTATGTTGACTTAATATTTGAATTAAGTTAAAAGGAAAGTGAGTTGAAAAGGCCTATTAAACCAGAATTTATTTAAACAAGGTTTATAAAAAGCGATGAGGTGTTATATTGTTAATTTTAAATTAATGTTACTTAATGGAATTAAGTAAAATGAAGGAATTTGGAATAATATATTCAAAGCAGGAAATGGTTGAATGGGTTAAGAAAAGGATTGCTAAATTGAATTTGGTAAAGGATTTCAGAATAAGATTTTTTTTAATAAGAATCTATGTTATAAAACAAATTGGTAAATGGAATTTAAAGCGAAAAGGAGATGTTTAATAAGTATTTACTTAATCAATGAGTTAAGTAATAATAGTTGTGTTTGAAAAGGAGATTTTCAAAAATAAGAAATGGATTATAAGATCATAGTTAAAGTAAAATGGTTAAGTGAGATTTGTTTTGATATTAGAAAGAATATTGGTTTTGAATTACAACTCATTCTATCTTAATATAAGAACGTTGTTGATCAAGGTCTAAGAGGTAATTAAAATACCCCAACTTGGTCGACTTTAGGATTATCTGAGAATGATATTAGTTGTAATGGTAAAGTGGTATAGAATGATTTATTATTTCCATATGAGAAATAATAGCGCTAATAGTGCAGTAACGGTAATAAGAAGATATGAAATACGTATAATGAGATTTCCAAAGTAATGGAATGGAAAGGTTGTGAATATATATAGTGATATTCCCGAAGCAAGACAAAATCAAAGGAGATTATGTGAAATTATAATGCGATTTTTGAGATAAAAGGAAAATGAAATAAGAGTTTTGAAATGGATTTATTCTAAGGGTTGGTTATAATTTCTAATAATAAACAAGAAAGATTTCGTGGTGTTGTTTTACGAGCGATAAGATAAGTTTATTTCCCAACTATAGATAGTGAGTAACGAGATAACTAATGTTTTGCAAATGATAATAAGACAGAAAATTAGAAATGATTATAAGATATTTTCCCAAGTATTGAAATAGAATAGTTTTGAAATAATCTTACGATAAATATGAAGTGAAAACTATATTTGTTAATATGGAAGCTTTAAGAGTTTTAAATTAACCACCGTTAATTGTTTTAATTAAAGAAGCCAAGTAATGCCACGTACTGAATCAGTAAGCTCAGTTTATCCCCATGATTGTTTATCTGATAGTTATATAACCGACTATCAAATATGGCCAATACAATTGTTGGTACGGAAAGACCGGAAATCGAGTTTATATTCGAAAACCATCCAAACCAGTAAATACGTGAAGATGCTGATTGAAGATGGAGCAACGAAGACTGTGCATCTTCATAAGCGGAAGTACTACTTGTCGAATTCTCTGGAGTCACGCCCGGAGATATTCTAAGGGTGATCCTATCATGTTTGAAATCTTCGGATTGCAAGGACTACTCGCTACTGATCCTCGGAGTGATACCTATATAGGATGTGGTAGGAGGGTGCCTTCGGTTCATCCTATTCCTGGATGTCTTGTATAGACGAATGTCTGACAGAGTATTTCTTAAGAATCACGTACATTGATTTTTACAAACGTACTTCTATCATCTGCAGAGTATTTTTATGGACGTCAATTAGTGATTTGAGGGATCTAACGATGTGACATTCAAAGTGAATGGAGATGCACTATGCAGAAGAATAAGCTTAACCTCTACCCTCATCAACCGGGAAATAGCATAAAATTGGGTAGGTTGCATGGTTGTGTGGGTCGCACCCATCAAAATGGTATATTATTACCTGATCTGGTGAAATCAAATGCCTTCAGTTATCCCTTTTATTTTTATATGTATGCTATCATTTCGGTTGGTTTGCTCTCAACCATGGTAATGATATATTCGGTACTCTCAAGAGAAAGTGAGGGGCCGGTCATGTTTAGCCTGGATTGCAAGATGTTCTTTTTGAAACCCAATATATTCATCTCTAGAGGACATTGTTGAGAAGGTGGTCCTATACCTTGCCAGGAAATCCATTCTCCAATAAGCGCCCGTGGTTTTGATTTTATACTATATATGTAGAGCGTGAGATGCAAGCGTTCTGCTAGAAGGATATTTATTTGTAATTAGACACTATTATAATATCAGAATAAGATATTGATTTCGAAAATGTTTTGGGTTATCGTAAGGTAAAAACCTTCTGTATTTATATGTGGATTTGGTCTTATGATTATCTTTTCTTTCGAAAAGATTTTAAACTTTAAAATAAAGATGGATGCTACCCATAAACTTAGTGTGTTTTTCTCACTCTAGTTCACCAGACTGATCAGGCGTTTGTAATGCTCGGTTTAGACCGGGTTGTTCTGGTTTAGGTTTTCGGATGCTGCGAAGTTCAGAGACGAACTGGAGAAGTCTTTTAAAGACCCGAAAATCCCCGCCCTTTGGATCGACCATAAACCACACAGATTTGAACCAAAAGTTGGAAATCTTCGAATACTTTAACTTTGGGCATACAACACATCAGAAGAATAACAACAGACTTTTATAAACATTATAATAATGTTACATTAGAGTATAGAGTATCAGAGTACATTGGATAAATAATACAGCAGAAGATTAAATTACAACAAAATTAATACAATGCAGCGGAAGACTATCAATGCTCTGGACACAGCTTTAAGCTTCGATCCAGAATCCTGCTTAATATATATGCAAAACAAGCTACTCGACTGCCTGTGCGGAAAAGAGGGCACCCGAGTTTGCAAAGTGAAACAAACTACGGGTCAGTCATGGGACTGGTATGAGAAATCTGATTTAACCTATTAGAATATAAGGCAAATCACAGGACCAAGCCGCTAACATGGAACGGGTTTACTCCATTGGATTGCCAGTGCATAAATAAAGTAAATCATCAATCAACGCAATGCTTTTATAAAAATGAAACCATTATAAGACTCAAGTCCCATCACACAATGCAATGCAAACCGGAGGATAGAGTTTTACCTTAGAATGGTCAAAAATGCTTGATACGATAAAATGAATTTGATATTATTATTAGTGTGTACATGTTTTATAAACATTTCAAACATAATATCAATCACAGACGGCATAGCTACCATATACTATGTCGCCGTACTAGTAATACAATCAAAACCGCATGGTGTCGTATTGGAAGTTGGATTTCCATCATGAACCATGGCAAGAGATAGTCCTCACCGAATTCGAGACAGTCTAGCCTACCATGTCTCAGGATCAGAGCTTGAGTGACCCTTGGGTCTTCACGGCCGGTCCACCAAAGTGCAATGGTTGGATTAGTTATGCCTGGACAATACGTTTCCCCGCCCTGTGGGGCGTAAATAGAGCCACTAGGACTCAAATAACTGAGGTGCCTCATTCCATCATCCACATAAGTAAAAATGTCAGGGTTGGTAAGTCGCTGACACCACTTCTTGCAAGAAAGAAACGTATGTCCTCCCTGCAGTCCTTACTCCCGTTTCTGGTTCATACCGGGGTGTGAGGCTCGCGAAGTAACGCTATACAAAGCTATGCTAATTAAAGATGTGCTTAGATCATCAACCACAAGGCTTTGCTTTTCAACAAAAGCCTTGATCCATGCATCTTGGCATGCCACATTGTCAATCCATACCATACCATTGATTCCTGCCAATATATAACCTCTAAGCTCGTATGTCTTAGAGAAGGGTGTTAAACACCAAACAGATATACATTTAGCAAAGATCAACGAATACAGTATAAAGGAATACAATGTCAGACATACAATCCATTTACAAGTCCGTTTTGGGTCTGAACGAAACCGGAGGCACTTCATACCTTGCATATCCGAACAATCAACAATACGTTCGGACAACAACTACTGGAACCCTCTCAAGGCAGAAACTCCAATCAAAGGCATCAGTAGTCCTCATCCATTCGATGTGATGATCGCCAGTCTTCAACCACCGTCTTCATCTTCGACTTGCAATCGTCGTAGTAATTATTCAAAATGGGCTACACCCAGTCTTTCCGAATAACTCGCATATTTTAAAAAAAAACAAGTGCTATAAATCACATCATACGCTACATTCCAACTCAAAATATTCTTTTAATAAGATATTCACATTATTAGGGAAAAGGTTCCCATTAATTTTATTAAAGATAAATTCTTTTGAATTTAATCTATAAATCATTTCATTATCTCATTCCATTTCAATCTAATTAGGAATTCATTAAAAACTCAAATTTATTTAAATCTCAAAAATCATTACTTAATGATCATTCAAATTTAAGAAATTAATCTTAGCTTTAACTGGGTTAAAGAACAAATGTCATTTAAAAACACAGTTCATGATAAACCCGAAATCATCTTCCATAAAATATGGAATCTTCACATAAATTAGATCAATATATATAATCGATATAAATTTCTGTATCAAACCAATAATATAAAAGGAATAACAACAAATCCTTTTAAATTCCATATATAGTAACAATCTTCTTTTACAGAATCTTATTTCGATTATTTATTAAATCGAATTCCATTCAATTTCAATTTAATATATTAAATTGGAAAACTTCACTTTGGAAAATTCCTATTAAATCTTAATAAAAGATTTATAAATTCCAAATCATATTTTTAGTGTAAATTGGGTTAAAGAACAAATGTCATTTTAAAAACACAGTTCACAATAAACCGAATTCACATTTCATTTTATTTCAATTATTAAATATAATTGAAAACTTTAATAATATTAATTAAAAGATTTATTCTTTTCTCAACTCTGTTTAAGAACAGTGTTATTTAAAAATACTATTCACGACAAACCCAAAATCCAATTGATTTTAATTCCAAATAAATATTAATCAATTGTAAAACTCCATTAAATCTTAATTAAAGATTTATTCTATTTCTTTATTAAAATAAATGTTTCAAAATTATTAGATTTGGAAATTTCTATTTTTATTCTATTCATTATGAAATGAATAAAAATGATCGATAAACCCGTTCGAGTTAAAATGGCGTTTCAACTTATAATGGGCTAAATAGTCCATTTCATTACCAGTCTATTTATGGTTTATAATGGGCTAGACCTCCCACATTAGGCCTACAACTTGCGGATGTTGGACATGCTGGTCGGATCCGGGCAGACTTATCCCACAAGTTGGGCTTAACCTCGTGTCATAGCCCGCTTCGTATTTGTGCACCCAGACCTCTCACATTAGGTTCAACATTAGTGGTTGCTGGATATGCCGGTCGGGTCCGGGCAGACTTCCACCACCAATGCAACCTAACCTCGTGTCAAAAGTGCAATTATAATTTATAATTGTAATTATTCTACTGAAAAATACTCATTATTTTTAAATTATTCATTATTTTAAAATATTATTTATCAACATGTTCCTTTTCTAAAATATTCTTTATTGGAATGTGACTCAATCAATAACCATATAGTTTCAGTTATATGGTTTCCATATATTGCATGTAATCAATAGTCATGATAAATAATTATTAAACATCCAAATAACAAATAGAGTGGATTCTACAACTAAATATTGGGATTAATGTATGTTAAATATCATCCCAATACCCGTGTGGGGTTTCATCCAACAAACAAATAATAAATTATTTTTGTACTTGGGCGAAGTGTGAAAACTATCATCCCAATCACATGAACAAATCAGGTAACTTGTCTATGGCAGTGTAATATTGCTTTTAAGTTATCATATTAACATTATTTAACATGTCTATTATTTTTAATCTCTACATAACATAACATTTCATAACCACACAACAATTCATTCATGCAACAGATATAACAAATATTTCAATCATTTTAATGAAAGAAAAATGATACCTTTTATTTCAACCATTTTAATGTGATAATTTGACAATAAAAATGTTTCTTTCAAATTTAATCCTTTTATTTGAACAACTTTGACGCTAAAAATTTAACATTCTAACAAGAATAATCTTTTATTTTAATCTAACATTATAAAAATGTCATTTTTAATGACAACATATGTACTAACATATTTTCCTTTTATTTCTAACTAACAAAAGGGAATGTCACACTTTGATGACAAAACATGTTTTAACATATTTTAACTAACATAAGAAAAGGTATTTTAAATGATAAACATGTTTAACATATTTTAACTAACATAAAAAGATGTATTTTAATGACAAATAAAAATATCTATTTCATTTTGTATACAGTTCTAGTTTACCATAGGAATATTTTTATGTTTACAGTTCTAATTTAACATAACATAAAAGGGAATATTTTCATGTTACTATTCTAATTTAACATAACATACAAAGGAATATTTCCATGTTACTGTTCTAATATCATAAGAAAAAGACTTTTTAAATGAACAACATGTATTAACACGTTTTTGTTATATTTCTAATCTAACATGAAAAAAATAGCTTTTATAACCATTCATCTTATTTCAACAAAACAAAAATAAAAATATGCACTTTTATTACAATTCTTTTAATTGTAAAAAAATAATCTAATCTTTAATAACTATTTTTTTTTAATGAAAACCATATTACATAAAAATGTGACTATAAACATGCAACCTTTATCCCAACTATTTTTTTTTGTTTCTAATATGATAACAAAAAATGCAACTTTCGTTTCCACTATTTTTATTGTTTCTAATGTAAATAAAAAGGTTCCTTTTCATGTCTAACAAAATTGACATTAAAAATGTGAACTAAAAGTATGTTATTTTTTTTTTATAATCAACTTTAACGCTAAAAATGTACTTTCTATTCTAAAGAGAAGATGACATAAAAATTTATTCTTTTATTTACAAAAAGAACGTTACATAAAAATCTATTCTTTTATTTACAAAAAGAATGTTACATAAAAATTTATTCTTTTATTTACAAAAAGAATGTTACATAAAAATCTACGTTTTATGTAAACATGAAAAATGTGATTTTCATTTCAAATCACCAATCAGACAAAACTCATAATATGAATCTCCATAAAGAGGAGATTTTTATCGCGTTGTTCAAATAATATGAATCTCAATAAAGATGGGATTTTTATCGCATAGTTAAATCAAATAATATGAATCTCAATACACCATCAAACAACAAATCAACAATTTCCCAATATCATAACATCATAGATCTAAATGAATAACATACATACAATAAATCCTAAGCGATAAAAACAATTAAATTATAATTAATTATTCGAATTAAAGTTCTCCCCTTGGGTTCTGAATTCTTCAAAATTTTAGATCGCTCTGTTTCAGCTCTGATCAGTTCCAGGTTGTAGATCTCGTTTCTGCAATTCCAACGCATTTCGTTTCACTAAATCTCGACGTCATTTGAAGAAGTTATGCCCATTTTTCATTTAATTACATAACTAGATAATTAAATAATAATTAATTAAATTAATTACATTACAAATCTTTTCCTCCTTTCTGTATTTCGCTCCCTGTAGCATCGCACCACCCTCCATCGAATTGCATGAAAATGAGGTGAAATGAAGCGTCGATATCTCACAAGATGCCATTCTAAAGGTGATCATCAACGTTGTAGATATAGATCATAGAACGATCTATCATATTTGCCTTCAGAAATTTTGGAATGGAGGAATGGATTGAAAGAGATTTGAGGGGAAGAAGGAGAGCGTTTCAACCATTGATTGGCATGGTGGCGGCTGTACACTTAGGGGGATTAGGAATAGGTTTAGAGAAGTTTATGATATTATATAGTGGAGACAATATATATATATATATATATATATATATATATATATATTTGGTTAAATATATTTGATTTTATCTTTCACTTGTCTCTACATATGTAGTAGGTGACAAATGAAGTTTAATTAGCTGACTAGGCATGATGGACCACTGAATATATGGACTTAAATGAAGGGAATGATGGAAATAAAAGAAATAAATAGGATAAATGAAATAATGAAAATGGAAGCATAAACTTAAATTTGTATTATTAATAATGGGAATTAAGAGGCAATTTGAAATATGACAAATGGGGAAGCTACTAATAAATACAAAAGGTAAAACAGTCAAATCTCACAATATATATGTCACAGTATTAAATTCATTAGCCTCAATATATTCAGATTATTCTCATTAGTTTTATTAACACACAATAAATTAAAAGAAACATAATGTAACTGCTATTACATAGCATAAAGATAAATATGGATTCTAAATTCATACGCTAAATATCATGTGTTTCCTTAGTTCATGGTCCCAAACTCAAATTAATTAATTTATTAGAACATTCCTTTTTAACTTAAGATAAATGTATGTTTTCTATTAATATCGCATTGATTTTAATTAACACATAATTATTCTTAGATAGAAATATTTCCATCAAGTTAATACAATTAATGACTATATTACAATTAATGTCAACACTAAATTTAAAATAGACATAAATTAGGCAAAAAAATTTATCATACAAACATTTAATAGGTTCAGCGTCAAATCAAATTAATATATATATATATATAACATGTATATATAAACTATCACGTCTAATGTTACACTTGGTTATGAAAGATAAAACTTGGACTACCAATCTAAATTTTAACTAATTGAGCATAAAGTTCCAAATAAATCTTTAAGATGAATTTTAATCAATTAACATGAACATAGAATTTTGGATCTAAAAGTTAGACTCCAAATTAAATTTATAAAACCAATGATCTAAAATAAATCAATGTAATACAACTTATATAGATTTATTTTTAATTTAACAAAATGAAGAAAACAATATGTTACTTGAACAAGAAATTCTGGTGCATTTTCTAATAAAATTTCCTTAAAGTAAAATTTTAAGTTGGTTCTAAATTCCTAGGTTGTTACAAGTCTAGACGTATGATGTATGTTTGTTATTCCGCTATGTGTTGTATATGAGGACAGGATACTATAACTGTCCAGATATGTTGATGTACTCCAATTATGGTAGGTTTTATTTCAAGCTCTCAATAAAGATTTATTTCTATATTATATTTTTTTCTGCTACGATGTGAGACTCTGATTCTGTGTTGGTTACCCTTCTTCTTCTATTCTAATATTTCTTTCTTATCTCACCCTCTAACTTCTTTCTAATAACTATATGTGTTTTCGATACTTGAGTTTTGGCAAGGAATACAAGATTTATGTAGTATTGTTAGAATTCGGGTGTCGAATTCTTACGGGTCATTTCGGTGGTATCAGAGCTATTGGTTTAGTAATAACCTTAGCTCTGTGGTGTAACTCGACAGAGATAGGGTTAGTAATACCCTAAATTCAGCTGAGTGTATATATATGAGAGCGTATTTGTAAATTTTATATATAAATGTTTTGTATTGCGTGGTTTGATCTATTCAAGTGTTTAAAAGCATTGAACTGACAATGAATATAATATTGTTTTGTAAAATGGGGTAAATGAAATAATTTTACCCAAAATATATTTTTGTATAGAAAAGAAATAATTTTATCATATTATTGAGACATTAATGTGTTGATTGTTTTGAATGACATTCAAACTGGATTGAAAATCTGAATTGGAACTGAATTGGTTAAGTGAAATTAAAGTAAGAATGTTATTGGAATTAAATAAATGGATTTAAAATGTGGAAATTGAATGAATGATTGTTAAATAGAAATCAATTTGATATAAAACAAATTGATGTTCAAATATGTTAACCTTAAAGTAAATATGAATATTGAATATAAATTCAATTGATTTGATTGAGTTGGGTATGCATTGATTGTTGATTAATGTTGATTGTTTATAAATTCATCAACGATTTAGCAAGAGAATGAATGGATTGAAAACTAAATTTCAGTATTATAAATTGGAATGGAACGACATATGAATTAAACTGGATGATCAAAAACCTGTATTTGCATATATCGTTTAAAATGAAGTGATGTCATCTGTTTGATTTTGGAAATCTGTATAGTTATACCTGTTAATAAATGAAGTGTTATTAAGAATTTCATGTATTGGGTTACTTACATGTTGAATTGAGTTAAGCATAGGTGCTGGAAGGCTTTGAGATTGATTTGGTTAAATAAATTGCACGTAATTGAGCAAGTATGCTCAATAGCGCTCGTAAAAAGGTACGCCTACGCGAAAATATAAATTTTGAATTTTGAATTTTGTTTTCCAACTGTGTAGGTTGATGTATATATATTATTTGATCCTGCGATATAGCAGATGTCACTCCGTACAGGTGAGACTCTACCAATTTTTCCGGGAATTTATATGTTAGAAAATTTTCGATATTTTTGAAAATTTATATTAATTATAATAAATTGGTTTTCGATTTAAATTAAATTGGATTTCTAAGTTAATGCATTTATAGCATATTTCTTACCTTAGAAATTTCGGGGACGAAACTCTTTTAAGGGGGGAAGACTGTAATGTCCCGTATTTTTGGTAGCCAAATATTTAATTTAAATTATTATTTTAAATATTTTTTTGGGATATTAATGGATTTTAATATTGAATTTGTTTATTTATAATGAAGTTTGAACGTTAAATTTATATATAATATAAATCGAGCTCGAAATGGCGCGATAGTTCGTAATATTGAGTTTTGAACTTCAATTGAATGTACAGGATCCGATATAAGTCGAATTTCTGTGAAACGAGACACGTTGGAATCATGTTGATTATAATTTTCATATGAAAGAGAAAAATCCAGATTTCGTGTTATAGATTGCTAGTTATATCCAAATCAAATTTTAAAATAGTCGCCATGGAAATCGTTATTTAAATATAACGTTTATTTAATAATTTATAAGGAATTTTAAATATAATTTGGATAACAGTTAATTCGAAAATGACGATATTGAGTTGTAAATTTATATTTGAAGTTGTATATATAATCTGTTTGGATATATATGATAAAAAATAATTTATTATTATTTTATGAAATTATTTGGAAACTTAGTTAATATTTTTCTATATTATATAAGCATTAAAAATAGCGATTTTTGCAAACAGGCTCAGTTTTCTATGAAATTAGTTTCATTGGAACCGTATCATTACATTATTGTAACAAAATCAAATTTCGTGGCAAACCGATATCGTATGTGAAGGCCAAAAACGTCTTTGTTTTTGTTCAATCGCTTATGTTATTTAGACAGGGGTAACTTTTAACGGATAAATGACTGGCCAAACGAACTCCATATTTGATGAAACAAGTTTCATTGGGTCCATTAGAAAGAGGTCTAGTAAAATGTCAAGGTTTCAAACATTTTAGATTTTTCTGCAATTATAGGAATTTTTAATGCTTGATTTTTTATCGATATTTATAAAGGACTTTTCATAAACGACCTCGGAATTCGACAAAACATGTCCCTTGGGTCCGGAATATTTTTTTATGCTAAGATTACATATTTGTTTGTCAAAAACAGGGGGATTATGTAGGTAATTAAATACAATTCTTCATGGCAAAGTATAAATAATAAAATAATAATAAAATCGACCCATCTCTTTAAATACACAAACGCATACTTGTTTTTAAAGCCTAAGACACACCTGGCAATGATAAATGAAAACACACGAACGTACCTTCCTAACACGTCTACCATGTGTTTAATCTTTTCCTAGCCTACCCTATTATCTACGACGGACCATGTCTACATTGTATATTTCTTTCATCCTAAGCAAGAACTGACCTAGGAAAACATGCGCAACCTATAGAATTCGATCAAGTACATACCCTATTAATTTTTATTTTTTCTACCCTATCGCTAAGTAGTAATACGCACACATGCCTCTACCCATACATGACACAGACCTCTACCCCATTTCTTAAAACTTAAGCAATTCATGAAAGTACAACTACCTTAAGACTAAAATTATAGGTACACAGACATACGTGTACACTGTACCCAGCTGGGCAAAAATGTTAATCATAATTCAATAAACACCCATGCTACTCTAACCAACTGCATGCCTATACATATGCAAGAAAATGTGACAGCTAATATTTGTACCTTGTGTAGACATGCCAACCACGTTGTGCTCTTATATAAATTGTGTGTTGCTACTCTCTTCATTTGTTTTCCGGCGAAGAAAGGCCTTCGTTCCCTTCTTTTTGTGGCCATTCCATGGTTTACTACAGCAAGCTCCTCGAATAAAAAGCAAGCCTAACCTTAATTAAACCCAAACCCTTTCCACCTATAAGTAATGCAAGCCTCTCCAGTTATGTGTACATAGTACACGCAAACTTGCCAAGCCACCATTTTCTTTTTAAGTCATGACCGTAACTATAGAACTGAAGAGGGAGGGAAGCTCGGGACTGGCTGCTCGAGTGTCGAAGTGGGGTCTATGTGCGTGATGTAGTAGAGAAGCGGTCTAGGGAAGAGGTTGTTGGATCTAGATTAACCCTAGAGGGGGGGTGAATAGGGTTTATCACAGTTTTTAACTGAATTAAAAAAAAACCGACGAGGTATATAATAATAAACAGACCACAGAATATATCAAAGCAGAAATGCAGAAGATAAATCACACAAGGATATACCCAGCTTCGGCAAAACCCTGCCTACTGCTGCATTTCTAAGGTTTCTACTATGTGATAGAACAGTTCCCGCATACAAGACCATGTACACTCGCAAACCCTGCTCCTATTCTAACCCTACGCTCAAAACCCTAGACTGACCGATATCCACTCAATCAGATTCCCCTGTTTACGACCCTGTAATTTTTTACTCAGATTTACAGACTCTGAAACTGTCAGTCAACACACTTACTGATATCCTAGACTCTACAGCTCTAGACTCTGTTTGAACGGTTTTACAATTCAAAACAAAAAACAAAACAAAAAGAAAAACAAAATTAAAATAAAAACCCTAGGAGTTAAATTATAGAAGAGGAGTTTAAATTAAGAAGGGGTCATCCCCTTTACACTCCAATATTAGTTTGGCCGGCCATTTTGTTAATTGGTCCACTCCTTTTCCTTTTAGCCCGGTTTCTTTGCTTCTGAGAATTGAAAATGGCGGCGGCTTCTCAAACTAGGGTTTTCTCCAATCCCAAATCTCGATCGTTATCTTCTGGAATCAAATCTCTGATGCTTTGAGTCTGTGGATGCTCTTGAATGTATTCTCGTGACCGATTTGGGATGAGGGTGATCGAAACTCTTAGAAGATTTGTGAGTTTTTCTGATTTAGATCTTTATCCATTTTTGCTTTGGAATTCTTGAATTGATTTGTGTGGGTTTCGATTTCAATTGCTTGGGTTTACCTGCAATTTGCCAGTGATGAAATGCGTGTACATATAGGGTTAGAAATAGAAAACCCTAAATCACTGATTTCATATATGACCCGATCTGATTTCGCTGCTTTCCTCGATTGAAATTCTCGGCTTTGATTGAAAGAGAAATTTGCGTGATTTTGCCCTCTGATTTTCCCCGGCTTTGAAAATGATTTGCGTGGCTTTTAATTTCTGTGAATTCCTTGATGACTTTAGACGTGTTCTTGTCCCATAAGTGAACTTGAAAAAATGCTGAGAAGAAATTATGCTTCGAATTGATCTCTTTTATTGTGGCATTCCAAATATGTTGGTGAATTTCTTTCTCAGTTTTGAAATAAATGAATTTCTATAAATGTGTTATTCAAAACTGGAAACTATATCTTCTCCCTTGCGTGATTGCTGAAATCGACTGGGTCTCTGATGCTATTAAAACTGAATTGATTTCTTTCCACAAAAAATTGATTGAGTTTTTCAAAAAAAAGAAACTTTCCCAAATCTGGAAATACTTCACAAGGTTTGCCAACTATAATTTCCTGTGATTACCTGATTTGTTGCATTGTTCGAATCTTTTGATTTTTGGAATAATTTAAATCCTTTCCCAATTATTACTATGCTTAGAAACTGGAAATAATTTAAAGGTTTGAAAACCTGATTTCCTGGAAAGATTTAAACATGCTTGCCACATTGTTGAGCTGTGTTGAAACGTATTTTGCATTGCTTGTGACTGTATTGTGCACTGGCTCGACCTTTACGTATATGACCACCTTAAATGCTATTGTGCATGTCCATGTATGGCTGCACATATTATATGACCCTTTTGCATATTTGAACTTCATCAACATTGAATGTTTGCTTGTCTGTTTGCATCCCATACTTCTTTTATGCTTTGTTTGACAACTGCATGTATTCTTCACCATATATGCTGAAATGAAAGCTGCAATTGCTTGTTTTTGCATTGTGCTTAACTCTTCAACATTGCTGCTGAACTTATGGCTTGAAATTCTTGGATTTGCAATCTTGCTCTGACTTTCATGGTAGCTAAGCTAAATCACTTTGACACTGCAACCATTGCATGTTGATAATGCTGCATCTATGTAATTGTTGTTACCACATGAAACATGCATTCACCATGCTTTTACCATTTCTGACTAATCTTCCACACTCCTGCTATGTTGATCTGCTCAATCTAGAGCTGATCCCCCATGTCTTGAGTCTCCTTGACTGCTTGACCCTTGCATCTGGCTTTGTACATGATTGTAATGCGCCATTTGTATATGCTGAAATCTGCTTTGATTATAGGAGAAGTTGCTGAGTTTCCTTGTACCACTTGATCATGTGCCTGAACCATGTTGATACATGCTCGACCACTTTGTGCACACTTGCACACTTGTTTACTTGCACACAATTATGCATGTACATGCTCCATTGTGTTTGACCTGCCTTAATCACTCTTCATATATTTGCTATTCATGTTGAAGTTGTCACACTGTTGTATGATGATGCTTCCATCATTTTTGCTGTAGACACTTTTACACCACATGCTCGACTTGCTTATGAACTTGAACATGCCATGAATTTGCTCTCTTGTGCTGAATCATATATACGTGCTTCTTGACTTTGATTACCACTGATATGTTACGGTGCTTGGCCATTGATGTTGAGCATCATCACATTGGACCCATGACTTTGTACATATGAATATGCTGTGTTGACATTTGTTGTTTTGATCTTGATTGACTTGCTCATTTGACTTTTTGTATTTTTGGCTCCATGTCTATGTTGCACTGTCCCTTGGTTGTGCACTGAGTCGAGCAGGTCCACGTGGCTACTCCTCAGCTGCACACTGATTGGCGAGGCAGTGCACACGTGTATTTATACACGTGTGTATATGCAGCCATCAGTCAGAAAAAAAAATCAGATCGAGTCAGAAAAATGATGAGAAACACACCGAATTCTGAGGCAAATAAAATTTTAAAAATAAAATTTAAATCTGCATGTGTTCAGTTTTTATTTCTATTGCAGTGTACTGTGTGTGTGTTTCTGTGAATGACAGGTATGAAGATGATGACTGGATTGACTGAAAGCTGGGAAGTCTGAAGACTGAAGACAGAAGACTAAGAGGCAGTGTCAGTGAATGTAAAAGTGTCTGTATATGACAAAGTCTGTAAATGAGTCTGTGAATGTATAAGAATGTAATGAATATCAGTGAATATCAAAGAAATGTATAAACAGTGGAGTTTATAAATTTGTACTGTTTTGATAATGAAATAAAATATTATATTTAAATAAAATACTGTGTAAATATTTAAATTTCTGTACAGTCGTATTTTATTCAAATATAAATATTATATTCTAGTCTGTGATGTATAATAACAGTACAATATCAAACACATTAAAATAATATTTATTTGGTTGTTATCATCAAACAAAAAAATCATATAATTGTGTATACAACACCGTTATATACAACAATCTCCCCCTTTTGATGATGACAAACAAATAAAAGATTTTGTATACAATAGATGTGTTTGACAGTGAATATTGAACTCCCCCTATAACTGTGCATGAGAGCAATGTATGAATAATAATAAATTTTCAAAATTAAAAATATTTATAAAATATTCACTCATAAATCAAAATCTAATCCATTCTCCCCCTTTTGTTATCATCAAAAGGATACAGATTTAAAATACAGATGAAAATTGACTAAAAATATAATTTCAGCTTAAGAGGAAGAACAGTCATCATAAATTTCAATCAGTCAAACAAAAAATCATAATATTCTAAGAACAGGTGGCATATTTCACATTGTAGAGAATGACGGATATACGATGAATTTTATATGAAATGGAGAGAGTTTTAAAACCAATTCATTTCCAATTATTTTCAAAATGATTTTAAGAAATTGAGGCACAAAACAGTGATGGATTTTGACTATAATTATAAATTCAACTTAAGTGACAAAATCAGATAGTCTCAAATCCCAGTAGCTATCAATCAACAAAACATAATACTTCATAAGGTATTAACACATTTCACAGATTAGAGAGATGGATAGACAGGCTGGTTTTTACACACCAAGGAGAATTTCAAATTTTTTTTTTTTAGTTTTTTTTTTTTTTTGCACAGTTTTATTTATTTATTTAAGAGCACACTGACCACGCATAACCAGAGCTTGGATTTTTAAATGAGGTCAGTCGCAGCTTAAATTATAAGTTGTCTCTTAACCATGCATGACCAGAGCTTGGATTTTTAAATGAGGTTAGAGACACACTTATATATTTATTATATATATTTATCATTTCAGCTTTTAAAAAGAAAAACTCCTTGGTATAAAACCAATATATGGATGATAGAAAATGTGGTAGGTACAGAAATGTACTGTGAAATAAATTTCTAAATTAATTATATTATGAAATATGACCAACTGTACCGGGATTATTGAAAATTTTCAAATATCACTAATTCTGAATATAACCACAATTCCATCACAAATATTTTCACTGTTTATTTAAAAAGATTTTAAGAAAAATTAAACTCTCCACATTTATATAAAATCATAACGGATGGCTGAAGGATGATAAGTAATGAAGATGGCCGTGAAATAATTGCCAGTTCAAAGATATTATAATAAATATTCAACCATCATGAAAATCTAAATAAAATTCTCCTCTTGTTGTGAAATATACTGCAGTCACAATTCATCACAATTTCTAAATCTGGTTATAATTTTGATGAATTATAAATACAGTTTAATTTGGATATTGATTTCAATTTCTGAAAGAATAATCAATAAATAATTTTAAAATTGAAAATCAATTACAAGAGGAATTGAAGGTGATTTATATAAGGAAAAAAATTATGTAAGGTGTCTATACAATGTGAAAAATCAAAACAGATGGATGTAAAAGCTGATACCAAATGGTGTCTCTATTTACGAGGAATTTAATTATACCCTGATGGACTATCATGGACATCTCAGACCAAAGAAATTTGAACACAAACTTAGCTAGATAAAATTAGTACATTTATTTAAAAAAAAATGTGTGGATCTACACAAGGTGAAAATTTGAATCTCAGTACAGATGGATGAAACAAATATAAGCACTTCTGATACCACTTGTTATCTCGCTCTCGAGGATTTTAATCACCCCGGTGGCTAACAATGGTACCTCAGTCAACAGAAAAGACTTAATTACAAAGCAAGCAACTCAAGCACACAAAATTCATTTATCAGAGCACGATAAACCTTTGATACCAAATCAAGTAATCCTCAAAAAAATTTCTTATAATCAGAGCAGCATGATTCCAAAACAAACACTTTTCAAAAAACAGTATCAGAGCAGCACAGAAAATATCAATATCACAACAGACTTGTCAGACGATGTTTCTGAAGGTCACAAAGACGATATATTCCATGATCCATGATTATATAATTTAGTTTATTTTAAATCATTTGAAGAAATGTGAATATATCAAGATTTAATGAATCAATCACACAATATTACATTTCAGATTCAAGATATGTGTGTGATTCAATAAATCAATAATTTCAAAAGATTTTAAACAAACATATATAACCATGTAATGATAGGGAATTTTAAGACCATATTTTCAAAGAAATTTTCACAAGTATTTCTGACAAACCCAAAAAAAATCAGATCATTTACATCAGATTTAATAAATATTCATGATCCAAAATAATTTATTTGAAATCACTTGAATCAATGTCAAGTTTTGAAATATAATGAATCAGTCACACAAGGTTGATAATTTCAAATTTAGGAGGTGTGTGATTATTCAAAATATTAATAATTTCAGATGATTTCAAACAAACAAATTCTAACCATGATGATCACGAATAACAATGATTTTCAAGCTGTATCACTGAGATTCTAGACAATTTAAAATTTCCAAGCCAATCTGAAAAAAAAATGAAAATATCACAACTGATAAATAATAGAGTGCTGTAATGAGTGTAATATCTCAAGCTTTTCTAAAAATGAATTAGAAGAATCTCAAAACAGCAACGATGTGTGAATTTCCATTAAACTTTCAGATCTTCAAAAATTTAGAATTCAAATTAACAGTGTTCAAGATATGACAAGAATACATCAACACTGTTATGAATTCAGAAATCAGAAAAATAAACCTCGAAACAATTGCAGATATTTACAAGATTTAATATTCAGAATATGGGAATGATTAACACACGATGATTTTATACAAATAAAGCATATTTCCAGAAAGATCATGAATTCTGCAACTGGAAGTTTAAGAAGTACAAAAAAAAGGAAGAATATGACAGTGTCAAATCAAAAACAAAAAAAAAAGATAGCGGAAGGAATAAAAAAACAGACAATAAAAACAAATGAAGAGAATATACAAAGATGAGTTTAGAGATCATACCAGAATCCAATGTAAAGCAGAAACTCTAACTCAACAGATCTTGGCCTAAGGAACTGTAAATGACACAGGATTATAGACAATCTTGATTTCAAATTTCTTTTCAGCACAGCAGTTCCTCAGCCTTCACTGGTACCTAGCAGTTGAGTGAATTAAGTGGTCTAACAAAATTTGTAAAACCACTCTGAAATATGTTTACCACTTTTGGTACCCAAACCTGTTTATATAACAAACCATCAGAATTAACCTTTGTACCCTTAGGGACCCAAATCTGTTTGAACTTGACGAAGTTTGTTTTATTTCCTTTTTGGATCCAAGATTGTTTAGATGGATTATTATAAAACAAGTTTTCATCACGTTTATGATTCAACAAACCTCCAAGATTATCAAAGTTTGAATTTTCAAGTTGATTCTTTCCAAAGCAGTTTGAAGAATTTTTCAAATTATTTGAATTCAGTTTTTCAAAAACATTATTCTTTCCAAAGCCAAGACCATATTTGTTTTTAGAAGAAAATTGATTTTTCAACAACATATTCAAAGATTTTTCACCATTAGAAAATTTTTTCAAAGTTGTTTCAAGTTGTTGAATTTTAAATATAAGATCACCATTTTCTTTTGTTAAATCTGAACAACGACTTTTAGTGATCTTATTCCTTTCATAATCCGTTTTCAAAAACAAGTTTTCATCTTTAAGAAATTTAATTTTGGCTTGGGATTCCGAGATTTCAAATTCAAATCGTTTTTGTTTTTCAGACTCAAAATTCCTGGACTTTTCAATCTCATTTTCAAGTTCTTTCAAAATCAAATTACTTTTCACCAAATTTTCATTTTCAGCAATTTCAAGTTTGGAATTTATGTCAGTCTTAAAAACTTCAAATTCCTTTTGTAGAAGATTGTTCAAATTTGATAACTCAATCTTGTTCTCTTTTAAGATCAGAATTTCATTTTCAAATTTTTGAATATTTTTATTGAGACGAACAAGATTGATTTTCAATTTCAAACAATTTTTACAATCAGAATTTGAAAGGTTTTTAAAATATTCAAGTTATGATTCCAAATTATCAATTTTGCTGGTCAACTCAGAGTTCTTAGATTTCAAAGACTTGTTTTTAGATTTGAGTTTATCAACAGATTTAGTCAAATCAACGCACATATAAACTAAATCTTCGTATGAGAAATTTTCTGTTTCAGCATCTGTTGATTCTCCATCATCTGATTCATCTGAATTTTCATTTGTAAATCCTGTTAAGCAGAACTCTGAATCTGATTTGACTTTATCGGGTTTTGAGCTGTGGTTGTCAGATTTTCCATACTTCGTATTGAGAGTATCCCAGATTTCCTGTGCAGATAAACAATGACAGATAAGATTAAATTGTTCAGTATTAAGATAATCAAATATGATTTTCATAGCACGAGTATTGAAATTAATATCTACACTATCAAACCCATTGATAATAACATCCCAACATTTAATATTAACAGATTTTAAATAAAATTCCATTTTGGATTTCCAGTTAAAAAAATCTGTTCCATAAAAAACATTTGGAGATGAACTGGACTGACCCTCTATCGGTTGACAACTACGATGACCCATGACTCTAGAGTTAGTGAAATAACCTGCTCTGATACCACTTGTTGGATCTAGATTAACCCTAGAGGGGGGGTGAATAGGGTTTATCACAGTTTTTAACTGAATTAAAAAAAAAAACCGACGAGATATATAATAATAAACAGACCACAGAATATATCAAAACAGAAATGCAGAAGATAAATCACACAAGGATATACCCAGCTTCCGCAAAACCCTGCCTACTGCTGCATTTCTAAGGTTTCTACTAGGTGATAGAACAGTTCCCGCATACAAGACCATGTACACTCGCAAACCCTGCTCCTATTCTAACCATACGCTCAAAACCCTAGACTGACCGATATCCACTCAATCAGATTCCCCTGTTTACGACCCTGTAATTTTTTACTTAGATTTACAGACTCTGAAACTGTCAGTCAACACACTTACTGATATCCTAGACTCTACAGCTCTAGACTCTGTTTGAACGGTTTTACAATTCAAAACAAAAACAAAACAAAAAGAAAAACAAAATTAAAATAAAAACCCTAGGAGTTAAATTATAGAAGAGGAGTTTAAATTAAGAAGGGGTCATCCCCATTACACTCCAATATTAGTTTGGCCGGCCATTTTGTTAATTGGTCCACTCCTTTTCCTTTTAGCCCGGTCTCTTTGCTTCTGAGAATTGAAAATGGCGGCGGCTTCTCAAACTAGGGTTTTCTCCAATCCCAAATCTCGATCGTTATCTTCTGGAATCAAATCTCTGATGCTTTGAGTCTGTGGATGCTCTTGAATGTATTCTCGTGACCGATTTGGGATGAGGGTGATCGAAACTCTTAGAAGATTTGTGAGTTTTTCTGATTTAGATCTTTATCCATTTTTGCTTTGGAATTCTTGAATTGATTTGTGTGGGTTTCGATTTCAATTGCTTGGGTTTACCTGCAATTTGCCAGTGATGAAATGCGTGTACATATAGGGTTAGAAATAGAAAACCCTAAATCACTGATTTCATATATGACCCGATCTGATTTCGCTGCTTTCCTCGATTGAAATTCTCGGCTTTGATTGAAAGAGAAATTTGCGTGATTTTGCCCTCTGATTTTCCCCGGCTTTGAAAATGATTTGCGTGGCTTTTAATTTCTGTGAATTCCTTGATGACTTTAGACGTGTTCTTGTCCCATAAGTGAACTTGAAAAAATGCTGAGAAGAAATTATGCTTCGAATTGATCTCTTTTATTGTGGCATTCCAAATATGTTGGTGAATTTCTTTCTCAGTTTTGAAATAAATGAATTTCTATAAATGTGTTATTCAAAACTGGAAACTATATCTTCTCCCTTGCGTGATTGCTGAAATCGACTGGGTCTCTGATGCTATTAAAACTGAATTGATTTCTTTCCACAAAAAATTGATTGAGTTTTTCAAAAAAAAGAAACTTTCCCAAATCTGGAAATACTTCACAAGGTTTGCCAACTATGATTTCCTGTGATTACCTGATTTGTTACATTGTTCGAATCTTTTGATTTTTGGAATAATTTAAATCCTTTCCCAATTATTACTATGCTTAGAAACTGGAAATAATTTAAAGGTTTGAAAACCTGATTTCCTGGAAAGATTTAAACATGCTTGCCACATTGTTGAGCTGTGTTGAAACGTATTTTGCATTGCTTGTGACTGTATTGTGCACCGGATCGACCTTTACGTATATGACCACCTTAAATGCTATTGTGCATGTCCATGTATGGCTGCACATATTATATGACCCTTTTGCATATTTGAACTTCATCAACATTGAATGTTTGCTTGTCTATTTGCATCCCATACTTCTTTTATGCTTTGTTTGACAACTGCATGTATTCTTCACCATATATGCTGAAATGAAAGCTGCAATTGCTTGTTTTTGCATTGTGCTTAACTCTTCAACATTGCTGCTGAACTTATGGCTTGAAATTCTTGGATTTGCAATCTTGCTCTGACTTTCATGGTAGCTAAGCTAAATCACTTTGACACTGCAACCATTGCATGTTGATAATGCTGCATCTATGTAATTGTTGTTACCACATGAAACATGCATTCACCATGCTTTTACCATTTCTGACTAATCTTCCACACTCCTGCTATGTTGATCTGCTCAATCTAGAGCTGATCCCCCATGTCTTGAGTCTCCTTGACTGCTTGACCCTTGCATCTGGCTTTGTACATGATTGTAATGCGCCATTTGTATATGCTGAAATCTGCTTTGATTATAGGAGAAGTTGCTGAGTTTCCGATGAGACGACCCGATTTCCCGTTCTCACGGAAACAAGGTTATCTTTTGGAATATAACACAGAAACATATAATAGCAGAACAGAATTAAATAAATACACCAGAATGAACAACAAAATATACTGGATAAAAGTAATCATCAGAGTTACACAGTATACAGGATCTTACTTAGTACAAATACAGTTCAGCTATACATAAATGTCTACAGCGGAAATAAACAAAATATGTACAATAGGAGCTGAACAGCATAAAAGAAATAAATGATAGAATCCATCTTCAGCTCTAGCTATCCAGAAAGAACCAGCTAAACCTGAATACAAGGCTGCCCGTGTGGAAAAAGGGGCACCCGAGTTTGAGAGTGAAACAAACTACGAGTCAGTCATGGGACTGGTATGAGAAATCCACTCAACACATATATAATTGGCTAATCACAGGACCACGCCACTTTCGTGGAACGGGTTTACTCCACTGGATTGCCAGTGCTTTAAAACAAATCTTTCTTTTAAACATTGCTATGCTTTTTATAAAAATGAAGCCGTTATAAGACTCAGTTCCCATCACACAATGCAACGCAAACCGGAGGATAGAGTTTTTACCTTATAACGGCCAAAATATGCTTGATACGAATAAAACAAAGGCATTTGATATTATTGCTAGTGTTTATATGTTTTGAAATCAATTTCAAATCATAACTATCAATCATAGACGGCATTAATGCCCCATACCACTATGTCGCCATATATAGGTATACAATCAAAACCGCACGATGTCGTATTTGGAAATTGGATTTCCGTCATGAACCAAGGCAAAAGATAGTCCTTACCGAATTCGAGACGCTCTAGCCCGTGTCTCAGGAACAGCCGCAACTGCCCCTTGGATCGTCAGGGCCGGTCCACCGATGTGGATTATTATTCCTGAACACTACGTCTCCCCGCCCTTTGGGGCGTAAACGAGCCAACGAATGACTCCATCGGACCCGGATCGTCCGATCAAACCGAGGCGCCTCGCAACAGCAACAACCACATAGGTGAAAAGTATATAAATGTCAGGGCTGGTAGGTCACTGACACCACCCTAGCTAGAAAGAAACGCAGGCCCTCCCTGATGTCCTCTCCCGTTTTAGGTTCATACCGGGGTGTGAGGCTCGCGAATTCACGTTATACACAAAGCTACGCCACACAGGCGGTGCTTTGATCATCACCACAAGACTTTGCTTTTCAACAGAAGCCCTGATCACTGCATCTTAGCATGCCACACAGGCAATTCACACCGTGCAACTGATGGCTATCAATCACACAGAACAAATTCCAATGTCGGACACACAGTCCATTTACAAGTCCGTTCTGGGTCTGAACGAAACCGGAGGCACTAAATACCTCGCAAACCCTTCGATCACCACGTACGTCTGGACGATCACCACTCATTATCCATATTTCGGGATGCCTCCCAATCAGGACCTCGGTTACCATCCAAACGAGGTGAAGATCTCCGGTCTTCGACCATCGTCTTCATCTTCGACTTTCAATCGTCGATCAATTATTCGAAATGAGAATTAACTCGGCCTTTCCAAATAATTCACGTATATTTAGAATTTCAATTCGATTTATTTCAATGGTTAAATTATTCGACAACACCAATTTTATTCTTTAATGTAATTTTCACACCAAACACATTCAACCATCAAATATCACATAAATCAAGCAAATCCAGTTTATTTCCATTCCATATCGCTTATGATATTTTATAACTATTTATCGCTATTTTTATTTATTTTAAAATAGCTAATTCATTCAAAACGACGCTTCGGGCCATAAGGCGGCCGTGGCGCTGTTTTTCTTCAGATTTGATTTACACATATCTGAAAATCTAACCGTTGGATCTTCACAAAATTTACATCATTAGAAAGGTCTTTTCAAAACGAATCCAACGGTTCCAGTTTCGGGAAAATCCGACGGTCGGATCTCCCGGTACAATCGTTTGAAATTTCGATTTCAAAATACGAACTGCAGCGTCGTTATTCGATTAAATATAATTATATTTATATATATAAATAAATATAATCGTTTCTGGCGCTGTTTTTCTTCAGATTTGAATTAAACATTCCAGACAATCCAACCGTTGGATTTCTACAAGGTTGGTGCCGTTGGAAAGATTATTCCAAGGCGAACCCGACGGTTGAGGTTTCGAGAAAATCCAATGGTCGGATTTCCCGCACTAGTCGTTTGAAATCACGGTTTCAAAATACGAACTGCACGGCCTCGTTTCGTTTTAATTTTATTTATATTTATATATTTATATAAATATAGTTCATTCAATGATTTCCATATCGTTTTCACTTCAAATATTTTTCTAACACCTTAAATTTTGGAAAAATTTCGCCATAACCTCCCCTGCACCGGGAGCATCGGGAAATCGCAAATAGCGTTCCCGGTCCTTCTAATCTCAAAAAGAAAAAGAAAAAGCCAAGCGGCTAGCCAACAGGCTCAAAATCATCACCCAAACAAATCAGTAAATGTGTACCTATTTGTCGGGCACAAAATTTTATTCCTCTGCTCTAGCCCCTTTGCTATAACCTGTTCAATGAATATTGCATGTACATATATATACAGTTCTTATCATTTATCAATTTCTATTCGACTTCATATTTGATTTCTATTTGGTATAAAAACTCCATTCATTCTAATGTTACATAAATAGGTGCAAATCATTTCATTAGCTAATTAATGAATATTTCAACTCATATATGTTTATTTTGAACAAGTGGCTATTTTTAACACTTCACATTTCAACGATTTATACATACAATAAAAATGTGATTTTTATTGTAAAACGATTCATTTCATAACACTATTTTTCTATATAGTTCATATAGTCGATAAAAGGTGATTTTTATTATCAAACAATTTATTTCAAAATATGAATACCATTCAACACATGAATTTCTAAACAACGAATGAATATCAATTCAACACATGAATGTTTTCAATAGTTTTTATATATAGATAAAAATGTGATTTTTATTATCGAACAATTTATTTCAAAATATGAATACCATTCAACACATGAATTTCTAAACAACGAATGAATATCAATTCAACACATGAATGTTTTCAATAGTTTTTATATATAGATAAAAATGTGATTTTTATTATCGAACAATTTATTTCAAAATATGAATACCATTCAACACATGAATTTCTAAACAACGAATGAATATCAATTCAACACATGAATGTTTTCAATAGTTTTTATATATAGATAAAAATGTGATTTTTATTATCGAACAATTTATTTCAAAATATGAATACCATTCAACACATGAATTTCTAAACAACGAATGAATATCAATTCAACACATGAATGTTTTCTATGGTTTTTATATATAGATAAAAATGTGATTTTTATTATCAAACGAAAATATGAATACCATTCAACACATGAATTTCTAAACAACGAATGAATATCAATTCAACACATGAATGTTTTCTATGGTTTTTATATATAGATAAAAATGTGATTTTTATTATCGAACAATTTATTTCAAAATATGAATACCATTCAACACATGAATTTCTAAACAACGAATGAATATCAATTCAACACATGAATGTTTTCTATAGTTTAAGCATATGAAAATAATTCAAACACAGGAATATTATTCAAAATTTCGGCAGCATAACGGCAGGGTAGTTACACCGGCACCGTCCCTAGTACGGCTCCTCGCTCTACCTTAAAACCTCGCGGTTTTTGACAATGGGGATCATGCATCTAGTTCGCACGCAGGCGGCATGTATATATTTATTTCATTTCCACAAACTAATCCTAAGTGGTTTCAACCAAATATTTCACAACCACAAATGGGTATTTTTCAACCACCATCAACCAATATCAATCACAAACAATCCCAAACAACCATTCGCTATCAATCAATTTTCACAACAATTTCAACCAATAAATATCGTCCATGGTTTGTGGACGAGGGGCGTATATATATATATATATATATATATATATATATTTATATATAGCAATTCACTTTCATTTTCAACTCATATATATAATTTTTAAATCAGAAATCTCACCAATAGTTATCCAATACCACGACTCTTCCTTTTTAGAAATCTCCGCCTTTTGTCGCTTTCGCCCGTATTCTCTACACATGTAAAAATCGAATTTTTACTATGTTATTCAATATATAAAAATCGAATTTTGACTTCGCTATTCAATATATAAAAATCGAATTTTAACTTCGCTATTCAATATATAAAAATCTGATTTTGACTTCGCTATTCAGTATATAAAAATCTGATTTTGACTTCGCTATTCAATATATAAAAATCTGATTTTGACTTCGCTATTCAATATATAAAAATCTGATTTTTACTTCGACTTTCAATATATAAAAATCTGATTTTTACTTCGACTTTCAATATATAAAAATCTGATTTTCACTTCAACTTTCAATATATAAAAATCTGATTTTTCTTTCTTTTTAAATTTCTAATCTCCTTCTATTTTAAATCTTAAAATAAATTAGTTTATAAATCATTTTAAAAATCAGTTTCCTTTTCGAAATAAAATCAGTTTTTATAATTTAAACAAATCAGTTTTTATTCTTATAAAAAAAACAGTTTAAACCTTTTTTATAAAAACAGTTTCAATCTTTAAAAAAAACAGTTTTCACCTCAAAAAAAATCAGTTTTTTTTATTCTCATAAAAAAAACAGTTTCAATCTTTAAACAAAATCAGTTTTTTTTTCTTTTTCTTTAAATTCAGTTTTAAATCTATCCTAATATCAGTTCTAAATCTATCCTAATATCAGTTTTTAAACTTTATATAAAAATCAGTTTATATATAAAATAAAAATAAAATAAATAAAAATAAAATAAAATTAAAAACTTACAGAGGAGCGGGGGGGGGGGGGGGGGGGAAGGAGACGACGTCGGCGGCTTCAGTGTCGCGAGCGAGGGGGGGAAGGGGCTTCGTCGGAGATAGTACAATCTGGGGGGGCTTCGGATTTCGAGAGGGGCGGCTTCGGGTTTCGAACGCGATGGAGGGAGGAGCGGGGTCTTCGTCGGCGGCTTCGATCGATGGAGGGGGGACAGGTGGAGGCGTGGGTCTTCGACGAGGCGATGGCGGTCGTGGGCGGGCGGCTCGATCTAATTTAGGTTTTTTTTTTTTCACTTTTCTTTCTGTCTGAAATAGAAAAGAAACGGGGGGGGGGGGGCAAGCAGGAGATAGGAGGGAAAATATATATATATATATATATATTTTTATTTAATTATTTAATTTCGCAAATAGGTTGACTTTTACATACGACCTCGAAACGAGGCCCACCGCCTATCGCCCATAGCGTTTTACCCCCATTCCGAACACAATGGGATATGTATCGCAAGCTGATTTGATCGTTATAATCAGTTTCCTTTTGAATTTTCATTTAAATCACTATATTGAATTTTAAACGCACATTTCAAATTACCGGGTTCACATACTAACTAGAAAAATTCCAGAAAAATATTTTCTAGCTTCGTATTGACGATACGGTCCTAACAAAACTAGTTTCGTCGAATTCTGAGACCGTTTGTAAAATGGCCAATTTCCATTCGATTAAAATCAACAGAAACTGGTCAAACGCGTTTTCCTTTGCCACGCTCACATATTGATTCGAAAAATTATGAAATTTGAAACCTAACAATAACTTGACACTACGGATCTAACAAAAGTGGTTTCGTCGAAATCCGAGGTCATTTGCAAAATGTCCATTTTTAAGGGCCTGAATTCCATAGCGACTATTCAGAATTTTCAACTGGACATATCTTTTGATTCCCGCTATCAAATTTCGATTGGTCGGATTCGTTGGAAAGATATTCACTAACAGATTTAAATATTTTTGGTTTCACTAAAATCCGGATTGTTTTGCACCCGGTATATTCAATTGAAGTTAGAAATCGAATTATCGAACTACCGCGCCATTTTCAATTCTATATATAATTATAATTAATTATATTCGTTTTCAAATGTCGATTCCAACTCAGTTTTCATCGCCATTATTTAAAATATTTATTTTAAATATTTAAAATCCATTATTTTTGCCAATTTAAAAATTTTAAATTGGTTCAGATTTTCTGGGTCGTTACACTTGTACCACTTGATCATGTGCCTGAACCATGTTGATACATGCTCGACCACTTTGTGCACACTTGCACACTTGTTTACTTGCACACAATTATGCATGTACATGCTCCATTGTGTTTGACCTGCCTTAATCACTCTTCATATATTTGCTATTCATGTTGAAGTTGTCACACTGTTGTATGATGATGCTTCCATCATTTTTGCTGTAGACACTTTTACACCACATGCTCGACTTGCTTATGAACTTGAACATGCTGTGAATTTGCTCTCTTGTGCTGAATCATATATACGTGCTTCTTGACTTTGATTACCACTGATATGTTACGGTGCTTGGCCATTGATGTTGAGCATCATCACATTGGACCCATGACTTTGTACATATGAATATGCTGTGTTGACATTTGTTGTTTTGATCTTGATTGACTTGCTCATTTGACTTTTTGTATTTTTGGCTCCATGTATATGTTGCACTGTCCCTTGGTTGTGCACTGAGTCGAGCAGGTCCACGTGGCTACTCCTCAGCTGCACACTGATTGGCGAGGCAGTGCACACGTGTATTTATACACGTGTGTATATGCAGCCATCAGTCAGAAAAAAAATCAGATCGAGTCAGAAAAATGATGAGAAACACACCGAATTCTGAGGCAAATAAAATTTTAAAAATAAATTTTAAATCTGCATGTGTTCAGTTTTTATTTCTATTGCAGTGTACTGTGTGTGTGTTTCTGTGAATGACAGGTATGAAGATGATGACTGGATTGACTGAAAGCTGGGAAGTCTGAAGACTGAAGACAGAAGACTAAGAGGCAGTGTCAGTGAATGTAAAAGTGTCTGTATATGACAAAGTCTGTAAATGAGTCTGTGAATGTATAAGAATGTAATGAATATCAGTGAATATCAAAGAAATGTATAAACAGTGGAGTTTATAAATTTGTACTGTTTTGATAATGAAATAAAATATTATATTTAAATAAAACACTGTATAAATATTTAAATTTCTGTACAGTCGTATTTTATTCAAATATAAATATTATATTCTAGTCTGTGATGTATAATAACAGTACAATATCAAACACATTAAAATAATATTTATTTGGTTGTTATCATCAAACAAAAAAATCATATAATTGTGTATACAACACCGTTATATACAACAGAGGTGTAAAGACCCGTAACTTTCCCATGAAGGAAAGAGCGGATACTTTGAGGACAAGATAGATCGGAACGCAAACAGAAGAACATTTATTTCCCAATCCCAACCTATTCATCCAATGAAGTAAAACTGGTTATTCTTCATATCTAACACCACGATGTTATCGGTAAATTTAATTACCATTTCACGTTCAAATCTGATTAAAGATTTAACTATCGCATGTAGAAAAACTGGTGATACTCCATTCTCGATCATTTCAATCTAATTAAAGATTCATTAAAACTCCACATGGTTTTAATCTTCCCAAAAATCAACATCTTGTCTTTAACTGGGTTAAAGAACCAATGTCATCTAAAACACGGTTCACGATAAACCCAAAATCACATTCAATTCCATTCCAATTTATTTTATTAAATTGGAAAACTTTACTTTGGAAAAAGCCTCCTTTAAATCTTAACAAAAGATTTATAAATTCCAAATCACATTTCACTGTAAATCGGGTTAAAGAACAAATGTCGTTAAAACACAGTTCACGATAAACCCGATTCCCATTCGATATTAAATATAAGGCTCTGAATAGAAATTATATCGGTTTATATTCAATATCAAATTCTACGACCAACAAACATCGTATTGGAAATAACGATATAAATATATCTTTCAAATTTCCATAACAATATCTGTATACTCACAAAATCCAACATCGAAATATTCCACAGACAATTTCAATTCAAATTCATTTCCACTTTATATATTGGAAATTCAGGTTATTTTCAAAACCATTTCAAATCCACTTTATTTATTTTAACAAAAAATGGGATTATAATTCTAGTTCAAAATTAGTTCATTTCGATAAAAATCTATTTTTATCTTTTCAAATTTGGAATTATTCATCTCAATTCTTCACAAATCATTTCTTATGTCTTTACACAAATTATTACTATTTTTAATAATTTTGTCAAGGCCCGTACAGTTGAATTCCATCAACAGCCATCGAACTGCACTTACAGCGACCTTTTCCAAATTTGATTTGGACATAATTCCAAATCCAACCGTTAGATTTCAAATCTCTAATATTCGTTAGAAAGCTCTTTTCGATACGAACCCAATGGTTCTGGTTTTAGGAGAATCCGACGGTCGGATCTCCCGCAACGTCAATTCGAAGACAATGGTCGAAATTCGCGAACTGGCGCGGCGCGGCACGTTCTATTCAGGCCATTATATATATATATATATATATATATATATATATATATATATATATATATACTATATATATTATATATATTTCATCGATTTCCTTTTAAAACGTATTTTATAAATTGTTTTAAATTCGTTTTCAAAACGATTTCAACTTCATATTCAATTTCTGATCAAAATTGAATATTCTATATCATTAATCTATAAATGATAATATTTTCGAAACGTTATATTTTGAAATCACTTCCTTTTCTATATTCATTATAAAAACGAATATAATCGATGCACATATTGTTCACGTCAAAATGGCGGCAATCTAATCAAATGGCTTTATATATTTCAATAACTTCGTTATTCTATTCGACAAATGAATATTTTCTTCAACACATGAATATATATTCTATTCATCACATGAATTTTCTTTCTATTCAACACATGAATTTTTACTCTATTCAACACATGAATTTTTCTTTCTATTCAACACATGAATTTCCTTTATTCAACACATGAATATATATTTTTATTCAACACATGAATTTTTCTTCTATTCAACATTTGAATATATATTTTTAATATTCCTTATTTTTCAAATTGGAGTGAGGCCCAATCAATTACCATATAACATTAATTATATGGATTCCCTACAAGACATATATATAACAACAACGATAAATCATCAAACATCATCCAGAGTGCACCACACAACTGCATAGCATTAAATATCAATAATTAACGCTTACACAGTCTATCAACCCATCGATTGACACACAACTAAACAATCGGGATTAGTGTACATCAAATATCATCCCAATACCCGTATGGGGTTTCAAATCAACAAACATCGATTTTTATTTGTGCAGTTGGGCGATGTGTAAAATTTATCGTCCCAATCAATATCAGTCAAATCAGTTTATATAAACAAATCGTCCGATTTGTTTATTAGTATTTATTTTATATACACGTTAAAAATAATATTTTTAACTACAAAATAATTTCCACTATAAAATATTTTATTTCATTCCACATCACACAATCAAATTTCACGACACAACAATCAAACAAACAAGTCATCCATGGTCTGTGGACGACGGGTGACGGGTGCTACTAAGAACCGTCTACATCCTAGTATATATTTCAAATAGAAATCAAAATAAAAGTGAGGAGTTCTCACCGACTAGCTAAACCAAACGCCACGACTCTTCATATGTAGGAAATCTTCGTCGTCTTTCCCAAGAGATCTGTTTCACGTGGTATGTTAAAAATTATATTTTTAACAACGCTACTTTCCACACAAAGATTATATTTTTACCTTGTTATCACATAAATAAAAATCTTATTTTATTCCGCTACTACATATATAAAAATCACATTTTTATATTGTTGCTATAAAAATCACATTTTTATAACTACGCTATATGGATAAAAATTCTATTTTTATAACGGTGTTTATATAATAAAGACCATATTTTTAATCTTCTACTAATATAAAAATCATATTTTTGTAACGATATTCATATAATGAAAAACATATTTTAAATATACGATAAAAATCTTGTCTTTACCAATTCACTTTCATTATAAAAATTCTATTTTTATTTCGCCTTCATTCATATAAATATCGAATCTTTATCTCGTTACTACCAAAATAAAAATCACATTTTTATATATAAATCATATATTTCCTTCGAACTAAGATAGATTATATTTTTATATTCGCTACCACTTCATAAAAATTATATTTTTATATTCGCTTTATAAAAATGTAATCTTTTTTGTTACTTAAAAAAAATCTAATCCTATCTAATAAGAAAATCATAACTTTTTAGATATAAAAATCAATCCTTTTAATTTCAAAAATCAAATCTTTATTCTCTAATTTATATAGATCAAAACTGATTTTATATATATTAAAAATACCTTTCATCGTCGAAAGGGGGGCTCGTGGATGGCCAGTGGGGCAGCGACAGGTGGTCAGATGGGTGCTGGAGAGGGCGGCGAGGGTGGTGGAGCATTGTGATGCTCAGGGCACAGCTAGGGTTTGTGGATTTGGGATGGGGGTCTTGGGGTTCCTCGAACGACGTGAGGACGAGGAGAAAGGGAGGTTGGAGGGCTCGAGCGGTGACTGGCGGCACGAGGGAAGGGGACTCCGGCTGGGCACGACGGGCTTGCTTCATTTTTTTCTTTTTTTCTCTATCGTGAATTGAATGAACGAGAAAAGGGGAGGTGTTGACCTGAGATAAAGGGGAAAGGGAGAGAGAGGTTTTTATTTATTTTATTTAATTTAATTTCAAAAGGGTACCTTTTTATTTTGACCTCGAAACGAGACCCACCGTCTGTCGTCCATAGCTAATTACCCTCAATCCGAACACAATGGGATATGTATCATAAACTAATTCGATCGTTTCAGTCAGTTTTCGTCAAAATCAAAATATAAATCTATATATTCAATTTTAAACGTACATTTCAATTTACCGGGGTCACATACTGACTCTAAAAATTCCCAAAATATATTTTCTAGCTTCATACTGACGATACGGTCCTAACAAAACTAATTTCGTCAAATTCCGAGACCGTTTGAAAAATGGCCATTTTCCAGTCGATCGAAATTGACAAAAACTGTCAAAACACGTTTTACTTCGCCACGCTCACATATTGATTTGAAAAATTACGAATTTTGAAACCTAGCAAAAACTTGACATCATGGATCCAACAAAAGTGGTTTCGTCGAAAACCGAGGTCGTTTGCAAAATTTCCATTTTTAAGGGCCCGAATTCAATAGCGACTATTCTGAATTTTCAGTCGGCCATAACTTTTGATTCCCGCTATGAAATTTCTACTTTTCGGATTCGTCGAAAAGATATTTCACATAGATTCTATTATTTTTTATTTCGCCAAAATCCAGTTTATTTTGAATCATGTACATTCATTTGAACTTTGAAATCGAATTTTCAAACTACCGCGCCATTTTCAGTTCCTTTTATAATTAAAATAAAATATTTATACTTTAAGGACGATTCAAATAAATATATACGTTCTAATTCTATTCAAAATAAATTTCTCGTCATTATTATTTAAAATAATTCATTTTAAATATTCAAAATTCATCAAAATTGCCAAAATAAAATTTTTAAATTGGCTCGGATTTACGGGTTATTACAATCTCCCCCACTTAAAACTTTTCATCCCCGAAAAGGAACGCTTAAAGTTTTTTAATAAATCAACTCAACTTTCATTATTTTCATTACGGCTTAAGTTCTTCAATTTTTCAGTTTCTATGAACTTTTCAAAAATTTCAAAAATTTGGCTTTTTTGAAAAATTCCGCCATAACCTCCCCTGCACCGGGAGCTTCGGGATATTTCAGATAGCCTCCCATGGCCCTCACCAATCCAAAAAGAAACAGCCAAGCGGCTAGCCAATCGGTTCATAAAATCATCAAAACCCCAAGAAATACAATAAACATGTACCTATTTGTCGGGCAAACAATTTTATTCCTCTTCTCTAGCCTCCTTGCTATGACATGTTAAATGTAAGTACATGTATATGTATGCAAATGCGACAAATTTTCAATACAACTCACTTTTTGTTACAACTTGGCTAAAGGTTCAACATTTAATTAATCAAACAATAATCAAACAACACAACCAGTAATCAATTAGTTGATTATCATTTCAAATTCATAACTTTGATATATAGTCAAAAATCACGTTTTTGATGCCAAGTCACAACAATATATTCTAACAATATTTTGGTTCTCACACCAGTCTAATGGAAATATATAGAGATCCCACTTTTGAAACTCGAACATAAATCCACTGATGATGCAGCTGCTATCATCAGTGTCATCTCTGGGCGACGTGATTCTATATCTACCCAATATATTAAAACTTCGAATACCGGTGGATCAGACGTATATGCAAAAATTTTGTATATTGGATTGCCCAAGTTCAATACAAATAAATATTCAAATACGTTGAATAAGGTTTAAATTTTCAAAACAAAATTCGTATTCATTTTTAAAATATACTCTTCACACTCGTTCTAGGATACCACTGATCCCATCTCTAACGAGTCATTTTTTTTTTGGATATTACTAATCCAATCTCCGATGAATTCTTTTGTTTGGTTCCAACGCGTCTTATTCTCTGAGCTCTGTAAACCAAAGCTCCGATACCAAATGTAAAGACCCGTAACTTCCCCGTGAAGGAAAGAGAGGATACTTTGAGGACAAGACAGATCGGAACGCAAACAGAAGAACATTTATTTCCCAATCCCAACCTATTCATCCCGTGAAGTTAAATTGGTCATACTTCATATCTAACACCACGGTGATATCGGTAAATTTAATTACCATTTCACGTTCAAATCTAATTAAAGATTTAACTATCGCCTGGAGCAAAACTGGTGATACTCCATTCTCGATCATTTCAATCTAATTAAAGATTCATTAAAACTCCACTTGGTTTTAATCTTCCCAAAAATCAACATCCTATCTTTAACTGGGTTAAAGAACCAATGTCATCTAAAATACGGTTCACGATAAACCCAAAATCACATTTTATTCCATTCCAATTTATTTTATTAAATTGGAAAACTTTACTTTGGAAAAAACCTCCTTTAAATCTTAACAAAAGATTTATAAATTCCAAATCACATTTCACTGTAAATCGGGTTAAAGAACAAATGTCGTTAAAACATAGTTCACGATAAACCCAATTCCCATTCGATATTAAATATAAGGCTCTGAATAGAAAATATATCGGCTTATATTCAATATCAAATTCTACGACCAACAAATATCAAATTGGAAATAACGAATAAACTTATCTTTCAAATTTCCATAACAATATCTGTATACTCACGAAATCCAACATCGAAATATTCCACAAACAATTTCGATTCAAATCCATTTCCACTTTATATATTGGAAATTCTGGTTATTTTCAAAACCATTTCAAATCCACTTTTTTATTTTGAAAATAAATGGGATTATAATTCTAGTTCAAAACTAGTTCATTTAGATAAAAATCTATTCTTATCTTTTCAAATTTGGAATTTTTCATCTCAATTCTTCACAAATCATTTCTTATGATTTTACACAAATTATTACTATTTTTAATAATTTTATCAAGGCCCGTACAGTTGAATTCCATGAACGGCCATCGAACTGCACTTACAGCGACCTTTTCCAAATTTGATTTGGACATAATTCCAAATCCAACCATTAGATTTCAAATCTCTAATATTCTTAGAAATCTCTTTTCGATACGAACCCAACGGTTCCGGTTTTAGGAGAATCCGACGGTCGGATCTCCCGCAACGTCAATTTGAAGTCAATGGTTGAAATTCGCGAACTACCGCGGCGTGGCGCATTCTATTCAGGCCATTCTATATATATAACATATATTATATATATTTCATCGATTTCCTTTTAAAACGTATTTTATAAATTGTTTTAAATTCGTTTTCAAAACGATTTCAACTTCATATTCAATTTCTAATCAAAATTGAAAATTCTATATCATCAATCTATAAATGATAATATTTTCAAAACGTTATATTTTGAAATCACTTCCTATTCTATATTCATTATAAAAACGAATATAATTGATATACATATCGTTCACGTCAAAATGGCGGCAATCTAATCAACACGGCTTTATATATTTCAATAACTTCGTTATTCTATTCAACAAATGAATATTTTCTTTAACACATGAATATATATTCTATTCAATACATGAATTTTCTTTCTATTCAACACATGAATTTTTCTTCTATTCAACACATGAATTTTTCTTTCTATTCAACACATGAATTTCCTTTATTCAACACATGAATATATATTTTTATTCAACACATGAATTTTTCTTCTATTCAACACATGAATATATATTTTTAATATTCCTTATTTTCCAAATTGGAATGAGGCCCAATCAATTACCATATAACGTTAATTATATGGATTCCCTACAACACATGTATATAACAGCAACGATAAATCATCAACCATCATCTAGAGTGCACCACACAACTGCATAAGCATTAAATATCAATAATTAACGCTTACACAGTCTATCAACCCATCGATTGACATACAACTAAACAATCCGGATTAGCGTATGTCAAATATCATCCCAATACCCGTGTGGGGTTTCAAATCAACAAACACAGATTTTTATTTGTGCAGTTGGGCGATGTGTAAAATTTATCGTCCCAATCAATATCAGTCAAATCATTGTATAAACAAATCGTCCGATTTGTTTATTAGTATTTATTTTATATAAACGTTAAAAATCATATTTTTAACCACAAAATAATTTCCACTATAAAATATTTTATTTCATTCCACATCACACAATCAAATTTCACAACACAGCAATCAAACAAACAAGTCATCCATGGTCTGTGGACGACGGGTGTCGGGTGCTACTAAGCACCGTCTGCATCCTAGTATATATTTCAGCTAGAAATAAAAATAAAAATGAGGAGTTCTCACCGACTAGCTAAACCAAACGCCACGACTCTTCATATGTAGGAAATCTTCGTCGTCTTTCCCAAGAGATCTGTTTCACGTGGTATGTTAAAAATTATATTTTTAACAACGCTACTTTCCATACAAAGATTATATTTTTACCTTGTTATCACATAAATAAAAATCGAATTTTATTCCGCTACTACATATATAAAAATCACATTTTTATATTGTTGCTATAAAAATCACATTTTTATAACTACGCTATATGGATAAAAGTTCTATTTTTATAACGGTGTTTATATAATAAAGACCATATTTTTAATCTTCTACTAATATAAAAATCATATTTTTGCAATGATATTCATATAATAAAAATCATATTTTAAATATACGATAAAAATCTTGTCTTTACCAATTCACTTTCATTATAAAAATTCTATTTTTATTTTGCCTTCATTCATATAAAAAATCGAATCTTTATCTCGTTACTGCCTAAATAAAAATCACATTTTTATATATAAGATCATATATTTCCTTCAAACTAAGATAGATTAGATTTTTATATTCTCTACCACTTCATAAAAATTATATTTTCATATTCGCTTTATAAAAATGTAATCTTTTTTGTTACTAAAAAAATCTAATGCTTTCTAATAAGAAAATCATAACTTTTTAGATATAAAAATCAATCCTTTTAATTTCAATAATCAAATCTTTATTCTCTAATTTATATAGATCAAAATTGATTTTATATATATTAAAAATTACCTTTCACCGTCGAAAGGGGGTTGTGGATGGCCAGTGGGGCGGCGGTAGGTGGTCGGATGGGTGCTGGAGAGGGCGGCGAGGGTGGCGGCGCGTTGTGATGCTCAGGGCGCGGCTAGGGTTTGTGGATTGTTTGGGGGCGGTCTCGGGGTTCCTCGAACGACGTGAGGACAGGGAGAGAGGGAGGCTGGAGGGCTCGAGCGGCGGCTGGCGGCGCGAGGGGGGACTCCGGCTGGGCGCGACGGGCTTGCTTCGTTTTTTTCTTTTTCTCTCTATCGTGAATTGAACGAATGAGAAGGGGGTGTTGACCTGAGATAAAGGGGAAAGGGAGAGAGAGGTTTTTTATTATTTAATTTAATTTAATTTAAAAAGGGTACCTTTTTATTTTGACCTCGAACCGAGACCCATCGCGTGTCGTCCATAGCTAATTACCCCCATTCCGAACACAAGGGATATGTATCGTAAGCTGATTCGATCGTTTCGGTCAGTTTTCATCAAAATCATAATATAAATCTATATATTCAATTTTAAATGTAAATTTCAATTTACCGGGATCACATACTAACTCTAAAAATTCCCAAAAATATTTTCTAGCTTCGTATTGACGATACGGTCCTAATAAAACTAATTTCGTCAAATTCCGAGACCGTTTTGAAAAATGGCCATTTTCTAGTCGATTGAAATTGACTAAAACTGTCAAAACACGTTTTACTTCGCCACGCTCATATATTGATTCGAAAAATTACGAATTTTTAAACCTAGCAATAAATTGGCATCACGGATCCAACAAAAGTGGTTTCGTCGAAAACCGAGGTCGTTTGCAAAATTTCCATTTTTAAGGGCCCGAATTCCATAGCGACTATTCTGAATTTTCATCTGGCCATAACTTTTGATTCACGCTATGAAATTTCAACTTTTCGGATTCGTTAAAAAGATATTCTCACATAGATTCTATTATTTTTTATTTCGCCAAAATCCGGTTTATTTTGAATCCTGTACATTCATTTGAACTCTGAAATCGAATTTTCAAACTACCGCGCCATTTTCAATTCCTTTTATAATTAAAATAAAATATTTATATTTTAACGACGATTCAAATAAATATATACATTCTAATTCTATTCAAAATAAATTTCTCGTCATTATTATTTAAAATAATTCATTTTAAGTATTCAAAATTCATCAAAATTGCCAAAATAAAAATTTTAAATTGGCTCGGATTTCTGGGTTATCACAGGAGGCATTCAACTGGAGCGTCAGTGGTGGGGGAAAGCATGCCGACTGTTTTAGAATTAAAAAAAAACAATGAAGAAGCAGGTGTAGGAGAGAGAGAGTAGGAGCTGGAGTATTTCGATTGGGCGGTGGGGTGGTTCTTTGCGTGATGGGTCACTGTAAGGGAACTGTTGCAAACAAAAGGTGGTTTGGGCTTTAATTCATGAGCAGACAGATAATGGAAGTGGAAACAAAGGAGTTCGGCTGACATATAAGTTAAATAAAGAGAAAAAAAAGTTAATTAGTTTAAATTTAAACATATAATTAGATAATCGTAACTGTTCTTGCAGGATCGGAAACAAACGAGGACAAGATTGCTGAAGGAACAGACATCAGCCTGGTTATCATCATGTTATAACGTAATTAATATGTTAGAAAAATAATTTAGTAATTAATTCATATATTAACATATGTTAACTAAAAACATGATGGCAGGGAGAACAATGGAATCTAGAACGGGCAGAAGATATAGATGAGGGAAACAGAGAAAAACGCCGTCCTTGGTCTGTTATTCTTTGACAACATAATTAATGTAATTAATAAAGTGGTTAAGCTTAATATATTATAATTAAGATGTTAACTAATTGAATGGGGATCCAATATTAATTTTGTGTAACTAGGTTAAAGGTTGAGCAGATTTAGACTAGAATTAGCAATCGAATTTATAAAGATGGGTATGTGTGAACGCGAATAAAAGGGAGCAGAGAAGGAATATAATCGACTGAGAGTTAAAACAAAGTAATTAGTTTAATTTATAATTAAATCAAGGATTAATTATTTAATTAAATCATATGATAAAACTTGTATAACTTCTTATGCCATGAACAGAATCTGACAAAACAAATCGCAATGGAGTCGTGGTTACAAATACTTTATTCTGGAACCAGTTTGAAGAAATTTGGAAGCAGCTGGAATTTTTGATTAAATTAAACGCTGGTTTAATTTAATTAAAAACCGAACCTCTTTAGCTACAACGGAAATCGAGGTGAGTCAAACTCACTCAGTTCTTCCCACATATATTTTATATAAGTTGGGTTTTTATTTTATGTGCTATGGTTGCTAATGATTGACTGGTTGTTAAATATATGAAATATATTGATTGAACCAGTGAAATTGTTTAATTTCAGTGGAAAACCAAATTGTTATTTTAACGATTGGTCCCAATTAAGGTAACTTACCTTGTTGGTCAATTTATTAAATAAACATGTTTAATTGTTTGATTTGTTTTGTTAGTTGGTTGATATTAAATAATCATTATTTACTGTTATAGAAATTATCAGTTAAATTGAATTGAATAAATTTATGTGAGATGATCTATTCTAGTACAGGGAAGAACAGATTGGAGGGATCCAACGGGATTCCTCAAAAATATTTAGTGATATTTATTTTCATATTATGATTATATGAACTATTTTGATTGATTTGGTTGTTGACCGTTGATCTTAAACCCAACATTTGTTTTGTTTATACCAATGGGTAATATTGGTTCAGTAATTGGTAGTATATGGCCTAGAAATCAATCGTTTTCTAAATACCGATTTACCGTCAGGTGAATCAATAGAAGCGAAGTTATAGAATTTATTTTATAACTGAAGACAGATTTTTAAATATGTATTTTAAATAAAAGTTTGTTTAAAGAAAATAATTATTTATTAATTGTTAATTAAGTCTATAATTAATTATTAATTGATTTTATAAAGTAAATTCTTATGTTAAGAAGATATATAAGCAAACAAGCTGAAATTAACCTAACGGTTAAGATTCTGAATAATTGTTTTTAAGAAATAATTAAATGGAATTATTCAAAATATTAATTAATTTAAAATAAAGGACCAACTGAAATCGGTTAACGAAATAACCGTGTTTTTAATTGACAAAGTCAATCATTTTAATAGAATCGATTATTAAATTAGTTTGTTTTGAATTAATCTAATGAAATAATTTAACAAATATTTGTTTTAATTTTAATAAAATTTTAAAAAGGAATTTACTATTTATTTAGTTAATAAAGGAATTAACTACTTCTGCAGTAGTTAATAATTGAAGTAAATTATTATTTTAATTAATAATAATTTAAGAGATTTCTTTTTAATTGGAACTCATTGAAAATTAATCGAAGTGAAGTGAAAACTAATTGAATTGTGAAAGGAGTTTATAAAAGGGTTTTATATTCGAACCCGAATTTTTATAATAAAGTTATGAAAGGAATTCAGGCAAATACGATAGCTTAAACTATGTTGACTTAATATTTGAATTAAGTTAAAAGGAAAGTGAGTTGAAAAGGCCTTATATTAACCAGAATTTATTTAAACAAGGTTTATATAAAGCGATGGGGTGTTATATCGTTAATTTTAAATTAATGTTACGTAATAATGGAATTATGTCAAATGAAGGAATTTGTTCAATGCGGGAAATGGTTGAATGAATTAAGAATAGGATTGTTAAAAGTGAATCTGGTAAAGGATTTCAGAATAATATTTTTGTAATAAGAATCTGTGCTATAAAACAAATTGGTTAATGGAATTTAAAGTCAAAAGGAGATGCTTAATAAGTATTTACTTAATCGATGAGTTAAGTAATAATAGTTGTGTTTGAAAAGGAGATTTTCAAAAATAAGAAATGGATTATAAGATCACAGTTAAAGTAAAATGGTTAAGTGAGATTTGTTTTGATATTAGAATGAATATCCATTTGAATTACAACTCATTCTATCTTAAGATAAGAACATTGTTGATCAAGGTCTGAGAGTAATTAAAATACCCCAACTTCGATGACTTCAGGATTATCTGAGAATGATATTTGTTGTAATGGTAAAGTGGTATAAAAAGATTTATTATTTCCATATGAGAAATAATAGAGCAGTAACGGTAATAATAAGATTTGAAATATGTATAATGATATTTCCATAGTAACGGAATGGAAAGATTGTAGAATATATATAATAATATTCCCGATGCAAGACAAAATCAAAGGAGATTATATGACATTATAATGGGATTTTTGAGATAAAAGGAAAATGAAAAAGGAGTTTTGAAATGGATTTATTCTAAGGGTTGGTTATTATTAGAAATAATAAACAAGAAAGATTTCGTGACGTTGTTTTACGGGCGACAAGATAAGTTTATTTCCCTATTATAGATAGTGAGTAATGAGACAACTAATGTTTTTCAAATGATAATAAGGTAGAAAATTAGAAATGATTATAAGATATTTCCCAAGTATTGAAATAGAATAGTTTTGAAATAATCTTACGATAAATATGAAGTGAAAGCTATATTTGTTAATATGGAAGCTTTAAGAGTTTTAAATTAACCACCGTTAATTATTTTAATTAAAGAGGCCAAGTAATGCCAAGTACTGAATCAGTAAGCTTAGTTTATTCTCATGATTGTTTATTTGATAGTTAAATAACTGACTATCAAATATGGCCAATACGATTGTTGGTACAGAAAGACCAGAATCGAGTTTACATTCGAAAACCATTCCGAACCTGTAAATACGTAAAGATGTCGACTGAAGATGGAGCAACGAAGACCGTGGATCTTTATAAGCGGAAGGACTACTTGTTGAATTCTCTAGAGTCACACTCGGAGATATTCTAAAGGTGATCCTGTCGTGGTTGAAATCTTCAGATTGCAAGGACTACTCGCTACTGATCCTTAGGTTGATACCTATATAGGATGTGGTAAGAGGGTAACTTCGGTTCATCCTGTTCCTGAATGACTTGTATGGACGAATGTCTGACAAAGTATTTCTTAAGAATCATGTACATTGATTTTTACAAATGTACTTCTGTCAGCTGTAGAGTATTTTTATGGATGTCAATTAGTGATTTGAGGGATCTGACGATGTGACATTCAAAGTGAATGGAGATGCACTATGCAGAAGAATAAGTTTAACCTCTAGCCTCATCAACCGGGAAATGACATAAAATTGGGTAGGTCGCATGGCTATGTGGGTCACACCCATCAAAAGGGTATATCATTACCTGATCTGGTGAAATCAAATGCCTTCGGTTGTCCCTTTTATTTTTATATGTATGTTATCAGTTTGGTTAGCTGGCTCCAAACCGTGTTAATGATATATTCAGTACTCTCAAGAGAAAGTAAGGGCCGGTCATGTTTAGCCTGGGTTGTAAGATGTTCTTGTTGAACCCCAATGTATTCATCTCCAGAGGTACATTGTCGAGAAGGTGGTCCCATATCTTACCAGGAAATCCATTCTCCAATAAGCACCCGTGGTTTTGATTGTATACTATATATGTAGAGTGTGAGACGCAAGCGTTCTGCTAGATGGATATTTATTTGTAATTCGACACTATTATAATATCAGAATAAGATATTGATTTCAAAAATGTTTTGTGTTATCGTAAGGTAAAAACCGTAAGTATTTATATGTGGGTTTGGTCTTACGATTATCCTTTCTTTCGAAAAGATTTTAAACTTTAAAATCAAGATGGATACTACCCATAAACTTAGTGCGTTTTTCTCACTCTGGTTCACCAGACTGATCCGACATTTGTAATGCTCGGGTTAGACCGGGTTGTTCAGGTTCAGGTTTTCGGACGCTGCGAAGTTCAGAGACGAACTGGAGAAGTCCAGACGTATGACATATGTTTGTTATTCCGTTGTGTGTTGTATATGAGAACAGGATACTATACCTGTCCGGATATGTTGATGTACTCCGATTATTGTAAGTTTTATTTCAAGCTCTCAATAAAGATTTATTTCTATATTATATTTTGTTCCGCTACGATGTGAGACTCTGATTATTTGTTGGTTATTCTTCTTCTTCTATTCTAATATTTCTTTATTTCTTATCTCACCCTCTAACTTCTTTCTAATAACTATCTATGTTTTCGATACTTGAGTTTTGGCAAGGAATACAAGATTTATGTATTATTGTCAGAATTCAGGCGTCGAATTCTTGCGTGTTGTTACATACATCCTTTTACAACATTTTTATTTAGAACCTTATAAAAATGCATTTTACAATGTTTTCTTAAAAAAGTAGTAAAAATTTAGAAAACATTGTGAAAGACGACATTTTACAAGCTTTCTGCGGAAACATAGCAACGAACAACTATGTTTCTACCTTTATTTTAAAACGTTATTAAAAGAAAAAACCTTTAGCAACCGCTTTAAGATCTTGTAAAAACATTGTTTTTGTGTGGTGTTAAAGACATCCAAAAATGTTCTTTCTAGTACAACGACTAAAAAAATAAAACTAATTAAAAAAAATTATGTTTTCTAACACCATGTTACCTTTCCATTTTAATCTCACTCAATCATTATTTTCCGAACTAATCACGTATAAAGCTAATCTAAAATGCTAATCTGATCTCTTAATCGTTGTCTACTTCGCATCTCTTGCGGGAAATTTCAAATTAGGTAATTACTCAATTGTTTAGTGCTCTAAAAACCCTAATCTCTCACTTCTTCTTCTAGTTTTCTTAATTCAAACATATTTACTATTTTTGTATATTCATCCACGCTTTCTTTTAGTCTCATTTAATTTTTGTGAGGGGAAAGATGGTTGAATTTGCTAGAAACAAAGTCATGGCATTGAGGGGAAAGATTTTCTCAAAATTTTCAATCGTTATCATTTCAGTCCTTCCTTATATAGGAAGTCTGTTACAAACAATCGATTGCAAATTAGCCAAGTGACATTACACGGTGGAGGAACACAAAAGTTGTAACTAATTACACCATATATTACAATGCAAAATAAAAAATAGATTCCTCAAAAGCTTCCCAACTTTTTCATGTGGTGCACCCAATTACTTAATTTGTTTGTGTACAATATCTTGTTGGTATCACAATTCCGTGCCTAGTCCTTCTCACAACAGGTGCATTCCTATCACTACCCCCTGTTGAATAACAATGTTGTCCTCGAGGTCATGTGCTGTGGTTATTTCTTGTGGTAAATGAGATTCATCGTGAAATTTATGGCATGGTGGTTCGACATCATGTAAATGTTTTCTGTTCAGATGGTCATGACCGACCAGTGGGGAACCTAGCGAATGTTGGTCATCGAGCAGAAGACAATTAATATCATTAAATAATGACAGTTCGATCGATGACAAATGACTGGCAATTTACTTGGCTTACGGTCTATAAAGACCGAGCAGAACAATAACAAACAATTTGATAATATTTCTAAAATTTCTGAAACGTTAGAAATGACCAAAATAGAAAATTAGAAATAAGGTAAAACAATGTGCTATCCCCTACTTTTTAACGGCTTAGTATTAGGAAGAGTGTAAAACTAATTGTTGTAGTATTTTTTTGTCGTGGTATTAGGAAGAATATTTTGGGGTGCGCTTAGCACCACACTTGTTTTTTACAACTATATATTAACTAACCATAACCTTTTTTAAAAGTACATTTACTTGTAGATTTGCGTTATATTTTATGAATATATTTAGTATTAATTAAAATATTGTAATAATTAGTAATTTATAATTAGTAACAAAATTTTAGTACTTAAGTCATTTAAAATTATAGTTGATAATTACTGACCATTTAAATAAAAACGAAAACTTTGATAGGTAGCTATTCATATTTTATAACCAATGGCCATTAATAAATAATTTTTATATTTTAATCATTATCTATAATCAATCATTTGTTTTTATATTTAATAATTTATTGTAATCAACTGTTACTAATTATTAAATTATAGTTAATATTCATTAATTACATTAAAAATTTAAAATATTATTAATAATTCGTATTAAATCATTACTACCAAATAATTAATAATCAATATTCATCTATAATTAAGAGGCAATAAATTAATAATATGCATGTTTTCCTATGTAAAGGTTGCTCCCTTCCTACAATGGCGACAGAGTTTTACTATTTTTAGTTCTTCGTTCCCTTTCTCCTTCCTTCCTTTCATTCTTCCTCCAAACGCCTCCGAATCTGTTCCCCCTTCTGCCGACTTTCGATCCTCCGATCTCCTTCCCAGTTTTCGCCATCATGTTAAAGGTCGCGCTCCTAACTCTAACCTAGATTTCAACTAGATTCGTTCTTTCTACGTCGGATCCTTCCTGTCGTAACTGCCTTGCCTAAATCTCCTTTGGCTGACCCTATTCGAACTTAACCACCGCCTAAGCTCGTTGTGTTCCTCTCGGCCTAATGCTTGCCTAGCATTTGGCTTCCACTGGCGACACATCGTGACCCACCTCCCACTTGCTTCTATCCCCTACTACTCTAGTTCTCTGCTTGGCGCGTCCTCTTACCGAAAGGAAGATCTTTGTAGGTTGATTGAACTAAGTTCGACATGTTAGTAATAAGTGCCATGTTTTTTGGTAGTCTTTGCTTGTAGGGCGTCTAAGTTTTTGAGTTGGTATTGGTTGGTTTAATGACAGTGTAAGTTTGATTTGCGCACGTCATTAATGTATCGCCTTCAGTTGTGTGTAGTTGTTTGTGTTGTGGTGTTGCCTAGATCATGCTATGTGTATATGCAGGGTGCGTTTGGCGCAAGCGGACCATTTGAGTGGAGAATTCGAGCATTGAATTAATGCAGATAATTGTAATTAGCGGGGAATGCGTTTGGCGTGTTAAGCTGAGAATTTGAGCGGAGCATTTAAACGGATTATTTTATTTTTATTTTGTAATTTAATTACTTAATGGTTAATTGATTTATTATTTGTTTTTAATAAATAATACGTATAAATAATTTACAAAAATAAATTAAAAATTGAAAAATTATAAATTGCTCCGATTCAGTTTAAATCAATTCCATTACGTTGAGAATTTCTATACGATCGCAACGCAAAAAACCACGCCTCAAACGGATCTCTTTTGCATAAGTTATCAATTTTTAAAGTTTATAAAAACTTAAATTAATTAATTAAATTAAACAATTAATCTAAATAAACCGATTTGAATAAATTAAAGTATTAATTAATTAAATTAAATCTGAGCGTCGGACGCTTCGGACGCGTCCGACGCATTGGACCCCAACGGACCGATTTTGGTCCGTTGTGAAAACTATCCAAAATGGATAGTTTCCAAACGGAAGCGTCCGACGCGTCCGTTTCCAAACTACCCATTTTGGACAGCCAAACACACCCATAGTGTTGTTAGGAGTTTCCTTTTGTTTCTGGTAGCTTTCCAAGGTGCTTGTTGAGCTGGTGAAAGTTACATTAGTGCTTGCTTGGTTCTTACCGCACTCGGTGTATTAACAATGCTTGCAAAGCTATTTTGTGAGTTTTAATCTATTTTATGTGGTCGCTTGTAAGATCTGTGTGCATGAAGTTATTTATAATTTGGTTTAGGCTTCTTTTATGCACTGATTCAGAGTCTCACTCTGTGTAGTGCGGATCAAGTTATATTTTAGTCTGAAATAGTAGTGGCTAGAGCTTTGTAGTATGTATATAGCAAGTTGACAATTTGTCTGTGTAACGACCCGCATTCTATGCACCGGAGGTTTGTAGAATATTTATTTCATTCACATACGAATTCATACGATCATGTAACTTTGGGGAAACGATTATTGGGGTCATTTCTCGTGTTCCCGATTATTACCGATTTTTAAATGACCGCTTTGCCCTTGAAGAATCTTGTTTTGCCTATAACTTTTGACTTCTAAGGAGTTTTGAACCGAGACCACTTCCATTGGATTCAAATGATGGTTTACCTTTCCGTAGAGTAGTCCCATAAATCAAATGGACTTACCGTTTGGGAGATATGGCTGAAATAAGATTTCGAAGGTGAAAAACAACATAAACAGGCTTAACCGGGTAACTAGCAGCTAAGCCCATAACCCATTTCGGGATTAGAGTTATGGGAGGCTGACAGGGTTTGGAAAATCAGTTTTTCTCATTTTTCTAGCCGCCATTTACCTTCCTCTAACCCAAGCAATGGCCTCCAACTTCCAAATCACATTTTAATCGCTTTCTAATCCAATATTAATCTAATCAACATCAAATCAAGAAAAATTAACATCAAATTGGAGGTAGAGCTGCTGTGTTGCATTGGGATTCGAACCAAATCAGAGATATTTCAGATCTGAGATTTATTTGTGGCTAAGGTGAGTGATTAGCATGTTTTTCACTAATTAGGGGTGATTAGTGATAATTAGCGAAATTATGACTCAGAAAAATTTGGAAAAATATGTAGAAATTCTTAAATATTATTTTATGCATTTGTAAGAAATTTGGGTTGATTTGGATTAAGTTTGCTAATCCTATTGCTAGATATAGTTAAACATGATTAAGGAAAAAATATGGGTTTTGGGTATGTTTGATTCATATTAACATGTTAAATTGTTATTTTGGTGTTTAGGTCGATTCTATATGTTGCTACTACTGTTTGGTATGCTTAGTGGTTGTATAGTAAAGTAAGAATGGTCGAAATGTCGTCGTATGGCGTAAATAGCTTGCTGGAAAAGTTGCAGGAAATTGGTCAGACCCCGATCGTGACACCACCTTCACGACCCGACCTGGTCGTGAAACCCCCTCCACGAGCCGCCTACCTAGCTCGAATGCATGTCACGATCCAAACCGTGCTTAAAGGCTCCACCATGAGCCGACCATCCAAGCGAGCCACAAACCGAGCCACTGCATCACGAGTGAAGCATCATGACCCAAATGGGGCTCACGAACGAGTGCACCCACGACCAGAAGCCAGGGTCACTACCCAAGCAGAAGAGGACCACGACCCGAATGGGGTCACGAGCCGACCACGAGTTACGAATCGGAGCTACGCACGAACCGATGGAGGTTTCGAACCCATATAATGATCATGAACCGAATGGAGACCAAGCAGAGATGATGACCAAAAACCCGAGATGCAAAGGAAGTTCAAATGGGAAGTTATTGTTCAGGATCCAGATGGGAACCAACGAATTAACTTCATGAGTTAGGCTTTGCTGCGGGACTTGTGCAAAAGGGGTTATCGATATCTATAGCTTTAGTTCACCACTGAGAGACGGATTGGTGGCTATGGATCAGCGCAATTAGATCATAAAGACTCCCAAGGGCAAGTGATCGTAGCATGGCTATGGATCAGTGCAATGGGGCCATTAGGACTCCCAAAGGCAAGGTGATCATAGCAAGAGATTAGTGGCTATGGACCAACGCAATGGGGTCATTAAGACCCCAAGGGCAATGTGGTCGTAGCAAAGGATTTGGTGACCAAAGTGGTGGATGTCGTATACTTTACGCACTGAGTGAGAGATGTGAGGATGGTTGTTACGTTTGATGTTTGCTATCACCATGTCATGCACACTCTTGTTTTACACTTTATGTTAGTGTTACCTTAGAGTACCGTACATCCTGTCATGCTAACTCTTTGGTTGCAGGTCCAGGTTCAGGTATGATTATTTATACATGTTATTGTTTTATTTTGCTACTATCGCTCATACCACACTTTTGTCTGACCTAGAGTTTTATGTCTCTTCTTATTACTCTGGATGCTCATAAATGAGCAGACTAGAGACAGGTTAGGTGGTATTCATGAGTGGTTGTCCGGAGACAAGTAAAAGGCTTCCACGTACTATTTACATATATTCTCCCTGTGTTGTTGTTGGGTCACTACTTTGGGCATTAGTAGTGTACCTTTTCTATTTTTATTTAGAGACAGTATTTTGAAGTTGTAATAATGATGGTTTGGATCATAAGCTGTGTATTAGATTCCGCTGTTATGATGGTTTAGTTTTCAGCTTATGCACTGTCTCGCCTGTTTAATGTCAAGTTATGTTGTTATTATATTTTATTCCATCCGCTGTGAGATATACTATAGGATTTTTGGTGATCATAGTTTCAAATCCCTTTTTCTTGACGATCGTTCTGTGCCGGTCGGGCATTGGCATAATGTGTTTTGTAGAAATGTCGGCTAGTGTGGGGTGGGCTGTCACACTTGGTATCCGAGCGAGGTTGCGTAGTTAACCTAGGGAAGACACCAGGGAAAGATAGCATACATAGATGAGTGCGCGTATTTTTGATATTTTGGTTCTAAAAAAAACTATATATATACTATTAGTATATCTAAGGATGAAGTCGCACTGCATTGGTACCACTAAGGAGATGGTTAATCGTTTTCTCTTTACAGATTGAACGATGAGCCGATATACGAGGAGTATAGGTTCAGGGGCCAATGATAGGAACCCTGATATGAGGACGATGTTTGGTACCTTCATGCGAGAGATGCTTAGGGATGTTCAAGGAGCATTTCCTAATGCTGCTAACGGTGGTGGTGCAGTAGTGCAGGCGCCTAGATCTGATTTCGCCAAGCTTAACAAGAATTATACTAGTCTTAATGGGAAGTCATTCCATGGAACGGAATTGGCTACGGATTTTCAAGATTGGCTTGATAGTTGTGAGCACATCTTCGAGGATTTGGGAATCGATGATGCAATGAAAAGGAAGTTAGCATCACGTCAACTGCAAGGACGAGCTATGAATAGGTGGAATGCCATTAAAGCAGCTACTCCTGAGGATCAAGTTACTTGGAATCAGTTTAAAACTCGCTTCAGCAATAAGTTTATCCCAGCTGCTCAGAAATCAGAATTGTTTAGGAAATTTTCGGAGCTCAAGCAGAATGGTAGGGCAGTCTCGGAATATATTGCTGAATTCGATACTTTATCGAAATATGGATTATCTCTTATCGATGCTGCCGAGAAGAAGAACGAGAAGTTCATAACTGGCCTAGATGAGTACTTAGGGGAAAGATTCATAAACCATATCGATGAGACTTTCGAATCTATTATGGGAAAGGCATTGAGATTAGAGAACCTCTACCCTAAGTCAAGTGCCAAGGTTACTATTACATCTGCAGGGGAGCCAAAGCCGCAGGTAAGTGGTGGAGGCAAGAATAATTCGCAGAATATGAGGAAACATAACCAAGCTAAGGATGGTCAGAACAAGAATAAGAAATATGTTGAGTGCCATAGCTATGGAAAGAAGGGCCACTATGCCAAAGATTGTCGAGCAAAGCCAACGGACAGGAAGTGCTTCAATTACGCGAAGTGGGACATCACAAGGACAAATGTCCACAACCCCCTAAAGAGAAGCAGATTGTGAAAGCATATGCTATTAGCGTTGTTCCTTCTTCGTCGAATGCCCAAACTGCGGTGCAAAAGGGAAAGTGCGTCATTATTCAAGGTATGCTTTCTATTTATGATGTTCCTGTTCAAGTATTGTTTGATATCGGGGCTTCCTATTCCTTTAAATATAGCGATCTGGTAGATAGGTTGGGACTGGAACCCAAGATTATCGATAGACTTTTAGTGGTGACAAACCCGAACGGTAGTTCGACTAGCCTTAGTATGATTTGTCGAAATTTGGTCTTATCGAGTCATGGATGTATGTTTTCTTGTGATTGCTTTGTTTTGGGCTTTACTAGGTTTGGCATTATTTTGGGAGTCGATTGGCTCCAAAGGTATGGGGTGGTGGTGAACTGTGAGGGGTCCTCGGTGACCGTTAGGGCAGATGATGGGAGGAGGGTATTGTTTGCTAGCCTACCTAGTGAAGGGGTGATGGCTATTTTTCTAAATTCCCTCGACATCCAATATGATGATTTGTCAGATGTGCCTATTGCTAGCGAGTATCCGGACAGCTTCGGGGAAGTGACCGAACTTCCACCACATCGAGAGATCGAGTTTCGTATTGATGTAGTGAAAGATGCCAAACCTATAGTGATGCCACTTCATCGTATGGCGCCAAGGGAGCAGCGAGAGCTCGAGGTGCAAGTCGGAGATCTTTTGAAGAAGGGATTTATCCGAAGAAGTGTTTCTGAGTGGGGAGCACCAGTTGTATTTGCTACTAAAGCCGATGGTTCTCTTCGTTTATGTGTAGACTACCGCAAATTGAATAAGGTGACAAGGAAGAATAAGTATCCTCTTCCGCGTATAGACGATTTGTTTGATCAGTTGAATGGAGTGAGAGTGTTCTCCCAAATAGATCCCGCGACAGGTTTTCATCAGCTCCGAGCAGCAGCTGAGAGTATTCCTAAAACAGCATTTCGGACGCCGTCTGGATTCTATGAGTGGTTGGTCATGTCATTCGGGTTGACCAATGCGCCTGCATACTTTGTGGATCTTATGAACATGGTTTTCAGAGATCAGTTGAATAAGTTTTTCCTTGTGTTCGTGGACGATATCTTGGTTTACTCGAGGACAGAGGAAGAACACAAGGAACATTTTAGGACAATGATGGAGGTGTTGAGGAAACACCAGTTGAAATCAAAATTTTCTAAGTGTCACTTCTAGAGGAGAGAAGTGAGATTTTTGGGCCATGTTGTCTCAGGGAATGGTATTGTTTTGGATCCTGCGAAGGTGGCTACAGTACAAGATTGGTCTACGCCCAAGCATACAACAGACGTGAGAAGTTTCTTGGGGTTAGCTGGATACTATCATTAGTTTATCCATGACTTCTCCAAGATAGCAGCACCGTTAACTCAGTTGACCAAGAAGAATCAAGCTTTAGTTTGGGACGAAAAGATTGAGAATGCATTTAAGAGCATAAAGGAAAAGTTGACGCATGCACCAGTGTTAGTTATTCCAAAAGGGAATGAAGAGATGACGATATGCACGGATGTCTGTGGTACCGGACTAGGTGTTGTACTGATGCAAGGAGGTAGGGTTGTAGCTTATGCTAGTCGGCCACTGAAACCCCATGAGAAAAGATATCCTACCCATGGTTTGGAATTGCCAGCGATCATGTTCGCATTGAAAATGTGGAGACATTATCTCTAGGGAGAAAGGTTCGAGTTGTTTACTGATCATAAGTCGTTAAAATACCTTTTCTCTCTTAAGGATTTAATTCTTCGTCAGCATAGATGGTTAGAGTTCTTGGATTCATATGACTTCAATATCGCATACACACCCGGGAAGGGCAATGCGGTAGATGATGCACTGAGTAGGAGACATGCCAGTTTGGGGGCTATGTTTCTGGAATGGAAGCAATTAGAATATATCGCGGGATATGACTTTAGGCCTAAGTGTGAACTAGATCCAGAAATATTAGCAAGTTTGATGATCAAACCGACTGTAATTGAGAGGATTGGTTCCGGCCATAGGGACGATCCTAGCCTATAGGAAATCATCTCCAAGGTTGAGATGGGTATCGATGGTAAGGAAATGAACAAGTATGGTCTCGATTGACAGGTATGGCTCCGAAAGAATGGGAGACTAGTTGTACCCAACATTAGTGGATTGAGAGATGAAGTGCTTAAAGAATGTCATCACTCGAAACTGACTACACACCCGGGTGGTAACAAAATGTATCGAGACATGAAGCAGACTTACTATTGGGAAGGGATGAAGAGAGACGTTGGGACGATTATATCCAAGTGCATGAATTGCCAGTTAGTCAAAGCCGAGCAAAAGAAGCCTAGTGATTTGTTACAACTGTTAGAAATATCTAATTGGAAAAGGGAACAAGTCTCAATGGATTTCATTTATGTTTTACCAAGTACTAGATCGGGTCATGATAGTATTTGGGTGATTATGGATCGATTGACCAAAAGTGCAAGGTTTATATCCGTTAAGTCGAACAGAATGGCAGTTAAGTTAGCAGAACTATATATGAAGTGGGTAGTGAGATTTCCTGGAGTAGCCAAAGGTATTGTGAGTGACCGAGATCCATTATTTACTAGTGGGTTTTCGCAGAGCTTGCAAGAGGATTTAGGGTCCGAATTACATCTCAGTACTGCATACCATCCTTAAACCGACGACTAAACAGAGAGGGTGAATCGTATATTGGAGGATCTCTTAAGAGCTTGTATATTGGAATTTGGAGATTCTTGGGATAACCATTTGCATCTAGTTGAGTTGGCATATAATAATAGTTATCAATCCATTATCGGTATGGCTCCATTTGAAGCTTTATATGGAAGACCGTGCAACTCACCATCATGTTGGTTGGAAATCGGTGAGAAATTTGTGCTTGGGCCAGATGTAATAAGAGAAACTTCATATAAGATCAAGGTTATTCCACAACAAATGAAGACTGCCCAAGATAGGCAGAAGAGTTATGCTGATAAGAGACAAAGAGAATTGAAATTCTCCATTGGCGACTTGGTGTTCGTCAAGATTTCTCCGTTAAAACATGTAATTTGTTTTGTCAAGAAAGGTAAGTTGGCACCAAGGTTTGTTGGTCCATTCCCGGTTCTCGAACAAGTTGGGAATTTGGCGTATAAAGTTGGATTGCCTGACAATATGGCGAGAGTTCACGATGTATTTCACGTTTCCCAGTTAAGGAAGTTCGTGCATGACCCCGATAGGACTATTTCACCAGATCAGTTGGATGATATCGAGGTAGAACCCGAGGTGGTTAGGAGTTGCAGTATTGTCGAGAATGATACGAAGCAACTTCGAAGGAAGACGGTGAAACTAGTCAAGGTCCAGTGGGGCGATAATGAGAATGACTGTACTTGGGAAACAGATGAGAACATAATGAAGACGCATCCAGCACTCTTTGCCTGGTAAGATTTTTAATCATGGTATAGTTATTCCTTTGTTAGTAAACCGCGTGCAATGATAGGCTTGTTGTGTTGTTATGTATGTTTGTAAATGGCTGATAGGCATGCAGAACACTTATATATGATTTGGTCAAGGAATTTTAGGGGCGAAATTTCTTAATGGGGGAGAGTGTAACTACCCGCATTCCACGCACCAGGGGATCGTAGAATATTTATTTCATTCACATACAAAGTCGTATGGTCGTGTAATTTTGGGGAACGACTATTAGGGTCATTTCCTATGTTCCCGATTTTTACCAATTTTTAAATGACCATTTTGCCCCTGATGAATCTTGTTTTGCCCATAACTTTTGATTGGTAAGGAGTTTTGACCAGAAACCACTTCCATTGGATTCAGATGATGGTTTACCTTTTCATATAGTGGTTAAATTAATCAAACGGACTTACCGTTTGGGAGATATGGCTGAAATATGGTTTCGAAAGTGAAAAACAACATAATTGGGATTAACCGTGTGATTAGCAGCTAAGCCCATAACCCATTTCAGGACTAGGGTTATGGGAGGACTGACAGGGTTTGGGAAATCAGTTTGCTTGATTTCTCTAGCCGCCATTTACCTTCCTCTAACCCTAGCAATGGCCTCCAACTTCCAAATCACCTTTTAATCGCTTCTAATCCAATATTAAGCTAATCAACATCAAATCAAGACAAATTAACCTCAAATTGGAGGTAGAGCTGCTGTGTTGCATTGGGATTTGAACCAAATCAGCTGAGATTTATTTGTGGCTAAGGTGAGTGATTAGCATGTTTTTCACTAATTAGGGGTAATTAGTGATAATTAGCGAAATTATGACTTAGAAAAATTCGGAAAAATATGTAGAAATTCTTAAATATTATTTTATGCCTCTATTAGAAATTTGGGTTAAATTGGATTAAGTTTGCTAAGCCTATTGCTATATATAGTTAAACATGACTAAGGGAAAAATATGGATTTTGGGTATGTCTGATTCATATTAACATGTTAAATTGTTGTTTTGGTGTTTATGGTTGATTATGTATGTTGTTATTACTGTTTGATATGCTTTGTGGTTGTATAGTAAAGTTAGAATGGTCGAAAATGCCATTGTATGGCGTAAATAGCTTGATGGAAAAGTTGCAGGAAATTGGCCAGACCCTGATCGTGACACTACCTTCACGACCCGACCCAGCCGTGAAACCCCCTCCATGAGCCGTGTTCCCAACTGGAATGCATGTCACGACCCGAACCGTGCTTGAAGGCTCCACCACGAGCCGACCGTCCAAGGAAGCCACGAACCGAGCCAGTGCATTACGAGTGAGGCATCACGACCCGAATGGGGCTCACGAACAAGTGCACCTATGACCAGAAGCCAGGGTCACGACCTGAGTAGAGGAGGACCACGACCCGAATGGGGTCACGAGCCGACCACGAGTCACGAATCGGAGCTACTCACGAACCGATGGAGGACCCGAACCCATATGATGATAACAAACCGAATGGAGACTGAGCCGAGATGATGACCAAAAACTCGAGATGCAAAGTAAGTCCAAATGGGAAGTTATGGCTCAGGATCCAGATGGGAACCAACAAGTTAACCTCATGAGTTGGGTTTTGTTGTGGGACGTGTGCAAAAGGGATTATCGATATCAATAACTTTAGTTCACCACTTAGAGACAGATTAGTGGCTATGGATCAGTGCAATAGGATCATTAAGAATCCCAAGAGAAAGTGATCGTAGCATGGCTATGGATCAGTGCAATGGGGCCATTAGGACTCCAAATGGCAAGGTGATAGTAGCAACGATTAGTGGCTATAGACCAATGTAATGGGATCATTAAGACCCCAAGGGCAAAGTGGTCGTAGCAAAGGATTTGGTGACCAAAGTGGTGAATATCGTATACTTTACGCACTGAGTGAAAGATGTGAGGATGGTTGCTATGTTTGATGTTTGCTATCACCATGTCATGCACACTCGCATTTTACACTTTATGCTAGTGTTACCTTCGAGTACTGTACATCTTGTTGTGCTAACTCTTTGGTTGTAGGTCCAGGTTTAGGTATGATCATTTATACTTGTTATTGTTTTGTTTTACTGCTATCGCTCATACCAGACTTTTGTCTGACCCAGAGTTTATGTCTCTTCTTATTACTTTGAGTGCTCTAAATGAGCAGACTAGAGACAGGTTAGGTGGTATGCACAAGTAGCTATCCGGAGACGAGCATGAGGCTTCCACGTACTATTTATATATATTCTACTTGTGTTGTTGTTGGTCACTACTTTGGGCATTAGTAGTGTACCTTTTCTATTTTGCTTTAGAGACAGTATTTTGAAGTTGTAATAATGATGGTTTGGATCACAAGTTGTATTTTGGATTCCGCTGCTATGATGGTTTAGTTTTCAGCTTATGCATTGTCTCGCCTGTTTTATGTCAAGTTATGTTGTTATTATATTTTATTCCATGGTTGTGAGATATACTACAGGTTCTTCGGTGATTCATAGTTTCAAATCCCTTTTTCTTGACGACCGTCCCGTGCTGGTCGGGCATTGGCACAACGCGTTTCGTAGAAATGTCGGCTGGTGTGGGGCGGGCTGTCACAGTCTATCTCCTATGTATCATTGTACTCATTATTTTCCATAATGAGAAGTGGATGGTCCACTCTAAAAATCGATTAGTCTTGCCAAAAAAATGCAAGTAGTAATTAATAATCAGCAATTATTATTCGGTTATAATTAACAAGTAATAGTTAACTATTGATTACAGATTATTAATAAATAAAAACAAATATTTAATGATTAGTAATTACCATTAAGTACATTGATCAAATAATTAATAACTAAGACAAATATCCAATAATTAACAATAATAATTAATTGATATTAAAAATTAACAAGTAACATTTGTTATTTTCTTTTCAGGTTTGTTGGATTTGGATTTACCCTAAATGGGGGTGAATAGGGTTTATCGGAGTTTTACGTGATATTAAAATTCACAGCATATATTCCAGCAGAGAAAATAAATACAAAAATAAAATGACTTTGATTTTGCCCAGCTTCGGCAAACCTTGTCTATTACTGCATCTCTGAGATTTTTCACTAGAATTAAAACAATCTCTACGCTTACAAAATCCTTGTAAACTCACGATACCTATTACCAACTGTTCTAATACTACGCTCAAAACCATGCACTGATCTTTTACCCCAAGATCAGATTTTTCTCGCATTACAAACTCGTTACTCATAAACCTTAGTTATAAATCCTATAACTTGGAACCCCTAGTTTTTACGGAAAAACTAGAAAATAGATTGAATCGATTTACAACAAATAAAAACAACTCAAAATAAAAAAAAACAAATTAAAAAAACCTTTCAATAAAATAAGAATGGCAGGTCCCTATCCTTCCTCACTTAAACATGTTGGTTCCTCTTCATTTTGATGGCGGCCGATCCAAATAAAATTAGGGTTTTTGATTAATCCCCAGATCACGACGTGTAAATTCTGGAGAGTTTTCTCTGATTTGCATCTAATTCTTGTTGCTCTACTTGTCCTTCGATTTGGGCTGCTTGCGATCAAAATTAATGTAAGTTCTCTGATTTGATTTTCCTTTTAGCTCTCGACTTTGTTGTAACACACCGTATTTTCTATAAACGTTAATGTAACAAATCAAAGTATACTTAATTTTTAAGAGAAGAACTAAGGGAAACGGGTTATGTCATTGCGTTCGTCTCAGAATTCTGCTTGAGATAGAGTCCGAGTTTGCGTGAATCGGACTTCGTATGAAGAAGTTATGGCCTTTGGAAGTTTCAGCTCAAATTTAAAAACAGCTCGAAACCGAATTCAAAATTCAAAACAGAACCCAAAAGCGGGCTAGGTGGGAAATTTCCCGCCCAGGACCCAGGTCAACCAGGGGGTCGAGCTCCACCCTATAGGTCGACCTGAGGGTCGACCTTGGTACCCAGGATGACCAGGGGGTCGACCTGGGGGTCAACATAGGGGTCGACCTACCCTGGTTCGGCCAGACCAGATCTGCAACAAATTTTTCACTTGTGTTGTGTCATTAGGGCTACGTGGTAACTCCTGATTGGTCCGATGATGATTTTTGATGTGTTGGACGGACCTGGTGGCTTCTATGATGATCTAAGGGCTCTAAAACACTCTCTACACCTATAAAAGAAGGCCTAGACCTAAGGTTTCTCCACATAAAATCTTTTAGGCGTCTACCTGCTGTTTTTCTCTAGCCTCCACCATTAAAATAAATCTTATTTTCCATTAAAACAAGTTATAGTTCTTCTTCAAATTGGAGATTCAAATCAAGTTAAAGCTTCAAGAAGGAAATCGAAGGCTAATTCAACGGCTTCGAGCAACGTCACGCGAATCATAGCAAATCACCATAATGATATCTTATTATCCTTTTCTAAACCGATCACTGTAAGTTCGGTTATTCCTTAGATATGAACGTGTAATTGGAATTGTGAATTAAATGAATCAAAATATAGAACTATACCAATTTGCAATTGATTCGTGCTTATGTCAAATCGAAAGTTATCCATGCCTTTGGATCTGATTTATGACTATGACTATGAGAATTTTGCCTAAGACTATGACTATGAGACTTTTGCCTAAGACTATGACTATGAGGCTTTTGCCTAAGACTATGACTATGAAACTGTTGCCTATGAAGCTATTGCCTATGACTATGACTATGAGACCTTTGTCTAAGACTATGGCCATGAACTGTCGCCTATGAAATTATTGCCTAAGACTATGAATCATAACCATGGCATTGGTTAAGAAATTATTGTGATTAGTCGCCCATGACTATTGTGGTTAATTGCCTATGACTATTGTAGTTAGTTTCTTATGACTATTCCCATTGTTACAATTAACCGATCATGTTTTACCTTGAACTGGCATTATGTTGGACCAAATCACCTATGCATATTCCCTTGATTATGTGGATCCTATATTTAGTGTGTAACTTGGCTAGTTTATTCCTATTCACTATTATGTACATCGAACCTGTTGGAGCCATTATTTTTGCATGCCTAATCTTTTATATTAATTCTTGTGCTTATCCCCTATTCCTTTTGATTAGTGGCATTTCATGAGTACATAGAAAATATGTGAAATCATGTTATACGTACGATTATGATACGGGGATTGGGCGTAGCTTAATCAAGCTAATTTGGCATAATAAATATGTTGGCATAATCTAAATTTGCTATAATAGTGAATGATTTACATGCATATTAGACTTGGGCATAAATTGATAAATTTAATTAGCCGCAAAGTGTGTAATTGGCGTGTAAACCAAGTTTTGGGCATAAACGGTAAACTAGAATATTAAATCTAGTTTTGACATGAACCGTAAATTGGGATATTAATATAGATTGGGCATGAATTGTAAAAGGGGAATATTAAATCTAAATTGGTATAAACTGCAAGTTGGGCTGATTGATAGGTAAATCAAGTTTGGCATAGAATATAAGTATGTTAATTTGCATGACAGTTGAATATGATCTAGGCTAAATTGGTTTACGAATTTTTTTTACATAAATATGTAAATTTAGTAAAAGACGAATATGCCTAACCCGAGGTTAGACTGAGTTGTGGTGTAAAACTGCCCGGAACCGACCGGCACATCCAGTGACCACAACAATATCTGTCTAATGTGGGTGGTTATTGCATCAAGCCTAGAAAGACCCGAGGTTAGACTGAGTTGTGGTGTAAACCTTCCCGGAACCGACCGACACACCCAGTAACCACAACAATATCTGTCTAATGTGAGTGGTTGGTGCTTTAATTAATTAATTAAGGCTCGTAAATAAATCAAGCTAGAATTGGTGAGGTTAAGTAATTAGGGAAACACTTAATCGTAATAACATGATAACTAGGCAAGTGGGTGAGGTTAAGTAAATTTAGAACACTTAACCGTAATAACATGTTAACTAGGCAAGTGGGTGAGGTTAAGTAAAATTAGAACACTTAACCGTTACAACATGTTCATTAGACAAGTGGGTGAGGTTAAGTAAATTTAGAACACTTAACTGTTGTACTATGTTAATTAAGCAGATGATAGGTTTAAGTTAACTAAGGTAACATTTAACCAAAATATATAATGACATGTGGTGGGTTAAGTAATAAAAGAGGAAAACGCTTAACCAATTATATAACATGATGTATGGGAAGGGTTAAGTTAACATGAGAACAACACTTAACCAATATAACATGATTTGAGGTAGGGTCAAGTCAACACCAGAAGGAAACACTTAACCAACATAACGGGTGGATGGGTTAAGTTAACTTGAATTGATTAATGACACTTGACCAATATAACTTGATGAGCGAATGGTGTTAAGTTAAATGGGAAATACTTAACCAATATAACCTGATGAATGAAGAAGGTTAAGTTAATAAATCACACTTAACCAATATAACCTGATGAATGAAGAAGGTTAAGTTAATAAATCACACTTAACCAATCCAACATGATAAGCAAGAGTGGTTAAGTTAATAAGAACCACTTAACCAACACGACTTGACGAGTAGGAAGTTAAGTACACGTCGGGTAGGTGGGTAATATTAGTAAATATAGGCCCACAAAAACCTGACTATTAAATAAACAAGCTTGAATCCTTGGGAAGGTTAAGTGCATGTCGGGTTGGTGGGTAATATTAGTAAATATAGGCCCACAAAACTTAACCATTATACGTACATGCTTGGATAGATGGGAGGGTTAAGTACATCTCATAAGTGGGTAATATTAGTACATATAGGCCAACAAACTTAACCGTTAAGAAAACATGCTAGAATCGGTGGGAGGGTTAAGTACATCACGTATAGGCGCGTAATATTTGTATATATATGCCCGCAAACTTAACCAGCAGGAAACCCTAGTAACAGGAACCCGTTTCAGCAGTAAACCACATAGATGTATCATGGTACCCTGAAACTAGGCAGGGTGGGGCACGATTACTGGGCTGATTATAAGCGGTCAAAAAATAGTGGCAGAGGGTACGTCAGTGTAGGTTCCGATGGTTTATGGGCGTGCACGTACTCCGGAGTGAAAAAAACAGGCACTGGGTACCAGTAGTTATACACTTTGCATCTTAAATCGTGTCGGGTCGCTATCATAAGGCTTGATACATCTTATGGTGGGACCAGCATAGAGTATCTACACGCAAGAGAGGGCCGACTGACACAGACACATGGAAAATTAATACAAGTAGGTAGCATAATCCCTAGTTGGACCTAGGTCGCGTAAACCCTGAATCCGAGAAGCGTTCAATAGGTAGCATAAACCCCAGTGGCCCTGGGTAGCGTAAACCCTGGTTGAATCTAGGAAGAGGTCGATAGTAAACCCTAGATTAGATCTAGGTAATAAATGGAATCCCCATAATAGATGTACACCTGAAGGCAATCGCAAATATGGGGAGTGGGATCACGTTATCATATAATCATAGATTACTAGTTTGGACACTAGTAAGTAGTGCAGAAATATAGAAATCAGTATAACAGGGTAGTTGCGAAGCAGAGAAGGAGTAGAAGCGCATTCAGTTTATCAGTACATTCAGTTTATCGGTACATTCAGTTTATCTTGCCATATCCCATGCTTACCCCATGTTATCTTGTTACTATGGTTTAGTGTTATATTTAGTTTATTCATGTCATGACCCTTTTCCTCGTTTAGATACTAAGAATCACTGGACTTACTAGACTTTATGTCTGGCCTAGTTTGCTTTCGCCTCTTTCCTTCCGTTCCCCCCCCCCCCCCAGGTAGTCAGGGAGGTAAAAGCTCAGCTCATTTTGGGGCCGTTACTCTTTCCGAGCTTGAAGATTCTTTGGCGCATTACCTCGCATCTCCATTTTCTACTGCTATGGCTGGCTCATGCTTTATTTGGGGAAATCATTTTATGCTTCTTTATTTTTGTAAACAAGACAGGATACTTTGGTATTGTAAACCAATCTTTGTACAAGCTGTTTATCAATGAAATAAAGTTTTATTTATTTGCTTGCCGCTGCTTTAATTGTTTGTCTTGTAATTTATCTGCATCTTTTACCTATAATGCTCTACCGAAATTAAGGCATTCCCTTTGTGAGTGACTTTAACGGAGGTGGGGTGTTTCACTTGGTATCAGAGCTGAAGGTTACCGGATCAGATAAAAGATTTGAAAAATTATTTTCAAAACGGTTTTAAAAGAAGCATTTTCAAAAGAAAAGTTTTGTTTTAAAGGCATATTCCCCAAAGCCGTATGCACTATCTTTTGATCCTCTGTTTGATTACTTGTTTCCTTCTTTCTTGAGTCTCTGGGGCTCCTGGCTTTCTAGGAGGTAACCTCATCGCGACATGGTTCCGTAGGCTCGACAAGACTACGACACTTGTCAAATGGAAAACAAGTTCCCAACTTCCATCTGTAGCCGTAGCAGTTTCACCTGCGGCTAATTTTCTTTCGAGCTTTGTAGGATTCTTCGTGCGATGGAAGCAGCTTTCGAGAGACATGTCAACAAGTTACACAAGAATGGCAAAGTTGAGAATGAGAGGTTCTCACTATGGGGCATAACACAAGGATGAAGAATAGGGGACAGGATTTTCCAGAAGGCGAGTGCATGCTCTCACCGCCAGCACACCTGAGAGAGAGAGAGAGAGGCAGTAAGATTTTGGTTGAAAGAGTTTTTCCTTTTTTATCCTGTTAGTACTCCTTCCGGTTTTAGCGCTTCACATCCGTATATATATCTGCTTCCATAGTTGAGTCTCTGCACCCTAGATATTGTGTAGTAGAGGATCCCATTATAGTCTCAAATCCAATTGCTGGTTCGACACATTTATCTTTGACTTATGAGGATTTGAGAATAGCTATATTTATGCTTATGTTTTTGGGCTATGGGTTGATTCTAGGCATTGATTGGTTAGCTAGTAATTATGAAACAAGGGTAGTTAGACTTTCGACTTACCTCGAGAATACCCTTGAGATTTCGTACGATCCTAAGGGATCAGTTTGTCTTAGCTACCTAGAATCACTTTACTTATCTATCGACGATTTCCGATCCGTTGGGATAGTCCATGAGTACAAAAGATGTTTTGACTATGGTAGGGGTTTTCCCCCTAAAAACTCCAGACAGACTTCTGCATGTATCTAGATGACACTGCAAAGCCAGTTATGCGATCAACGATAATTCTGGAGCAAGATTGGCGAGGATAGCCAGAGTCGGTAAAGTGCCCATTTGTTTGGTTGTTTTGTTAGTATCATCTCGCATAGATCATCCAAATTCGAAGGAGGTATCCCTTGGGTGCTTGTCTGATATTGGTTTAGGCCTTTGGGACTTGCACTTGAGGGATGTCGAGTTCGACTAGGATGGTTTGCGTGACAAATAAATGGTTGGGGCTGGCACCCTAAGTTAACTGATCTTAAGAGAGGTAATAAGCACATAGTAACCATTAGCTTTAAACCCTCAGATTTGCAGCATGATGGATAAGCTAAGTAGAGGAGAGACCGCTAATCATCTTAGGTATATACACTTGGTATCATGATTAACATATGTTTTTCTCGGGAGGATAGTTCGACTACATTGGATACCCTCTAGCATAGTAAGTGAGCGAGTTCCTATCTTTACTAGTGGGTTTTGGAAATGGAGGCCAACAAGCTTCGCGATCGTGAAGTTAAATTAGTTAAGGTACAGTGGAGTGAAGCTCAAGAAGATGCGACTTAAAAGACTGAAGACCAGATACGCGCATCATACCCTCTTTCTTGAGGGTATATCCCTGATCTCTTTTGCTAGGAATTTTAGGCATTCTTGTTTCCATCTTTTTAAGTATACCCTCTAGGTCCAATCTTTGATCCTTAGGTAGGAACCCATTTGGATGTAAACGTGTAATTGGAACATGTTATGATTGATGGTTGCAAGTGGTTGCTCGTGGATGCATATACACACATTAGGCACTAGATCGGCTCAGTCACTTTCATGTTTGCATATGCATATATGTATTTGTATATGGATTAAAACTTGATGTGATATCATATGGATGTTGCATATGGATGAATGAATATGCACGCATATAGTACTTACATGACTAGGGATAATTGCATACATGATGGACTCCTGGCACTGAAATAATTCGCATTAAGGAGGTCAACTGAATCAGTAGACCGCCTGATTTTACATTAGATAAGGACATGTACACACACTATGCATAGAATCATGAAAGCATTAGAAATCCTTTTAGGGATAGTGGATGCCTGTGATTGAATGGTTGAGTAGATAGATGCTGGATGCTAGGATACATTCTTCTTAACTTGAAGATTTCGGGGACGAAATCCTTTATGGAGGGGAGAATGTAACACCCCATATTTTCTGTAAATGTTAATGTAACAAATCAAAGTATACTTAAATTTTAATAGAAGAAATAAGAGAAATGGGTTATGCCATTGCGTTCGTCTCGGAATTCTGCTTGAGATAGAGTCTGAGTTTGCGTGAATCGGACTTCGTATGAAGAAGTTATGGCCTTCGGAAGTTTCAGCTCAAATTTAAAAATAGCTCGAAACTGAATTCAAAATTCAAAACAGAACCCAGAAGCGGGCTGGGCGGGAAATTTCCCGCCCAGGACCCAGGTCGACCAGGGGGTCGACCTCCCCCCTATAGGTCGACCTGGGGGTCTACTTGGGGGTCGACCAGGAGGTCGACCTGGGGGTCAACCTAGGGGTCGACCTACCCTGGTTCGACCAGACCAGATCTGCAATGAATTTTTGACTTGTGTTGTTTCATTAGGCTATGTGGTAACTCTTGATTGGTCTGATGACGATTTTTGATGTGTTGGACGGACCTGGTGGCTTCTATGATTTTAAGGGCTCTAAAACACTCTCTACACCTATAAAAGAATGCCTAGACCTAAGGTTTTTCCACATAAATTCTTTTAGGCGTCTACATGCTGTTTCTCTCTAGCCTCCACCATTAAAATAAATCTTATTCTCCATTAAAACAAGTTATAGTTCTTCTTCAAATTGGAGATTCAAGTCAAGTTAAAGCTTCAAGAAGTAAATCGAAGGCTAATTCAACGGCTTCGAGCAATGTCAGGCGAATCATAGCAAATCACCATAATGCTATCTTATTATCCTTTTCTAAACCGATCACTGTAAGTTCGGTTATTCCTTAGATTTGAACGTGTAATTGGAATTGTGAATGTAATGAATCAAAATATAGAACTATACCAATTTGCAAGTTAATTATCTTTGATTCGTGCTTATGTCAAATCGAAAGTTATCTATGTTTTTGGATCTGATTTATGACTATGAGACTTTTGCCTAAGACTATGACTATGAGACTTTTGCCTAAGACTATGACTATAAGGCTTTTGCCTAAGACTATGACTATGAAACTATTGCCTATGAAGCTATTGCCGATGACTATGACTATGACTATGAGACCTTTGTCTAAGACTATGGCCATGAACTGTCGCCTATGAAATTATTGCCTACGACTATGAATCATAATATGGCATTGGTTAAGAAATTATTGTGATTAGTCGTCCATGACTATTGTGGTTAATTTCCTATGACTATTGTAGTTAGTTGCTTATGACTATTCCCATTGTTACAATTAACCGATCATGTTGTACCTTGAACTGGCATTATGTTAGACCAAATCACCTATGCCTATTCTCTTGATTATTTGGATCTCATATTTAGTGTGTAACTTGGCTAGTTTATTCCTATTCACTATTATGTACATCGAACCCGTTTGAGCTATTATTTTCGCATGCCTAATCTTTTATATCAATTCTTGTGCTTATCCCCCTATTCCTTTTGATTAGTTCCATTTCATGAGTACATAGAAAATTTGTGAAATCATGTTATACGTACGATTATGATACGGGGATTGGGCGTAGCTTAATCAAGTTAATTTGGCATAATAAATATGTTGGTATAATCTAAATTTGCTATAATAGTGATTGATTTACACGCATATTAGATTTGGGCATAAATTGATAAATTTAATTGGCCGCAAATTGTGTAATTGGCGTGTAAACAAAGTTTTAGGCATAAACGGTAAACTAGAATATTAAATCTAGTTTTGACATGAACCGTAAATTGGAATATTAATCTAGATTGGGCATGAATTGTAAAAGGGGAATATTAAATCTAAATTGGTATAAACTGCAAGTTGGGCTGATTGATAGGTAAATCAAGTTTGGCATAGAATATAAGTATGTTAATTTGCACGACAGTTGAATATGATCTAGGCTAAACTGGTTTACAGAAAAATTTACATAAATAGTAAATATGTAAATTTAGTAAAAGGCGAATATGCCTAACCCGAGGTTAGACTGAGTTGTGGTGTAAAACTGCCCAGAACCGACCGGCACATCCAGTGACCATAACAAAACCTGTCTAATGTGGGTGGTTAGTGCATCAAGCCCAAAAAGACCCGAGGTTAGACTGAGTTGTGGTGTAACCCTGCTCGGAACCGACTGGCACATCCAGTAACCACAACAATATCTGTCTAATGCGGGTTGTTGGTGCTTTAATTCAGTAATTAAGGCTCATGAATAAATCAGGCTAGAAATGGCGAGGTTAAGTAATTAGGGAAACACTTAACCGTAATGACATGATAACTAGGCAAGTGGGTGAGGTTAAGTAAATTTAGAACACTTAACCGTAAGAACATGTTAACTAGGCAAGTGGGTGAGGTTAAGTAAAATTAGAACACTTAATCGTTACAACATGTTAATTAGACAAGTGGGTAAGGTTAAGAAAATTTAGAACACTTAACCGTTGTAACATGTTAATTAAGCAGATGATAGGGTTAAGTTAACTAAGGTAACACTTAACCAAAATATATAATGACATGTGGTGGGGTTAAGTAATACAAGAGGAAAACACTTAACCAATTATATAACATGTTGTATGGGAAGGGTTTAGCTAACACGAGAACAACAATTAACCAATATAACATGATTTGAGGTAGGGTCAAGTCAACACCAGAAGGAAACACTTAACCAACATGACGGGTGGATGGGTTAAGTTAACTTGAATTGATTTATGACACTTGACCAATATAACTTGATGAGCGAATGGGGTTAAATTTAATTGGAAATACTTAACCAATATAACATGATGAATGAAGAGGGTTAAGTTAATAAATCACACTTAACCAATCCAACATGATAAGCAAGAGAGGTTAAGTTAATAAGAACCACTTAACCAACACGACTTGACGAGTAGGAGGTTAAGTACACGTCGGGTAGGTGGTAATATTAGTAAATATAGGCCCACAAAAACTTAACCATTAAATAAACATGCTTGAATCCGTGGGAAGGTTAAGTGCACGTCAGGTTGGTGGGTAATATTAGTAAATATAGGCCCACAAAACTTAACCATTATATAAACAATCTTGGATCGATGGGAGGGTTAAGTACATCTCGTAGATGGGTAATATTAGTACATATAGGCCCACAAACTTAATCGTTAAGAAAACATGCTAGAATCGGTGGGAGGTTAAGTACATCTTGTATAGGTGGGTAATATTTGTATATATATATAGGCCCACAAACTTAACCAGCAGGAAACCCTAGTAACGGGGACCCGTTTCAGCAGTTACCACATAGATGTATCATGGTACCCTGAAACTAGGCAGGGTGGGGCACGATTACTGGGCTGATTATAAGCGGTCAAAAATAGCGGCAGGGGGTACGTCAGTGTAGGTTCTGACGGTTTACGGGAGTGAACGTACTCCAGAGTGGAAAAAAAATAGGCACTGGGTACCAGTAGTTATACACTATGCATCTTGAATCGTATCGGGTCGCTATCATAAGGCTTGATACACCTTATGGTGGGGCCAGCACAGAGTATCTACATGCAAGAGAGGGCCGACTGACACAGACACATGGAAAATTAATACAAGTAGGTAGCATAATCCCTAGTTGGACCTAGGTCGCGTAGACCCTGAATCCAAGAAGCGTTCAATAGGTAGCACAAACCCCAGTGGCCCTGGGTAGCGTAAACCCTGGTTGAATCTAGGAAGCACTAGATAGTAAACCCTAGATTAGATCTAGGTAACAAATGGAATCCCCATAATAGATGTACACCTGAAGGCAATCGCAAATACGGGGATTGGGATCACGTTATCATATGATCATAGATTACTAGTTTGGATACTAGTAGGTAGTGCGGAGATATAGAAATCAGTATAACAGGGTAGTTGCGAAGTGGAGAAGGAGTAGAAGCGCATTCAGTTTATCAGTACATTCAGTTTATCGGTACATTCAGTTTATCTTGCCATATCCCATGCTTACCCCATGTTATCTTGAAACTATGGTTTAGTCTTATATTTAGTTTATTCATGTCATGACCCTTTTCCTCATTTAAATACTAAGAATCACTGGACTTACCAGACTTTATGTCTGTCCTAGTTTTCTTTTGCCTCTTTCCTTCCGTTCCCCCCTAGGTAGTCAGGGAGGGAAAAGCTCAGCTCATTTTGGGGCCGTTACTCTTTCCAAGCTTGAAGATTCTTTGGCGCATTGCCTCACATCTCCATTTTCTACTGCTATGGCTGGCTCATGCTTTATTTGGGGAAATCATTTTATGCTTCTTTATTTATGTAAACAAGACAGGATACTTTGGTATTGTAAAACAATCTTTGTACAAGCTGTTTATCAATGAAATAAACTTTTGTTTATTTGCTTTCCGCTGCTTTAATTGTCTGTCTTGTAATTTATCTGCATCTTTTACCTATAATGCTCCACCGAAAGTAAGGCATTCCCTTTGCGAGTGGCCTTAACAGAGGTGGGGTGTTTCATTTGTGTTGCTTGATTTTTAATAAAAAAGGCTGTGATGAATTGGTGTTAATATATAGGTAATTCAAACCTATAATCTCTTTGATTTCACTTGGTGGCCTTGGACTGATTGTTGCATGATTTACGTGACTTTTTTATAATTTAAATCGGCCGCGAATGAAATGTTGATTTCATGAAATTCTTTACATGACTTTCTTTCCTAAAATATGAACTGTGATTTTGCCTTGTTATGAATCACTGGTTGAAATTTGGAAAGAAATCAATTTTTTTTTCTTGCCTAAAATTATTTGTGTATTTCTTCGTATGCTCTGATTGAAAATGTTGTGAATGTGTAATTGAATTTCTAGAAACACACGAATGATATTCTTGACTACTTGATTTTATGGAGAGATTTCATACACTTGTATTTGTTCTTGCCAAAGATAATTGTTTGATATTTCAAGAAAAAATTGATTTCCTGAAAAGATTCGATTTAAAATTTTCTGCCCTAAATTGTTTGCCTTGCCATGAATTTTGCATGATTAAAAGCTTTCCAAAAAAAACTTGCCAATTTATCATTTGCCAAAAATGAAAATTAAAATCCTTTTTCCATTTTTCTTGCATGCCAGATTATTGCTTCCCTTTTATAGTCGACATTCAATTGAAAAACAAGTCTTCATGCATTATTATTGACTTGATCTCTTTGAGATAACTCAGGTTGATCTTCTTGCCTAGTCTTGATCTATTTTTACAGGCCTGAATTGTTTACTTGTGGCTTAGCACGTGAAATTTTACTCAGGCTTGTCAAACATCATGACAACATACACATGTATATGTATATATATATACACACACACACACACACATGTGTGTGTGTAAATATGTATATCATGTTTTTATGCCTTGTACACTGACCTGTGCACATGTATTTGTTAAGCCACTGAGTTTGACCATGTGTAACGTCCCGCCTTTATAACCACTTCAAATTGGTAATTAAGCCAACTTAAAATGTTGAAACCAACGGACCATTATTTAGCTTATAGAGTTTAAAAGCATATTCAACACAGAACACAGAATAATAATAACACGAGATTGAATAACAATTAAATTTGTATATATAATCAAAAAAAATGATACAAGAATTTTCTACAGCGGAATTGAAACAAATTTAAATACAAGAAATTATTTGTTATTTTTAAAATATTTAGTGCGCCATCTTTGGAATTCACCTTCTTTGCCAATCTTCGAGTCCTTAGCTGCAATGTTTAAATTTGTACTGCTCAGGTCTGGCCCAAGCGTTCCATGCAAAAACATAAAAAACTCGAGTCAAGATTAATCATAATTGAAGTAAATTAACTTCAGTATAAACTGAAGTATAATAGTTAATCCTATCTTCCAAAATATACAAAAAAACAAAGGTTGCATAGTATCTGTCCATATCAGTTTTATATCAGTGCTTAAATCAAGAATAGTATCTGCACTTATTAATTTTAGTTCCAAGGACAAGCGGTTATGGAAATATGCGCGTACACACTTGTACAAGTACATGTGTGTACTGGCTCAACATTCCACAAACAAAAACACACAAATACAAGCATACATAACAAGAGCAACACACACACATACATATATATAGGTGGCATAGCACAACATGGATAACAGGCGTATAAACTTAAGAATAGGTGTATAGTAATGCTATGCAAAGGTCGGCTTAAATTCAAGAAGCAGAATATACACAAAGATGCAACAGTGGTCGAATTATAAAAACAACCATGTAAGCCAGTAAGTTATCATAAAACAGGATACATCTGTGCCAAAAGCAGCAGCTCATGATTTTTGTATTAACAAGATCAGTCCCATATAAAATGTTCACCATTTACTACAAAGAAGTTATCATTTTTAGACATGTGTTGAGTGCCAAAACTTTGGATCAGAAAAACATATGTAAGCAAAATACAATTAAAACAAATATGGATCATTTAAAAAACAAAAGTTCGTATATGCATGCTACTTTCAGTAAATGTAATCAAAGAGGGATGAGTCCCAACCCACTAAGTTTCGGTTTTCATTCTTATTCAAAGTCACAAACTACAATTCCAAAAGGCTAAATTTCCGGTCATGGCATGATAAACATAGCTAGTCACATATTCAAGGACTATATATATGAATTTTCCCGAATACACGCATATACTAGGCATGACAACTACATGCAGTTATTCCCCATTTATATTATAGTTGTGGCAATATGCTCGAAAATTCCAGGAACACACATAAAGATGTTTCATATTATAATTGTTTTTTCTCAAATGTGAATTGAACGTGGAACATCAAGATTGGTTGAGTCTCTAGGCAACTAACACATCCTATTCTTATCTGAATACATTAAAAATAAATTTGGCAAAGTGCTTGTATTCCATGAAGACAACTATTTTTTTCTATATTTTTTATCTCTTCTTGTGATACAAGATCATTATTTCAAATGGATATTGGATATAAACATATATACGTGGTTCATGCATATATACGGTCTAATCTGCATTCAAACAAGTTCTCAGTTTGAAATCAAGATGAGGAATCAAGGGCAAAGGCAATACAGGATAATATATTCAAGTTACTAGTGTATACATATTTCATTTACAAAAACTTATTCGTGCATCCATTTCTATCAGGGAAGCAAGTTGTAGTATTTTCTTTTACCAGAAAATGCAAGATATAGTATCTGTTCTAAATGAGTGGCAGTATATGTTCTTAACAATAATAAAGTTGAAAATAGAGGAATTGTTTGCTTAGAACAGAACGATGGGTTCAACAAATAGAAATCTCAAATATGAGGACAGGAAAGCATTTTTACCCTCATTTTCGAACAAGCAAGGGGCAGGCAAATGGATTCCCTTTCGAAGTTATGGTCACATTCAAGACCATGACAACATTTTGAGTTTACAGACTGATAAACAAAATGAGTGAACTATAGAAAGGCCAACACATTTACACAGGGTGCTTTAGTCACAGTATCGAGTCCAGAATATGCAACTCTATACATACACACACATACGAATGTATGTATATATATGTGTGTGTATATATATTAGAGCGTGTGATTTGCACAAACAACAGCAGGTCATTAGTTCAATGACGAGCCAACGCAGAACAAGTATACTGGGTTCCGATACAAAGCAAACAAATCCCATATACGAACAGACAACCCTAAGTGCCGGTGTTACAAACAAAAACATGGTGTCATAAACCAACAAATCTCGATGTCGCAAGCTGTTTCAAACTAAGAATTTTAAGTAGACTAGTCTGCAAACACAACATCAATTTGACGCACGGTTATGCAAATCAAATACATCATCAGATACTATAATTTCAATTCCAAAGGAAGTCAAAAAAACTTGAATCATAGTCAATCGTGAGTGAATTAACACTCACCTTGAAGGGAAAGGCGATGACTTTAACGTGGGTCTTGGGACTAATGGCGATTTTTGGCTATAGTGACTGCTTGGGTTCAAGTTGCGTCGAATGATGGAGATCTGAAGGCTCAAGCATGATGAAAAAAAGAGGAGGTGACACGACATTAAAAATCGGTGTAGGCGAACGGAGAGGCGGCGGCGTAGGTCTGCCTGGCTAATCGAAGGGGATATAGGTCGCCGGAGTTGACTGAGCTATACTTGTCGGCCGTTTGTTACTCCAAAACAAAGTGATGGAGCGTACAACAGCTTTAGCCATTAAATTGATTTTTGAAGAAAATCAATTTAGGGAAGAATTGATTTGGGTCAAGAAATTTGGGGACAATGGCTTGATTTTTATCTAAAGAAATGGAAAAAAAGAAATGGTTTATTTTTGTTGAAAATATTTGGGGAGAATGCGTGATTTTATAGAGGAAAGGTTGGGGATAAGAATAGCGTCAATCAATAGGGTTTTAGGGGCCTGCATTTTAAAGACGATAGGTCGACCGAGTTTTATTCCGTGTAGGTTATATTTGTTTATAAATTAACAATTAAATCTTACTGTGAACCACCGTGTAATTGCGTAATATTCTAAATCTGTACCGTAAACACGGTCTCCAAATATGACAAAATTTATATGTACCCCTTCGTTTCAATGTTCTGAATTCAATAAAATTAATTTAATTGCAATCCGACTCCATTTATGTATAATGATCTTGTTGATGGGCCTTTCAGACTGCCCATCAAGGCATAGCAGCGCGGTAGATCCGTATAAAAAGTCTTCGAAGTAAATGGGGAAAGCCCATTCTCCTAGGCCACTTTGTCCGTAGAGTGCGGCCCGTAAGGAGCTTGAGATGACCAAGCCTGATCAGTTGTGATTCATTCATTTAAAGTTCAAAAAGCTAGCCTAAAGAATAGTTCGTTGGAAGATCTTTTCAGTTCAAATCACCCAAAGCAGTCGGATCGCAGGCCGCCTCATACCAGATATTTGGGAAAGAGCACCGATTCTTCAGCAGATACTGAATCATTCAGCCATAACTATTCTTTTGGATCCAGTGACACGTGTAGATAACGGCTAAGTGTTGTATCATCTATAAATACCTGTGTTTCAATTCATAAAAAGGGATGGTCATTGTAATTAAAATAGTAATAATATATAAAGTGGACGTAAGCACTGTCTTCGCCGAACCACTATAAAAACTCTATGTGTGATCTTTTCAATTCCGGCGCATTGTTTATTGTTATTAATCTTCACTTATTCTCTACAAAGTTCTTCTCTCTGCGTGTTGAACCAGTTTTTGGTATCAACATTTTGGTGCTTTCACTGAGAACAGATTTTCCCATGTCAATCCAGATTTTCGCTCTACTTTTGGATCACCAAGTCCAAGACGGAAATCTCGTTTTTGTTGTTGCATTGATTTAGCAATGGCTGGAAAAATAGTTCGCAATACCGGAAAGAATCCACAAGTTGGAACATCGACGGAGGCAGCTGGCAGGACGGCTGACCCTGAAGCTACTACGAATCAGCCTACATTACCCCCTGGAAGGGATATAGGTCCATCTTTTGCTTTCGCCACTCGAGACAAATTCATGGCTATAGTAAATCGGCTTAGGGAAACCATAGATGCCCTAAGGGCCCACTCTCAAGAGAATGTCGCTATGCATGAAGACATGACTCGCATCACGAGGCAATGGGAGGAATTCAGGAATCAAGCTCAGGATGCTCGGGGTCATCATCTCCCTTCCCCTCAGCTGGATCGAGTGTCGGGAAGCTTATCTTCATCGGAAGAAGGCAGAGACCCATGTTGACTTTGACGTCCGTTAGAGAGAATTGAAAACGTCCGGCAACCACGGACGGAAGAACCTCAGCATCCGCCATATGAACGCGACCAAGGGCATGCTGATCAGGCCGAGTTAGAGGTTGTCGATCCTGTAGCCCCGCGTCATCGGGAGGCGTCCCCTCTTGCAAATCAAAATGCTGGTCGAAGAAATCGGACCCCTGTACATCCTCCTCGGAATCTTGTGACTGACCAAGGAAACCAGAGGATAAGAAACGCCCAGACGGCATTTCCTGATGGATGGGGTAGAAGAAGTCCATCGGTTGATGAGGTCGACCCAGATACGGTTGTCCCACCAAATTTAGCCGCTATGGTACGACAAATCATGAACGACAGCCGTGGGCATAGGAAAGAAGACTAGGGAGTCGACGGAAGCCATACGCCATTCACTGATGACATTTTGCAAGCCGAATTTCCCAAAAGATTCAGTATGCCCCAAATGAGTCAATATAATGGAACTACAGACCCACAACAACACCTGATGAGATATTCTTGGCAAATGGAAGTAGCAGTTGCTCCTAACACAATTAAATGCAAATGGATCGCCATGCACATCCCTGATCAAGAACATACCAGCGTCATAACTGACCTCGGACTATATGTTATGTGGTGATGCCTTTTGGACTAAAAAATGCAGGAGCTACCTATCAAAGGCTAGTTAATCGAATGTTTTATGATCAAATTGGGAAAACGATGGAGTTGTATGTAGATGATATGTTAGTAAAGTCGAAACAATCATTCGAGCATGTGAGCGACCTGTCAAGGATGTTTAACATCCTTCGGAAATAAGGAGTGAAACTAAATCCGTTAAAACGTTCTTTTGGAGTGGCGTCGGGCAAATTCCTCGGCTTCATTGTAAGTTCCCGTGGAATCGAGATCAATCCTGATCAAATTGCAGCCCTTAAGGGAATTCAGGAGCCTCGCCGAATAAAGGATGTTAAGAGTTTAGAAGGAAAGGTAGCTGCTATGGGACGATTCGTCTCAAAAGCCACTGATAAATGCCTGCACTTCTTTTAACTGATAAAAAGGGGGAAACGGAACTTTGCTTGGACGGCCGACTGTGTCGAAGCCTTCCGAAATCTGCTTGACCATCTTGAAAAGCCTTATATTCTATCCAAACCTGTCGACTATGAAGACTTGTTCTTCTATTTAGCAGTACCCGCACATGCAATTAGCTCAGTCCTGGTCCGCGAAGAGGATCGAGTGCAACGACCGGTCTATTATGTGAGTAAGAAATTGACCAGAGTTGAACGTAATTATCCTAGAATCAAAAAACTGGCCTATAGTTTACTAATCACGTCGAGGGAACTTCGACACTACTTCCAGGCCCATCCAATTAAAATATTCACTGATCAGTTTCTTCGACAAATCTTACAACGAGCAGAAGCAAGCAGAAGACTGCTAAAATGGAATATTGAATTAAGCCAGTTTGACCTAATGTTTATTCGTTGGAAGTCAATTCGAGGACAAGCCTTAGCTGATTTCATAGAAGAATTTACGACGCCGGAGGAAGAGTGTCAAGATGATGACCCCGAGCCTATGAAGGTCGATCAGGAGCCAATCAGCTGGAAGCTTTACACGGATGGGGCCCGAAATAAATAGCGTTCGGGAGCCGGCATAGTACCTTTGTCCCCTGAAGGGCGCTCGATTTATTATGCTTTGAGGTTAGAGTTTTTGGCAACCAATAACGACCCTGAGTATGAAGCCCTGATTGCTGGGCTCAAACTAGCAAAAGACCTGAAGATAACAACGCTCGACATCTTTTGTGACTCACAGCTTGTAGTTTGCCAAGTCCTAAAGGAATTCATTACCCGAGGAGAATGACTGACTTCTTACCTCAAAAAAGTCAAGAAGTTGCTGCGGCACTTCGATCGATACAACATTTCCCATATTCCTTGGGTAGAAAACCAGAAACAGATAGGCTCGCAAAACTGGCCAGTTCGGACTATCCGAACGAAACAGAGTTAGTTCCCATAGAAATCTTGAAAGTACCAAGCATTGACCAGATGGATGCCGATCAGACGGATGTCGAGCCCGAAGAAGAATCATGGATGACTCCCATCAAAAATTTCCTTCTCCACGGGCAGTTGCCCGAAAAGAAAAACGAAAGGCGAGCTTTGGTACGACAAGCTTCCAAGTATCTTGTTCAGCAAGTCCAACTCTATAGAAGAGGGGTTTCTGTTCCCTTGTTCTGATGTGTAGCCAACAATGACATCAAAAGAATACTGCAGGAAGTACATGAGGGGGATTTTGGAGCACATATCGGAGGGCAAGCCCTGGCCCAGAAAATACTGCGCTATGGATACTTCTGGCCGACCATTAATAAGGACGCCGCCAACTATGCCAAAAAGTGCGATAAGTGCCAGAAGTTTGCGCAAATCCCATGGGGGCCCCCAACGAATATTACCCAGATGACAAGCCCTTGGCCGTTCGTTATGTGGGGAATTGACATCATCGGAACTTTGCCTATTTTGAAAGGGGGTGCTAGGTATGCGATTATGGTGGTAGACTACTTCACAAAATGGGCAGAAGCCGAGCAGATGACTACGATTACAACAAAGATGGTTATCAAGTTTGTCTTCAGGAACATTATACGTCGATATAGAGTACCTCGAACCATTGTCACGGATAACGGAACTTAGTTTGAAAGTCTGGAATTTCGAGATTTTTGTGGGAAATATCATATTGAAAAGAAATACACCGCAGTCGCGCATCCTCAATCCAATGGTCAAGTTGAAACGGTCAATAAGATCATTAAAAACATTTTGAAGAAACGGCTGGAACGCGCTAAAGGAAAATGGGTCGACGAGTTACCCTTGGCGTTATGGGCGTATCGCACTACCCATAAGACCACTACAGGGCACACACCCTTTGCTTTGTCATACGGGTCCGAAGCAGTCCTTCCGATCGAGCTTGAAGTCCCGACTCATCGGACGACCTACTATGATCCCCTGACTAATAAGGTACTTCTCTTGACGTCCTTGGACATAATCAACGAAAAAAGGGAGGAAGTGAACCTTCATGCCCAGGCCCACATACAAAGAGTCGCTCGATATTCTAACCAAAAAGTTCGACCAAAGACCTTCGAAGTAGGCGACCTGGTTTTGAAACAAATCTTTCTAGTCCCCGTGCATATGGGCCCGAGGTGGGAAGGACCTTACGTCATTCAGAGAAAGCTCGATAATGGAAGTTTTAGATTAACAACTGTGGATGGAAAGCCGTTTCAAATAGCATGGAATGCAGAGCATTTACGACATTATCTCTCTTAGAATTTATGTTTTTGTTTTCTTTCTGCATTTAGATTGTTGATTTATTTGTTTCTTAGCATTGTAATAAGCGACCGACATTAATCGCGCTAGCATAATAATAAGAGTCTCCATTCCTTCTCTGATTTGTTGTAATTATAAAGAGCTAATGATTGCGATTGAATGACTTATCATACAGCTTTTACCTTGAATAAATCTAGGATAAAAGTCAACATCCATCCGGGCATACTGATCGACCATCAGGACTCAATTCCCGACTTCATTGACTTGTGGAAGAGTATAAACGACAATCGAGCGTGAATGGTGCACCTTGACAAAAGACCGCTCAAACAATAAAACATTACCCTTTATTGACCAAAGGATAAGTATAAAAGCCTGATGGCGCCCCTGCTTAATTGCACCCAAACCTCGATTAAGGATGGGACTTCTTGAGTTCGACGGGGAGATCACCACTCAAGTATCTACCCGACACTGGGGGAAAAAGAAATAGCAAGCGCCCCCGACAAGGGTAAAGGGTGACTCACCCTTGACATTGAAAATATAACCATGAGATTCACACGACGTCTATGTTACACATGTTATCATTACTTACGAAATAAGTTGATTTTCATTCATAATACCCTGATATCATCACAAAATATTACTGCATGATAGGTACCATTCAAATAACGATATCAGAGATACATCATTATACAGTTACACAAAAAAAAAAGTCCTAAACGGGAGGTGGCATTAGTCCTTGCTCCACGATTTCAGCCAACTCTTTATGCCTGATCATCTCTAGCATTTCTTCGGTGGTCATCACACGTCTCGACCCTCCAAGTGTGCTACCAAAGGGACGAGGAGTCAAAGAAATAGCCTGTGGATTCATCGAGCTAGAAGGGAATGGAGCTGCGGAAAGAATGGTCCGAGGAAAAAACTGGAGAGGCCTGGCGATCACATGATCTTCGAGAGGTTCTGGTTTTGCGGCAGAAATTCCCTTGTCTTCCTGATCCTTGATCTCGGCCATGGATGGGCGATCCTCTCTTTTGAACTCCTTGACGATCTCGACATCGGGAGATACCAAGTCAATCTCCTCCACTCCTACAGTCTTGTCTGTTTCATTCGTGGTGCCTTTCTTCTCAACAGCAGATCCTTCATCTCCACTGTTAGCAACCGGAGAAGTCCCTACAGAAAAAAAGGGAAATATATACAGATTAGGAGGATATGATGGATTTTAAAAAAGAGGGGGAAGGGGGGCTTGCCTTCCACATTAGAGCCGACCACCTGTCCTTCCGCGATCTTGACTTTGTCGGACGAAAAAGTAGAAGACGAACCCTTTTCCATAACCGTGTAAGCAGAAGATGTGGGAGCATAGGGCCGACTGTCACTAGCTTCGGATTGGGAAACCAATTTTCCTTTCGCCTTGCAACGTTCCGCTTCTGCTATTCTCTTTTTTTGATTTTGTGCCTCCACCACGATGGCACATTCCCTATCATTCAGAATATGGGTCATTAATGACGCTTCATCCACTAGACGTCCCTGTGCCGTCTTCTTCTCTTCCCATAAGAGTACCTTCCATACGTCGACCAACGACCTGGGAAATCCTGACATCCAAGACAAATCCCTATGGCGAAGGAAATTTGCGCAAAACAAGAGAACTTAGCGAGCATGTCCCTTCTTCAACTCAACTTTCTCTCCGGCGTGCTCAGCCTTAAGGGTCTCGATTTCAACATCATGTTGAAGCTTCAAATTGCTAGCAGACTCGATCGCTGCGGCAGTATTCTTCTCAGCCTGATCCTTGGCTAACTCGGATGAATGAAGGGTGGCCTTTAAATTCTGATTTTCAAGATCAAGTCGAGCTCTATCCCTCTTCAAGGTTTCAATCTCTTCTCTCATAGAATTGCATTCCTGTCCTCTCTGTTGAACCTGAATGTTTAAATCTTCGACCTCTATCCCATGCTTTTCTTTATATGTCGCTGCCTGTAGCTCTTGATCCTTGATTTTCTTCTCTAGGAACCCAAAGGTTCTCTTACCACTGTCAACGCCCCTTTTTAAACCTGCGATCTCGACGAGCTTACCCTTTAATGCTCTACTCACTTGCTCGGCATATTCCAGCATAACGTCTTATTGAGATAGAGCATATTCCAAATTATTACGCATGCGGCGACGAAAGCTATGGGTTAATGGTTGTATTTCGGGGGGTGGCGCAATCTCAGAAAAAACAAGATCGGGGAAGTTTCGTTCCAATTCTTGGAATCGATCGGCGGAAGAAGTTCCAACTATAGGACTGGGACGATGTATCACTGGTCGAGAAGGCTCGACTTCTTTTCTCTCCGTAGGATTGTGAGAATTATCTTTTTTCCTTTTCTTGGGTGCACGATCCAACTCTTCCATATCTCCCGACATTCGATCATGTCTTCTCAAGCGTCTCTTTTTCTGTCCATCCTGATCCTCGGGCAGTTCATCCTTTCCTTCTTCCCTCGATTCTTCCTTTTTTCCTTCCTCATCTCCTCTCTCGTCTTCTTTCTCCCTCCTTTTGCTATTATCGTCTTTTTCATCGCCACCTTTTTCAGTGCTGGCAAAGTAGCCTCCCCCAACCCAGTGTCCATTGGGAAGGAGGCAAACAGATCTCCATAAAACTCTTCATCGACACCTGCAAGGAAAGCAAAATGAAGCAAGCGATCCTCGATTTATACATAAGTATTTAATGTTGTGACACGCAATAAACCTTATAATCATGACAAGATTATACCTCCGATACCGCCTTGTCAGTCTGGAAAGGACATTCCTTTAGATTGGTTGGCAAAGAATCGATTTGGGTCTAAGCTTTGAGGTAAGAGAATAATGTTAGGCATTTGAAGATTTTCCAACCCTGAAAGGGGTGTTGCTTAAATCCCCGCTTGTAAGTCATGAATCGAGGGGAAGTCATCCTCAACTCTCGAATCTTTCGGATGAACCCCGATAGGTTCCTCTTCGTTTGTTACCCTTTGAGCCTCGTTGGGAGTTCTCTTGGCAGCAACCTTTTCTTTTTGACGACGATCGACCTCATCACGAGTAACTTCTTGAAACTTGACCTTTCAAATCCGCCTTTTGAAAGAGGGCTTCTTCAAACTGGATTTATCTTTCTTTCTAGAGAGAGGGCGAGTGGGGGATTTTTCAGTCGAACGAATCGCCTGTTCGTCCTCTAACCCCTTCGTGACTGGGGGCACCTCGTCTTGAGCTGATACTATAGGGTCAAGTCCGTCTTTTGTCGATCCCTTTGTCCTACTTCGGTCGAGTAGGGCATATCGGTGCAAGTGTTTATTAGTCAAGCAGTTCCAAAACTACCGTCGCTCCTTTATCCTGATCAGTCGCTTGTAGCGCTCTTTAAAAATTTCATCCTCAGGTCATACAGGTTCGACCTCTATATATAAAATAGGATGATCAGAAAGAAAAAACTTTATAGAATAGGAGTGTATAAAGAAAAAGGGGGAAAACCCACCACATTTGAGCCAGTATCGAGTGCATCCCGGTTGCTGCTTAATCCAAAACCAATCTTGCTTGGAATCACCCGCCTTGCTTAGGACATCTCGATAATCTTCCAGCCCCGAATAGCTTCAAAATAGAGTAAAGAGGGAGACTGTGTCTTGTTGTGTCTAAAGTTAAAGAGAAAGGCTATATCATCAAAGGTCGGAGGATAACCCAGATATTTCAGATATAAATAGCAGGTCGATAGCAAAATTCCATAGGCTATTGGATGAAATTGCATCGGAGCTAAATTCATCTGACATGGAAAATCAACAATGAAAGAAGGAAAGGGGGGAATGGCTCCCACGTTGCACATCGGAAGGGAGATCGCCATGTAGCCATCCGGGGGATTGTGAGGTCTTGCAGCCTTCTCGAGAACAAGAACATCGTTAAATGAAATATTGTGCTTTGCGGTTAAATGCTGAAGTCGTCTAAGGGTAATTTTGCATTCTTCTGCTTCCGGAGGATTCCTCAAAATCTCCACGCCTGGGAGAATATCGGGTGCCAGCGGAATGGGCACCGCTTCAACTAGCTCGACTGCTATTGGAGGAACAGACAATGGATCCATCGACCGACTTTTAGGGTCGTTGCCAAAAGTAGGCTCTGATTGACCTGAAGACTCTGAAGAACTGTCCATTCTCATAGAAAAAGGAATCTCTCCACCAGATTCTTGCTTACGGGTATCACGTGTTATAACCATTGACCTACGAAGAACTTGTGGCGTAAACATAAAAGAAAAGCACAAAAGAAGAAATAAAGTCAGGATTTCTTTCTACAAGCATAGCCTTAGTAAACCGTGAATAAACAAGTGGTGCAATTTAGATTATGCAAAAATCGGTATCCCCTACGTCGCCCTTTTTAGCATGGTCACATGCCTTAGGGTTCGAAGACACTTCGATTCACAAAAATGCTTGGAAAAGGAGGGATCTTTTTGTCCTACCATCAAAATCAGGGTTTCGTCATCAGCGGGTCTTATCCAAAGTATGGAAGCCTTGCCTTGGGGAACTGCACCACCGCTGACTCCGGCGGTTTGATGCGGAAAGCCTCCGACGATTGGACCCAATCGAACCCTAAATTATAACGAACGAGGAGGGGAGACTCCGTGCAAGAATGGCATTTGATATAAAGGATGGTTCGTACCTGAAAAGATGACTTTAGGTGGTGGTGATGATCGCTAATTGTCTCTCTTTCTGGAACGGTAAATTAGCCCCTATAGAGATTAAAAGTAAAAAGAAAAAGGTAAATAGGATTTCACTTTTATAATAAAAAAAGAGCGACTATTCCAATTCAGCCAATATGATTGGACCAAGCGGACGTGTAAAGAAGTTGAAGGGCTAGAGACCAATTGATAAGAAGGGAAGATTGGGAGGAGTCATCATTATCTAAACTAGTTCACAGTTTTGAAACAGTTGGTGGGAATTGACGCAATTTACAATGTCCGTCGAATGAAAATTAAAGTAACTGGTGAGACAATCGGCATACAGAATCTGACTTGAGATATATAACAACAAAGTACGTTTCTTACAAAGCAAACCATACTTTGGGGGGAAAGTGTTGATGGGCCTTTCGGACTGCCCATCAAGGCATAGCAGCGCGGTAGATCCGTTTACAAAGTCTTCGAAGTAAATGGGGAAAGCCCATTCTCCTAGGCCACTTCGTCCGTAGAGTGCGGCCCAAAAGAAGCTTGAGATAACCAAGCCCTGATCAGTTGCGATTCGTTCATTTAAAGTTCAAAAAGCTAGCCTGAAGAATAGTTCATTGGTAGATCTTTCCAGTTCAAATCGCCCAAAGCAGACGATCGCAGGCCGCCTCATACTAGATATTTGGGAAGGAGCACCGATTCTCCAGCAGATACTGAATCATTCAGCCATAACTATTCTTTTGGATCCAGTGACACGTGTAGATTACGGCTAAGTGTTGTATCATCTATAAATACCTGTGTTTCAATTCAGAAAAAAAGGATGGTCATTGTAATTAAAAAAATAATAATATATAAAGTAAACGTAGGCACCGTCTTCGCCGAACCACTATAAAAACACTATGTGTGATCTTTTCAATTCCGGTGCATTGTTTATTGTTAATAATCTTCACCTATTTTCTACAAAGTTCTTCTCTCTGGGTGTTGAACCAGTTTTTGGTATCAACAGATATTTTATTTTTAAGTTAGTTATAGGTTGACTGATTTTTATCTCATTTGTCCATCAATAACTCTGTTTGATTCAAATTTTTGAAACATTACATAAATCTCTTTATACACATGAATACACATATACAACAGCTAAATTTCCGTATATTACAACAATAAAATTTCCATTTTATTTAATGTTAACTACGTATATTTTTAAATTCAATCACTTATATTTCCCAATCAAATTTCAAATCTAGTTCGAATATTCAACCAAATTCAATTCAAATATCCAACAGTAAATATTTGATTCTCACTCGACCAAAATAATTTAAATATTGAACTCAGTTTATACACAAAAACATATATTCGATTTTCAATCCTAGTATCAATACAAAATTTGATTGTAAATTTTAAATCTTCAATTCATTCCGCATTCCAATTGTCGAAATTTCTAGGATTTTGCAATCTCCCCCTTAAAAACTTTTCGTCTCCGAAAAGGAGTGATTGTTAGATTTATACCAATGTATACTTCAAATTTCCATATTAGTGTAAAATTTTCCTACAACATGATTAAATATAGATATTTTAAGTCATCGACCATATTTCTTTATCCATCGTACTCCGTTAACTCGAAAATCAAATTCCTTTTCAAAACAAATCTCTTTATGCATCCCAAATTATTCCAAAACCAATATGTAAATTTTTTACTTATCCATTATTGCACTTATAATCCAAGTTTAACCCATTTAATCTTCCCAACACTCATTGAAGAGTGTAAATAACATCTCCTCTTCAAGTTACAAATTTTCGACTTGAAAATCTCAAAATTCCAAAATCTTTTAAAAAATTTGTAACACCCCACCTCCACCAGGGTGTCTCTTGCAAGCACTTTGACTTTGGAGGGGCGTTTGAATCAGGTAAACATGCATAATGATATATCAAGACAGAACAAGAACATATGTATATGAGTAAACAGAGTAAATAACATGGATAAAACAGCGGAAGATTTTTAAACCATTTCAAAACAAGTCTAATACATCATAATGTCAATTTCCCAAATAAAGAAGTCTAGTACATAAAATAACATCATCTGAAACTGAAAAGGAAAAAACATAAAGTAGCCATCCCCAAAGTGGAAAAAAACCATAGCGAGCTCAAAGCATACATGAGCTATCCCAGAAAGCAGCTAAGATCCAAGCTAAGCTCCTGTATTCCCTCCCTGAGAACCTGGGGGGGGGGGGAAACGGAAGAAAAGAGGCGAAAGAAAACAGGTCAGTCAAAAAGACTGAGTAAGCCCTACTACAATCAATGTAAACTGATAAAGTTAACTGTCATGAGCGGCAGGAATGAACATAAGGATAACTACATACTGGTATGATAGATAAAGGTGTCATCGCATAATCAGGACTAAGGTTTTGCACCACAGATGTACTAGCAAACCAACATGGCTTGAATAAACAAGTATTGATCCCCCTGGCCCATGCTTTGGCCCGATAACCTGAAGTGACCCTCATACGAGGTCCAATAACATGAAGTGACCCTACCACGAGGTCCAACCCAACGGTCTAATCGATCGGCTCCCTAAGCCTAACTCGTCACGTGTTGGTGTCAATACGGCCCAAACATGAATGTAGTCGAACTGTGCCGGGTCCACCCGTCGGGTGTATCAAGCCCTAGGGTGTCAACCCCTGGACACCATAAACATGAGTGCACAGTCTCGGTCTACCGGTACCCGTGCTTGTTTTCTCCGGCTACGGACTATGTGCACGACCAGAGTCCGCCCAGAACTACACCGGCGTACCACTCGGCCGTCGCTTTTGGTCGCTTACCTCCAGCCCAGTAATCGTGCCCCCTCCCTAGCCTAGTCCCTAGGGCCTTGATGATACAAACTTGGGAATACTGCGGAGTGGACCCCCATTACTAGGATTTTTCTAGTGGGTTAAGTACGGTTTAACCCCTTCACTAATCATGGATTAACTTGGTTAAGTGTAACTATGAGTTCACGACTTGACCCCGATTACTCTACCGAGCCCAAATTGGTTAAGTATTAAATGGTCCATGACTTAACCCTAATCATGAGGCATTAATTAATTAATGCGCCTTAACCTCTCACATTAGACTTTGTTGTGGTTACTAGTTAAGTCGGGCGGGTCCGGGTAGCTTTACACCATAACTTGGTCTAACCTCGGGTCCAAGGTACAACATGACCAACTTCTCACATTGGGTCCTATTGTTTGTAGCAACTAGTTAGGCCGGTCGGTTCCGGGTAGGTTTACGCTACAAACTCAACCCAACCTCGAGTTGGCCACACTTATCTTTTCTAAGCGTCATGTCCCTCATGTTACAAATTTTCAAGCAATTGGGTAGACCTAACTTAATAGGTAAATTCCCAATGGGTAGACCTAACTTAATAGGTAAATTCCCAAGCTCATGTTTTTATGTCTTTTAAGTTTACCCAACCCCAAACGCAATCCCATCGCTTACATATCGCCATAGCGCATAAAGGATAGAAAGAGGGAACTTGGCATAATCATGACATAAAAGTGTTAGAGCCACAAGTTCAACATGGTGACATATGAAAGGTTCATGTGTTCATACACTTGCATATTACCTTTTTAGGCCCAAAAGCATGCATATCATGATAACATGAACCACATGACCATCCCAAACTTGCATAACATACTTGCATAAACAAACTTGCATAACATATGACAACTTGCATATCATACTTGCATAAACAAACTTGCATAACATATGACAACTTGCATATCATACTTGCATAAACAAACTTGCATAACATATGACAACTTGCATATCATACTTGCATAAACAAACTTGCATAACATATGACAACTTGCATATCATGCATTTAACTTCAAAGTTCAAGTATGAGAGGAATAGGGCTTACAATGCTTATGCGAACTCAAATGAGTATAGCAAATGTGAGAAACCCCTTATGCAACTAGTTAAACCCCAAAAATGCAAGCAAACTTTGATCAAGACTCTTCCTTTATGATGCAAATATAGAGAAACAAGACTTTAATGCAAGCTAAAGAGGATCATACAAGCCTAAATACACTTGTATGCATGGAAATCTCTTAGAAATTGATTTAGGAATTGTATGAAGAGAGTGGAGGCCATGAGAGGATTGATTTTGCCATAGTTTAGTTGTAGGATAGATTAATGATGATTTAGGGTAGGTTAGGGTCTTATTTATAGATTAGGCTAGTGATTTAGACCATAGGATTAAACCCTAGTTCCCATCTCAACCCTCCAAATCGAATCTGGCCCCCAAGCTCAACACAAACCCAAACTGGTGCACCAGGCAGAACTGGGCGTCTGAGCCAAGTCGACAGGGCTGTCGACCTGGTCAGACCCAGTCAACTCCCAAGTCGACAGGGCTGTCGACTTGGGTACTGTGGCGGGAATTTTTCCCGCCTGGCCCAAACTGGCCCAATTCCCAATTTCAGATTTGAATTTGAAATCTGTTTTTACTTAGGAATTTTCTGAAAACTTCGTTGGGCCTTAATCGGGTCATACGGACTCCGATTTTCGAAAACTCGGACTCTATTTCGCGTATTTTTCCGAGACGAACGCAATGGCATAGCCCGTTTCCCTTGATTCAGATTTTTAGAATTAAATTCTGCCTCGATTTATGTTATAACAGGTTATTGAAAATACGGGTTGTTACAAAATTTAAACAAAAATATTTGTATATTACCCAAAGCTTATGGACTCAAAAATACTCTGAAATCTTCTTTCTTAACATATTAAGTTAGGTATATATATTAATTTCAAATCATTGATTTGAAAATATTTGATAACTCGAAGTTTGACAAGTCTATTGTCGTTCTCACATATGTTAGGCATACAATGGCCAGGCGCACGACTAAAATCTCCAAGTACTAAATATCATTGCTTCAACTCCTAGTGAAAATGTTTCAAATTTTCTCTTTAAAAATAGATACAGAAAGCACCAATGTGATATTGATATGTTGATTGTTCATGAATCGTAGATACACAATGGTTTTATCTGGATCCCCCAAACATCTTATCCGTAGAAAATCACTTCCCTGCGAATTTCGTCATGGACAGATCAACGGAACATATTTAAGAATCAAAGGAAAATCTGCGGTCACTGACCGTTGACTACTCTATCTCAGGGTCACGAAACAAATCATCAAATTATGAAAATAATTCAAGACATAAGGATCAATGAAGTCACAAAGACACTTTAAGTCACGATGACAAATCCAGTCATGAAGACATAGTGTTGCATCAAACAGGTGGCTTCATATTACTTAAATATCTCAAATATTGCATGATTCCATTCTACCTTTAGTAACTATAGTGGTTACATGAAACACCCCACCTCCGTTAAGGTCACTCACAAAGGGAATGCCTTAAGTTTGGTGGAGAGTTATAGGTACAAGACACAGAAAATTTTACAAGGCAGATAAGTATAAGCAGCGGAATTCAAATCATTTATTGAATACGTGGTTCAATACAAAAGCATTACATCAAATTGTCTCAAAACAACTTCCCAAAACATTACAACATAATTTCTGTCTTGATTACTTAATAAAGAAGCATAAATCATAAATAAAACTGCATAAATCCCTAAGGATAATGTCCAAGAGCCATAGCCAAGATTGAGAGAGAGTCCAAATCATACATCTACTTTCTTGAAGCTTGCAAAGGGTCTGACTAAGCTACAGTATTCCCTCCCTGTGGACCGGGGGGGAATGGAAGAATAGAAGACGAGAGAAAACGGGTCAGACAATAAGTCTGGTAAGTTCAGTGATTACTAGTATTTAAACAAGGAAAGGGACCATGACAGTGATAACGGAATATAGGACAACACCCTAATATAAGATAAGATGAACATGTGATCGCACCCATTAATATAGCCTCCGCACCTACTAACCATTGGTTCAACCAGCCCCACGTGTTTATACCGAACGATCCCCGTAATGATCGGCTCCTACTCACATGCATTCATGTCCTGTGTCATTCGGCCCCGCTTGACTGTAGCTACCTGTGCTGGTCCCACCATGGGGTGTATCATTCCCTCTGGTGGCAACCCGAAACGATTCAAGATGCACAGTGTATACTACTGATGCCCAGTGCCTGATTTTTCCACTCCGGAGTACGTGCACGCCCATACTCCGTTGGAACCTACACTAGCCCACCAACCACCGACATTTTGACTGCTTATAATTCAGCTCAGTAATCGTGCCCCACCCTGCCTAGTTTCAGGATACCATGATACATCTATGTGGGTTACTGCTGAAATAGGTCCCCGTTACTAGGGTTTTCTAATCAACACGTTTATTTGGTTAAGTGTCCAAGTTTACCTAACCCCACCCATTCGTTTAGTTAACATGTTGAATCGGTTAAGTGTTTCCCTAATTGACTTAACCCTACCAATCCTGACTTAGCTTTAATTTATTAAAGCACCAACCACTCACTTTAGACAGGTCTTGTTGTGGTCACTGGAAGTGCCAGTCGGTTCCGGGCAGATTTACACCACAACTCAGTCTAACCTTGGGTTCTTCTTAGGCTTGATGCACTAACCACCCACATTAGACGGGTCTTGTTGTGGTTACTGGATATGCCGGTAGGTTCCGGGCAGATTTACACCACAACTCGGTCTAAACACGGGTTAGGCATATTCATCTTTTCTAAATTCGCTTATATATATATGTCTAATTTCTTTATGTAGATTAAATTTGATTTAATCATGCCATAATTATCCTTTGATTTTGCTCACCATAAATGGTATATCAATAATCAACAAATCTATGCCATGAATTTTCATGTTTTCCCATCGTTATCCCCGTAGAACGTACGTATGAATTACATAAAATGTTGGGCTAGAAAATTAGCCCAAACCCATAACAAAAAGGGGTAATAAACAAGGAACATGAAATAAACATAAAATAGCATACATTTAACTTATCACACATAACTTGACACAGATGTATCATTATCTTAACTTAACAGGTAAGGGTGAACTTTGTGACTAAGTTGGATCAAATTTCCATGTAAACTTGATATGGGTCTAACATGGAGGTTTAACATATAAACCACAATTTATCATACTAACTTATGTATGTCAAAACGTAAGAAAGCCACTATGAACATATTTAAATCACAACTTGGCATGATAACTTATGTGTGTTACTACATAAGAGAACTACTACCAACATATTTAAATCACACTTAGCCTGATAACTTATGTTAAAACACAAGAGGATTACAAATCAAATCTTGCAACATAAATGGATTTAACTGGACGTAGTTCTAAATATTCGTGAAGTTGATCTAACATGTAAGCATGTGATTTAGATCATAAACTTGCAAATAACCACCAAATTACAACATGACATAATTCACCATTTTGTTGGCATAATAAGGTCTTTACCCAATCGTAATAAATTCCAATAACGTACAATACGATATGTTTATCACCACAAACATATAGGCATGATCGATCGCAACGGTAATTTAAGATACATTAGAATCAAACTTCATTATCTCATACATAAGCATCATTCCATATTCGTGTTACAACATGTCATGATTTCATTAAAAAAAGAACGTTTAAATCTCCGTAGTTACCAACTTACAAACTAAAGGAATTCTTGCGTTCTGAAATTTTAATTCTGAATTTGGAGATGCGCGCCTTTGATGAAGATCATTGAATTAGACTACTTTTAATTTGATTTTGATGTATGCTTTTAAATCGTCTTTGAATTGAAAACGGTGACGGCTACTCCAAGTTCTCTACTGACGGTATTCCAGTTCTAGGATTATTTTTCTGTGTGTTTTTAGGTTGAGCATTGAGTTGTTTATATAGAGTTTCAGTTTAATTATAGCCGTCAGATGAACCTTGGGTTAATCAAGCCACTCAGACCAGATCAGGACCATCCAGGAACCCTAGTGACTCAGCATCAAGTCATCAGTCGTTCAAAATTCAGATCTGGCTGAGGGCCAGGTCGACCCTAAGGTCGACTCCTAGGTCGACCTCTAGGGTGGGAGGTCGACACTAGGGTCGACCCCCTGGTCAACCTGCTTGGACGGGAATTTTCCCGCCTAGCCCGCTTCTCACTTCTGTTTGAATTTTGAAATCAGGCTCGAGCTGTTTGAATTTATTTGAATTTCTGAAACTTCTGGAGGCCATAACTTCTTCATACTAAGTCCAATTCACGCAAACTCGGACTCTATCTCAAGCAGAATTTTGAGATGAACGTAATGGCGTAAACCGTTTCCCTTAATTCTCACATTTGAAATTAATTATTAATTGATTCATTATATAACATTAGAAGAAAGTACGGGGTGTTACATTCTCCCCTCCTTTTAGGATTTCGTCCCCGAAATCTTCAAGTCGGGAAGCAATTATATCCTACCATCCAATCACCCATCTACTCAACCATCAAACACAGGCGTCCGTTGTCCTTACAAGGTTTCTAATGCTTCATGATCATATGCATAGTGTGTGTACATGTCCTTATCTAATGCAAAATCAGGCGGTGCACTGATTCAGTTGACCTCCTTAATGCAAATTGTGTTAGTGCCATGAGTCCATTATGTATGCAATTTTTCCTACTCAAAATTTCCTGCATGAGTGCACAATCATTCATACAAATGCAATGTCCATATGATAACACATCAAGTTTCAATTCATATACAAATACATATATGCATATGCAATATGAAAGTGACTGAGCCGATCTAATACCTAATGTGTGTGTATATGCATCCACGAGCAACCACTAGCAACTACTGGCAATCACTTGCAACCATCAACCATAACATGTTTCAATTACATGTTTACATCCAAAAAGGTTTCTACCTAAGGACAAAGGATAGGAGATACACCTAAAAAGATAGATGCGAGCATAAACTTAAGGAAAGAGAGATCAAAGATGTAGCCTCAAAAAGAAAAAGGTAGGCTGCACGTATTCTGTCCTCAGTTTCCCAAGTCGCGTCTTCCTCGGTGTCGCTCCATTGAACTTTGACGAGCTTAACTTCACGGTTGCATAGCTTTTTGACTTCTGTTCCCAAGATACCGGTTGGAACTCTCCTCACAGTAGCTTCTTGTTCAACTTCCACTTCCTCTAGTAGAGTTCGTTCTACCACTTCCGCAGATTCGTGTAAGCATTTCCGCAGGTGACAGACATGAAAGACATTATGAACCCCGGCCAACCTTTCGGGGAGTTGTACCCTATAAGCCATCTTCCCAATCTTCTCGATGATAGGGAACGACCCTACAAATCTTGATGCTAACTTTCCTGCGGATCCAAAGCGAACGACGTTCCTTAAAGGAGATACTTTAAGGAACACCTTATCTCCAACTTCGAACTCAAGGTCAGTTCTTCTTTTGTCTGCGTAGGACTTCTGTCTATCTTGGGCAGTCTTCATTCTTCTTCGTATTAAGTCTACTTTCTTTGAAGTTTCTCGGATCATGTCTAGCCCAAGTATGAGCTTTTCTGTGGACTCCCACCAGCAAGTTGGTGACCAGCACGGTCTTCCACATAAAGCTTCGAAAGGTGCCATGCCTATGGTAGCTTGGCAGCTATTGTTGAAAGCAAATTCCACCAAAGGTAGATGACCTTCCCATGTACCTCCAAAGTCAAGAATGCATAGTCTCAAGAAGTCTTCTAATAATTTGTTGACTCTTTCCGTCTGGCCACCGGTTTGAGGGTGATAGGCCGTGCTTAAGCATAACCGTGTGCCTACAGCCTCTTGTAAACTCTTCCAAAACTCGCTCGTGAAGATAGGGTCTCGATCACTCACTATGCTGGAGGGTATCCCATGGGGTCGAACAATCTCTTTAAGGTATATGGATGCTAGAGATGAGGCTGTCCTTCTACTCTTGACGAGTATAAAGTGGGCGCTTTTTGTGAGCCTGTCCACTATTACCCAAATGCTGGTATTGCCCCTTCTTGACCTAGGCAACCCATCTATAAAGTCCATCGAGATACTATCCCATTTCCACTGTGGGACTTCTAGAGGATGGAGCAGAACACCAGGCTTCTTCTGCTCTGCCTTGACTTGTTGGCATATTAAACACTTAGAAACAAATTCAGCTACGTCTTGCTTCATGCCATTCCAAAAGAAAACTCTTTTGATGTCTTTATACATTTTGTCTCCGCCTGGGTGTATGGTCAGTTTGGAATGGTGTGCCTCTTCTAGAACCGCCTTTACCAAGCCCCTTGCTTGTGGGACACATAGTCTTCTATCTTGTCTCAACCAGCCCTTGGCATCAATGGAGTATCTATTGAGGTGACTAGAAGTCTCACCCCTAATTAACTTGTCCATCAAATCGGCTAGCTGAGGATCTTCTCTTTGCGCAGCTCTGATTGAGTCTAATAGAGTTGGTCGCACTTCTAGCGTTGCTAGCAAGCCAGGTACAAAGCCAGAGGAAGGACGAAAATTAAAGCTTGCTATGAACTCTAAGCGTTGCCTTTCCACAAAGAGAGGGCTTAAGGCCAGCTTCTTTTTACTTAAGGCGTCTGCTACTGCATTGCCCTTACCAGGAGTGTAGGAAATCTCAAAATCGAACGACGCAAGAAACTCCATCCATCTTTGCTGCCTCAAATTGAGATCTTTCTATGAGAAAAGGCATTTCAATGATTTATGGTCAGTATACAGTTCAAATTTCTCTAGGAGATAATGGCGCCAAGACTTAAGCGCAAAAACGATGGCTGCCAACTCTAGGACGTGGGTTGGGTAGTTTTTCTCGTGTACTTTCAACTGCCTTCCACCATAAGCTACTACCTTCCCTTCTTGCATCAGAACAGCCCCTAGTCCCGTTCCGCAAGCATCTGTGTAAACCGTAAACATCTTGCTTCCATCAGGCAATGTCAGAACAGGGGCTGTTGTTAGAGCCCTTTTCAAACGTTGGAAAGCAATGTCGCAATCCAAATCTCAATTGAAAGCTAGGTTCTTCTTTGTCAATCTTGTCAATGGAGCAAAGATTTTTGCAAAATCTTTGATAAACTTTCGATAAAAGCCTGCTAGCCCGAAAAAGCTTCGGACTTCGGTTGCGTTTCGAGGAACCTTCCAATCTTGCACAGCAGCCACTTTCGCGGGATCCACGGCTATCCCCTCTTTTGACACCACGTGTCCAAGGAACCTAACTTCTTCTCTCCAGAAATGGCATTTGGAGAATTTCACCTTCAACTGATGTGCAGGAGAGTATGCATGACTTCTTTAAGATGCTAAGCATGCTCTTACTCATTCTTTGAGAAGATCAAGATATCGTCTACAAAGACCACCACAAACTTATTGAGGAATTCTCGAAACACTCTGCTCATTAAATCAACGAAGTAAGCGGGTGCATTTGTCAAGCCGAAGGGCATGACAAGCCACTCGAAGAAACCATTTGGAGTTCTGAACGCGGTCTTATCAATGCTGTCTTCAGCCACCCTTAGCTGATGAAACCCGGTCGCCAAATCTAATTGGGAGAAAACCGATGCACCTACAAGCTGATCGAACAAATCATCTATTCTCGGGAGTGGGTGCATATTCCTTTTGGTCATCATGTTTAGGTCCCTATAATCAACGCACAGCCAAAGCGAACCATCCGCTTTAGTTGCAAACACTATTGGAGCACCCCATTCAGAAATACTCTGCCTTATAAACCCCTTTTCAAGCAATTCTTTAACTTGCTTGCTGAGTTCTTTCCTCTCCCTCGGAGCCATGTGTCTAACGGGTAAAGCAACGGGTTTTGCGTTGTCTATGAGGTATATGCAGAAGTCTATCTCCCGCTTCAGAGGTATGCCCTTTACCTCTTCAAACAAATCCGAGTATTCACGGACTACCCTTACAGACAGCAAGTTCTCAACGAACGCATCAAGAGATTCTAGATAACTAAGCATAACGGAGTTCATGGGATTACAAGAAATTTCGAGAGTGTTACCGAGGCGAGTCATGAGTCTAACCACTCTCTTTTCACAATCGAGGACGGCACCATTACTGGATAGCCAGTCCATGCCTAGAATCAACCCATAGCCCGTGAAGTCCAAAACAAAGGCATTACATTTAAACCCAATGCTTAGTATAGATAATTTAAAATCCAAACAAACCATTGACATATAAGCTAATCCCCCAATTAGATTTGAAACAACCAAGGGATCCTCTACTATACTGGTGTCTAGGTGTAGATATTCCACTAAAGCAGTACATATAAAAGAGAGCGATGCACCAGAATCAAATAGTGTACGAACAGGATGATCAAAAAGATAGACTAAACTTTCGACAGAAATATTTCTACCTCGTTCTTGTGGAGGTGCTGTGAGAGCGTGAACTTGTCCTCCAGAAGAAGGTCCAACCCCCTGCCCTTGCTTCCTTGGGCAAGCCCTTGCCATGTGTCCTGTCTCACCACAGTGGAAACGGCCACCCATCTTCCTTTTCTTCTTCTTGCAGTCTTTGATCAGGTGTCCAGGAATGCCACAGAAATTACACTTTCTCTTTTCACGGGGTTTGTTGTCCTTCCCGCCTTTCTTTGAATCAGCCTTCTTGTTTTATGACCCCTCCCCCTTCTTATCTTGAGGCACTTCCGCTTTTGCCTCATTCTTTCCCTTGTCTTCCTCATATAAGAGTGACATGTCCACTAACCTCTCGTAAGTAGCCCCCATAGGTATATGGGTCATAGCCAAGCTGTGAAGTGGCTCATTCAATCCTTTGACACAACGGACAGCCTTCTTATGAGGAGTATTCACTAAGTTCAATTTGAATCGGGCCAGCTGATTGAATTGATTTACGTACTCATTGGCCGTCATACTTCCTTGCTTAAGAGATAAGAACTTTTCCAACTGTAGACTTCGCTCATCTTGTGAGAGGAATTTCATCTCAAACCTTATTCTGAAATCCATCCATGTTTTAATAGGTCTCTCAGCGTTAGTGACTTTCCACCAATAAAAAGCTTCGTCTTTGAGCAACCATACTGCCAACTGTATCTTCTGCCTATCGTCCACCTCGAAGATAACGAACATATCCTCAGTTTCTTTGAGCCAGTTCCTTGCTTCTACGAATTATTCAGTTCCCTTGAAATCCTTTCCACCCATGGCCCTAAAGTCCCTACAAATCTTTGAGAAAGTATTTGCACGAGGAGGAGGAGGAGGAGGAGGAGGAGGAATATCTGCTGGGCCTGCGTCGTTGGCCCTAGCCTCTAAGTACCTCCTGAACCAGCCAGGTATTGGTACACCCTCTGGAAGGTTAAGATTCCCAGACATGCTGAAATGAAAAAGAAAAGATTCAAAACGAAAGATAAAAAGATAGTGCATATGGCTTTGAGGATTATGCCTTTTAAAATTTAAAACAACAAACTTTCTTGTAAAATGCTTCTTTATATTTCTTTTGAAAATAGTTTTCAAAAACTCTTATCTGATCTGGTAAACCTTTGCTCTGATACCAAGTGAAACACCCCACCTCCGTTAAGGTCACTCACAAAGGGAATGCCTTAAGTTTGGTGGAGGGTTATAGGTACAAGACATAGAAAATTTTACAAGACAGACAAGCATAAGTAGCGGAATTCAAATCATTTATTGAATACGTGGTTCAATATAAATGCATTATATCAAATTGTCTCAAAACAACTTCCTAAAACATTATAACATAATTTTTGTCTTGATTACTTAATAAAGAAGCATAAATCATAAATAAAACTGCATAAATCCCCAAGGATAATGTCCAAGAGCCATAGCCAAGATTGAGAGAGAGTCGAAATCATACATCTACTTTCTTGAAGCATGCAAAGGGTCTGACTAAGCTGCAGTATTCCCTCCCTGTGGACCTGGGGGGAATGGAAGAAAAGAAGACAAGAGAAAACAGGTCAGACAATAAGTCTGGTAAGTTCAGTGATTACTAGTATTTAAACAAGGAAAGGGACCATGACAATAATAACGGAATATAGGACAACACCCTAGTATAAGATAAGATGAACATGTGATCGCACCCATTACTATAGCCTCTGCACCTGCTAACCATTGGTTCAACCAGCCCACATGTTTATACCGAACGATCCCCTTTATGATCGGCTCCTACTCACATGCATTCATGTCCTGTGTCATTCGGCCCCGCTTGACTGTAGCTACCTGTGCTGGTCCCACCATGGGGTGTATCAGCCACTTTGATGGCAACCCGACACGATTCAAGATGCATAGTGTATACTACTGATGCCCAGTGCCTGATTTTCCCACTTCCCAGTACGTGCAGGCCTATACTCCGTCGGAACCTACACTGGCCCACCAACCACCGACGTTTTGACCGCTTATAATTCAGCCCAGTAATCGTGCCCCACCCTGCCTAATTTCAGGGTACCATGATACATCTATGTGGGTTACTGCTGAAATGGGTCCCCGTTACTAGGGTTTTCTAATCAACATGTTTATTTGGTTAAGTGTCCAAGTTTACCTAATCCCATCCATTCATTTAGTTAACATGTTGAGTCGGGTAAGTGTTTCCCTAGTTGACTTAATCCTACCAGTCCTGACTTAGCTTTAATTTATTAAAGCACCAACCACTCACATTAGAAAGGTCTTGTTTTGGTCACTGGATGTGTCGGTCGGTTCCGGACAGATTTACATCACAACTCAGTCTAACCTCGGGTTCTTCTTGGGCTTGATGCACTAACCACCCACATTAGACAGGTCTTGTTGTGGTCACTGGATATGCCGATCGGTTCCGGGCAGATTTACACCAGAACTCAGTCTAACCTTGGGTTAGGCATATTCGTCTTTTCTAAATTCACATTTATATATATATATGTCTAATTTCTTTATGTAGATTAAATTTGATTTAATCATGCCATAATTATCCTTTGATTTTGCTCACCATAAATGGTATATCAAATATACCATTTAATGAACAAATTTATGCCATGAATTTTCATGTTTTCCCATCGTTATCCCCGTAGAACGTACGTATGGATTACATAAAATGTTGGGCTAGCAAATTAGCCCAAACCCATAACAAAAAGGGGTAATAAACAAGGAACATGAAATAAACATAAAATAACATACATTTAACTTATTACACATAACTTGGTACAGATGTATCATTATCTTAACTAAACAGGTAAGGGTGAATTTTGGGACTAAGTTGGATCAAATTTTCATGTAAACTTGATATGTGTCTAACATGGGGGTTTAACATATAAACCACAATTTTGCATACTAACTTATGTATGTCAAAACGTAAGAAAGCCACTATGAACATATTTAAATCACAACTTGGCTTGATAAATTATGTGTGTTACTACATAAGAGAACTACTACTAACATATTTAAATCACACTTAGCATGATAACTTATGTTAAAACATAAGAGGATTACAAATCAAATCTTGCAACATAAATGGATTCAACTGGACATAGTTCTAAATATTCATGAATGTTGATCTAACATGTAAGCATGTGATTTAGATTATAAACTTGCAAATAACCACCAAATTACAACATGACATAATTCACCATTTTGTTGGCATAATAAGCTCTTTACCCAATCGTAATAGATTCCAATAACATACAATATGGTATGTTTATCACCACAAACATATAGGCATGATCAATCGCAACAATAATTTAAGATACATTAGAATCAAACTTCATTATCTCATGCATAAGCATCATTCCATATTCGAGTTACAACATGCCATGATTTCATTAAAAAAAGAACGTTTAAATCTGCATAATAACCAACTTACAAACTAAAGGAATTCTTGCATTCTGAAATCTGAATTCTGAAATTGGAGATGCGCGCCTTTGATGAAGATCGTTGAATTAGACTAGTTTTAATTCGATTTTGATGTAAGCTTTTAACTCGTCTTTGAATTGAAAACGGTGACGGCTACTCCAAGTTCTCTACTGATGGCATTTCAGTTCTAGGTTTATTTTTCTGTGTGTTTTTAGGTTGAGCATTGAGTTGTTTATATAGAGTTTCAGTTTAATTATAGCCGTCAGATGAACCTAGGGTTAATCACATCCACTTAGACTAGATCAGGACCATACAGAAACCCTAGTGACTCAGCATCAAGTCATCAGTCGTTCAAAATTCAAATCTGGTCGGGGGCCAGGTCGACCCCCAGGTCGACCCCTAGGTCGACCTCTAGGGGGGAGGTCGACACTAGGGTTGACCTACCTGGGCGGGAATTTTCCCGGCCCAGCCCGCTTCTAACTTCTGTTTGAATTTTGAATTCTGGCTCGAGCTGTTTGAATTTATTTGAATGTCTAAACTTCTTTAGGCCATAACTTCTTCATACGAAGTCTAATTCACGCAAACTCGGACTCTATCTCAAGCAGAATTTCGAGACGAACGCAATGGCGTAATCCGTTTCCCTTAATTCTCACATTTGAAATTAAGTATTAATTAATTAGTTACTATAACATTAAAAGAAAGTACAGGGTGTTACATTACATCTCTTTCACTTGTATATATGCCATGTGGATCGTAGGTATACAATGGTCATGCCTAGGTCCCCCAAGAAACATCCACACCTGTAAGCTTTACAGCTCTGTGGATTACGCCCTTACCATGACTGTAGATCGCAATAGACACAATGGTTACGCTTGGTTCCCCTAAGAAACATCCGTCCGCCAGAGGCCATCTACAGCCCCGCGCATTACACTACATGGTTGTGTTCTCTCAGGAAAATGACAACTCGAGTTTTATGTCCAGAGAACCTACTACCACCAGTAGCACATCTCAATTAAGATCGAAATTAAAAGGAGAAGGAAGGTACTTTCCTTATTTTTCTTTGAAACATATAGTATTATGTACATATAGTATTTCTGTTACCTTCCACATATCTCGTACTTATAAAATTTTCTCGACATATTTTTGAAATCATGTTTTTTCAATCCTTCATTCTTATATAAATTCTATTATACAAGATTTTAACTCAAGTAGCTTTCTGAATTCGCTTTTCTCATATATAATTTTTCATACAAATTTCGGAAACTTCTATATCCAATATCTAAAATCGAATATCCTTAATTTCCATTCAAATTTCAAAATTTTAGTTTTGATCTTTTATCCAATTCAGATATTTGATGTCTTTCCAACTCAAATTTATGTATCTATTGGTTATCAACCAAATTTTCTGTAACAACCCGTATTTTCAATAACCTGTTATAACATAAATCGAGGCAGAATTTAATTCTAAAATCTGAATGAAGGGAAACGGGCTATGCCATGATTTGCATGTTTAACAAGTTATGCATGTTTATGCAAGTTCACTATGCCATGATTTGCAAGTTTAACAAGTTATGCATGTTTATGCAAGTTCACTATGCCATGATTTGCAAGTTTAACAAGTTATGCATGTTTATGCAAGTTCACTATGCTAAGTTATGCAAGTCCAACATGTTATGCATGTTTTATGTAAGATTCATCATGTATGTTGTGCCAAGTTCCCTCTTTCTATCCTTTATGCGTTATAACGAATATGTAAGCAATAGAATGACGTTGGGGGGTTTGGGTAAAACTTAAAATACATGAAAATATATGATTGGGAATTTACCTATTAAGTTAGGTCTACCCCTTGGGAATTTACCTATTAAGTTAGGTCTACCCAAGTATTTGTTAAACTTGTAATTATGGTTTGAAAATAAAGTGGACATGACACTTAGAAAACATAAGTGTGGCCAACTCGAGGTTGGGTTGAGTTTGTAGCGTAAACCTACCCGGAACCGACCGGCTTAACTAGTTTCTACAAACAATAGGACCCAATGTGAGAAGTTGGTCATGTGTACCTTGGACCCGAGGTTAGACCAAGTTGTGGTGTAAAGCTACCCGGACCCGCCCGGCTTAACTAGTAACCGCAACAAAGTCTAATGTGAGAGGTTAAGGCACAATTAAATTAATTAATGCCTCATGATTAGGGTTAAGTCATGGCCCATTAATACTTAACCAATTTTGGGGATACAAGGGATTAAATGGGGTTAAGTGGTGAACTGTTGGTTACACTTAACTAATTTAATCCATGATTAGTGAGGGGTTAAACTACACTTAACCCTCTTAGAAAACCCTAGCAACATGGTCTGTTCCAGCAGTAATCCCAGTTCGGTATCATTCACAACCCTAGAGGCTAGGCTGGGGCGGGGCACGATTACTGGACTGATGTAAGCGACCAAAGCGACGGCTGAGTGGTACAGCGGTGCGGGTACAGGCGGGCTACGGACGTGCACGTAGTCCGGTGTTGGACAAACTCGAGGCACGGGTACCAGTAGGTTTAGACTGTGCATTATTGCTTAGGTGTCTGGGGTTGACACCCGAGGGCTTGATACACCCGAAGGTGGACCCAGCACGGTCTGACTACAACCATATGTGGGTCGTATGGACACCAACACTTGACGTGTTAGGTTTATAGGGAGCCGATCGACTAGACCGTTGGGCTGGACCTTGTATTAAGGTCACCTCATGTTATTGGGCCAAAGTTCGGGCTGAGGGATCAATACCTGTTATGTTAGTTTGCTAGTACACTGTGGTGCAAAGCTTAATCTTCTTTATGTGATGTCACCTTTATCTATTGCCAGTATGTTCATCTCAGTTTCCATCATGATGCTAACTTTATTAGTTTATAGACTGATCGTAGTAGGGCTTACCAGTCTTTTTGACTGACCTGTTTTCTTTCGCTTCTTTTCTTCCGTTTCCCCCCCCCCCAGGGTTCTCAGGGAGGGAACAGTGGTGCTTAGCTTGGATCGCTTGCTTGTTTGCTGGATAGCTCATGTATGTCTGGACATTGAGCTCGCTATGGTTTATCATCTTTATTTTGGGGATAGCACTATGTATTTCAGTATTTCTGTTTATGATGTACTAGACATGTTTATTTTGGCAGTTGACTTTATGATGTACTAGACTTGTTTTGAGATGGTTTGAGATATTCCACTGTTTTATTCTCACTTACTCTGTTTTACATATATATTTATGATTCTTGTTCTGCCTTGATATATCATTATGCATGCTTACCCAGTTCTAACGCCCCCCAGAAGCTAGTGCCCCCAAAAGAGTGACCCTAGCGGAGGTGGGGTGTTACAAATTTGGTATCAGAGCATATGGTTTACAAGAAAGAACAAAAAGTTTTTAAAAGACTTTTGAAAAACTATTTTCAAAACAAGTATAAAGTATTTTCCAAAGAAAAGTCTAGTATTTTAAAAGGCTATTCCCCAAAAAGCCATTAGCGTTATCCTTCGTTCCCTTGACCTAATCTTATCTTATCCTTCGTTTCAGTATGGCTGAGAATCTTGCCATCCCGGATGGAGTAAACTTACCACTCTGGTATAGGAGACTTCTAGAAGCTAGGGCGGCAGCTGGCCCCGCAAACCCTACTCCCACTCCTCCTCCTGTAGTTGAGAATCCTCCCCCTAATGTCCCTCCTCTGGTGGTTCCTGTTCCCCCTCCTCCAGTAGTTAATATTCCTCCTCCCGTGGCTAATGTTCCTCCTCCTCCTGTTGCTGAGGCTCCTCTTCCTCCTCCCCCTCAGCATCCTCAGGTTGAGTTCACGAAGGTTTGTAAAGACTTCAAGGCGATGGGAAGCAAGAATTTCCTAGGCACGGAATCTTTTGTTGAAGCTAGGAATTGGCTGAAAGACACTGAGGACTTGTTTGCTATCTTTGGGATTGATGACGAGAGGAAAATCTTATTGACAGTGTGGCTTTTGAAGGATGAAGCAGCCTATTGGTGGGAAGTCACCAATGGGACGAGGCCCGTCGAGACTTGGGCCGATTTGAGGGCTAGATTTGTGGCCAAGTTTCTATCTTCTGCTGAGGCAAATTTGCAGATGGAGAAGTTCATTGCATTAAAGCAAGGTGATATGTCTGTCAAGGAGTATGTGAACAAGTTTAATCAGCTGGCCCGTTTTGGTTTGGATATGGTGAACACTCCTGAGAAGAAGGCTCTTCGATTTGCTAGAGGGTTGAATGAGCCGCTGCAGGGTTTGGCAATGTCACATATTCCGCATGGGGCTACTTTTGAGAGTTTGGTCAATATGACCCTACTTCAGGGAGATGGAAAGAAATAGATCAAGTCGAGTGATACTCAAGCAAAGAAGACTGATTCTCAGGGTAAAGGCAATCAAGGTGGTCAAAGCAGTCAGGGGAATCAGAGCAAGAACAAGAAGGGGAACAACAACAAAGGCAAGGGAAAGTGCAATTACTGTGGTGTGCCTGGACACTTTGCTAAGGATTGTAGGAAGAAGAAAAGGAAGCTTAGTGGTGGATGTTTTTCCTATGGTGAGGCTGGACACTTCAGCAAGGAATGTCCGAAGAAGAAAGGGCAGGGTCAGACTCAGCATGCTGGATCTTCAAGAGGGCAAGTTCATGCTCTCACCGCTTCAGTTCCCGATCGAGGTAGTGTTTCTGTTGAGAACCTTGTTTATGTTTCCGATCTTCCAGTTCGTACCTTGTTTGATTCTGGTGCATCACATAGCTTTATTTCATCTGATCTTGTTGATAGTTTGCACCTTAGTACTAGCTTAGTGGATGATCCCGTTTGTGTTTCGAATCCCATTGGGGGTTCTGCTCATCTATCTTTGATATGTGAGGATCTGAGGATCTCTATACTCAGTGTAGAGTTCTTGTGTAGTGCGTATGTTCTTGGTTTCAGGGGATACGGATTGATTTTGGACATGGATTGGCTGTCTAGACATGGAGCCATTCTTGATTGTGAGCATAGGGTTGTGAAGCTTGTGACTCGCCTTGGCAACACCTTAGAGATTTCATGCAATCCGAAGGATCCCGTCATGTTGTGCTATCTTGAATCTCTCGACTCGTCAGAGGAAGCCCTTCAGTCTGTAAGGGTGGTCCGAGATTATCCAGATGTTTTTGAAGAAGTTAAGGGGTTGCCCCCTAAACGAGAGATTGATTTTCGCATTTATCTGGTGGATAATGCTAAGCCTGTTTCTTTGCCCGTTCGGCACATGGCTCCGCGTGAGAGACGGGAGCTCAGCAAGCAAATAAAGGAGTTGCTTGAGAAGAACTTCATCAGACGAAGTATATCCGAATGGGGAGCGCCTGTGGTGTTTGCTACTAAGGCAGATGGTTCTCTTCGACTTTGTGTGGACTATAGAGAATTGAATAAGCTGACTAAGAAGAACAGACACCCATTACCGAGGATCGATGATCTCTTTGACCAGCTTGTCGGTGCTTCTGTTTTCTCTCAGCTTGATCTTGCTACTGGATTTCATCAGCTCAGAGTGGCTGAAGATAGTATAGACAAGACTGCATTCAGAACTCCAGATGGATTCTTTGAATGGCTTGTTATGCCGTTCGGTTTGACGAATGCACCCGCGTATTTCGTGGACTTGATGAGTAGGGTGTTTCGAGAGTTCTTGAACAAGTTTGTCGTGGTCTTTGTGGATGATATTCTGATCTTCTCTAAGGATGAAGAAGAGCACGCGAGGCATCTTGTAGAGGTGATGGATACGCTTAGAGCGCATCAGTTAAAGGCTAAGTTCTCCAAGTGTCACTTTTGGAGAAGGGAAGTTCGGTTCCTTGGGCACATAGTATCTAAGCAAGGCTTGGCAGTGGATCCCGCTAAAGTAGTTGCTGTGCAGGATTGGAAGACTCCAAGGAATGCAACCGAAGTGAGAAGTTTTCTAGGTCTTGCAGGTTTTTACCGGAAGTTCATCAAGGACTTCGCGAAGATATCCGCTCCTCTTACTAAGTTGACGAAGAAGAACTTAGTTTTTGCTTGGAGCCTAGAGTGCGAGCTTGCTTTTCAGAAGCTCAAGAGAGCTCTCACATCAGCACCCGTTCTAGCTTTGCCCGATGGAGGGAAATTATTTACGATATACACTGATGCGTGTGGTACTGGGTTGGGAGCTGTTCTGATGCAAGAAGGAAGGGTGATATGCTTTGGCGGTAGACAACTCAAAGTGCATGAGAAGAATTATCCCACTCATGACTTAGAGTTAGCAGCAATAGTATATGCACTCAAGGCTTGGCGTCATTATCTTCTGGGAGAGAGATTTGAGCTGTATACTGACCATAAGTCTTTGAAGTATCTCTTTTCGCAGAAGGATCTGAACTTGAGGCAGCAAAGATGGATGGAATTCTTGGCATCCTATGATTTTGAAATAGCTTATACCCCCGGCAAGGGGAATGTGGTGGCTGATGCATTGAGTAGAAGAAGGTTGACCCTAAGTCCTCTATTCGTTGAGATGAAAAATTTAGAGTATGTGGCAACCTTTGATTTCTCTTTGGCGGTTGAGTCGATGACCGGTTCTTTAGCATCTCTGGAACTCAGGCCTACCCTTCTTGATCAAGTTGGGGCTTCGCAGAGAGAAGACCCTCACATAGTTGAGATTATGGATAAGCTGACTCGAGGAGAGACGTCTAGTCACCTCGCTCGATATTCTGTTGATGACAAGGGTTGGCTGAGGAGAGATGGAAGGTTATGTGTTCCCATGGTAGAAGATTTAGTAAGAAAAGTTCTGGAGGAAGCGCATCGCTCTAAGTTAACTATACATCCAGGCGGAGATAAGATGTACAAAGATATGAAGCGTATTTTCTTTTGGCCTGGGATGAAGAAGGATGTGGCGGAGTTTGTCTCTAGATGTATCATTTGCCAGCAAGTTAAAGCTGAGTCAAAGAAGCCCGGTGGGCTATTGCATCCTCTAGACGTTCCACTCTGGAAGTGGGAGAGTATCTCCATGGATTTTATTGATGGGCTTCCAAGGTCAAGGAATGGGAATACGAGCATTTGGGTTATTGTAGATAGACTTACGAAGAGTGCTCATTTCATTCCGGTGAAGAGCAAAAGGACCGCATCTGGACTAGCATCAGTATATCTTCGTGAGATAGTACGACTACATGGAGTCCCTTCTAGCATAGTCAGTGACCGAGATCCCATCTTTACTAGTCAGTTCTGGAACAGTTTGCAGGAAGCTATGGGCACGAGGCTGAACCTGAGTACGGCTTATCACCCACAAACGGACGGTCAGACAGAAAGGGTGAATAGGGTACTTGAGGACTTGTTGAGGCTTTGCATTCTGGATTTTGGGGGTACTTGGGAAGACCATCTTCCTCTTGTTGAGTTTGCATATAATAACAGTTATCAGGCGAGCATAGGGATGGCACCATTTGAAGCTTTATATGGGAGGCCGTGCAAGTCGCCTACATGTTGGTGGGAGACTACAGAGAAGCTCATACTTGGGCCTGATATGATCAGAGATACGTCCGAGAAGATCGAGTTGATTCGGAGACGAATGAAAGCGGCCCAAGACCGACAGAAATCCTATGCTGATAAGCGAAGATCCGATTTGGAGTTCGATGTTGGGGATATGGTTTTCGTAAAGGTTTCTCCTTTGCGGAATGTGGTCCGATTTGGAGCCGTTGGGAAGTTAGCACCGAGATTTGTTGGACCCTTCCCTATCATAGAGAGAATTGGGAAGATGGCTTATAAAGTGCAATTGCCCGAGAAGCTGTCCGGGGTGCATAATGTCTTTCATGTCTCGCATCTCCGAAAGTGCCTACATGAGTCCGCTAAGGTGGTTGAACCTAGCATTCTTGAAGACGTGGAAGTAGAGAAAGAGGCAACCTTGAGGAGAGCTCCGATTCGTATCTTGGGGACAGAGATCAAGAAGCTAAGGAATCGTGAGGTCAAGTTGGTGAAGGTTCAATGGGGTGAAGCCGAGGAAGACGCAACTTGGGAAACTGAAGAGAAGATGCGTAGGCTTTATCCATTCCTTTTCGAGGGTACACTCTCAATCTCTTTCCTTTGTTAGCATATCTTTCTCTTTGCTATCTATGTTTATCTAGTTATCGTGCTAATCTTGTCATGAGAACCTTAGGTAGAAACCCTTTGGATGAAACATGTGTTTGAGACATGTTATGTCTGATGGTTGCAAGTGGTTGCAAGTGTTTGCAAGTGGTTACTCGTGGATGCATGATACACATTAGGCACTAGATCGGCTCACACACTCCTCATATTGCATGTGCATGAGTGTTTATGCTTATTCTTGGATGAAATTTGTATGCAATCACATGGATGTTGCATATGGATGTATGATTGAGCACGCATGTAGATATTATACATTATGTTAGGGATTTGCATACATATGGATACATTTCACTAACATATTTTGCATTGATCTTTGCATTAGATAAGTACATATACACACACTTTTGCATATGTACATACAGCATTTAGAATCTTTTAAGGACAATGATTGCTCGTGGATGATGCTTTGAGTAGATGGATGATTGGATGGTAGGATACGTTCTTCCTAACTTGAAGATTTCGGGGACGAAATCCTTTAAGGAGGGGAGAATGTAACAACCCGTATTTTCAATAACCTGTTATAACATAAATCGAGGCAGAATTTAATTCTAAAATCTGAATCAAGGGAAACGGGCTATGCATGATTTGCAAGTTTAACAAGTTATGCATGTTTATGCAAGTTCACTATGCCATGATTTGCAAGTTTAACAAGTTATGCATGTTTATGCAAGTTCACTATGCCATGATTTGCAAGTTTAACAAGTTATGCATGTTTATGCAAGTTCACTATGCTAAGTTATGCAAGTCCAACATGTTATGCATGTTTTATGTAAGATTCATCATGTATGTTGTGCCAAGTTCCCTCTTTCTATCCTTTATGCGTTATAACGAATATGTAAGCGACAGAATGACGTTGGGGGGTTTGGGTAAAACTTAAAATACATGAAAATATAAGATTGGGAATTTACCTATTAAGTTAGGTCTACCCCTTGGGAATTTACCTATTAAGTTAGGTCTACCCAAGTATTTGTTAAACTTGTAATTATGGTTTGAAAATAAAGTGGACATGACACTTAGAAAACATAAGTGTGGCCAACTCGAGGTTGGGTTGAGTTTGTAGCGTAAACCTACCCGGAACCGACCGGCTTAACTAGTTGCTACAAACAATAGGACCCAATGTGAGAAGTTGGTCATGTGTACCTTGGACCCGAGGTTAGACCAAGTTGTGGTGTAAAGCTACCCGGACCCGCCCGGCTTAACTAGTAACCGCAACAAAGTCTAATGTGAGAGGTTAAGGCACAATTAAATTAATTAATGCCTCATGATTAGGGTTAAGTCATGGCCCATTAATACTTAACCAATTTTGGGGATACGAGGGATTAAATGGGGTTAAGTGGTGAACTGTTGGTTACACTTAACTAATTTAATCCATGATTAGTGAGGGGTTAAACCACACTTAACCCTCTTAGAAAACCCTAGCAACGTGGTCTGTTCCAGCAGTAATCCCAGTTCGGTATCATTCACAACCCTAGAGGCTAGGCTGGGGCGGGGCACGATTACTGGACTGATGTAAGCGACCAAAGCGACGGCTGAGTGGTACAGCGGTGCGGGTACAGGCGGGCTACGGACGTGCACGTAGTCCGGTGTTGGACAAACTCGAGGCACGGGTACCAGTAGGTTTAGACTGTGCATTATTGCTTAGGTGTCTGGGGTTGACACCCGAGGGCTTGATACACCCGAAGGTGGACCCAGCACAGTCTGACTACAACCATATGTGGGTCGTATGGACACCAACACTTGACGTGTTAGGTTTATAGGGAGCCGATCGACTAGACCGTTGGGCTGGACCTTGTATTAAGGTCACCTCATGTTATTGGGCCAAAGTTCGGGCTGAGGGATCAATACCTGTTATGTTAGTTTGCTAGTACACTGTGGTGCAAAGCTTAATCTTCTTTATGTGATGTCACCTTTATCTATTGCCAGTATGTTCATCTCAGTTTCCATCATGATGCTAACTTTATTAGTTTATAGACTGATCGTAGTAGGGCTTACCAGTCTTTTTGACTGACCTGTTTTCTTTCGCTTCTTTTCTTCCGTTTCCCCCCCCCCCCCCCCCCAGGTTCTCAGGGAGGGAACAGTGGTGCTTAGCTTGGATCGCTTGCTTGTTTGCTGGATAGCTCATGTATGTCTGGACATTGAGCTCGCTATGGTTTATCATCTTTATTTTGGGGATAGCACTATGTATTTCAGTATTTCTGTTTATGATGTACTAGACATGTTTATTTTGGCAGTTGACTTTATGATGTACTAGACTTGTTTTGAGATGGTTTGAGATATTCCACTGTTTTATTCTCACTTACTCTGTTTTACATATATATTTATGATTCTTGTTCTGCCTTGATATATCATTATGCATGCTTACCCAGTTCTAACGCCCCCCAGAAGCTAGTGCCCCCAAAAGAGTGACCCTAGCGGAGGTGGGGTGTTACATTTTCTTTCAAATTCTCCAATTATTAAGTTCATCACTTAATTCAAATCTTTATGCTCTCAAAATTTCAGAATTCTTCATTCTTATAACAAATATCTCATCCACACTCTATTATTCTTTTACATTCACATCCTTCGACCGTAAAATAGCAAGCAAACAACTCTCCAAGTATCAATCCCGAAGGCCGAAACCAACATCAAATCAACACTCAGGAAATTATTCAACTTAACTAATCTCTGGTCAGTTTACAATTTCCTTAATTCCATTTCTTGATTTCTTATCAATCATTTCCTATGCAATTCTCAAATTCAATTTACAAATCCACTTCTCTTACGTTCTACCGCCCTTCGTTTTTGACGTGCGGCTCTTTGTTCTTCAGTTCTTACCATTCTGATTTATGTTAGCCTCTCACTATCTTTAAAAAAACATTTCCAATTATTATATTCATTTTCTAAATCTAGAAAATCATTTATTATCATTGGAAAATATTTCATATATTCACAAATCTTTATTTTCTACAAAAATATACGTTATTCTCATGGAAAACATCTCTTAATTTGTTATTTGGGTTTAAAAAGATGTTAGATAAAACATCATTATTCCCACTTAACTGTTAACACCCATTAACTTACTTCACTTAACCAATTCTTACTATTGAACCCTAGCAATTTCTTAGTCAGCAATAAAGTCAATCAAGTTGGGGTATAATTACTTCTCAGACCTTAACTGAACAGCATTATTAACTTCGAAATAGATAAGTTCGCAACTTTGAACAAAACATTCATTCTCGTAACTTTCGAATTCGAGAGTTGACTTCTTTTATACAAATCATTGATTTTAACCATAATTCACGCCTTTAAAATATTTAACTTTAAAAATATACTTTATTCTTTAATCTGAATAACCAATTTGTTAATGTATTAATTTTAAATTAAAAAGTTAAGTAAATAGTATTTTCCTGAAATTCGACATAATTGACTTCCATGAATAACTTTCTTTCGAACGATCTCTTATTCGATAATACATTCTGAACTTCAAAAAAAATCATATGATTTATATTCTAAACTTCAGAGTAATCGCACTGTACTGGTCGACTTCATTTCCTTTATCCAAATTTTTGCTTTCATACTTTAATTACTTCTAAAAAGTAAATATTATTCCTTTTATCGAAATTTGAACTCATCAAATCAAATTAGCTTTGATTTCACTTAAACATCGATTCAAATCTCTTTAAAATCTTCATTCACATTCCGCTCCATTTACCATTCACTTCTTGTTAATCAATTAACAAGTTTATAACTTATTATCGAATTCATATATTCGATTTATACCTTATTGGTTTGAAACCAATTACAGTTTATCTTGCCAAGCTCTGAATAATCTAGATAAATTAGTAATACCGTTTGACCCAATCAAATTCCAATTATAGCCCTTTCCAATTTTATTTTCACATTTTATTTTCATTAATTTATATTTCGAATATCGAAATAAGATTCATTGTTTTATTTTTGAAATGATTTCAAACTTCCCTTACCCAAATTCCCATTTTAATCCTTATTTCCAATCAATTTCAATTATCTCTAATTATTATAGTTCACAGTTACAAAAAAAAATCGTTAATTCTCTCATACATATCTTCCTTTAATACCATTCGATGATGGATTCGGGATTCAACCTAAGGTGACTTCTCGAAGAACAGCTCTGGCAAATCTATATTTGAAGACTGGGGATTTCGAAAAAATGAAATCTCAAAATAAATTCTTGTTTCTGCTGTATTTATACCAAAATACTAATTTTCAAAATATATAATATTTCCAAAATAATTTATCCTTAAAAATCTATTTTTCAAACCTCTTTTCATTTCCAATATCTATTTTTTCTAGTGTCGATTCTATTTATTTTAAACCCTATAAGCTAAGCTTTGAATAAACCAAAGCTCTGATACCACTTATAACATCCCACCTTTTTGACCGCTTCAAATTGGTAATTAAACCAACTTAAAACGTTCAAACCGACGGATCGTTATTTAGCTTATAGAGTTTAAAAGGGAATCAACATAGAATAATAATAACACGAGATTGAACAGCAATTAAAATTTTATATATAATCAGACTTTTTGATAAAAAATTCTATACATCGGAATTGAAACAAATTTGAATACAATAAACTATTTACTGTTTTTAAAATATTCAGAGTGCGCCGTCTTTGGAATTCCCCAGCTTTGCCAATCTTTGAGTCCTAAGTTGTAATTTTTAAATGTGTACTACTCAGGTCTGACCCGAGCGTTCCCTGCATAAACATAAAACACTCGAGTCAGGATTAATCATAGTTCAAGTAAATTAACTTCAATATAAATTGAAGTAAAATAATTAATCCTATGTTCCAAAATATACACAAAATAAAGGTTGCATAGTATATGTCCATATCAGTTCTATATCGGTGTTTAAATCAAGAATAGTATCGGCACTTATCAATTTTAGTTCCAAAGACAAGCGGTTATGGAAATCTGCGTGTACACACGTGTACAAGTACACGTGTGTATTGGCTCAACATTCCATAAACAAAAACACACAAATACAGGCATACATGCCAAATGCAATATATATATATAAGTGGAGTAGCATAACAGGGATACCACGTGTTTAAACTAGGGAATAGGTGTATAGTAATGCTATGCAAGGGTCGGCTTAAATTCAAGAAGCAGAATATACACAAATGTGCAACAATAGTCGAATTATAAAAACAAACATGCAAGCCAGTAAGTTATCATAAAATAGGATACATCTATGCCAAAAGGAGTAGCTCATGATTTTTGTATTAACAAGATCAGTCCCATATAAAATGTTCACCAGTTACTATAGAGGAGTTATCATTTTTAGACATGTGCTGAGTGCCAAAGCTTCAGATCAGAAAAAAATGTAAACAAAATACAACTAAAACATATATCGATCATTTCAACAACAAAAGTTCATATATGCGTGCTACTTTCAGCAAATGTAATCAAAGAGGGATCAGTCCCCATTTATATGCATATACTAAACATGAAAACTACATGTAGTTACTCCCCATTTATATTATACTTGTGACAATGTGCCCGAAAATTCCAGGAACACACATAAAATGTTTCATATTATTATTGTTTCTTTTCAAATGTGAACTGAACATGACCCGTCAAGATTTGCTGAGTCTCTGGGCAACTAACACATCCTGTTCTTATTTGAATACATTAAAAATAAATTTGGCAAAATGCTTGTATTCCTTGAAGACAACTATTTTTTTTCTATATATTTTTATCTCTTCTTGTGACACAAGATCACTGTTTAAAATGGATATTGGAATTAAACTTATATACACGGCTCATGCATATATACGGTCTAATCTGCATGCAAACAAGTTCTCGGTTTGAAATCAAGATGAGGCATCAAGGGCTAAGGCAATGCAGGATAATATATTCTAGTTACTAGTGCATACATATTTTCATTCACTGAAAATGATTCATGCATCCATTTCTATCAGGGAAGCAAGTTGTAGTATTTGCTTTTACGAAAAAATGCAAGATATAGTATTTGTTCTAAATGAGTGGCAGTATCTATTCTTAACAATAATAAAGTCGAAAATAGAGGAATTGTTTGCTTAGAACAGAACGATGGGTTCAAAAAATAGAAATCTCAAATTTGGGGACAGGAAAGCGTTTTTACTCTCATTTTCGAACAAGCAAGGGTTAGGCAAATGGATTCTCTTTCAAAGTTATGGTCACATTCAAGATCATGACAACATTTCAAGTTTACAGACTCATAAACAAAATGAGTGAACTATGGGAAGGCCAACACATTTACACAGGGTGCTTTAGTCACAGTCTCGAGTCCACAATACGCAACTCCATACATATACACACATACTATAACATCCCAGAATTTATAACAATTTAATAATTTATTTATTTATTTATTTTAATATACTGGTGATAATTTAAATGGTTTTATTTAAATAATCTTGATTATTTAATTAATTTATTTAATAACTCGGAAATCTGGGCCAGTTTAAAATTTTTATTTTGGCTATTTTAGCGAATTTTCTATATTTAAAATGAAATATTTTAAATAATATCGACGAGAAATTTATTTTGAATATATTTAGAACGTATATATTATATACGCCGTCGTTAGAATATAATTAATTATATATAATTATAAATAAAACTGAAAATGGCGCGGTAGTTCAATAATTCGATTTCAAACTTCAATTGAATGTACCGGGTGCAAAAAATCCGGATTTTAGTGAAACCAAAAATAATAGGATCTAATTGAGAATATCTTTCCAACAAATTCGAAAAATCAAAATTTCATAGCGGGAATAAAAAGATATGTCCAGTTGAAAATTCTGAATAGTCGTTATGGAATTCAGGCCCTTAAAAAGGGGAATTTTGCAAACGACCTTGGATTTCGACGAAACCACTTTTGTTGGATCCGTGATGTCAAATTATTGCTAGATTTCAAATTTCATAATTTTTCTAATCAATATGCGAGCGTGGCAAAGGAAAACGTGTTTGACCAGTTTCAGTTGATTTTAATCGACTTGAAAATGGCCATTTTTCCAACGGTCTCAGAATTCGACGAAACTAGTTTTGTTAGGACCGTATCATCAATACGAAGCTAGAAAATATTTTTCGGGAATTTTTAGAGTTGGTATGTGGCCTCGGTAAATTGAAATACACGTTCAAATTCAATATATATAGTTATATGTTGATTTTAACTAAAACTGATCGAAACAGTCGAATCAGCTTATGGTACATATCCCATTGTGTTCGGAATGGGGGTAATACGCTTTGGACGACAGGCGGTGGGCCTCGTTTAGAGGTCGAAAATAAAAGTTGCTTTTTGGGAGATAATTAAATAAAATAATTAATAAAATATAATATATAAATATATATATATATTCCTTCTAAGACCTAACCATCGTTCACTGTCAAAATAAATCGAGCCCCTCTTTTAAAACCTGTCGCCCTCGTTTAACCAGCCGCCACTGCCTTAACCGCCCACCGCCCGTCGCGCCACCCTCCCCCACGACCGGTGCTCCCTGCCACCGACCACCGCCTACCCCCCCCCCAATCACCTCCAGCCACCGCCAATTGAAACCCTCGCCCAAACCGAGCGAAAATCGCTGGAGACCGCCGTTGCTGACCACCAGACCGGCGACCGCACTGCCCTCCGACCACCATCAACTCCAGCGCCCCTCCTCCGGCACGTTATCCGACCAGCGGGCCCCTCCTCTGGAAGAATCGGTTAAAGGTGAGTTTTTAATTTGTGAAACTTGTTTTTTTACCAGTTTTTTTTATGTAAAATCTAATTATATTTCAATTGAAACATATTTGATTTTTATGATAGTAAGTATATGACTTTTAACATTGAAAATATATGATTTTCAACATTGAAAGTATACGATTTTTAATATTTAAGAATTCGATTTTTATATATTAAATAGCAAAGATTAGATTTTTAAAATAGCAAAGATTAGATTTTTAAAATAGCAAAGATTAAATCTTTATATTTGAAAAGGCGAAATCTTTATATTTGAAAAGGAGAAATCTTTATATTTGAAAGGGCGAAATCTTTATATTTGAAAGGGCGAAATATTTATAATTGAAAAGGCAAAATTTTTATATTGAGAACAGCGATGTAAAAATAGAATTTTTATCCATAAGGAGTGAATATAAAAATATGATTTTTATATACATAGCAACAACCTAAAAATGTGATTTTTATATATGTAGTGGCTACGGGTAACGAAGGTGACAAAAAGGCGAGGACGATGAAGATTTCTCTAAATGAAGTCGTAGTATTGGATTAGCTATCGGTGAGAACTTCTCACTCTAAATTTCTTTTTCTAGTTATATATATATACTAGGATGCAGACGGTGCTTAGCAGCACCCGACACCCGTCATCCACAGACCATGGATGGCTTGTTTGTTTGATTGATGTGTTGTGAAATTGTTTGTGTTGTTGATGTAAAATCGATAATATAAATTAATGTGTTGAAAGGAAATAAAATATTTATATAGTTAAAAATATTTTATCGTTAAAAATATAATTTTTAACGTGAAAGTGAATAAATAAATAATTATAAATAAATCGGCCGATTTGTTTATATACACTGATTTGACTGATATTGATTGGGTCGATAAATTTTACACATCGCCCAACTGCACAAACAAAATCTGTGTTTGATTGTTTGAAACCCCACACGGGTATTGGGATAAAATACGGCATACACTAATCCCAATAATTAGTTGTATGTCGATCGATGGATCGACAGGCTGTTATAAGCGTTAGATATCTATCTTTGATGCTTATACAGTGTAGTGCACTTTGGATGATGGTTGATTATTTATCGTTGCTATTATATACATGTGTTGTATGGAATCCATATAATTAACTTTATATGGTAATTGATTGGGCCTCATTCTAATTTAGAAGATAAAGAACATTATAAAATAAAGGTTCATGTGTTGACAGTACTCATCCGTTGAGATTAGTCATGTGTTGAACGAAATATTTTAACAATAAAATTAACATCTTTAACATTATAAAATAAAGGTTCATGTGTTGACAGTACTCATCCGTTGAGATTAGTCATGTGTTGAACGAAATATTTTAACAATAAAATTTACATCTTTATCATATATAGAATTAGAAATTAACTGCAAAATAGATAAGATGAGTGGTCTCCTGGATATTGATCTGATGTTGGTTTCGGCCTTCGGGGTTAATATTCAGGGAATCGTTCTCTTACTAATTAACGGTTGGAGTCTGATTTTAAATCAAACGATAGATACCATAATTTTTATAAAATATATTAAATAACAAAAATAGTCACACGTGGACAGTACTCATTCGTTGAGATTAGTCGTGTGTTGACAAAGATATAGAGTCGTGTATTGAAAGAAATATAGATCCATTTGTTGAATATAAAGCCGTGTTGATTAGAGATGCGCTATTTTGAAGCGAACGATATTTATATCGATCATATTCGAATTGAATTTGATTTGAATAGGAAACGAATTTGATTTAGTTAGAAAACGAATTTGATTTGAATTGGATAGGAAAACGAATTTGATTTGAATCGAATAGAAAACCAATTTGAATTGAATCGAATAGAAAACCAATTTGAATTGAATCGAATAGAAAACCAATTTGAATTGAATCGAATAGAAAACCAATTTGAATTGAATCGAATATAAAACCGATTTGAATTGAATCGAATATAAAACCAATTTGAATTGAATCGAATAGAAAACCAATCTGAATTGAATCGAATATAAAACGAATTTGATTTGAATTGAAAAGAAAACGAATTCGAATTGAATTGAAAAGAAAACGAATTCGAATTGAATTGAAAAGAAAATGAATTCGAATCGAATTAAAATCGATTTGAATTGAAATTAAATAGAAATGAAAGTAAAAAGAATTTATAATAGAAAATTCAATTTTGATTTGAATTTGAAATAAAGGTTGAAATTGTTTTTGAAACGAATTCAAAACTATTTATAAAATTTGTTTTTAAATAGTAATTGACAAAGTATATATTATATATATAATATAATGGCATGAATAGCACGCGCCGCGATAGTTCGTGAATTTCGACCATTGACTTCGAACGGACATTACGGGAGATCCGACCGTCGGATTCTCCTAAAACTGGAACCGTTGGGTTCGTATCGAAAAGAGCTTTCTAACGAATATTAGAAATTTGAAATCTAACAGTTGGATTTGGAGATACGTCCAAATCAAATTTGGAAAAGGTCGCTGTAAGGGCAGTCCGATGGCCGTTGTTGCAAATCGACTGTACGGGCCTTGATAAAATTATTAAAAATAGTAATAATTTGCGTAAAATCATAAGAAATGATTTGGAAAAAATTAGGATGAAAAACTCCACATTTGAAAAGATAAAAATAGATTTTTATCAAAATGAACTAGTTTGGAACTAAAATTAAAACCGATTTATTTTCAAATAATTAAATTGGATTTGAAATGGATTTTAAATTCGAATTGATTTGTGAGTTTATCGTGAAGGGTGTTTTACATGACACTTGTTCTTTAACCCGATAAATAAATAGAATGTGATTTGGGTTCGTCGTGAACTGTGTTTTAAAGGACATTATTTCTTTAACCCAGAAAAGGGAGTTTTAATGAATCTGCAATTAGATTGTAATGTGAATTGATAATCTAAATTATCAAATTTAGAAATTGGGCGGGAATGGAGTATCACCAGTTTTGCTCCAAAACGATAGTTAAATCTTTAATTAGATTTGAACGTGAAATGGTAATTAATTTTATCGATAACACCGTGGTGTTAGATATGGAGTATTACCAGTTTTGCTTCATGGGATGAATAGGTTGGGATTGGGAAATAAAATAAATAATTACTTCGATGTGGTTCGCTAATCTCGACTAGTTTGGGAAAACCATAATTTGGTTTGAAACGACATTCAAAGGAAGATTAAAGGATAAATTTTAAAGAATTTATCTTGGATAAAATTAATGGGAACCTTTCCTTAAGAATGTGAAATTTAGAAACTAGCTGTTGGTTAGTTAAAAAGAATGGTTTCCTGGATATTGATCTGATGTTGGTTTCGGCCTTCGGGGTTAATATTTGGGGAACTGCTCTCTTACTGATTTACGGTTAGTGACTGATGAATTGGAATGAGGCGTATGTCGTGTGTGTGTAACATTTGTTTTTAATATACGCGGGTTGTTCGGAAAGGCCGGGTTTATACCCATTCTGAATAACCGATTCGACGATAAGTCGAAGATGAAGACGGTGGTTGAAGACCGGAAGTTTTCACATCGTTTGGGTGATTACTGATGATCTTGATTGGGCTGTACACCCAAGATGAGGGAATCAGTTGGTGGTCGTCCAGACGTACTTGGAGATCGATGGATATGCGAGGAAGGTGCCTCCGGTTTCGTTCAGACCCAGAACGAACTTGTAAATGGATTGTGTGTCTGACATTGGATTTTATTCTGTGTTGATTGATTTCTGTTAAATATATATCTGTTTGGCGGCGGAGAATTTATTCTCTTGCTTAACGCCCTTCTCTGAGACGTACGAGCTTAGAGGTTATATATCGATAGATATCAATCGCATGGCATGAATTGCCTGTGTTGCACGCTGAGTTGCATGGATCAAGGCTTCTGTTGAAAAGCAAAGTCTTGTGGTTGATGATCAAAGCACGGCCTATGTGGCAGCTTTGTGTATAGCGTGAATTCGCGAGCCTCACACCTCAGTATGAGTCAAAAACGGGATACGGACCGTTGGGAGAACACGACGTTTCTTTCTAGCTTTGGTGGTGTCAGTGACTTACCAGCCCTGACATTTATATACTTTTCACCTTTGTGGTTGTTGGAATGAGGCGCCTCGATTATAGGTCTGTAAGGACCGGGAAACGTGTGTTCAGGAATAACTAATCCTCAAACGTAAGAGAGGACCGACCCAACCGATCCAAGTGGCTGCCCAGAGTGTGTAGTCCTGAGCATTTGCTAGAGTGTCTCGAAGCGGAGAGGAGCTTGCCCCTTGCCTCGACTCATGACGGAAATCCAATTTCCAATACGAGATATTTCGGTTTTATTTGTAGAGCCTAGTATGGCGACATGATAGATGGTACCCATGCCGTCTAGGATTGCTATTTATGATTGAAATTGTTTTGACACTATACACTTATAATAGTATCAAATGATTTGTTTTAAACGTACCAAGCATGTTTGGCTATTATAGGGGAAAACCCTATCCTCCGGCTTGCGTTGCATTGTGTGATGGGACATGGGTCTTATAATAGCTTCATTTTTCGAAAAACCATTGCGCTGTTTATTCTATGCACTGGTATTCTTGGGAGGAAACCCGTTCCGTGTTATACGGCGTGGTCCCTTGAATTACTCTCTTTTAAAGTAAAGTTTTAAATAACTGTTTTAGTTCTCACACCGGTCACATGACTGACCTGGAGTTTATTGTTTTAACCTAAACTCTGGGTGCCCTTATTTTGACACGGGCAGCTAGTAGTTTTGGTTTTGCAGATTTATATTCACAGGATCCTGGTTTACAGCTGGAATGATATCCGGAAAGCTCTGTATCCGTATGTCACCTTCAGTTGTGCTTTGTATTATTTTCCACTGCTATGTAATTTATTGTAATCTCTGATATGTATCGAATGTAATTTATTCAATTATACTCTGTATATTCTTGTATTCTGATGGAATTGTTGTAATAGCAATGAAATGTTCTTCCGTTTGCGTTCATTTGTGTGTTGTCCTCAAGGTAATCCGCTCTTTCCTTCACGGGGAAGTTACGGGTCCTCACAATTTAAATAATGAGATGATATATTATATTCCGAAATAGTCAGAAAATAGCTGATTTACCAGTATTATGCGAATTACATAATTTAAATATTCAATTTAGTTTATATTCGTATTATAATAACGAATATATTATTTCAACGAAAATTGAATGTATTAATTATAATATAATTATAAACGAGCCCATAACATCGCGATAGTTTATAATATTGGGTTTTGAACTTCAAATGAATATACAAGATTCGTTTTAAATTGGATTTCTTTGAAACAAGAAACGTTTGAATCTATTAAACTATACTTTCCTAATGGAAGAGTAAAATTGAGATTTCGTGTTATCGATTATGAGTTATGTCCAAATCAAATTTTCAAATAGTCGTTATGGAATCATTTATACACCATAACGATGTATTCAATTATAATTAAATATTATTTTCGAATTTGGACAAGATATTTGAGACGTAGTTATAATTTAATTTTATTGTGATTTTTAATTTGGAAGATAAGCAACTTTTTATTTGAAGTATTTTACACCCTATATCATCATTTTGGGGTTCCACAGAATAAGCTAACTTGTCTATATTATTATATTTTCGGGATTGTGGCACATTGCTCGTCACAACAGTATTTTTATTTTTGTCGATGGAGGTTGGAAAACGAATTGAGCTTTATGTGATGGGTACACCATACACATTCTATTTCTTATGCCCTAAGTCTCGCATATTAAATAATACACGTATTCATCCTAGTATCATTGTCCATATATCACATAGACTGGAAATATGAAAATATAGAGAGATCAAACTTCCCATCACTGACATCTCCAACAGTGTGTATATAGTTTCCTTTGCCATTAAGAAATCAGACAACTACCCTTTTTTCCTTAAAACTGCAAGCCACTTGAAGAAAAAACAGTTACCTACCTCCCTATGTTTCTTAAGCCTTAAGTATTTGCACTATATAAATACATTACCAAGTATTCCATTTTGTTTTTCTTCTTGCTTGACGTCAAGCTCAACTGTTTTCCAAAAACTTCAAACTCAAAAATAAAACAAATCACGACCACTTCAAAAATCTAAAAGTAAATATTTCGCAGCCCATACAGTTGACGGCTTTGCGCTAAGTATGCAAACTGATAGGAGGCGCGAGGTGGTAGTTGAGGGAATGATCGAAAAGGGTGTTCATCCTGAAACCAAATGGAAGAAGAAGCGTTCGAAGGTGAGAAGTGTGAAGTGTACTGTGAGCATGGTAAGTGTATTGGGTTCACGTGAGAAGTGGTATTGGGTTCACGTGACATGTGGTATGGCACCACGTGGAGGTTAGTATTTATATGGGTATGCTTCTTTGCATAAGTACGCATGAATGAGGGATCAGGAAGCAATGGTGGTGTGAGCTTGAATGTGGGGAAGGAACTGTTATAACCTATTCGAAGAAACAGGAAGAGATGGGGATTGCACTGTGCGTGTACGGCAAGGTACATACAGAACTGAGGGAGTTTTTATACAAGGGAAAGTATTTGGTGAATGGAGGAAAGAATAAATAAGCAGCACGCTTTGTTTGGGAAGGAAGTATGTAACGACCCAGCGAGTTCGACGCCCGGACTTCGACAATAATACATAAAACCCTTATTACTTGCCAAAACCCAAGTATCGAAAACACCAGATAGTTATTAGAAAGAAGTTAGAGGGTGAGATAAGAAAGAAAGAAATATTAGAATAGAAGAAGAAGGAGAACTAATACAACAGAATCAGAGTCTCACGTCGCAGCGAAACAAAATATAATATAGAAATAATCTTTATTGAGAGCTAGAAAATACTTACAAACATCAGAGTACAACTTACAACCAATACATCTGGACAGTTATAATAATCTGTCCTCACACAGCGGAAAAATATTATGTGATATCATATGTTTGAATCCATCCGGCTCGTCGCTGGGCTTCGCAACATCAGATAACCTGTACCTATACAACCCGGTCTAACTCGAGCATTTACAAATACCGGGTCAGTCTGGTGAACCAGAGTGAGAGCAACTTACACAGTTTAAAGGGGATCATCCAACTTGATTTTAAAGTTAAAAATCTTTTCGAAAGGAAAGGATAATAGTAAGACCAACCCACAAATAAACACGGACGGTTTTTACCTTTCTATAACCCAGAACATTTTTGAAATCGTATATTTCTCTAATATTATAATAGTGTCTAAATACAAATAAATAGCAATCTAGCAGAACGCTTGCATCTCACGCTCCACATATATAGTATACAATCAAAAATCGCGGGCGCTTATTGGAGATTGGATTCCGATTATGACAAGGTATGGAACCAGCTGCCGATAATGTATCTCTAGAGGCGAATACACTGGGTTCAACAAGAACGTCTTGCAACCCGACCCTCACATGACCGACCACTCATTTCGCTTGAGTGTATCGAATGTATATCGCCAACGGTTGGGATCAGCTATCGTTTCCCAAAAAGGGACAGCATCGATAGATTAAAGAAGCAAAAGGAATTTCTCTAGATAGGTGATTATACACCCTAATGGGAGCGACCCACATAGCCATGCTGCCTGCCCAATTTTTGTCATTTCCCGGTTGTGAGGCTTGAGGTTAACGTATATTTTTGAACACGTAGCCACCATTTACTTTGAATGCCACATCGTCAAATCCGCCGAAAATCACTAATTGATTTCCACAAAAATAATCGGGTTGTTAAGTTAAGAGAAGGTGTCTTCTCCGCCGCCACAGAAATACGTTTGAGGATATCAACGTACGTAATTTCTTTTGGAAATACTCTGTCAGACATCCGTCCATACGAGTTGTCCTGGGACTGGACAAACCAAAGGCACTCTCCTACCGCATCCAAAAGATCAGTAGCGAGTAGTCCTTGCAATTCGCCAAATCTCAACTCCTTTGAAGAATGACGTTCGCTTTGGGTCCGTAGGAAAATTGGCACCAAGATTTGTAGGGCCATTTCCTATCATTGAGAGGATTGGGAAGATGTCTTATAAAGTAGAGCTGCCCAAAAGATTGGCTGGAGTTCATAATTTTTTTCATGTCTCTCATCTACGGAAGTGCTTACATGAGTCTGCGGAAGTTGTGGAGTCGAGCATACTAAAAGAAGTAGAAGTGGAGCGAGAAGCGACGGTGAGAAGAGTTCCAAATCGTATCTTGGGTACAGAAGTTAAAAAGCTACGCAATCGTGAGGTCAAGCTAGTTAAAGTACAGTGCAGTGACGTTGAAGGAGATGCGACTTGGGAGACTGAAGACAAGATACGCTCATCCTACCCTTTTCTTTTTTAGGGTACATCCTTGATCTCTTTTTCCATAAGTTTATGCATGCTTGTATCTATCTCTTAAGTATATCTCCTCGGTCATATTCTTGATCCTTAGGTAGAAACCAATAAATGTAAACATGTATTTGAAAACTTGTTATGATTGATGGTTGCAAGTGGTTGCTCGTGGATGCAAATACACACACAAGGTACTAGATTGGCTCAGTCACTTTCATATTGCATATATATATATATATATATATATATATGTATATGTATGTGGATTGAAACTTGATATGTTATCATGCAGACGTTGCATTTGTATGAATGATTGTGCACTCATGCAGAAGTTACAAAATACGATTAGGAATAATTGCATACATAATGGACTCATAGCACCGACATGATTCGCATCAAGGAGGTCAACTGAATCACTAGACCGCCTGATTTTGCATTAGATAAGGACATATACACACTACGCATATGATCATGAAAGCATTAGAAATCTTTTTAAGGACAATGGATGCCTGTGATTGATGGTTGATTTGATGGATGTTGGATGTTAGAATACATTCTTCTTAACTTAGAGATTTCGGGGACGAAATCCTTTAAGGAGGGCAGAACGTAACACCCCGTATTTTCCATGAATATTAAAAAAATAAAATTAAGAACACTTAATTATAGAAGAGGAATTAAGGAAATCGAGTTACGGCATTTCGTTCATCTCGGAGTTCTGCTTGAGATAGATTACGAGTTTGCGTGAATCGGACTCTGTATGAAGAAGTTATAGAGGTTAGAAGTTTTCAAGTTTAAGTAGAAATTAAATTAAAATAATAATTAAATAATTAAAGCAGATTTGAATTTCAAAACTTCATAAAAACAGCTGAGCGGGAAATTTCCCGCTCAGGGGTGTCGACCCCCTAGGGGGTTTCGACGTAGAGGGGTGTCGACATGGGTGTCGACCCCCTGTAGGGTCGACACCTGTGAACTGATCTGGACAATGACAATTTTGTGAGGTGTTAGGGCATATGTGTCATGTTCTAGTTGGCTCTCTTGGGTTTGGATGGCTTTGATGACTCCTAGGTTGATCTAAAGGCCCATATTAATCCTAAACTTCTACATAATCACCCCAAACCTCAACCCTAGACCTCATAACCCTATTCTATGAAGCCGTCATGCTGTCCATGTCTAAGCTAACCTAGCCTCCATCTTCTCCAAACTAGAAATCAAGTTAGAAAGCTCCAAACCAAATCCAAACTAGAGAATCAAACGTCTACATCAAGGGTTAAGCTTAACAAATTCAGAAATCAGATCCCATAATACAGGAACCATTCTTTTTCTATAAGTTCAGTTATTATTCAAATTTGAACACCTAATAGAAATCATGACTGTAATAATCAGATCTAGAACTATGCCTAATCCTGATTCATGCTTATCCTTTTGTCAAATCTGAATTGCCTATGCCTATGAGACTATTATGATTGATATAATGAAATCTATCATGCCAATGAGACTGTTGTGATTGACAAATTGAAACATATCATGCTTATAAGACTCTTGTGATTGACATAATGGAACCTATCATGCCTATGAGACTGTTGTGACTGATATGATGGAACCTATCATGTTGTACATCTTATGCCTATGAGACTATTATGATTGATATAATGGAACTTATCATGTTGTACATCAAAATTAGTGATTCTCTTAAGTCCAATTCTATCTAATCTTTATATCTATGGTGTAAATTGCTTAGCTTTCCCGCACTTATTGTTAATGTACAACATGCCTATTCGAAAATTGATTCTTGAATTGGGCACACCTTTACATGCCTATTTTTCCTTATGTCAATTCTTATGCTCCTTCTCTATTTTTCCCCTTTTTATTTTCTTTTATGAATACTAGGTTTGTTCGAAACTTAGATTGAATCCCGTTGTACGTGCGATTATAACGCGGAAAAATTGGGTATAATTTAAATGAGTAAATTTTGGGCATGACAAGTGAATGTGGCATAAAACTTGTACTGACTACACTTGGCGAATATTGACATAAAAAGACCTAAACTTGGACACATATGACAAATATGTAAATTGGATAAAGATGAACATGCCTAACCCAAGGTTAGATTGAGTTGTGGTGTAAGACTGCCCAGAACCGCCCGGCACATCCAGCGACCGCAATAATATAGATCTAATGTGAGAGGTCAGCGCATTAAGCCCAAAAACCCGAGGTTAGATTGAGTTGCGGTGTAAGACTGCCCGGAACAGCCCGACACATCTAGGAACTGCAACAATATAGATCTAATGTGAGAGGTTGGTGCTTTAATGAATGAATTAAAGCTAAGGGACGGACATGCTAAGAATGGTAGGATTAAGTTAATTAAGACAACACTTAACCAATACAACATGTTAATTAAACAGATGGGTGGGGTTAGGTTAATTTGAGAACACTTAACCGTTATAACATGTTGATTAGGAAACCCTAGTAATAGGGACCCATTTCAGCAGTAACCCACATAGATGTATTACCGGACCCTGAACTAGGCAGGATGGGGCACAATTACTGGGCTAATTATAAGCGGTCAAAATAGCGGCGGGTGGTGCAGCAGTGTATGTTCCGACGGAGTATGGGCATGCACGTAATCCAGAGTGGAAAAAGCAGGCACTGGCCATCAGTAGTATACACTGTGCATCTTGAATTTGTGTCGGGTTGCCACCATAGGAATTGATACACCCCATGGAGGGACCAGCACAGGTATCTACAATCAAGCGGGGCCGAATGACACAAGTAATAAATTCATGCGAGTAGAAGCCAATCGGAAAAAGGGATCACTTTGTTATGAACACATGATGGTAGTTGAAACATTCGTTAGTAGGTGCAGAGAAATGGAAATGAGTGCGATAGTATATTCATTTTATCTTGCCTTGTCTTATGTTATCTTATTGCTATGGTATTGTCCTATACTCAGTTTATTCATGTCATGATCCTTTTACCTGTTTACATGCTGAATAATCACTGGACTTACCAGGCTTATGTCTGACCCGTTTTCTTTCACCTTCTTTTCTTCCGTCCCCCCCCCCCCCCCCCGGTTCGCAGGGAGGGAATACTTCAGCTTAGTGCAGGCCTTTTCCAGCTTGAAGAGAGTAGATGTATTGCTTGGATTCTCTTTTCTTGGGCTATGGCTGTGGTTACACTTTTATTGGGCATTTATGCTGCTTTACTACTGTTTTATGCTTCTTTATGTACTTGTAGTTTAAATCAAGACAGATATTTTATTGTAATAATTCGGAAGTTAGGTTTTGAGACAATGCTTGTAATGTTTTGACTGAACCACGTTATTTATGAAATGATTTCAGTTTTCCACTGTTTATATGTCTGTCTTGTAAATTATCTGTGCCTTTTACATAAAATGCTTCACCAAAGTTAATGCATTCGCTTTGTGAGTGACCTTAACGGAGGTGGGGTGTTTCACATATCCACCTATTGGATTAGCTACTTTAAAGCATGTAACAAGGTATGACGATACTAGAAACAACTTATCTATTACATATCTATGTTAGAGTTTGTAACCTAGAGGAAATCTTTTTGATGTGATTAATAACATTGTTTGTGTAATATTTTATTTTGAATAAAATATTCTATTATGTTATATTTACTACGTAATATAAATATTAACGTAATAGAAGTCCTTAGAATAATAATATAAATTTATATAGTTCAAATAAGTGACTTGAACATGAGAGATTATATAATATAATAAATATTGTAATTTTCAAATGCTCTAGTCAAGTAGAGTAGTATGTTGATTGATTGATGATCATATCTCATTGATCATTAATATATGTGATATTAATGTCAATACATAAATAAGTATTAGAGAATAGCGTATTGGGCATACCCAACATGAGAAAACTTCATGGAGCATGATTATAGTGTCATAAGTAATCCTCATAATGACAACGATGTAATGGTCCACAGATCTGAAATCATTAAAAAAAATATTCAAGGATATTTGTGTTTTGATATCATCAAAAGTTACTTTCAATAGAGTAAACGATAAAGGTGATTATCGGATACATCTTGAATCGATTAAATAATATGAATGATCTAGATGGAATTTAATCCTACAATATAAGTAGTGATATCCATGGGCCTCTTGAGTGAGTAAAATTATGAAATGCATGGTCATGTTCAAATATTGATTTATTTTATATAATCGGCTCATAGATCAAGTTAATAGGATTAAATTATAAAGAGTATGATACGTTCCATGCCTCAAGTTTAATCTTGGATATATTCGTTAAAAGGATTAAATTATGTTAAACTGCTGGTCACACAAAAGGTTGTATCAAATCGTTGATTTTATTGTAACTTGGGTAATAGCGATGTATCTCTAGATGTTGCTCACTATTTACAATTTAAATACAATTTAAATTATTACCAACGTTGTAGTAACCTATAGGGTCACACAATTAGAACGTTTAAAAGATGAAGAACCATTCTCAAGAAGAGAAAATATCAAACGATTGATATTTTTATTTCGCTTGAATTGGTGCACTGTGAATTTCGTTCTCCTTTTGGGCATTCTTGTTTATATTAAGGGTGCCAACCCTTTCTTCTATGATACACAAATTTGAGATCTAAAAGGAAAAACGATATTCATTATCTTGGCTAATACCTCCGATCTCTTCCTTCCTCATTTTCGTTTATTGTTTACAAGGCGACGTTCATGGACACTGTAGAGGCGCCGATTCCATCAGCATAATAAGATTTGATCCATTCCAAATATCAGTCGAGTTCGTGAATTGTAAAAGCAAGAAAAGGTACACGGTTACTCAATTCATTGTATTATCGCTTGGATCTTGTTATTAGGATAGTTAAAATTGTTAAATTCGCTACCGATTCGATCGTTTAAACCCTTCAATGGTATTAGAGCATAGGCCTTGCGAATTCAATTTGTTGGATTATTTGTGTATTTGGTTTGTATGTATATGTTCTTGCAATGATTAAATAGCATTATGAACACCCTTGCAAGTACGAATCGGTATTGTGATATAGATTCATTTCTAAAGTGAAATCGTTTCATTGTAAACGAGATTTGTATTTGATATATAATATAAAATGAATCATGAATTAATATTGGATATTAATTCTGTTATATATATATATATATATATATGTATCTATGTATGTATGTATGTATGTATGTATTCTCAGATCCTACATGTATGGAATAATTGTTTAATCTGTGTGTGTATTTTATATAAGTGTTTGGATCGAATATATTCTATGTTAGATGGTGAATCAAAAATTCTTGATTAATGAAATTGAATTTTCATGACTTAATGATTTTAGACATCAATCCCCCGATTTGTATTACTCCCTTGAATGGCTACAGTATAATTCATAAATAAACATTTGAAATGTGTTTGATCAGTTTTGAGATACATACATATATATATATGTTTATTGTTGTGTTGATCAATATATATATATATATATATCTGTTTTTGTCTGTGTGTGTGTGTGTGTAATCACACCTTAGGCTATATGGCATATATACACATGACTCAAAATCTGGATATTAGATTTAAAAGGGTTGATTAATGTTTTACTACAAACTGGAATCCAGATCTTCATTAGAATCTCATGTATGCATATTGTTGAATGTCAAGCTGCAAATATGGTTTGCAGTTTTAACTCTTCAATTTGTATATAATATTGATATATGTATGACTGCCACAAAAACCTTTATGCAACACTCTAATTTGAAGTAGAATATATATATATATATATATATATATATACGCACACACATACACACAAAGAGAGTGAGAACTCTATAGTGATTTTGTAAATTCACTTGTAGTAACAATACTTATCCTATATGCTTATTTAAATAGGCCCGGTCTTGTATGAATCCTTTACACATAAGGATCAACATGTAATTTATTGTTTAATGTATAATTGTATACCTGTGTTTGACATGGATAAGGGATACTGGTTGCATATACTTATTGACTTCAAGATATTATTTTTTTTAAAAGGTTTGCATGAAGATACTGAAATGCTTTAAATAGTTACCACATGGGTCAGTATGACTGATTATATTGTGTACATTTTGATGGACATTTTGGGGCAAGTATGTTTTACAGTTTCTGAAGCAAATATGCATTTATCAATTTGCACATTTTTAATCTGAATTGTTTGTATAGAAGTGTACAGAATTCTCGGAACATGCCATATAAATGTTTGTATATATGACTGTATGTATGATTGTCATGAGCAAGAAGCTTATAGTGTTTGTGTTGATTCTTACTGCAAATAAGTTTTTAAAAGATGAGGCAAGTATGTCATGTTTTACCTTTCATAGTTTTTGTATTTATATGTTTGAATCTGGATATTTAGTTGGGGTCTTAAAATTTGATTTATGTACAGTTGGGCCTGGACTTGTATAATTCTGCAAGTATTGGATGCATGCAATTTCTTTTAATTTTGTTAATGTTATATATAATACTCCAATATGGATATCCGATATTATGCATGCGAAAGTTTTGACAAAAGTTTTGATGACCAGTTTGAAATGTTCAAAAGACAAAAGTAGGCATATTTTAATATAACATTCAATTTATATACACGTGTTACACATACATACGCACATATATATAGATATATTCCAATGTATTTATAAACAATTGAAGTTACCAATATTTCGAAATGAGTTGAATGTGATGAATATGAATTGCCACCTCAAGTTATAAAATCCCTTCAAACTGAATATTAATATTAGTTCCAAAGTGATGTCTACCAAGAAAAATACTCATTAGTGCCATAATCAACAGTGATGGGTTGTGCCAAAGCATAAGCACATTGTTTATTATGGTGACATGTGATAGAGTAATTGTGATACTCGAATTGTTTATACTTGGGTCTGGCTTAATTAGGCTGCCATAATAAGATTATGGGCTTAGAGACAAAGACCATGAAATATCCAATATATAAAATAAACAAAAATTGTTCATCGTGCTATCCAAGAATTATATATGATATAATTGACATAAGATATCTATCTAAAAGATTATGTTTTGTGGATTAGCCAAAGATAACTCAAGGCATTATTAGATATGGATCTTAGATCACTTATATATATATATATATATATATATATATATATGTATGTATGTATGTATGTTGATTTGAGTGGGAGCATATTTTAACTTAATTTATATATTTATATAAATATGCAACGTTCTATATAATTTTGATTGTCAGAACTTGTACACATACACACACACACACACACACACACATATATATATATATATATTGCAAAATCATATCATTATTTTATTATTTATTATCTCCTGTAGATATTAAATGATAAGTGACACCAATAATTTTCACCAAGATCCGTCCTTGAAAAAGAAAAACTGAATGGAATTAATTTCCTTGACTGGCATTGAAATTTGAGGATTGTCCTCAAATAAGAAAGGAAGTTGTATATACTTGATCGGCCTGTTCCGGAGGCACCACCAAGTACAACAACTCGTGCAGAGATGAATGCCCACAAGAAGCACCAAGATAATGCTCTTGATGTCAGTTGTCTCATGCTTGCAACCATGACTTCGGGGATTTAGAAGAAACATGAGTTGATGGATGCGTATGAGATGATTGGGCACCTTAAGAAATTGTTTGAAAAACATGCTCGATAAGAAAGGTATGACACAAGCAAGACAATGTATCACTGCAAAATGGGAGAGAAGGAACCCATTGGTCCATATATGCTGAAAATGATTGCATACATCGAGTATCTTGAAAGGTTGGGGTTTCCATTAACACCTGAAGCTCAAACCAATCTTGTTTTACAATCATTGAACAATCACTGTTCTCAATTCGTGATGAATTATCTCATGAATGAAACATAAAAAAACTTAGCTGAGTTATTTAGTACGTAAAGAATTGCTGAAAACAATATGAAGAAAGCAAAACCTGCTTCCATAATGATGGTACAACGGCTGCCAAGACCAATTTCAAAAAGGCACTGAAATCTAAAGGAGGGGTTCCAAAAGAGCGTGATTGTCGCTACTGTGGAAAGCCATGTCATTAGAAACACAATTATTATGCTTATTTAGAAGATTTAAAAGAGAAGAAGGAAAGTATGACTTCACCCGAATCAGGTATGATTATTACAAGTCTCAATTTATCTACTTCTACATCTTGGGTATTGGATACTGGATATGGATCACATATTTGTGTTAATTTGCAGGAAATGCAAAAGAGCAGAAATTTGGCAAATGGAGAAGTGTACTTACGAGTGGGAAATGGAGCAAATGTTGCTGCATTAGTCATAAGAAGTTATCGCTTATCCTTACCTACTGGCTCAGTTTTACAATTAAAAGATTATTATTATGTGCCTTCGATTAGAATAAATATTATTTTTGTATCTTGATTAGACAAGCTTGGATTTTCGTTTGTAATAAAATAGGGTTGCTGTTCATTTTGTTTAAATGAAATATTTTATGGAAATGCACAATTAGTTAGTGGTCTTTATATTCTTAACTTTGACATGTCTGTTCATAACATAAATACTAAAAGGATTAAATTAAATGATTCAAATCCAACATATCTTTGGCATTGTCGTTTAGGCCATATAAACGAGAATCGCATATCCAAACTCCATAAAGATGGAATTTTGAGTTCATTTGATTTCGAATCATATAAAGAATGCAAATCTTGTTTATTAGGCAAAATGACTAAGCACATTTCACTAGACACAGTGAATGGGTTAGTGGTGTATTGAGCCTTATACATGGTGATGTATATGGACCAATGAGTACATCAGCTAAAGGTAGGTTTTATTACTTGATTACATTTACTGATGATTTCAATAGATATGGTTATATGTATCTTATGAAAGACAAATCAGAATCCTTTGAAAACTTCAAAGAATTCAAGAATGAAGTTTAAAACCAACTTGGAAATAATATAAAGACACCTCGAACAGGTCGAGGAGGAGAATATTTGAGCAAAGAATTTAATGACTATCTGAAAGAATGTGGAATTGTATCACAACTCACTCCACTAGGAGAACCGAAATGGAATGGTTTTGTCCAAAAGGAGATATCGCACCTTATTAGATATGGTATGATCAATGATGAGTCATAGAGATCTTCCAATTAGTTTTTGGGGTTATGACCTTCAAACAGTTGAATTCATACTTAATCGTGTCCCTACTAAAACGGTTCTGAAGTCGCTATATGAGATATGGATTGGGAAATGTCCTGGTGTGTCTTTTATGAAGACTTGGGGATGTGAGGCGTTTGTTAAACATCTTGCTTCTGACAAGCATGGAACCAAATCAAATAAGTGTTACTTTGTGGTATATCTAAAAGAAAAAAAGGATATTATTTCTACAAACCTTCTGAGAATAAAGTGTTTATTGCTCGAACTGTTATTTTTCTAAAAAGAGAATTATTCTCTAAAAGCACCAATGGAAATAAAGTAGAACTCGAAGAAATTCGGGAACCACAAGATACCATTGAACCTGAACTAGAAATTGAGAAAGAACCCCAAACTGTTGTGGAAAATGAGTCCGCTCAAATTACATAAGATATTCGTAGATCTGGTAGAATACGTCGTGATCCTGAAAGATATTTTGGATTTCTTATGATTCAAACTAGAGACGTAATGCTCATAGAACAAGATGATCCCACTTCTTTCCAAGAGGCCATAAAGCCATGAAATTTAAAATGGATTCCATGTACACCAACCAAGTGTGGACTTTGATTGATTCATGGGATGGGTGTTAACCGGCTTTTTGGTCCGGTTCCCAAAAGTACACGAGACATGCTCGACTCAACGTATCGTGTGAAGCGGAAGCTGAGAGAGTCGCTCAGGAGTGAAAGAAACAGGTTGAAAAGGGATTGCGCCAACGAAAACCTCACAGCTCCCCAAACATATTTCCGAACCAAGGCTTTGAACCTCTAGATGTCGCGAGTGCAAGCCTCGAACCCCCGAACATCCACATACATAGTCTTCGTACCCCTTGGGGCAAAAATTTTGTACCCTCAAGGGGTACGAAATTCGTACCCATTGGGGTACGAAATTCATACCCCTAAGGGGTATGAAATTCGTACCCAGCGGGGTACAAAATTCGAACCCCTCGAGCTACGAATTTTGTACCCTTAAAGGGTACGAAATTCATACCCAACTAGGTGTGAAATTCGTACATGGGGGTACGAATTTCACACCCTATGGGGCACGAATCTCATACCCCCGGAAAGGGTTCGAAATCTATGTCTGCATGCATTGGGAGGGGGGTTCGAAGTTCCGGAGGCCAATAGCAGGGGGTTCGAAATTCCGGGTGTGGCCCCTATTTCTACCTACTCCTACCTAACTTAACCCCTAGAAATACCCCTTGGCCTCATGCTTCAAAGAGGTTGGAATTCTATCACTTGGAACCTCTAGAGAGCTTCAAGAGCCTCTTTAATGGCATCTCCTCTTTGAAGAAGAAGAAGAAGGACTAAATTGCTTTTTTCTTGAATACTTTGCATACAGCCATTATGAAGTCATATAACTTCGAAATGAATGTAATGAGATATCATGAGATAGTCTCGACTTTGTAATATTTGGTGATAAATAATATTCTAACGACTCTTCAAAGTGGACGTAGGTCTCTCTCGAGGCCGAAGCACTATAAATCTCTTATGTCATTTATTGCTTTTCGCACTGATTTACACGACCAAAACGATAATTAATAGTAATTGGAATCTTGGGTGTTTACGATAATTTTTGTTGTCAACATTTGGTGCTTTCACTGAGAAAACTCAGATTTGCGCCTTTGTCGCACATTGCCATCTCGACTTCGACAAGATTTAGGTTCCTTTGCTAAACCTACTGTCGAGTCCGTTCACAATGGCAAAGTGACCAAAGAACGCAATGGTCGGCTCTTTAGCTATAGCTGAAGCCGGAACATCCCAACAGCCTCAACCGACGGATATCCCAGCCACAAAAACCGCTCCTCTTACAAACTCTGGAGCGCCCGCAACACAAGGACATATCCTCGCGCTTAATGATAAGTATGAGAACACAGTTGTCGAGCTCAGTCGGCCATTAAGGAACAACATCGACCTTATGAGACAACTTCAAGAAAGTCAGCGCATCGTCGCTCGACTTCAGCTAGCTTGGAACAACGCTCGACCTCGACCAATTGTCTCAAAAACTTCCTCTTCCCAGTCGAGGGGCCTGCATCAAAGAAGGAGGATTAGTCTCATCAACAATGTCGCCGTCTTCACCAATGCCCTGGACAATGGCAACGGCAATGGCTATGCGAACGGCAATGGAAACGGCAACGGCGACCGAACTACAGTCATGTATAGCGAGGGGGCACAATAACGAGACCGCTTTCGCTTAATCATTAATGACGGACTGGGTCCAGCAAACTAACCCCCTCCTCGACAAAAACCCAGCGGTCGCTAATCAGGATGATGGACCTACTATTCCAGCGGCCCGTGCCCTTCCAGAAGAGGGTCCACATCAACCCGCTCCGCCTCATCTTCCGTACCAAGACCCGATCATAGACGTCGAGGATATGGAAGAAGACAACCCAGAAATTCATTATAGGAGGCGCCCTCGCAACAAAACTCCAGAACCTCGCCAAATTCCATGGATCTCGATGTCGGATCCCCATCCAACTTATCTCCCAACATGGTCCGGAGAATCATGAGGGAAATGCGATGAAACATACATGATTCATGGGAGGCTCACATTAGACGTAACCCCTTCACGAAAAGGGTAAACGAATCCGAGTGGCCACGATGTTTCAGCATGCCACAGATGCCGTCTTATGATGGCATAACCGATCCCTATACCATCCTAAATCGATATGAATGGCAAATGGACTCGAGTCGGGGCAATGACCCAGTCAAGTGCAAGTGCTTCCCAGTCTTCTTATCAATAACTGTTTTGTTGTGGTTCTCTCGCCTCCCGCTTGATTCCATTAACAACTTCGGCCAGATAACAACAGAATTGGTCAAGAAATTTAGGGTGCATATCCCAACTCCAAAGAACGCCCTTGCTCTGTCCAATCTATACCAAGGACCCGCTGAGTCCCTCAAAAGCTACCTCTCCCGGTTTAACATTGCCCTTGCCGAGGTCGAAGATCCGGATCCTCGCACCGTGCTTTTTCAGCTAGCGAAGGGTGTCCTTCCTACTTCCGAATACAGGGCATGGATCGATCGAAAGCAGCCAAAAAGCCTCTATGCTTTCTACGAAAAGCCAGGGCAGTACTTATGCCAAGAGGAAGCAAGGTAGAACCGGCTCTCCAAAAAAAGTCGACCCAACGACCTTTTGACGGATGCCGCAAATAACAGCATCAAAGGAAAACAAGTCGGAAAGCCCTTTGATCAGAACAAGGGGAAGGTCCATATAGGCAGAGGCCAAGTAATGGTAGGTAGGTGGCCGGAACGGTCAGGTCCCGACTGAACCAAGAAAACCCAGTCCTTACCGCGCTTTCGAGACCTACACCCTGCTGAATGAAAACTTGGAAACGATTTACCTGGAGACATGCAACACACTGCCATACAAGAAGCTGCGCACCAGGGAATCCACCGACTTCGAGAAAATACTGGAAAGTACCGTCGATACCACGACGTATACGGGCACAACACCAATGAATGTCGCTAGCTTAAGGATGCAATCAAGAAGCTTATCCGAGAAAAACGACTCGAACAGAACGACCAGGAACCCTTTCCACCCGAAGCAAATTCAAAACCTCCGGCACCAGCACTTCCAGCGCCCGCTAAGGCGGCCCCGGGTCCATCTAACCCGAGGCAAGGAATTGTGATCAACACCATTTGTGGTGGATCTTATCCCACATGACATCTTTCAGAAAATGGAAGAGTATGTGAGTTCTATAAAGCATGCTACTTATGTAGCCTACTCTACTCCAGACAAATCTGTCCCAGCCAAGCTTTAGAAATCCATGTGGGACGACATTGCCTTCCACGAAAGAGATTCTACGGGAATTGAGATCCTAACTACCGATCCTCTCGTTATCACAGTTCAGATCGGCGTTGCTTCGGTCCGAAGAGTATTGATTGACTCAAGAAGCTCGGTCAACATCATTTTCAAAGCGGCTTACGACTGGATGAAATTGGAAACAAAGGACATAAAACCATGTCGTGCCACGATCCATGGCTTCCACGGAGCTTCCAATCACCCAGTGGGCATGATCGACTTACCCATAGAACTTGATGAGGGGATCGAAGTTGGGGCTGAGTCCTCATCTTCTTGTTATCGACATCAGTTCCCCTTACAACGCCTTCTTTGAACGTCCTTTTCTCACAGAGTTCCGAATCTGCATGTCACCATGGTCCCTCCTAATGAAGTTCCCGACAGAGAATGGGATCAGAAAAATTCGGGGCGACCAAGCAAATTCTAGGGAATGCTATGCAATCAAGTGGAAGAACGCGCACAACAAGGATAAGGGTAAGACCATACCCATGCCAATGTGCACCAAGAATGTTTGTGCATAGCAATCATCGGTGTCTGGGCCTTGGCTTAGGCGCCACTGTAGTCTTTCCAATGAAACCCAAGGAAGCACGAAGAGCCCGAATACGAGAGGGCTACTCCGGTTGAACCTACGGTGGATGTTCTAATCAACCCCGACGATCCATCAAGGGTGCTAAAGATCGGATCGCAACTCCACCCCGCAATAAAAGAAGATCTTGTAAAATTCCTGAAGGCAAACCTAGATGTTTTCACATGGACTCACTCTGACATGAGGGCATCGATCCTGCAATTGCTTGCCACTATCTATGTATTGATCCTACAATGCCTCCAGTCAAGCAAAAACGTCGTTTCTTGGGACCCGAGAGGTCCAAAGCACTCGAGGAAGAGGTGGACCGCCAACTAAGCAATAACTTCATCCGTAAAGCCAACTACCCCGAATGGGTCTCCAATCCAGTTCTGGTCAAAAAAGCAAATGGTAAATGGCGAACATGCGTCGACTTGTCTGAATTAAACAAGGAATGTCTTGAGGATAGCTTCCCACTTCTGAAGATCGACCGACTTGTCGACTCAACCGCCAGATACCAACTCATATCCTTCATGGACGCCTATTCGGGATACAATCAAATTCCATTGTGTCTCTGCGACTAGGATCGCACCTCTTTCATAACCGATCTGGAACTTTACTTCTATTGCGTTATGCCCTTCGGTTTCAAGAATGCCGGTGCGACTTATCAACGAATGGTTAATCGTCTCTTTAAAAACCAAATGGGGAAGTACATGGAGGTATACGTGGATGATATGCTGGAAAATCTAAAGTAAAGCAACCACGTCCACAACCTCTTCGACATGTTCGATGTCCTTTTCCAATACGACATGAAACTCATTCCTCTGAAATGCTCCTTCGGAGTTTCCTCAGAAAAGTGCTTGGGTTTCATCGTCAACTCCCGAGGCATCGAAGCTAACCTAGAAAAATTCAAGCTATCCGGGATATTCAAGTCCCCTAGAACATCAAAAATGTTCAGAGTTTAAACGGAAAGGTCGTTGCTCTAAGTCGGTTCATCTCAAAAGCCACCGGCAAGTGCATTCCTTTCTTCGATTTACTTCGAAAGGGGAAGCGCAACTTCAATTGGACTCCAGAATGCATTTCCGCATTCTAGGACCTTCTGAACCACTTAGAGCGACCACCTATCTTATCCAAGCCCGTGGATCACGAGGACTTATACATTAATTTAGCTAATTCCGTACAGGCGATCAGCTCGGCACTGGTGCGCATCGAAGACCGTGTCCAACGGCCCGTCTACTACATCAACAAATGATTGACGAGGGTCGAAAAGAACTATCCGAAGCTCAAAGAATTGGCCTACTGTCTACTAATCTCTTCTCGAAAATTGCGACGATATTTCCAGTCTCATTCCATAAAGGTCTTCACCGACCAACCACTCCATCCTATCTTACAACGACCCGAGGCATCCAGACGGTTACTAAAATGGGACATAGAGGTGAGTCCATTCGAGATAACCTTCATCCCTCGTTGAGCCGTCCTCAGACATGCTCTCATTGATTTCATAGTAGAATTCACTATTCCCGAGGAGACTTCCGTAGGGAACGACAAAGCTCTCGACGCCCAATAGAAATTTTTCGTGGACGAGTCCTCCAACCGCAAATCCTCAGGGGCCGGAATCGTGCTCATCACTCCCAAAGAACACCCGATATACTATGCATTAAAACACAATTTCCCTGCTACCAACAACTACATAGAGTATGAGGCTTTGATAGCCAGACTTAGGATCGTGATTGAACTTAAACTAAATACCATCCAAATCTTCTCTGGTTCGCTACTCATCGTCTTTCAGGTACAGGAAGAATACCAAGCTAAGGGGGAATGGCTCGCCCTATATCTAGCCCAGGTTCAGGAACTGCTCACCAATTTCGACCACTTTGTGATCACGCACATTCCCTAAGAGCAAAATGAAAAAGTAGATTCACTAGCCAAATAGGCGAGCTTCGAGGATCCCCAACTAAGGGGGTTCGCCCAGTCAAGGTGCTTAATTCCTCAAGTATTAAGAAGATGCAAACTAAGGTGGTCATAAAAGCAAAACCGAACCTGAATCTTGGATGACCTCGATCAAGAGTTATCTGCAATACGAGACCCTTTCGAGGTGCTACAGGGAAATATGGGCACTCACTCGCCAATCAGCTCGCTACCTCCTCATGGATGGAGTGCTCTACCGTAGAGGCTTCTCTGTACCATTACTCAGGTGCGTAGCCCATGGTGACGCCAGCCGAGTGCGGACTAATGTCCATGAAGGTGAGTGCGACGGCCATACTAAAGGGCAAACCCTAGCAAGAAAAATACGCAGGCATGGCTACTATTGGCTTATGCTCGATTAAGACACCGCGGATTACGCTTGCAAGTGCGATAAGTGCCAGCATTTCTCAAAGATCCCGAGAACCCCGCCTATAGAGTTGACGCAAATGATCAGCCTGGGCCCTTCGCCATGTTGGGAATTAACATCATTGGAACTCTTCCAATGGCCAGAGGTGGGGCACGCTACATTGTCGTCGCAGTTGATTATTTCACCAAGTGGGCGGAGGCCGAAGCTCTCGCCACAATAACGACCAAGAAGATGATCAACTTCATCGTTCGCAACATCATCACCCATTACAGGGTCCCTCAAGCTATCATTTCCGACAACGGCACCCAGTTCGAAAGCGCCGAGTTCAAAGCCCTCTATCAGTGGCACAACATCGGAAAAAGATTCTCGGTGGTGGCTTATCCTCAAGCCAATGGGCAAGTCGAGGTGGTCAACAAAGTCATTAAATCCATCATCAAGAAGCGAGTGGAAAAGCCTGGGGACATGTGTAGCCCTATGGGCCTACCGAACCACCCACAGAATAGCAACCGGACACACTCCTTTCTCCTTTACCTACAGATTTGAAGCTGTCATCCCTATTGAGCTGAAAATCCAATCTCATCGAGTTACTTATTATGATCCAAAGACGAATCAAGACTAACTTTTGGAGTCGCTCGATTTGTTAAAGGAAAAGAAGAATGAAGCTGATCTCCTGGCCGCCAGCCAACGACAACGAGTAACCCAATACTTCAATTCCAGGGTCTGCCCTAACGACCTCAACATCGGCGACCTCGTCCTAAAGCGGGTTTTTCCTCCACCAACAGGCCTTGCTTCTCATTGGGAAGGCCCGTACTCCATACAACAAAATCTCTGCAATGGAACTTTCAAACTCGCAACCGTGGACAGAGCGAAACTCCCGAGGGCATAGAACAGTGAACATCTCCGCTGCTACTTTACATAACTTAGTACATAGTTGTTTCTACTTTCCAACAATGTTTTGTTTTCTAACAATTCAAGGCATTGTAAAGGCTATTACTGCCAAATTTATTAGTAGAAATGATGTTTAACTTCCTATCTCTTCTTTGTTTACTCCGCTCATGACGCGTGTGATTAGTCCTGACAACCAGCTTGTGTACAAACACTCGATCGCCGTATCGACACCCGGAGCACGGGATCCGGTGTCGCCATTTGAACCTCGAGCCAACATCAAGGCCAAACAACACTAGCTACGACCGACACTCGAGCACGAGAGCCAAAAACGCTACTCGAGTCGTCGGCCCGCAACGCGATCGAGTATAAATAACCACTAACTCGAACCTCGGCCCCGTGCCGAGACCGATTCCGCGCCCAAGTTCCAAGCGTCTTCGGGCCACCCAACTGCCAACCAAAAGTGATGAAAATTTCTCCCCTGGCTACGGGTGCCGGTCGAATCTCGGCGCAACACCGAGACCGACCTTAAATCGGTTCTTCCCTGAAGCTCTCAAGGCTAAGAGGTAACCCATGGCCACGATCGGAGCCTACGGGCTAATGATCCGAGCTTCTCTTTTAAATGAATAAACGACGCCTGCCACTTGCAAAAACTCTAATGAATGACGGGAGAGCCACCTATAGGACTACCCAACGTCCTATGCATTCGCTCTTTTTGGGACTCACTCCAGGCAGTCCAAAACAACAAGCGACTAGCTTGGTTTCGCAAACTACAGGTTTTCTGAGCTAAGGGAAACTTACTGAAACCAACGCTCTATCTCACCCCTCTGGAATAATCAACCCAGAGCACGGTCCCCGATTGCATTTTTGTTAAGTGTAATGATAAGTATTCTTATGCAAGTACAGGACGCTAGAAAACATGAGAAAAACATCCGAACGCTTGACATAAATTGTGATCTTTACTAATTCATATTCTATTTTCACACACACACACACTAAACAGACTACATGTCTAACATCTTTCTTTTCTAATGACAGGGTGTACATAAAAACCACAACATGTCTTGAAAAACCAAAAGCGAGGGCTGTACTCACGTAAGCTATCGGCCTACACTACCAAAATGACGGTAACTTATACTTAAGTTGCTATCACTAATCGTGTCTTTTCTTCTTGTGCTTGTGCTTTTTCTTTGCAGACTCCGCACTCAACGGTTCTCCACCCGTGTCGGACCTCTTCTTACTTGACTTGCTCTTTCCTCTTCGACCCTTCTAAGGAGTGGTTAACTCATGAGAAACCGAGATGCATCTCTCATCTGCACCATCGCCGCTTGAGATCTCCGTGACATCAATAGGAATGGTATGCGACATAGGACTGGGGGCATTCCCGGCAGCAAGGGCTACCATGGCATCACTCTTCCCCAAGACCTCCTTGGCTTCCCACTTTGATTTCTCCTTCGCCTCCTTGGCAGCCCGTTGGTCAGCAAGCTTTTGGGGCTTATGCGTCGTAACATCATCAGCCTTGGGTTTCTCAAAGGTTTCAGTGGCCCTCTGATAGGCTTCGTCATCCTCCTTCTTCTTCTGGGCCTCGTCAGGAGCCCTTTCCTTCTCCGCCTCTTCATCAGCCTTCCTCTGCTCAGTCGTCCTAATGACTCCCCGTTCAACATCCTGTCCGGCCTTCATTAGGGCCTCCTGCCTGACAACTTCGTCCTGCCTATGCTTCTCCTCCATCTCCTCACACTTGGCCACCATCCAACTCTTCAAACTGTCTACCATGTCCTACATCGAAGGTACATCGACATCCATTGCGCCCATCACATAAGCACTTTGGCCGTCTACAACCTATTCTTCCTCCATGAAGCACTCTTGAACGCTGGATCCCAGCCTAGTATCGGAGAGCGTGTCCAGTTGACCTCCAAGTTGTATTCCTTGCGGCGTTGGTCCGGATTTCGAAGTCTACGGAATCATGGGGCAAAGCCTGGTGTCAGGGTAGGTTCGGGAAGGGCTGCACAGTAAAAACACAACCTTTTAGTCTGCAAACTCGGTAATAATGGCATCTTCAGGAATACACGGTAACGGGAATTTACCTTCGGTCAGAGATGTTGTAGCAAAGACGGGAAGCATGCCCATCATGGCAGATAAGGTAAATCCGGTCTCTCCTAGCTCTGGATAGTCAGGGTTATACTCGTTCAAAGCCCGTGCTAAGGCCGCGGGATCACTCGCCATGGCGGATTCGGGGGCTAGTTGACAGTAAGAGATTCCCTCTCTAAATGTCTCCGCCACCACCACACTCTCGGTCATGACAGACTTCCCTTTTTCAGCAGTAAGTTTCACCAACCTCTCTCTTTCAGCATCCTCTAGGAAAAGCTTCTTTCCCTCCTCCAGCACCTCACGCTCCTCGATAGTTAGGAGATCAATCACAAGTTAGCGTTCATCCAAAGACCCGACATCAACTTGGCGCAAGTGAGCCTCATAAGGCACCAGCGTCTCCCAGGTTCGAGCCAACTCTCGGGAATAGTCATCGAGCCACGAAAGCCCATGGAACTTCAAAACTTTGACAAACATGTCCTGGATATGCTCCATAAAGACTCCTCAACCCGAGACTCTATAGCCTCAAGCTCCCCCTTAACTGCTCCACCTCGATGAGATGCTTGGCTTTCCGCTCATTCACCATGCTCAACACATCCCTATTGCTGGCCTCTGCGTCTTCCTTTGCCTTCCTCATCTCCTCAAGCTGCCTCTTTAGGATTTTATTCTCCGCTTTCAAAGCATTATTGTCATCTTGGAGCTGGATGACTCTCGCATTATCCCTTCCCAGACCGGCACACATTTTCTCCACCTCGGCCTTATCCCTCTTTAGAGTTATGTTCTCGGTGGTTAGATCACCTACAGTCTCCGCGAAAGAAGAGCGGGAATGCTCGGCCTCCTTCTTTAGCGTCCCATACGCATGCTTCATCTTCATTGCAATAATGAGACCCAAGAGTGAGTATACAAAGGTTCACAAGTGGGCCACAAAAGGTTCACAGTATAAAAAGCAAGCTCACCAATCTCCGTATTCAAATTGTCGACGGTGGTCCGCTCAGCGTCAATGGTCAGTCCTCGGTTGATGAGCTCCAGGTTCTTCTTCCTAATTAGTTCCGAGAGCAGGCGGGAGTACTTGAGAAGTTGGTCGGCCTGGTGACATTCTGCACTCACATGCATCCAGACTCCCTGACAGAAGACGGATGAAGATCAAGGAGGAACGTTACCTCATCGAAATAGTGCTGAGGGAAATTCCGCTTCAGTAACGCTCTCTTTTCAATAACAGAAGGCTCTTGTCTCTCAGACTCCACCAAGTTATGCATCTCCACTGTCGTCGCTCCCGTCGGCCTCGAATGGCTGACGTCGACTCCTTACCTTTAGTGGTGTGAGCAGGAGCCAAAGATGTTGTATGCAAAGGAGTTGTTGAAGACAGGCACCTGGAGCCACCTAAGTTAAGTCAAGTGTCTCCCTCAAACATGGGAATCGAAGGAGGAAGAGCGGGAGTCAGAGATCGCCAAGATCGATCCCTACTTCGGTGTGCGCTACCTCGATCCAGTCAGGGTGGAGTGTCATACAAGCTAGTCCCTCTTCGAAAGCCATCGAAAAGTGTTCCTAAGATGTCAGCGGCATCCATATCCATAGCCTCGTCCTCTACGCCCTTTAGCCATATTACCTATCAAAGAAACAAATCAAAGTCAGCCAAGTCGCACACTCAGATGAACCTCTATGCTATGCGGTGTCTATGAGTGTATGCCCTAAGTATGCTCTCAACAAACTAGATTGTGGTCCGCTCGGAGGAATTAACCCATCCGTAGTAAGAGCCAGCTCTTCCATGCTTGTCGTACCCGACCACATAGTCAAATCTAGGTCAATCTCTTAAGGCCCTCAAACTGGCGCTCATCTTCGAGCGAGGCGGCGGTCTCCGAATGAGTCGCTGGAGACTTTGGCCTGTCCGACGCCCCTCCTCCCGCCTCTCCTGTCGGAGGCGGGATGAGAGCACTCGACATACCCTCATCCCCAACAGCTTCCTCCTGACAAAAGAGCCTCGTCCCTGCCTACATCTCTTTGGGACTTGGCAGTTTTTTGCGATCTCACCCCAACAGAGGGCACTTTTCTCTTCCGACCAATGGTTGTTTTATCCTTCGCCACCTTCTCTTTTGGCACGCTACTCGCAACCGCGGGCCTGATTATAGCACGATCATCAGAGAGCAGCCTGACATGTCGAAGGCGCTCCTGACTTGTCACCATGTTAGTTTTGTGAAAATCCGCTGGGATCGCTCGTAAGGCATTAAGACGTTTCTAGTACTCATCGTCAGTAGGTGCCTCAGGATTCCCTACTGTAATCAAAACATGGTAAATAATGAGACATGGGGACCCAGAACTTTATAGTAAGGAACAAAGTTCGAGAGAACTTACTCCCTTCTATCCATCTCCTTGCGAATTCGGGAGGACAACGCACGAAGAACCACTTGTGCTTGAACACTGACTGCCATGGCCACTTCCCAACAAAAATTTTGGTGGCGGGAGACGATTCTAAGAACCACTGAGAGGGAGACGTGTCAACCATTCTCTTAAGATGGAAAAGTACCGAATATCCTCTTCGGTGGGTTCCAAATGCAGGTACTCACGATAGAGAACATAATTGCCTAGAAGTGAAGCATAAGCATTCAGATGTAGTTGCGACGGTGCAAGGCGGAAATAACATAACATGTCCCGAATGAAGTCGTTGGTCGGGGGCACGCACTGTAACAACCCGGAAAATCTGAACCAATTTAAAATTTTAAATTGGCTATTTTAGTGGATTTTAAATATTTAAAATAAATATTTTAAATAATAACGATGAAAAGTAAGTTCGAATCGACGTTTGAAAATAAATATAATTAATTCTAATTATAAACAAGGCCTGAAATGGCGCGGTAGTTTCAAAATTTGAATTCAAACTTTGACTGACTATACCGGGTGCAAAATAAAACGGATTTTAGTGAAACCAAAAATATTTAAATCTGTTAGCAAATATCTTTCCAATGAATCTGAAAAATCGAAGTTTCGTAGCGGGAAGCAAAAGTTATGGCCAAATGAATTTTCAGAAAGGTCGCTATAGAATTTATATAGCCCGTGAAAATGGCCATTTTACAAACGACCTCAGAATTCGACGAAACCACTTTTGTTGGATCCGGGATGTCAAATTATTGCTAAATTTCAAATTTCATAATTTTTGAAGCTAGTATATGAGCGTGGAAAAGGAAAATGTGTTTGGTCGATTTCTATTAAAATGGATCGACCAGAAAAGGGCCATTTTCAAACGGTCTCAGAATTTGACGAAACTAGTTTTATTGGGACCGTATCGTCAAAACATAGCTGGATTTATTTTTTGGGAATTTTTAGAATCAGTATGTGGCCCCGGCAAATTGAAATGTAAGTTCAAATTAAATATTGAATGTTCTATATTTTAATTTGAATGAAAACTAACTGAAACATTCGAATGGGCCTGCGAAACATATCCCATTGTGTTCGGAAGGGGGGTATTTAGCTTGGGACGACAGTCGTTGTGTTTGGATTGGAGTTAGAATGAGATAAGGGGTATTTTTGGATTTTTAAAATTTATAAATATAAAATAAAAATTCATTGGGCCAGATCATACTCACTCTCTACATATCATCTCGACGCACGGCAGAAACCAGTCAATCCCTTCTCTCCTCGTTTTCTCCTCCTACATGCATCCATAGCCTTTGATCCAGTTGAAGATTTTTAAGAGCTCGAGACGAGCTTTAAATCCATACAAGGGTTCGATTTTTTCATTGAGTAAATCGTGAGATCCAAGCCTCCAAAGTCGGGGCCTTCCAACCACCGCCGCCGACGATAGAGACCACCGAGTGGGCCCCCTCTGCCGTGCACAGGTGCGCCACTCCTCCCCATTCGACACTGCATAGCCCGATCCTCTTCAAGTTTCACGGATTTCGAGTAAAATCGAAACCTAGTTTCGAACCATTCAGCTAAGGTACGGCTGTAAATTATTTAAACTATATTATAGCACTTTAAAGCGCTGCGGTTTTTTATTTCACTGTAAAAATCATATCTTTTGCTATGTTGACGAAATTCAGTGAAACAAGAGACAGTGGACTTGTGTGGATGCCTTCTACATTCTAGAAAAGACCGGATGTTTTTTTGAGCCTTCTGCTATTTTTGGTGGAGTGGAACCCAATGTGAGATTTCTGAAATATAAACGATATGGAAAACGACGATGTATAAATTATATAGTTGATGTATGAGTTATATAAGCGTTGTACACCTCATGTATAAGCGTTGTATAAGTTGTACGTTCGATGTATAAGTTATATATGCGTTGTAAAAATTATATATGTGTTGAACAGAAGTGAAATATACTTATATATATATATATACACACACGCCCCTCGTCCACAAACCATGGACAATATCTATTGGTTGTGATTGGTGTGAAAATTGGTTGATAGCGAATGGTTGATTTGAATTGTTTGTGGTTGAAATTGATTGATTGTGGTTGAAAAATACCCGTTTGTGGTTGAGAATTATTTGGTTGAAACCACATAGGATTAGTTTGTGGAAAAGAAAAATATAAACATGCCGCCTGCGTGCGAACTAGATGCATGAAATCCCCATTGTCAAAAGCTGCGAGGTTTTAAGGTAGAGCGAGGAGCCGTACTAGGGACGGCCCCGGTTTTAACTACTATGTCGTTATGCTACCGAAATTTTGAATAATATTCATGTATTAGAATTATTTTCATGTGTTGAAACTATATTCGTGTGTTGAATAGAAAACATTCATGTGTTGAATAGAAATTCATTCGTTGAATAGAAATTCATGTGTTGAATGGTATTCGTGTTTTAAATAAATTGTTTTAATAATAAAAATCACATTTTTATTTTATATATACAAACTACAGAAAACATTCATGTGTTGAATAGAAATTCATTCGTTGAATAGAAATTCATGTGTTGAATGGTATTCGTGTTTGAAATAAATTGTTTTATAACAAGCTTGCCTGTTCCAACCAGCAAGACCCTTGGGCGGAACATGAGCCCTACCACCCTCTCCTGGTGCATGGGCATCATCCATCGGAATATTGAACCGCAACGCCGTTTTTCTAACTGTTGTAGCATCCAGGCGCGATGGTACCGAATCTATCGGATTTTTCAAAATAACTGCATCAGGCAGCATATTCAGGGCCACTAGAGCCGTCGGCGCATTGCCACTCATAATGTCCACATTCTCGACCTCCTCATGTATGACCAGAGAATGTTGTCTCTCAGTTTGTCCCCCGTGTTCGGACACTCCAGGTAAACTAGGCATTTGGGAAGGAGTGGATCCTTCAGTAGTCTCAAACTCGCTGCCAGTCGAGCTACCACTATTAGTAGAATTAAACATTTGCGATGGTGGCGAGGAAGCCTCGGCTTCCAATATCTTTCCGGTCATCGATCTTGTATGCATCGCCAACTATACTTTAACACACTAGTATCGTAGTAGAATAACCTGTACCCCTCATGTTGGTGAAAACTAATATGTGCGTGCAGTGTTATGAAAAATTGAGATACGTGGAAATGGTTCAAAACAGTCCAACAGTTCGGTCCTAATCCAAGTTATGCTCTATCATATGTGAAAGGTCAGAATATATGCAGTAATGCAGTTGCGTAAACGATGCAGAAGAATGAAGGATCGGAGCAATGGGGCCAATCACGAAATCACACCCCACTTAAGGCGCGAAGACCCGAAACCCTGCTTCAGGGTTCGAACGCTTGAACCCCTCTTCGGGGTTTAAATTCTCGAACCCCCACGGGGTTCGAATTCCCGAACCTCCTAAGGTTCGAAAGCTCGAACCCTATCGAGGTTCGAAAGCTCGAGCCCCAACGAGGCTCGAGAGCTCGACCCCCATCGAGGTTCGAATGCTCGCACCCTAATGGGGTTCGAATGTTCGAACCCCAGCGAGGTTCGAATGCTTGAACCCCAGGGAGGTTTGAATGCTCGAGCCTCCGCGGGGTTCAAATGCTCGAACCCCAGCTAGGTTCTAATCCTCCAACCCCAATGAGGTTCAAAGGCTCGAACCCCAGTGAGGTTTGAAGGCTTGAACCCCAGCGAGGTTCGAAGGCTCGATCCTCAAGAAGGTTCGAGTGCTCGAGCCCCAGCTAGATTCAGAAGCTCGAGCCTCTGCGAGGTTCATATTCCTGAACCATCCAGGGGTTCGAGGCTCCCCTCGGCGCTCGCCTCCCCAGCGCCTCCCTCTCTTCCGCTCGCGCCTTCAAAGCCCTCGGGACCCACCTATTATTGCGAGATTCCTAAGTGCAGAAAGCTTGGAGCTTGGGCATTAATAGTAGTCAGTTCGAAATGAAGAAAGAAAATGAAGTGACGGGGCCTATTTATAAAGAAAAGGAAAATGACCCTTCGCATTCCCGATGTTTTGAGTCCATCGGGTTCGAAGTTTCGAACCTTCCGGGTTTGAAATTTCGCACCTCCACGGTATGAAATTTCGAACCCCTGGGTATGAAATTTCGTACCCCCTGGGTTCAAAATTTCGTACCCATTTAAAAAAAGTTCATGACAATGTAGATATGCCTGCGTATACGTATTCCATACACATCTATGCCAATCATTGTGAACACGCGGAGGTGATGCAATGCGAATACTTAGCGACACGAACACGTCGAAGCACCAACAACAGCTCGTTCGCGACTCCACAGCGAATAAGCCAAACAACTAACATCTGTTTTCCTTAGCTTACAGGACAAGTCGACTACCACCTCAACCAACGCAAAGCACATCATATTTCCAAACCAAGGCTTCGGACCTCTAGAAGTCGCGAGCCCAAGCCTCGAACTCCCGAACATCCGCTTACATAGTCTTTGTACCCCTCGGGGCATGAATTTCGTAATCAACAGGGTGCGAAATTATTACCCAGCTGGGTACAAATTTTGCACCCTATGGGGCACGAATCTCGTCCCCCTTAGGGGTACGAAATTCGTAACCCCGGGAGGGGTTCGAAATCTACGTCCACATGTGTTGGGAGGTGGGTTCGAAGTTTAAGAAGGCCAATAGTAGGGGGTTCGAAATTCCGGGTGTGGTCCCCTATTTCTACCTACTCCTACCTAACCTCTCCCTTATGAATACCCCTTGGCCTCATACTTCAAAGAGGTTGGAATTCTATCACTTGAAACCTCTAGAGAGCTTTAAGAGCCTCTTTAGTGGCATCTCCTCTTTGAAGAAGAAGAAGAAGAAGGACTAAACTGCCTTTTTCCAACATACTTTGCATATAGCCATTATGAACTCATATGACTTGGAAATGAATGTAATGTGATATCATGAGATAGTCTCGACTTTGTGATCTTTGGTGATAAATAATATTCCAATGACTCTTCAAAGTGGACGTAGGTCTCTCTTGAGCCCGAACCACTATAAATCTATCGTGTCATTTATTATTTTCCGCACTCATTTACACGAAAACGATAATTACTAGTAATTGGAATCCTGGGTGTTTACGATAATTTTTGTCGTCAACAACAGGGTAAAACCAATCAGGTGTATGTGGGTTTTCAAGAAGAAAACCGACATGAATGATAAAGTACAAACCTATAAAGGCTGATTGGTTAAAAAATGTTTCAAACAAGTTCAAGGAGTTGACTATGATGAAACCTTCTCCTTAGTGGCGATGGTTAAGTCCATTAGGATTATTCTTGCAATTGCAGCCTTTTGTGATTACAAAATATGGAAAATGGATATCAAAACTGCATTCCTTAACGGGAATCTTTTCAACGATGTGTACATAATACAACCTGAAGGATTTTTCAATCCGAAAGATGCTAAAAGAGCATGTAAATTGCAATGATCCATTTATGGATTAAAGCAAGCATCAGGGAACTAGAATCTACGTTTTGATGAAACAGTCAAAGAGTTTGGCTTCATTAAGAATGAAGATGAACCTTGTGCATACAAGAAAATCAGTGGGAGTAACATTATATTCCTAGTATTATATGTTAATGATATATTACTTATTGTGAATGATGTTAGTTCATTACAAGCGGTAAAGACATGGTTGGGAAAAAGTTTCTCTATGAAAGACTTAGACGAGGCAACCTATATTTTAGGTATCAAAATCTATAGAGATAGATCAAGAAAGTTAATCGGCCTAAGTTTGAGTACATGCATTGACAAAGTGCTAAAAAGGTTTGGCATGCAAGTGGTAAAGAAAGGATACATACCTATGTCACATGATATAACACTCTTTAAAACTCAATGTCCTAAGTCACAAGATGATAAGGAACATATGAGAATGGTCTCTTATGCTTTAGCAATTGGAGCAATCATGTATGCAATGTTGTGTACTCATTTGGATGTCTCGTATGCTTTAAGTATGCCAAGTAGCTTCCAATCTGATCCAGGTGAAAGTCATTGGACAACAGTTAAGAATGTCCTTAACTACCTGAAAATGACTAAAGACTAAATCATGATATATGGAGGCGAAGAGGAATTAATGGTAAAAGGTTACGCAGTTGGTAGTTTCCAACTGATAAAGATGACTATAAGTCACAGTCAGGTTATGTGTTTGTAACAACCCGTATTTTCAATAACCTGTTATAACATAAATCGAGGCAGAATTTAATTCTAAAATCTGAATCAAGGGAAACGGGCTGTGCCATTGCGTTCGTCTCGGAAAAATACGCGAAATAGAGTCCGAGTTTTCGAAAATCGGAGTCCGTATGACCCAGTTAAGGCCCATTGAAGTTTTCAGAAATTTCCATATTAAAAACAGATTTAAATTTTAAGTTAAAAACAAGGGCTAGGGCACAACTGGCGTCAGCGGGAAAATTCCCGCCAAGACCCCAAGTCGACAGGCATGTCGACAGGGGTCTAAGGGTGTCGACAGCCCTGTCGACACGGGGTGGCCGGGCAGTTTTGCCTGGCGCACCATTTTTGATTTGGGCTTGGTTGTGTGGCTTAGTTCTGGAGACTTCCGAAATCTGATGGACCTAAACTAACCTAGGGTTAATCCTAGGGCTAAAAACACTCTAATCTTCTATAAATAAGACCCTAATCCTACCCTAAAACCCCATTATTCATTCTAGCAACCAAACTATGTCAAATTGATTTCTCAAATGGCCTCCACTTAAAAACCCTAGCCTCCACCCTCTTCATAAATCATTCCTATGAAGATTATGATGTTCATACAAGCATTTCTAAGTTGTATGAATGATCATTAGCTTGCATACATCATCAAGTTGCAAGTTTTATTTGCTAAGCTAGAGTTTTTGGGATTTTTGTTAAGGGTGTTTCTTATTGGAGCTTTGTTTTGGGTTTTTATGCTTGCATTAAGGGCTTCTCAATCTTTACTTGTAGATTTGTGTCTTCATAATATTTGTAAGCCCTCTTACCTTCATTTTAGAAACTCTAAAGTTAATATGTGATGAAAGTTGGGATTTATGCATGTTTAATAAGTTATGCATGCTTATGCGAGTTCACTATGCTATGTTACACATGTTTAACAAGTTATGCATGTTTATGCAAGTTCACTATGCCATGATTTGCAAGTTTAACAAGTTATGCATGTTTAGGCAAGTTCACTATGCCATGATTTGCAAGTTTAACAAGTTATGCATGTCTATGCAAGTTCACTATGCCATGATTTGCAAGTTTAACAAGTTATGCATGTTTATGCAAGTTCACCATGCTAAGTTATGCAAGTCCAACATGTTATGCATGTTTATTATGATATGTAAGATTCATCATGTATGTTGTGCCAAGTTCCCTCTTTCTATCCTTTATGCGTTATGACGAATATGTAAGCGATAGAATGACGTTGGGGGGGTTTGGGGTAAAACTTAAAATACATGAAAATATAAGATTGGGAATTTACCTATTAAGTTAGGTCTACCCCTTGGGAATTTACCTATTAAGTTAGGTCTACCCAAGTATTTGTTAAACTTGTAATTATGTTTTGAAAATAAAGTGGACATGACACTTAGAAAACATAAGTGTGGCCAACTCGAGGTTGGGTTGAGTTTGTAGCGTAAACCTACCCGGAACCGACCGGCTTAACTAGTTGCTACAAACAATAGGACCCAATGTGAGAAGTTGGTCATGTGTACCTGGGACCCGAGGTTAGACCAAGTTGTGGTGTAAAGCTACCCGGACCCGCCCGGCTTAACTAGTAACCGCAACAAAGTCTAATGTGAGAGGTTAAGGCATAATTAAATTAATTAATGCCTCATGATTAGGGTTAAGTCATGGCCCACTAATACTTAACCAATTTTGGGGATACGAGGGATTAAATGGGGTTAAGTGGTGAACTGTTGGTTACACTTAACTAATTTAATCCATGATTAGTGAGGGGTTAAACCACACTTAACCCTCTTAGAAAACCTTAGCAACGTGGTCTGTTCCAGCAGTAATCCCAGTTTGGTATCATTCACAACCCTAGAGGCTAGGCTAGGGCGGGGCACGATTACTGGACTGGTGTAAGCGACCAAAGCGACGGCTGAGTGGTACAGCGGTGCGGGTCCAGGCGGGCTACGGACGTGCACGTAGTCCGGTGTTAGACAAACTCGAGGCACGGGTACCAGTAGGTTTAGACTGTGTATTATTGCTTAGGTGTCTGGGGTTGACACCCGAGGGCTTGATACACCCGAAGGTGGACCCAGCACAGTCTGACTACAACCATATGTGGGCCGTATGGACACCAACACTTGACGTGTTAGGTTTATAGGGAGCCGATCGACTAGACCGTTGGGCTGGACCTTGTATTAAGGTCACCTCATGTTATTGGGCCAAAGTTTGGGCTGTGGGATCAATACCTGTTATGTTAGTTTGCTAGTACACTGTGGTGCAAAGCTTAATCTTCTTTATGTGATGTCACCTTTATCTATTGCCAGTATGTTCATCTCAGTTTCCATCATGATGCTAACTTTATTAGTTTATAGACTGATCGTAGTAGGGCTTACCAGTCTTTTTGACTGACCTGTTTTCTTTCGCTTCTTTTCTTCCGTTCCCCCCCCCCCCCCCCAGGTTCTCAGGGAGGGAACAGTGGTGCTTAGCTTGGATCGCTTGCTTGTTTGCTGGATAGCTCATGTATGTCTGGACATTGAGCTCGCTATGGTTTATCATCTTTATTTTGGGGATAGCACTATGTATTTCAGTATTTCTGTTTATGATGTACTAGACATGTTTATTTTGGCAGTTGACTTTATGATGTACTAGACTTGTTTTGAGATGGTTTGAGATATTCCGCTGTTTTATTCTCACTTACTCTGTTTTACATATATATTTATGTTCTTGTTCTGCCTTGATATATCATTATGCATGCTTACCCAGTTCTAACGCCCCCCAGAAGCTAGTGCCCCCAAAAGAGTGACCCTAGCGGAGGTGGGGTGTTACAGTGTTTTTCCTTAATGGTGCGGATATAAGCTGGAAAAGTTCAAAATAAGAAACAGTCGCTGATTCGACTTTGGAAGCTGAATACATTGCCGCTTCTGAAGTTGCTAAGGATGTTGTTTAGATTAAGAAGTTCATCACCAAACCTAGTGTTGTTCCATCCATTGTTGATCCAATAGAACTTTATTGTGACAATAATGAGGCCATTGCACAGGCTAAGGAACCGAGATCACATCGTCGATCCAAACACATACTTCAGTAATACCATCTCATCCATGAAATTGTTGACAGAGGAGATATATATATATCTGCAAAGTTCCAACAGATAATAATGTTGTAGACCCAATGACTAAATCTTTTCGCAGTAGAAGAATGATAGTCACACGAGTTTCTTGGGTATACGATACATGAGTGATTAGCTCTAGTGCAAGTGGGAGATTGTTAGATTTTTTTGCCTTAGAGGCAATCTATTTGATGTGATTAATAACATTGTTGATGTTATATTTTATTTTATTTTGAATAAAAGATTATGTTATGCGTAATGTAAATATTAACATAATAGAAGTCCTTAGAATAATAATACAGAATTATAGTCTCAAGTAAGGGACTTGAACACGAGATTATATAATACAATAAGTACTGTAATTCTTAAGTGTCCCTAGTCAAGTTTTATTGCATATAGAATAACAATTAAACATTGAGACTAGTATGTTGATTGATTGATGATAATATCTCATTGATCATTAATATATGTGATACTAATGTCAATACATAAATATGTATCAGGGAATAGTGTATTGGGGAGACCCAACATGAGAAAACTTCATGGAGCATGATTAATAGTGTCATAAGTAATTCTCATAGTGACAGTGATGTAATGGTCCTCAGACCTGAAATCATTATATATTTTATTCGAGGATATTTGTATTTTGATATCATCAAAAGTTATTTTTAACAGAGTATACGATAAAGGTGATTAACGGATACATCTTGAATCGATAAAATAATACGATTGATCTAGATGGAATTTAACCCTACAATATAAGTAGTGATATCCATAGGCCTCTTGATTGACTAACATTATTAAATGCATGGCCATGCTCAAATATTGATTTATTTTATATAATCTGCTCATAGATCAAGTTAAAAGGATTAAATTACGAAGATGATGATACGTTCCATGCCTCGAGTTTAATCTTGGATATATTGGTTAAAAGGATTAAATTACATTAAAACACTAGTCATAGAAAAGGTTATATCGAATCATTAATTTTATTATAACTTGGTTAACAACGATGTATTATTAGATGTCGCTCACAGTTTATAATTTAAATTATTACCAACATTGTAATAACCTATAGGGTCTCACAATTAGAATGTTTAAAAGAGGGAGAACCATTATTAAGAAAAGAAAATATCAAACGGCTGATATTTTTATTTCATTTGAATTGGAGCATTGTGAATTTTGTTTGCCTTTTGGGGATTCTCGTTTATATTAAGGGTTCCGACCCTTTCTTCTATAATACACAAAAATTCGAGATCTAAAGGGAAAAACAATATTCATCATCTTAGCTAGTACCTCCGATCTCTCTCTTCCTCGTTTTCGTTCGACGATTTCAAGGCGACATTTGTAGACACTATAGAGGCATCGATTCCATCAACGCTAACAAGGTTCGATCCATTCCAGATATAGTTCGAGTTCGTGAATTGTAAAAGCAAAAAAAGGGTACACGGTTACTCAGTTCATAATAATATTGCTTGGATCTTGTTATTAGGGTTTTTAAAATTGTCAAATCTGTTGCCGATTCGCTCGTTTAAACGCTTCAATCTAGAGATAAATGAATGTGATGAAGTAATGTCAAACAAAAATTTAAAAAGTATGTTATAAAACAAAAGCATACCTTCCAACACTGTTATTGCTTTCTCTGCAGTAGTGGGTCCAAAAGACGAAGATTCCATAGTCAGCACTTTAACCTTCATTTCTTTCAGATACTTATTCTTATAATACCCAAGCTAATTACAATTGTAGTACCTGATATTCTGCCTCCCAACAAGGATCCTAGCCATGGTTTCTTCACACTCGATCGAATATTGGCCCTTCTGATGGCACTTTAAGCAAACCACTTCCCCTTTATTCTTCTTTGGCTTTCTCCCTTTTGAGCTTTCTTTCTTTTGAAGAATTTCCTTTTCCTTCCCTAAAAGTTCTGCTTTTCCACTATTTCTCTCTCCCTCGTTAAGAATCTCTTCATTACGAATGACATCTCTACAAAAACATTATTAGGTCATGCAAATAGGGCATACTTGATTTCATAATCTCAAACGTAAGCCTCTTTACAAACTTCTCAATTATTAAGATGACAGTATCTATTGTTTCGCGAGCATATCAAGACAAATCATCAAACTTAGCAGCATACTCTATATCTTAGTGCTTCAACTCATCAAAAAATTTCATCATCGGGGACTAAGTTGCTTTGAAACAAATCTTTCCCTAAGCATCCTATGGAAGTCTTCCCAGGTGATTCCTTCCTCTGGTGTCCTTACTGTAACTCCATTCCACTAATGCAAAGCATTGTCCTGCAGTTGTCTTGATGCCAGCCTCCTCTTCTGCTCACTAGTTAAGCCTAAGTCTCCAAAGATTCTTTCATAATGTAGAAACTAAATAGTAATAGCAGCAACAACTTCGATTCTAAGGAATGGTTTTCTTCGCAAGCTAGTATAATCCATTATCAATTTCGCATAGTTGTTTCCAGCTTGCGTTAAGGGATTAACTCCTCTAGAAATAACAACAACTCCGACTTGCAACTGTGAAGACCACCCACAACCCTGCACTAAACAAGAGGAATAATGAGCTGAAAGGTGTGCCAAGCAGCTATGAATGATCATCAGAGTAGGTAAACGCAATCGGAACCTATCGTAGAACTCATAACACAAGGATAAAATATAATAGAACGTATATAATAGGTATTATTAGTGAAGCAGAAAACACCAGATTTTCATAACAACTAAAAAGTAGTATCCATACACTTGGATTCAACAATAATGTTTGTACAATTTTGCCTCACTACAACACTCATAGAAGAATAACAATCAGAGGAAAACAAAGATACAAGATAGTAGTAAAGATAGTATGCCAACCTCCTTCTCGCCTCCGAACAACATTATCATCCTCACTAAGCTATCACCTGTCACATGCCACCTAGTCTGCCCATCCAAACAATCAGATGAGCAACCCAAGTTAATAAGAGGGAAACATAAAACCTTGACTCATACAACAGTCTTAGTGAGCTATAAAACAGCTAACAAACTTCATCAATGAAGTATATGAGAATGGGTAAATAAATGAACTAAGCTGCCCAGAATACCAGAGAAGAACACAACTCCCGTCTTCTCCACATCGGAACAGTGATAGCCTTTACATCAACCATTCATCCATGGGAACGATAATAACCATTCGTTCATGGCAATCAGAAGCAACCAACAATAGCACTCACTGCATCCATCCAGATTATATATCTCACATAAACCATCCTAATCGAATTTAACATCCCTCAAGCACAAGCCCTAGAGGCCTAAAACAATATCAGACAAGTGCCCAAGAAATATCTCCTTCAACGTCGGATAATCTAAGTGAGATGGTACAAATAGAACATCCAACATGCATGGCAGACTTTGGCTATCACCGCCAATCCTGCTTCTAAACCATCGTTAATCATATGACTGGCTAAACACTTTGCCGTCAACTGTCAAAGGCCAATGGTAAACCCCAGTTCTAGCTAAAACCCCACACACTATACGAAGAAATGTGTCTTGGCCATACGACGAAACCCAGGGTACTCAACCATACGACGAAATCGTGTAACCCCTGCTTTGAGCCCACTAGAACCTACGATAACAATAATCTCTCGTCCTTCGGTATCTCCAGTCGTCATCAACGCGACCATCTAACCATTTTTGACAATCTCAGAACACTTTTGAGTGGTCTTCACACCCGTTGCATTCCAACTAGCAACAAACACTTCACATTACATCGACATTCCCCATTGAACTCACTTCGAAGTCATCACCATTTCCGAACTAAAGAAAACATCAACATAGGGCTCGACACAATCCTTAGCATTAAATCTATTTGCTAGAAATTGACCAAATAACTTAGGCCTTTCACCACAACATTTAAAAGCGATGCCAAAAACTCTTCAATATACCAGCTGACTGACCGACCCTGGCTCGCACTGAGACCTGACCGACCGACCGACCACCACAGTGAGACCGACCCATCGCTTTGGAGCCGACCGACTGGATATTGCTTGACCAATCCAAGCTCCATGTAACACCAATCAAACCGACCCATCTCACCCTGGACCCAACTGACCCATATCAACTAGGCCGACCTATATCAACTAGGTCGACCCACCACCTCTAGAAAAGTGACTGATCGACCACCTAATGACTGTCCCGCCTATGAACGACCCAACTCTTCAGAGCAAGACCGGCCAGATTCCCATACACACATTCCAACCCGGTCGACAAGCCCCAATCCACTTGCTGACCGACCAGCTCCAGCTCTGACCGACCCGACCAGTTCACTTGTACTACAACTGTACTACACGAACGACCCGGAAGAGACCGACCGACCAGAGCATTGCCAACCGACCCATTTCCTGTACCACCCCGAAACATCTCTGAATTCAACCAAAACTTCACCAAACCTCGAATTTAACAAAACCAACTCATCCAATTCACCGAATACAATCATAAACATGAATCCGCTAACAACATGAATACGACAATTATCACTAAGTATATACGAATTCACCAAAATCATTATAAATGAACATATGAACTAAATTGTGAATCTAGCTTGCATAATCATACGACATAGCATAAAAATTACCGGTTTAAACTTGTTATATTAGATCCTAGGGTGATTCATATGAACATGGACTTACCATGATATATATCTATGAGAAAAACTTGAATTTGATGAAAAACATGATCAAACACTCATACACTTGATTGAATCCATGTGAGAGATGCATATCACTCACCAATTCTCCAAATCAAAGCAAAAAGCAATGTAATATGATTCCGGACAGCGAAGGATTAAATTTGGACTCTACAATTTGATGATCTCCCCCTTGGAATGACGTAGATCTAGCTCCAAATGTTATAGATTCTCGATTCTCTAAGCTTCAATGGTTGAAAGGATGAAGAAATGGAGGAATGGAGGATCCCTTTGCTGTTCCAAATGAGAGAATGGAGAAAGTAAACTATTCACCATACCTCCCAGCCCCTATTTATAGCCTTCCATCAGCCCACTAACGAGCCTCTCCAAATCAGCCCATTATGGCTTTATAAACCTGAACAACCAACTGTTAAACCTTAAAACAGTGATTCCTCCCAAACCACAGAGCCAAATCTTTAATGTAGCCTCTCTACGGAAGGGCAAACACCATTTTCTTTCTAATGGCACAGGTCTCAATACCCATGTAACAACCCGCATTCTACGCATCGGAGGATCGTAGAATATTTATTTCTTTCTCATACGAAGTCGTATGGTCGTGTAGAGTTGGGGAATGACTATTGAGGTAATTTACCATGTTCATGATTTTTGCCGATTTTTAAATGACCGTTTTGCCCCTAGCTGATCTTGTTTCGGCCATAACTTTTGATTGGAAAGGAATTTTGACCTGAAACCACTTCCATTAGATTCGTTTGATGGTTTACCTTTCCGTAGAGTGGTCACATGTGAGAAACGGACTTATTGTTTGGGAGATATGGCTGAAACAAGGTTTAGAAGGTGAAAAACAGCTTAACTGGGCCTAATTGAGGTGATTAGCAAGAAGGCCCATAACCCATTTCGGGATTAGGGTTATGGGGAGGCTGAAAACAGTAGGAAAACGAATTTTATTTCATTTTTCCAGCCGCCACAAACATGTCTTTCACCCTAGCCATGGCCTCCACCTTCTAATTTCATCCCAAATCGTTTCTAATCACTTTCTAATCGAAGATTAAGCAAAACTACGTCAAATCAAGGGAGGGTAGCACCAAATCAGAGAGAGAGCTGCTGGAACACATAGGGATTGGATCCAAATCAGAGATTATTTCAGATCTAAAGTTTTTTTTTGGCTAAGGTGAGTGATTTGCATTGTTTTTCACTAATTACAACTAGTTATGGTAATTAGCGAAGATTAGCGAAATTATGGCTCAGAAAAATCTAGAAAATTTCCTAAAATTCTGAAACATCATTTTCTGCCTCTGATATGAATTTGGGTTAATTTCGACTAATTTTGCTAATCCCGGAATTTAGGGGATTAAGGGGTGATTAGTGATAATTAGCGAATTTATGCATGATTAAAATCTGGAAAAATATTCAGAAATTCTTAAATATTGTCTGTTAGAAAATTTGGCTAATTTGGATAAGTTTTGCTAATCATATACCCAAACATGATTAAGAGGGATTAAGGGAAAATATGGGGTTTTGACCATGTTTGATCCATTTTGACAAGTCATATTGTTGTTTTGGTGTTTGAGGTCACTTGTACATGCTGCTATGACTGTATGGTATGCTTTGTGATTGTTTAGAATAGTTAGAATGGTCGAAAACGCCGTCGAGAGGCGTATAAACTATCGCTGGAAGTTGCAGGAAAATGCAGGAAACCAGACCGGATCGTATAGCCCGACCCGACCCGATCGTGGTTAGACCCACGAATCCGAACCGATGCAGTGCCATGCCCCAAACTGAAGTACCTCGACCCGGCTCGCGAATGGGCATCACGACCCGATCCGATGGAAGCTTCATCACGTTCCGACCTGAAGCATGGCCATGATCCGAAGGGGGAGGAGCATCACGACCGAAGGGAAGCGCCATGAGACATGGACCACGACCTGATCCGATGGGGTTTCTATGACCCGATCCGCATAGGTCATTCCGATCTGATCCAGTGAGGGATGATGAAGGCCGATCCGAACCGCTATGACATGAAGGCGACGATCCGATGTTGATAGCCACGACCTGAAGTAAAGTGAATTGAATGAAGACCGATCCAAAGGAGAAGGCCAAAACCCGAGATGCAAAGGTAGTCCAAATGAAAAGTTAGAGCTCAGGATCCAGTTGGGAACCAAGAGTTCGCTTCATGAGTTGGGCTTTGCTGCAGGACGTGTGCAAAGGGGTTATCGGTATCCGTAACCTTGGTTCACTATTGATAGATAGATTAGGGGCTTGTAGTGATAGTTGTACGGGATTGGATTCCGTCATGGCCCAAAGGATCAGGTAACCAAGGTAGTGGATATCGTATGCTTTACGCACTGAGTGAGGGATGTGAGGATGATTGTTATGCTTGATTGTTTGACATCACTATGACATGCACACCCCCACCCCCGTTATCTTTACACCATTTGAAATGGCACCTTAGAGTGTTGTACAGTATGTAGTGCTAACTCTTTGGTTGCAGGTCCAGGTTCAGGTATGGTTTAGTCTACCTGTTATTGTTCTGTTTAGATGCTTATCGCTCATACCAGGCTTTATGTCTGACCAAGAGTTTTATCTCTTCTTATTACTCTGGGTGCTCACACGAGCAGACTAGAGACAGGTTAGCTGGTGATGCGTGAGTAGATGATTCGGAGGCGAGCAGGAGGCTTCCACGTATGATATATAGATATTCTCCCTGTGTCGTTGGTGGTCGCTACTTGGGCATTAGTAGTGTACCTTCTTTATCTTGCTTTTGCTCTTTGAGACAGTTTGAAAAGTTGTAATAATGTTAACTTTGGATCATAAGTTGTACTTGGATTTTCCGCTGCTATGTTAGTTGTTTTCAGCTTATGCACTGTCTCACTTGTTTTATGTCAAGTATGTTGTTATTATGTTTTGTTCCAAGCGCTGTGAGACATTCTACATATTCCTTGTTAATTCATTTCTTTCTTCCCTTTTCTTCTGACGATCCGTTCCGTGCTAACTGGACATGTGTACAACGCACTTTTGGAGTAAATGTCGGTTGGTGCGGGGCGGGCCGTCACATTTGGTATCAGAGCCAGGTTGTATAGTTAACCTAGGGAAAGGCACCAGGGAGAGATAATACATATATGAGACCGCGTATTTGTGATTATTTTGGTTTTCAAAAGCTACATATATATATATATATACTATTAGTAGTATAAGGATGAAGTCGTACTACACTAGCATCACTATGGAGATGGTTAATCGTTTTCTCTCTATAGATTTGACGATGAGCCGAAATTTGAGAGGTGCTGGTAGAGGAGCCAATAATGGGAATGCTCCTGACATGAGGACTATGTTCACTGACCTCATGAGAGAGATGCTTAGGGATGCTCGGGGAGCCGTTCCTAATGCTGCTAATGGTGCTGGTGCAGTAGTGCAGGCGCCTAAGGCCGATTTTGCTAAGTTGTGCAAGGATTACACTAACCTTGGTGGAAAGCCGTTCCACGGAACGGATTCGGCCACAGATGTTCAGGATTGGTTGGATAGTTGTGATCGTATCTTCGAAGACTTGGATATCGAGGATGCGGTGAAGAGAAGGCTAGCGTCTCGTCAGTTGCAAGGGCGAGTGATGAATTGGTGGAATGCCATTAAGACAGCTACTCCAGAGGATCAAGTCACTTGGAATCAGTTTAAGACTATCTTTTGTGATAAGTTTATTCCAGCTGCTCATAAATTGGAATTGTTCAGGAAATTCTTGGAGCTTAAGCAGAATGGTAGGGCAGTCTCGGAGTACATCGCAGAATTCGATACTTTATCGAAATATGGATGGTCCCTTATCGATACAGTCGAAAAGAAGAACGAGAAGTTCATAATTGGCTTGGATGGGTACTTGGGGGAAAGACTTATAAACCATATCGATGAGACGTTTGAGTCTATTATAGGAAAGGCATTAAGGTCAGAGAGCCTTTTTCCTAAGTCGAAGACTGAGTTTGCTACAACATCTACAGAGGAGCCAAAGCCGCAAGCAGGCGGTGAAGGCAAGAAGAATTCTCAGAACAAGAGGAGGCAGAACCCGACCAAGGATGGTCATAATAAAAAAAATAAGAAAGATGGCGAATGCTTTAGTTGTGGCAAGAAGGGCCACTATGCTAGAGATTGTCGAGAAAAGCCTGGGGAAAGGAAGTGCTTTAACTGCGGCCAGGCGGGACATCACAAGGATGATTGCCCACAACCTCCTAGGGAGAAGCAGATTGTGAAAGCGTATGCTATCAACGTTGTTCCTTCTTCGTCGAATGCTCCAAGTGCGGCGTAGAAGGGAAAGGGTGTCGTTATAAAAGGTATGCTTTCTATTTAAGATGTTTCTGTTCGGGTATTGTTTGACAAACCCGAGATAGTCGATAGACCTCTAATTGTGACGAACCCGATAGGTGGTTCGACTGATCTTAGTATGATTTGTTGTGGTTTGGTCTTATCGAATCATGGATGTATGTTTCCTTGTGATTGCTTTGTTTTGGGCTTTACTGGATTTAGCATTATTTTGGGGAGTCGATTTACTCTAAAAGAATAGGGTGGTATTAGGTACCTACCTAGTGATGGCGATAGTAACTGGAGTTAAGGAAGCTGAAAGGTTATCGTTGTAATAAGTTCTAGTTGTCTCTGGGAGGCAAATGAGTGCTCCAATGCTAGATTGTTTTGCTAGTATCACCTCACGTGGGTTGTCCGAACTCGAAGGAGATGTTCCTTGGGTACTTGTCTGATATTGGTTTAGGCCTTTGGGGCTTGTGCTTGGGGAATGTTGATTTTGACTAGGATGGTTTGCGTGAGGGGTAAATAGTTGTTGTGATTTTTTTTCATTGGATGATATCTTGGTTTACTCGAGGAGTGATGGGCAGACGGAACATGACAAGACTGTTTAATGGTATAGACTGCCCAGAGTTAGACTCGATAGGGTTGTAAGATTGCTCGACTGGGACTCGAGGAAGATGCAAAGTAATGGATTGTTTAGAACCCTATGTTGATGTTCTCTTTGGATAGTAGAACTTGAAGGAATAGGATGTGTTCATTGATCATGGAAGATACAACGAAGATTAGGGCGATTCAAGTTGGACTTGAACTCGTAAAAGGAAAGTGGGTGTTCGTTGATCTTGGAGATGCAACGAATAAGGAGACGACGACTCACGTTGGACTAGAGTTTGTCGGTACTGGATACTCAAGACTGGGTCTGAGTTATAGATTGACTCAAGTTGGACTCAAGAAGGCTGCAAGGAATTGGATTCGGCTTGAGTTGGACTCGAGAGGGCAGCAAGACAATGGATAGACTTGGGTTGGACTCAAGTATTTTAGGCGGACTAAAAGCAGGGGTATCTGGGGACGCCCGTTACCTTGGATCCGTTGGACGTGATCTAGTTATCCTTGGAGGATAAACGTACGTTGGACGTACGGTAGTCCGTAGGGAGGCGGGGCTTCAATTGACCTGGGATTGGTTGGACCAGTCAAGTAGGCATCGGTGTATGAATGGAGGCTGGGCATCCATTAGTTATTGATGTTGGTTAGACCAGACATACTAGAATCAACATATTGGGATTGGTTAGACCAGTCATGTAGGTGTCGATGTGTTTATGAATTTAGCAGGTGATAGGTAGGACTTGTTTGAAGGATGTTATGGTTGCTATGTTGTTCTTGTTTTTCTTCCCTTGAGTAGACTATCACCTGTAGGGTTCCAACGATGGGGAACAAAGTGATTGTAGTAGGACTATGAGCCAGTGCAGTAGAGTCGTCATGACTTGAGGGGCAAAGTGGACATAGTAAAGGATTAGTAAGGCTATGAGCCAGTGCAGTGGAGTTGTTATGACTCCATGGGGCAGAGTGATCATAGTAAAGGTTTTGGGTGCGGTAATAGTTGCATTGAGTAGGAGACATGCCAGTTTAGGGGTTTTGTTTCTAGGATGGAAGCAACTAGACTATATCACAGGATATGATTTCAGACCCAAGAGTGAATTGGATTCAGAAACGCTAGTAAGCTTGACGATTAGATCGATTTTGATTGAGTGGATTAGTTCCAGTTAGAAGGACGATCCTAACCTATTGGAAATCATCTCTAGGGTAGAGATGGGTATCGATGGAAAGAGAACGATCAAGCAAGGATTTGATCGAGAAGGATGGCTTCAAAAGAATGGAGGACTAGTTGTACCCAACGTAGATGGACTGAGAGATGAAGTGCTTAGAGAATTTCATCACTCGAAATTGACTATACATCCCGGTGGTAACAAGATGTATGGAGACATGGAGCAGACTTACTACTGGGAAAGGATAAAGAAAGACGTTGGGAAGTTTATGTCCAAGTGCATGAATTGCCAGTTAGTTAAAGATGAGCAAAAGAAGCCTAGTGGTTTGTTACAACCATTAGAAATTCCTAAATGGAAATGAGAACAAGTCTCAAATGGATTATATTGATAGTTTACCAAGGACTAGGTCAGGTCATGATGGTATTTGAGTGAATTGTATATTAGAGAACCTTTTGAGAACTTGTATATTGGATCTTGTAAGGTCATGGGATGACCATTTGCATTTGGTTGAGTTTGCATATAAAGTTGAGTTACCAGACAAAATGGCAGGAGTTCATAACGTATTTCATGTTTCCCAGTTAAGGAAATTCGTGCACGACCCTAGTATGGCTATTTCACATGATCAGTTGGATAACATCGAAGTTGAACCCGAGGCGATTGGGAACCGCAAGCCTTTGCGTATTGTTGGGAACGATACGAAGCAACTTCGAACGAAGGTGGTGAAACTAGTCAAAGTTCAGTGGGGTGGTGATGAGGAAGGTTGTACTTGGGAAACAGAGGAGAACATAAGGAAGAAGTATTCAGAACTCTTTGCCTGGTAAGGTTTTGGTAGTGATAGTTCTTCCCTTGTTAGTAAACCGCATGTTAGGATAGGCTTATTGTGTTGTTATGTATGTTTTATTGTTTGAAAATGATTGATAGGCATGCAGAATTCTTTGTATGTTTCGGTTAAGGAATTTCGGGGACGAAATTTCTTAAGGGGGGGAGAATGTAACAACCCGCATTCTACGCATCGGAGGATCGTAGAATATTTATTTCTTTCTCATACGAAGTCGTATGGTCGTGTAGAGTTGGGGAACGACTATTGAGGTAATTTACCATGTTCATGATTTTTGCCGATTTTTAAATGACCGTTTTGCCCCTAGCTGATCTTGTTTCGGCCATAACTTTTGATTGGAAAGGAATTTTGACCTGAAACCACTTCCATTAGATTCGTTTGATGGTTTACCTTTTCGTAGAGTGGTCACATGTGAGAAACGGACTTACTGTTTGAGAGATATGGCTGAAACAAGGTTTAGAAGGTGAAAAATAGCTTAACCGGGCCTAATTGAGGTGATTAGCAAGAAGGCCCATAACCCATTTCGGGATTAGGGTTATGGGGAGGCTGAAAACAGTAGGAAAACGAATTTTATTTCATTTTTCCAGCCGCCACAAACATGTCTTTCACCCTAGCCATGGCCTCCACCTTCTAATTTCATCCCAAATCGTCTCTAATCACTTTCTAATCGAAGATTAAGCAAAACTACGTCAAATCAAGGGAGGGTAGCACCAAATCACAGAGAGAGCTGCTGGAACACATAGGGATTGGATCCAAATCAGAGATTATTTCAGATCTAAAGTTTGTTTGTGGCTAAGGTGAGTGATTTGCATTGTTTTTCACTAATTACGGCTAGTTATGGTAATTAACGAAGATTAGTGAAATTATGACTCAGAAAAATCGAGAAAAATTCATAAAATTCTAAAACATCATTTTATGCCTCTGATATGAATTTGGGTTAATTTCGACTAATTTTGCTAATCCCGGAATTTAGGGGATTAAGGGGTGATTAGTGATAATTAGCGAATTTATGCATGATTGAAATCTGGAAAAATATTCAGAAATTCTTAAATATTGTTTTAGACCTCTGTTAGAAAAGTTTTGCTAATCATATACCCAAACATGATTAAGAGGGATTAAGGGAAAATATGGGGTTTTGACCATGTTTGATCCATTTTGACAAGTCATATTGTTGTTTTGGTGTTTGAGGTCACTTGTACATGCTGCTATGACTGTATGGTATGCTTTGTGATTGTTTAGAATAGTTAGAATGGTCGAAAACGCCGTCGAGAGGCGTATAAACTATCGCTGGAAGTTGCAGGAAAATGTAGGAAACCAAACCGGATCGTATAGCCCAACCCGACCCGATCGTGGTTAGACCCACGAATCCGAACCGATGCAGTGCCATGCCCCAAACTGAAGTACCTCGACCCAGCTCGCGAATGGGCATCACGACCCGATCCGATGGAAGCTTCATCACGTTCCGACCTGAAGCATGGCCACGATCCGAAGGGGGAGGAGCATCACGACCGAAGGGAAGCGCGACGAGACATGGACCACGACCTGATCCGATGGGGTTTCTATGACCCGATCCGCATAGGTCATTCCGATCCGATCCAGTGAGGGATGATGAAGGCCGATCCGAACCGCTATGACATGAAGGCGACGATCCGATGTTGATAGCCACGACCTGAAGTAAAGTGAATTGAATGAAGACCGATCCGGAGGAGAAGGCCAAAACTTGAGATGCAAAGGTAGTCCAAATGAGAAGTTAGAGCTCAGGATCCAGTTGGGAACCAAGAGTTCGCTTCATGAGTTGGGCTTTGCTGCGGGACGTGTGCAAATGGGTTATCGGTATCCGTAACCTTGGTTCACTATTGACAGATAGATTAGGGGCTTGTAGTGATAGTTGTACGGGATTGGATTCCGTCATGGCCCAAAGGATTAGGTAACCAAGGTAGTGGATATCGTATGCTTTACGCACTGAGTGAGGGATGTGAGGATGATTGTTATGCTTGATTGTTTGACATCACTATGACATGCACACCCCCACCCCCGTTATCTTTACACCATTTGAAATGGCACCTTAAAGTGTTGTACAGTATGTAGTGCTAACTCTTTGGTTGCAGGTCCAGGTTCCGGTATGGTTTAGTCTACCTGTTATTGTTCTGTTTAGATGCTTATCGCTCATACCAGGCTTTATGTCTGACCCAGAGTTTTATGTCTCTTCTTATTACTCTGGGTGCTCACACGAGCAGACTAGAGACAGGTTAGCTGGTGATGCGCGAGTAGATGATTCAGAGGCGAGCAGGAGGCTTCCACGTATGATATATAGATATTCTCCCTGTGTCGTTGGTGGTCGCTACTTGGGCATTAGTAGTGTACCTTCTTTATCTTGCTTTTGCTCTTTGAGACAGTTTGAAAAGTTATAATAATGTTAACTTTGGATCATAAGCTGTACTTGGATTTTCCGCTGCTATGTTAGTTGTTTTCAGCTTATGCACTGTCTCACCTGTTTTATGTCAAGTATGTTGTTATTATATTTTGTTCCATGCGCTGTGAGACATTCTACAGGTTCCTTGTTAATTCATTTCTTTCTTCCCTTTTCTTCTGATGATCCGTTCCGTGCTAACTGGACATGTGTACAACACACTTTTGGAGTAAATGTCGGTTGGTGCGGGGCGGGTCATCATAACCCGATCCGACCTGAGTCAAAAGTTATGCCCTATACAAAACTGATAGGGGGAAAATGGTCACAAACAAAATTAGTAAAAATTATGACATGTCTCACATCCCCATAAATAACATATTAAAATATGAGAATTATCCAACCCTCAAGGAATAAAATAAAAATATTTTATGATCTTTCGATACGTAAAATGCGGACTGTTACGGCAACACTTAGATAAAAGTTTGGAATAAGTTCCCCATATCTACTAGGGAGTAGTGACACCTTTGTTCTCATTAGCACATCTACCCTAAACTCCATTAGCATCAGGTCGAGCATTTCTGTCAGTTGTGATACCAATATTAAACCTTGCACTTTTTCTCTCCATATCATACTTCCGTTACGTGGATAAACTTTAGTAAGATAGTGAAGGATAACCATGAAACTATGAGGTATATAAGTACTTATATAACTCAAATACATATACGACATAGTTTCGTTATCCTAACCCTTAGAATATTCCTCTAATCTTTGGGTTTTAATTAGAAAAATATTTTTTAGAAAAGGTTATTCAAGTTTACAAAAACTGTGTTATGATACCAAATTGTAACACCCTATTCTCTAAGGTCAGAAGCTAATCACTACAGATGTTGCAGTCATTTCTAGTGTTAACTTTCGGTGATAGAAAATCGAATGTTAATCAACCATAACATCAAAAAAAATGGGAGTATGAAAATATCACAAAACATTCATGGAAAAAGTATTTCATTCATACAACCCTTCGCATAGCATGTGCATAGAAAATTTAAACTATTACAAAATACAATCTCTGAGAGTGACATATGAAGATGTACCTCGACTGATGAGAGTTTAAACATTTGCAATTATAAACCTATTGATACATACAACTAAAAGACAAAGCAAAACACAGCGGAACACCTATATATATACAGCCCCTTGCTTGCCTCTGGAAGCTTATTCGATGAAGATACCTGAAAGACTTAATCCTCAGCCTACGTAAATGAGTACCCATGAGTTTAAGAGGAAAAAGAAAAAACTAAGGGCCAATCAAAAGGACTAGTGTGAACAATAATATTTCTACTCAACACAAGGGATACCTAACGAGAGCACACCACATGCGAAACGGGTTTCCCTCTTGCTATAATCATGCTATGAAATATAACTAACCCTGTGCCATGCACCTCAATGGTTAGTACAATTATAACAATAATACTTATAACAAAAACAACATATAACATGCAAGACATAATGGATTACCATCCCTTGTTATATTGATAAACTGTCTTAATAGTTTTTATACTTTATTATCATTTCCTTTTCCCTCAACTTTCATACAGCTTTGCAAAGAACTATTTGCTAGGCAACGGAGCCGAAATCTCACTCTATCTTTGATTCCCATATTATGCTTCATGGAGTCACACCACATCCTATTAGCACGAAACCAGATTGAATCCACCACCCCTTCAGGTTTTTGTTCTATGCTTCAACTAGTAACTCTCTGCTAACACGAAATCGAAAGCTCCTTCCTAAATTATCCATACTATGCAAAGAAACAGGCCTCAGTACCATTATTTACCATTTAATTTAATTGGTGGTTCCCAATTTTCTACCCATTGGACCCTCCTAATGTTTCACATATATGCAAGGCTAAAGAAATGTCCAGCTACCAACAACATAAGCATTTCAATGGATTCTAATCAAAGTCCAGGTATAATTTACACAACAATGGGAATGACACCTATTTCATTCCCAATCTTCCTTGACTCCTCCATACGCGTCGAAGACTGTATTCATGTTATTCTGAAAAGTATAACCCTTTCGGCTTCGCACAAAAAAACATTCAAAGCCTATCATTAAATAAATAGGGGTGGGAAATAGAGGCAAAGCCTCTATTTCCTTTGAGAAAGTATTTTAATAAAAGTTGTCCTTGTGATCATTACCAACGCCGAAGCCATAGAGGTGAAGCCTCAAAACATTTGGTTTAAATTTTCATTATTAATCTCATCCATGACGAAGGATGTAGTTTTTAGAAAACAAGTTTACAAAGGCGTGTCATCATATACAATGGCTTCAAGGCATTTGGAGGCACAAGCTTTGGTTTGAAAAATAACCCTATCATTCAAATAAGGAGGAAAAATTTCTAAGTGTTTTTAGAAAACAAGTATAAAAAGTCCTATTGACATTAGAGGTATTGACATGGTTAAAGGCATAAGCTCAGGATTCCTAAAGCATTTTTATAGAACGATATTATGAAACATGTCCCTCCCACATCCGCTGCTGGAAGGATAAATGTCAATAACCCATCTAACTTCCCGACCCGGTCAACATCTATTATGCCAACCCGACTCTAAGGCAAAGAGTCATAGCAACATCATGTTAACATCTTTTGTGCCGGCAGGCTCAATGGGAAACAACCCAAATAAGCAGCCATCAAGCAATTAATTATTAAAGCTTATGTTAGAAGAATCACCCTTTCATATTAGCGAAAGGATGTCAAGAAAATAGTCTCTTATTCTTTTATTTAAAGTCTATAGTATGAAACCCCTTTCGAATTCCGAAAGATAATGAGGTGATAGACTCTTTCTCTCTATCTAATAAAGTTAGAAAGCAAATTTCAAGTCATATGGGAATATCCCTTCAATTCAAACATATTTCCTAATAAGGGTTTTCTTCATTAAATTCCAAAGGAACAAAGGAAAAAACCTTGTAAAGCATAAATTTAAGGAAAACACACCCCTTTTGTCTCCACCGAAAGGTGCGAATGTGAAAACTGTAATCCTGGTTAAAGTTATAGTTTAAAAATCCTTCTTTATAAAGATAGTTCTTTTATGGAAAAGCACCCCTTCAACCCAGCCGAAGGAGTCAAGGCAAAAGTCTCTTATGGAGCGGCTATCATTCAAAATCAAAAATATTTATAAGTATTAGTACCAATCCATAACCGAAAGAAAAGAGGCAAGAGCTTGAATACTTCATATACCATACCTGTTATATTTCAAGCATCCAAAACTACTGAAGGGTGTTTTCGACATTGTAGGATGGGTAGTTCCAAATCTAGAAATGGCACTATTAGTAATTTTAGGCAAAACTGATTTATTTCCATACAAAGCATGTATTTTTAACAACTCCACTATATTGGTCGAAATATTATTGGTTTATAAAAAGTATCCTGATAAAGTATGATCGTTTCCCAGTACTTTGTACTGTACAAAAATACACAATACATAAACATGTGAGCATAAACATTAATACCAAGATTAACATATAAACTTTCCTAAAGTAAAACACCCTTAGGAAGTTCATAATGAATTCATACAAACATAGATAATTGAAATGACCATGAATAAAGAGTTCTATTCACATTGATTGGATTGAGGTTGTGAGATTTGTTGGTGTGAATGTCCAAGCTCTATGTTTTCTAGCTTTTTCTTCCATCTTCTTCTAAGATTTAATGGTTGGTCTCTTTCTTTAGTTTTATTTTAGGTTTTAGAAAATAAATGTAACGATAATAGCGTAGGAGAATACTATATATATATATATACACGGCCGAAAGTTTTAACTTTGCCCTCTCGTATCTCCTTTCCTTATGCACATTTTAACCAGTTAATTTGTTTCTAAGGCCAACCTTCTTATTAATTTATTTAATCATATGTTATTTTCCCTCACGCATCACATTATTCGAATTTAATTAGTTTAACTAAATTATTGAATAATATTTCACAAAAATTACGGGTGTTACAAAATATCCTCATTAACGATGTCATATCGAACATGGTTGGGTAATCGGGTGTAGCGACTCTCAGTCCTCTTTTCTCTCTCTCCAACCATTCCAAAAAAAATGGTTCTACCAACATTTCTCGTACTTTGATTCATCTTTTATATGAAATAAGGATGATTAGTCCCTTACATGGAAAAGCCACAATGGTACTCAAGTGTGTGCTAATATGTTATATTATTATATAGTTTGAGTCCAAATCGTTTACAAATATGTATATATTACGTGTACACTTTATATTAACTTTGGTCACTCGAATAAAAATGCTTTGGTACAAAATGCGACGATCACCCCATATCACCTATATAGAGTGCCACAGAAGATACGTTGAAAGCCATTCCAGGATGATATAAGATGATCATCGGGGAACGAGCCTAAACAAAATCTGTCTTATATCCTATAACGCATGCATAAAATGTGATAAGAACATATACAACAAAATAGTATTGACCGATAACAAAGTGGGAATATCATATCAATCACTAAGTAATGTATATGATGTAACGGTATTTGAGTACATCCCATCCTGGCTACATTTAACTCAAACTACAACAGTACAGTGGAAAACGGAATATATACAGAAGGAATAATACATTAGCTCTCCAAGCTGATCTTCGATAAGTATCCTCGTTACCAAATCTAATATCTAGTCTATTCATCAGCATCGTCAATGAGCACTTAAGATAATTAGAGGAAATGTAAAAAACATTGGGTCAGACAAAGTGATAAATGACTATCAATAGATATATTGCAAAATATATTGCTAGACAGGTTTAAATTTGATACCTGACATGTCCCTGCAATCAAAAAGTTAACACGTAATAACCAAGTAATATATGCTACTCAAATAATAAGAATAACTGATACTACAATAGAATATGATAGAATAATCTAAGAAGCCTCTTTCATCTCTTTTATTCCCGATCCCCACTTCGGTATCCTATAAGTGATAGCCCACTCAGAGAAAGAAGAGAGAGCATAACAACCATAACACCCATCAAACAAAGCTATCACCTTCTAAGGCCTTGAATACATTGATAACCAGTATGATCATCCTCACTTATGCTAAGGGATAATGAAAAATCCCAGTTTTAGTTAGACTACCAAGTTTGCAGAAACTATAGTTTAACAAATTTTCCACCAGGAGCCAAGTATCCATCAGTTAAACCGTTTGTCTTGGTGATTCAGGTTGTACGACAATTACTTCCAATCTAAATGGTTGCTACCATAATTCCCATGCTTTGAGTCAATAACTAGAACTTCAAGTTATTAATGATTTTTTGGCACTTTTAAGCACATGAGTCATCCATAACTCCATTTCCAGGTCCGAGTCCGAGTCCAACTGATCCATTATGCCACAACCTCATTTCATCCCAAGCTGCTTATCATACTCCTTCGACCACTCCAATAAGAGTTCACAATCGAAGAGCCACAACTTCAACATGCCATAATTACATCACTGTAGAATCTATCAACAAACCACAACTTACCACAAGCTCCTGATAAAGTTCTCTACCTCCCATATGGATCACACATTAATTCGATACAATTGGGTAGATCGATGTTGATCCATATCATATGGATCGATGTCAATCCATGTATTTAATCAATAGTTTGTTTAAGTCAATTCTAGGTCCTCCACAAGCTCTTCCTCGATGTTTTATAGCATGATACATCCATTTGACTCAAATCTAGCCCTTTAGCTCCATTACGATCGGATCTAGAATCTCTCCTTCCAATCTATCACTCTACTGCCACCTAACATATCTAATCACTGCCATTTCCTCATAGTATCATCAACTGGGCCCCACAATTATCCTCTATAGATCGCACCATCATTAGAGCTTCTCTTATGGATCAATGCCGATCTATATCATATTTATCTGTGCCGATCCACACACTTAGCTCCAATTTTAGTGCGATTTCTCAAGTGTCATTCAACCATGCTCTAAAGTCTATCCTTCAAGTTCCATGAGATTCTGCTGGGCTCTTTTTTAAGCATGGCCAACCGGTTTTTATAGTGATCCGTAACACTTTTTATTATAACGAATGATAAAACATTAAGGTATGAGTATATGACAGACTACCTAGCAACCATAGAAAACTAGTTTAAAGCACAGTAGACTAAACTGAAAAATAGGAGTGCAGCAAAGTGCTTTAGCTATTTAATGAAAAAGAGTTAATCCCCCACAAAAGAGGAACAACTGAAATCATCACTAGTTCCTACAATGTTAACATACTCAGAAAAAGTACAACAATGTTAGGAACAAAGCATGGGTTAGGAGTACGAAATTCGTTGTCCTGATCCCATGTAGTATCATAGAATAATGATATATTCATATCACCTATCTCACCCCTCCTCAATAAGCTCTAATCCCTCCCCCACTACCTGGTAAACCAACCTCCTAAAATCATCATCAATGTTGGTGACATATTTATAATACAAGTCTTCAGAAGGATCATGACTCATATCGGAAAGTTCATAGACCCAAGAATGGTTAGACGAGAACTAACTAGTACCATTACAACTTGAGACATCATCAGAAAAAGCCTCTTCTTCTTCCCAACGAACATCATCACAAGGGGTCACAGTAGAAGGTGGAGAGACTCGAACCTTTAGGACCCACTTCATGATAGAAGGTCGTGGAAGAGGAACATGCTCAGAAAGGGGAACTGGAGCAGAGACAGATAGTTTCCAATTACATGAAGTGTGAATATGACCAAAAGAAAGACATAAAGAGAAAATGTCTGGCATCCATACATAGCGCACTCTAAACTCTTCCACAATATCATCCGCCATCCAAACTTTAATTGTCTTCAAAAGTGGTCTGTCAAGGGTTATTTAAATTAGAGCTTTGGCATAGAACAGTTTGTCTTTGGCTACTATGTTAGCATCAAAACACCTAAGCTTTCCAATATATTTGGACAATCAGTTCAGACTTACTAGTTATTGCAATACAAAGGGAATATGGAGAAATAAATCCATACAGGAATGGAGAGAACATGCTCTCTGGCTCTATCAACGGACATATTCCATGGTGTAACGATAAATGGGTTTCCCTAATAATAGTAGGCACAGCGCTGAGAACTTGAAGCCGCTCGTCCGAAAGATAAAATTTCATAAAGAACATAGATCGGTTCATCCGAACTTGGAGACCACCATGAAGTTGTCACACTTTACCACATTGCGCCTTAACGACCAGTGGGGTGTCGAGGAAGAAACCAACTAAGCAGTCTTTCTAGAAGTCAGCCTCTACATTAATAACCTCCGAAGGAAGATTACTAATGCCATCATACATTAAGTGCACGAAAATATAGGGCTTATAAGCACCCTTGTTACGTGGGGTGCTCTCAAAAACCGATGTCCATTAAGGAACAATCGGATTAACTCCAATAGATTCATTAAAAAGTCTATGGTCCAAAGCATCAATCACATCCACAACAGGCACTACATGGAGTTTAGGAACCGAGGTAAAATTTATATTGTCGGTTGCTACAAATTTATTAGCAACAACTACACTCCTGTTATCCACAATATTAGCATCTTTCACAACCTTAATTTTGTTAAATCCAGCAATTTCCCCCAATGCAGCCTCACTACACTTATCATTAACGATAACCACATTGGCATTGCACGCAATCTAACATCTGTTTCTGTCCAACAATTAATAACTGCCGAGGCAGTGAACAATGGAAGAATTGAGTAACTTGAGACTGACATTTTTAGGACAATACTGCAATCATTACGACCAACAAGTTGAATCAACGACACTGCGAGAGGAGGAATTGCAGACGTATCAGAAATGAGACCCTTAAAATGCTTAGTAGCTGCAAAACTACCCACTATAGTAGAAGGAAGACCCTGTGGAGTTGGCTTTAGAACTTCACGATTCATAGTAGGTGGCGTAGGCACCGTCGAATGCACTTCTTGGGATTTGACGAGAGATTGTGTAGCATGAGCATATTTTTTACTAGATCTCGTCGTCGATCCGTACTCCAATTCTGAAATGAAGTACTTTGGTTTGTGTTTTCAGCCCATTAAGAAAAGGCGCGAGACGAGGAGAGAAGGGGAAGCACAAGATTTGGGGAATGAGGAGGCGGCCGAGCAGGTTAATCGAAGGAGGATGAAATCACTAATGTTACTGTCGCGATTACCATTTTCGCCTAAACTTCAAAATGATTTTCATTTAGGTTGATTTTGATGGACTTTGATTACGACATGCTATAATCTTCTAACTTAGTGCTAATTCAAGCATATACTAACACACAAATCAAGCATATTAAGCAATTCAATCATTCAAACGGCAAACTCAACCAATTTCAATCATATGTAATAATCCAATTGCTTGAAATCATGAATCAATCGGATCTAATTGTAGATCTAGCACTAAACATGGTTAATTACTCACTAATATATTTTATATTTGTATCTAACATGTAAATCACCATGTATCATAATTAGGTTATCCTATGAATTATAATTCGAATTTAATAGATCTATTCCGATTTTAGAGTTAATTTAGCATGTAAATGATTTAATCTTTGAATTACAACGTATAATCATACATAAACACATGTGAGAGATCATAACAACTCATCAAATATCACAATTCGATGAAATCAAATAGAGACCTACCCCGAAAAGCAAGAAAAATGCAGGAATGTGAACCAAAATGGAGGGGGTATAATCTTTCGATGTAGATTTAATCTTTAATCAGTAATTAGAGACGATTTGATGTGAATTTGAGTGTTGATTTGAGAAACTGGAGATGAACTAGAGTGGATTTTAATTTAAGAGCCGATGGAAAATGAAAGGGAAGACTTCAATATTCCCTTCAATCCCTATTTATAATTGAGGGTGACTAGACTAATGACCTTGCTAATCTCATACCATTAACACTACTTTAATTCTGTTCAACAACCTTAAACACTTTAAACCAATATCTCTCGAACCATTTATCTAATTTTTATATGACTACTCTACTGATTGTGAAACCATCATTTTGAAGCAATAAGACATGCTAGAACTTCTAATTCGACCCTTAAAAGAAATTGTAGTTGAGAAAAGTTTTCCAAACACAAGATGGTCACATAATAGTTCGGTAAAAACCATGGACATATAAAACATCATAAAGAACCATATATCAAAATGTTATGATGCGCTTATTCAAACGAGTCGTTTTAATATAAAAAAAACAGCAAAGATGAATATACTAAATATATTACCTAAAAATAAAGGACGCTGCTAGGGAGCTCAAGGATTTTTTGTCATTTGAAACGAATTTGAGATCCAATGGTGTAATGCAAGGGGTGCATAATCCCCACGTTCTAATCCAATGGCCACAGTGTTTCTGTCATAATTTCTACTTTAAATTCTGGGGCCTCCAAGAATTATTGAAAAATAAATGACATTAGTTCTTACTTGGAAACGCGTACAGCGTACTGGGCGTTGACGGCACGAATCGGATCCTATGTGAAATGGGTATTTCATTTTCAGGGATTTGCAACTAATTTTACACCGAAGAAAAAGATCAGGCTCGCTGTACGTCTCCCCCAATCTCAAAAGGATATTATCCCCAAACCTAACTCAATTTTTTCATTCCGATTTCTCCAATTTTCGCAATGGGCAACACCGAAAAACTTATGAACCAAATCATGGAGCTCAAATTCACCTCTAAATCTCTCCAGCGTCAGGCCCGCAAATGCGAAAAGGAAGAAAAAGCGGAAAAGCTAAAAATCAAGAAAGCGATCGAGAAAAACAACCAAGACGGCGCAAGGATCTACGCAGAAAACGCGATCCGAAAGCGCAACGAGCAGATGAACTACCTCCGCCTCTCCTCTCGCCTCGATGCTGTCGTCGCCCGTTTAGATACGCAGGCGAAGATGCAGAACATCGGAAAGTCGATGTCTTCCATCGTGAAGTCGCTCGATTCGAGTTTGGCAACTGGTAACTTGCAGAAAATGAGCGAGACGATGGATCAGTTCGAGAAGCAGTTCGTGAATATGGAGGTACAGGCGGAGTTCATGGAGAGCAGCATGGCGGGAAGCACGAGCCTGAGCACGCCAGAATCCGATGTTAATATGTTGATGCAGCAAGTGGCAGATGACTACGGTTTGTCTGTTGCGGTTGGTCTACCTCAGGCAGCAGCGCATGTTGTGCAAGGCAAAGAGAAGGAGACGGTTGATGAGGATGATTTGACCAGAAGACTTGCGGAGTTGAAGGCTAGAGGTTGATCGCTTGGTAAGCTTTAGGATTATTTGAAACTTTAATGTCATCTGGATTTGGAATAAATTGCATTTTATATTTCTGTTTGCAAACATGGCGTAGATGCTTTATCCTTATGAGCTAATGATGCTTAATATGTATATATCATGTGTGGATTGCAGAATATTTATTATATGCGTATGCTTATATTGATCAATTTTTGTGTGACTGGGATTCTCACTTTAGAGTTTACTTTCTGTCTGATCATAGTCTTGAAATGCATGTCAACACGTGTGCCATAGCGCATGGCACAGCACGGTGTTTGCGCCTTTATTCAATTTGGCGCGGTGGACATGAAAAGGCATGACAAATGGCGCACGGCGTAAAATGACGTGCATTTTCACTGTATTATCATTTTCTTTGTTTCCTTTTTAACTTGTTTTTCAACTTTTACAATCCAAGCTTTATAAAAATAAGTATTGATTATTTTATGGAGCTTTAATAAAGGGTACAACATCCTTGACATCAGTGATCCAACATGCTTGAAAGATTCCAATAACCGGAAATATAGATGGTGCATCCGATGCTGAAGAAGAGGTATTTGATGATGATAATGGTGACTTGACTTGGGGTGTTGCTGATAGAGCATGAAGTATGGAGAAAGTTAGATATTCGGTGAAATTTATTTTAAGCACCCGTTCATCTTCACAAAAGAGAAACAAATCTAAATGGGATTGATGGGGGACATGCAAAATTTTAGGAATACTACGCTGCAGATAGTGATTTGAAAATATAGTATGAACCTTAATCAGATTTCAAGTTTATTAGTAATATTTATAATTATATTAAATATTGGTTTTAGAAAACAATTATGTTTGAAATTCTATACTTAATTATGTTTTTTTTTTTCTGCAAAATGCCTGAAAAATGTTTGTTGCTGTTTAGCGAAAATATTGAATTATTTAATTCTATTATGTATATTAAACTTATAATAACAAAGCAAAACATGTGCTTTAGATTAGTAAATGCGCGTGTCATTCGCCTCGTTGTGCGCCAAGGCTCCGAAAGGCTATGCGTCTTTTTGCGTCGTGCGTCATTAATAACTATGGGTGTGATCGTTACAACTAGAGAGTGTGATATGCTTTGGTGAATGTATAACAAGTTACACAATTGTTTTTGGGACAAAAATCAAACTCATAATTGTGTGTTGCTATGTTATGACTCACAATTTTGAGAAGTTATGCATGTGTGCAGCGCAAACTATAGACCCTTTGCTTCAGCTCTGTATAAAACTGTGTAATCTAGTGCCGGCCCTAGGGTAAGACTATCTAACTAGTTGGCCGAACTAGCCGAGCTACTATGAAGAGAACCTTCATTCTTATATCCAATAGGTAGAAAAAGTTTATAGCAGTTCATTGGATGGAGCAAGTAGTGATTTTTAGGTTATAAGCTTACACTTTAATCTTATCTATCACATCTTTTATTACGTCCATTATGAGTATTTCTTCTTCTTCTTCTTTTTCTTTTGCTAGTAGAAGCAGTTTAGGCATTGTAACTCGGTACTGTTTGTCTGAGGCAAGGCGATAGGCTTGACCTTGATGAAACCTTATGTGTGATGTGGTATTTTAAATTGTGTGTTTGTCTAATAACTAGTATCTGATGGTATCTCAAAATTATACCCCTGGTGCAAGAATGGTTATACAGTTGTTGAGACTTTGAGATGAATTTCATTAAGTTTTTTTGGGTTATTGAAATACTTTTAATGTTTGTCGCCATTTTATTTTAGTTTAGGACTTTGCGTGGTGCGTTTTACTATCCTAGTATATTATTTGTAAGGCAGTATGACTCAAACTGGTTGAAAATTGAAATAAGAACCTACCTTTGAACCATCTGGAATTGTGTTTACCTTACATATATTCGAAAGGATTATTTGTCATCGCAATAAATGACTAAATGTGCAAGTGCATTTGTTGCATGAAAGATTACATCATAATCACAATTTTATTTTTTTCATACACTATTTAGTTTACTAACTTCAACTTTGGTGACACAGTTTTTTCATTATGTGTGTTTCTACGCTATTACCTTTCGATAATGCATGATTCAAACTGGCCAAATTATAAATTTATGTCAGAATAGTCTGTGTTATCGCTGTAGCGACAAATAGTGCATAGCGCATTGCTTGCGCTATTGTACTTATAATAGCGCAAGGGTTCCCTATAAAGCAAAAATAGCGCGCTATTTTATCATAGCGCAAAATAGGGCATAGCTCAAAATAGCACGCTATTTTGTTTGTCTCTTTTTGAATGTTTGGACAGCGAATTAAACCTAAATATCATGCTATCGTGTTCATAACGACTTAGAGGAAAAATACCGTAAAGTGCGACTCCAAGGAAGAAGAAATCGATGATCGTTTAAGGTTATGATTTAAATGAAACTAGTGACTACGTTTTAAAATTTTAGAAGCAGAATATAATTTCAGTGTTTTGTTATTGTGCACTTACATCACGTTTAACTTTTGTTTATTTGAATCTTGTTAATGTAGACTTCATATATTATTTTCATTTGATCTTATTTTCACTTTACAATTTTTCTTATTTATAATTTTCTTCTTAGTATACTTGTTAGTATAATTCACAATTATAAGAATAAATTTTAAATTTGTAAGACACAAATATATTATATCCATCAATTATTTTGAATGTACAATATGAACTTACCAAGTTTTCTGTAATATATCTACATTTATGGTAGTGCTTGTATTTGGAGTCTTGAACGGTTTGGATATGACGCAAAATATGCACAAAAAAACAAGAACAAAATTTAGTTAGGCAAAATATACTTGATTAGTTTTTTTCCTAATTGAACGCAACAGTGCGCGCTATAGCGCAAAATAGCACATAGCGCAAACCTTGCGCTATGCGTTATAGACTACATTGAGAATAGTAGATTTTTCATTCCTCAATTATATTTGAATTGGGGGTTGTCAAAATATTGTTGATTGTTTTAGGGATTATGGAATTTGGGTTGACATGTTTTTGCACCCCCCCCCCCCCCCCCGGCGGGCATTAACAGAGTATATGGATAGAGTGATAAATTAGCACCTGCTCATGTATTAATTAGTTTCATCTTGTTTGATTTTTGTTGATCTTTTTGCTGACTTTGTAAGTTGTTGTCCAGTCTCCAATAAGAGACCTATTTAAGGAACTATGTCATCTTTATATGGCTAATCTAGTTCAAGGATATGGTTGGTGCTTAATTTTGGGATATGTCCTTGGATTTTAAGTCAGTTACCAAAAGTAAATGTGAATTTTAACTTAAGATTCTATTATACCATAACATTACATGAGGGACAAATTTTCGAAGTGGATTACTTTTTGAAACAATTTCTCGTTTGGAGCTAGCCTGCAAACTTATTACCAAACAGAGATGGTTTCTGCTCAGTCAGTTGTCAAATCAGCAGTTTATAACTGCCTTGTTTGGGCGCAACTCATAGATGCATCTAAGTTTTCGATTTTTTTTTTACTCTGCTCTGGCTAAGCCACATTTTTTATGGACAGTTTGGCTCAGGTCCAGTTTAAGTTTCAAAAAAAAAAAAAAAAAAATCTCCGTCTAAAAACTTTATAAGTTAGGTCCTTGTTCTTTGAAAATCATAAAAGAAAATCAACCAAAAAAAAAAAAAAAAAAAAAGAATGTAATAATTTGCCAAACTTCGAAATTTAATTCAACGCGTAATCATCCATCTATTCTTGCAAGAATACTACAAAAAAATGATTTAAAAACCAAAAATATTCAATTTCCAGCGAATTACAGACATCGCAGCAATTATTTCAAAAAATTGCATGTTTTCACGCAATTTTTGCTGATTGCTTTAAAATTGTAAATTCAAAACCTATTCTTATTTAAATATTGAAGTATCGAAGAAAAATCATTAGATGAATGATAAAAATTGCATACAAATGAAAAATGTTTCGTCTCCATTAAGTCGCTGAAAAAGATGCAACAATTTGCAAGATTTGCCGAAATACTAGCAACTTTTCCATATAGTAGCACATTTTTGCACTATACTATAAAACAATTGCAAATATAATAATTGCAGACATCGCTACAACTTTTCTTCCCTCTTTTAATATATGCAGTGCACACTGTGTGAAAAATCGCAGAAATGCCTGCATTTATTCACAATAGGTGTTGATATTTCAACATTTTTTTTTTGGTAGAATCATTCCGAGAATATTTACAATTTCTTGATTTTTTTAATACAGCAGCGCGAAATTTAACAAAAAACATGTTGCTACAGGGAATATGTACCCGCTTTAGATGAAAAATTACGGAGGGATCCGCATTGCACAAACTTCAAAAATAGGGATGCCTCCCTAATTTCCATTATTTTTAATTAAAATTAAAATATATATACAAGTTAATAGTAGTGCCAACCCAAGGTTGCGCCACATAATTTAGGTTTTTTTTTTTTTTTTAAATTAAGAAAGAAAACATACCCTCCTGATTTTTTTAATATGAAACTCAACTGATAGCTGCGCCCCATGGATTTCAGTTATAAAGGTGCTGATTAGGTTGTTGATTGGGCATAAATCAACCATTGTTTGATAATCAGTTTCGAAACTAGTCTCAAACGCCAAATTATTTCGAAAAGCAGTCTATGTTCGAAATTTGTCCTTACCTAAATTATGGATAAAATATATAATTTGTTATCTTTGGTGCCATTGTTTAATTTAAAGAAGTATGGCTTCAAAATAGTAACACAGTCCACAATCAAATAGTGTATGTTATGAATTGAAATGAACATCCAACATAATGTTGTTATGCTGTTTTTATTACTATTACAAAGTTAGACCATCCCAACAGGTGTACCATAGCGTTTGAGTATTGATACTGAAATGCTACTCCAGTAGACAAAGCAATTGAGTTTTTATCTAGATACGAGGCTTTGACCAGAACCCCGAGATTTCGACTATCCTGTTTCGGTTCCGGTCGGAGGTGGGACGAGATTAGGGCTAAAATTCCTTTACCTCAGTAAAGAAACTAATTTTCTTTTTGGAACTAACAAGATCAAAAGCAAACAAAAAGGCAATTGAATCGAAAAAAGACTAAAAATCAATTACTCGGAACTAAAATCGAGTTGAACAAGTAGCATCTAATTAGAATCGAACAGCTGGGCTGAAGTTGATTTGAGGGGCAGCCTCATTTTTTTGGATTGACACAATGTATTAAAAAACGCGCCTCAGGCGCGCCTCAAGGCGAGGCGGTGGTGAAAACGCCTGAAGGCGTGAATTAAAAGGCGGTTTTCCCCTGAGGCTTACGCCTCAGGGGTTTGAGGCGTGGAAAGCGTGAAAAACGCACGCCTCAGAGCCTCAACTCTCTGAGGCGTGCGCTTATATATATATATATATATATATATATATATATATATATATATATAAAAAAAAATTGATTTCTGTATGGAATCGAGCTCGATTCCTTAATTGGAATCGAGCTCGATTCCTGTTATGGAATGGATTTCCATTCCTCGTTATCTTTTTTTTTTTTGTTATCTTTTTTTTTTTTTGTTTGGCTTTGTTTTTTTTGTCTGTGTTTGTTTTTTGTCTGTCTTTGTTTTGTCTGTCAATTTTTTATTTTCCATTCCTCAATCAATTTTTTTTGTCTGTCTTTATTTTTTTTCTGTTTTTTATTTAAGCACTATCATGACTAATTTAATTTATGTGTTAATGCCAGACTCCTTAAAAAATGAGCAAACGAGATATTGCATGGGAGATATCATTTGATCTTTCTATTTAATATTAAATGTGCAAGAATTATTGTATTTTGTTTGAATTGCTACGAATGCTTGTATTTTGTTTGAATTGCTACGAATGCTTGTATTTTGTTTGAATTGCTACGAATGCTTTATGGTTTTTGCTTAGTACTTGGCGCTTAATGTTATTTCATATTAAAAATTAAGTATATGTGTTGCGCTTTTTTTTTTTTTCCCCGAAAGGCTTACGCCTCAACGCGTCGAGGCTTACGCCTCAACGCGTCGAGGCTTACGCCTCGCCTCACGGACCCGAAAACGCCTCGCGTACGCCTTTTGCGTTTTAAAACATTGGATTGACATCACTTTCGCGAAAAGATATTAGTCGAGAGGATTTGCTTTCGGAAAAAAGGAGGACGAGAGTGTTTTAGGCAGGGGATTTGTGATTTTAGTGTTATATATTGGCGGGAATGTTAATTTGGCCTATAAGATAAATAAAATTGGGCCAGGTATATTAAAATAATATAATACTCGTTTTAATCAAGTGAACCTGCTTAGTTTAGGTAGTTTATTTATAATGTTTCATTTCTAGTTTTGGTGTAGAAACAAATCATAATATTTAGTTTGATTTCAAAGCATTAAATTTAATTTGTGTTTAATTTTTGGATACATTATTACAAAATCAAACTAATGATATGGCAGTTGGGACTGAAACTTTCAAAGTTTATCGAAATCAGGAAAATTTCAAATGGGCGAGACCAAGAACGACTTCTTGAACTTTGGATTTTATAGCTTTTAGCCATGAGATAGCTAAATGCCATTATAAACAGTAAAGGCCTATCCGAGGTTTAGAACATTTGAAAATGGTATATTCATTTTCTATTATATATAATATATATGTAGGCATGTATAATTTATGTCAACATAAATTATATATATATATGTATGTATATATATATATATATATATGTATGTATATATGTATATATGTATATATTAGTTTACTTTGGTGTACGCGCGCATGCACACACACGTTGTACAATACGTGATGTAATTATATGTTAACATATATACGCCTAGCATATGCAATCTCTCTCTCTATCCACCCCCCCCCCCCCCCCCCCCAACCCCCAGTTGTTTCTGATTTCCCTTCGAAGTGTTTACTTAAATAATCATTCTTTCTCGTTCTTTCCACCCATTTCATTATTTAAACATAAGCTTGTGGTGGATAATGGATGTGCTGCAACATGGATGTCATACAGCGCTTGTATAGATATGAGACAGCATCCACAACCCCTTTGTGTATCCTCTTGATTTTTACCACTTGTTCCTATTTAAATATTGTTTTTCTGTCTTTCCATCAACTCAATTATTTACATAAAAAACATACATTTATATATAAAAACCCGTAAATATTGGTCAATGGCTACGATAATTTATATGTTTTTCATTTTATTTCTATAGAAAAACATTTTTTTTTTAATTTAATAACTTTATAAGGTTTTTAATTCATTTTTACATATTAATTGTAAAGGTATTTAGGTTGCTATTATAATTTCTACTATATACACACATACAAAGTGTGGGTGCGCGTGCCTGTGCACACACATGTATAATACATACTTATATATAGCATTATGCTATGGAAATATTTTGAACGTCGGGCAAGTTCTCGCTTTCTGCTACTAGCTGGGTACTTGAAGGTATTATTGTCAAGTTGAAAAGATAATAATACTCCTTATCTAGGGGGGATGCTCTTCATGTGTTGCTGTGAACTCTGGATTGGTATGTGGAAATAAGTTATGAAATTGTAAACAGCATCGTTGATGCAAGCAGGATGCCTTAGAATTCCAATCATTATTTTAGGGCAAAATTGACCACTTTGCACTATCTGCTTTAGAGCCTGCATTTTTTCCATAGAGGCGTGCAATTTTAGAGTAACTCCGGGTTTTCAGATGTTCTTCTTTTGTGGTAAAATGGGTTCATGGTCTCAGGTTCACATGGGATGATCCTGATATTAGTACATGGTGAAGTTGCAGGAACGTGGCATTTACGAGCTTTATTAATGACTGTTAATCTGTTATACAAAGAGTTCTCTGATAGTTTGTGATGTGTTTTAGTTTATGACCAGAACTTGGTTCATATTGTGCTTCTGTTAGTGTTAAAATCCACTAAGCCTCCCTACTAGCCCATCAATTTGGCTATGGATAACAGAATAAAGCACATTGCCTCTCTTCTGCGACATCCAACATCAGCGGACTTGTTTTATTCCTTTGTTTCTCGACTTTTATTTATTTATTTGTTATTTGAATTTCTGTTTGCTGGATTATTTTCTCTTGTTTTATTGCTATATCTCTCTTCTTTAATCGTGTGCAAAGTAGAGCAGTACTGTTTCCTTGAGCTGCACAAAATTTACCTGTTTCTGGAGTATTACATTTACACCCGCTTGACATGGGAATCAAACCCGTGTAAAATCTTTTGGTTATTCAAAATTTAATTCCAGTGCGCTCGGAATTTTGTCCGATCAGGTTTTAGTCAAGTTATCCTAGTTTTATTCAATCCAATTAAATTCGATAGAATCTTGGGGGTTCTGGTTATGTGTCTTAGCATTTGCTTTATCCATAGGATTGCATATTTGATATTGCTATGTTGTTCGATGATTATGGAACTGCAAGCATCTTGCTAATGCGTGGTTGTGCTATATAGAGGCCCAGGTCAGTATTTGTTTTTAATTCGTTAGTTCGCAAGGTCAATCTTCCAATGAAGATAGGATTCATTATGGTTGTGTTTCTTCCTGTATCCAATACGCATACGCTTGGAAATTGATTTAGATTTCATGCTGTGATTGTTTGTCAGTTGTATTTGTTTATCACTTTGATAGTTTTATTGCAATTCATCTAATTCAAATCGAAACCTAATTCAATTCGTGAATGGCGCTGATAGTTGAAAAATTGTGGCAAGGTAATTTGGTACTCAATCTTTTGACATTTCATTGTCTAGATTCCTGCCATGATTTTCATATTTTCTTCACCCTTGAATAATATTTTCCGCATCACATTCCATATTTTCCTACTGTATCAACTCTATCAAAAAGAGATAGGGCGAGAGACCGAGGAGGACCATAGAGTGGTGGTGTTTGGAAAGAAAAAAGTGAAGGTGAGGTCAACGTTAATAGTGCTGTCGTTTGGCAATGGCAGCAACTGGTGTAACGGTTCATAGTTGACGAAGGAATCGACAAATTTGGAAACGTAGCTTACTTGTTAATGGAAACGATCTTCACCATTGTGAATGATCCTTACCATAGTGATTGCCAAATCAAATCACGCCTACTATGGATAGGACCTTCAATTAAGGTTGTAAATTTTGTACGATGTTCGACTCGTTCGTTCATATTCGTAATCGAAATACGTTTGTTCAAACCGTTCGATTCTCATTTAGAACACAAGTCAGAACAATAAAATTTATGCAAAAAAAAAAAGCACGTTCGTTTTGTATTCGTTCGAATTTCTTGTAATTCGACATATAGTCGAGAGAAAATCTAATATAAAATATAAAATATGATATAAATTATCATGCTCGATCTGATCTGTTCGTGATTGTGTCCGAAAAATATATATCTGTGTTCAATGGGTTTTGTTTAGAACATGAATTAGGATAACAAAATTTGTTTGAGAAAAAATTTCGTTTGGATCCTTTTTTATAGAACGGAAACTGAACATACTATCGTTTGGACCGGCCAGGTCCGACCGCTTTACACCACTACGGTCCTTTATTGTGGTCAACATCAAGACTTTGCATTAAGTGGAGAAGGATCATAGAATATATCAGTGCTTTAAGATTGCACAACCAAAGTTGAAGTTTGAACGATTCAAAGCAAAGTTCTAAGACTGAATGATACAAGACGAATGGTTGAAATTGATAGTGTGAGAACTCAACAAGGGGGCATTTGACATTACCTGTGATGCTCTTGAAAGATAGAAGAGTTAGGTTGCTGATCTCATTTTAACTGAGGTCACCATAACACCACTAACGGTGTTAGTGGTCTGGGACTGATTTAATCACATAAATTCAGGGGTTGATCGCAATCCCACACCAACACCATTAGTTGATGTTATGGCGACCTCAGTTAAAATGAGGTCAGCAAACTCGTATTGGAAAGATAGAGAAAGGTAGTGTTGATTGTTAGTTCATATCGTTTTGCATGTGAGAAATTTACTTTTTAATGTTAAAAATCCCATAGCTTCTTCATGGAGTTTGGGTTGTCGTAAACTCTTAACTTTAAAGCGATCAGATGCTTTGAAAGGCGTGTTATGTGATGAATAAAATGGTGCTTAATTTTGAATTAAATAGAGCAAGTGGGAAATTGCTCGATTCGAGGGGATAGCTACGTAAATAAACGACCGCTCAAAATATATATTCGATGTTCTAAATACTGACACATCTAAACACATCTAAGAATAGGTAGTGGTAGCTATAAACCTAATTTTATTGGTGTAATTAGTTAGCTGGTTTGTCTTTTTGATCGAGCTGACTATTAAAGCAACTCCAACGGAAGGCCTATTACGGTTCTGAATCATAAATTGAGGGAAAAATGTGCCCCAACAGACATTCTTATTCATAATATTCAGGTTTCAATCCTGAATTCATAAATGGTCCCGTGCACCCAATTTATCAACGCGCAGCGTAGGACGTTATTTTTTTCGGCACGCTACACAGCGCATTGATGAATTCAACGCGTTACAATGTTCTTGAATTTCAACATGCCTCCAAACTTCCAACGGCTATAAACGGTCTCATTATCACTACACAACAACAAAACAGTCATAATAAATTCCAACGGCTATAAAACGGTCTTATATTTTCAGTTATAAGTTATTTCCATTCATACATCCAACATCACAACGTAATTTCAATTCCTTTCTTTCTCCATAATATGAAAAAACTTAAACTTTCTAATGTCTTCACATGGGGAGATTTTTCACATTCGATAATAGATGGAAGCCAGTTTTTCAAGACAACATGATCTACTGTATAACTACTCCTTCAACCAAACAATCAACTATTTCTGGACAAATGAGTAGGACATCGATCTATGCAGAATCTACTGTCATTTCTTACAAGATTCGGCTACGGGGAACGATCAATCAGCCGCCACGTTTTGAAAAAAATTTATAATCGTCTTCGTTGAGAAGCATCCAGAAGGCTTACGGACGTTGTCAGTGATTCAGGGACGATTCGACAAAATAAGTCGTGAAACAACGTTTTATGAATCACAAGTTTATAAAATAAAGATAGTGAATCTAAAAGGCATGGGAGGAGAGGATAATCTGGTATATTTTCTTACAACGTACGTTAGCGGTTGAGTATATATTATTTATGAATCATATTCCCTATTTTTATTAGAAACGAATGGCAAACGAGGAGTTCAAGAAGCTTTTTGCTAGAGAAAATGGGGCGAAAATGCCACATCATTGTCATTTTTGCATTGTTATGATCTGCTTACCAGTTAGCCAAAATGGAACTTTGAACTTGTTAAGAGCCTACGCAATGTTCAAACTGCTAACAAGGTCATGAAAAAACTTTTAAATCTGGGTATTCTTCCAGTCCTAGCGAGTCAACGGCCAAAATTTCTCCATGTCAAGGTGATAACCTACTTGATGAGTTCAATACCATGATTGACGAAGATCTTAGACCTCAGGGAGTCAAAGGTGCGAAAAGAAAAGACAAAACTGATGTTGTCGTTGAAGGAAAAGTGAACGCATGCCACGAAGAACACGGTCTTAGACATGTATAAGACGTGAAGATGAGAAGAAAAAATTAGAGGTTATGAGCAAATTTGCTGATCTGGAAGAGAAAAGGCTATAATATTGTAACGACCCAGCGGTTTTCGGCTCCAAAAATTGACATAAATACATTTACCGTATCTCGTGTCGACCTTCCAAATACCGAAAACACCGGAACGTTTATAGGAAGAAGTTAGAGGGTGAGGTAAGAAAGAAAGGAATATTAGAATATAAGAATAAGAAGTAACACAACAAAATCAGAGTCCCACATCGCAGCAGAACAAAATATAATATAGAAATAAATCTTTATTGAGAGCTTGAAATAAATACTTACAATTATCAGAGTACACCAACATGTTTGGATAGTTATAATAACCGTCCTCATATACAACACACAGCGGAATAACAACCATATATCATACGTCCGGACTCCTCCAGCTGGTCTCTGGACTTCACATCATCCGATAATCTGGACCTGTACAACCTGGTCTAACCCGAGCATTACAAATACCGGGTCAGTCTGGTGAACCAGAGTGAGAAAACACACTAAGTTCAAGGAGAATTATCCATCTTGATTTTAAAGTTCAAAATCTTTTCAAAAGAAAAAGATAATCGTAAGACCAAATCCACACATAAATACAAACGACTTTCACCTTACGATAACCTAAAACATTTAAATCAATATCTTTTCTGATATTAAGATAGTGTCTACATACAAATAAATATCAATCTAGCAGAACGCTTGCATCTCACGCTCTACATATATAGTATACAATCAAAACCGCGGGCGCTTATTGGAGATTGGATTTCGACCATGACAAGGTATGGATCCACCTGTCGATAGTGTATCTCTAGAGAGGAATACACTGGATTCAACAAGAACGTCTTACAAGCCGGCCCACACATGACCGACCACTCATTTCTCTTGAGTGTATCGAGTATATTGCCACCTACGGTTGCTAGCAACATAGCCGTTCCCGGGAGATACAGAAATGGAAAGAAGTAAGAAATATGAATATTCTCTAGATGGTGACAATACACCTTAATGGGTGCGACCGACATAGCCACGCTGCTTGCCTGATTTTTGTCATTTCTCAGTTGTGAGGCTTGAGGTTATAATCTTTTGAACAACTGGTCGCCACTCACTTTGAATATCACATTGTCAGATCCATCAAATCACTAATTGACGCTCACAAATATACTCTGGGCATAAAAGAAATGCCCTTCTTTGCCACTAACTCGGTATGTTTGTAAAAATCAACGTATGTGGTTTTCTAGGAAATACTCTGTCAGACATTCGTCCATACAAGTCATCCCGGAACAGGATGAACCGAAGGTACCCTCCTACCACATCCTATATAGGTATCACCCCAAGGATCGGTAGCGAGTAGTCCTTGCAATCCGAAGATTTCACTCACGATGGAATCACTGCCGAAAATATCTCTGGCCGCTAAACCCAAGAAATTCAACTAGTAGTTCTTCCGCTTATGAAGATCAACAATTTTCAATGCTCCATCTTCAATTAACACCTTTCACCATTTCGCATTCATTGGGCGGAATGGTTTTCGAATATATATTCGATCCTGGTCTTTCTGTACCAACAATCGTATTGACCAGATTTGATAGTCGGTTATTTAACTATCAAATAAACAGCCATTCATTCATAAAAATAAAACAAATTCATTTATTTAGTATTCAACATCATTTGGCCTCTTTAATTAACCAGTTGTTAATTAAAACTAAAAACTGCTAATTCGGGAAACATTTCCTTTTCTTATTCAATTATAATTACATTTCTACTTATTGGCTCCTCATTGTAAATTGGCAGGTGAATAAATCTCTCAGTATCAACCCCGAAGGCCGAAACCAACATCAGATTGACACCACGAAAGTTACTCAACTCAACCAGTGTACTACAAGTTCCATTTTTTCCCAAACCCACATTATATTCCCTTTTAATATTAAAACCCGATAATACTCCTTTATAATCTCACCGATCATTTCCATTATAATTTAAATATAATTTCACAAAATTAAATAAAAAAAATCTCAACTTAACTTCTATAAATAATATTACAGATTCCATTCCAAATGCTGTTCTCTTTTTCTTTACAAAATCATTAACCTTACATTTACGAATTCCTTTATCTTTTGTTTACAAATTCATTTCTTTTATTTAAAGAAAATCCTTTAACATTCGTCTTATAATTCCATAACCACTCCTTTTATAAATCCATTCAAATTTGCTTTATAAATCCCTTTCTATTCGCTCTATAAATCCATTCATGCTACTTAAGCAATTCTTCACAATCGTTTCTACATTTCCGTTTAGTTTACCTTGTTTACTATTTATTTATTAATACTTTGGAATTTCCATTTTTATTTATAATTTATTTAGTTATAAAATGTAAATAAGTTTCGATGTTTAATATTTAAAAATAAACATTGTATTTCAAATCCATATATAAATATAACTTTGAAAATGTTCAAATCGATTTAATATCAACTTCAAAATCTTTTCTTTTTGATAGTACTAAAGAGGCAATTGTCTACTAAAGTACCCAACCGTGAAATATCAGTCAATTCTATACTTAATAACAATATATAACTATATTGATAAACATTATCAATAATCGTGAGGAATCCGGTTGGATTCCTCCAACCTGTCCTTCCCTCCGTCACCATGGTTATCTCAATCTCAGTACAGTAATATATTTTATCACAATAAGCAGAAATAAACCGTTTAACTGTCAACAATCAATTAACACCATCCATTCAAACACCCAGTCCTTTTTTAAACACGTTCATATTATTATAAACGTAACCAACAAGGTAAGTTATCTTGTTTGGAATATAATTGTAAAAATAACAATTTAATTTAATTAAATAAAAAAATGTTTAATTTAATCAGTGAATATTAAAAATATTCAGCACCCATGCAAACATTCATCAAACCATCAATCATTAACCAACATTGCACACAAAATAGAAACCCGGTTTATATAAAATATAAACGGGATAAACTGAGTGAGTTGAATTCACCTTGATTTGATTTGTCGTTGAAACGGTTCGGTTATACAAGCTTCCAATTGCGTTCAACTCCATCCGTTCCACTGCTCCTTCTTTGGTCTAATTCTGTGCACGTATGAGTACGTTACACATATTTCAAGTTACGGTTTAAATTAATTATCTTTTAATTAAATCTTAATTTATTAGTTCATTATACGTTTAAAAATATATAATTGGTCACATACTAATATTAGCCAAGTTAACTATCGAATTTATGGTTTTGCTGTTAACCAATCTCATTGTACATAGTTCGTTGATGAAAAAACTAACCAACACAAATTTAAAATATACTATTCAATGTGTAAACTTAGATTTATATGGGACTAACTACCTACGCTAGTTTGGATATTAATTAGGCACCATTCACCCACGGTTAGGCACTCAAATTAATTCCACCTGCTACATGATTCATCGGTTTATATTTATTCGAACACAAAACTGGCCAGCCGCATGTACTTGGTTCTACAGCTTGACTAATGGTCAAGTGAAGGCAAGAATTTAGCATAATAATTCGGTATGGTTAGTTTAAATTAGGCACAATATAAGTATTTTTAGGCATATAATAAAACTTACGGTTCACCATGCTCCTCTTCGTTTCAACATATACTTCTGTTCCCTTATTTCCTAAAAACCTTGCTACTCTCTTTCTCCACTACTGTTTTCCTTCGCAACATTCCCCAGTTCAAAGTTCTTCAACCCCCTTACAAACTCTTCCCGAAACCGTTGTCTTCTGTAAACGCCACTTTCCTCCTCTACTTCTTTACTTCTCCTTCCCAAAGAATTGGAAAATCGAAAGCATCTGCTGTTACACCCCTGCGCACACGTTTTTTCCTTCTATTTGTTTTTTTCCTGCTCCAACGAGACCGTGCCCAGTAAAACAACTTCACGTCCTATATATTTTCTTCCAATCCGCTATTCTTCCCACAGTATTTTGCTTCAGCACTTCAGGAACACGCACCTACCTCAACTCGAGATCCGTGCCACCGTGACACCAACTCACGTCTTCAAGACACCCTACCGCTCCAGTACACATAATACTCCGCACGTCAAAACCTTCTTGCCATATTATACTACACACGCAGACATCCTCTACTTCACTTAGTAACACGCACCTCCCCCTTCCCCCCTCCCCCCCCCCCCCCAAGCGTCTTTTCGTTCTATTTCCCTTGTTGCTCCAGGCTTCTAACACACGAAACCCCTTACCAAGCTTCCTATTTAATCTGTCAAAGCCTGAAGCACCTACCTTCTCTCTCCATACTTGTAGTGTGCTCCTTCCTCGTTTGCTGCTTTTAATCCCCATCACCGACCCCACACCTCGTATTTCTCGATTCCACTGTGCACTCATCTTACGTTTCATGTATGTAAACTGCTGCAACTCTGACCTAATGCTCATGCGCAGTTCGTTCAAAAAGGAAAATACTCATCGCTTAACCCAAATTTGAAACCAACAGAGACTTGCATGTTATTTAGTGAAGAGGAGGAACAAGGTTCAGTTTTGTATTTGCTTGCTGAGAGAAATTTTGAGATGAGCTTTTGTTTGCGAAGAGGAGTTGGGTTTTTCGACAACAATGGCACCGTATATATAGGCACCAGCAAATGGATAGAAACAAATGTTGGTTTCAATAGGATCGAGGTAGGCTTTTTGTTTTCCAACGCTAAGGTATGGGAGCACTAAAATTGAGGAAAAATGGCTGTGTGATTTGAGATGTTTAGAATAGCTCGGCTGTTCTTTCATTTTCGTTTGACAGCACAAGGCATGTAGTTATAGAGTTTAGGCATGTCCATGATGTGTGTATTAAATTAGAAAGTGATAGGTATGGGTTTGCATGCACTGGTTTTAATCAGCTAAGGCTGCGCATGTACTTTGGTCGACGGTACTTGCTCTGTTTATTATTTTGCTTTGGGCTGAAGAAACAAGGACTTTGCTTATATTATTGTAGGCTTGTCCCTGTAACTAAAGGTCTCGTTTTCATCTTCATAAACTTAACCATGAAGGGTAGAGTAACCACACATATGTACGGTAAAAATATATATATAATTTTTATTTTGATTTAGTACGATTATTAAATTATATCGCTACGCTTCGACGTTCCGGTCCCAACGAAACTGATTTCGTTGAAAATAGAATCCGTTTGCACAACGGTGATATTTAAATTTATCGGTTCACCTCTAAATATCTCCCACTAATAAAACAACTCCAATTGGCTCCAAATTGGAAATGTAGCAATAACTAGTTATATGTTTTCCAATTAATTTTTTCGATCAGTAAATACGAGTATCTGTCCGTGTGCGGAGCATGGGCCTCATGCCAGTACACATACACACAGATATATATATATATATATATATATAGCAGAATTTACGTTGAATGCTCTAAATTCGTACTGATATTCACAAACTCCATTTTTTTGATAAATAAATTCGATATAAAATTCATTTATATTACCAAATTAATATTTAAAACAGATTTAAATATTCGTAATTAACGTTCAAAAATCCGGGACATTACATTTTTCCCCCATATAAAAATTTCGTTCCCGAAATTACAAAGTAAGAAGAATGCACCAAACCCAATTATTTTAAAAATAATTATATTTAAATGATCATCAAAACAAATTCAAACTCTTAAAATTTTGAAAATTTCACCTGCAACTCCACTACACGGCTCGATCAGAACAACTACAACTGCCACTCCGGGCTTCTATTTCTCCAAAATAAAAATCAAAAGCCAAATGGCTACCTAACTCAGGGGTATAAAATCAATCACTCCAATAATATTAAGGTTTGCCTATTTGTCGGGCAACTTAATTCCAATTTTGAAGCAAATCAACTAACTGATCTTCGTCTGTACTTCCAGTCTGTATAACCAAATCATCTGCACAGTCTTCAGAATTCTGCACTTAAATCCACTTATAAAGCAATAAAGAAATACATGGTTAAATCATTCAGTTCCATTTTATAAATGATTTCATTGCCAATTTATTATACTATGATTTATTTCCTTGTTTCGAATTCATTCAACTGGTTTGGTTATACTCAATTAATATCCTATATAGATATTTATTGGTTTGTATCTACTTTGTTTTAATATACCTTAATATTAATCGATTAATATTCGATTTATTTCTACTATCACCCATTCGAATTTCAAATCCCAAATTTACTCTATTCAATCCAACTTAATCATGTTAAGACTTACTACCATATCCAATTAACCAGTTGGTTTCTAACTAGTTTATTTTCATTTCATAATCCAATTTGAATTGAAACAAATAACCCAACAACCAATATTATTATAATATATAAAATTATTTCATTTTTCTTTAAAATATACTTTGGGCAAAATTATTTTACCCTTATTTTAAAACAATATTGTATCAGTTGCCAGTTCAATATTGGGCTTATCAAATAACACAATATAAAACATTTTTATATAAAATCTAATAATACGCTCTCTCGTATATACATTCAAACTCAATCAAGGATATTACTAATCCCATCTCTATCGAGTTACGCTACAGAGCCAAAGTCACTACTCAACCAATTGCTCTGATACCACTGTAACGACCCAGCGGTTTTTGGCTCCAAAAATCGACATAAATACATTTACCGTATCTCATGCCGACCTTCCAAATACCGAAAATACCATAACATTTATGGTAAGAAGTTAGAGGGTAAGGTAAGAAAGAAAGAGTTATTAGAATAGAAGCATAATAAGAAGTAACACAACAAAATCAGAGTCTCACATCGCAACGGAACAAAATATAATATAGAAATAAATATTTATTGAGAGCTTGAAATAAATACTTACAATTATCAGCGTACACCAACACGTTTGGACAGTTATAATAACCTGTCCTCATATACAACACACAACGGAGTAAAAACCATATATCATATGTCTGGACTCCTCCAGCTCGTCTCTGGACATCGCAACATCCGATAACATGGACCTGTACAACCCGGTCTAACCCGAGCATTACAAATATCGGATCAATCTGGTGAACCAGAGTGAGAAAACACACTAAGTTTAAGGGGAATCATCCAACTTGATTTTAAAGTTCAAAATCCTTTCAAAAGAAAAGGATAATCGTAAGACCAAATCCATACAAAAATACGGACGGTTTTTACCTTAAGATAACCCAAAACATTTTTGAAATCAATATCTTTTCTGATATTATGATAGTGTCTACAAACAAATAAATACCAATCTAGCAGAACGCTTGCATCTCACGATCTACATATATAGTATACAATCAAAACCACGGGCGCTTATTGGAGATTAGATTCCGACTATAACAAGGTATGGATCCACCTGCCGATAGTGTATCTCTAGAGAGGAATACACTGGGTTCAACAAGAACGTCTTGCAACCTGACCCACACATGACTGATCACTCATTTCTCTTCAGTGTATCGAATATATTGCCTCCTACAGTTGCTAGCAACATGACCATTCCCGGGAGATACAGAAATGAGAAGAACTAAGAAATATGAATATTCTCTAGATGGTGACAATACACCCTAATGGGTGCGACCCACATAGCCACGCTGCCTGCCCAATTTTGTCATTTCCCAGTTGTGAGGTTATAATCTTTTGAACAACTGGCCGCCATTCACTTTGAATATCACGTCGTCAGATCCATCAAACCACTAATTGACGCCCATAAATATACTCTGAGTAAAAAAGAAGTGCCCTTCTTTGCCACCAACTCGGTATGTTTGTAAAAATCAACGTACGTGGTTTTCTAGGAAATACTCTGTCAGACATTCGTCTATACAAGTCATCCCGGAAGAGGATGAACCGAAGGTACCCTCCTACCACATCCTATATAGGTATCATTCCAAGGATCAGTAGCGAGTAGTCCTTGCAATCCGAAGATTTCACTTACGACAGAATCACTGCCGAAAATATCTCTGGCTGCTAAACTCGAGAAATTCAACTAGTAGTTCTTCCGCTTATAGACATCAACGGTCTTCAATGCTCTATCTTCAATTGAACCTTTCACGATTTCGCATTCATTGGGCGAAATGGTTTTCGAATATAAATTCGATCCCGGTCTTTCCATACCAACAATCGTATTGGTCAGATTTGATAGTTGGTTATATAATTATCAAATAAACAATCATTCATTCATAAAAATAAAACAAATTCACTGATTCAGTATTCATCATCATTTGGCCTCTTTGATTAACCAGTTGTTAATTAAAATTCAAAACTGCTAATTCGGAAAACATTTCCTTTTCTTATTCAATAAGAATAATCAATTATAATTACACTTCTACTTATTGGTTCCTCATTGTAAATTGGCAGGTGAATAAATCTCTCAGTATCAACCCCGAAGGCCGAAACCAACATCAGATTGACACCACGAAAGTTACTCAACTCAACCAGTTTACAACAAGTTCCAATTTTTCCCAAACCCACGTTATATTCCCTTTTAATATTAAAACCCGATTATATTCCTTTATAATCTCATAGGTCATTTCCATTATAATTTAGATATAACTTCACAAAATTAAATTAAAAAAATCTCAACTTAACTTCTATAAATAATATTACAGATTCCATTCCAAAAGTCGTTCTCTTTTTCTTTACAAAATTATTAAGCTTACATTTACGAATTCCTTTATCATTCGTTTACAAATTCATTTCTTTTATTTAAAGAAAATGCTTTACCATTCGTTTTATAATTCCATAACCACTCGTTTTATAAATCCATTCATATCTGCTTTATAAATCCCTTTCTATTCGCTCTATAAATCCATTCATGCTACTTAAGCAATTCTTTACAATCATTTCTACATTCCATTTATTTTATCTTGTTTACTATTTATTTATTAATACTTTGGAATTTCCATTTTTATTTATAATTTATTTAGTTATAAAACGTAAATAAGTTTCGATGTTTAATATTTAAAATTAAACATCGTATTTCAAATCCATATATAAATATAACTTTGAAAATGTTCATAATCAATTTAATATCAATTTCAAAATATTTTCTTTTTGACGGTATTAAAGAGGCAATTGTCTACTAAAGTACCCAACCGTGAAATATCAGTCAATTCTATACTCAATAACAATATATAACTATATTGATAAACATTATCAATAATCGTGAGGAATCCGGTTGGATTCCTCCAACCTGTCCTTCCCTGCATCACCATGGTTATCTCAATCTCAATACAGTAATGTATTTTATCACAATAAGCAGAAATAAACCATTTAACTGTCAATAATCAATTAACACCATCCATTCAAACACCCAATCATTTATTAAACACGTTCATATTATTATAAATGTTACCAACAAGGTAAGTTACCTTGTTTGGAATATTATCGTAAAAATAACGATTTTATTTAGTTAAATGAAAAAAATGTTTTATTTAATCAGTGAATATTAAAAATATTCAGCACCCATGCAAACAGTCATCAAACCATCAATCATTAACCAACATTGCGCACATAATAAAAAACCGGTTTATATAAAATATAAACGGCATAAAATGAGTGAGTTGAACTCACCTTGATTTGATTTGTTGTTGAAACAGTTCAGTTATACAAGCTTCCAGCTGCGTCAACTCCGTCAACTCCGTCTGTTCCACTGCTCCTTCTTTGGTCTGATTCTGTGCACGTATGAGTACGTTGCACATATTTCAAGTTACGGTTTAAATTAATTATCTTTTACTTAAATCTTAATTTATTAGTTCATTGTACGTTTAAAAATATATAATTGGTCGCATACTAATATTAGTCAAGTTGATTATCAAATTTATGGTTTTGCTGTTAACCAATCTCATTGTACATAGTTCGTTGATGCAAAAACTAACCAAACAAATTTAAAATATACTATTCAATGTGTAAACTTACATTTACACTTTACTAACTACCTACGTTTGTTTGTATATTAATTAGGCACCATTCTCGCACAGTTAGGCACTCAAATTAATTCAACTTGCTAAATGATTCATCAGTTTATATTTGTTCGAACACAAAACTGGCCAGCCGCATGCACTTGGTTCTATAACTAGACTAATGGTCACGTGAAGGCTTGAATTTAGCGTAATAATTCAGTATGGTTAATTTAAATTAGGCACAATATAAGTATTTTTAGGCATATAATAAAACTTATTGTTCACTATGCTCCTCTTCGTTTCAGCATATACTTTTGTTCCCTTATTTATTCAAAACCCTGCTATACTCTTTTTCCACTATTGTTTCCCTTCGCAACTCCCCCAGTTCAAAGTTCTTAAACCCCACATACAAACTCTTCCCGAAACCGTTATCTTCTGTAAACACCGCTTTCCTCCTCTACTTCTTTACTTCTCCTCCTAATGAATGGGAACGGCGAAAGCATCTGCTGTTACACCCCTATGCACACTTTTTTTCCTTCTGTTTGTTTTCTTTATCCTTGCTCCAACGAGACCGTACCTAGTAAAACAACTTCATGTCCTATATATTTCCTTCCAATCCGTTATTCTTCCCACAGTATTTTGCTTCAGCACTTAAGGAACATGCACCTACCTCAACTCAAGAGCCGTGCCACCGCGACACCAACTCACGTCTTCAAGACACCCTACTGCTCCATTACACATAAGACTCCGCCACATCAAAATCTTCTTGCCATATTATACTACACACGCAAACAACCTATACTTCACTCAGTAACACGCACCCCCTCAGCGTTTTTTCATTATGTTTTCCTTACTGCTTTAGGCTTCTAACACACGAAACCCCTTACCAAGCTTCCCATTTAAACTGTCAAAGCCTGAAGCACCTACACCTTCTCTCTCCATACTTGCAGTGCTCTCCTTCCTCATTTGCTGCATTCAATCCCCATCACCGACCCCACACCTGGTATATCTCGATTCCACTGCATACTCGTCTTATGTTTCATGTATGTAAACTGCTGCAACTATGACCTAATGCTCATGCGCAGTTCGTTCAAAAAGGAAAATACCCAACGCATAACCCAAATTTGAAACCAACAGAGACTTGCGTGTAATTTAGCAAATAGGAGGAACAAGGTTCGGTTTTGTATTTGCTTGCTGAGAGAAATTTTGAGATGAGCTTTTGTTTGCGAAGAGGAGTTGGGTTTTTAGACAACAATGGCACCGTATATATTGGCACCAGCAAATAGGTAGAAACAAATGTTGGTTTCAATAGGATTGAGGTAGCCTTTTTGTTTTTCGACGTTAGGGTATAGGAGCACAAAAATTGAGGAAAAATGGCTCTATGATTTGAGATGTTTAGAATAGCTCGGCTGTTCTTTCATTTTCGTTTGACAACACAAGGCATGTAGTTATAGAGTTTAGGCATGTCCATGACATGTGTATTAAATTAGAAAGTGACAGGTGTGGGTTTGCATGCACTGGTTTTTAATCAGGTAAGGCTGCGCATGTACTTTAGTCGATGGTACTTGCTCTGTTTATTATTTTGCTTTAGGCTGAAGAAACGAGGACTTTGCTTATATTATGGTAGGCTTGTCCCTCTAACTAAAGGTCTCGTTTTCATCTTTATAAGCCTAACAATGAAGGGTAGAGTAGCCACACATATGTACGGTTAAAATATATTTAAAATTTTTGTTTTGATTTAGTACGGTTATTAAATTATATCGCTATGCCTCGACATTCTGGTCCCAATGAAATTGATTTCGTTTAAAACGAAATCCGTTTGCACAACGGTGATATTTTAATTTATCGGTTCACCTCTAAATATCGCCCACTGATAAAACAACTCCGATTGGCTCCAAATTGGAAATATATCAATAATTAGTTATATGTTTTCCAATTAATATTTTCAACCAGTAAATACGAGTATTTGTCCATGTGCGGAGCACGGGCCTCATCCCAGTATGTGTGTATATATATATATATATATAAATAAATAAATATATATATATATAGAGCAGAATTTACGTTGAACGCTCTAAACTCGTACTGATATTCACAAACTCCATTTTTTTGATAAATAAATTCGATATAAAATTAATTTATATTACCAAATTAATATTTAAAACAGATTTAAATATTCGTAATTAACGTTCAAAAATCCGGGATGTTACAAACATCTAGCGAACAAATTAGCATATAAGCAACAACAAGATGAGAATGCTATAATGGCCAAAGATTTGACTGGAATGGATGACATGGAGAAGGAATATTGATGGGAATGAAACAGTGTATTCTAATGTCAGGGTTTCCTTAGTTATAAGTAGATTGTCCATCAATATCTTTATTACTAGTTGCTAGTATTATGCTGATATAGTAACCTTGTATTTCCTACTGTAGTAACTATTTTCTTATCAATGCAATGCGTGCTTTATTTATATTGTACTGTTTCCCTAAGCTGATTGTTTTATATGTTGTACTAAAGTATAAAATTAGAATAACTCCATATTTTTCATAGGACCATTAAATAAAACACAAGTTCAACGATGAAAATAAAATAGAACAAAACCATTAGCTTACTCAGCCCCATATCGGGTTAGCCAGCTGTAATGCGGTTTATAGGCTTCGTGGCCAACAAAATCAGTACCGTACTCTGCAAGGTAACGAGAGTCAAAAGTTGATTTAGTTGGTTTAAATATGTCTTCGTCTTCAACTGTCTCTATAATCTTTTGGTATCAGTCACAAGCTTTTACGAAACACTGATGAGCCATACGGATTTCAATAGAAGGTCGTGTAGTAGTGCAGTTACAATGGTTGTTATGTAATCTTGTTATCGTTGACTAGAATTTTCCATGGGTTAGATCCACTCCATTTTGCAACAGTAACATTCTCTTCGGTCAACTTCGATATAGGATTTCACGAGTATAAGTAAATCTTGAGGAGAGAATTCAACTATAGTAGTACTGAAGCTTGCATTACTTTGGTTATGACGATTAAGGTTACCTATTTGCCTCGCTATGTTGGATCGTGAATGTGGTTTTGGATTCTGAACTTCAACTAGTCGTTGGGTACCATAAATAATTTCATTCTGAACTGGTTCATCCACCTCTTTTACTTGTGTATTTGGAATGAATCAACCCTCTTTCTCGTCCTCCTTGTTCCGTTCATACTCATCAAACATTTTACCCATGATTTCATCATTGATTTCCCATTCGTCCATTTAAGCTATACAGGAAATAAATACGTATTAGTCAGCTGGTAGTTCAACCTGTACTTGAATGAGAGTTACAAGCGGCTAATGTTACTCTCCCTCCAACGCAAGAAGTGGTAAATCAGTTCTCAACCAATCAACCTATATATGAACAAGAGGTACGAGTGACTCCAATTACCCAATGTAACAACCCGAAAATCTGGGCCAATTTAAAATTTTTATTTTGGCAATTTTAGCGAATTTTGAATATTTAAAATGAATTATTTTAAATAATATCGACGAGAAATTTATTTTGAATAGAATTCGAACGTATATATTATATACGTCGTCGTTAGAATATAAATAATTATATATAATTATAAATATAATTTAAAATGGCGCGGTAGTTCGATAATTCGATTTCAAATTTCAATTGAATGTACCAGGTGCAAAATAAACCGGATTTTAGCGAAACCAAAAATATTAGAATCTAGTTGAGGATATCTTTCCAACGAATCTGGAAAATCAAAATTTCATAGCGGGAATTAAAAGTTATGCCCAGTTGAAAATTCAGAATAGTCGCTATGCAAATTATACATGGCCCAAAAAGTCAAATTTTGCATATGGATGAATTTGGACTCGAAACCACTTCCATTGAGTTTAAAATGCCGTTTAGAACTCTATAAGCTTTGATATATTCCGATATCCGGAATAGTGGCTATGGGCTGGAGTTGTTCGGTTAACAATACATAGCCCTTAAAAAGTGAAATTTTGCATACGAGCTCAGAATTCAACGAGATAAAAATTTATGGATTCATAATGACAAATTATTGTTATGTTCCAAAGGGCGCGTCGAACGGAGCCAGTATGCGGCCGTGCGAGCTAAAACAATACAGGGTAAAACGAGCAGTCATTTTACAAAGGAACATTATTGATACGACCTCAGAATTCCTTTTTTTTTTTTTTTTTGGATTCGTATCGTCTAGTAATGGTTAAATCCAAGCGGGCTTGATTTTTTGAGTTAGCATGTGAGCGTGCGAGAAGAAAAGGTGCGCCAAAATAGCATTTTTAGAGCTTATCTGAGCATTTTCGTGATTTTTTTAAAAGGTCAAACGGACTCGGAATTCGACGAAACTTGTTTCGTTGGACTCGTCTTCACGTCTACTATTTCGTGTCCGAAATCCGCGGCGATTGTAGATCGTTAGCGTTCAGGCGATACGCGAGAAACTAGCATATAAACACTTTTACTTCCTTTTCTTCTTCACTTTCTTCCTCTTCCTCTTTTTGCATTTTTCCTCTTTAATGGCCACCGCTCCCAAACCGCCGCTGCCCCTCCTCCCACCGCCACCGCCGCACCACCTCAGGCCGCCGCACCCCCTCCTCCTCTTCCCCTCCTCCTCTCTCTCCTCTCTCCATTTGCAAACCCTAAGCCCCAAATCACCAACCACCACCACCGCGGCCACCACGGGCCCCACCGCCACCACCGGCACCCTCCTACACGTCCATCAGGCCGGCGCCCCCCTCAGTCCACCCCAAGTCCGGCCGTGGGCCCCCTCCTCCAAAAACTCATTTTCACCAAAATTCCCGTTTTGCACAAAACACTCCGGACTGTTTTGGCCTATATCTCTCAAACGGTGCGTTTTTTGCCAAAGTCCCTCTAGACCAAAGTTGTAGAGCACGAAATTCTCTTCGATTTGGCTATATGGAAGTCGTGTTTTGGAGTTCGGAGCTGCTCGGAAAACGCATTCGAAGTCTGCTGTTCAAAAGCTGAAAAAAATCGTGTACTTTTGCGAATTCTGGCGAATTGGATCATTTTTGGCAAAAAGTCTCTTAGGCGAAAGTTGTCCGGAATGGTGCGTTTAAGCTAGGAAAAAAGATGGTGTGAAGGTTGAAGCTTGTTTGCAAATTCTGGAACCAGAACAGCGAATCCGGGCGTTAGAAAAAAATGTGAGTTTTCTCCGCTTTAAAGTTTCTATGGTTTTTGACAAATGAAGTAGAATAAAAATATGATTTTTATATTATAGGTAGAATAAAAATATGATTTTTATATTATAGGAAGAATAAAAATATGATTTTTATATAGTAGAGATAATAAAAATACGATTTTTATATTATATAGATAGTAAAGATTTGATCTTTACTATATGAACAGCGGTATAAAAATAGAATTTTTATCTATATAGTAGCGATGTAAAAATAGAAATTTTTATCTATATAGTAGCGATGTAAAAATAGAATTTTTATCTATATAGTAGCGATGTAAAAATAGAATTTTTATCTATATAGTAGCGATGTAAAAATAGAATTTTTATCCATAAAGAGTGATAATAAAAATATGATTTTTATATACATAGCAACAATATAAAAATGTGATTTTTATATATGTAGTGGCTACGGGCAGCGAAAGTGACAAAAGGCGATCACGATGAAGATTTCTACATAAGAAGAGACATGGAGTTGGATTAGCTATTGGTGAGAATTTCTCACTCTTCAATTTCTTTTTCTAGTTATATATATATATATATATATATATATATATATACTAGGATGCAGACGGTGCTTAGCAACACCCGACACCCGTCATCCACAGACCATGGATGGCTTGTTTGTTTGATTGATATGTTGTGAAATTTGTTTGTGAAATTGATGTGAAATAGATAATGAAATATATTCATGTGTTGAAAGGAAATAAAATATTTATATAGTTAAAAATATTTTATCGTTAAAAATATAATTTTTAATGTGAATGTGAGTAAATAAATAGTTATAAACAAATCGGCCGATTTGTTTATATACACTGATTTGACTGATATTGATTGGGTCGATAAATTTTACACATCGCCCAACTGCACAAATAAAAATCTATGTTTGTTGATTTGAAACCCCACATGGGTATTGGGATAAAATACGGCATACACTAATCCCAATAATTAGTTATATGTCGATCGATTGATTGACAGGCTGTTGTAAGCATTAGATATCTATATTTGATGCTTATACAGTGTAGTGCACTTTGGATGATGGTTGATTATTTATCGTTGCTATTATATACATGTGTTGTATGGAATCCATATAATTAACTTTATATGGTAATTGATTGGGCCTCATTCCAATCGGGAAAATAAAGAATATTATAAAATAAAGGTTCATGTGTTGACAGTACTCATCCGTTGAGATTAGTCATGTGTTGAACGAAATATTTTAACAATAAAATTTACATCTTTATCATATATAAAATTAGAAACTAACTGGAAAATAGATAAGATGAGTGGTCTCCTGAATGTTGATCTGATGTTGGTTTCGGCCTTCGGGGTTAATATTCAGGGAATCGTTCTCTTACTAGTTTACGGTTGGAGTCTGATTTGAAATCAAACGATAGATACCATAATTTTTATAAAATATATTAAATAACAAAAAGAGTCACACATGGACAGTACTCATTCGTTGAGATTAGTCGTGTGTTGACAAAAATATAGATTCACGTATTAAATAGAATAAATATTCATTTGTTGAATAGAATAACGGAATTATTGAAATATATAAAGCCGTGTTGATTAGAGATGCGCTATTTTGACGCGAACGATATTTATATCGATTATATTCGTTTTTATAATTGAATTGAATTGAAAACGAATTTGAATTGAATTGAATAGAAAATGAATTTGAATTGAATTGAATAGAAAACGAATTCGAATTGAATTGAATAGAAAACGAATTTGAATTGAATTGAATAGAAAAGGAATTCGAATTGAATTGAATAGAAAACGAGTTTGAATTGAATTGAATAGAAAAAGAATTTGAATTGAATTGAATAGAAAACGAATTTGAATTGAATTGAATAGAAATGAATTCGAATTGAAATCAATTTGAAGTGAATTTAAAACGAATTATATGGAATATCCAATTTTGATTCGAAATTGAATAGGAAGTTGAATTTGTTTTGAAAACGAAATTAAAACGATTTATAAAATTCGTTTTAAAAAGGAAATCGACGGAATATATATTATATATGTAATATAATGGCCTGAATAGAACGCGCCGCGCCGCGGCAGTTCGTAAATTTCGACCATTGACTTCGAACGGACATTACGGGAGATCCGACCGTCGGTTTCTCCTAAAACCGGAACCGTTGGGTTCGTATCGAAAAGAGCTTTCTAACGAATATTGGAAATTTGAAATCTAACGGTTGGATTTGGAGATACGTCCAAATCAAATTTGGAAAAGGTCGATGTAAGTGCAGTTCGATGGCCATTGTTGGAAATCGACTGTACGGGCCTTGATAAAATTATTAAAAATGGTAATAATTTGCGTAAAATCATAAGAAATGATTTGGGAAAAATTAGGATGAAAAACTCCATATTTGAAAAGATAAAAATAGATTTTTATCGAAATGAACTAGTTTTGAACTAAAATTAAAACCCATTTATTTTTAAATAAATAAATAAATTGGATTTGAAATGGGTTTTAAAATAGAATTGATTAGTGGATTTATCGTGAAGGGTGTTTTAAATAGCACTTGTTCTTTAACCCGATAGTAAATAGAATGTGATTTGGGTTTATCGTGAACTGTGTTTTAAATGACATTAGTTCTTTAATCCAGAAAAAGGAGTTTTAAGGAATCTGCAATTAGATTGAAATGTGAATTGATAATTTAAATTATTAAATTTGGAAAATGAGCGAGAATGGAGTATCACCAGTTTTGCTCCAAAGCGATAGTTAAATCTTTAATTAGATTTGAACGTGGAATGGTAATTAATTTTACCGACAACACTGTGGTGTTAGATATGGAGTATTACCAGTTTTGCTTCATGGGATGAATAGGTTGGGATTGGGAAATAAAATAAATAATTACTTCGGTGTGGTTCGCTAATCTCGACAAGTTTGGAAAAACCATAATTTGGTTTGAAATGACATCCAAAGGAAGATTAAAGAATAAATTTAAAGAATTTATCTTTGATAAAATTAATGGGAACTTTTCCCTAAGAATATGAAATTTAGAAACTATCTGTAGGTTAGCTAAGAAGAATGGTTTCCTGGGTATTGATCTGATGTTGGTTTCGGCCTTCGGGGTTAATATTTGGGAAATTGTTCTCTTGTTGATTTACGGTTAGTAGCTACTGAATTGGAATGAGGCGTATATTGTGTTTGTGTAACATTTGTTTTTAATATACGCGGGTTTTTCGGAAAGGCCGGGTTTATACCCGTTCTGAATAACCGATTCGACGATAAGTCGAAGATGATGACGGTGGTCGAAGACTGGAAGTCTTCACATCGTTTGGATAATTACTGATGATCCTGACTGGGCTGTACACCCAAGAGGATGGAAATAGTCGGTGGTCGTCCAGACGTACTTGGAGATCGATGGATATGCGAGGAAAGTGCCTCCGGTTTCGTTCAGACCCAGAACGAACTTGTAAATGGATTGTGTGTCTGACATTGGATTTTATTCTGTGTTGATTGATTTCTGTTAAATATATATCTGTTTGGCGGCGGAGAATTTATTCTCTTGTTTAACGCCCTTCTCTGAGACGTACGAGCTTAGAGGTTATATATCGATAGATATCAATCGCATGGCATGAATTGCCTGTGTGGCACGCTGAGTTGCATGGATCAAGGCTTCTGTTGAAAAGCAAAGTCTTGTGGTTGATGATCAAAGCACGGCCTATGTGGCAGTTTTGTGTATAGCGTGGATTCGCGAGCCTCACACCTCGGTATGAGTCAAAAACGGGATATGGACCGTTGGGAGAACACGACGTTTCTTTCTAGCTTTGGTGGTGTCAGTGACTTACCAGCCCTGACATTTATATACTTTTCACCTTTGTGGTTGTTGGAATGAGGCGCCTCGATATTAGGTCTGTAAGGACCGGGAAACGTGTGTTCAGGAATAACTAATCCTCAAACGTAAGAGCGGACCGGCCCAACCGATCCAAGTGGCTGCCCAGAGTGTGTAGTCCTGAGCATTTGCTAGAGTGTCTCGAAGCGGAGAGGAGCTTGCCCCTTGCCTCGACTCATGACGGAAATCCAATTTCCAATACGTGCATTTCGGTTTTATTTGTAGAGCCTAGTATGGCGACATAGTGGTATGGGGCACTTATGCCGTCTATGATTTATATTTATGATTGAAATTGTTTTGACACTATACACTTATTATAGTATCAAATGATTTGTTTTAAACGTACCAAGCATGTTTGGCTATTATAAGGGAAAACCCTATCCTCAGGCTTGCGTTGCATTGTGTGATGGGACCTGGGTCTTATAATAGCTTCATTTTTCGAAAAAGCATTGCCTTGTCTTTTTTATGCACTGGTATTCTTGGGAGGAAACCCGTTCCGTGTTATACAGCGTGGTCCCTTGAATTACTCTATTTAAAAGTAAAGTTTTAAATAACTGTTTTAGTTCTCACACCAGTCACATGACTGACCTGGAGTTTATTGTTTTAACCTAAACTCTGGGTGCCCTTATTTTTGACACGGGCAGCTAGTAGTTTCGGTTTTGCAGATTTATATTCACAGGATCCTGGTTTATAGCTGGAATGATATCCGGAAAGCTCTGTATCCGTATATCACCTTCAGTTGTGTTTTGTATATTTTTCCGCTGCTATGTAATTTATTGTAATCTCTGATATTTATCGAATGTAATTTATTCATTATACTCTGTGTATTCTTGTATTTGATGGAATTGTTGTAATAACAATGAAATGTTCTTCCGTCTGCGTTCTGATTTGTCTTGTCCTCACAGTAATTCGTTCTTTCTCATCTCTTCGGAGACCGGGGAAGTTCGAGTCTCTTCACCCAACCTCCAAATGATCAAGAGGTGAACTCATCCTGTTTGTTGCCACTGTGGGTACGCGGTGGAGGTAAGGGCGGATGGAGAAAACATTAGTCGTAGGCTCCAGTTATGCTCATTATGGCCGAACGACTGTAATTACTTTGAATGGATTGACGACCATTTATGTCCAAGAGGTATTTCATATGCCAACGAGTTAGAACAAGAGATTAGGCGGATTAGAACTACTTTGGAATCTCTTGAGATTGAACATAGCATTTAGTTTTCATGCGTATTTATTTTCCTACTTTATTTTGGTCTAATTGTTAGTTGTATCGTTTAGTGCTTCCGGCGCATGTAGTCACGTCTGTTGTATTTGTTTCTAGTGGATGTAGCAACGTCTGTTGTATTAGTTTGCTTGCGAATGTAGTAACATCTGTTGTATTTGTATCGGTTTGCTTAGTATTAGTTATATCATTATGTTTATGAGCAACTGTTTTATATCAGCCTAAAACACTAAACAAACCTAAAAGGGACAAACAATCAATTTTCATATAATATTTATAGTTGAGTGGTGACTGTATTTATCAACCTAAGGTTTAAATTCACTTAGGACATAGCGCGCCGATATTATCATGGTGTCACAATAACGCGTCGATATTATCGGTGTTCTTTGATAAAATAGGAGTGCGCCGATAAAATCAGCGGGCTCCTATTGGGGAATTTCCCCCATGTAGCGCCCCGCCTCTATACCCACTATCGTCAAGTTCATTTCAGAGAAATGTCGTAGACCATAACGAAGAATGAGGTTTGTGAAGGGCGACCGATTGTATGATTACTCCATATGAAGAATGCACATCGAATTCTGATACCGATTAAAATTTCGACATGACCATTCGGCACATAGGGCAACTACACAACGGTTATATGCAATCTGGAAAGCAGTATAAAATAGACAACAACAATAATATAAATATGGTATATCTCAAAGCCAGACACAGAATAATCATATCACAAAGGCGGAATAGATAAGAATAAACCAAGAATGTGTACAATAAGATAGTGGTCGACAAAGATCCACTAAACCCAAAAGAATAGATACATGTACCATGATCTAAATAATAGAATATGTACACAACGATAGATAATGGCATAGGTACAAAAGTACATAAAGCTGTGAGGTGCTTTGCGAGTTCTGACATGTTTCTTTATCTCTGCCTTTTTCTGCAAGATACCAAAGCACCCAACTCGAGTTTCGATAGATTGGATTTTTGAAAAAAAAAATCGGTTTGTCGGAATCCGGGTTGTTACATAAAGCTGCGGAGATAGAGTAGCAAGCTGAAAGCATAAGATCAATCCTGCGAGGAGTCCTAGAGGAGTACCTAAAATGACTCGGCCTGACCCGAGTATTATTTATAAGGAAATAAACAATAAACCGACCAGTCTAGCTGTACTTATCAAATAAAATGAGATAACAAGAGATATAACACAGGATGACGTGAACATGGCATGTCGACACAATCAGGAAATGACAATGGAGTTTCAACACACATATGTCTCTAAATAATCTCGTAGCTAATATAGAATGCAACATTCAAATAATAGCACACAACAGGAAATGACTACGGAATGCCAACTAAACTAAACACATGAATGAAAACGGAATGCCAAATAAACTAAACAAATGAATGACAGCAGAATGCCAAATACAGATCAAATTGTTGACCATCGCATCAAAGTAAATCATGAATCATAAATCATTTCTCAAATTGACGCCCATCGCATCAAAGTAATCAAGAATCCAGAAATCACTCGAAATCCAGAAAACATCATAAAGGGGCTGACTTGTTCATAGATGAGATACGATCCCTAGGTAGCGAACCCATAGGTTTGAGCCGAAGCTCCCCACGAAGCCGGGTCGTGACCCCGAAAGGGAGAAAACACATAAATCATGAAATCTCTAGAAAACATCATAAAGAGGGGGCTGGTCTGTTGATAGATGAGATACGATCTCTAGGTAGCAAACCTTTTTGTTGGAGCCGAAGCTTCTCACGAAGCCGTGTCATGAACCCGGAGAGTGAAATCCAAGAATCGTGTATCCCTCTCGGGCGATCGAGGACCACAAAAACATAAATCAGAAAGGTTGGGCCGAAGTCCCAGAAGTGAAATCCAAGAATCGTAAATCCCACTAGGGCAACCAAGGACCACAAAACATAAATCATAAAGGTTGGACCGAAGCCCCATAGGTGAAATCCAAGAATCGTAAATCCCATTCGGGCGATCGAGGACCACAAAACACAAGTCATAAGGGATCACATCGATCCGGGTGAATAGAAAGTACTCCGAGCTAGTTAATATAAGGAAATAGCGACATGTCCCATAACCACATGCTATTCTCGAATACTTATGAACCCGTAATTGGTTTCTACTCAAAACAGAGAAAATCATAGAAGGAGCATTGCCACGGTTTTCGATCGGACGAGTCCAAGAATTAACCATCGAAGCAAAAGCAAGGGTTCATAGTCCTTGATTTTACTAAGACGTTTAAATAGATTTCTCATACGAACGAGAAAAAGGTTTATAAAATATATACTAGTAGATTTGAAGAAGGTTCATAAAACGATTTCATAAATTAGCTTCGTATAAGATTGGAAACCATTTTAGTACAAGAATCTGATATCTACTAATAACATAAAACGTCTTTATATAATTTCAAAGTGGCAATAAAAAATAGTACGATTGCCGAGGCAAATCGATCAAGAGGATTCACGTCATAATGACATAAATCCAAATCATAAATCATTAGATGTAAATTCGATAAATCGAATATACATATAGCTCGTTAGTGAATCCAATGACGTTAAGAAATGGTTAGAAATCACCCTGGAGCAACATGAAACAAAGACACAAAATCAGCTGCCGCAGATCAAAGAGCGATCACCAAGGTGATCGCTAATGCGTAATTCACATTACAACAACATACAGGAAATCAAAGGGATAACGGCTGTAATTTCGATCAACGAATGAGTCGAAATCCCAAACTAGAACCCGAAGGTTTTAAACTACATCAGAATAGACTCGAAGGATATCGAGTCGATAATCCACATTTTTAATACCGTGAATCATCTTAACAAGAGTATCGAATAAATTCAATATACCAAAAGGAGCGCACGGCTTTACAATGATATCCGACGAATTCGAAGACCATCGACATACACGCGAGAGCCAAGGAGGAGTCCAGAAACCAACATGATTTTGCACGGAGGCGCACAACCGGAATTGGGTCGGACCTGGGGAAAAACAGCCTAGGTTCAGAGCGACCGATCGACCGGTCAATTCGGGTGGTCGACCGTTTTTTCCCAGAAGCAGAACCGGTCGACCGCCACATATTTGACCGGTCGACCTGTTTAGGCCTGGGCTGTTGCCCAGGCCAAAACCAGGGGGATTCATCCCCCGCGAGTGTCCGACGCCAATCGTCGAGGCTCGTGACTTCTTCGGGACATCAATGAGACCTCTCCGATCCATTGTATTGACTTGCAAAGCTCGAATGCATTTGTTTGAATTATAGATTCTAAAACGAACAAAATTCCAAACAAAAATGAATAAACACAATATAAGTGAGTTGTGAAGTCTTAGAACTTGTCGGGTGCGGCAATGATACTTCACAACACCACTTAATCGAATCAACTCATGTGCATTGATCGTATGAATAACATATCTCATAATTTCCGCATCAAATGAAATTCATACTAATAAACCGAAAAGTATAAGTATCCTAACCAATTCAACAAATAAATGCAACATGAAATGGTCCTAAATTACACTTGTACAAGCCAAGGGATTATGGCATAAATGTGAGTTCAAAAAGTACTCACCTTTGGCTTTTGAATATCAAGAACAAGCTCCAACAAGGAAGAACAAGCACCCAAACGAGCAGAGCTCCACTCTTTCATCAATTGCACCTCCGAAATCACCTCATGAACACAAATGAAGACACATGAGTGTTAGGGCACACTAAAAAATCCGAAATTGAGAGGAGTATAGGGTAGAGAGGGAGAGTAGAGAGCTTACCCATGTCTTGAAATCAAGTTAGCACATGAATTGAGCTTGAAATCAAGAGCCCTAGCTTAGGGAATTTCTATTTCCCGTTCCCTCCTCCATTTTCTATTTTCCTAAGTATTTGGAGAAAGAATGAAGAGAAGGGGGCTGATTTGGTTATATGGAGTGAGCTAAGTTAGCTCAACCAAGCCCTAGCCAAGGCGCCAATTTTCACGAACTCGAAACATATAGAAGCTTACAGTCAAAAAGGTCGTAAACGATGATCCGGACTCAATGGAAGTGGTCCCGAATCCTAATTTTATCGTTTGTGAAAAACGACATTTTCAGTGACACAGAAGATATGACGATATATTTAGATAAAATATCTAAATCTAAAATCGTCGAATGAGCGGGTTGTTACAGACTTCCCCCTTAAAAGAATTGCGTCCCCGCAATTCCTTAAGAATGAAGTAATAGGTAACAACCAAATAATAACACGGAGTCGTATCTCAGGAACCGACACAAAATTAAAAGATCACACTAACGGCTAGGTGAGATCCCAATTTCGTCTCCCAAGATCATAAAAGCTAGAGTTCAATCTCGAACTCCATTACCCATGAAGGTAGTCATCCCAAACGGGTAAAATAATTCCAGAAAAATTCATAAGCGCTATGAATTCGAATAGACTCGCCTTTCTTAGTATGATTCTCAAAGGAATAAGAATCGATAGAATGCACAAAAACCATGCAAATCTAATTTGGAATTTCAAGAAGCAACAAGACTACGTCCTACAGACGCAAGATATCAATAGTAAATATTTCTCTTAGGATATGAGATAGGAATTTATGATGGTTGGCTAATCCATCCCCAAACTCAATCACGACAATGTAGCGAACATCGAACCCAAGCACTTTAGTCCTGTGACAAGGTGACTGATACCAACAAAAGCACAACACAGAGATTGCAACGAATTTAGCTAAGGAAATAAATTTTCGAAGGAATAATCAATTTTAATATCAATGATTTAAGGTTGGTAATGGAATACCAACCAGTTAGAAACCAATAAACAAATATTGGTAACGGAATACGAATGAACTACAAGTCGATAATCAAATATTGGTAACGGAATACCAGTGAACTAGAAATCGATAATAAATATTGGTGACAGAATACCAATGAACTATTCGGGGAAATCGATTTCTAACCAGGTACTAAATCTCATTTAGTAACCATAAGGACGAATCGTTAGGAATTATAGGAAATTCCCAATATTTAGAAACTTGGGTATCGATTTTAGAAAACCATAAACATCGACAAGATGATGGATAAGTACTGCATAACTTATCACTTCGGAAAAACATGATTCAAGATAATTTTCCACCAAAAATCTCAAATCGTAGAAACGTCAACAATTAATCAAAGAAGCAATAGACAATTCCCCTAACAAGGTGAGATTAAACCAAGGAGGACATAATCCCCAAAGATTTGATTGACAAGGGTTAACAAACGTGCAGAGACAATTGTTAATCCAAATGATTCAAACAAACAAAGGAGGAATATCTAAAGAGCTCATCCTTTCGATATTCATTTATAGGAACAGTGCAAGGCTAAGTCCATAAGTGAATTGACTATATATAGCACTTCTGGATGATCGACTAGATCATAGATTTGAAGAAAGGAATTATTGAGTTTGTCGTGGATCGCAAAAACTCAAATTTCCCTCCCCAACGGGGACTCCCATTCTCTCGGGTGATCGTCCACTAGAGAAAATAAGAAGACCAATGGAATCACAAGAATACTAAATTCTCTTTAGCAAACCAAAACAAGGATTAAGAATTAGATGAGATTCTCAATCACTAAGAATTCTAGAAAATCAAAGATCTGAAATCCAGCAACAAGCGACATAAATGAATAACTCTTTGGATTGTTCCTGGAGTTATTTAATTTACTCAAAGAAAATATTCAAGATAGTTTCTAATTGAAAATCTTGAACCACTCAAATTCTTGAAATTGCTTCAAGGAAATCTAGAAATAAATTATCTAGAAAGATAACAAATGATTACAAAAAATCGAAAAAATCCAAAACATTATTATTTTGATTAACTTATTAACGTTTAATTATTTTTAGGGATCATTTCAAATGTCGGATTGTCACATAATGGTGTTTAGGAATTCTGAACTACAACATGGCATTCCACGTCTCATTCGAGATCCTTAACGCACCCGATGGACAAGTTAACACAAGAAAGTCCTCACAATTTCTAACGTTCACGCAGATCTCGCGAAAATATAAAAGTTCAATAAATCTTTCGGAATGGCATAAAGGAAATAAAATTCCTTATCGACTCACGAATAAAACACAATTGATATCTTTTGATAACGAAGAACACGGTCGACGTATATCAAAAGAGCATAAATAAAATAATCTTTGAACAAGGTAAATGACATTAAGGAATTAATGACACGTATCTTGACTCAAGAAGAGGGATCATAAGAAGCGGGATGCTTTCCCCCATTCTTGATCTTGAGTTTGGAACGCAACGAGGTAACACAAATGTATCATTGCACATTCGTTGAGTTAATTTAGCACAAATGCTTGGTAACTCGTACCGGCACAACGAGGTAATAAATGAGTTGTTTTAACCCGAAGGCTTGGTGATCTCACATCGAACTAGGACAACATAGCTGACAACAAGGGAGTAGATTTAGTCACAACGACATGGTATCTCCATACCGATCGACAAGTGATCAATAAACCATGTTAGGTACATAACGACGTACGAAACAATCTTAACTAGAAATCAAGAAATATCAGGATCAAAGGCGCTCACGATGTGTGTAACGACGAACTGGCAAGATATCCAATGATCAATCCACCACAAGGATCATAAATGATCAACAAGATAAGTGTGATACACAATAGGCCAAACATACATCGGTTAGCGACTCGAGTAAAAGAACGAAACAGAAGCACCACTAGAGCACACGGACCCTAGATGGACTATAGAAATCAACCCAAAGGAGATGAGTCGATAAATATTTTGAAAGTCTAAGAATAGGCCACTTGAGACATATTCACCCCTCCCATAGGAGGTACACTGGGTGAACTGGCACTTGCACGGCTACGACCAACTGTTTCACTTCTTTAAGGAAAAAGGAGGAAAAAGTTAGTCTCAAGTTGAATTCAAAAGATGCGAATTCAATCAAAATGGAATTGTATTGGAAGATAAGCTATGACGGGTGTTAAGACTCTAACTAAAACCCTAATGCATGATTCCCGAGAGAGGCTCAAGACAATACCATCATCATACTATCTTACACTGTTCCGAAAAGTTGTCTCTGATACCAACTATAGCGCCCCGTGTCTATACCCACTATCGTCCAGTTCATTTCAGAGAAATGTCGTAGACCATAACGGAGAATGAGGTTTGTGAAGGGCAACTGATTGTATGATTACTCCATGTGAGGAATGCACATCGAATTATGATACCGATTAAAATTTCGACATGACCATTCAGCACCTAGGGCAACTACACAACGGCTATATGCAATCCGGAAAGCAGTATAAAATAGACAACAACAATAATATAAATTTGGTATATCTCAAAGCCAGACACAGAATAATCATATCACAAAGGCGGAATAGATATGAATAAACCAAGAATGTGAACAACAAGATAGTGGTCGACAAAGATCCACTAAACCCATAAGAATAGATACATGTACCATGATCTAAATAATAAAATATGTACACAATGATAGATAATGTCATAGGTACAAAAGTACATAAAGTGTAACACCCTGCATTTTTAATATAATTAAAGATGTACAAATATATATATATATATATATATATATATATATATATATGCATAGATAGGTAAATAATGGTGATGTATAATGAAAATTAATTAATTTATGGAAAATAAGGAAAAATTAATTCGATAACAGCGTGCGTAACGAAAAAGATAATAAAATAAGGATACTTAATTTAAATATCAGGAATTAGGTAAAACAGACATCACCATTGCGTTCATCTCGGAATTCTGCTTGAAATAGAGTCTAAGTTTTCGAAAATCGGACTCCGTATGAAATAGTTATGGCCTTCGGAATATTCAAGAGAAATTCAGAAATTAAATAGTAAAATAACCCAGACAGGTCGACTTAGAGGTCGACCTATACCAAGGCAGGTCGACCTACCCCAGGCAGGTTGACCTCCCCTAAAACAGGTCGACCTGGGGGTAGACCTCCCCCCCAAATCTAGGCAGAATTCATTTTCTGCACCTGGACGCGATTTCTGGCCTAATACGTTGACTAAAGAACTATATAATGATCCTTAACCAATTCTTTTTCTTCACCCAAGCCTATGGCGAAGCCATGGCTCTGTTCTAACTCAAATTCTTCTTCTCCAAGAGATTTCTAGATCCACTTTCTTCCCCTTTTCTCTTCAAAACATATATTCTTAAAATTAAAAAGTTTAGAATCAAGACAACCTCAAAATTAAAGAGAACAGGGATTCAGATCCGCAATTTACACTATGCAAGGAGGAGGAATTCATAACTTACGCTGCGCAAAGAAATCAAAGATAGACCAGATCTATGGATTGGGGCATAAAATCAATCAAAGTTAAATCAAATCCATGAATTGAAGATGAAAAGCAAGGTGAGTGGAATTACAATAAACTTGTTGCATAATAGTATTATTATCCTTCGTCATTCCCCAGTTATAAATTCAATTCAAGATTCACGTTATAATAATTGTTCTTTTATTCTCCTTCCCCTTTTTATTTTTGGATTTAGGTTATCTCGAACCTAGACAAAATCTTATTATACATACGTACGATTGAAATATGGGAATATTGGGGCATAATTTATTTTATGCAATCGAGGAATATAATCTGTAATTTGGGGATTATGGCATAACAATTATTATTGCAAATATTGGGACAATTGGCGAATTGTATATTGGGATTATTCAATGAAATAAAGTTTGAATTGGGAATTTTGGAGCGTATTTCAATAATGAATCTTTGGGTATGTTTTGGAAACATCAACCTATGCTGAACAGTGCGCAACTATGAATTTCAATTTATAATGTTAACTTGAAATTGTGTAAATTTAATTGGAATTATTGAATATGGACCGGGAATGTGAAGAAGTGATTTATTTAAAATCTAATATTGCGGGATTGAGGTGTTAAATTATAAGTTTAAATTTTGGGTTTTCGAAAAAACGAATCTAAAGGTAAGAATCCTATGTTGATAAAGGAACGGATAAAACTTAGCTTATGAGATTATGAGACCTCTTATGTGATTATGAAACCTAACTAATAACCTGAAATTGATGCTTGACGTTCTCATAAAAATTGTTAATTGGCTAAAGATGAAACATGACTAACTCAAGGTTAGAATGAGGATGCGGTGTAATTCTGCCCGGAACCACCCGACATATCCAGTGGCCACAAACAATAGGGTCTAATGTGAGAAGTTAGTCATAATGTGCTTAAACCCGAGGTTAGATTGAGTTGTGGTGTAAGACTGCCCGGAACCGCCCGACACATCCAGCAACCGCAACAATAGGTCTAATGTGAGAGGTTGGTGCATTAGTTATCAATTAATGCTAGTGACACATGCTAGTATGGTAATGTTAGGTTAACAACACTTAACCAATTTGACATGATGCGTGGGTGGGTTAAGTCAATATGAACTGAAATACAACACTTAACCAAATTTGTGGAATATACGAGTAATGCATGAGCGGGAAGGTTGGGTTAAGTAAAAGTTGACATATGGACAAACTTAACCAACACAGTAATAGGGAATGATAACTACCTACTATAAACCAGAGTTGCGGTAATGTAAAATTAAATAATAGGCAAACTTGTCCTAGGGATAAGGGAAGATTATGACTTAAGATGTAATACAAGACTTGAAGGGTGGGATGACTTATACTATGAAATAAGTTAATCTAAGCCGAAAATGTGGGAAAGCGCCCGTACGCTATTGTTTGATAAAAAAAACTTAAGCCATGTTTGAATTCATTGGAAAACCTTTTTTAGAGAACTAAGTAAGCAATGATAAAGATAACTAAGTAAGTAAACCTTAGTTGAAGAGGACTAAGAAATAAACCTTAGTTAAAGAGAAACTTGGTAATTAGAATTGAAGGACAGCATAAACGAGGATAACCAAGTTAATAAGGCAAAGCAAGCGCGTAATCAGAAGTTTAGACATAAGGTCTAATAGTACAAAAGGATAAGGCGCTTGGACCAGTCCATACGATAGGGGATAAATAACCAAACTCGCTAGATCATCACAGTGTCGTAGGGCGTGAGGGGGAGCGTACGTCCATCTTATCATATAGAAGGCTCCAACGGACTGGGTTACGAAGCATACAACTTTGAGGGGACGTGAGGATACTCTTGGTATCCTTCTGTGAGAATGCAGATGATCCGCCTGGGCTCACATAGGTTAAGTTCTACGTAAGAAGAACCAAGAGTATGCCTTGGTTGCAATAATAATGCAATCTAAAGACTAGGATGGACCAGTGTGAGTAGGCGATAACCAGTTGGCCCTGTGATAGCACGTTGTCGGCTACCCACCATCTTGAGTCAGTCGATCACGAAAAGCGGAAAGGTGGAGAACTCTAAAAGACCATATACTTGCTATCTAGTTATGGGTGAGGTTGGTCAATAGGTTTGTGGGGGCATAGAGGACCTGCCTACAGTTCTCATTCTTGATATTCTTGGGTGCCTTTCATTAGTTGAGGGAGGGATCAAGTGGGACCATAGCCACAATAAAACAGACCTTAGCATCTGCATTGGCAGATAACTTAAAGCTCCCGACCGAGTTCCATGTTTCTTGATTTGCCCTGCCATGGGACTCGGGTCGCACATATAGAGGACATGTGCAACTAGATATCTAGCACGTTTAACGATACAGTTGGGACGTAAAGTCTAGGAACGCATATCGCTCGGGTTAGTGTGTCCTAGACTAAAGGGCATTGTTCGACAGGTAGCATAAACCCTAGTTGGACCTAGGTAGCATAAACCCTGGTTGAACCTAGGAAGCGTTCGATAAAGTGAACCCTAGTTGGACCTAGGTAACACTCGATGGTAAACCCTAGTTGGATCTATGTAGTATTCGATAACAGAACCTATTAAGACCTAGGTTGGCAGTCCAAACGCTTACGCAACAAAGGAATGGTGGTTTTACACAGACGTAGTGAATATATATACATACATACATGCATACATACATACATATATATATATATATATATATATATATATATATATATATATATATATATATATATATATATATATACATGAAAGCCTGTACGACGTACGTCATTGGATAAGGAACTGCGTACATATGACAAGATGACACGAGTTGGATAAGGGACTGCGTACACATGAAAAAAGGACACATGTAGGTGGTTACTACATATACATTGTATTAGGTTAATCTACTAGTGGATGGATAAGTATAGCTTAAAGAGCTAACGTTGTTAACAACCTAATAACAAAGAAAATGTAACTGAACGGTATATGTAGGATTATACAGAAGTTTATTCTAAGTCCAGTCACACAGAACTTATGTTCTGACCCCCTCCTCATTACATACTTCCAGGTTAGGTTCATGACAGAGACGGTACAGCTTTGGATACTGGTTTAACAATATTGTTAATAAGGTAAGGCTATATTTGAATATATTATACTTTATTTCCTTCCGCTATGAGATGCTTTGCGAGTTCTGACATGTTTCTTTATCTCTGTCTTTTTCTGCACGATACCAGAGAACCCAACTCGGGTTTCGATAGATTGGATTTTTGAGAAAAAAAATTTCGGTCTGTCGGAATCCGGGTTGTTACATTTAGTATCAGAGCTTCGGTTTAGTGTACCTAGGGGGATAATGAGACCCTTAGGTGGTTTGGTTGGAAAGTGTACAATATGATTTGGTATTAGAGAAAGAAAGTATCCCATAGAGTTAAAACTGAAATGTTATTATTTTAGAGTAGTGGGTTTAGAAGTGAAACCTTATAAATTAGAAAAAGTTTAAAATGTGGAAAATGGATTAGGAATATATATAGTTGAGAGAATAGGTTTGGAAAGTGCCTAGGAAAGCCTAATTGAGTTGAAAGACCCACTTTGAGTCTAGCCCAATGATTAACTTTTAAGAACTTGAATTTGTAAAAGTTTTGGTAAAAAGATATTGTAGTATTTTCAAGTTTTGATCTTAAAAGTAATTTTGATGTTTAGTACATGTTGGGTTTTAAAAGTAAAGTGGGGTATATTTTGTAAAACAATGACTATTTGTTTTTTTTTAAAAAGGAATTCTCTCATTAAAAGGTGCATAATATAGAGTATATATAGCTCACTAGTTTTCATATTATAATATATGAAAGGATTGAAAAGAAAGTGTTGCATTTTGTAAAAGAAGTTTTAAAATCTCTATTTTGTTAACAATAAATTTTGATTATTGATTTACAAAGAAATTTTGTTGGGTGGATAAAATAAGTTATAGGAATAGAATAGATGTTTGCATCTTATAGCGAGTAGTTAAATTAACATTGTAATTAGAAACAATGTAAGCCCGATAGTTGTCCTTGTCTACTCCAGTTTTGTGATTTGAAAAAAAAATGTTTTGCATTTTATTTTGTAACATGTTTTTATGGTTTGGCGAAAACAAGTTTTGGAGAAGAAAATGAAGTTTTAACACTTTTAATTTTTGAAAGAAAAATGTAATGAAAAGAAAGGAGGCCAAACCATGTTTTCAAAAGATTGGAGTAGGTAAGGATTAGTGCCTAGAAAAGAACGAGAGAAAGTTAAAGATATGAATTAAACAATTGGAACCAACTAGAGATTGGTTGAGTTGAGTGATTCTTTGAGTGTCAATCTAATGTTGATTTCGGTCTTCGGGGTTGATATTTAAGGAGTTACTCTCTTGCCAATTTACAGTTAGGGATTAGCTAATATTAAACTAATGGAAAATTTCCCGTAGAATGCATAAGCATTGAGAAACCTAGGTTTGTTGCTGGAGAAAAAGAAAAAGGATAGGCTAGTAATACACAACAAGGACTAGTAGTGACTACTAAGTAGTAAAGGGCAAGTTAGTGGGTAGATCCTGTTGTGTGGACTCACAATTGTCTGAGATGACAAAGTCCTAAGATTCTTGGCCCATAGTAGTAGCTGTGTAGGATGCTGTTTGAGTTGAAAACAGAAAAAGCTTATTTGAAATAATAAACTTAAGTAATTGGATTAAGTCAAATAAGCTAAGAAAGAGAGAAGCCTAACTAACAAGAAACAATAAATTCAGTAAGGCAACAAATGTGACGGGAAAAGAAAATGAAAATCTTAAGAAAAAGATGAATAAATATGAAATTTTTCCAAGATAAGTTGAAAAAGAGAAGAAATTTTCTTATGTGGTTGTGCTTGGATAGGAAAATAAGAAATCTTCATAGAATAGTCATATAAAAATCCAAGTACGATTAGAAAAGAAAAATGGAGGATGTGAATTTTTCCATTTTATACCTTTTCGTAACATAAGGAAATCGAATTTGGAAAATTAGATGTTTCTAAATTTCAAATTCAATGATGGGTGGTAGGGTTTTGGATGCGACAATTGGGTGAACTATGCATTCTATAAGAGTATGGGAAAACTTGGATGAAAAATATTTTGATCTTTCAAGAATATTACATTCATATAAAACTGCAAGTATATGTAGGGTGTGAGCATCATGTTTTGAAAGAGTTTTTAAAATTTTCATACATATAGGTGGATCCAAATTAGGCATACATACTTTACTATGATGTATCTCACTTTGCACATGCGCACAATGTTTGCAACAATTGGATGCACACTTGGTGGATGGATATTACGAGGGATTATCTATTTTACTCTTATCGAATTTCAGGGACGAAATTCTTTATGGGTAGGAGAATGTAACACCCCGCATTTTAAATATAATTAAAGATGTACAAATATGTATATATGCATAGATAGGTAAATAATGGTGATATATGATGAAATGTAACGGCTGAGATTTTCGACCCAGAAAATCAACATAAATACACTGTCAATTTCTCAAGCATCGAAAATACCGGGACATTAATAGAAGAATTTAGAGGGTGAGATAGAAAAGATAGAACTAATAGAATAGAAGAAGAAGAAGAATGCAACAACTGAACATAATCAGAGTAATCACGAAACTCACAGCGGAATGAATAAATTTTATTACAACATAACTTTAACTTACAAATCTGAATTTGTATATATACATACCATATCAGAGTATAACTCATATACATCGCAGCGGAAATAATCTCTAAATATTTAATGGTGAAACCTTCTGCTTTGAGCTTCTTCAAGTGAATCTGCAAAGCCTGAACACCTGAATACCCATACAAATTTGGGCACCCAAGAGTTTAGGGAAAACAACAAAATAAACTCTGGGTCAGTCATGGGACTGGTGTGAGTAAATTCCAACCATATTGTTTAACTTTGAAAATCCTTACTATAAAATATCTTTGATATCAAATCCAGTGATATTATGATAGTGTCTAAGCAAATAAATATCCAAGTAGCAGAACGCTTGCATCTCACATTCCACATATATATAGTATAAAATCATAAACCGCAGGGCGCTTATCGGAGAATGGTTTTCAACAGACAAGGTATGGGAGCACCTTTTGAATAGTGTACTCTAGAGGTGATACACTCAGGGTTCAACAAGAACGTCTTGCAACCCGGCCACACATGACCGCTCACTCATTTAGCTTGAGTGTCGCGAATATATTGCCACCACGGTTGTAGGCCATCCAACCGTCATTCGAAGATACAAAATCGAAAAGAAGTATAAATATGAATTTTCTCTAGATCGGTGACAATACACCCTGCTTGGGGATGACCCAACTAGCCATGCTGCCTAGCCCAACTTCTGTCATTCCTGGTTGTGAGGCTAGAGGCTACGTCTATCTTCAGAACATCTGATCACTATTTACTTTGAATGTCACATTGTCAAATCCGTAATCACACATTGATTACACAAATGCACACTGGGTGCAGAATAAAGAGAAGTTACCTTCTCCCCACCAACTTGGTATATTCGTAAAATCAACGACGCGACCGTTGGAAATACTCTGTCAGACACTCGTCCATACAAGTTGTCCTGGGACTGGACAAACAAAAAACACCATTATGGAACTGGACGACCCTTGCGTTTAACTCCGTCTTCAATTATCTTCAGCATATCTAATTCGCAGCGCTTATGCCTATACGGAGTGGTTTTCGAATAATAAATCCAACCGGTCTCTCCGTATTGACAACGATGGTCAAAACACTTCGATAGTCGGTTATTTAACTATCAGAGTAAAACAAACATCTATTCTAATGTATAACTAAACATCACACAACCACGAGCACTTATTTTTTTACATTCGTTTTATTATTCGAATTCCCATATATTACCAGATATTTCTCAAATCCCGTTTTAGCCTTTTCATACCTCTTGGAAAAACATTCCCAGTTATTTAACTCTTATTTCCCATTTTCCAGAAAATATACGTTATTAACGTTCGAAACATTTTCATTCTTTTCACATTTCTTGGTTTCTACACTTGGATCATATACCCTAACTTTATTGGAAAAATATTTCCAATTTCATTATAAATATTTTAATCGGACAACCGTTTACTTTTAAAACATTATTCACTTAAAAATGTGGATACCGTTAAAGAAATATGAATACCTTTATCAAATAACTCTTTGTTTAGATGATCAATACCATTATCTCATTTACCGAAATCTCTTTCATACTTTATATTCCCAATCCACTTTATAAACTCAGTTCTCTAAGTCAACTTCTTATCTAATAGATATCAGGTTTATAACTAAATACTGATTCCTATCCTATTAACATTTATTTGTTTAAAAATAAATGTTAATTACCCTATCAGATTATAATTCCTAAAAATGATTTACTTTATTACATTCGACATCGTCGAATTAAAATTTCCAATTCTAATGGTTTAATTCTAATCCCATTTTGAATATCGAAATGATATCATTGCTTTCTGAAACAATTTTCTAACTCGTTCTTATATTTCTTTGGACCGATATCGTTACTTATTACTTTTAGAATAAGTGGGTTTCAAATCAAAACTGTAGCATTTCCTAGGAAGTGCTGCTATATATAAAATCATGCTTAAGTTTGGTCAACAGCGCAAATTTATCGCTATAGTAAAAACTTGTCATACGCTGTAGTATTCTCTTTATAACTAATCTCAACACTACAGTCACACTTACCTTGTCAACAACGTTTATTCTATCGCTATAGTTCTAAGACTTACAATACGCTGCCACATTCCTTTTATACTAATCTTGACATCTCTTTCCGTCACAAACTGATATCGTTCCTCAATAATAGTGTCCGTTCAAGTTGGGGTATTCTTTTTACCTCTCAGACCTTGATCGACAACGTTCTTACCTTAGAACAGATATAAGTCCGTACTCTAATCCCTTATTTCTTATAATATCTATCAAACCGTATTTTCTTGTTTAATTTGAACTATGGTTTATAATACCATATCCTTACTTTGAAACCTTCGTTATTTATGATCATTTATTTTAACATTTACTCTTCACGTTTACTTCATTTCACAGTTCTATTTATAACTTCTTTACAAGGACCCGGTTAATCTAATAATCATTTTTATATTAAACAGTTGATTTAAATCCACTTCATTCCATCAGTAAATTAGTTAACTGTTTTTAATTACCTGTTAACATTAGATTAATATAATTGACCTAATAATATACCTAAATCGTTTATCTTAATTATAATTATCCAAATATTTAATCATCGGATAATTTCTGCTTTATAAACTTATTTAAATGTCAACAATCGTTTTTATTTATTTTATAAAAACGAACTCTAAAATACTGGTTTATAATAGAACTTCTATTATAAATTTTAAAACTTTACTTTAATTATAAAAATATAATTTTTATAGTTAACTTTGTTGATTTGCCTGACGGCCAATCAACTTCTTAACAAAACGACGGGTTTACAGTCGGCTGTTACCATTTCCTTAATCGATATCGTTTATTTATTCATCAAAGCAAATGCTGAGTTTTCATTCAACATCAGTTATTCACACGGGTTTTAAATGTAATTCGGGTTCAAACAGTGCATACACAACAACTAGTACATATAAATATCGAGGAATCCGGTCGGATTCCTCCAACCGGTTTCCGCATCAACAGTTGTCAGTCAACACAATTTACACTAACTCTATACTAGGGAATATTCTAATCGATGGAATCAGTGTCCAACCGATGATGTGTATATTTATAACGGTATATAATATTCAACCAAATTAATTGTAATCTACCTAATCGACCATCACACAACATTCAAACAACATTAAAATATGATTAAAATATTTAAAAATAGATCAGCGTTAGTGATTTTACTCACCTTGGCGCGTTAACCGTTAAATAACGATTTGCGTCGGTCGATTAAAGCAGGCGTTTTATTCTGTCCAGAATTGTAACTACCTCCAGATGGCTCCGAGTCAGTTCCACTCCAAATTTTGCGACCATACTACTCCACCGAAACATCTAAACCCGACCTGCTTGCGGTGTCCCTTCTTCCCCTACTATAAAAATAAACCCGCTCTAGTATCATTTTCCATCCGACATTTGCTGAAACTTTTGCTTCTCATTATCCAGCTAAATCTCGTTAAACTATCCCAACTGCATGTTCCCACGTAAGTGCCAACCTTTCCGGCCTACATCCCCATGAATCCTAGATGCGCTGCGCCTCCCTGTTGCTTGCCATATCTTGTCCGCATACGTTCCAAACACGTTTACATCATCGTCCTATATTGCCGCATGAACTACCCTCATCTTCGATGGTCCTGCTTGCACCCATTTTGGTTTCATCATTCATGCTTCTTGCATGGGCATGCCTGCCAACGTTTTACCACTCAGGGGTTAAACCATTCTCGACCCTCAACCATACTCAGCTCGAAACACCCATTCAACTTCGTCGAACAGCTCACCACAGATCTATCCTCACACAACAAAACCCGAGCTGCTGCTTCATCCAAGAACAGGCCCGATACAGTACTTCAATCCCTACGTGCTTCGCTTCTCCCTTGTATATATTACCTCTTCATCACAAATCCTTCGCCACCTATGTAAACTTCCTTTAAAAACAAAGCTGTGCCTCATATCCTTTAACCTAACTCCAATGTTTAACACTTCCGTCCATGCATCTCCTCGCTCTCACCATGCACATACAAACTACACACCTCACGTCAAGCAAGCATCCCCGTCCATGAGCTATACGCGCAACCCCCTGCTCATTATCTTCTCATATTTTCATCATTTCTTGCTTCAACTCGCGTCCAGTCATTCACCATCCCCTTAACATTCATACGCCATACACTTCCTTCACTTTACGTGGTCCAGTGTCCTCACCCAATCCCCCCCATCGTGACTGCACCTTTTTGACGAAGACCGCCTCCATCAGTTCCCTTAAACAGTGAAAACTCCCCTTACTTCACGAAATAACTCCACGTCAAAACCCTGCCTCGTACATGCGCCTACCCCATACATACATGCATATGTACGTACCCCATCACAAAGTATATACCACATTTCCCATCCTTCCATACAAGTACAAGCCTGTTGCTCTCGTTTTGAACCCATACGCTACAAAGTAACCACGCATGCACCCCCCTTCCTTTGCATACATTTTATTTCCTGAGCCTGGTATAATATATATACGGTTTATACAAATAAACACTACCCAGAACTTTCACCAAACGCTCTCTCTCCTCACCACCTTTATCAAACTCCAACGCCTGCCTTCAGTTCTTACACCATTCACTTCGCTCATGCACTTCGTTGGTCACTACAGCACCCATGTTTCTCAGTCCAACATTTTAAAGATTTGGGTTTTGTGAAATGAACAAAGAAGGCGTGATATATACAGAGGAGATGGGGCGAAGGGATAAGAAGAAGATCTGGAAGACGATGGAAGTTGCGTGCAATATATTTATAACCGAAGGAAAGCTTCGATGGTAAGCAATAGGGATGAGGGTAGGTGCTTGGTATAGGGTATGGTGTACGTCATTTCAACAATTTGCATGGTTTTCTTTCAAAGAGGCCATACCGTGCATAAATTTAAAAAAGAAGGTTGCCATGCTTCATTAAATTTGATTAGACTAGGAATGGTTAGCACGTCCATATGCTGTAGGGTGGTAAAACAAGGGTCTACTATCCTATTTTAGTGTCTGCGCAAATATAGGGTTAAGGTTGTACAGTGTACAAATTTTGGCCATACTTTCTGTTGTCATCACGTTTCTCTTATGGTTGCTTATTCATGTGACGTTGTCCCTATTATTTGTATTTCTCAAGACCTTCCTTATGGACTATTTGCACTAGCGTTTACATACTAATATGTTTTAATTTTATGTCACCTTCATTTGTCCTATATATCCGCACAACGTAATGTCTAGCAAAGCACGGTGACAGGTATACAATTAAAGAATTTAACAATACGCTATTATGTAAATTTTCGTTCGCGTACGACCTGTTACGGACAAAAATAAAAATACAATCGCGTCCAACGAGGTGCCACGGTTCCAAAAATATAATAAAACCGGTAGTTTGACTTATATTGTGAAACCCCGAAATACCGATACAGGGTGCACAATACTCCAAATAAAAAGTTGCATATTAAATTAATTAAAAATTACAGTAAAATTCTAAAAATTAATTTATCGCTACGCCTCAAAAGAACCTTGTCCCGCTTTGCAACCGATATCAAGTTATTTTCAAATAACCGTTACGGTCGATATACGACTTCATAGCGACTTTCTGAATATTTGATTTGGACATATCTCGCAGTCTATATGATGAAATCTTGATTTTTCACTTTTGTTAGAAAGATACAGTTCAACAGATTCCAACGTTTCTTGTTTCGAAGAAATCCGATTCAAAACGAGTCTGGTACACTCAGTTGAAGTTCAGAACGTTAAATTACGAACTACAGCGTCGTTCTGAGCTCGATTATAATTAATATATATTTTTATACGTTCAACTTCGTTTTAATTAATATATAAATCCACTTATATTCTGAATTCAATATTTAAACTGATTTAAATATTCCAATACAAACCGACAAAAATGCGGGACATTACATGAAAATTAATTAATATATGGAAGAAAAGGAAAAATTAATTCGATAACAGTGTGCATAACGAAAAAGATAATAAAATAAGGATACTTAATTTAAATATCAGGAATTAAGTAAAACGGACATCACCATTGCGTTTATCTCGGAATTCTTCTTGGAATAGACCAAGTTTTCGATAGTCGGACTCCGTTTGAAAAAGTTATGGCCTTCGGAAGATTCAAGAGAAATTCAGAAATTAAATAGTAAAATAACCCAGACATGTCGACCTATACCAAGGCAGGTCGACCTGGGGGTCGACCTCCCCCCCCACAAAATCTAGGCAAAATTCATTTTTTGCACTTGGACGCGATTTATGGCCTGATACGTTGACTAAACAGCTATATAATGACCCTTAACCCATTCATTTTCTTCACCCAAGCCTATGGCGACGCCATGGCTCTGTTCTAACTCAAAATTTTCTTCTCCAAGAGATTTCTAGATTCACTTTCTTCCCCTTTTCTCTTAAAAACATCTATTCTTAAAATTAAAAAGTTTAGAATCAAGACAACCTCAAAATTAAAGAGAAAAAGGAATTCAAATCCACAATTTACACTACGCAAGGAGGAGGAATTCACAACTTACGCTACACAAAGAAATCAAAGATAGATCAGATCTATGGATTGGGGCATAAAATCAATCAAAGTTAAATCAAATCCATGGATTGAAGATGAAAAGCAAGGTGAGTGGAATTACAATAAACTTGTTGCATAATAGTATTATTATCGTTCGTCATTCCCCAGTTATAAATTCAATTCAAGATTCATGTTATAATAATTGTTCTTTTATTCTCCTTCCCCTTTTTATTTTTGGATCTAAGTTATCTTGAACCTAGACGAAATTTTATTATACATACGTACGATTGAAATATGGGAATATTGGGGCATAATTTATTTTATGCAATCGAGGAATATAATCTGTAATTTGGGGATTGTGGCATAATAATTATTATTGCAAATATTGGGACAATTGGCGAATTGTATATTGGGATTATTCAATGAAATAAAGTTTGAATTGGGAATTTTGGAGCGTATTTCAATAATGAATCTTTGGGTATGTTTTGGAAACATGAATCTATGCTGAATAGTGCGCAACTATGAATTCTGATTTATAATATTAACCTGAAATTGTGAAAATCTAATTGGAATTATTGAATATGGAACAGGATTGGGAAGAAGTGATTTATTTCAAATCTGATATTACGGGATTGAGGTTTTAAACTATAAGTTTAAATTTTGGGAAAAACGAATCTAAAGGTAAGAATCCTATGTTGATAAAGGAACGGATAAAACTTAGTGTATGCGATTATGAGACCTCTTATGTGATTATGAAACCAAACTCATAACCTGGAATTGATGCTTAACGTTCTCATAAAAAATGTTAATTGGCTAAAGATGAAACATGACTAACTCGAGGTTAGAATGAGGTTGCGGTGTAATTCTGCCCGGAACTGCCCGACATATCTTGTGGCCGCAAACAATAGGGTCTAATGTGAGAAGTAAGTCATAACGCGCTTAAACCCGAGGTTAGATTGAGTTGTGGTGTAAGACTGCCCAAAACCGCCCGACACATCCAGCAACCGCAACAATAGGTCTAATGTGAGAGGTTGGTGCATTAATAATCAATTAATGCTGATGACACATACTAGTATGGTAATGTTAGGTTAACAACACTTAACCAATTTGACATGATGCGTGGGTGGCTTAAGTTAATATGAAATGAAATACAACACTTAACCAAATTTGTGGAATATACGAGTAATGCATGAGCGGGAAGGTAGGGTTAAGTAAAAGTTGACATATGGACAAACTTAACCAACACAGTAATAGGGAATGATAACTACCTACTATAAACCAGAGTTGCGGTAATGTAAAATTAAATAATAGGCAAACTTGTCCTAGGGATAAGGGAAGATTATGACTTAAGATGTAATACAAGACTTGAAGGGTGGGATGACTTATACTATGAAATAAGTTAATCTAAGCCGAAAATGTGGGAAAGCGCCCGTACGCTATCGTTTGATAAAGAAAACTTAAGTCATGTTTGAATTCATTGGAAAACCTTTGTTAGAGAACTAAGTAAGAAACGGTAAAGATAACTAAGTAATTAAACCTTAGTTGAAGAGGACTAAGAAATAAACCTTAGTTAAAGAGAAACTTGGTAATTAGAATTGAAGGACAACATAAACAAGGATAACCAAGTTAATAAGACAAAGCAAGCGCGTAATCAAAAGTTTGGACATAAGGTCTAATAGTACGAAAGGATAAGGCGCTTGGACCAGTCCATACGATAGGGTATAAATAACCAAACTCGCTAGATCATCACGGTGCCGTAGGGTGCGAGGGGGAGCATACGTCCATCTGATCATATAGAAGGCTCCAACGGATTGGGTTACAAAGCACGTGGCTTTGAGGGGACATGAGGATACTGTTGGTGTCCCTCTGTGAAAATGCAGATGATCCGCCTAGGATCACAGAGGTTAAGGTATGCATAAGAAGAACCAAGAGTATGCCTTGGTTGCAATAATAAGGCAACCTAAAGACTAGAATGGACCAGCGTGAGTCCGCGATAACCAGTTGTCCCTATGATAACACGTTGTCAGCTACCTACCATCTTGAGTCAGTCGAGCACGAAAAGCAGAAAGGCGGAGAACTCCAAAAGACCATATACTTGCTAATTAGTTATGGGTGAGGTTGGCCAATAGGTTTGTGGGGGCGTAGAGGGCCTGCGTACAGTTCTCATTCTTGATATTCTTGGGTACCTTTCATTAGTTGAGGGAGAGGTCAAGTGGGACAATAGCCACAGTAAAAATAGATCTTAGCATCTGCATCGGCAGATAACTTAAAGCTCCCGACCAAGTTCCGTGTTTCTTTATTTGCCCTGCCACGGGACTCGGGTCACACATGTAGAGGACATGTGCAACTAGATATCTAACACGTTTAACGATACAGTTGGGACGTAAAGTCTAGGAATGCATATCGCTCTAGGTATTATGTCCTAGACTAGAGGGCATTGTTTGATAGGTAGCATAAACACTAGTTGGACCTAGGTAGCGTAAACCCTGGTTGAACCTAGGAAGCGTTCGATAAAGTGAACCCTAGTTGGACCTAGGTAACACTCGATGGTAAACCCTAGTTGGATCTGGGTAATATTCGATAACAGAACCTAGTAAGACCTAGGCTGGCAGTCCAAACGCTTACGTAACAAAGGAATAGTGGTTTTACGCAGACGTAGTGAATATATATATATATATACATGAAAGCCCATACGATGTACGACATTGGATAAGGAACTCCGTACATAGGACAAGGTGACACGAGTTGGATAAGGGACTGCGTACACATGAAAAAATGACACGAGTAGGGGGTAACTACATATACATGGTATTAGGTTAATCTACTAGTGGATGGATAAGTATAGCTTAAAGAGCTAACATTGTCAACAACCTAATAACCTAGAAAATGTTGCTGAATGGTATATATAGGATTATACAGAAGTTTATTCTAAGTCCATTCACACAGAACTTATGTTCTGACCCCCTCCTCATTACATACTTCCAGGTTAGGTTCATGACCGATATGGTATAGCTTTGGATACTGGTTTAACTGTATTGTTAATAAGGTAAGGCTATATTTGAATATATTATACTTTATTTCCTTCCGCTGTGAGATGCTTCACGAGTTCTGACATGTTTCTTTATCTCTGTCTTTTTTTGCAGGATACCAAAGCATCCAACTCGGGTTTTGATAGATTGGATTTTTGAAAAAAAATCGGTTTGTCGGAATCCGGGTTGTTACATAAAGCTGCGGAGACATAGTAGCAAGCTGAAAGCTGAAGATCAATCTTACGAGAAGCCCTAGAGGATTACCTAAAATGACTCGGCCTAACCCGAGTATTGTTTATAAGGAAATAAACAATAAACGAATCCGTCTAGCTGTACTTATCAAATAAATTGAGATAACAAGAGATATAACATAAGATAACATGAACATGGCATGTTGACACAATCAGGAAATGACAATGGAGTGTCAGCACACAAATATCTCAAAATAGTCTCCTAGCTAGTATAATATGCAACATTCAAATAATAACACACAACAGGAAATGACAGCGGAATGCCAAATAAACTAAACACATGAATGACAACGGAATGTTAAATAAACTAAACACATAAATGACAGCGGAATGCCAAATACACATCAAATTGATGACCATCGCATCAAAGTAAATCATGAATCATAAATCATTTCTCAAATTGATGCACATCACGTCAAAGTAATCAAGAATCCAGAAATCATTCGAAATCCAGAAAACATCATAAAGGGGCAGACCTGTTCATAGATGAGACACGATCTCTAGGTAGAGAACCCATAGGTTTGAGCCGAAGCTCCCCATGAAGCCGGGTCGTGACCCCGGAAGAAAGAAAACACATAAATCATGAAATCTCTAGAAAACATCATAAAGAGGGGGCATGTCTGTTCATAGATGAGATACGATCTCTAGGTAGCGAACCAATTTGTTTGAGCCGAAGCTCCCCACGAAGCCGGGTCATGACCCCGGAGAGTGAAATCCAAGAATCATATATCCCTCTAGGGCGATCGAGGACAACAAAAACATAAATCATAAAGGTTGGACCGAAGTCCCAGAAGTGAAATCCAAGAATCGTAAATCCCACTAGGGCGATCAAGGACCACAAAATATAAATCATAAAGGTTGGACCGAAGTCCCATAGGTGAAATCCAAGAATCGTATATCCCACTCGGGCGATCGAGGACCACAAAACACAAGTCATAAAGGATCACATCGATCCGGGTGAATAGAAATTACTCCGAGCTAGTTAATATAAGGAAATAGCGACATGTCCCATAACCACATGCTATTCTCGAATACTTACAAACCCGTAATTGGTTTCTATTCAAAACAGAGAAAATCATTGAAGGAGCATTGCCACAGTTTTCGATCAGAAGAGTCCAAGAATTAACCATCAAAGAAAAAGCAAGGGTTCATAGTCCTTGATTTTACTAAGACGTTTAATTAGATTTCTCATGCGAACGAGAAAAAGGTTTATAAAATATATACTAGTAGATTTGAAGAAGGTTCATAAAACGATTTCGTAAATTAGTTTTGTATAAGATTGGAAACCAGTTTAGTAAAATAATCTGATATCTACTAATAACAAAAAACCTCTTTATATAATTTCAAGGTGGCAATAAACAATAGTACGATTGCCGAGGCAAATCGATCAAGAAGATTCACGCCATAATGACATAAATCCAAATCATAAATCATTAGATGTAAATTTTGTAAATTGAATATACATATTGCTCGTTAGTGAATCCAATGACGTTAAGAAACGGTTAGACATCACCCTGGAGTGACAGGAAACAAAGACACAAAATCAGGTGCCGCAGATCAAAGAGCGATCACCAAGGTGATTGCTAATGCGTAATTCACATTACAACAACATATAGTAAATCAAAGGGATAACAGCTGTAATTTTGATCAACGAACGAATCGAAATCCCAAGCTAGCACCCGAAGGTTTTAAACTACATCGTAATAGACTTGAAGCATATTGAGTTGATAATCCACATTTTTAATACCATGAATCATCTTAACAAGAGTATCGAATAAATTCGATATACCAAAAGGAGCACACGACTTTACGATGATCTTCGGTGAATTCAAAGACCATCGACATGCACGGGAGAGCCAAGGAGGACTCCAGAAACCAACTAATCATGCGCGGAGGCGCACAACCAGAGTTGTGTCGGGCCTGGGCAAAACAGCCCAGGTTCCGGGCGACCGGTCGACCGGTCAATTCGGACCGTTGACCGTTTTTGCCAGAAGTAGAACCGCTCGACCGCCACATATTTGATCGGTCGATCGGTTTAGGCCTGGGCTGTTGTCCAGGCCAAAACCAGGGGGATTCGTCCCACACGATTTTCCGACACCGATCGTCGAGGCTTGTGACTTCTTCAGGACATCAACGAGACCTCTCCGATCCACCGTATCGACTTGCAAAGCTTGAATGCATTGGTTTGAATTATAGATTCTATAACGAACAGAATTCCAAACCAAAATGAATAAACACAGTATAAGCGAGTTGTGAAGTCTTAGAAATTGCCGGGGCGGCAATGGTACTTCACAACACCACTTAATCGAATCAACTCATGTTCATTGATCGTATGAATAACATATTTTATAATTTCCACTTCAAATGAAATTCAAACTAATAAACCGGAAAGTATAATTATCCTAACCAATTCAACAAGCAAATGCAACATGAAATGGTCCTAATTTACACTTGTACAAGCTAAGGGCTTGTGGCATAGATGTGAGTTAAAAAAGAACTCACCTTTGGCTCTTGAATATCAAGAAAAAGCTCCAACAAGGAAGAACAAGCACCCAAACGAACAAAGCTCCTCTCTTTCATCAATTACACCTCCGAAATCACCTCATGAACACAAATGAAGACACATGAGTGTTAGGGCACACTAAAAATCCGAAATTGAGAGGAGTATAGGGTAGAGAGGGAGAGTAGAGAGCTTACCTATGTCTTGAAATCAAGTTAGCACACGAATTGAGCTTGAAATCAAGAGCCTTAGCTTAGGGAATTTCTATTTCCCATTCCCTCCTCCATTTTCTATTTTCCTAAGTGTTTGGAGAATGAATGAAGAGAAGGGGGCTAATTTGGTTATATGGAGTGAGCTAGGTTAGCTCAACCAAGCCCTAGCCAAGGCGCCAATTTTCACGAACTCGAAACATATCGATGCTTACAGTCAAAAAGGTCGTAAATCATGATCCGGACTCAATGGAAGTGGTCCCGAATCCTAATTTTATCGTTTGTGAAAAACAACATTTTCAGTGATACATAAGATATGAGGATATATTTAGATAAAATATCTAAATCTAAAATCGTCGAATGAGCAGGTTGTTACACCCCAACTCCCCCTGAATCTTATGGGTCATAATATTACGACCGACGAAATTGTTGGAGATTCTCTTAAACACAAATGGTGAAACATAATGTAACAACCCGGATTTTCAGAACCAATTTAAAATTTTATTTTAGCTATTTTCATGGATTTTGAATATTTAAAATGATTTATTTTAAATAATAACAATTTAAAATTTATTTAAAATGAAGTTAGAATGTAAAATTTTATTTTAATTATAAATAGAGTTTTGAATTTCACGGTAGTTTGGAAATTCGATTTCTAATTTCAAATGAATGTACAGAATTCAAAATAAATCGGATTTCAGTAAAACAAGAAACATTTGAATCTGTTTAATAATATCTTTCTTATGAATGTGAAAAATTCAGATTTCATAATATAAATTGAAAGTTATGTCCAGTTTAAAATTCAGAATAGTCGCTATGGAATTTATATATATTTTAATATAATATATAGCCTTTAAAAATAGTCATTTTGCAAATGACCTCCGTTTTTGACGAAACCACTTTTGTTGGATTTGTAATGTCAAATTATTTCTATAATCCAATTTTCATAATTTTTGGAATTAATATGTGAGCATGGTGAATTTAAACGTGTTTGGTAATTTCAGTTTGAATTTAATCGACTGGAAAATGGCCCTTTTTCAAACGGCCTCCAAATTCGATGAAATCAGTTTTGTTAGGACCGTATCATCAAAACATAGCTAGATTTATTTTTGGGAATTTTTGGCGTTAGTATTTGAGCTCGGTAAATTAAAATGTACGTTTAAATTCAGCATATATTGATTTATAATTTAATTTTGATAAAAACTGTTTAAAACAGTCGAATTTTCTTACGAAACGTATCCCAAATTGTCCGGAATGTGGGTATTTAGCTGGGGGCGACAGTCATTGGGTTCAAATTGGAGTTTGTGACATAAAACAAATTATTTTCAAATTAAATTATTATTAAATAAAAAAGAATTTATATAAAGGGGAAAACCTTAACCCTAACTATTAGAACCCGCCACCTCATTAAAACAAACAGCGAGATTTCTTCAATGTTTCCCAAGCAAAAATCTTCCAATCCATCGTGAATTGGTAAATTATTCCAAAGCAAAAATTGTTCATCTTCGAGAGCTCGATCGATCTATACGAGTGTGATCCAATTTCGTATGGTGTGTTAGGAGTAATAGAGGCTCAAAGAGCCGCCGCCTCGACCGGATTTGCCACCGCCTGGGCCCACTGAGCTGCGGCTCATTCATGGAGGTTGTAGCTTGCTCCAAGGCGCTCGACGTGGCACACCCCGATCAACGGTGGTAGTTGCGATTTCCAACCCTAGCTTTTGAAGTAGGTGCGGGTTTTATCGCCAGATGGTGTCGATGAAGATGGGAAAGGCAACGCTTAAGTTAAGCATTATTAATTTATTTAATTAGCCTAATTAATTTAAGTTAATGTAATTAAGGTATGAACTTGAATATCATTTTCATACGAACTCCAAATCGTGTGAAACACGATCCAATGCGATCGTGGAGTCGAAAAATTAACAACAAAACTGGCTTGAACAAATTTGGAGCAATTTAGAATTTCAGGCAAATTCAAATCTAAACTGTTTAGAAATTCAAAAATAAAAAACTGTTGGAGTGGAAACCGACTGTGAGAACTCCTTCTCACTCAAATTATTTTACTATTATTATATAATAGGTTGCAGACTGTACTTAGTAGCACCTGACACTATTTTTGTTCGAACCATGGATGTTTGTTTGAATTGAATTGTGGTTGTAAATTTGCATGTGTTGAATAAAACGTTTGAGCAATAAAAATATAATTTTTATTGAATGTATGAACTATATAAAATAGTCAAGTGTTGAAATTAATATTTTATCGTCAAAAAATATAATTCTTAACATATATATGAACAACATAAAATTCTCCTGAAATGAAAATGAATATTCATTTACAAATCGGACGATTTGTTTATGTACGCCCATTTAACTGATATTGAATGCGACGATAAATTTTACACATCACCCAACTGCACAAATAATATTCAGTATTTGTTGTTTGCAACCCCATGGGTATTGGAATGATATTTGACGTACACTAATCCCAATTGTTTAGTTATATGTCAATCGATTAGTTGACAGACTATTGTAAGCGTTAATTATTTATATTTAATGTTTATGCAGTTGTGTGATGCAATCTAGATGATGGTTGATTTGTTTTGATTGGTGTTGTATACGTATGTTGTATGAAATCCGCATAAATAAATTATATGGTAACTGACTGGGTCTGATTCCTATTCGGAAATTAACGAATATTTTAAAATAACGAATATTTTAAAATAATATCCAGTAAAGGATTAAAAAGTGAATTTGATGTCCGATTTTGGATGGACATGAAAATATTGAAATATGTGAAGCGTATTGATTAGATATGCGCCATTTTAATGCGAATGATATTTATATCGATTTAATTCATTTTTATAATGAATATCAAAAAGGAAATTATTTCAAAATATGATATTTTGAAAATATTATCATTTAAATATTATAATAATAAGGAAATTTTGATTTAAAATTGAAATGAAAGTGGGAATCGTTTTGAAACGAATTTATAAAATACATTTTGAATGAAATATACTATATATATATATATTAATGGCTTGAATAGAACATTTCGCGTTGCGACCGTTCGCGAATTTCAACCATTGACTTCGAATTGACATTATGGGATATCTAACCGTTGGGTTCTCCTAAAACTGGAATCGTTGGTTCGTATTGAAAAGAGCTTTCCAATGAATATAAGATAGTTGAAATCTAACGGTTGGATTTGGAATTATGTCCAAATCAAATTTGAAAAAGGTCAAGCAGTTCGGTGACCGTTATTGGAAACCGACTGTACGAGCCTTGATGAAATTATTAAAAATATTAATAATTTGTATAAAATCATAATTAATGATTAAGAAAGAATTTGGATGAAAAATTCCACGTTTGTAAAGATAAATGTATATTTTTATCAAAATGAACTAGTTATTAACTAGAAGGATAATCTAATGTTTTTAAATAAATAAATTGGAATAGTGAATGCTTTTATTCTAACAAGAATTTTCCAATGTATGAATTGGAATGGATTTGAATGGAAATCATCTTCGGAATATTTCGATATTGGATTCCGTGACTATACAGATATTGTGAAGTAATTTGGAGGATAAATATATATCGTTATTCCTCATACGATATGTGTTGATTTCAGAATTTGATATTGAATATAAGCCGATATAATTTCTATTTAGAGCCTTATATGATATATAAAATTGGATTTTAGGTTTGTCATGAATGGTGTCTTCGGTAACACTTTTCTTAAACCCCATGTGAAAAGAATATATCTTGCAATTAAGATTATTAGAGTTTCCAGTTATATTTAGTAATTGGAATAAAATAAAATGTGAATTGGGTTTATTGTAAACTATGTTTTTAACGACATTCGTTCTTTAACCCGATTAACAGCGAAATGTGATTTGTAATTTATCAATATTTTTATTAAGATTAAATGGAAAATTTTCAAAGTAAAGTTTTCCAATTTAATATATTAAATTGGAATTGAATGGTATTCGATTTGGTGGTAATCGAGATATACTTCTATGGAGGAAGATTGTTACCATATATGGAATTTAAACGGCTTTTTCATTATTCCATTTATTTTATTAGCCATATACGAAAATTGGTATTGATTATATATTGATCCATTTCCCGTGAAGATTCCATAATTAACGGAATTTGATTTTGGGTTTATTGTGAACTGTTTTTTAAATGACATTAGTTCTTTAACCTAGTTAAAGATAAGATTAATTTCTTAACTTTGAATAATAATTAATGATTTTTGAGATTAAAACTGAATCAGAGTTTTAATGAATCTTTATTTAGATTGGACTGTGAATGGGATAATTAAATTTATCGAATTCATGAAATGATCGAGAATGGAGTACCACCAGTTTTACTCCATGCGATAGTTAAATCTTTAATTAGATTTGAACGTGAAATGGTAATTAAATTTACCGATAACACCATGAGTGTTAGATATGGAGTACTACCAGTTTTGCTCCATGGGATTAGGTTGGGATTAATAAATAAAAGATTACTTCGATATGGCTCGATAATCCCGACTAGTTATATAAACCTTAATTTGGTTTAGAATTGTTAAAGGATAAAATAAAATCTTTTGAAACTGATATCAAAAGGAAGATTAAAGAGAAAATTTAAAAGAATTTATCTTTGATAAACTTAATGGGAACCTTTCCCTAATGATGAGAATATTTGAATAAAAGAATATTCTGGATTGGAATGACGCATATGTTATGTTTCTATAGCACTTATTTATAAGATATGCGAGTTATTCAAAAGGACCGGGTTTATCCCATTCTGAATAATTGATACGACGATAAGTTAATGATGAAGGCGGTGGTTGAAGACCATAGATCTTCACATCGTTTGGATGATTACTAATGTCTTGATTTGGTTGTACACCCGAGACAAGGTAATAAGTGGTGATTGTTTAGATGTACTTTGAGGTCGACCGGATATGCGAGGACCTCTCTCCTGTATTGGACATATTGGATGAGGAATAAGGTCCCTCCAGTTTCGTTCAGACCCAGAACGGACTTGCAAATGGATGGTATATCTGACATTGTATTTCTTTATACTGTATTCGTTGATCTTTGATAAATATACATCTGTTTGGTGGCGGAGAATTTATTCTCTTGCTTAACACCCTTCTCTGAGACGTATGAGCTTAGAGATAATATATTGGCAGAAATTAGTGGTACAGTATGGTTTAACAGTGTGGCATGTTGAGAGGCATGTGATCATGGCTTTTATTGAAAAGCAGGGCCTTGTGGTTGATGATCAAAGCATGACTTTAAATAGCATAGCTTTGTGTATAACGTTAATTCGCGAGCCTCACACCCCGGTGTGAACCAGAAACGGGAGAGGACCTCAGGGAGGACATGCATTTCCTTCTAGCTAGGAGCGGTGTCATGGTATGGAGCCTAGACATTTTACTCGTGTGGATGTTGCATATTGTTTGATGGATAGCGAGGCGCCTCGGATATATCGGTCACTACCGACCCTGACGCTCCAGGTGCAGTTGTGACCGATCCTGAGGCTTCGGCTAGACAGTCTCGAATTCGGTAAGGACGATCCCTTGCCTTGGTTCATGATGGAAATCCAACTTCCAATACGACATCGTGTGGTTTTGATTGTATAACTAGTATGGGGACATGATATATGGTACCCATGCCATTTACGATTCATAAATTTATATTTGAAGTTGATTTTGACACTATACACTTATAGTAATATCAAAATGATTTGTTTTAAAACGTACCATGCATATTTGGCTATTATAAGGGAAAACTCTATCCTATGGCTTGCGTTGCATTATGTGATGGGACCTAAGTCTTATAATAGCTTCATTTTCCCAAAAAGCATTGCGATGTTTTTTTATGCACTGGTATTCTTAGGAGAAAACCCGTTCCGTGTTACACGGTGTGGTCCCTTGATTTACTCTACTTTAAAGTTAAGTTTTAAATAACTGTTTTAGTTCTTACACCAGTTCCATGACTGACCTAGAGTTTATTGTTTTAACCTAAACTCTGGGTGCCCCTGTTTTCCGCAAGGGCAGCTAGTAGTTTTGGTTTTTGCAGATATTTATTTTCACAGGATCTAGGATTTACAGCTGGAGTTATATTCGAAAAGCTCTGTATCTATGTATTTCTTTCAGTTGTGTTATATATTACTTTCCACTGCATTGTAATTTAAATCTCTGATATTTTTCTGTTGTATATTATTTATTCATACTCCGGAATATTCTTGCACTCTGATGTAATTGTTGTAATAGCAATGAAATGTTATTCTGCTTGCATTCTGATGAGTGTTGTTCTCAACTCAATCCAGGCTTTCCCTTACAGGAAGGTTTGGGTCGTTTCACATAAAGTCTGAACTATTGGATATTTTTATCTTTTGGAAGGTGGAATTTAAAGGGCAATCCAATAGTTGATATTCATTGCGTAATTATTTGTGTTAATTTTTTATGTTTAAATAGGCTTTTCCATTTTTAATCTATAAGTTTGTTTATCTCTTTTGTTATGAATAATAATCTTGGTTAATTTGTATTTTACTATTGAAGTTACCTCGTCCTTCTCTATACCAAATCAATATATACAATATAGCTTATCTATGCGTGCATGCTATCTATGATATACATGCATATAATCAAAGACTTGAAGACAAGAAGAAGAAGCTTCACAACATTAGTTGATGTCTAGCATAAAATTTTTGTAGATAGATAGTACAATCTCCTTGAAGAATTTTCACATACATAATCATTGTTGATAAGAGAAAAAAATTCAGAAAACAACACTATGCATGTTTCAGAAATCTAATGCTTAGTTCAGGAAGTTTTCACTGTATTACGAAAATTTCCAAAGTACTAGCTCAGACATCTGAACCTTATTTTAGAAGTTTGAGCTGAGACGAAAATTTGTAGAGTACCATCACAGATGTTTGACATAATTGATGGATGTCTGTGCTGATTAACAAACTAATTTTTTTGAAAAGTTTTCTTCTTAAAATAAAGAGTTGTATCTATTTTTAGCCTATACCTTTTCCTCCTTCAAGAGATGCAATCTTTAGAATGAAAAGTTTTCTTTTAAAGATCGTTTCTCTTCAGCAAAACTCTTTTATTCCTATAAATATACATGAGAAAACAAGATTTGATTAACTTATCTTTCTGAATCTTTCATTTCTATATACTCTATTCTCTCCATATTTTATGATCTTTGAAAAGCATTCAAATAGCAATCACTTATCTCGTTTATACATCAAGTACTTCATATCACATAATACTTCAAGGAGATTATATAAGAGCTTGTATTATTCAGTCAAATTTGGTGTTATCAAGAACATATACTTGTCTAGAAAACTTCTTTATTATAAGCCTATTCCTTCGAGCGAAGAGAGGGTCATTTTGATAGTTAGAAAGACAAAGGGGAGCTTTGGGACTTGACGTAGGATGGGAGTTCCGAACCAATATAAAATTCTGGTGTGCTTATTCTGTATTTACTTATACTATACTATTCTAATTATATCTTATTTAGTAGCATATACCATTGCATATACACTACACGATCCACCCCGTAGACTTTCAATTGGTATCAGAGCTAGTTTTGATCATAGTAACATGTGTTTCTTTCACACTAATGTGGCAAATATATTTCAAGAAGGTGAATCTACCATACATTTGTCACTTTTTAATGGCTTTATCTACGCATAATGACTCGAACTACGCATATTGGTCAGCACATATGCGGATATTTATGGAAGCTAACAGTTTAGAAATCTGGTTTTTGTTGTATATAACGGTGTTGTATACACAATTTTATGATTATTGTTTGATGATAACAACCAAATATATATTTATATAAATGTGTTTGTTATTGTACTGTTCATTACAACACAGACTGTAATATAATATTTATATTTAAATAGAATACGACTGTATACACATTCATATATTTATACAGTATTTTATTTAAATTGAATATTCTATTTCAATTTTCAAACAATACAATCTTTTATAACTCCACTATTTGAATACATCACTGATATACATTCACTATATATTGTACTTGTATATAAACAGAATATAAGAGACAAGTTTTGTTTGACATCAATAAAATGATATTTTATTTCAGACAAATTTGTTTATTACAAATAAACAGTACAATCTCTTTCATATACACAGCTCCTTTACTACTGACTCACTACAACATTCACACTCGATATACATTTTCATTCATATACTCATATACACATATACATAGTCTTCTGCCAGTCCAGTCCAGTCTTCACTGCTCGGTCAATCCAGTCCAGTTATCCAGTCAGTCCAGTCTTCATACCTGTCATTCACAGAAACAAACACACAGTACACTGCAGTAGAAACAATACTAAATATATGCAAATATAAATTTCATTTTTAAAAATTTTATTTGCCTCAGATTTCTGGTGTGTTTCTCATCATTTTTTCATGACCTGATCTGATTTATAAAAACCATCAATCTGTGTCTAGACAGCTTGTGATATTCACAGTGATACACTGTAAATACCACAAGGTAGACAGTATGTATATACAATGCAGGGACAGGGAAAACTCTTCTGAATGGCTGCATATACACACATGTATATATATATATATATATATATACGTGTGCACTGCCTCGCCAATCAGCGCGCAACTGAGGAGTAGCCATAATGGACCGTCTCGACTCAGTGAAACAAGAATAAATAAATGGTTGAACTACAAAGCCAAGTCAGAAATGTCAAGGTGAAGAATTCAGCAAGTTCAAAACAGCAAGATCAAGCATAATTGTGCGGACTGGATGAAGCATGCATGAACAAACTACATTGAACAAACAGGTAGCCGCAAAGGAATACATGAAACATCATATTCATTTCTGCAGAGTAGTGCAAGTTATTGTGCACAAGGAAATGTGTACATAGTGAATCATTGATGAGCATGGATAAATATACAGCATTTTTTTTATGGCATTTTTTTTAAATACTTTGTTTAAAACTGGAATGCAAATGTTCAAGCTCAGCATACAAGAAATCAATATTTAGAAAGTTGGGAAAATGGACAAAACTTTTTTTTGTTCATCAAATTCAAAGCAGGAAGAGAACAACTCGAGCATGGCGCAGAACACAGCAAAGTAATGAAGCAAATCAAAAAGCATTTCAGCATGGTGGTGTCAAATACACTTGTTTCTAAAACAAGATGATCAAGAGCAAGTACAAAAACAATGCAACTCAGCTGCAAGTACAAACAGAAATGCATATATATGATGTAATATCAAGAATAGCAACACAAGCAAAGTTCAAAAGACTGCTTTAAAGTGGTGTAGCATGTATATACAACAATTGTGTACGAGTGGTCAGATCAGAGCATCTATACAGTGAACAAAGTGGTTCAAGTTCAAACTCAACTTCAGTGAAGCACATTGATGACATGTACAGCTAATGGCGCAACAAGATGATGCATGTGCACAAACATTTTCAGGTGAGCACATGTATACATCAACAACAAGGAAAAACAACTCAAATCCAGTTCATCAAGATATGGTCAAACCTACAAGTACGTGTGTGTGTGTGTGCTTATGGAATTTCATCTGTCAAGCAATTCCAAAAATATATATATATATATATATATATATATATATATATATATATATATAACATTGATTAGCAAGAAGAAAAATCTGTCTTTAGTCAGCGTGCAGGAATTCATGGATAGCAGAAAACTTGATGAATGGTTCATATATGGCATGGGACCAGTTAAATTGAAGCATTAATTTTGCTCATATATGGGAAGTGCTATTCAAATCATTTCGACATATTTCCAGCCGAGCAAAAATGGAAATAGAAATCAATGGAGCAATCACACAATGAACACAAGGGCAAATTCATTTCCAGAAACATTTTATCAACTCAAATCAGGCAACAGATCAGAGAATCATGTTTGGCAAGTTGTTTTATTTGGCTGAAAATCAATCAAGAATCACGCTAGAAAATATTTTATTTTCAAAAATATTTTTTGAGAATTAAATTCGGCCAAGTGCATTAACCAGCTTTGGAATGTTTTTCAAAGATAAATCAAGCATGGATTCTTTCAAAAGGGAAATAACACGTCTAGATTCAAAGCCCAAAATCACGCAAAAGAAAACCGCAAATCAGACGAGCCATTCAGTGAAATCAGAGCTCAATTAAAGGATTTCTAAATCCTATAAACACAACCATTCATCACTGGCAATCAATCATCGAATCCACAAGCAATAAAAAGCATACACGAAAAATAAGGTTCAGAGAAACTCACGATTTTTTTTCAGGGGATTAAATCAACTTCCAAATCGATCGAGCAAGGAACTAGAAGCTTCAAAGAAACCGTGGACACCGCCTCATCTCAAATCAGCAATCAGAATCGATTTAGGGATTTATTGGAGAAACCCTAGTCAAATTTCCAGCCGCCATTTTTACTCTCAGAGGAACAATTTCCAATCAACAACGAAGAGGAAGACATCAGGCTCGAGCTTCAGAGATTACCCAATTCCATCAAACAATGGAACGATTTGGGGATTCCAGAGAAACCCTAGTTTCTCAGTTTTGAAGCCGCCATTTTTTTTCCAGAGAAACGAATAAAGAGATCGGGCAAAGAGAGTTTCAGAAAGGGCCGGCCTACTTATTTGGCTAAGCCTAATAAAAAGCCTTTTAAAAGGAGATAAGATAACTCCTTTAATTAATCTCCCTAGGTTTTTTTTTGCTTATTTAATTCTGTTTTTGTTTTTAATTTTTCTTCAAAAAAAACAATTCTGAACAGTTTTTCTAGAATTCTGTAAAATTCTAGAGTTCCAGTCAGGGTGTTGATTGGCAGTCCACTAGAGTCTGTAAAATCTGGGTTACGAGTTACAGGGTTTGTAATTCGGGAAATCTGATCGAGTGAATATCAATCAGTCTAGGGTTTTGATCGTAGGGTTAGAATAGGAGCGAGAGTCGCAAGTGTACATGGTCTTGTATGCGGGGTCTGTTCCATCATGTAACAACCCGTATTTTCAATAACCTGTAATAACATAAATCGAGGCAGAATTTAATTCTAAAATGGGAATCAAGGGAAACGGGCTATGCCATTGCGTTCGTCTCGGAAAAATACGCGAAATAGAGTCCGAGTTTTCGAAAATCGGAGTCCGTATGACCAAGATATGGCCTCGCGAAGTTTCACGAAAATTCCCAAATTAAAGTATACTTAATTAAGTGAAATGGGTTGTGTAGATATATATATATATATATATATTGATATATATATATATATATATAATTGAAAATTTAATAAATAAATATGCAAAAATGCTCAAAACAGCGAATTGGGAGAGGGGAATAACCGAACCGGCCGATTTTTGAAGTCGACCCGAGCCCGCTGGGTCGACTAGGGGTTAATCCAGGGTGTTTGGCTGTCAACCCGTGGGCCGATTCGCTCAAGTGCAGATTTTGCATTTGAATGGTTCTCATGGTCCATCTTTAATCTAAAGGCCCTAGATGGTTCCTACACTTGACTTCTTCCCCAAGACATGCTTTGATGGCTTGGATTGAATCTAGGGTTAATCCTATGGCCTAAAACACTTGCCTAATCTATAAATAAGACCCTAACCTACCCTAATTCATTCATAATTAAACCTAGTGACTAAACTATGGCAAAATGCTAGCTCTCATGGCCTCCACTAATTTTATGAAGAGGGTTGCATACTAATCACTCTCTAATCAACTTCTAATCCCTTCTTAGCATCTTAATCTTCTTCATTTGGTGTTCAAAGTTGCTAGTTGTGAGTTTCTATCACTTTGATGATCTTTTGGTAAACTAATTAGATGAGATGTGATGAGATTTATGGTTTTGTATGTGGGTTAATGAGCTTTGAATCATATGATATGATGTTAGCATTAATCTTATGTTTATGCATGTTGAGTATGTAAGCTTATGCAAGTTTAATATGATGTATGTTATGTTTGCATGATGCTAAATATGCAAGTTGTGGGCTATGTAATCATATGCATGTTATGCAAGTTCATGGTAATATGCTATGCAAGTTACATGTTTGTTAATATGCAAGTTACATGTTTGTTAATATGCAAGTTACATGTATGTAAATATGCAAGTTACATGTTTGTTAATATGCAAGTTACATGTTTGTTAATATGCAAGTTACATGTATGTAAATATGCAAGTTACATGTTTGTTAATATGCAAGTTACATGTTTGTTAATATGCAAGTTACATGTATGTAAATATGCAAGTTACATGTTTCTTTATATGCAAGTTACATGTTTGTTAATATGCGAGTTACATGTATGTAAATATGCAAGTTACATGTTTATTAATATGCAAGTTCATGATGACACATTATGCAAGTCTATAAGCTAATATGCAAGTTTGTTATGCAAAATGAATATGTAAGTTATGTGACATATTATATGCAAGTTATGTGACATGTTATGCAAGTTCATATGCAAGTTATGTGTTTGTTAATATGCAAGATGGCACCTTTGAAACATGTTCATTCATATGCAAGTTGACACCTTTTATATGTGTTATATCATGAACGAAATTACGTGGGAACGATGGGGTAATTAAATGCATAAGTTAATAAGATTGTGTGAAATTAATATAATTATGCATAACACAAAATAAATAAACATAGTATGGGAATTTGCCTATTTGGTTAGGTGTACCCATACTATGTGTTGGGAATTTACCTATTGAGTTAGGTCTACCCCATGGGAATTTACCTATTAAGTTAGGTCTACCCATGTTAAGAAAACTTGATTAATTAGGGATAATTAATATAAAATTATGAGGGTGATTAATTAGGTGTAATTAATTGACTAAGACACGAGGTTGGACTCAGTTGTAGCGTAAAACTGCCCGGACCCAACCGGCTTAACCAGTTGCTACAAATGTTAGCCCAATGTGAGAGGTCTTAGGCACAAACTAAATACGTAATTAATGTAAAGACACGAGGTTAGACTCTGTTATGACATAAGGCTGCCCGGACCCAACCGGCTTAACCAGCGGTCATAAAAGACAGTCTAATGTGAGAGGTCTTTACAAAGGTTACGTTCTTAATTAATTAATTAAGAAACACTTAACCATATTAGCATGTAGAGGGACATGAGGGGTTAAGTGGGTGCCTCGGGTGGCATGAGAAAATCTAGTGGTTGCCTTGGGTGGCAATAGAAAATACGATTAGAATACTTAACCAAAATGGAACATGTAATTAAAACATGATTAAAGGGTTAAGTGGGATATACTAGAAAAAGGGACAAGCTTAGGTGGGTAGCTTGTGGAGGCCCATTTCAACCAGTAACCCATACGTATCTTTGTGGGCTCGACCCATGTCGAGGACGGGACACGCATACTGGGCTTGACTGTAAGAGGCAAACGGGTTAGCGGTGGCAACGCAAGTCCAACGGGCTTCATATGCGTGAGTGGGCCCGGGCTGGTAGGTAAGCCGTTGTTGCATCGAGTAGATATAAGCCGTGCACCTTTAGTTCCATCAGGTTGCCACATTGGGGAATGATATATCCCACGGTGGGGCCAGCACGGGTATCTACGTTAGGGAGCCGATCGAATGGGAAGTAGTGTGTACACCTAGTGGATTGTAGGGCCCCGTGGCGCCTACTTGGTCACCTAGGGGTACGCAGGTACTAATTAGTAAATTTTATAAGTCCTTGGGTGGGATCAACCTTTAAGTTAGGAACGACTGGTGTGGTGCAGTTTAGTAATTTACCTTAGGGAGGGTAGATGCGTCTTTATCCTTTATCTTCGTTTAGTTGACTGCTTAGTGTAGCCATTCATCCCTATATGTTACCGTATATCAGTTTATGTCTTCTCTGGTTACTTTAACGATTGTATTGTTAAAGTTATAGGACTCGCTCAGACTTATGTCTGACCCTGTTGTTTTTATCTTTTTCCCAACCCTCAGGTCCTACGGTGGATCCTAGCAGTAGTGGAGCTTGATCGGATTGCTGTTCCAGTCTTTAGGAGCTTGGATAGATGTAAAGCTCCAGTTATCCAGTTATCTTTTCTTTTGTTTGGCTATTGTATGAGAGTGGGATTATGTACTTCTTTATTTTGATGGATATTGTACTTGACCTTTATTGTGGTTTTATGATGTAACCAGACATGTTTTACTTCCGCTGTTATGAGATGATGTTTTAAAATTTCAAGTACTATTTATATCTGTCTTGTTGTGATTTTTCTGTTCTATATTCACTAAAATACTCCACCGATGCTATGGCATTCCCTTAGTGAGTGATCATAGCGGGAGTGGGGTGTTACACGTGGTATCAGAGCTTAAGGTTACCAGAACAGATAAAATTTTTGAGAAAAACTACTTTCTAAGAGTATTTTCGAAGAAAGTATTTTTAAAAGCATGTCTTCTAAGAGAAAAAGTTTTTGAAAAAGAAAAGCATAATCCCCAATAGCCATATCTTTATCTTTCGGAATCTCCTTTTTGAATCTTTCCTCTTTCGTTTCAGCATGGCTGAGGATCTTAACATCCCGGAGGGTTTAGTTATACCACTATGGTATAGGAGGTTGCAAGAGGCTAGGGCCGCGGCTGCGGGTCCGGCCAATGCTACTACACCAGAGACAACCGCTCCTCCTCCTCAGCCTAGAGTGGATAATTTTGCTAAGGTTTGCAAGGAGTTCAAGGCTATAGGAGGAAAACCTTTTCTTGGTTCAGAGACTTTCGTAGAGGCTAGAGATTGGCTTAAGGAAGTGGAAGAGTTGCTAGATATCTTTGAAGTGGAAGAGGGAAAGAAAGTCAAGTTGGCGGCTTGGTTAATGAAGGGAGAGGCCTCATTCTGGTGGGAGGTCACTAATGGAGAACGCCCTGTTGACTCTTGGGCAGATTTTAAGCAAAGGTTTGGGGCTAAGTTTCTCTCAAGGGCGGAAGAGAATCTGTTTATGGAGAAGTTCTTGAATTTGAAGCAAGGGAATCTCACGGTGAAAGAATATGTCAACAAATTCAATCAATTAGCAAGGTTTGGCATAGAGTTGGTGAATACACCGGAGAAGAAGGCTTTGAGGTTCGTTAGAGGCTTGAACGAACCATTGCAAGGAATAGCTATGACTCACATTCCTATGGGGGCCACTTTTGAGAAGCTTGTCTACATGGCACTTATGCATGAGGATGATAAGAATTCTAAGGCACCAGAGAAAAAGGGGGATCAGAAGAAACCGCAACAGCAACAACAAGGCAAGGGCGGAAAAGGCAATGGTGACAAAAAGAAGACGAAGAAGAAGTGCTTCAATTGTGGAACACCAGGACACCTTAGTAAGGATTGTCGCAAAAAGAAGAAGACCGGTTGCTTTCATTGTGGTGAAGCAGGGCATCTTGTGAAAAACTGCCCAAAGAAGGGGCAGAAGACGGGGTCTACCTCAGGAGGCCAGGTGCAAGCTCTTATAGCACCACCTCAGTCAGGGGGGCAAGTTCAGGTTCTCTCAGTTCCACCGATTCAGCAGAGAGGTAGAACTATTTCCGTTGAAAGTCTGGTTTTTCTGTTTGATCATCCAGTTCGTACTTTGTTTGACTCTGGCGCATCGCATTCTTTTATCTCATCATCGTTAGTTGAGTCACTGCACTTAGACACCAGTCTAGTTGATGATCCCTTGGTTGTCTCAAACCCAATTGGGGGCTCCATATATCTGTCTATGATATGTTTGGGTTTGAAGATTTCTATACTTAGCGTTGAGTTTAGATGTGATGCTTTTGTATTGGGCTTCACGGGCTATGGGTTGATCTTGGGCATGGACTGGTTATCCAGTAATGGTGCCGTTCTTGATTGCGAAAGGAGAGTTGTCAGGCTCATGACCCGCTTGGGTAACACTCTCGAGATCTCTTGCAATCCCATGGAATCTGTTTTGCTAAGTTATCTTGAATCGCTCGATGCTTCGGTCGAGAGTTTGTGTTCTGTCAGAGTAGTCCGGGAATATCCGGATGTGTTTGAAGAAGTAAAGGGTTTGCCTCCGAAGCGGGAGATATATTTCCGAATTTATTTGGTGGATAATGCCAAACCAGTGTCTTTGCCAGTACGCCACATGGCTCCTCGTGAGAGAAGAGAACTTCATAAGCAAGTAGGGGAGTTGCTTGAGAAGGGGTTCATAAGGCGAAGTATATCGGAGTGGGGAGCTCCAGTAGTGTTTGCCACGAAGGCGGATGGGTCCCTCAGACTTTGTGTGGATTATAGAGAACTTAATAAGCTCACGAAGAAGAATAGACACCCATTACCGAGGATAGATGATCTCTTTGATCAGTTGGTTGGCGTGTCAGTATTTTCGCAGATGGACTTAGCTACAGGGTTTCATCAGTTAAGAGTGGCGGAGGACAGTATAGAGAAGACTGCTTTCCGGACTCCGGATGGTTTTTATGAGTGGCTAGTGATGCCATTTGGGTTGACAAATGCCCCCGCATACTTTGTTGATCTCATGAGTAGAGTGTTCAGAGAGTATCTGAATAAGTTTGTAGTAGTTTTTGTGGATGACATCTTGGTCTTTTCCAAGAATGAAGAAGAGCATGCCTTACATCTCAAGGAAGTGTTGGAGACTCTTCGAGCGCATAGTCTTAAAGCTAAATTCTCTAAATGCCATTTTTGGAGAAGAGAAGTGCGATTCTTAGGGCATGTGGTCTCTAAGGAAGGGATAGCTGTGGATCCCGCAAAGATAGTATCTATCCAGGATTGGAAAGTTCCTAGAAATGCTACCGAGGTAAGAAGTTTCTTGGGGTTGGCAGGATATTATAGGAAGTTCATCAAAGACTTCGCGAAGATATCAGCCCCATTAACCCGCTTGACGAAAAAGAATCTGGTTTTCTCGTGGGATGTAGATTGTGATGATGCTTTCCGACGGTTAAAGAGAGCTTTGACCACCGCTCCAGTTTTAGTGCTCCCGGATGGGAGTAAGCCGTTTGTTGTTTATACCGATGCTTGTGGAACAGGATTAGGCGCAGTCTTGATGCAGGAGGGAAGGGTAATAGCCTATGGAGGGAGACAATTGAGAGTGCATGAGAAGAATTACCCTACCCATGATCTAGAGTTGGCCGCGATTGTTTTCGCACTTAAGTCTTGGCGCCATTATCTTCTTGGTGAGAGATTCGAGTTGTTCACCGACCATAAATCATTGAAGTACTTATTCTCTCAGAAGGATTTAAACTTAAGACAGCAAAGGTGGATGGAGTTCTTAGCATCCTATGATTTCGAGATAGCGTATACCCCTGGTAAGGGTAACGTGGTGGCAGACGCCTTAAGTAGAAAAAGGCTATCTTTGAGTCCATTGTTCGTGGAACGACGAAGCTTGGAGTTTCTTTCTTTGTTTGACTTCAGACCTTCTGTTGATTTTGTACCTGGTTTGTTGGCATCCTTGGAGGTTAGACCTACTCTTTTGAGACGGATTGGCGAGGCTCAGCGAGACGACCCACAGTTGGTTGTGTTGGTAGAGAAGCTTATAAGAGGGGAGTCGTCCAACCATTTGGGTAGATACACCATAGATGATAAGGGATGGTTGCATAGAGACGGTAGACTTTGTGTACCGCAAGATGAGGGTTTGAAGAAGGCTATTTTGGATGATGCACATCGTTCAAGAATGACTATTCATCCCGGTGGAGACAAAATGTACCAAGACATGAAGAGAGTTTTCTTTTGGGCCGGTATGAAGAAAGATGTGGCCGAGTATGTGGCTAGATGCTTAGTGTGCCAACAAGTTAAAGTGGAGCAAAGGAAACCCGGTGGGTTGCTACACCCATTGGAAGTTCCACAGTGGAAGTGGGATAGTGTCTCGATGGATTTCATCGACGGGTTACCGAGATCGAGGAAGGGCAATACGGGAATTTGGGTTGTGGTAGACAGACTTACCAAGAGTGCCCATTTTATACCCGTAAAGAGTAAGAGGACCGCTCCATGGCTTGCTTCAGTCTATGTTAGAGAGATTGTTAGATTGCATGGCGTACCATCCAGCATTGTGAGTGATCGAGATCCTATTTTCACTAGTGAGTTTTGGAGAAGTTTGCAAGAGGCGGTAGGGACTCAGTTGTGTTTGAGCACCGCATATCATCCTCAGACGGACGGTCAGACCGAGAGGGTGAACCGTATCTTAGAAGATCTTTTGAGGCTTTGTATCTTGGATTTTGGAGGTACATGGGAAGAACATCTTCCTTTGGTGGAGTTCGCATATAATAACAGCTTTCAGTCCAGTATTGGTATGGCTCCTTTCGAAGCTCTTTATGGAAGGCCTTGTCGATCTCCTACATGTTGGTGGGAATCTACGGATAAGATCTTGCTTGGGCCGGATATGGTTAGAGAGACTTCAGAGAAGATTGATTTAATTCGAAAAAGGATGAAAGCAGCGCAAGATAGACAGAAATCTTATGCGGATCGGAGAAGGACGGATCTTGAGTTTGAGGTTGGGGACATGGTTTTTGTCAAAGTATCTCCATTGAGAAATGTTGTTCGCTTTGGGTCCGTAGGGAAGTTAGCACCGAGATTTGTTGGGCCGTTTCCTATTAAGGAAAGGATTGGACGGATGGCATATAGGGTGGAGTTGCCCGACAGACTTAGTGGTGTTCATGATGTATTCCATGTATCACATTTGAGGAAGTGCTTACATGAGACCGCGGAGGTGGTAGAGCCGAGCTTGCTTAGAGATGTAGAGGTAGAGCGTGATGCGACGATTCGACGAGCTCCTACTCGCATCCTTGGGTCAGAAACTAGGAAGTTGAGGAACAGAGAAGTTCAGCTAGTTAAAGTGCAATGGGGAGATGACGAAAGCAATGCTACTTGGGAGACGGAAGCAAAGATGCGTTCTTTGTATCCATTTCTTTTTGAGAGTATGTCTTTTAACTTCTCCTTTATTGCTTGTCTAGTACTTATCTTATCTTTAGTATATCCTCTCGCTAATACCTATGACCTTTAGATAGGGTAAAACCTATGGTTGAGACATGTGTTTGAAACATGTTATGGTTGATGGATGCATATGGATGCAATTGTTTGCTAGTGGTTGCTCGTGGATGCATATACACACACATTAGGCACTAGATCGGCTCAGTCACTTCATGTTGCATATTGCATAAATGGATGTGGTAGTTAGATTGATGGATGTATCATGGCTGTGTTATCATATGGATGATGCATTTTTGTGTATGGTTGTGCACGCATGTAGAAATTTGTATGTGTCAATAGGGTTTCGCATACATATTGGATGCATGGCACTATCATGGTTTGCATTAAGGAGGTTTACTGTATCAGTAACCGCCTGATTTTTGCATTAGGTAAGTACATATACACACACTTTTGCATATATCCATCCAGCATTTAGAATCTTGTAAGGACAATGATTGCTCGTGGATGATGCTTTGAGTAGATGGATGATTGGATGGTAGGATACGTTCTTCCTAACTTGAAGATTTCGGGGACGAAATCCTTTAAGGAGGGGAGAATGTAACAACCCGTATTTTCAATAACCTGTAATAACATAAATCGAGGCAGAATTTAATTCTAAAATGGGAATCAAGGGAAACGGGCTATGCCATTGCGTTCGTCTCGGAAAAATACGCGAAATAGAGTCCGAGTTTTCGAAAATCGGAGTCCGTATGACCAAGATATGGCCTCGCGAAGTTTCACGAAAATTCCCAAATTAAAGTATACTTAATTAAGTGAAATGGGTTGTGTAGATATATATATATATATATATATTGATATATATATATATATAATTGAAAATTTAATAAATAAATATGCAAAAATGCTCAAAACAGCGAATTGGGAGAGGGGAATAACCGAACCGGCCGATTTTTGAAGTCGACCCGAGCCCGCTGGGTCGACTAGGGGTTAATCCAGGGTGTTTGGCTGTCAACCCGTGGGCCGATTCGCTCAAGTGCAGATTTTGCATTTGAATGGTTCTCATGGTCCATCTTTAATCTAAAGGCCCTAGATGGTTCCTACACTTGACTTCTTCCCCAAGACATGCTTTGATGGCTTGGATTGAATCTAGGGTTAATCCTATGGCCTAAAACACTTGCCTAATCTATAAATAAGACCCTAACCTACCCTAATTCATTCATAATTAAACCTAGTGACTAAACTATGGCAAAATGCTAGCTCTCATGGCCTCCACTAATTTTATGAAGAGGGTTGCATACTAATCACTCTCTAATCAACTTCTAATCCCTTCTTAGCATCTTAATCTTCTTCATTTGGTGTTCAAAGTTGCTAGTTGTGAGTTTCTATCACTTTGATGATCTTTTGGTAAACTAATTAGATGAGATGTGATGAGATTTATGGTTTTGTATGTGGGTTAATGAGCTTTGAATCATATGATATGATGTTAGCATTAATCTTATGTTTATGCATGTTGAGTATGTAAGCTTATGCAAGTTTAATATGATGTATGTTATGTTTGCATGATGCTAAATATGCAAGTTGTGGGCTATGTAATCATATGCATGTTATGCAAGTTCATGGTAATATGCTATGCAAGTTACATGTTTGTTAATATGCAAGTTACATGTTTGTTAATATGCAAGTTACATGTATGTAAATATGCAAGTTACATGTTTGTTAATATGCAAGTTACATGTTTGTTAATATGCAAGTTACATGTATGTAAATATGCAAGTTACATGTTTGTTAATATGCAAGTTACATGTTTGTTAATATGCAAGTTACATGTATGTAAATATGCAAGTTACATGTTTCTTTATATGCAAGTTACATGTTTGTTAATATGCGAGTTACATGTATGTAAATATGCAAGTTACATGTTTATTAATATGCAAGTTCATGATGACACATTATGCAAGTCTATAAGCTAATATGCAAGTTTGTTATGCAAAATGAATATGTAAGTTATGTGACATATTATATGCAAGTTATGTGACATGTTATGCAAGTTCATATGCAAGTTATGTGTTTGTTAATATGCAAGATGGCACCTTTGAAACATGTTCATTCATATGCAAGTTGACACCTTTTATATGTGTTATATCATGAACGAAATTACGTGGGAACGATGGGGTAATTAAATGCATAAGTTAATAAGATTGTGTGAAATTAATATAATTATGCATAACACAAAATAAATAAACATAGTATGGGAATTTGCCTATTTGGTTAGGTGTACCCATACTATGTGTTGGGAATTTACCTATTGAGTTAGGTCTACCCCATGGGAATTTACCTATTAAGTTAGGTCTACCCATGTTAAGAAAACTTGATTAATTAGGGATAATTAATATAAAATTATGAGGGTGATTAATTAGGTGTAATTAATTGACTAAGACACGAGGTTGGACTCAGTTGTAGCGTAAAACTGCCCGGACCCAACCGGCTTAACCAGTTGCTACAAATGTTAGCCCAATGTGAGAGGTCTTAGGCACAAACTAAATACGTAATTAATGTAAAGACACGAGGTTAGACTCTGTTATGACATAAGGCTGCCCGGACCCAACCGGCTTAACCAGCGGTCATAAAAGACAGTCTAATGTGAGAGGTCTTTACAAAGGTTACGTTCTTAATTAATTAATTAAGAAACACTTAACCATATTAGCATGTAGAGGGACATGAGGGGTTAAGTGGGTGCCTCGGGTGGCATGAGAAAATCTAGTGGTTGCCTTGGGTGGCAATAGAAAATACGATTAGAATACTTAACCAAAATGGAACATGTAATTAAAACATGATTAAAGGGTTAAGTGGGATATACTAGAAAAAGGGACAAGCTTAGGTGGGTAGCTTGTGGAGGCCCATTTCAACCAGTAACCCATACGTATCTTTGTGGGCTCGACCCATGTCGAGGACGGGACACGCATACTGGGCTTGACTGTAAGAGGCAAACGGGTTAGCGGTGGCAACGCAAGTCCAACGGGCTTCATATGCGTGAGTGGGCCCGGGCTGGTAGGTAAGCCGTTGTTGCATCGAGTAGATATAAGCCGTGCACCTTTAGTTCCATCAGGTTGCCACATTGGGGAATGATATATCCCACGGTGGGGCCAGCACGGGTATCTACGTTAGGGAGCCGATCGAATGGGAAGTAGTGTGTACACCTAGTGGATTGTAGGGCCCCGTGGCGCCTACTTGGTCACCTAGGGGTACGCAGGTACTAATTAGTAAATTTTATAAGTCCTTGGGTGGGATCAACCTTTAAGTTAGGAACGACTGGTGTGGTGCAGTTTAGTAATTTACCTTAGGGAGGGTAGATGCGTCTTTATCCTTTATCTTCGTTTAGTTGACTGCTTAGGGTAGCCATTCATCCCTATATGTTACCGTATATCAGTTTATGTCTTCTCTGGTTACTTTAACGATTGTATTGTTAAAGTTATAGGACTCGCTCAGACTTATGTCTGACCCTGTTGTTTTTATCTTTTTCCCAACCCTCAGGTCCTACGGTGGATCCTAGCAGTAGTGGAGCTTGATCGGATTGCTGTTCCAGTCTTTAGGAGCTTGGATAGATGTAAAGCTCCAGTTATCCAGTTATCTTTTCTTTTGTTTGGCTATTGTATGAGAGTGGGATTATGTACTTCTTTATTTTGATGGATATTGTACTTGACCTTTATTGTGGTTTTATGATGTAACCAGACATGTTTTACTTCCGCTGTTATGAGATGATGTTTTAAAATTTCAAGTACTATTTATATCTGTCTTGTTGTGATTTTTCTGTTCTATATTCACTAAAATACTCCACCGATGCTATGGCATTCCCTTAGTGAGTGATCATAGCGGGAGTGGGGTGTTACACATCACCTAGTAGAAACCTTAGAAATGCAGCAGTAGGAAGGGTTTTGCCGAAGCTGGGTATATCTGTGTGTGATTTATTTTCTGCATTTTTTTTTCTGCTATATTCTGTGATCTGTTTATTATTATATATCTCGTTAAATTTTAATTTAGTTAAAAACTGTGATAAACCCTATTCACCCCCCCTCTAGGGTTAATCTAGATCCAACAAGTGGTATCAGAGCAGGTTATTTGATTAACTCTAGAATCATGTTTTCCCCTTGCTGTCAGTCTTCTAAGAGTCAGTCCAGTGATATTCCATTTATTTTCAATGGAACAGATTTTCAAATTTGGAAATCAAATTTTGAATCATATTTAAAATCTGTTAATTCTGAATATTGGAATATTATTGAAAATATGGGAGACTTGTTAGACAAGAGGAATAAGGTGTTAAATGCTCGCGTCATGCATATTATTTATTCCTGTCTTGATAATGGTCAATTAAAATTTATCTCTCATTGTTTAACTACGCAGGATATTTGGAAAACTCTCAGTACGTTGTATGGAAATTCTGACGACTGCTCAAAACCCCAGAACGACAACTCAACTTCAGATCTGTGCTTAACAAGCCATGCAGACGAAACTTCAGATGGAATAGATGATGGAGAATCAACAAATGCTGAAACAGAAAATTTCTCATATGAAGATATGGTTTACATGTGTCTTGATTTAACAAAATCTGTTGATAAACTCCAACTGAAAAATAAGTCTCTGAAATCTACGAATTCTGAGTTGATCAGCAAAATTGATTATTTGGAATCACAACTTGAACATTTTAAAAATTCTTCAAATTCAGATTGCAAAAATTGTTTGAAATTGAAAACCAATCTTGTTCATCTCAATAAAAATATCCAAAAGTTTGAAAAGGAAATTCTGATCTTAAAAGAGAACAAGATTGAGTTATCAAGTTTGAATAACTTTTTACAAGAGGAATTTGAAATTTTTAAGACTGATATATATTCCAAATTTGAAATTGCTGAAAATGAAAATTTGGTGAAAAGTGGTTTGATTTTGAAAGAACTTGAAAATGAGATTGAAAAATCCAAGAAGTTTGAGTCGGAAAAGCAAAAACAATTTGAACTTGAAATTTCCAAATCCCAAGCCAAAATTAGATCGTTAGAAAATGAGAATTTAGTTTTGAAACAGACCAATGCTGAACAAATGATCGCTATAAATAATTGCTCAAATTTATTAAAAGAAAATAGCGATCTGAAATCCAAAATTCAACGATTAGAATCAACATTGGATAAATTTTCTAATGGGGAAAAATAATTGAATATGCTGTTACAAAACCAAGTTTATAGTGGAAATAAATCTGGTCTTGGATTCGGGAAAAATGATGGTTGTAGAAATCAAAATTCTTGTGAGTTTAAAAATCCCTCAAATCACTTTAGAAATGTTTGTTTTGAAAATTTTAACTCTGAAAACTTCAAAGGATTTGTAAATCACAATCGAGATGAGGATTTGTTTTATAACAAACCATTTAAACATTCTTGGATCTCAAATGAAAATAAAACAGGTTTTGTTAAATTCAAATCGATTTGGGTTCCTAAGGGTACGAAAGTTAATTCTATTGGTTTGTTATATAAACAGATTTGGGTACCAAAAGGTGTGAACAGAACTGTGAGTGGTTTTACTACTTTCGTTAGACCACTCAATTCTCTTAACAGTTAGGTACCAAAGGAGGCTGAGGAACTGCATAGCTAAAGAAAAACTGGATTCAAAACTGCTACATATCACAGAATCATTCACAGTTCCTTAGCCACATCTGATGAGTTAGAGATTCCGCTTTACATTGGATTCTGGTATGATCTCTAAATTCGCCTTTGTATATTTTTTTTATTTTCTGTGTTTATTCCTTCCTCTTTCCCCTTCTGTTTTTTTTTGTTTTTGATTTGACACTGCCATATTCTTTTTTGTCTGTACTTCTTTAACTTCCAGTTGCAGAATTAATGATTTTCTGGAAATCTGCCTTACTTGTATAAAATCATCATGTGTTAATTATTTCCATATCCTGAATTTGAACTTGTATATATCTGCAATTGTTTTGAAGTTTATTTTCTGATTTTTGAATTCATAACAGTGTTGATGCATTCATATCTTGAACACTGTTAACTAGAATTCTAATTTTTTGAAGATCTGAATAATTAATGAAATTTCACACACTTATACTGTTTTGAGTCGCTTCCAATTCATTTTGGAAACGCTTAAAGTATTATACTCATTACAGCATTGTTACTTCTCAGTTGTGATAATCTCATTAATTTTTAGATTGGCTTGATTATTTCTGACTTGAAAAATATTTGGGTTGAATCAGTGATACATCTAGAATTTCATCCTTATTCATGATTATTATGGTTGAAATTAGTTTAGTTTGAAATCATCAGAAATTCCTGATATTTTGAATCTCACACACCACTTAAATTTGAAATTATTAACCTTGTGTGACTGATTCATTATATCTCAAAATTTGACATTGATTCAAATGATTTCAAATAAATTATTTTTATTCTTTGGATCATGAATATCTCACAAAATTGATGTAGATGATCTGAAATTTCTAGAGGACATGTCAGAAAATTCTTGTGAAAATTCTTTGAAAATTCGGTCTTGAATTTCTCTGTTATTTCATGGTTATATGATTTAAGTATTTGTTTGTTTAAAATCATTTGAAATTATTGATTTATTAAATCTCACACATATCTCAATTCAAAAATTTATAAATTGGTGTGATTGATTTATTAAATCCTGATATTTTCATATTTCTTCAATTGATTTAAAATAAACGGTATTTTTAATATTGGATCGTGAATCATATTCTGTGGCCATCAGAAATGTCTTGACAAGTGAGCTTTGAAACTAATTTTGTGCTGCTCTGATTATAAGAAATTGATTTGTATATATTTTTTGAGGACTGCTTGATTTGGTATCAAAGGTTTATCGTGCTCTGATAAATGAAACTTGTGTGCTTGAGTTGCTTGCTTTGAAATTAAGTCTTTCAGTTGACTTAGATACCCTTGTTTAGCCACCAGTGTCATTTTAAAAATCCTCATTAGTAGAGACTACAAGTGGTATCAGATTAGGAAGTGCTGAATTTTTTTTTATTCTCATCATGTATATATTTTTCTTTTCCCTCTTGTGCTTTGTATAGCTCTTCATATTCCTCTTGTAATTGATTTTCAATTTTAAAACTATTTTTTTTATTCATTCACAAATTGAAATCAATATCCATATTGTTTTGTATTTATAATTCATCAAAATATATCAGAATTTGAAATTGTGATGAATTATGACTACAATATATTTCACAACAAGAGGAGATTTTATTTAGATTTTCATGACGGTTGAATATTCATTATAATATCTTTCAACTGGGAATTATTTCACGACCATCCTCATTATCTATCATCATTCTGCCATCCGTGATAAAAATTTTTTGTGGAGAGTTTATTTTTTTTTAATCATATTGAATAGACAGTGAAAATAATTGTGATGGAATTGTGGTTATGTTATTTTTTCAGAATTAGTGTTAATTGAAAATTTTCAATAATCCCGGTACAGTTGATCATATTCCATAATATAATTAATTTAGAAATTTATTTCACAGTCCATTTCTGTACCTATCACATTTCTGTCATTCATATTGGTTGTATATACCAAGGAGTTTTTTTTAATTTAAAGCTGAAAATGTTAAAATATATGATTAATACATAAGTGTGTCTCTAACCTCATTTAAAAATCCAAGCTCTGGTCATGCATGGTTAAGATACAACTTATAATTTAAGCTGCGACTGACCTCATTTAAAAATCCAAGCTCTGGTTATGCGTGGTCATGGTGCTCTTAAATCAAAAGAAAAAGAAAAGAAAATAATTTGCAAATAAATAAATTTTTATATGAAATTCTCCTTGATAACCAGTCTATCAATCCACTTTCTAATCTGTGAAATGTGTTGAAATTTTATGACGTATTATGATTTGTTGATTAATAGGTATTGGGATTTGAGATTATTCGATTTTGTCACTTGAATTGAATTAATAGTTATAGTCCCAAATCCATCACTGTTTTTTTTTGGCTCAATTTTATAAAATTCTTTTGGAAGTAATTGGAAAATATTCATATTTTTAAGCTCTCCCCATTTTATATAAAATTCATCGTATATTCGTCATTCTCTACAATGTGAAATATGCCACCAGTTGTTAGAATATTATGATTTTTGTTTGACTGATTGAAATTTATGATGACCGTTCTTCCTCTTAAGATGAAATTATATTTTTAGTCAATTTTCATTTGTACTTTAAAATCTGTATCCTTTTGATGATAACAAAAGGGGGAGAATGGATTAGATTTTGATTTATGAGTGAATATTTTATAAATATCTTTAATTTGTTGAATGGATTAGATTTTGATTTATGAGTGAATATTTTATAAATATCTTTAATTTTGAAAATTTATTCATACATTTCACTCATGCACAGTTATAGGGGGGTTTCTGTTGTAGGGGGAGCATTTAAATAGGGGGAGTTCAAATATTCACGAACAAACACATTTATTATATTCAAAATCTTTTATTTGTTTGTCATCATCAAAAGGGGGAGATTGTTGTATATAACGGTGTTGTATACACAATTTTATGATTTTTGTTTGATGATAACAACCAAATATATATTTATATAAATGTGTTTGTTATTGTACTGTTCATTACAACACAGACTGTAATATAATATTTATATTTAAATAGAATACGACTGTATACACATTCATATATTTATACAGTATTTTATTTAAATTGAATATTCTATTTCAATTTTCAAACAATACAATCTTTTATAACTCCACTATTTGAATACATCACTGATATACATTCACTGTCTATTGTACTAGTATATAAACAGAATATAAGAGACAAGTTTTGTTTGACATCAATAAAATGATATTTTATTTCAGACAAATTTGTTTATTACAAATAAACAGTACAATCTCTTTCATATACACAACTCCTTTACTACTGACTCACTACAACATTCACACTCGATATACATTTTCATTCATATACTCATATACACATATACATAGTCTTCTGCCAGTCCAGTCCAGTCTTCACTGCTCGGTCAATCCAGTCCAGTTATCCAGTCAGTCCAGTCTTCATACCTGTCATTCACAGAAACAAACACACAGTACACTGCAGTAGAAACAATACTAAATATATGCGAATATAAATTTCATTTTTAAAAATTTTATTTGCCTCAGATTTCTGGTGTGTTTCTCATCATTTTTTCATGACCTGATCTGATTTATAAAAACCATCAATCTGTGTCTAGACAGCTTGTGATATTCACAGTGATACACTGTAAATACCACAAGGTAGACAATATGTATATACAATGCAGGGACAGGGAAAACTCTTCTGAATGGCTGCATATACACACGTGTATATATATATATATATATATATATATATATATATATATATATATATATATATATATATACGTGTGCACTGCCTCGCCAATCAGCGCGCAACTGAGGAGTAGCCATAATGGACCGTCTCGACTCAGTGAAACAAGAATAAATAAATGGTTGAACTACAAAGCCAAGTCAGAAATGTCAAGGTGAAGAATTCAGCAAGTTCAAAACAACAAGATCAAGCATAATTGTGCGGACTGGATGAAGCATGCATGAACAAACTACATTGAACAAACAGGTAGCCGCAAAGGAATACATGAAACATCATATTCATTTCAGCAGAGTAGTGCAAGTTATTGTGCACAAGGAAATGTGTACATAGTGAATCATTGATGAGCATGGATAAATATACAGCATTTTTTTATGGCATTTTTTTAAATACTTTGTTTAAAACTGGAATGCAAATGTTCAAGCTCAGCATACAAGAAATCAATATTTAGAAAGTTGGGAAAATGGACAAAACTTTTTTTTGTTCATCAAATTCAAAGCAGGAAGAGAACAACTCGAGCATGGCGCAGAACACAGCAAAGTAATGAAGCAAATCAAAAAGCATTTCAGCATGGTGGTGTCAAATACACTTGTTTCTAAAACAAGATGATCAAGAGCAAGTACAAAAACAATGCAACTCAGCTGCAAGTACAAACAGAAATGCATATATATGATGTAATATCAAGAATAGCAACACAAGCAAAGTTCAAAAGACTGCTTTAAAGTGGTGTAGCATGTATATACAACAATTGTGTACGAGTGGTCAGATCAGAGCATCTATACAGTGAACAAAGTGGTTCAAGTTCAAACTCAACTTCAGTGAAGCACATTGATGACATGTACAGCTAATGGCGCAACAAGATGATGCATGTGCACAAACATTTTCAGGTGAGCACATGTATACATCAACAACAAGGAAAAACAACTCAAATCCAGTTCATCAAGATATGGTCAAACCTACAAGTACGTGTGTGTGTGTGTGTGCTTATGGAATTTCATCTGTCAAGCAATTCCAATATATATATATATATATATATATATATATATAACATTGATTGGCAAGAAGAAAAATCGGTCTTAAGTCAGCGTGCAGGAATTCATGGATAGCAGAAAACTTGATGAATGGTTCATATATGGCATGGGACCAGTTAAATTGAAGCATTAATTTTGCTCATATATGGGAAGTGCTATTCAAATCATTTCGACATATTTCCAGCCGAGCAAAAATGGAAATAGAAATCAATGGAGCAATCACACAATGAACACAAGGGCAAATTCATTTCCAGAAACATTTCATCAACTCAAATTAGGCAACAGATCAGAGAATCATGTGTGGCAAGTTGTTTTTATTTGGCTGAAAATCAATCAAGAATCACGCAAGAAAATATTTTATTTTTAGAAAATTTTTTTGAGAATTAAATTCGGCCAAGTGCATTAACCAGCTTTGGAATGTTTTTCAAAGATAAATCAAGCATGGATTCTTTCAAAAGGGCAATAACACGTCTAGATTCAAAGCCCAAAATCACGCAAAAGAAAACCGCAAATCAGACGAGCCATTCAGTGAAATCAGAGCTCAATTAAAGGATTTCTAAATCCTATAAACACAACCATTCATCACTGGCAATCAATCATCGAATCCACAAGCAATAAAAAGCATACACGAAAAATAAGGTTCAGAGAAACTCACCATTTTTTTTCAGGGGATTAAATCAACTTCCAAATCGATCGAGCAAGGAACTAGAAGCTTCAAAGAAACCGTGGACACCGCCTCATCTCAATTCAGCAATCAGAATCAATTTAGGGATTTATTGGAGAAACCCTAGTCAAATTTCCAGCCGCCATTTTTACTCTCAGAGGAACAATTTCCAATCAACAACGAAGAGGAAGACATCAGGCTCGAGCTTCAGAGATTACCCAATTCCATCAAACAATGGAACGATTTGGGGATTCCAGAGAAACCCTAGTTTCTCAGTTTTGAAGCCGCCATTTTTTTTCCAGAGAAAAGAATAAAGAGATCGGGCAAAGAGAGTTTCAGAAAGGGCCGGCCTACTTATTTGGCTAAGCCTAATAAAAAGCCTTTTAAAAGGAGATAAGATAACTCCTTTAATTAATCTCCCTAGGTTTTTTTTTTTGCTTATTTAATTCTGTTTTTGTTTTTAATTTTTCTTCAAAAAAAACAATTCTGAACAGTTTTTCTAGAATTCTGTAAAATTCTAGAGTTCCAGTCAGGGTGTTGATTGGCAGTCCACTAGAGTCTGTAAAATCTGGGTTACGAGTTACAGGGTTTGTAATTCGGGAAATCTGATCGAGTGAATATCAATCAGTCTAGTGTTTTGAGCGTAGGGTTAGAATAGGAGCGAGAGTTGCAAGTGTACATGGTCTTGTATGCGGGGTCTGTTCTATCACCTAGTAGAAACCTTAGAAATGCAGCAGTAGGCAGGGTTTTGCCGAAGCTGGGTATATCTGTGTGTGATTTATTTTCTGCATTTTTTTCTGCTATATTCTGTGATCTGTTTATTATTATATATCTCGTTAAATTTTAATTTAGTTAAAAACTGTGATAAACCCTATTCACCCCCCTCTAGGGTCAATCTAGATCCAACAGTTTTCTACTCAAAACAAGTACAAGGCACTTACCACTGCTATGAGGACATGGACCGATGCACAAAAAACCGTAGCTTCGATAATACAAAAGCCATGAATGTTTTGTTTTGCTCTTTAGATCAGAATGAATTTTCACGAGTCATGTTATGTAACACTGCATAAGATATTGGCGTACCTTACAAGTAACACACGATGGTACAAACAGAGTCAAGCAAACTAAGATTTCGATTTTACAGAATAAATTTTCATCATTTAAAATGAAACAAAATGAATCTATTGTTGAAATGTATAAATTCCAAACTATTCAACGTGATCAAATGACACTAAGAGTTAAATTTACTATTTTTGATTTAGTATCTCGAATACTCAATTCTTCAACATCCGAGTGAGAAAGAAAAGTATTAATTTAGAAGAGGCTATTGATCTTTCAATGCTCAAAGTTGAAGAATTGATAGGAAACTTAATGTCCTACGTAGCTGATTTGTAGGCTAGAAAAGAACAAAACACAAAGAAGAAGAGGAAGATGAAAATTCATGGTCCTCAGAAGACACTCCTCAATATAGACATTATTCAATGTTTCATGGACTCCTAATCCAAGAGGTATTGAGTATCTCGATCAATCACAATGGCACAACACTAATTATGATGATAAATCCTCTAGCCTTTGGGAATATTTCACGAATCCATAGGTTGTTGTTGTTTAAACCTATGCTATAGTTCGTAACATCATATTTTAACTTTAAGACTCTAATCCTCATCTTTATTATGACTTATTGGTGTACTTTTTGCCTTCTAATATTGTGGACATAATAACTATGCGACTTCTGTTATTCGTGTGTAACTTTACATGGTTTATGTTATTTGATCATATTCATATATGCTTGTTGATAATGACAAATGGGGAGATAAATATACTAAGTACGAAAAATCACCAACTCAGGGGGAGCATTAACAAATTACTGATATTGATTGTATAGTTGTCATCATCAAAAAAGGGAGAATTATAGAATCTCTATTGTATGCTTTTAATGACGACAACTATACAATCAATATATACAATATAGCTCATATATATGTGTATGTTATCTATAATATACAGACACATAATCAAAGAATTGGACAAGAAAAAGCAGCTTCACAATTCTAGTTATTGTCTAGTATAAATATTGTACAATATCCTTGAAGATTTTTTCACATACATACTAACTGTTTACATGAGAAAGAAATCCAGAAACAACATTGTGCATGTGTATGACGTCTGACGTTTAGTTCAAACGTCTGTCACTGTACTTTGGAAATTTCCAGAGTACCAGCACATACATCTGAACTTATGTCAGACATTTGAGCTGAGACTTGGAAAATTTCCAAAGTATCAGCACAAATTTCCGACATATGCGACAAATGTTTGACATAAGCGATAGACGTCTATGCTGAGTAACGGACTAAAAATTCTAAGAAGGTTTCTTCTCAAAATGAAAAGTTGCATCTATTTTTAATCTATACTTCTTCCTCCTTTAAGAGATGCAACCTTTAGAATGAAAAGTTTTAGTTTGAAGTCGTTTCTCTTCAACAAAATTCTTTGATTCCTATAAATATATGTGAGAAAAAGAGATTTGATTAACTTATCTTTTTGAATCTTTCTTTTTTATATACTCTATTCTCTGCGTATTCTTTGATCTTTGAAAAGCATTCAAAAAAAATTACTTATCTCTTCTATACATCAAGTACTTCATATCACATAATACTTCAAGGAGATTATAGGGGAGATTGCACTCTTCAGTTAAAATTAGTGCTATGATCAAGAAAACCTCTTTATTGTAAGTCTATTCCTCTGGGCGAAGAGAGTGTCATTCTGATAGTTAGAAAGCCGAAGGAGAGCTTCAGGACTGGACATTGGATGGGAGGTACGAACCAGTATAAAAATTCTAGTGTGCTTATTCTATATTAACTTATACTATACAAATATAGTTATATCTTATTTAGTAGCATATATACTTGCATATACACTACACGATCCACCCTGTAGACTTTTAATATGAACAAGATGCTACCATAAAAATATCCAATTTTAACTTTCTATGCAGTAGTTGGAGAAAAGAATTCACATCTTTAGTTGGTTAGTTATATCATTCTGACTTTAATAATATATCATTTTGCACTTCCTTTATGATAGACATTAGATGGTTTCTTTGTTTCAAAACAATAAGCATATTTGTTAAAACAATAAGCTCACTTTTGCGAACATAGCTACTAGGTTCCTAATAGTTATTTAAATAGAAATGTTCAAGTAAAGACAAATGGACTTTATCTTGGTGGATTTTCCAAAGTGGCTCTCATTCTTGAAAATTAAAGTGAAACTTCCAACGCAAAGATTGTAGCCTGCATTGTGAAATTCTTTGGAAAATTATCAACAGAATTTTAAGGATGTGCTACTAACTTTATGAAACAAAGAACATATTAACCAATAACATTGACATTTGAAGACAACATTTTGGCTTTTCATGTTATGAAAAAAGATAGATTGAAAGAAAAATAATAGATGGAGGACGAAGCGAGGTAAGACCGCACACCATACGCATATTAGTTAGTACTATACTAAAATTGTCAAAAAAAAAGGCAAAGCCGACCGGTTTTTTAAGTGATCCGTAGCACTTTTATTATATCAAAATAATAAGAACATACAATACAGGTGATATACAGAGTGTGCACCAACTAGTTGACGTCCACAAACAGAGTATAACTGAGAATAACCTACATACATCCAACAAGTTACATGACTGAATCACATCCTACATACAAAATTACTACATTGAAAACAAGAATACATGATTAAATACCCAGTACATTAACATGAGTCCAAAAATGACTCAGTCCAACCCAACATGTCTAGTCTCCCGTAAACTGGAGCCCTTGATGCCTGCTACGAGTAATTGACGCATGAGGGTCCCTGGATACTGGTGATTTCGGCAGTTTAGGTGTGATGTTAGGTTGTAACGAACAGGGATTTTCGACACCGAAAATCGACACAAAAATCCCATATCGAACCTCTAAGCATCGAAAACACCAGAACGTTATTAGAAAGAAATTACAGGGTGAGAAAAGAAAGAAAGAAATATTAGAATAGAAGAAGAAGAGGAAGAAGAAGAAGAATAACACAACACCATCAGAGTCTCACATCGCAGCGGTAAAAAATATAATATAGAAATAAACTTTATTGAGAGCTTGAAAGAATACTTACAACATCAGAGTACATCAATACAGCTGGACAGTTATAATAACCTATCCTTATATATATATAACATAATGGAATGATAACGGTAAAACATCATACGTTGAACTCCTTCAGCTCGTCTTTAGACTTCACAACATCAGGTAACCTAATCCTGTACAACCCGGTCTAACCCGAGCATTACAAACACCGGATCAATCTGGTGAACCAGAATGAGAAAAACTCGCTAAGTTTTAAGGGGAATCATCTAACTTGATTTTAAAGTTAAACATCTTTTCTAAAGAAAAGGATAATCGTAAGACCAAATCCACACATAAATACGGACGGTTTTTACCTTACGATAACCCAAAACAATTTGGAAAACAATAATATTATGATATTATAATAGTATCTAAATACAGATAAATAAATCTAGCGGAACGCTTGCATCTCACGCTCCAAATATATAGTATACAAACAAAACTGCGGGCGCTTATTGGAGATTGGATTCCGACTATGACAAAGTATGGAACCACCTACCAATAGTGTATCTGTAGAGGACTGGGTTCAACAAGAACGTCTTGCAACCCAGCCCACACATGACCGACCACTCATTTCTCTTAAGTGTATCGAATGTATATCACCAACGGTTGGGAGCTACCACCGTTCCCGAAAAGGGATAGCATTGATAGATTAAATAAGAAAACTCGAATTTCTCTAGATAGGTGATTATAAACCTAATGGGTGCGACCCACATAGCCATGCTGCCTGCCCGATTTTTGTCATTTCCCGGTTGCGAGGCTTGAGTTTATAATCATCTCTTTGAACATCTGGCCACCATTCACTTTGGATGTCACATCGTCAGATCCATCAGAAATCACTAATTGATTTCCACAAAAATATTCAGGTTGTTGAGCTAAGAGAAGTGCCCTTCTCCTCCACTAAATATGGTACGTTTGAAGAAGTCAACGTACGTAACCTCTTTGGAAATACTCTGTCAGACATCCATCCATACAAGTTGTCCTGGGACAGGACAAACCATAGGCACTCTCCTACTACATCCTAGGAATCACCCTCTAGACCAGTAGCAAGTAGTCCTTGCAATCCGTAGATTTCAATCACGACAGAATCATTGTTAAATATATATATATATATCTCTAGGGATTAGCTACACGGTCTTCAATAGCTCCATCTTGATGAGCACCAGATATCTACTTCATTTACGTATTCGTTGGTCAAAATGGTTTAAAAATATAAATTCGATCCCGGTCTTTCCATACCAACAAAGCATTGGGTATGATTTTGATAGCCAGTTATTTAACTATCAAAATAAACAATCATAAAAGTAAATAAATCCATTGGTTTAGTATGTAGCGTCACTTGGCCATTAAAATTAGTATCTCAGTTGTCATACTAAAATAATGTATCAGTTTTAATATTTTAGTATTATCAAATCATCTTATTTATATTTTTAGAAAAATAAATCAAAATCATATCAAATTTCCAGTTAATTGTCATTTCAAACCATCACTTATTTTTCTATAATTGGAAAACCTATTCAACTATCCTTCGTAAAACAACCATTACGATATCCCTTTGGCTTCATTACTTGAACACCATACTTATCCTTTTAGAATAAAACCATTTTAAATCTCCTCTCCTTATTTTGAAAATATCGTTATATTTTCACCAATCTCCTTTTAATCTTTTTCCATGGAAATATCCTTCCATATCCTTAAGCCCATTTTATTTCCATTGTAATTTAGAATCCCAATATATATATTCCCTAGTTCTTAAATAACGTTACATTATTATTCCACAAAATAAATTACTCTTTACATCTCCAACATTTACAACTAATATCATCCTTCGATATTCTTGAAGTCATTCAAGTTGGGGTATTTTAATTACCTCTCAGACCTTGATCAACAATGTTCTTATCTTAAGATAAATATCAGTTGTAATACCCAAAAACTGATATTTATTCCAAATATCAAATCAAAATCCTATTTTAGTTGTCCCTTGGTGAAACATCACCACTTATTTAATATAACAAATCTAGGTCGTATCTATATAAATTAACTCGCCTCACTGCTTTATTTCAAATTTGAATTTCCATTTCGATTTCCATTTTAAACTTCCATTAGTTCCTAACCGTAAATCAGTATGAAAATAAGCCCCTAAATATCAACCCCGAAGGCCGAAACCAACATCAGATCAATAGTCAGAAAATCATTTGTCTCAACTAATCTCCAGATAGGTTCTATATTCTTAATTGCATATCCTGGATTTTTATTACATTTATAAATCATCGCTAATAACTCGTTCCATTCATACATTCAATAAATTTTGGGTTTTATAACTCCATCCCACTTGGATTTTATAAAATAAACCTCAATAAGGATTTAATTTAAATTTCGAATTGAACTTAACTAATATTACTATTTATATAAATTTGCTTGAAAAGATCACTTTACTATAAACAATAGTTTAAAACTTCATAACCCTTTATTTATACATTTTAAATCCCATGATACCACTTTGATCACCATTTAACAAATATCAACATTTAAAAATGGTTTAATTATCCATTAACTACTTTCATTAAATTAATAACTAATTATGTAATTCAATTTTGAGTAACAAAGTTGACTTAGTCAACTCTACACATGATTAACTCAATAATCGAATCTCAGTTCATCTTTCCATTTAAATTTAGTTTCAAATTAATTTAAATGATCCCATTTGATTATTATTAAATAAATAGTAATCAAATAAATATAATCTCGGCTTCTTAAAAAAAATTACCCTCGATCCTTAAACATCACATTAATATCTGCTCACTCACTAATTAGTCTTGTAAATGTAAGCATCAGTTTTATAAGATCATTTAATAATTTATATGAGGCACGTGCTTCGCACACAGATAGATTTTGGTACCAAAAATGGTAATTGGTAATTAAAGTAATTAATGTATATAAGGTTGGTTTATTTCCTTTTTATAAACCCAATTAAAATAATATATTTAAAATCGATATTCAGTTATAAATAAATTTCATAACTTTGTTTTTATCGATTCACTAGACAGTAAATCAATCTCTGTAAAATAGTTTGTATTTTTGGCCATTTGCTATTTATTCTTCAACCAATATCTCACATTGGTTTGTAACCTAACAAATGTTGAATTTGGTTTTAACAATCAATAACAAATTCAATAATCCAATCATATGGGTTCAACAATTCATATAATGATCATATGCAGATACATAATCAATTCAACTGATAACCGTCAACCAATAATAATAATTTAAGCATCCTAATTTAGTTTAAATATGTTTATATCATTATAAACGTAACCAACAAAATAAGTTACCGTTATTGATATTAATCATTAAAAATAACGATGTCATTTCATTCAAATTAAACAACATTCAAATAATCAACAAATCAACCAATGATTAGCAAACATAGCAAACAAACATTTGAGCCGACTTATAAAAATTATAAGTGGGAGCACTGAGTGAGTTTAACTCACCTTGGATGTCCATTTGTCGTCAAACCGGTTTGTTTTAATTAAATTAAACATGCGTTTAATTTAATTAAAAATTCCGACTGCATCCAGTTTCGTCCAATACAACTTCAAAATGTGATACCCGTCGATACGGTTCCAATGCTCCTTGTCTGGTCCAATTCTGTACACGTATGAGCATGATCTATAAATTATACAATCATGTTTCAATGTAAATAAATTAAATTTTATATAAGTATTTGTTTTACACAAATCAAACATTAATTATGTATTAAAATCATCAGGCACGTGAATATTCTTCTTCCTATTTATATCATAAACTATCAGACACCTTAAAATAATAATTAGCATATAAACCTTTCTTCAACTTCAAACCTTGTGTATATAACTTTGATACATTATAACATATACTCGGGCGACGTTATTCAAGGGTGACATATTTAATACTGAATAAGGCATGTGTGAAATAAAATGAAATTGGCCATGTTAAATACCGTTAAGGTTCGTTACGGTTAATACCTTATAATCAAGCGAAATGTATGTATCCGAGGATGACTACTTACGTTGGTTGTAAAATCGGATTAGGCATCCATAATTACTTTACAAATATATGGTACATTAGTAACTAGGTTAGGTAAAACTGATTACTTGATTATTAGAAAACCATTTGCATTAATTAAAATAATTAGGCACCTTAAACCTTTCTTCCTCCTGCCAGTTTAATGTTTTCACGCAAAGCCTCCCCTACCTAGGGCTGCACAAAGTATGGGTTGGGTCGGGTTAGACCAAATACTTTATCCGACCCGCATAGGTATGGGTTTAAGGTAGCTCAACCCGTACCCGACCCTATATGAGGTTGGATATGGGTTGGGTTGAAGTATGGGTTGGGTCGGGTTAAGTAAGGTTGGGTTGGGTCACTTGAATACAATAAAAAAATGAGAATATGAGGGATTTTTTCTAAAAATTATATCAAAATATTCAGCATAATATATCAGATTTTAGCTACCATAATGCATTTAAAATAACCGATTCATTACAAGACATATAATTAAAATTTCATTGTAAAACACATCATATGAAATTAATTTACTACATAGTTGAGCAAGTGTTTCATTTTAAAATACATTAAAATGCTCTTTAAAATATATTTATCAAATTCTATCTAGTTTGGATTGACATGAAATATTTTTGTGTACATTTGTTATAGAATACATAAACATTATTCTAGGATTATACTATTCTAATTTTAATTGGAGGGATATTAAATTAGTTTTTTTTAAATAGGTTTGGGTTGGGTTAAAATGAGGTTGGGTTGAACAAAATGTCAAACCCGACCCGCATATAGTATGGGTTACAAATTGTAACCCATATCCGACCCGAACTAGGATGGGTTGGGTCGGGTTTATGTAGGTTGGGTCGGGTTGGTGGGTTGGGTCGGGTTGGATATGGGTTGTGTGCAGCCCTGGCCCTACCCATTTGCTTCTTCTTCTAAAAAATGGAACTCCTGGAGCCTCGTTGTTTCCTCCGTGCATGTGAACCATTGATACCACACACCACTTCACTAATCTACAAAATAATAACACTGAACAACTCATCTCCCATTGCTCGACAAACCGAACCCATTATCTCCCCCTCCGGCGTACCCCATCAAAATCCGACGTCCCCCGCTTCCTTTCAGATCCGACATAAATTGTCATGGATTTTGCCAAAAACCCACCATTGCATGCGCCACTTTCTTCTGATCACTGCTCAGCAATTCAATTCATGAAAAAACCCATCAATCTCCAGAAACGTTCAAACCTAACTTGCTACCTTTACAGTCGAGTGCCGCTATTTGGAAATTCAAGAAGGTGAGGACGTATAGGATGAATTCAGGCGTTTGTTGAAGGTGTTCATGATTTATAATAGTGTGTTAATGCTGCAATAATTTTTCAAAGATTGTATAAGCCATTTTGTTTTGCTGTGAAAGAAAGAAGAAGACTCGCTATTTATAACACGAGAATCTTGGGTGGGACGGTACATGTTTGCTTGGCAGGAAAGGGTTCAGTAGCTTGGACATCACGGGTCTGAAAATTTGGAGGTCACGACATAGCTTTGTAGAATAGCTGTGTCCTCATTTCCTTTCATAGCTGTTGATGAGAAAATTTAGGGAGGAAGGCAGATGCGTGCGTACAGGGTAGGATAGCGGTGTTAATCGAAAACACAAGGCATAGGGTACCTATGTATAGTTCCTTAAGCATGAAGTTTACCCATATTATTATAGTTTATATTTTTTCTCTCATGCGAATACTTGCAAAGCTGCATATGGGCGGATGAAATACAACAAGTTGTGACGTAGAAAATGGAGAGGGATAGGACAGAGAAACTGAAGAAAAGAAAGAGAAGAGAAAGCTGAGACCGGAGAGAAGACAGGTCAGGCGGCTTACAGACTGTAGAAGATGCGATCCATGAGTTGGAAAAATGAATCTGTATTGATGAAATTCTTGAAATGATGTAGACTGAAATAGAGAATGTAATATTATTGTATGGAATTGACTCCACAACTTTGGACTGGATATCGAATATATATATGGTGTATTATTAGTTAATGGGCCTTTAAGTACTCAACCCATTTATATCAAATAAAATAACATTACGAGCAACCCATTTACACATCTAACAATCGACACTTCTATCCTTTGTCAATGGGCATGTAGCTGGTGATTGCGATAGATAAAAATGTAAAAATGAATCTGGATCTTGAAAGTAAATAAGTGTGTGAATTATCTTATCAGTTGAGTTGGGAACAGTTGAATGCTGATGTTAGTTTAAATTTTTATCGCTATCTCACATAGTACGTAAAATATATGCTCCGCCATACGTCAACCCCAAATGCAATGAAAACAGATACACTACTACGTCTTGTTGTTCTGCATCTAATAAAACTAATTTCGTTGAATTCTGACTCCGGGTGTACGATGTTGTTTTTTTAATTTCATTTTGTCCATCAGTTCACTTTTAAATTTTGTCTACCAACAAAACAACCCCGATTGGCTCTAAACTGGAAATCTGATAATAACTGGCTATACGCATCCCATTAAAATTCGTTTCGTCGAAAATGGAGACTTGTTTGAAAAATAATCGTTTCTAATGCATATATAGTATTGATATAATATTAATTTAATTCCAAAATAATTAAATTAAATAAAAATATATATTATCATCGAATATATCCAAATAAAATAATATATCATTTCAAATCTAACCAATATGAAATTTTAACTCAACATCACCATTTTCGAGTTGAACGATATTCGAATTGTATAAAAGCTCATAATTAATTTATTAAATAACGTTTATTAACGATTTCCATAGCGACTATTTTAAAATTTGATTTTGGCATATCTCACAATATAAGCTGAAATCTCGATTTTCTCTTCCATTAGAAAATTATAATCTAATATATCCTAACGTTTCTGGTTTCATAGAATTCCGACTTAAAACAAACTTTGCATATTCAATTAAATTTCAAATTTCAATATTACGAACGACTGCGCTATTTCGAGTTCATTTTATAATAAATATATATAAACGTTTACTTGTTGTTTTATAAACGAAATTCAATATTAAAATCTAATAATATTTAAAACAAATTTAAATATTCGAATTTAAATAGCTGAAAAATCCGAGTCGTTACATCGGTGTCGGTGGCAGTAGGCTGTAGGTGGAATTATATGGTCATTTGGATGGGTAGGTTTCTGCTTCCCTTTATTCTTTGAAGAAGATGCTGAGCTTGTCCCATTTTTTGTCAAGTTTTCCTTAGCATTTGTATTACCCTCTTCTGTTGTCTTTATATAAGTTTTCTTGTTGCTTGAATTTAGAAATCCTGCCTTGAAACTGAAGTCACCAGTGGAAGCTAGTGGCGATGTTTTTGCATTGTCACCAATTTTCATTGTTGATTCAATGTCTCTCACATCATCGAGAATTTGTTGCATGATATTCTCTTCAGTCGTGTATTCCTCTTTTGTACTTTCACTGTTTTCTTTGTAACTTGCTTCAAGTGTTACTTCTCGACTAATTGTTAGTTTGCTACTCTCCGATTCCACTTGCATGTGATTCTCTTTGCTCTTATCTGTAGATCCACTTTCACTTAATACATTTGTGATATTATTTTCATTAGTAGTGTTTTGCTCAACCGATGCTTCATCTCCTTAGTCACTTACGTGGTCATCTACCCTTTCATCTAATACCTCTTCAATATGAACACTTGCACCAACGATTTTTACATGAATGCTATTAACAGTAGTTCGAAAATATTGTTCCCATCCTTCAGTAACATGGTCGGTCATTACAAGCCCATCGTTGGCCATTATGTCACCGTCCTCATAACCGTCCAGTGAAGCATTTTGTTCATTAGAAACGTTGAGGGATTCATATATGTTGCTAGTTCCTACACCTATGGAATTATTCATTGCTTTTCTACTTTGCCCAAAAATAGTTGCTGAACTAAAGTCATTCATAGCTCCTCTTCCTAATCCAAGATTTCTTGCCTATTGAAGCACACAGTTTTGCCCCCTCTCGTTGTTTGTCTCCAAAACTATTTCTTGGTAGGGGTTTGCATAAAACCACCAGCACCTTGATTGCCTCGCTTTAAGCCGACATAACCCTTATTTTCCTTCCCTTTTGCCTCAACTTCAATGAAAATTTCGTCCAATTTGTCAACGTTAGCTTTTTTGGGACAAGAAACAAGTTTATGCTCAAACTTTTTACAACTTTTACACAGATCTGGTTCCCAAGGATAAACTACCTTAACTTGTCGGATAAATCCATCACCAAGAAGAATAGGAAACGAGTCAGGTAATTCACTTTCAGTTGTTATCTCAACCATGCATATTGCATAAACGAGTCTGTCAAGTCTTCCAATGAACGTGTCGATGCACAAGAAACTGCCAATTCGAGAAGCAAGATAGCAGATTCTGGGTTTGGACCACGTAACCATCAGCAAATTATACAGTTTATTCCACAATGGTACCCTCTTAATATCACTACTAGAGTCTCCCACATTCACGTCCCATTTTTTAATTATGAAAAGCTTATTGTGCATGACAATCAGATCCACTACCAAAATCCGGTTTCTATCAACATTATTCGATAAGTGGAAGAAGAAAAGATTACCGTTTGATCTCACCTTTATTGTGCCAGTTGATTTCCATAATTGTTTTAGCCAGTTCACCACAATAGTGTATGACAAAAGAGCGTCTAAAAGGAATCCCACTAAGTAATCTTCCCAAACATCTACCCTGGCCTTCGTGATCTCTTCAGTGGGAACAAGGTTGTCACCGTCGAATATCAGGGTTATAGGGGGAGCCGAAAAGTCTCCAGCATTCCTTAGCTTCGTAATAAACATGGTTTGACCATTTCTTATTGGGTAACAGTGGGAATTCCGAAGCATGAAGAGAAGGAAGTTGCGGTAGAGGGTCTGGGGTTAGAGGTATGGGTTGAGGCAACGAGTTTGATGTGGGAAGGGCTCGAGGCAGGGTGGATGTCGATGCGTTTGGCAGAGGACGAGATTGTAAAGAGGGAATGGCAGCTGCCATTGTTGGGCTCGAGGAGATGACTGTGTTATTTTGAAAAATTGTCAAATTTTAATTATATTTGAAGATACTTCAAGACTTAATGTCAAAATGATCATTGAAACCTAAGTTTATGTGTTAAATGTGCAATTTAAAATATATTATAAGCATAATTGGAGTATTGAAATGACCCAAACTTGCCCTTACGGGAAAGCCCAGATTGAGTTGAGAACACGACAAATCAGAACACAAACAGAAGAACATTTTGTTGCTTATTACAACAATTTCCGTTAGACTACAAGATGATAACAGAGTATGAATAAATATTACATATTGTAAAATATCAGAGATTAAAATACATTATATAGCAGTGGAAAAATAATACATAACACAACTGTAAGAAATACACGGATACAGAGTGTTCCGAATATAGTTCTAGAAGTAAACCAGGATCCTATAAATATAGTATCTGTTAGACCAAAACTACTAGCTGCCCATGTGGAAAATAGAGGCACTGATATACACGTAAATGTGTATTTTATCCGCTTATTTATCTAGTTTTCTATTTAAAATAATTAATATTGTGTACTTATAGCTGTGTTTTCAAATTGTTGATAAAAAGCTTGGTTTAGAGCATTTGATGGATAAAGCATGAAGAATTTGCTTAAAAAGAGTGAAGTTGAAATTTCTAAAGCTTGAAGAGTTTAAAGCTTTAAGAACGGTTGCCAATAGAGTTTAGTTGGGTAGATTTGGCTCAATAAAGACTCATATTGCGTTCACATTAGCTCATTTGCAAGGCCTCTCACTCTACAGCTGCATTCACACTAGCTTATGTGTTAGTTGGGCTAATTCTTTAGTCCCACATTATCGAGTTTGCCAAGTAGCCTTTGTCATATCAGTTATAAATACACTCTATCTCATTCATTGTAAAACACACTTAGTTTTATTCTGTAATTCTCTTCTTGGAATAAAACTCTCCTCCCTTTCTCTTAGTTGTTATTTTATTTTATTTATGTTCATGTCTGTTATTTTCTTTTTCTCTTCTTCTTTAGCTATGTCTAGCTAATCCCCTTTGATTAGGGGTTGATGACGCTAATAGATATGATTCATCATGAATCACATAGCCAATAGATGAGGACTTTATACATGTAGATCTGGATTTGAATCAAGGGTTAGATCTGAACCTTCATATTCTGTGTCGTTTAAGAGCTATGCTCCTTCACAGGGTATATTCATGTTCGATCTAAAAATTATCAGAGTTAGATATAATTTTAGGTTTTTAGAAATTAATTTGTGAATCTGTCCTGATAGTCTATGGTTGTTTAAGAGCTCAGCTCCTGCATAGGCTATGCTTGTCGTTGTTTATTTATTTGTTTCTAAAAATCTAATTATCGTTGATTCGTGTTTGTGACAGAAACATGAAGTAGATCTATATTTATTTGTTGGCTATTGATGAGTGTGAATCTAATCTATGTCATTATCCCCTAATTGCTTTCTCTTATTAGATAAATCTCTTTTTTTATTTAATTGCTGTTATTTTCTGTGTTTTCAATCAATCAAAATTCTGGAATAACTTGATTGGATTTATTAATTAAAATATTTCTGGTTCCAGAGTTCGACACCCTCTACAACAATCCTTGTTGTTTAGGAAAGACGAACGAATTTTGCAAAACTTATGATCGATGTCAATTCTTAGGGAAAATTTCTAAATGGAATATGATGCCCCTAAACCCCATTCTGGAGGTCGAAATTTTTGATGTGTGTGGAATTCACATTACATCAGCAATCAAATTTTATGAAGTAGGTCATTCATTGAACAAGGATTAACTTAAAATTCATAAATAACACCTTGGTTCTTGTTTGATAAGTTGAATTGTTGGGTGATGAGAATGAACATTATTTATTCATTGAATCGTAATGTGTCTTTTTAAGATGCTAGCTTGAAACTGTGCAGACGTTAGTCATGTTCTGGAGTAAGCGTGTCAACTTTTGTTATACAAGTTAGAACGTGCAAGTAAAAATAATCAAAAAAAAAAAAAATCAAAAAAAAAAAAAGAGTTTGCCCCTACATATATTGGATTTTCTGAGTTCGTTTTCATGCATAATATTTTTCTCACTCAAATTTTCATACTTGTAAGTTCTAAATTCCAATTGGCCCAATTAAGGAGAAATGACTCATTGTAGCGTTCTTCTTCGATACCCCACATTATTCAACCCAAGTTTTAGTCGATTTACATCCATGTTTCGATAAATTTTTCTTATATTGGTATACTTAATAACCTTTTCACTGATTTATTTTCAAAGGTTAAATACGTCACTTTATATACCAATATTACACTACCCATTCCGTACTTGTTTTAAGGTAGGATAACCATATACCACATCTAATTTTATATGGGTTATATATCTTACAAAACTTTGTTTATCATTTCTTTCAGCTTTTTGTATAACATCAATCCAGACTTGTGTGTTGAATTAAGGTTATAGAAGTAGAGTAACTAGGGCACAAAACTTTCCTTTCATGAAGTGTTGGTTTAGTAGAGGAGGAATCAAATGAAATAATGTACGGTATCATTCCATTCCATCTCCACTCATCATTCATCATGCAAAAAATGAAAAAAAAGGGAAAAGAAAAGAGAAAAAAAAAGAAAAAAAAAAGAGAAAAAAATGAAATAAAGAGAGAGTCATTCATCATTCTTGATTATAAAAGCATTCAATTCCATTCCATCCACATCCATTCTACTGTACTTGGAAGTGAGGATTGCAGTAGACGAGATGAAAGGAAATAAAAATGTTCATATGTGCCTTAGTATTGCTTTATCTTTTGTAATTTGAAGTTCAACTAATACACTTGCCCTCTTATCTAGAATATTTTTAGAACTTACAAAATTTTCCTTCATCTATGCATAACTTGTTAGAGTTTATGCCCTAGAGGCAATCCATTTGATGTGATTAATAACGTTGTTGTTGTTTTATTTGGAATAAAACATTCTGTTATGTTATATTTACTGCATTATATAAATATTAATATAATAGAAGTCCTTAGAATAATAATACGGAATTATATAGCTCGAGTAAGACTGAACTTGAGATTATGTAATTATTAAGTATTATAATTCTTAAAGTCCCTAGTCGAGTTTCATAGTTTATATAGGACAACAATGAGACATTGAGACTAGTATGTTGATTGGCTAATGATCGCATCTCATTGATCATTAATATACGTGATATTAAAGTCAAGATATAAATACGTATTGGAGAATGTCGTATTGGACTGACCCATTGTGAGATAGCTACATGGAATATAATTAACAGTATCATAAGTTATTCTCACAGTGACTGTGATGTAATGGTCCTCAAACCTGAAATCATTATAAATTTATTCGAGGATATTTGTGTTTTGATATCATCTAAAGTTATTTCGTAACTGAGTAATGATAACGGTGATTATTGGATACATCTCGAATCGAATGAAAATTATGAATGATCTAGATGGAATTTAACCCTACGATATATTCGTAGTGATATCCATGGGCCTCTTGATTGAGTGAGACTGTGAAATGCATGGCCGTGCTCAAATATTGATTTGTTTATAAATAGTCTACTCATCGATCAAGATAAAAGGATTAAATTATAAAGAGGATGATACAATCCATGCCTCTAGTTTAATCATGGATATATTGGTTAAAAGGATTATATTACATTGAGACAATGGTCATCGAAAGGTTGTATCGAATCATTGATCTTATTATAACTTGGGTAGCAGCGACGTATTGCTAGATTCAATCACTGTTTATGATTTTAAATACGATTTTAAATCATTGCCAACGTTGTAATAACCTAAAGGGTCACACACTTAGAACATGGTAAGGAGAAGACTGGTTTTATTTTGGGTGAAAGAAATATCAACTGTTGATATCTTGTTTGAATGAATAAAAGGAGTTGTCCTTTATTTGTGTTCCAAGCATATACATTAAAAGGATACATATTATTTCCTTTACTTTGTCGGCCGAACCATCTCTCATCTCATTTTTGAACAATGTTCATTTTAAAACCCTAGAAATAAAATCAGTATGGCGGCTGGCAACATCATCTCCTCTTTTTATTTCGATATGATCAAAGAAATACCATGCTCGTGTGGATTCCAGTAGAGGTTCGTCGATTTGATGGGCTACTGATTCGGTCATTCCGATGTTCAACAATTCGAAGATCTTCCAATGAGTTCAGCAAATCGAGTGATTAGAATTTGGGTATTTTACAAACAAGCAAGGTATGATCCTTTTGATTTATCGTTTTGCATAGATCCGTCAATTTAAGCGTTAAATTGATGAGTAATTTAGGATTTCGATTGACTTTGATTAACCCTAAATTACCAACAATGGTATCAGAGCGATAGGGTTGCAATATTTGATATTTCGAATGTTGATTTTGATTCATATCTGCTGATAATCTCGGGTAATGATCATATTACGAATACTGATCTTTGGTTTTGAACTAAACTCAATTATAACAGTGAAATTGTTTCACTGCTATAATACTCATGTGTTTGTCACCTGATATTGAAATCAATTTTTTTTATAATCGATTTTATATTATCCAGTAACAATTTCATAGTTGATTATAAATATTAACTATGTTTAATATTGTTAGCTTAATGGACTATGGAACCCTATATATTAATCAGAAGCCAGTTTTGATTAATCCAAGATATCAAGTCATTTTGATTTGATTTTGTAAGAATTTGGTAGAATCTGTTTTGGTATAAGTTATAAAATTGTTCTGCTATATATGTATATAAATTTTATATTTGATATAAAATTCGGAATTAGATTCATGAATAATCAGTTTCTATGTGTTTCATATTCTAACTGCATGATCTATTCTATTCTGGAAAAACCTATGAATTGTATCTGATAACTTGTGTAAGTCATAATTTAAAATGATTTTGAAGATATTTTTTAATCTGAATAGAACCGTGAATTAATATATGATATTAATTCTAACTCATTCCAGTTTTACCTAATATACTGATAAAACTGAAATCTGGAATTCTGCTTTAACATATTCATTTATGAATGAATAAATTTAATATTCAGATTTAAACAGTTAATTTCTGAAAGATAAGAATATCAAAATCAATAAAGATTTGATGAAATTGTTTCATCATATAAGATATGTTGAATCAGTATACTTTAGCACTCAAACTGTTTGACTATGGTAAAGTAATTTTGAATTGATATTCTTATGTTTAGACACAAATCATTATTAAATGTTAATTTTGATTATTCAGCTCTTAAACGTAAATCCGTTTACATGAGTCAGCCATATTTTATTTATAATCAAAATTTGTTTGATTTATAAATATTAATAAACACTGACCTTGTATTTACTATTGATCATAAAGTTAAGAGTTCAATTCTTTTATCTAAAATGGTTTCAGTAAAACAAAACTTTGTTTTTGTTATGAAAAACTGATTAGAATCATGATTATATATATATATATATATGTTTGACATATGGATAAAAGCAAATATGATTTGCAGACCTATATTCTCTAAAATTACGCTTGTAGCTTGATAGCAGACTTGTTTATAAAACATTAACATATGAAATATATATTTAATGTTGTTTTCAATTTCATTGGTTGTTGCAAATCATGTTTGCAGTAATAATCCCTAGGTAATACACACAATGATATATGTCATATAGCATCTACACTTTCCTGTACATTTTGCTGTAAACTGTTAAACTAGTCCAATGACATTAAGATACAGGCATTTGAATACTGTTAGTATTTAATTGTTAACTAGTTTACTAGTTATTGGATATTATTGTATTTTGCTTTTATGGCACCTCTACTCATATGTCTTCAATTAAGTAAGTACCTGAATGTTTACTGTTAGACATATACACATATATATGTATAAATATATATGTGTGTATGTGTGCGTAAACATACTAAATTTAAAACTTGAATATATTTGATTTACTTTTCAGGCTTTTTGATGTTTTATGCTTGAAGCCTAATACATTCATGTCAAAATAGGAACTCAAATTTGTTGAGAAGATAATACATTTTGAATGTTGGGCTACAATACTGTTTGATTTGGTAATGACCATTTGGCTTATTGTTGTGCCTTTTCTTGTTTGATTTAAGCAGATTCAAAATGTTTGAATTTCTTAAGAAATGTTGGCCTTACAATATAGGGAGATATATAACACATTAAACCTATTAATGTGAATCAAAAATGTTGATTCATATATACAATCTAATGATACATTATTATCATTATCAGTTTCTACATAATGCATGTTTTGATATGATATGCATCTTAGCAGTAACTCTGTTTTGCTTGTAGTTGGTTGATCTGCAATAGATTTCTATTAAGTTTTTTTTCAGTAATGAACTTGTACTGCAAATGTGTTTTGCAGTTACAACACATCAATCTATCAGTAAAATCCTATTAATTGCTGCAAGTAAATGTAGGGATGTATAAACTGTTGATACACCAGGTCTCAATATATATATAGTCTGACCACCTTTTAAATAAATACATGTATGATGTTCATTCACATGTCAATATGTATATGTTGATACATAAATATACTAATGGTTTGAATATCATCAGTATTTCAACCTTTTAAATATATGCTATAGTAGATATTAACAATCTGTATATGTTATTTTCTGGGTTTACATTGGTTTTATCAAAAACTTATTGACACTTATGTGCCTGGATGGTTTAGGAAATGTAGTTTCCTAAACTGATTAAAATCATTTCAGCAATACTGTTCTGAGTGTTTTACTTCCATACATAGATTTTGAATCAATGTCAACAACTCTATGTGACACAAAAGAATTCAATTTAAAATATTGTGAATATAAAGATTGAATAAATACTGCAAAGATGTTTGCAGTAGGACTCACATAAGAATTACCATTGGATGTTTTCAACATTAAGCAGATCTAAATTTTCTTCTGCCATATGATTGTTGATAATCAGCCATTTAACAGAGGCTTATAAAATGATTTGATCATTTCATTAAGGACACAAATTCATGACTGACGGCATATGCATGAGATATTTGTGCATTTGATGTATTTATGTTTTCTATAATTGTATTTATGTGAAAATGATGCATGTATCTTGTTACTGCATATCGTATTAGAAATATATATACATTTGATGTAAATATATGTTGCTGATGCATATACACATAAATTATACATTTGATGCATATATGCAAACCTAACCCTATGATCTAAACTGTTTTATACAGGGGAAAATCAGTGCAATACAAACCTGAAACTGTTTCAGGTCAAAGGGGCAATTCGAAAGGAAGAATCAACAGAGGACCTGTACTTGTGTTATGGTTTTGAAAGTAAAACAAGTATGACTCGTATTTTCACTTTCGAATTGTTTCATATGTATATGTATTTATATATTTTGTATAATGGATGCAAACTGTATAAAATCAAACAAGTATGACTTGTGTAAGGGGCTGAGATGTATGTATAATTGTTATGCATATCATGTTGAAACTATGATGAACACGTGTTGTTCATGAGGATTGATTACATATATGAATATATATTAGTGAAATACATTATGTTCTAATGTGTGAAATAGGGTCTGACCATGTATATATATATATAGGATGCTTGCTTTAAATTGTCATGCGGAATATTTTGGTTTCGTTTTGTTGGATGAGTATGTAGCTCAGTAAACTGAATGTGATTTGATAATTTTATGTGCAGCTTTGATTCTAAGTTTGGTCATGATCATTTTATTATTCTACCATGTGTGTATGTATAGATGCAATAATCCATTTGAAATCATATGATCATGTATACTGTATACAAGTCCACATAATAGCGAACATAATTTCTAATTTGCTACATACGAGTTTTAAGTTAACCATTTGTTATTTATTTTGAAATGTTCAAATAAAATAAACTTGGTTTTATATATAACATTGAATTTAAATATAAGTATGTATTTCACATATTTTATTTAAATCAAATTTATATTACGTATATAAATTACATATGTTATGATACATGTAAATAACTCTAATACTATTCGCCACTACGAATTATAAATTCCCTTTAAAACAAATTTTGTTATATTAAGTCATGGTGACGTCTTCCAATAATACACTCATCAATGTCCAAAATCACTGGGTGTAGGTAATGCCAAAGCATTGTGCATCCTTTTATTTTGGTTATATGCGACGGAGTAAGAGTGATACTTGAACTGTATTATTGGGTCTGACTTAAATAAGCTGCATAATAAGATTATGACTTAGAGACAATAGCGTGAATTATTCTATAAGTGAGCAAATGAATAATACCGAACGAAAACGTTCAACAAGCGATCCAAGAGTTGTATATGTGATATAATTGATATAAGATGTCTACCTAAAAGTTATGATTTTGGGATTAGCCAAAGCTAAGTCAAGGCATGACTAAATATGGATCTTGGAACACCATTATACATATATATAATGATATATGTATATAAATAGAGGGATGTTAATTTGAGTGGGAGCGTATTTTGGTTTAAAATTATACGTCAATATAAATATGAATTTTGATTGTCAAAATTTTGTATTAAATAAATATTATAGAATCAGTTAATGTTTAATATCCGCTGTCAGATAACTCCGATAATTTAAATTTGTTCTTGGGAAGGATAAATTGAATTAAATCAAATTTCTTGACTAACATTGAAATTTGAGGATTGTCCTCAAACAAATTAAAACATAATTGTTCTAACAAATATAGAGGATCTAAAATAAAATTAAAGTGTGACTTCAACTGAATAAGACATAAATGTTATAAAATCTACTTATACATATCTAAGTATTAGATACTAGATATGAATCACATAAATGTATGTAAAAATAAAGTAATTGCAAAATAAGTAGAAATCTGAAAAGATGAATGAACTTACTATTGGAAATGAAGCAAATGTTGCTGGATTAACAATAGGAAGTTATTCATATTGGCTTAATTAATAAAACAATAGTTGTTATTCGGAAATTCCAATTAAAATAAATGTTATGAAAGTTCTTGTTTAGACAAGTATGAATTTCATTTGTAATAAAAGGGACAATTGTTATTCATTTTATTTAAATGAAATATCTTATGGAATTTCACAAATAGTTTAAATTGTTAACTATAATGTACTTGACAAAAACATTGAGCGGATTAAATTTAATAATTTAAATCCACAATATCTTTAGCATTGTCAATTAGCCAATATAAACAAGAAACACATATCAAAACTTCATAATGATGGAATTTTGAGGACAATTGATTTTGAATCATATGAGTAATGTAAATCTTGTTTATTAGGAAAAATAACTGAATCACTTTTCACTTGACATAGTGAATACGTGATAAGTATTGGGTCTCATACATAATGATGTTTATGGAGCAATAAATACATAAGCCAGATACAGGTTTCGTTACTTCATTATATTTACTGATGATATCTGTAGATACAGATATGTGTATGTTATGAAACACATATCAGAATTCTTTTAAAAGTTCAAAGAATTCAAACTGAAGTTAGAAACCAATTTAATAGAAAATAAATACCTTTCGAATAGATCGAAAGAGAAATTTAAGCCAATAATTTAATGACTATCTAAATGAGTTTGAAATTGTTTCAGAACTCACTCCATCAAGAACACAGTATTGGAATGGTGTGTCTGAAAGGAGAAGTCGTACCTTATAAGATATGGCACGATCAATGATAAGTCATATGGATCTTCTAGTAAAATAAATTTAGAACAACTGTATTAAATCCCACTAAAGCGATTCTGAAGACTCCATATAAGATATGGACTAGGAAATGTCCTAGTGTGTCTAATACGTAGATTTGGGACGTAAGACATTTATTAAACGTCCATTCTCTGATAAGATCGGACCCAAATCAAATAACTATTTGTGGAATATCCAAAAGAAGCAAATGGATATTATTTCTATAAATCCTCAGAGAATAAAATGTTTATTGCTCGAATTGATATCCTATTGAAAGAGAGTTAGTCTCTAAGATATCTATGGGAACAAAATAGAATTCGAAATGTCTTGAAAACCACAAAATACTATTGAATCTTGTATAGACAAGAAATTGAGTGGGAGTGACACGTTAATTCTAATGTTATTTGATAATACATTAATTATTGTAAGTAAAGATTAGTTTTAAAACAAGAAAAAGATACTGATTCTAAGAAATAAAATGTTTGGATTAAGAAGTTCATAATTGAACTTAATTCATTATTGATCCAATGATTTACATTACGATAGCAATGTGGCTGTTGCTCAAGCCTAAAACGTTAAACTCATTTTTGATCCAAACACATATTTAAGAAATATAATTTTATGTGAAATTGTTCACACAAGAAGTTAACATATCTGCAAAGATACAAACGTTGTAATGTTGCAGACCTACTGAATTAAACTCTGTCGCAGCAGAAGTTTGATAGTCACACTAGATTCATGAGTGTATGATACATGAACGATTGACTCTAGTGCAAGTGGGAGATTGTTAGAATTTATGCCCTAGAGGCAATCCATTTGATGTGATTAATAACGTTGTTGTTGTTTTATTTGGGATAAAACATTCTATTATGTTATATTTACTGCGTTATATAAATATTAATATAATAGAAGTCCTTAGAATAATAATACGGAATTATATAGTTCGAGTAAGACTGAACTTGAGATTATGTAATTATTAAGTATTATAATTCTTAAAAGTCCCTAGTCGAGTTTCATTGTTTATATAGGACAACAATGAGACATTGAGACTAGTATGTTGATTGACTGATGATCACATCTCATTGATCATTAATATACGTGATATTAAAGTCAAGATATAAATACGTATTGGAGAATGTCATATTGGACTGACCCATTGTGAGATAGCTACATGGAATATAATTAACTGTATCATAAGTTATTCTCACAGTGACAGTGATGTAATGGTCCTCAGACCTGAAATCATTATAATTTTATTCGAGGATATTTGTGTTTTGATATCATCTAAAGTTATTTCGTAACTGAGTAATGATAACGGTGATTATTGGATACATCTCGAATCGAATGAAAATTATGAATGATCTAGATGTAATTTAACCCTACGATATATTCGTAGTGATATCCATGGGCCTCTTGATTGAGTGAGACTGTGAAATGCATGGCCGTGCTCAAATATTGATTTGTTTATAAATAGTCTACTCATCGATCAAGATAAAAGGATTAAATTATAAAGAGGATGATACAATCCATGCCTCTAGTTTAATCATGGATATATTGGTTAAAAGGATTATATTGCATTGAGACACTAGTCATCGAAAGGTTGTATCGAATCATTGATCTTATTATAACTTGGGTAGCAGCGACGTATTGCTAGATGCCAATCACTGTTTATGATTTTAAATACGATTTAAAATCATTGCCAACGTTGTAATAACCTAAAGGGTCACACACTTAGAACATGGTAAGGAGAAGATTGGTTTTATTTTGGGTGAAAGAAATATCAACTGTTGATATCTTGTTTGAATGAGTAAAAGGAGTTGTCCTTTATTTGTGTTCCAAGCATATACATTAAAAGGATACATATTATTTCCTTTACTTTGTCGGCCGAACCAACTTTCATCTCATTTTTGAACACCGTTCATTTTAAAACCCTTGAAATAAAATCAGTATGGCGGCTGGCAACACCATCTCCTCTTTTTCTTTCGATATGATCAAAGAAATACCATGCTCGTGTGGATTCCAGTAGAGGTTCGTCGATTTGATGGGCTACTGATTCGGTCATTCTGATGTTCAACAATTCGAAGATCTTCCAAAGAGTTCAGCAAATCGAGTGATTAGAATTTGGGGATTTTACAAACAAGCAAGGTATGATCCTTTTGATTTATCGTTTTGCGTAGATCCATGAATTTAAGCATTAAATTGATGAGTAATTTAGGATTTCGATTGACTTTGATTAACCCTAAATTACCAACATAACTCATATCCAATAGATTACAGTTACATTGGTGCAAAATCATTCAAAACAAAAAGGGGAATAAAGAATAAAGAAATGATTAGGTGCACATTGTCGATGTGTAGTACTTTGGTTGACACCACGCTCTTAACCTTCAAGACAATTACAGTGTTATTAAGGAATTACAATTCAGCTTGACAAATTTTGTTCATTTTTGCACTAATTATGGGATGGAAAATTTGGAGCTAAACCGTTATTATTGAAGTTAGGTGAAATCCTTTGAATATGAAAGACCTTAAATATATTGTTTGATTAATCCGCGTACATAAGACGCTTTGGATTTTGTGGGTAGTATCCTCGTCCTACTGGGGACACTCAGAGGTTTAACGGCTTGTTGCATACGCTAAATGCAATCGTGTTTCCTACGAAAGAGTGACATATCTTAGTTTAGTTTATTCGAGGACGAATAAAAAGATAAGTGTGGGGGTATTTGATATACAGGCACCCAGAGTTTAGGTTAAAATAATAAACTCTAGGTCAGTCATGTGACTGGTGTGAGAACTAAAACAGTTATTAAAACTTTACTTTAAAATAAAGTGAATCAAGGGACCACGTCGTATAACACGGAACAGGTTTCCTCCCAAGAATACTAGTGCATAGGACAAACATCACTATGCTTTTTGGAAAAATGAAGGTATTATAAGACCCAGGTCCCATCACGCAATGCAACACGAGCCGGAGGATAGGGTTTTCCCTTATAATAGCCAAACATGCTTCGTACGTTTAAAATAAATCATTTGATACTATTATAAGTGTATAGTGTCAAAAACAACTTCAAATATAAATGTATCAATCATATACGACATGGGTAACATATATCATGTCGCCATACTAGGCTCTATAATCAAAATATAAATGTCACGTATTGGAAATTGGATTTCCGTCATGAGTCGAGGCAAGGGATGTACTCCTCGTCGGCTTCGAGATACTCTAGTAAATGCCTCAGGATCTCCCGCAAAAGACCCCTAGATCCTCCAAGGCCGCTCCTCTCTTACGTTTGAGGATTACCAATTCCTGAACACACATTTCCGGTCCTATAGGACCTATCCATCGACTCTGTAGTAACCGATATATCTGAGGCGCCTCACTATCCATCATCCACATAGGTAAAAATATAATAAATGTCTAGGCTCCATACCATGACACCACCCATAGTTAGAAATAAACGTCATGTCCTCCTTGGGTCCCTTATCCCATTTTTTGACTTATACCGAGGTGTGAGGCTTGCGAATTAACGCTATACACAAAGCTATGCTGTATTAAAGCCATGCTTTGATCATCAACCTCAAGACTCTGCTTTTCAACAGAAGCCTTGATCATTTGCATCCCAGCATGCCACACAAGCAATTCACGCCATGCAACTGATGTCTATCGATATATAACCTCTGAGCTCGTACATCTCAGAGAAGGGCGTTAAGCAAGAGAATAAATTATCCCCCGCCTAACAGATATATATTTAATAGAAATCAATCAACATAGAATAAAATCCAATGTCAGACACACATCTATTTACTAGTTCATTATGGGTTTGAACGAAACCGGAGGCACCTTATTCCTCTTCCCATATGTCCAAAACAAGAGAGAGGTCCCTGCATGTCTGGTCGATCTCCAAGTATGTCTGGACGATCACCACTTATTATCTTTTCTTGAATGTACAGTCCAATCAAGACATCAGTAATCATCCAAATGTTGTGAAGACCTCCGGTCTTCAACCACCATCTTCATCGTCAACTTATCGTCGAATCAGTTATTCAGAATGGGTATAAACACGGCCTTTCCGAATAACTCACGTATATAATAAACAAGTGCTATAAAAACACAACATACGCATCATTCCAATCCAGAATATTCCTTTATTCAAATATTTTATACTTTGGGAAAGGTTCCCATTAATTTTATCAAAGATAAATTCTCTTAAATTTATTCTTTAATATTCCTTTGGATATCATTTCTAAACCGAATTAAGGTTTATCAACTAGTCAGGATTAGCGAACCTTATCGATGTAATCATTTGTTTAATCTCCCAATCCCAACATATTCATCCCATGGAGCAAAACTGGTAATACTCCATATCTAATACCACGGTCTTATCAGTAAAATTAATTACCATTTCACGTTCAAATCTAATTAAAGATTTAACTACTACTTAGAGCAAAACTGGTGATACTCCATTCTCGATCATTTCCCAAATTAGATAATTTGAATCATCACATTCACATTCCAATCTAATTAAAGATCCAATAAAACTTTGCTTTGTTTTAATCTTCCGAAAAATCCATATTAATGATTATTTAACTTTGGGAAATCAAACATGCCGCATCGATGATCTACACTGTACCATTGATTTTTTTCCTATATATAACCTCTAAGCTCGTACGTCTTAGAGAAGGGTGTTAAGCAAGAGAATAAATTCTCCGCCACCAAACAGATATATATTTAGCAAAGATCAACGAATACGGTATAAAGGAATCAATGTCAGACATGTTGTCCTGTCTTTTAACTGGGCTAATTAACCAATGTCATTTAAAACACGATTCACAATAAACCCAAATCCTCTTCCATAAAAATGGAAACTTCACGAAAAAACAAATCAATATATGATCGATATCAATTTCCGTATCCGACCAATAATATAAATGGAATAAAGACAAAGCCTTTTTAATTCCATATATTAACAGTATTCCTCCACAGAAGCTCACTTCGATTATTACCAATCGAATTCCATTCAATTCCAATTTAGTATATTGAATTGGAAAACTTTCCTTTGGAAAATCCCATTAAATCTTAATAAAATATTTATCGGGTTGAAGAATGAATGTCATTAAAACACAATTCACAATTTACATTCCATTTTACTCCAATTAAATGTTAATTAACTGGAAACACTAATAATCTTAATTAAAAGATTTATTATTTTCACACGGGATTTATGAATAGTGTTACTTAAGACACCATTCACGATAAACCCGAAATCCAATTCTTTTATTCAATTCCAATTAAATCTTAAATAATTGGAAAACTTCACTAAATCTTAATTAAAAGATTTATTCTTTCCTCAACTGGGTTTAAGAACAGTGATAATGAAGACACCATTCATGACAAACCCAAATCCAATTCTTTTATTCAGTTCCAATTAAATCTTAGTTAATTGGAAAACTTCACTAAATCCTAATTAAAAGATTTATTCTATCCTTAACTGGGTTAAAGAACAGTGTTAATGAAGACACCATTCACAACAAACCCAAAATCCAATTCTTTTATTCAGTTCCAATTAAATCTCAATTAATTGGAAAACTTCACTAAATCTTAATTAAAAGATTTATTCTTTCCTCAACTGGGTTTAAGAACAACATTAATGAAGACACCATTCACAACAAACCCAAAATCCTATTCTTTTATTCAATTCCAATTAAATCTTAATTAATTTGAAAACTTCACTAAATCTTAATTAAAAGATTTATTCTTTTCTCAACTGGGTTTAAGAACAGTGTTAATGAAGACACCATTCACGACAAACCCAAAATGCAATTCAATATTAAATACAAGGCTCTGAATAGAAATTATATCGGCTTATATTCAATATCAAATTCTGAAATCAATAAATATCGTATTGGGAATAACGATATATATATCTTCCAAATTCCTCCACAATATCCGTATAATCACGAAATCCAATATCGAATTATTCCGAAGATAATTTGTATTCAAATCCATTCCAATTCATATATTGGAAATTCTGGTTATTTTTAAAACCATTTCAAATCCAATTTATTTATTTAAAAATATTGGATTATAATTCTAGTTCATAATTAGTTCATTCATATTTTTATCTTTAAAAACATGGAATTTATCATACAAATTCTTTCCAAATCATTTATTATGATTTTACACAAATTTTTAATAATTTTATCAACGCCCGTACAGTTGATTTCCATAAACGATCAACGAACTGCACTTACAGTGACCTTTTCAAAATTTGATTTGACATAATTCCGAATCCAACCGTTAGATATCAAATCTCTTATATTCGTTGGAAATCACTTTTCGATACGAACCCAATGATTCCGGTTTTAGGAGAATCTGACTGTCCGATCTCCCGTAATATCAATTCGAAGTTAATGGTCGAAATTCGCAAACGGTCGTGGCGCAATGCGTTCTATTCAGACCAATAAATATATATAATATATATATTATATGTATTTTGTCGATTTCCATTTAAAACATATTTTATAAATCGTTTTGAATTTGTTTTAAAAACGATTCTAACTTCATTTTCAATTTTAAATGAAAATTGAATATTCTATAATTATAATATATAAATGATAATATTTTCAAAATATCAGATTTTGAAATCATTTCCTTTTCGATATTCATTACAAGAATGAATAAAATCGATATAAATATCATTCACATCAAAATGGCGCATAACTAATCAACATGGCTTCATTTATTTCGATATTTTCTTGTCCATCCAAAATCGGACATCAAAATCAGATTTTAATCATTTACTGGATATTATTTTTAAAAATATTCCTTACTTTAAAATATTCATTGTTTCAAATTTTTTATTCTTTTTGAATTGGAATCAGACACAGTCAAATACCATACAATGTTATTTATATGGATTTCATATAACACATGTGTACAGTACTAATGAAAATCAATCAGCCACCATCTAAAGTGCATCATACAACCGTACAAGCATTAAATATAGATAATTAATGCTTACAACAGTCTGTCAACCAATCGATTGACATACAACTAAATAATTTGGATTAGTGTACGTCAAATGTAACGACCCGGATTTTCGGCGACTTTGGTTATCGACATAAGCTCGACGTCGATAACCAAAACATCGAAAAATCCCGGTAATTAATGAAAGAAATTAGAAGGTGAGAATAGATAAGATAGAAACATAGAATAGAAGAAGAAGAAGAACACAACATCAGAGTAACACGAACCTCACAGCGGAATGAATAACATATAATAGATAACATAACTTTGAAATATAACAGTTATGTATACAATAGCACTTATCAGAGTACAGCACTTACAACACAGCGGAAATAACTATAGCTATATGATCCTGAAGCCTCCTGCTCCAGTTCTTCAATGTATCTGCAAATCCCGACTACTTGACTGCCCGTACAAATTTAGGCACCCAAGAGTTTAGGGAAAACAACAAAGTAAACTCCGGGTCAGTCATGGGACTGGTATGAGTAAAACAGTTTAAACAGGTATATGAACAAGTAAATGATATCTCATAAGACCACGCCGCAGAACAGAACGGTTTTTTCGCTTATGAGAATCCAAATTATCTTTATATCAAAAACCTTTTGATATTATAATAATGTCTATGTACAAATAGATACCAACTAGCAGAAACGCTTTCATCTCACGTTCTACATATATAGTATACAATCAAAATCGCAAGCGCGTATTGGATAATGGATTTCCAACTATGACAAGGTATGGAACCACCTTCCGATCAGTGTACTCTAGGAACGATACACTGGAGTTCAACAAGAACATCTTGTAACTCAGCCACACACGACCGACCACTCATTTCGCTTGAGTGTATCGAATGTACATCACCAACGGTTGGGATCAGCAACCGTTCCCGTACATATATTGGACAGCATTGATAGATTTAAGAAACAAATGAATATTCACTAGATAGGTGATTATACACCCTACTTCGGTGCGACCGACTTAGCCATGCTGCCTGCCCGATTTCTGTCATTTACCGGTTGATGAGGCTAAAAGCTACGCTTTATCATCACATCAGATTCACTTCGAATGCCACATTGTTAGGTCCATCGAAAATCACTAATTGACGTCTACAACAGTACATTACGTGTTAGCTAAGAGAAGTTTCCTTCTCCGCTTCCACTCTTGGTACGGTTGAAGAAATCAATGTACATGACCTTTCTGGAAATACTCTGTCAGACATCCATCTTCATTCACTTAAAATGTCACATCGTCATACCCGCCAAATCACAAATTGACTTATCCAAAAATAACACGGGTATACAGCTAAGAGAAACGAATTCCTCCGCCACCAAACGTGAATACGTTTGAACAGATCAACTTACGCGATCGATTGGATATACTCTGTCAGACCTTCGTCCATACAAGTTGTCCTGGGACTGGACAAACCGAAGGCACTATTCTGTAAACAGGATAGCCCTTGCATTTTACTCCGTCTTCAATTATCTTTGGCATATATGATTCGCGACGCTTATGCCAATACAGAGTGGTTCTATGGATAATAATCCAACCGGTCTCTCCATATTAACAACGTTAAAATGGTCAAAACTTCGATAGTCGGTGAGTTAATTATCAAATAAAAATGTTCGTGTGCAACCAACGATCTTATTTCCAAATGGAATGTCAATCGATCAATCATCATGTATATCTATACATGTTTTCCTTATTTTCTATATTTAGAAAATATTTGTTATCAACGTTGGAAAACATTTCCATTGTTTATTTACGTTTCACTATCCTTCCACAACTATCAGACTCTAACTATAAACTAATAAGAGAACAACTCCCTAAGCATAAATCCCGAAGGCCGAAACCAACATCAGATCGATACTCAGGAAACCATTCAACTTATTAATCTCTAGTCAGATTCTAATTTTGCTTAACTCTATATCCTTTAACTCCATTCGCTCAACTCTAGATCGCAACGATCACAATGGTTACGCCTGATTCCCTCAGGAAACATCCGACCGCCGTAGGCTATTTACAGCCCTGCGAATTACGCTAGCAGTCGTGCTAAATGGCGACTCATCCTGAATAACTATGTTTTTTTTAACTCTAACTATTTAACTCTAACTAGTTTTACTTGGTTTGACTAACTCAATTTATTTACTCGACTGACTAATTCAACTCGATTACCCTAACTTGATTTACTTATCTCGATTAACTGAACTAATCACTTTGATTAACTCGACTAATTCACTTTGGTTAACTTAACCAATTCACTTAACTAATTCACTTAGTTTAACCTAACTATTCACTTAACTCCTGTCGAATAAACTATATTCGATAACTCCTCTAATTCTATTCGAATAAACTATATTCGATTAACTCCTTTACTCTATTCGAATAAACTATATTCGATTAACTCCTTTGATTTAACTCTAATCGATTAACTCCCTTCGATTGAAACTAATATCGATACTCCTTTCGATGAAACTAACATCGATTAACTCCTTTCGATTACCATATTCGATTTACTTTATTCACTTTATAAAGATTTCCTTTTTAACAACGTTTTATTCATTTGAAAAGATTTACTTTTAAATAACGGTTCTACACTTTATAAATGATTTCCCTTTTATAACGTTTCCTTTTCAATTCTATTTGTAAATGGTTTACAAATATTCCCTTTTCAAATTTATTCTTAAAATATTCTAACTCCTTAAATTCCCGGGAAAATTCGCGATAACCTCCTTTGTAACGGGAGCATCGGGAAAATCCCCAAACTCGCCACACAGGCCTTTCCATTCAAAAAGAAAATGGTTTGAAATTATTTCCTTTTTGAATATCTCCTATTTATTTCTAAGTAAATAATCCCTATTTAATATTTTATTTATTTAATAAATAAATAATCCATGTCATAATATCTTATCTGTTTATTCTAAATAAATAATTCACTTTATAAATATTCCATTTATAAAGGCTTTCTTTCCTTTATAATTCCACTTAACGTATTTTCTATTTATAAATATTCCATTTATAAATATTTCTATTTATAAATATCCTATTTATAAATATTCTCTTTTATAAAATCCTCTTGATTTTATAAATATTCTCTTTTCAATATTTCGGTATATCACGGTGTTCAATCATATCAAATCACGATGTTCAATATCGTCCATACACACACAATCAACAACAGATTATAAATCACGTCATATATCACAATATATGAAAAATAATAAAATAACTGTTGAGGAATACAGTCGGATTCCTCCAACCTGTTTCCCTGCATCCACAGATGTTATACAATAAAATCAATCATCACTTTCAGTTTCATATGATATATTCTGATAAACAGAATCAATACGAAAATTTAACTAACTGACCAACAGTTCAATCAAACGGTCAACACACAGTCAAACAGTCTATATTTAACAGTTCTATAAATACAACATGAAAATATAAACTGTTCAGAGTTAGTGAGATTTACTCACTTTTGCAGTTCATTGTTAAAGAACGATAAACTGTTATTTGATTTGAATCAAACAATTTATTTTGCTGTAAATTCAAACGAGCTAGAATCCACTCCCAGTCAGTTCCGTTGTGGAGCTCTCGTCCATACGATCCTGTCGGATCTTGATTCGCTGAGTTTCGATCACGTATGTAAAAGATATCAACATTCGAAGTTTATACGCTAATTAAAATTAATTAAAACTTAATTAAAATAAAAATAAGGGCTTTACCCCTCAAATCTTGGCCCAATTCCTTTCTTAAAAACCCAGCCCCTTACTTCATCTTCCCCCAATTTTCAACGGTAGCTTCAGGGAAAATACTTTCCCCTTTTCCACCGCCGTTGACCACCATCCTCTCCCTCTCCGCTTCATCGTTTTCCATGAAACCACCGCCGTTGAACTTAGCTGAAAAACCTCTTCCACCTCACGTCCCTCAGATGCAACTCGCGCCCCACTCCCTCATCCCGACGTCACAGCAAAAACACGGCTCCACAAAAAACCATCGAACCACTTCATGATCGAAACCCACCAAACGCTTACAGGAGGTGCGGTTTTCGATGACAACCCAAAATCCGAACTCCACTTCGCGAATTAGTGCTTCAAATCGCCGTACTTTCGAACCCTAGCAGGCCTGTACATTTTCAAGCATTAGGGAAAGCGCGTCGTACCTCTTGAAATTGATATAGGAGCGAAGACAATTGTATGAGAAATCCAAAGATCATCGTTTTAGGATTTATAGGAATTTATTTTCCTTTGTTTTGATTTTTCTTTCCTCCCATTTTACTGTTTTAAAGAAGAACGAGAGCGGCGGAAATATATTGACCGATAATGAATGTGAATTAGGTTTAGGATTTTAAGAGGGGGGTATTTATAGCCCTATCAAATATCTAGATATTTTTTTATTAATATTTTAATATTTTATTTTGTCTTTTTATATTCATTTTCCTCTTCTAAAAATCCGTGTGATCGCACACAGTATTCAAAAATCACGAAATTGGACAGTTAGCTAGAGTTTGACATTACGGTCCTAACGAAACTGGTTTCGTCGAATTCCGACTCCGTATGCGCACACAGCGTATTTTTAACCGTTAGAATACTGACTGTTTTCCACTCTAAAAATCCGTACGACCACACAGTGACTCTAAAAATCACCAAACTTGGAATCTAACAACTATTAGACATTGCGGATCCAACAAAACTGGTTTCGTCGAATTCCGACTCCGTTTGCAAAAGTGGCTATTTTTAACGCTCTAAATAGCCTATTTAAATATATAAATATATTTAAATATAATTTAATTTAATATTTAAAAATAAATATTATCGTCTATATTCACTGAGGAATACCATACAGCTCCAGGGTAATTATATACTTGCTATTCCGAGTCCAGATTGATTCGATATTCAATTTACATTGAAAAATCCTTTTATAACGTATATAAAGCGTTACGAATTATAAAGGAATTTCACAGCGACTTTTCTGAAATTTGATTTGGACGTACATCAAAATCTACACGACGAAATCTCGATTTTTCTCTTCCATTAGAAAAATATACTCCACCAGCTCCACACGTTTCTTGTTTCATAGAAATCCGGCTTAAAACGAATCTTGTACATTCAGTTGAAGTTCAAATCGCCAAATAGCGAACTGCAGCGCCATTTCGAGCTCGTTTATAAATATATTATAAACTATACGTTCAACTGTCGTTGATTCAATATAATCGTTATTATATTTCGAATCGAAGCTCCACCAAATCTCGTATGCTATTCAATTCACACGATATCGTGAATTTCACTATTTCCGACTATTTCGACATTATAATATATTATTATATTATAAATATTAATTAAATATTCAATATTGTTTAATTAAACGATCATTAACTTTTCTAAATCACCAATTATATAATTAAATAAATTAATTATATACCTCTAAAAATGCGGGTCATTACATTCTTCCCTACTTAAAATAATTTCGTCCTCGAAATTGCTAAGTTAGAGGACGACCCTATCTATTGGAATTCCTAAGATTTGTTTACCCCTTATTTCTGATTTTAACTGAACCAATATATCGACTAAAATATTAATTCCTTCCGATTAACTAATATTTTCAAAAATTCTGAAAATTTTCTAACGCTTTAAATTTTCGGAAAATTTCGCCAGCACCTCCTTTGTACTGGTCAATAGCTCAAACTCCAACTCGCCTCTCTGGGCCTTCTCCAACCCAAAAGAAAATCAAACAGCCAAGCGGCTTGCCAATTCGGCTCATAAATCTCATGCTTATATCAAATATAAACTTGTACCTTTTTGTTGGGTATATCAACTTTTATCCCTTTCATCTGCTGCTAATTCAGCATATACAAATGCCTTTTCAATCGAACTCCAATCAATTTCATCTCCAACACAACCATTCGCATATATCCAAGTCGAATTCACTTTCAGATTATCCTCTAATCAAATCCAATTTCATTTAACTTAGTCAAAGTTAAATTCTAATTTATTATTCCCTTTCACTATTTTAATCCATTTAACTTCATACGTTAAATTTAAATTTCAAATTTCAAATTCCTAGGTTTATTTCAAATCAATTTGAAATCATAATACCTATTCAAAACCTTTGAATTTCTAAACACTTGTTTTCTCAAAACAATTCAAATTAAAATTTTTGGTAGTAATCGACCACTTAGAAACTCGAAAATCACACCGATGATACTACGCAGTCATCATCGGAATTATTTTCCAGCGACCCAAGTGATTTCAATACTATATCATTTCAAAACCCTTACTAAATACATCCATTTTGAAAACATCTCAAAATCTCCCAGGAACTTAAAATTTCCTTATTTTAATTCCAAATCTGATTTAAATTCATATTTAATTCATCTTTTTTCATATACTTTACTTATATGAATTCTGATTGGTTATATATAACCATTTCACCTTATAATCTCATTCGATTATAATTACAACCAATATATCTAATATATGATAATATATTACATATCCATACTGTGTCGGTCCATCGTATTCAAGTATTTATTTACTCCTACCGATACAGTGGATCAAACTGATCGACCAGAACTCATAAACAACTCAGCCAATGAATCTCCACAATATAAAACCATTTTTATATCAAATACAAATACGCACTCGTATCTATACACTCAAACTCAATCTAGGGTATTACTAACCCTATCTCTACCGAGTCACGCCACAGAGCCAAGTAATTCTTAACCTGGCTCTGATACCAACTGTAACGACCCGGATTTTCGGCGACTTTGGTTATCGACATAAGCTCGACGTCGATAACCAAAACATCGAAAAATCCCGGTAATTAATGAAATAAATTAGAAGGTGAGAATAGATAAGATAGAAACTTAGAATAGAAGAAGAAGAAGAACACAACATCAGAGTAACACGAACCTCACAGCGGAACGAATAACATATAATAGATAACATAACTTTGAAATATAACAGTTATGTATACAATAGCACTTATCAGAGTACAGCACTTACAACACAGCGGAAATAACTATAGCTGTATGATCCTGAAGCCTCCTGCTCCAGTTCTTCAATGTATCTGCAAATCCCGAGTGTAACACCCCGCCTCCGCTAGGGTCACTCGCAAAGGAATGCACTAGCTTTAGAGGGGCATTATTGGTAAACATGCACAGAAATATCACAAGACAGAACATATAAAATAGCGGAAGTAAAATCGAACTTTCATAAACATGAATACATAAGGTCTAAAGCCTTTTACATCAGAGTACATCAAAACCTGTCTTGCAATAGTAAAGAAGCATAAAGACTTTTTCATACATTATTCCCCAAATAAAAACAGTAAAGTAGCCATAGCCAGGAAAAGTCCAAGCCATCCATGATGACCTTCAAGCAGAAGAAGTCCGAACTAAACAACAGTATTTCCTCCCTGTAACCTGGGGGGGGGGGGGGGGTGGGGGGGAAACGGAAGAAAAGAGGAGAAACAAAACGGGTCAGTCAAAAAGACTGAGTAAGCCCTATCTACTATTAGTATAAAAACTAGTAAAGTTAACTGACATGAGAAACTGAGATGAACATAAGCATGATAACAAGATAGATAGGCTAAATCAAAATAACAGGATGAATTACTGAACTCAGGTAAACTAAGGTGTCATGATAAATTACGATGTCAAGATAAAACAAGGTATCACATCGTCAGGTTTCTATCAAGTATAATATCCCCAAGATATCTATCACGTATAACGTCCCATGGCATTTATCCTGTATACCCGCTCTGCACCTACCGTACTAGTATCCCAACTGTATTACGTGTTATCCGTGAATGACCCTTACTCAAAAGTCGTGTAATGGTCCATGTCAACCTAATATGCCGCATATATAGGTTACTCAACTCATATGTTTCTTTCCATGTATAAGTTCAGTCCTTTGCCGTAGGCTGTACGGGCTTTCCCATGTAAACGTTTTATCCTTGAAGTTGTTTTGGACTGCAACCCTTGATCTAGTTGTGTTTCCTTACCATGAACTATCGCGCGTCCACTTAGGATTTATGCCACCTAGGACCGCTAGGGATTATGCTACCTAATGAACGTTTCCGTGTCTCGGTTTGGGTTTTGGCCACCTAGGACCGCTAGGGATTACGCCACCCGTTAACCGCGCCCTTGATCCCACGTATGTATCGTGAATCGTTTTCCATGTCTAGATGCACATGTTCCCCAATGTGCCATCCGAGTTCCGTGCCAGGGCAAATCAAGAAATACGGAACTCGGTCGGGAGCTTTAAATCGTCTGCCGATGCAGATATCAAGGTCTGTTTTTGTACCCGTGGCTATGGTCCCACGTGACCCCTCCCTCAACTACTGAAAGGCAATCCAAGAAAAATCATGTATAAGAACCACTCCACGGCCCCACTATAGCCCACTTTCCTACGGGCCAACCTCACCCATGACTCGATAGCAAGCACATGGTCTGTTGGGGGTTCCCTGCCTTTCCGTACGTACACGATTGACTAAAGATGGTAGGTAGTCAGCGATGTGCTATCCAGGGCAAAAACCAAGAATCGTTGACTCCACGCTAATCCATCCCAGTCTTTAGGTCGCTCGCATAGCAACCAAGGCATACTCTTGGTCCTTCTAACGCAGACCTTAACCTCTCATGGGCCTAGTATAATTACCTGGCAGCCCACAGAGGGATCCCAAGAATATCCTCACGTCCCCCGAAGCTTCCACTTCGGCACCCAGTGCGCTGGAGCTTTTATCCAAGTCAGATAGCTTGCTCCTCCTCGTATACTAAGCGATGACCTACCGTATCAGGTTACTCATCGCTTTGAGAATTAGTCCTATGTCCTTAGCTAAGAATTATTACTTAGTTACCCTTCAACTAAGGTTTACCACTTAGCCTTATTCCCGTTATCCTTGATTAACCACGATTTTCTACCTAGTTCCTCTAACTAGGGTTTGTCTATTGGGTTAAGTGTTATCATCCAAGTCCATGACTTAACCTGCCCACGAATCACGTCAAGATTGGCTAAGTATTTAAGTTCAAGACTTAGCCCTATAAGTTGGTTAAGTGTACCCAGAGGCTCATGACTTAACCCTATCATGTCAAATTGGTCAAGTACTAGTTTACCTTAACCCTATCGGATTATCTTGCTAGATTGATTAAGCATAGATTATCTTAATCCCATCAAATTATCGAGTCGGATTGGTTAAGTATATTCTAAAAAGGTCTTGTGACTTAACCTTATCAGGTCCGCGTATTAGATTGGTTAAGTGTAGGTTACTTAACCCCATCAAATCATCATGTATAATTGGTTAAGTATAAGTTGCTTAACCCCATTAAATTATCACATTAAGTTGGTTAAGTATTGGTTACTTAACCTCATTGAATTACCAAGTTTAAGTTGGTTAAGTGTTTAACTTAACCCCATCGAATTACCGTGTTTAGATTAGTTAAGTGTGGATTACTTAACCTCATCTAATTACCGTGGTTAGATTAGTTAAGCCTTAATTACTTAACCCCATCTAATTACCAAGTCGGATTAGTTAAGTGTAAATTACTTAACCCCATCCCCTAATCATCTTGCATGGTTAAGTGTCATTAAGAAATCAAACCCGATCCCACTTAACCTTATCAAGTTATCATGTTGGATTGATTAAGTATTGGTTAACTTAATCCCCGTCCACTAGCCGTATAAAAATGGTTAAGTGTCATTAGGCAAATCAAATCACTTAACCTACCCAACCTTGTCATGTTTTGTTAAGTATCATTAGCCTAATCAATTTACTTAACCCCTTTATCCATGTCATATTTGGTTAAGAGTCATTAATCAAATTAACTTAACCATATCATGTGACATTAATTACTTAATGCACCCCAACCTCTCACATTAGACTTTGTTGTGGTTACTAGTTAAGCCGGTCGGTTCCGGGTAGCTTTACACCACAACTTGGTCTAACCTCGGGTTCAAGCACAACATGACCAACTTCTCACATTGGGTCCTATTGTATGCAACTACTAGTTAGGCCGGTCGGTTCCGGGTAGCTTTATGTTGCAAACTCAACCCAACCTCGAGTTGGCCACTTTCATGTTTAGTCTAGTGTCATGTTCATATTCAAGTTTTCAAGCAATTGGGTAGACCTAACTTAATAGGTAAATTCCCAAGCTTATGTTTTCAAGCATACTTACATGTCAACTTTCATGTTATATTTCAAGTCGTGTTTTCAAGTATAAACACATGTCATATTTAACGTTACATGTTGTCATGTTTATACCCATTTACCCAAACCATGTTCATGTCATTATATTTCCCTCATAATGTGACCCCAACGCTTTTAAACTCGCATATACGTTCGCAACAACGTAATGGACTAAAAGAAGAGACTTGACAAAGGCATGACAAAAATGGATATTAAGCCACAAGTTAATCATGGTGGCAAATGAGGCACAAATGTGTTCATTAGCTTGCATGTTACATTCTTAAGCCTCACAAAGACATGCATAAACCCAAACTTGCAACATAAGCGAATCATGGTGACAAATGACATGGAATGATGACTAGAAACTCGCATATATCATCATATAAGGGTTATGACTTCATGTGCAAGTTGACATAAAAGGTATGAAGGTTCTCATGTTGCATAATGCAACATTTCAACATAAAGGTTGTAGCTTTTAGCTCATAAGATCAAGATGATGACTTCATAAACTTGCATGACATGATAGCACAAATCATACCCAACGATCAAACCCAAATTTGCAACATGAACATTTAACTTCATAGTTAATATCTAAGAGTAGGGAAAGGGCTTACATTGCTATGAAGGCCTAAATCGATTAAGCTAAAACTTGTGATGAAGCCTATGCATGCCATTACCCAAAACCCCAAAGATGAACCCTCCAAATCAACAAAAACACTCTCTTTATGAACAAAGATCAAAGCTTTTGTCTTGAAATCAACTTGAGAATCTCTCATACTAACATAGGGACTCTCTAACACTCTCATGATCATGAAACCTTTCATAGAAATGAAGTGGAGGCTAGGATAGTTGAGTGGAGGCCATAAGAGTAGAAATTTTGCCATAGTTTAGTTACATGAGTGAATAATGAGGGATTAGGGGGGTTTAGGGGTTTATTTATAGAAGATTAGGCTAGTTAGGACCCTTAGATTAACCCTAGGACCAACCTGAACCGTCAGATTTCAAACCAGGCCCAAAAACCTAGCCAAGATAGAGAATAGGTGCACCAGGCAAGAATGGTCGTCTGAGCCAAGTCGACAGGGCTGTCGACTTGGTCAGACCAAGTCGACTCCCAAGTCGACAGGGCTGTCGACTTGGGTACTGTGGCGGGAATTTTCCCGCCTGGCCCAACTGGCCCAATTTCCCAAGTTCCAGTTTGAATTTGAAATCTGTTTTTACATAGAAATTTTCTGAAAACTTCGTTGGGCCTTAACCGGGTCATACGGACTCCGATTTTCGAAAACTCGGACTCTATTTCGCGTATTTTTCCGAGACGAACGCAATGGCATAGCCCATTTCGCTTGATTCAGAATTTAAAATTAAATTCTGCCTTGATTCTCGTCTTAATCATGTTATCGAAATACGGGTTGTTACATTCTCCCCACCTTTTAGGATTTCGTCCCCGAAATCTCCAAGTTAGGAAGAACATATCCTACCATCCATCATCCATCTACTCAAAACATCATCCACAAGTAATCAATGTCCTTATATGATTTCTAATGCTATATGAATATATGCAAAACGTGTGTGTACATGTTCCTTAGCAAATGCGAATGATCAGGCCTGAATAATTTTTCTAATGCAAAAATATGTATAGTGCCATGAATCCAACATGTATGCAAATTGTCCTAGTCATATAAGTACTATATGCGTGCACAAACATTCACCCATATGCATCAACCGCATGACAACACATTCTATTTCATCCATAAAGAAGTATAAATGCTTGTGCATATGCAACATGAAACGTGATCGCGTCAATCTAGTATCTAACGTGTATTCGCGCATCCATGAGCAACCACTTGCAACCATTTGCAACCATATCAATCATAACATGTCTCAAATACATGTTTACATCCATAATGTTCTACCTAAGGTTCCCAGGATAAGATCGAGAAGATAAACAAGACAAACTCCTTACGGGGTTTGTAACAGAAACAGGACCGAGAGGATATCCACCAAGCGATAGCATGCAAGTAAGCTTTACAGGTGAACCAAGGATCAAAAAAATACTCTTAAAAAGAGACGTGATGCGCGCGTCCAAGCCGCATTTCCATGAGCTCAATCCCATCAGGCCTTGACCGCCTTTGACTTCATGATTTCGTAGCTCCTTGATTCCTATTTCCAAGGTGTGAGTGGAACTCATCTCACTGTCGCCTCCCGTTTCACTTTCACTTATTCTTTCCCTAGTATGCTCGGCTCAAATATGTCTGCGTACTCATGCAAGCTCTCCAAAATTCACTATTGAATTCTGGATCTCGTTTTCCGATGCCGATCCATGTTGCCAAGGGTTCTTACTAGGGTGATTGCCATAACCCATGCATAATCGAAACGAACCATCCGCCTTAGCGGCGAATCCTATTTGAACGGATTACCAACAACTGCATCCCGGGATTCTAGGTAACTAACCATGACAGAACCCAAAAAGGTTACACGAGACTTTGAGGGTATCACCAAGATGAGTCGAGAGTCTAACTACCCTCTTTCCAAAACCGAGAATGGCACCCCTTATTGGGTGACCACTTTATCCTTAGAATCTATCCATAGTTGAGACATGTCATTCTCAAATCCAACAAGTCATGAAGGAATGGACCAACTCTCCAACCAGATTTTTGGGACAAAACTGGGATCCTCTACCATGCTAGTACTAAGGTGCAGAGACTCAACTATCTAAGCAGACTTAAGTGATACGATGATCGAAACAAAGTCTGGACGGGATGATAGAAAAGGAAGGCTGAACCTCTAATAGAAACGGTACCATTTCTTTTAGGCACCCCAGAAGTGGGAGCGTACTATTTCCCTCTCCGCTGATCTTGTCCTTGTCCTCCTTGATGGACCAAGCCCTAACAACAGTTGCTTATCCTTAAGCTGGTATCCTTTATCCTTACTCTTATTATCCTTTCTTGTAACACGGCAATGGGTCTCTCGAGAACCACCTCCATCGTACGGGAAACACCTACGTGGCTAGACCAAGATTAGTCACAGTGAGAACTACTGTGACCATGGATGGAGAAAAGAAAGGAAACGAGATTTAATCAAGGAATCAAAGGATGGTGCTAATGGCTTTTGGGGAATAGCCTTTAAAACAAACTTTTCTTGAAAAATGCTTCTTTATAAACCGTTTTTCAAATAGTTTTCAGAAGGTCTTTAAAAACTTTTGCCCAGTCTGGTAACCTTCTGCTCTGATACCAAATGTAACACCCCACCTCCGCTAGGGTCACTCGCAAAGGAATGCACTAGCATTAGAGGGGCATTATTGGTAAACATGCACAGAAATATCACAAGACAGAACATATAAAATAGCGGAAGTAAAATCGAACTTTCATAAACATGAATACATAAGGTCTAAAGCCTTTTACATCAGAGTACATCAAAACCTGTCTTGCAATAGTAAAGAAGCATAAAGACTTTTTCATACATTATTCCCCAAATAAAAACAGTAAAGTAGCCATAGCCAGGAAAAGTCCAAGCCATCCATGATGACCTTCAAGCAGAAGAAGTCCGAACTAAACAACAGTATTTCCTCCCTGTAACCTGGGGGGGGGGGGGGCGAAACGGAAGAAAAGAGGCGAAACAAAACGGGTCAGTCAAAAAGACTGAGTAAGCCCTATCTACTATTAGTATAAAAACTAGTAAAGTTAACTGACATGAGAAACTGAGATGAACATAAGCATGATAACAAGATAGATAGGCTAAATCAAAATAACAGGATGAACTACTGAACTCAGGTAAACTAAGGTGTCATGATAAATTACGATGTCAAGATAAAACAAGGTAACACATCGTCAGGTTTCTATCAAGTATAATATCCCCAAGATATCTATCACGTATAACGTCTCATGGCATCTATCCTGTATATCCGCTCTGCACCTACCGTACTAGTATCCCAACTGTATTACGTGTTATCCGTGAATGACCCTTACTCAAAAGTCGTGTAATGGTCCATGTCAACCTAATATGCCGCATATATAGGTTACTCAACTCATATGTTTCTTTCCATGTATAAGTTCAGTCCTTTGCCGTAGGCTGTACGGGCTTTCCCATGTAAACGTTTTATCCTTGAAGTTGTTTTGGACTGCAACCCTTGATCTAGTTGTGTTTCCTTACCATGAACTATCACGCGTCCACTTAGGATTTATGCCACCTAGGACCGCTAGGGATTATGCTACCTAATGAACGTTTCCGTGTCTCGGTTTGGGTTTTGGCCACCTAGGACCGCTAGGGATTACGCCACCTGTTAACCGCGCCCTTGATCCCACGTATGTATCGTGAATCGTTTTCCATGTCTAGATGCACATGTTCCCCAATGTGCCATCCGAGTTCCGTGCCAGGGCAAATCAAGAAATACGGAACTCGGTCAGGAGCTTTAAATCGTCTGCCGATGCAGATATCAAGGTCTGTTTTTGTACCCGTGGCTATGGTCCCACGTGACCCCTCCCTCAACTACTGAAAGGCAATCCAAGAAAAATCATGTATAAGAACCACTCCACGGCCCCACTATAGCCCACTTTCCTACGGGCCAACCCCACCCATGACTCGATAGCAGGCACATGGTCTGTTGGGGGTTCCCTGCCTTTCCGTACGTACACGATTGACTAAAGATGGTTGGTAGTCGGCGATGTGCTATCCAGGGCAAAAACCAAGAATCGTCGACTCCACGCTAATCCATCCCAGTCTTTAGGTCGCTCGCATAGCAACCAAGGCATACTCTTGGTCCTTCTAACGCAGACCTTAACCTCTCATGGGCCTAGTATAATTACCTGGCAGCCCACAGAAGGATCCCAAGAATATCCTCACATCCCCCGAAGCTTCCACTTCGGCACCCAGTGCGCTGGAGCTTTTATCCAAGTCAGATAGCTTGCTCCTCCTCGTATACTAAGCGATGACCTACCGTATCAGGTTACTCATCGCTTTGAGAATTAGTCCTATGTCCTTAGCTAAGAATTATTACTTAGTTACCCTTCAACTAAGGTTTACCACTTAGCCTTATTCCTGTTATCCTTGATTAACCACGATTTTCTACCTAGTTCCTCTAACTAGGGTTTGTCTATTGGGTTAAGTGTTATCATCCAAGTCCATGACTTAACCTGCCCACGAATCACGTCAAGATTGGCTAAGTATTTAAGTTCAAGACTTAGCCCTATAAGTTGGTTAAGTGTACCCAGAGGCTCATGACTTAACCCTATCATGTCAAATTGGTCAAGTACTAGTTTACCTTAACCCTATCGGATTATCTTGCTAGATTGATTAAGCATAGATTATCTTAATCCCATCAAATTATCGAGTCGGATTGGTTAAGTATATTCTAAAAAGGTCTTGTGACTTAACCTTATCAGGTCCGCGTATTAGATTGGTTAAGTGTAGGTTACTTAACCCCATCAAATCATCATGTATAATTGGTTAAGTATAAGTTGCTTAACCCCATTAAATTATCACGTTAAGTTGGTTAAGTATTGGTTACTTAACCTCATTGAATTACCAAGTTTAAGTTGGTTAAGTGTTTAACTTAACCCCATCGAATTACCGTGTTTAGATTAGTTAAGTGTGGATTACTTAACCTCATCTAATTACCGTGGTTAGATTAGTTAAGCCTTAATTACTTAACCCCATCTAATTACCAAGTCGGATTAGTTAAGTGTAAATTACTTAACCCCATCCCCTAATCATCTTGCATGGTTAAGTGTCATTAAGAAATCAAACCCGATCCCACTTAACCTTATCAAGTTATCATGTTGGATTGATTAAGTATTGGTTAACTTAATCCCCGTCCACTAGCCGTATAAAAATGGTTAAGTGTCATTAGGCAAATCAAATCACTTAACCTACCCAACCTTGTCATGTTTTGTTAAGTATCATTAGCCTAATCAATTTACTTAACCCCTTTATCCATGTCATATTTGGTTAAGAGTCATTAATCAAATTAACTTAACCCTATCATGTGACATTAATTACTTAATGCACCCCAACCTCTCACATTAGACTTTGTTGTGGTTACTAGTTAAGCCGGTCGGTTCCGGGTAGCTTTACACCACAACTTGGTCTAACCTCGGGTTCAAGCACAACATGACCAACTTCTCACATTGGGTCCTATTGTATGCAACTACTAGTTAGGCCGGTCGGTTCCGGGTAGCTTTATGTTGCAAACTCAACCCAACCTCGAGTTGGCCACTTTCATGTTTAGTCTAGTGTCATGTTCATATTCAAGTTTTCAAGCAATTGGGTAGACCTAACTTAATAGGTAAATTCCCAAGCTTATGTTTTCAAGCATACTTACATGTCAACTTTCATGTTATATTTCAAGTCGTGTTTTCAAGTATAAACACATGTCATATTTAACGTTACATGTTGTCATGTTTATACCCATTTACCCAAACCATGTCCATGTCATTATATTTCCCTCATAATGTGACCCCAACGCTTTTAAACTCGCATATACGTTCGCAACAACGTAATGGACTAAAAGAAGAGACTTGACAAAGGCATGACAAAAATGGATATTAAGCCACAAGTTAATCATGGTGGCAAATGAGGCACAAATGTGTTCATTAGCTTGCATGTTACATTCTTAAGCCTCACAAAGACATGCATAAACCCAAACTTGCAACATAAGCGAATCATGGTGACAAATGACATGGAATGATGACTAGAAACTCGCATATATCATCATATAAGGGTTATGACTTCATGTGCAAGTTGACATAAAAGGTATGAAGGTTCTCATGTTGCATAATGCAACATTTCAACATAAAGGTTGTAGCTTTTAGCTCATAAGATCAAGATGATGACTTCATAAACTTGCATGACATGATAGCACAAATCATACCCAATGATCAAACCCAAATTTGCAACATGAACATTTAACTTCATAGTTAATATCTAAGAGTAGGGAAAGGGCTTACATTGCTATGAAGGCCTAAATCGATTAAGCTAAAACTTGTGATGAAGCCTATGCATGCCATTACCCAAAACCCCAAAGATGAACCCTCCAAATCAACAAAAACACTCTCTTTATGAACAAAGATCAAAGCTTTTGTCTTGAAATCAACTTGAGAATCTCTCATACTAACATAGGGACTCTCTAACACTCTCATGATCATGAAACCTTTCATAGAAATGAAGTGGAGGCTAGGATAGTTGAGTGGAGGCCATAAGAGTAGAAATTTTTCCATAGTTTAGTTACATGAGTGAATAATGAGGGATTAGGGGGGTTTAGGGGTTTATTTATAGAAGATTAGGCTAGTTAGGACCCTTAGATTAACCCTAGGACCAACCTGAACCGTCAGATTTCAAACCAGGCCCAAAAACCTAGCCAAGATAGAGAATAGGTGCACCAGGCAAGAATGGTCGTCTGAGCCAAGTCGACAGCCAAGTCGACAGGGCTGTCGACTTGGTCAGACCAAGTCGACTCCCAAGTCGACAGGGCTGTCGACTTGGGTACTGTGGCGGGAATTTTCCCGCCTGGCCCAACTGGCCCAATTTCCCAAGTTCCAGTTTGAATTTGAAATCTGTTTTTACATAGAAATTTTCTAAAAACTTCGTTGGGCCTTAACCGGGTCATACGGACTCCGATTTTCGAAAACTCGGACTCTATTTCGCGTATTTTTCCGAGACGAACGCAATGGCATAGCCCATTTCGCTTGATTCAGAATTTAAAATTAAATTCTGCCTTGATTATCGTCTTAATCATGTTATCGAAATACGGGTTGTTACACCGAGTACTTGACTGCCCGTACAAATTTAGGCACCCAAGAGTTTAGGGAAAACAACAAAGTAAACTCCGGGTCAGTCATGGGACTGGTATGAGTAAAATAGTTTAAACAGGTATATGAACAAGTAAATGATATCTCATAAGACCACGCCGCAGAACGGAACGGGTTTTTCGCTTATGAGAATCCAAATTATCCTTATATCAAAAACCTTTTGATATTATAATAATGTCTATGTACAAATAGATATCAACTAGCAGAAACGCTTTCATCTCACGTTCTACATATATAGTATACAATCAAAATCGCAAGCGCGTATTGGATAATGGATTTCCAACTATGACAAGGTATGGAACCACCTTCCGATCAGTGTACTCTAGGAACGATACACTGGAGTTCAACAAGAACATCTTGTAACTCAGCCACACATGACCGACCACTCATTTCGCTTGAGTGTATCGAATGTACATCACCAACGGTTGGGATCAACAACCGCTCCCGTATATATATGGGACAGCATTGATAGATTTAAGAAACAAATGAATATTCACTAGATAGGTGATTATACACCCTACTTCGGTGCGACCGACTTAGCCATGCTGCCTGCCCGATTTCTGTCATTTACCGGTTGATGAGGCTAGAAGCTACGCTTTATCATCACATCAGATTCACTTCGAATGCCACATTGTTAGGTCCATCGAAAATCACTAATTGACGTCTACAACAGTACATTACGTGTCAGCAAAGAGAAGTTTCCTTCTCCGCTTCCACTCTTGGTACGGTTGAAGAAATCAATGTACGTGACCTTTCTGGAAATACTCTGTCAGACATCCATCTTCATTCACTTAAAATGTCACATCGTCATACCCGCCAAATCACAAATTGACTTATCCAAAAATAACACGGGTATACAGCTAAGAGAAACGAATTCCTCCGCCACCAAACGTGAATACATTTGAACAGATCAACTTACGCGATCCATTGGATATACTCTGTCAGACCTTCGTCCATACAAGTTGTCCTGGGACTGGACAAACCGAAGGCACTATTCTGTAAACAGGATAGCCCTTGCATTTTACTCCGTCTTCAATTATCTTTGGCATATATGATTCGCGACGCTTATGCCAATACAGAGTGGTTCTATGGATAATAATCCAACCGGTCTCTCCATATTAACAACGTTAAAATGGTCAAAACTTCGATAGTCGGTGAGTTAATTATCAAATAAAAATGTCCGTGTGCAACCAACGATCTTATTTCCAAATGGAATGTCAATCGATCAATCATCATGTATATCTATACATGTTTTCCTTATTTTCTATATTTAGAAAATATTTGTTATCAACGTTGGAAAACAATTCCATTGTTTATTTACGTATCACTATCCTTCCACAACTATCAGACTCCAACTATAAACTAATAAGAGAACAACTCCCTAAGCATAAATCCCGAAGGCCGAAACCAACATCAGATCGATACTCAGGAAACCATTCAACTTATTAATCTCTAGTCAGGTTCTAATTTTGCTTAACTCTATATCCTTTAACTCCATTCGCTCAACTCTAGATCGCAACGATCACAATGGTTACGCCTAATTCCCTCAGGAAACATCCGACCGCCGTAGGCTATTTACAGCCCTGCGAATTACGCTAGCAGTCGTGCTAAATGGCGACTCATCCTGAATAACTATGTTTGTTTTAACTCTAACTGTTTAACTCTAACTGTTTAACTCTAACTGGTTTTACTTGGTTTGACTAACTCAATTTATTTACTCGACTGACTAATTCAACTCGATTACCCTAACTTGATTTACTTATCTCGATTAACTGAACTAATCACTTTGATTAACTCGACTAATTCACTTTGGTTAAATTAACCAATTCACTTAACTAATTCACTTAGTTTAACCTAACTATTCACTTAACTCCTGTCGAATAAACTATATTCGATAACTCCTCTAATTCTATTCGAATAAATTATATTCGATTAACTCCTTTACTCTATTCGAATAAACTATATTCGATTAACTCCTTTGATTTAACTCTAATCGATTAACTCCCTTCGATTGAAACTAACATCGATACTCCATTCGATGAAACTAACATCGATTAACTCCTTTCGATTACCATATTCGATTTACTTTATTCACTTTATAAATATTTACTTTTTAACAATGTTTTATTCATTTGAAAAGATTTACTTTTAAATAACGGTTCTACACTTTATAAATGATTTCCCTTTTATAACGTTTCCTTTTCAATTCTATTTGTAAATGGTTTACAAATATTCCCTTTTCAAATTTATTCTTAAAATATTCTAACTCCTTAAATTCCCGGGAAAATTCGCCATAACCTCCTTTGTAACGGGAGCATCGGGAAAATCCCCAAACTCGACACACAGGCCTTTCCATTCAAAAAGAAAATGGTTTGAAATTATTTCCTTTTTGAATATCTCCTATTTATTTCTAAGTAAATAATCCCTATTTAATATTTTATTTATTTAACAAATAAATAATCCATGTCATAATATCTTATCTGTTTATTCTAAATAAATAATTCACTTTATAAATATTCCATTTATAAAGGCTTTCCTTCCTTTATAATTCCACTTAACGTATTTTCTATTTATAAATATTCCATTTATAAACATTTCTATTTATAAATATCCTATTTATAAATATTCTCTTTTATAAAATCCTCTTGATTTTATAAATATTCTCTTTTCAATATTTCGGTATATCACGGTGTTCAATCATATCAAATCACGATGTTCAATATCGTCCATGCACACACAATCAACAACAGATTATAAATCACGTCATATATCACAATATATGAAAAATAATAAAATAACTGTTGAGGAATCCAGTCGGATTCCTCCAACCTGTTTCCCTGCATCCACAGATGTTATACAATAAAATCAATCATCACTTTCAGTTTCATATGATATATTCTGATAAACAGAATCAATACGAAAATTTAACTAACTGACTAGCAGTTCAATCAAACGGTCAACACACAGTCAAACAGTCTATATTTAACAGTTCTAAAAATACAACATGAAAATATAAACTGTTCAGAGTTAGTGAGATTTACTCACTTTTGCAGTTCATCGTTAAAGAACGATAAACTGTTATTTGATTTGAATCAAACAATTTATTTTGCTGTAAATTCAAACGAGCTAGAATCCACTCCCAGTCAGTTCCGTTGTGGAGCTCTCGTCCATACGATCCTGTCGGATCTTGATTCGCTGAGTTTCGATCACGTATGTAAAAGATATCAACATTCGAAGTTTATACGCTAATTAAAATTAATTAAAACTTAATTAAAATAAAAATAAGGGCTTTACCCCTCAAATCTTGGCCCAATTCCTTTCTTAAAAACCCAGCCCCTTACTTCATCTTCCCCCAATTTTCAACGATAGCTTCAGGGAAAATACTTTCCCCTTTTCCACCGCCGTTGACCACCATCCTCTCCCTCTCCGCTTCATCGTTTTCCATGAAACCACCGCCGTTGAACTTGGCTGAAAAACCTCTTCCACCTCACGTCCCTCAGATGCAACTCGCGCCCCACTCCCTCATCCCGACGTCACAGCAAAAACACGGCTCCACAAAAAACCATCGAACCACTTCATGATCGAAACCCACCAAACGCTTACAGGAGGTGCGGTTTTCGATGACAACCCAAAATCCGAACTCCACTTCGCGAATTAGTGCTTCAAATCGCCGTACTTTCGAACCCTAGCAGGCCTGTACATTTTCAAGCATTAGGGAAAGCGCGTCGTACCTCTTGAAATTGATATAGGAGCGAAGACAATTGTATGAGAAATCCAAAGATCATCGTTTTAGGATTTATAGGAATTTATTTTCCTTTGTTTTGATTTTTCTTTCCTCCCATTTTACTGTTTTAAAGAAGAACGAGAGCGGCGGAAATATATTGACCGATAATGAATGTGAATTAGGTTTAGGATTTTAAGAGGGGGGTATTTATAGCCCTATCAAATATCTAGATATTTTTTTATTAATATTTTAATATTTTATTTTGTCTTTTTATATTCATTTTCCTCTTCTAAAAATCCGTGTGATCGCACACAGTATTCAAAAATCACGAAATTGGACAGTTAGCTAGAGTTTGACATTACGGTCCTAACGAAACTGGTTTCGTCGAATTCCGACTCCGTATGCGCACACAGCGTATTTTTAACCGTTAGAATACTGACTGTTTTCCACTCTAAAAATCCGTACGACCACACAGTGACTCTAAAAATCACCAAACTTGGAATCTAACAACTATTAGACATTGCGGATCCAACAAAACTGGTTTCGTCGAATTCCGACTCCGTTTGCAAAAGTGGCTATTTTTAACGCTCTAAATAGCCTATTTAAATATATAAATATATTTAAATATAATTTAATTTAATATTTAAAAATAAATATTATCGTCTATATTCACTGAGGAATACCATACAGCTCCAGGGTAATTATATACTTGCTATTCCGAGTCCAGATTGATTCGATATTCAATTTACATTGAAAAATCATTTTATAACGTATATAAAGCGTTACGAATTATAAAGGAATTTCACAGCGACTTTTCTGAAATTTGTTTTGGACGTACATCAAAATCTACACGACGAAATCTCGATTTTTCTCTTCCATTAGAAAAATATACTCCACCAGCTCCACACGTTTCTTGTTTCACAGAAATCCGGCTTAAAACGAATCCTGTACATTCAGTTGAAGTTCAAATCGCCAAATAGCGAACTGCAGCGCCATTTCGAGCTCGTTTATAAATATATTATAAACTATACGTTCAACTGTCGTCGATTCAATATAATCGTTATTATATTTCGAATCGAAGCTCCACCAAATCTCGTATGCTATTCAATTCACACGATATTGTGAATTTCACTATTTCCGACTATTTCGACATTATAATATATTATTATATTATAAATATTAATTAAATATTCAATATTATTTAATTAAACGATCATTAACTTTTCTAAATCACCAATTATATAATTAAATAAATTAATTATATACCTCTAAAAATGCGGGTCATTACATCAAATATCATCCCAATACCCATGTTGGGTTTCAACCAACAAATACCAAATGTTGTTTGTGCAATCGAGCGATGTGTGAAATCTATCGTCCTAATCAATATCAGTTAAATGTGTGTACATAAACAAATCGTTCGATTTGTAAATGAATATTTATATTATTCATAAACACGTTAAAAATTATATTTTTAACGATAAAATATTTTATTCAACACATGAATATTTTAAACGGTTCATTTACATAATAAAAATGATATTTTTATTGTTCCAACATATTTTAGAAAATTTTGGCATCATAACGGCGCGATACTAAAACCAGAATAAGGTCTAGCCTTATCCCTCGCCTAATACTCGCTTGCGCCATACACGTACCAATTCTAATCAATTCAATTTACATTCCAAATCAAATTCAATCAATTTCTCAATCAAAACAAACAACCAAACATCCATGGTTTCAATCAAAAGTGCTGGGTGCTTCTATGCACCGTCTGCATCCTGGTATATATATTTAACTAGAAAATAAAATTAGAGTGAGAAGTTCTCACCTTTGGTTTCCACTCTGTCATTATTTATTGGACGGTTTGGATTTATTTCTAGTGCGTAGCATTCTTCACTGTGATCCAATGCAATCTATTTCACGTAGTTCATATTAAAAATCACATTTTTCATATCGCCATTATGTATATAAAAATCATATTTTTATAATGCCATTACATATATAAAAATCGTATTTTTAATTCGCTACATATATAAAAATCATATTTTTAATTCTCTACATATATATAAATCATATTTTTATGTTCTCTACATATATAAAAATCATATTTTTATATTCTCTCTATATATAAAATCCAATCTTTATAACGCTTTTCATATAATAAAAATCCAATCTTTTTAACGCTTTTCATATAATAAAAGTCCAATCTTTATAACGATTTTCATATAATAAAAATCAATTTCTAAAACAATGTATATTTTGAAAACTCACCCTTGTTCTTTCAAAAATTGAATTTTTGTTCTCATGGAGGAGGGCCCATCGTCGTTGTAAGTGGTCGGTGGAGGCTCGGGGAAGGGACTAAAACAAGCCGGGGACTGCTATACATGAACATTGAAAATGGAATTTTATCGGTGGAGGGGCTCATCGGGGTCGGTGGGGCGACGTGGGGGTGCTGATGACCAGGGGGTGCGGTTTCCATTCGTTTTGGGTGGCACGGTTTTTTAGACGAGGAAGGGTGTAATAACCCGGAAATCTGGGCCAATTTTAAATTTTTATTTTGGCAATTTTAGTGAATTTTGATTATTTAAAATGAATTATTTTAAATAATATCCACAAGAAATTTATTTTGAATAGAATTAGAACGTATATATTTATATACGTCGTCGTTAGAATATAAATATTTATTTATAATTATAAAAGGAATTGAAAATGGCACGGTAGTTCGATAATTCGATTTCAAATTTCAAATGAGTGTATAGGATTCAAAATAAACCGGATTTTAGTGAAACCAAAAATATCTGAATCTATTTGAGAATATCTTTCCAACGAATCCGAAAAATTGAAACTTAATTGCGGGGATCAAAAGATATGTCCAGTTGAAAATTCTGAATAGTCCCTATGGAATTTAGGCCCTTAAAAATGGAAATTTTGCAAACGACCTCGGATTTCGACGTAACCACTTTTGTTAGGTCCGTGATGTCAAGTTATTTCTAGATTCCAAAATTTATAATTTTTCAAATCAATATGTGAGCGTGGCAAAGAAAAACGCGTTTGACCAGTTTCAGTTGATTTTAAACGACTGAAAAATGACCATTTTTCAAACGGTCTTAGAATTCGACAAAATTAGTTTTGTTAGGATCGTATCGTCAATACGAAGCTAGAAATTATTTTTCGAGGATTTTTCGAGGCCGTATGTGGCCCTGACAAATTGAAATGTGCTGTAACGACCCGACTTTTTGAACCTTGAAAGTCGACACTAAATACATCCAAGGTATTTGTGTGCCAAACATCCAAGTGCCAGAAAGTAGAATTGTTGGGTAAAATTAAAAAAAAAGTAGAACAAGGAAGAAAGAATAGAGCATCAGAATCTCACAGCAGAACGGAAATATATAATATCAACATAGTACAAAGGGTTACTCTAAATATAGGAATTTCATTGTTACAATAACCTAAGTACCATAATCATCCTTGACAGTTATAACTGCCTGTCCTCACAATGGTGATATGTACATAACTAATATAGTACAACTGAAATAGAAATAAGTAGATAGATAATGGAAGCCTCCAGCTCGTCTTCAAAACTTTAAAGCATCCAAAGTAAAACCTGCCATACTCAGCCTACTCGAAGGAGTACGTGAGGATTTTAGGGAAAACAAAAACCAAGCGTCAGATATCAGTCTGGTATATATAAACTCAAGGTTGCATGTAACAATATTAAGGGGACCGTCCAGATAACCGCTCCGGTTTTCCCCTCAAAAGAAACCAACTATTTATTAAGTTTACTATAGTTGTATTATAGATAATGTCTAGGGTGTAGAATATAAATAAATCACATAGATGGAATGGTTACATTGGTTACATTCGACAACTATTAACTGTACAAACTAAACCGCTAAGGTACTTTCGTATATTGGATTTTCCATCCAAGATCTCTCAATACAGATCCAAACTCCATGCACAAGGGTCAGAAAGTACCTCCGAGCGTCACATATCTCTAGATAAAATATACCATAAGGTAAACACAACTGGCCCACGCACGAAACACCGAAGTGCAACACGTGGAACTAAATATATCCAACTCCCGCGCACAACTTCGTGGAGCTCCCGCACGATTCGATATAAGCACACACTAGATATGGAGTCAATATATCCTGCCATAGGTTAGCAAAACCTCAGATTGTGCTCCTACCCTCTTTTTAGCCGTATCCGATGTCGAGGTTTCGTTCGGCATCTTTCACATGAGTCTTCATCACTCGAACATAACACAGATCCAAATTGGATTCCTACTTCTCGAACAGATCACGAATCACTACATTGATCCGAGCATCACGAGAAGTTTCCCAACCTCATATAGATTCACTTTTCTTCTTCAACTGCTTCCAAAACGTAGAACTCGTACTCTAGTTTTGAAGTGGTATTCGATGAGTAAAACACTTATCGATCCCGGACTCTTCAAAACTAATCGATGAATTTCCGGTTAACTCAATTCCGGTTCTTTCAAAAGTAAGTGAATGCTAGAGACGTTTCATACCAACACTCCTCCCCGGGGGTTCTCATTGGTATGGAATCGTGAAGCTTTCCCGATACTTCTTAAGTTATAATGGTATAGTTCGATAGTAGACTGATTGACTATCTAGTCAAAACAATAGCTTATAGAAACCATGGTTCGTACACTTAACTCGTTTCCGAAATTATCAACTTAACTATCCCTCGGTCCAGAGTGAGGCCAGGTAAGTTAGAGCACTGGTTGCATATCACCCCTTGCCTAGACACCCCATTCTTGACACTCACAGATAGATAAGCCTACTTGTCGGCTTATTAGAATTAAGCACAATATCCATGATATTCAATAAACAGGTAAGTAATCAATATGATTAACACGTTTCCAGCATTCCCAACCTACCTATTCCTCGGCCAAGAGGCAAGCCGGTAGATTAGAGCTCTATTGCTCCGTCCCTACTCGACATCAATCTTAACTCTCACAAATAGATAAGCCTACTTCGTTGGCTTATTAGTTTAAGCATTATCAATTACCATTTAATCTAGTGACTTAATCATGACAAGGTTTAGCAATTCATAACCCTTTCTAACCTTTGTTTTAATTGAAAAGATATTTTAGAAAGAAGATATTTTAGAAAGAAGATATTTTGAAAAGAAGATATTTCGAAAAGAAGATATTTTAGAAAGAAGATATCTTAAAAAGAAGATATTTTAGAAAGATGATATTTTGAAAAGAAGATATTTTAGAAAGAAGATATTTTAGAAAGAAGATATTTTAAAAAGAAGATATTTTAGAAAGAAGATATTTTGAAAAGAAGATATTTGAAAAGAAGATATTTTAAAAAGAAGATATTTTCTACTTTAAAATACTCTTGTAAGAATTAAGAAATAATATTAAAAAGATAAGACAATTTGCATAAGCTTAAGATGCCTTTACAAAACGTTAAAATCTAAAAACAAGGTAAAACGGGTACTTTTGCACTAGTGAAGTTTTGGTCATTTTTGATGGGTTACTTAGCATTTTACTATTCAATCACTTCAAGGTAGTAAACATACAAGTAAAACAAGATCTAATATGATAAGAAATCACTAAAGATGTCATTATAAAGTTCCATACAAAGTGTTGAAAACACAACAATTCAAACTGCATCTATAGCGACTATCGCTATAAGTGCACTTTAAAGTTCAAGTCCACAATATGTCAATTCCCTACGAATCCTTATGTTTTTTGTTTCAAGTCCATTCCACTTGTTATACAAGTCAATTCAAGTCCAAATCCAAGTTCATTCAAGTCCATTCCAATCCATTAACATGGATCACATATGTTGCTTACTTTTAAAGTAAGAATCAAGTTAACATTTTTAACATAAGTTCTAACATTCAAGCAAGTTTAAGCATAGTAAAGGACATGCAAATGGTTTTTATTTGCTGTCCTAAATAGTGAGTAAACTCACTTTAGTCCTTAGCAAATCCAAGCTCCAATAATAAGAATAAATATCCAAGCTAGCAAGCTCCTTCATTTCCTTGCTTTTCCTTACTTCTTCCTTGTATATAGCGCATGAACTCAAATAGAAAATAGAGAGGTTCTTTGATTTTTCAACTTCTAACTAGCTAGAAGGTCTTGAAATGGTATAGGAAGGCTACACTCAAAGTTTGAGTTGATTTGGAGTTGGTTTGAGTATAGTTTGAGAAAGTTAGTAAGGAAGAGAAAGAAGATGAAGATAAGCCATTAAAGCTTCAATTTTTGCTTAGGAATTTTGTAAATGAAAAGAGAAGGTATGCTCTTCTTTTATAGGAAAAGCAAGGTAAATGGGAAAAGACCTAAAAGCCCCTAAAACCCTAATCTTATGTCATCTTGCTTATGTCATCTCGCTTATGTCATCTTCCTTATTTCCTAGATATCTTGCGTATGTCATCTCGCTTACGTCATCTTGCTTATGTCATCATAAATATTTAGTTAACCCTAAATATGAAAAATATTTTTATTTTCTAATTACATTCCCAATGATTAATTAGAAACTCATTCAAATTTTTAACAACTTTTATTGAGAAAATAGCTATATATCGATAAAACAGTTTTCGGTCACATTTTCGACATTTTTCCAAAAAATATATTTTTGAAAAAAGTTTTCCGAAATGAGTTTAGGATCATTGAATATTAATTAAAATATGTTTAACAAGGTTATAAAATCACATTTACGATATTTAACAATATTCCAAACTGTTACAATATTTGAAGATTAAGTGTTCAAATTTCCGGGTCTTTACATTCTCCCCCACTTAAAACATTTCGTCCGCGAAATTCAAACAAGAATGAAAAATCAAAGAAGAAGAAGAAAAAAGATGCATATATTGATTACATCCAAAAACTATATACAAACTAAACAACAAAAGATATACAATACTAAGATAGGAAATCCCTAGTCTAAGATCAAGTCTGGATAAGACTTCCTCAGATTATCCTCCGTTTCCCATGTACAATCTAGAGCATCCTCACTCCATTGTACCTTGACTAACTTCACAACCTTAGTCCTAAGCTGCTTTATATCTCTATCCACAACTCGAACCAGCTGTGTCAATATAGTCAAATTCGGCTCTACCTCCAAGTCTTCCTGTAGCGACGCTTCTACTATCATCGAGGGATCATGCACATATTTACGCAAATGTGATACATGAAATACATTGTGCATTCCGGATAACCTAATTGGTAACTTGATTCTATATGCGAGTGTACCGGTCCTCTCCAGAATTGGGAATGGTCCAATATAACGAGGAGCCAACTTCCATGCCCTTCCAAACCGGACAACACTTCTCATCGGGGAAACTTTTACAAATACAAAGTCTCCAACTGAGAATTCCAGATCTCTTCTCCTTTCGTCTGCATAGCTCTTCTGCCGATTCTGTGCTTCCTTGATTCGCTTCCTAATATCTGAAACCTTATCAGATGCTTCTCGAATCATATCTGGTCCAAGTATAAGACGATCTCCAGGTTCTACCCAACATGATGGAGATTTGCAAGGCCTTCGATACAATGCTTCAAAAGGTGCCATTCCAATGTTGGCTTGATAACTATTGTTGTATGAAAACTCAACAAGTGGTAAATTCTCTTCCCACGAACCTCCAAAATCTAAAAAGCATGCCCGAAATAAATCTTCTAATACTCGGTTCACCCTTTCCGTTTGCCAATCTGTCTGCGGATGATAAGCGGTACTCAAACTGAGCTCGGTCCCCAATGTATCATGCAATCCCTTCCAGAAATGTCTTGTGAAGATTGGATCTCTATCACCCACGATACTACTTGGAATGCCATGAAGCCTAACTATCTCTTTAATATACAACAATGCCAAACTAGAAGCAGTCCTTGTTGCCTTTACTGGTAAGAAGTGCGCGCTTTTGGTTAACCGATCTACAATAACCCATACACCTTCATTACCTCTCCTCGTCCTAGGCAACCCGTCAATAAAATCCATAGAAATCTGATCCCATTTCCACTTAGGAATCTCGAGTGGCTGAAGTAGCCCGGCCGTCTTTTGATGACTACCCTTCACTTGTTGGCAGTTTGCACACCTACTTACAAATATCGAAACATCCCTCTTCATGCCCTCCTACCAAAATGTTCGCTTCATATCTTGATACATTTTAGTTACCCCTGGATGTATCGTTAATCGTAATGATGGCTTTCCGTTAGAACCTCTTGCCTTATTCCATCAACATTCGGAACACATAACCTACCATTCATCCTCAAAATTCCACAGTTATCTACATCGAATCCGGGCCATTTCTCTAGAGCAATATTCTCACTTACCAACTTAGCAGTCCTGGCAAGATGAAGATCTCTAAGCTGATTCTCTTCGATACGATTAATCAGGGTCGGTAGAACTTCTACATTTGCCAAAACAGCATATCTTCTACTGAGCGCGTCGGCTACAACATTAGCCTTTCCTGGGGTATACGTAATGTCTAGATCATAGGGTGCAAGAAACTCCAACCACCTTTGCTGCCTCATGTTCAAGTCTTTTTGCGTAAAAAGATACCTCAATGATTTGTGGTCCGTATATAACTTGAACTTCTCACCTAACAAATGATGCCTCCACATTTTTAATGCAAACATATCTACTAATAACTCCAAGTCATGAGTTGCATACCTCGTTTCATGTGGCTTGAGCTGTCGGCTCGCATAAGCAATAACTCATCCATGTTGCATCAACACAGCACCTAACCCAGTTCCACAGACATCGGTGTAAACAGTCAAACCTTCACCTCCATCTGGCACAGTAAGGACAGGAGCACTAGTTAACTTTTCCTTAAGCTTTATGAAGGCTTTCTCGCACTTCTCTATCCATACAAATTTGATATCTTTCTTCGTCAGCTTTGTTAAACAAGAAGCGATCTTTGCGAAATCCTGGATAATCCTTCTTTAATAGCCAGCTAGACCCAAAAAGCTTCTAATATCTGTAGCGCTTTCTGGCCTTCTCCAGTCTTGAACAGACACAACCTTCGCAGGATCAACAGAAATACCTTCAGTAGAAACAACGTGGCCCAAAAATCTAACTTCCGAACGCCAAAAATGACACTTCGAGAATTTTGCCTTCAAAACATTGTCCCTCAATGTTTCTAGTACTATCCTCAAATGGCGTGTATGTTCTTCCTCGGTCTTAGAGTAGACCAGAATATCATCAATGAATACAAGAACAAACTTATTCAACACATCTTGGAAAACCCGATTCATTAGGTCTACGAAATATGCTGGAGCATTAGTTAGACCGAACGACATAACTAACCACTCATAAAATTTATCGGACCTAAAAGCGGTTAAGGGTACACTCTTCTCTGCTACCCTCAACTGATGGAATCCTGTAGCAAGATCTGGTTGAGAAAACACTTGAGCTCCATGAAGCTGGTCGAACAAGTCATCTATCCTAGGCAAAGGATACTTGTTCCTAATAGTTCGTTTGTTGAGCTCACGATAATCGACACATAATCTTAATGAACCATCTGCCTTTGTAGCAAAGACAACAGGCGCTTCCCAACTCGAACGACTTGGTCGGATCAAGCCCTTCTGTAATAGATCATCCACCTGAATAGATAGCTCCAACTTCTCCTTCGGTGCTAACCTTCGAAGAGGCAACACGATAGGCTTTGCATCTTTAACCAAATCAATGCGAAACTTTATCTCCCGATGAGGTGGTAAACCTGAAACCTCCTCGAAGACATCTGCAAATTCTCGAACAATGGGAATAGAACTCAATTCTTCCTCCGCCACATCCAAGGAATAAAGGAAACTAGTCATTAGTGAGCTAGGTCCTCCACAAAATACTATGAAATATTTCCCTTCATCTGTCTTAAATGAGACAGTTCCCTTCTTACAATCTAGAACCCTAGAATATCGAGACAGCCAATCCATCCCGAGTAGGACATCAAAACCCATAAAACCCAAAACATATAAATCACAAGGGAAGAGTTCGTCATAATAAGAAATCGGAACTCCTAAGCATCCCATACAAAGATTTGCCGAAACTCCAATAGGGTTCGACACCCAAATAGATTCTAAAGCCATTACTGGCTCAAGTTTCAGTTTATCAACAAGAGTATGAGAAATGAAATAGAGGGAAGCACCGGTATCAAATAAGACACGAATAGGAATGCCAAAAATAGATAGAATACCTTCCATAACTTGCTTTCCCTTTGCTGTTGCAGAAGTGGAAGGTGCTGAAGCTAAAGCAAAAGCTCGAGGTTGTTCCCCCTTCTGAAGAAGTGGACACTCCCTAGCAAAATGACCCGGCTTATGACAATTATAGCAGCCATCCCTTGGTGCAAACTGAGTCTTGATTGTCTGTGATTCAACCTTCGGATACTTAGCCATTGGTGCCTTAAGCACAGGTGCCCTTTCCACCTGTTTCTTCTTAGCCTCGGTACAGTTCTTAGCAAAATTGCCCTTCTTCCCGCAGTTATGACAAGTAAACCTAGATATATCTTTATTTGGTTGAAACTTCCTCTTATTCTCTCCTATCGGTGCCGAATTAGCTGATTTCGGAACCAAACCTTCAAACCTCAATTCCTTGTTTACCAAATCCAAATAGGGTGCCAAGATGTGGTTTGTCATATCTCGATGAAACTCAGGATGTAATCCTGTAATGAACTTATCATTCTTCTTCAGTGGAGTATCAATTAGACCTGGTCCGAATAAAGACAATGTAGTGAATCGCTTCTCATACTCTGCTACCGTCATAGTCCCCTGCTTCAAGTCCATGAAACTCTTGTATAATAAGGTCTTCCCAGCTTCCGGAACATATTTCTTTTCAAATTCCCCCTTGAATTGGGCCCAAGAAAAGTCATCCTCTGGGACACCAAAAGTAATCAGATTCCACCAATCCATAGCCGTATCAGTTAAATGTCGTGATGCCAATCGACGCTTCATTGCATCATCTAGCTCCATATCCCCAAATGTACGGTCGCATAGCTTGAGCCAAGTCTGAACTTCTACAATCGACTCCGAGCCACTAAACCTCCTTCCCCCAAGCCTCTCATAGTCACGACAAAGTGAAGCAAATCCCTTCTGAGGAATGACTTGCACGACCTCCTCTAAAACACCTACTATTGGTTCCTCCACAGAAGCTGCATTCCTCGGTGCACGATTCTCACCATTAGTGACAGTACTAGCTCGACCACCTCTACCTCTGCCTCCTCTAGTATTTGCAGTACGAGTACTCGTAGTTTACTACCTGAATTATAGCAAACATCTTTAGAATACTTGAAGATAGAATTATTTCAAGGAAACGATACAAAGAAGGGTTCACCACTAAGAAGGACCTTATTCAAGAAAGGGTTGCGAGAAATAGACATTCCTAAGGAATATTTTCAAAGTCTAGTTTTCAAAATACAAATACGCTCTCATATGTATAATACACTCGACTCATTCTAGGGTGTCGCTTGCCCCATCTCTAATGAGACATACCCAACCAAAGCCAAGGTGTTCGCTCAACCTTGTGCTCTGATACCAAGTGCCAAACATCTAAGTGTTGGAAAGTCGAATTGTTGGGTAAAATAAAAAAAAAGTAGAACAAGGAAGAAAGAATAGAACATCAGAATCTCACAGCAGAACGGAAATATATAATATCAACATAGTACAAAGGGTTACTCTAAATAAAGGAATTTTAGAGTTACAATAACCTAAGTACCATAATCATCCTGGATAGTTATAACTGCTTGTCCTCACAATGCTGATATGTACATAACTAGTATAGTACAACTGAAATAGAAATAAGTAGATAGATAATGGAAGCCTCCAGCTCGTCTTCCAAACTTTAAAGCATCCAAAGTAAAACCTGCCATACTCAGCCTACTCGAAGGAGTACGTGAGGATTTTAGGGAAAACAAAAACCAAGCGTCAGACATCAGTCTGGTATGAGAAAACTCAAGATTGCATGTAACAATATTAAGGGGACCGTGCAGATAACCGCTTCGGTTTTCCCCTCAAAAGAAACCAACCATTTATTAAGTTTACTATAGTTGTATTATAGATAATGTCTAGGGTGTAGAATATAAATAAATCACATAGATGGAATGGTTACATTGGTTACATTCGACAACTATTAAGTGTACAAACAAAACCGCTAAGGTACGTTCGTATATTGGATTTTCCATCGGAGATCTCTCAATACAGATCCGAACTCCATGCACAAGGGTCAGAAAGTACCTCCGAGCGTCGCATATCTCTAGATAAAATATACCATAAGGTAAACACAACTGGCCCACGCATGAAACACCGAAGTGCACCCTGTGGAACTAAATATATTCAACTCCCGCGCGCAACTTCGAGGAGCTCCCACACGATTCGATATAAGCATACACTAGATATGGAGTCAATATATCCTGCCATAGGTTAGCAAAACCTCAGATTGTGCTCCTACTCTGTTTTTAGCCGTATCCGATGTCGAGGTTTCGTTCGGCATATTTCACACGAGTCTTCATCACTCGAACATAACACGGATCACAAATTGGATTCCTACTTCTCGAACAGATTACGAATCACTACTTTGATCCATGCATCACGAGAAGTTTCCCAACCTTCGTATAGATTCACTTTTCTTCTTCAACCGCTTCCAAAACGTAGAACTCGTACTCTAGTTTTGAAGTGGTATTCGATGAGTAAAACACTTATCGATCCCGGACTCTTCAAAACTAATCGATGAATTTCCGGTTAACTCAATTCCGGTTCTTTCAAAAGTAAGTGAATGTTAGAGACGTTTCATACCAACACTCCTCCTCGGGGGTTCTCATTGGTATGGAATCACGAAGCTTTCCCGATACTTCTTAAGTTATAATGGTATAGTTCGATAGTAGACTAATTGACTATCTAGTCAAAACAATTACTTATAGAAACCACGATTCGTACACTTTACTCGTTTCCGACATTATCAACTTAACTATCCCTCGGTCAAGAGTGAGGCCAGGTAAGTTAGAGCACTGGTTGCATATCACCCTTGCCTAGACACCCCATTCTTGACACTCACAAATAGATAAGCCTACTCATCGGCTTATTAGAATTAAGCACAATATCCATGATATTCAAAAAACAGTTAAGTAATCAATATGATTAACACGTTTCCAGCATTCCCAACCTATCTATTCCTCGGCCAAGAGGGAAGCCGGTAGGTTAGAGCTCTATTGCTCCGTCCCTACTCGACATCAATCTTAACTCTCACAAATAGATAAGCCTACATCATTGGTTTTTAGTGTTAAGCATTATCAATTACCATTTAATCTAGGGACTTAATCATGACAAGGTTTAGCAATTCATAACCCTTTCTAAGCTTTGTTTTATTTGAAAAGATATTTTAGAAAGAAGATATTTTAGAAAGAAGATATTTTGAAAAGAAGATATTTTAGAAAGAAGATATTTTAGAAAGAAGATATTTTAAAAAGAAGATATTTTAGAAAGAAGATATTTTGAATAGAAGATATTTTGAAAAGAAGATATTTTGAAAAGAAGATATTTTAGAAAAAGATATTTTGAAAAGAAGATATTTTGAACAGAAGATATTTTGAAAAGAAATATTTTATACTTTAAAATACTCTTGTAAGAATTAAGAAATAATATTAAAAAGATAAGACAATTTACATAAGCTTAAAGTGCCTTTACAAAACTTTAAAATCTAAAAACAAGGTTAAACGGGTACTTTTGCACTAGTGAAATTTTGGTCATTTTTGATGGGTTACTTAGCATTTTACTATTCAATCACTTCAAGGTAGTAAACATACAAGTAAAACAAGATCTAATATGATAAGAAATCACTAAAGATGTCATTACAAAGTTCCATACATAGTGTGGAAAACACAACAATTCAAACTACATCTATAGCGACTATCGCTATAAGTGCACTTTCAAGTTCAAGTCCACAATATGTCAATTCCCTATGAATCCTTATGTGCTTTGTTTAAAGTCCATTCCATTTGATATACAAGTCAATTCAAGTCCAAATCCAAGTTCATTCAAGTCCATTCCAATCCATTAACATGGATCACATATGTTGCTTACTTTTAAAGTAAGAATCAAGTTAACATTTTTAACATAAGTTCTAACATTCAAGCAAGTTTAAGCATAGTAAAGGACATGCAAATGGTTTTTATTTGCAGTCCTAAATAGTGAGTAAACTCACTTTAGTCCTTAGCAAATCCAAGCTCCAATAATAAGAATAAATATCCAAGCTAGCAAGCTCCTTCCTTTCCTTGCTTTTCCTTGTTTTTCCTTCCTTCTTCCTTGTATATAGCGCACGGCCTCAAATAGAAAATAGAGAGGTTCTTCGATTTTTCAACTTCTAACTAGCTAGAAGGTCTTGAAATGGTATAAGAAGGCTACCCTCAAAGTTTTAGTTGATTTGGAGTTGGTTTGAGTATTGTTTGAGAAAGTTAGTAAGGAAGAGAAAGAAGATGAAGAAAAGCCATTAAAGCTTCAATTTTTGCTTAGGAATTTTGTAAAGAAAAGAGAAGGTATGCCTCTTCTTTTATAGGAAAAGAAAGGTAAATGGGAAAAGACCTAAAATCCCATAAAACCCTAATCTCATGTCATCTTGCTTATGTCATCTTGCTTATGTCATCTTCCTTATTTCCTAAATATCTTGCGTATGTCATCTCGCTTATGTCATCTTGCTTATGTCATCATAAATATTTAGTTAACCCTAAATATGAAAATTATTTTTATTTGCTAATTACTTTCCTAATGATTAATTAGAAGCTCATTCAAATTTTCAACAACTTTTATTAAGAAAATAGCTATATATCGATAAAACAGTTTTCAGTCACATTTTCGACATTTTTCCAAAAAAATATTTTTGAAAAAAGTTTTCCGAAATGAGTTTAGGATCATTGAATATTAATTAAAATATGTTTAACAAGGTTATAAAATCACATTTACAATATTTAACAATATTCCAAACTGTTACAATATTTGAAGATTAAGTGTTCAAATTTCCGGGTCTTTACATTCTCCCCCACTTAAAAGATTTCGTCTCCGAAATTCAAACAAGAATGAAAAATCAAAGAAGAAATAGAATAAGAAGAAGAAGAAAAAGATGCATATATAGATTACTTCCAAAAACTATATACAAACTAAACAACAACAGACATACAATACTAAGATAGGAAATCCCTAGTCTAAGATCAAGTCTGGATAAGACTTCCTCAGATTATCCTCCGTTTCCCATGTACAACCAAGAGCATCCTCACTCCATTGTACCTTGACTAACTTCACAACCTTAGTGCTAAGCTGCTTTATATCTCTATCCACAACTCGAACCGGCTGTCTCAATATAGTCAAATTCGGCTCTACCTCCAAGTCTTCCTGTTGCGACGCTTCTACTATCATCGAGGGATCATGCACATATTTACGCAAATGTGATACATGAAATACATTATGCACTCCGGATAACCTAATTGGTAACTTAATTCTATATGCGAGTGTACCGATCCTCTCCAGAATTGGGAACGGTCCAATATATGCGAGTGTACCGATCCTCGAAAATGTGACCGAAAACTGTTTTATCAATATATAGCTATTTTCTCAATAAATGTTGTTGAAAATTTGAATGAGTTTCTAATTAATCATTAGGAAAGTAATTAGCAAATAAAAATATTTTTCATATTTAGGGTTAACTAAATATTTATGATGACATAAGCAAGATGACATAAGCGAGATGACATACGCAAGATATTTAGGAAATAAGGAAGATGACATAAGCAAGATGACATAAGCGAGATGACATAAGCAAGATGACATAAGATTAGGGTTTTAGGGGCTTTTAGGTCTTTTCCCACTTACCTTGCTTTTCCTATAAAAAAAGAGGCATACCTTCTCTTTTCATTTACAAAATTCCTAAGCAAAAATTGAAGCTTTAATGGCTTTTCTTCATCTTCTTTCTCTTCCGTACTAACTTTCTCAAACTATACTCAAACCAACTCCAAATCAACTCAAACTTTGAATGTAGCCTTCTTATACCATTTCAAGACCTTCTAGCTAGTTAGAAGTTGAAAAATCGAAGAACCTCTATATTTTCTATTTGAGGCCGTGTGCTATATACAAGGAAGAAGCAAGGAAAAGCAAGGAAAAACAAGGAAAGGAAGGAGCTTGCTAGCTTGGATATTTATTCTTATTATTGGAGCTTGGATTTGCTAAGGACTAAAGTGAGTTTACTCACTATTTAGGACAGCAAATAAAAACCATTTGCATGTCCTTTACTATGCTTAAACTTGCTTGAATGTTAGAACTTATGTTAAATATGTTAACTTGATTCTTACTTTAAAAGTAAGCGACATATGTGATCCATGTTAATGGATTGGAATAGACTTGAATGAACTTGGATTTTGACTTGAATTGACTTGTATAACAAGTGGAATGGACTTGTAACAAAGCACATAAGGATTTGTAGGGAACTGACATATTGTGGACTTGAACTTGAAAGTGCACTTATAGCGATAGTCGCTATAGATGTAGTTTGAATTATTGTGTTTTCAACACTTTGTATGGAACTTTGTAATGACATCTTTAGTGATTTCTTATCATATTTGATCTTGTTTTACTTGTATGTTTACTACCTTGAAGTGATTGAATGGTAAAATGCTAATGTAATGACCCGCATTGTCAGAGGTATTATAATTAATTAATTTAATTATTTAAATAGTGATTTAGGGAATTAAATCACCGTTTAATTAAATGAAGTGAATATTTAATTAATTTAAATAATAGAGTAATATATTTAATTCAGAAATAATCTAAATTGGCTGAAATGGCGGTATGGTGTGAACTGGATCATCTGTGATATTTAATTCAGTTTAGAATTGAATTAGAATAACGAATATATTATTTGAATGACAGTTTGAACGTATAGTTTATAATATAATTATAAACGAGCTCGAAATGGCGCTGCAGTTCATAAATTGGTGATTCGAACTTTAACTGAATGTACAGGATTCGTTTTAAGCCGGATTTATGTGAAACAAGAAACGTGTGGAGCTGGTGGAGTATATATTTCTAGTGGAAGAGAAAAATTGGGGTTTTGTCATGTAGATTTTGATTTACGTCCAAATCAAATTTTAGAAAAGTCTCTATGGAATTCCTTTATAATTTATAAAGGAATTAATTATATTTTTAAAATGGAATTCAGTATAAATCAAATATCGATTTAATCAGGATTTGAAATATCGAGCTGAGAATTCATACAGGAATATTCTGAAGCTGTACGGTATTCCATGTGAATATAAACGTTAATATTTATTTTTAAATATTAAATTTAATTATATTTAAATATATTTATATATTTAAATAGGCTATTTAGAGCGTTATAAATAGCCACTTTTGCAAACGAAGTCGGAATTCGACGAAACCAGTTTTGTTGGATCCGCAATATCAAATAGTTGTTAGATTTCCAGTTTCGTGATTTTTAGAGTCACTCTGTGGCCGCACGGACTTTTAGAGTGAGAAATAGTCAGTATTTTGACAGTTAAAAATACGCTGTGTGAGCATACGAAGTCGAAATTCGACGAAACTAGTTTCGTTGGGACCGTAATGTCAAACTCTAGCTACATGTCCAGTTTGGTGATTTTTGGGCATCGTGTGTGATCACAAGGATTTTTAGAAGTCAGAAACACGTATAAAAATATAAAGAAAAATATAAAATAAAATATCCTAATCTATATTTGGTCAAAACAAGGACCACGCAGCCTTCTCCCTCAGCCACAAACCCTACCTACCAACACAGGCCTATATAAACCCATAATCAGAAAGGTTCGATCAAATGGAAAAATCAAAACAAGTAAAGTAAAAAACCTATAAATCCTAAAGTATACATATTTGGATTGCTTGAGGCTTCCTCTTCAATTTGAAATACTTGTGTAGGGTGCGACGCAGTGTTTTGTGTCGGGTTTTTAGCAGCGTTGTCCAGGGTTGCTGATTTGAGAGGTGGTAAGCATCAATGGGGGAAACGGTGTTGAGATTTGAGTTCTGAGGATCGAAGGGAGTGTACTGGCAAAGCATTGGTTGTTCGGTGGTTAAACAGTTCGATGTCGAACTGTAGCTGTCGACGAAAACTGTGGGACGGATTTTAATCCGATGTGCGAGTGCGGAATGAGGGTGATGGGGAGGACCGTCTCGAGGAGAGCAAGCTAATGGTGTTGTTGGATTTCGCAACATTGGAGGAAAAGGGGAGGGCATGGGATATGAAAATGCGGTAATGGCCATGGTTGGCTACAGGGAGTCACGGCAGAATCGGGGAAGAAAGGTTCAGTTGGGCTTGGGTAATCAACGTGTAGATAATGGGCCAAGGAGGGGGTAAAGGCCCGTTTAAATTAACCTAAGTTGTTTTTAATTTAAATTATATTCAAAACTTTAAAAATGTGTAACTTGATCATACGGTATCAGATTGATGAACCGTAAGTTGCGTTGGGATCATATGGGCGGTGGCTACACACTGGAAGTGGATCAGTGCTCGTTTGAAATTATGGCGAAATAAACTGTTTGATTCAGATCAAACAAATAGTTTATCATTCTTTAAACAATGAACTGCCAATGTGAGTAAATCTCACTAACTCTGAACAGTTTATAAATTCATGTTGTATTTTTAGAACTGTTAGATATGGACTGATTGACTGTGTGTTTACTGTTTGATTGAACTGCTAGTCAGTTAGTTGAATTTCTATATTGATTCTGTTTAACAGAATATATCATATGGAACTAGAGGTGATGTTATCTATATTGTTTAACATCTGTGATGTAGGGAAACAGGTTGGAGGAATCCAACTGGATTCCTCAACATTTATTTTACTGTGATTCATATATTGTGATATATAATGTGATATATAATCTGTTGTTGATTATGTGTGTTTGGACGATATTTATCGTTGTTATATGGTATGTTAAATACCATAAGAAATGTTGGATATGGGAAAGGGGATTTTCAAAGTGTATTTTGAAAATGAATTATTTATATAAAATCGATGGATTTTATATAGAAAAGGAAAAGGATTTTTATAAAAGAAATATTTATAAAATCAAAGGATAAGTTAGAATAAAAGGAAATCATTTGTAAAGTGAAGAACCGTTACTAAAAGTAAATCTTTATAAATGAATAATTTATTCGAAAAGGAGTTAATCGAATTAGTTATTCGAATAGAATAAAGGAAGTTATCGAATAAAGTTAAAAGGGGGTATTTGAATATAGTTTAGCCAAAAGGAGTTATTCGATCAGAATTCATCATATAGAATTAATTGATTAGAGTTAATCAAACAGAGTTAATCAGTCAGGGTTAACCATATAGAGTTAATTGGTTAGAGTAAATCAGTTAGGTTGTACCATTAGGGTAAACCAGTTAGAGTTAAACATTTAGTGTTCATCAGTTATATCGAACTAGAATTTAATCGAATATAGTTTATTCGAATAGAAGCAAATGAGTTAATCGAATATAGTTTATTCGAAGAAAGTAAAAGGAGTTATCGAATATAGTTTATTCGAAAGGAGTTAATCCAATAGAGTTAATCCAATAGCGCTAGTCCAATAGAGTTAATGGAGTTAGAGTTAAATTAAATAGAGTAAATTGAATAGAGTTATCGAATATAACTTATTCGAAGGAAAGAATTATCGAATAGAGATGATTCGAAAGAGGTTAAGTAAGGAAGATAGTTAAAGAAATTTAAAGTGAACTTTGTCTATTTCAAGGTTAGAAACGTTGTTAAGTTAAGGTCTGAGAGGTAGTATTACCCCAACTTGATTGACTTCATTTTTAACTAAGGAATGGTTAAGGTCCGATAGTAAAAGATGGTTAAGTGAATTTAGTAATTAAAGGAAATGGTTTGAGTTGGCATCGCGATGGTTTGTTTAAACATATGTCTAAGTCCAATGAAGAAGCTTTGGAAATGTTTTCCAAATAAGAAACCAGAAATGTTTTCTAATAAAGAAAACAAGAAGTGGAAATGTTTTCCATTGTTAATAATGTATATTTTCCAAATCTAGAAAATAAGAAATATTGAATATAGGGAAACAGGAGATAAGTAAATTAATGAAATAAAGAGATAAATGTTGAATGATGTTTGATCGATATAAATTTCCATTTGGAAATAATATCAATGCTTGCACACCTGTTTTTCTTCGATAGTTAAATCACAGACTATCGAAGTTTTGACCATTTTAACGTTGTTACTATGGAGAGACCGGTTGGATTATTATCCAAAGAACCACTCTGTATTGGCATAAGCGTTGCGAATCATATATGCCAAAGGAAATAGAAGACGGAGTTATGCAAGGGCTATCCTGTTTACAGAATAGTGCCTTCGGTTCATCTTGTTCCTGGATGACTTGTATGTACGGATGTCTAACAGAGTATTTCCAGACGATCACGTATATTGATTTCTCCAACCGTACCAAGAGTGGAAGCGGAGAAGGAAACTTCTTTTAGCTAACACATAATGTATGGTTGAGGACGTCAATCGGTGATTTGATGGATTTGACGATGTGGCAATCAAAGTGAATCTAGTGTGAGGATAAAGCGTAACTTCTAGCCTCATCATCCGGTAAATGACAGAAATCGGGCAGGCAGCATGGCTAAGTCGATCGCACCGAAGTAGGGTGTATAATCACCGGATCTAGAGTTTCATTTACTTCTAAAAATCTATTGTTGATGCTGTCCCATTCGGGAAGCGGTTGTTGATCCCAACCGTTGGTGATATACATTCGATACACTCAAGCGAACTGAGTGTTCGGTCATGTGTGGCCGGGTTGGAAGATGTTCTTGTTGAACCCAGTGTATTCCTCTCTACAGGAACACTAGCGAAAGGTGGTTCCATACCTTGTCATAGTTGGAAATCCATTACCCAATACGTGCTTGCGGTTTTGGTTGTATACTATATATGTAGAACGTGAGATGAAAGCGTTTTTGCTAGATGATTATTATATTATGTTGATAGACATTATTATAATATCAAAAAGGTTTTGATAAAAAGATATTTGGATTCTCATAAGGGAAATACCCGTTCCGTTATACGGCGTGGTCTTATGAGATATTGATTACCTGCTTGAACTGTTTTAAACTGTTTTACTCACACCAGTCCCATGACTGACCCGGAGTTTATTTTGCTTTGTTTTCCCTAAACTCTTGGGTGCTAAATTTGTATGGGCAGTCAAGTAGTCGGGATTTACAGATACTTGAAGAGCTGGAGCAGGAGGCTTCAGGATTATATAGCTATAGTTATTTCCGCTTTGTTGTAAGTGCTGTACTTTGATAATGATATGTATATGCCAGTACAGATTTGTATTTCAAAGTTATGTTATGAAATATATTTATTCGTTCCGCTGTGAGATTCGTGTTACTCTGATATTGTGTTCTTCTTCTTCTTCTATTCTAAGTTTCTATCTTACCTATCCTCACCCTCTAATTTCTTTCACTAATGACCGGTATTTTTCGATGTTTGGTTAGTCATCATTGAGTTTATGGCGATAACCAAAGTCGACATAATCCCGGGTCATTACAGCTAAGTAACCCATCAAAAATGACCAAAACTTCACTAGTGCAAAAGTACCCGTTTAACCTTGGTTTTAGATTTTAAAGTTTTGTAAAGGCACTTTAAGCTTATGTAAATTGTCTTATCTTTTTAATATTATTTCTTAATTCTTACAAGAGTATTTTAAAGTATAAAATATCTTCTTTTCAAAATATCTTCTTTTCAAAACATCTTCTTTCTAAAATATCTTCTTTCTAAAATATCTTCTTTTCAAAATATCTTCTTTCTAAAATATCTTCTTTCTAAAATATCTTCTTTCTAAAATATCTTCTTTTCAAAATATCTTCTTTCTAAAATATCTTCTTTCTAAAATATCTTTTCAAATAAAACAAAGGTTAGAAAGGGTTATGAATTGCTAAACCTTTTCATGATTAAGTCACTAGATTAAATGGTAATTGATAATGCTTAACACTAATAAGCCAACGAAGTAGGCTTATCAATTTGTGAGAGTTAAGTTTGATGTCGAGTAGGGACGGAGCAATAGAGCTCTAACCTACCGGCTTCCCTCTTGGCCGAGGAATAGATAGGTTGGGAATGCTGGAAACGTGTTAATCATATTGATTACTTACCTGTTTATTGAATATCATGGATATTATGCTTAATTCTAATAAGCCGACGAGTTGGCATATCTATCTGTGAGTGTCAAGAATGGGGTGTCTAGGCAAGGGGTGATATGCAACCAGTGCTCTAACTTACCTGGCCTCACTCTTGACCGAGGGATAGTTAAGTTGATAATGTCGGAAACGAGTTAAGTGTATGAACCATGGTTTCTATGAGCTATTGTTTTGATTAGATAGCCAATTAGTCTACTATCGAACTATACCATTATAACTTAAGAAGTATCGGGAATGCTTCACGATTCCATGCCAATGAGAACCCCCGGGGAGGAGTGTTGGTATGAAACGTCTCTAGCATTCACTTACTTTTGAAAGAACCGGAATTGAGTTAACCGGAAATTCATCGATTAGTTTTGAAGAGTTCGGGATCTATAAGTGTTTTACTCATCGAATACCACTTCAAAACTAGAGTACGAGTTCTACGTTTTGGAAGCGGTTGAAGAAGAAAAGTGAATCTATATGAAGGTTGGGAAACTTCTCGTGATGCTCGGATCAAAGTAGTGATTCGTGATCTGTTCGAGAAGTAGGAATCCAATTTGGGATCCGTGTTATGTTCGAGTGATGAAGACTCGTGTGAAAGATGCCGAACAAAACCTCGACATCGGATACAGCTAAAAACAGAGTAGGAGCACAATCTGAGGTTTTGCTAACCTATGGCAGGATATATTGACTCCATATCTAGTGTATGCTTATATCGAATCGTGTGGGAGCTCCTCGAAGTTACGCGCGGGATTTGGATATATTTGGTTCCACGTGGTGCACTTCGGTGCTTCGTGCGTGGGCCCGTTGTGTTTACCTTATGGTATATTTTATCTAGAGATATGCGACGCTCGGAGGTACTTTCTGACCCTTGTGCATGGAGTTTGGATCTGTATTGAGAGATCTCCGATGGAAAATCCAATATATGAATGTACCTTAGCGGTTTTGTTTGTACACTTAATATTTGTCAAATGTAACCAATGTAACCATTCCTTCTATGTGATTTATTTATGTTCTACACCCTAGACATTATCTATAATACAACTATAGTAAACTTAATAAATGGTTGATTTCTTTTGAGGGGAAAACCAGAGCGGTTATCTACACGGTCCCTTTAATATTGTTACATGCAATCTTGAGTTTTCTCATACCAGACTGATGTCCGACGCTTGGTTTTTATTTTCCCTAAAATCCCCACGTACTCCTTCAAGTAGGCTGAGTATGGCAGGTTTTACTTTGGATGCTTTAAAGTTTGGAAGACGAGCTGGAGGCTTCCATTATCTATCTACTTATTTCTATTTCAGTTGTACTATATTAGTTATGTACATATCAGCATTGTGAGGACAGGCAGTTATTACTGTCTAGGATGATTATGGTACTTAGGTTTTTGTAACTCTGAAATTCCTTTATTTAGAGTAACCCTTTGTACTATGTTGATATTATATATTTCCCTTCCGCTGTGAGATTCTGATGTTCTTTTCTTTCTTCCTTGTTCTACTTTTTTTTATTTTACCCAACAATTCGACTTTCCGGCACTTGGATGTTTGGCACACGAATTTCGTGGATGTATTTAGTGTCAACTTTCGAGGTTTGAAAAGTCGGGTCGTTACATTTGGTATCAGAGCACAAGGTTGAGCGAACACCTTGGCTTTGGTTGGGTATGGCTCATTAGAGATGGTGTAAGCGACACCCTAGAATGAGTCGAGTGTATTATACATATGAGAGCGTATTTGTGTTTTGAAAAATAGAATTTGAAAATATTCCTTAGGAATGTCTATTTTTTTGCAACCCTTACTTGAATAAGGTCCTTCTTAGTGGTGAACCCTTCTTTGTATCGTTTCCTTGAAATAATTCTATCTTCAAGTATTCTAAAGATGTTTGCTATAATTCAGGTAGTAAACTATGAGTACTCGTACTGCAAATACTAGAGGAGGCATAGGTAGAGGTGGCCGAGCTAGTACTGTCACTAATGGTGAGAATCGTGCACCAAGGAATGTAGCTTCTATGGAGGAACCAATAGTAGGTATTGTAGAGGAGGTCGTGCAAGTCATTTCTCAGAAGGGATTAGCTTCACTTTGTCCTGACTACGAGAGGCTTGGGGGAAGGAGGTTTAGTGGCTCGGAGTCGATTGTAGAAGTTCAGACTTGGCTCAAGCTATGCGACCGTATATTTGGGGATATGGAGCTAGATGATGCAATGAAGCGTCGATTGGCATCATGACATTTAACTGATACGGCTATGGATTGGTGGAATATGATTACTTTTGGTGTCCAAGAGGATGACTTTTCTTGCGCCCAATTCAAGAGGGAATTTGAAAAGAAATATGTTCCGGAAGCTGGGAAGACCTTATTATACAAGAGTTTCATGGACTTGAAGCAGGGGACTATGACGGTAGCAGAGTATGAGAAGCGATTCACTACATTGTCTTTATTCGGACCAGGTCTAATTGATACTCCACTGAAGAAGAATGATAAGTTCATTACAGGATTACATCCTGAGTTTCATCGAGATATGACAAACCACATCTTGGCACCCTATTTGGATTTGGTAGACATGGGATTGAGGTTTGAAGGTTTGGTTCCGAAATCAGCTAATTCGGCACCGACAGGCAAGAATAACAGGAAGTTTCAACCAAATAAAGATATATCTAGGTTTACTTGTCATAACTGCGGGAAGAAGGGCCATTTTGCTAAGAACTGTACGGAGGCTAAGAAGAAACTGGTGGAAAGGGCACTTGTGCTTAAGGCACCAATGGCTAAGTATCCGAAGGTTGAATCACAGACAATCAAGACTCAGTTTGCTCCAAGGGATGGCTGCGACAACTGTCATAAGCCAGGTCATTTTGCTAGGGAGTGTCCACTTCTTCAGAAGGGGGAACAACCTCAAGCTTTTGCTTTAGCTTCAGCACCTTCCACTTCTGCAACAGCAAAGGGGAAGCAAGTTATGGAAGGTATTCAATCTATTTTTGGCATTCCTATTCGTGTCTTATTTGATACCGGTGCTTCCCTCAATTTCATTTCTCGTACTCTTGTTGATAAACTGAAACTTGAGCCAGTAATGGCTTTAGAATCTATTTGTGTGTCGAACCCTATTGGAGGCTCGGCAAATCTTTGTATGGGATGCTTAGGAGTTCTGATTTCTTATTATGACGAACTCTTCCCTTGTGATTTATATGTTTTGGGTTTTATGGGTTTTGATGTCCTACTCAGGATGGATTGGTTGTCTCGATATTCTGGGGTTCTAGATTGTAAGAAGGGAACTATCTCATTTAAGACAGATGAAGGGAAATATTTCATAGTATTTTGTGGAGGACCTAGCTCACTTATGACTAGTTTCCTTTATTCCTTGGATGTGGCGGAGGAAGAATTGAGTTCTTGTAACACCCCGTATATTCTATAACAGTAAAATTCATAAATTAAAGTATAATTAATTTCAAATCAAAGAATTAAGGGAAACGAGATATGCCATTGCGTTCGTCTCGGAATTCTGCTTGAGGTAGAGTCCGAGTTTGCGTAAAACAGACTCCGTATGAGGGAGATATGACCTCCGGAAGTTTCAGAATTTAGTTTAAAATTCAAACAGACAGAAACAGTTCAGAAACGAATTCAAAATTCAAAAATCGGACCCAGATTGGGCTGGGCGGGAATTTTCCCACCCAAGGCACCTAGGTCGACTGGGTAGTCGACCTGGGGGTCGACTGGGTAGTCAACCTGGCCCCTGAGCCAGGTCGAACCCAGCCCCTCCTGGCTGACCTGGTCTGTGCTTGGCCGAATTTCTGGACTTTGTCTTGTCACTAGGGCTAGGTGTCAGCTCCTGATTGGTTTCTCTTTAAAACGAACGGCTAATATCAATCTAAGCTCCATCGACAGCTCTAATCAATTCACAAACTCTATAAAAAGGACCTAAGACTCCACCTAATTCACACAAAAAAATTGAGAATGAGACCGTCATGCTGCTGAAGAAAGACTAGGAATAGCCGTCGAGTCTGGAGTTGATTCAAAAGCTTAAAGCAACGACAATTAAATCAAAACAACGCCTACAACAAAGGATAGCATCTCCAAATTCAGAATTCAGAATCCTGAATTGAAGATTCGTCATACGTTGTAAGTAGAGTGCTATTCCGATGTGAATGAATAATTGAGTTTTGATCTGTGTAAAATGAGAAATGGAATTGTACTTAATTTGTGGTGATGATAATTCATAATTGTATGTTGCTATGATTCTAATTATGAATAGATTTGGGATGTTGTGGTATAATGATGTTAGAACTATTGGATATTTGCAAGTATATGATTCATGTTGAAAGTTAACAACTATATGTTTGTGGTAGTTTATTTCAACAAAGTTGAGACTCATGCAAGTATATGATTCACTATTATGCCAACATGATTTTAGATCCATCTATGTATATTTTTATGATCATTTTTAGTGTAGTTGGGTCCAATTGAGTATTTTGATTCATATGAATTTATGTTGGAATTGGCATCATGATGCAAGTGTAGAACCATACTTTTGTATTAGTGACAAAAGTAAGCTTCTTTGTGAACTTGTGTTGATTTTATGAACATGGCTAGTTTATGTTTAACTTTATGCCCAAATAAAATATGTTTTAGGATTAGGTTGTTGTCAGAAAATATATGATAATATATGTGGCACATAAATAAGTTAGATTCATGCTTTAAGTAAAAGTTTACATGATTAGATTAAAACCATGATTCATGTTTAGGTATGTTTTATGTCAAGATTTTATGCTATTACAATGCAAGTTCACAAGTGCCCAATTTATGTTAATTAGATCGCTATGTTGCAAGTTCATGCGTTCACACACCCCTTTTGATGTTACTTAGAATATATAAACGCCATGTTCTAAGCCTCCCCTTTTTCATGTGGCAAAGTTGGGCTTAAATGCTAAAGCCCAACATATGTTATATTATAACGAACGTATAAAACGGGGGTAATGACGTTGGGTTAAAAATATAAAACATATGTGTTGGCATGTCTGACACATGCCAACGACCTTGAGAACATTTAAGTGGTATAAATTAATTTTACCCAATAAAGATGAATTTGAATAATGGGCTGCAAATATTTACATATAAAAAGAAAAGAGACAAAATATGTAAATTTAGAAAATACGATGTGTTTAACCCGAGGTTGGGTTGCGTTGTGACATAAACCTGCCCGGACTCGCCCGGTTGTCTAGTAGTCATAACAATACCTATCCAATGCGGGTGGTTAAACATTGAACCCAATAAATACCCGAGGTTAGACTGAGTTGTGACGTAAGACTGCCCGGACCCAACCGGCAACAGGCAGTCACAACAATACCTGTCTAATGTGAGTGGTTGAGGCTTTAATAAGACAATTAAGGCTGAGTCGGGATTGATAGGATTAAGTAAATTGAATTAATACTTAATCAAATTAAACATGCTAAACTATACAGACTGATTGGGGGTTAGGTTTATACAGAACACTTAACCAACTTAGCATGTTGGCTAGAAATAGAAAACCTAGTAGCAGGGGACCCTTTTCAGCAGTAACCCTACAAGGTGTATCAGGATACCCTGAACTAGGCAGGGTGGGGCACGATTACTGGGCTGACTGTAAGAGGTCAAACCGACGGCGGTGGTGCAGCAGTGTAGGTTCTAACGGGGTGCGGGCGTGTACACACTCCGGCGCAGAAAAATTAGGCACTGGGCACCAGTAGTATACCTATGCATTCTAGAATTGTGTCGGGCCGCCACCCTGGGACTTGATACACCCCATGGTGGGACCAGCATAGGTAGCTACAACATCGGGGGCTGTAAGACACATGTAACTATGCGAGTAGGAGCCGATCATTAGAAATGGATCACTTCACCCTGATTATGGGGTGCCTGTTGGGAATTGGTTTATAGGGGTGCAGAGATTAATATGGGGTACGATAGTATATTCAACTCTAGACAACTTAACTTAGTTTATGGTGCTTCCCCATTTCCAGTTTGTACTTATCATGCTCATTTACTTATTCATAGACTGAATAGTCCTAGACTTACTCAGGCTTTATGTCTGACTCTACTTTTCTTTCGTCTTCTTTTCTTTCGTTTCCCCCCTAGGTCCACAGGGAGAGAATACCGCAGCTTGACCAGTTTTCACATCCATCTTGAAGAGAAAGAATGTATTGCTTGGATCTCTTTCGTTTTGGACTATGGCTTTGGATAGCAATTATGGGGACTTATGCAGTTTACTTATGTTTTTATGCTTCTTTAAGTTATGAAATCAAGACAATTATGAAAATGTAATGTTTTTGGAAGCATTGTAAGACAATTATTGCATGGTTTGTGTAACACGTATTTCGATGAAATAAAAGTTGCTGTTGTTTTCCGCTGTTCAAAAATATGTGTATTTATATCTGTCTTGTGCATATGTGACTTATACTTAAAAACCTCCACCAAAATTAGGGCATTCCCTTTGAGAGTGACCCTAACGCAGGTGGGGTGTTTCAGTTCTATTCCCATTGTTCGAGAATTTGCAGATGTCTTCGAGGAGGTGTCATGTTTACCACCTCATCGGGAGATAGAGTTTCACATTGATTTGGTTAAAGATGCAAAGCCTATCGTGTTGCCTGTTCGAAGGTTAGCACCAAAGGAGAAGTTGGAGCTATCTATTCAGGTGGATGATCTATTACAGAAGGGCTTGATCCGACCAAGTCGTTCGAGTTGGGGAGCGCCTCTTGTCTTTGCTACAAAGGCAGATGGTTCATTAAGATTATGTGTCGATTATCGTGAGCTCGACAAACGAACTATTAGGAACAAGTATCCTTTGCCTAGGATAGATGACTTGTTCGACCAACTTCATGGAGCCCAAGTGTTTTCTCAACTAGATCTTGCTACAGGATTCCATCAGTTGAGGGTAGCAGAGGAGAGTGTACCCTTAACCGCTGTTAGGTCCGATAAGTTTTATGAGTGGTTAGTTATGCCGTTCGGTCTAACTAATGCTCCAGCATATTTCGTAGACCTAATGAATCGGGTTTTTCGAGATGTGTTGAATAAGTTTGTTCTTGTATTCATTGATGATATTCTGGTCTACTCTAAGACCGAGGAAGAACATACACGCCATTTGAGGATAGTACTAGAAACATTGAGGGACAATGTTTTGAAGGAAAAATTCTCGAAGTGTCATTTTTGGCATTCGGAAGTTAGATTTTTGGGCCACATTATATCTACTGAAGGTATTTTTGTTGATCCTGCGAAGGTTGTGTCTGTTCAAGACTGGAGAAGGCCAGAAAGCGCTACAGATATTAGAAGCTTTTTGGGTCTAGCTGGCTATTATAGAAGGTTTATCCAGGATTTCGCAAAGATCGCTTCTTGTTTAACAAAGTTAATGAAGAAAGATATCAAATTTGTATGGACAGAGAAGTGCGAGCAAGCCTTCATAAAGCTTAAGGAAAAGTTAACTAGTGCTTCTGTCCTTACTGTGCCTGATGGAGGTGAAGGTTTGACTGTTTACACCGATGCGTGTGGAACTGGGTTAGGTGCTGTGTTGATGCAACATGGAAGAGTTATTGCTTATGCGAGCCGACAGCTCAAACCACATGAAACGAGGTATGCAACTCATGACTTGGAGTTATTAGCAGTTGTGTTTGCATTAAAAATGTGGAGGCATTATTTGTTAGGTGAGAAGTTCAAGTTATATACGGACCACAAATCCTTGAAGTATCATTTTACACAAAAAGACTTGAACATGAGGCAGCAAAGGTGGTTGGAGTTTCTTGCAGCCTATGATCTAGACATTACGTATACCCCAGAAAATGCTAATGTTGTAGCCTACGCGCTCAGTAGAAGATATGCTGTTTTGGAAAATATAGAAGTTCTACCGACCCTGATTAATCGTATCGAAGAGAATCTGCTTAGAGATCTTCATCTTGCAAGGATTGCTAAGTTGGTAAGTGAGAATATTGCTCTAGAGAAATGTCCCGGATTCTAAGTAGATAACCGTGGAATTTTGAGGATGAATGGTAGGTTGTGTTCCGAATGTTGATGGAATAAGGCAAGAGGTTCTAACGGAAAGCCATCATTCACGATTAACGATACATCCAGGGGTAACTAAAATGTATCAAGATATGAAGCGAACATTTTGGTGGGTGGGCATGAAGGGGGATGTTGCGATATTTGTAAGTAGGTGTGCAAACTGCCAACAAGTGAAGGGTATTCATCAAAAGACGGCCGGGCTACTTCAGCCACTCGAGATTCCTAAGTGGAAATGGGATCAGATTTATATGGATTTTATTGACGGGTTCCCTAGGACGAGGAGAGGTAATGAAGGTGTATGGGTTATTGTAGAACGGTTAACCAAAAGCGTGCACTTCTTACCAATAAAGGCAACAAGGACTGCTTCTAGTTTAGCATTGTTGTATATTAAAGAGATAGTTAGGCTTCATGGCATTCCAAGTAGTATCGTGAGTGATAGAGATCCAATCTTCACAAGTCATTTCTGGAAGGGATTGCATGATACATTGGGGACCAAGCTCAGTTTGAGTACCGCTTATCATTCGCAGACTGATGGGCAAACGGAAAGGGTGAACCGAGTATTAGAAGATTTACTTCGGGCATGCATTTTAGATTTTGGAGGTTAGTGGGAAGAGCATTTACCACTTGTTGAGTTTTCATACAGTAATAGTTATCAAGCCAGCATTGGAATGGCACCTTTTGAAGCATTGTATGGAAGGCCTTGCAAATCTCCATCATGTTGGGTAGAACCTGGAGATCGTCTTATACTTGGACCAGATATGATTCGAGAAGCATCTGATAAGGTTTCAGATATTAGGAAGCGAATCAAGGAAGCACAGATTCGACAGAAGAGCTATGCAGACGAAAGGAGAAGAGATTTGGAATTCTCAGTTGGTGACTTTATATTTGTAAAATTTTCCCCGATGAGAAGTGTTGTCCGGTTTGGAAGGGCATGGAAGTTGGCTCCTCATTATATTGGACCTTTCCCAATTCTGGAGAGGATGGTACACTTGCATATAGAATCAAGTTACCAATTATGTTATCAGGAGTGCATAATGTATTTCATGTATCACATTTGAGTAAATATGTGCATGATCCCTCGACGATAGTAGAAGCGTCGCAACAGGAAGACTTGGAGGTAGAGACGAATTTAACTATATTGAGACAGCCGGTTCGAGTTGTGGATAGAGAAATAAAGAAGCTTAGGACTAAGGTTGTGAAGTTAGTCAAGGTACAGTGGATTGAGGATGCTCTTGATTGTACAAGGGAAACGGAGGATAATCTGAGGAAGTCTTATCCAGACTTGATCTTAGACTAGGGATTTCCTATCTTAGTATTGTATGTCTATTGTTGTTTAGTTTGTATATAGTTTTTGGAAGTAATCTATATATGCATCTTTTTCTTCTTCTTCTTCTTCTTATTCTTCTTCTTCTTCTTTGATTTTTCATTCTTGTTTGAATTTCGGGGATGAAATGTTTTAAGTGGAGGAGAATGTAAAGACATGGAAATTTGAACACTTAATCTTCAAATATTGTAACAGTTTGGAATATTGTTAAATATTGTAAATGTGATTTTATAACCTTGTTAAACATATTTTAATTAATATTCAATGAATCTAAACTCATTTCGGAAAACTTTTTTCAAAAATATATTTTTTGGAAAAATGTTGAAAATGTGACCGAAAACTGTTTTATCGATATATAGCTATTTTCTCAATAAAAGTTGCTGAAAATTTGAATGAGTTTCTAACTAATCACTAGGAAAGTAATTAGCAAATAAAAATATTTTTCATATTTAGAGTTAACTAAATATTTATGATGACATAAGCAAGATGACATAAGCGAGATGACATACGCAAGATATTTAGGAAATAAGGAAGATGACATAAGCGAGATGACATAAGCAAGATGACATAAGATTAGGGTTTTAGGAGCTTTTAGGTCTTTTACCATTTACCTTGCTTTTCCTATAAAAGAAGAGGCATACATTCTCTTTTCATTTACAAAATTCCTAAGCAAAAATTGAAGCTTTAATGGCATATCTTCATCTTCTTTCTCTTCCTTACTAACTTTCTCAAACTATACTCAAACCAACTCCAAATCAACTCAAACTTTGAGTGTAGCCATCTTATACCATTTCAAGACCTTCTAGCTAGTTAGAAGTTGAAAAATCGAAGAACCTCTCTATTTTCTATTTGAGGCCGTGCGCTATATACAAGGAAGAAGTAAGGAAAAGCAAGGAAAAGCAAGGAAAGGAAGGAGCTTGCTAGCTTGGAAATTTATTCTTATTATTGAAGCTTGGATTTTCTAAGGACTAAAGTGAGTTTAATCACTATTTAGGACAGAAAATAAAATCCATTTGCATGTCCTTTACTGTGTTTAAACTTGCTTGAATGTTAGAACTTATGTTAAAAATGTTAACTTGATTCTTACTTTAAGAGTAAGAAACATATGTGATCCATGTTAATGGATTGGAATGGACTTGAATGAACTTGGATTTGGACTTGAATTGACTTGTATAACAAGTGGAATGGACTTGAAACTAAGCACATAAGGATTCGTAGGGAAATGACATATTGTGGACTTGAGCTTGAAAGTGCACTTGAACTTGAAAGTGCACTTATAGCGATAGTCGCTATAGATGCAGTTTGAATTGTTGTGTTTTCAACACTTTGTATGGGACTTTGTAATGACATCTTTTGTGATTTCTTATCATTTTTGATCTTGATTTACTTGTATGTTTACTACCTTGAAGTGATTGAATAGTAAAATGCTAAGTAACCCATCAAAAATGACCAAAACTTCACTAGTGCAAAAGTACCCGTTTAACCTTGTTTTTAGATTTTAAAGTTTTGTAAAGGCATTTTAAGCTTATGTAAATTGTCTTATCTTTTTAATATTATTTCTTAATTCTTACAAGAGTATTTTAAAGTATAAAATATCTTCTTTTCAAATTATCTTCTTTTCAAAATATCTCTAGGTTCGAAAAATCTTCTTTTCAAAATATCTTCTTTCTAAAATATCTTCTTTCTAAAATATCTTCTTTTCAAAATATCTTCTTTCTAAAATATCTTCTTTTTAAAATATCTTCTTTCTAAAATATCTTCTCTCTAAAATATCCCCTTTCTAAAATATCTTCTTTTCAAAATATCTTCTTTCTAAAATATCTTCTTTCTAAAATATCTTTTCAAATAAAACAAAGGTTAGAAAGGGTTATGAATAGTTAAACCTTGTCATGATTAAGTCACAAGATTAAATGGTAATTTTTAATGCTTAACACTAATAAGCCAACGAAGCAGGCTTATCTATTTGTGAGAGTTAAGATTTAGGTCGAGTAGGGACAGAACAATAGAGCTCTAACCTACCGGCTTCCCTCTTGGCCGAGGAATAGATATGTTGGGAATGCTAGAAACGTGTTAATCATATTGATTACTTACCTGTTTATTAAATATCATGGATATTGTGCTTAATTCTAATAAGCCGACGAGTAGGCTTATCTATCTGTGAGTGTCAAGAATGGGGTGTCTAGGCAAGGGGTGATATGCAACCAGTGCTCTAACTTACCTGGCCTCACTCTTGACCGAGGGATAGTTAAGATGATAATGTCGAAAAAGAGTTAAGTGTATGAGCCATGGTTTCTATAAGCTATTGTTTTGACTAGATAGTCAATTAGTCTACTATCGAACTATACCATTGTAACTTAAGAAGTATCGGGAAAGCTTAACGATTCCATACCAATGAGAACCCCCGGGGTGGAGTGTTGGTATAAAACGTCTCTAGCATTCACTTACTTTTGAAAGAATCGGAATTGAGTTAACCGGAAATTCATCGATTAGTTTTTGAAGAGTCCGGGATCGATAAGTATTTTACTCATCGAATACAACTTCAAAACTAGAGTACGAGTTCTACGTTTTGGAAGCAGTTGAAGAAGAAAAGTGAATCTATATGAAGGTTGGGAAACTTCTCGTGATGCTCGGATCAATGTATTGATTCGTGATCTGTTCGAGAAGTAGGAATCCAATTTGGGATCCGTGTTATGTTCGAGTGATGAAGACTCGTGTGAAAGATGCCGAACGAAACCTCGACATCGGATACGGCTAAAAACAGAGTAGGAGCACAATCTGAGGTTTTGCTAACCTATGGCAGGATATATTGACTCCATATCTAGTGTATGCCTATATCGAATCGTGCGGGAGCTCCTCGAAGTTGCGCGTGGGAGTTGGATATATTTAGTTCCACGTGGTGCACTTCGGTGTTTCGTGCGTGGGCCAGTTGTATTCACCTTATGGTATATTTTATCTAGAGATATGCGACGCTCAGAGGTACTTTCTGACCCTTGTGCATGGAGTTTGGATCTGTATTGATAGATCTCCGATGGAAAATCAAATATATGAACGTACCTTAGCGGTTTTGTTTGTACACTTAGTAGTTGTCGAAGTAACCAATGTAACCATTCCATCTATGTGATTTATTTATATTCTACACCCTAGACATTATCTATAATACAACTATAGTAAACTTTATAAATGGTTGGTTTCTTTTGAGGGGAAAATCGAAGTGGTTATCTGCACGGTCCCCTTAATATTGTTACATGCAATCTTGAGTTTTCTCATACCAGACTGATGTCTGACGCTTGGTTTTTTTTTCCCTAAAATCCTCACGTACTCCTTCGAGTAGGCTGAGTATGGCAGGTTTTACTTTGGATGCTTTAAAGTTTGGAAGACGAGCTGGAGGCTTCCATTATCTATCTACTTATTTCTATTTCAGTTGTACTATATTAGTTATGTACATATCAGCATTGTGAGGACATGTAGTTATAACTATGCAGGATGATTATGGTACTTAGGTTATTGTAACTCTGAAATTCCTTTGTTTAGAGTAACCCTTTGTAATACGTTGATATTATATATTTCCGTTTTGCAATGAGATTCTGATGTTCTATTCTTTCTTCCTTGTTCTACTTTTTATTTTATTTTACCAAACAATTCTACTTTCCGGCACTTGGATGTTTGGCACACGAATACCGTGGATGTATTTAGTGTCGACTTTCGAGGTTCGAAAAATCGGGTCGTTACATTTGGTATCAGAGCACAAGGTTGAGCGAACACCTTGGCTTTGGTTGGGTATGGCTCATTAGAGATGGGGTAAGCGACACCCTAGAATGAGTCGAGTGTATTATACATATGAGAGTGTATTTGTATTTTGAAAACTAGACTTTGAAAATATTCCTTAGGAATGTCTATTTCTCGCAACCCTTTCTTGAATAAGGTCTTTCTTAGTGGTGAACCCTTCTTTGTATCGTTTCCTTGAAATAATTATATCTTCAAGTATTCTAAAGATGTTCGCTATAATTCAGGTAGTAAACTATGAGTACTCGTATTTCAAATACTAGAGGAGGTAGAGGTGGCCGAGCTAGTACTGTCACTAATGGTGAGAATCGTGCACCGAGGAATGCCGCTTCTGTGGAGGAACCAATAGTAAGTGTTGTAGAGGAGGTCATGCAAGTCATTCCTCAGAAGGGATTTGCTTCACTTTGTTGTGAATACGAGAGACTTGGGGGAAGGAGGTTTAGTGGCTTGGAGTCGATTGTAAAAGTTCAGACTTGGCTCAAGCTATGCAACTATATATTTGGGGATATGGAGCTAGATGATGCAATGAAGCGTCGATTAGCATCCCGACATTTAACTGATACGGCTATGGATTGGTGGAATCTGATTACTTTTGGTGTCCAAGAGGATGACTTTTCTTAGGCCCAATTCAAGGAGGAATTTGAAAAGAAATATGTTCCGGAAGCTGGGAAGACCTTATTATAGAAGAGTTTCATGGACTTGAAGCAGGGGACTATAACGGTAGCAGAGTATGAGAAGCGATTCACTACATTGCCTTTATTCGGACCAGGTCTAATTGATACGCCACTGAAGAAGAATGATAAGTTCATTACAGGATTACGTCCTGAGTTTCATCGAGATAAGACAAACCACATCTTGGCACCCTATTTGGATTTGGTAAACATGGGATTGAGGTTTGAAGGTTTGGTTCCGAAATCAGCTAATTCGGCACCGACAAGCGAGAATAAGAGGAAGTTTCAACCAAATAAAGATATATCTAGGTTTACTTGTCATAACTACGGGAAGAAGGGCCATTTTGCTAAGAACTGTACGGAGGCTAAGAAGAAACAGGTGGAAAGGGCACCTGGGCTTAAGGCACCAATGACTAAGTATCCAAAGGTTGAATCATAGACAATCAAGGCTCAGTTTGCTCCAAGGGATGGGTGCTACAACTGTCATAAGCTGGGTCATATTGCTTGGGAGTGTCCACTTCTTCAGAAGGGGGAACAACCTCGAGCTTTTGCTTTAGCTTCAGCACCTTCCACTTCTGCAACAGCAAAGGGGAAGCAAGTTATGGAAGGTATTCTATCTATTTTTGGCATTCCTATTCGTGTCTTATTTGATACCGGTGCTTCCCTCAATTTCATTTCTCGTACTCTTGTTGATAAACTGAAACTTGAGCCAGTAATGGCTTTAGAATCTATTTGTGTGTCGAACCCTAATGGAGGCTCGACAAATCTTTGTATGGGATGCTTAGGAGTTCTGATTTCTTATTATGACGAACTCTTCCCTTGTGATTTATATGTTTTGGGTTTTATGGGTTTTGATGTCCTATTCAGGATGGATTGGCTGTCTCGATATTCTGGGGTTCTAGATTGTAAGAAGGGAACTGTCTCATTTAAGACAGATGAAGGGAAATATTTCGTAGTATTTTGTGGAGGACCTAGCTCACTTATGACTAGTTTCCTTTATTCCTTGGATGTGGTGGAGGAAGAATTGAGTTCTATTCCCATTGTTCGAGAATTTGCAGATGTCTTCGAGGAGGTGTCAGGTTTACCACCTCATCGGGAGATAGAGTTTCGCATTGATTTGGTTAAAGATGCAAAGCCTATCTTGTTGCCTGTTCGAAGGTTAGCACCGACGGAGAAGTTGGAGCTATCTATTCAAGTGGATGACCTATTACAGAAGGGCTTGATCCGACCAAGTCGTTCGAGTTGGGGAGCGCCTGATGTCTTTGCTACAAAGGCAGATGGTTCATTAAGATTATGTGTTGATTATCGTGAGCTCAACAAACAAACTGTTAGGAACAAGTATCCTTTGCCTAGGATAGATGACTTGTTCGACCAACTTCATGGAGCTCAAGTGTTTACTCAACTAGATCTTGCTACAGGATTCCATCAGTTGAGGGTAGCAGAGGAGAGTGTACCCTTAACCGCTTTTAGGTCTGATAAATTTTATGAGTGGTTAGTTATGCCGTTCGGTCTAACTAATGCTCCAGCATATTTCGTAGTCCTAATGAATCGGGTTTTTCGAGATGTGTTGAATAAGTTTGTTCTTGTATTCATTGATGATATTCTGGTCTACTCTAAGACCGAGGAAGAACATACACGCCATTTGAGGATAGTACTAGAAACATTGAGGGACAATGTTTTGAAGGCAAAATTCTCGAAGTGTCATTTTTGGCGTTCGTAAGTTAGATTTTTGGGCCACGTTGTTTCTACTGAAGGTATTTCTGTTGATCCTGCGAAGGTTGTCTCTGTTCAAGAATGGAGAAGGCCAGAAAGCGCTACAGATATTAGAAGCTTTTTGGGTCTAGTTGGCTATTATAGAAGGTTTATCCAGGATTTCGCAAAGATCGCTTCTTGTTTAACAAAGCTGACGAAGAAAGATATCAAACTTGTATGGACAGAGAAGTGCGAGCAAGTCTTCATAAAGCTTAAGGAAAAGTTAACTAGTACTCATGTCCTTACTGTGCCAGATGGAGGTGAAGGTTTGACTGTTTACACCGATGCGTGTGGAACTGGGTTAGGTGTTGTGTTGATGCAACATGGAAGAGTTATTACTTATGCGAGCCGATAGCTCAAACCACATGAAATGAGGTATGCAACTCATGACTTGGAGTTATTAGCAGTTGTGTTTGCATTAAAAATGTGGAGGCATCATTTGTTTGGTGAGAAGTTCAAGTTATATACGGACCACAAATCCTTGAAATATCTTTTTACGCAAAAAGACTTGAACAAGAGGCAGCAAAGGTGGTTGGAGTTTCTTGCAGCCTATGATCTAGACATCACGTGTACCCCAGGAAAGGCTAATGTTGTAGCCGACGCGCTCTGTAGAAGATATGCTGTTTTGGGAAATGTAGAAGTTCTACCGACCTTGATTAATCGTATCGAAGAGAATCAGCTTAGAGATCTTCATCTTGCCAGGACTGCTAAGTTGGTAAGTGAGAATATTGCTCTAGAGAAATGGCCAGGATTCGAAGTAGATAACTGTGGAATTTTTAGGATGAATGGTAGGTTATGTGTTCCGAATGTTGATGGAATACGGCAAGAGATTCTAATGGAAAGCCATCATTCACGATTAACGATACATCCAGGGGTAACTAAAATGTATCAAGATATGAAGTGAACATTTTGGTGGGAGGGCATGAAGAGGGATGTTTCGATATTTGTAAGTAGGTATGCAAACTGCCAACAAGTGAAGGGTAGTCATCAAAAGAAGGCCAGGTACTTCAGCCACTTGAGATTCCTAAGTGGAAATGGGATCATGTTTCTATGGATTTTATTGATGGGTTTCCTAGGACGAGGAAAGGTAATGAAGGCGTATGGGTTATTGTAGATCGGTTAACTAAAAGCGCGCACTTCTTACCAGTATAGGCAACAAGGACTGCTTCTAGTTTTGCATTGTTGTATATTAAAAAGAGATAGTTAGGCTTCATGGCATTCCAAGTAGTATCGTGAGTGATAGAGATCCAATCTTCACAAGTCATTTCCGGAAGGGATTGCATAATACATTGGGGACCGAGCTCAGTTTGAGTACCGCTTATCATCTGCAGACTGATGGGCAAACGAGAAGGGTGAACCGAGTATTAGAAGATTTACTTCGGGCATGCATTTTAGATTTTGGAGGTTCGTGGGAAGAGCATTTACCACTTGTTGAGTTTTCATACAACAATAGTTATCAAGCCAGCATTAGAATGGCACCTTTTGAAGCATTGTATGGAAGGCCTTGCAAATCTCCATCATGTTGGGTAGAACCTGGAGATCGTCTTATGCTTGGACCAAATATGATTCGAGAAGCATCTGATAAGGTTTCAGATATTAGGAAGCGAATCAAGGAAGCACAGAATCGGCAGAAGAGCTATGCAGACGAAAGGAGAAGAGATTTGGAATTATCAGTTGGAGACTTTGTATTTGTAAAAGTTTCCCCGATGAGAAGTGTTGTCTGATTTGGAAGGGCAGGGAAGTTGGCTCCTCGTTATATTGGACCGTTCCCAATTCTGGAGAGGATCGGTACACTCGCATATAGAATCAAGTTACCAATTAGGTTATCTGTAGTGCATAATGTATTTCATGTATCACATTTGCGTAAATATGTGCATGATCCCTCGATAGTAGAAGCATCGCAACAGGAAGACTTGGAGGTAGAGCCGAATTTGTCTAAATTGAGACAGCCGGTTCGAGTTGTGGATAGAGATATAAAGCAGCTTAGGACTAAGGTTGTGAAGTCAGTCAAGGTACAATGGACTGAGGATGCTCTTGATTGTACATGGGAAACAGAGGATAATCTGAGGAAGTCTTATCCAGACTTGATCTTAGACTAGGGATTTCCTATCTTAGTATTGTATGTCTTTTGTTGTTTAGTTTGTATATAGTTTTTGGATGTAATCAATATATGCATCTTTTTTCCTCTTCTTCTTTGATTTTTCATTCTTGTTTGAATTTCGCGGACGAAATGTTTTAAGTGGGGGAGAATGTAAAGACCCGGAAATTTGAACACTTAATCTTCAAATATTGTAACAGTTTGGAATATTGTTAAATATCGTAAATGTGATTTTATAACCTTGTTAAACATATTTTAATTAATATTCAATGATCCTAAACTCATTTCGGAAAACCTTTTTCAAAAATATATTTTTTGGAAAAATGTCGAAAATGTGACCGAAAACTGTTTTATCGATATATAGCTATTTTCTCAATAAAAGTTGTTGAAAATTTGAATGAGTTTCTAATTAATCATTATTAAAGTAATTAGCAAATAAAAATATTTTTCATATTTTGGGTTAACTAAATATTTATGATGACATAAGCAAGATGACATAAGCGAGATGACATACGCAAGATATTTAGGAAATAAGAAAGACGACATAGGCAAGATGACATAAGCGAGATGACATAAGCAAGATGACATAAAATTAGGGTTTTAGGGGCTTTTAGGTCTTTTCCCATTTACCTTGCTTTTCCTATAAAAGAAGAGGCATACCTTCTCTTTTCATTTACAAAATTCCTAAGCAAAAATTGAAGCTTTAATGGCTTATCTTCATCTTCTTTCTCTTCCTTACTAACTTTCTCAAACTATACTCAAACCAACTCCAAATCAACTCAAACTTTGAGTGTAGCCTTCTTATACCATTTCAAGACCTTCTAGCTAATTAGAAGTTGGAAAATCGAAGAACCTCTCTATTTTCTATTTGAGGTCGTGCGCTATATACAAGGAAGAAGTAAGGAAAAGCAAGGAAAGGAAGGAGCTTGCTAGCTTGGATATTTATTCTTATTATTGGAGCTTGGATTTGCTAAGGACTAAAGTGAGTTTACTCACTATTTAGGACAGCAAATAAAAACCATTTGCATGTTCTTTACTATGCTTAAACTTGCTTAAATGTTAGAACTTATGTTAAAAATGTTAACTTGATTCTTACTTTAAAAGTAAGCAACAAATGTGATCCATGTTAATGGATTGGAATGGACTTGAATGAACTTGTATTTGGACTTGAATTAACTTGTATAACAAGTGGAATGGACTTGAAACAAAGCACATAAGGATTCGTAGGGAATTGACATATTGTGGACTTGAACTTGAAAGTGCACTTATGGCGATAGTCGCTATAGATGCAGTTTGAATTGTTGTGTTTTCAACACTTTGTATGGAACTTTGTAATGACATAATTAGTGATTTCTTATCATATTAGATCTTGTTTTACTTGTATGTTTACTACCTTGAAGTTATTGAATAGTAAAATGTTAAGTAACCCATCATAAATGACCAAAACTTCACTAGTGCAAAAATACCCGTTTAACCTGGTTTTTAGATTTTAAAGTTTTGTAAAGGCACTTTAAGCTTATGTAAGTTGTCTTATCTTTTTAATATTATTTCTTAATTCTTCAAAGAGTATTTTAAAGTATAAAATATCTTCTTTTCAAAATATCTTCTTTCTAAAATTTCTTCTTTTTAAAATATCTTCTTTCTAAAATATCTTCTTTCGAAAATATCTTCTTTTCAAAATATCTTCTTTCTAAAATATCTTCTTTTTAAAGTATCCTCTTTCTAAAATATCTTCTTTCCAAAATATATTCTTTCTAAAATATCTTCTTTTTAAAATATCTTCTTTCTTAAATATCTTCTTTCTAAAATATCTTTTCAAATAAAACAAAGGTTAGAAAGGGTTATGAATTGCTAAACCTTGTCATGATTAAGTCACTAGATTAAATGGTAATTGATAATGCTTAACACTAATAAGCCAACGAAGTAGGCTTATTTATTTGTGAGAGTTAAGAATGATGTCGAGTAGGGACGGAGTAATAGAGCTCTTATCTACCGGCTTCCCTCTTGGCCGAGGAATAGATAGGTTGGGAATGCTGGAAACGTGTTAATCATATTGATTACTTACATGTTTATTGAATATCATGGATATTGTGCTTAATTCTAATAAGCCGACAAATAGGCTTATCTATCTGTGAGTGTCAAGAATGGGGTGTCTAGGCAAGGGGTGATATGCAACCAGTGCTCTAACTTTCATGGCCTCACTCTTGACCGAGGGATAGTTAAGTTGGTAATGTCGGAAACGAGTTAAGTGTACGAACCATGGTTTCTATAAGCTATTGTTTTGAATAGATAGTCAATTAGTCTACTATCGAACTAAACCATTATAACTTAAGTATCGGGAAAGCTTCACGATTCCATACCAATGAGAATCCCCGGGGAGGAGTGTTGGTATGAAACGTCTCTAGCAATCACTTGCTTTTGAAAAAACTGGAATTGAGTTAACCGGAAATCCATCGATTAGTTTTGAAGAGTCCGGGATCGATAAGTGTTTTACTCATCGAATACCACTTCAAAACTAGAGTACAAGTTCTACGTTTTGGATGCGGTTGAAGAAGAAAAGTGAATCTATATGAAGGTTGGGAAACTTCTCATGATGCTCGGATAAAAGTTGTGATTGGTGATCTGTTCAAGAAGTAGGAATCCAACTTGGGATCCGTGTTATGTTCGAGTGACGAAGACTCGTGTGAAAGATGCCGAACGAAACCTCGACATCGGATATGGCTAAAAACAGAGTAGGAGCGCAATCTGAGGTTCTGCTAACCTATGGCAGTATATATTGACTTCATATCTAGTGTATGCTTATATCGAATCGTGCGGGAGCTCCTCGAAGTTGCGTGCGGGAGTTGGATATATTTAGTTCCACGTGGTGCACTTCGGTGTTTCGTGCGTGGGCCAGTTCTGTTTACCTTATGGTATATTTTATCTAGAGATATGCGATGCTCGGAGGTACTTTCTGACCCTTGTGCATGGAGTATGGATCTGTATTGAGAGATCTCCGATGGAATATCCAATATACGAACATACCTTAGCGGTTTTGTTTGTACACTTAATAGTTGTCAAATGTAACCAATGTAACCATTCCATCTATGTGATTTATTTATATTCTACACCCTAGACATTATCTATAATACAGCTATAGTAAACTTAATAAATGGTTGGTTTCTTTTGAGGGGAAAACCGGAGTGGTAATCTGCACGGTCCCCTTAATATTGTTACATGCAATCTTGAGTTTTCTCATACCAGACTGATGTCTAACGCTTGGTTTTTGTTTTCCCTAAAATCCCCACGTACTCCTTCGAGTAGGCTGAGTATGACAGGTTTTACTTTGGATGCTTTAAAGTTTGGAAGACGAGCTGGAGGCTTCCATTATCCATCTACTTACTTCTATTTCAGTTGTACTATATTCGTTATGTACATATCGGCATTATGAGGACAAGCAGTTATAACTGTCCAGGATGATTTTGGTACTTAGGTTAATGTAACTCTGAAATTCCTTTATTTAGAGTAACCCTTTGTACTATGTTGATATTATATATTTCCGTTCCGTTGTGAGATTCTGATGTTCTACTCTTTCTTCCTTGTTCTACTTTTTTTTTACACAAAAATTCGACTTTCCGGCACTTGGATGTTTGTCACACGAATACCGTGGATGTATTTAGTGTAGACTTTCGAGGTTCGAAAAGTCGGGTCGTTACAGAACATGCCATTAGAGATGGGGTAAGCGACATACTTACGAACATCAGAACTATTTGGATTTGGTAAACATGGGATTGAGGTTTGAAGGTTAGGTTCCGAAATCAGCTAATTCGGCACCGACAGGCGAGAATAAGAGGAAGTTTCAACCAAATAAAGATATATCTAGGTTTACTTGTCATAACTGCGGGAACAAGTGCCATTTTGCTAAGAACTGTACGGAAGCTAAGAAGAAACGGGTGGAAAGGGCACCTGTGCTTAAGGCACCAATGGCTAAGTATTCGAAGGTTGAATCACAGACAATCAAGACTCAGTTTGCTCCAAGGGATGGCTGCTACAACTGTCATAAACCGGGTAATTTTGCTAGGGAGTGTCCACTTCTTTAGAAGGGGGAACAACCTCGAGCTTTTGCTTTAGCTTCAGCACCTTCCACTTCTGCAACAGCAAAGGGGAAGCAAGTTATGGAAGGTACTCTATCTATTTTTGGCATTCCTATTCGTGTCTTATTTGATACCGGTGCTTCCCTCAATTTCATTTCTCGTACTCTTGTTGATAAACTGAAACTTGAACCAGTAATGGCTTTAGAATCTATTTGTGTGTCGAATCCTATTGGAGGCTCGGCAAATCTTTGTATGGGATGCTTAGGAGTTCCGATTTCTTATTATGACGAACTATTCCCTTGTGATTTATATGTTTTGGGTTTTATGGGTTTTGATGTCCTACTCGGGATGGATTGGCTGCCTCGATATTCTGGGGTTAGATTGTAAGAAGGGAACTGTCTCATTTAAGACAGATGAAGGGAAATATTTCATAGTATTTTGTGGTGGACCTAGCTCACTTATGACTAGTTTCCTTTATTCCTTGGATGTGGCGGAGGAAGAATTGAGTTCTATTCCCATTGTTCGAGAATTTGCAGATGTCTTCGAGGAGGTGTCAGGTTTACCACCTCATCGGTTGATAGAGTTTCGCATTGATTTGTTTAAAGATGCAAAGCCTATCGTGTTGCCTGTTCGAAGGTTAGCACCGAAGGAGAAGTTGGAGCTCTCTATTCAGATGGATGATCTATTACAGAAGGGCTTGATTCCACCAAGTCGTTCGAGTTGGGGAGCGCCTGTTGTCTTTGCTACAAAGGCAGATGGATCATTAAGATTATTTGTCGATTATCGCGAGCTCAACAAACGAACTATTAGGAACAAGTATCCTTTGCCTACGATAGATGACTTGTTCGACCAGCTTCATGGAGCTCAAGTGTTTTCTCAACTAGATCTTGCTACATGATTCCATCAGTTGAGGGTAGCAGAGGAGAGTGTACCCTTAACAGCTTTCAGGTTTGATAAATTTTATGAGTGGTTAGTTATGCCGTTCGGTCTAACTAATGCTCCGGCATATTTTGTAGACCTAATGAATCGGGTTTTTCGAGATGTGTTGAATAAGTTTGTTCTTGTATTCATTGATTATATTCTGGTCTACTCTAAGACCGAGGAAGAACATACACGCCATTTGAGGATAGTACTAGAAACATTGAGGGACAATGTTTTGAAGGCAAAATTCTCGAAGTGTCATTTTTGGCGTTTGGAAGTTAGATTTTTGGGCCACGTTGTTTCTACTGAAGGTATTTCTGTTGATCCTGCAAAGGTTGTGTCTGTTCAAGACTGGAGAAGGCCAGAAAGCGCTACAGATATTAGAAGCTTTTTGGGTCTAGCTGGCTATTATAGAAGGTTTATCCAGGATTTCGCAAAGATCGCTTCTTGTTTAACAAAGCTGATGAAGAAAGATATCAAATTTGTATGGACAGAGAAGTGCGAGCAAGCCTTCATAAATCTTAAGGAAAATTTAACTAGTGCTCCTGTCCTTACTGTGCTAGATGGAGGTGAAGGTTTGACTGTTTACACCGATGCGTGTGGAACTGGGTTAGGTGCTGTGTTGATGCAACATGGAAGAGTTATTGCTTATGCGAGCCGACAACTCAAACCAAATGAAACGAGGTATGCCACTCATGACTTGGAGTTATTAGCAGTTGTGTTTGCATTAAAAATGTGGAGGCATCATTTGTCAGGTGAGAAGTTCAAGTTATATACGGACCACAAATCCTTGAAGTATTTTTTTACGCAAAAAGACTTGAACAAGAGGTAGCAAAGGTGGTTGGAGTTTCTTGCAGCCTATGATCTAGACATCACGTATACCCCTGGAAAGGCTAATGTTGTAGCCGACGCGCTCAGTAGAGGATATGCAGTTTTGGCAAATGTAGAAGTTCTACCGACCCTGATTAATCGTATCGAAGAGAATCAGCTTAGAGATCTTCATCTTGCCAGGAATGCTGAGTTGGTAAGTGAGAATATTGCTCCAGAGAAATGGCCCGGATTCGAAGTAGATAACCGTGGAATTTTGAGGATGAATGGTAGGTTATGTGTTCCGAATGTTGATGGAATAAGGCAAGAGTTTCTAACGGAAAGCAATCATTCACGATTAACGATACATCCAGGGGTAACTAAAATGTATCAAGATATGAAGCGAACATTTTGGTGGGAGGGCATGAAGAAGGATGTTTCGATATTTGTAAGTAGGTGTGCAAACTGCCAACAAGTGAAGGGTAGTCATCAAAAGACGGCTGGGCTACTTCAGCCACTCGAGATTCCTAAGTGGAAATGGGATCAGATTTCTATGGATTTTATTGACGGGTTGCCTAGGACGAGGAGAGGTAATGAAGGTGTATGGGTTATTGTAGACCGGTTAAACAAAATCGCGCACTTCTTACCAGTAAAGGCAACAAGGACTGCTTCTAGTTTAGCATTGTTGTTTATTAAAGAGATAGTTAGGATTCATGGCATTCCAAGTAGTATTGTGAGTGATAGAGATCCAATCTTCACAAGTCATTTCTGGAAGGGATTGCATGATACATTGGGGACCGTGCTCAGTTTGAGTACCGCTTATCATCCGCAGACTGATGGGCAAACGGATAGCGTGAACCGAGTATTAGAAGATTTACTTCGGGCATGCATTTTAGATTTTGGAGGTTCGTGGGAAGAGCATTTACCACTTGTTGAGTTTTCATACAACAATAGTTATCAAGCCAGCATTGGAATGGCACCTTTTGAAGCATTGTATGGAAGGCCTTGCAAATCTCCATCATGTTGGGTAGAACCTGGAGATCGTCGTATACTTGGACCAGATATGATTCGAGAAGCATCTGATAAGGTTTCAGATATTAGGAAGCGAATCAAGGAAGCACAAAATCGGCAGAAGAGCTATGCAGACGAAAGGAGAAGAGATTTGGAATTCTCAGTTGAAGACTTTGTATTTGTAAAAGTTTCCCCGATGAGAAGTGTTGTCCGGTTTGGAAGGGCAGGGAAGTTGGCTCCTCGTTATATTGGACCGTTCCCAATTCTGGAGAGGATTGGTACACTCGCATATAGAATCAAATTACCAATTAGGTTATCCAGAGTCACAATGTATTTCATGTATCACATTTGCGTAAATATGCGCATGATCCCTCAATGATAGTAGAGGCGTCGCAACAGGAAGACTTGGAGGTAGAACCGAATTTGACTATATTGAGACAGCCGGTTCGAGTTGTGGATAGAGATATAAAGCAGCTTAGGACTAAGGTTGTGAAGTTAGTCAAGGTACAATGGAGTGAGGATGCTCTTGATTGTACATGGGAAACAGAGGATAATCTGAGGAAGTCTTATCCAGAATTGATCTTAGACTAAGGGTTTCTTATCTTAGTATCGTATGTCTTTTGGTTTTTAGTTTGTATACAGTTTTTGGAAGTGATCTATATATGGATCTAGTTATTCCATCTTCTTTGATTTTTCATTCTTGTTTGAATTTCGGGGACGAAATGTTTTAAGTGCGGGAGAATGTAAAGACCCGAAAATTTGAACACTTAATCTTCAAATATTGTAACAGTTTGGAATATTGTTAAATATTGTAAATGTGATTTCATAACCTTATTAAACATATTTTAATGAATATTCAATGATCCTAAACTCATTTCGAAAAACTTTTTTCAAAAATATATTTTTTGGAAAAATGTCGAAAATGTGACCGAAAACTGTTTTATCGATATATAGCTATTTTCTCAATAAAAGATGTTGAAAATTTGAATGAGTTTCAAATTAATCATTAGGAAAGTAATTAGCAAATAAAAATATTTTTCATATTTAAGGTTAACTAAATATTTATGATGACATAAGCAAGATGACATAAGCGAGATGACATACGCAAGATATTTAGGAAATAAGGAAGATGACATAAGCAAGATGACATAAGCGAGATGACATAAGCAAGATGACATGAGATTAGGGTTTTAGGGGCTTTTAGTTCTTTTCCCATTTACCTTGCTTTTCCTATAAAAGAAGAGGCATACCCTCTCTTTTCATTTACAAAATTCCTAAGAAAAAATTGAAGCTTTAATGGTTTATCTTCATCTTCTTTCTCTTCCTTACTAACTTTATCAAACTATACTCAAACCAACTCCAAATCAACTCAAACTTTGAGTGTAGCCTTCTTATACCATTTCAAGACCTTCTAGCTAGTTACAAGTTGAAAAATCGAAGAACCTCTCTATTTTCTATTTGAGGCCGTGCGCTATATACAAGGAAAACAAGGAAAAGCAAGGAAAAGCAAGGAAAGGAAGGAGCTTGCTAGCTTGGATATTTATTCTTATTATTGGAGCTTGGATTTGCTAAGGACTAAAGTGAGTTTACTCACTATTTAGGACAGCAAATAAAAACCATTTGCATGTCCTTTACTATGCTTAAACTTGCTTGAATGTTAGAACTTATGTTAAAAATATTAACTTGATTCTTACTTTAAAAGTAAGCAACATATGTGATCCATGTTAATGGATTGGAATGGACTTGAATGAACTTGGATTTGGACTTAAATTGACTTGTATAACAAGTGGAATAGACTTGAAACAAAGCACATAAGGATTCGTAGGGAATTGACATATTGTGGACTTGAACTTTAAAGTGCACTTATAGCGATAGTCGCTATAGATGCAGTTTGAATTGTTGTGTTTTCAACACTTTGTATGGAACTTTGTAATGACATCTTTAGTGATTTCTTATCATATTAGATCTTGTTTTACTTGTATGTTTACTACCTTGAAGTGATTGAATAGTAAAATGCTAAGTAACCCATCAAAAATGACGAAAACTTCACTAGCGCAAAAGTACCCGTTTAACCTTGTTTTTAGATTTTAAAGTTTTGTAAATGCACTTTAAGCTTATGTAAATTGTCTTATCATTTTAATATTATTTCTCAATTCTTACAAGAGTATTTTAAAGTATTAAATATCTTCTTTTCAAAATATCTTCTTTCCAAAATATCTTCTTTTCAAAATATCTTCTTTCTAAAATATCTTCTTTATAAAATATCTTCTTTATAAAATATATTCTTCTCAAAATATCTTGTTTCTAAAATATCTTCTTTCTAAAATATCTTCTTTCTAAATATCTTCTTTCTAAAATATCTTCTTTCTAAAATATCTTTTCAATTAAAACAAAGGTTAGAAAGGGTTATGAATTGCTAAACCTTGTCATGGTTAAGTCACTAAATTAAATGGTAATTGATAATGCTTAACACTAATAAGCCAACGAAGTAGGCTTATCTATTTGTGAGAGTTAAGATTGATGTCGAGTAGGGACGGAGCAATAGAGCTCTAACCTACCGGCTTCCCTCTTGGCCGAGGAATAGATAGGTTGGGAATGCTGGAAACGTGTTAATCATATTGATTACTTACCTGTTTATTGAATATCATGGATATTGTGCTTAATTCTAATAAGCCGAAAAGTAGGCTTATCTATCTGTGAGTGTCAAGAATGGTGTGTCTAGGCAAGGGGTGATATGCAACCAGTGCTCTTACTTACCTGGCCTCACTCTTGACCGAGTGATAGTTAAGTTGATAATGTCAGAAACAAGTTAAGTGTACGAACCATGGTTTCTATAAGCTATTGTTTTGACTAGATAGTCAATTAGTCTACTATCGAACTATAACATTATAACTTAAGAAGTATCGGGAAAGCTTCACGATTCCATACCAATGAGAACCCCCGGGGAGGAGTGTTGGTATGAAACGTCTCTAGCATTCACTTACTTTTGAAAGAACCAGAATTGAGTTAACCGGAAATTCATCGATTAGTTTTGAAGAGTCCGGGATCGATAAGTGTTTTACTCATTGAATACCACTTCAAAACTAGAGTACGAGTTGTACATTTTGGATGCGGTTGAAGAAGAAAATTGAATCTATATGAAGGTTAGGAAACTTCTCGTGATGCTCGGATCAAAGTAGTGATTCGTGATCTGTTCGAGAAGTAGGAATCCAATTTGGGATCCATGTTTTGTTCGAGTGATGAAGACTCGTGTGAAAGATGCCGAATGAAACCTCGACTTCGGATATGGATAAAAATAGAGTATGAGCACAATCTGAGGTTTCGCTAACCTATGGAAGGATATATTGACTCCATATCTAATGTATGCTTGTATCGAATCGTGCGGGAGCTCCTCGAAGTTGCGCGCGGGAGTTGGATATATTTAGTTCCACGTGGTGCACTTCGGTGTTTCGTGCGTGGGCCAGTTGTGTTTACCTTATGGTATATTTTATCTAGAGATATGCGATGCTCGGAGGTACTTTCTGAACCTTGTTCATGGAGTTTGGATCTGTATTGAGAGATCTCCGATGGAAAATCCAATATACGAACGTACCTTAGCGGTTTTGTTTGTACACTTAATAGTTGTCGAATGTAACCATTGTAACCATTCCATCTATGTGATTTATTTATATTCTACACCCTAGACATTATCTATAATACAACAATAGTAAACTTAATAAGTGGTTGGTTTCTTTTGAGGGGAAAACCGGAGCGGTTATCTGCACGGTCCCCTTAATATTGTTACATGCAATCTTGAGTTTTCTCATACCAGACTGATGTCTGACGCTTGGTTTTTGTTTTCCCTAAAATCCTCACGTACTCCTTCGAGTGGGCTGAGTATGGCAGGTTTTACTTTGGAGGCTTTAAAGTTTGGAAGACGAGCTGGAGGCTTCCATTATCTATTTACTTATTTCAATTTCAGTTGTACTATATTAGTTATGTACATATCAGCATTGTGAGGACAGGCAGTTATAACTGTCCAGGATGATTATGGTACTTAGGTTATTGTAACTCTGAAATTCCTTTATTTAGAGTTACCCTTTGTACTATGTTGATATTATATATTTCTGTTCCGCTGTGAGATTCTGATGTTCTATTCTTTCTTACTTGTTCTACTTTTTTTTTACCCAACAATTCGACTTTCCAGCACTTGGATGTTTGGACCAGGTCTAATTGATATTCCACTGAAGAAGAATGATAAGTTCATTACAGGATTACGTCCTGAGTTTCATCGAGATATGACAAACCACATCTTTGCACCTTATTTGGATTTGGTAAACATGGGATTGAGGTTTGAAGGTTCGGTTTCGAAATCAGCTAATTCGGCACCGACATGCGAGAATAAGAGGAAGTTTCAACCAAATAAAGATATATCTAGGTTTACTTGTCGTAACTGCGGGAAGAAGGGCCATTTTGCTAAGAACTGTACGGAGGCTAAGAAGAAACAGGTGGAAAGGGCACCTGTGCTTAAGGCACCAATGGCTAAGTATCCGAAGGTTAAATCACAGACAATCAAGACTTAGTTTGCTCCAAGGGATGGCTGCTACAACTGTCATAAGCCGGGTCATTTTGCTAGGGAGTGTCCACTTCTTTAGAAGGGGGAACAACCTCGAGCTTTTGCTTTAGCTTCAGCACCTTCCACTTCTGCAACAGCAAAGGGGAAGCAAGTTATGGAAGGTATTCTATCTATTTTTGGCATTCCTATTCGTGTCTTATTTGATACCGGTGCTTCCCTCAATTTCATTTCTCGTACTCGTGTTGATAAACTGAAACTTGAGCCAGTAATGGCTTTAGAATCTATTTGTGTGTCAAACCCCATTGGAGGCTCGGCAAATCTTTGTATGGGATGCTTAGGAGTTCCGATTTCTTATTATGACGAACTCTTCCCTTGTGATTTATATGTTTTGGGTTTTATGGGTTTTGATGGCCTACTTGGGATGGATTGGCTATCTCGATATTATGGGGTTCTTGATTGTAAGAAGGGAACTGTCTCATTTAAGACATATGAAGGGAAATATTTCATAGTATTTTGTGGAGGACCTAGCTCACTTATGACTAGTTTCCTTTATTCCTTGAATGTGGCGGAGGAAGAATTGAGTTCTATTCCCAATGTTCAAGAATTTGCAGATGTCTTCGAGGAGGTGTCAGGTTTACCACCTCATCGGGAGATAGAGTTTCGCATTGATTTGGTTAAAGATGCAAAGCCTATCGTGTTAGCTGTTCGAAGGTTAGCACCGAAGGAGAAGTTGGAGCTATCTATTCAGGTGGATGATCTATTACAGAAGGGCTTGATCCGACCAAGTCGTTTGAGTTAGGGAGCGCCTGTTGTCTTTGCTACAAAGGCAGATGGTTCATTAAGATTATGTGTCGATTATCGTGAGCTCAACAAACGAACTATTAGGAACAAGTATCCTTTTCCTAGGATAGATGACTTGATCGACCAGCTTTAGGGAGCTCAAGTGTTTTCTCAACTAGATCTTGCTACAGGATTCCATCATTTGAGGGTAGTAGAGGAGAGTGTACCCTTAACCGCTTTTAGGTCCGATAAATTTTATGAGTGGTTAGTTATGCCGTTCGGTCTATCTAATGCTCCATCATATTTCGTAGACCTAATGAATCGGGTTTTTCGAGATGTGTTGAATAAGTTTGTTCTTGTATTCATCGATGATATTCTGGTCTACTCTAAGACCGAGGAATAACATACACGCCATTTGAGGATAGTACTAGAAACATTGAGGGACAATGTTTTGAAGGCAAAATTCTCGAAGTGACATTTTTGGCGTTCGGAAGTTAGATTTTTGGGCCACGTTGTTTCTACTGAAGGTATTTCTATTGATCCTGCGAAGGTTGTGTCTGTTCAACACTGGAGAAGGCCAGAAAGCGCTACAGATATTAGAAGCTTTTTGGGTCTAGCTGGCTATTATAGAAGGTTTATCCGGGATTTCGCAAAGATCGCTTCTTGTTTAACAAAGATGACGAAGAAAGATATCAAATTTGTATGGACAGAGAAGTGCAAGCAAGCCTTCAAAAAGCTTAAGGAAAAGTTAACTAGTGCTCCTGTCCTTACTGTGCCAGTTGGAGGTGATGGTTTGACTGTTTACACCGATGCGTGTGGAACTGGGTTAGGTGCTGTGTTGATGCAACATGGGAGAGTTATTGCTTATGCGAGCCGTCAGGTCAAACCACATGAAACGAGGTATGCAACTCATGACTTGGAATTATTAGCAGTTGTGTTTGCATTAAAAATGTGGAGGCATCATTTGTTAGGTGAGAAGTTCAAGTTATATACGGACCACAAATCCTTGAAGTATCTTTTTACACAAAAAGACTTGAACATGAGGTAACAAAGGTGGTTGGAGTTTCTTGCAGCCTATGATCAAGACATCACGTATACCCCAGGAAAGGCTAATGTTGTAGCCGACGCGCTCAGTAGAAGATATGCTGTTTTGGCAAATGTAGAAGTTCTACCGACCCTGATTAATCGTATCGAAGAGAATCAGCTTAGAGATCTTCATCTTGCCAGGACTGCTAAGTTGGTAAGCGAGAATATTGCTCTAGAGAAATGGCCCGGATTCGAAGTAGATAACCGTGGAATTTTGAGGATGAATGGTAGGTTATGTGTTCCAAATGTTGATGGAATAAGGCAAGAGGTTCTAACGAAAAGCCATCATTCACGATTAACGATACATCCAGGGGTAACTAAAATGTATCAAGATATGAAGCGAACATGTTGGTGGGAGGGCATGAAGAGGGATGTTTCGATATTTGTAAGTAGGTGTGCAAACGGCCAACAAGTGAAGGATAGTCATCAAAAGACGGCCGGGCTACTTCAGCCACTCGAGATTCCTAAGTGGAAATGGGATCAGATTTCTATGGATTTTATTGACGGGTTGCCTAGAACGAGGAGAGGTAATGAAGGTGTATGGTTTATTATATATCGGTTAACCAAAAGCGTGCACTTCTTACCAGTAAAGGCAACAAGGACTGCTTCTAGTTTAGCATTGTTGTATATTAAAGAGATAATTAGGCTTCATGGCATTCCAAGTAGTATCATGAGTGATAGAGATCCAATCTTCACAAGTCATTTCTGGAAGGGATTGCATGATACATTGGGGACCGAGCTCAGTTTGAGTACCGCTTATCATCCGCAAACTAATGGGCAAACGGAAAGGATTGTAACACCCCACTCCCGCTATGATCACTCACAAAGGGAATGCCATAACATCGGTGGAGTATTTTAGTGAATATAGAACAGAAAAATTACAACAAGACAGATATAAATAGTACTTGGAATTTTAAAACATCATCTCATAACAGCGGAAGTAAAACATGTCTGGTTACATCATAAACCCATAATAAAAGTCAAGTACAATATCCATCAAAATAAAGAAGTACATAATCCCACTCTCATACAATAGCCAAAACAAAAGAAAAGATAACTGGATAACTGGAGCTTTACATCTACCCAAGCTCCTAAAGACTGGAACAGCAATCCGATCAAGCTCCACTACTGCTAGGATCCACCACAGGACCTGAGGGTTGGGAAAAAGATAAAAACAACGGGGTCAGACATAAGTCTGAGCGAGTCCTATAACTTTAACAATACAATCGTTAAAGTAACCAGAGAAGACATGAATTGATATACGGTAACATATAGGGATGAATAGCTACCCTAAGCAATCAACTAAACTAAGATAAAGGATAAAGACGCATCTACCCTTCCCAAGGTATATTACTAAACTGCACCACACCAGTCGTTCCTAACTTAAAGGTTGATCCCACCCATGGCTTATAAAATTAACTTAATAGTACTTGCGTACCCCTAGGTGACCAAGTAGGCGCCACGGGGCCCTACAATCCACTAGGTGTACACACTACTCCCCATTCGATCGGCTCCCTAACGTAGATACCCGTGCTGGCCCCACCATGGGGTGTACCATTCCCCAACGTGGCAACCCGATATAATTAACGGTGCACGGCTTATATCTACACGATGCAACAACGGCTTATCTACCAGCCCGGGCCCACTCACGCATATGAAGCCCGTTGGACTTGCGTTGCCACCGCTAACCCGTTTGCCTCTTACAGTCAAGCCCAGTATGCGTGTCCCGTCCTCGACATGGGTCGAGCCCACAAAGATACGTATGGGTTACTGGTTGAAATGGGCCTCCACAAGCTACCCACCTAAGCTTGTCCCTTTTTCTAGTATATCCCACTTAACCCTTTAATCATGTTTTAATTACATGTTCTATTTTGGTTAAGTATTCTAATCGTATTTTCTATTGCCACCCAAGGCAACCACTAGATTTTCTCATGCCACCCGAGGCACCCACTTAACCCCTCATGTCCCTCTACATGCTAATGTGGTTAAGTGTTTCTTAATTAATTAATTAAGAACGTAACCTTTGTAAAGACCTCTCACATTAGACTGTCTTTTATGACCGCTGGTTAAGCCGGTTGGGTCCGGGCAGCCTTATGTCATAACAGAGTCTAACCTCGTGTCTTTACATTAATTACGTATTTAGTTTGTGCCTAAGACCTCTCACATTGGGCTAACATTTGTAGCAACTGGTTAAGCCGGTTGGGTCCGGGCAGTTTTACGCTACAACTGAGTCCAACCTCGTGTCTTAGTCAATTAATTACACCTAATTAATCACCCTCATAATTTTATATTAATTATCCCTAATTAATCAAGTTTTCTTAACATGGGTAGACCTAACTTAATAGGTAAATTCCCATGGGGTAGACCTAACTCAATAGGTAAATTCCCAACACATAGTATGGGTACACCTAACCAAATAGGCAAATTCCCATACTATGTTTATTTATTTTGTGTTATGCATAATTATATTAATTTCACACAATCTTATTAACTTATGCATTTAATTACCCCATCGTTCCCACGTAATTTCGTTCATGATATAACACATATAAAAGGTGTCAACTTGCATATGAATGAACATGTTTCAAAGGTGCCATCTTGCATATTAACAAACACATAACTTGCATATGAACTTGCATAACATGTCACATAACTTGCATATAATATGTCACATAACTTACATATTCATTTTGCATAACAAACTTGCATATTAGCTTATAGACTTGCATAATGTGTCATCATGAACTTGCATATTAATAAACATGTAACTTGCATATTTACATACATGTAACTCGCATATTAACAAACATGTAACTTGCATATAAAGAAACATGTAACTTGCATATTTACATACATGTAACTTGCATATTAACAAACATGTAACTTGCATATTAACAAACATGTAACTTGCATATTTACATACATGTAACTTGCATATTAACAAACATGTAACTTGCATATTAACAAACATGTAACTTGCATAGCATATTACCATGAACTTGCATAACATGCATATGATTACATAGCCCACAACTTGCATATTTAGCATCATGCAAACATAACATACATCATATTAAACTTGCATAAGCTTACATACTCAACATGCATAAACATAAGATTAATGCTAACATCATATCATATGATTCAAAGCTCATTAACCCACATACAAAACCATAAATCTCATCACATCTCATCTAATTAGTTTACCAAAAGATCATCAAAGTGATAGAAACTCACAACTAGCAACTTTGAACACCAAATGAAGAAGATTAAGATGCTAAGAAGGGATTAGAAGTTGATTAGAGAGTGATTAGTATGCAACCCTCTTCATAAAATTAGTGGAGGCCATGAGAGCTAGCATTTTGCCATAGTTTAGTCACTAGGTTTAATTATGAATGAATTAGGGTAGGTTAGGGTCTTATTTATAGATTAGGCAAGTGTTTTAGGCCATAGGATTAACCCTAGATTCAATCCAAGCCATCAAAGCATGTCTTGGGGAAGAAGTCAAGTGTAGGAACCATCTAGGGCCTTTAGATTAAAGATGGACCATGAGAACCATTCAAATGCAAAATCTGCACTTGAGCGAATCGGCCCACGGGTTGACAGCCAAACACCCTGGATTAACCCCTAGTCGACCCAGCGGGCTCGGGTCGACTTCAAAAATCGGCCGGTTCGGTTATTCCCCTCTCCCAATTCGCTGTTTTGAGCATTTTTGCATATTTATTTATTAAATTTTCAATTATATATATATATATATATATCAATATATATATATATATATATCTACACAACCCATTTCACTTAATTAAGTATACTTTAATTTGGGAATTTTCGTGAAACTTCGCGAGGCCATATCTTGGTCATACGGACTCCGATTTTCGAAAACTCGGACTCTATTTCGCGTATTTTTCCGAGACGAACACAATGGCATAGCCCGTTTCCCTTGATTCCCATTTTAGAATTAAATTCTGCCTCGATTTATGTTATTACAGGTTATTGAAAATACGGGTTGTTACATTCTCCCCTCCTTAAAGGATTTCGTCCCCGAAATCTTCAAGTTAGGAAGAACGTATCCTACCATCCAATCATCCATCTACTCAAAGCATCATCCACGAGCAATCATTGTCCTTACAAGATTCTAAATGCTGGATGGATATATGCAAAAGTGTGTGTATATGTACTTACCTAATGCGAAAATCAGGCGGTTACTGATACAGTAAACCTCCTTAATGCAAACCATGATAGTGCCATGCATCCAATATGTATGCGAAACCCTATTGACACATACAAATTTCTACATGCGTGCACAACCATACACAAAAATGCATCATCCATATGATAACACAGCCATGATACATCCATCAATCTAACTACCACATCCATTTATGCAATATGCAACATGAAGTGACTGAGCCGATCTAGTGCCTAATGTGTGTGTATATGCATCCACGAGCAACCACTAGCAAACAATTGCATCCATATGCATCCATCAACCATAACATGTTTCAAACACATGTCTCAACCATAGGTTTTACCCTATCTAAAGGTCATAGGTATTAGCGAGAGGATATACTAAAGATAAGATAAGTACTAGACAAGCAATAAAGGAGAAGTTAAAAGACATACTCTCAAAAAGAAATGGATACAAAGAACGCATCTTTGCTTCCGTCTCCCAAGTAGCATTGCTTTCGTCATCTCCCCATTGCACTTTAACTAGCTGAACTTCTCTGTTCCTCAACTTCCTAGTTTCTGACCCAAGGATGCGAGTAGGAGCTCGTCGAATCGTCGCATCACGCTCTACCTCTACATCTCTAAGCAAGCTCGGCTCTACCACCTCCGCGGTCTCATGTAAGCACTTCCTCAAATGTGATACATGGAATACATCATGAACACCACTAAGTCTGTCGGGCAACTCCACCCTATATGCCATCCGTCCAATCCTTTCCTTAATAGGAAACGGCCCAACAAATCTCGGTGCTAACTTCCCTACGGACCCAAAGCGAACAACATTTCTCAATGGAGATACTTTGACAAAAACCATGTCCCCAACCTCAAACTCAAGATCCGTCCTTCTCCGATCCGCATAAGATTTCTGTCTATCTTGCGCTGCTTTCATCCTTTTTCGAATTAAATCAATCTTCTCTGAAGTCTCTCTAACCATATCCGGCCCAAGCAAGATCTTATCCGTAGATTCCCACCAACATGTAGGAGATCGACAAGGCCTTCCATAAAGAGCTTCGAAAGGAGCCATACCAATACTGGACTGAAAGCTGTTATTATATGCGAACTCTACCCAAAGGAAGATGTTCTTCCCATGTACCTCCAAAATCTAAGATACAAAGCCTCAAGAGATCTTCTAAGATACGGTTCACCCTCTCGGTCTGGCCGTCTGTCTGAGGATGATATGCGGTGCTCAAACACAACTGAGTCCCTACCGCCTCTTGCAAACTTCTCCAAAACTCACTAGTGAAGATAGGATCTCGATCACTCACAATGCTGGATGGTACGCCATGCAATCTAACAATCTCTCTAATATAGACTGAAGCAAGCCATGGAGCGGTCCTCTTACTCTTCACGGGTATAAAATGGGCACTCTTGGTAAGTCTGTCTACCACCACCCAAATTCCCGTATTGCCCTTCCTCGATCTCGGTAACCCATCGACGAAATCCATCGAGACACTATCCCACTTCCATTGTGGAACTTCCAATGGGTGTAGCAACCCACCGGGTTTCCTTTGCTCCGCTTTAACTTGTTGGCATACTAAGCATCTAGCCACGTATTCAGCCACATCTTTCTTCATACCGGCCCAGAAGAAAACTCTCTTCATGTCTTGGTACATTTTGTCTCCACCGGGATGAATAGTCATTCTTGAACGATGTGCATCATCCAAAATAGCCTTCTTCAAACCCTCATCTTGCGGTACACAAAGTCTACCGTCTCTATGCAACCATCCCTTATCATCTATGGTGTATCTACCCAAATGGCTGGACGACTCCCCTCTTATAAGCTTCTCTACCAACATAACCAACTGTGGGTCGTCTCGCTGAGCCTCGCCAATCCGTCTCAAAAGAGTAGGTCTAACCTCCAAGGATGCCAACAAACCAGGTACAAAATCAACAGAAGGTCTGAAGTCAAACAAAGAAAGAAACTCCAAGCTTCGTCGTTCCACGAACAATGGACTCAAAGATAGCCTTTTTCTACTTAAGGCGCCTGCCACCACGTTACCCTTACCAGGGGTATACGCTATCTCGAAATCATAGGATGCTAAGAACTCCATCCACCTTTGCTGTCTTAAGTTTAAATCCTTCTGAGAGAATAAGTACTTCAATGATTTATGGTCGGTGAACAACTCGAATCTCTCACCAAGAAGATAATGGCGCCAAGACTTAAGTGCGAAAACAATCGCGGCCAACTCTAGATCATGGGTAGGGTAATTCTTCTCATGCACTCTCAATTGTCTCCCTCCATAGGCTATTACCCTTCCCTCCTGCATCAAGACTGCGCCTAATCCTGTTCCACAAGCATCGGTATAAACAACAAACGGCTTACTCCCATCTGGAAGCACTAAAACTGGAGTGGTGGTCAAAGCTCTCTTTAACCGTCGGAAAGCATCATCACAATCTACATCCCATGAGAAAACCAGATTCTTCTTCGTCAAGCGGGTTAATGGGGCTGATATCTTCGCGAAGTCTTTGATGAACTTCCTATAATATCCTGCCAACCCCAAGAAACTTCTTACCTCGGTAGCATTTCTAGGAACTTTCCAATCCTGGATAGATACTATCTTTGCGGGATCCACAGCTATCCCTTCCTTAGAGACCACATGCCCTAAGAATCGCACTTCTCTTCTCCAAAAATGGCATTTAGAGAATTTAGCTTTAAGACTATGCGCTCGAAGAGTCTCCAACACTTCCTTGAGATGTAAGGCATGCTCTTCTTCATTCTTGGAAAAGACCAAGATGTCATCCACAAAAACTACTACAAACTTATTCAGATACTCTCTGAACACTCTACTCATGAGATCAACAAAGTATGCGGGGGCGTTTGTCAACCCAAATGGCATCACTAGCCACTCATAAAAACCATCCGGAGTCCGGAAAGCAGTCTTCTCTATACTGTCCTCCGCCACTCTTAACTGATGAAACCCTGTAGCTAAGTCCATCTGCGAAAATACTGACGCGCCAACCAACTGATCAAAGAGATCATCTATCCTCGGTAATGGGTGTCTATTCTTCTTCGTGAGCTTATTAAGTTCCCTATAATCCACACAAAGTCTGAGGGACCCATCCGCCTTCGTGGCAAACACTACTGGAGCTCCCCACTCCGATATACTTCGCCTTATGAACCCCTTCTCAAGCAACTCCCCTACTTGCTTATGAAGTTCTCTTCTCTCACGAGGAGCCATGTGGCGTACTGGCAAAGACACTGGTTTGGCATTATCCACCAAATAAATTCGGAAATCTATCTCCCGCTTCGGAGGCAAACCCTTTACTTCTTCAAACACATCCGGATATTCCCGGACTACTCTGACAGAACACAAACTTTCGACCGAAGCATCGAGCGATTCAAGATAACTTAGCAAAACAGATTCCATGGGATTGCAAGAGATCTCGAGAGTGTTACCCAAGCGGGTCATAAGCCTGACAACTCTCCTTTCACAATCAAGAACGGCACCATTACTGGATAACCAGTCCATGCCCAAAATCAACCCATAGCCCGTGAAGCCCAATACAAAAGCATCACATCTAAACTCAACGCTAAGTATAGAAATCTTCAAACCCAAACATATCATAGACAGATATATAGAGCCCCCAATTGGGTTTGAAACAACCAAGGGATCATCAACTAGACTGGTGTCTAAGTGCAGTGACTCAACTAACGATGATGAGATAAAAGAATGCGATGCGCCAGAGTCAAACAAAGTACGTACTGGATGATCAAACAGAAAAACCAGACTTTCAACGGAAATAGTTCTACCTCTCTGCTGAATCGGTGGAACTGAGAGAACCTGAACTTGCCCCCCTGACTGAGGTGGTGCTATAAGAGCTTGCACCTGGCCTCCTGAGGTAGACCCCGTCTTCTGCCCCTTCTTTGGGCAGTTTTTCACAAGATGCCCTGCTTCACCACAATGAAAGCAACCGGTCTTCTTCTTTTTGCGACAATCCTTACTGAGGTGTCCTGGTGTTCCACAATTGAAGCACTTCTTCTTCGTCCTCTTTTTGTCACCATTGCCTTTTCCGCCCTTGCCTTGTTGTTGCTGTTGCGGTTTCTTCTGATCCCCCTTTTTCTCTGGTGCCTTAGAATTCTTATCATCCTCATGCATAAGTGCCATGTAGACAAGCTTCTCAAAAGTGGCCCCCATAGGAATGTGAGTCATAGCTATTCCTTGCAATGGTTCGTTCAAGCCTCTAACGAACCTCAAAGCCTTCTTCTCCGGTGTATTCACCAACTCTATGCCAAATCTTGCTAATTGATTGAATTTGTTGACATATTCTTTCACCGTGAGATTCCCTTGCTTCAAATTCAAGAACTTCTCCATAAACAGATTCTCTTCCGCCCTTGAGAGAAACTTAGCCCCAAACCTTTGCTTAAAATCTGCCCAAGAGTCAACAGGGCGTTCTCCATTAGTGACCTCCCACCAGAATGAGGCCTCTCCCTTCATTAACCAAGCCGCCAACTTGACTTTCTTTCCCTCTTCCACTTCAAAGATATCTAGCAACTCTTCCACTTCCTTAAGCCAATCTCTAGCCTCTACGAAAGTCTCTGAACCAAGAAAAGGTTTTCCTCCTATAGCCTTGAACTCCTTGCAAACCTTAGCAAAATTATCCACTCTAGGCTGAGGAGGAGGAGCGGTTGTCTCTGGTGTAGTAGCATTGTCCGGACCCGCAGCCGCGGCCCTAGCCTCTTGCAACCTCCTATACCATAGTGGTATAACTAAACCCTCCGGGATGTTAAGATCTTCAGCCATGCTGAAACGAAAGAGGAAAGATTCAAAAAGGAGATTCCGAAAGATAAAGATATGGCTATTGGGGATTATGCTTTTCTTTTTCAAAAACTTTTTCTCTTAGAAGACATGCTTTTAAAAATACTTTCTTCGAAAATACTCTTAGAAAGTAGTTTTTCTCAAAAATTTTATCTGTTCTGGTAACCTTAAGCTCTGATACCACGTGTAACACCCCACTCCCGCTATGATCACTCACAAAGGGAATGCCATAACATCGGTGGAGTATTTTAGTGAATATAGAACAGAAAAATTACAACAAGACAGATATAAATAGTACTTGGAATTTTAAAACATCATCTCATAACAGCGGAAGTAAAACATGTCTGGTTACATCATAAACCCATAATAAAAGTCAAGTACAATATCCATCAAAATAAAGAAGTACATAATCCCACTCTCATACAATAGCCAAAACAAAAGAAAAGATAACTGGATAACTGGAGCTTTACATCTACCCAAGCTCCTAAAGACTGGAACAGCAATCCGATCAAGCTCCACTACTGCTAGGATCCACCACAGGACCTGAGGGTTGGGAAAAAGATAAAAACAACGGGGTCAGACATAAGTCTGAGCGAGTCCTATAACTTTAACAATACAATCGTTAAAGTAACCAGAGAAGACATGAATTGATATACGGTAACATATAGGGATGAATAGCTACCCTAAGCAATCAACTAAACTAAGATAAAGGATAAAGACGCATCTACCCTTCCCAAGGTATATTACTAAACTGCACCACACCAGTCGTTCCTAACTTAAAGGTTGATCCCACCCATGGCTTATAAAATTAACTTAATAGTACTTGCGTACCCCTAGGTGACCAAGTAGGCGCCACGGGGCCCTACAATCCACTAGGTGTACACACTACTCCCCATTCGATCGGCTCCCTAACGTAGATACCCGTGCTGGCCCCACCATGGGGTGTACCATTCCCCAACGTGGCAACCCGATATAATTAACGGTGCACGGCTTATATCTACACGATGCAACAACGGCTTATCTACCAGCCCGGGCCCACTCACGCATATGAAGCCCGTTGGACTTGCGTTGCCACCGCTAACCCGTTTGCCTCTTACAGTCAAGCCCAGTATGCGTGTCCCGTCCTCGACATGGGTCGAGCCCACAAAGATACGTATGGGTTACTGGTTGAAATGGGCCTCCACAAGCTACCCACCTAAGCTTGTCCCTTTTTCTAGTATATCCCACTTAACCCTTTAATCATGTTTTAATTACATGTTCTATTTTGGTTAAGTATTCTAATCGTATTTTCTATTGCCACCCAAGGCAACCACTAGATTTTCTCATGCCACCCGAGGCACCCACTTAACCCCTCATGTCCCTCTACATGCTAATGTGGTTAAGTGTTTCTTAATTAATTAATTAAGAACGTAACCTTTGTAAAGACCTCTCACATTAGACTGTCTTTTATGACCGCTGGTTAAGCCGGTTGGGTCCGGGCAGCCTTATGTCATAACAGAGTCTAACCTCGTGTCTTTACATTAATTACGTATTTAGTTTGTGCCTAAGACCTCTCACATTGGGCTAACATTTGTAGCAACTGGTTAAGCCGGTTGGGTCCGGGCAGTTTTACGCTACAACTGAGTCCAACCTCGTGTCTTAGTCAATTAATTACACCTAATTAATCACCCTCATAATTTTATATTAATTATCCCTAATTAATCAAGTTTTCTTAACATGGGTAGACCTAACTTAATAGGTAAATTCCCATGGGGTAGACCTAACTCAATAGGTAAATTCCCAACACATAGTATGGGTACACCTAACCAAATAGGCAAATTCCCATACTATGTTTATTTATTTTGTGTTATGCATAATTATATTAATTTCACACAATCTTATTAACTTATGCATTTAATTACCCCATCGTTCCCACGTAATTTCGTTCATGATATAACACATATAAAAGGTGTCAACTTGCATATGAATGAACATGTTTCAAAGGTGCCATCTTGCATATTAACAAACACATAACTTGCATATGAACTTGCATAACATGTCACATAACTTGCATATAATATGTCACATAACTTACATATTCATTTTGCATAACAAACTTGCATATTAGCTTATAGACTTGCATAATGTGTCATCATGAACTTGCATATTAATAAACATGTAACTTGCATATTTACATACATGTAACTCGCATATTAACAAACATGTAACTTGCATATAAAGAAACATGTAACTTGCATATTTACATACATGTAACTTGCATATTAACAAACATGTAACTTGCATATTAACAAACATGTAACTTGCATATTTACATACATGTAACTTGCATATTAACAAACATGTAACTTGCATATTAACAAACATGTAACTTGCATAGCATATTACCATGAACTTGCATAACATGCATATGATTACATAGCCCACAACTTGCATATTTAGCATCATGCAAACATAACATACATCATATTAAACTTGCATAAGCTTACATACTCAACATGCATAAACATAAGATTAATGCTAACATCATATCATATGATTCAAAGCTCATTAACCCACATACAAAACCATAAATCTCATCACATCTCATCTAATTAGTTTACCAAAAGATCATCAAAGTGATAGAAACTCACAACTAGCAACTTTGAACACCAAATGAAGAAGATTAAGATGCTAAGAAGGGATTAGAAGTTGATTAGAGAGTGATTAGTATGCAACCCTCTTCATAAAATTAGTGGAGGCCATGAGAGCTAGCATTTTGCCATAGTTTAGTCACTAGGTTTAATTATGAATGAATTAGGGTAGGTTAGGGTCTTATTTATAGATTAGGCAAGTGTTTTAGGCCATAGGATTAACCCTAGATTCAATCCAAGCCATCAAAGCATGTCTTGGGGAAGAAGTCAAGTGTAGGAACCATCTAGGGCCTTTAGATTAAAGATGGACCATGAGAACCATTCAAATGCAAAATCTGCACTTGAGCGAATCGGCCCACGGGTTGACAGCCAAACACCCTGGATTAACCCCTAGTCGACCCAGCGGGCTCGGGTCGACTTCAAAAATCGGCCGGTTCGGTTATTCCCCTCTCCCAATTCGCTGTTTTGAGCATTTTTGCATATTTATTTATTAAATTTTCAATTATATATATATATATATATATATATCAATATATATATATATATATCTACACAACCCATTTCACTTAATTAAGTATACTTTAATTTGGGAATTTTCGTGAAACTTCGCGAGGCCATATCTTGGTCATACGGACTCCGATTTTCGAAAACTCGGACTCTATTTCGCGTATTTTTCCGAGACGAACACAATGGCATAGCCCGTTTCCCTTGATTCCCATTTTAGAATTAAATTCTGCCTCGATTTATGTTATTACAGGTTATTGAAAATACGGGTTGTTACAAGGATGAACCGAGTAATAGAAGATTTACTTCGGGCATGCATTTTAGATTTTGGAGGTTCGTGGGAAGAGCTTTTACCACTTGTTGAATTTACATACAACAATAGTTATCAAGCCAGCATTGGAATGGCAACTTTTGAAGCATTGTATGGAAGCCCTTGCAAATCTCCTTCATGTTGGGTAGAACCTGGAGATCATCTTATACTTGGACCAGATATGATTCGAGAAGCATCTGATAAGGTTTCAGATATTAGGAAGCGAATCAAGGAAGCACAGAATCGGCAGAAGAGCTATGCAGACGAAAGGAGAAGAGATTTGGAATTCTCAGTTGGAGACTTTGTATTTGTAAAAGTTTCCGCGATGAGAAGTGTTGTCCGGTTTGGAAGGGAAGGGCAGTTGGCTCCTCGTTATATTGGACCGTTCCCAATTCTTTAGAGGATCGGTACACTCGCATATAGAATCAAGTTACCAATTAGGTTATCCGGAGTGCATAATGTATTTCATGTATCACATTTGCGTAAGTATGTGCATGATCCCTCGATGATAGTAGAAGCGTCGCAACAAGAAGACTTGGATGTAGAGCCGAATTTGACTATATTGAGACAACCAGTTCGAATTATTGATAGAGATATAAAGCAACTTAGGACTAAGTTTGAGGAAAATCTGAGGAAGTCTTATCCAGAATTGATCTTAGACTAAGGGTTTCGTATCTTAGTTTCGCATGTCTTTTGGTTTTTAGTTTGTATATAGTTTTCGGAAGTGATCTATATATGGATCTTGTTATTCCATCTTCTTTGATTTTTCATTCTTGTTTGAATTTCGGGGACGAAATGTTTTAAGTGGGGGAGAATGTAAAGACCCGGAAATTTGAACACTTAATCTTCAAATATTGTAACAGTTTGGAATATTGTTAAATATTGTAAATGTGATTTTATAACCTTGTTGAACATATTTTAATTAATATTCAATGATCCTAAACTCATTTCGGAAAACTTTTTTCAAAAATATATTTTTTGGAAAAATGTCGAAAATGTGACCGAAAACTGTTTTATCGATATATAGCTATTTTCTCAATAAAAGTTGTTGAAAATTTGAATGAGTTTCTAATTAATCATTAGGAAAGTAATTAGCAAATAAAAATATTTTTCATATTTATGGTTAACTAAATATTTATGATGACATAAGCAAGATGACATAAGCGAGATGACATACGCAAGATATTTAGGAAATAAGGAAGATGACATAAGCAAAATGACATAAGCGAGATGACATAAGCAAGATGACATAAGATTAGGGTTTTAGGGGCTTTTAGGTCTTTTCCCATTTACCTTCCTTTTCCTATAAAAGAAGAGGCATACCTTCTCTTTTCATTTACAAAATTCCTAAGCAAAAATTGAAGCTTTAATGACTTATCTTCATCTTCTTTCTCTTCCTTACTAACTTTCTCAAACTATACTCAAACCAACTCCAAATCAACTCAAACTTTTAGTGTAGCCTTCTTATACCATTTCAAGACCTTCTAGCTAGTTAGAAGTTGAAAAATCGAAGAACCTCTCTATTTTCTATTTGAGGCTGTGCGCTATATACAAGGAAGAAGTAAGGAAAAGCAAGGAAAAGCAAGGAAAGGAAGGAGCTTGCTAGCTTGGATATTTATTCTTATTATTGGAGCTTGGATTTTATAAGGACTAAAGTGAGTTTACTCACTATTTAGGACAGCAAATAAAAACCATTTGCATGTCCTTTACTATGCTTAAACTTGCTTGAATGTTAGAACTTATGTTAAAAATGTTAACTTGAATGTTACTTTGAAAGTAAGCGATATATGTGATCCATGTTAATGGATTGGAATGGACTTGAATGAAATTGGATTTGGACTTGAATTGACTTGTATAACAAGTGGAGTGGACTTGAAACAAAGCACATAAGGATTCGTAGGGAACTGACATATTGTGGACTTCAACTTGAAAGTGCACTTATAGTGATAGTTGCTATAGATGCAGTTCGAATTGTTGTGTTTTCTACACTTTGTTTGGAACTTTGTAATGACATCTTTAGTGATTTATTATCATATTAGATCTTGTTTTACTTGTATGTTTACTTCCTTGAAGTGATTGAATAGTAAAATGCTAAGTAACCCATCAAAAATGACCAAAACTTCACTAGTGCAAAAGAACACGTTTAACCTTGTTTTTAGCTTTTAAAGTTTTGTAAAGGCACTTTAAGCTTATGTAAATGGTCTTATCTTTTTAATATTGTTTCTTAATTCTTACAAGAGTATTTTAAAGTATAAAATATCTTCTTTTCAAAATATCTTCTTCCTAAAATATATTCTTTTCAAAATATCTTCTTTCTAAAAATATCTTTTCAATTAAAACAAAGGTTAGAAAGGGTTATGAATTGCTAAACCTTGTCATGATTAAGTCACTAGATTAAATGGTAATTGATAATGCTTAATACTAATAAGCCAATGAAGTAGGCTTATTTATTTGTGAGAGTTAAGATTGATGTCGAGTAGGGACGGAGCAATAGTGCTCTAACCTACCGGCTTCCCTCTTCGCCGAGGAATAGATAGGTTGGGAATGCTGGAAACGTGTTAATCATATTGATTACTTACCTGTTTATTGAATATCATGGATATTGTGCTTAATTCTAATAAGCCGACAAGTAGGCTTATCTATCTGTGAGTGTCAAGAATGGGGTGTCTAGGCAAGGGGTGATATGCAACCAGTGCTCTAACTTACCTGGCCTCACTCTTGACCGAGGGATAGTTAAGTTGATAATGTCGGAAATGAGTTAAGTGTATGAACCATAGTTTCTATAAGCTATTGTTTTGACTAGATAGTCAATTAGTCTACTATCGAACTATACCATTATAACTTAAGAAGTATCGGGAAAGCTTCATGATTCCATACCAATGAGAATCCCCGGGGTGGAGTGTTGGTATGAAACGTCTCTAGCATTCACTTACTTTTGAAAGAACCAGAATTGAGTTAACCGGAAATTCATCGATTAGTTTTGAAGAGTCCGGGATCGATAAGTGTTTTACTCATCGAATACCACTTCAGAACTAGAGTACGAGTTCTATGTTTTGGAAGCAGTTGAAGAAGAAAAGTGAATCTATATGAAGGTTGGGAAACTTCTCGTGATGCTCGGATCAAAGTAGTGAATCGTGATCTGTTCGAGAAGAAGGAATCCAATTTGGGATCCGTGTTATGTTTGAGTGATGAAGACTTGTGTGAAAGATGCCGAACGAAACCTCGACATCGGTTATGGCTAAAAATAGAGTAGGAGCTCAATCTGAGGTTTTGCTAACCTATGGCAGGATATATTGACTCCATATCTAGTGTATACTTATATCGAATCGTGCGGGAGCTCCTTGAAGTTGCGTGCGGGAGTCGGATAGATTTAGTTCCACGTGGTGCACTTTGGTGTTTCGTGCGTGGGCCAGTTGTTCTTACCTTATGGTATATTTTATCTAGAGATATGCGACGCTCGGAGGTACTTTCTGACCCTTGTGCATGGAGTTTGGATCTGTATTGAGAGATCTCCGATGGAAAATCCAATATACGAACGTACCATAGCGGTTTTGTTTGTACACTTAATATTTGTCGAATGTAACCAATGTAACCATTCCATCTATGTGATTTATTTATATTCTACACCCTAGACATTATCTATAATACAAATATAGTAAACTTAATAAATGGTTGGTTTCTTTTAAGGGGAAAACTGGAGCGGTAATCTGCACGGTCCCCTTAATATTGTTACATGCAATCTTGAGTTTTATCATACCAGACTGATGTCTGACGCTTGGTTTTTGTTTTCCCTAAAATCTTCACGTACTCCTTCGAGTAGGCTGTGTATGGAAGGTTTTACTTTGGATGCTTTATAGTTTGGAAGACGAGCTGGAGGCTTCCATTATCTATCTACTTATTTCTATTTCAGTTGTACTATATTAGTCATGTACATATCAGCATTGTGAGGACAGGCAGTTATAACTGTCCAGGATGATTATGGTACTTAGGTTATTGTAACTCTGAAATTCCTTTATTTAGAGTAACCCTTTGTACTTTGTTGATATTATATATTTCTGTTCCGCTGTGAGATTCTGATGTTCTATTCTTTCTTCCTTGTTCTACTTTTTTTTTATTTTACCCAACAATTCGACTTTCCGGCACTTGGATGTTTGGCACACGAATACCGTGGATGTATTTAGTGTCGATTTTCCTGGTCCGAATAAAGACCCGGAAATTTTAACACTTAATCATCAAATTTTAACTCATTTCGGAAAACTTTTTTCAAAAATATATTTTTTGGAAAAATGTCGATAATGTGACCGAAAACTGTTTTATCGATATATAGCTATTTTCTCAATAGAAGTTGTTGAAAATTTGAATGAGTTTCTAATTAATCATTAGGAAAGTAATTAGAAAATAAAAATATTTTTCATATTTAGGGTTAACTAAATATTTATGATGACATAAGCAAGATGACATAAGCGAGATGACATACGCGATATTTGGGAAATAAGGAAGATGACATAAGCAAGATGACATAAGCGAGATGACATAAGCAAGATGACATAAGACTAGGATTTTAGGGGCTTTTAGGTCTTTTCCCATTTACCTTGCTTTTCCTATAAAAGAAGAGGCATACCTTCTCTTTTCATTTACAAAATTCCAAAGCAAAAATTGAAGCTTTAATGGCTTATCTTCATCATCTTTCTCTTCCTTACTAACTTTCTCAAACTATACTCAAACCAACTCCAAATCAAATCAAACTTTGAGTGTAGCCTTCTTATACCATTTCAAGACCTTCTAGCTAGTTAGAAGTTGAAAAATCGAAGAACCTCTCTATTTTCTATTTGAGGCCGTGCGCTATATACAAGGAAGAAGTAAGGAAAAGCAAGGAAAAGCAAGGAAAGGAAGGAGCTTGCTAGCTTGGATATTTATTCTTATTTTTGGAGCTTGGATTTGCTAAGGACTAAAGTGAGTTTACTCACTATTTAGGACAGCAAATAAAAACCATTTGCATGTCCTTTACTATGCTTAAACTTTCTTTAATGTTAGAACTTATGTTAAAAATGTTAACTTGATTCTTACTTTAAAAGTAAGCGACATATGTGATCCATGTTAATGGATTGGAATGGACTTGAATGAACTTGGATTTGGACTTAAATTGACTTGTATAACAAGTGGAATGGACTTGAAACAAAGCACATAAGGATTCGTAGGGAACTGACATATTGTGGACTTGAACTTGAAAGTGCACTTATAGCGATAGTCGCTATAGATGCAGTTCGAATTGTTGTGTTTTCAACACTTTGTATGGAACTTTGTAATGACATCTTTAGTGATTTCTTATCATATTAGATCTTGTTTTACTTGTATGTTTACTACCTTGAAGTGATTGAATAGTAAAATGCTAAGTAACCCATCAAAAATGACCAAAACTTCACTAGTGCAAAAGTACCCGTTTAACCTTGTTTTTAGATTTTAAAGTTTTGTAAAGGCACTTTAAGCTTATGTAAATTGTCTTATCTTTTTAATATTATTTCTTAATTCTTACAAGAGTATTTTAAAGTATAAAATATCTTCTTTTCAATATATCTTCTTTTCAAAATATCTTCTTTCTAAAATATCTTCTTTTTAAAATATCTTCTTTCTAAAATATCTTCTTTCTAAAATATCTTCTTTTCAAAATATTTTCTTTCTAAAATATCTTCTTTTTAAAATATCTTCCTACTAAAATATCTTCTTTCTAAAATATCTTCTTTCTAAAATATCTTCTTTTCAAAATATCTTCTTTCTAAAATATCTTCTTTCTAAAATATCTTTTCAAATAAAACAAAGGTTAGAAAGGGTTATGAATTGCTAAACCTTGTCATGATTAAGTCACTAGATTAAACGGTAATTGATAATGCTTAACACTAATAAGCCAACGAAGTAGGCTTATCTATTTGTGAGAGTTAAGATTGATGTCGAGTTGGGACGGAGCAATAGAGCTCTAACCTACCGGCTTCCCTTTTCGCCGAGGAATAGATAGGTTGGGAATGCTGGAAACGTGTTAATCATATTGAATACTTACCTGTTTATTGAATATCATGGATATTGTGCTTAATTCTAATAAGCCGACGAGTAGGCTTATTTATCTGTGAGTGTCAAGAATGGGGTGTCTAGGCAAGGGGTGATATGCAACCAGTGCTCTAACTTACCTGGCCTCACTCTTGACCGAGGGATAGTTAAGTTGATAATGTCGGAAACGAGTTAAGTGTACGAACCATGGTTTCTATAAGCTATTGTTTTGACTAGATAGTCAATTATTCTACTATCGAACTATACCATTATAACTTAAAAAGTATCGAGAAAGCTTCACGATTCCATACCAATGAGAACCCCCGGGGAGGAGTGTTTGTATGAAACGTCTCTAGCATTCACTTACTTTTGAAGAACCGGAATTGAGTTAACCGGAAATTCATCGATTAGTTTTGAAGAGTCCGGGATCGATAAGTGTTTTACTCATCGAATACCACTTCAAAACTAGAGTACGAGTTCTACGTTTTGGAAGCGGTTGAAGAAGAAAAGTGAATCTATATGAAGGTTGGGAAACTTCTCGTAATGCTCGGATCAAAGTAGTGATTCATGATCTGTTCGAGAAGTAGGAATCCAATTTGGGATCCGTGTTATGTTCAAGTGATGAACACTCGTGTGAAAGATGCCGAATGAAACCTCGACATCGGATACCGCTAAAAATAGAGTAGGAGCACAATCTGAGGTTTTGCTAACCTATGGCAGGATATATTGACTCCATATCTAGTGTTTGCTATATCGAATCGTGCGGGAGCTCCTCGAAGTTGCGCGCGGGAGTTGGATATATTTAGTTCCACGTGGTGCACTTCGGTGTTTCGTGCGTGGGCCAGTTGTGTTTACCTTATGGTATATTTTATCTAGAGATATGCGACGCTCGGAGGTACTTTCTGACCCTTGTGCATGGAGTTTGGATCTGTATTGAGAGATCTCCGATGGAAAATCCAATATATGAACGTACCTTTGCGGTTTTGTTTGTACACTTAATAGTTGTCGAATGTAACCATTCCATCTATGTGATTTATTTATATTCTACACCCTAGACATTATCTATAATACAACTATAGTAAACTTAATAAATGGTTGGTTTCTTTTGTGGGGAAAACCGGAGCGGTTGTCTGCACGGTCCCCTTAATATTGTTACATGCAATCTTGAGTTTTCCCATACCAGACTGATGTCTGACGCTTGGTTTTTTTTTTCCCTAAAATCCTCACGTACTCCTTCGAGTAGGCTAAGTATGGCAGGTTTTACTTTGGATGCTTTATTGTTTGGAAGACGAGCTGGAGGCTTCCATTATCTGTCTACTTATTTCTATTTCAGTTGTACTATATTAGTTATGTACAAATCAGCATTGAGAGGACAGGCAGTTATAACTGTCCAGGATGATTATGGTACTTAGGTTATTGTAACTCTGTAATGCCTTTATTTAGAGTAACCCTTTGTACTTTGTTGATATTATATATTTCCGTTCCGCTGTGAGATTTTGATGTTCTATTCTTTTTTCCTTGTTCTACTTCTTTTTTTTTACCCAACAATTCGACTTTTCGGCACTTGGATGTTTGGCACACGAATACCGTGGATGGACTAAAGAAGAAGGATAAGTTCATTACACTAACTACATCCACGGTATTCGTGTGCCAAACATCCAAGTGCCGGAAAGTCGAATTGTTGGGTAAAGTAAAAAAAAGTAGAACAAGGAAGAAAGAATAGAACATCAGAATCTCACAGCGGAACAGAAATATATAATATCAACAAAGTACAAAGGGTTACTCTAAATAAAGGAATTTCAGAGTTACAATAACCTAAGTACCATAATCATCCTGGACAGTTATAACTGCCTGTCCTCACAATGCTGATATGTACATGACTAATATAGTACAACTGAAATTGAAATAAGTAGATAGATAATGGAAGCCTCCAGCTCGTCTTCCAAACTTTAAAGCATCCAAAGTAAAACCTGCCATACTCAGCCTACTCGAAGGAGTATGTGAGGATTTTAGGGAAAACAAAAACCAAGCGTCAGACATCAGTCTGGTATGGGAAAACCCAAGATTGCATGTAACAATATTAAGGGGACCGTGCAGATAACTGCTCCGGTTTTCCCCTCAAAAGAAACCAACCATTTATTAAGTTTACTATAGTTGTATTATAGATAATGTCTAGGGTGTAGAATATAAATAAATCACATAGATGGAATGGTTACATTCGACAACTATTAAGTGTACAAACAAAACCGCTAAGGTACGTTCGTATATTGGATTTTCCATTGGAGATCTCTCAATACAGATCCAAACTCCATGCACAAGGGTCAGAAAGTACCTCCGAGCATCGCATATCTCTAGATAAAATATAACATAAGGTAAACACAACTGGCCCACGCACGAAACACCGAAGTGCACCACGTGGAACTAAACATATCCAACTCCCACACGCAACTTTGAGGAGCTCCCGCACGATTCGATATAAGCATACACTAGATATGGAGTCAATCTATCCTGCCATAGATTAGCAAAACCTCAGATTATGCTCCTACTCTGTTTTTAGCCGTATCCGATGTCGAGTCTTTCACACGAGTCTTCATCACTCGAACATAACATGGATCCCAAATTGGATTCCTACTTCTCGAACAGATCACGAATCACTACTTTGATCCGAGCATCACGAGAAGTTTCCCAACCTTCATATAGATTCACTTTTCTTCTTCAACCGCTTCCAAAACGTAGAACTCGTACTCTAGTTTTGAAGTGGTATTCGATGAGTAAAACACTTATCGATCCCGGACTCTTCAAAACTAATCGATGAATTTCTGGTTAACTCAATTCCGGTTCTTTCAAAAGTAAGTGAATGCTAGAGACGTTTCATACCAACACTCCTTCCCGGGGGTTCTCATTGGTATGGAATCGTGAAGCTTTCCCGATACTTCTTAAGTTATAATGGTATAGTTCGATAATAGACTAATTGACTATCTAGTCAAAACAATAGCTTATAGAAACCACAGTTCGTGTACTTAACTCGTTTCCGACATTATCAACTTACCTATCCCTCAGTCAAGAGTGAGGCCAGGTAAGTTAGAGCACTGGTTGCATATCACCCCTTGCCTAGACACCCCATTCTTGACACTCACAGATAGATAAGCCTACTTGTCGGCTTATCAGAATTAAGCACAATATCCATGATATTCAATAAACAGGCAAGTAATCAATATGATTAACATGTTTCCAGCATTCCCAACCTATCTATTCCTCGGTGAAGAGGGAAGCCGGTAGGTTAGAGCTCTATTGCTCCATCCCTACTCGACATCAATCTTAACTCTCACAAATAGATAAGCCTACTTCGTTGGCTTATTAGTGTTAAGCATTATCAATTACCATTTAATCTAGTGACTTAATCATGACAAGGTTTAGCAATTCATAACCCTTTCTAACCTTCGTTTTATTTGAAAAGATATTTTAGAAAGAAGATACTTTAGAAAGAAGATATTTTGAAAAGAAGATATTTTAGAAAGAAGATATTTTAGAAAGAAGATATTTTAAAAAGAAGATATTTTAAAAAGAAGGTATTTTGAAAAGAAGATATTTTAGAAAGAAGATATTTTAAAAAGAAGATATTTTAGAAAGAAGATATTTTGAAAAGAATATATTTTGAAAAGAAGATATTTTATACTTTAAAATACTCTTGTAAGAATTAAGAAATAATATTAAAAAGATAAGACAAATTACATAAGCTTAAAGCGCCTTTACAGAACTTTAAAATCTAAAAACAAGGTTAAATGGGTACTTTTGCACTAGTGAAGTTTTGGTCATTTTTGATGGGTTACTTAGCATTTAACTATTCAATCACTTCAAGGTAGTAAACATACAAGTAAAACAAGATCTAATATGATAAGAAATCACTAAAGATGTCATTACAAAGTTCCATACAAAGTGTTGAAAACACAACAATTCAAACCGCATCTATAGCGACTATCGCTGTAAGTGCACTTTCAAGTTCAAGTCCACAATATGTTAATTCCCTACGAATCCTTATGTGCTTTGTTTCAAGTCCATTCCAATTGTTATACAAGTCAATTCAAGTCCAAATCCAAGTTCATTCAAGTCCATTTCAATTCATTAACATGGATCACATATGTTGCTTACTTTTAAAGTAAGAATCAAGTTAACATTTTTAACATAAGTTCTAATATTCAAGCAAGTTTAAGCATAGTAAAGGACATGCAAATGGTTTTTATTTGCTGTCCTAAATAGTGAGTAAACTCACTTTAGTTCTTAGCAAATCCAAGCTCCAATAATAAGAATAAATATCCAAGCTAGCAAGCTCCTTCCTTTCCTTGCTTTTCCTTGCTTTTCCTTGCTTCTTCCTTGTATATAGCGCACGGCCTCAAATAGAAAATAGAGTGGTTCTTCGATTTTTCAACTTCTAACTAGCTAGAAGGTCTTGAAATGGTTTAAGAAGGCTACACTCAAAGTTTGAGTTGATTTGGAGTTGGTTTGAGTATAGTTTGTAAAAGTTAGTAAGGAAGAGAAACAAGATGAAGATAAGACATTAAAGCTTCAATTTTTGCTTAGGAATTTTGTAAATGAAAAGAGAAGGTATGCCTCTTCTTTTATAGGAAAAGCAAGGTAAATGGGAAAAGACCTAAAAGCCCCTAAAACCCTAGTCTTATGTCATCTTGCTTATGTCATCTCGCTTATGTCTTCTTCCTTATGTCATCTTCCTTATTTCCTAAATATCTTGCGTATGTCATCTCACTTATGTCATCTTGCTTAGGTCATCATAAATATTTAGTTAACCCTAAATATGAAAAATATTTTTATTTGCTAATTACTTTACTAATGATTAATTAGAAACTCATTCAAATTCTCAACAACTTTTATTGAGAAAATAGCTATATATCGATAAAACAGTTTTCGGTCACATTTTCGACATTTTTCCAAAAAATATATTTTTGAAAAAAGTTTTCCGAAATGAGTTTAGGATCATTGAATATTAATTAAAATATGTTTAACAAGGTTATAAAATCACATTTAGAATATTTAACAATATTCCAAACTGTTACAATATTTGAAGATTAAGTGTTCAAATTTCCGGGTATTTACATGTGCGTTCAAATTCAATATATAGAGTTATATGTTGATTTTTACGAAAACCGATCGAAACGGCCGAACTGGCTTACGATACGTATCCGATTGTGTTCGGGATGGGGGTAATTAGCTATGGATGTCAAGCGGTGGGTCTCGTTTCGAGTTCGAAATCGAAGGTTACTTTTAAAAATTAAAGTAATTAAAATAAATATATATTATTATATTCTCACCCCTTATCTCCTTTCCTCTTCAAACCAGGCCCCCCCCGTTCTATTCCATTCCAAAAAAAAAGAACCCTAATTGAATCGTGCGCCGCCTCGCCCTGGGTTCACCGCCGCCGCCCCTAGCCTGCGCCCCACCGCCGGACCTCGTCTTCGCCACCTCCAGCTCAGGCGCAAAAAACCCCCTCCTCTCCCCGTTGACCTCCTCTCCCTCTTCCCCCCTTTTTCTTGCTTCCAATCCGCCATACCCTGGCCTTCCACCTCCTCCGCCAGCGCCATAAGCCGCGCCCACCCAAACCCTCCGACCTTCGATGGTGACGCGCCCCCGATCCCAGAACCGACGTGGAAACCCCCTCTTCCATTTAATTGTAAGTATTTCGATTTTTATAGAGGAAAAAAAATAAAAAAAATAAAAACTGAATTTTTATATGGATAAAAACTGAATTTTTATATGGATAAAAACTGAATATTTAAATGGTTAAAAATAGAATTTATATATGGTTAAAAACTGAATTTTTGTATGGGTAAAAACTGATTTTTTGTATGGAAAAAAACTGAATTTTTATATGGTTAAAAACTGGATTTTTATACGGTTAATGGAATAGAAAAGGTCAGATTTTTATATTAGAAAAGTTTGAATCTTTACATAGTTGAAATGGTGAAGTAAAAATGAGATTTTTATAAATGACGACATAGAGAATGAAAATATAATTTTTTATCTATATAGTAGCGATATAAAAATAGAATTTTTATCCATATAGCGTAGTTATAAAAATGTGATTTTCATATACATGGCAACAATATAAAAATGCGATTTTTATATATGTAGTGGCTACGGACAGTGAAATCGGCAAAAGGCGAACGCGGCGAAGATTTCTACATAAGAAGAGTCGTGGCGTTTGGTTTAGCTTATCGGTGAGAACTTCTCACTTTTAATTTAATTTTCTAGTTAAAATATATACTAGAATGCAGACGGTGTTTAGTAGCACCCGACACCCGCCGTCCACAGACCATGGACGGCTTGTATGCTTGTTTGTTTGATTTTGCTGTGTAGTTGATTGTGTTATGTGATGTGAAATTAAAATTAAACATTTATATAGTTAAAATATTTTATAGTTGAAATAGAATTTTTAACGTGTATCTAAAATGAAATTAATATAAACAAATCGAACGATTTGTTTATATACACGCATTTGACTGATATTGATTAGGACGATAAATTTTACACATCGCCCAACTGCACAAATAAAATATGTGTTTGATTGTTTGAAAACCCCACACGGGTATTGGGGTGATATATGACATACACTAATCCCAATAATTAGTTTTATGTCGATTGATTGATTGACTGACTGTTATAAGCATTAAATATGTATATTTGATGTTTATACAGTGTAGAATGCACTTTGGATGATGGTTGATTATTTGTCATTGTCGATGTATACATGCGTTGTATGTAAATCCATAGAAGTAAAATTTATGGTAATTGATTGGGCCTCATTCCAGTTTTGAAATAGAATATTTGAAGAGAACTATTTGAATAAAATATTTGAATAGAAATATTTGAAAAAGAAATATTTGAAATAGAATATTTGAAAATAGAAATATATGAAGCCGTGTTGATTAGATTGACGCCATTTTGACGTGAACGATATTTATATCGATTTTATTCATTTTATAATGAGTATCGAAAGTGATTTCAAAATCGAATATTTTGAAATGAAATTCGAATTAAATTGAATTGAAATGAATTAAAATTCGAATTTAATTGAAACAAATTAGAATTCGAATTGAATTGAAACGAATTAGAATTCAAATAGAAAATAAAATGAATTCGAATCGAATTGAAATTGAATGGAAATTAATTTGAAATGAATTCGAATAGAAATGAATTCGAATTGAAATTGAATATAAATTGAATTCAGATTGAAATTGAATAGAAATGAATTCGAATTGAAATTGAATTGAATTTAAAACAAACAGAAATTGAATGAAAAATCGATTTGAATTGAAATCAATTTGAAATGAATTTAAAACGAATTTATAAGGAAAAATTCAATTTTGATTTGAAATTGGAAAGGAAGTTGGAATCGTTTTGAAAACAAATTTAAAACGATTTATAAAATACGTTTTAAAAAGGAAATCAACAAAATATAATATATATATATATATATATATTATATATATAATGGCCTGAATAGAACGCGCCGCGCCGCGGCAGTTCGCGAATTTCGACCATTGACTTCGAATGGATATTGCGGGAGATCCGACCGTCGGATTCTCCTAAAACCGGAACCGTTGGGTTCGTGTCGAAAATAGCTTTCTAATGAATATTTTAAAATAACAGTTGGATTTGGGATTATGTCCAAAACAAATTTGGAAAAGGTCGATGTAAGTGCAGTTTGATGGCCGTTGATGGAAATCGACTGTACGGGCCTTGATAAAATTATTAAAAATAGTAATAATTTGTGTAAAATCATAAGAAATGATTTTAGAAAAATTGGGATGAAAAAACTCCATATTTGAAAAGATAAAAATAGATTTTTATCATAATGAACTAGTTTTGAACTAGAATTATAATTCTATTTATTTTTAAATAGATAAATTGAATTTGAAATGGGTTTTAAATTGAACCAGAATTTCCAATAACTGAATTGGAATGGATTTGAATCGAAATTGTCTTTGGAATATTTCGATGTTGGATTTCGTGATGATACAGGTATTATTATGGGAATTTGAAAGATATATTTATATCGTTATTTCCAATACGATATATGTTGGTCGTAGAATTTGATATTGAATATAAGCCGATATATTTTCTATTCAGAGCCTTTTATTTAATATCAAATGTGATTTGGGTTTGTCATGAGTGGTGTCTTCATTATCACTGTTCTTAAGCCCAGTTGAGAGAAAGAATAAATCTTTTTTAATGAAGTGTACCAATTAAATGATATTTAATTGGAATTGAATTGGTTTTGATTTTTGGGTTTATCATGAATAGTGTTTTAAATGACACTGGTTCTTTAACCCGACAATTAATGGAATGTGAATTTGGGTTGTCGTGAACGGTATCTTCAATAATACTGTTCTTAGACCCAATGGAGTTAAGAAAATCTGAATCTAATTGGAGATTAGTAAAGTTGAATGGTTTCTGGGGTATTGATCTGATGTTGGTTTCGGCCTTCGGGGTTAATACTTAGGTAATTGTTCCCTTACTAATTTACGGTTAGGGACTGACTGAAATGTGATGTGATTTTGGGGTTTATCATGAACCTTGTTTTAAATGACACTGATCCTTTAACCCAGTCAAAGATTAAAACTAAGTGGAGTTTTAATGATTCTTTAATTAGATTGAAAAGATCGAGAATGGAGTATCACCAGTTTTGCTCTAGGCGATAGTTAAATCTTTAATTAGATTTGAACGTGAAATGGTAATTGAATTTACCGATAACATCGTGGTGTTAGATATGAAGTATTACCAGTTTTACTTCATGGGATGAATAGGTTGGGGTTGGGAAATTCAACAATTGATTACTTCGGTAAGGTTCGTTAATCCCGACTAGTTTGGATAAACAAAAATTTGGTTTGAATTGATTTTCAAAGGATGATTAAAGAATAAATTTAAAAGAATTTATCTTTGATAAAATTAATGGGAACCTTTCCCTAAGAATGTGAAATTTAGAAACTAACTGTAGGTTAGCTAAGCAGAACGGTTTCCTGGGTATTGATCTGATGTTGGTTTCGGCCTTCGGGGTTAATATTTGGGGAATTATTCTCTTGCTAATTTACGGTTAGTGACTGATGAATTGGAATGAGGCGTATGTTGTGTTTGTTGTAACACATGTTTATTATATACGCGAGTTATTCAGAAAGACCGGGTTTATCCCATTCTGAATAACTGATTCGACGTGGTGTCGAAGATGAAGACGTTGGTTGAAGACCGGAGGTCTTCACGTCGTTTGGGTGGTTACTGATGATCTTGATTGGGCCGTACACCCAAGAGGAGGGAATCAGTTAGTGGTCGTCCAGACGTACTTGGAGATCGATGGATATGCGAGGTACTAAGTGCCTCCGGTTTCATTCAGACCCAGAACGAACTTGTAAATGGACTGTGTGTCTGACATTGGATATCATTCTGTGTGATTGATGGATATCGGTTGCATGGAGTGGTTTGCCTGTGTGGCATGCTAAGATGCAAATGATCAAGACTTCTGTTGAAAAGCAGAGTTTTGTGGTTGATGATCAAAGCACGGCCTGTGTGGCATAGCATTGTGTAGCGTTGATTCGCGACCCTCACACCCCGGTTGTGAACCAGAAACGGGAGAAGGACCTCAGGGTGGGCATGCGTTTCTTTCAAGCTAGAAGTGGCATCAGTGCTTTTACACGCCCTGACGAGTTTGACTAATGTGGTTGTTGCTGTTGCGAGGCGCCTCAGTTATATCGGTCGATCCGGGACCGATGGAGTCATTCGTTGGCTCATTTACATCCCATAGTGTGGGGAAACGCGGTGTTCAGGCATTTTAATCCACATCGGTGGACCGGCCCTGACGATCTAAAGGCTTGACCGAGTACTTGCCTGAGACACGGGCTAGAGCGTCTCGAATTCGGTGGAGGACGATCCCTTGCCTCAATTCACAGATGGAAATCCAACTTCCAATACGAGACGTATCGATTTTAGTTGTAATCCTATATATGGCGATATAGTGCGATGGGGCGCTTATGCCGTCTATGATTGATACTTATGATTTGAAGTTGTTTTATACACTATGCACTTATAATAGTATCAAATGATTTGTTTTAAACGTATCAAGCATTCTTGGCTATTATAAGGTAAAAACCCTATCCTCCGTTTTGCGTTGCATTATGTGATGGGACCTGGGTCTTATAATAGACTCGTTGTTCTTTATTAAGCATTGCGCTGTTTTGTTATATGCACTGGTATTCTTGGGAGGAAACCCGTTCCGTGTTATACGGCGTGGTCCCTTGATTTATTGTAACACCCCATGTCCATTAATGTCACTCACAAAGGGAATGCATTAACTTCCATGGAGGTTTTAAGTGAATATAGAACAGAAAAATTACAACAAGATAGATAATAAGTAGTACTTGGAAATCTAAAACTTCATTTTATTGCAGCGGAATTTAAACATGTTTATTACATCATAATACCATAATCAGAGTCAAGTACAATATCCATCTTTTAAAACAAAATACATAACCCCATTACACAAATAGCCATTAAAGAAGATAACAAGCTGCCAATCAAACTCCACTAGAGCTGGGTCTAACCTGAGGACCTGGAGGGGGAAAAGGATAGAGATGGAGGGGGTCAGACATAAAGTCTGGCGAGTATGATAATTCTAACAATACTATTATCAAAATAACTAGACTAAGGTATAAGATGGAAGAAAAGTAAATGTCTATGAACTGTTAGGTACGGAAGAGCAGATAAAGATAATCGTTAAAGATAACATTAAGGACAACGTTAAAGGCATACCTAATTACTAACGAATAATTACTACACTGCACCGCACCAATTACTACACTGCACCGCACCAGTCACCCTAAAGGTTGATCCCACTCACTTCACTAGAAGTTATATAAATAGCCTTGCGTACCCCTAGCTGACTACAAAGGTGCCGTCTGCCCCTATCTCCACTAGGTGTACCCCACTACCACTTAGAAATTTTATAAGTAACTTCGTGTACCCCTAGCTGACTACATAGGTGTCGTCTGCCCCTATCTCCACTAGGTGTACCCCAACTACCCACTTTCTATCGGCTCCCTACTCGTAGATACCCGTGCTGGCCCCACAGTGGGGTGTATCACTCCCCTAAAGTGGCAACCCGATACAACTTGAGAATGCATGGCTTATACCTACACGATGCAACAACGTCTTACCTACTAGCCCGGGTCCACACACGCATATGAAACCCGTTGGACTTGCGTTGCCACCGCTCCCCGTTTTGGCCTCTTACAGTCAAACCCAGTATGCGTGTCCCGTCCTCGACTTGGGTCGAGCCCATAAAGATACGTTTTGGGATACTGGTTGAAATGGGCCACCACAAGCTACCCACCTAAGCTTGTCACCATTAGTATATCCCACTTAACCCTCTTAGTCATGTTCTTTTACATGTGTGTTTGGTTAAGTCTTACTAATCGTATTTCACATGCCACTAAGGGCACCCACTAGATTCCTCATGCCACCCAAGGCACCTACTTAACCCCCATGTTCCACCTTACATGTTTATCTAGTTAAGTATTTTCTTAATTCATTCAGGCCATAACCTCATAAAGACCTCTCACATTAGACTGACATTTATGGCAGCTGGATTTGCCGGGCGGGTCCGGGCAGTCTTACACCATAAAAGAGCCTAACCTCGTGTCTTTACAACTGTTATGCTTTAGTTTAGGCCTAGGACCTCTCACATTGGGCTGACATTTGTGACCACTGAATTTGCCGAGCGGTTCCGGGCAGTTTTACGTCACAAACGAGTCCAACCTCGTGTCCTAAGCATTGATTGACAACTTTAAATCTTTTACCCCAGTTTTAATAATTCCCTATCCAAATTATTAATTAAGTCCACTTTTATTGATGTCCATAATTGACTCAATTATGGTCATCCACTCATGGTATGCAAAATCATATCAATTGCACCCCAACATCTTATTATTAAATCCTTAATATTACCCCTACCCCACGTTTATACGTTCGTTTATTCGATGCAGAATATATGTTAAACTCGAATAGTCTAACTCATAGCACAAAAATAGATTATCACAACTTATAGGTAATTAAAATGAATCTAATCATAATAGGGGTGAAACTTGCATTAACTACACAGGTTAAGGATCTAAAGGTGTCAACTTGTTAAATGTCACAATTTACATGACATAATCATAACCCAAATTTGTGTATATACTTGCATATTGGGTTTTAGACAACATAATGATGGTGTGAACTAGCATAGAATTTCACATATGTCATAGCATAATTCTAGATGTCATAATAGATGTCATGGCATATGTTCATAACTTTTCACTAATCAACCTAAACCTACATACATGGTTTGTCATATAGATCAGCATAACCCAAACATGACGATTTGATTAACATGAACTAACTAGCATAGTCAATAACATCATGACTTTATAACATGTATGATTCATCTCCATTTAGCATAGAAAACTACAACCTATACAATATCATCAGAGCATGATTTACAATATATAGGATACAATCATCACATAGCATAGGATTTATAACATACATGATAGCATAAGGTCTACAACAACACATATGATAATCCACATCATTCACCTATAATCCATTCATGACTTAATCGAATTAGTTTAACAATAATCTTGTTAAGATTATCATACTCACAATTTTGAAGAGAAAGATAGACTAGATTTGCTTTAGAGTTGAGTAGAATTAGGTTTTGATTAGCTTTTCTTCCTTCTTAGTTGGCGGCGGCTAGACTGAGTTCCATGGCGGCGGTATGACGGTAGCTATTCTATTTTTCATATGAATTAGGGTGAGAGACTACCTAGCTATTTATAGAGTTAGGATTTATCTTAGACCGTCAGATCAACTCAGAACTAATCCCATCCAACCAGGTTAGGTCAAAAACCCTAATGGGTCATCACTCAGTCAAAAACAGGCTCAGCCAAAACCCTAGCCGACTGACTAGGTCGACACCCAGGTCGACACTATAGTCGACCTGGGGTTGGGGGGGGGGGGGTAGGTCGACACTAGTGTCGACCCCCCAATCGACCTGCCTGGGCGGGGATTTTTCCGCCCAGCCCTCTTCTGCACTTTTCTGTTTGAATTTTAAATTTTCATGTGAGCTGTTTTGAATTTTATGAAACTTCCGATGGCCATAACTTCTTCAAACGAAGTCCAATTCACGCAAACTCGGACTCTATTTCGGCCAGAATTCCGAGATGAACACAATGGCGCAACCCGTTTCCCACAATTCTCAAGTCTGAGATTTGTTATTCTTTAATTTGTGAATATTAATATTAAAAGAATTACGGGGTGTTACATTCTCTCCTCCTTAAAGGATTTCGTCCCCGAAATCTTCAAGTTAAGAAGAATGTACATCCTAACATTCAAACAACCGTCTACTCAACCATCAAACACAGGCATCCATTGTCCTTATAGACTTCTAATGCTCTTATGTTTAAATGCACAGTGTGTGTATATGTCCATATCTAATGCAAAATCAGGTGGTCCACTGATTCAGTTGACCTCTTTAATGCAAATCATGATAGTGCCATGCGTCCATTATGTATGCAAAAGTTCCTTAATGCTACATATTATCTCTATATGCGTGCACAATCATCATCTGAATGCAGCATCCATATGATAATACAATCGTCATACATCCATTTTACTAAATACATCCATTTATATGCAATATGCAGTATGAAGTGACTGAGCTGATCTAGTGCCTAATAGTGTGTGTATATGCATCCACGAGCAACCACAAGCAAACACTTGCACCCACTTTGCATCCATCATACATAACATGTCTCAAACACATGTTTCAACCATAGGATTATCCTAACTAAAGGTCAAAGATACTAGCGAGAGGATACGCTAAAGGTAAGATAAGTACAAGATAAGTGATAAAGGAGAAATTAAAGGACATACCCTCAAAAAGTAAAGGGTATCGTGAACGCGTCTTCTCTTCTGTCTCCCAAGTAGCGTTGCTCTCATCATCTCCCCATTGTACTTTGACTAGTCTGACCTCTCGATTTCTCAGCTTCTTAATCTCCGACCCAAGAATGCATGTAGGAGCTTGTCGGATCGTCGCATCACGCTCTATCTCCACCTCTCTAAGCAAGCTCGGCTCTACCACTTCCGCGGTCTCGTGCAAGCACTTCCTCAAATGTGATACATGGAATACGTCGTGTACACCACTAAGTCTCTACGGCAACTCCACTCTATACGCTATCTGCCCAATCCTTTCCTTAATAGGAAACGGCCCTACGAACCTTGGTACTAACTTCCCAATGGACCCAAAGCGAACAACGTTCCGTAATGGAGACACTTTGATAAAGACCATGTCCCCAACATCAAATTCAAGATCCGTCCTCCTCTTATCCACATAAGATTTTTGCCTATCTTGCGCTGCTTTCATCCTCCTTCGAATCAAGTCGATCTTCTCCGAAGTCTCCCTAATCATATCGGGCCCAAGTAAGATCTTATCCGTAGATTCCCACCAACATGTGGGTGCACGACAAGGTCGTCCATAAAGAGCTTCGAAACGTGCCATGTCAATGCTAGACTGAAAGTTGTTATTATATGCGAACTCCACCAATGGAAGATGATCTTCCCATGTACCCCAAAGTCTAGGATATATAGCCTCAAAAGGTCCTCTAGAATACGATTCACCCTCTCGGTCTGGCCGTCCGTCTGAGGATGATATGCGGTGCTCAAACATAACTGAGTCCCTACCGCTTCTTGCAAGCTTCTCCAAAATTCGCTAGTGAAAATAGGATCGCGGTCGCTCACTATGCTAGAAGGAACACCGTGCAAACGAACTATTTCTTGGACGTATACAGAAGCTAACCATGGAGCAGTCCTCTTACTCTTCACGGGAATGAAATGGGCGCTCTTAGTAAGTCTATCTACTATGACCAAATCCCCGTATTACCCTTCCTCGATCTCGGTAATCCGTCAATAAAGTCCATCGAGACGCTTTCCCACTTCCATAGTGGAACCTCCAATGGGTGAAGCAACCCACCGGGTTTCTTTTGCTCCGCTTTTACTTGTTGGCACACCAAGCATCTACCGACGTACTCGGCCACATCTTTCTTCATGTCGTCCCAAAAGTAGACTCATCTCATGTCCATGTACATCTTGTCCCCGCCGGGATGAATTGTCATCTTCGAACGATGTGCATCGTCAAGAATGGTCTTCCTTAGGTCATCGTCTTTAGGTACACAAAGTCTACCGTCCCTACGTAACCAACCCTTATCTTCTAGGGTATACCTACGGAGATGGCTTGATGACTCCCCTCTTTTGAGCTTTTCTACTAACTCAACCAACTGTGGGTCGTCTCGTTGTGCCTTGCCAATCCATCCCAAAAGCGTAGGTCTAACCTCCAAGGATGGTAGCAAACCGGGTACGAAGTCAACTGAAGGTCTAAAATCAAACATAGAGATGAACTCTAAACTTCGCCGCTCAACAAACAACGGACTCAAGGACAATCTTTTCCTACTTAATGCATCCGCCACCACGTTACCCTTGTTAGGGGTATATGCTATCTCGAAATCGTAGGACGCCAAGAACTCCATCCACCCTAACATATCTCCCTTCCCTAGAGACCACATGCCCTAAGTTCCTCACTTCCTTCCTCCAAGAATGGTATCTTGGAGAACTTAGCTTTAAGCTGGTGCACTTGTAGGGTCCCTAAGCTTTCCCTAAGATGTAGGGCATGCTCTTCTCTGCTTCTGGAGAAAACCAGGATATTATCTCATGTAAAATCGTCACAACTATCCATCTCTCACGTAGACCATCCTAGTCGAATTCGACATCCCCCAAGTGCAAGCCCCAAAGGCCTAAACCAATATCAGACAAACACCCAAGGGATACCTCCGAATTCAGACGACCTACGTGAGATGATACTAGTAAGATGGTCAATCAATTGAGCACTTGACCGACTCTGGCCGTCCTTGCCAGTCTTGTTCCACAACTACCGCTGATTACATAACGGGCTTTGTTTAATCTATTAAGCACATGTGAAAACTTATTTCGCGCCTATGGGTAAACCCCGCACTTTAACAACGACGTCTCCATACTCACGGACCACACAAACAGATTCCTAATCCTCGTTAGATGCGTCAGAAGATTCTAGGCAGCTAAGCATCACTGAACCCCTAGTGTCACAAGAAATATGAGGGTTTTTCTACAACGAATCAATAGTCTAACTACTCTCCTTTCACAGTCTAGGATGGCACCCCGCTTGGCTAGCTAATCCACCCCTAGAATCAAACTATAGCCCGTGAAACCAAGGACAAAGGCGTTGCATTCAAACTCAATGCCCATGATAAACAATCTCAAATCCCGATAAATCATAGAAAGATGAGCCGAACCACCAATAGGATTTGAGACTACTAAGGGATCAGTAACAAGACTAGTATCTAGGTGCAGTGTTTCAACTAATGATGTAGAAATAAACGAATGCGATGTGCCCGAATCGAATAAGGTATGGACAGGGTGATCAAACAGAAAAACTAAGCTTTCAACAGAAATAGTTCTACCTCGTTCTTGCAGCGGTGGGACCACGAGAGCCTGAACTTGTCCCCTTGCCTGCCTTGGTGCCATAAGAGCCTGCACCTGTCCTCCCGAGGTAGACCCTGCCCTCTTCCCCTTCTTTGGGCAGTCCTTCACTAGATGTCTCGCTTCGCCACAGTGAAAACAACCCGTCTTCTTCTTCTTCCTACAATCTTTGCTTAGATGGCCGGGTGTCCCATAGTTAAAGCATTTCTTCTTCCCCTTAGCATTGTTGCCTTTGCCACCCTTATTTTGATCCCCTTTCTTCTCGGGTGCCTTATCAGCTTTAGTGCCTTTCTCCTCGTGCATGAGTGCCATGTCTACTAGCTTCTCAAATGTGGCCCCTATAGGGATGTGGGTCATAGCCAACCCTTGCAACGGTTCATTCAATCCATTAACGAGCCTCAGAGCCTTCTTCTCCGGCGTGTTCACTAAGTCTAAGCCAAACCTTGCTAACTGATTAAATTTGTTAACATATTCTTTCACTGATAAGTTTTCTTGCTTTAATGTCAAGAACTTTTCCATATATAGATTCTCTTCTGCCCTTGAGAGAAACTTCGCTTCAAACCTATGTCTGAAATCCGCTCAAGAATCAACAGGACGCTCCCCATTAGTGACCTCCCACCAGAACGAGGCCTCTCCCTTCATTAACCAAGCTGCTAATCTGACTCTCCTACCTTCTTCCACTTCAAAGATTTCTAGCAATTCTTCTACCTCCTTAAGCCAATCTCTAGCTTCCACAAACGTTTCTGACCCTTGAAAAGGTTTTCCACCCATAGCCTTAAATTCGTTGCATGTCTTTGCAAAAGTATCAACGCGAGGAGGAGGAGGAGGAATGGGTGCAACTGGTGGTGGAGGAACATTGGCTGGACCTGCAGCGGCCCTAGCCTCTAACAACCTCCTATACCAACCTGGTATCGTTACACCATCCGGAAGGTTAAGATTTTCAGCCATGCTGAAACGAAAAAGGAAAGATTCAAAATGGAGAATTCGAAAGATAAAGATATGGCTATTGGGGATTATGTTTTTCTTTAAAACTTTCCTCTTTAAATTACTCATTAAGACATGTTTTTGAAAATACTTCTTCCAAAAATACTTTTAGAAAAATAGTTTTTTCTACAAATTTAATTTGTTCTGGTAACCTTAAGCTCTGATACCACGTGTAACACCCCACGTCCATTAATGTCACTCACAAAGGGAATGCATTAACTTCCATGGAGGTTTTAAGTGAATATAAAACAGAAAAATTACAACAAGACAAATAATAAGTAGTACTTGGAAATCTAAAACTTCATTTTATTGCAGCGGAATTTAAACATGTTTATTACATCATAATACCATAATCAGAGTCAAGTACAATATACATCTTTTAAAACAAAATACATAACCCCATTACACAAATAGCCATTAAAGAAGATAACAAGCTGGACTTTACTTCAACAGTCCAAGCTTTCCAAAGAGAGATGAAGCGATCCAATCAAACTCCACTAGAGCTGGGTCCAACCTGAGGATCTGGAGGGGGAAAATGATAGAGATGGAGGGGGTCAGACATAAAGTCTGGCGAGTATGATAATTCTAACAATACTATTATCAAAATAACTAGACTAAGGCATAAGCTGGAAGACAAGTAAATGTCTATGAACTGTAAGGCATGGAAGAGCAGATAAAGATAATCGTTAAAGATAACGTTAAGGACAACGTTAAAGGCATACCTAATTACTAACGAATAATTACTACACTGCACCGCACCAATTACTACACTGCACTGCACCAGTCACTCTAAAGGTTGATCCCACTCACTTCACTAGAAGTTATATAAATAGCCTTGCGTACCCCTAGCTGACTACATAGGTGCCGTCTGCCTCTATCTCCACAAGGTGTACCCCACTACCACTTAGAAATTTTATAAGTAACTTCGTGTACCCCTAGCTGACTGCATAGGTGCTGTCTGCCACTATCTCCACTAGGTGTACCCCAACTATCCACTTTCGATCGGCTCCCTACTCGTAGATACCCGTGCTGGCCCCACAGTGGGGGTGTATCACTCCCCTAAAGTGGCAACCCGATACAACTTGAGAATGCACGGCTTATACCTACACGATGCAACAACATCTTACCTACCAGCCCGGGTCCACACACGCATATGAAACCCGTTGGACTTGCGTTGCCACCGCTCCCCGTTTTGGCCTCTTACAGTCAAGCCCAGTATGCGTGTCCCGTCCTCGACTTGGGTCGAGCCCACAAAGATACGTTGTGGGATACTGGTTGAAATGGGCCCCCACAAGCTACCCACCTAAGCTTGTCACCATTAGTATATCCCACTTAACCCTCTTAGTCATGTTCTTTTACATGTGTGTTTGGTTAAGTCTTACTAATCGTATTTCACATGCCACTAAGGGCACCCACTAGATTCCTCATGCCATCCAAGGCACCTACTTAACCCCCATGTCCCACCTTACATGTTTATATTGTTAAGTATTTTCTTAATTCATTCAGGCCATAACATCATAAAGACCTCTCACATTAGACTGACATTTATGGCAACTGGATTTGCCGGGCGGATCCGGGCAGTCTTACACCATAAAAGAACCTAACCTCGTGTCTTTACAACTGTAATGCTTTAGTTTAGGCCTAGGACCTCTCACATTGGACTGACATTTGTGACCACTGGATTTGCCGGGCTGTTCCGGGCAGGTTTACGTCACAAACGAGTCCAACCTCGTGTCCTAAGCATTGATTAACAACTTTCAATCTTTTTCCCCAGTTTTAATAATTCCCTATCCAAATTATTAATTAAGTCCACTTTTATTGATGTCCATAATTGACTCAATTATGGTCATCCACTCATGGTATGCAAAATCATATCAATTGCACCCCAACATCTTATTATTAAATCCTTAATATTTCCCTTACCCCACGTTTATACATTCGTTTATTCGACGCAGAATATACGTTAGACTCGAATAGTCTAACTCATAGCACAAAAATAGATTATCACAACATATAGGTAATTAAAATGAATCTAATCATAATAGGGTGAAACTTGCATAAACTACACAGGTTAAGGATCTAAAGGTGTCAACTTGTTAAATGTCACAATTTACATGACCTAATCATTACCCAAATTTGTGTATATACTTGCATATGGGGTTTTAGACAACATAATGATGGTGTGAACTAGCATAGAATTTCACATATGTCATAGCATTATTCTAGATGTCATAATAGATGTCGTGGCATATGTTCATAACTTTTCACTAATCAACCTAAACCTACATACATGGTTTGTCATATAGATCAACATAACCCAAACATGATGATTTGATTAACATGAACTAACTAGCATAGTCAATAACATCATGACTTTATAACATGTATGATTCATCTCCATTTAGCGTAGAAAACTACAACCTATAAAATATCATCATAGCATGATTTACAACATATAGGATACCATCATCACATAGCATAGGATTTATAACATACATGATAGCATAAGGTCTACAACAACAAATATGATAATCCACATCATTCACTTATAATCCATTTATGACTTAATCGAATTAGTTTAACAATAATCTTGTTAAGATTATCATACTCACAATTTTGAAGAGAAAGATAGACTAGATTTGCATTAGAGTTGAGTAGAATTAGGTTTTGATTAGCTTTTCTTCCTTCTTAGTTGGCGGCGGCTAGACTGAGTTCCATGGCGGCGGTATGACGGTAGCTATTCTATTTTTCATATGAATTAGGGTGAGAGACTACCTAGGTATTTATAGAGTTAGGATTTATTTTAGACCATCAGATCAACTCAGAACTAATCCTAGCCAACCAGATTAGGTCAAAAACCCTAATTGGTCTTCACTCAGTCAAAAACAGGCTCAGCTAAAACCCTACCCGACTGACCAGGTCGACACCCAAGTCGACACTACAGTCGACCTGGGGGGGGGGGGGGGGGGTAGGTCGACACTAGTGTCGACCCCCCCAGTCGACCTGTCTGGGCGGGAATTTTCCCGCCCAGCCCGCTTCTGCACTTTTCTGTTTGAATTTTAAATTTTCCTGCGAGCTGTTTTGAATTTTCTGAAACTTCCGATGGCCATAACTTCTTCATACGAAGTCCAATTCACGCAAACTCGGGCTCTATTTCGATCAGAATTCCGAGACGAACACAATGGCGCAACCCGTTTCCCATAATTCTCACGTCTGAGATTAGTTATTCTTTAATTTGTGAATATTAATATTAATAGAATTACGGGGTGTTACATTTACCGAACTTTAAAATAAAGATTAATAACTGTTTTAGTTCTCACACCAGTCACATGACTGACCTGGAGTTTATTGTTTTAACCTAAACTCTGGGTGCCCCTATTTTCCGCACGGGCAGCTAGTAGTTTTGGTTTTGCAGATTTATATTCGTAGGATCCTGGTTTACAGCTGGAATGATATCCGGAAAGCATTGTATCCGTATATCTCCTTCAGTTGTGTATTGTATTATTTTCTACTGCTATGTAATTTATTGCAATATCTGATATTTGGTAAATGTGTAATATTGATTTATACTCTGTATATTCTTGTATTCTGATGGAATTGTTGTAATTGACAATGAAATGTTCTTCTGTCTGCATTTTATTTTGTCGTGTTCTCAAAACAATCAGACGTTTCGAACGGTCTGGGTAGGTTTAGAGACTGATTCGGATCGAGCAAAATTCTTGGTTATAACAGCTTGGTATCAGGGCTATGGTTTACAGAGCTCAGAGAACAAGACACGTTAGAACCATACGAAAGAATTCATCAGAGATTGGATTAGTAATATCCAATGAGAATGACTCATTAGAGATGGGATCAGTAGTATCCTAGAACGAGTGTAAAGAGTATATTTTTAAAAAATGAAAACAAATTTTGTTTTGAAAATTTAAATCAATTATTCATATTTGTATATTTATTTTATATTGAATTTGGACAATCCAATATATAAAGATTTTGCCTATATGCCTTGCAAACGTGTATTCGAAGTTTTAATGTACTGGATAGTTACAGAATCACGCTCTAGTTGCCCGGGGATAATTCTGGTGACGGGGCACCATTGCCAGTATTTATATTCGAGCGACGAAAGTGAGATTTCTATATATTTCCAATTGACTGGTGTGAGAACCAGAACTAGATAGGGCCTATTGTAGTGATTTGGCATCAAAAATCTGATTTTTAGACTATGTATCAAAGTTGTGTGATTGAAAATATAATCAACTAATTGATTGATGATTGTGTTATTGATTATTGGTTGATTAATTAAAATGTTGAACCTTCAACCAAATTGAATCAAATAGTGAGTTGTATTGAAAATTAGTCGCATTTGCTTGCATATACATGTACTTACATTGAACAGGTCATTGCAAGGAGGTTAGAGCAGAAGAATAAAATTGTTTGCCCGACAAATAGGTACATATTTACCATAATTAACTGTTTTGTTTTGGTGATGATGATTTTATGAGCCGATTAGCTAGTCGCTTGGCTTTTTCCTTTTCTTTTGGATTGAAGAAGGCTATGGGAGGCTTTATGAAATATCTAGAAGTCCCCGGTGCAGGGGAGGTTATGGCGAAATTTTTTGAAAATTTAGGGTGTTAGACAAATTTTTGAAAAATTTGAAAAAGTTCTTAGAAACTGAAAAGTTGAAGAAATAAGAACTTAAGCCGTAAAGAAAGCAATGGAAGTTGAGTTGATTAGTTAAACAACTTTCGGCTTCCTTCCTTTTCGGGGACGAAAAGTTTTAAGTGGGGGAGATTGTAATAACCCGGAAATCTGGGCCAATTTAAATTTTTTATTTTGGCAATTTTAGCGGATTTTGATTATTTAAAATGAATTATTTTAAATAATATCGACGAGAAATTTATTTTGAATAGAATTAGAACATATATATTTATATACGTCGTCGTTAGAATATAAATATTTATTTATAATTATAAAAGGAATTGAAAATGGCACGGTAGTTCGATAATTCGATTTCAAATTTCAAATGAGTGTATAGGATTCAAAATAAACTGGATTTTAGTGAAACCAAAAATATCAAAATCTATTTGAGAATATCTTTCCAACGAATATGAAAAATTGAAATTCATAGCGGGGATCAAAAGATATGTCGTGTTGAAAATTCTGAATAGTCGCTACGGAATTCAGGCCCTTAAAAATGGAAATTTTGCAAATGAACTCGGATTTTGACGAAACCACTTTTGTTGGGTCCATGATGTTATGTTATTGCTAGATTCCGAAATTTATAATTTTTTGAATCAATTTGTGAGCGTGGCAAAGGAAAACGTGTTTGACCAGTTTCAGTTGATTTTAATCAACTGGAAAATGGCCATTTTTAAATGGTCTCAGAATTCGACGAAATTAGTTTTTTTAGGACCGTATCGTCAATACGAAGGTAGAAAATACTTTTTGAGGATTTTTCGAGGCCGTATGTGGCCCGACAAATTGAAACGTGCGTTCAAATTCAATATATAGTGTTATATGTTGATTTTGACGAAAACCGATCGAAACGGCTGAACCGGCTTACAATACATATCCCATTGTGTTCGGGATGGGGGTAATTAGCTATGGATGTTAGGCGGTGGGTCTCGTTTAGAGTTCGAAATTGAAGGTTACTTTTGAAAATTAAATTAATTAAAATAAATATATATTATTATATTCTCCGCCCCTTATCTCCTTTCCTCTTCAAACCAGGCCCCCCCGTTCTATTCCGTTCCAAAAAAACCTAATTGAATCGCGCGCCACCTCCCCCTGGGTTCACCGCCGCCGCCCCTAGCCTGCGCCCCACCGCCGGACCTCGTCTCCGCCACCTCCAGCTCAGGCGCAGAACCCCGCTCCTCTCCCCGTTGACCTCCTCCCCCTTTCCCCCCTTTTTCTTGCTTCCAATCTGCCATACCTTGGCCTTCCACCTCCTCAGCCAGCGCCATAGGCCGTGCCCACCCAAACCCTCTGACCTTCGATGGTGACGCACCCCCGATCACAGAACCGACGTGGAAACCCCCTCTTCCATTTAATTGTAAGTATTTCGATTTTTATAGAGGGAAAAAAATAAAAAAATAAAAACTGAATTTTTATATGGAAAAAAACTGAATTTTTATATGGTTAAAAACTGAATTTTTGTATGGATAAAAACTGAATTTTTGAATGGACAAAAATTAAAATTTTATATTGTTAAAAACTGGATTTTTATATGGTAGTCGAATAGAAAAGGTCAGATTTTTATATTAGAAAAGTTTGAATCTTTATATAGTTGAAATGGTGAAGTAAAAATGAGATTTTTATATATGAAGACATAGAGAATGAAAATATAATTTTTTATCTATATAGCAGCGATATAAAAATAGAATTTTTATCCATATAACGTAGTTATAAAAATGTGATTTTCATATACATGGCAACAATATAAAAATGTGATTTTTATATATGCAGTGGCTACGGACTGTGAAATTGGCAAAAGGCGAACGCGGCGAAGATTTCTACATAAGAAGAGTCGTGGCATTTGATTTAGCTTATCGGTGAGAACTTCTCACTTTTAATTTAATTTTCTAGTTAAAATATATACTCGGATGCAGACGGTGTTTAGTAGCACCTGACACCCGTCGTCCATAGACCATGGACGACTTGTATGCTTGTTTGTTTGATTTTGCTGTGTAGTTGATTGTGTTATGTGATGTGAAATGAAAATAAAATATTTATATAGTTAAAATATTTTATAGTTGAAAATAGAATTTTAACGTGTATTTAAAATGAAATTAATATAAACAAATCGAACGATTTGTTTATATACAAGCATTTGGTTGAGATTGATTGGGACGATAAATTTTACACATCGCCCAACTGCACAAATAAAATCTGTGTTTGATTGTTTGAAAACCCCACTCGGGTATTGGGGTGATATATGACACACACTAATCCCAATAATTAGTTGTATGTCGATCGATTGATTGACAGACTGTTATAAGTGTTAAATATGTGTATTTGATGCTTATATAGTGTAGAATGCACTTTGGATAATGGTTGATTATGTGTCATTGTCGATGTATACATGCATTGTATGTAAATCCATAGAAGTAAAATCTATCGTAATTGATTGGGCCTCATTCCAGTTTTGAAATAGAATATTTGAAGAGAACTATTTGAATAAAATATTTGAATAGAAATATTTGAAAAATAAATATTTGAAATAGAATATTTGAAAATAGAAATATATGAAGCTGTGTTGATTAGATTGACGCCATTTCGACATGAACGATATTTATATCGATTTTATTCATTTTATAATGAATATCGAAAGTGATTTCAAAATCGAATATTTTGAAATGAAATTCGAATTAAATTGAATTGAAACGAATTAGAATTCAAATTTAATTGAAATGAATTATAATTTGAATTGAAACGAATTAGAATTCGAATTGAATTGAAAATAAAATGAATTCGAATCGAATTGAAATTGAATGGAAATCATTTTGAAATGAATTCGAATAGAAATGAATTCGAATTGAAATTGAATATAAATTGAATTCGGATTGAAATTGAACAGAAATGAATTCGAATTGAAATTGAACTGAATTGAAAACGAACAGAAATTGAATAAAAATCGATTTGAATTGAAATCAATTTGAAATGAATTTAAAACGAATTCATAAGGAAAAATTCAATTTTGATTTGAAATTGGAAAGGAAGTTGAAATCGTTTTGAAAACAAATTTAAAACGATTTATAAAATACGTTTTAAAAATGAAATCGATGAAATATATAATATATATATATATTATATATATAATGGCCTAAACAGAACGCGCCGCGCCGCGGTAGTTCGCGAATTTCGACCATTGACTTCGAATGGACATTGCGGGAGATCCGACCGTCGGATTCTCCTAAAACCGGAACCGTTGGGTTCGTGTCAAAAAGAGCTTTCTAATGAACATTAGAAATTTGAAATCTAATGATTGGATTTGGGATTATGTCCAAATCAAATCTGGAAAACGTCGCTGTAAGTGCAGTTTGATGGCCGTTGATGGAAATCGACTGTACGAGCCTTGATAAATTTATTAAAAATAGTAATAATTTGTGTAAAGTCACAAGAAATGATTTCAAAAACATTGGGATGAAAAAACTCCATATTTGAAAAGATAAAAATAGAATTTTATCGTAAGGAACTAGTTTTGAACTAGAATTATAATTTTGTTTATTTTTAAACGGATAAATTGAATTTGAAAAGGGTTTTAAAATGAACCAGAATTTCCAATAATTGAATTGTAATGGATTTGAATCGAAATTGTCTTTGGAATATTTCGATGTTGGATTTCGTGATGATACAGGTACTATTATGGGAAGTTGAAAGATATATTTATATCGTTATTTCCAATATGATATATGTTGGTCGTAAAATTTGATATTGAATATAAGCCGATATATTTTCTATTCATAGCCTTGTGTTTAATATCAAATGTGATTTGGGTTTGTCGTGAGTGGTGTCTTCATTAACACTATTATTAAGCCCAGTTGAGAGAAAGATTAAATCTTTTTTAATGAAGTGTACCAATTAAATGATATTTAATTGGAATTGAATTGGTATTGATTTTTGGGTTTATCATGAACAGTGTTTTAAATGACACTTGTTCTTTAACCCGACAATTAATGGAATGTGAATTTGGGTTTTTGTGAACGGTATCTTCAATAATACTGTTCTTAGACCCAACGGAGTTAAGAAAATCTGAAACTAATTGGAGATTAGTTAAGTTGAATGGTTTCTGGGGTATTGATCTGATGTTGGTTTCGGCCTTCGGGGTTAATACATAGGTAATTGTTCCCTTACTAATTTACGGTTAGCGACTGATTGAAATGTGATGTGATTTTGGGGTTTATCATGAACCGTGTTTTAAATGACACTGATTCTTTAACCCAGTCAAAGATTAAAACTAAGTGGAGTTTTAATGAATCTTTAATTAGATTGAAAAGATCGAGAATGGAGTATCACCAGTTTTGCTCCAGGCGATAGTTAAATCTTTAATTAGATTTGAACGTGAAATGGTAATTGAATTTACCGATAACATCGTGGTGTTAGATATGAAGTATTACCAGTTTTACTTCATGGGATGAATAGGTTGGGGTTGGGAAATTCAACAATTGATTACTTCGGTAAGGTTCGTTAATCCCGACTAGTTTGGATAAACTAAAATTTGGTTTGAATTGATTTTCAAAGGATGATTAAAGAATAAATTTAAAGGAATTTATCTTTGATAAAATTAATGGGAACCTTTCCCTAAGAATGTGAAATTTAGAAACTAACTGTAGGTTAGCTAAGCAGAACGGTTTCCTGGGTATTGATCTGATATTGGTTTCGGCCTTCGGGATTAGTATTTGGGGAATTATTCTCTTGTTAATTTACGGTTAGTTACTGATGAATTGGAATGAGGCGTATGTTGTGTTTGTTGTAACACATGTTTATTATATACGCGAGTTATTTAGAAAGACCGGGTTTATCCCATTTTGAATAACTGATTCGACGTGGTATCAAAGATGAAGATGTTGGTTTGAAGACCGGAGGTCTTCATGTCGTTTGGGTGGTTACTGATGATCTTGATTTGGCCGTACACCCAAGAGGCGGGAATCAGTTAGTGTTCGTCCATACATACTTAGAGATCGATGGATATGCGGGGTACTAAGTGCCTCCGGTTTCGTTCAGACCCAGAACGAACTTGTAAATGGACTGTGTGTCTGACATTGGATATCATTCTGTGTGATTGATGGATATCGGTTGCATGGAGTGGTTTGCCTGTGTGGCATGCTAAGATGCAAATGATCAAGACTTCTGTTGAAAAGCAGAGTTTTGTGGTTGATGATCAAAGCACGACCTATGTGGCATATCATTGTGTAGCGTTGATTTGCAAGCCTCACACCCCGGTTGTGAACCAGAAACGGGAGAAGGACCTCAGGGAGGGCTTGCGTTTCTTTCTACCTAGAAGTGACGTCAGTGATTTTACATGCCCTAACGAGTTTGACTTATGTGGTTGTTGCTATTGCGAGGCGCCTTGGTTTTATCAGTCGATCCGGGACCGATGGAGTCATTCGTTGGCTATTGACACCCCATAGGGTAGCGAAACGCAGTGTTCAGGCATTTTAATCCACATCGGTGGACCGGCCTTGACGATCTAAAGGCTTGACTGAGTACTTGCCTGAGACACGGGCTAGAGCGTCTCAAATTTGGTGGAGGACGATCCCATGCCTCAGTTCACAGATGGAAATCCAACTTCCAATACGTGACATTTCGATTTTAGTTGTAATCCTATATATGGGGACATAGTGCGATGGGGCGCTTATGCCGTCTATGATTGATACTTATGATTTGAAGTTGTTTTATACACTATGCACTTACAATAGTATCAAATGATTTGTTTTAAACGTATCAAGCATTCTTGGCTATTATAAGGTAAAAACCCTATCCTCCGGCTTGCGTTGCATTGTGTGATGGGACCTGGGTCTTATAATAGCTTCATTGTTCTTTATTTAGCATTACGTTATTGTTTTATGCACTGGTATTCTTGGGAGGAAACCCGTTCCGTGTTATACGGCGTGGTCCCTTGATTTACCGAACTTTAAAATAAAGATTAATAACTGTTTTATTTCTCACACCAGTCACATGACTGACCTGGAGTTTATTGTTTTAACCTAAACTCTGGGTGCCCCCATTTTTTGCACGGGCAAGTAGTAGTTTTGGTTTTGCAGATTTATATTCGCAGGATCCTGGTTTACAGCTGGAATGATATCCAGAAAGCTTTGTATCCGTATATCTCCTTCAGTTGTGTATTGTATTATTTTCCCCTGCTATGTAATTTATCGCAATCTCTGATATTTGGTAAATGTGTAATATTGATTTATACTCTGTATATTTTTGTATTCTGATGGAATTGTTGTAATTAACAATGAAATGTTCTTCCGTCTGCTTCTATTTTGTCGTGTTCTCAAAATAATCAGGCGTTTCGAACGGTCTGGGTCGGTTTAGCGACTGATTCGGATCGAGCGAAATTCTTGGTCGTAACAAAGGGGAGGCTGGTGCTAATGTGGTGGGGCGAGTGATGTGGCCAGAGCGGTGGCAGGCCCCGGTGGAGGGTGGCGGTGGGCTAGCGCGATGGCGGTGCGGCTTGAGGCGCGGTACGGTGGCGTGTGGCTGAGGGTGGGTGAGGTTACGGTTTTTTTATTTTCTTCGGATCTGAACGAGAGAGAAAGAAAGGGAAGGGGGCTTTTATAAAATTTAATTATATTATTTAATTTTCCCGAAAGTTGACTTTTTGTATCGAACTCTGAATCGAACCCACCGACTGTCGTCCCTAGCTAATTACCCTTATTCCGGACACAATGGGATATGTCCCATAGGACAATTTGACTGTTTCAATTAGTTTTCATCAAAATTAAATATAAATTAATTTTACGTTCAAAATCGATTTCAACGTACATTTTAATTTTCCGGGGCCACATACTGGCTCCAAAAATTCCAGAAAAATACATCTAGCTATGTTTTGATGATACAGTCCTAACAAAACTAATTTCTTCAAATTTGGAGACCATTTGAAAACTGGTCATTTTCCAGTTGATTAAATTCAAATTGAAATTGGCAAATACGTTTTCTTTTGCCACACACATATTAATTCCAAAAATTATGAAAATTGGAATCTAACAACAATTTGACATTCCGAATCCAACAAAAGTGGCTTCGTCGAAAATGGAGGTCGTCTGCAAAATGGATATTTCAAGGGCTTTATATATTTTAAAATATATATAAATTCCACAACGACTATTCTGAATTTTAAACTAGACATAACTTATAATTTATAAAGTAAAATCTCAGTTTCTTACATTCGTTAGAAAGATATTATTAATTAGATTCAAATATTTCCTGTTTCGTCCAATTCTGACTTATATTGAATTCTGTACATTTTATTGATATTAGAAATCGAATTTTCAAACTACCACGCCATTTCAGGCTCGTTTTATAATTAAAATAATTTTATACGTTCTTACTTCATCCAAAATAATTTTTTAGTCCTCATTAGTTAATATAAATTATTTCAAATATTCAAATTCCATTAAAATCATTAAAATAATTTTTTTTAAATTGGTTTCGATTTTCCAGGTTGTTACAAGTATTTCCTCTTCATTATAGAATGGTATAAAAACTAAACTACAATGGTTATAATGACATTATTTTTGATGGAATACATGGACATAATTATAATAGTTTCATTTGAAAAAAGCTATCATATAAACTCAATATGTATTGTATATTAGTGATCGAACTTAAGACAGAAAGATGCTTTACACTGAAATTTGAGCGCATCATTGTATGAAAATACAAATGATAATATCTGTTGCAATATGCATAATTTAACATTCAATAATCAAAAATTCACTCATGCATAACTTTCATATAAATGAGAAAAATTGGTAACAAACCTACTTATGGGTGGGTAACTGCCCTATATAAGAATAATTTCAAAAACATATATAAGAGACATTCGATGGGTTGTTAACTGTCCTGTATAAGGATAATTTCGAAAACATATATAAGAAAAGTTCGAAAATTGAATGCAGATTGAAGAATATAGGAACCTATATTACCTCACCATTCATTAAGACGATGAGAATCACTAGCAACACAGATAAAAGCTTTTCAGAATTTCAGTGGGGCTCTTCTTCTATTTTATATGTTCTAACAAGTATAGCAGTAGTGGTTTGTTCAAGGTTGATGTGCAACAACAGTGTGGAATAAGAAACTTGTAGCATAACTTGTAGAAAGTGGCATGTTAAATGAAAAACCCTACCTCTGTTAAGGTCACTCACAAAGGGAATGCCTTAACTTTGGTGGAGCATTATAGGTAAAAGATGCAGATGAATTACAAGACAGACAAATAAAGCAGCGGAAAATAAAAATCATTTTATAAACAATGCGGTTTAGTCAAACTTTTACCACAGTTGTCTCAATCATACTTAAAAGTAATACATAGAACTTCTGTCTTGAATTAAAACATAAAGAAGCATTAAAACAAAGTAAGGCAGCATAAATCCCCAATAAGAGAGTATCCAAAGCCATAGCCTAAGGAAAAAGATTCCAAGCAATACATCTACTCTCTTCAAGCTAGAAAAGATCTGATCTAAGCTGAAGTGTTCCCTCCCTACGGACCGAGGGGGTAGGGGGTTTGGGGGGGGGGGGGGACGGAAGAAAGGAAGACGAAAGAAAATGGGTCAGACATGAGTCTGGTAAGTCCAGTGACTATTTAGTATGTAAATAAGAAAAAGGTAATGACATGAATAAACTAAATCTAGAGCAACACCCTAGAAATAAGATAATAAGGCTGAATATGCTGTCGCTCTCATTTCACTTCTCTGCGCCACCTAACTAGTGTCCCAAATAGTACTCTATATAAAATGATCATATTGTAATGTGATCCCAATTCCCATAATTGTGGTAGCCTTCAGGTTTACATCTATCGTGAGGATTCCACATCAATCAGCCTAATTGCCATGAACATGTTAGATGTACCCTTACTACCCTATCGATCGGCTCCCTTACTTGTATTCATGTTCCATGTGTCTGTGTCAATCGACCCTCTCTTGCAGGTAGATATCCTGTGCTGGTCCCACCATAAGGTATATCAATCCTTATGATAGCAACCCGACACGATTCAAGATGCACAACGTATAACTACTGGTACTCAGTGCCTGCTTTTTCCCACTCTGGCGTACGTGCACGCCCGTAAACCGTCGGAACCTACACTGACATACCCCCTGCGCTGTTTTGACCGCTTATAATCAGCCCAGTAATCGTGCCCCACCCTCCCTAGTTCTGGGTACCATGATACGTCTATGTGGGTTACTGCTGAAATGGGTCCCCGTTACTAGGGTTTCCTATTGGTTAAGCTTGTGGGCCTATATATACAAATATTACCCACCTACATGAGATGTACTTAACCCTCCAACCGATTCTAGCATGTTTTCTTAACGGTTAAGTTTGTGGGCCTATATCTACTAATATTACCCACCTACACGAGATGTACTTAACCCTCCCATCGATTCAAGCATGTTTATTTAACGGTTAAGTTTGTGGGCCTATATTTACTAATATTGCCCACTAACCAGATATGTACTTAACCCTCCCACACATTATGTCATATTGGTTAAGTGTTGTCCATTCATGTTAACTTAACCCACCCATTCAACGTGTCATGTCGGTTAAGTGTTTTCTTATTAACTTAACCCTGTTCATTCATCAAGTTAAATGTTTTCTTGTTAACTTAACCCCACGAGTCCATCATGTTGTATTGGTTAAGTATCTTCAATCAATTCAAGTTAACTTAACCTACCTACTTGTCATATTACTTTGGTTAAGTGTTGCATTCTTGTGTCAACTTAACCCTACCACAAATCAAGTTATATTGGTTAAGTGTTTAACTTAACCCTACCACAAATCAAGTTATATTGGTTAAGTGTTGCCCTCTTGATTTAACTTAACGTTACCAAAATCAAGTGATATTGGTTAAGTGTTTCCCTCTTGTTTTAACTTAACCTTACCACAAATCAAGTTACATTAGTTAAATGTTGCCCTCTTGTTTTAACTTAACCTTACCACAAATCAAGTTACATTGGTTAAGTGTTGCCCTCTTTTTTTAACTTAACCTTACCACAAATCAAGTCATATTGGTTATGTGTTTCTTATTACTTAACCCTACCCATTCATCATGCTGTACTGGTTAAGTGTTTCCTATTAACTTAACCCTAGTCATTCATCTTGTTATATCGGTTAAGTGTTTCTCATTAATATAACCCTAGTCATTCATCTTGTTCTTTAGCATTAGTTGATTTATTAATGCACCAACCTCTCATATTAGATATGTGTTGTTGCGGTTACTGGATGTGCCGGGCGGTTCCGGGCAGTTTTACACCACAACTCAATCTAACCTCGGGTTTTCCTTGGGCATGATGCACTAACCTCTCACATTAGATAGGTGTTGTTTTGGTTACTGGATGTGCCGGGTGGTTCCGGGCAGTTTTACACCACTACTCAATCTAACCTCGTGTTAGGCATATGAGGTTACCCAAATCCAACTAGGCATGTAAATGTAAACTTTTATTTTAGGTCTAATGAACATAAAACTTAATCATATAGAATTGCACAAGTTCAACTAGACATGTGAATGTAAACTTTAATTGGGTCCAATAATCATGAATCTTAAACATATGGAATTACACAGGTTTAACTAGGCATGTAAATATGAACTTTTATCTTAGATCCAACAAACATGAATCTTAAGCATATGGTTTTACACAAGTTTAACAAGGCACGTAAATATGAGCTTTAATTTTTGGATCCAATTTTCATAGATCTAAATGTGAATCTAAACATAATACATGTCTTAGCTTAACAACTTGCATGATTCAATAAACATAGATCTTAATGTAGATCTAAACATAATACATGTCTTAGCCAAATAACTTGCATGATTCAATAAACAAAGATCTAAATGTAGATCTAAAAAACATGCATGATCCAATAAATATAGATCTAAACAACTTGCATGATTCAATAAACATAGATTTAAATGTAGATTCTAAACAACTTGCATGATTCAATAAACATAGATCTAAATGTAGATCTAAACAACTTGCATGTTACATAACATGAAAAAGTCACCAAATTTACATAATATACCATTGGTTTAACATCTACATAATAACCACAATAATCTCACAAGCATATACGATAGAATCGTTAAAAGAATAGGCATAAATCAGCATCGTCATTATCTTACAACTAGGAATTACTCTAGTTTTCATTTTATTACAAATCACAACTTTTAATCATTCACATTTAAACAATAACAGGGCTTACAAAGAAAAGAAAGCCTTGTTTTGTAGGATCTATTTTTTGAAATTGGAAAGCAATCCCTTGAAGAAGACTATCAATTCTCTAAGTTAGTTTTGATTTGTAGCTTTAATCTTGCTTTCTAGTTGAAGGAGAATGGCGGCTACTCTAGGTTGAGTATTGACAGCATGACGGTCTTAGGACTATTTTTGTGTGGCTTAGGGTTTAGATTTAGGTTTCTTATATAGAAGTTTGATTTAATAGGAGCCGTTAGATCAACCTAGGGCAAATCAAAGCCATTCAAACCTAAGAGAATCAACCGGAACTTGCCACATAAGCCTTTATGACTCATAAATCGTCATACAGAGAAACACGTCAGGTTTCAGATCTGGCCCGAGGGGGAGGTCGACCCCTAGGTCGACCTGTATGAGGGGAGGCCGCCCCCCTGGTCGGCCTCCTGGTCCACCTGGCCTTAGGCTGGAAAATTCCCGCCCAGCCCGCTTGTAATACCCCATATATTCTATAACAGTGAAATTCATAAATTAAAGTATAATTAATTCTAATGAAAGAAACAAGGGAGATGGCTTACGCCATTGCGTTCGTCTCGGAATTCTGGTTGAGATAGAGTCCGAGTTTGCGTGAAACGGACTCTGTATGAAGGAGTTATGATCTCCAGAAGTTTCAGAATAAATTTGAAATTCAAAAACAGCTCAGAACAGGTTTAAAATTCGAATTTGAGTTCAAACTGGGCTGGGCGGGAAAATTCCCGCCCAGTGACCAGGTCGACACTAGTGTCGACTGGGCAGTCGACCTGGCCCCCCAAAGTCGACTGCGCAGCCGACTTGGGTGTCGACCTGTAGGTCGACTTGCCCGGTCGGCCTGACCAGGTGGGTCTGACCCTGGTTCGACTTCTGGTGTGCTGTACGGTCTGATTTCCCTCCCTGTTTGCATCTGACGGCTCAAATTAACTTGAAAACTCTATAAATACACACTAAGACTCAACTAATTCACATAAGAAAATAAGAGAGGAGTCGTCATGCTGCCAGGAAGGAGTTGATCGTAGCCGCCAAGAATCAAACTAAGAAGCAAATTAAAGTCTAATCAAATCAATCAACAAATTGCTACCCAAAGGAGAGCACCTCCAAATTCAGAAAATAGAAATTAGAAAACAAGATCTCGTCACACGTTGTAAGTATAGTGGTCTTTCAAAATCTGAATAAAATTATGATGTGATACGATGTAATTGAGAATCGAATGGTATTGTTGTTGTATAATGATGTAGATCTTGTGTATTGTGATGTTTCTATCGTGATTATGTGTATTGATTAGTGGCATAAATAGGTCGATGCAAGTTTAATTATACGATTGTACATGAAAGTAATTGCAATTGCAAGTTTGTGGCAAAATCTATGATTAGATCCCTCTTATGTTTATGTTAATATCCCCTTTATGTTTATGTTGATATCATGGGCCATATACTTATGTAAACATATCCTAGATCTGAGATCTTTTATGCCTACATGATTCAAAACTTATGTATACATCTTAGATCCATTACAAGTATGATAAGAACTATGTTAAATGCAGTTTGGGTTACATAAACTATGCAAGTTCATGTGGAAATAGACTATATATTAGATTTGGACATTTTTGGGTTAATTTACAACATGCTAGTTTTGTGTTCGACATTATGCCAAGTTAATATGTTAAGACCCAAGTTTGTATAAATCTACATATGCCATCCTATGTGCCACCCATTTAGTTGTATACCAATTTTGAATGCAAGTACACATGATCCAATGTTTATGTTAACGCCAATTTGCAAGTTCATGCGCTACACCTTCTATGTATCATAGAAAATATTATATGTTCTGGATTTCCCCTTTTCTCACGTTTATCAAGTTGGGCTGAATTGTGTCGAGCCCAACATTAGTACGTACAAACGGGGGTAATAGCGTTGGGTGTAAAACATGATATAAATAAATATGTTGGCATGTTTGGCGCGTGCCAACGACTGTAACATTTTAGCGGTATAAATTGTTATACCCAAATTAAAAGACGACATGACATTTACATAAATAATGAAATACGTAAATCTAGAAAAGACGACATGTTTTACCCAAGGTTGGATTGAGTTGTGACATAAATCTTCCCGGACCCACCCGGCTGTCCAGTAGTCACAACAATACCTATCCAGTGTGGTTGGTTAAACATTGAGCCCAATAAAGACCCGAGGTTAGACTGAACTACGGTGTAAACCTGCCCGAAACCAACCGGCACATCCAGTAACCATAGTTATATCTATCTAATGTGAGTGGTCGGTGCTCTAAAAGGCTAAGGACAGGTGGTAGGGTTAAGTCAACTGAAAACACTTAACCAAAGATTCAACATGTTAACAAATATTGATGGGTGGGGTTAGGTATATACAAACACTTAACCACTTAACATGTTGACTAGAAAACCCTGGTAACGTAGGGACCCGTTTCAGCAGTAACCCAATTTTGCTATCAACGGTACCCTGAAACTAGGCAGGGTGGGGCACGATTATTGGGCTGATTGTAAGCGGTCAAATAACGACAATTGTTGGGTGCAAAGTGTAGGTCTAACGGTGTGCGGTCATGCACGCACTCCGGAGCAGACAAGCAGGGCACTGGGGGCACCAGTAGTATAACCTATGTCTTTTAGTAATTGTGTCTGGGCCGCCACCATGGGCTTTGATACACCCCATGGTGGGACCAGCATAGGTATCTACACTTCTTGGGGTAGCCGTAAGACACACGTACGAGTAGGAGCCGATCTTTAGAAAACAAACGGGATCACTTCACCCTCAGCATGGGGTGCCGATTAGAGTAATTCTAGTAAATGCAGAGATATAGTGTGGGTTCAATAGTATATTCGATTCTAGACTACACTCCCTTAGCTATGATACTATCCTGTTTTCAGTTTATGTCTATCATATGCTTTTCTTATTCACATACTGAAAAGTCACTGGATTTACTCAGGCTTTATGTCTGACTCCGTTTTTCTTTTCGTCTTCTTTTCATTTGTCCCCCCCCCCCCCGCCCCCAGGTCCACAGGTAGGAAACAACTCAGCTTAGTCAGACTCTTTTGCAAGCTTGAAGACAGTAGATGTAGGGTTTGGATCTCTTTAGCTTGGATCATGGCTTTGGATATCATTATGGGGATTTTGTTGCTTTATTTTATGTTTTATGCTTCTTTGATAATCAAGACAGTTATGTAAATATAATGTTTATGCAATTATTGCAAGACAATTATGGTATGGTTTGTGTAACACATATTTTGATGAAATAAAATTTGCTGTTGTTTTCGCTGTTTAAAAATATGTGTATTTATATCATCTTGTGTATCTGTGACTTATACTTATAAACCTCCACCAAAATTAGGGCATTCCCTTTGTGAGTGACCCTAACGGAGGTGGGGTGTTTCACTTGGTATTAGAGCATAGGTTTACCAGATAAGATAAAGTTTTTGATATTATTTTCAAAAGAAAGTTTAAAGAAGCATTTTTTTAGAAAAAGTGTTATATTTTAAAATGCATGATCCCCCAAAGCCATGTGTACTATCTCCCTCTATCCTTCGTTTTGAATCTTTCATTTCTGTTTCAGCATGTCTGGAGACCTTAACATTCCTGAAGGAGTACCGATACCTGGTTGGTTTAGGAGGTTCTTAGAAGCTAGGGCCGCAAATGGCGCGGGCCCGGCAGATATCCTTCCTCCCCCAGTAGCACCAGTTCCTCCTCCTCCTGCTCCTCCCCTTGGAAATGCTTTTGCCAAAACATGTAGAGACTTCAAGTCTATGGGTGGAAAAGACTTCCATGGAATTGAACCCTTTGTTGGAGCAAGAAATTGGCTAAAGGAGACCGAGGATCTGTTTGACATCTTCGGAGTTGATGATAGGCAAAAGATACAGCTAGCAATGTGGTTGCTCAAAGATGAAGCTTCCTATTGGCGGGAGATCACTAATGCTCAAAGGGCAGTAGAAATTTGGGATGATTTTAGGACAAGGTTTGAGTTGAAATTCCTCTCCCAAGCTGAAAGGAGCCTGCAAATAGAGAAGTTCTTAAATCTTAAAAATGGGAGCATGACGGTCAGGGAGTACGTTAACCAGTTCAATCAGCTGGCCAGATTTGGGCTGGACTTAGTAAATACCCAACACAAGAAGGCGCTTCGCTTCGTCAAAGGTCTGAATGAGCCTATACACAGCCTTGCCATGACCCATGTGTCCACGGGAGCGACTTATGAAAGCTTGGTGGACATGGCGTTGCTACATGAGGAAGACCACGGCAAGAAGGAGACTAAGGCTGAGGAAAAGAAAGAAGGTTTACAGGCTAAGAAGACAGACTTTAAGAAAGGAGGAAAGAACAAGAAGTCCCGTGAGAAGAGAAAATGCCATTTCTGTGGCATAGTTGGACATATAGAGAAAGACTGTCGGAAGAAGAAGGCAAAAATGGGTGGTTGCTTTCATTGCGGAGAGACTGGGCACCAAGCTAAGGACTACCCAAAGAAGAAAGGACAGGGACAGAAAGCTGGATCTACTTTAGGGGGTCAAGTTCATGCTCCGACAGCACCTCCACAGGAACGAGGTAGTAATATTTCTGTAGAAAGTGTAGTCTATCTTTATGATCATCCAGTTCGCACACTTTTTGACTCTGGTGCATCACACTCCTTTATTTCATCTGCGTTAGTAGAATCTCTGCATTTAGACACTAGTATGGTTGAGGATCCCTTAGTAGTTTCAAATCCAATCGGGGGCTCCGCTTACTTGTCAATGGTTTGTTTGGGTTTGAAAATCTCTATTCTCAGTGTTGAGTTTAGTTGTAGTGCCTTTGTTCTAGGCTTCTCGGGATATGGTTTGATCTTAGGCATGGACTGGTTATCCAGTAACGGTGCCATTCTTGATTGTGAGAAAAGAGTAGTTAGACTCTTGACTCGGCTTGGTAACACTCTAGAAATTTCCTGTAACCCTTTGAATGCTGTTATGCTTAGTTATCTAGAGTTGCTTGATGCTTCTGACGAGAATTTGCAGTCGGTTAGAGTAGTCCGGGAATATCCGGATGTCTTCGAGGAGGTGAAAGGCTTACATCCGAAGCGGGAAATAGACTTCTGTATCTATCTTGTAGATAATGCAAAGCCCGTAGCTTTACCTGTCAGACATATGGCTCCAAAATATAGAAAGGAGCTCAGTGAGTAGGTTAAAGATCTTCTAGAAAAGGGGTTCATTAGAAGGAGCATTTCAGAATGGGGTGCTCCAGTGGTGTTCGCAACCAAAGCAGACGATTCGCTTTGCCTCTGTGTTGACTATAGGGAGTTAAACAAGTTGACCAAGAAAAATAGGCACCCTCTTCCCCGAATCGACGATTTGTTTGATCAGCTTGTAGGCGCGTCAGTTTTCTCCCAACTTGATCTAGCAACTGGGTTCCATCAGCTAAGAGTAGCTGAGGATAGTATTGATAAAACGACATTCAGAACCCCAGATTGTTTCTTTGAGTGGCTTGTCGTGCCTTTCGGCCTGACAAATGCACCTGCTTATTTCGTGGACCTAATGAGCAGAGTGTTCAGAGAATTCATCAACAAGTTTGTGGTTGTCTTCGTAGACGATATCTTGATCTTTTCATAGAGTGAGGAAGAGCATGCTCAACATCTGAAGGAAATCATGGATACTCTCCGAGCACATCAGCTAAAGGCAAAATTTTCAAAATGCCACTTTTGGAGAGAAGAAGTAAGGTTTCTTGGGCATGTAGTATGTAAAGAAGGGCTGGCCGTAGACCACGCGAAGGTAGTTGCGGTGTAAGACTGGAAGGCACCAAAGAATGCAACTGAGGTCCGAAGTTTTCTAGGACTAGCAGGTTTCTACCGGAAGTTCATAAGGTATTTTGCAAAAATCTCAGCTCCACTCACGAGGCTGACAAAGAAGAATCTAGTGTTCAATTGGGACTTGGATTGCGAGTTGGCTTTCCAACGCCTAGAAAAGAGCTCTTACAACAGCCCCAGTCCTGACTCTGCCAGACGAAAGCAAGATGTTCATAGTTTATACAGATGCATGTGGGACAGGGCTAGGCGCTGTCTTGATGCAAGAAGGAAGGGTAGTAGCTTATGGTGGAAGGCAATTGAAATTTCATGAAAATAACTACCCGACCCACGATCTTGAGTTAGACGCCATCGTCTTTGCACTTAAGTCTTGGCACCATTATCTCCTAGGTGAGAAGTTCGAACTTTACACTGACCATAAATCGTTGAAATATCTTTTCTCGCAGAAAGATCTTAACTTGAGGCAACAGAGATGGATGGAGTTTCTTGCCTCGTATGACTTTGAGATTTCCTATACTCCGGGCAAGGGCAATGTGGTGGAAGACGCCTTGAGTAGAAAGAAACTGACCCTAAGCCCACTCTTTGTAGAAAGGAAAAGCCTAGAGTATATAGCCAGTTTTAACTTTAAGCCCTCGTCCGATCTCGTACCGGGTTTGTTAGCATCTCTAGAGGTGCGCCCTACTCTTTTGGATACAATAGGGACTGCACAACGCGAAGACCCTCAGCTAGTTGAAGTGGTTGATAAGCTAATTAGGGGTGAGACTTCTAGTCACCTCGGTAGATAATCTATCGATGATAAAGGCTGGCTGAGACGCGACGGAAGACTATGCGTCCCACAAGCGAGAGAATTGGTAAAGAAGGTTCTCGAGGAAGCACATCGTTCCAAGATGACAATACACCCAGGCGGAGACAAAATGTACAAGGACATGAAAAGAGTTTTCTTTTGGAACGACATGAAGAAGGACGTGGCAGATTACATTTCTAAGTGTATAGTATGCCAACAGGTCAAGGCGGAACAGAAAAAGCCTGGAGGACTGCTTCATCCCCAAGAGGTCCCACAGTGGAAGTGGGATAGCATTTCAATGGACTTCATTGATGGGCTGCCTAGGTCGAGAAGGGGCAATACTAGCATTTGGGTATTAGTGGATATGCTTACAAAGAGCGCCCACTTTTTACCTGTCAAGAGTAGAAGGACCGCCTCATCCCTAGCGTCTCTTTACATCAAGGAGATAGTTCGACTCCATGGGATACCCTCCAGCATTGTTAGTGACCGAGACCCTATCTTCACAAGCGAGTTTTGGCGAAGTTTGCAAGAAGCTGTCGGCACTCAGTTATGTTTAAGCACGGCCTATCACCCTCAGACCGATGGCCAGACGGAAAGGGTGAATAGAGTTTTAGAGGATCTTTTGAGACTTTGTGTTCTTGACTTTGGAGGGACATGGGAGGATCACCTTCCCTTAGTGGAGTTTTCTTACAACAATAGCTTCCTAGCCACCATAGGCATGGCACCCTTCGAAGCATTGTATGGAAGACCGTGCAAGTCACCAACTTATTGGTGGGAGTCTACAGATAAGGTTATTCTTGGTCTAGACATGATCAGAGAAACTTCAGAAAAGTGGACTTGATACGAAGAAGGATGAAGATGGCCCAAGATAGACAGAAATCCTACGCCGACAAGAGAAGGACCGACCTTGAGTTTGAGGTTGGGGACAGAGTTTTTCTTAAGGTATCTCCTCTAAGGAACGCTGTTCATTTTGGATCCACTGGAAAGCTAGCACCGAGATTTGTAGGACCATTTCCTATCATCGAGAAGGTCGGGAAGATGGCTTATAGATTAGAGCTACTCGAAAAGCTGGCCGGAGTTCACAATGTCTTTCATGTTTCTCACCTCCAGAAGTATTTACACGAGTCTGCTGAAATAGCAGAGCCTAGCATTCTAGAAGAAGCCGAAGTGGAACGTGAAGCAACTGTGAGAAGATTTCCATCATGCATCTTAGGAACTGAAGTGAAAAAGCTACGCAACCGCAAAGTCAAGCTCGTCAAAGTTCAGTGGAGCGACGCCGAGGAAGACGCGACTTGGGAAACTGAGGCTAGAATACGCGTAGCCTACCCTTTTCTTTTTGAGGGTAAATCTTTGATCTCTCTTTTTCCTTAAATTATGCTTTATCCATCTTTTAGGCATATTTCCTCGACCCTTTCTCCTTAACTCCTTAGGTAGAAAACAAATGGATGCAAACATGTATTTGAAAACATGTTATGGATTATGGCTGCAAGTGGTTGCAAGTGATTGCTAGTGGTTGCTCGTGGATGCATATACAAACACACCCTAGGTTTTAGATCGGCTCAGTCACTTCATACTGCATATGCATATATGTATTCTCATTCATATGTGGTTGAAATTTTATATGTTATCATATGGTTATCGCATTTGTATGAATTGTTGTGCACTCATGTAGTATTATGAGTAGGAAAAAATTTGCATACATAATGGATTCATGACACTTACATGATTCGCATTTAGGTGGTCAACTGAATCAGTCGACCGCCTGATTTCTGCATTAGATAGGGACATTTACACACATAATGCATATGATCATAAAGCATTAGAAGTCTTTAAGGACAATGGACACCTGTGTTTGTTGGTTGAGTAGATGGACGATTGGATGGTAGGATATACATTCTCCCTAAACTTGAAGATTTCGGGGACGAAATCCTTTTAAGTGGGGGAGAATGTAACACCCCGTATATTCTATAACAGTGAAATTCATAAATTAAAGTATAATTAATTCTAATGAACGAAATATGGGAAATGGCTTAAGCCATTGCGTTCGTCTCAGAATTCTGGTTGAGATAGAGTCCGAGTTTGCGTGAAACGGACTTCGTATGAAGGAGTTATGATCTCCGGAAGTTTCAGAATAAATTTGAAATTCAAAAACAGCTCAGAACAGGTTTAAAATTCGAATTCGAGTTCAAACTGGGCTTGGCGGGAAAATTCCCGCCCAGTGACCAGGTCGACACTAGTGTCGACTGGGCAGTCGACCTGCCCCCCTAACTCGACTGTGCAGTCGACTTGGGTGTCGACCTGCAGGTCGACTTGGCCGGTCGGCCTGACCAGGTGGGTCTGACCTGGTTCGACTTCTGGTGTGTTGTACGGTCTGTTTTCCCTCCCTGTTTGCATCTAACGGCTCAAATTAACTTGAAAACTCTATAAATACACACTAAGACTCAACTAATTCACATAAGAAAATAAGAGAGGAGTCGTCATGTTGTCAGGAAGGAGTTGATCGTAGCTGCCAAGAATCAAACTAAGAAGCAAATTAAAGTCTAATCAAATCAATCAACAAACTGCTACGCAAAGGAGAGCACCTCCAAATTCAGAAAACAGAAAACAAGATCTCGTCACACGTTGTAAGTATAGTGGTCTTTTAGAATCTGAATAAAATTATGATGTGATACGATGTAATTGAGAATCGAATTGTATTGTTGTTGTATACTGATGTAGATCTTGTGTATTGTGATGTTTCTATCGTGATTATGTGTATTGATTAGTGGCATAAATGGGTCGATGCAAGTTTAATTATACGATTGTATATGAAAGTAATTGCAATTGCAAGTTTGTGGCAAAATCTATGATTAGATCCCTCTTATGTTTATGTTGATATCATGGGCCATATACTTATGTATACATATCCTAGATCTGAGATCTTTTATGCCTACATGATTCAAAACTTATGTATACATCTTAGATCCATTACAAGTATGATTAGAACTATGTTAAATGCAGTTTGGGTTACATAAACTATGCAAGTTCATGTGGAAATAGACTATATATTAGATTTGGACATTTTTGGGTTAATTTACAGCATGCTATTTGTAACACCTCGTAATTCTGTTAATATTAATATTTACAAATTAAAGAATAACTAATCTCAGACATGAGAATTGTGGGAAACGGGTTGCGCCATTGTGTTTGTCTCGGAATTCTAGTGGAGATAGACTCCGAGTTTGCGGGAAATGAGTACCGGATGAAAAAGTTATGGACGAACGAAGTTTGGTGGCAGAGAAATTTTTTTTGCACTAGCGCACTTGGGAAGTGCGCCATTACATATTTACACTGGCGCACCTGCCAAGTGCGCCCAGGCCGAGGCTGGAGCCTGCACAACTTTCTGGTTCAGGCTGACCCATGTTGTTGAGTCCATTCTGACTCCTTGCTGAGTCATTAAGGCTGACTCATCACCCTATCATAATTAAATGGTTTTGATTAACCCTAAGAACATCCTACGACTTAAATTAATTTATAACTCTATAAAAAGACCCCCATACACAAACCCTAAATCAGAAAATAAACAAAGACCATGGCCGTCATGCTGATATTTTGAGACCTAGAGCAGCCTCCATCAAATTAAAGATAGAGAACAACAACCAAATTAGAACTACCCAACCCTAACAGCGATTCTTCATCAAAAAGAGCGCTAATTCGACTCTCTTTCTTCTCTAATCGTGAGTATGATAGTCTTAACAAGATTATTATCATTTTAATTAGGTTAAGTCATGAATGGATTGTGAGTAGATGATGTGAATTGACATATGCTATCATGTATGTTAGTAATCCTATGCTATGTGGTGATGATATACTATATGTTGTAAATCATGCTATGATGATGTTATGTATGTTGAAAGTTTCTATGCTTGTTGTGATGAATCATACATGTTAGAAAGCTATCTATGCTAGTTAGTTCATATTAATTAAATCATCATGTTTGGGCTATGTTGATCTATATGACAAGTTACATATGCAAGTTAAATTGATTAGAAAAGTTATGAACATATGCCATGACATCTATTATGACATCTAGAACTATGCTATGACATATGTGATATCCTATGCTAGTTCACACCATCATTATGTTGCTTAAAAACCCCATATGCAAGTTTATGTATAGATTTGGGCTGTGATCATATCATGTAAATTGTGACATTTAACAAGTTGACACCTTTTGATCCTTAACATGCGTAGTTTATCCAAGTTTCACCCCTATTATGATTAGATTAATTTTTATTGTCTATATGTTGTGGTAATTTGTCCTTGTGCTATGCGTTAGACTATTCAAGTCTAGCCTATATTATGCGTTGAATAAGCAAACGTATAAATGTGGGGTAGGGGTAATATTAAGGATTTAATAAGATGTTGAGGTGCAATTGATATGATTTTGCATACCATAAGTGGATGACCATAATTGAGTCAATTATGGGCATCAAAAAAAGTGGACTTAATTAATAATTTGATAGGGAATTATTAAAACTGGGTAAAAGATTGAAAGTTGTCAATCAATGCTTAAGACACGAGGTTGGACTCGTTTGTGACGTAAACCTGCCCGGAACCGCCCGACAAATCCAGTGGTCACAAATGTTAGCCCAATGTGAGAGGTCCTAGGCCTAAACTAAAGCATAACAGTTGTAAAGACACGAGGTTAGACTCTTTTATGGTGTAAGACTGCCCGGACCCGCCCGGCAAATCCAGCTGCCATAAATGCCAGTCTAATGTGAGAGGTCTTTATGAGGTTATGGCCTGAATGATTAAGAAATACTTAACCAGATAAACATGTAAAGTGGGACATGGGGGTTAAGTAGGTGCCTTGGGTGGCATGAGGAATATAGTGGGTGTCCTTAGTGGCATGTAAAATACGATTAGTAAGACTTAACCAAACAGACATGTAAATGGACATGACTAAGAGGGCTAAGTGGGATATATCAATGACAAGCTTAGGTGGGTAGCTTGTGGGGGCCCCATTTCAACCAGTATCCCAAACGTATCTTTGTGGGCTCGACCCAAGTCGAGGACGGGACACGCATACTGGGCTTGACTATAAGAGGCCAAAACGGGGAGCGGTGGCAATGCAAGTCCAACGGGTTTCATATGCGTGTGTGGACCCGGGATGGTAGGTAAGACGTTGTTGCATCGTGTAGATATAAGCCGTGCATTCTCAAGTTGTATCGGGTTGTCACTTTAGGGGAGTGATACACCCCACTGTTGGGCCAGTACGGGTATCTACGAGTAGGGAGCCGATCGAAAGTGGGTAGTGGGGTACACCTAGTGGATATAGGGGCAGACGATGCCTATGTAGTCAGCTAGGGGTACGTAAGGCTATTTATAAAGTTTCTGTGTGAAGCAAGTGGGATCAAACAATAGGGTGACTGGTGTGGTGCAATGTAGTAATGTGCGGTGCAGTGTAGTAATCATTCATTAGTAATTAGGTGTGCCTTTACCGTTATCTTTAACGTTATCTTAAACGCTATCTTTATCTTCCTAAGAGTTCATAGACATTTACTTGTCTTCCAGCTTATGCCTTAGTCTAGTTATTTTGATAATAGTATTGTTAGAATTATCATACTCGCCAGACTTTATGTATGAGCCCTTCTATTTCTATCCTTTTTTCCCCTCCAGGTCCTCAAGTTGGGCCCAGCTCTAGTGGAGTTTGATTGAATTGCTCCATCTCTCTTTGGAAAGCTTGGACCGTTGAAGTAAAGTCCAGCTTGTTATCTTTTTAATGGCTATTTATGTAATGGGATTATGTATTTTGTTTTTATGAAGATGGATATTGTACTTGGTTATGATGTAACAAACATGTTTAATTTCCACTGCAATAAAATGAAGTTTTAGATTTCCAAGTACTATTTATTATCTGTCTTGTTGTAATTTTTCTGTTCTATATTCACTTATAACCTCCATGGAAGTTAATGCACTCTTTGTGAGTGACATTAATGGACGTGGGGTGTTACACGTGGTATCAGAGCTTAAGGTTACCAAAACAGATAAAAATACTTTAGAAAAATATTTATTTTTGAAAGAAGTGTTTTCAAAAACATGTTTTAATGAGTAATTTAAAGAGAAAAGTTTTTTTTAAGAAAAATATAATCCCCAAATAGCCATATATCTTTAACTTTCGAATTCTCCATTTTGAATCTTTCCTTTTTCGTTTCAACATGGTTGAAGATCTTAACCTACCTGACGGTGTAACGATACCAGGATGGTATAGGAGGCTATTAGTGGCTAGGGCCGCTGTAGGTCTAGCCAATGTTCCTCCACCACCAGTTGCACCCGTTCCTCCTCCTCCTCCTCGCGTAGATACTTTTGCAAATGACGTGCAAGGAATTCAAGGCTATGGGTGGAAAACCCTTTCAAGGGTCAGAAACGTTTGTGGAAGCTAGAGATTGGCTTAAGGAGGTGAAAGAATTGCTAGAAATCTTTGAAGTAGAAGAAGGGAGGAGAGTTCATTTAGCAGCTTGGTTGATGAAGGGAGAGGCCTCGTTTTGGTGGGTGGTCACTAATGGGGAGCGTCCTGTTGACTCTTGGGCGGATTTTAGACGTAGGTTCGAGGCGAAGTTTCTCTCTAGGGCGGAAGAAAATCTATATATGGAAAGGTTCTTGACATTGAAGCAAGGAAGCTCGTCAGTAAAAGAATATGTCAACTAATTTAATCAATTAGCAAGGTTTGGATTGGACTTAGTAAACATGCCGGAGAAGAAGGCTCTGAGGTTCGTTAATGGCTTGAATGAACCGTTGCAAGGGTTGGCCATGACCCAGATCCCTATGGGGGCCACCTTTGAGAAGCTAGTAGAAATGGCGCTCATGCACGAGGAGAAAAGTGCTAAAGTTGATAAGGCACCCGAGAAGAAAGGGGATCAGAAGAAACCACAACAGCAAAACAAGAAGGGTGGTAAAGACAATAATGGCAAGGGGAAAAAGAAATGTTTTAACTATGGGACCCCAGGCCATCTCAGCAAGGACTGCCGAAAGAAAAAGAAGATTGGCTGTTTTCATTGTGGCGATGCGGGACATTTAGTGAAGGACTGCCCAAAGAAGGGGCAGAGGGCAGGAGCTACCTCGGGAGGACAGGTGCAGGCTCTTATAGCACCAGGGCAGGCAAGGGGACAAGTTCAGGCTCTCGCGGTCCCACCACTGCAAAAATGAGGTAGAACCATTTCTGTTGAAAGCTTAGTTTTTCTGTTTGATCATCCTGTCCGTACCTTATTCGATTCGGGCGCATCGCATTCGTTTATTTCTACATCATTAGTTGAATCACTGCACTTGAACACCAGTTTAGTAGAGGATCCCTTAGTTGTTTCGAATCCAATTGGGGGCTTAGTTATTTATCCATGATGTGTTTGGATTTGAAAATTTCTATACTTAGCGTTGGGTTTAGATGTGATGCTTATGTGTTGGGCTTCACGGGCTATGGGCTAATTTTAGGAATGGATTGGCTATCCAGAAATGGGGCTATTCTTGGTTGTGAAAGGAGAGTAGTTAGGCTCATGACTCGCCTTGGCAACACTCTCGAAATACTTTGTAATCCTATAAATTCGGTTATGCTAAGTTATCTAGAATCGCTTGACGCGTCTGAGGAAAATCTATGATCTGTTAGAGAGGTCTGAGAGTATTCGGATATGTTTGAGGAGGTGAAGGGCTTACCTCCGAAGCGGGAGATAGATTTTCGAGTATATCTTGTGGATAATGCGAAACCAGTATCTTTGCCAGTACGCCACATGGCTCCACGTGAAAGGAGGGAACTCGATAAGCAAGTGAAGGAGTTGCTTGAGAAGGGGTTCATAAGACGAAGTATATCGGAGTGGGGTTCTCCAGTAGTATTTGTCACGAAGGTGGATGGGTCCCTTAGACTTTGTGTGGACTATAGAGAACTTAATAAGCTTACTAAGAAGAACAGACACCCACTGCCGAGGATTGACGATCTCTTCGATCAACTAGTTAGCGCCTCAGTGTTTTCGCTGTTGGACTTATCCCCTGGTTTCCTTCAGTTGAGAGTGGCTGAGGATAGCATTGACAAGACTGCCTTTAGGACTCCAGACGGTTTCTATGAATGGCTAGTGATGCCCTTCGGTTTGACAAACGCCCCCGCATACTTTGTTGATTTGATGAGTAGGGTGTTTAGGGAGTACCTTAATAAATTCGTGGTAGTCTTCGTAGACGACATCTTGATCTTTTCTAAGGATGAGGAAGAGCATGCCCTACATCTTAGGGAAGTGTTGGAGACTCTTCGAGCGCATAGCCTTAAGGCTAAATTTTATAAGTGTCACTTCTGGAGGAAGGAAGTACGGTTCTTGGGGCACGTGGTATCCAAAGAAGGGATAGCTGTGGATCCCGCGAAGGTGGTGGCCATCCAAGATTGCAAGGTCCCTAAAAATGCTACCGAAGTGAGAAGTTTCTTGGGGTTGGCTGGCTACTATAGGAACTTTATCAAAGACTTCGCAAAGATATCAGCTCCATTGACACGCTTGACGAAGAAGAACCTAGTTTTCACATGGGACGTAGATTGTGATGATGCGTTCCAACGTTTGAAGAGAGCTTTGACTTCAGCCCCAGTCTTAGTATTGCCAGACGGGAGTAAGCCGTTTACCGTTTATACCGATGCTTGTGGGACAGGACTAGGCGCAGTCTTAATGCAAGAGGGTAGGGTAATAGCCTATGGTGGAAGGCAGTTGAGAGCGCATGAGAAGAATTACCCCATGCATGACCTAGAGTTGGCCGCTATTGTTTTCGCGCTTAAGTATTGGCGTCATTATCTTCTTGGCGAGAAATTCGAATTATTCACTGACCACAAATCGCTAAAATACTTATTCTCTCAGAAGGACTTGAACTTAAGGCAGCAAAGGTGGATGGAGTTCTTAGCATCCTACGACTTTGAGATAGCATATACCCCTGGCAAGGGTAACGTAGTGGCCGATGCCTTAAGTAGAAAAAGATTATCCTTAAGTCCTTTGTTTGTTGAGTGGCGAAGCTTAGAATTCATTTCGATGTTTGACTTTAGACCTTCCATTGACTTCGTACCCGGTTTGCTAGCATCCTTGGAGGTTAGACCTACGCTTTTGAGACGGATTAGCTAGGCACAGCGAGACGACCCGTAGTTGGTTGAGTTAGTAGAAAAGCTCAAAGGAGCGGAGTCATCAAGCCATCTCCATAGGTATACCCTAGATGATAAGGGTTGGTTACGTAGGGACGGTAGACTTTGTGTACCAAAAGACGATGACCTAAGGAAGACTATTCTTGACGAAGCACATCGTTCGAAGATGACCATTCATCCTGGCGGGGACAATATGTACAAAGACATGAAGAGAGTTTACTTTCGGGCCGGCATGAAGATAGACGTAGCCGAGTATGTTGCTAGATGCTTGGTGTGCCAACAAGTAAAAGCGGAGCAAAAGAAACCCGATGGGTTACTTCACCCATTGGAGGTTCCACTATGGAAATGGGAAAGCGTCTGGATGGACTTTATTGACGAATTACCGAGATCGAGAAAGGGTAATACGGGGATTTGGGTTATAGTGGATAGACTTACTAAGAGCGCCCATTTCATTCCCGTGAAGAGTAAGAGGACTGCTCCATGGTTAGCTTCTGTATACGTCCGAGAAATAGTTCGTTTGCACGGTGTTCCTTCTAGCATAGTGAGCGACCTCGATCGTATTTTCACTAGCGAATTTTGGAGAAGCTTACAAGAGGCGGTAGGGACTCAGTTATGTTTGAGCACCGCATATCATCCTCAGACGGACGGCCAGACCGAGAGGGTAAGTCGCATTCTAGAGGATCTTTTGAGGCTATGTATCCTAGACTTTGGGGGTACATGGAAAGAGCATCTTCCACTGGTGGAGTTCACATATAATAACAGCTTTCAGTCTAGCATTGGTATGGCACCATTCGAAGCTCTTTTTGGACGGCCGTGTCGTTCGCCTACATGTTGGTGGGAATCTACCGATAAGATCTTACTTGGGCCCGATATGATTAGAGAGACTTCGGAGAAGATCGACTTGATTCGGAGGAGGATGAAAGCAGCGCAAGATAGGCAGAAATCATATGCAGATAAGAGAAGGACGGATCTTGAATTTGAGGTTGGGGACATGGTCTTTGTCAAAGTGTCTCCATTACGAAACGTTGTTCGCTTTGGGTCCTTTGGGAAATTAGCACCAAGGTTCGTAGGACCATTTCCTATTAAGGAGAAGATTGGGCAAAGGGCGTATAGAGTGGAGTTGCCCGAGAGACTTAGTGGTGTACTCGACGTATTCCATGTATCACATTTGAGGAAGTGCTTGCACGAGACCGCGGAAGTGGTAGAGCCGAACTTGCTTAGAGAGGTGGAGATAGAGCATGATGCGACGATTCGACGAGCTCCTACGCGCATTCTTGGGTCAGAAATTAAGAAGCTGAGAAATCGAGAGGTCAGACTGGTCAAAGTACAATGGGGAGATGATGAGAGCAACGCTACCTGGGAGACAGAAGAGATGATGCGTTCACGATACCCTTTCCTTTTCGAGGGTATGTCCTTTAATTTCTCCTTTATCGCTTATCTTGCACTTATCTTACCTTTAGAGTATCCTCTCGTTAGTATTTTTGACCTTTAGATAGGATAATCCTATGGTTCAAACATGTGTTTGAGACATGTTATGTATGATGAATGCAAAGTGGATGCAAGTGTTTGCTAGTGGTTGCTCGTGGACGCATATACACACACTGTTAGGCACTAGATCGGCTCAGTCACTTCAAACTGCATATTGCATATAAATGGTTGTATTTAGTAAAATGGATGTATAATGGTTGTGCTATCATATGGATACCGCATTTTGGTGAATGGTTGTGCACGCATATAGAAATAATATGTAGCATTAGGGAACTTTTGCATACATAATGGACGCAGTGCACTATCATGATTTGCATTAAGGAGGTCAACTGGATCAGTGGACCGCCTGATTTTGCAGTAGATATGGACATATACACACACTGTGCATTTAAACATGAAAGCATTAGAAGTCTATAAGGACAATGGATGCCTGTGTTTGATGGTTGAGTAGAGGGTTGTTTGGATGTTAGGATATACATTCTTCTTAACTTGAAGATTTCAGGGACGAAATCCTTTAAGGAGGGGAGAATGTAACACCTCATAATTCTGTTAATATTAATATTTACAAATTAAAGAATAACTAATCTCAGACGTGAGAATTGTGGGAAACGGGTTGCGCCATTGTGTTCGTCTCGGAATTCTAGTGGAGATAGAGTCCGAGTTTGCGGGAAACGAGTACCGGATGAAAAAGTTATGGACGAACGAAGTTTGGTGGCAGAGAAAAAAAAATGCACTGGCGCACTTGGGAAGTGCGCCAGTACATATTTACACTGGCGCACCTGCCAAGTGCGCCCAGGCCGAGGCTAGAGCCTGCACAGCTTTCTGGTTCAGGCTGACCGGTGTTGTTGAGTCCATTCTGACTCCTTGCTGAGTCATTAGGGCTGACTCATCACCCTATCATAATTAAATGGTTTTGATTAACCCTAAGAACATCCGACGGCTTAAATTAATTTATAACTCTATAAAAAGACCCCCATACACAAACCCTAAATCATAAAATAAACAAATACCATGGCCGTCATGCTGATATTTTGAGACCTAGATCAGCCGTCATCAAATTAAAATAGAGAACAACAACCAAATCAGAACTACCCAACCCTAACAGCGATTCTTCATCAAAAAGAGCGCCAATTCGACTCTCTTTCTTCTCTAATTGTGAGTATGATAGTCTTAACAAGATTATTATCATTTTAATTAGGTTAAGTCATGAATGGATTGTGAGTAGATGATGTGAATTGACATATGCTATCATGTATGTTAGTAATCCTACGCTCTGTGGTGATGATATACTATATGTTGTAAATCATGCTATGATGATGTTATGTATGTTGAAAGTTTCTATGCTAAGTTGTGATGAATCATACATGTTAGAAAGCCATCTATGCTAGTTAGTTCATATTAATTAAATCATCATGTTTGGGCTATGTTGATCTATATGACAAGTTACATATGCAAGTTAAATTGATTAGAAAAGTTATGAACATATGCCATGACATCTATTATGACATCTAGAACTATGCTATGACATATGTTATATCCTATGCTAGTTCACACCATCATTATGTTGCTTAAAAACCCCATATGCAAGTTTATGTATAGATTTGGGCTATGATCATATCATGTAAATTGTGACATTTAACAAGTTGACACCTTTTGATCCTTAACATGCGTAGTTTATGCAAGTTTCACCCCTATTATGATTAGATTTATTTCTATTGTCTATATGTTGTTGTAATTTGTCCTTGTGCTATGCGTTAGACTATTCAAGTCTAGCCTATATTATGCGTTGAATAAGCAAACGTATAAACGTGGGGTAGGGGTAATATTAAGGATTTAATAAGATGTTGGGGTGCAATTGATATGATTTTGCATACCATAAGTGGATGACCATAATTGAGTCAATTATGGGCATCAATAAAAGTGGACTTAACTAATAATTTGATAGGGAATTATTAAAACTGGGGTAAAAGATTGAAAGTTGTCAATCAATGCTTAGGACACGAGGTTGGACTCGTTTGTGACGTAAACCAGCCCGGAACCGCCCGGCAAATCCAGTGGTCACAAATGTCAGCCCAATGTGAGAGGTCCTAGGCTTAAACTAAAGCATAACAGTTGTAAAGACACGAGGTTAGACTCTTTTATGGTGTAAGACTGCCCGGACCCGCCCGGCAAATCCAGCTGCCATAAATGCCAGTCTAATGTGAGAGGTCTTTATGAGGTTATGGCCTGAATGAATTAAGAAATACTTAACCAGATAAACATGTAAAGTGGGACATGGGGGTTAAGTAGGTGCCTTGGGTGGCATGAGGAATATAGTGGGTTCCTTTAGTGGCATGTGAAATACGATTAGTAAGACTTAACCAAACACACATGTAAATGAACACGACCAAGAGGGTTAAGTGGGATATATCAATGACAAGCTTAGGTGGGTAGCTTGTGGGGGGCCCATTTCAACCAGTATCCCAAACGTATCTTTGTGGGCTCGACCCAAGTCGAGGATGGGACACGCATACTGGGCTTGACTATAAGAGGCCAAAACGGGGAGCGGTGGCAATGCAAGTCCAACGGGTTTCATATGCGTGTGTGGACCCGGGATGGTAGGTAAGACGTTGTTGCATCGTGTAGATATAAGCCGTGCATTCTCAAGTTGTATCGGGTTGTCACTTTAGGGGAGTGATACACCCCACTGTTGGGCCAGTACGGGTATCTACGAGTAGGGAGCCGATCGAAAGTGGGTAGTGGGGTACACCTAGTGGATATAGGGGCAGACGATGCCTATGTAGTCAGCTAGGGGTACGTAAGGCTATTTATAAAGTTTCTGTGTGAAGCAAGTGGGATCAAACAATAGGGTGACTGGTGTGGTGCAATGTAGTAATGTGCGGTGCAGTGTAGTAATCATTCATTAGTAATTATGTGTGCCTTTACCGTTATCTTTAACGTTATCTTAAACGCTATCTTTATCTTCCTAAGAGTTCATAGACATTTACTTGTCTTCCAGCTTATGCCTTAGTCTAGTTATTTTGATAATAGTATTGCTAGAATTATCATACTCGCCAGACTTTATGTCTGACCCCCTCTATTTCTATCCTTTATCCCCCTCCAGGTCCTCAGGTTGGGCCCAGCTCTAGTGGAGTTTGATTGAATTGCTCCATCTCTCTTTGGAAAGCTTGGACCGTTGACGTAAAGTCCAGCTTGTTATCTTTTTAATGGCTATTTATGTAATGGGATTGTGTATTTTGTTTTTATGAAGATGGATATTGTACTTGGTTATGATCTATGGTTTTATGATGTAACAAACATGTTTAATTTCCGCTGCAATAAAATGAAGTTTTAGATTTCCAAGTACTATTTATTATCTGTCTTGTTGTAATTTTTCTGTTCTATATTCACTTATAACCTCCATGGAAGTTAATGCATTCTCTTTGTGAGTGACATTAATGGACGTGGGGTGTTACACTAGTTTTGTGTTCGACATTATGCCAAGTTAATATGTAAAAACCCAAGTTTGTATAAATCTACATATGCCATCCTATGTGACACCCATTTAGTTGTATACCAATTTTGAATGCAAGTTCACATGATCCAATGTTTATGTTAACGCCAATTTGAAGTTCATGCGCTACACCTTCTATGTATCATAGAAAATATTATATGTTCTGAATTTCCCCTTTTCTCACGTTTATCAAGTTGGGCTGAATTGTGTTGAGCCCAACATTAGTACGTACAAATGGGGGTAATAGCGTTGGGTGTAAAACATGATATAAATAAATATGTTGGCATGTTTGGCGCGTTCCAACGACTGTGACATTTTAGCGGTATAAATTGTTATACCCAAATTAAAAGACGACATGACATTTACATAAATAATGAAATATGTAAATCTAGAAAAGACGACATGTTTGACCCGAGGTTGGATTGAGTTGTGACATAAACCTGCCCGGACCCGCCCGGTTGTCCAGTAGTCACAACAATACCTATCCAAAGTGGGTGGTTAAACATTGAGCTCAATAAAGACCCGAGGTTAGACTGAACTACGGTGTAAACCTGCCCAGAACCAACCGGCACATCCAGTAACCGTAGTGATATCTGTCTAATGTGAGTGGTCGGTACTCTAAAAGGCTAAGGACAGGTGGTAGGGTTAAGTCAACTGAAAACCCTTAACCAAAGATTCAACATGTTAACAAATATTGATGGGTGGGGTTAGGTATATACAAACACTTAACCACTTAACATGTTGACTAGAAAACCCTGGTAACGTAAGGACCCGTTTCAGCCGTAAACCAATTTAGGTATCAACGGTACCCTGAAACTAGGCAGGGTGGAGCACGATTACTGGGCTGATTGTAAGCAGTCAAATAACGGCAATTGTTGGGTGCACAGTGTTGGTCTAACGGTGTGCGGTCGTGCACGCACTCCGGAGAAGACAAGCAGGGCATTGGGGGCACCAGTAGTATAACCTATGTCTTCTAGTAATTGTGTCGGGGCCGCCACCATGGGCCTTGATACACCCCATGGTGGGACCAACATAGGTATGTACACTTCTTGGGGTAGCCGTAAGACACACGTACGAGTAGGAGCCGATCTTTAGAAAACAAAAAGGATCACTTCACCCTCAGCATGGGGTGCTGGTTAGAGTAATTCTTGTAAATGCAGAGATATAGTGTGGGTTCGATAGTATATTCGATTCTAGACTACACTCCCTTAGCTATGATACTATCCTGTTTTCAGTTTATGTCTATCATATCCTTTTCTTATTCACACACTGAAAAGTCACTAGATTTACTCAAGCTTTATGTCTGACTCCGTTTTTCTTTTCGTCTTCTTTTCATTCGTTTCCCCCCCGCCCCCAGGTCCACAGGTAGGAAACAACTCAGCTTAGTCAGACTCTTTTGCAAGCTTGAAGACAGTAGATGTAGGGTTTGGATCTCTTTAGCTTGGATCATGGCTTTGGATATCATTATGGGGATTTTGTTGCTTTATTTTATGTTTTATGCTTCTTTGATAATCAAGACAGTTATGTAAATATAATGTTTTTGCAATTATTGTAAGACAATTATGGTATGGTTTGTGTAACACATATTTTGATGAAATAAAAGCTACTGTTGTTTTCGCTATTTAAAAATATGTGTATTTATATCGTCTTGTGTATCTGTGACTTATACTTATAAACCTCCACCAAAATTAGGGCATTCCCTTTGTGAGTGACCCTAACGGAGGTGGGGTGTTTCACCGCTTCTGCTTCTGATTTCGAAATTTGAATTTTCTGAAATTTAATATGAGCTGTTTATTTAAATTATTGAATCTTCTGAAGGTTATAAATCCTTCATACGGAGTCCGATTTACGCAAACTCGGACTCTATCTCAAGCAGAATTCCGAGATTAACGCAATGGCATAACCCGTTTCCCTTAATTCTCAAATTTATAATTAATTATTCTTTAATTCATTACTTTAATGTTATTAAAAAATACGGGGTGTTACATTAAACGTCCGCAAATACAAGCGATAGAGCATGATCAACATATTAAGAGGGAGAAGAGCTACTATAGAAGGATGCAAGCAAACTCGAAGGATAGAGAAAAGTCAATCGTTCCCCTTAGATTTTCGAAACGAAAATTTCATGAGGAAAATAAATGGGACTGTAGCCTGATTAAGGATAAGAAATTTTTAGCCACCTCCAAGTTTTGAAGTAGGTAAATAGTTACCGCCAAAATGAAATTTTAGTCAACTTCGCTATAACACGGTGCTTAACCTTTAATTCTTTTTTTTTCTACAATTATCAAGTAGTGTTGCATTTAACCTTTCATTCTTATTTTAAAATGATTTTCGTTGAATAAACCCACTAAACATTGAAATTAAATACTGAAATTTGAAGTTGTTCTTATAGTGATAAATAAAAAGAAATCCTACTGCTTTTCAATGAGTTTCCATTATAAAAAAATTTCCTAGATTGCAATTTTGATCAATTTCAACCTTTAAATAATTGAATTTCTATTTATCAATAACTTTATGTAGATTTAAAATTTTCAATCAGATATGCAAAAGGAAAATATAATAGCGTATTGTATTATATAGTATCTAGTTTAATGAATTCTTAGGGGATGAAAATTCTCGTAACATCTCTTAAGTTATTGTACTCACAAACACATTGGATATGAGGTGTGAATTACTGTAAGCATCTCTGATGTCGTGACACTCATATTATTGCATTGTTTGATTTGATTGATATGAGAATATTTTAGTTCTAATCCGAATGTTTTTGTCTTTTCATTTGTGCTAAAGTCAGCCTGAGTTTTCAGTTATTGAAGATCACATTATGAAGATGAAGATGGAAATTGATAGATGTATTTATTAGTATTATTCCACTGCATTTATTGGTATGTTTTATGATAGTTTAACTCTAATAATTGTTGCAAAGTGTAATCAAATGTATGTTTTTACAACTTCATGAATTGCTATTTATTTATTTATTTATTTATTACAATTTGTCCTTCTGCTGCGAGATTCTGTGATTGTTTTTCTTCTTTTTCTTATATTAATCCCAATAACTATCTGTATTTTTGTTGTTTGAGTCGACATTTGTGGATATTTGTCGATTTGAAAAGTCAAAAATCGAGGTCGTTACATCACCTTAAGAATTAATGTTACAATCTATAAATTTCACTAATGTTATAAATTATATTGAACTAAGGGTTAGTTTTCCAGTTGATCAATTGAACTCAGAATGAAAAAAGGAAGACTAAGTAGTGTATCTGATCATGAAAACAAAAGTTCCAATAGAAAAATTTATACAACAAAAATAATGATGAGAAAGTACTATGGTTGGGTTTCAAAGATTATGGCAATCCCACTTTCCACGAAGATTCATAGTAATAGCAAAATAGTACATCAAAAACCTTGCTTTCCACAAGAAGTCACAAAAACAGAGAAATATACATCAAAACCGCATTTTGGATGACAGAGTAAGTAAATCAAAATTAAGAGAAGAATATGGGGAAAATTGATTATTGGTACCTTTCCCCTTACTTAGAGCTTTCAAACATAGATTAAAATCCCCATGAAAATCTACAACAGTAAAAATTTGATATTGAGAAAATATTATCTCCATTTAACTAGTGCCATTTGTTGGATTAAAATGGTGGAATAAATTAATTAATTTCATAAATTATGGTTTTCATGAATGAGGAGGATAGGAGAGGACAACGCTTCTGTGGGAATAAATCTTTATTTTTCAATCAGATATGCAAAACTCAACATATGATTTATATGAAAAAAGTGAAATATAAAATCAAAATATTTAATTAATTTATATTATCATATAATTCTATCAATGAATAATTTGTTAAACATTAATACCTTTTTATAGTCAATAGATACAAGTTTATGTACTCTAAAACACTTATCTAGCATGTATATATGACGGTACCTAGTAACAACATAAACTAATTCGATAGAAATGCCTATGCAATAACTTGCATGTCCAGAAGAAATCTTGTTCCAGAATTATACAAAAAAAAAAGAATATAAACAAAATCATTACAGTGATGGCTAAAGATTTTAAAATAGTATATGTCAAAGATAAATTATAGGTTTTAGATCCCTTGAGAAATCAAATTTTGACTACCCATAAACATGTAAACTTAAATAGTCTAAAAGGATTGATTTATCACATGTTACCTTAAGATCTAATGTTACAATCTATAAATTTCACTAATGTTATAAATTGGACTGAACTAAGGGTTAGTGTTTTGGTTGATCAATTTAGCTCTGAATGAAAAAAAAGATCATTGTATTTGATCATGAAAACAAAGGTTCCAGTAGAAAACTTTCACCTAGCAAAAATAACGATGATAAAGTACTATGTCTGGGTTCAGACAATACAAAAATCCTGCATTCCGCGAGGATTGATAATAATAGCAAAATAATACATCAAAAACCTTACTTTTCACAAGAATTCACAATAACGGAGAAATAATACATCAAAATCCTACCGTGAATGAGTAAGTAAGTAAATTAGAATTAAGAGAGGAATATGGGGAAAACTGATTTTTAGTACCTTTCCCCTTACTTAGAGCTTGCTAATGTTGATTCAAATCCTCATGAAAATAAATAACAGTAGATGTTTGATATTGAGAAAATATCATCTCATTCTCATTAGGGCCATTTGTTGGAGTAAAAAGGTGGAATAAATTATTTCAAAAAGTAGGGATTTCATGAACAAGAAGGACAGGAGAGGACAATGCTTTTATGTGTGTAAATCTTGATTTTTCAATCAGACGTGAAAAGCGCAACATATGAATTATATGAATAAAGTGAAATACAAAAGCAAAACATTTACTTAGTTTACATTATCATATAATTATGTCAATAGATAATATGGTAAGTATTAATACCTTATTGTAATCAATACGTACAAGTTTATGTACTCTAAAACACACTTATCTTACATGTACATGTGACATTACCTAGTAATGGACATAGACTAATTCGACAGAAATGCTTATGCAAATAATTTACACGTCCATAAGAAATCTTATTCTAGAAATATACAAAAAAAAAGATTATAAACAAAATCATTATAGTGATGGCTAAAGATTTTAAATTAGTATACACCAAAGATAAATTACAAGTTTTAAATCTATTAAGAAAACTAATTTTAACTACTTATAAACATGTAAAATGAAATAGTCTAAAAGGATTGATTTATCACATGTTACCTTAAGAACCAATGTTATAATCTATATATTTCACTAATATTATAAATTGGATTAAACATAGGGTTATTTTTCCAGGTGATCGATTCAACTCAGAATGAAAAATGGAAGAATATACAGTGTTATTGATCATGAAAATAAAAGTTCCAATAGAAAAGTTTCGTGTAACACCCCGTGTATTCTATAACCGTGAGATTCACAAATTAAAGTATAACTAATTTCAAATCAAAGAATTAAGGGAAACGGGATACGCCATTGCGTTCGTCTCGAAATTCTGCTTGAAATAGAGTCTGAGTTTGCGTAAAACGGATATCGTATGAAGAAGATATGGACAAACGAAGTTAGGCGAAAAACCAGAAAACGGGTCAGAGTGCACTGGCGCACTTGGGAAGTGCGCCAGAACAAAAATGAACTGGCGCACTTGGGAAGTGCGCCAGTACATTTTTGACCTGGCGCACCTGCCAAGTGCGCCCAGGTCAAAAATGACCTGCTGGTCAGGTCTGGTCAAGTCCTGGTTGGCCAGGTCTGTGTTTGGTCGATTTTCTGAGCCTTGCCTTGTCACTAGGGCTAGGTGTCAGCTCCTGGTTGGTCTCTCCTTCAAACGAACAACTATTATTGAACCAAGCTTCATCGACGGTTTAAATCAACTCACAAACTCTATAAAAAGGACCTAAGTCTAACCCTAATTCACATAAACTAAAATGGAGATGAGACCGTCATGCTGCTGAGGAGAGACTGAGGATAGCCGTCAGAAATAGAGAGACAACTAGGAGATAATTCAAAGCTTAAAGCAATGTTAATCAAATCAAAGCAACGCCTACAACAAAGGATAGAATCTCCAAATTCAGAATTCAGATTCCTGAATTGAAGATTCGTCATACGCTGTAAGTAGAGTGCTATTCCGATGTGAATTAAATAATTGTGTTGATTTGTGTAATGTAAGAAATGGAATTGTGGCGATAATAATCTATATTTGTATGTTGCTTTGATGCAAACGATTTGGGAATATTATGGTCTACGATTGGATATTTGCAAGTACGCGATTTGCGTTGGAAACGAAATGGAATTATGGCGATAATGACGTATATTTGTATGTTATTTTGATTCTAAACGATTTGGCAATGCTATGGTTTGATTCATACAAGTATATGGTTTATGTTGACAACCATAAGTTGTGGAATTTTGATTGGGACTCATGCAAGCATACGATTCATATTGGAAACTACATGTTTGTGGTAGTTATTTACAACACCCATTTGGTAAATGCAAGTATAAGATTCGTGTTGAAACAACAACTATATGTTGTAATAGTTTATTTTGAAATTCATGCAAGTCTATAATATATTGTTATGTCAACATGATGTAAAATTCTATGGTCATCTTTAGTGTAATTTGATTCACATAAGTATTATGATTCATATGAAGGTTATGTTGGAATTGGCATCATAGTTCAAGTATAAAAATCATGATTTTGTGATAGTGACAAAAACAAGCGTCTTTGTAAGTTTGTATTAATTTTATGAACATGACTAAACTATGTTCGTTATTATGCCCAATTGAAAAACATGTTTTTAGGCTTATGTTGTTATCATAATCATATGATAATATATTTGACACATAAGTTACATTAGAATTACACTAGAATTACATTCCACTTACAAGTTACATAGATAAGATAAAAACCATGATTATATGAATAGTAGAATTCATGTTCAATTATGTTTATGCCATGACTATATGAATAGAAGGACTCATGTTCAATTATGATTATGCCATAATTATATGATTAGAATGGTTCATGTTTAAGTATTTTTTTATGCCATGACTACATGAATAGAATGATTCATGTTTTGTTTATACCATGATTATGTGAATAGAATGATTCATGTTTAAGTATTGCTTATATTATATGTTGTCACCATTGCAAGTTCACATATGCCTATCTTATGTTAATTAGATCGTTATGTTGCAAGTTCATGCATTCACACTCCCCTTTTTATGTCACCTTATAAACACCATGTTATAACCTCCCCTTTTCATATGGCTAAATTGGGTTTAAGTATTAAACCCAACACACCTTACATTGGAACGAACGTATAAAACGGGGGTAATGACGTTTGGGCTAAAATATAGAACATATGTGTTGGCTTGTTTGACGCACGCCAATAACTTTGAAAAACAATTAAGTGGCATAAATAAATCTTTATCAATAAAGATGAATTTGAATAATGGGCCGCAAATATTTACATATAAAAAGAAAAGAGACAAAATATGTAAATGTAGAAAAATACGATGTGTTTAACCCGAGGTTGGATTGAGTTGTGATGTAAACCTGCCCGGAACCGCCCGGCTGTCCAGTAGTCACAACAATACCTATCCAATATGGGTGGTTAAACACGGAGCCCAATAAGGACCCGAGGTTAGACTGAGTTGTGGCGTAAGACTGCCCGCACCCAACCGGCAACAGGCAGCCACAACAATACCTGTCTAATGTGAGAGGTCAAGCCTTTAATAAGACAATTAAGGCTGAGTCAGGATTGATAGGATTAAGTAAATTATATTAATACTTAATCAAAATGGAACATGCTAAACTAAATAGACTGATTGGGGGTTAGGTTTATAAAACACTTAACCAACTTAGCATGTTGGCTAGAAATAGAAAACCTAGTAGCGGGGGGACCCTTTTCAGCAGTAACCCTATAAGGTGTATCATGATACCCTGAAACTAGGCAGGGTGGGGCACGATTACTGGGCTGACTGTAAGAGGTCAAATCGACGGCGGTAGTGCAGCAGTGTAGGTTCTAACGGGGTGCGGGCGTGCACACACTCTGGCGCAGAAAAATAAGGCACTAGGCACCAGTAGCATACCTGTGCATTCTAGGATTGTGTCGGGCCGCCACCATGGGACTTGATACACCCCATGGTGGGACCAGCATAGGTAACTACAACATCGGGGGGTCGTAAGACACATGTAACTATGCGAGTAGGAGCCGATCATCATAAAATGGATCACTTCACCCTGATTATGGGGTACCCGTTGGGAACTAGTTTATATGGGTACAGAGATTAATATGGGGTACGATAGTATATTCGACCCTAGACAACTTAACTAAGTTTATGGTGCTTTCCCATTTCTAGTTTATACTTATCATACCCAGTTCTTTATTCAAAGACTGAATAGTCCTAGACTTACTCAGGCTTTATGTCTGACTCTACTTTTCTTTCGTCTTCTTTTCTTCCGTTTCCTCCCCCCCACCGGGTCCACAGGGAGGGAATACCGCAGCTTGACCAGCCTTCATATCCAGCTTAAAGAGAAAGAATGTATTGCTTGGATCTTTTCATTTTGGACTATGGCTTTGGACAGCAACTATGGGACTTTTGCCGTTTATTTATGTTTTCTCTATGCTTCTTTAAATAATGTAATCAAGACAGTTATGAAGATGTTATGTTTTTGGAAGTATTGTAAGACAATTATGGTATGGTTGGTGTAACACGTATTTTAATGAAATAAAAGTTGTTGTTTTCCGCTGTTCAAAAATATGTGTTCTTATATTTGTCTTGTATATCTGTGACTTATACTTATAAACCTCCACCAAAATTAGGGCATTCCCTTTGAGAGTGACCCTAACAGAGGTGGGGTGTTTCATTTCGACTTGCAAAAATAACGGCAAGAAAGTACTATGTCTGGGTTTCAAAGATTATGGCAGTTCATCTTTCCATGAGGATTCACAGTAATAGCAAAATAATACATCAAAAACCTTGCTTTCCACAATAGTACATCAAAACCCTACCTTAGATGATAGAGTAAGTAAATTATAGTTTAGAGAAGAATATGGGGAAAACAAATTGTTGGTACCTTTTCCCTTACTTAAAGCTTACTGGCATAGATTCAAATCCTTATGAAAATTTACAACAGTAAAAGTTTGATATTTGAGGAACTATTATCTCAATCTAATTAGCTCCATTTGTTGGATTAAAATGGTGGAGTAACTTAACTGATTTCTGAAATTAGAGTTTTCATGAAGGAGGAGAGGAGAGGGCAACTCTTTTATGTGTTTGAAGAATGTGATAACTAAAATATAATAAATACATAAAATTTGGATAATTTTGGCTTTCTTATTAGCAACAATGACAAAATAAAAATCTGCCGCTAGCTACATGTTACTTAGAGGTCATTGTTTTATTTTGCCCTTAATTAAGTGCCTTTAATACTTTTTATTTTAGTAGTGTATCCAATGAAAAATTATGATCTTCATTGTTCATTCACATAATTGATATTATAAATTGTAATTCTCAAACAACTACGGTGAAATGGGAATACAATGTCATAATGCACTATCATAATAAACATATAATCTATCCCACACACCTTTTTCGCCTTCTAGATCTCCCATAATCCAGATCCATTCCTATTAACTACATCCTTCCTTTTGTAGTTCCCATTTTAGAATTGCAGACAACATTCATGTGGATTTATTTGTTTGGATTCAAACAAAAGGACTTAGAATTATATTAAAACCATATTTGATAGTTGATCTCGATAGAATAACAATTCCGATTTGAATCTCTTTCCTAATTTTCAATAATCCTCTCCTCTAATTTAAACCCAATGATCGAGACCTAGATTTTCTAATTTCTAGAGTTTGGAGGAGGTATAAAAGAGAAATGCTTCCATGCTCATATGAAAAGATGAGTTTGGAGTGTTGTCATGTATGACTATTTATATAGGCTCAATTCAGCGCTAACCCTTGAATGAAAATTTGTCGGATCTCGGACACATAAGATAGGATTTGAGATACTGATCCGAATGCATTATGGTTGATCTAGACCCCAGCTGTAACGACCCGCCTTTTTGACCATGTTGAATCAAACTCGAACCCTTCAAAATGACAGATTGTTACTAGCTTCTGAGGTAAGTAGAATAAATCACAGAATAAAAGAACACAAACACAAACACTGAGAAAAATAATATTCAGCAGCGAAAAATAAATAATACAATAGTAGTTCATGAAGCTACTAAATAAAATTTTAAAGCAGAGTTTATATAAACAACACAACAGAAGTCTACAACCATGAATTTCTAATACATAAATAAATAATAATTGTATGAAATAGAAAGACAGGAAATGATGAAAAATTTGAACAACGAATAGGTAGATAAAGGATATAATAAGTTTGTCTCATGTCCCTAAAAAATTTCGAAACTCAGATCACATCCCTATCTTAAATTTTTATAAACTAGGTCCCTATTTTTCGAAAAGCATCAAAAAAATAAAAAAAATCATGTAAATTCAACAAGTAATCATGTAGTAAAATTACCAAAAAACAAATCAAAAAAAAAAAAATTGACGAAGATCCACTATATTGTAGTAAACAATGCAATTATTTGCAATTGTTACTGATGTTTCAGCAACTATTGCATCAATTGTAGTATTATTGTTAAAATATCAGCAATGTAACGTAATAATTGCAGTTTTTGACGCTGTATTTCATCTACCGCCTGTTTTTTTAGATATACATCATTTTGAAACATAGTTGTTGTTATTTCAGCAATTATAAGCAATAATTGCAGATATATCAACACATATTGATAAGCCTTCATCAGGTTTAACATTGTTATTGACATTTCAGCAACTATACACAATTATTGTTGACATTTCAACAATAATTCGTAAGCCTTACAAAATTATTCAACTTTAATTGCTGATGTATAAACAAGAATATGCAATAATTCATCTTGATTTTCAACTGAAGCTCAGGATAAATTATTGCATACATATCAGCAATTATTGACTATTTATGAGACGACCCCAAACCCCGTACTGGCTGTGGCAAGGGTAATCTTTGGAATATAACACATAAACCGATAATGGCAGAACAGAATTAAATAAATACACCAGATAATGTACAAATAATACACTGGATAAACATAATCATCAGAGTTACACAATATGCAGGATCATACTTAGTACAAATACAGTGCAGCTATACATAAATGTCTACAGCGGAAAACAAACATAATATGTACAATAGGAGCTGAACAGCATAAAATAGATAAATGATAGAATCCATCTTCAGCTCCAGCTATCTAGAAAGAATATGCTAAAACTGAATACAAGGCTGCCCGTGTAGAAAGAGGGGCACCCGTGTTTGCAAGTGAAACAAACTACAAGTCAGTCATGGGACTGGTATGAGAAATCCACTCAACACATTATATAATTTGACTAATCACAGAACCACGCCACTTTCGCGGAACGGGTTTACTCCATTGGAATGCCAATGCTTTAAAACAAGTCAATCTTTTAAACATCGCAAAGCTTTTTATAAAAATGAAGCCATTATAAGACCCAGTTCCCATCACACAATGCAACACAAACCGGAGGATAGAGTTTTTACCTTATAATGGCCAAAATATGCTTGACACGAATAAAACAAAAGAATTTGATATTATTACTAGTGTTTATATATTTCAAAAAAAAGCAATTTCAAATCATAAGCACTAATCATAGACGGCATTAATGCCCCATACCACTATGTCGCCATATTTAGGTATACAATCAAAACCGCACAGTCACGTATTTGGAAATTGGATTTCCGTCATGAACCAAGGCAAAAGATAGTCCTTATCGACTTCGAGACAATCTAGCCCATGTCTCCAGAATAGCCGCAACTGCCCTTTGGATCGTCAGGGCCGGTCAACACGGAGTGGATTATAGTGCCTGAACAATACGTTTCCCCGCCCTTTGGGGGCGTAAATGAGCCAACGAATGACTCCATCGGTCCCGGATCGACCGATAAATCTGAGGCGCCTCGTGTAACACCCCGCATTTTTAATATAATTAAAAATGAAATAAAATTTATGAAAATATTCTTATATAGGTAAATAATAGTGATGTATAATGAGAATTAATTAATACATGGTAGAGAAGAAAAATTAATTCGATAATAGTGTATGTAACGGAGAAGATAGTAAAATAAGGATATTTAATTTAAACACCAGGAATTAAGTAAAATGGACATCACCATTGCGTTCCTCTCGAAATTTTACATGAAATAGATTCCGAGTTTTCGAAAATCGAAGCCGTATGAAGGAGTTATGACCTCCCGAAGTTTCAGCGAAAAATCAGAAAACAGCCCAGCCCAGAACAGAAAAAAAATGACCAGGTCGACCCCCAGGTCGACCATAGGATCGACCTCCCAGGGGAAGGTCGACCATAATGTCGACCCCACTTGGAGAGGTCGACCTGTAGCGACCTGGAGCGGGAATTTTGGTCCAGAAGCGGGAAATTCGCCCCAGAAGCTGTCCAGGTTCATTTTTGAGCACCTGGATGAGTTTTTGGGCCTGGTACGCTGGTCTAACACCTATATAAATATCCTAGGCTCATTGTAAACTCCACAACAATTCATGGCAAGGCCATGGCTCTCTTCTAACTTGATTTCTTCTTCCTCCTCAAGCTATTGATCTAAATAAATCTTAGATCTATTCTTCTCTCTTTTATCTACAACATCTATTCTTAAAATTAAAAAGAATGAGATCTAGAATTACTACAACCATGAATGAAAAGAAAAGAGGCTTAGATCTACATCACTGCGCAAAGAGAAGGAATTCAGATTTGCAACCTACGCCGCATATGAAATCAAAGATAGATTGAATTGGACATGAAATCAATCAAAGATGAATCAAAAGCAACAAAAAGGGGGAAATCAGTTCGAAGATTAATCACGTTCCTATTTTGAAGATGACAAACACTGTGAGTGGAGTTATAATACACTTTTTGTGTAAAATTATGATTTATCGTTCAAACATTCCCTATGTAAACGCGAAATGAAATTATTATGGAAATTGGATCTGTAATGTTTAATATTGTCATGTGTTCGCTTTAATTATTATGCCTATGATTATGTCCTCTTTTATTCTCCCTCTTTTATCTTTTTATGACTAGGCTATCATGAGCCTAGCTTTATTATGAAATGAATACGATGGAATGATTATTGCGAACTAAAAAGGGGAACGCTTGGTTTTGGGCTATGACATGAACTGGAGGGTGTGGTTATAAATTACAAAGGGGGTTGGGCGTAATATAATATTGACAAAACCTGAATACGTAAAACCAAATTTAGAATTATACGCATGAACATGATTTGGGGTTTGGCGTAGAATTGACATCATTGATTTAAGCATGAAATTGACTTATGCATTTGTTAATGGGCACATGTCTCTAGAATAAAACCTGTATTATAACTTGAATTTGGATAAGAACACAAACTTGATATGAATTGACGTCTGGAATTTGACATGAAGATTACATCTAGAACTTGAACATGAAATTGACATGAATATGAATTATGAATTTAATGATAGACGTAACCTGTTAATGGGATTACAAGCACGAATATAAATTGGGGTTTTTAGGTAAAGCTTGGATTTGGGGAATTGACACTTGACATCTAGGTTGAACTTGATACTCGAATTTTGGCACTATTGAAATGCATTGAACATGAATATGGTTGAGTAATTTGTGTAATGTAAATAGGGACAAGATTATGAAACTTGAAATATGACATTTAGAATATGCTTATGAACTTGACATCTAAAACGAACACGAACATGGCATGAATTGGTAGTTGACATTTATAAGAACATGCTTGTAAGTTGGGTAATTGACATAACATGAACTTAATATTTTTTTTGACATGATTATGAACTTGACAGATGCTAATTAGAATAGACATGAACCAAACATGAAACGTGGCTAACTCGAGGTTAGGATGAGTTTGCGATGTAATCCTGCCCGGAACCGCTCGGCCTAACCAGTGGTTGCAAGCAATAGGTCCTAATGTGAGAAGTTAGTCATATCGCGCTTGAAACCTGAAGTTAGACTGAGTTGTGGTGTAATTCTGCCCGGAACCGCCCGACATAACCAGTGACCACAATAACAGGTCTAATGTGAGAGGATGTGGCGCATTAATAATTAATGGCACATGATTAGTAGGGTTAAATCATGAATTCAAAGACAACACTTAACCAAATTTGTGAATGAACATTATAAGGAGATGGGGTTAAGTCGACACGAACATATGAACAAAATTTAACCAAAAACTGAAATAGGGAATGTTAACTACCTATTATAAATCGAAGTTGAAATAGTCGAAGGGTTAATTAGGGGGTAAACCTGTCCTAGGGACAGAGAAAGACTATGACTTAAGATGTAATGTAAGACCTGAAGGGTGGGATAACCTATAATATGGGGTAAGCTAAGCAAAAACCGTGGGGAAACACCCATGCGCTATCACCGAATAAAAGATAACTTAAGTTATGCTTGAATTCATGGGAAAACCTTAGTCAACAAGTTAATTATAAAGCGATAATATGTGGTCTGATGTCTAAGGTAATGAGAATTGACTAAATAAAACAATGAGAATGATAACTAAGTAACAAGCCTTAGTTATTAGGAACTAAGCAGTAAACCTTAGTTAAGAAAACGGTCGAGAACGGGAACTAAGTTATAATCCTTAGTTAAGGGGACTAAGTGGTAAACCTTAGTTAACAAGATTAACGGGAAAGGAAACTAAGTGGTAAACCTTAGTTAGGAACAACTAGGTACTAATTCTTAGTCAAGGAAACTGAGCCAGTCCATAAATAGATGAATAACCCGATACGGTAGATCATCGCTTAACAAACACACAAGGAGGAGCGAACGTTATCTGATTTCGAGAAAGGCTCCAACGGACTGGGTTACGAAGCACGTAGCTTTGGGGATCCCTCTGTGAGGTTGTAGATGATCCGCCTGGGCTCACAGATGTTAAGGTCTGCGGTAGGAGAACCAAGAGTATGCCTTGGTTGCAATATAAGGCAACCTAAAGACTAGGATGGACCAGCGTGAGGCGGCGATATCTTGTTTAGCCCTGTGATAGCACTCGTCATCTACCTACCATCTTCAGTCAATCGTAGTACGTATACGAAAAGGCAGAGAACTCCTAACAGACCATATACTTGCTATCTAGTTATGGGTGAGGCTGGCCAATAGGAAAGTGGGGCATAGGTGGCAGGAGTACAGTTCTCGTGCTTGATTTTCTTGGATTGCCTTTCGTTAATTGAGGGAGGGGTCACGTTGGACCATAACCACTGGTAGAAAAACAGACCTTAGCATCTGCATCGGCAAATAACTTAAAGTTCCCGACCGAGTTCCGTATTTCTTGATTTAGCCCTGTCACGGGACTCGGGCCGCACATATAGTGTACATGTGCACCTAGACATCGGAAATGATTCGCGATACATACGTGGGAAAAGGGCGTTGTTCGACAGGGGTAGCATAATCCCTAGTAGTCCTAGGTGGCGTAAACCCTAATCTAATCTAGAAAACGTTCAATAGGTAGCATAATCCCTAGTGGTCCTAGGTGGCATAAATCCTAGTTGAACACTCGATAGTTCATGATAAGGAAACCTAGCCAGATCAAGGGTGGCAGTCCAAATGATTTCAAGAATGGTGGCACTACGTTGAAGTAGTATAGAATTACGTGATAAAGCCCGTACGATATACGACAAGGGACTGTACGTATACATGGAAAGGATTATACGAGTTGGGAAAAAATTACATATACGATGTATTAGGTTAAGTCTACCAGTAATTGTATGAGAATGACATGGGTTTGGCCTTGGGTGCTAATATTGTGAATAACCTAATAAACAAGAAATTATAACTGAACGGTATATGTAGGGTTACACAAGAGTTTATTATAGTCCAGTCACACAAAACTTATGTACTGACCCCCTCCTCACAACATGTGCAGGTTAGGTTCATGACAGAAATAGTATTGCTTGGCTACTGGCTTGGCAGTATTATTATTAAGGTAATGCTATTTTGAATAAATTATATTTTATTCCTTCCGCTGTGAGCTGATTTTCGAACTCTGACGTGTTTCTTTCTCTCTGTCTTTTATGCAGAATACCAGAGCACCCAACTCGGGGTCCGATGGATTGGATTTTGAAAAATTCGGTCTGTCGAAACTCGGGTTGTTAAATCTTGTATCAGAGCATCGGTTTAGTGGTCTTAGGGCGATAATGAGTGAACGTATTTGTAATTACTAAAATATAAATATATTATATATATAAACCTAAATCCATATAGTAGCCCACTAGACATGTAAAGAGTTGGGATATTGGTTTGTACACTAAAGGCATGAACATAGAAATTTTGGAAACCATTAGGTGGTTGGGAAAGTGTACAATATGACTTGGAGCTAGAAAGTATCCCATGGAATGGAAACTGAAATATTAGTATTTCAGAGTAGTGGGTCTAGAAGTAAAACCTTAGAAATTAGAAAAAAAGGTTAAAGTGTGAAAATGGATTAGGAATATATATATAGTCGAGAAAATTGAATTTGTGAAAGTACCTAGGAAAGCCTAGTTGAGTAGAAAACCCGCTTTGAGTCTGACCCAATAATAAACTTTTAAGAATTTGAATTTGTAAAAGAGTTTGTGGTATTTTCTGAGTTTTGATCTTAAAAGTATCTTTATGTTTGAAAAGTGCATATTGGGTTTTAAAATAAAGTGGGGTATATTATGTAAAAAAACGATTTCTTGTTTTGAAAGAATTCTCTCATGAAAAGGAGCATATATATATAGCTCATTAGTTCTCATATATGAAAATCTTGAAAGGAAAATGTTGTATTTTGTAAAAGGAGTTTTTGAAATCTCTATTCTATTTTGATTATTGTTAAAAAAAAATTGGGTAAACAAATTTCCTGTAGAATACATAAGCATTGAGACCTAGAATTGTTGCTGGAGAAAAAGAAAAGGATAGGCTAGTAATACACAGCATGGACTAGTAGTGACTAATAGGTGATGAAGGGCAAGCAATTATATAGACCCTGTTAGGTGGACTCACGATTGTCAGAGATAATAAAGTCTTAAGATCCTTGGCCCATAGTTGTAGCTGTGTAGGACACTGTTTGACTAGAAAATGGAAAAGCTTATTTGAAAAGATAAATAAATAATATAAACATGAGAAACTGGACTAAGCCAAATAAGCTAAAGAATAGCCTAATTAACAAGAAAACAATAAATTCAGTAAAGCAACAAAACAAGACGGGGGAAAGAAAATGAAAATCTCAAGAAAAAGATGAATATAAATGAAATTATTTCAAGATAAAGTCGAAAATACGAGAAAGAAATTTTCTTATGTGATTGTGCTTGGATAAGAAAATAGGAAATCTTAATAGAATAGTTATATAAAAATCCAAGTACAATTAGAAAAGAAAAACAGAGGATGTGAATTTTTCCGTTTTATTATGCCTTTTCCTAACATAAGAAATCGAATTTGGAAAATTAGATTTTTCTAAATCTAGAATTAAAGGATGGTTGGCAGGGTTTTGGATGCGAAAATTGGATGAACTATGCTCTTATTCTATAAGAGTATGGGAAAATTTGAATGGAAAATGATTTGATTTTTCAAAAGTATTGCATCCATATAGAACTGCAAGTATATTTAGGATGTGAGCATCATGTTTTGAAAAGTTTTTTTTAAAAGTTTGCATACATATAGGTGGATCCAAATTAGGCATACATGCTTTACTATAATGTACTTCACTTTGCACATGTGCACAATGTTGCAACAATTGGATGAACACTAATTGGATGTTGCGAGGGATTATCTATTTTATCTTATCGAATTTCGGGGACTAAATTCGATAAGAGTGGGAGAATGTAACACCCCGCATTTTTAGTATAATTAAAAATGAAATAAAATTTATGAAAATATGCTTATATAGGTAAATAATGGTGATGTATAATGAGAATTAATTAATACATGGAAGAGAAGAAAAATTAATTCGATAATAGTGTGTGTAACGGAGAATGAGTAAAATAAGGATATTTAATTTAATTACTAGGAATTAAGTAAAATGCACCATTGCGTTCCTCTCGAAATTTTACATGAAATAGATCCGAGTTTTCGAAAATCGGAGACCGTATGAAGGAGTTATGACCTCCCGAAGTTTCAACGAAAAATCAGAAAACAGCCCAGCCCAAAACAGAAAAAAAAAAAGACCAGGTCGAACCCCAAGTCGACCATAGGGTCGAACCCCCCTTAGGGAGGTCGACCTATAGCGACCTGGAGCAGGAATTTTGTTCCAGAAGCGGGAAATTCGCCCCAGAAGCTGTCCAAGTTCATTTTTGAGCACCTAAATGTAATAACCCGGAAATCTGGGCCAGTTTAAAATTTTTATTTTGGCAATTTTAGCGAATTTTGATTATTTAAAATGAATTATTTTAAATAATATCGACGAGAAATTTATTTTGAAGAGAATTCGAACGTATATATTTATTTGAATCGACGATAGAATATAAATATTTATTTATATTTATAAAAGGAATTGAAAATGGCGCGGTAGTTCGATAATTTGATTTCAAACTTCGAATGGATGTACAGGATTCAAAATAAACCGGATTTTAGTGAAACCAAAAATATTTGAATCTATTGGTGAATATCTTTCCAACGAATCCGAAAAATCAAAATTTCATAGCGGGGATAAAAAGATATGTCCAGTTGAAATTTTAGAATAGTCGCTATAGAATTCAGGCCCTTAAAAATGGAAATTTTGCAAACGACCTCAGATTTCGACGAAATTAGTTTTGTTAGGACCGTATCGTCAATACGAAGCTAGAAAATATTTTTTGGGAATTTTTCTAGTTAGTATGTGGCCTCGGTAAATTGAAATACGCGTTCAAATTCAATATATAGAGTTATACTTTGATTTTGATGAAAACTGATCGAAACGGATGAATCAGCTTACGATACATATCCCATTGTGTTCGGAATGGGGGTAATTAGCTATGGACGACGGGCGGTGGGCCTCGTTTAGAGGCCAGATGAAAAAGTCAACTTTTTGTGAATTAAATAATTAAAATAATTAAAAATAAAAGTCTTTCCCCCCTTTTTACCCCTCAGGCCCCCCTATTAGAAATTGATTTCGAAATAAAAAAAAAGAGAAAAGGGGGGATCGCGATTCACGCCCCCCCCCCCCCGTTCGATCGCCGCCGCCGCCTTGTCAGGCGAAGACGCGCGCCTCTCCCCCCCCCCCCCCCCCCCACCCCACTTACTTCGAACGACGCGCGACCCTCCTCCTGCTGCTGCTGCGGCTGCTACTTCTTCTTCTTCCCTCCTTCCACCTCCGCAACTCCACCCTCGCCTCACCCCCCTTCCATCTGAGCCGCCACCGCCTGACCAAGGCAGCACCCCCACCTCCAGCGACCACCGCGCCACCTTCCCTTTTTTTGCCAGCGATGAGAAACCCGAAAACAAACCCAATGTAAGTCCTTTCCTTTATTGATTTTTAATTACAGAAAGGATATGATTTTTCTTGACAGAAAGATATAATTTTTGTTAGTAGAAAAATACCATCTTTGTTAGTAGAAAAATACCATCTTTGTTAGTAGAAAAATATAAATTTTGTTATAGGAAAAACCATATTCTTGTTAAAGTGAAAGGCGAGGTTTTCAGAAAGTGAAAGACGAGATTTTTAAATAAAAATTCGATTTTTATATATTGAATAGCAAAGTAAAATTTCAATTTTTATATATTGAATAACGAAGTAAAAAATTCGATTTTTACATACGTAGAGAATACAGGCAACGAAAATGGCAAAAGGCGAGAAAGGCGAAGATTCCTACATATGAAGAGTCGTGGCGTTGGATTAGCTATTCTATGAGAACTTATCACCTTTAATTTTATTTTTCTAGTTATAAATATATACTAGAATGCAGACGGTGTTTAGTAGCACCCGACACATGTCGTCCACAGACCATGGACGACTTGTATGCTTGGTTGTTTGATTTTGATGTGTAGTTGATTGTGTGATGTGCTGTGAAATGAAATAAAATATTTTATAGTGGAAAATATTTTATAGTTAAAAATAGAATTTTTAACGTATATATGAAATGAAATAAAATAAACAAATCGGACAATTTGTTTATATACACACATTTGACTGATATTGATTGGAACGATAAATTTTACACATTGCCCAACTGCACAAATAAAATCTATGTTTGATTGTTCGAAACCCCACGCGGGTATTGGGATGATATTTGACGTACACTAATCCCGATTGTTTAGTTGCATGTCGATCGATTGATCGACAGACTGTTATAAGCGTTGAATATTTATATTTGATGCTTGTACAGTGTAGAATGCACTTTGGATGATGGTTGATTATTTGTCATTGTTGATATATACATGCGTTGTATGGAAATCCATAGAAATAAAATCTATGGTAATTGATTGGGCTTCATTCCAGTTTTGAATAGAAATATTTGTTAAAGAAATATTTGAATAGAAATATTTGAATAGAAATATTAGAAAATAGAAATATTTGAAGCCGTGTAGATTAGATTGACGCCATTTTGACGTGAACGATATTTATATCGATTTTATTCATTTTATAATGAATATCGAGAGTGATTTCAAAATCTGATATTTTGAAAAGAATTGAAATTCAAACAGAAACTGAAAAGAATTGAAATTCGAATTAAACTGAATAGAAATAAATTCGAATTAAACTGAATAGAAATGAATTCGAATTGAAATTGAATAGAAATGAATTCGAATTGAGATTGAATAGAAACGAATTCGAATTGAAATCGAATAGAAATGAATTCGAATTGAAATTGAATTGAATTGAAAACGAACTGAAATTGAATTAGAAATCAAATTGAATTGAAATCAATTTGAAACGAATTTAAAACGAATTTATATTGGAATATTCAATTTTGATTAGAAATTGAATATGAAGTTGAAACCATTTTGAAAATGAATTTAAAACGATTTATAAAGTATGTTTTGAATTGAAATCGACGAAATATATATTATATATATTATTATATATAATATAATGGCCTGAATAGAACGCGCCGCGCCGCGGCAGTTCGCGAATTTCGACCATTGACTTCGAACGGATATTACGGGAGATCCGACCGTCAGATTCTCCTAAAACCGAAACCATTGGGTTCGTATCGAAAAGAGCTTTCTAACGCATATTAGAAATTTTAAATCTAACGGTTGGTTTTGAATTATGTCCAAATCAAATTTGGAAAAGGTCGTTGTAAGTGCAGTTCGATGGCCGTTGATGGAAATCGACTGTACGGGCCTTGATAAAATTATTAAAAATAGTAATAATTTGTGTAAAATCATAAGAAATGATTTGTGAAGAATTGGGATGAAAAACTCCATATTTGAAAAGATAAAAATAGATTTTTATCGAAATGAACCAGTTTTGAACTAGAATTATAATTCATTTATTTTTGAAATAAATAAAGTGGATTTGAAATGGTTTTGAAATATAACCAGAATTTCCAATAATTGAATTGGAAGGGATTTGAATCGAAATTGTCTTCGGAATATTTCAATGTTGGATTCCGTGATGATACAGATATTGTTATTGGAATTTGAAAGATATATTAATATCGTTATTTCCAATACGATATTTTTTAGTCGTAGAATTTGATATTGAATATAAGCCGGTGTATTTTCTATTCAGAGCCTTGTATTTAATATCAAATGGGATTTGGGTTTATCGTGAATGGTGTCTTCATTAACACTGCTCTTGAACCCAGTCGAGAAAAAGATTAAATCTTTTTATTTAGATTTAATGAAGTGTACCAATTAAATAATATTTAATTGGAATTGAATTGATATTAATTTTTGGGTTTATCGTGGACAGTGTTTTAAATAACACTCGTTCTTTATCCGATAATTAATGGAATGTGATTTTGGGTATATCGTGAACCGTGTTTTTAAATGACACTGATTCTTTAACCCAGTTAAAGATTAAAACTAAGTGGAGTTTTAATGAATCTTTAATTAGATTGAAATGGTGTTAGAATGGAGTATCACCAGTTCTTGTTGCTGGCCCTGTGTGGGCTGGGTACGCATGATAGGGGGTTCTTGCTTCGCGGTTTGGTGGCGAACGGGAGACTCTTACCCCTACATGTCCCTGTTAGAGGGTTGGTTAGGCAGTGGCCGGGAGGCTCGAGAGGGTTGCCGTAAAACAAGGGACTGGGGGACCACTGGAAGCCACGGTGGATTTTACCTGCTGCTTTGGGGGATGAAGGGATGGTTGCAAAGCCTACCGGATTTCGTCGGGTTGTTTCAGCGTGGTATCAGAGCTTTGGTTTACAAAGCTAGAGAACAAGACACATTAGAACCATACGAAAGAATTCATCAGAAATTGGATTAGTAATATCCAATGGGAATGACTCGTTAGAGATAGGATCAGTAGTATCCTAGAACGAGTGTGAAGAGTATATATTTAAAGTGAAAAAAAAATTTGTTTTGAAAATTTAAATCAATTATTCATATTTGATTATTTATTTATATTGATTTGGACAATCCGATATATAAAGATTTTGCATATGCGACTTGCAGACGTGTATTCGAAGTTTTAATATGCTGGACAGTTATAGAATCATACTCTAGTTGCCCGGGGATAATTCTGGTGATGGGGCACCGTCGCCAGTATTTATTTTCGAGTAACGAAGGTGAGATTTCTATAAATTTCCAATTGACTGGTGTGAGAACCGAAACCAGATAGAGCTTATTGTTGTGAATTGACACCAAAAATGGGATTTTTGACTATATATCAAAGTTATGAATTTGAAATGATAATTCACTAATTGATTGATGGTTGTGTTGTTTGATTATTGTTTGAATAATTAAATGTTGAACCTTTAACCAAATTGGTCAAATATTGAATTGTATTGAAATTTGGTCGCATTTGCTTGCATATACATGTACTTACATTGAACAGGTCATAGCAAAGAGGCTAGATCAGAAGAATAAAACTATTTGCCCGACAAATAGGTACATGTTTACCATAATTTACTGTTTTGTTTGGGTGAAGATGATTTTATGAGCCGATTGGCTAGCCGCTTGGCTTTTTCTTTTTCTTTTTGAGATCAGAAGGCCTGTATGGCAATTTCGGGATTTTCCCGTGCTCCCGGTGCAGGGGATGTTATGGCGAAAATTTTCGAAAATTTAGGGTGTTAGCCAAAATTTTGAAATTTTTGAAAAGTTCTTAGAAACTGAAAAGTTGAAGAACTTAAGCCGTAGCGAAAATAAAAGAAGCTGAGTTGAATTTTTAAACAACTTTCGGCTTCGTTCCTTCTTGGGGACGAAAAGTTTTAAGTGGGGGAGATTGTAATAACCCGGAAATCTGGGCCAATTTAAAATTTTTATTTTGGCAATTTTAGCGAATTTTGATTATTTAAAATGAACTATTTTTAAAAATATCGACGAGAAATTTATTTTGAAGAGAATTCGAACGTATATATTTATTCGAATCGACAAAAGAATATAAATATTTATTTATATTTATAAAAGGAATTGAAAATGGCGCGGTAGTTCGATAATTCCATTTCAAACTTCGAATGGATGTACATGATTCAAAATAAACCGGATTTTAGTGAAACCAAAAATATTTGAATCTATTGGCGAATATCTTTCCAACAAATCCAAAAAATAAAAATTTCATAGTGGGGATAAAAAGATATGTCCAGTTGAAATTTCAGAATAGTCGCTATAGAATTCAGGCCCTTAAAAATGGAAATTTTGCAAACGACCTCAGATTTCGACGAAATTAGTTTTGTTAGGACCGTATTGTCAATACGAAGCTAGAAAATATTTTTTATGAATTTTTCTAGTTAGTATGTGGCCCCGTTAAATTGAAATACACGTTCAAATTTAATATATTGAGTTATACTTTGATTTGACGAAAACTGATCGAAACGGCCGAATCAGCTTACGATACATATCCCATTGTGTTCGGAATGGGGGTAATTAGCTATGGACGACAGGCGGTGGGCCTCGTTTAGAGGCCAGATGAAAACGTCAACTTTTTGTGAATTAAATAATTAAAATAATTAAAAATAAAAGTATTTCCCCCCTTTTTACCCCTCAGCTTCCCCCATTAGAAATTGATTTCGAAATAAAAAAAAGAGAAAAGGGGGGTTCGCGATTCATGCCCCCCCCCCCCCCCCAGATCGATCGCCGCCGCCGCCTTGTCAGGCGAAGGTGCGCGCCTCTCCCCCTACCTCGAACGACACGCGACCCCCCCTCCTCCTGCTGCTGTGGCCGCTACTTCTTCTTCTTCCCTCCTTCCTCCTCCGTAACTCTGCCCTCGCCTCACCCCCCCTCCATCTGAGCCGCCACCGCCTTACCAAGGCTGCACCCCCACCTCCAGCGACCACGGCGCCACCTTCCCCTTTTTTTCCAGCGATGAGAAACCCGAAAACAAACCCAATGTAAGTCCTTTCCTTTATTGTTTTTTAATTACAGAAAGGATATGATTTTTCTAGACAGAAAGATATAATTTTTGTTAGTAGAAAAATACCATCTTTGTTAGTAGAAAAATACCATCTTTGTTAGTAGAAAAATATAAATTTTGTTATATGAAAAAAACCATATTTTTGTAAAAGTGAAAGGCGAGGTTTTCAGAAAGTGAAAGACGAGATTTTTAAATAAAAATTCGATTTTTATATATTGAATAGCGAAGTAAAAATTCGATTTTTATATATTGAATAACGAAGTAAAAATTTCGATTTCTACATATGTAGAGAATACGGGCAACAAAAATGACAAAAGGCGAGAAAGGCGAAGATTCCTACATATGAAGAGTCGTGGCGTTGGATTAGCTATTCTGTGAGAACTTCTCACCTTTAATTTTATTTTTCTAGTTATAAATATATACTAGGATGCAGACGGTGTTTATTAGCACCCGACACCCGTCGTCCACAGACCATGGACGGCTTGTTTGCTTGGTTGTTTGATTTTGATGTGTAGTTGATTGTGTGATGTGATGTAAAATGAAATAAAATATTTTATAGTGGAAAATATTTTATAGTTAAAAATTGAATTTTTAACGTATATATGAAATGAAATAAAATAAACAAATTGGACAATTTGTTTATATACACACATTTGACTAATATTGATTGGGACGATAAATTTTACACATCGCCCAACTGCACAAATAAAATCTGTGTTTGATTGTTTGAAACCCCACACGGGTATTGGGATGATATTTGATGTACACTAATCTCGATTGTTTAGTTGCATGTCGATCGATTGATTGACAGACTGTTATAAGCGTTGAATATTTATATTTGATGCTTATACAGTGTAGAATGCACTTTGGATGATGGTTGATTATTTGTCATTGTTGATATATACATGCGTTGTATGGAAATCCATAGAAATAAAATCTATGGTAATTGATTGGGCTTCATTCCAGTTTTGAATAGAAATATTTGAAAAAGAAATATTTGAATAGAAATACTTGCATAGAAATATTTGAAAATAGAAATATTTGAAGCCGTGTAGATTAGATTGACACCATTTTGACGTGAACGATATTTATATTGATTTTATTCATTTTATAATGAATATCGAAAGTGATTTCAAAATCTGACATTTTGAAAAGAATTGAAATTCAAACTGAAACTGAAAAGAATTGAAATTCGAATTAAACTGAATAGAAATAAATTCGAATTAAACTGAATAGAAATGAATTCGAATTGAAATTGAATAGAAATGAATTCGAATTGAAATCGAATAGAAATGAATTCGAATTGAAATCGAATAGAAATGAATTTGAAGTGGAATTGAATTGAATTGAAAATGAACTGAAATTAAATTAGAAATCAAATTGAATTGAAATCAATTTGAAACGAATTTAAATTGGAATATTCAATTTTGATTAGAAATTGAATATGAAGTTGAAACCGTTTTGAAAATGAATTTAAAACGATTTATAAAGCACGTTTTGAATTGAAATCGACGAAATATATATTATATATATTATTATATATAATATAATGGCCTGAATAGAACGCGCCGCGCCGCGGCAGTTCGCGAATTTCGACCATTGACTTCGAGCGGATATTACGGGAGATCCGACCGTCAGATTCTCCTAAAACCGGAACCATTGGGTTCGTATCGAAAAGATCATTCTAACGCATATTAGAAATTTTAAATCTAACGGTTGGTTTTGAATTATGTCCAAATCAAATTTGGAAAAGGTCGTTGTAAGTGCAGTTCGATGGCCGTTGATGGAAATCGACTGTACGGGCCTTAATAAAATTATTAAAAATAGTAATAATTTGTGTAAAATCATAAGAAATGATTTGTGAAGAATTGGGATGAAAAACTCCATATTTGAAAAGATAAAAATAGATTTTTATCGAAATGAACTAGTTTTGAACCAGAATTTTAATTCATTTATTTTTGAAATAAATAAAGTGGATTTGAAATGGTTTTGAAATATAACCAGAATTTCCAATAATTGAATTGGAAGGGATTTGAATCGAAATTGTCTTCAGAATATTTCGATGTTGGATTTCGTGATGATACAGATATTGTTATGGGAATTTGAAAGATATATTAATATCGTTATTTCCAATACGAGATTTGTTAGTCGTAGAATTTGATATTGAATATAAGCCGGTGTATTTTCTATTCAGAGTCATGTATTTAATATCAAATGGGATTTGGGTTTGTCGTGAATGGTGTCTTCATTAACACTGCTCTTGAACCCAGTCGAGAAAAAGATTAAATCTTTTTATTTAGATCTAATGAAGTGTACCAATTAAATAATATTTAATTGGAATTGAATTGATATTAATTTTTGGGTTTATCGTGGATAGTGTTTTAAATAACACTCGTTCTTTAACCTGGTAATTAATGGAATGTGATTTTGGGTTTATCGTGAACCGTGTTTTTAAATGATACTGATTCTTTAACCCAATTAAAGATTAAAACTAAGTGGAGTTTTAATGAATCTTAAATTAGATTGAAATGGTGTTAGAATGGAGTATCACCAGTTGTTGTTGCTGGCCCTGTGTGGGCTGGGTACGCATGATAGGGGGTTCTCGCTTCGCGGTTTGGTGGCGAACGGGAGACTCTTACCCCTACAAGTCCCTGTTAGAGGGTTGGTTAGGCAGTGGTCGGGAGGCTCGAGAGTGTCGCCGTAAAACAAGGGACTGGGGACCACTGGAAGCCACAGTGGGTTTTACCTGCTGCTTTGGGGGATGAAGGGATGGTTGCAAAGCCTACCGGATTTCGTCGGGCTGTTTCAGCGTGGTATCAGAGCTTTGGTTTACAAAGCTAGAGAACAAGACACAATAGAACCATACGAAAGAATTCATCAGAAATTGGATTAGTAATATCCAATGGGAATGACTCGTTAGAGATAGGATCAGTAATATCCTAGAACGAATGTGAAGAGTATATTTTTAAAGTGAAAACAAATTTTGTTTTGAAAATTTAAATCAATTATTCGTATTTGATTATTTATTTATATTGATTTGGAAAATCCGATATATAAATATTTTGCATATGTGTCTTGCAAATGTGTATTCGAAGTTTTAATATACTGGATAGTTATAGAATCATACTCTAGTTGCCCGGGGATAATTCTGGTGATGGGGCACCGTCGCCAGTATTTATTTTCGAGTAACGAAGGTGAGATTTCTATAAATTTCCAATTGACTGGTGTGAGAACCGAAACTAGATAGGGCTTATTGTTGTGAATTGACACCAAAAATGTGATTTTTGACTATATATTAAAGTTATGAATTTGAAATGATAATTCACTAATTGATTGATGGCTGTGTTGTTTGATTATTGTTTGAATAATTAAATGTTGAACCTTTAACCAACTTGGTCAAATATTGAATTGTATTGAAATTTGGTCGCATTTGCTTGCTTATACATGTACTTACATTGAACAGGTCATAGCAAAGACGCTAGAGCAGAAGAATAAAATTGTTTGCCCGTCAAATAGGTACATGTTTACCATAATTTACTGTTTTGTTTGGGTGATGATGATTTTATGAGCCGATTGGCTTTTTCTTTTTCTTTTTGAGATCAGAAGGCCTGTATGGCAATTTCGGGATTTTCCCGTGCTCCCGGTGCAGGGGATGTTATGGCGAAATTTTTCCAAAATTTAGGGTGTTAGCCAAATTTTTGAAAATTTTGAAAAGTTCTTAGAAACTGAAAAGTTGAAGAACTTAAGCCGTAGCGAAAATAAAAGAAGCTGAGTTGAATTGTTAAACAACTTTCGGCTTCGTTCCTTTTCGGGGACGAAAAGTTTTAAGTAGGGGAGATTGTAATAACCCGGAAATCTGGGCCAGTTTAAAATTTTTATTTTGGCAATTTTAGCGAATTTTGATTATTTAAAATGAATTATTTTAAATAATATCGAAAAGAAATTTATTTTGAAGAGAATTCGAACATATATATTTATTCGAATCGACGATAGAATATAAATATTTATTTATATTTATAAAAGGAATTGAAAATGGCGCGGTAGTTCGATAATTCGATTTCAAACTTCGAATGGATGTACAGGATTCAAAATAAACCGGATTTTAGTGAAACCAAAAACATTTGAATCTATTGGTGAATATCTTACCAACGAATCCGAAAAATCAAAATTTCATAGCGGGGATAAAAAGATATGTCCAGTTGAAATTTCAGAATAGTCGCTATAGAATTCAGGCCCTTAAAAATGGAAATTTTGCAAACGACTTCAGATTTCGACGAAATTAGTTTTGTTAGGACCGTATCGTCAACACGAAGCTAGAAAATATTTTTCGGGAATTTTTCTAGCTAGTATGTGGCCCCGGTAAATTGAAATACGCGTTCAAATTCAATATATAAAGTTATACTTTGATTTTGACGAAAACTGATCGAAACGGCCGAATCATCTTACGATACATATTCCATTGTGTTCGGAATGGGGGTAATTAGCTATGGACGATAGGCGGTGGGCCTCGTTTAGAGGCCAGATGAAAAAGTCAACTTTTTGTGAATTAAATAATTAAAATAATTAAGAATAAAAGTCTTTCCCCCCTTTTTACCCCTCAGACCCCCCCCCCCCCCGGTTAGAAATTGATTTCTAAATAAAAAAAGAGAGAAAAGGGGGATCGCGATTCACGCCGCCCCGCCCCCCTCCCGATCGATCGCCGCAGCCGCCTTGTCAGGCGAAGGTGCGTGCCTCTCCCCCCACCTCGAACGACGCGCTACCCCCCCTCCTCCTGCTGCTGCGGCCGCTACTTCTTCTTCTTCCCTCCTTCCTCCTCCGCAACTCCGCCCTCGCCTCACCCCCATTCCCCTCCATCTGAGCCGTCGCCGCCTGACCAAGGCAGCACCCCCACCTCCTGCAACCACGGCGCCACCTTCCCCTTTTTTTCCAGCGATGGGAAACCCGAAAACAAACCCAATGTAAGTCCTTTCCTTTATTGATTTTTAATTACAGAAAGGATATGATTTTTCTTGACAGAAAGATATAATTTTTGTTAGTAGAAAAATACCATCTTTGTTAGTAGAAAAAAACCATCTTTTTTAGTAGAAAAATATAAATTTTGTTATAGGAAAAACCATATTTTTGTTAAAGTGAAAGGCAAGGTTTTCAGAAAGTGAAAGGCGAGGTTTTTAAATAAAAATTCAATTTTTATATATTGAATAGCAAAGTAAGATTTCGATTTTTATATATTGAATAACGAAGTAAAAATTTCGATTTCTACATATGTAGAGAATACGGGCAACAAAAATGACAAAAGGCGAGAAAGGCGAAGATTCCTACATATGAAGAGTCGTGGCGTTGGATTAGCTATTCTGTGAGAACTTCTCACCTTTGATTTTATTTTTCTAGTTATAAATATATACTACGATGCAGACGGTGTTTAGTAGCACCCAACACCCGTCGTCCACAGGCCATGGACGGCTTGTATGCTTGGTTGTTTGATTTTGATGTGTAGTTGATTGTGTGATGTGATGTGAAATAAAATATTTTATAGTGGAAAATATTTTATAGTTAAAAATAGAATTTTTAACTTATATATGAAATGAAATAAAATAAACAAATCGGACAATTTGTTTATATATACACATTTGACTGATATTGATTGGGACGATAAATTTTACACATCGCCCATCTGCACAAATAAAATCTATGTTTGGTTGTTTGAAACCCCACACGGGTATTGGGATGATATTTGACGTACACTAATCCCGATTGTTTAGTTGCATGTCGATCGATTGATTGATAGACTGTTATAAGCGTTGAATATTTATATTTGATGCTTATACAGTGTAGAATGCACTTTGGATGATGGTTGATTATTTGTCATTGTTGATATATACAAGCGTTGTATGGAAATCCATAGAAATAAAATCTATGGTAATTGATTGGGCTTCATTCCAGTTTTGAATAGAAATATTTGAAAAAGAAATATTTGAACAGAAATATTTGAATAGAAATATTTGAAAATAGAAATATTTGAAGCCGTGTAGATTAGATTGACGCCATTTTGACGTGAACGATATTTATATCGATTTTATTCATTTTATAATGAATATCGAAAGTGATTTCAAAATCTGATATTTTGAAAAGAATTGAAATTCAAACTGAAACTGAGAGGAAATGAAATTCGAATTAAACTGAATAGAAATAAATTCGAATTAAACTGAATAGAAATGAATTCGAATAGAAATTGAATAGAAATGATTTCAAATTGAAAGTGAATAGAAATGAATTCGAATTGAAATCGAATAGAAATGAATTTGAATTGAAATTGAATTGAATTGAAAACGAACTGAAATTGAATTAGAAATCAAATTGAATTGAAATCAATTTGAAACGAATTTAAAACGAATTTATATTGGAATATTCAATTTTGATTAGAAATTGAATATGAAGTTGAAACCGTTTTGAAAATGAATTTAAAACGATTTATAAAGCATGTTTTGAATTGAAATCGACGAAATATATATTATATATATAATATAATGGCCTGAATAGAACGCGTCGCGCCGCGGCAGTTCACGAATTTCGACCATTGACTTTGAACGGATATTACGGGAGATCCGACCGTCCGATTCTCCTAAAACCGGAACCTTGGGTTCGTATCGAAAAGAGCTTTCTAACGAATATTAGAAATTTGAAATCTAACGGTTGGATTTGGAATTATGTCCAAATCAAATTTGGAAAAGGTCGATGTAAGTGCAGTTCGATGGCCGTTGATGGAAATCGACTGTACGGGCCTTGATAAAATTATTAAAAATAGTAATAATTTGTGTAAAATCATAAGAAATGATTTGTGAAGAATTGGGATGAAAAACTCCATATTTGAAAAGATAAAAATAGATTTTTATCGAAATGAACTAGTTTTGAACTAGAATTATAATTCATTTATTTTTGAAGTAAATAAAGTGGATTTGAAATGGTTTTGAAATATAACCAGAATTTCCAATAATTGAATTGGAAGGGATATGAATCGAAATTGTCTTCGGAATATTTCGATGTTGGATTTCGTGATGATACAGATATTGTTATGGGAATTTGAAAGATATATTAATATCGTTATTTCCAATACGATATTTGTTAGTCGTAGAATTTGATATTGAATATAAGCTGGTGTATTTTCTATTCAGAGCCTTGTATTTAATATCAAATGGGATTTGGGTTTGTCGTGAATGGTGTCTTCATTAACACTGCTCTTGAACCCAATCGAGAAAAAGATTAAATCTTTTTATTTAGATTTAATGAAGTGTACCAATTAAATAATATTTAATTGGAATTGAATTGATATTAATTTTGGACAGTGTTTTAAATAACACTCATTCTTTAACCCGATAATTGATGGAATGTGATTTTGGGTTTATCGTGAACCTTGTTTTTAAATGACACTGATTCTTTAACCCAGTTAAAGATTAAAACTAAGTGGAGTTTTAATGAATCTTTAATTAGATTGAAATGGTGTTAGAATGGAGTATCACCAGTTTTACTCCAGGCGATAGTTAAATCTTTAATTACATTTGAACGTGAAATGGTAATTGAATTTACCGACAACATCGTGGTGTTAGATATGAAGTATTACCATTTTTACTTCATGGGATGAATAGGTTGGGATTGGGAAATCAAAATAAATGATTACTTCGGTGTGGTTCGCTAATCCCGACTAGTTTGAATTGATATTCAAAAGAAGATTAAAGAGTAAATTTAAAAGAATTTATCTTTGATAAAATTAATGGGAACCTTTGCCAAAGTATAAGAATATTTGAATAAAAGAATATTCTGAATTGGAATGAGGTGTATGTTGTGTTTGTGTAACACTTATTTAAAATATACGCGAGTTATTCGGAAAGACAGGGTTTATACCATTCTGAATAACTGATACGACGATAAGTCGAAGATGAAGACCGTGGTCGAAGACCGGAGGTCTTCACGTCGTTTGGGTGATTACTGATGATCTTGATTGGGCTGTACACCCAAGAAGATGGAAACAGTTGGTGATCGTCCAGACGTACTTGGAGATCGATGGATATGCGGGGTACTAGGTGCCTTCGGTTTCGTTCAGACCCAGAACGAACTTGTAAATGGACTGTGTGTCTGACATTGGATTTTAGTCTGTGTGATTGATTTCTATTAAATATATATCTGTTTGGCGGCGGAGAATTTATTCTCTTGCTTGACGCCCTTCTCTGAGACGTACGAGCTCATGGGTTATATATTGATGGATATCAATCGCATGGAGTGAATTGCCTGTGTGGCATGCCTAAGTGGCAATTGATCAAGGCTTCTGTTGAAAAGAAAAGTCTTGTGGATGATGATCAAAGAAAGGCCTGTGTGGCATAGCTTTGTGTAACGTTGATTCGCGAGCCTCACACCCCTGTTGTGAACTAAAAACGAGAGAAGGATCCAGGGAGGGCATGTGTTTCTTTATAGCTAGGGTGGTGTTAGTGACCTACCAGCCCTGACATTTATATTATTTTCACCTGTGTGGTTGTTGCTGTTGCGAGGCGCCTCGGATATATCGGTCGATCCGGGACCGATGGAGTCGTTGGATTCATTGACACCCCAAAGGGTGGGGAAATGCAGAATTCAGGAATTTTAATCCACATCGGGGGACCGGACCTGTTGCTCCTAAGGGTCACTCGAGCTCTGATCCTGAGACACGGGCTAGAGCGTCTCGAATCGATTGAGGACTGTCTTTTGCCTCGGTTCATAGATGGAAATCCAATTTCCAAATACGTGACTTTGCGATTTTGATTGTATAACCTATATATGGAGACATAGTGGTATGGGGCATTCATGCCGCCTATGATTGATACTTATGATTTGAAATTGATTTCTTCACTTATAGCAATAATAAAAGATTTGTTTTAACGTATCAAGCTTTCTTTGGCTATTATAAGGTAAAACCCTATCCTCTGGTTTGTGTTGCATTGTGTGATAGGACCTGGGTCTTATAATAGCTTCATTGTTCTTTATTTAGCATTGCGCTGTTTGTTTTATGCACTGGTGTTCATGGGAGGAAACCCGTTCCGTGTTATACGGCGTGGTCCCTTGATTTGCCTAACTTTAAAAATAAAGATTAATAACTGTTTTAGCTCTCACACCTGTCCCATGACTGACCTGAGGTTTATTGTTTTAACCTAAACTCTGGGTGCCCTTATTTTGACACGGGCAACTAGTAGTTTTGGTTTTGCAGATTTATATTCACAGGATCCTGGTTTACAGCTGGAATGATATTCAGAAAGCTTTGTATCCGTATATCTCTTCTAGTTGTGTATTGTATTATTTTCCGCTGCTATGTAATGTACTGTAATCTCTGATATTTATCGAATGAAATATTCATTTATACTCTGTATATTCTTGTATTCTGATGGAATTGTTGTAATATACAATGAAATGTTCTCCCGTATGCGTTCTATTTTGTCGTGTTCTCAAAACAATTCGTTCTTTCTCTTCTCTTCGGGACCGGGGAAGTTCGGGTCGTTTCAACGGATGAGTTTTTGGGCCTGGTACGTTGGTCTAACACATATATAAACATCCTAGGCCCATTGTAAACTCCACAACAATTCGTGCCAAGGCTATGGCTCTCTTCTAACTTGATTTCTTCTTCCTCCTCAAGCTATTGTTCTAAATAAATCTTATATCTATTCTTCTCTCTTTTCTCTACAACATCTATTCTTAAAATTAAAAAGAATGAGATCTAGAATTACTACAACCATGAATAAAAAGAAAAGAGGCTTAGATCTAAATCACTGCGCAAAGAGAAGGAATTCAGATTTGCAACCTACGCCGCATATATAATCATAGATAAATTGAATTGGACATGAAATCAGTCAAAGATGAATCAAAAGCAACAAAAAGGGGGAAATCAGTTCAAGATTAATCTCGTTCCTATTTTGAAGATGACAAACACTGTGAGTGGAGTTATAATACACTTTTTGTGTAAAATTATGATTTATCGTTCAAACATTCCCTATGTAAACACGAAATGAAATTATTGTGGAAATTAGATCTGTAATGTTTAATATTGTCATGTGTTCGCTTTTAATTATTATGCCTACAATTATGTCCTCTTTTATTCTCCCTCTTTTATCTTTTCATGACTAGGCTATCACGAGCCTAGCTTTATTATGAAATGAATACGATTGAATGATTATTGCGAACTAAAAAGGGGAACGCTTGGTTTTGGGCTATGACATGAACTGGAGGGTGCGGTTATAAATTACAAAGGGGGTTGGGCGTAGTATAATATTGACAAAACCTAAATGCCTAAACCAAAATTAGAATTGTACGCATGAACATGATTTGGGGTTTGGCATAGAATTGACATCGTTGATTTAAGCATGAAATTGACTTATGGATTTGTTAATGGGCACATGTCTCTAGAATAAAACCTGTATTATAACTTGAATTTGGATAAGAACACAAACTTGATATGAATTGAAATCTGGAATTTGACATGAAGATTACATATAGAACTTGGACATGAAATTGACATGAATATGAATTATGAATTTATTGATAGACGTAACCTGTTAATGGGATTACAAGCATGAATATAAATTGGGGTTTTTAGGTAAAGCTTGGATTTGGGGAATTGACACTTGACATCTAGATTGAACTTGATACTCGAATTTTGGCACTATTGAAATGCATTGAACATGAATATGGTTGAGTAATTTGTGTAATGTAAATAGGGACAAGATTATGAAACTTGAAATATGACATTTAGAATATGCTTATGAACTCGACATCTAAAACGAACACGAACATGGCATGAATTGGTAGTTGACATTTATAAGAACATGCTTGTAAGTTGGGTAATTGGCATAACATGAACTTAATATTTTTTTGACATGATTATGAACTTGACAGATGCCAATTAGAATAGACATGAACCAAACATGAAACGTGGCTAACTCGAGGTTAGGATGAGTTTGCGATGTAATCCTGCCCGGAACCGCCCGGCCTAACCAGTGGTTGCAAACAATAGGTCCTAATGTGAGAAGTTAGTCATATCGCGCTTGAAACCCGAGGTTAGATTGAGTTGTGGTGTAATTCTGCCCGGAACCGCCCGACATAACCAGTGACCACAACAACAGGTCTAATGTGAGAGGTTGTGGTGCATTAATAATTAATGGCACATGTTTAGTAGGGTTAAGTCATGAATTCAAAGACAATACTTAACCAAATTTGAGAATGAACGTTATAAGGAGATGGGGTTCAGTCGACACGAACATATGAACAAAACTTAACCAAAAACGAAAATAGGGAATGTTAACTACCTATTATAAATCGAAGTTGAAATAGTCGAAGGGTTATTTAGGGGGTAAACCTGTCCTAAGGACAGAGAAAGACTATGACTTAAGATGTAATGTAAGACCTGAAGGGTGGGATAACCTAAGCAAGAATTGTGGGAAAACACCCATGCGCTATCACCGAATAAAAGATAACTTAAGTTATGCTTGAATTCATGGGAAAACCTTAGTCAGCAAGTTGAATTATAAAGCGAGTATATGTGGTCTTATGTCTAAGGTAACGAGAATTGACGAAGTAAAACAACGAGAATGATAACTAAATAACAAGCCTTAGTTAATAGGAACTAAGCAGTAAACCTTAGTTAAGAAACCGGTCGAGAACGGGAACTAAGTTGTAATCCTTAGTTAAGGGGACTAAGTGGTAAACCTTAGTTAACAAGATTAACGGGAAAGGAAACTAAGTGGTAAACCTTAGTTAAGAACAACTAGGTAATAATTCTTAGTCAAGGAAACTGAGCCAATCCATAAATAGATGAATAACCCGATACGGTAGATCATCGCTTAACAAACACACGAGGAGGAGCGAACGTTTATCTGATTTCGAGAAAGGCTCCAGCGGACTGGGTTACGAAGCATGTTGCTTCGAGGAACGTGAGGGTACTCTTGGTATCCCTCTGTGAGGTTGCAGATGATCCGCCTGGGCTCACAGAGGTTAAGGTCCGCGGTAAGTGAAACACCCCACCTCCGTTAGGGTCACTCTCAAAGGGAATGCCCTAATTTTGGTGGAGGTTTATAAGTATAAATCACAGATATACAAGACAGATATAATAACACATATTTTTGAACAGCGGAAAACAACAACTTTTATTTCATTCAAATACGTGTTACACCAACCATACCATAATTGTCTTACAACATTTCCAAAAACATAACATCTTCATAACTGTCTTGATTACAATATTTAAAGAAGCATAAAGAAAACATAAATAAACTGCAAAAGCCCCATAATCACTGTCCAAAGCCATAGTCCAAAACGAAAAGATCCAAGCAATACATTCTTTCTCTTCAAGCTGGATATGAAGGCTGGTCAAGCTGCGGTATTCCCTCCCTGTGGACCTGGGGGGGGGGGGGAACGGAAGAAAAGAAGACAAAAGAAAAGTAGAGTCAGACATAAAGCCTGAGTAAGTCTAGGACTATTCAGTCTATGAATAAAGAACTGGGTATGATAAGTATAAACTAGAAATGGGAAAGCACCATAAACCAAGTTAAGTTGTCTAGGGTCGAATATACTATCGTACCCCATATTAATCTCTATACCCATATAAACTAGTTCCCAACAGGCACCCAATAATCAGGGTGAAGTGATCCATTTTATGATGATCGGCTCCTACTCGCATAGTTACATGTGTCTTACGGCCCCCGATGTTGTAGTTACCTATGCTGGTCCCACCATGGGGTGTATCAAGTCCCATGGTGGTGGCCCATTATTCAAATTTATCTTTATTGATTAAAATTTATTTATGCCACTTAATTGTTTTTCAAGGTTGTTGGCATGCGTCAAACATGCCAACATATATGTTCTATATTTTAGCCCAAACGTCATTACCCCCGTTTTACACGTTCGTTCAAATGTAAGATGTGTTGGGTTTAATACTTAAACCCAATTTAGCCATATGAAAAGGGGAGGCTTATAACATTGTGTTTATAAAGTAACATAAAAAGGGGAGTGTGAACGCATGAACTTGCAACATAACGATTCAATTAACATAAGGTAGGCACATGTGAACTTGCAATTGTAACAACATATAATATAAGCAATACTTAAACATGAATCATTCTATTCACATAATCATGGTATAAACAAAACATGAATCATTCTATTCGTGTAGTCATGGCATAAATGATACTTAAACACGAACCCTTCTAATCATATAATTATGGCATAATCATAATTGAACATGAGTCCTTTTATTCATATAGTCATGGCATAAACATAATTGAGCATGAATCCTACTATTCATATAATCATGGTTTTTATCCTACCTATGTAACTTGTAAGTGGGATGTAATCCTAGTATAATTTCTAACGTAACTTATGTGCCAAATATATTATCATATGATTATGATAACAACATAAGCCTAGAAACATGTTTTTAACTAGGCATAATAACAAACATAGTTTAGTCATGTTCATAAAATTAATACAAGCTTACAAAAACGCTTGCTTTTATCGCAAAATCATGATTTTTACACTTGAACTATGATGCCAATTCCAACATAACTTTCATATGAATCATGATACTTAAGTGGATCAAATTACACTAAAGGTGACCATAGAATTATACATCATGTGGGCATAACAATAAATCATAGACTTGCATGAATTTCAAATAAACTATTACAACATATAGTTGTTATTTTCAACATGAATTATACACTTGCAATTATCAAATGGGTGTTGTAAATAACCACCACAAACATGTAGTTTTCAATTTGAATCATATGCTTGCATGAATCCCAATTAAAATTCCACAACATGTGGTTGTCAACATAAACCATATACTTATATGAATCAAATCGTACACCATAGCATTGCCAAATCAAAATAACATGTAAACATAAGTTACTATCACCACAATTCCATTTCGTTGTTAACTTTCAACGCAAATCGCGTACTTGCAAATATCCAATCGTATATCATAATATTCCCAAATCGTTTAGCATAAAAGCAACATACAAATGTAAATTATTATCGCCACAATTCCATTTCTTACATTACACAAATCAACACAATTATTTAATTCACATCGGAATAGCACTCTACTTACAGCGTATGACGAATCTTCAATTCAGGAATCTGAATTCTGAATTTGGAGATGCTATCCTTTGTTGTAGGCGTTGCTTTAATTTGATTAACGTTGCTTTAAGCTTTTGATTTATCTCCTAATTGTCTCTCTATTTTCTGACGGCTATCCTCAGTCTCTCCTCAGCAGCATGAGGGTCTCATCTCCATTTTAGTTTATGTGAATTAGGGTTAGACTTAGGTCCTTTTTATAGAGTTTCTGAGTTGATTTAGACCGTCGATGGAGCTTGGTGTAATAATAGCCGTTCGTTCAAAGAAGAGACCAACCAGGAGCTGACACCTAGCCCTAGTGATAAGGCAAGGCTCAGAAAATCGACCAAACATAGACTAGGCCAGCCAGGGTGGGCTGGGTTCGACCTGGCTCAGGGGCCAGGTCGACTCCCAGGTCGACCCCCAGGTCGACTGGGGAGTCGACCTGCCTGGGCAGGTCGACACCCAGGTCGACCTGGCCTGGCAGGTCGACCCTAGGGTCGACCCCCAGGTCGACCTGGTGGGTTTGGGCGGGAATTTTCCCGCCTACTCTGATTGGGCTGAATTTTAAATCTGTTTTCGAAATTTGAATTTTCTGAAACTTCGTCGGGCCATAATTTGGTCATACTTGCTCCGTTTTTCGAAAACTCAGACTCTATTTCGCGTATTTTTCCGAGACGAACGCAATGGCATATCCCGTTTCCCTTAATACTTTGTTTTGAAATTAGTTATACTTTAATTTGTGAATTCCACTGTTATAAAATACACGGGGTGTTACATTCTCCCCCACTTAAAAGGATTTCGTCCCGAAATCTTCAAGTTCAGGAAGAATGTACATCCTAACATCCAAACATCCATCTACTCATCCATCAAACATGAGCATCCATTGTCCTTAAGAGACTTCTAATGCTTCATGATAATATGCGAAGGGTGTGTGTACATGTACTTATCTAATGCAAAATCAGGCGGTCTACTGATTCAGTTGACCTCCTTAATGCAAATTATGTAAGTGTCATGAATCCATTATGTATGCAAACTTTCCTATTCATGATTCTACATGAATGCACAATCATTAATACAAATGCAACATCCATATGACAGCACATTAAAGTTCAACCATATTTGAATGCAAACATATATGCATATGCAATATGAAGTGATTGAGCCGATCTAAAACCTAGATTGTGTGTGTATATGCAACCACGAGCAACCACTAGCAATCACTTGCAACCACTTGCAATCATCATCCATAACACGTTTCAATTATATGTTTTCATCCAAAGGGTTTCTACCTAAAAGATAAGGTCGAGGAGATATACCTAAAAAGATAGATAAAAGCGCAACTTAAGGAAAAAGGAAAGATCAAAGATGTACCCTCGAAAAGAAAAGGGTAGGCTGCGCGTATTTTAGCTTCAGTTTCCCAAGTTGCATCTCCTTCGGCGTCGCTCCACTGAACTTTGACGAGCTTGACTTCGCGGTTGCGTAGCTTCTTCACTTCCGTTCCTAATATGCGGATTGGAACTTTCCTTATGGTTGCTTCGCGTTCCACTTCCGCTTCTTCTAGGATATTTGGCTCTACCACTTCAGCAGACTCATGTAGACATTTTCGGAGATGTGAAGCGTGAAAGACGTTGTGAACTCCGGCCAATTTTTCGGGTAGCTCTAAACTATAGGCCATTTTCCCAATTTTCTCAATGATAGGGAATGGCCCTACGAACCTTGGTGCTAGCTTTCCTGTGGTTCCAAAACGAACAATGTTCCTTAGCGGAGATACCTTAAGAAAAACTCTGTCCCCAACCTCAAATTCAAGGTCGGTCCTTCTCTTGTCGGCGTAGGACTTTTGTCTGTCTTGGGCCGTCTTCATCCTTCTTCGTATTAAGTCTACTTTTTCTGAAGTCTCTCGGATCATATCTGGTCCAAGTATGAGCTTATCAGTAGACTCCCACCAACAAGTGGGCGATCGGCACGGTCTTCCATATAAAGCTTCGAAGGGCGCCATTCCGATGGTTGCTTGATAGCTGTTGTTGTAGGCAAATTCCACCAAAGGAAGATGGTCTTCTCATGTCCCCCCAAAGTCAAGGATGCACAGTCTTAAAAGGTCCTCCAAAACTCTGTTCACTCTTTCTGTTTGGCCGTCGGTTTGGGGATGATAGGCTGTGCTTAAGCATAATTGTGTTCCTACCGCTTCTTGCAGACTCCGCCAAAACTCACTGGTGAAGATAGGGTCTTGATCACTAACAATGCTGGATGGTATTCCATGGAGTCGAACGATTTCCTTGAGGTAAAGAGATGCTAGAGATGAGGCAGTTCTTCTGCTTTTGACAGGTAAAAAGTGGGTGCTTTTAGTAAGCCTATCCACTATTACCCAAATGCTAGTGTTGCCTCTTCTAGACCTAGGCAGCCCATCGATGAAGTCCATTGAGATGCTATCCCACTTCCACTGCGGGACCTCTAGAGGATGTAGCATACCGCCAGGCTTTTTCTGTTCCGCCTTAACCTGTTGGCACACCATACACTTAGAAACGAATTCTGCCACATCCTTCTTCATGCCGTTCCAAAAGAAAGTTCTTTTTATGTCCTTGTACATTTTATCGCCGCCTGGGTGTATCGTCATCTTGGAGTGATGTGCTTCCTCGAGGACCTTCTTTACTAAATCCCTTGTCTGTGGGACGCATAGTCTTCCGTCTCGCCTTAGCCAACCCTTATCGTCGATGGAGTATCTGTTGAGGTGACTTGAAGTCTCACCCCTAATTAGCCTATCAATCGTCTCCACAAGCTGAGGGTCCTCGCGTTGTGTTGTCCCTATCGAGTCCACTAAAGTCAGGCGTACTTCGAGAGATGCTAGCAAGCCTGGTACAAAATCAAAGGAGGGCCTAAAGTCAAAGCTTGCTATAAACTCTAGGCTTTGTCTTTCAACAAACAACGGGCTTAAGGTCAGTTTCTTTCGGCTCAACGCGTCTGCCACTACGTTGCCTTTGCCCGGAGTATAGGAGATCTCGAAATCATACGAGGCAAGAAACTCCATCCATCTATGTTGCCTCAAGTTAAGATCTTTCTACGAGAAAAGATATTTCAACGATTTATGGTCAGGGTAAAGTTCAAACTTCTCACCTAGGAGATAGTGTCGCCAAGACTTGAGTGCAAAGACGATGGCAGCTAACTCAAGATCGTGGGTCGGGTAGTTCTTTTCATGCACTTTCAATTGTCTCCCGCCATAAGCTACTACCCTTCCTTCTTGCATTAAGACGGCGCCTAGCCCTGTCCCACATGCATCTGTATAAACGGTGAACATCTTGCTTCCATCTGGCAATGTCAAAACTGGGGCTGTTGTAAGAGACCTTTTCAGTCGCTGGAAAGCAAACTCGCAATCCAAGTCCCAATTGAACACTAGATTCTTCTTGGTCAATTTCGTGAGCGGAGCTGAGATTTTCGCAAAATCCCTTATGAACTTTCGATAGAAACCTGCTAGTCCTAGAAAACTTCGGACCTCAGTTGCATTCCTTGGTGTCTTCCAATCCTGTACCGCCACTACCTTAGCAGGGTCCACTACTAACCCTTGTTTGGATACTATGTGCCCAAGGAACCTCACTTCTTCTCTCCAAAAGTGGCATTTGGAGAATTTGGATTTTAGCTGATGGACTCGCAGAGTTTCCATGATTGCCCTTAAGTGCGGAGCATGTTCCTCTTCATTCTTTGAGAAGATAAGGATATCGTCTACGAAGACCACTACGAACTTATTGAGGAAATCTCTAAATACCCTACTCATCAGGTCCACGAAGTAAGCAGGTGCATTTGTCATGCCGAAAGGCATGACAAGCCATTCAAAGAAGCCATCTGGGGTTCTGAATGCCGTTTTATCGATACTATCTTCAGCCACCCTTAGCTGATGAAAACCGGTCGCTAAATCGAGTTGGGAGAAAACAGACGCTCCTACAAGCTGATCAAACAGATCGTCAATTCTGGGGAGAGGGTGCCTATTCTTTTTCGTTAGCTTGTTGAGCTCCCTATAGTCAACACATAGACGGAGTGAACCATCCGCCTTTGTAGCGAACACTACTGGAGCGCCCCATTCTGAAATACTCCTCCTAATGAACTCCTTTTCTAGAAGCTCTTTAATCTTTTTACTGAGCTCTTTCCTTTCCCGTGGAGCCATGTGTCTAACGGGCAACGCAACGGGCTTTGCATTATCTACAAGATATATACGGAAGTCTATCTCCCGCTTCGGAGGCAAGCCCTTCACCTCTTCGAAGACATCCGGATTTTCCCGGACCACTTTAACCGATTGCAAATTTTCAACGGAGGCATCTAGCGATTCAAGGTAACTAAGCATAACCGCATACGAGGGATTACAAGAAATTTCCAAAGTATTACCGAGCTGGGTTAGGAGCCTAACAACCCTTTTTTCACAGTCAAGGATGGCCCCATTACTGGATAGCCAATACATGCCCAAAATCAAACCATATCCCGAAAAGCCCAGAACAAAGGCACTACATTCAAATTCTACGCTTAGAATAGAAATTTTTAATCCCAAATAGATCATAGACAAATGAGCTGGGCCCCCAATTGGGTTTGAAACAATTAAGGGGTCCTCTACCATACTAGTTTTTAGGTGCAGAGATTCTCCTAAAGCAGACGAGATAAAGGAGTGTGATGCGCCAAAATCAAATAAAGTGCGAACGGGATGATCATTAAGGTAAACTACACTTTCTTCAGTAGTATTTATACCTCGCTGTTGTAGAGGTGGCGCCTCTAGCACATGAACTTGTGCCCCTGAGGTGGATCCAGCCCTTTGCCCCTGTCCTCGTTTCTTTGGGTAGTCCTTAGCCATGTGGCCCGTCTCACCGCAAGAAAAGCACCCACCATTCATCTTGGCCTTCTTTTTCTGGCAATCTTTCACTAAGTGCCCCACTTTGCCACAGAATTTACACTTCCTCTTCTCTTGGGACTTGTTGTCTTTCCCGCCCTTCTTAAAGTCTGTCTTCTTAGGCTGTAAACCCTCTTTCTTCCCTTGAGAGCTTTCCGCCTTTGTCTCCTTCTTCCTTGGGCAGTCCCTAGCCCAGTGGCCAGTCTCCCTACACTGAAAGCAAGTTGCACTCATCCTCCTCTTCTTCATCCTGCAGTCTCCCTCCAGATGTCCAAGAATTTCGCAGAAATAACATTTCCTTTTTTCACGTTTCTTGTCATTACCGTTACGATTCTTTCTTGTTGGACTATTATTCGTCTTCCCGCTCTGGGATTCTTTCGCTTGCTGGTTCACGTGGAGGAGGAGGAGTGAAAGCGTCAGCAGCTGGGGAGTAAGGTCTCCAGACATGCTGAAACAGAAAGGATAGATTCAAAACGAAGGATAAGAGATAGTTCCTATGGCTTTGGGGGGACTTTGCCTTTTAAAATAAAATAATATTTTATCTTAAAAATGCTTGTTTAAATTTTTTTTTTTTTTTGAAAATAATTTTTCAAAACTTTTTATCTTATCTGGTAAACCTATGCTCTGATACCAAGTGAAACACCCCACCTCCGTTAGGGTCACTCTCAAAGGGGATGCCCTAATTTTGGTGGAGGTTTATAAGTATAAATCATAGATATACAAGACAAATATAATAACACATATTTTTGAACAGCGGAAAACAACAACTTTTATTTCATTCAAATACGTGTTACACCAACCATACCATAATTGTCTTACAACATTTCCAAAAACATAAAATCTTCATAACTATCTTGATTACATTATTTAAAGAAGCATAAAGAAAACATAAATAAACTGCAAAAGCCCCATAATCACTGTCCAAAGCCAGAGTCCAAAACGAAAAGATCCAAGCAATACATTCTTTCTCTTCAAGCTGGATATGAAGGCTGGTCAAGCTGCGGTATTCCCTCCCTATGGACCGGGGGGGGGGGAAACGGAAGAAAAGAAGACGAAAGAAAAGTAGAGTCAGACATAAAGCCTGAGTAAGTCTAGGACTATTCAGTCTATGAATAAAGAACTGGGTATGATAAGTATAAACTAGAAATGGGAAAGCACCATAAACCAAGTTAAGTTGTCTGGGGTCGAATATACTATCGTACCCCATATTAATCTCTGTACCCATATAAACTAGTTCCCAACAGGCACCCCATAATCAGGGTGAAGTGATCCATTTTATGATGATCGGCTCCTACTCGCATAGTTACATGTGTCTTACGACCCCCGATGTTGTAGTTACCTATGCTGGTCCCACCATGGGGTGTATCAAGTCCCATGGTGGCGGCCCATTATTCAAATTTATCTTTATTGATTAAAATTTATTTATGCCACTTAATTGTTTTTCAAGGTTGTTGGCATGCGTCAAACATGCCAACATATATGTTCTATATTTTAGCCCAAACGTCATTACCCCCGTTTTACACGTTCGTTCAAATGTAAGGTGTGTTGGGTTTAATACTTAAACCCAATTTAGCCATATGAAAAGGGGAGTCTTATAACATTGTGTTTATAAGGTAACATAAAAAGGGGAGTGTGAACGCATGAACTTGCAACATAACGATTCAATTAACATAAGGTAGGCACGTGTGAACTTGCAATTGTAACAACATATAATATAAGCAATACTTAAACATGAATCATTCTATTCACATAATCATGGTATAAACAAAACATGAATCATTCTATTCGTGTAGTCATGGCATAAATGATACTTAAACACGAACCCTTCTAATCATATAATTATGGCATAATCATAATTGAACATGAGTCCTTTTATTCATATAGTCATGGCATAAACATAATTGAGCATGAATCCTACTATTCATATAATCATGGTTTTTATCCTACCTATGTAACTTGTAAGTGGGATGTAATCCTAGTATAATTTCTAACGTAACTTATGTGCCAAATATATTATCATATGATTATGATAACAACATAAGCCTAGAAACATGTTTTTAACTAGGCATAATAACAAACATTGTTTAGTCATGTTCATAAAATTAATACAAGCTTACAAAAACGCTTGCTTTTATCACAAAATCATGATTTTTACACTTGAACTATGATGCCGATTCCAACATAACTTTCATATGAATCATGATACTTAAGTGGATCAAATTACACTAAAGGTGACCATAGAATTATACATCATGTGGGCATAACAATAAATCATAGACTTGCATGAATTTCAAATAAACTATTACAACATATAGTTGTTATTTTCAACATGAATTATACACTTGCAATTATCAAATGGGTGTTGTAAATAACCACCACAAACATGTAGTTTTCAATTTGAATCATATGCTTGCATGAATCCCAATTAAAATTCCACAACATGTGGTTGTCAACATAAACCATATACTTATATGAATCAAATCGTACACCATAGCATTGCCAAATCAAAATAACATGTAAACATAAGTTACTATCACCACAATTCCATTTCGTTGTTAACTTTCAACGCAAATCGCGTACTTGCAAATATCCAATCGTATATCATAATATTCCCAAATCGTTTAGCATAAAAGCAACATACAAATGTAAATTATTATCGCCACAATTCCATTTCTTACATTACACAAATCAACACAATTATTTAATTCACATCGGAATAGCACTCTACTTACAGCGTATGACGAATCTTCAATTCAGGAATCTGAATTCTGAATTTGGAGATGCTATCCTTTGTTGTAGGCGTTGCTTTAATTTGATTAACGTTGCTTTAAGCTTTTGATTTATCTCCTAATTGTCTCTCTATTTTCTGACGGCTATCCTCAGTCTCTCCTCAGCAGCATGAGGGTCTCATCTCCATTTTAGTTTATGTGAATTAGGGTTAGACTTAGGTCCTTTTTATAGAGTTTCTGAGTTGATTTAGACCGTCGATGGAGCTTGGTGTAATAATAGCCGTTCGTTCAAAGAAGAGACCAACCAGGAGCTGACACCTAGCCCTAGTGATAAGGCAAGGCTCAGAAAATCGACCAAACATAGACTAGGCCAGCCAGGGTGGGCTGGGTTCGACCTGGCTCAGGGGCCAGGTCGACTCCCAGGTCGACCCCCAGGTCGACTGGGGAGTCGACTTGCCTGGGCAGGTCGACACCCAGTTCGACTCCCAGGTCGAGCTGGCCTGGCAGGTCGACCCTAGGGTCGACCCCCAGGTCGACCTGGTGGGTTTGGGCGGGAATTTTCCCGCCTACTCTAATTGGGCTGAATTTTAAATCTGTTATCGAAATTTGAATTTTCTGAAACTTCGTCGGGCCATAATTTGGTAATACTGGCTCCGTTTTTCGAAAACTCGGACTCTATTTCTTGTATTTTTCCGAGACGAACGCAATGGCGTATCCCGTTTCCCTTAATACTTTGTTTTGAAATTAGTTATACTTTAATTTGTGAATTTCACTGTTATAAAATACACGGGGTGTTACAGTAGGAGAACCAAGAATATGCCTTGATTGCAATATACGGCAACCTAAAAACTAGGATGGACCAGCGTGAGGCGGGGATATCTAATTTAGCCCTGTGATAGCACTCGTCGTCTACCTACCATCTTTAGTCAATCGTAGTACGTATACGGAAAGGCAGAGAACTCCTAACAGACCATATACTTGCTATCTAGTTGTGGGTGAGGCTGGCCAATAGGAAAGTGGGGCATAGGTAGCATGAGTATGGTTCTAGTGCTTGATTTTCTTCGATTGCCTTTCAATAGTTGAGGGAGGGGTCACGTGGGACCATAACCACTGGTAGAAAAACAGACCTTAGCATCTGCATCGGCAGATAACTTAAAGCTCCCGACCGAATTCCGTATTTCTTGATTTAGCCCTATCACGGGACTCGGGCCGCACATATAGTGTACATGTGCACCTAGACATCAGAAACGATTCGCGATACATACGTGGGAAAAGGGCGTTGTTCGACAGGTAGCATAATCCCTAGTAGTCCTAGGTGGCATAAACCCTAATCGAATCTAGAAAACGTTCAATAGATAGCATAATCCCTAGTGGTCCTAGGTGGCATAAATCCTAGTTGAACACTCGATAGTTCATGATAAGGAAACCTAGCCAGATCAAGGGTGGCAGTCCAAACGATTTCAAGAATGGTGGCACTACGTTGTAGTATAGAATTACATGATAAAGCCCGTATGATATATGGCAAGGGACTGTACGTATACATGGAAAGGATTATACGAGTTGGGGAAAAATTACATATACGATGTATTAGGTTAAGTCTACCAGTAATTGGACGAGAATGACATGGGTTTGGCCTTGGGTGCTAATATTGTGAATAACCTAATAAACAAGAAGTTATAACTAAATGGTATATGTAGGGATACATAAGAGTTTATTATAGTCCAGTCACACAGAACTTATGTTCTGACCCCCTCCTCACAACATGCGCAGGTTAGGTTCATGACAGAGATAGTATTGCTTGACTACTGGCTTGGCAGTATTATTATTAAGGTAATGCTATTTTGAATAAATTATATTTTATTCCTTCCGCTGTGAGCTGGTTTTCAAACTCTGACATGTTTCTTTCTCTCTGCCTTTTCTGTAGGATACCAGAGCACCCAACTCGGGGTCCGATGGATTGGATTTTGAAAAATTCGGTCTATCGAAACTCGGGTTGTTACACCTCGCAACAGCAACAACCACACAGGTGAAAATAATATAAATGTCAGTCAGTTTAAGCACTGACACCACCTCTAGCTAGAAGGAAACGCATGCCCTCCCTGAGGTCCTCTCCCGTTTCTGGTTCATACCGGGGTGTGAGGCTTGCGAGTTCACGTTATACACAAAGCTACGCCACACAGGCGGTGCTTTGATCATCACCACAAGACTTTGCTTTTCAACAGAAGCCTTGATCACTACATCTTAGCATGCCACACAGGCAATTCACACCATGCAACTGATGGCTATCAATCACACATAATGAATTCCAATGTCGGACACACAATCCGTTTACAAGTCTGTTCTGGGTCTGAATGAAACCGGAGGCACTATATACCTCGCATACCCATCGATCTCCACGTACGTCTGGACGATCACCACTCATTGTCCATTTTTCGGGATGCCTCCCAATCAGGACATCAGTTACCATCCAACCGAGGTGAAGATCTCCGGTCTTTAACCACCGTCTTCATCTTCGATTTCTTATCGTCGATTCAGTTATTCAGAATGGGATAAACTCGGTCTTTCTGAGCAACTCGCGTATATAAATGAAAAATGCTACACAAACACAACATACGCCTCATTCCAATTCATTAGTCACTAACCGTTAATCAGTAAGAGAACGATTTCCCAAATATTAACCCCGAAGGCCGAAACCAACATCAAATCAAAACCCAGGAAACCATTCGACATAGGTAACCTTTAGTTAGTTTCTAAATTTCACATTCCATATCGTTTATAATGTTTTATAACGATTTATCGCTATTTTTATTTATTTATTTATAGCCAATTTATTCAAACAACGCTTCGGGCCATAACGTCGCTATGGCGCTGTTTTTCTTCATATTTGATTTACACTGAAAATCTAACTGTTTGATCTTCACAAATTTTATATCATTAAAAAGATCTTTTCAAAACGAATCCAACAGTTTTAGTTTTGGGAAAATCCGACGGTCGGATCTCCCAGTACACTCGTTTGAAGTTTCGATTTCAAAATACGAAGTACAGCGTCGTTATTCGATTTAATTTAATTATATATATACATATAATCGATTCTGGCGCTGGTTTTTCATCGGATTTGAATTAAACATTCCAGACAATCTAACCGTTGGATCTTCACAAAGTTGGTGTCATTGGAAAGATATTTCCAAAGCAAACCCAACGGTTTCGGTTTCGGGAAAATCCGACGGTCGGATCTCCTGCACTAATCGTTTGAAATCATGGTTTCAAAACACGAACTGCAGCTTCATTATTCGATATATTTCAATTCTATTTATATATATATATATATAAATATAATCGATTCTTCGATTTCAAAACTATATTCTTTTCATACATTTGATAAAAATGATATTTTTATCTACCAGACATTCATTTCAACACTTCGCCATTTTTAACAATTCATGTATATAACAAAATTTGTGATTTTTATTGCAAACCAATTTATTTCAAAACACGACTTTTTTTATATAGTTCATATAGATGATAAAAATATGATTTTTATTATAAAACAATTTATTTCAAAAACACGATTATTTTATATAGTTCATATAGATGGTAAAAATATGATTTTTATTATAAAACAATTTATTTCAAAACACGAATACCATTCAACACATGAATTTCTATTCAGTGAATGCATTTCTATTCAACACACGAATATAGTTTCAACACATGAAGATAATTCTAACACATGAATATTATTCAAAATTTCGGCAGCATAACGGCAGGGTAGTTAAAACCGGGGCCGTCTGTAGTACGACTCCTCGCTCTACCTTAAAGCCTCGCAGCTTTTGACAATGGGGATTTCATGCATCTAGTTCGCACGCAGGCGGCATGTATATTTTTTTCATTTCCACAAACTAATCCTATGTGGTTTCAGCCAAATAATTCTCAACCACAAACAGGTATCTTTCAACCACAATCAATCAATTTCAACCACAAACAATTCTAATCAACCATTCGCTATCAATCAATTTTCACACCAATCACAACCAATAAATATCGTCCATGGTTTGCTGACGAGGGGCGTATATATATAAGTGTATTTCTCTTCCATTCAACACATATATAATTTTTACAAAGCATATACAACTTATACATCGAACGTACAACTTATACAACGCTTATACATGTGGTGTACAACGCTTATATAATTCATACATCGACTATATAATTTATACACCGTCGTTTTCCATATCGTTTATAAATTAGAAATCTCACATTGGGTTCCACTCCACCAAAAATAGCAGAAGGCTTATGCGGTCTCTTCTAGAATGTAGAAGACGTCCACACGAGTCCACGGTCTCTTGTTTCACTGAATTTCATCAACAAACGAAAAAGATATGACTTTTACAGTGAAAACAAAAACCGTAGCGCTTTAATGTGCTATTAAATAGTTTAATATAAAATCAGTCGTTACCTCACTGAAGGGTTCGAAACTAGGTCACTCGATTTCTTGAAATCCGTGAATCGATAGGACGATCGGGCTATGCAAGGTCGAAGAGGGGCGAGAGATGCTCAGGCGCGTCGTGGAGGGGGCCCACTCGATCGTGGCAGGAGGTGGCGACGGCGAGTTGAAGTCGCCAACTTCCAGGCGTCGATCCGCGCGCTATAGGGCACGAAAAAAATCCAATCTTTATATGATGTGAAGATCTCGTGATGCTCTTCAAAATCTTTAACTGGAGCTCGGTCTAATTTCACGTGGATTGATCAGAAAATGAACGGGAAGCTTTTGAAGCTTTTCCGTCGTCAATCGGGTTACGGGGAGAGAGAAACTTTTTTTTTAATAAAATTCTAATTGGCCGGGAGCTTTTAAAAGAGGGTTTTCTAACACGACCTCCAATCCAAATCCAACGACTGTCGTCCATAGCGTTTTACCCCCATTCCAAACACAATGGGATTTGTTTTGTAGGCCCATTCGACTGTTTCAGTCAGTTTTCCTTCAAATTAAAATATAAAACATTCAATATTTAATTTGAACGTACTTTTCAATTTGCCGGCGCCACAAACTGATTCAAAAAATTCCAGAAAAAAATCTAGCTATGTTTTGACGCTACAGTCCCAACAAAACTAGTTTCGTCGAATTCTGAGACCGTTTGAAAAATGGCCCATTTCTGGTCGATCCAATTTAACTATAATTGACCAAATTACGTTTTCCTTTGCCACGCTCACATACTAGCTTCAAAAATTATGAAATTTGAAATCTAGCAATAGTTTAACATCCCAGATCCAACAAAAGTGGTTTCGTCGAAGTCCGAGGTCGTTTGCGAAATGGCCATTTTAACGGGCTATATGAACTCTATAGCGACCTTTTTGAAAATTCATTTGGCCATAACTTTTGCTTCCCGTTATGAAACTTTGATTTTTCAGATTCGTTAGAAAGATATTCACTAACAGATTTAAATATTTTTAGTTTCACTAAAATCCGTTTTGTTTTGCACCCGGTACAGTCAGTCAAAGTTTGAATTCAAATTTTGAAACTATCGTGCCATTTCAGGCCTTGTTTATAATTAGAATTAATTATATTTATTTTCAAACGTCGATTCAAACTTACTTTTCCTCTTTATTATTTAAAATATTTATTTTAAATATTTAAAATCCACCAAAATAGCCAATTTAAAAATTTTAAATTGGTTCAGATTTTCCAGGTCGTTACAATTTATGCTGATTTTGCCGGGTTTTTTTTCCAGATTTCTCCCATGAATATTTGAAATTTTTTTAATATGTAAACGCCTAAAAAATGTTAAAAAACAAGAAGGGGCCGAAAATAGGGACCTGCTTCCCATGAATCTTTAGGGGGGAGGCCATTTACAGCAAATCTATAAATAGGGACGTGGCACTAATTTTCACTAAAGATAAGCAAAACCCCAATAATCTCCAAGCTCCAAGAGTGAATCTCAAATGCTGTAATACTCGATTTGACCACAGCAATAATGCAAAACAAAACACTCGGTTCAGGATTAACATTCTCATGATAGTAAATTAACTCAAATGAAATGTTCAGTGCGATGCATCAATAACTTAAAGGATATTTGGGATCACCATGCTCTAAGGATATAGTGACCCAAACTCCCCCTTATGAGAAAGCCTGGATTTCTTTGAAAACACGACACATCTAAACACAAACAATAGAACATTTCATTGCTATTACAACAATTTACATCAGAGTACAAGAATATTTCAGAGTATGAATAAATATTACAAGTTGGAAATACAATATCAGAGATTAAAATTACATGGCAGTGGAAAATAATACATAAGTACAATGCATAGCGGAAAATAACAACTGACACAACTGAAAGAGATATACAAATACAAAGCTTTCTGAATATAGTTCCAGCTGTAAATCCAGTATCCTGTGAATAAAAATATTTGCAAAACCGAAACTACTGACTTGCCATGTGGAAAATATGGGCACCCAGAGTTTTGGTTAAAACAATAAACTCCGAGTCAGTCATGGGACTGGTGTGAGAATTACAAATAGTTGTTAAACTTATTTTTAAAGTTAAATAAATCAAGGGACCATGCCGTATAATACGGAACGGGTTTTCCTCCCAAGAATATAAAAAATAAATAGCGCAATGCTAAAAGTAAAAAATGAAGCCATTATAAGACTCAGGTCGCATCACACAATGCAACGCAAGCCGGAGGATAAAGTTTTACCTTATAATGGCCAAACATGCTTGGTACGTTTTAATACAAATCATTTTGATATTATTATAAGTGTATAGTGCCAAAAATAAATTTCAAATATAAATGTATTAATCATAGATGGCATAAGCGCCCCATCCCACTATGCCACCATATAGGTTTACAACTAAAACCGCACAATGTTGTATTCGAAATTGGATTTCCATCATGAACCAAGGCAAGGGATCAACCTTATCGAATTCGAGACACTCTAGCTCATGTCTCAGGACAAGTACTTAGTCAAGTCCTTAGGAGCGCCAGGGCCAGTCCATACTTACTTTAGTGGATTAGTTATCCCTGAACAATTCGTTTCCCGCCCTATGGGGCGTAGATCTGTCCAGTATGTCGACTATATCAAGAGCCACTGGGGTCTCAAATCCAAGGTAACTTGCTTTCCAACATCCACATAAGTAAAATGTCTAGGCTTCACACCATGACACCACTCCTAGCTAGAAGGAAACGCATGTCCTCCCTGGTGTCCTCGCCCGTTCCTGGTCCATACAGGGGTGTGAAGCTCGCAAATTAACGTTATACACAAAGCTATGCTAATTAAAGTCATGCTTTGATAATTATCTACAAGACTCTGCTTTTCAACAAAAGCCTTGTTCATTTGCATCTTAGCTTGCCACATTGACAATCCACGCCATGCGACTAATGTCTATCAATTTATAACCTTTAAGCTCGTACGTCTCACAGAAGGGCGTTAAGTATGAGAATAAGTTCTCCACCGCCAAACAGATATATATATATATACATGTAATAGAAATCAATCAACACAGAATGAAATCCAATATCGGACACACATCCATTTACAAGTTTGTCCTGGGTCTAAACGAAACCAGAGGCACCTTATTCCTCGTCCCATATGTCCAATACAAGCGAGAGGTCCTCGCATATCCGGTCGATCTCCAAGTACGCTTGGTCGATCAACAATTATTACCTTGTCTCAGCTGATCAGCCCAACAAGACATCAGTAATCATCCATACAATGTGAAGATCTCCGGTCTTTGACCACCGTCTTCATCGTCGATATTTAATCGTCGTATCAGTTATTCAGAATGGGATAAACCCTGTCTTTCCAAATAACTCACGTTTTTATAATCAATAATAAAGTGCTATAAAACACATCATATGTCTCATTCCAATTCAGAATATTATTTTATTCAAATATTCACATTTTTAGGGAAAGATTCACATTAATTTTATCAAAGATAAATTCCTTTAAACTTATAGTTTAATCTTCCTTTGGATATCATTTTCAAAAGGATTCCATTTCTTTTAACAAATTTAAACCAAATTAAGGCTTATAAAACTAGTCGGGAATATCGAGCCCTACCGAAGTAATCCTTTATTTATTAATTTCAATCCCAACCTATCTATCCCATGGAGAACAACTGGCAGTACTCCTTATATAACACCCACAGTGTTATCAGTAAATTTTATTACCATTTCATGTTCAAATCTAAACTATCGCCTGGAGTAAAACAGGTGGTACTCCATTCTCGATCATTTCATGAATTCGATAAATTTAATTATCTCATTTACATTCCAATATAATTAAAGATTTATGAAAACCCCAATTGGTTTTAATATCAAAAATCATTTCTTCAAGATTATTCACTTGAAGAAATTAATTTTGTCTTTAACAGGGTTAAAGAACCAATGTTATTAAAAACATAGTTCATGATAAGCCCAAATCACTTCCATTAAATATGGAATCTTCACTGAAAACACATCAATATATAATTGATATAAATTTCCGTATCAGACTAATAATATAAATGGAATAACGACAAACCCTTTTAAATTCCATATATAGTAATGGTCTTCCTTTACAGAAGCTCATCTCGATTATCACCAGATCAAATTCCATTCAATTCCAATTTCTTTTATTAAATTGAAAAACTTTACTTTGGAAAAATTCCATTAAATATTAATAAAAAGATTTATAAATTCCAAATCATCTCTTCATTGTTAATTTGGGTTAAAGAACGAATGTTATTTAAAACACAGTTTACGATAAACCCAAAATCCAATTTCAATTCAATACCAGTACCAATTAAATATTAGTTAATTGGTAAACTTCTCTATATCTTATTTAAGACATTTATTCTTTTCTCATCGGGTTTAAGAACAGTGTTATTTAAGACACCATTCACGACAAACCCAAAATCCAATTTGATATTAAATACAAGGCTCTGAATAGAAAATAATATCATCTTATATTCAATACAATTCTGAAAATAACAGATATCGCATTGGGAATAACGATATCAGTATCTTCCAAATTCCTCAACAATATCCGTATAATCACGGAATCCAATATCGAAACATTCTGAAGATTATTTTCATTTAAATCCTTTCCAATCTATACATTCGAAAATTCTGATTATTTTAAAACCATTTCAAATCCAATTTATTTATTTAAAAACATTGGATTAATATTCTAGTTAATAACTAGTTCATTTTGATAAAAGTATATTTTATCTTTTCATATATAGAATTATTCATCCAAACTCTTTCCAAATCATTTATTATGAATTTACACATTTTTTTCCATATTTTTAATAATTTTATTTAGACCCCTTACAGTCGGTTTCCAATAACGGCCACCGAACTGCATTCATAGCGACCTTTTCCAAAATCAATTTGGACATATTTTAAAATCCAACCATTAGATTTCAAATCACCTATATTCATTGGAAAGTTCTTTTCGATACGAACCCAACGGTTCCGGTTTTAGGAGAATCCAATGGTCGGATCACCCGTTACATCAATTTGAAGTCAATGGTCGAAATTAGAGAACGGTCGCTGCGTGGCGCGTTCTATTCAGGCCATATATACATATATATATATATATATATATATAATATCATCGATTTCTATTTAAGACGTATTTTATAAATCGCTTATAAATTCTTTTAAAATGATTCTAACTTCCATTTCAATTATAAATCAAAATTGAATACTCCTTATCATTATAATATTAAAATGATAATATTTTCAAAATATTTGATTTTGAAACCAATTCTTTTTTATATTTATTATAAAATAAAAAAAATCAATTGATAAATCAGTTCGGTTAAAATGGCGTTTCTACACTTAACCCAGCTTCACATATTTTTATATTTTCGTGTCCATCCAAAATTGGACATCAGAATCATATTTTGATTATTTACTGAATATTATTTTAAAATATTCGTTATTCTAAAATATTCTTTATTTTAAATCATTATTTCTAAATCGGAATGCGACTCAACCAGTTACCATATAATTTCAGTTATATGGATTTCATACATCACATGTATTCAACAGTAATGATAAATAATCATGAACCATTCACACATCATCTAGAGTGCAATTTACAACTGTATAAGCATTAAAATAAATAAATAACGCTCATCATAGCTTGTCAAGCGATCGATTGACATACAACTAAATATTGGGATTAGTGTATGTCAAATATCATCCCAATACCGGTATGGGGTTTTCAAACAACACCAGTCAATTTAAATAAATCAATGGTTAATAAATTTAACCACTTCTAATTCAGTTTGAATTATTTTTATCCTTAATCAATCTTTACTGTTTAAATTATAAATAAACATTTATAATTTAATTTCAACTATCTCCTTAATGTTAACATTATTTTTGATATGTTAAGCATTTCAACAACACAATCAACATACAATACAGTCAAATAAATCGTCCATTGTCTATGGACGAGGGAGGTGAGCTAACAGGCACCGTATACAATTTATAATGATTAAAACTGATAAAAATCTACATGGACAATTCTACATATTTTTATCCATGAATACAATAATATGATAAAATAATTTTGAGTAAGAAGGAGTTCTCACATTGGGTTCCACTCCGCCATTCTTTAATTGACGATTTTTATTTTTAGAACTAAATTAAATAGGCGTTTAATTTAGCCCCAAAAATAAACTAGCCCCAAGTCAGTCCTAGTCAGTGCCATGTTGTAGCGCTCTTCAAGACGGTTCCAACGCAATTGATTTTGTTGAATTCAATTATCATACGAAAAAGTTACTAGTTTTAATATATTTCATTTCATAAAAAAAATTAATCTACTAATTACTTTTCTAATCTCATCCCTTCCATCGTTAATCACTAGAAACCGAGAAACCTAACACTTCACCAAAGAAAACTGCCTGCACACCCCAGCCAATGCCACTGGGTTCCGATCCGTTATCGCCACCGCCAAGCCCTTCGACCCCCTCCTCCATCGAGATTGATCATGGCAAACTTAAGTGCCATCTAGCACCTGAAACAACTTGTGAACGACGAACCTTTGCTTACAAAAATCGAACAATCCATGAACTTAAATTCGATCGTGAACGTTCAATTTGTAAAACACACGGAGTACTTCGATTTTCTATTTATAAGATTCAAATTTTATTGATTAGATTTAGAGATCGGGAGGAAGAAAAATCTGAGCAAAATTGGTCGTTCAAGATTGAAAGAGGCGGCGACTCAGACATTGTGGAGATTTGGGTTTAGTTCTTGCCTTTTTATACTAATTGTTTAATAATACTTAATTCTAAAAATAGTCGCTTATCAACCCAATGACTATCGCCCTTCATTAATTACCCCCATTCCGGACACAATGGAATATTTTTCATAAGCCAATTCGACCGTTTCGATTAGTTTTTACCAAAACTAAATTGTAAATCAATATATGCTGAATTTAAACGTAAATTTTAATTTACCGAGGCCATATACTGACTTTAGAAATTACAAGAAAATAAATATAGCTATGTTTTGATGATAAGGTCCTAACAAAACTAATTTCGTCGAATTTGGAGGCTGTTTGGAAAATGGCCTTTTTCTAGTCAATTAAATTCAAACTGAATTTACAAAACAAGTTTAAATTTATCATGCTCGCATATTAATTCCAAAAATTATGAAATTTGAAACCTAACAATAATTTGACATTCCGGATCCAACAAAAGTGGTTTCATCGAAAAGGAGGTCGTTTGCAAAATGACTATTTTTAAGGGCTATATATTATATTAAAATATATATAAATTCCATAGCGACTATTTTAAATTTTAAACTGGACATATCTTACTATTTATAAAGTGAAATCTCAGTTTTTCACATTTGTTAGAAAGATATTATTAAATAGATTCTAACATTTCTGGTTTTACTGAAATCTGATTTAATTTGAATTGTGTACATTCATTTGAAATTAGAAATCGAATTTTCAAACTACCTCGCCATTTCGAGTTCGTTTTGTAATTAAATTAAATTTATACGTTCTAACTTTGATTTAAATAAATTTAAAGCGTTATTATTTAAAATAAATCATTTTAAATATTCAAAATCCATTAAAATAGCTAAAATAATTTTTTTAAATTGGTTCAGAAATTTCTAGTTTGTTACAAAGGATATGTTAAACTATATACTATATAGTAGTATACACTATAAACAATAGTGTTTATCAGTAAAATATCAAAATAGTGTAAGCGAGATTACAATTATTACCCTTACACCATTTATATATTCCCGTAGTCTATATAATACTGTAAGGCCCTCCAAACCGGCGGGATACTTAGGGAGCACTTCTAAGGTACAGTACAAACCAAACTCATAGTGGGATCGTATATGGCATATGACACGACACACAAGGAATGACATGGTGGATACACCGTTTGCAGCTAGACCGATGGTAACACATAACAACAACTACTGCCCACCTCGAGACATACTCCCATAATCAGAATCGAAGGATGGCCACCAAATAGCATCACAAAATTAATAAAAATGTATCGAAGAAGTTTGCTCGATAGGAGGAAAGACCTCACTTAGTCTCGGCATAGCTCCTGTTTTAGTCACATCAAGCTGACTCACGGGTGTTAGGGTCAGGTAAATACCATGTATCGGAATCGTTCACCAAACCAACCAATTTCGTTATGGATTCTCCACCACGTACACAGTTCTTAAAATGGTTTTCAGTATTGACAGAGAGTATGACAATAGCCGATCCTGGTCTCTTTAGTGACCAACCGCTTACATTTTCACACCTTGATCATTTTATAATCACTTTAACATCATTTATATGAAATAAAAAATTCAATTTTGAAATCAAAATTAAATATTTAAATTCAATTATATTTAATTTTAAAAACTACTCACTTATTCAATTTAATCAAATCGAGTTAGTTAATCATATCTTAAAAATCTCAAAATATAGTATATATCAATACTAAAATATATAACTTCGATTTTATTTTAGTTTGAAATATTTTCCTCATAATTGGTATTGAAACAATCCATTTAATCCAATTTCACTCTTTTAAGAATTCATTTTTTCCGATTCATCAAAATTCCATATTTCATTTGATATTCAATTTCCATACTTAAAATCATATCTTATAAATTTTAATTCAAGCAATTCATATCGTCTTATAACTTTCAAATTGTAAAATTCAAAATCATCACTTATAAATCATAATCATATGACTTAAAATCATTCTTTTAAATTTGGTTTATAAAATTTCTTAATTCACATCAGATCGATTTATATAATCAATTCCATACATAAAAAATTTGTATATTCAGAATTCACATTCAGTCACTTTATAATCGAGTTCGTTTTCATACCAAAAAATATTCAAATTAATTTTCTCCAATTTAGAAACTCAATTTGATAATATCGATTTACTCGATTCAAGTTCGTTTCCTATAAAAATTCATATTTAAACAAATTCAAATTCATAGATTATTTGAGTTCATATAAAATCAAATACCATTGTTGAGAATTTAATCTTGAATATTAGATTTAAATCGAGAAACCTTACCTTATCTGTAAGCAAATTATTAAAGTTTTATAAAATATTAAATTTAATTTGAAAATAGATTTATACACACATATAAGTTTATAATAATTTATAAATAGTTTTTTAAAAATTTATTTATTATAATATATTAAATTGAGGTTTGAATTACTTATATTATTATTGTCATTAAATTATATGGTTTTAAAATAATTAAAATTATCGGTAAAATCTTATATATATATATATTTAAATCCATATATACTCTTAAAATCACTTTTAAAACCATAAATTTAAATTTACAAAGCTGAGGTTTTAAAATCTTTAAATTAAAAAATATATAAAAAAATATAAATTCTTAAGTTATTGTTTAAAAATCAAAATTTCCAAATCACTTTACTTAAAAAAGATGACCAAGGGTGTTTGTATATAATTTTCTACCCTATGGTCAAGTGATATAGATATTTATCATTTTAGTTCGCAATTTAAAATTTTACGAGTATATATCATTTCAACTCACGAACCCAAATTATGTAGAAAATCGCTCAGGTCTATCATTTTAACCCATAACGATTTTCCCCTAATCTAATGTCTGTTCGGGTATGTATTATTTTAACCCATAGTGATTTTTCTAAAACTAAGTAAATCATCAACATAAATCAATCATAACGTAGCAACGATATCATCGCATCACAAATCATATATCATTTGTGCACCTACGTGTCATATATATGTCATATCATATATGAAAAGTGTATATACCAAACAAATTGATTTCTACTAGCAGTCCTACATATTTCACAACAATTCATTTGTGTTGAATTTAACATCTGTGGAAAATGTAAGTCAAGTGTGAGATAAACTCACCTTTCATGGCATTAATAAAAACGACAAATGAATGGACACTGAATGAAACGACGACATCCAAGCATAACTCAGAATGGATTCAAGCTTGTTAAACAACTTAATATTTTAATTTTATAAGAGGAGGAGGGAAACTTTTCAGCGGATAAATACACCTATTGGTGTTTTTTGGAACAGTTTTCGAAACTCAACACCAAACTCAACTCAAAAAAATATAACATAACAAATCCTTTACAAAATATTATATATACACGCACACACATAGTAAAACCCTTACATAATTATACATATTTATATATAAAATTAGCACACCGCAATAAAACCACATATATACACACACACAAAAATTACAAACAACGCACACTAAAAACACAACGCATGCATGCACACAGAGCAAACATATACATGTATAATGTAAATTAACACAATACTCACGCAAGATACACACACACAAACATAAAATAAAATGCACGCAAGATACACACCTTTTAAATTTCATTTTAGTAAGACTCTAATCCTATCTTACTAAGCATGTCAACTTCTTTCCTATTCAAAATATACTATTTAAGTCTATTTGATTTATTAAATTCAAATGAATATCACCCTATAACATAACTAAATATTATCTAAGTCTATTTTACCCCAGTAATCAACTGCCATGGTCGGCCTTCTGGAGGGTGGTCGACCCATAGGTCCCCTAAAGGTTTCTAGATCGGTTTTGTTCTCTCTCCAGACGTGTATGTTAATATATTCATTTATACCCTTTTACATTCTTTCCTTAGTTAATTCTTTAACCATTCCAAGTTATCCTTATTATTCCTTTTGTTATAGATATTCATTATAATTTATACATGTTTCAAAATTCAAAATTTAAATGTAAACAACTGATTATGGGTTTTTGTGTGTGTGTGTGTGGACATATTCATGCACATGTGTATGTATGTAATTGGTTCCAACATCGAGATTACAAACAGTCGTAACTTTTCTATTTTGAACTCCAATCAGAGAATATTATATATGAAAATTCAATAGAAAATCGCTGTGAACACAATTATATATGTTTTGTGATCAAATTGTAATATTTGCAAAGTGTTCGTTTTTTCCAAATTTTATTAATTTTAATTAGTTGTTTAAAAATACAAGGTGTTATATTCTCCTACCATTTAGGAATTTCATCTGCGAAATTCCGTGAGGGTCAAGTTATGTAAATTTCACACTTCCATATACAGAAACAACCATTTAATGTACATTTAATTTTACAACCATTTGTGCAATAATGCATCACAATGCATATGATATGCATGAACAATAATTTCTAATCCATACTGAAATGACCCAAACTTCCCCGTAAAGGAAAGTCTAGATTGCTTTGAGAACAATACACATCAGAACACAAACTAGAGAACATTTTATTGCTGATAACAACAATTACATCAGAGAACAAGAATATAACAGAGTATGAATACTTATTACATAATAGAAATACATTAATATCAGAGTTTTAAATTACATTTAAATAGCAGTGGAAAAATAATACAAATATACAACTGGAAGTAATACACGGATACAGAGCTTTCCAAATACCGCTTCAGCTGTAAGCCATGATCCTGTAAATATATCTGCAAAAAGCTACTCGACTGCTGTTGTGGAAAATATGGGCACCCGAGTTTGCCAATGAAACAAACTACAGGTCAGTCATGGGACTGGTATGAGAAATCTTAACTTAACTTATCTAATAATAAGGCTAATCACAGGACCACGCCGCTAACATGGAACGGGTTTACCCCATTGGATTGCCGGTGCATAAAATAAAGTAAATCGTTAAACAACGCAATGCATTTTAGAAAAATGAAACCATTATAAGACTCAAGTCCCATCACACAATGCCACGCAAACCGGAGGATAGTGTTTTACCTTATAATGGTCAAAAGATGCTTGATACGATAAAAGGATTTAATATTGGTGTGTATATATGTGGGTATATATATATTTCAAATACATTTTAATCATAATGTATCAATCATAGACGGCATAGTACCCCATCCTACTATGTCGCCATACTAGTTCTACAATCAAAACCGCAAGGTAGTATTGGAAATTGAATTTCCATCATGAGTCGAGGCTAGGGGAAAGCTCCTCTCCGATTCGAGACACTCTAGCAAATGCCTCAGGATCCCCCGCAGTGAACCCTTGGATGCGGTAGGGCCGGTCCCCACCTATCGACAATGGATTAATTATGCCTGAACACACGTTTCTCGGTTCCTTTGAACCTATAGTATGACCACTAACGGCCTATAAAAATCCGAGGCGCCTCAAAATCCATCATCCACATAAGTAAAATGTCAGCGCTGGTAGGTCCCTGACATCACTCTAGCTAGAAAGAAACATGTGCACTCCCTACGGTCCGTATCCCGTTTTTGACTCATACCGGGGTGTGAGGCTCACAAAGTCACGATATACACAAAGCTATGCCGTAATAGGCAATACTTTGATCATCCCACAAGGCCCTGCTTTTCAACAAAAGCCTTGATCAATTGCATCTTGGCGTGCCACATTGACAATTCACGCCATGCGATCAATATCTATTAATATATACCAGGGTGTTAAGCAGAGAATAAATTCTCCACCACCAGTCAGATATACATTAATAACAATCAATTTAATTCACATGGAACGAAATCCAATGTCAGACACACATCCATTTACAAGTCCGTTCTGGGTCTGAACGAAACCGGAGGCACCTGAGAGGTCCTCGCATATCCGGACAATCAACAATACTTCTGTATGGTTACCACTGAAGCCCCTTCAACTCCCATCATGGGTCTCAGTAGCAATACATCCATTCGATGTGAAGACCGTCGGTCTTCAATCACCGTCTTCAACTTCGACTCTTCATCGTCGTAGTGATTATTCGAAATGGGTTAAACCGGTCTTTCCGAATAACTCGTGTATTTTTATAATAAAAAACAAGTACTATTAAAGCACATCTAATGCCACATTCCAATTCAGAATATTCTTCTAAATAATATTCATATTATCTTATCAAAGATAAATTCTTGAAATTATTCTTAAATCTTTCTTTTAGAGATTTATTAAAACCCCAATTTGGTTTTAAATATCAAAAATCATTATTCAATGATTATTTAAATTCCAGTAGTTAATCTTATTCTTAACTGGGTTAAAAACTAATGTCATTTAAAACATAGTTCACGGTAAACCCAAAGTCATCTTCCATAAAATATGGAATCTTCGCAGAAATCAAATCGTTGTGTAATCATTATAAATTTCTGTATCCGACCAATAATATAAATGGAATAACGGCAAAGCCTGTTAAATTCCATGTGTAGTATCGGCCTTCTTCTACAGAAGCTTATCTCGGTTATTATTAATTCGAATTCTGCTCAATTCCAATTTAATATATTAAATTGGAAAACTTGGCTTTTGGAAAATTCCCATTTAAATCTTGATAAAAGATTTATAAATTCCAAATCATAATTTCACTGTCAGTTGGGTTAAAGAACACATGTCACTTAGAAACACGGTTCGCAATAAACCCAACTCATATTTTATCTTATTTCAATTACTAAATATAATTGAAAACTTCAATAATCTAAATTAAAAGATTTTTCTTTTCATATGGGGTTTAAGAACTGTGTTATTTAAGACACTATTCACGACAAACCCAGAATCTAATTCATTCAATTTAATCTTTAATTAAATATTAACAAAATGGAAAACTTCATTAAATCTAAATTTAATGACTTATCCTAGTTAATAACTAGTTTGTTTCAATAAAAATATATTTTTCTAAAATACATTCTTTTTCCTAAAATTTTCTATTTCTAAGATATTTTCTAAAATATCCTTTTACTAGAATATTCTTTATTGGAATACGACTCAACCAATAACCACATGTTACATGAAATCAACAATCATGGTAATTAATTATCACACATCCAAATAACAACCAGAGTGGATTCTACAACTAAATATTGGAATTATAGGCTGTCAAATATCATCCCAATACCCGTGTGGGGTTTCATCCAAATAACAAATAATAAATTATTTGTGCACTTGGGCGATGTGTGAAAATTATCGCCCCAATCACATAAACAAGTCGGACAACTTGTAAATGGAAGTGTAATATTCAGTTTGAATATACTAACATTATATTTAACACATCAAACATTACAACATCACAGACATATATTTCAAGCCATAGATAATATCATATTTTTAACATAGGATCTTTTTATTGTAGCTAATCGACAATAAAAATATTAACTTTTATTTCTAATCTTCTTATTGTTAACTAATGACAATAAAAGTCTTAACTTTTGTTTCTTATTCTTTTTATTATTAACAAATGACTATAAAAATCTTAACTTTGTTTCTATTCCTTTTTATTGTTAACAAATGACAATAAAAATCTTAACTTTATTTCTATTCCTCTTTATTGTTAACAAATGACAATAAAAATCTTAACTTTATTTCTATTCCTTTTTATTGTTAACAAATGATAATAAAAATTTTAACTTTATAAATCCAGTCTTTTATTGAATATAAAATGTCAATAAAAATCTATCTTTTCTTCCAACTCTTGTTATTGTAAATAAATGACAAATAAAATCTATTCTTTCAATTAAAAACAATATTACATGAGAATGTAATCTTCTAACTCTATTCTCTTTAATGATATCAATATCACATGTAAATGTAACATTCTAATTCTATTCTCTTTAACGATAATTCTGTCTAATCTCTTCAACGTAACAAAATATGATGATTTTGTCCAATCTTTTAAAGTAAACAAAAATGTCATTTTTGTCTTCATTCTTTTAAAGTAAACAAAAATACTAACTTTTCTTTTATCCTTTTTAATGATCAAAAATGTAATCTTTCTTCTTAATTCATTCTTTTAAATCAGACAAAAATGTCTCTTTTGTTTCATTCTTTTAAATCTGACAAAAATGTCTCTTTTATTTCATTCTTTTAAATCTGACAAAAATGTCTCTTTTATTTTGTCTAACATAATCTAATTAACAAAAGTGTTAAATTTGTCCAACTTAATCTAATTAACAAAAAGTTTTAATTCTCCAACTTAATCTAATTAACAAAAAGTGTTAATTTATCTCAATAATCATGTTTTGACAGAAAATGTGTCTTTTTATTTCTGTAAGCATATCTTGACAAAAATACTACTTTTTATTCCTATAAGCATACTTTGTCAAATATGTTTCTTTATATTTTTCTAACCAACTTCTAATCAAAAATGTTAATTTTTTATTTGAATAACACATTTCTAATTCAATCTTTTTAGTGATTCTAAAATGATGGTGAAATATGACACTCCAAACTGTAACCAAAATGACATTTTTATTATTTGACTAAAAATGACATGTTTTTATTCTAATATCATATTTGCTAACAAAACGGTCTTTTTATACTAATGTAACATTTCTAAAATAAAAATGTACTTTTATTACAAAGATAACATTTTATAACAAATGTTATTTATATCTATTTTAACAAAAATGATAACGATGATTTCTATTTTCAGTCTTTAAATAAAAACATAACCATATTAAAAATGCAATCTTTTTAATGCAAACAAATTATATAAAAAAAATGCAACTTTGAAATCAGTTCTTTTTATTGTCTCTAATTTGACAATAAAAATGCATCTTTAAAAACTATTCTTTTTATGTAGACAATACTGCATCAAAATGTGTATTCTATTTTGTTGAAAATCTAGTTCAACAAAATGACACAAAATGTGTACTCATGTTTTATTGCAAAATTGCTGATTTAACAAATTATCAAAATTCTGTGTTACATATATATTGAAAATTTCTAAATCTACATATTTGCAAAATCTGTTTTTTTATACATGTGATCCTTTTATATAAATAAAAATTATATATTTTTGTTTATATCAAATTCTAATTAACAGAAGTGTAAATTTAACAATAAAATGAACAAAATAGTAAATTTGTTCAATCTAATTCTAATTAACAGAATTGTTTCAATTCCAATAGTACAATAAACAAAATGATAATTTTGTTTTAGTCTAATTCAAATCTACAGAAATGTTAATTTCAATCATTCTATCGCCACATCACAAAATCAAACAAACAAATGTATAATCTACATTTAACACAGGATAATAACAGCTTGAATCAACTGCAGATTAACAACAATAATTTCAGACATTATTGCTAATTATAAAAGACAGGAATAAATAGATTTCTCACATTGGTTTGATTTTGAATAAATCAGATCTGGATTTTCTTGAATTTCCAGAGCGCTTCTTTTCAGTCCTAGTCTGTACCATCATCTAGATCTCTTCACAAGCATTCCAACGGATCTGAAATTATCTGATTCGGTGTTCGTTTGCATATGTTACACATATTCAAACTTTTATACAATTTAATTAAGTAATTAATTTTAATTTAAACCTTAATCCATGTATTAGCCAAATCCATGTATTCACGCTTTGAGAAAACCCATAACCAATCCATTAGGGTTCAAAACCGCTCGAACCCCAAAGCCGGAGACGCCGATACAATATCTCCACAATGCTGGCCATCATCGACTCCGCCTACACCCTGAAGCACGCCCAATCCGAAGTCCCTTGCTCGCCTGAAAAACCATGCGACGAAAGCACCTTCGTGGTTGATATCCGACCACCATACTTCGTGAGAAAAGATCTCACCGTACAAATCTAAAGCCCTCATTGTTCTCTCCGATTTGGATTTAAATTCGTGTTTTAATTTGCCAAGAATTGGGAGGATTTAAGAGATGAAATCGGGATCCTTTAGCCATTAAAAATGATAGATGGCGGCTGAATACTGTATGGGTGTTTAGGGTTTGAGTAATACAGCGTATTCCCACCGTATTTATAAGCGTATTTTTAATTAATTTAATTCCAATTTTTATTTATTTATCACTGCTAACTCCAAATCACACCCAACGAATGTCGCCCCTAGCTAAGTACCCCCATCCCGGACACAATGGAACATGTTTCGTAACCCAACTCGGCTATTACGATAAGTTTTTCTTTAAATTTAAAACATAAATCAATTTATATTAAATTCAAACGTACATTTTAAATTACCAAGGCCACATACTAACTCTAAAAATTACAGAAAAATTATATTTAGCTTTGTTTTGACGATACGGTTCTAACAAGACTAATTTCGTCGGATTCTGAGACCATTTGAAAAGTGGCCATTTTCTGGTCAATCCGATTTGACTGAAACAGTCAAATCGGATTTTCTTTTGCCACGCTCACATATTAGTTCGAAAAATTCTGGAAAATTAAATATAACAATAATCTGACATTCCGGTTCCAACAAAAGTGGTTTCGTCGAAAACAGAGGTCGTTTGTAAAATGACTATTTTTAAGGGCTATATATTATATTAAAATATATATAAATTCTACATCGACTTTTCTATATTTCAAACTGGACATAACTTTTTATTTATAAAACGAAATTTCAATTTTTCAGATTTGTTAGAAAGGTATGATTAAACAGATTTAAATATTTCTTGTTTCGTTCAATTCTGATTTAAAATGAATTCTGTACATTCAGTCAAAGTTCAAATTCAAATTTTCAAATTGCAGCGTTGTTTTAAACTCCTTTTATAATTAAATTAAATTTATTCGTTTTAAAATAAATTTCTAGTCGTTATTATTTAAAATAAATTATTTTAAATATTAAATTTCCATTAAAATTTCTAAAATAAAAATTTTAAATTGGCCCCAAAATTCTGGGTTGTTACAATCGCCCCCACTTAAAATCTTTTCGTCCTCGAAAAGGAACGAAGCTAAAAGTTGTTTAATTTAACCAACTCAACTTTAAATTTTATTTATTGTTTCAATAATTTTGTTTGTTAAATTAATTATCATTTCTATACTTTTATTAGTTAAACTAATAATCAAAAATCACAACCAGCAATCAATTAGGTGATTAACTTTCCAAATATATAACTTTGGTAAATAGTCAAAAATCGTATTTTAAGTGCAAATCAAAGCAAAGTGTACTAACTAAGTTTTGGTTCTCATACCAGTCAAATGGAAATATATAGATATACCACCTTCGAAACTCGAACATAAATTCTGATGATGGTGCACCGATCATCAGAATCATCTCCGGGCAACTAGAGTGTGATTCTATATCTATCCAATATATTAAAACTTCGAATATCCGTTAATTACTCGTATATTCGAAACCTTTATATACTCGATTGTCCACATTAAATTATAATAATATTCTCAAATACGTATATTTAGATAAAATTTTCAAAACTAAATTTTGTTTTCATTTTTATTTCAAAGAAAATAATACTATTCACACTCGTTCTAGGATACTACTGGTCCCATCTCTAACGAGTTATTCTCATTGGATATTACTAATCCAATCTTTGATGAATTCTTTCGTTCGGTTCTAATGTGTCTTGTTCTCGAGCTCTGTAAACCAAAGCTCTGATACCAAATGAACGACCCAAACTTCCCCGTAAAGGAAAGTCTAGATTGCTTTGAGAACAATACACATCAGAACACAAAGTGGAGAACATTTTATTGCTGATAACAACAATTACATCAGAGTACAAGAATATAACAGAGTATGAATACTTATTATATAATAGAAATACATTAATATCAGAGTTTTAAATTACATTTAAATAGCAGCGGAAAAAGAATACAAATGTACAACTGGAAAGAATACACAGATACAGAGCTTTCCGAATACCACTTCAGCTGTAAGCCAGGATCCTGTAAATATATCTGCAAAAAGCTACTCGACTGCCCGTGGGGAAAATATGGGCACCCGAGTTTGCCAGTGAAACAAACTACAAGTCAGTCATGGGACTGGTATGAGAAATCTTAGCTTATCTAATAATAAGGCTAATCACAGGACCACACCTCTAACGTGGAACGGGTTTACTCCATTGGTTTTTTGGTGCATAAAATAAAGTAAATCGTTAAACAACGCAATGCTTTTTAGAAAAATGAAACCATTATAAAACTCAAGTCCCATCACACAATGCAATGCAAACCGGAGGATAGAGTTTTACCTTATAATGGTCAAAAGTTGCTTGATTCGATAAAACGGATTTAATATTGGTGTGTATATATGTGGGTATATATATTTCAAATACATTTTAATCATAATGTATCAATCATAGACGGCATAGTACTCCATCCTACTATGTCGCCATACTAGTTCTACAATCAAAACCGCAAGGTCGTATTGGAAATTGAATTTCCATCATGAGTCGAGGCTAGGTGTAATAACCCGAAAATCTGGGCCAGTTTAAAATTTTTATTTTAGCGAATTTTGAACATTTAAAATAGATTTTTTTAAATAATATCAACGAAAGTGAAGAAAGGCGAGAACGATGAAGATTTCTCTAAATGAAGTGTCGTGGAGTTGGGATAGCTATTGGTGAGAACTTCTCACTCTAAAATTTCTTTTTCTAGTTATATATATATATATATATACACTAGGATGCAGATGGTGCTTAGCAGCACCCGACACCCGTCATCCACAGACCATGGATGGCTTGTATGCTTGTTTTATGTGTTGTGAAATTTGTTTGTGATATTGATGTGGAATCGATAATAAATTGTAGATGGTTGAAATAAATTAATTATCGTTAAAAATATAATTTTTAACTTGAAAGTGAATAAATAAATAATTATAAACAAATCGGCCGATTTGTTTATATGCACTGATTTGACTGATATTGATTAGGATGATAAATTTTACACATCGCCCAACCGCACAAATAAAAATCTGCGTTTGTTGATTTGAAACCTCACAGAAGTATTGGGATGATATTTGGCATACACTAATCCCAATTATTTAATTGCATGTCGATCGATTGATCGACAGGCTGTGTAAGCATTGATTATTTATATTTGATGCTTATGCAGTAGTGTGGTGCACCTTGGATGATGGTTGATTGTTGATCGTTGCTATTATATACATGTGTTGTATGGAATCCATATAATTAACGTTATATGGTGATTGAATGGGCCTCATTCCAATCGTGAAAATAATGAATATTATAAAGGAAAATTCATGTGTTGAAACTATTCATGTGTTGAGTGAAATATTTTATATAATAAAATTTACATCTTTATCATATTTAAAATTAGAACTACTTCACGGTGGAGTCTAATTGAAAATCAAACGATAGATACCATAATTTTATAAAATATTTTACATAACAAAAATAGTGATGTGTTGACAGTACTCATGTGTTGAGATTAGTCGTGTGTTGAAAGAAATATAGATTCATGTGTTGAATAGAATAAATATTCATTTGTTGAATAGAATAACGAATTATTGAAATATAAAGCCGTGTTGATTAGGGATGCGTTATTTTGACGCGAACGATATTTATATCGATTTTATTCGTTTTATAACGAATATTGAAAAGTGATTTAAAAATTTAATATTTTGAAATGAAATTCAAATTTAAATCAGATTAAAATGCAAATTGAAATTTTATTGAATCAATTTGAAATGAATTCGAATCGAATAGATAATGAATTCGATTCGAATTGAATAGAAAGTGAATTTGAATTCAAATCAATTAGAAATGAATCCAAATTGAATTAAATTGAAATTGAGCTAAAAACGAATTAAAATCGTTTTGAATGAAATTTAAAACAAACTGAAATTGAATTGAAATCAATTTGAAATGAATTCGAATTGAATTAAATAGAAGGTAAATTCAAATTGAATTGAATTGAAATGAAATTGAATTCGAATTAAATAAAATTGAAATGGATTCGAACTGAATTGAAATCAAATTGATTTGAAATTGAAATAGTGTTGAAATGATTTCGAAAACGAAGTTCAAACGATTTATAAAATACATTTTAAAAGGAAATCGATGAAATATATATAATATATATATAATGGCCTGAATAGAACGCGCCGCGGCAGTTCGTGAATTTCGACCATTGACTTCAATTGACGTTGTGGGAGATCCGACCGTCGGATTCTCCTAAAACCGGAACCGTTGGGTTCGTGTCGAAAAGAGCTTTCCAGTGAATATTTGAAATTTGAAATCTAATGGTTGGATTTGGAATTAAGTCCAAATCAAATTTGAAAAAGGTCGCTGTAAGTGCAGTTCGATGGCCGTTGATGGAAATCGACTATACGTGCCTTGATAAAATTATTAAAAATATCTATAATTTGTGTAAAATCATAAGAAATGAATTGGGAAAATTTGGGCTGAAAAATTCCACATTTGAAAAGAAAAAAATAGATTTTTATCGAAATGAACTAGTTTTGAACTAGAATTAAAATCAATTTATTTTTGAAATAAATAAATTGAATTTGAAAGTGATTTTAAAAATAATCAATATTCCCAATACGTGAATTGGGCTGGAGTTGAATTGAAATTATCTTCGGAATATTTCGATGTTGGATTTCGTGACTATACAGATATGTTAGGGGAATTTGAAAGATAATCTTATATCGTTATTTCCAATACGATATATGTTAGTTTCAGAATTTGATATTGAATATAAGCCGATATATTTTCTATTCAATGCCTTGTATTTAATATCAAATATGATTTGGGTTTATCGTGAATCATGTTTTAGATGACATTGGTTCTTTAACCCAGTTAAAGACAGGATATTGATTTTTGAAAAGATTAAAACTAAGTGGAGTTTTAATGAATCTTTAATTAGATTGAAATGTGAATTGATAATTTAAATTATCAAATTTGGAAGGTGATCGAGAATGGAGTGTCACCAGTTTTGCTCCAAGGCGATAGTTAAATCTTTAATTAGATTTGAACGTGAAATGGTAATTAATTTTACCGATAGCACCGTAGTGTTAGATATGGAGTATTACCAGTTTTCTCCATAGGATAAATAGGATGGGATTGGGAAATAAAATAAATAATTACTTTGGTGTGGTTCGCTAATCCCGACTAGTTTGAAATGATATCCCAAGGAAGATTAAAGAATAAATTTCGAAGAATTTGTCTTTGATAAAATTAATGGGAACCTATTCCCTAAAAATGTGATTTTGTGAATAAAAGAATATTCTGAATTGGAATGAGGCATTTGTTGTGTTTGTGTAACATTCGTTTATTATATACGTGGCTTATTCAGAAAGGCCGGGTTTATACCCATTCAGAATAACCGATTCGACGAGATGTCGAAGATGAAGACGGTGGTTGAAGACTGGAAGTCTTCACATCGTTTGGGTGATTACTGATGATCTTGATTGGGCTGTACACCCAAGATGAGGGAATCAGTTGGTGATCGTCCAGACGTACTTGGAGATGGATGGATATGCGAGGAAAGTGCCTCCAGTTTCGTTCAGACCCAGAACGAACTTGTAAACAGATTGTGTGTCTGACATTGGATTTTATTCTATGTTGATTGATCTCTATTAAATATACATCTATTTGGCGGCGGAGAATTTATTCTCTTGCTTAACGCCCTTCTCTGAGACGTACGAGCTCAGAGGTTGTATATCGATGGACATCAATCGCATGGAGTGAATTGCCAGTGTGGCACGCGTAAGTGGCAATTGATGAAGGCTTCTGTTGAAAAGCAAAGTCTTGTGGTTGATGATCAAAGCACGGCCTGTGTGGCGTAGCTTTGTGTATAGCGTGAATTCGCGAGCCTCACACCTCGGTATGAGTCAAAAACGGGATAGTGACTGCAGGGAGGGCACGACGTTTCTTTCTAGCTAGGGTGGTGTCAGTGACCTACCAGCCCTGACATTTATATACTTTTCACTTGTGTGGTTGTTGGATACGAGGCGCCTCGGATATAGGTCTGTAAGGATCGAGAAACGTGTGTTCAGGAATAGCTAATCCTCAAAAGTAAGAGAGGACAGGCCCTGAAGATCCAAGGATCAGAGTGGGGTCCTGGGACATTTGCTAGAGTGTCTCGAACGCGGAGAGGAGCTTGCCCCTTGCCTCGGCTCATGACGGAAATCCAATTTCCAATACGTGATATTGCGGTTTTAATTGTAGAACTAGTATAGTGACATGATATATGGTACCCATGCCGTCTATGATTGATATTTATGATTGAAAATGTTTTGACATTATACACCTATGATAGTATCAAATGATTTGTTTCAAACGTATCAAGCATTATTTGGCTATTATAAGGGTAAACCCTATCCTCTGGCTTGTGTTGCATTGTGTGATGGGACCTGGGTCTTATAATAGCTTCATTTTTCTTTATTTAGCATTGCGTTGTTTGTTCTATGCACTGGTATTCTTGGGAGGAAACCCGTTCCGTGTTATACGGCGTGGTCCCTTGATTTACCTAACTTTAAAACCAATATTAATAACTGTTTTAGTTCTCACACCAGTCACATGACTGACCTGGAGTTTATTGTTTTAACCTAAACTCTGGGTGTCCCTATTTTCGACATGGGCAGCTAGTAGTTTTGGTTTTGCAGATTTATATTCACAGGATCCTGATTTACAGCTGGAACGATGCTCGGAAAGCTCTATATCCGTGCATTACTTCTAGTTGTGCTTTTGTATTATTTTCCGCTGCGATGTATTTAAATGTAATTTAAATCTCTGATATTTTCTGTGTAATTTATTCATTTATACTCTGTATATTCTTATATCTGATGAAATTGTTGTAATAACAATGAAATGTTCTTCCGTCTGAACTCTTTTGTGTGTTGTTCTCAAAGTATCCGTGCTTTCCTTCACGAGGAAGTTACGGGTCCTTACACTAGGGGCAAGCTCCTCTCTGATTCGAGACACTCTAGCAAATGCCACAGGATCCCCCGCAGTGAACCCTTGGATGCGGTAGGGCCGGTCCCCGCCTATCGGCAGTGGATTAATTATGCCTAAACACACGTTTCCCGGTTCCTTTGAACCTATAGTATGACCACTAACGGCCTATAAAAATCCGAGGCGCCTCAAAATCCATCATCCACATAAGTAAAATGTTAGCACTGGTAGGTCCCTGACATCACTCTATCTAGAAAGAAACGTGTGCACTCCCTACGGTCCGTATCCCGTTTTTGACTCATACCGGGGTGTGAGGCTCACGAAGTCATGATATACACAAAGCTATGCCGTAATAGGCAATACTTTGATCATCCCACAAGGCCCTGCTTTTCAACAAAAGCCTTGATCAATTGCATCTTGGCGTGCCACATTGACAATTCACGCCATGCGATCAATCACTATTAATATATACCAGGGTGTTAAGCAGAGAATAAATTCTCCACCACCAGTCAGATATGCATTAATAACAATAAATTTAATTCACATGGAACGAAATCCAATGTCAGACACACATCCATTTACAAGTCCGTTCTAGGTCTCAACGAAACCGGAGACACCTGAGAGGTCCTCGCATATCCGGACAATCAACAATACGTCTGTACGGTTACAATTGAAGCCCCTTCAAGGTAGCTACTCCCATCATGGGTCTCAGTAGCAACACATCCATTCGATGTGAAGACTGTCGGTCTTCAATCACCATCTTCAACTTCGACTCTTCATCGTCATAGTGATTATTCGGAATGGGTTAAACCCGGTCTTTCCGAATAACTCGCATATTTTTATAATTAAAAACAAGTACTATAAAAGCACATCCAACGCTACATTCCAATTCAGAGTATTCTTCTAAATAAAATATTCACATTATCTTATCAAAGATAAATTCTTGAAATTATTCTTAAATCTTTCTTTTAAAGATTTATTAAAACCCCAATTTGGTTTTAAATATCAAAAATCATTATTCTATGATTATTTAAATTCTAGTAATTAATCTTATTCTTAATTGGGTTAAAGAAGTAATGTCATTTAAAACATAGTTCACGGTAAACCCAAAGTCATCTTCCATAAAATATGGAATCTTCGCAGAAATCAAATCAATATGTAATCATTATAAATTTATGTATCCGACTAATAATATAAATGGAATAACGGCAAAGCCTCTTAAATTCCATATGTAGTATCGGCCTTCTTCTACAGAAGCTTATCTCGGTTATTATTAATTCGAATACTACTCAATTCCAATTTAATATATTAAATTGGAAAACTTGGCTTTTGGAAAATTCCCATTTAAATCTAGATAAAAGATTTATAAACTACAAATCATAATTTCACTGTCAGTTGGGTTAAAGAACACATGTCACTTAAAAACACGGTTCGCAATAAACCCAACTCACATTTCATCTAATTTCAATTACTAAATATAATTGAAAACTTTAATAATCTAAATTAAAAGATTTTTCTTTTCGTATGGGGTTTAAGAACTGTGTTATTTAAGACACTATTCACGACAAACCCAAAATCCAATTCATTCAATTTAATCTTCAATTAAATATTAACAAAATGGAAAACTTCATTAAATCTAAATTTAATGACTTATCCTAGTTAATAACTAGTTCGTTTCAATAAAAATATATTTTTCGAAAATACATTCTTTTTCCTAAAATTTTCTATTTGTAACACCCCGCCTCCGCTAGGGCCACTCGCAAAGGAATGCACTAGCTTTAGAGGGACATTATTGGTAAACATGCACAGAAATATCACAAGACAGAACATATAAAATAGCGGAAGTAAAATCGAACTTTCATAAACATGAATACATAAGGTCTAAAGCCTTTTACATCAGAGTACATCAAAACCTGTCTTGCAATAGTAAAGAAGCATAAAGACTTTTTAATAAATTATTCCCCAAGTAAAACAGTAAAGTAGCCATAGCTAAGAGAAGTCCAAGCCATCCATGATGACCTTCAAGCAGAAGAAGTTCGAACTAAACAGCATTGTTTCCTCCCTGAAACCTGGGGGGGGGGAAACGGAAGAAAAGAGGCGAAACAAAACGGGTCAGTCAAAAAGACTGAGTAAGTCCTATCTACTTCTAGTATAAAAACAGGTAAAGGTAACATGACATGCATAAACTGAAAGTAAACATAAGGATAACTACAAGATAGATAAACCAGAGTAGCCGGTTAAACTACTGCGGCAAGGTAAACTAAGGTATCATGAAAAACTACGGTGTTATGATAAGTCAAGGTATCACATCGTCAGATTTCTATTGAGCACATTATCCCAAGGTATCTACCCCGTCTAACATCCCACGGTATCTATTATGTATATTCTTCCTAGTTCTAACATGTATATTTGCTCTGCACCTCTCGTACTAGTATCCCTACCCGCGTCATGTGTTAACCATGAATGTCCCTTGCTCAAAGTCGTGTAATGGTCCATGTCGACTTAATATATCGCATATATAGGTTACTCAAATCATATGTTTCTTTCCATGTATATAAGTTCAGTCCTTTGCCGTACCTCGTACGGGCTTCCTCATGTCGTATTATCCTTGAAATCGTTTGGACTATCACCCTTGTTCTAGCTAGGCTCTTCCATATGAATCATCGTTTGAACTACTAGGACTTACGCCACCTAGCACCACTAGGGATTACGCTTACCTATTGCACGCTTTCGTATTTCGGTTTGGGTTAAACCACCTAGGCCACTAGGGATTACGCTAACCCTCAACCGCGCTCTTTTTCCCACGCATTCATCGTGAATCGTTTTTCTATAACTGTATGCACATGTATCACATCGTGCCATCCGAGTCCTGTCACCGGCCAAACAAGAAATACAGGACTCGGTCGGGAGCTTTAGATTTATCTGCCGATGCAGATGCTAAGGTCTGCTTTTCTACACGTGGCTATGGTCCCACGAGACCCCTCCCTCAACTAGTGAAAGGCAACACAAGAGAAAATCTTGCATGAGAACTACACTCCGGCCAGCCCACATCCTACGGCCTACCTCACCCATAATTAGATAGCAAATTATGGTCTGTTGGGTGTTCCCTGCCTTTCCGTACGTACACGCTTGACTCAAAATGGTAGATGATCGACGAACTTGCTATCTCGGGCACATTATGTATTCGCCGACTCACTGCTATCCACCCCTGTCTTTAGATCGCTCGCATAGCAACCAAGGCATATTCCTGGTTCTTCTACCGCAGACCTCAACCTCTCGTGAGCCTAGTGTAATGACCTGGCAGCTCACAGAGGGATCCCAAGAATATCCTCACGTTCCCCGAAGCCACTGCTTCGTTACCCAGTTCGTTGGAGCCTTTATCTAAATCAGATAGCCTGCTCCTACACGCACACTTAAACGTTGACCTAACGTATCGGGTTACTGATCTATCTAAGAAATGGTCCAAATTTCCTTGACTAAGAATTATTACTTAGTTTCCCTTAACTAAGGTTTACCACTTAGCCTTATTTCCATAATCCTTGTTAACTATGGTTATTTACCCAATCCTCCGAATTAGGGTTTATCTAATGGGTTAAGTGTCACTTAAGTCCATAACTTAGCCCGTCTACAAACCATGTCAAAATTGGCTAAGTATCCAAGTCCAAGACAAAACCCTACAAACCATGTGTCCAGTTGGCTAAGTATATTAAGAAATCCATAACTTAACCTCGTCTAATCATCATTTTAGATTGGTTAATTATATAAATTAACTTGACCTTGTCAAATTACCGAGTCAAATCGGTCAAGCGTATTCAAGTGATTCGTGACTTAGCCTTATCATGTTTTCATGTTAGATTGGTTAAGTATAGGTTAACTTAACCTCATCAAATTAACGAGTTAGATTGGTTAAGTATAGGTCACTTAACCACATCCAATTAACGAGTTAGGTTGGTTAAGTTTAGTTCACTTAACCACATCAAATTAATGAGTTAGATTGGTTAAGTTTAGGTCACTTAACCACATCAAATCTTCATGTATAATTGGTTAAGTATAAGTTGCTTAACCCCATTAAATTATCACGTTAAGTTGGTTAAGTATTGGTTACTTAACCTCATTGAACTACCAAGTTTAAGTTGGTTAAGTGTTTAACTTAACCCCGTCGAATTACCGTGTTTAGATTAGTTAAGTGTGGATTACTTAACCCCATCTAATTACCGTGGTTAGGTTAGTTAAGTCTTAATTACTTAACCTCATCTAATTACCCAGTCGGATTAGTTAAGTGTAAATTACTTAACCCCATCTCCTAATCATCTTGCACGGTTAAGTGTCATTAAGGAAATCAAGCCCGGTCCCACTTAACCTACCCGTTCGTGTCATATCGGTTAAGTGTCATTAGTCAAATTTACTTAACCTTATCATGTGGCATTAATTTAATTAATGCACTCTTAACCTCTCACATTAGACCTTGTTGTGGTTACTAGTTAAGCCGGGCGGGTCCGGGTAGATTTACACCACAACCTAGTCTAACCTCGGGTCTTAAGCGCGACATGACCAACTTCTCACATTGGGTCCTATTGTTTGCAACTACTAGTTAGGCCGGTCGTTTCCGGGTAGTTTTACGTTGCAAACTCAACCCAACCTCGAGTTGGCCACACTCATATTATCTAAGTTCATCATGTTTCCAAAACATGTTACAAGTTTTCAAGCATTTGGGTAGACCTAACTTAATAGGTAAATTCCCAAAGGGTAGACCTAACTTAATAGGTAAATTCCCAAGCTCATGTTTTATGCATACTTACATGCCAACTTCCATGTTATCTTTCAAGTCATATTTTCAAGTATAAACACATGTCATATTCAAGTTAAGATTTTACGACATGTTCATGTTTATCTAACTACCCAAAATCGTGTTTTCCTAACGCAAGCAAAGCGAGTCAACATAGTAAGGATACTATGTCACATATTGGTCTCAAAACATGCATGATGCCAAAAAGGGCTTGGCTTCCACATGCATAACATCATAAAGGGGTTGGCCATAAACATGCACAACTTAAAAGAGGGGATTGGCCACGAGCATGCATAATCTCATAAAGGATTTGGCCACAAACTTGCATGTTAGCATAAGGGGTTTGGGTTCATAAACATGCATAAGCCCCAAAATCTTGTCTTAGCCAATGTTTCACAAGTAAAGTGATTCCTAAAGGTTCATGCTAGCATTTCATGCATAAAGATCCAAACTTGCAAGTTAAACTAGGTTATACATAGCATGAGAGGCATGATTAAGTCACTCACATGGCCTAAAATCATAATCATGAACATAAGAGGCAAGGTAAGGTACATATAGGTTCGCATAATCATGTTTAGCCTCATTTTATCCCATATCAACATTAAAAATACCGTTTTGATCCAAAAGTAGCTAGAACTTACTTAGTTAGGCCTAGGGAAAGAAGCATGAATCATCTTGGCTAAGAAATGTGCCTCCTTTGTTGAAGAATCGTCATGGAACTCGCATAGCAACGTTGATTTGGCCTTCATTTGGTGTAGCAAGCTTGCACCTTTTGATTTGAACTTGATTTGAGTGCATATGCTCTAGGGATTGGAGATGGAGGCCATGATCAAAATTGATTTTGGTAGCACTTAGTTGCTAGGTTTGATTTTTAGGGATTTAGGTTAGGTTTAGGGTCTTTTTATAGAGATTAGGATAGTTTTAGGCCCTTAGATTAACCCTAGAATAGATTAGGACCATCAGATCTCGGAAGCTTCCAGACCCAGCCCAAGAACAAGACCAGGTGAGACAAACAGGTGCGCCAGGCTACTTGCCCCGGCCACCCCCTGTCGACAGGCAAGTCGACAGGGCTGTCGACTTGGTTTGGGCCCAAGTCGACAGGCCTGTCGACAGCCCTGTCGACATGGCCTAGGCGGGATACTTCCCGCTTAGCCCCAGATCTGATCTCCAAAACTGTTTCCGAAATTCAAATTTCCAGAAATCTTCTTTGGGCCTTAACCGGGTCATACAGACTCCGATTTTCGAAAACTCGGACTCTATTTCGCGTATTTTTCCGAGACGAACGCAATGGCATAGCCCGTTTTACTTGATTCAGAATTTAAAATTAAATTCTGCCTTGATTCTCGTTTTAACATGTTATTGAAATACGGGTTATTACATTCTCCCCACCTTTTAGGATTTCGTCCCCGAAATCTCTAAGTTAGGAAGAACATATCCTACCATCCATCATCCATCTACTCAAAACATCATCCACAAGCAATCATTGTCCTTAGATGATTTCTAATGCTGTATGAATATATGCAAGACGTGTGTGTACATGTTCCTTAGCTAATGCTAATGATCAGGCCTGAATAATCTTTCTAATGCAAAAATATGTATAGTGCCATGTATCCAACGTGTATGCAAATAGTCCTAGTCATATAGATACTATATGCGTGCACAATCATTCATTCATATGCAACAACCGCATGATAATACACTCGATTTCATCCATAAACAAGTATAAATACTCATGCATATGCAATATGAAATGTGACCGAGTCGAGCTAGTATCTAATGTGTATTCGCGCATCCACGAGCAACCACTTGCAACCATATCAATCATAACATGTTTCAAATACATGTTTACATCCATAGGGTTCTACCTAGGATTCCCTGAAATAGGGTCGAGAAGATAAACAAGACAAACTCCTTACGGGGTTTGTAACAGAAAATAGGACCGAGAGGATGTCCACAAAAGATAGCCTACAAGTAAGCTCTACCGAAAACAGGGATCAAGAATATACTCCCAAAAAGAGATATCATGTGCGTATCTAGTCTTTGACCATCAAAGTCGTCTTTCCTGAGCTTAATTCCATCGTGCCTTGACCGTCTTTTAACTTCACGATTTCACAGCTTCTTATTTCCTGTTTCCATAACATGAGCTAGAACTCATTTCTTTGTCGCCTCTCGTTCCACTTGCACTTATCCTTTTCCTAGAATACTTGACGCAAACATGACTGCGTACTCATGATCTCATGCAAGCTTTCCAAAATTCACTAGTGAATCTCGGACCTCGTACCACAAGGTATTCCACGTAGAAGAACTTTCTCTTGAAAGTAAACAGATGCCAACCAGGTTATCAAGCGCACTTACTTGGGTGATTTCCATAACCCGTGCATAAGTGAAATAAACCATCCGTCTTATCGGCGAACACCACTCGATCGGGCTTCAAATTTCCAATAAAGGCATCAAGGGATTCTAAGTAATTAATCATGACCGAACCCAAAAAGGTTACACAAGACTTCGAGGGTATTACCAAGGCTAGTCAAAGAGTCTAATTACCCTCCTATCAAAACCGAGAGTGGCACCCCTTACTGGATAACCACTTCATCCATAACCGAGGCATGTTATTCTCAAATCCAAAACAAGTCATGAATAAATGGATCGGTTCTCCACAGGACTTGAGACAAAAATGGGATTCTCTATTACGCTAGTACTTAAGGTGCAGAGACTCAACTATCGAAGCGGACTTAAAAGATGCGGTGATCAAAGCAAAGTCCCGACAGGATGATAGAGAAGAAAAGCTAAACCTTTAACAAGATCGTTACCCTCCTTCTGAGGTACCCTAGAAATGAGAGCATACTATTGCCCTCCCAATGATCTTGTCCTTGTCCCATGATACTTAACTATCTATCCCGTTTCACTATGCCAAAGGTACCCTCTCGTCATGGGTTTCATTGTTCATCTTTCTCCCTCCTTTTAGGACTCAGCCATACCAACATGTTGCTTATCCCTGAGCTCGTATCCTTTATCCTTGTTCTTACTATCCTTTCATGCATAACTCTGCAATGGTCTCTCGAGAATCACCTCCACCGTACGGGAAACACTTACGCAGCTAGAAAGACTAGTCGCAGTCAAAACCACTGTGACTACAGATGGAGGAAAGAAAGGAGAAGAGATTCAATTAAGGAAACAAGGATAGTGCTAATGGCCTTTGGGGAATAGCCTTTTTCTTTTAAAAGAAAATTTTCTTGAAAAAAATGCTTCTTTGTAAACGATTTTCAAATAGTTTTCAGAAGGTCTTTAAAAACTTTTGCCCAGTCTGGTAACCTTCTGCTCTGATACCAAATGTAACACCCCGCCTCCGCTAGGGTCACTCGCAAAGGAATGCACTAGCTTTAGAGGGACATTATTGGTAAACATGCACAGAAATATCACAAGACAGAACATATAAAATAGCGGAAGTAAAATCGAACTTTCATAAACATGAATACATAAGGTCTAAAGCCTTTTACATCAGAGTACAACAAAACCTGTCTTGCAATAGTAAAGAAGCATAAAGACTTTTTAATAAATTATTCCCCAAGTAAAACAGTAAAGTAGCCATAGCCAAGAGAAGTCCAAGCCATCCATGATGACCTTCAAGCAGAAGAAGTCCGAACTAAACAGCATTGTTTCCTCCCTGAAACCTGGGGGGGGGGAAACGGAAGAAAAGAGGCGAAACAAAACGGGTCAGTCAAAAAGACTGAGTAAGTCCTATCTACTTCCAGTATAAAAACAGGTAAAGGTAACATGACATGCATAAACTGAAAGTAAACATAAGGATAACTACAAGATAGATAAACCAGAGTAGCCGGTTAAACTACTGCGGCAAGGTAAACTAAGGTATCATGAAAAACTACGGTGTTATGATAAGTCAAGGTATCACATCGTCAGATTTCTATCGAGCACATTATCCCAAGGTATCTACCCCGTCTAACATCCCACGGTATCTATTATGTATATTCTTCCTAGTTCTAACATGTATATTTGCTCTGCACCTCTCGTACTAGTATCCCTACCCGCGTCATGTGTTAACCATGAATGTCCTTTGCTCAAAGTCGTGTAATGGTCCATGTCGACCTAATATATCGCATATATAGGTTACTCAAATCATATGTTTCTTTCCATGTATATAAGTTCAGTCCTTTGCCGTACCTCGTACGGGCTTCCTCATGTCGTATTATCCTTGAAATCGTTTGGACTATCACCCTTGTTCTAGCTAGGCTCTTCCATATGAATCATCGTTTGAACTACTAGGACTTACGCCACCTAGCACCACTAGGGATTACGCTTACCTATTGCACGCTTTCGTATTTCGGTTTGGGTTAAACCACCTAGGCCACTAGGGATTACGCTAACCCTCAACCGCGCCCTTTTTCCCACGCATTCATCGTGAATCGTTTTTCTATAACTATATGCACATGTATCACATCGTGCCTTCCGAGTCCTGTCACCGGCCAAACAAGAAATACAGGACTCAGTCGGGAGCTTTAGATTTATCTGCCGATGCAGATGCTAAGGTCTGCTTTTCTACATGTGGCTATGGTCCCACGAGACCCCTCCCTCAACTAGTGAAAGGCAACACAAGAGAAAATCTTGCATGAGAACTACACTCCGGCCAGCCCACATCCTACGGCCTACCTCACCCATAATTAGATAGCAAATTATTGTCTGTTGGGTGTTCCCTGCCTTTCCGTACGTACACGCTTGACTCAAGATGGTAGATGATCGACGAGCTTGCTATCTCGGGCACCTTATGTATTCGCCGACTCACTGCTATCCACCCCTGTCTTTAGATCGCTCGCATAGCAACCAAGGCATATTCCTGGTTCTTCTACCGCAGACCTCAACCTCTCGTGAGCCTAGTGTAATAACCTGGCAGCTCACAGAGGGATCCCAAGAATATCCTCACGTTCCCCGAAGCCGCTGCTTCGTTACCCAGTTCGTTGGAGCCTTTATCTAAATCAGATAGCCTGCTCCTACACGCATACTTAAACGTTGACCTAGCGTATCGGGTTACTGATCTATCTAAGAAATGGTCCAAATTTCCTTGACTAAGAATTATTACTTAGTTTCCCTTAACTAAGGTTTACCACTTAGCCTTATTTCCATAATCCTTGTTAACTATGGTTATTTACCCAATCCTCCGAATTAGGGTTTATCTAATGGGTTAAGTGTCACTTAAGTCCGTAACTTAGCCCGTCTACAAACCATGTCAAAATTGGCTAAGTATCCAAGTCCAAGACTTAACCCTACAAACCATGTGTCCAGTTGGCTAAGTATATTAAGCAATCCATAACTTAACCTCGTCTAATCATCATTTTAGATTGGTTAATTATATAAATTAACTTGACCTTGTCAAATTACCGAGTCAAATCGGTCAAGCGTATTCAAGTGATTCGTGACTTAGCCTTATCATGTTTTCACGTTAGATTGGTTAAGTATAGGTTAACTTAACCTCATCAAATTAACGAGTTAGATTGGTTAAGTATAGGTCACTTAACCACATCCAATTAACGAGTTAGGTTGGTTAAGTTTAGTTCACTTAACCACATCAAATTAATGAGTTAGATTGGTTAAGTTTAGGTCACTTAACCACATCAAATCTTCATGTATAATTGGTTAAGTATAAGTTGCTTAACCCCATTAAATTATCACGTTAAGTTGGTTAAGTATTGGTTACTTAACCTCATTGAACTACCAAGTTTAAGTTGGTTAAGTGTTTAACTTAACCCCGTCGAATTACCGTGTTTAGATTAGTTAAGTGTGGATTACTTAACCCCATCTAATTAACGTGGTTAGGTTAGTTAAGTCTTAATTACTTAACCTCATCTAATTACCCAGTCGGATTAGTTAAGTGTAAATTACTTAACCCCATCTCCTAATCATCTTGCACGGTTAAGTGTCATTAAGGAAATCAAGCCCGGTCCCACTTAACCTACCCGTTCGTGTCATATCGGTTAAGTGTCATTAGTCAAATTTACTTAACCTTATCATGTGGCATTAATTTAATTAATGCACTCTTAACCTCTCACATTAGACCTTGTTTTGGTTACTAGTTAAGCCGGGCGGGTCCGGGTAGATTTACACCACAACCTAGTCTAACCTCGGGTCTTAAGCGCGACATGACCAACTTCTCACATTGGGTCCTATTGTTTGTAACTACTAGTTAGGCCGGTCGGTTCCGGGTAGTTTTACGTTGCAAACTCAACCCAACCTCGAGTTGGCCACACTCATATTATCTAAGTTCATCATGTTTCCAAAACATGTTACAAGTTTTCAAGCATTTGGGTAGACCTAACTTAATAGGTAAATTCCCAAAGGGTAGACGTAACTTAATAGGTAAATTCCCAAGCTCATGTTTTATGCATACTTACATGCCAACTTCCATGTTATCTTTCAAGTCATATTTTCAAGTATAAACACATGTCATATTCATGTTAAGATTTTGCGACATGTTCATGTTTATCTAACTACCCAAAATCGTGTTTTCCCAACGCAAGCAAAGCGAGTCAACATAGTAAGGATACTATGTCACATATTGGTCTCAAAACATGCATGATGCCAAAAAGGGCTTGGCTTCCACATGCATAACATCATAAAGGGGTTGGCCATAAACATGCACAACTTAAAAGAGGGGATTGGCCACGAGCATGCATAATCTCATAAAGGATTTGGCCACAAACTTGCATGTTAGCATAAGGGGTTTGGGTTCATAAACATGCATAAGCCCCAAAATCTTGTCTTAGCTAATGTTTCACAAGTAAAGTGATTCCTAAAGGTTCATGCTAGCATTTCATGCATAAAGATCCAAACTTGCAAGTTAAACTAGGTTATGCATAGCATGAGAGGCATGATTAAGTCACTCACATGGCCTAAAATCATAATCATGAACATAAGAGGCAAGGTAAGGTTCATATAGGTTCGCATAATCATGTTTAGCCTCATTTTATTCCATGTCAACATTAAAAATACCGTTTTGATCCAAAAGTAGCTAGAACTTACTTAGTTAGGCCTAGGGAAAGAAGCATGAATCATCTTGGCTAAGAAAGGTGCCTCCTTTGTTGAAGAATCGTCATGGAACTCGCATAGCAACGTTGATTTGGCCTTCATTTGGTGTAGCAAGCTTGAACCTTTTGATTTGAACTTGATTTGAGTGCATAGGCTCTAGGGATTGGAGATGGAGGCCATGATCAAAATTGATTTTGGCAGCACTTAGTTGCTAGGTTTGATTTTTAGGGATTTAGGTTAGGTTTAGGGTCTTTTTATAGAGATTAGGATAGTTTTAGGCCCTTAGATTAAACCTAGGATAGATTAGGACCATCAGATCTCGGAAGCTTCCAGACCCAGCCCAAGAACAAGACCAGGTGAGACAAACAGGTGCGCCAGGCTACTTGCCCCGGCCACCCCCTATCGACAGGCAAGTCGACAGGGCTGTCGACTTGGTCTGGGCCCAAGTCGACAGGCCTGTCGACAGCCCTGTCGACATGGCCTAGGCGGGATACTTCCCGCCTAGCCCCAGATCTGATCTCCAAAACTGTTTCCGAAATTCAAATTTCCAGAAATCTTCTTTGGGCCTTAACCTGGTCATACGGACTCCGATTTTCGAAAACTCGGACTCTATTTCGCGTATTTTTCCGAGACGAACGCAATGGCATAGCCCGTTTTACTTGATTCAGAATTTAAAATTAAATTCTGCCTTGATTCTCGTTTTAACATGTTATTGAAATACGGGTTATTACACTATTTCTAAGAAATTTTCTAAAATATCCTTTTACTAGAATATTCTTTATTGGAATGCGACTCAACCAATAACCACATATTACATGAAATCAACAATCACGGTAAATAATTAACACACATCCAAATAACAACCAGAGTGGATTCTACAACTAAATATTGGAATTAGTGTCTGTCAAATATCATCCCAATACCCGTGTGGGGTTTCATCCAACAAACAAATAATAAATTATTTGTGCACTTGGGCGATGTGTGAAAATTATCGTCCCAATTACATAAACAAGTCGGGTAACTTGTAAATGGAAGTGTAATATTCAGTTTGAATATACTAACATTATATTTAACACATCAAACATTACAACATCAGAGACATATATTTCAAGCCATAGCTAATATCATATTTTTAACATAGGATCTTTTTATTGTAGCTAATCGACAATAAAAATATTAACTTTTATTTCTAATCTTCTTGCTGTTAACCAATGACAATAAAAATCTTAACTTTTGTTTCTTATTCTTTTTATTGTTAACAAATGGCAATAAAATTTTTAACTTTATTTCTATTCCTTTTTATTGTTAACAAATGACAATAAAAATCTTAACTTTATTTCTATTCCTTTTTATTGTTAACAAATGACAATAAAATTTTTAACTTTATAAATCCAGTCTTTTATTGAATATAAAATGTCAATAAAAATCTATCTTTTATTCCAACTCTTGTTATTGTAAATAAATGATAACTAAAATCTATTCTTTCAATTAAAAACAATATTACATGAGAATGTAATCTTCTAACTCTATTCTCTTTAATGATATCAATATTACATGTAAATGTAACATTCTAATTCTATTATCTTTAATGATAATTCTGTCTAATCTCTTCAACGTAACAAAATATGATGATTTTGTCCAATCTTTTAAAGTAAACAAAAATGTCATTTTTGTCTTTATTCTTTTAAAGTAAACAAAAATGCTAACTTTTCTTTTTTCCTTTTTAATGATCAAAAATGTCATCTTTCTTCTTAATTCATTCTTTTAAATCTGACAAAAATGTCTCTTTTATTTCATTCTTTTAAATCTGACAGAAATGTCTCTTTTATTTCATTCTTTTAAATCTGACAGAAATGTCTCTTTTATTTCATTCTTTTAAATCTGACAAAAATGTCTTTTTTTTTTTTGTCTAACATAATCTAATTAACAAAAGTGTTAAATTTGTCCAACTTAATCTAATTAACAAAAAGTGTTAATTCTCCAACTTAATCTAATTAACAAAAAGTGTTAATTTGTCTCAATAATCATGTTTTGACAGAAAATGTGTCTTTTTATTTCTATAAGCATATCTAGACAAAAATACTCCTTTTTATTCCTATAAGCATACTTTGTCAAATATTTCTTTTTATTTTTTCTAACCAACTTCTAATCAAAAATGTTAATTTTTGATTTGAATAACGCATTTCTAATTCATTCTTTTTAGTGATTCTAAAATGACGGTGAAATATGACATTCCAAATTGTAACCAAAATGACATTTTTATTATTTGACTAAAAATGACATGTTTTTATTTTAATATCATATTTGCTAACAAAACGGTCTTTTTATACTAATGTTACATTTCTAAAATAAAAATGTACTTTTGTTACAAAGATAACATTTTATAACAAATGTTATTTATATCTATTTTAACAAAAATGATAACAATGATTTCTATTTTCAGTCTTTAAATAAAACATAACCATATTAAAAATGCAATCTTTTTAATGCAAACAAATTATATAAAAAAATGCAACTTTGAAATCAGTTCTTTTTATTGTCTCTAATTTGACAATAAAAATGCATCTTTAAAAACTATTCTTTTTATGTAGACGATACTGCATCAAAATGTGTATTCAATTTTGTTGAAAATCTAGTTCAACAAAATGACACAAAATGTGTATTCATGTTTTATTGCAAAATTGCTAATTTAACAAATTATCAAAATTCTGTGTTACATATATGTTGAAAATTTCTAAATCTACATATTTGTAAAATCTGTTGTTTTATACATTTGATCCTTTTATATAAACAAAAATTATATATTTTGTTTAAATCAAATTCTAATTAACAGAAGTGTATATTTAACAATAAAATGAACAAAATAGTTAATTTGTTCAATCTAATTCTAATTAACATAATTGTTTCAATTCCAACAGTCTAATAAACAAAATGATAATTTTTTTTTAGTCTAATTCAAATTTACAGAAATGTTAATTTCAATCATTCTATCGCCACATCACAAAATCAAACAAACAGATGTATAATCTACATTTAACACAGGATAATAACAGCTTGAATCAACTGCAGATTAACAACAATAATTTCAGAAATTATTGCTAATTATAAAAGACAGGAATAAATAGATTTCTCACATAGGTTTGATTTTGAATAAATCAGATCTGGATTTTCCTGAATTTCCAGAGCGCTTCGTTTCAGTCCTAGTCTGTACCATCATCTAGATCTCATCACAAGCATTCCAACGGATCTGAAATTATCTAATTCGGTGTTCGCTTGCATAAGTTACACATATAATTTAGTAATTAATTTTAATTTAAACCTTAATCCATGTATTAGCCAAACAAGGCCGTATCTCCTCGTTTTGCTTTCTTCCAGGTATTCACGCTCTGAGTAAACCCATCACCGATCCATTAGGGTTCAAAACCGCTCGAACCCCAAAGCCAGAGACGCCGATCCAATATCTCCACAACACTGGCCTTCATCGACTCCGCCTACACCCTGAAGCACGCCCAATCCGAAGTCCCCTGCTCGCCTGAAAACCCATGCGACAGAAGCACCTTCGTGTTTGAAATCCAATCACCATACTTCATGAGAAAAGATCTCACCGTACAAATCTAAAACCCTCATTGTTCTCTCCTATTTGGATTTGAATTCGTGTTTAATTTTCCAAGAATTGGGAGGATTTAAGAGATGAAATCGGGATCGCTTCAGCCATTAAAAGCGATAGATGGCGGCTGAATATTGTACGGGTGTTTAGGGTTTGAGTAATACAGCGTATTCCCACCGTATTTATAAGCGTTAATTAATTTAATTCATTTAATTCCAATTTTTATTTGTTTATCACTGGTAACTCCAAATCACACCCAACGAATGTCGCCCCTAGCTAAATACCCCCATCCCGGACACAATGGAACATGTTTCGTAACCAATTCGGCTATTATGATAAGTTTTTCTTTAAATTTAAAACATAAATTTATTTATATTAAATTCAAACGTACATTTTAAGTTACCAGGCCCACATACTGACTCTAAAAATTACAAAAAAAAATTATATTTAGCTTTGTTTTGACGATACGGTTCTAACAAGACTAATTTCGTCGGATTCTGAGACCGTTTGGAAAATGTCCATTTTCTAGTCGATCCGATTTGACTAAAACAGTCAAAACACATTTTCTTTTGCCACGCTCACATATTAATTCGAAAAACTCTGGAAAATTATACATAACAATAATTTGACATTCCGGTTCCAACAAAAGTGGTTTCATCGAAAACAGAGATCGTTTGTAAAATGACTATTTTTAAGGGCTATATATTATATTAAAAAATATATAAATTATACAGCGACTTTTCTATATTTTAAACTGGACATAACTTTTGATTTATAAAACAAAATTTCAATTTTTCAGATTAGAAAGGTACGATTAAACCAATTTAAATATCTCTTGTTTCACTCAATTCTGATTTAAAATGAATTCTGTACATTCAGTCAAAGTTCAAATTCAAATTTTCAAATTGCAGCGCTGTTTTAAACTCCTTTTATAATTAAATTAAATTTATTCATTTTAAAATAAATTTCTAGTCGTTATTATTTAAAATAAATTATTTTAAATGTTAAATTTCCATTAAAATTTCTCAAATAAAATTTTTAAATTGGCCCCAAAATTCCAGGTTGTTACACATACCTTCTATATGAATGCATCTTTTAAAAGTTCTTTTCAAAAATATGATGCAAAAACACTAAATATGCTGGCAGTTCAACGTGAACGCAATTTTAGAAAACCAGAAATATTTTTCAACCAATTTTTGTCACATTTCTGCTCAATAGAAGCATAGTTCATTAAAACTTGCATCCAAATTTTATCGTCCAAAACCTTAACACATCATTGCTAACATCCAAATTTAGTAAATAGATAAATTATTAAATCTTATTTCTTACGCCAGAATACCATACCGATGGAAAATTTTCTATTTCCATAGTTCATCTACGTTCCCCTTTCCTCGTACCATGGAATCTTTTCTTATATCATTGTTAAATTTCCATGTTTCCCATGTACAATTTGCATTAGTTAAGTTTACAATTTTAAAGTTAAAAAAATCACATCTTAAGATCCAATTTTTATGTATTTTTCCCTTAATAATAAGGTTTCTTATAGAATTTTTTTTTTTTTTTGCAGTTACATTAGTATATTTTCTTTAATTTATTATTAGCCTATCAAATTAAAATTTTATTTTAAATTTGTATTGGTCAAGGGATCCTCAAAGTAATTTTCTTACATTATTTTTTTCTAAATAAAAGCGGTCGTCCAAGAAAACACATAAAATGAACATTTTCATTAAGTGCATAAATTCCAATAATAATCAATATATATCAACCTCACAAATAAAAATCATATTGGAAATGAAATATAACATCATTAGCTACCATCCTTGACCATCATAAAATGTCATCTTTATGTAATCTTCATATTTCAAATTACAACTTAGCTTGGAAAACAACCCTTATCTTAATTCGAGATTACCATTATATGCTTCATGTGTTGACCATTTTCTACTATCTTCTTTTAGCCTCAATCTTTATGATAGTATCTTCAAATCTTGGTATTTCCTTTATTCATAAATCTCCTATAAGTACATCCCAAATCTTATAGAGATTTGTCTTACTATATAATTTATGGTTCATACACATATCAAGATACATTATACCATACGAGCGAATTTGGCACACCAACATGCAGATATTTGATGAGGCTTTAAGCCGTATCAATTTTGCTACAGCTCATAGCTGTTTCAAATTTCATTTGCTACAACTCATAACTATATCTACTTTCATTTGCGATATGCACCACTCCTAACGTGTTAAATCTAACCCTAAATCGTGAAAGTTTCGGATCAGCTCTATTTGATACGGCTCTCATATTATTGCTCCTCCGGTTCCCCCGTTATTTTTCATTTACTACAATCCCTAAATCAAAATTCAGTCACTCACTTCTCCCGTCATGGTCAACATTCTTCCATCGTGTGATTGCCTCGCTTGCTTCCTTCACTTCCCTTAGGTAAAAAATCTCCCTTTTCAGTCATTATCTATTTTACATACACTTGATTTTTTGGGATCGTTTCTTTTCCCATCGAATTGGGATGTTGAAATCGAAATCTCGAAGTTGACTTGGATCTTTATTTCGAATTAAATTTCCTTTTGGAACTTTATTTCGATTTAGATTTCAGAGTTGATTTCAATTTTGATTTTTTTTCATTTACTTGTTAAATTACTTTGATTAAGAAATGATTTTACCTTTTAAGTTTGTATTTCTTCTTCGTTTAAAGTCTGGTATCTAATTACCTTGAATTTTTATAGGATTATGTTGTCCCAGTAGAGCAAGTTCCTAGGGTTTTACCAAAGAACGTGTAACAACCCGTATTTTCAATAACCTGTAATAATGTAAATCAAGGCAGAATTTAATTCAAAATCTGAATCAAGGGAAACGGGCTATGCCATTGCGTTCGTCTCGGAAAAATACGCGAAATAGAGTCCGAGTTTTCGAAAATCGGAGTCCGTATGACCCGATTAAGGCCCAACGAAGTTTTCAGAAAATTTCAAAGTAAAAACAGATTTCAAATTCAAGTTTGAAATTGAAAATTTGGGCCAGTTTGGGCCAGGCGGGAAAGTTCACGCCAGAGTACCCAAGTCGACAGCCCTGTCGACTTGGGAGTCGACTTGGTTGGACCAAGTCGACTTGGCTGTCGACTTGGCTCAGCCGGGTAGTCCTGCCTGGTGCACCATTTTGGGTTTGTGTTGAGCTTGGGGGCCAGATTCGGTTTTGAGGGCTGAGATTGGAACTAGGGTTTAATCCTAGGGTTGAAACTAGTCCTAATCTCTATAAATAAGGCCCTAACCTAACCCTAAATCATCATTAAACAATCCTACAACTAAACTATGGCAAAATTTTACCTCTCATGGCCTCCACTCTCTTCATCAAATTTCTAAATTGTTTCTATGAGAGATTTTCCATGCATACAAGTGTTTTCAAGCTTGTATGAGTGTCATTAGCTTGCATTCAAGTCAAGTTTCTATATTTGCATCATAAAGAAAGAGTTTTGATCATTTTGGCTCAAGGGTTTTTATGTTAGAGCTTGCATTTTGGGTTTGATTGATTTCATAAGGGCTTTGTCATATTTTTGTGACTTCTTTGTAAGCCCTATTCTACTTTCATACTTAAACTCTAAAGTTAAATGTATGATATGCAAGTTTATATGCAAGTTTACTTTGCCAAGATATGCAAGTTTACTAAGTCATGCTATGCAAGTTTGATATGTTATGCTATGCAAGTTTGCCATGTTGTGATATGCAAGTTTATCAAGTTATGATATGCAAGTTTATATGCAAGTTTACTATGCTATGAAATGCAAGTTTATCAAGTTATGGTATGCAAGTTGATATGCAAGTTTGTCATATGATATGCAAGTTATGTTATGCAAGTTTGATATGCAAGTTTGTCATATGATATGCAAGTTATGTTATGCAAGTTTGGGATGATCATTTGGTTCATGTTATCATGTTATGCAAGCTTATCTTGAGTATATGAACATAAAGCTTCAAGCTTTATGCTAAAGGTTGCATTTTGGCAACATGTAAGTTATCATATCTCTTATGATAACTTGCATGTGAGGCTAGATGCGAACTTATGGCCATTTCTACATGTCATTTAGCACCATGTATCACCAATATGCCAAGTTTGGTTTTATGCATGCTTTTGAGGCCTAAAAATGTAATATGCAAGTATATGAACATATGTCCATTTCATATGCCACCATGTTGAACTTGTGGTTTCAACACCTTTATGTCGTGATTATGCCAAGTTCCCTCTTTCTATCCTTTATGCGCTATGGCGATATGTAAGCGATGGGATTGCGTTTGGGGTTGGGTAAACTTAAAAGACATAAAATATAAGCTTGGGAATTTACCTATTAAGTTAGGTCTACCCATTGGGAATTTACCTATTAAGTTAGGTCTACCTAATTGCTTGAAAACTTGTAATGTGTTTTGGAAACATGATGGACATGACACTTAGAAAAGATAAGTGTGACCAACTCGAGGTTGGGTTGAGTTTGTAGCGTAAACCTACCCGGAACCGACCGGCTTAACTAGTTGCTACAAACAATAGGACCCAATGTGAGAAGTTGGCCATGTTGTACCTTGAACCCGAGGTTAGACCAAGTTGTGGTGTAAAGCTACCCGGAACCGACCGGCTTAACTAGTAACCACAACAAAGTATAATGTGAGAGGTCAAGGCGCATTAAATTAATTAATGCCTCATGATTAGGGTTAAGTCATGGACCGCTTGAATACTTAACCAATTAAACACGATGGGTTGGTAGGGTTAAGTCATGAACCTTGGGTACACTTAACCAACTTGGTACTTGAATGGGTTGGGTTAACCACGTTTAACCCATTAAGGAAACCCTAGTTACGTGGTCCTTTGCACCAGTAACCCTCTTAGTTGTATCATGATACCCTAGGGACTAGGCTAGGGAGGGGCATGATTACTGGATGCCATGTAAGCGACCAAAACGACGGCTGAGTAGGTGCGCCGGTGTAGGTTCAGGCGGGCCATGGTCGTGCACATGGTCCGAAGTTGAAAAAGCAGGCACGGGCACCAGTAGGTTTAGACTGTGCGTGCATTGATTTGTGTCAGTGGTTGACACCCTAGGACTTGATACACCCTAGTGGACCTAGCACAGTTTAGCTACACTTCGTAGTTGGGCCGTATGACACCGACACTTGACGAGTTAGGCTTATAGGGAGCCGATCGACTAGACCGTGCTAGTTGGACCTTGGTTTAGGTCATTCATGATGTTGGGCCAAACTTGGTCCTGGGATCACTTCTTGTTTACACTTTGGACCTCGTATTGGGGTCACTTCATGTTATTGGGCCAAAGCTTGGGCCAAGGGATCAATACTTGTATATTCAAGTCATGTTAGTTTGCTAGTACACCTGTGGTGCAAAACCTTAAACCTGATTATGCGATGACACCTTTATCTACATTGTTAGTTAATCATCATGCTAGTATGTTGTTATCCTTATGTTCATCCCTGCTGCTCATGCCAGTTAACTTTACCAGTTTACATTGATTGTAGTAGGGCTTACTCAGTCTTTTTGACTGACCTGTTTTCTTTCGCCTCTTTTCTTCCGTCCCCCCCCCCCCCCCCCCACCCGCAGGTTCTCAGGGTGGGAACGTTGGAGCTTAGCTTGGATTCCGGATCGTTTGCTTGTGGGATTTTAGCTCATGTACGGTCTTGACATGAAGCTAGCTATGGTTATCACTTATTTTGGGGATAGTACTTATGTATTTCAGTTGATGTTGTTTTTATCTAGACTTGTTTATTTGGAAAGCTATGTTGTACCAGACTTGTTTTGAAATAGTATGAAATCTTCCGCTGTTTTATCTATGTTATTTACTCTGTTTACATATATACATATGTTCTTGTTCTGCCTTGATATATCATTATGCATGTTTACCTGATTCAAACGCCCCTCCAAAGTCAGAGTGCTTGCAAGAGTCACCCTGGCGGAGGTAGGGTGTTACATTTGGTATCAGAGCATATGGTTTACGAGAAGGAACAAAAAGGTTTTTAGAAAACTTTTAAAAAACTATTTTCAAAACCAAGTATAAATTATTTTCCAAAGAAAAGTCTAGTTTATTTTAAAGGCTATTCCCCAAAAAGCCATTAGCAAAAATCCTTCGTTTTTCTCCATTCTGAATCTGTCTTTTTCTTCGTTTCAGTATGGCCGATAACTTTGCTATTCCGGAGGGAGTACACGTACCTGTTTGGTATAGGAGACTTTTGGAGGCTAGGGCGACCGAAGCCGGCCCCGCAGATGTCCCTCCTCCTCCTCCTCCGGTAGTTATTGTTCCTCCTGTTGTATATAACGGTGTTGTATACACGATTATATGATTTTTGTTTGATGATAACAACCAAATAAATATTATTTTAATGTGTTTGATATTGTACTGTTATTGTAAATCACAGACTGGAATATAATATTTATATTTAAATAAAATACGACTGTACAGAAATTCATACATTCACAGTGTTTTATTTAAATATAATATTTTATTTCAATATTCAAACAGTACAAATTTTTTTTAACTCCACTATTTGTACATCACTTATTACATATCAAATAAAATTCCATATACAGTGTTCTCCACTACAACACTCTATCTTTCAGTCACAGTTTCACTCATTCACTCTTTTATACAGACTCGTATACATATACACTTTTTCACACTGTTCTTGTCTTCATTCTTCTGTCTTCACAGCATCTTCACTGTCAGTCCAGTCACCGTTTGCTTACCTGTCACATGAAACAGAAAACACACAGTACACTGCAATAGAAATAAAACTGAACACATGCAAATATAATTTATTTTTTAAATTCTATTTGCCTCAGATTACGGTGTGTTTCTCATCACTTTTCTAGACTTGGTCTGATATGCAGGGACATAAAAACAAGTCTGAATGGCTGCATATACACACGTGTATACACGTGTGCACTGCCACGCCAATCCAGTGTGCAACTGAGGAGTACCCGCAGTGGACCTTCTCGACTCAGTGCATGTGAAAAACAAAGTAAAAATGGCAGCTCAAAGGATCAAAGCAATCTAAACATAGTCAAAGAGATCGAGCTTCTACAAACATGAAGAAATTAAAAGTGGTCGAGCATGACATCTTTCAAGTAAACATGGCCGAGCAGTAACAATATTGTTTCAGCATAACTCAAGTGTGCATCATAGTACAAAATGCAACATGGAAGATATTTCCACACAAGCCAGTAAAGAATGCAAGGAGAGCAGAGCATAAAACACTTTCAAGTGTCAAGCAAAAATGGTGAATCAGGTGCAAACAAATTCAGAGAGACAAACTTATTTCAGCAGCATGCTTCATGTTCGAGCATACATGAACATAACAGCATAAACAAGAAAAGCTCAAGAGCATCTAGAATGGAGCAGTAATGATAAGCAATTCTACATGTCTATCATGGTTGGAGTTTTCAAAATGCAAACTGTCTTGCACATATACAAATGAAGCAGTGAAAATATACTTCAAGTGTGATAAGCAGACAAACCAAGTTCATGTGTCGAACAAACATAAATATGGTGAACTGGACATATCATATGTCATAAGAAAACATCTCAAATGGTTACAGTCAAGTCAGCTTTGTCGAAGTAGCTCAAAACGGTGTAACAAGGCAGAATGATGCATTTTCTTTTCACAAGAATTTCAGCAAATTCAACATGGTCGAGGCATAATAAAAAAATCACAAGCCAGCATTTACATGCATGTATAATAAAGTTAAGTATCAAAACAACATTAGTATTCAAGCAGTATGGTTAAATGCATGATCAGTTTGCTTATACAAGCAAAATTGTTCAAGAACAAAGTCATGCCAAATTGCATAAGTGAGACAGCATTTTCAATGGGTCAAACATGGCAAAGCAGTTTTGCATGGTGAATGTGCAACAAAGCAAGGACAAGTCAAAACTGCATGCGAGATACATAAGCATTCATGGTGGAGCATTTTGTTCATTCTTACATGGTGATACAACAATTCAGAAAAGCCAAAAACTTAATGAATAAACCCGATCAAATTTTTGGTTAAAGTCTCTTTCAAAAGTTCCTGTTTTGAACAATGTTTTCGGCAAGAATTTATCACCCCTTTCCTGTTTTTAAATCAAGGCAATATTGTTTACAAATTAGTGCTCACAGTTTTAAGGCAACAACTCACAATCTTCGCAAGGGGTTACAAGAACATCGATTCAAGGTTTAATCAAGCATACTAATCAAAGCCGATTTCATAAGTGGAAACAAAATCAGCAAGTATTTTTCATGGCAATATCTTTAAGGGACCGCAAATTATTCTTCTGAATTGCCATAACAAATCCAAAGAATAATTGCAAGGGAACCACAAAACCAACTTATTATTTTCCAGAAATCAGCAATACATATTTGGCAACAGGTTCATCAATTAGTCTCGGCAACAAAAATGGCAAGTAATTCATTTCATAGAACTGAAATGATTTAGTTTTTTTGATCAAGGTGCTTTCAGAAACAATTCCAGGAAAAAAAAATGGCAAGAATTGCAAATGGATTTTTCAATATATACTCGGCAAGTTTTTATAACAATTCAATCAAGAAATTCACGCACAAACATTAAAAGCCGAGAATTTTAAAAAGGGAAAACATCAAAATTTCAGGTCAAGCCATACGATGGAAATCAGAGATTTAAAAGGATTTTGAATCCTATTTTAACACGAATCATCACAGGCAAAGGGAACTGAGAAAATTGAAAATCCAAGCATCAAAAATTTAGAGCATAAATCGAAGAGGAAAAATCAATTCAGAAATCACTCACCAAGTTTTCGATCATAACCACATCCAAATCGAAGTATAAAATCCATGCATAGTTTCGAAGCAGCAGAGATTTAGTTCCAGAAGCATACGTTCGAGATTTGGAGTGTAGAAAACCCTAACTCCCAAATCAGAGAAAGCCAACGTGAAGAATCACGTAGCCACAAAGAAGAGAGCCTCAGTTTCATCAATTCCAGAAGCCATCGAGTCGATTTGGGGGAAGATTCAGAAACCCTAGAGAATCGCCTGTCGCCATTTTATTTTCCAGAGCAAAGGAGAAAATGATCGGACAAGTGCAAATGAAAGTGGGCCGGCTAATTTCTCTTGTGGGCTCAGCCTAGTTTTAAAAGGGGATAACCCCTTATATTAAATTTCTAGGGTTTTCTTTGTTTATTTTTGTTTTGATTTTGATTTTTCTTCTGAAAACAATTCTGAACAGTTTTTCTAGAAGTCTGTAAAATTCTAGAGTTCCAGTTAGGGTATTGACTGGCAGTCCACTGGAGTCTGTAAAATCTAGGTTACGAGTTACAGGGATTGTAATTCGGGAAATCTGATCGAGTGAATATCAATCAGTCTAGGGTTTTGAGCGTAGGGTTAGGACAGGAGCAGGCGCTGCGAGTGTACATGGTCTTGTATGCGGGATCTGTTTATAACACCTAGTAGAAACCTTAGGAATGCAGCAGTAGGCAGGGTTTTGCCGAAGCTGGGTATATCTGTGTGTGATTTACTTTGTGCACTTTTATTTTCTGCTGCATTCTGTGATCTGTTTATTATTTTAATATCCTGTCAGTTTTTCAATTCAGTTTAAAAACTGTGATAAACCTTATTCACCCCCCTCTAGGGTTAATCTAGATCCAACATTTGGCATAAGAGCTGGTTTAAGGTAACAGCATGATAGGGGGTTCTCGCTGTATGATCATGTGGCGAAGTATTGACTCTTGCCCCTACATGCCCGTAGGTGGTTGTCCGTGCCGAGAGGCAGGACGTGAAACCAGTGTCTGAGGTATCTTTGGTGGCCACCGGGGTGATTTAAAATTCCTCGTAAATAGAGACACCATTTGGTATCAGAGCCAGGTATTTTCTTTAACTCTAGAGACATGGGTAATCCTAGTTGTCAGTTTAGTGAGAGTCAGTCCAGTTCATCTCCAACTATTTTCATCGGAACAGGTTTTTTAAACTGGAAATCCAGAATGGAATTTTATTTAAAATCTGTTAATATTAAATGTTGGGATGTTATTATCAATGGGTACAATATGGTAGATAAAGTTTTTGATTCTCGTGCTACACACATTCTATATTCTTATCTTGATAACGATCAATACAGTCTGATCTCACATTGTTTATCTGCACAGGAAATCTGGGTTACACTCAATACGAAGTATGGAAAATCTGACAACAGCTCAAAACCCCAGAATGGCAACTCAGATTCAGAATTCTGTTTAACAGGATTTACAAATGAAAATTCAGAAGGATCAGATGATGGAGAATCAACGGATGCTGAAGTCGAAAATTTCTCATATGAAGATTTGGTTTATATGTGTGTTGATTTAACTAAATCTGTTGATAAACTCAAATCTAAAAACAAATCTCTAAAATCTAGGAATTCTGAGTTGACCAGCAAAATTGATGATTTGGAATCACAGCTTGAATATTTTAAAAATTCTTCAAATTCTGATTGCAAAAATTGTTTGAAATTGGAAACCAATCTTGTTCATCTCAATAAAATTATTCAAAAGTCTGAAAATGAAATTCTGATCTTAAAAAACAACAAGATTGAATTATCAAGTTTGAACAATCATCTGCAAAAGGAATTTGAAATTTTTAAAACTAATATTCATTCCAAACTTGAAATTGCTGAAAAGGAAAATTTGTTGAAATCGAATGCGATTTTGAAAGAACTTGAAAACGAGATTGAAAATTTCAAGAAATTTGAGTCTGAAAGTCGAAAACATTTTGAGTTTGAAATTGCTGAATCCCAAACCAAAATTAAATCACTTGAATCTGAAAATTTGGTGTTGAAACAATATGATGCTGAAAGGAAGATCATTGATAACCGCTGTTTAGATTTAATAAAAGAGAACGGTGATCTTAAATTCAAAATTCAACGACTAGAGTCAACTTTGACTAAATTTTCTAATAGTGAAAAGTCATTGAATATGTTGTTGCAAAACCAAAATTCTATTGGAAATAAACATGGTCTTGGATTTGGGAAAACAAATGTTTTTGAAAATCGCAATTCAAATGTTTTTAAAAATCCTCTAAACTGTTTTGAAAAGAATGGACTTGAAAATCTGAACTTTGAAAATTCCAAAGGTTTTTTGAAACAAAATCAAAAACAAAATGAAAAATTATTTTATAATAAACCATTTAAACATATCTGGATCACAAAAGGAAATAAAACGAATTCAGTTAACTTCAAACAGATCTGGGTTCCTAAGGGTACAAAGGTTTGTTCTGATGGTTTGTTATATAAACAGGTTTGGGTACCAAAACGAACAAATGCAACTGTGAGTGGTTTTACTGCTTTTGTTAGACCACTCAATCCTCTAAACAGTTAGCTACCAAAGGAGGCTGAGGAACAACTGTGCTGAAAAGAGAAACTGATTCAAACTGCTTCACATCATTGAATCATCTACTGTTCCTTAGCAAAGTCTGATGAGTTAGAGATCCATAACGTCTTCTGTGAATCAGGTATGATTTCTAACCTCATCCTTGTAAATATTTTTTTCATTGATTATTCCTGCTTCTTCTACCCCTTTCTATTTTATTTTCTTCTATTTGTTTTTATTTGATTTGTCACTGCCATATCTCTTTGTTTATTCTGTGCTTCTTAAACTTCCAATTGCAGTTCTCATGATTTTCTGAAAATTCATTTTTGAATAAAACTCTCTTGTTTATAATCATTTCCAGATTTTGAATTTAATCTTGTAATTATCTGCAATTGTTTAGAAGTTTATTTTATTCTTGAATTCATAACAGTGCTGAAGCATTCATGTCATATCTTGAACACTGTTAAATTGAATTCTAATTTTTTTTTTGAAAATCTGAATATTTAATGAAATTTCACACACCTCTGCTGGTTTTGAGTCCCTTCCAATTCATTTTGGAAACGCTTCAAGTATTATACTCATCACAGCACTATTACTTCTCAGTTGTGATAATCTCATTAATTTTTAGATTGGCTTGATTATTTCTGACTTGAAAAATATTTGGGTTAAATCAGTGATACATCTAGAATTTCATCCTTATTCATGATTATTATGGTTGAAATTAGTTTAGTTTGAAATCATCTGAAATTCCTGATATTTTGAATCTCACACACCACTTAAATCTGAAATTATTAACCCTGTGTGACTGATTCATTATATCTCAAAATTTGACATTGATTCAAATGATTTCAAATAAATTATGTTTATTCTTTGGATCATGAATATCTCACAAAATTGATGTAGATGATCTGAAATTTCTTGAGGACTTGTCAGAAAATTCTTGTGAAAATTCTTTGAAAATCCGGTCTTGAATTTCTCTCTTATTTCATGGTTATATGATTTAAGTATTTGTTTGTTTAAAATCATTTGAAATTATTGATTTATTAAATCTCACACATATCTCAATTCAAAAATTTATAAATTGGTGTTATTGATTTATTAAATCCTGATATTTTCACATTTCTTCAAATGATTTAAAATAAACTAAATTTTATAATCATGGATCATGAAATATATTGCTTTTGTGACCTTCAGAAACATCATCTTGACAAGTATGGTTTGAAACTATGTTCTGTGTTGATCTGATACTGTTTTGAAGAATGTTTGTTCTGGAATCACATGCTTGCTGCTCTGATACATGTGCATAATCTATTATCTCATCTTGTTCAGTATCATGTTAAAATTCCTCGTAAATAGAGACACCAAGTGGTATCAGAAGCACTTATTTTTGTCTCACCCATCTGTACTTAGATTCAAATCTTCACCATGTATAAATCCACACTTTTTTTGTCTTGTACACATTTTTTCCCTCTTGTCGTGTATAGATCAACATATTTCTCTAGTAATTGTTTTTCAATTTTAAAATTATTTATTTTTTTTATTCAGAAATTGAAATCAATATCCAATTTGTGCTGTATTTGTAATTCATCAAAATTATTATTAGATTTTGAAATTGTGATGAATTTTGACTGCAGTATGTTTCACAACAAGAGGAGAATATATTTGGATTTTCATGATGGTTGAATATTTATTATAATATCTTTGAACTAGCAATTATTTCACGACCATCTCCTTAATCTATCACCCGTCTGCCATCCATCATGATTTTATATTAATGTGGAGAGTTTATTTTTAAAAAGAAAAATCATCTTGTTTTTAAAACAGTGAAAATTATTTGTGATAGAAATGGGACTATATTTTTTTTTTTGTGATAATTGAAATTTTCAATAATCCCGGTACAGTCGAGCTTATTTCATAATATAATTAATTTAGAAATTTATTGTTACAGTCCATCTCTGTACCTACCCCATTCTCTATCATTCATATATTGGTTTTACATACTGAGGACTTTTTCCTTTAAATGCTGAAAATAATAAATATAATTAATATATAAGTGTGTCTCTAACCTCATTTAAAAATCCAAGCTCTGGTCATGCATGGTTAAGAGACAACTTATAATTTAAGCTGCGACTGACCTCATTTAAAAATCCAAGCTCTGGTTATGCGTGGTCAGTGTGCTCTTAAATAAAAATAAAAGAAAAAGGAATAATGTGCTATAAATTGAAATAAACTTGAAATTCTCCTTTGTGTATAAAAGCCAGCCTACCAATCCATTTTCTAATCTGTGAAATGTGTTAATATTTTATGACGTATTATGATTTGCTGATTGATGGGTATTGGGATTTGAGATTATTCGATTTTGTCACTTAAGTTGAATTTATAATTATAGTCCGAATCCATCGCTAATTTTAGTACTCATTTTTATAAAATTCTCTTGAAAATAAATGAAAAATATTCATATTTTTATAACTCTCCTCATTTATATAAATTTCATCGTAAATCAGTCATTTTCTGCAATGTGAAATATGCCACTAGTTCTCAGTTTATTATGATTTTTGTTTGACTGATTGAGATTTATGATGATTGTTCTTCCTCTTAAGCTGATATAGTATTTGTTAGTCACTTTTCATCTATATCTAAAAATCTGTATCCTTTTGATGATAACAAAAGGGGGAGAATGGATTAGATTTTGATTTATGAGTAAATATAAATATCTTTAATTTTGAAAATTTATTTCATATATTTCGCTCATGCACAGTTATAGGGGGAGTTTCTGTTGTAGGGGGAGCATTTAAATAGGGGGAGTTCAATATTCACTGTCAAACACATCTATTGTATACAAAATCTTTTATTTGTTTGTCATCATCAAAAAGGGGAGATTGTTGTATATAACGGTGTTGTATACACGATTATATGATTTTTGTTTGATGATAACAACCAAATAAATATTATTTTAATGTGTTTGATATTGTACTGTTATTGTAAATCACAGACTGGAATATAATATTTATATTTAAATAAAATACGACTGTACAGAAATTCAAACATTCACAGTGTTTTATTTAAATATAATGTTTTATTTCAATATTCAAACAGTACAATTTTTTTTTAACTCCACTATTTGTACATCACTTATTACATATCAAATAAAATTCCATATACAGTGTTCTCCACTACAACACTCTATCTTTCAGTCACAGTTTCACTCATTCACTCTTTTATACAGACTCGTATACATATACACTTTTTCACACTGTTCTTGTCTTCATTCTTCTGTCTTCACAGCATCTTCACTGTCAGTCCAGTCACCGTTTGCTTACCTGTCACATGAAACAGAAAACACACAGTACACTGCAATAGAAATAAAACTGAACACATGCAAATATAATTTATTTTTTAAATTCTATTTGCCTCAGATTACGGTGTGTTTCTCATCACTTTTCTAGACTTGGTCTGATATGCAGGGACATAAAAACAAGTCTGAATGGCTGCATATACACACGTGTATACACGTGTGCACTGCCACGCCAATCCAGTGTGCAACTGAGGAGTAGCCGCAGTGGACCTTCTCGACTCAGTGCACGTGAAAAACAAAGTAAAAATGGCAGCTCAAAGGATCAAAGCAATCTAAACATAGTCAAAGAGATCGAGCTTCTACAAACATGAAGAAATTAAAAGTGGTCGAGCATGACATCTTTCAAGTAAACATGGCCGAGCAGTAACAATATTGTTTCAGCATAACTCAAGTGTGCAGCATAGTACAAAATGCAACATGGAAGATATTTCCACACAAGCCAGTAAAGAATGCAAGGAGAGCAGAGCATAAAACACTTTCAAGTGTCAAGCAAAAATGGTGAATCAGGTGCAAACAAATTCAGAGAGACAAACTTATTTCAGCAGCATGCTTCATGTTCGAGCATACATGAACATAACAGCATAAACAAGAAAAGCTCAAGAGCATCTAGAATGGAGCAGTAATGATAAGCAATTCTACATGTCTATCATGGTTGGAGTTTTCAAAATGCAAACTGTCTTGCACATATACAAATGAAGCAGTGAAAATATACTTCAAGTGTGATAAGCAGACAAACCAAGTTCATGTGTCGAACAAACATAAATATGGTGAACTGGACATATCATATGTCATAAGAAAACATCTCAAATGGTTACAGTCAAGTCAGCTTTGTCGAAGTAGCTCAAAACGGTGTAACAAGGCAGAATGATGCATTTTCTTTTCACAAGAATTTCAGCAAATTCAACATGGTCGAGGCATAATCAAAAAATCACAAGCCAGCATTTACATGCATGTATAATAAAGTTAAGTATCAAAACAACATTAGTATTCAAGCAGTATGGTTAAATGCATGATCAGTTTGCTTATACAAGCAAAATTGTTCAAGAACAAAGTCATGGCAAATTGCATAAGTGAGACAGCATTTTCAATGGCTCAAACATGGCAATGCAGTTTTGCATGGTGAATGTGCAACAAAGCAAGGACAAGTCAAAACTGCATGCGAGATACATAAGCATTCATGGTGGAGCATTTTGTTCATTCTTACATGGTGATACAACAATTCAGAAAAGCCAAAAACTTAATGAATAAACCCGAGCAAATTTTTGGTTAAAGTCTCTTTCAAAAGTTCCTGTTTTGAACAATGTTTTCGGCAAGAATTTATCACCCCTTTCCTGTTTTTAAATCAAGGCAATATTGTTTACAAATTAGTGCTCACAGTTTTAAGGCAACAACTCACAATCTTCGCAAGGGGTCACAAGAACATCCATTCAAGGTTTAATCAAGCATACCAATCAAAGCTGATTTCATAAGTGGAAACAAAATCAGCAAGTATTTTTCATGGCAATATCTTTAAGGGACCGCAAATTATTCTTCTGAATTGCCATAACAAATCCAAGGAATAATTGCAAGGGAACCACAAAACCAACTTATTATTTTCCAGAAATCAGCAATACATATTTGGCAACAGGTTCATCAATTAGTCTCGGCAACAAAAATGGCAAGTAATTCATTTCACAGAACTGAAATGATTTAGTTTTTTTGATCAAGGTGCTTTCAGAAACAATTCCAGGAACAAAAAATGGCAAGAATTGCAAATGGATTTTTCAATATATACTCGGCAAGTTTTTATAACAATTCAATCAAGAAATTCACGCACAAACATTAAAAGCCGAGAATTTTAAAAAGGGAAAACATCAAAATTTCAGGTCAAGCCATACGATGGAAATCAGAGATTTAAAAGGATTTTGAATCCTATTTTAACACGAATCATCACAGGCAAAGGGAACTGAGAAAATTGAAAATCCAAGCATCAAAAATTTAGAGCATAAATCGAAGAGGAAAAATCAATTCAGAAATCACTCACCAAGTTTTCGATCATAACCACATCCAAATCGAAGTATAAAATCCATGCATAGTTTCGAAGCAGCAGAGATTTAGTTCCAGAAGCATACGTTCGAGATTTGGAGTGTAGAAAACCCTAACTCCCAAATCAGAGAAAGCCAACGTGAAGAATCACGTAGCCACAAAGAAGAGAGCCTCAGTTTCATCAATTCCAGAAGCCATCGAGTCGATTTGGGGGAAGATTCAGAAACCCTAGAGAATCGCCTGTCGCCATTTTATTTTCCAGAGCAAAGGAGAAAATGATCGGACAAGTGCAAATGAAAGTGGGCCGGCTAATTTCTCTTGTGGGCTCAGCCTAGTTTTAAAAGGGGATAACCCCTTATATTAAATTTCTAGGGTTTTCTTTGTTTATTTTTGTTTTGATTTTGATTTTTCTTCTGAAAACAATTCTGAACAGTTTTTCTAGAAGTCTGTAAAATTCTAGAGTTCCAGTTAGGGTATTGACTGGCAGTCCACTGGAGTCTGTAAAATCTAGGTTACGAGTTACAGGGATTGTAATTCGGGAAATCTGATCGAGTGAATATCAATCAGTATAGGGTTTTGAGCGTAGGGTTAGGACATGAGCAGGCGCTGCGAGTGTACATGGTCTTGTATGCGGGATCTGTTTATAACACCTAGTAGAAACCTTAGGAATGCAGCAGTAGGCAGGGTTTTGCCGAAGCTGGGTATATCTGTGTGTGATTTACTTTCTGCACTTTTATTTTATGCTGCATTCTGTGATCTGTTTATTATTTTAATATCCTGTCAGTTTTTTAATTCAGTTTAAAAACTGTGATAAACCCTATTCACCCCCCCTCTAGGGTTAATCTAGATCCAACACCTCCTCCTCCTCCTCCGCTAGTTAATGTTCCTCCTCCTCCTCCTCCGGTAGTTAATGTTCCTCCTCCTCCTGTCGCTGAGGTTCCTCTTCCTCCTCCCCCTCAGCATCCTCGGGCTGACTTCGCAAAGACTTGCAAGGATTTCAAAGCAATGGGTGGCAAGAACTTTCAAGGCACTGAGACTTTTGTAGAGGCCAGAAATTGGTTGAAAGAGACCGAGGATTTATTTGCCATCTTTGGGTTAGACGATCAGAGGAAGATCTTGTTGGCGGTTTGGCTTATGAAGGATGAAGCCGCTTATTGGTGGGAAGTCACCAATGGTACTAGGCCTGTTGAGACTTGGGCCGATTTCAGGGCAAGGTTCATTCTTAAGTTTCTATCTTTTGCTGAGGAGAATCTGCAAATGGAGAGGTTCATAACTTTGAAACAAGGAGATATGTCTATCAAAGAATATGTGAACAAGTTCAATCAGTTAGCTCGTTTTGGCGTGGATATGGTGAATACTCCTCAGAAGAAGGCTCTTCGTTTTGCTAGAGGATTGAATGAGCCGTTTCATGGATTGGCTATGTCACATATTCCCCATGGGGCCACGTTTGAGAGTTTGGTTGATATGGCGTTACTTCAGGGAGATGTCAAGAAAGAGACCCAGATAAATGATACTCAAGCCAAGAAGACTGATTCCCAGGGAAAAGGAAATCTGGGTAATCCAAGTGGTCAGAGCAGTCAAGGTAATCAGAACAACAAGAACAACAAGGGCAACAAGAACAAGGCAAAGGAAACAAGAAAGTGCAACTTCTGTGGGATTGTTGGGCACATAGTCAAGGACTGTAGGAAGAAGAGAAGGAAATTGGGTGGGTGCTTTCACTGTGGAGAGACGGGGCATTTTAACAAGGATTGCCCTAGGAAGCAAGGGCAAGGCCAGGGTCAGACTCAGCGTGCTGGACCTTCGGGAGGGCAAGTTCATGCTCTCAATGCCGCTCCAGTTCCCGATCGAGGTAGTATTTCTGTTGAAAGTCTTGTTTATATTTCTGATTTTCCGGTTCGTACCTTGTTTGATTCTGGTGCATCGCATAGCTTTATCTCATCTGATCTTGTTGATAGTTTGCACCTAAGTACTAGTCTAGTTAATGATCCCGTGTGTGTTTCAAATCCAATTGGGGGTTCCGCCCATTTGTCTATTATCTAAGTGGATTTGAATTCTCGTGTGATGCTTATATTCTCGGTTTCTTGGGGTATGGGTTGATTTTGGGCTTGGATGGGTTGTCCAGTTTTGGAGCCATCCTTGATTTTTGAGCATAGGGTTGTGAGGCTCATGACTCGCCTCGGTAATACCATAAAAATTTCTAGTAACCCTATGAGTCCCGTCATGTTGTGTTGTCTTGAACCCCTCAACTCGTCTACCGATAGTTTGTAATCGGTGAGGGTGGTCCGAGAATATCCTGATATATTGGGGGAAGTAAAGGGGGTTACCCCTAAATGAGAGATAGTTTCGTGGCCGGTAAGGCACATGGCCCCGCAAGATGAGAGTTAAGAAAGCAAGTCAAGGAGTTGCTTGAGAAGAACTTCATTAGATGAAGTATATCTGAATGGGGAGCGCCTGTAGTATTTACTACCAAGGAAGATGGTTCTCTTCGACTTTGTGTTGATTATCATGAGTTAAACGAAGAGAATAAACAACCATTGCCAAGGATCGATGATTTGTTTGATCAGCTTGTAGGAACATCTGTTTTCTCTTGATCTTGCTACTGGATTCCATCAGCTCAGAGTAGTTGGGGATAGTATAGGCAAAACTACGTTCAGAACTCCAGATGGATTCTTAAAATGGCTGGTCATGCCATTCGGTTTGACTAATGCACCCACCTACCTCGTGGACTTGATGTGTAGGGTGTTCAGGGAGTTCTTGAACAAGTTTGTCGTGGTCTTCGTAGATGATATTCTGATCTTCTCTAAGGATGAGGAAGAGCATGCAAGGCATCTCGTGGAGGTAATGGATACGCTTAGAGCACATCAGTTGAAGGCCAAGTTCTCCAAGTGTCATTTTAGAGAAAAAGGAGTTAGATTTCTTGGGCACATAGTCTCTAAGCAAGGCTTAGCGGTGGATCCCGCTAAGGTAGTTGCAGTTCAGGATTGGAAGATTCCAAGGAATGCAACCGAAGTAAGAAGTTCTCTCAGTTTAGTTAGTTAGTTAGCATCCCTTGAGTTTAGACCTACCCTTCTGGATCAAGTAGGGACTTCACAGAAAGAAGACCCGCAGTTAGTCGAGATCATGGACAAGTTGATTAGAGGCGAGATGATAAGTCACCTCGCTATAGATGACAAGGGATGGCTAAGACGCGATGAGAGAAAGAAGGTTCTTGAAGATGCACATCACCCGAGGAGGTGGCCGAATTTGTCCCAAGGTGCATGTTGTGCCAACAGGTTAAAGGCCGAGTCATAGAAGCCCGGTGGGCTATTACATCCATTGGAGGTCCCCGCAATGGAAGTAGTAAAGCGTCACGAAGAATTTCGTGGATGGACTGCCTAGGTCAAGGAAAGGGAATACGAGCATGTGGGTCATAGTAGGTAGACTCACGAAGAGTGCTCATTTCACTCCGGTAAAGAGCGAAAGGACTGCATCATAGCTAGCGACAGTTTACTTTCAAGAAATAAAGCGGTTGCACGAGGTTCCCTAAAGTATAGTTAGTAACCATGACTCAATCTTCACCAGTCAGTTTTGAGATAGTCTACAGGAAGTCATGGGCAAGCAACTGAATCTAAGCACGGCCCATCATTCGCAGGCGGATGGTTCATTGGCAACGTGGATTGGTATTTTCAAGAAAAGTTCTGCTGCGTGGAATACTTTATAGTAAGTAAACGAGATCCAGGATTCACTAGTGAATTTTGGAGAGCTTGCATGAAACCATGAAGTCATAGTTATGTTTAAGCCAAGAATGATGGAAGAGTAAGTGAAAAAGAAGACGAGAGACGACAATGAAATAGGTTCCAACTCATATTTGGAAATAAGAGTTAAGAAGCTAAGAAATCATGAGGTAAAAGACGGTCAAAGCACAGTGGAGTTAAGCTCAGGGAAACGTGACTTAGAAGATTGAAGGCTAGATACGCGCATCATATCTCTTTTTAAGAGCATATCCTTGGTCCTTGTTTTCCTGTGGAACTTACTCGCATGTTATCTTTTTACGTATATCCTCTCGGCCCCATTCTCGGTCCTATTTCTGTCGGGAGGTATGACTTATTGGCTAATAATACATGTTAGGGTTTGAAGGGGTCCGTTAGGTTGACTAAACCTTTTGGGCTTTTATAGAATATAGGTTGGGTTAGGAAGGGATTTCTTGTAATCCAAAAGGAGTATATCCTGCTTATCTTCCCGATCTCTTTGTAGCATATCTTTCTTTTACTATCTATATCATGTTAATCTTGTCATGAGAACCTTAGGTAGAAACCCTTTGGATGAAACATGTGTTTGAAACATGTTATGCTTGATGGTTGCAAGTGGTTGCAAGTGTTTGAAAGTGGTTACTCGTGGATGCATTCTACACATTAGGCACTAGATCGGCTCACACACTCCTCATATTGCATATGCATGAGTGTTTATGCTTATTCATGGATGAAAATTTTTGTGTTATCACATGGATGTTGCATATGGATGTATGTTATGTGCACACATATAGATGTTATACATTATGTTAGGAATTGCATACATATGGATTCATTTCACTAACATAATTTGCATCGATGATATTTGCATTAGATAAGTACATATACACACACCTTTGCATATGTTCATACAACATTTGGAATCTTGTAAGGACAATGATTGCTCGTGGATGATGTTTTGAGTAGATGGATGATTGGATGGTAGGAAACGTTCTTCCCAACTTGAAGATTTCGGGGACGAAATCCTTTAAGGAGGGGAGAATGTAACAACCCGTATTTTCAATAACCTGTAATAATGTAAATCGAGGCAGAATTTAATTCTAAAATATGAATCAAGGGAAAGGGGCTATGCCATTGCGTTCGTCTCGGAAAAATACGCGAAATAGAGTCCGAGTTTTCGAAAATCGGAGTCCGTATGACCCGATTAAGGCCCAACGAAGTTTTCAGAAAATTTCAAAGTAAAATCAGATTTCAAATTCAAGTTTGAAATTGAAAATTTGGGCCAGTTTGGGCCAGGCGGGAAAGTTCCCGCCAGAGTACCCAAGTCGATAGCCCTGTCGACTTGGGAGTCGACTTGGTTGGACCAAGTCGACAGCCCTGTCGACTTGGCTGTCGACTTGGCTCAGCCGGGTAGTCCTGCCTGGTGCACCATTTTGGGTTTGTGTTGAGCTTGGGGGCCAGATTCGGTTTTGAGGGCTGAGATTGGAACTAGGGTTTAATCCTAGGGTTGAAACTAGTCCTAATCTCTATAAATAAGGCCCTAACCTAACCCTAAATCATCATTAAACAATCCTACAACTAAACTATGGCAAAATTTTACCTCTCATGGCCTCCACTCTCTTCATCAAATTTCTAAATTGTTTCTATGAGAGATTTTCCATGCATACAAGTGTTTTCAAGCTTGTATGAGTGTCATTAGCTTGCATTCAAGTCAAGTTTCTATATTTGCATCATAAAGAAAGAGTTTTGATCATTTTGGCTCAAGGGTTTTTATGTTAGAGCTTGCATTTTGGGTTTGATTGATTTCATAAGGGCTTTGTCATATTTTTTTGACTTCTTAAGCATTGTAAGCCCTATTCTACTTTCATACTTAAACTCTAAAGTTAAATGTATGATATGCAAGTTTATATGCAAGTTTACTTTGCCATGATATGCAAGTTTACTAAGTCATGCTATGCAAGTTTGATATGTTATGCTATGCAAGTTTTCCATGTTGTGATATGCAAGTTTATCAAGTTATGATATGCAAGTTTATATGCAAGTTTACTATGCTATGAAATGCAAGTTTATCAAGTTATGGTATGCAAGTTGATATGCAAGTTTGTCATATGATATGCAAGTTATGTTATGCAAGTTTGATATGCAAGTTTGTCATATGATATGCAAGTTATGTTATGCAAGTTTGGGATGATCATTTGGTTCATGTTATCATGTTATGCAAGCTTATCTTGAGTATATGAACATAAAGCTTCAAGCTTTATGCTAAAGGTTGCATTTTGGCAACATGTAAGTTATCATATCTCTTATGATAACTTGCATGTGAGGCTAGATGCGAACTTATGGCCATTTCTACATGTCATTTAGCACCATGTATCACCAATATGCCAAGTTTGGTTTTATGCATGCTTTTGAGGCCTAAAAATGTAATATGCAAGTATATGAACATATGTCCATTTCATATGCCACCATGTTGAACTTGTGGTTTCAACACCTTTATGTCGTGATTATGCCAAGTTCCCTCTTTCTATCCTTTATGCGCTATGGCGATATGTAAGCGATGGGATTGCGTTTGGGGTTGGGTAAACTTAAAAGACATAAAACATAAGCTTGGGAATTTACCTATTAAGTTAGGTCTACCCATTGGGAATTTACCTATTAAGTTAGGTCTACCCAATTGCTTGAAAACTTGTAATGTGTTTTGGAAACATGATGGATATGACACTTAGAAAAGATAAGTGTGACCAACTCGAGGTTGGGTTGAGTTTGTAGCGCAAACCTACCCAGAACCGACCGGCTTAACTAGTTGCTACAAACAATAGGACCCAATGTGAGAAGTTGGCCATGTTGTACCTTGAACCCGAGGTTAGACCAAGTTGTGGTGTAAAGCTACCTGGAACCGACCGGCTTAACTAGTAACCGCAACAAAGTCTAATGTGAGAGGTTAAGGCGCATTAAATTAATTAATGCCTCATGATTAGGGTTAAGTCATGGACCGCATGAATACTTAACCAATTAAACACGATGGGTTGGTAGGGTTAAGTCATGAACCTTGGGTACACTTAACCAACTTGGTACTTGAATGGGTTGGGTTAACCACGTTTAACCCATTAAGGAAACCCTAGTTACGTGGTCCTTTGCACCAGTAACGCTCTTAGTTGTATCATGATACCCTAGGGACTAGGCTAGGGAGGGGCACGATTACTGGATGCCATGTAAGCAACCAAAACGACGGCTGAGTAGGTGCGCCGGTGTAGGTTCAGGCTGGCCATGGTCGTGCACATGGTCCGAAGTTGAAAAAGCAGGCACGGGCACCAGTAGGTTTAGACTGTGCGTGCATTGATTTGTGTCAGTGGTTGACACCCTAGGACTTGATACACGCTAGTGGACCTAGCACAGTTTAGCTACACTTCGTAGTTGGGCCGTATGACACCGACACTTGACGAGTTAGGCTTATAGGGAGCCGATCGACTAGACCGTGCTAGTTGGACCTTGGTTTAGGTCATTCATGATGTTGGGCCAAACTTGGTCCTGGGATCACTTCTTGTTTACACTTTGGACCTCGTATTGGGGTCACTTCATGTTATTGGGCCAAAGCTTGGGCCAAGGGATCAATACTTGTATATTCAAGTCATGTTAGTTTGCTAGTACACCTGTGGTGCAAAACCTTAAACCTGATTATGCGATGACACCTTTATCTACCTTGTTAGTTAATCATCGTGCTAGTATGTTGTTATCCTTATGTTCATCCCTGCTGCTCATGCCAGTTAACTTTACCAGTTTACATTGATTGTAGTAGGGCTTACTCAGTCTTTTTGACTGACCTGTTTTCTTTCGCCTCTTTTCTTCCGTTCCCCCCCCCCCCCAGGTTCTCAGGGTGGGAACATTGGAGCTTAGCTTGGATTCCGGATCGCTTGCTTGTGGGATTTTAGCTCATGTACGGTCTTGACATGAAGCTAGCTATGGTTATCACTTATTTTGGGGATAGTACTTATGTATTTCAGTTGATGTTGTTTTTATCTAGACTTGTTTAATTGGAAAGCTATGTTGTACCAGACTTGTTTTGAAATAGTATGAAATCTTCCGCTGTTTTATCTATGTTATTTACTCTGTTTACATATATACATATGTTCTTGTTCTGCCTTGATATATCATTATGCATGTTTACCTGATTCAAACGCCCCTCCAAAGTCAGAGTGCTTGCAAGAGTCACCCTGGCGGAGGTAGGGTGTTACAGAACGAGGATCCAAGTTTGGTTAAAAGAAATAGATGAATGTTGGGACAACTTTTAGGGGCACTGGAGGTAATAATCGTATAGAATTTGATGTACCTTTTGCTTTTTGTTATATTGTAGTTTGTCATGCAAAGTAGGAAGACAGTAAATCTAAAAAATATGCTAGTTTACTGGAATTTATTAAAGAATATATGTCATCTTCATTATCACATTACTATTATCTAATAGCTGCTAAGTCTAGTTACATTTATGAATCAGCGTATCTCTTTCACACAACACTATCTTCAGCATGTATGATTTCATTGTGTATATAATTACATATCCTATTGTATCTAAAAGCTTTCCTTTTGAGCCTTTAAAGCTTTCAGATAACAACTAACTCTTATGTTTGTGCTCTCAAGTTTAGTGTGATTTACTCAGCACTACAAAGATGAAATGCATAAAGATATTTCTCAGGTAGTTATCTTTATGAATTTCATCATAAGGACATGTTTATGAAGTATTTTAATGCTCTCAGGTTTGGTGAGATTTACTTAGCATTTCAGCAGTTGCCTCACGATGACCTACGTTAAGAAATACAGCTAAAGATGACTACTCGCCACTCAGCCTCCCTTTTTCTATGTAAGGCAAGTCAACAAAAGAAATTAGGGGAGGTATACCTATTTGTTTTCCTCAGGTAATTTATAAGTTTTCCATTCTCTATATAACTTTGCTTATTATCCTCTCTTTTTTTCTTTTGGACTGTTCATTCCAATTTCTGTTCTAAAATGCAGTTTGGAAATATGGGAGCTTCAGAACAACATGGATTTGCAAAGGATTGGCAATAACATAAAACATGGCTATGGAGGTAAGCACTTAGACATATTTATTGACAAGGGTGAATGAATCTTTATATACATATACATTCATACATGCATACTTATATATTTACACATACATAATGTAAGAATAGTCTGATTACACTCCTTATATTCAGCTTTGAACTGCCTGAATCAATGTCAATATTGTCATTAATTATGACATGCTTGAATCTACAGATTCCTATTTGCATAGAGTAAGTTCAACATTATTTTCACATGGTTCTGTCTGTTTTTATGCTGTGCTGAGTTTTATGATCTGAAAAAAATATATAATAATAGGTTGGACGTGCCAGTCGCTTTGGAACCAAAGGATTAGCAATAACGTTTTTTGCTTTTGCCTATGACTCTGATGGTCTTAACTCGATATATTTTTATTTAATTCATTCGTTTTTATGTAAACCATGGTTTTAACCGTTTTTGCTTGGAATTCATGTAGGTTCAAGAGAGGTTTGAAGTTGATATCAACGAATTGCCCATGCAAATTGGTACTACAACATACAATAAGCTGTTTTGCTAGCATTTATTTCCACTGATAAAATAATATACTGGAGGAACTCATTTACTTGCACAAGATGAGTTAGGGACTATTATCCTTTTCTCTTAAGTAGGGATATAATCTATAAAACAATCTGGTGATTCACACTGATAAGAACTGTAACAGCCCGAGAGATTTTCGACTCCGAAAATCAACATAAACACAATGTTGACTATTCAAATATTGAAAATATTGGGTCATTAATAGAAGAAGTTAGAGGGTGAGAATTAGAAAGAAAGAAAATCAGAATAGAAGAAGAAGACGAAGAAGAACACAACAGAACAAAATCAGAGTAAACGCAAATATCACAGCAGAACGAATAAAATATAATGTATAACATAACTTTTAAACACAAAACTGTATTATATATACCATTATCAGGGTACAATACATCGCACCACAACGAAAAAAAACTCTAAATAACTAATGGCGAAGCCTCCTATTTCAAGCTCCTCCAAGTGTATCTGCAAAGCCTGAAACACTTGACTGCCCGTACAAATTTGGGAACCCTAGAGTTTAGGGAAAATAAACAAACAAAATAAACTGTGGGTCAGTAATGGGACTGGTGTGAGTAAACTCCAACCATATTGTTTAACTTTGAAAATCCTTTTTGAAGAAAAGGATTATAGTGAGACCAACCCATACATAAACACGGACGGTTTTTACCTTACTATAACCCAAACAATTTTGGTATCAAAATCCAGTGATATTATAGTAATGTTTAATCAAATAAATAACTAAATAGTATAACGCTTGCATCTCACGCTCTACATATATAGTATAAAATAAAAAACTGCAGGGCGCTTATTAGAGATTGGATTCCAACCACGAAAAGGTATGGGACCACCTCCCGATCACTGTACTCTAGAGGGTATACACTGGGTTCAACAAGAACATCTTGCAACCCGACCACACATGATCGACCACTCATTTAGCTTGAGTGTGTCGAATATATTGTCACCCACGGTTGTCGGCCGTCCAACCGTAACCCGTAAGATACAGAATCGAAAGAAGAAAAAATATGAATTTTCTCTAGGTCGGTGACAATACACCCTTCTTAGGTATGACCCAACGAGCCATGCTGCCTGGCCGTTTGTCATTTCCTGGTTGTGACGCTTGAGGCTATGTATGTTTTTTTAGAACATTTGGCCACTACACATTTTGAATGCCACATTGTCAAACCCGTCAATTCAATAGTTGATCTTCCCAAAAATATTATGGGTATAAAATCTAAGAAGAATGAATTCCTCCACCACTAGACGTAACACCTTGAAAAGATCATCTAATGTGATCTGTTAGGAATACACTGTCAGAAATTTGTCCATACAAGTTGTCTTGGGACTGGACAAACAAAAAAACACTATTTTGGAATAGAACGACCCTTGCACTTCACTCTTTCTTTAATTATCTCCAGCATAATCTAATTCTCAATGCCTATGCCTATACAGGGTGGTTTTCAGATAATAAATCCAACAGGTCTCTCCGTATTAACAACGATGGTCAAAAAGAACTTTGGTAGCTGGTGATTTAACTATCAAAGAAAAATAAATGTCCATTTCAATATACAGCTAAGTATCAACAATCACTGGCCCTTTTTAATTAATTATATTTTCACAGCTTCCTATATCTTTCTAGATATTTCTCAAACCCATTTAGCCTTTTACACTTCTTAAAAAATCATTTTCAGTTATTATAAAACTCTTATTCTCCCATATTCCCAAAAATATATGTTATTAACGTTCGAAACCATTCCATCTTTCCCACATTTCCTATTTCCTGTATTTCATAAAATATACATTACTTGCATTGGAAAATATTTCCAATTTCCATTACAACTATTTTAATCTGTAAAACGTTTGTCCTGAACATACTCTTCATACTCTTCGATATGGTTGAATTTAAATTATAAATCCATATAGATTTATTTAATTTAAACCCTTTCCGAACATCAAAATAAATTTCATTGTTTTCCTTTATAATAATTTCTCGTTTCTTTTTTAGTCTTCATTCTTGAATTTACGCCTCCAATTTATCTAATAATAATTATTTCATCCTATTTATAACCACCGTTTATAAATCAAACTACTCATTTTTTTATAATAAAAAACAAGCTTTTCTATATGATTCCAAACGAGATCCAATTTCCATTTAAAAATAGAATATCCTTACCCAAAACCCAAATTCATTTTTATTTCAATCAAATATATTTTACGGTATTAAATACTAATTATTTCAGCGTCAATGTTACTCATATTCCAAACACCCAACAATCAACAACAAATTGTTTATCATATCATATAATGTAGTATATGAAAAACAACAATATTGTTGTTGAGGAATCCATTTGGATTCCTCCAACCTGTTTCCCTACATCCACAGATGTTAGTCAACATAAACAACATTAATTTCATATCAAGATATGAGATATTTAAAATAAATAAGATCAATATTTAACCAAGGTGTTATATAATTAACTATGTCAATATTTTCAACCAATTCATACGCAATTCATCCAAACAACCATCACACAATATTGAATCATCATTTATCGATATTAAATAACGTTGTAAAACTAGTGAGGGTTAGTGAATTTACTCTTCTTGGTCGTTAATTGTTAAATAACGGTTAACGTTTGATAGATTTAATCAGACGTTTTATTTCGCCTAAAGTTCCGACGAGCTCCAAATTTCTTCAAACGAATTCCAAAATGTAGCTTGCGACCATACGATTCATACGGATCTGACCACGTTTAATTCGGTGAATAGATGACAAAGATATTGTTATCACACGATGTTATAAAATTAAATGGTTGTCATGAATTCATTAAAGTATTAATTAATTAGTTAATTAAATTCATTCATTATCCTAACTAATCCATGTCGGCTAATACGTCATCATCGGTGAAAATAGCGAACCGGCTTCTGTGTTTAAACCGATCATCGACTGTAATTTCTAATCCCCTACGTCTTTACCTCAGATCACTGAAATATGCCTAGCACCATTTCTATTTTCTTTAATGCACGCATTTCCCTTTAGGGCTTTTTTCTTCTTTCTTTTAAAGTATCGGGACTTACCCTATTGAAAATGCGGCCCATCTTTATACGTTAGAACCTAAACCACATACATTATTACTGTAGTGTTACTTCCTCTCCCAGTAGGTACGAATCATACTACCACCCCTTAGCCATTGCCACTAAACTTAACATTCCCTATGCTCCTTCATTCCACTTTAATTAGTTAAATAAAAATAACCTTAAATCATCTCGCATTCATCATCTGTCAAACTCTCATCGCACAACTTCGAGTGTACTTTCTCTAATGTGATTTTAGACCATCTCATCATCATCGCGACATATTTTTCAGTCCTCTTCTCCATATTAACAAGTCTGCAACTCCACCGTAAAACAAAACCCGCTGGCTCTCCTTCCAGTATACTTCATCTACCATATTCATGCACCAAGAAAACAACTCCAGTATAATTGTTTCAACCCACCGTCGTATTTGTAATATTCCATATTCCCCATGAAAAACATAGCGACTTCCTCCTATATAGTTTTCCAACCCAAGCTCCCAGATTTTCTCTTTCTTCATCAAAGCTGAAAGTCTTCTTCACCAAACTCCAAAATAGATCCCGCGTGCTCCTCTGTAAATGAAACCCCTCCATTGCCAAATGATATTCCTCCCTCCCACTTGCATTATCAGCCCACAAGCCACAACTTCACGTGCCCAAACTTCCCACACTGTCCCTCGATGCTCGTGTCGCAAGTGCTCATCGCATTGAGCAAAACTACATTCCACGCCTATAGAAGGATTGGTTTGTTTTCTTGTGATTTTTCCAGAAAACACATTGCAAAAAAAAAAAAAAATTTCCAGGTGAAGGGTTTCGATTCATTGATCCCTACAGTTTGGATTTATTTACATTTGTATTTACATGAGGCACTTTTGGTTTGTTTGGAATTTTCCTGGGTTTTGTTTCTGAAATGGACGATGGTTTGATGATATAAATAGATGAAAGGGGAAAGGATAAGAAGGCACTCATTTTCTTATCTACAGGGTAGGTGCTGCTGTGTTAAACGTAGGCGTGTGGTGTTCTTTTAATTTCTACGAGACTTCACGCATGAACCATGCTGCTTCTGTGCTTCCTATTACATTCTCTGGGTATAGCTAGAATATTTTAAATTTCCAGTCAAATCTTTGTCTGAACGTTGTTTCTATCACGTGTTACTGAGTACATCTGAAATATTTCCAATGTTAAGTCACATTACAATTTAAATCGCGTAGCTTTCTTTTCGAAGTCTATAATGTACAGTTGCAACTCCTTTTAGCATTCGATGAAATAACTTTCTAACCACGTAGCTTGCTACAACATACAGTTGTATATTATTTTTGAAAAATTAATGTTTATGCAGTATCTGCTGTATAGAATTCCATTCATTTATCAATCGCAATGGACAAAAGCAAAAATGTCGTCGTGTCAGGCATTGTGCCACGATCCCAAAAATATAATAATATAGACTACTTAGCTTATTTAGTGAAGCCCCAAAATGCTGATATTGGGTGTAAAATACTTCAAATAAGAAGTTGATTATTTTTCAAATTAAAAATTATTGTAAAATTCTAAAAATTAAATTATAATTACATCTCAAATATCTTGTCCAAATTCGAAACCAATATCTAGTCATAATAAATAAACCGTTATGGTCCGTAAACGATTCCATAGCGACTATTTGAAAATTCGATTTGGATATAACTCACAATCTATAATGCGAAATCTCCATTTTTCACTTTCGTTAGAAAGATTTAGGTCGATAACTTCAAATGTTTGTTGTTTCGAAGAAATCTGACTAATAATGGATCCTGTATAGTCGTTTGAAGTTCAAAACTCCATACTACAAACTACCGCGATGTTACAGGCTTAATTTAAATTGTATTATAATTAATACGTCCAATTATCATTTATAAATATATTTCGTTATTAATATTAAATTGTAAATTGTATTAGTATTATTAAATTATCCAATTTACATAATAATGCCAATTTCAGCTAATTCTAAATATTTCAGAATTAAATTTATTATTCCACTATTTTAAATCAATTCAATATCCAAAATATTTGAATTCAAACCATTTAAATTATCAAACCAATATATTAGAATAATTAAATAAATTAATTATTAGATTGTTAAAATTCTAGGACGTTACATTCCTTTCCCCTTAAAAGAATTTCGTCCCCGAAATTATTAGTTTGGAAAAATGCTACATACCTTATTAACTAGGTAAAAATAATTTTTTTTACCTCTTAACTTTTTGTTTCAACTGAACCAGTTAATTTCAATTAGAATGTTAATTTGTTCGTACTAACGAATACTTACAAAAATTCCAAAAGTTCTAACACCTAAAATTTCCGAAGAATGTTTCTAGCATCTCCTTTGCACGACTCAATCGGTACAACTACTACTCGCCTCTCTAGGCCTTCTTTAATCCAAAAGAAAATCAAACAGCCAAGTGACTTGCCAAATAGTCCCATAAAAAATCTCATATCCAAATATAATATAAACTTATAACTTTTTGTCGGGCATTCGATTCTATCTCTTCCATCCGCTATCAATTCAGCATATACCCATGCATTCCAAATATTGATATCCAATCAATTTATCTTCAAATCCAATCATTCGCTTTTACTAAGCCAAATTCCATTTAAAAATTCTAGTTCCAATCTCAATTCCAAACTCTTACTCCTAATCCAAATCCATTTTAGATTATTTCTGGTCCAATCCAATTTTATTTAACTTGGTTTTTAAGTTAAATTCTAATTTATTTATGCACCTCTTTGCCATTTCAATTTATTTAACTTCATAAGTTAAATTTTTTAAATTCCAGAATTCAAAGTCCTAGGTTTTATTTCAAATCAGTTTGAAATCATATATATTTACATATAATAATAGTAATTTAAAACGTTTGAATTTTTAAACAACTTGTTTTTCAAAACAATCTAAAATAAAATATATGGTAATAATACGTCACTTAGCAACTCGAAAATGAACACCGATAATGCCACAGTTCATCATCGAAATTATTTACCAGCCATCGAAGTGAGTTCAATACTACATCTTTCAAAACTTATTTTCCCTACTTCCATTTTGAAATTACTTCAAAATATCTTTCCAAATGTTTGGAAAACATTTCCAAATCTCTCCCAGGATTTTAAATTTTCCATATTTAATCCAAAACCTGTTTACAACACTTTTCCAAGTTTGGAGAGTTTTATTTCAATTATGTTTTTATATCTTACATTTAATACAAATTCTGATTGGTTATTTATAACCATCCTGATTATAATCTTATTTGATTACAATAACGATCAACACATCCAATATATGATAATAATCTCAAAATATTTTTTTATATCTAAATATATTTTGGGTAAAACTATTTTATTTACCCATCTTTCAAAACAAAATTATGTCGAATTACCATGTTCAAGAGTTTAGAAACACCTATCGATACAGTTTGCATTGCCGTATCGACTAGAATTCATAAACCACAAGACAAACCAATCAGTGAATATAAAACAGTTTTTATATCAATTTACAAATACGCAATCATATATATACATTCAGACTCAATCTAGGGTGTTACTAACCCCATCTCTATTGAGTTACACCACAGAACCAAGGTAATTACTTTACCTTCAGCTCTGATACCACTATAATGGACCGAGAGATTTTCGACTCCGAAAATCAACATAAAAACAATATTGACTATTCAAATATCAAAAATACTGGGTCATTAATAGAAGAAGTTAGAGGGTGAGAATTAGAAAGAAAGAAAATCAGAATAGAAGAAGAAGAAGAACACAACAGAACAAAATCAGAGTAAACGCAAAACTCACAGCGGAACGAATAAAATATAATGTATAACATAACTTTGAAATACAAAACTGTATTGTATATACATACCATTATCAGGGTACAATACATCTCACTACAACAGAAATAACTCTAAGTAACTAACGGCGGAGTCTCCTACTTCAAGCTCCTCCAAGTGTATCTGTAAAGCCTGAAATACTTGACTGCCATACAAATTTGGGCACCCATGAGTTTAGGGGAAACAAACAAACAAAATAAACTCTAGGTCGGATAGGTGTGAGTAAAATCCAACCATATTGTTTAACTTTGAAAATCCTTTTTGAAGAAAAGGATAACAATAAGACTAGCCAACACATAAACACAGATGGTTTTTACCTTACTATAACCCAAACAATTTGGTATCAAGATCTTATGGTAGTATAGTAATGTCTAATCAGATAAATAACCAAATAGTTGAACGCTTGCATCTCACGCTCTACATATATAGTATAAAATCAAAAACCATAGGGCGCTTATTGGAGATTGGATTCTAACTATGACAAGGTATGAGACCACCTCCTGGTCAATGTACTCTAGAGGGTATACATTAGGGTTCAACAAGAACATCTGACAACCCGACCACACTTGACCGACCACTCATTTAGCTTGAGTGTGTCGAATATATTGTCACCCACGTTTGTCGACCATCCAACCGTAACCCGTAAGATACAAAATCGAAAGAAGAATAAATATGAATGTTCTCTAGATCGGTGACAATACACCCTGCTAGGGTATGACCCAACTAGCCATGCTGCCTACCTAATTGTTGTCATTTCCTGGTTGTGAGGCTTGAGGCAACGTATATCTATTTAGAACATTTGGCCAGCATACACTTTGAATGCCATATCGTCAAACCTGTCAATTCACCAGTTGATCTTCCCAAGAATAATACGGGCATAAAAGCTAAGGGGAACGAATTCCTCCGCTACCAGACGTAATACCTTGAAAAAATCATCTTATGAGATCTATTAGGAATACGCTGTCAGACATTCGTCCATACAAGTTGTCTTGGGAGTGGACAAACAAAAAAACACTATTTTGGAACTAAACGAACCTTGCACTTCACTCCGTCTTCAATTATCTCCAGCATAATCTAAGTCGCAACACCTATGCCTATACGGAGTGGATTTTCGAATAATAAATCCAACCGATCTCTTCGTATTGACAAAGATGTTCAAAAATAACTTTGATAGCTGATGATTTAACTATCAAAGAAAAATAAACGTCCATTTAAATTTATAGCTAAGTATCAACAATCACTGGCCCTTTTTAATCAACAATAATTTCACAGTTTCCCATATCTTTCCAGATATTTCTCAAACCCATTTAGCCTTTTACACTTCTTGAAAAAACATTTTTAGTTATTATAAAACTCTTACTTCCCATATTCCCGAAAATATATGTTATTAACATTCGAAACCATTCCCATCTTTCCCACATTTCCTATTTCCTGTATTTTAGAAAATATAAATTACTTGCATTGGAAAATATTTCCAATTTCCATTACAACTATTTTAATCTGTAAATCTTTTGTCCTGAACAACATTCACTTTAAAACGTGAATATTTTATCTTATAGAAATATGCTCTTGTTAAATTAATCTAAACTTGGTTTTATAAATAAATACCGTCACCGGTTAAAATTTCATCTTTTCTACTTATTTCTAAATCTATATTCTAACTTCACTTCATACTCTTCGATATAGTTGAATTTAAATTATAAATCCATATGGATTTATTTAATTTAAACCCTTTCTGAACATCAAAATAAAATTCATAGTTTTCCTTTTTAACAATTTATCATTTCTCTTTTATTCTTCATTCTTGAATATATACCTCTAATTTATCTAATAGTAATTATTTAATCCTATTTATAATCACCGTTTATAAATAAAATTACTCATTTTTATATAATAAAAAACAAGCTATTTTAGATGATTCCAAACGAGATCTAGTTACAATTTAAAATTTTAATTTCCTTACCTAAAACAAAAATTCATTTTTATTTCAATCAAATAACTTTTACGGTATTAAATACTAATTATTTCAGGGTCAATGTTATTCATATCCCAAACACCCAACAATCAGCAACAGGTTATTTATCATATCATACAATGCAGTATATAAAAAACAACAATATAATTAATGAGGAATCCAGTTGGATTCCTCCAACCTGTTTCCCTGCATCCACGGATGTTAGTCAACATAAACAACATCAGTTTCATATCAATATGAGATATTTGAAATAAAAAGATCAATATTTAACTAACGTGTTATATAATTAACTGTTTTCATACTTTGAACCAATTCATACGCAATTCATCCAAACAACTGTCACACAATATTTTATCATCATTTATCAATATTAAATAATGTTGTAAAACTGGTGTGGGTTAGCGAATTTACTCATCTTGGTCGTTAATCGTTAAATAACGGTTAACATTCGATAGATTTGATCAGACATTTTATTTTGCCTAAAATTCCGATGAGCTCCAAATTTCTTCAGACCAATCCCAAAATGTAGGTTACGACCATACGATTCCAACGGATTAGACAGCGTTCAATTCTGGAAAAGGATGACAAAGATATTGTTGTTACAGGATGTTTTAAAATTAAATGGTCGTCATGAATTCATGAAAGTATTAAATAATTAGTTAATTAAATTCTGTCATTATCCTAACTAATCCACGTTGGCTAATACATGTAATCATCGGTGAAAATAGCGAACCGGCTGCTGTGTTTAAAGCCATCACCGACTGTAATTTCTATTCCCCTACGTCTTTGCCTCAGATCACTGAAATATGCCCAGCACCATTTCTATTTTATTTGATGCACACATTTCCCTTTAGGGATTTTTTCTTCTTCTTTCTTTTGAAATATCGGGCCTTGCCCTATTGAAAATGCGGCCTATCTTTATACATTTGAACCCAGACCGCATACGTTATTACTACAATGTTTCTTCCTCTCCCAGTAGGTATGAATCATACTGCTCCTCCTCATTCATTACCACCGATCTTAACATTCCTTATGCTCCTTTATTTAACTTTAATTAATTAAATAAACATAGCCTTAAATCATCTCGCGTTCATTATCCCTTATACTCTCATCGTACAACTTTGAGTGTACTTTCTCCAATGCGGTGTCAGACCATATCACGACCATCATGACAAATTTTTCAGTCCTCTTCTCCATATTAACAAGCCTGCAACTCCATCGTAAAAAAAATCCGTTGGCTTTCCTTCCAGTATACTTCATCTTCCATATTCATACACCAAGAAAACCACTCCAGTATAGTTGTTTCAACCCACCGCGTTATTTTTAATATTCCATCTTCCCCACGAAAAACTTAGTGACTACCTCCTATATAGTTTTCCAACGCAAGCTCCCAAATTTTATCTTTCTTCATCGTAGCCAAAAGTCTTCTTCACCAAACTCCAAAATAGATCCTGCGTGCTCCTTTGTAAATGAAACCCCTCCATTTCCAAATGAGTTTCCTCCCTCCTGCTTGTGTTATCAACGCGCATGCCACTCCTTCACATGCCCAAACTTACTGCATTGTCCCTCGATGCTCATGCCACCGGTGCTCATCGCGTTAAGGAGAACTCCATTCCATGCCTACAGAAGGATCAGTTTGATTTCTAGTAACTTTTCCAGAAAACAAATCGCAAAAAAAAATACGTTTCCAGGTGAAGTCTTTTGATTCATGGATCCCTACATTTTGGATTTATTTATATTTGTATGTACATGAGGCACTTTGGTTTGTTTAGAATTTTTCCTGGGTTTTGTTTCTGAAATGGACGATGGTTTGATGATACAAATAGATGAAAGAGGGAAAGGATAAGAAGGCATTTATTTTCTTATGTACAGGGTAGGTGCTGCATTGTCAAACGTAGCATGTGGTGTTCATTTAATTTCTACGAGACTTCACGCATGAACCATGCTGCTTTGGTGCTTCCTATTACATTCTACTGTGTATAGCTAGAATAATTTAAATTTCCAATCAAATCTCTGTCTGAACGTTGTTTCTATCACGTGTTACAGAGTACATCTGAAATATTTCCCATGTTAAGTCACATTTCTATTTAAATCGCGTTGCTTTCTTTTTGAAGTCCATAATGTATAGTTGCAACTCATTTTAGCATTTGATGAAATCACTTTCTAACCACGTAGCTTGCTACAACACACAGTTTGTAACACCCCACCTCCGTTAAGGACACTCACAAAGGGAATGCCTTAAATTTGGTGGAGCATTTTAGTAAACAGAACAAAAAATTTCAAGATAGATAAACAATACTTGAGAAATTATAACTTTATTACAGCGGAAAACAGAAATCAGTATGGTTACACCTTTACCAAAAACTCAAGTACATAAATATCAGTCTTGTTCAGAAAGTCATCAGAGTACAAAACCTTAAAATCATAATCCCCACTGAAGATGCCATAAGAAGTTAAGCCATACTTTACGCACTTCAAGCAGAAGAAGTCCGGATCAAGCTAATGTATTCCCTCCTTGGAAAACTGTAATGGCGCGTTTTGTTAACTATCGAATAATTAATTTATTTAATTATTTATATATTGATTTGGCGATATCGATAACTTAAAGTAAAACGTTCGAACTTATATTTTATAATTATAATTAAAACGAACCTGAAACGTCGCGGCAGTTCGCAATTTGGCGATTCAAACTTCAACCAAATGTACATGATTCATTTTAAGCCGGATTTCTATGAAACAAGAAACGTGTGGAGCTGGTAGAGTATATCTTTCTAGTGGAAGAGAAAAATCGGGATTTCGTCGGGTAGATTTTGATGTACGTCCAAATCAAATTTCAGAAAAGTCGCTGTAGAATCCCTTTATAATTTGCAACGCTTTATATACGTTACAAAAGGATTTTCGATATAAATTGAATATCGATAAATCTGAAATCTGAAATATCAAGCTGTAAATTCTGATATGATATTCTGAAGCTGTTTGATATCATAGGTGAAGATATACGATAATATTTAATTTTAAATATTTAATTTAATTATATTTAAGTATGTTTATATATTTAAATAGGCTATTTAGAGCGTTAAAAATAGCCACTTTTGCATACGAAGTCGGAATTCGACGAAACCAGTTTTGTTGGATCCGCAATATCAAATAGTTGTTAGATGTCCAGTTCCATGATTTTTGAAGTCAGTGTGTGACCGCACGGATTTTTAGAGTGGAAAATAGTCAGTATTTTGACAGTTAAAAATACGCTGTGTGAGCATACGGAGTCGGAATTCGACGAAACCAGTTTCGTTGGAATGTCGAACTCTAGCTACATGTCCAGTTTGGTGATTTTTAGGTATCGTATGTAATCACTGGGATTTTTAGAAGGCAGATACAAGGAGAAAATCGATAAAATAAAATACAAAAATCAAATTGAAAATATCCCTCCCATTTTCTGAGGTTCAGCACAGGCCACACGGCCTTCGATCTCCACCACAAACCTTACTTAACCCATTCAAGCCTATATAAGGCATATAAACCACCACAGCAAAGAACTTTCCCAAAGAAAAATAAAAAAAATCCAAGATAAATCCTAAAGCTTGGATCTTCAGTCTCCAAGAGAGTTTCTCTACCATTTCTATGTGGTTTAATATGGTGCGACATCGATTCCTGGTCGTGCTTTTTACACAGCGAGAACTAGGTTTAAGGGTTTAGCAACCGTGAGGCATTCGATCGAACTAAGAGTGGTAGATTCGGGTTTAGCATGGTGTTTAGCACCTGGTGCTCAGTTCTGGGGTAATTCGAGGCACAAAAAGTTCGGTGCCTTTCCCTGTTCATCGAGACGGAAGGGAAGCCGTGAGGGGTGATGAGCAGCTCGAGTTGAGCTTGATGAGTGCTGAAAGAGGGAGATAAGGAAGAGGAGTGTGGTGATGATCTTCGGTGGAATTTTCGTTGGAGTTTGGAGCAAGCACAAGCTCGATGGAGTCTGTATACGGTGGAGGAACTGATCGAAGTGTTTTGTTTGGGGAAGAAACAACAGGGCGGGTCGGATATAAATGGTTCGGTCTGGGATTGAAAACGTGGTGGGCCGGCGGGTTTTAATGGGGTGAGGCCCACTAATAAAAATCCAAGTTTTAATTTATTTATTTAACATAAAAGTGTATAACTTTGTAATGCGATATCTATTTCATACGAGATCGGATTCGCGAACCGTAAGTTGCATTGGGATCGTATGGACGGACACTACACAATGGGACTGACCGCAAGTCCATCGGAGCTTGTTATAATTTATGGCAAAATAAATTGTCCGACTGAATCAAATAACGCAAACTGTTATACAACGGTTAACGCGCCAATGTGAGTAAATCTCACAAACTCTAAACAGTTTTATTTTCACGTTGTATTCTTAGAACTGTTAAAATATTGTCTATTTGACTGTGTGTTGATTGTTTGCTTGAACTGCTAGTCAGTTAGTAGAGATTTTATATATATATTTACGTATGTATGTATATATATATATATATATATATATATATATATATATATATAAAAACCGTCAAATAGTATATGTTGATTCTTTTTATCAGAATATTATACTGGTGGTGTTTAACATCTGTGGATGCAGGGAAACAGGTTGGAGGAATCCAACTGGATTCCTCAACAGTTATTTTATTGTTTTTCATATATTGTTATATGATGTGTTATAAAATCTGTGGGCGGTTATATGTGCTTGGACGATATTGAACATCGTGATTTGATATGATTGAATACCATAACATACCAAAATGTTGATAAGGGGATTTTCAATGTTTATATTGAAAATGAATCTTATTTATAAAATCAATAGGATTTTATAAAAGGAAAACATTTATTTAATTAGAAAATAAATAAATGAGAAAGGAAACATTTATTTAGAAAATAAATGAAATAAAATAGAAACATTTATTTAGAAAATAAATGAATTAGAATATAAAGGAATATTTATTTAGGAAATAAATATTGGAACATTTATTTAGATTTTAAATAAATGGAATAAAGGAATATTTATTTAGGGAATAAATAAAGGAACACTTGTTCGGAAAATAAATAGAATTATACAAGGATAGATTTAAACACGTGCTTCGCACACAAGTATAACACGATATGGATTTTAAGGAGATATTGTAGAAGTAGGAATTATAACCAGAGTGTGATAAAAGGGTTAAACAAAGTAATTGGTTAGGTTAACCAAAGCAAGTTAGTCGAGTTAAACAAAGTAATTTGTTAGGTTAACCAAAGCAAGTTAGTCGAGTTAATCAAAGTAATTGGTTAAGTTAACCAAAGTAAATTAGTTAAGATAAACTAAGCGGTTAATCGAAGTGAATTAGTTAAGTTAAACTAATTGGTAAATCAAAGTGAATTAGTTGCATCAAAAAGTTAAACTAATTTGTAAATCAAAGTGAATTAGTTGCGTCAAACTAAGTGAATTAGTCAAGTTAAACTAATTGGTTAATCGAAGTAAATTAGTTGGGTTAATCAAAGTGAATTAGCTGAGTTAAACTAAGTAAATCGGTTAGAGTTAATCAAAGTGAATTAACTAAGTTAAACTAAGTGGATTAGTTCATTTAATCGAGACAAGTAAATCAAGTTAGGTTAAACCATTTGAGTTAACCAGTTAGGTTAAACCATTTGAGTTAACCAGTTAAAATTTACCAGTTAAAGATAAACAGTTAGAGTTGACCAGTTAAAGTTGACCAGTTAAAGTTTACCAGTTAAAGATAAACAGTTAGAGTTGACCAGTTAAAGTTGACCAGTTAAATTTGACCAGTTAGAGTTGATCAGTTAGAGTTACTCAGTTAGAGTTGACCAGTTAGAGTTGACCAGTTAGAGTTATCCAAGTGGAGTTAATCGAGTAGAGTTGCCGAATATCACTTATTCGAAGTAGAGTTATCGAATATAGTGTATTCGAGGGAAGAGTGATCGAATATAGTTTATTCGAGTGGAGAAATCAAATGTTATTCATTTGAGAAGAGTTACCGAATATTATTTATTCGAAGAGTAGTTATCGAATATTGGTTATTCGAAGTTAGTAATCCAAAGGAGTTATTCGAAGTTAGTAATCCAAAGGAGATATTCGAAGTTAGTTAATCCAAAGGAGTTAGTCGAAGAGTTAATTGAATATAGTTATTCGAAAGAAAGTGTTAATCGAATATAGTTATTTGAGTAAAGTTAAAAGAGTTAATCGAATATAATTTATTCGAATAGAGTTAGAGAAGTTAATCGAATATAGTTCCTTCGAATAGTGTTGGAGGAGATATCGAATATAGTTTATTCGATAGGATAGAAGTGAATATAATTTATCAATTAAGTTATTCGAATGAGTTATTCGAAGGAGTAAATCAAATTAAGTTAATCGATTAGAGTTGAGTTAGTCGATTTGGGTTAAGTTAAGTTATCAAGTTAAGTAATCAAGTTAAGATTTATCGAGTTAAGTAATCGATTTAAGTAATCGAGTTGAGATAATCGAGTTAAGAAAATCAAGTTGAGTTAATCGAATAAGTTATTCGATAAGAGTAAATCCATTTAAGTTAATCGGATGTTAGTTATTCGATAAGAATTGACACATTTAGGAAAATCGAATATTTGTTATTCGATAAGAGTAAATGAAATAGAGCCAACCAAGAAGAGTTATTCGAATATTAGTTATTCGATAGAAGTTAATCGAAATAGAGTTTATCGAATATAAGTTATGAAAAAGGGAGAGTTAATCAAATAGAGATTTCTCGAAAGTGAGTCATACGTCGAATTCGATTATAGCGAATTCAGGAAAGTACTATTTACTTCCCAGGGTTTAAATCAAGATTTAGTTATTGATTTACAAATTAGGTGTCTATTAAATTATTCGAGTTAGGAGATAAAGTTATAATTTAGGCTAGATATTGCAGAAGTAGGAATTATAACGTTATAGTTATAATCAAACGGTTTCATATAAGAAGTAGATTCGTAACCTGAATCCGAGAATTTGCGTAAACAGATGATTGGAAAAAGTGAGTGACGAGCTTCATCTATTTCACAGTAAAGGACGTTGTTCAATTAAGGTCTGAGAGGTAATTATACCCCAACTTGATTGACTTCATAATTGACAAAGGAATAGTTGTGGTTCGATCTAAAAGGTTGATTAGGAATAAAGTTAAGGAATAAGCGATAAATGGATTAAGCGAAACGATGTTTTATACAACATTCATTGGAAATCCGTAAATGAGTTTTGGAAACGTTTTCCAAATATAGTCAGATATGTTTTCTAAACATAGAAAATGAAATGTTTTCATGATAAGAATTTAAGAAATAGAGTTAAGAAAATTCAGAAACTGACTGGAGAGGGTAAGTTGAACGGTTTTCTAAGTGACGATCTGATATTGGTTTCGACCTTCTGGATTTATACTTAGAGAATTGTTCTCATACTAGTTACAGTTAGGGACTGATAGTTGCGAAATAATAGTGATGTGGGAATAAGTTATGGAAATGTTTTCCAATGATTAATAACATATATTTTCTAAATATATGAAATAAGGAAATATGAACATATGATGATTGATCGATCGAATTTCCATCTGGAAATAAGATCGTTGTTTGTACACCGACATGTTTTAATTTGATAGTTGAATCACAGACTATCAAAGTTTTGACCATATGTACGTTGTAAATATGGAGAGACCGGTTGGATTATTATCCGAAGAACCACTCCGTGTTAGCATAAGCGTTGCGAATCAAGTACGCTGAAGATAATTGAAGACGGAGTGAAGTGCAAGGGCTATTGTGAAAAGCCTAGGTAGGATGGATTCACTGAATAGTGCCTTCGGTTTATTCAGTCCCAGAACAACGTATATGGACGAGTGTCTGACAAAGTATTCTTAACGAATCATATATGTTGATCTCTTTAAACGTATTTCGGTGGTGGCGGAGAAATTCGTTTCTCTTAGCTTTTATACTCGTGATGCCTTGAGAAATCGATAATGATTTGGCGGGTATGACGATGTGGCATTCAAAGTAATTGAAGAAATAATCTGTCAAAGTGATAAACGTGACCTCAAACCTCACAACTAGGAAATAACAGAAGTTGGGCTAGGCAGCATGGCTAGTTGGGCCATACCCAAGCAGGGTGTATTATCACCATCTAAAGAATATTCAATTGTACTTCTTTATAATCTATTTCAATGTTGTCCCTTATCGGGAAGGATGGTTGCTGATCCCAACCATCGGTGATAATATATTCGTTACACTCAAGCTAAATGAGTGGACGGTCATGTGTGGCCGGGTTGCAAGACGTTCTTGTTGAACCCTAGTGTATCTCCTCTAGAGTACACTGATCGGAAGGTGCTCCCATACCTTGTCTGTTGGAATCCAATCTCCAATAAGCGCTCACGGTTTATTTGTATACTATGTATGTGGAACGTGAGATGCAAGCGTTCTGCTAGATTGATATCTATTTGTATTTAGACATTATTATAATATCAGAAAGATATCCTTTATTTAACCAAGTGTTGGAGTTTTATTCACACCAGTCCTTGTTGCTTGTGCGCTTGGTACACATGATAGGGGGTTCTCGCTTCGCGGTTTGGTGGCGAACGGGAGACTCTTACCTCTACATGTCCCGACAATGTGGGTTGGTCGAGTCGAGAGGCTGGCCGTAAAACAAGGTGCTGGGGTACCTCTGTAAGCCATGGTGGGATGATAGCCCACTGCCACCCAGCCGTTACAGTTGGTATCAGAGCTTAAGTTAAGTGATTACCTTGGATCTGTGGCATAACTCGATAGAGATGGGATTAGTAATATCCTAGATTGAGTTTGAGTGTATATATATGAGCGTGTAATTGTTACTCAAAATAAAATGGTTTTATATTGTGGAGACTCATTGGTTGAGTGGCTTATGAATTCTGGTCGATCAGTTGATCCACTGTATCGATAAGGGTTACTAAACACTCGAATACAATGAACCGTCATGGTATGTTTTGAAAAAGGGTAAACGAAATAATTTTTCCAAAATATATTTGTTTATAGAAGAAATATATATCTTGAAATTATTATAGTATATTGATTGTGTTGGTTGTTATTATAATCGAATAAGATTATAAAAGGGTGAAATGGTTATAAATGACCAATCAGAATTCATATGAATGTAATATATGAAATAGTTTGAATTAAATATGAATTTAAATCAGAATTTGGAATTTAAAATAAGGAAATTTTAAGTTCGTGGGAGATTTTGAAAATGTTTTTCAAATTGAAAATGATATAGTATTGAACTCACGTCGATGGCTGGAAAATAGATTCTGATGATGAATCTAGACATCATCAGTGTTCATTTTCGAGTTCTAAGTGACGGATTACTACCAAAGGTTTTGTTTTTGAATTGTTTTGAGAAAACAAGTTGTTTAGAAATTCAAATGTTTTGAATTGGCATTATGATTTCAAATTGATTTGAAAGAAACCCAGGAACTTAAGTTCTGGAATTAAAATTTAACTATTGAAGTTAAATAAAACGAGATGGTAAAAATAAATTGAAGTTTAACTTGAACCGAGTTAAATAAAATTGAATTGGATTAGAGATAATCTAGAATGGAACCAAATTGATAAGTCAATAATTTGGAATTTGATATTAGAGTTCGAATGAAATTCGACTTGGATTTGAGGACATGAACTGATTGGAGATCAATTGGAATGGATAACATTGGTATATGTTGAAGTGGTAGCAGATGAAAGGGATAGAGTTAAATGCCCGACAAAAAGGTACAAGTTTATATCATATATGAGTTTGGATTTTATGAGCCGAATTGGCAAGCCGCTTGGCTATTTTGATTTCCTTTTGGATTGGAGGAGGCCTAGAGAGGCAAGTTGTGGTTTGACGTATTGAGCCGTACAAAGGAGGTTATGGCGAAATTTTTCGAAAATTTAAGGAGTTAGAAAATTTTTGAAAATTTTAGTTGGTCGGAAATGAATTAATAAATTAATTAAAATTAAATGAGTCCAGTAGAAACTGAAATTTAGAAGTAAACAAAAAAAAAAGGATTTTTAAATCTAGTTAGTAGAGTTAGTAGCATTTTTCTAACTTAGCAATTTCGAGGACGAAATTATTTTAAGGGGGGAAGTCTGTAATGGCGCGTTTTGTTAGCTGTCGAATAATTAATTTATTTAATTATTTATATATCGATTTGGTGATATCGATAACTTAAAGTAAAACGTTCGAACTTATATTTTATAATTATAATTAAAACGAACCTGAAACGTCGCGGCAGTTCGCAATTTGGCGATTCGAACTTCAACCAAATGTACATGATTCATTTTAAGCCGGATTTCTGTGAAACAAGAAACGTGTAGAGCTGGTGGAGTATATCTTTCTAGTGGAAGAGAAAAATCGGGATTTCGTCGGGTAGATTTTGATGTATGTCCAAATCAAATTTCAGAAAAGTCGCTGTAGAATCCCTTTATAATTTGCAACGCTTTATATACGTTACAAAAGGATTTTCGATATAAATTGAATATCGATAAATCTGAAATCTGAAATATCAAGCTGTAAATTCTGATATGATATTCTGAAGCTGTATGATATCATAGGTGAAGATATACGATAATATTTAATTTTAAATATTTAATTTAATTATATTTAAGTATGTTTATATATTTAAATAGGCTATTTAGAGCGTTAAAAATAGCCACTTTTGCATACGAAGTCGGAATTCGACGAAACCAGTTTTGTTGGATCCGCAATATCAAATAGTTGTTAGATGTCCAGTTCCATGATTTTTGAAGTCAGTGTGTGACCGCATGGATTTTTAGAGTGGAAAATAGTCAGTATTTTGACAGTTAAAAATACGCTGTGTGAGCATACGGAGTCGGAATTCGACGAAACCAGTTTCGTTGGGACCGTAATGTCGAACTCTAGCTACATGTCCAGTTTGGTGATTTTTAGGTATCGTATGTAATCACTGGGATTTTTAGAAGGCAGATACAAGGAGAAAATCGATAAAATAAAATACAAAAATCAAATTGAAAATATCCCTCCCATTTTCTGAGGTTCAGCACAGGCCACACGGCCTTCGATCTCCACCACAAACCTTACTTAACCCATTCAAGCCTATATAAGGCATATAAACCATCACAGCAAAGAACTTTCCCAAAGAAAAATCAAAAAAAATCCAAGATAAATCCTAAAGCTTGGTTCTTCAGTCTCCAAGAGAGTTTCTCTACCATTTCTATGTGGTTTCATATGGTGCGACATCGATTCCTGGTCGTGCTTTTTACACAGCGAGAACTAGGTTTAAGGGTTTAGCAACCGTGAGGCATTCGATCGAACTATGAGTGGTAGATTCGGGTTTAGCATGGTGATTAGCACCTGGTGCTCAGTTCTGGGGTAATTCGAGGCACAAAAAGTTCGGTGCCTTTCCCTGTTCATCGAGACGGACGGGAAGCCGTGAGGGGTGATGAGCAGCTCGAGTTGAGCTTGATGAGTGCTGAAAGAGGGAGATAAGGAAGAGGAGTGTGGTGATGATCTTCGGTGGAATTTTCGTTGGAGTTTGGAGCAAGCACAAGCTCGATGGAGTCTGTATACGGCGGAGGAACTGATCGAAGTGTTTTGTTTGGGGAAGAAACAACAGGGCGGGTTGGATATAAATGGTTCGGTCTGGGCTTGAAAACGTGGTGGGCCGGCGGGTTTTAATGGGGTGAGGCCCACTAATAAAAATCCAAGTTTTAATTTATTTATTTAACATAAAAGTGTATAACTTTGTAATGCGATATCTATTTCATACGAGATCGGATTCGCGAACCGTAAGTTGCATTGGGATCGTATGGACGGACACTACACAATGGGACTGACCGCAAGTCCATCGGAGCTCGTTACAATTTATGGCAAAATAAATTGTCCGACTGAATCAAATAATGCAAACTGTTATTCAACGGTTAACGCGCCAATGTGAGTAAATCTCACAAACTCTAAACAGTTTTATTTTCACGTTGTATTCTTAGAACTGTTAAAATATTGTCTGTTTGACTGTGTGTTGATTGTTTGCTCGAACTGCTAGTCGATTAGTAGAGATTTTATATATATATTTACGTATGTATATATATATATATAAACCATCAAATAGTATATGTTGATTCTGTTTATCAGAATATTATACTGGTGGTGTTTAACATCTGTGGATGCAGGGAAACAAGTTAGAGGAATCCAACTGGATTCCTCAACAGTTATTTTATTGTTTTTCATATATTGTTATATGATATGATATAAAATCTGTGGGCAGTTATATGTGCTTGGACGATATTGAACATCGTGATTTGATATGATTGAATACCATAACATACCGAAATGTTGATAAGGGGATTTTCAATGTTTATATTGAAAATGAATCTTATTTATAAAATCAATAGGATTTTATAAAAGGAAAACATTTATTTAATTAGAAAATAAATAAATGAGAAAGGAAACATTTATTTAGAAAATAAATGAAATAAAATAGAAACATTTATTTAGAAAATAAATGAATTAGAATATAAAGGAATATTTATTTAGGAAATAAATATAGGAACATTTATTTAGGAAATAAATATAGGAACATTTATTTAGATTTTAAATAAATGGAATAAAGGAATATTTATTTAGGGAATAAATAAAGGAACACTTGTTCGGAAAATAAATAGAATTATACAAGGATAGATTTAAACACGTGCTTCGCACACAAGTATAACACGATATGGATTTTAAGGAGATATTGTAGAAGTAGGAATTATAACCAGAGTGTGATAAAAGGGTTAAACAAAGTAATTGGTTAGGTTAACCAAAGCAAGTTAGTCGAGTTAAACAAAGTAATTTGTTAGGTTAACCAAAGAAAGTTAGTCGAGTTAATCAAAGTAATTGGTTAAGTTAACCAAAGTAAATTAGTTAAGAGAAACTAAGCGGTTAATCGAAGTGAATTAGTTAAGTTAAACTAATTGGTAAATCAAAGTGAATTAGTTGCGTCAAACTAAGTGACTTAGTTAAGTTAAACTAATTTGTAAATCAAAGTGAATTAGTTGCGTCAAACTAAGTGAATTAGTCAAGTTAAACTAATTGGTTAATCGAAGTAAATTAGTTGGGTTAATCAAAGTGAATTAGCTGAGTTAAACTAAGTAAATCGGTTAGAGTTAATCAAAGTGAATTAACTAAGTTAAACTAAGTGGATTAGTTCAGTTAATCGAGACAAGTAAATCAAGTTAGGTTAAACCATTTGAGTTAACCAGTTAGGTTAAACCATTTGAGTTAACCAGTTAAAGATAAACAGTTAGAGTTGACCAGTTAAAGTTGACCAGTTAAAGTTTACCAGTTAAAGATAAACAGTTAGAGTTGACCAGTTAAAGTTGACCAGTTAAAGTTGACCAGTTAGAGTTGATCAGTTAGAGTTACTCAGTTAGAGTTGACCAGTTAGAGTTGACCAGTTAGAGTTATCCAAGTGGAGTTAATCGAGTAGAGTTGCCGAATATCACTTATTCGAAGTAGAGTTATCGAATATAGTGTATTCGAGGGAAGAGTGATCGAATATAGTTTATTCGAGTGGAGAAATCAAATGTTATTCATTTGAGAAGAGTTACCGAATATTATTTATTTGAAGAGTAGTTATCGAATATTGGTTATTCGAAGTTAGTAATCCAAAGGAGTTATTCGAAGTTAGTTAATCCAAAGGAGTTAGTCGAAGAGTTAATCGAATATAGTTATTCGAAAGAAAGTGTTAATCGAATATAGTTATTCGAGTAAAGTTAAAAGAGTTAATCGAATATAATTTATTCGAATAGAGTTAGAGAAGTTAATCGAATATAGTTCCTTCGAATAGTGTTGGAGGAGATATCGAATATAGTTTATTCGATGGGATAGAAGTGAATATAATTTATCAATTAAGTTATTCGAATGAGTTATTCGAAGGAGTAAATCAAATTAAGTTAATCGATTAGAGTTGAGTTAATCGATTTGGGTTAAGTTAAGTTATCAAGTTAAGTAATCAAGTTAAGTTTTATCGAGTTAAGTAATCGAGTTAAGTAATCGAGTTGAGATAATCGAGTTAAGAAAATCAAGTTGAGTTAATAGAATAAGTTATTCGATAAGAGTAAATCCATTTAAGTTAATCGGATGTTAGTTATTCGATAAGAATTGACACATTTAGGAAAATCGAATATTTGTTATTCGATAAGAGTTAATGAAATAGAGCAAACCAAGAAGAGTTATTCGAATATTAGTTATTCGATAGAAGTTAATCGAAATAGAGTTTAACGAATATAAGTTATGAAAAAGGGAGAGTTAATCAAATAGAGATTTCTCGAAAGTGAGTTATACGTCGAATTCGATTATAGCGAATTCAGGAAAGTACTATTTACTTCCCAGGGTTTAAATCAAGATTTAGTTATTGATTTAGAAATTAGGTGTCTGTTAAATTATTCGAGTTAGGAGATAAAGTTATAATTTAGGCTAGATATTGCAGAAGTAGGAATTATAACGTTATAGTTATAATCAAACGGTTTCATATAAGAAGTAGATTCGTAACCTGAATCCGAGAATTTGCGTAAACAGATGATTGGAAAATGTGAGTGACGAGATTCATCTATTTCACAGTAAAGGACGTTGTTCAATTAATGTCTGAGAGGTAATTATACCCCAACTTGATTGACTTCAGAATTGACAAAGGAATAGTTGTGGTTCGATCTAAAAGGTTGATTAGGAATAAAGTTAAGGAATAAGCGATAAATGGATTAAGCGAAACGATGTTTTATACAACATTCATTGGAAATCCGTAAATGAGTTTTGGAAACGTTTTCCAAATATAGTCAGATATGTTTTCTAAACATAGAAATGAAATGTTTTCATGATAAGAATTTAAGAAATAGAGTTAAGCAAATTCAGAAACTGACTGGAGAGGGTAAGTTGAACGGTTTTCTAAGTGACGATCTGATATTGGTTTCGACCTTCTGGATTGATACTTAGAGAATTGTTCTCATACTAGTTACAGTTAGGGACTAATAGTTGCGAAATAATAGTGATGTGGGAATAAGCTATGGAAATGTTTTCCAATGATTAATAACATATATTTTCTAAATATATGAAATAAGGAAATATGAACATATGATGATTGATCGATCGAATTTCCATTTGGAAATAAGATCGTTGTTTGTACACCGACATGTTTTCATTTGATAGTTGAATCACAGACTATCAAAGTTTTGACCATATGTACGTTGTAAATATGGAGAGACCGGTTGGATTATTATCCGAAGAACCACTCCGTATTAGCATAAGCGTTGCGAATCAAGTACGCTGAAGATAATTGAAGACGGAGTGAAGTGCAAGGGCTATTGTGAAAAGCCTAGGTAGGATGGATTCACTGAATAGTGCCTTCGGTTTATTCAGTCCCAGAACAACGTATATGGACGAGTGTCTGACAAAGTATTCTTAACGAATCATATATATTGATCTCTTTAAACGTATTTCGTTGGTGGCGGAGAAATTCGTTTCTCTTAGCTTTTATACTCGTGATGCCTTGAGAAATCGATAATGATTTGGCGGGTATGACGATGTGGCATTCAAAGTAATTGAAGAAATAATCTGTCAAAGTGATAAACGTGACCTCAAACCTCACAACTGGGAAATAACAGAAGTTGGGCTAGGCAGCATGGCTAGTTGGGCCATACCCAAGCAGGGTGTATTATCACCATCTAGAGAATATTCAATTGTACTTCTTTATAATCTATTTCAATGCTGTCCCTTATCGGGAAGGATGGTTGCTGATCCCAAGCATCGGTGATAATATATTCGTTACACTCAAGCTAAATGAGTGGACGGTCATGTGTGGCCGGGTTGCAAGACGTTCTTGTTGAACCCTAGTGTATCTCCTCTAGAGTACACTGATCGGAAGGTGCTCCCATACCTTGTCTGTTGGAATCCAATCTCCAATAAGCGCTCACGGTTTATTTGTATACTATGTATGTGGAACGTGAGATGCAAGCGTTCTGCTAGATTGATTTCTATTTGTATTTAGAAATTATTATAATATCAGAAAGATATCCTTTATTTAACCAAGTGTTGGGGTTTTATTCACACCAGTCCCATGACTGACCCGAAGTTTATTTTGTTTGTTTTCCCTAAACTCTTGGGTGCCTAAATTTGTATGGGCAGTCAAGTAGTCGGGATTTTACAGATACACTTGGATAGCTTGGAGCAGGAGGCTTCAGGATTATAGCTATTATTATTCCGCTATGTTGTTAAGTGTTGTACTTTGAAATGGTATGTATATACGAGTACTGATTTGTATTTCAAAGTTATGTTATATTTTATTCGTTCCGCTGTGAGATTCGTGTTTACTCTGATGATGTAAGTTCTTCTTCTTCTTCTATTCTATTAGTTCTATCTTTTCTTCCTCACCCTCTACTTTCTTTCACTAACGTCTCGGAATTTTCGACTCTCGAGGAGTCGGAAATTTCCAGCCGTTACAAAAACCTGGGGGGAAAACGGAAGAAAAAGGGGCGAAAACAAGCAAGGTCAGACATTAAGTCTGGCAAGTCCAGTGACTTTCAGCACATGAACAGATAATAATAATTATGACATGGGAATAAGCTGGATAAGAGATAACAGTAACAGGAGAAGCAGATGTACTTAGGTTAAACAGAAGAAACAAAATAATATTACTTTTCATTTCCCTGCACTAATACTAGTATAACAGGATTAGGTGTCACCCTAATGTCTAAACTGAAACAGAAACGCGAACAGAATAATTTCCGCAGAAGAGAATGCTAGTAATGGGCCTTTACCACCCCAACAGAAACATAAAAAACAGAATGCTAATAATGGGCCTTTACCACCCGAACAGAAATAGACAAACAGAATGCTAATAATGGGCATTTACCACCCCAACAGAAGGTACAGAAACAGATTAATCCCTATGGAAACAGAATGTAGAATTAGGTGTACACTAGTAAATGGGCCTTTACCACCCGAATAGACGGTACCACGCAGAAACAGACAGGTGTTACCGCCCAACAGAAATAGACGGTACCAACAGAAACAGACAGTACTAAGTGTACCATAAAACCCTACCCCAAGTGATCGGCTCCCTAATACATAAATACCCTGTCTCAGCCCCACAGTAGGGTGTATCACTCCCTAAGGTGACAACTAATTGGCACAGACCTATTTATAGATGTCACGACATCTTATGTCCTCAGAGGCAGACCGGGATCAATGCACGCACATGAACCGGTTGGAACGCACCATCAACACCCCTCGCCATTATCAGAATGAACCGCTTATAATTAGTTCAGTAAGCGTGCCCGGACCCTACCTACTGTTGGGTCAAAGTTTTGATACCAGAAAGGGTTACTAACTAATATGGGTCCCAAACAACAGATGACACAAGTAATTTCCCGCCTAACCTTGTGTCCTGAGACTAACAGATCTCAGATTAACTTGTTTACAAGTTTAGACATACAGAGTTCAGATCAACTAGTTCACAGATCAGACAAGTTTTCAGACTAACGGATCAGATATACGGATTTAACAGATTTACAGATTTGTCTAACTTTGTAATTGGGCCTACAGATTCACGAAACGGGTTTGTTAAATTCGTTAGTCCAATTGGTTTAACCCTATCCACCCAACAAATTTTAGACACCATATTTATCCCAGATTTGCATTAATTAAATATTAATGCACAGACCTCTCACATTAGGTCGGTAGCTTGTGGCCGCTGGATATGCCGGGCGGTTCCGGGCAGACTTCTGCCACAAGCCAGACCTAACCTCGTGTCTAAGCATATTTTAGTTATGCCTACGACCTCTCACATTAAACTGACAGTTTGCGGTCGCTGGTTAAGCCGGTTGGTTCCGGGCAGGCTTCTACCGCAAATAGAGTCTAACCTCGTGTCATAGCCAATTCATTCCAATACAGATTTTTCAGATATCAGACTAATTCTGTTTATTTAATAGATTAAACTTCTTCATAGGATATAACAGATTAATCAAATTTCCATGTTCTACTAAATCTTAGGTCGAGCCTATGGATTTCCATACCCAGATTACCATTATCTAGTTTCAACAAATCAGACAATTCAACAGGTAGTAGATCTAGTAGTTTAAGCGATTCAACAGAATTAGCAGATAACAGATTTAGCAGTTTAGGCAGTTCAACAGTTTTAGCAGATAACGGATTAGGCAATTTAACAAATTTAGCAGATAACAGATTTAGCAGATAACATATTTAGCAGGTTATATATATAATACTCTATTTACGTATCTTGCCTAATCATAAATTTAGCCTAAACTTACGTGCCTAAATCAAGGTCATAATTCATAATACAATATATGCCCCAAATTTTAGCCTTAATATTCCCATTTACAGTTCATGTCAAAACTAGATTTAATATCCTAGTTCACCATTTATGTCCAAGACTAATACACATGTAAATCATTCTATATTATAGCCAACTCAGATTATGCCAACATATTTGCTATGCCAGATTTACTTAATTAAGCTACGCCCAATCCCCGTATAACTTGTTTCCACAAGTTCTATAAATACTCATGAAATGGCCCTATAGGCTCGATGTACATAACAGTGAATGGAAATAAACTAGCAAAGTTACATACTATATATGAGATCTAACATCATCAAGGGAATAGGCATAAGAAACTAATTACAATAGTTATAGGCAACTAACCACAATAGTCATGGGCTATTAATCACAATAGTTTCTTATTCAATGTCAAAGGCAATAGTCTCATAGTCATGAATCATAGTCATAGGCAATAGTCTCACAGTCAATGAATCATAGTCATAGGAAATGAATCATAGTCATAGGCAATAGTCTCATAGGCAACAGTTTCATGTCCAATTATGCAATATTACTTGTCCCAAAATTTAGCGTTCGTGCCTTGATCTCTTATGAGATGTGGCGCAGGCTCATGGTAGCCTGACTATAGAACAGAAAGAAGAAAGAGATACAGAATAAAATATATCAGAACAGAACGTACACAACCTCAAATTCAGATATACAATCATGTCACAATTATAGTTACAGTTTATAGCGGAAAATAACTGTACTTGCCTTTCGTGGTTTTAAGAAAGGATATTAAATTTTTGTTGATGCAGAAATGTTGAATTACTCTTCTTTAATTGTTGTCGTAGATCTAAACTTTGATTTGAGATTTGATTTAGCTTTTAATTCTATTCAGGTTGGAAGAAGATGCATCAGTCCAAGTTTTGATTCCAGCAGAGTAGTGACGCCCTTTTAATTTTTAATTAGAACAGAGGCAGAATATAGACAGAATGAAATTGTGTAGAGAAAATGAGGCTAGGGGGCTGTTTATATAGGATTAGGCGGACGAATCTAGATAGAAAACGAGACCGGATACATCAGAATGAACCTGGTTCAAAAACTGGGTTTCGGGAGTAGGTCGACCCCCAGGTCGACTCCCAGTCCACCTGGTCATGGGAGCTCGACACCCCAGTAGACTCCCAGTCGACCTGGTTGGGGGGGGGGGTCGACACGATTTCATGCAGAATTCCGATTTTCGAAAACTCAAACTCGATTTCATGCAGAATTCCGAGACGGACGCAATGGCACAATATGTTTCCCTTGATTCTTACTTTAGAAATTAATTATTCTCTGATTAGTTACTTATATGTTTACAGAAAATACGGGGTGTTACACAGTTGTATATTAGTTTTGAAAAATTAATGTTTATGCGGTATCTGCTGTATAGAGTTCCGTTCATTTATCGACCGAAATGGACAAAGATAAAAATATCATCGTGTCGGGCAATGTGCCACGATCCCAAAAATATAATAATATAGACTAGTTAGCTTATTTAATGAAGCCCCAAAATGCTGATATAGGGTGTAAAATACTTCAAATAAGAAGTTGCTTATTTTTCAAATTAAAAATTACAGTACAGTTCTAAGAATTAAATTATAATTACATCCCAAAGATCTTGTCCAAATTCGAGACCAATATCTAGTTATAATAAATAAACCGTTGTGTTCCATAAACGATTCCATAATGACTATTTGAAAATTCGATTTGGATATAACTCACAATCTGTAGTGCAAAATCTACATTTTTCACTTCCGTTAGAAAGATAGAGTTCAATAGCTTCAAATGTTTCTTGTTTCGAAGAAATCCGACTAATAATGGATCCTGTATAGTCGTTTGAAGTTCAAATGTAACGACCCAGTTTTTGATCGATTAATTTTAAATATTTAATATTTGTTTTAAATATTTAGTGAATAATATAAATTAATTTTTATATTAAGTTATCAATTTAATAATCGAATATAATTTAATTTAGAATATATTGAATTATTATAATTTCAAATATAATTGAAATCGAAGTTAAAAACTGAATCGAAAACGTTCAGATGATCAATATTAATTGTATTTGAATATGGAAAATAATAAAAATAATTTATACCAGCGAATTGATTTGTTATGAATTTAAATTATATTATATTAATTTAATATGATATATACATTGAAATTAAATATCAAAATATTTTTCAGTTCAAAATAACGCAATGATATTGAAACGTCAGTCCGTACATTTAAATAGAGGTTCATGTCTGAACCATGAGATATTTTAGTGGATAGGTTCGAAATCAAATCGATATCATTTCAAATAGGATAAAATATCTCTTTATTTCTAATCTTGATTAAATCAAATCAGAATCTGTTTAAAAGAAATAAAAATCTCTTTATTCCAAATCGCATTTAATAAAAATCAAATCGAAATTAATTATATTGTACCTTAACCTACCATACTATTCCTTCTACAGTATGTATTTTTCGTTTTTTATATCGCCGTTTCCTCTGTATCTTTTCCATTTTGCGTTCCTCGGTTAGAAAACAAAAGCCTCAGATCCTAGTAAAATGGCCACCGCCCCTTTTACATTATTTTCCGCAAAAATCAATAGTGCTCAGAAATCAAAATCAGAACATTCAAATCCATTTTTTATCTCATGTCTGTGTAAATGAATTTCGAAATCAAATCCGTTAGAAGCTTTTGGAAATAGATGTCAAAATTAGAAGGGGCGACATTAATTTTAGAGCTCGATGAACACGGGTCAGTCTTCAATTAAGAAGGCGCATATGTAGGGAAGAGGACGCTATCGAAAGGGGCGGTTCATTGATCGATGATGTATCGTGTCGGATTCATCGTGGATTTCAAGTTGCGATACAGGAAGGCGAAGAGGAACGAAAATTGTTAGGGCAAACTGAGGAAAACCAGTGTCGATGTTTTTGTGTTAGTTGGAGATGAAATCGCGATCTGTTGTGGAAGGGTGGGGTCAGCGTGATGCTTCCTGAAGTGAACTGGAATTCATCGCGATGGATAAAGTTTATCGCGATTTGGGATTTGGTTTCTCTAGGCTTGCGAGTTGAAAGGGGGTAGGCCGCTGTGTTTCCTAAAGATCGATGTTGACGTTCGCCATTGAGCGAAGCAGGTAGCGCGAGCAATATATGAGGAAATGGGTTTTGACCTAGAATTGGAAGATGGAGAAAAGGGTGGTGTGTGCGGTTCTAGGAAGTCAACTCTATTGTGTCATGGGGTGTTGGTCAGTGGTGTAGGGATGCTTGAATTAGGTCAACGAGATGGTATTTGAACAAGGAGGAGTAGGCCGTGTTTTTCCAGTAAGGAAGAACGATTTGGCTGTAGAGTAATTCACTAACCATGGTAATTTTCTCAATTTAATAATTGAATTTATAATTAAATTTAAATTGTTAGATGGCATAATTAATAAATGTCATATTTTATATTTACGAGATTCTAACGAAAGGAGTCAATCGAGAAACTCCTAGCTGCGGATTACATAAGCTGGATTTAAAATTGGAATGGAGCGCAATTAAAAATCATGGGGAGTAAATCTCACTCGAATTTTATATAAAGATTTATTTTTATCATTAAAAATATTTATTGGTTGTCTGGTTGCATTAAAATATTACTGTGGCTATTACAAATATATATTAGTTATTTAGGATTGGTGTTTGTGGATATTATATAGATTGGTGGTTGGATTCCTGCAGTATCATTAGCGGATGCCCACGGTATCATTAGCGGATGATTTCCCTATGCGCCCCACAATATATAGTGGATGACCTTCATACCGCGATATCCTACCTCAATACAGGATGGGTATTATTTATAAGGTCTGTGGATGAAGGAAAAACAGGTTGGAGGGATCCCACTGAATTCCTTAAAAATATTATTATTTGTTTGCTTTCACATATATTATCATATATGATGTATTGATTGATAATCGAGTGGTTTGATTGTTTAAATATTACTGGAGCCAAAAAGTTAATTTATTAAAATATTGTGAAAAGAGATTTGGAGATTTAAAGGGAAAATTCTATTTAAAAAAAATAGAATTTGGATTTATAATGTGCTAAAAATATTCACTTGTTTTAAATAAATAAAACAAGTATTGAATTTATAAACGATGTTTATAAATTGAATAATGTGGGGAATAGAAATAAATTTATAAACGGTGTTTATAAATAAAGTGGAATAATTATCATTGGATAATTTGAATATTTAAATTCAAATGTGAATTTAAAAATAGAATTGGTGAATCATTTTAAAGAACTGAAAGATGAAATTTATTCTAATGTTCAGAATAAAAATTGGACTAAAATAAATCCGTAAGGATTTAGGATTTAAATTCGATTAATTCGAATTTATTTATATAGAAGTTAAATTGAATATGAAAATAAATTGGGTGTATATATAAGTTATTATAAACAGAAATTTCCAAAATAATATTTTTGTTTTAAATAGATTTCAAAATAGACTTATTTAAATATAAAACAAGTAAATTTATAAATAATGTTTATAAATATGGTGAATAAATTGTCAAGAGATAATTGGTAACTTTAAATTCAAGTATGAATTTAAAATAGAAAGTGAAATCATTTTAAAAAGGAAACATCAGTTTTTATTCTGGAATTCAGAATCTAAAAGGAGTTGGATTTCAAAAAGGATCTGAAATGGAAAACTTGTTTTAATATATAAAACAAGGAAGATAGATTTACAAACAATGCTAATCTACGGAAATAAATTATCATTGGATATTTTGAAGTTTAAATTCAAGAAAAAATTCAAAAAAGTGAAATTGGAAAATGTGTTGAAAATAGAATAATTGATTATATTACGGGATTTAGAATATAAATTGAATTGAGAAAATCCAAAGGAGTTATAATTGGAATTCAGTTATATCGAATTTTATAATTTATTTATAAAAGGAATTGGGATTTGAAATAACAAATCGAGTATAAATAAATGTATAACCGAGTAAGGAAAAATCAAACGATTATAGATAATCGGAATTATTGAGTTGAATTGGGAAAATTGGTTTGAAATATATTAAAAATATATCGGAATGGAGTTGAATTTATTATAAACGAAGTTTAAACGTTTATATATATAAATATAATTAAAACAAATTCGTCGCAGCGTAGCAGTTCATAAATTGGCGTTTCGAACTTTAATTGAGTATATAAAACTCAAGTTAAGTCGGAATTCTTTGAAACAAGAACCGTCAGGACCAATTAGATAATAGTTTTCTAATGGAAGTGAGTATAGATTTTGAGTTATGTCAAAATCAAATTTTCAGAAAAACAACGCCATAACCATTATAAAACCATAATGGTTTACTTAATTAAATATAAGGGTTTTAGGCAAATAAAAACTAAGATATACATTAGAAAAATCCAAATTTGAGTTGTAAAATATATGTGAACTCAAGTGGAGTAATGAAAATATTTTTGAAATAGAAATCAGATTTTTAATTATTGAATAGAATTAACTAATTTGAATAGTAATTAGTTAATGAGATTTTGAATGGATATTGGGATTTGTGTAAGTGAATTCGATTGGAAATGTAAAGACCCGTAAATTCCCGCTCTTTGGATCGACCATAAACCACACAAGTCTGACCCAAAAGTTGGAAATCCACGAATACTTTAACTTCGGGAATACAACAACATCAGAACAACAACAGCAGACTTTTATAAACATTACAATAATGTTACATCAGAGTACAGAATATCAGAGTACATCGAATAAATTACAACGGAAGATAAATTGTAATATTTTAATATATTGCAGCGGAAACAAAATAACTAAGGCAGCGGAAGACTTCCAATGTTCTGGACACAGCTTTAAGCTTCAATCCAGGATCCTGCTAAAGAGATAAACCTGTAGACAAACTACTCGACTGCCCGTGTGGAAAGAGGGCATCCGAGTTTGTAAAGGTGGAAACAAACAACGGGTCAGTCATGGGACTGGTGTGAGAATTCTTAACTAATTAATCACTATTAATAGGACAAATCCAAAGACCACGCCGCTAATGCGGAACGGGTTTGCTCCAATGGATTGCCGTGCACAAAAGTGTCAAAAACAACTAATAAGTAAATCGTACAACAACGTTATGCTTTTTAGAAAAATGGAATCACCAAGGTCCCATCACACAATGCAACACAAACCAGAGGATAGGGTTTTACCTTATAGTGATTAAACATGCTAAATACGGCAAATACGAGTTTAATATTATTAGTAGTATATATCAAAACATTTCAAAGTCAATGTATAAATCCTAGGAAGAATAGTATCCCATACTACTATGCCTCCAAACTAGTAATACAATCAAATTCGTAGGGTCGTATTTGGATTTTGGTTTCCATCATGAGTCAAGGCTAGGGAGGAGCTCCTACCGATTCGAGACACTCTAGCTAATGTCTCAGGATCCCCTGCAGTGAACCCTTGGAAAGCTGCAGGGCCGGTCCACCATACGAGTTGCGGATTAGTTATTTCTGAACACACGTTTCCCTGTCCTATAGAACCTATCATCCGAGGCGCCTCATTCCATCATCCACATAAGTAAAATGTCGGGCCGTGTTAAAGCCCAAACACCACTTCTAGCTAGAAAGAAACGTGCTGCTCTCCCTGCGTTCCCTTCTCCCATTTCAGACTCCGCCGGTGTGTGAGGCTCGCGAAGTCACGCTATACACAAAGCTATGCCTAAACAGGCTATGCTTTGATCATCCCACAAGGCCTGCTTTTCAACAAAGCCTTGATCATATGCATCTTAGCATGCCACATCGTCACTCCATACCGCACTACCAATTCTTTGCCGAAATATATGAAAGGGTGTTAAGAAAGAGAATAAATTCTCCACCACCAAACATTCATATGTTCGACATAAAATCAATAAATACAATATAAAGGAGTACAATGTCAGACACGCATTCCATTTATAAGCTTATGCTCTGGGTCTAAGCGAAAGCCAAATCTATACAAATCAACACTACGTCCGGACGGCCACCACTATAGCCCCTTCAAGGTAGCTACTCCAATCACGGCCATCAGCAGTTGTCGTCCATTCGATGTGAAGATCGTCGGTCTTCAATCGCCGTCTTCAACTTTTGAATTTTAAACGTCGTTCAACTTATTTGGAATGAGATAGACTCGAACTTTCCAAATAATTCTCGTATATATATAAGTTGGAAATCATTTCATATCGTTATTAGTAATTTGTAACGATTTATCTTTATTTTTATATATATAAAAATAATTAAATTCCATTTCATTAACGTAATTACATAACAAGTAGTGAATGTTTTGCTTCACAATCTATTGAAATGTTTATAATGTGTAATGAAATTTATTTCATTACATTTTGCTAATGAAAAACATTCCTATTCTTATATACAATATTAACGTACAATGTACACACCATAATGTTTATTTTTATTTTCATACCCATACACATCTTATACATAAGAATGTACATTTTCTTGTTTCATCCTTCGAATTACACAAAATGTATTTTGTGTATCATACCAATTCCAACAAAAATAGGCATTATTGTGTTTCATTTCAATTTCAACAAACGAATATTTTTGTTCATCCACTTTTACTTCTACAAAAATGAGTATTTTTGTTCGTTTATTTCAATGTAACAAAATTGATAATTTTGTTATCTTTTCAATGCAAAACACAAAAATAATAATTTTACATTACAAAAAAAATGATAATTTTTTGTGCTAATCTATTTACATGAAAATGAAATTTCCATATTTTTAATCTTTTTAATGAAAAACTAATTCATTAAAATATAAATTTCATATCCTTATTCTTTTTAGTTAAAATCCAATTACATAAAAATGTAATTTCACACTTTTAATCTACATGCATGAAAGAATGAAATTTCCCCTTTTTAATCTAATTCACATTAAAATGTAAACTTTTCTTTATTTATACCAATTACATAAAAAAAATGTAACTTTTACCTATAATCTTAATTTCACAAGAAAAAAATGTAAATTTCTTACTTTTGGTTTTAATTACATAAAAACGTAATTTTCTTTCTTTTAATAAAAATATAAACTTCTTCTTTTAATCTAATTACATAAAATATGTAATTTTCTCTTCTTTAAACATGACGGTGAAAATAATGTTCATCTTCTATTTAACTATTTGTATTTTTAATATGGGCCAGACCTCTCACATTAGGCCTGCAACTTGTGGATGCTGGATAGGCCGGTCGGTTCTGAGCAAACTTATCCCATAAGTTGGGCTTAATCTCGTGTCTTGGCTCAATTTGTATTTGCATACTTGGACCTCTCACATTAGGTTCAACATTTGTGGCTGCTGGATATGCCGGTCGGGTCCGGGCAGGCTTCTACCACAAATGTAACCTAACCTTGTGTCTAAGCACAATTATAATTATAATTAATTTTTTTTCAAAACAGGTCATTATTTAAATTATCCTTTCCCTTAACGAATCCTAATTCTAAGGTGTTCTTTATTTCTAAATATCCTGGTTTCAAGTATTTAATATAATTTGTAACTTTCCCAATTTTTGTGACTTTCTAAAAACAGTCTTTTCAAGATTTTCAATTTTGAAATCATATCTTCTTTACTTTAACGTATTGACACCAAAGATGTAATCTTTCTAAATCAACGTAAATTAATTTCATTAATTAAATATAAAATAAAACCATTCCTTTAATTCAAAATTGATAACGTTTTGAAAACAAAATCTTCTTAATTTAACACATGGACAATTAAAAAGGTATTCTTTTTATACAATCATAAATGACATACTCTTACTTATTAACCACAAAAATGTAACTTTCAATTCATTCCTTTTAATGCATAGAAAATATTATTAAAACATCTCTTTTCCTTATTTATTTAAACTATAAGTAATAAATGTCTTACTTTTCTTTTCCTTATTTATTTACCAAAATGTAATTAAGTATTTTCCTTTTTTCTTTTCTACATATCCTATTTACATGAAAATGTAAATGAAAGCTTCATCTAAAATAATTCTTTTTATTTACATAAGGAAATGTAAATTTTTACTTCATTTACATTCTTTAATTTCATAGGAAATGAAATTTTATTTTACAATGTAAATTCATACCTTAACTTCATATAAAAAAGTAATTTTTATTTTACGTTGCAAATTCATACCTTAAGTACATATAAAAAGGAAATTTTATTTATCATTTGAATTCCCAACTTCTAAAAATGTAATTTTTAGTTAACATGCAAATCATAATTTTATTTACATATAAAAATGTTGTTTTATTTGCGATAAGAATTTCATGTCTTTTCCTTACATAAAAATGTAATTATATTTTCAATATAAATTCTACTTTTTTAATTACATAATAAAATGTGTTATATTTTCAATGCACTTAAACATGATTATATTACATATACAATCCATGATTCTAATATTCATATATTTCATATGCAATATATGACGTCAAATATGATTGTCTTTCATATGCGATACATGACATCAAAACGCGACTATATTTCAAGTTTCTAAACAAACACTAAAAATACGTTTTTTATCATGTTTCATTTCAACAACAAAAATATGTTCATTTCATTTCAACAACAAAAATATGATTATTTTTGTCGTTTCAATTCAACAACAAAAAATATGATTATTTTTGTCGTTTCTAATTTCTATCAAAATTATTATTATTTTTGCCGCTTCAACTTTCTATCAAAAATGTTGTTATTTTTGTCGCTTCAACAAAAAAACGATTCTTTCGTTTTAACAAAAATGATGCTTTGGTCTGAACAAAATCAATACTCTTTTATTTCAACAAACACTACTTCTTAATGTGAACAATTCTATATAAACTAACCAAGTTAAAAATTTAATATTTTTTTTATAAACAAAATTTTATGTACAAATCAATATTCAAAAATTGAATCTTTCATTACAACAAATTTTATGTCAACAATTAAAAATTGAATCTTTCCATTGCGGCAAATCTTATGATGTATAGAACTAAAAAAAAATAAAAAATAGCAGTGCACGTATAGATCAAAATTATGGTTTAATCTAAATTACCAACCGCGATATTTAATATCAGATTCATACAAATCCAAATGATAAAATGACAGATCTACTCAATACAACGCAATACAATACCATACAATCTATCAAAACAATCCACACAATACATCACAGCATAGATCATACAGATAATTATTTAACAAATTAGAATGATTAATTAAATAAATTTAAATTGTGAAAATCAGAGATTCTCACCGAATAATTTAGATCTGAAATTTCCAACATGCTCAGTTTTGTTCTTGGTCAGTTCCATAGTCTAGATCTTGTTATCACGATTCCAACGCAACTGGTTTCGTTGATTTCTGATTTCGATTGCAAAAGATATGCTCTTTTATATGTTGATTACATCGTAAAGTAATTAAATAAATTAAATTATAATAAGGTTCCTTAAAGCGCTACCTTCAGTGTTTCTTCTTCGTTCCTAATGTACCTCGCTGAACCCATACGCTCCAGCACCCTCTCTCCGAATCGCACCACCACCAACCGCCATGCAGCAAATTTGCAAATTGAAGATCCCTTTTTTCTTTTGAGAAGGAGTACGAATAAAATTTTAAGAAGAGGACACCATGATTTTGTTTTTAAGGAAGATGAGGTTGATGAAGGTAGAAAGATTTTTTTTTATTTTTTTTTATGGGGAGAGGAGGAGGAAGTTCTTAACATTTGTAGAAGACAATTGCAGAGAAAAGAATGTTGAAGGAAATTGAGAAAGTATTATATTTATCTCTCTAATGCGTCCTTTCATATATTATATAGTAGGTTACGAAAAAGAAAAGAGATTTTTTTTTAATTTAGTTGACTAGGCATGAGATAGGATATTTATTTCTTATTCAATATAAAGAAAATAAGAAAGAGAAAATTGGAAAAGTATTCAATGCATGATTATAAATCAAATGAGGAGCCCCTAATTAATATCCTTAACTACTATATACAAATTTGTCAATTACATAATAAAACCACAATTTAAGTTATTCAACAAATTTTAGTTGAACGTTTTTTTTATATACGAAGAATTCGAAATGAGGGAGCATTTACATACATTGAAAATAATGAAGGAATATAGAGAACATGATCGCACATTTTAAGAAACGCATGCATGTCTCCAACATGACAATTTAATGTAAAGAAGGAAAGAAAAATAAATGTGCATAGAACTAAATTGCATGCATATGAAGATATAACAATGCATGAAATTTATTGCAGTGTGTCATTCTTCATTTAATGCGCATAATTGGTGCGTTGATTGGATAATTATTTATTTCCTTTCAAAATTCAAGGGAGTAATTCACATTTGGAAATTTATTAATAAATGAATGATACAATTAGAATAGATAGGGGAAAGTATTAAAGAGAATAGCCAAAGATATATATATATACACACACACACACACACACACACACACATATATATATATATATATATTGTTAGAAGTTTTTTTTATTTAGAACCTACACATTATTTTTCAATTAATTTAATATAAATTAATAGATTTTATTAAAGTCCCTAAGGCCTGTTCTTCCCTTGGCATGTGGTCAAAGATTTTTAATACAAGGATAACTTCCTTGCTATTAACATTTAATTGAGGAAATATTTTAAAGTTATATTTTTTTTCTCCTCTTTGTATATTTAGAATGTGCATTAAACAAGCACCTACATGAATTATGTCCATCAACAGTTAAATCATAGGATTTAAGTTTTCCAACAATAAATGTAATCTTACAATCAAACTTAAATATTAAATTAAAATATAAATTTAATCATTTAATTGTTAAAACTTAATTCAATCTTTCTTTAATTACATTGCAAAATGTAACTTTTATCTTTTATTACATTGTAAAAGAAAAGTAATATTTTCTCTCTTACCTTAATTACATGAAAAATAAGATCTTTCCTAGTGTAATCTTTTTCTTCTCTTTTCTAATGTATGTTCACAATTACAATAAAAAATAAATTAAAATTAATTCTTTTTCTATATTTTATTTCTAATATGACATAATTTAACACAAAAGGTATTTTTATTCTACATCTCTAACACGACAAGCTTGACATTTTTATACTAATACAACATGTATAACATAAATGGTAAATGTATGTTCTATCATAAATGACATAATTTAACTCCTAACATAATGGACAAAAATTTGTGCTAACATGAATGACATATGAAAATAAATTTTATATATTCACGTTCTTCTATGAATACTAACGACATATGAAAGGATATTTCTATTTGTTTACATTTTCTATGCAGTCTAATTATCATATAAAAGTGTAATTAACATGTTCACATTTTTCTATATATCCTAATATCAAAATAAAGAACATTTATTTGTTTTCATCCAATGTATAATCACAAAACAACATTTTTGATTTTTTTTCTGATATTATTTAAATAAATTGTTTCAAATAGCTAAAACTCATTAAAATAACTTAAAATAAATTTTAAATTAGCCCCAGAATTCAGGGTTGTTACAGTCTCCCCGACTTAAAATCTTTTCGTCCTCGAAAAGGAACGAAGCTAAAAGTTGCTTAATTAACTAACTAATTTATATATATATTTTCTCCATTGGTTTAAATAATTTTATTAGTTGATTAACTTTCAAATATATAACTTTTATATATTCAAAAATCATATTTTCTAAAAGAGATTATATATAATCACAAATACGTTAATTATAAGCCTATCACTCTGGACTCATTCTAGGGTATTACTAACCCCATCTCTAATGAGTTTTCTCATTCTAGGATACTATTGATCCTATCTCTAATGAGTATTCTTATTGGATATTACTAATCCAATCTCTGATGAGTCTTCTGTTCAGTTCTAATGAGTTGTATCCCAAAGATTTGAGCTAACAAAAGCTCTGATACCAACTGTAAACACCCGTAAATTCCCGCTCTTTGGATCGACTATAAATCACACAAGTCTGACCCAAAAGTTGGAATTCTATGATACTATTGATCCTATCTATAATGAGTATTCTTATTGGATATTACTAATCCAATCTCTGATGAGTCTTCTGTTCAGTTCTAATGAGTTGTATCCCAAAGATTTGAGCTAACCAAAGCTCTGATACCAACTGTAAACACCTGTAAATTCCCGCTCTTTGGATCGACCATAAACCACACAAGTCTGACCCAAAAGTTGGAAATCCACGAATACTTTAACTTTGGGAATACAAAAACATCAGAACAACAGCAGCAGACTTTTATAAACATTAAAATAATGTTACATCAGAGTACAGAATATCAGAGTACATTGAATAAATTACAACGGAAGATAAATTATAATATTTTAATACATTGCAGCGGAAACAAAATAACTAAGGCAGCGGAAGACTTCCAATGTTCTGGACACAGCTTTAAGCTTTAATCCAGGATCCTTCTAAAGAGATAAACCTGTAGACAAACTACTCGACTGCCCGTGTGGAAAGAGGGCACCCGAGTTTGTAAAGGTGGAAACAAACAACGGGTCAGTCATGGGACTGGTGTGAGAATTCTTAACTAATTAATCACTATTAATAGGAAAAATCCAAATACCACGCAGCTAATGCAGAACGGGTTTGCTCCAATGGATTGTCATGCACAAAAGTGTCAAAAACAACTAATAAGTAAATCGTACAACAACGTTATGCTTTTTAGAAAAATGGAATCACCAAGGTCCCATCACACAATGCAACACAAACCAGAGGATAGGGTTTTACCTTATAGTGATTAAACATGCTAAATACGGCAAATACGAGTTTAATATTATTATTAGTATATATCAAAACATTTCAAAGTAAATGTATAAATCCTAGGAAGAACAGTATCCCATACTACTATGCCTCCATACTAGTAATATAATCAAATTCGTAGGGTCGTATTTGGATTTTGGTTTCCATCATGAGTCAAGGCTAGGGAGGAGCTCCTAACGATTCGAGACACTCTAGCTAATGTCTCAGGATCCCCCGCAGTGAACCCTTGGAAAGCTGCAGGGCCGATCCACCATACGAGTTGCGGATTAGTTATTCCTTAACACACATTTCCCGGTCCTATAGAACCTATCATCCGAGGAGCCTCATTCCATCATCCACATAAGTAAAATGTCGGGCCGTGTTAAAGCCCAAACACCACTTCTAGCTAGAAAGAAACGTGCTGCTCTCCCTGCGTGCCATTCTCCCATTTTAGACTCCACCGGTGTGTGAGGCTCGCGAAGTCACGCTATACACAAAGCTATGCCTAAAAAGGCTATGCTTTGATCATCCCACTAGGCCTGCTTTTCAACAAAGCCTTGATCATATGCATCTTAGCACGCCACATCGTCACCCAATATCACACTACCAATTCTTTGCCGAAATATATGAAAGGGTGTTAAGCAAATGAATAAATTCTCCGCCACCAAACATTCATATGTTCGACAGAAAATCAATAAATACAATATAAAGGAGTACAATGTCAGACACACATTCCATTTATAAGCTTATGCTCTGGGTTTGAGCGAAAGCCAAATCCATAAAAATCAACACTACGTCTGGACGACCACCACTGTAGCCCCTTCAAGGTAGCTACTCCAATCACGGGCATCAGCAGTTGTCGTCCATTCAATGTGGAGATCGTGTAACAACCCGAAAATCTGGGCCAGTTTAAAATTTTTATTTTGGCAATTTTAGCGTATTTTGATTATTTAAAATGAATTATTTTAAATAATATCGACGAGAAATTTATTTTGAATAGAATTCGAACGTATATATTATATACGTCGTCGTTAGAATATAAATAATTATATATAATTATAAATAGAATTGAAAATGGCGCGGTAGTTCGATAATTCGATTTCAAACTTCAATTGAATGTACCGGGTGCAAAACAATCCAGATTTTAGTGAAACCAAAAACAGTAGGATCTAATTGATGATATCTTTCCAACAAATCCGAAAAATCAAAATTTCATAGCGGGAATCAAAAGATATGCCCTGTTGAAAATTCTGAATAGTCGCTATGGAATTCAGGCCCTTAAAAATAGACATTTTGCAAATGACCTCGGATTTTGACGAAACCACTTTTGTTGGGTCAGTGGTGTCAAATTATTGCTAGGTTTTAAATTTCATAATTTTTCGAATCAATATGTGAGCGTGGCAAAGGAAAACGCGTTTGACCAGTTTTAGTTGATTTTAATCGACTGGAATTTGGCCATTTTTCCAACGGTCTCAGAATTCGATGAAACTAGTTTTGTTAGGACCATATCGTCAATACGAAGCTAGAAAATATTTTTCTGGAAATTTTCTAGTTAGTATGTGACCCCGGTAATTTGAAATGTACGTTTAAAACTCAATATAATAATTTAAATGTAAATTCAACGGAAACTGATCAAAATGATCGAACCAGCCTACGATACATATCTCATTGTGTTCGGAACGGGGGTAATACGCTAGGGACGACAGGCGGTGGGTTTCGTTTCGAGTTCGTATGTAAAAGTCAACTTTTTCATAATAAAAAAATTAAATAATAAAAAAATATCTTTCTCTTCCCCTCATACTTCTGCCCCCTCCCCCCCCCCCCCCCGTTCGAATTTCATTTTACAGAAAGAAATAAAAAAAAATCCCCAAATTGCATTGATGCCCCGCCGATGGACCGCGCCGCCGCGCGAGAGCCCCCCCTCCTCCTACCGCCGACCTCGCTCCACCCTCGACCTCGCCCGAGCCCCATCTCCAGTCGCGACGCCGCCAGGTGGGGGCCCCCAACCACCGCCGCCCTCCATCTTCTTCTTCCCCGACCTCCTCCTCTCCTCCTTCAGTCGCCCTGCCCTCCTACAGGAGCTCCGACGCGTAGCTACCCCCCCTCCCTTTGTAAGTTTCCCTGATTTTTTATTAATTTTAAAAACTGAAAGAAATTAGATTTTTAATTTAGGAAAAGATTAGATTTTTAAAATAGAAAAGATTAGATTTTTAAAGGAAGAAAGACAATATTTTTAAATGGAGAAAGGTGTGATTTTTACATATGTAGTGGGTTAAAAATATGATTTTTACATAGTAGGAACTATAAAAATGTAATCTTTATGAGATAGAGAGTACAAAAATATCATCTTTGTATATGTAGCAAAATAAAATTTTGAATTTTATTATATATACGTTGAAATAAAGTGGTGATTTTTATAATGATGAAATCTATATATTTGAAAAGGTGAAATCTTTATATAGAGCATAGCAGTGTAAAAATTCGATTTTTATATATTGAATAGCGAAGTAAAAATTCGATTTTTATATACTGAATAGCGAAGTAAAAATACGATTTTTATATATTGAATAGCGAAGTAAAAATTCGATTTTTATATATTGAATAGCGAAGTAAAAATTCGATTTTTATATATTGAATAGGGAAGTAAAAATTCGATTTTTATATATTGAATAGCGAAGTAAAAATTCGATTTTTATATATTGAATAGCGAAGTAAAAATTTCGATTTTTATATGTTGAATAGCGAAGTAAAAATACGATTTTTATATATTGAATAGCGAAGTAAAAATACGATTTTTATATATTGAATAGCGAAGTAAAAATTCGATTTTTATATATTGAATAGCGAAGTAAAAATTCGATTTTTATATATTGAATAGCGAAGTAAAAATTCGATTTTTATATATTGAATAGCGAAGTAAAAATTCGATTTTTATATATTGAATAGCGAAGTAAAATTTTGATTTTTATATATTGAATAGCGAAGTAAAAATTTCGATTTTTATATATTGAATAGCGAAGTAAAAAATTCGATTTTTATATATTGAATAGCGAAGTAAAAATTCGATTTTTATATATTGAATAGCGAAGTAAAAATTCGATTTTTATATATTGAATAGCGAAGTAAAAATTCGATTTTTATATATTGAATAGCGAAGTAAAAATTCGATTTTTATATATTGAATAGCGAAGTAAAAATTCGATTTTTACATATGTAGAGAATACGGGAAACGAAGGTGATAAAGAGACGAGAACAGTGAAGATTTCCTGCATTAGAAGAGTCGTGGTATTGGATAGCTATTGGTGAGAACTTCTCACCCTTCAATTTAATTATTCTAGTTATTAATATATACTAGGAGACAGACGGTGTTTAGTAGCACCTGACACCCGTCATCCACAGACCATGGATGGCTTGTTTGTTTAATTGTTTGGTTGTATAGTTGGTTATATTATTTGGTTTGAATTGAATTGTTTGGTGAAATGAAATTGATTTGATTAATGTGTGAATGGCGTGGGCCTTCACTAGACCGGGGATAAGGCTAGGCCTTGTCCCGTTTCTAGTATTGTGCCGTTATGCCACCGAAATTTTCTAAAAATAAGTTAGAAAAATAAAGACAACATTTTATTTAATAAATGAACCGAATGGAATATTCATAGGTTGAATAAAATAGTTTGATCGTTAAAAATATAATTTTTAACGTGAATGTGAATAAATAAATATTCATTTACAAACCGGACAGTTTGTTTATGTACACCTATTTGAAGGACATTGATTGGGATGATAAATTTTACATATCGCCCAACTGCACAAATAAAAATCTGTGTTGGATTGCTTGAAACCCCACACGGGTATTGGGATGTTATTTGACGTACACTAATCCCGATTGTTTAGTTGTATGTCGATCGATTGATCGACAGGCTGTTATAAGCGTTGAATATTTATATTTGATGCTTTTACAGTGTAGAATGCACTTTGGATGATGGTTGATTATTCATCGTTGTTGATATATACACGTGTGTAGAAAATCCATATAATTAACATTATATGGTAATTGATTGGGCCTCATTCCAGTTTCGAAATAGAAATATTTGAAATAAAAATATTTGAAATAGAAATATTTGAAATAAAAATATTTGAAATAGAAATATTTGAAATAAAAATATTTAAAATAGAAATATTCAAAATAGAAATATTTGAAATAGAATACTTGAAAATAGAAACATATGAAGCCGTGTCGATTAGATTTACGCCATTTTGACGTGAACGATATTAATATCGATTTTATTCATTTTAAAATGAATATCGAAAGTGATTTCAAAATTTGACATTTTGAAAGGAATTGAAATTCGAATTAAATTGAAATGAAATGAAATTCGAATTAAACTGAATGGAATTGAAATTCGAATTAGATTAAAATCGTTTTTAATTGAATTTAAAACGAATTGAAATTGAATATAAATGAATTCAAATTGAAATTGAATATAAATGAATTCAAACTAAAATTGAATATAAATGAATTCAAATTGAAATTGAATATAAATGAATTAAAATTGAAATTAAATTGAAATCGATTTGAAATGAATTTAAAACGAATTTATATTGGAATATTCAATTTTGATTTGAAATTGGATATGAAGTTGAAACCGTTTGGAAAATGAATTGAAAACGATTTATAAAGCATGTTTTAAAAGGAAATCGACGAAGAATAAATTATATATATAATATAATGGCCTGAATAGAACGCGCCGCGCCGTGGTAGTTCGCGAATTTCGACCATTGACTTCGAACGGATTTTGCGGGAGATCCGTCCGTTGGATTCTCCTAAAACCGGAACCGTTGGGTTTGTATCGAAAAGAGCTTTCTAACGAATATTAGGAATTTGAAATCTAATGGGTGGATTTGGAATTATGTCCAAATCAAATTTGAAAAGGTCGCTCTAAGTGCAGTTCGATGGCCATTGATGGAAATCGACTGTACGGGCCTTGATAAAATCATTAAAAATATCAATAATTTGTGTTAAATCATAAGAAATGATTTGGGAAGAATTGGGATGAAAAACTCCATATTTGAAAAGATAAAAATAGATTTCTATCGAAATGAACTAGTTTTGAACTAGAATTATAATTCTATTTATTTTTAAAATAAATAAATTGGATTTGAAATGGTTTTGAAAATAACCAGAATTTCCAATAATTTTATTGGAATGGATTTGAATCGAAATTATCCTTGGAATATTACGATGTTGGATTTCGTGATGATACGGGTATTGTGATGGGAATTTGAAAGATATATTTATATCGTTATTTCCAATACGATATTTGTTTGTCGTAGAATTTGATATTGAATATAAGCCGATATATTTTCTATTCAGAGCCTTGTATTGAATATCAAATGTGATTTGGGTTTTTCGTGAATGGTGTCTTCACTAACACTGTTTTTGAACCCAGTTGAGAAAAGATTAAATCTTTTTATTTAGATTTAATGAAGTGTACCAATTAAATGATATTTAATTGGAATTGAATTGATATTGATTTTTTGGTTTACCGTGGACAGTGTTTTAAATAACACTCGTTCTTTAACCCGATAATTAATGGAATGTGATTTTGAGTTTGTCGTGAACTGTGTTTTAAATGACACTGATTCTTTAACCCAGTTAAAGATTAAAACTAAGTGGAGTTTTAGTGAATCTTTAATTAGATTGAAATAATCGAGAATGGAGTATCATCAGTTTTACTCCAGGCAATAGTTAAATCTTTAATTAGATTTGAACGTGAAATGGTAATTGAATTTACCGATAACACCGTGGTGTTAGATATGAAGTATTACCAGTTTTACTTCATGGGATGAATAGGTTGGGATTGGGAAATTAAAACAAATGATTATTTCGGTAAGGTTCGTTAATCCCGACTAGTTGATTCAAAATTCAAAAGAAGATTAAAGAATAAATTCAAGGAATTTATCTTTGATAAAATTAATGGGAAACTCTCCCTATGAATGTGAAATTTAGAAACTAACTGTCGATTAGCTAAGCAGAATGGTTTTCTGGATATTGATCTGATGTTGGTTTCGGCCTTCGGGGTTAATATTTGGGGAATTATTCTCTTGATTAACTCGCGGTTAGTGACTGATGAATTGGAATGAGGCGTATGTTGTGTTTGTGTAACACTTATTTAAAATATATGCGAGTTATTCGGGAAGACCGGGTTTATCCCATTCTGAATAACTGATACGACGATAAGTCGAAGATGAAGACGATGGTCGAAGACCGGAGGTCTTCACGTCGTTTGGGTAATTACTGATGATCTTGATTGGGCTGTACACCCAAGAAGATGGAAACAGTTGGTGATCGTCCAAATGTACTTGGAGATTGATGGATATGCGGGGTACTAGGTGCCTCCGGTTTCGTTCAGACCCAGAACGAACTTGTAAATGAACTGTGTGTCTGACATTGGATTTTAGTCCGTGTGATTGATCTCTATTAAATATATATCTGTTTGGCGGCGGAGAATTTATTCTCTTGCTTAACGCCCTTCTATGAGACGTACGAGCTCAGAGGTTATATATTGATGGATATCAAACGCATGGAGTGAATTGCCTGTGTGGCATGCTTAAGTGGCAAATGATCAAGGCTTATGTTGAAAAGCAAAGTCTTGTGGTGATGATCGAAGCACGGCCTTTGTGGCGTAGCTTTGTGTAACGTTTACTTCGCGAGTTTCGCACCCCGGTTGTGAACCAAAAACGGGAGACGGACCTCAGGGAGGGCATGCGTTTCTTTCTAGCTAGGGTGGTGTCAGTGACCTACCAGCCCTGACATTTATATACTTTTCACCTGTGTGGTTGTTGCTTTTGCGAGGCGCCTCAGTTTGATCGGACGATCTGGGTCCGATGGAGTCATTCGTTGGCTCATTTACGCCCCAAAGGGCGGAGAAACGCAGTGTTCAGGATTTAAGTTTAATCCACATCGGTGGACCGGCCCTGTCGCTCCAAGGGTCGATGCGTTCTGTCCTTGAGACTCGGGCTAGACAGTCTCGAATCGGTTGAGGACTATCTTTTGCCTCGGTTCATAGATGGAAACCCAATTTCCAAATACGAGACATTTGCTGTTTTAATTGTAGAACTAGTATGGCGACATGATATATGGTACCCATGTCGTCTATGACTGATACTTATGATTTGAAGTTGTTTTATACACTATGCACTTATAGTAGTATCAAATGATTTGTTTTAGAACGTATCAAGCATTCTTTGGCTGTTATAAGGGAAAACCCTATCCCCTGGCTTGCGTTACATTGTGTGATAGGACCTGGGTCTTATAACAGCTTCATTTTTCTTTATTTAGCATTGCGCTGTTTGTTTTATGCACTGGTATTCTTGGGAGGAAACCCGTTCCGTGTTATACGGCGTGGTCCCTTGATTTACCTAACTTTAAAATAAAGAATTATAACTGTTTTAGTTCTCACACCAGTCCCATGACTGACCTGGAGTTTATTGTTTTGACCTAAACTCTGGGTGCCCTTATTTCGACACGGGCAGCTAGTAGTTTTGGTTTTGCAGATTTATATTCACTGGATCCTGGTTTACAGCTGGAATGATATTCGGAAAGCTTTGTATCCGTATATTTCTTCTAGTTGTGTATTGTATTATTTTCCGCTGCTATGTATTTAAATGTAATTTAAACCTCTGATATTTCTGTGTAATATTCATTTATACTCTGTATATTCTTGTATTCTGATGCATTGTTGTAATATACAAATGAAATGTTCTTCCGTCTGCGATCTGATTTGTCGTGTTCTCGAAACGATCAGGCGTTTTGAACGGTCAAGATCGGTTTAGAGACTGATTCGGATCGACCGAAATTCCTTTTCGTCACAGTTGGTATCAGAGCTTTGGTTTACAAAGCAGAGAACAAGGCACATTAGGACCGTACGAAAGAATTCATCAGATATTGGATTAGTAATATCCAACGGGAATGACTCGTTAGAGATGGGATCAGTAGTATCCTAGAACGAGTGTGAAGAGTATATTTTTAAAGTGAAAACAAATTTAGTTTTGAAAACCTATATCAAATATTCGTATTTGATTATTTAGTTTATATTGATTTGGACAGTCCGGTATATAAAGATTTTGCATATACGCCTTGCAAACCTGTATTTGAAATTTTAATATACTGGATAGATATAGATTCACACTCTAGTCGCCCGGAGATGGTTCTGATGATTGAAGCTTCATCATCAGAATTAGTGTTCGAGTGTCGAAGGTGTGATATTTATATATTTCCTATTAACTGGTGTAAGAACCAAAATTAGATAGGGCCTATTATTGTGAATGGCATCAAAAACATGATTTTCTGTATATATATCAAAATTATGAATTTGAAACGTTAATTCACTAATTGATTGATGTTTGTGTTGTTTGTTTGTTTGTTTGATAATTTTGAACCATTATGCCTAATTGAATCAAATAGTGAATATTATTGAAATTGGTCACATTTGCTTGCATATACATATACTTACATTGAACAGGTCATAGCAAGGAGGCTAGAGCAGAGAATAAAATTTGTTTGCCCGACAAATAGGTACATGTTTACTACATAATTTACTGTTTTGTTTGGGTGATGATGATTTTATGAGCCTATTAGCTAGCCGCTTGGCTTTTTCTTTTTGAGATCAGAAGGCCTATATGGCAATTTCGGGATTTTCCCGTGGCTCCCGGTGCAGGGGTGGTTGTAACACCCCATGCCCGCTACGGTCACTCTCTAAGGGAATGCCATAACATCGGTGGAGTATTTGAGTGAATATAGAACAGAGTAATTACAGCAAGACAGATATAAGTAATACTTTGAAAATTTAAAACATTATTTCAATTGCAGCGGAAAATAAAACATGTCTGGTTACATCACAAAACCATAATAGAAGTCAAGTACAAATATCCATCCTGCTAAATAAAAATACATAATCCCAATACATGAACTGATAGCCATAAAAGAAAAGGGTAAACTGAGCTCTACATCTAGGGTCCAAGCTCCAAGAGAGAAATAAAAGCAGCCTGATCAAAGCCCACTCGTGCTGGGCCCACTCTGAGAACCTGAGGGTTGGGAAAAAGATAAAAACAACGGGGTCAGACATAAGTCTAAGCGAGTCCTATAACTTTAACAATGTAATCATTAAAGTAATAAGGATATGATATAACTTGGTACGGTGTGACTGGGGATAAATGACTACACTCAGTAGCCAATCAGACTTAGAGTGAACTAAGATAACGATAAAGACGCATTTACCCACCCAAGGATAATTACTACACTGCACCACACCAGTCATTCCTACTTAAAGGTTGATCCCTCCCAAGGACTTAGAAAATTTACCCAGCAGTTTCGTGTACCCCTAGCTCACTACATAGGTGCCGTCTGCCCCTATCTCCACTAGGTGTACCCACTACTCCCAAGCGATCGGCTCCCTACCGTAGATATCCGTGCTGGCCCCACAATGGGGTGTATCACTCCCCAAAGTGGCTAGCCCGATACAACAAATGGTGCACGGGTTATATCTACACGATGCAACAACGTCTTACCTACCAGCCCGGGTCCACACACGCATATGAAACCCGTTGGACTCGCATTGCCACCGCTACCCCGTTTTGGCCTCTTATAGTCAAGCCCAATATGCATGTCCCGTCACTCGACTAGAGTCGAGCCCACTAAGATACGTTTGGGATATTGGTTGAAATGGGCCCCCACAAGCTACCCACCTAAGCTTGTCATTTCTAGTGTATACCACTTAACCCTTTAATCATGTTTTAATTACATGTTCCACTTTGGTTAAGTATTCTAATCGTATTTTCTATTGCCACCCAAGGCAACCACTAGATTTCCACATGCCACCCAAGGCACCCACTTAACCCCTCATGTCCCTCTACATGCCAATATGGTTAAGTGTTTCTTAATTAATTAATTAAGATCATGACCTCATAATGACCTCTCACATTAGACCATCTTTTATGACTGCTGGATATGCCGGTTGGTTCCGGGCAGACTTCTGTCATAAAAAGGGTCTAACCTCGTGTCTTTACTTTAATCACGTATTTAATTCGTGACTAAGACCTCTCACATTGGGCCAATCATTTGTAGCTGCTGGATGGCTGGTCGGTTCCGGGCAGACTTCCGCTACAAAAGGGTCCAACCTTGTGTCTTAGTTGATTAATTACGCCTAATTAATCACCCCCATAATTAATTATCCCTAATTAATTACACATTTTTAAGAATATGGGTAGACCTAACTCAATAGGTAAATTCCCAATACCATAGTATGGGTAGACCTAACTTAATAGGTAAATTCCCAACTCCATAATGTGGGTAGACCTAACTTAATAGGTAAATTCCCAATTATGTCCATTCATTTTATGTTATGCTTAATCATAACAACTTTACACCTTTTTATAATCATGCATATTAACCCCATCGTTTCCCACGTAATTCGTTTACATAACACGTCATTCATAGGGACAACTTTGCATATGTTATGCACATCATAAAAAGAGACAAACTTGCATATGAACTTGCATAAAACTTGCATATGAACTTGCATATGACTTGCATGAAACTTGCATATGAACTTGCATATAAACTTGCATAAAACTTGCATATGAACTTGCATATGACTTGCATGAAACTTGCATATGAACTTGCATATAAATTTGCATAAAACTTGCATATGAACTTGCATATAAACTTGCATAAAACTTGCATATGAACTTGCATACCATGTCATATCACAAAGGCAAACTTGCATATGTTATGCACATCATAGAAAGAGGCTAACTTGCACATGAATCTTGCATATAAACTTGCATATCATGTCATATCACAAAGGCAATCTTCCACATGTTATGCATATCATAAAAAGAGACTAACTTGCATATGATCTTGCATATAAACTTGCATAAAACTTGCATATGAACTTACATGACACATCATATCATAAAAAGAGGCAAGTTTACATATGAACTTATAACATATGACAACCACAACTTGCATAATCCACATTTACATCCATAGCCTCCTAATATCCTATCCTAATTAGTTTAGCAATTACTTGTTAAAGGCATAGGAACTCACCAAAACCAAGATTACCAAACTTATGAAGTAGAACTAGTTGCAATTTTTGAAGGAGATGATGATTAGAGGTTGATTAGCTTGCAACTTCCTTCATAAACTAGTGGAGGCTCCTCTTAAGTTTGATTTTGGCGGCATGAGGCCATCATTTCTATTTTTAGTATGGATTAGGCTTGCATTAGGGTGTATTTATAGGATTAGGGTGTGTTTTAGACCATAGGATTAACCCTAGGTTAGATTAGGTCCGTCAGATTTAGGAAGTCTCTAGAACACAGCCCAGCCATAGCCAGAAAACCAGACCTGGTGCACCCAGGCCAAGTGGCTCGACACCCCGTGTTGACAGGCAAGTCGACAGGGCTGTCGACTCCCCAGTCGAAAGGCCTGTTGACAGCCCTGTCGACATGGCTAGGGTGGGAACTTACCCGCCTGGCCCCGCTGGTTGAAATTAAAATTCTGAATTAAAATTTTTAAATCTGTTTTTAACTTTGAATTTTCTGCAAACTTCATTGGGCCATAACTGGGCCATACGGACTCCGATTTACAAAATTTCGGACTCTATTTCGCGTATTTTTCCGAGACGAACGCAATGACGCAGCCCGTTTCCCCCAATTCTCACATTTGAGATTATTTATTCTGCAATTAGTGAATTTTAGCATTAACTGAAATACGGGGTGTTACATTCTCCCCTCCTTAAAGGATTTCGTCCCCGAAATCTCTAAGCTAAGGAGAATGCATATCCTACCATCCAAACAACCATCTACTCAATCCATCAATCACGAGCATCCATTGTCCTTAAATCAAAATTTCTAATGATGTATGAGCATATGCAAAAAGTGTGTGTATATGTTCCCTATCTAATGTATGAATATATGCAAACCATGATAGTGCCATGCATCCATTATGTATGCGAAAGAACCCTATCGACACATACAATATCTACATGAGTGCACAATCATTCACCAAAATGCATCATCCATATGATAACACAATCATTATACATCCATAAATATAGCTTCCTACGCAAAATTTTATGCAATATGCAATATGAAGTGATTGAGCCGATCTAGTGCCTAGAGTGTGTATATATGCATCCACGAGCAACCACTAGCAACCACTTGCATCCACATGCATCCATCAAACATAACATGTCTCAAACACATGTTTCAATCATAGGTTTACCCTATCTAAAGGTCAAAGGTACAAATGAGAGGTCATACTAAAGATAAGATAAGTACTAGACAAACGATAAAGGAGAAGTTAAAAGGCATACCCTCAAAAAGGAACGGGTACAATGAACGCATCTTCGCTTCCGTTTCCCAAGTTGCGTTGCTCTCGTCTTCTCCCCATTGTACTTTGACTAGTTGAACCTCTCGATTCCTCAATTTCCTAGTTTCTGACCCAAGGATGCGGGTAGGAGCTCGTCGAATAGTCGCATCACGCTCTACTTCCACTTCTTTAAGCAAGCTCGGCTCTACCACCTCTGCGGTCTCATGTAAGCACTTCCTCAAATGGGACACATGGAATACATCATGTACACCACTAAGTTTGTCGGGCAACTCCACTCTATATGTCATCCGTCCAATTCTTTCCTTAACGGGAAATGGCCCTACGAACCTTGGTGCTAACTTCCCAATAGATCCAAAGCGAACCACATTTCGTAACGGAGACACTTTGACAAAGACCATGTCCCCAACTTCAAACTCAAGATCCGTCCTTCTCTTGTCCGCATAAGATTTTTGCCTATCCTGCGCTGCTTTCATCCTTCTTCGAATCAAGTCAATCTTCTCAGAAGTCTCCCTAACCATATCAGGCCCAAGCAAAATCTTATCCGTAGATTCCCACCAACATGCAGGTGATCGACAAGGCCTTCCATACAGAGCTTCGAAAGGAGCCATACCAATACTGGACTGAAAGCTATTATTATATGCGAACTCCACTAATGGAAGATGCTCTTCCCATGTACCTCCAAAATCTAAGATACAAAGCCTCAAAAGATCTTCAATGACACGATTCACCCTCTCAGTCTGGCCGTCCCTCTGAGGATGATATGCGGTGCTCAGACACAATTGAGTCCCCACTGCTTCTTGCAAACTTCTCCAGAACTCGCTAGTGAAGATAGGATCTCGATCACTCACTATGCTAGAGGGTACCCCATGCAATCGAGCTATCTCTCGAAGATTTACTGAAGCTAGCCATGGAGCAGTCCTCTTGCTCTTCACAGGTATGAAATGGGCGCTTTTAGTAAGTCTGCCTACCACAACCCAAATTCCCGTATTACCCTTTCTTGATCTGGGTAACCCGTCAATAAAATCCATCGAGACGCTATCCCACTTCCATTGCGGAACTTCCAATGGGTGAAGCAACCCACCAGGTTTCTTTTGCTCCGCCTTCACTTGTTGGCACACCAAGCATTGAGCGACATACTCGGCCACATCTTTCTTCATACCGGCCCAGAAGAAAACCCTCTTCATGTCTTGGTACATCTTGTCCCCACCGGGATGAATGGTCATCCTAGAACGGTGTGCATCATCAAGAATAGCCTTCCTCAAACCCTCGTCTTGCGGTACACAAAGTCTACCGTCTCTACGCAAGCACCCCCTATCGTCTAGGGTGTACCTACTCAAATGGCTGGACGACTCCCCCCTTATGAGCTTCTCCACCAATTCAACCAACTGTGGGTCGTCCCTCTGTGCTTCTCCAATCCGCCCCAGAAGAGTAGGTCTGACCTCCAAGGATGCTAGCAAACCGGGTACATAATCAATGGAAGGTCTGAAATCAAACATCGAGATAAATTCCAAGCTTCGTTGTTCCACGAACAATGGACTCAAGGACAACCTCTTTCTGCTCAAGGCGTCCGCCCCCACGTTACCCTTGCCAGGGGTATACGCTATCTCGAAATCATAGGATGCTAAGAACTCCATACACCTTTGCTGTCTCAAATTCAAATCCTTCTGAGAAAACAAGTACTTCAATGATTTGTGGTCAGTGAACAATTCGAATCTCTCACCAAGAAGATAATGGCGCCAAATCTTAAGCGCAAAAACAATAGCGGCCAACTCTAAATCATGGGTAGGGTAATTTTTCTCATGCACTCTCAACTGCCTTCCACCATAGGCTATTACCCTTCCCTCTTGCATTAAGACTGCGCCAAGTCCTGTCCCACAAGCATCGGTATAAACAACAAATGGCTTGCTCCCATCTGGCAACACTAAAATTGGAGCAGTGGTTAAAGCTCTCTTTAACCGTCGGAACGCATCATCACAATCTACGTCCCATGCGAAAACAAGATTCTTCTTCGTTAAGCGGGTTAATGGGGCTGATATCTTCGCGAAGTCTTTGATAAACTTCCTATAGTAACCCGCCAACCCTAAGAAACTTCTTACTTCGGTAGCATTCTTCAGAAACTTCCAATCTTGTATTGATACTACCTTCGCGGGATCCACAGCTATCCCCTCCTTGGAGACCACGTGCCCCAAGAACCGCACTTCCCTCCTCTAGAAGTGACATTTAGAGAATTTAGCCTTAAGGCTATGTGCTCGAAGAGTCTTCAATACCTCCCCAAGATGTAGGGCATGCTCTTCTTCACTCTTAGAAAATACTAAGATATCATCCACAAAGACCACCACGAATTTATTAAGGAACTCCCTGAACACCCTACTCATCAAATCAACAAAGTATGCAGGGGCGTTCGTCAACCCAAATGGCATCACCAGCCACTCATAGAAACCATCCGGAGTCCTAAAGGCAGTCTTGTCTATGCTATCCTCAGCCACCCTCAACTGATGAAACCCCGTGGCTAAGTCCAACTGAGAAAATATTGAAGCGCCAACCAACTGATCGAAAAGATCATCAATCCTCGGCAATGGGTGTCTATTCTTCTTTGTGAGCTTGTTGAGTTCTCTATAGTCTACACAAAGTCTGAGGGACCCATCCGCCTTCGTAGCAAAAACTACTGGAGCACCCCACTCCGATATACTTCGTCTTATGAACCCCTTCTCAAGCAACTCCCCTACTTGCTTATGGAGTTCCCTCCTCTCACGAGGAGCCATGTGGCGCACTGGTAAAGATACAGGTTTAGCATTATCCACCAGATATATTCGGAAGTCAATCTCCCGCTTCGGAGGTAAGCCCTTCACCTCCTCAAACACATCCGAGTATTCCCGGACCACTCTAACAGATTGCAAACTCTCGACCGAAGCGTCAAGCGATTCAAGATAACTTAGCATAACAGAATACATGGGATTACAAGAGATCTCGAGAGTGTTACCCAAGCGGGTCATGAGCCTAACAACTCTCCTTTCGCAATCAAGAACAACACCATTACTGGATAACCAGTCCATGCCCAAAATCAACCCATAGCCCTTGAAGCCCAAAACAAAAGCATCACATCTAAACTCAATGCTAAGTATAGAAATCTTCAAACCCAAACATATCATGGACAAATAAGTGGAGCCCCCAATTGGGTTTGAAACAACCAAGGGATCATCTACAAGACTGGTGTCTAAGTGCAGTGACTCAACTAATGATGATGAGATAAACGAATGCGATGCGCCTGAATCAAACAATGTACGGACAGGATGATCAAATAGAAAAACCAGATTTTCAACGGAAATAGTTCTACCTCTTTCCTGAATTGGTGGAACCGCGAGAGCCTGTACTTGCCCCCTAGCCTGACCCGGTGCCATAAGAGCTTGCACCAGTCCTCCTGAGGTAGATCCCGTCCTTTGCCCCTTCTTAGGGCAATCCTTCACTAAATGCCCTGCTTCGCCACAGTGAAAGCAACCAGTCTTCTTCTTCTTTCTACAATCTTTGCTTATGTGGCTTGGTATCCTACAATTGAAGCACTTCTTCTTCCCCTTGCCACCGTTGCCTTTCCCACCTTTGTTTTGCTGTTGTTGCTGAGGTCTCTTTTGATCTCCCTTCTTCTCGGGTGCCTTATTAGCATTGTGGCCCTTCTCTTCTTCATGCATGAGCGCCATATCAACTAGCTTCTCAAAGGTGGCCCCCATAGGGATATGAGTCATAGCCAACCCATGCATCGGTTCATTCAAGCCTTTCACGAACCTCAAAGCCTTCTTCTCCGGTGTATGCACCATGTCTAGGCCAAACCTTGCCAATTGATTAAACTTGTTGACATATTCCTTCACTGAGAGATTTCCTTGCTTTAGAGTCAAGAATCTTTCCATATACAAGTTTTCCTCCACCCTTGAGAGAAACTTTGCCACAAATCTTTGCCTAAAATCCGCCCAAGAGTCAACGGGGCGTTCTCCATTAGTGACCTCCCACCAGAATGAGGCCTCTCCCTTCATTAACCAAGCAGCTAACTTGACTTTCTTTCCTTCTTCCATCTCAAAGATATCTATCAACTCTTCCACCTCCTTAAGCCAATCTCTAGCCTCCACAAAAGTTTCAGATCCTTGAAAAGGTTTCCCTCCCATAGCTTTAAATTCCTTGCAAGTCTTAGCAAAAGTATCCGTGCGAGGAGGAGGGGGAGGAGGGAGATCGGGTGCTACGGTTGGTGGAGGAACATTTGCTGGACCCGCAGTGGTGGCCCTAGCCTCCATCAATCTCCTATACCATACTGGTATCGTCACACCCTCCGGAAAGTTAAGATCCTCAGCCATGCTGAAACGAAAAAGGAAAGATTCAAAACGGAGAATTCGAAAGATAAAGATATGGCTATTGGGGATTATGCTTTTCTTTCAAAAACTTTTCTCTTTAAAGACATGTTTTTGAAAATATCTCTTCCAAAAATGTTTTTAGAAAAATAGTTTTCTAAAAATTTTATCTGTTCCGGTAACCTCGCTCTGATACCACGTGTAACACCCCACGCCCGCTACGATCACTCTCTAAGGGAATGCCATAACATCGGTGGAGTATTTGAGTGAATATAGAACAGAGTAATTACAGCAAGACAGATATAAGTAATACTTTGAAAATTTAAAACATCATTTCAATTGCAGCGGAAAATAAAACATGTCTGGTTACATCACAAAACCATAATAGAAGTCAAGTACAAATATCCATCCTGCTAAATAAAAATACATAATCCCAATACATGAACTGATAGCCATAAAAGAAAAGGGTAAACTGAGCTCTACATCTAGGGTCCAAGCTCCAAGAGAGAAATAAAAGCAGCCTGATCAAAGCCCACTCGTGCTGGGCCCACTCAGAGAAGCTGAGGGTTGGGAAAAAGATAAAAACAACGGGGTCAGACATAAGTCTGAGCGAGTCCTATAACTTTAACAATGTAATCATTAAAGTAATAAGGATATGATATAACTTGGTACGGTGTGACTAGGGATAAATGACTACACTCAGTAGCCAATCAGACTTAGAGTGAACTAAGATAACGATAAAGACGCATTTACCCACCCAAGGATAATTACTACACTGCACCACACCAGTCATTCCTACTTAAAGGTTGATCCCTCCTAAGGACGTAGAAAATTTACCCAGTAGTTTCGTGTACCCCTAGCTCACTACATAGGTGCCGTCTGCCCCTATCTCCACTAGGTGTACCCACTACTCCCAAGCGATTGGCTCCTTACCGTAGATATCCGTGCTGGCCATACAATGGGGTGTATCACTCCCCAAAGTGGCTAGCCCGATACAACAAATGGTGCACGGGTTATATCTACACGATGCAACAACGTCTTACCTACCAGTCCGGGTCCACACACGCATATGAAACCCGTTGGACTCGCGTTGCCACCGCTACCCCGTTTTGGCCTCTTATAGTCAAGCCCAATATGCGTGTCCCGTCACTCGACTAGTGTCGAGCCCACTAAGATACGTTTGGGATATTGGTTGAAATGGGCCCCCACAAGCTACCCACCTAAGCTTGTCATTTCTAGTGTATACCACTTAACCCTTTAATCATGTTTTAATTACATGTTCCACTTTGGTTAAGTATTCTAATCGTATTTTCTATTGCCACCCAAGGCAACCACTAGATTTCCACATGCCACCCAAGGCACCCACTTAACCCCTCATGTCCCTCTACATGCTAATATGGTTAAGTGTTTCTTAATTAATTAATTAAGATCATGACCTCATAAAGACCTCTCACATTAGACCATCTTTTATGACTGCTGGATATGCCGGTTGGTTCCGGGCATACTTCTATCATAAAAAGGGTCTAACCTCGTGTCTTTACTTTAATCACGTATTTAATTCATGATTAAGACCTCTCACATTGGGCCAATCATTTGTAGCTGCTGGATGGCCGGTCGGTTCCGGGCAGACTTCCGCTACAAAAGGGTCCAACCTCGTGTCTTAGTTGATTAATTACGCCTAAATAATCACCCCCATAATTAATTATCCCTAATTAATTACACATTTTTAAGAATATGGGTAGACCTAACTCAATAGGTAAATTCCCAATTCCATAGTATGGGTAGACCTAACTTAATAGGTAAATTCCCAACTCCATAATGTGGGTAGACCTAACTTAATAGGTAAATTCCCAATTATGTCCATTCATTTTATGTTATGCTTAATCATAACAACTTTACACCTTTTTATAATCATGCATATTAACCCCATCGTTTCCCACGTAATTCGTTTACATAACACGTCATTCATAGGGACAACTTTGCATATGTTATGCACATCATAAAAAGAGACAAACTTGCATATGAACTTGCATAAAACTTGCATATGAACTTGCATATGACTTGCATGAAACTTGCATATGAACTTGCATATAAACTTGCATAAAACTTGCATATGAACTTGCATATGACTTGCATGAAACTTGCATATGAACTTGCATATAAATTTGCATAAAACTTGCATATGAACTTGCATATAAACTTGCATAAAACTTGCATATGAACTTGCATACCATGTCATATCACAAAGGCAAACTTGCATATGTTATGCACATCATAGAAAGAGGCTAACTTGCACATGAATCTTGCATATAAACTTGCATATCATGTCATATCACAAAGGCAATCTTCCACATGTTATGCATATCATAAAAAGAGACTAACTTGCATATGATCTTGCATATAAACTTGCATATGAACTTACATGACACATCATATCATAAAAAGAGGCAAGTTTACATATGAACTTATAACATATGACAACCACAACTTGCATAATCCACATTTACATCCATAGCCTCCTAATATCCTATCCTAATTAGTTTAGCAATTACTTGCTAAAGGCATAGGAACTCACCAAAACCAAGATTAGCAAACTTATGAAGTAGAACTAGTTGCAATTTTTGAAGGAGATGATGATTAGAGGTTGATTAGCTTGCAACTTCCTTCATAAACTAGTGGAGGCTCCTCTTAAGTTTGATTTTGGCGGCATGAGGCCATCATTTCTATTTTTAGTATGGATTAGGCTTGCATTAGGGTGTATTTATAGGATTAGGGTGTGTTTTAGACCATAGGATTAACCCTAGGTTAGATTAGGTCCGTCAGATTTAGGAAGTCTCTAGAACACAGCCCAGCCCTAGCCAGAAAACCAGACCTGGTGCACCCAGGCCAAGTGGCTCGACACCCCGTGTTGACAGGCAAGTCGACAGGGCAGTCGACTCCCCAGTCGACAGGCCTGTCGACAGCCCTGTCGACATGGCTAGGGCGGGAACTTTCCCGCCTGGCCCCGCTGGTTGAAATTAAAATTCTGAATTTGAATTTTTAAATCTGTTTTTAACTTTGAATTTTCTGCAAACTTCATTGGGCCATAACTGGGCCATACGGACTCCGATTTACAAAATTTCGGACTCTATTTCGCGTATTTTTCCGAGACGAACGCAATGACGCAGCCCGTTTCCCCCAATTCTCACATTTGAGATTATTTATTCTGCAATTAGTGAATTTTAGCATTAACTGAAATACGGGGTGTTACAGTGGTTATGGCGAAATTTTTCGAAAATTTAGGGTGTTAGCCAAAATTTTGAAATTCTTGAAAATTCTCAGAAACTGAAAAGTTGGAGAATGGAAGCCAAATCGAACGGAGAGTTAATTAATCAAACCACTTTCGACTTTGTTCCTTTTCGGGGACAAAAAGTTTTAAGTGGGGGAGATTATAACAACCCGAAAATCTGGGCCAGTTTAAATTTTTTATTTTGGCAATTTTAGCGTATTTTGATTATTTAAAATGAATTATTTTAAATAATATCAACGAGAAATTTATTTTGAATAGAATTCAAATGTATATATTATATACGTCGTCGTTAGAATATAAATAATTATATATAATTATAAATAGAATTGAAAATGGCGCGGTAGTTCGATAATTCGATTTCAAACTTCAATTGAATGTACCGGCTGCAAAACAATCCGGATTTTAGTGAAACCAAAAACAGTAAGATCTAATTGATGATATCTTTCCAACGAATCCGAAAAATCAAAATTTCATAGCGGGAATCAAAAGATATGTCCAGTTGAAAATTCTGAATAATCGCTATGGAATTCAGGCCCTTAAAAATAGACATTTTGCAAACGACCTTGGATTTCGACGAAACCACTTTTGTTGGGTCCGTGATGTCAAATTATTGCTCGGTTTTAAATTTCATAATTTTTCGAATCAATATGTGAGCGTGGCAAAGGAAAACGAGTTTGACCAGTTTCAGTTGATTTTAATCGACTGGAATTTGACCATTTTTCCAACGGTCTCAGAATTCGACGAAACTAGTTTTGTTAGGACCGTATCGTCAATACGAAGCTAGAAAATATTTTTCTGGAATTTTTCTAGTTAGTATGTGACCCCGGTAATTTGAAATGTACGTTTAAAATTCAATATAATGATTTAAATGTAAATTCCATGGAAACTGATCAAAACGATCGAACCAGCCTACGATACATATCTCATTGTGTTCGGAACGGGGGTAATACGCCTGGTACGACAGGCGGTGGGTTTCGTTTCGAGTTCGTATGTAAAAGTCAACTTTTTCTTAATAAAATAATTGAATAATAAAAAAGTTCTTTCTCTTCCCCTTATACTTCTGCCCCCCCCCCCGTTCGAATTTCATTTTACAGAAAGAAATAAAAAAATCCCTAAATCGCGTCGATGCCCCCCCCCCCCCCGGATGGACCGCGCCGTCGCGCGAGAGCCCCCCCTCCTCCTACTGCCGACCTCGCTCCACCCTCGACCTCGCCCGAGCCCCATCTCCAGTCGCGACGCCGCCAGGTGGGGGCCCCCAACCACCGCCGCCCTCCATCTTCTTCTTCCCCGACCTCCTCCTCTCCTCCTTCAGTCGCCCTGCCCTCCTACAAGAGCTCCGACGCGCAGCTACCCCCCCTGTAAGTTTCCCTTATTTTTTATTGATTTTAAAAACTGATTTTTATTGTGTTTAAAAACTGAAAGAAATTAGAATTTTAATTTAGGAAAAGATTAGATTTTTAAAATAGAAAAGATTAGAGTTTTAAAGGAAGAAAGACGATATTTTTAAATGGAGCAAGGTGTGATTTTTTACATATGTAGTGGGTTAAAAATATGATTTTTACATAGTAGGAAATATAAAAATGTAATCTTTATGAGATAGAGAGTATAAAAATATCATCTTTGTATATGTAGCGAAATAAAAATCTGATTTTTATTATATATACGTTGAAATAAAGTGGTGATTTTTATAATGATGAAATCTATATATTTGAAAAGGCGAAATCTTTTTATAGAGCATAGCAGTGTAAAAATTCGATTTTTATATATTGAATAGCGAAGTAAAAATTCGATTTTTATATATTGAATAGCGAAGTAAAAATTCGATTTTTATATATTGAATAGCGAAGTAAAAATTCGATTTTTATATATTGAATAGCGAAGTAAAAATTCGATTTTTATATATTGAATAGCGAAGTAAAAATTCGATTTTTATATATTGAATAGCGAAGTAAAATTTCGATTTTTATATATTGAATAGCGAAGTAAAAATTCGATTTTTATATATTGAATAGCGAAGTAAAAATTCGATTTTTATATATTGAATAGCGAAGTAAAAATTCGATTTTTACATATGTAGAGAATACGGGAAACGAAGGTGATAAAGAGACGAGAATAGTGAAGATTTCCTGCATTAGAAGAGTCGTGGTATTGGATAGCTATTGGTGAGAACTTCTCACCTTTCAATTTAATTATTCTAGTTATAAATATATACTAGGATGCAGACGATGTTTAGTAGCACCCGACACCCGTCATCCACAGACCATGGATGGCTTGTTTGTTTAATTGTTTGGTTGTATAGTTGGTTAGATTATTTGGTTTGAATTGAATTGTTTGGTGAAATGAAATTGATTTGATTGATGTGTGAATGGCGTGGGCCTTCACTTGACCGGGGATAAGGCTAGGCCTTGTCCCGTTTCTAGTATCGTGCCGTTATGCCGCCGAAATTTTCTAAAAATATGTTAGAAAAATAAAGACAACATTTTATTTAATAAATGAACCGAATGGAATATTCATAGGTTGAATAAAATAGTTTGATCGTTAAAAATATAATTTTTAACGTGAATGTGAATAAATAAATATTCATTTACAAACCGGACGGTTTGTTTACGTACATCTATTTGAAGGACATTGATTGGGACGATAAATTTTACACATCGCCCAACTACACAAATAAAAATCTGTGTTGGATTGCTTGAAACCCCACACGGGTATTGGGATGTTATTTGACATACACTAATCCCGATTGTTTAGTTGTATGTCGATCGATTGATCGACAGGCTGTTATAAGCGTTGAATATTTATATTTGATGCTTTTACAGTGTAGAATGCACTTTGGATGATGGTTGATTATTCATCGTTGTTGATATATACACGTGTGTAGAAAATCCATATAATTAACATTATATGGTAATTGATTGGGCCTCATTCTAGTTTCGAAATAGAAATATTTGAAATAAAAATATTTGAAATAGAAATATTTGAAATAAAAATATTTGAAATAGAAATATTTGAAATAAAAATATTTGAAATAGAAATATTTGAAATAGAAATATTTGAAATAGAATATTTGAAAATAGAAACATATGAAGACGTGTCGATTAGATTTACGCCATTTTGACGTGAACGATATTTATATCGATTTTATTCATTTTAAAATGAATATCGAAAGTGATTTCAAAATTTGACATTTTGAAAGGAATCGAAATTCGAATTAAATTGAAATGAAATGAAATTTGAATTAAACGGAAAGGAATTGAAATTCGAATTAGATTGAAATCGTTTTGAATTGAATTTAAAACGAATTGAAATTGAATATAAATGAATTCAAATTGAAATTGAATATAAATGAATTCAAATTGAAATTGAGTATAAATGAATTCAAATTGAAATTAATTTGAAATCGATTTGAAATGAATTTAAAACGAATTTATATTGGAATATTCAATTTTGATTTGAAATTGGATATGAAGTTGAAACCGTTTTGAAAATGAATTGAAAATGATTTATAAAGCACGTTGTAAAAGGAAATCGATGAAGAATAAATTATATATATTATATATATAATATAATGGCCTGAATAGAATGCGCCGCGCCGCGCCGCGGCAGTTCGCGAATTTCGACCATTGACTTCGAACGGATATTGCGGGAGATCTGACCGTCGGATTCTCCTAAAACCGGAACCATTGGGTTCGTATCGAAAAGAGCTTTCTAACGAATATTAGGAATTTGAAATCTAACGGTTGGATTTGGAATTATGTCCAAATCAAATTTGAAAAGGGTCGCTGTAAGTGCAGTTCGATGGCCGTTGATGGAAATCGACTGTACGGGCCTTGATAAAATCATTAAAAATATCAATAATTTGTGTAAAATCATAAGAAATGATTTGGGAAGAATTAGATGAAAAACTCCAAATTTGAAAAGATAAAAATAGATTTCTATCGAAACGAACTAGTTTTGAACTAGAATTACAATTCTATTTATTTTTAAAATAAATAAATTGGATTTGAAATGTTTTTGAAAATAACCAGAATTTCCAATAATTATATTGCAATGGATTTGAATCGAAATTATCCTTAGAATATTTCGATGTTGGATTTCGTGATGATACGGGTATTGTGATGTGAATTTGAAAGATATATTTATATCGTTATTTCCAATACGATATTTGTTTGTCGTAGAATTTGATATTGAATATAAGCCAATATATTTTCTATTCAGAGCCTTGTATTGAATATCAAATGTGATTTGGGTTTGTCGTGAATGGTGTCTTCACTAACACTGTTCTTGAACCCAGTTGAGAAAAGATTAAATCTTTTTATTTAGATTTAATGAAGTGTACCAATTAAATGATATTTAATTGGAATTGAATTGATATTGATTTTTGGGTTTATCGTGGACAGTGTTTTAAACAACACTCGTTCTCTAACCCGATAATTAATGGAATGTGATTTTGGGTTTGTCGTGAACTGTGTTTTAAATGACACTGATTCTTTAACCCAGTTAAAGATTAAAACTAAGTGGAGTTTTAATGAATCTTTAATTAGATTGAAATAATCGAGAATGGAGTATCACCAGTATTACTCCAGGCGATAGTTAAATCTTTAATTAGATTTGAACGTGAAATGGTAATTGAATTTACCGATAACACCGTGGTGTTAGATATGAAGTATTACCAGTTTTACTTCATGGGATGAATAGGTTGGGATTGGGAAATTAAAGCAAATGATTACTTCGGTAAGGTTCGTTAATCCCGACTAGTTGAATCGAAATTCAAAAGAAGATTAAATAATAAATTCAATGAATTTATCTTTGATAAAATTAATGGGAAACTCTCCCTATGAATGTGAAATTTAGAAACTAATTGTCGGTTAGCCAAGCAGAATGGTTTTCTGGATATTGATCTGATGTTGGTTTCGGCCTTCGGGGTTAATATTTGGGGAATTATTCTCTTGATTAATTCACGATTAGTGACTGATGAATTGGAATGAGGCGTATGTTGTGTTTGTGTAACACTTATTTAAAATACACGCGAGTTATTCGGGAAGACCGGGTTTATCCCATTCTGAATAACTGATACGACGATAAGACGAAAATGAAGACGATGGTCGAAGACCGGAGGTCTTCACGTCGTTTGGGTAATTACTGATGATCTTGATTGGGCTGTACATCCAAGAAGATGGAAACAGTTGGTGATCGTCCAAACGTACTTGGAGATCGATGGATATGCGGGGTACTAGGTGCCTCCGGTTTCGTTCAGACCCGGAACGAACTTGTAAATGGACTGTGTGTCTGACATTGGATTTTAGTCCGTGTGATTGATCTCTATTAAATATATATCTGTTTGGCGGCGGAGAATTTATTCTCTTGCTTAACGCCCTTCTCTGAGACGTACGAGCTCAGAGGATATATACTGATGGATATCAAACGCATGGAGTGAATTGCCTGTGTGGCATGCCTAAGTGGCAAATGATCAAGGCTTCTGTTGAAAAGAAAAGTCTTGTGGTGATGATCGAAGCACGGCCTTTGTGGCGTAGCTTTGTGTAACGTTTACTTCGCGAATTTCGCACCTCGGTTGTGAACCAAAAACGGGAGACGGACCTCAGGGAGGGCATGCGTTTCTTTCTAGCTAGGGTGGTGTCAGTGACCTACCAGCCCTGACATTTATATACTTTTCACCTGTGTGGTTGTTGCTGTTGCGAGGCGCCTCGGTTTGATCGGACGATCCGGGTCCGATGGAGTCATTCGTTGGCTCATTTACGCCCCAAAGGGCGGAGAAACGCAGTGTTCAGGATTTAAGTTTAATCCACATCGGTGGACCAGCCCTGTCGCTCCAAGGGTCGATGCGTTCTGTCCCTGAGACTCGGGCTAGACAGTCTCGAATCGGTTGAGGACTATCTTTTGCCTCGGTTCATAGATGGAAACCCAATTTCCAAATACGGGACATTTGCGGTTTTAATTGTAGAACTAGTATGGCGACATGATATATGGTACCCATGCCGTCTATGATTGATACTTATGATTTGAAGTTGTTTTATACACTATGAACTTATAGTAGTATCAAATGATTTGTTTTAGAACGTATCAAGCATTCTTTGGCTGTTATAAGGGAAAACCCTATCCCCCGGCTTGCGCTACATTGTGTGATAGGACCTGGGTCTTATAACAGCTTCATTTTTCTTTATTTAGCATTGCGCTGTTTGTTTTATGCACTGGTATTCTTGGGAGGAAACTCGTTCCGTGTTATACGGCGTGGTCCCTTGATTTACCTAACTTTAAAATAAAGATTTATAACTATTTTAGTTCTCACACCAGTCCCATGACTGACCAGGAGTTTATTGTTTTGACCTAAACTCTGGGTGCCCTTATTTCGACACGGGCAGCTAGTAGTTTTGGTTTTGCAGATTTATATTCACAGGATCCTGGTTTATAGCTGGAATGGTATTCAGAAAGCTTTGTATGCTTATATTTCTTCTAGTTGTGTATTGTATTATTTTCCGCTGCTATGTATTTAAATGTAATTTAAACCTCTGATATTTCTGTGTAATATTCATTTATACTCTGTATATTCTTGTATTCTAATGCATTGTTGTAATATACAAATGAAATGTTCTTCCGTCTGCGATCTAATTTGTCGTGTTCTCGAAACGATCAGGCGTTTCGAACGGTCTAGATTGGTTTAGCGACTGATTCGGATCGAGCGAAATTCCTTTTCGTCACAGATCGCCGGTCTTCAATCGCCGTCTTCAACTTTTGAATTTTAAATGTCGTTCAAATTATTTGGAATGAGATAGACTCGGACTTTCCAAATAATTCTCTTATATATATAAGTTGGAAATCATTTCATATCGTTATTAGTAATTTGTAACGATTTATCTTTATTTTTTTATATATAAAAATAATTAAATTCCATTTCATTAACGTAATTACATAACGAGTAGTGAATGTTTTGCTTCACAACCTATCGAAATGTTTATAATGTGTAATGAAATTTATTTTATTTCATTACATTTTGCTAACAAAAAACATTCCTATTCGTATATACAATATTAACGTACAATGTACACACCATAATGTTTATTTTTATTTTCATACCCATACACATCTTATACATAAGAATGTACATTTTCTTGTTTCATCCTTCGAATTACAGAAAATGTATTTTGTGTATCATACCAATTCCAACAAAAATAGGCATTCTTGTGTTTCATTTCAATTTCAACAAACAAATATTTTTGTTCATCCACTTTTACTTCTACAAAAATGAGTATTTTTGTTTGTTTATTTCAATGTAACAAAATTGATAATTTTGTTATCTTTTCAATGCAAAACACAAAAATAATAATTTTACATTACAAACAAAACGATAATTTTGTGTGCTAATCTATTTACATGAAAATGAAATTTCCATATTTTTAATCTTTTTAATGAAAAACTAATTCATTAAAATATAAATTTCATCTCCTTATTCTTTTTAGTTAAAATCCAATTACATAAAAAATGTAATTTCACACTTTTAATCTACATGCGTGGAAGAATGAAATTTTCCCCTTTTTAATCTAATTCACATTAAAATGTAAACTTTTCTTTATTTATACCAATTACATAAAAAAAAATGTAACTTTTACCTTTAATCTTAATTTCACAAGAAAAAAATGTAAATTTCTTACTTTTGGTTTTAATTACATAAAGACGTAATTTTCTTTCTTTTAATAAAAATATAAATTTCTTCTTTTAATCTAATTACATAAAATATGTAATTTTCTCTTCTTTAAACATGATGGTGAAAATAATGTTCATCTTCTATTTAACTATTTGTATTTTAAATATCGGCCAGACCTCTCACATTTGGCCTGCAACTTGTGGATGCTGGATAGGCCGGTCGGTTCCGGGCAGACTTATCCCACAAGTTGGGCTTAACCTCGTGTCTTGGCCCAATTTGTATTTGCGCACTTGGACCTCTCACATTAGGTTCAACATTTGTGGCTGCTGGATATGTCGGTCGGGTCCGGGAAGGCTTCTACCACAAATGTTACCTAACCTCGTGTCCAAGCACAATTATAATTTATAATTATAATTAATTTTTTTTCAAAACAGGTCATTATTTAAATTATCCTTTCCCTTAAAGAATCCTACTTCTAAGGTATTCTTTATTTCTAAATATCCTGATTTCAAGTATTTAATATAAATTGTTACTTTCCCTATTTTTATGACTTTCTAAAAACAATCTTTTCAAGATTTTTAATTTTGAAATCATATCTTCTTTACTTTAACGTATTGACACCAAAGATGTAATCTTTCTAAATCATTGTAAATTAATTTCATTAATTAAATATAAAATAAAAACTTTCCTTTAATTCAAAATTGATAACGTTTTGAAAACAAAATCTTCTTAATTTAACACATGGACAATTAAAAAGGTAATCTTTTTATACAATCATAAATGACATACTCTTACTTATTAACCACTAAAATGTAACTTTCAATTCATTCCTTTAATGCATAGAAAATATTATTAAAACATTTCTTTTCCTTATTTATTTAAACTATAAGTAATAAATGTCTTCCTTTTCTTTTCCTTATTTATTTACCAAAATGTAAATAAGTATTTTCCTTTTTTCTTTTCTACATATCCTATTTACATGAAAATGTAAATGAAAGCTTCATCTAAAATAATTCTTTTTATTTACATAAGGAAATGTAAAATTTTACTTCATTTTCATTATTTAATTTCATGGGAAATGAAATTTTATTTTACAATGTAAATTCATACCTTAACTTCATATAAAAAAAGTAATTTTTATTTTACGTTGCAAATTCATACCTTAAGTACATATAAAAAGGAAATTTTATTTACCATGTGAATTCCCAACTTCTAAAAATGTAATTTTTAGTTAACATGCAAATCATACTTCTATTTACATATAAAAATGTAGTTTTATATGCGATAAAAATTTCATGTCTTTTCCTTACATAAAAATGTAATTATATTTTCAATATAAATTCTACTTTTTTAATTACATAATAAAATGTGTTATAATTTCAATGCACTTAAACATGATTATATTACATATACAATCCATGATTCTAATATTCATATATTTCATATGCAATATATGACGTCAAATATGATTGTGTTTCATATGCGATACATGACATCAAAATGCGACTATATTTCAAGTTTCTAAACAAACACTAAAAATACGTTTATTTTCATGTTTCATTTCGACAACAAAAATATGATCATTTCATTTCAACAACAAAAATATGATTATTTTTGTCGTTTCAATTCAACAACAAAAAATATGATAATTTTTGTCGTTTCTAATTTTAATCAAAAATATTATTATTTTTGCCGCTTCAACTTTCTATCAAAAATATTGTTATTTTTGTCGCTTCAACAAAAAAACGATACTTTCATTTTAACAAAAATGATGCTTTAGTCTCAAAAAATCAATACTCTTTTATTTCAACAAACACTACTTCTTAATGTGAACAATTCTATATAAACTAACCAAGTTAAAAATTTAATATTTTTTTTATAAATAAAATTTTATGTACAAATCAATATTCAAAAATTGAATCTTTCATTACAAAAAATCTTATGTAAACAATTAAAAATTGAATCTTTCCATTGTGGCAAATCTTATGATGTATAGAACTAAAAAAAATAAAAAATAGCAGTGCACGTATAGATCAAAATTATGGTTTAATCTAAATTACCAACCGCGTTATTTAATATCAGATCCATACAAATCCAAATGATAAAATGACAGATCTACTCAATACAACACAATACAATACCATACAATCCATCAAAACAATCCACACAATACATCACAGCATAGATCATACATATAATTATTTAACAAATTAGAATGATTAATTAAATAAATTTAAATTGTGAAAATCAGAGATTCTGATCGAATAATTTAGATCAGAAATTTCCAACATGCTTAGTTTTGGTCTTGGTCAGTTCCATAGTCTAGATCTTATTATCACGATTCAAACGCAACTGGTTTCGTTGATTTCTGATTTTGATTGCAAAAGATATGCTCTTTTATATGTTGATTACATCGTTAAGTAATTAATTAAATAAATTAAATTATAATAAGGTTCCTTAAAGCGCTACCTTCCGTGTTTCTTCTTCGTTCCTGATGTACCTCGCTGAACCCATACGCTCCAGCACCCTCTCTCCAAATCGCACCACCACCAACCGCTGTTCAGCAAATTTGCAAATTGAAGATCCCTTTTATCATTTGAGAAGGAGTATGAATAAAATTTTAAGAAGAGGACACCATGAATATATATATATATATTTAATTTTTAGGGAAGATGAGGTTGATGAAGGTAGAAAGATTTTCTTTTTTTTTATGGGGAGAGGAGGAGGAAGTTCTTAACATTTGTAGAAGACAATTGCAGAGAAAAGAATGTTGAAGGAAATTGAGAAAGGTTTTATATTTGTCTCTCTAATGTGTCCTTTCATATATTAGATAGTAGGTTACGAAAAAGAAAAAAGAAAATAATAATAATTTAGTTGACTAGGCATGAGATAGGATATTTATTTCTTATTCAATATAAAGAAAATAAGAAAGAGAAAATTGGAAAAGTATTCAATGCATGATTATAAATCAAATGAGGAGCCCCTAAATAATATCCTTAACTACTATATACAGATTTGTCAATTACATAATAAAACCACAATTTAAGTTATTCAACAAATTTTAGTTGAACGTTTTTTTTTTATATACGAAGAATTCAAAATGAGGGAGCATTTACATACGTTGAAAATAATGAAGGAATATAGAAAACATGATCACACATTTTAAGAAACGCATGCATGTCTCCAACATGACAATTTAATGTAAATAAGGAAAGAAAAATAAATGTGCATAGAATTAAATTGCATGTATATGAAGATATAACAATGCATGAAATTTATTGCAGTGTGTCATTCTTCATTTAATGCGCATAATTGGTGCGTTGATTGGATAATTATTTATTTCCTTTCAAAATTCAAGGGAGTAATTCACATTTGGGAAATTTATTAATAAATGAATGATACAATTAGAATAGATAGGGGAAAGTATTAAAGAGAATAGCCAAAGATATATATATATACACACACGCTCACACACACACACACACACACACACACACACATATATATATATATATATTGTCAGAAGTTTTTATTATTTAGAACTTACACATTATTTTTCAATTAATTTAATATAAATTAATAGATTTTATTAAATTGCCTAAGGCCTATTCTTCCCTTGGCATGTAGTCAAAGATTTTTAATACAAGGATAACATCCTTGCTATTAACATTTAATTGAGGAAATATTTTAAAGTTATATATTTTTTTCTCCTCTTTTTATATTTAGAATGTGCATTAAACAAGCACCTACATGAATTATGTCCATCAACAGTTAAATCTTAGGATATAAGTTTTCCATCAATAAATGTAATCTTACAATAAAACTTAAATATTAAATTAAAATATAAATTTAATCATTGAATTGTTAAAACTTAATTCAATGTTTCTTTAATTATATTGCAAAATGTAACTTTTATCTTTTATTACATTGTAAAAGAAAAGTAATATTTTCTCTCTTACCTTAATTACATGAGAAATATAATCTTTCCTAATGTAATCATTTTCTTCTCTTTTCTAATGTATGTTCACAATTACAATAAAAAATAAATAAAAATTAATTCTTTTTCTATATTTTATTTCTAATATGACATAATTTAACACAAAAGGTATTTTTATTCTACACCTCTAACATGACAAGCTTGACATTTTTAAACTAATACAACATGTATAACATAAATGGTAAATGTATGTTCTATCATAAATGACATAATTTAACTCCTAACATAATGGACAAAAATTTGTGCTAACATGAATGACATATAAAAATAAATTTTATACATTCACGTTCTTCTTTGAATACTAACGACATATGAAAGGATATTTCTATTTGTTTACATTTTCTGTAACACCCCGCCTCCGCTAGGGTCACTCGCAAAGGAATGCACTAGCTTTAGAGGGGCATTATTGGTAAACATGCACAGAAATATCACAAGACAGAACATATAAAATAGCGGAAGTAAAATCAAACTTTCATAACATGAATAAATAAGGTCTAAAGCCTTTTACATCAAAGTACATCGAAAACCTGTCTTGCAATAGATAAAGAAGCATAAAGACTTTTTCATAAATTATTCCCCAAGTAAAAAAAACAGTAAAGTAGCAATAGCCAAGAGAAGTCCAAGCCATTCATGATGACCTTCAAGCAGAAGAAGTCCGAACTAAACAACAGTGTTTCCTCCCTGTAACCTGGGGGGGGGGGGGGGAACGTGTAACAACCCTGATTTTTGGGGGTAATTTTAAAATTTATTTTAATGAATTTTAATGAGTTTAATATAATTATATTATTTATTTTAAATAATATGGATGATAAACTTATTTTATTTCAACAACGAACTTAAAGGTTATATGAATTCTATTCCGAGCCTGAAATGGCGCGGTAATTTCAGTTTTGAAATTCCAACTTTGAAAAATTATATAAAATAAAATATAAATTGGAATTGGACGAAACAAGAAACGCTAGGACCATATCGAAAATATCTTTCCAAAGAGTTTCAGAAATTAAGATTCCAGTTTATAAATTGTAAGTTATGAGAAAATTAAATTTTAAGAAAAACGCTATGGAATTCGTATATATAAGATTAAAGGCCCGAAACACAAAATTTTTGCTGAATAAGGAAATAGGACTCGAAACCACCTCCATTGGTTTCAGAATGTTGTTTACATATAAAAATGACTATAAAGACTTATGTTTTTGAGTTTCGAAAAAAATTTCATTATTTTAATTATTTTTAATATTAAATATATACGCGCCAAAAATAGGATTTTTGCAAACGACCTCCAAATCCGACGAAACCAGTCTCTATGGATCAAGAATATTTAAATATAGTTAAAAAACCAAAGTTCATAATTTTCGGAGTTAATCTGTGGACTGTATTAATTTTTAATTGGAAAACAGTCAATTTTCAGACTTTAAAAATTCATAATAAATTCATACGGACTCAGAAAATTACGAAATTAGGTTCTTTGGATTCGTAACATCAAATATTATTTATGTTTAAAGTTTCATTAATTTCGGAGTTAGTATGTGAACGTGGTAATTTTTAAACGGTCAAAAATGCAAGGAATTGGATAAATAAACAAGTAAAAAGTATTGGGCCCAAGCTAAATTACAACCCAACCTATTTAATACATTTTTCTCAGCCTTTAGCAACCCTAATTCATTTCTCTAAACATAACAGCCGCCTACACCTTCATCTCTCAACAATGGTGTCTTCTTCCTCCACTCAAAAAAAAAAAAAAAAAAAAAAAAATGATTTTTCCCAATCCTCACCAAAACATATCAAATTATATGTCAAAATGAAGGTATCGACGATACGAAGCTACTGGTGTCGTCGGTTTCATCAAACATCGCACGGATTTGACGAGAACTTCAATTAAACGTTTCAGAATTCGAAATTCAGAAGCCAAAACAAGGTGAGAACTCCTATTTACCGAATTTATTTGAAATTAATTATTTTCGTGATTCGAATGATATTATCTCTGATCCGCAATTAAATGTAGTTATTACTTCCAGATCTGTTTTTAAAGATCTAATTATACGTGCTGTTATTCTCTTTCAATATTTTTATTATACGCGCTGTTATTCTCTTTCACGCGCTGTTATTCTCTCTCAATATTGTTATTATACGCGCTGTTATTCTCTTTCAATATTGTTTACATTTTTAATACAAATTAAAAAGCGATATTTTGGATATGGAACTTTATGGTCATTTTTTTTATAGAATTAGAAGATAAGGTTTTGACATAGAATATTGTTTTCATTGTTAATAGAATTAAAAGATGAGATTTTGTTTTAAAAATTAATCAAATGCTTAATTAATTATTGATTAATCAAAGTTCAATTGGATTTATGATTATGATCATATTTGCGATGTCTGGTGCTTGGATTTTGTTGTTGTATGTATTGTGATATTTGGGATATCAATGATTGTGTAGATCTATGTCATTCAATAAAAATTCGTATTTGTTTAGATCTATAAACACCGTTTAAATTAGGTATTGTTTATTTCAAAAAGATCCAATATTTTTAATATTGATTGTTTACATAAAATTGTTTTAATGAAAAAGATTCAATTTTTAATATTGATAGTTTACATAAGATTGTTTTCATTATAAAGATTCAACTTTTATTATGTATTAATTTGAATTATGTTATTAATGTCGATATCAAAATTTAGAATATTGTTACATTTAGCATTGTAGAAATTTATATCATATGTTGACACCAAAGTTATATGTCATCACATGTATTGATAGGAGTAGTTGACATCATTATGGACACCAAAACATTATTCAATATCACATGTAGTAACTCGAATATGACATGGAAAATGAAAACATAACATATTTGTCAAAATGCATTAATTAGAATGAAAGCGTGTCTTATTTGTTAAAATGCATTAATTAGAATGAAAGCGTGTCTTATTTGTTAAAATGCATTAATTAGAATGAAAACGTGTCTTATTTGTTAAAATGCGTTAATTTGATTAAAACGTGTCAATTGTGTTAGGATGTTTTAATTAGATTAAAACATGTCATGTCATTTCTGTTAGGATGTATTAATGGGATTAAGATATGTCATTTTTGTTAAATTAGAATTGACATAACAAACGTATTGTTTTTGTTAAAGTAGAATCGTTAAAATAAAAGTGTCTGTTTATTTATCTTGTTAGAATAGAATTGTCCAAAATAAAAATAACATTTATTAGTTTTATTTAATCGAACCAATGTGAGAACTCTTTCCTCACTCATTGTTAATGTTCAGTAATTATTTATTTTTATAAATAAATATATTTTAATGCCTGAGATGATTTGTTTGTGGTTTAATTCCATATTATGCATGTTTGGTTATGAATGGATGTTGGGATTGCTATGAAAAGTTTGAAATTTGGAATATTGTAACTTAGGGATTAATTTAATATTTCTTATGGTAATTCCAATTATATTACACTGCCACATATGGGTTACCTGACTCATATGTGTTGATTGGGTTGATATTTTCACACGTCACTCAAAAGCACATTTAATATATTATACATTGAATGTTGTATGAATATGATATGTTGGTTGTTCGATTGCTATTGTGTAATTTGAATGTTATTGAATGTTGTACTGGACTGTCATTGAATGTCATTGAATATTGAACATTGTTTGGAACCCCATTATTTAATTGTATTGAGTCGGTCTCATTCCGAAAAAAAAAACAAAAAAAGAGGAAGGTTTGAAAACTTTCAAAATGGTTTTTCCATTGAAGATTAATTTTGATTTTTATGATAACATTTAATGCAATTTAATGTAAATTAAGCCGTTAGGGTAATTTGCGGTATTTTTACGTTCATGGTTATTACCATGAATTTCATTGATTATATATTAATCAATTAAGTTTTGAAATTTGAAAATTATCAATTTTACATTTATTTTAATATAATTAAATAAATAGATTCTGCTTGACCCGAGGTTAGATTGAGTTGTGGTATAAGACTGCCCGGACCCGCCCGGCATATCCAGCAACCGCAACAATACATATCTAATGTGAGAGGTTAATGCAGAATTAATTAAGAAATTAATATATGAAGTTTTGAAATTCAAAAGGTAACATTTTGGAAATGTAATAATTAATGCAGAATTAATTAATTAATGTTGGAGATTTGAAATTCAAAATATATATTTTGGAAAAGTTAATATTTCCTTTAATAGTATAAACATAAATGCAGCATTAATGAATGATAAATGCTGAAAGTTAAATTTCAAAAGTTAATGTTTTTGAAAATAAAAGTAAACCTTTTATTTAGGTATGACATTAAATATGTTTAATAATAAAAGTAAATCTTTTATTAAAATTTATGGCATTGAAGATATTTTGTTAATAAAAGTTATTTTTTTTTAAGATTAAGAACGTGAGAAATATTTTGATAATAAGGGTTATTCTTTTTATTAAGAATGATGAAATATTAATTATTAATTAATATTTAAGAATTGAATTTCAAAAAGAGGTATTTATTGAGAATAAATACAATATTAATGATTGATTAACATTAAGGAGTAATTAATATTATTTTGAATATTATAAATGAAATATTAATTATGAATTAATATTAAAGATTGAATCTCAAAAGTATTTCTTTTGACAACTTTATTTTGAATATGGTAAGAATGAATGTCGAATTAAATGATACTTTTTGATTTACATATGAACCTTGTTTCAGTGTAGTAAATTATATTTTGAACGACATGTCAATACATTGAAAATGGATTAACGTTTAGAAACTTTTTTTAATAAAGTTTATTACTGTTTATGTAAAAACATTAAAGAAAATAATGTATTACTTAAAATGACATAGTTATTTATTCATATAAACATGACTTTGGGTTTAATTATGCGGAAAATAAAAGTTAGTCTTTTATTTAAAAAAATAAAACGTGGAAAATAAAAGAGATTCTTTTATTAAGAATGAACGTGCAATGTAAATTATTCTTTTATTAAGAATGAACGTGCAATGTAAATTATTCTTTTATTAAGAATGAACGTGCAATGTAAATTATTCTTTTATTAAGAATGAACGTGCAATGTAAATTATTCTTTTATTAAGAATGAACGTGCAATGTAAATTATTCTTTTATTAAGGATGAACATGCAATGTAAATTATTCTTTTAATAAGAATAAACGTGTAATGTAAAGTATATCTTTTATTTTATGAAATGAATAATAAGACGATAATAAAAGTTCATTCTTTTATTAAGTATAAGATGTGATTTTCATTTAATAACTGAATTTATTAAAATGCACGAAATTGGTAAGGGTCAAGAACAATATATTGAAAATGAAATTTGAATCCAGGATCCATTAATCTTTTAAGGGAATATTTCCAAAAATGAGGTTTCCTAATTTAATGTATTAAATTAGAATTTAATGGAGATTTAATAAAGGAGGAGTTTCTTAATTCAGAGTTGTAAATTTGAATTAATGATTTCCTAAAGTGAATTAAATCATTAAGTAATGATTTATGAAAGAAGTAAGTTTAAATGTGATTTAAATAAATCTTTAATTATATTTAAACAAAAATAAATTAACATCCTTGATTTGGAATGAGACGTTGTTTGTGTTACTTTAACACACGTTTTTTAAATTGCGCGAATTATTCGGAAAGACCGGGTTCAACCCATTCCGAATAAATTCATACGATGATTGAAGATCGACGATGAAGACGGTTATTGAAGAACGGGAAATTTCCATATTGAATGAATGATTATTGATATCTTGATTGGACCGTACACCCAAGATGAGGGAAAGTTGGTGATCATTCAGACGTATTTGGGAATTCTACCGGATATAGTTTCGTTCAGACCCAGAACGGACTAGTAAATGGATTGCGTGTCTGACATGGTATTCCTTTATATTGTACTTGTTGATCTCTGTTTTACGTATAACTGTGTGGTGGTGGAGAATTTATTCTTCGCTTAACACCCGGTTATATATTGGTAGATGATCAATGATATGGTATGGTCTGACAATGTGGCACGCCAAGATGCATTGATCAAGGCTTTTGTTGAAAAGCAGGCCTTGTGGGTATAACGTAACTTCACGAACCTCACACCCCGGTATGAGTCAAAAACGGGAGAAGGGAACGCAGGGAGTGCACACGTTATCTTTCTAGCTAGAGTGATGTCAGGGACCTACCAGCGCTGATAGTTTACTCATTGTGGATATTGGATTTTGAGGTGCCTCGTTATTTTTATAGGCCGTTGGTGGTCACACTATAGGTCCAAAGGGACCGGGAAACGTGTGTTCAGGCATAACTAATCCACTGCCCATAGGCGGGGACCGGCCCTGCAGCTATCCAAGGGTTCACTGCGGGGAATCCTGAGGTATCTGCTAGAGTGCCTCGAATCGGTAAGGAGCTCCTCCCTAGCCTTGACTCGTGATGGAATTCAAATCTCCGATACGACCATTGCGGTTTTGATTGTATAACTAGTATGGCGACATGATATATGGTACCCATGCCGTCTAGGATTGATACATTTATTTTGAATTGCTTTTAAAACATATACACACTAATGATAATATCGGTTTAACGTATTTATCATCTTTTGATCATTATAAGGTAAAACCCTATCCTCTGGTGTGCGTTGCATTGTGTGATGGGACCTGGGTCTTATAATGGTTTCATTTTTCCAAAAATCATTGCGTTGTTTAACGATTTACTTTAATTTATGCACCGACAATCCATTGGAATAAAACCCGTTCCGCATTAGCGGCGTGGTCCTTGGATTTTTCTTATTAGCTAAATTAGTTTTGAGTTCTCATACCAGTCCCATGACTGACCTAGAGTTTATTGTTTTAACCTAAACTCTGGGTGCCCATATTTTTCCACACGGGCAGCTAGTAGTTTTGGTTTTGCAGATATTATATTCACAGGATCCTGGTCTACAGCTGAAGCGATATTCGGAAAGCTCTGTATCCGTGTATCTCTTTTAGTTGTAATTTTGTATTATTTTTCCGCTGCTATTTAAATGTAATTAAAATCTCTGATATTGTATTTATCAAATGTAAAGTATTCATTTGTATTCTGGAATATTCTTGTACTCTGATGTAATTGTTGTAATAGCAATGAAAATGTTCTGTTGTTCTGTGTTCTGATGAGTATTGTTCTCAAAGCAATCCGGGTTTTCCTTTACGGGGAAGTTTGGGTCGTCACAGAACGGAAGAAAAGAGGCGAAACAAAACGGGTCAGTCAAAAAGACTGAGTAAGCCCTATCTACTATTAGCATAAAAACTAGTAAAGTTAACTGACATGAGAAACTGAGATGAACATAAGCATGATGACAAGATAGATAAGCTAAATCAAAATAACAGGGTGAACTACTGAACTCAGATAAACTAAGGTGTCATGATAAATTACGATGTCAAGATAAAACAAGGTATCCCACCGTCAGGTTCCTATCAAGTATAATATCCCCAAGATATCTGTCACGTATAACGCCCCGTGATATCTATCCTGTATTTTAGCTCTGCACCTACCGTACTAGTATCCCCACCGTGTCATGTGTTAACCAAGAATGACCCTCACTCAAAATTCGTGTAATGGTCCATGTCAACCTAATATATCGCATATATAGGTTACTCAACTTGTATGTTTTATTCCATGTAAATGTCCAGTCCCTTGCCGTAGACCATACGGGCTTTCCCATGAGATTCTATATTACTTTAACATAGTTCCATGATCCTTAAGATCGGTTTGGACTGTTACCCTAAACCTAGCCAGGGTCTTCCAACATGAATTATCGTTTGTACAACTAGGACTTATGCTACCTAGGGCTACTAGGGATTATGCTTACCTATTGCACGTTTTCGTATCTCGGTTTGGGTTCAACCACCTAGGGCCACTAGGGATTACGCTAACCGCCAACCGCGCCCTTTTTCCCACGCATATATCGTGAATCGTTTTTTCATGAATGTATGCACATGTATCAGATCCTGCCATCCGAGTCCTGTCACAGGGCAGACCAGGAAATACAGGACTCGGTCGGGAGCTTTCAATTTATCTGCCGATGCAGATGCTAAGGTCTGTTTTTTTTCCTATACGTGGCTATGGTCCCACGAGACCACTCCCTCAATTAGTGAAAGACAAGACAGGATAAATCCTGTATGAGAACACAACACTGGCCAACCGACATCCAAGCCTTACCGCAACCATAATTAGATAGCAATTATGGTCTTTTGGGTGTTCTCTGCCTTTCCGTACGTACACGCTTGACCAAAGATGGTAGGTAGCCTGACGAAATGCTATCTAGGGTAAGACCGTGTATCGTCGACTATCCCCTATCCATCCCCGTCTTTAGGTCGCTCGTATAGCAACCAAGGCATACTCTTGGTTCTTCTAACGCAGACCTTAACCTCTCATGAGCCTAGTATAATCACCTGGCAGCTCATAGAGGGATACCAAGAATATCCTCACGTTCCCCGAAGCCGCTGCTTCGTTACCCAGTTCGCTGGAGCCTTTATCTAAATCAGATACTTGCTCCTACTCGTATACTTAAACGATGACCTACCGTATCAGGTTACTCATCTATCTATGAACTGGTCTAAATTTCCTTGACTAAGAATCATTACTTAGTTATTCTTCAACTAAGGTTTACCACTTAGCATTGTTCCCGTTATCCTTGTTAACTACGGTTATCCACCTAATCCTCAGAACTAGGGTTTACATAATGGATTAAGTGTCACTTAAGTTCATGACTTAACCCGTCTACAAATCCTGTCAAAATTGGCTAAGTATCCAAGTTCAAGGCTTAACCCTACAAACCATGCTCAAGTTGGTTAAGTATATTAAGCAATTCACGACTTAACCTCGTCCAATTATCATTCTAGATTGGTTAAGTATATATTAACTTGACCCTATCAATTTACTTAGTCAAATCGGTCAAGTGTATTCAAGCGATTCGTGACTTAGCCTTATCATGTTTTCACGTTATATTGGTTAAGTATTGGTTAACTTAACCACAATAAATTAACGAGTTAGATTGGATAAGTATAGGTCACTTAACCACATCAATTCATCATGTTTAGATTAGTTAAGTGTTTAACTTAACCCCATTAAACTACCAAGTGGGATTAATTAAGTCTAGGCTAACTTAACCCCATCCGATTTCCATGTTTAGACTAGTTGAGTCTAATCTTAACCCCATTCGTTAACCGTATTTTTCGGTTAAGCGTCATTAAGAAAACTTACTTAACCTTACCAAGTTATCGCGTTGGATTGATTAAGTGTTGGTTAGCTTAACCCCATCCACTAGTCATATAAAAATGGTTAAGTGTCATTAGGCAAATCAAGTTACTTAACCTACCCAACCTTGTCATGTTTTGTTAAGTATCATTAGCCTAATCAAATTACTTAACCCATTTGTCCATGTCATATTTGGTTAAGAGTCATTAATCAAATTAACTTAACCCTATCATGTGGCATTAATTACTTAATGCACCTTCACCTCTCACATTAGACTTTGTTGTGGTTACTAGTCAAGCCGGTCGGTTCCGGGTAGCTTTACACCACAACTTGGTCTAACCTCGGGTTCAAGCACAACATGACCAACTTCTCACATTGGGTCCTATTGTTTGCAACTACTAGTTAGGCCGGTCGGTTCCGGGTAGTTTTACGTTGCAAACTCAACCCAACCTCGAGTTGGCCACACTTATATTATCTAAGTGTCATGTCCATCATGTTTCCCAAAACATGTTACAAGTTTTCAAGCATTTGGGTAGACCTAACTTAATAGGTAAATTCCCAAAGGGTAGACCTAACTTAATAGGTAAATTCCCAAGCTTATGTTTTTATGCATACTTACATGTCAACTTCCATGTTATATTTTAAGTCATGTTTTCAAGTTGTATTTTCATGTCATTAGAAATTACCCATAACATAACCCAACGCTTTTAAACTCGCATATACGTTCGCGACAACGTAATGGATTAAAAGAAGAGACTTGGCAAAGGCATGACAAAAATGGATATTAAGCCACAAGTTAATCATGGTGGCAAATGAGGCACAAATGTGTTCATTAACTTGCATGTTACATTCTTAAGCCTCAAAACATGCATAAACCCAAACTTGGCACATAAGCGAATCATGGTGACAAAAGATATGGAATGATGACTAGTAACTCGCATATATCATCATATAAGGGTTATGACTTCATATGCAAGTTGACATAAAGGTTATGAGGGTTCTCATGTTGCCTAATGCAACATTTCAACATAAAGGTTGTAGCTTTTAGCTCACAAGATCAAGATAATGACTTCATAAACTTGCATGACATGATAGCATGTATCATACTCAATGATCAAACCCAAACTTGCAACATGAACATTTAACTTCATAGTTAATATCTAAGAGTAGGGAAAGGGCTTACATTGCTATGAAGGCACAAAAGATATGACAAAGCCCTTATGCAATCAAATAGACCCAAAATGCAATCTCTAACATAAAAACCCTTGAGCCAAAATGATCAAAACCTTGCTTTATGATGCAAAGATAGAAACTTGACTTGAATGCAAGCTAATGACACTCATACAAGCTTAAAAACACTTGTATGCATGGAAAATCTCTCATAGAAACCATTTAGAAATTTTATGAAGAGAGTGGAGGCCATGAGAGGTAAAATTTTGCCATAGTTTAGTTGCATGAATGAATAATGAGGATTTAGGATAGGTTAGGGTCTTATTTATAGATTAGGCAAGTGTTTTAGGCCATAGGATTAAACCTAGATTCAATCCAAGCCATCAAAGCATGACTTGGGGAAGAAGTCAAGTGTAGGAACCATCTAGGGCCTTTAGATTAAAGATTAAACATGAGAACCATCCAAATGCAAAATCTGCATTTGAGCGAATCGGCCCACGGGTTGACAGCCAAACACCCTGGATTAACCCCTAGTCGACCCAGCGAGCTCGGGTCGACCTCAAAAATCGGCCGGTTCGGTTATTCCCCTCTCCCAATCCGCTGTTTTGAACATTTTTGCATATTTATTTATTTAATTTTCAATTATATATATATATATATATATCAATATATATATATTTCTCTGTGCAACCCATTTCACTTAATTAAGTATACTTTAATTTGGGAATTTTTCGTGAAACTTCGCGAGGCCATATCTTGGTCATACGGACTTCGATTTTCGAAAACACGGACTCTATTTCGTGTATTTTTCCGAGACGAACGCAATGGCATAGCCCGTTTCCCTTGATTCAGATTTTACAGTTTAATTCTGCCTCCATTTATGTTATAACAAGTTATTGAAAATACGGGTTGTTACATTCTCCCCACCTTTTAGGATTTCGTCCACAAAATCTCCAAGTTAGGAAGAACATATCCTACCATCCATCATCCATCTACTCAAAACATCATCCACAAGCAACCATTGTCCTTAGATGATTTCTAATGCTGTATGAATATATGCAAAACGTGTGTGTACATGTTCCTTAGCTAATGCTAATGATCAGGCCTGAATAATCTTTCTAATGCAAAATATGTATAGTGCCATGAATCCAACATGTATGCAAATTGTCCTAGTCATATAGATACTATATGCGTGCACAATCATTCATTCATATGCAACAACCGCATGATAATACATTCGATTTCATCCATAAACAAGTATAAATACTCGTGCATATGCAATATGAAATGTGACCGAGTCGAGCTAGTATCTAATGTGTATTCGCGCATCCACGAGCAACCACTTGCAACCACTTGCAACCATATCAATCATAACATGTTTCAAATACATGTTTACATCCATAGGGTTCTACCTAGAATTCCCTAAAACAGGGTCGAGAAGATAAACAGGACAAACTCCTTACGGGGTTTGTAACAGAAAATAGGACCAAGAAGATGTCCACAAAAGATAGCCTACAAGTAAGCTCTACAGAAAACAGGGATCAAGGATATACTCCCAAAAAGAGATATCATGCGCGTATCTAGTCTTTGACCATCAAAGTCGTATTTCCTCGAGCTTAATTCCATTGTGCCTTGACTGTCTTTTAACTTCGCGATTTCGTAGCTTCTTATTTCCTGTTTCCATAACATGAGCTGGAACTCATTTCTTCGTCGCCTCTCGTTCCACTTGCACTTATCCTTTTCCTAGAATACTTGACGCAAACATGACTGCGTACTCATGATCTCATGCAAGCTTTCCAAAATTCACTAGTGAATCTTGGATCTCATTTATATACTATAAGGTATTCCATGTAGAAAAACTTTCTCTTGAAAGTAAACAGATGTTAACCAGGTTATCAAGCGCACTTACTAGGGTGATCTCTATAACCCATGCATAAATGAAGTAAACCATCCGTCTTATTGGCGAACACCACTCGATCGGGCTTCAAATTTCCAATAAAGGCATCAAGGGATTCTAAGTAACTAGTCATGACAGAACCTCAAAAAGGTTACCCGATACTTCGAGGGCATTACCAAGGCTAGTCAAAAGGTCTAACTACCCTCCTATCAAAACCGAGAGTGGCACCCCCTACTGGATAACCACTTCATCCCTAGAATCCATCCATAGCTTATAAACATAAGCATTATTTCTAAACTCAACACTTGGCATAGACATTACCAAATCCAAACAAGTCATGTATAAATGGACTGATTCTCCAATAGGACTTTGAGACAAAAATGGGATTCTCTATTACGCTAGTACTTAAGGTGCAGAGACTCAACTATCGAAGCAGACTTAAATGATACGAACAACGAAGTCCTAACGGGATGATAGAGAAGAAAAGCTAAACCTTTAACAAGATCGTTACCCTCCTTCCGAGGTACTCTAGAAATGAGAGCATACTACTGCCCTCCCGATGATCTTGTCCTTGTCCCATAATACTTAACTATCCGCCCCGTTTTACCATGCCAAAGGTACTCTCTCGTCATGGGTTTCATTGTTCATCTTTCTCCCTCCTTTGAGGACTAAGCCATACCAACAAGTTGCTCATCCTTAAGCTCGTATCCTTTATCCTTCTTTCTCACGATCCTTTCTTATAACGCGGCCACTGGTCTCTCGAGAACCACCTCCATCGTATGGAAAGCACTTTCGTAGGTAGAAAAGACTAGTCGTAGTTAAAACTACTGTGACTACAGATGGAGGAAAGAAAGGAAAAGAGACTCAATTAAGGAAACAAGGATAGTGCTAATGGCCTTTGGGGAATAGCCTTTTTCTTTTAAAAGAAAATTTTCTTGAAAAATGCTTCTTTGTAAACGGTTTTTTTTTTCAAATAGTTTTCAGAAGGTCTTTAAAAACTTTTTCCCAGTCTGGTAACCTTCTGCTCTGATACCACGTGTAACACCCCGCCTCCGCTAGGGTCACTCGCAAAGGAATGCACTAGCTTTAGAGGGGCATTATTGGTAAACATGCACAGAAATATCACAAGACAGAACATATAAAATAGCGGAAGTAAAATCAAACTTTCATAACATGAATAAATAAGGTCTAAAGCCTTTTACATCAGAGTACATCGAAAACCTGTCTTGCAATAGATAAAGAAGCATAAAGACTTTTTCATAAATTATTCCCCAAGTAAAAAAAACAGTAAAGTAGCCATAGCCAAGAGAAGTCCAAGCCATCCATGATGACCTTCAAGCAGAAGAAGTCCGAACTAAACAACAGTGTTTCCTCCCTATAACCTGGGGGGGGGGGAAACGGAAGAAAAGAGGCGAAACAAAATGGGTCAGTCAAAAAGACTGAGTAAGCCCTATCTACTATTAGCATAAAAACTAGTAAAGTTAACTGACATGAGAAACTGAGATGAACATAAGCATGATGACAAGATAGATAAGCTAAATCAAAATAACAGGGTGAACTACTGAACTCAGATAAACTAAGGTGTCATGATAAATTACGATGTCAAGATAAAACAAGGTATCCCATCGTCAGGTTCCTATCAAGTATAATATCCCCAAGAAATCTGTCACGTATAACGCCCCGTGATATCTATCCTGTATTTTAGCTCTGCACCTACCGTACTAGTATCCCCACCGTGTCATGTGTTAACCAAGAATGACCCTCACTCAAAAGTCGTGTAATGGTCCATGTCAACCTAATATATCACATATATAGGTTACTCAACTTGTATGTTTTATTCCATGTAAATGTTCAGTCCCTTGCCGTAGACCATACGGGCTTTCCCATGAGATTCTATATTAATTTAACATAGTTCCATGATCCTTAAGATCGGTTTGGACTGTTACCCTAAACCTAGCCAGGGTCTTCCAACATCAATTATCGTTTGTACAACTAGGACTTATGCTACCTAGGGCTACTAGGGATTATGCTTACCTATTGCACGTTTTCGTATCTCGGTTTGGGTTCAACCACCTAGGGCCACTAGGGATTACGCTAAGTGCCAACCGCGCCCTTTTTCCCACGCATATATCGTGAATCGTTTTTCCATGACTGTATGCACATGTATCACATCGTGCCATCCGAGTCCTGTCACAGGGCAGACCAGGAAATACAGGACTCGGTCGGGAGCTTTCAATTTATCTGCCGATGCAGATGCTAAGGTCTGTTTTTTTCCTATACGTGGCTATGGTCCCACGAGACCACTCCCTCAACTAGTGAAAGACAAGACAGGATAAATCCTGTATGAGAACACAACACTGGCCAACCGACATCCAAGCCTTACCGCAACCATAATTAGATAGCAATTATGGTCTTTTGGGTGTTCTCTGCCTTTCCGTACGTACACGTTTGACCAAAGATGGTAGGTAGCCTGACGAAATGCTATCTAGGGTACGACCGTGTATCGTCGACTATCCCCTATCCATCCCCGTCTTTAGGTCGCTCGTATAGCAACCAAGGCATACTCTTGGTTCTTCTAACGCAGACCTTAACCTCTCATGAGCCTAGTATAATCACCTGGCAGCTCATTGAGGGATACCAAGAATATCCTCACGTTCCCCGAAGCCGCTGCTTCGTTACCCAGTTCGCTGGAGCCTTTATCTAAATCAGATACTTGCTCCTACTCGTATACTTAAACGATGACCTACCGTATCAGGTTACTCATCTATCTATGAACTGGTCTAAATTTCCTTGACTAAGAATCATTACTTAGTTATTCTTCAACTAAGGTTTACCACTTAGCATTGTTCCCGTTATCCTTGTTAACTACGGTTATCCACCTAATCCTCAGAACTAGGGTTTACATAATGGATTAAGTGTCACTTAAGTTCATGACTTAACCCGTCTACAAATCCTGTCAAAATTGGCTAAGTATCCAAGTTCAAGGCTTAACCCTACAAACCATGCTCAAGTTGGTTAAGTATATTAAGCAATTCACGACTTAACCTCGTCTAATTATCATTCTAGATTGGTTAAGTATATATTAACTTGACCCTATCAATTTACTTAGTCAAATCGGTCAAGTGTATTCAAGCGATTCGTGACTTAGCCTTATCATGTTTTCACGTTATATTGGTTAAGTATTGGTTAACTTAACCACAATAAATTAACGAGTTAGATTGGATAAGTATAGGTCACTTAACCACATCAATTCATCATGTTTAGATTAGTTAAGTGTTTAACTTAACCCCATTAAACTACCAAGTGGGATTAATTAAGTCTAGGCTAACTTAACCCCATCCGATTTCCATGTTTAGACTAGTTGAGTCTAATCTTAACCCCATTCATTAACCGTATTTTTCGGTTAAGCGTCATTAAGAAAACTTACTTAACCTTACCAAGTTATCGCGTTGGATTGATTAAGTGTTGGTTAACTTAACCCCATCCACTAGTCATATAAAAATGGTTAAGTGTCATTAGGAAAATCAAGTTACTTAACCTACCCAACCTTGTCATGTTTTGTTAAGTATCATTAGCCTAATCAAATTACTTAACCCATTTGTCCATGTCATATTTGGTTAAGAGTCATTAATCAAATTAACTTAACCCTATCATGTGGCATTAATTACTTAATGCACCTTCACCTCTCACATTAGACTTTGTTGTGGTTACTAGTTAAGTCGGTCGGTTCCGGGTAGCTTTACACCACAACTTGGTCTAACCTCGGGTTCAAGCACAACATGACCAACTTCTCACATTGGGTCCTATTGTTTGCAACTACTAGTTAGGCCGGTCGGTTCCGGGTAGTTTTACGTTGCAAACTCAACCCAACCTCGAGTTGGCCACACTTATATTATCTAAGTGTCATGTCCATCATGTTTCCCAAAACATGTTACAAGTTTTCAAGCATTTGGGTAGACCTAACTTAATAGGTAAATTCCCAAAGGGTAGACCTAACTTAATAGGTAAATTCCCAAGCTTATGTTTTTATGCATACTTACATGTCAACTTCCATGTTATATTTCAAGTCATGTTTTCAAGTTGTATTTTCATGTCATTAGAAATTACCCATAACATAACCCAACGCTTTTAAACTCGCATATACGTTCGCGACAACGTAATGGATTAAAAGAAGAGACTTGGCAAAGGCATGACAAAAATGGATATTAAGCCACAAGTTAATCATGGTGGCAAATGAGGCACAAATGTGTTCATTAACTTGCATGTTACATTCTTAAGCCTCAAAACATGCATAAACCCAAACTTGGCACATAAGCGAATCATGGTGACAAAAGATATGGAATGATGACTGGTAACTCGCATATATCATCATATAAGGGTTATGACTTCATATGCAAGTTGACATAAAGGTTATGAGGGTTCTCATGTTGCCTAATGCAACATTTCAACATAAAGGTTGTAGCTTTTAGCTCACAAGATCAAGGTAATGACTTCATAAACTTGCATGACATGATAGCATGTATCATACTCAATGATCAAACCCAAACTTGCAACATGAACATTTAACTTCATAGTTAATATCTAAGAGTAGGGAAAGGGCTTACATTGCTATGAAGGCACAAAAGATATGACAAAGCCCTTATGCAATCAAATAGGCCCAAAATGCAAGCTCTAACATAAAAACCCTTGAGCCAAAATGATCAAAACCCTTGCTTTATGATGCAAAGATAGAAACTTGACTTGAATGCAAGCTAATGACACTCATACAAGCTTGAAAACACTTGTATGCATGGAAAATCTCTCATAGAAACCATTTAGAAATTTTATGAAGAGAGTGGAGGCCATGAGAGGTAAAATTTTGCCATAGTTTAGTTGCATGAATGAATAATGAGGATTTAGGATAGGTTATGGTCTTATTTATAGATTAGGCAAGTGTTTTAGGCCATAGGATTAAACCTAGATTCAATCCAAGCCATCAAAGCATGTCTTGGGGAAGAAGTCAAGTGTAGGAACCATCTAGGGCCTTTAGATTAAAGATGAACCATGAGAACCATCCAAATGCAAAATTTGCATTTGAGCGAATCGGCCCACGGGTTGACAGCCAAACACCCTGGATTAACCCCTAGTCTACCCAGCGGGCTCGGGTCGACCTCAAAAATCGGCCGGTTCGGTTATTCCCCTCTCCCAATTCGCTGTTTTGAACATTTTTACATATTTATTTATTTAATTTTCAATTATATATATATATATATATCAATATATATATTTCTCTGCGCAACCCATTTCACTTAATTAAGTACACTTTAATTTGGGAATTTTTCGTGAAACTTCGCGAGGCCATATCTTGGTCATACGGACTCCGATTTTCGAAAACTCGGACTCTATTTCGCGTATTTTTCCGAGACGAACGCAATGGCATAGCCCGTTTCCCTTGATTTAGATTTTACTGTTTAATTCTGCCTCAATTTATGTTATAACAGGTTATTGAAAATACGGGTTGTTACATTTTCTATGCAGTCTAATTATCATATAAAAGTATAATTAACATGTTCACATTTTTCTATATATCCTAATATCAAAATAAAGAACATTTATTTGCTTTCATCCAATGTATAATCACAAAACAATATGTTTGATTTTTTTCCCGATATTATTTAAATAAATTATTTTAAATAGCCAAAACTCATTAAAATAACTTAAAATAATTTTAAATTAGCCCCAGAATTCAGGGTTGTTACAGGAAACTTATATTCGAAATCGAAAAGGAAACTTGAACTGAAATTGGAGTTCAATTTGGTCATAAGCAAGTTAAATATTTTATTTGAACATGTTATACTCAAACAAAGAAGTGAGATAGGCAAAATAGCTAATTAGAAAATAAATTAGCGAATTGGGTTAAGACGAATGGATTGAGTTGAAATCAAATAGGAATATTTGGATACGTGTTAAGCCGGTTTGGAATGAAGTATATGAAGAGATATAAATTGAAATGCCCGAGAAAAAGGTACTTGTTTAAATTCAAATGAGATTTTATGCGCCGAATCGGCAAGCTACTTGGCTTTTAGATTTTCTTTTTGAATGGAAAGGGCCTAGAGAGGCGAGTTGAGCTTTGAACAATCGACCGGTACAAAGGAGGTTATGGCGAAATTTTTCAGAAATTTAAGGAGTTAGAATATTTTTAAGAAAATTGGATAACTAGAAATTAATGTATTGATATATATAGAATTCGATAAGGAAACAAAATTAAAAATAGAATATTGTAAACAAAAAGTAAATCTATAAATTAGAAATAGAAAGCGAACCATATGCATGTTTAAAATGAATAATTGGTTTTTATGGTGTGTTTATTCGAGGTAAGTGGTCTTGTCTGTTTTGAAGTTAACGATGTTTTCAGTCAAGGTCTGAGAGGTAGTTATACCTCCAACTTGATTGATTCCATTGTTAACCGATAAGTAACAAGATTCAATCTCGAAGAGAGATGTTTGAATAAATTTAGTTGAATGAAATATTTTGGGTTGTTGTAACGATGTTTTATACAACATTCGTTTTAACTCAAGGAAATGGAATTGTGGAAATATAATAAATTAATATTTCCTAAGTGTTGAAGTGAATGGGCGTGAAAGAGATAAGTAATTGGAATGTTTTCCAATTATATATAGAAGATATTTTCTACGTGTAGAAAATAAAAGAAGGCGATATATGGAAATGTTTTCCAAATAGCGAAAAGGGCCAAGATGATTGTTGAAAATATTTGGCTAACAAATATTGATAAGGAAATGGAGTAGTTATTTAAGTAATGAATAAAATATTAATTAAAAGGACCAGTGATTTGTTGATGCTTTGAATGGAAGTTTGTTTTTCTTCGATAGTTAAATAACCAACTATCGAAGTGTTTGCCAATATCGTTGTTAATATGGGGAGTCTGGTTGGATTATTATCCGTTACCCACTCCGTATTGGCAGTGACCTTGCGAATCAGATTATATAAAGATAATCAAAGACGGAGTAAAGTGCAAGGACTTTTTCTATTAATAGAAATTGTGCCTTCGGTTTCGTTCAATCCCAGAACGGACGTATATAGACAAATGTCTGACAAAGTATTTCCAATGATCGCATATGTTGGTCTATATAGATAAATATGGTGGCGGAGAATTTATTCTCTTAGCGCAATATCCAGAATATATTTGTGCAAAACAATTAATGATTTACGGATCTGACAATGTGGCATTCAAAGTGATTGTGCTATCAATGAATGATAAGAAATCGTAGCCTCAGGCCTCAACAACCGGGAAATGACAAAAATAGGGCAGGCAGCATGGCTATGTGGGTCGCTCCCATTAGGGTGTATAATCACCTATCCAGAGAAATTCCTTTTACTTCTTTAATCTATCTATGCTGTCCCTTTTCGTGAAATAGTTGCTGATCCCAACCGTAGGTGATATACATTCGATACACTCAAGCGAAATGAGTGGTCGGTCATGCATGGGCCGGGTTGCAAGATGTTCTTGTTGAACCCAGTGTATTCCTCTCTAGAGATACACTATCGGAAGGTGGTTCCATACCTTGTCATGTTGGAAATCCAATCACCAATAAGCACCCTGCGGTTTTTGACTTTATACTATATATGTAGAGCGTGAGATGCAAACGTTCTGCTATTTGGTTATTTATTTGATTAGACATTATTATAATATCACTGGATTTTCGTATCAAAGTGTTTTGGGTTATAGTAAGGTAAAAAACATCCACGTTTATGTGTTGGCTGGTCTTACTACTATCCTTTCTTTCGAAAGGATTTAGAAAGTTAAACAAATGGTTGGAGTTTATTCACACCAGTCCCATGACTGACCCAAAGTTTATTTTGTTTTTTTCCCTAAACTCTTGGGTGCCCAAATTTGTACGGGAAGTCGAGTAGTCGGGATTTTTCGGATTCACTTGGAAGAGTTGGAAGGAGGCTTCACCAGTTAGCTATAGACTCATATTTCCACTGTGTACTATGTGGTATCTGGAAATAGGTGTTTATAACTGTTCCAAGAATAACTGTTGTGCTTTGATGATGGTACGTACATAAAGTTACTGATTTGTATTTCAAAAGTTATGTTATTTAATATATTGTATTCGTTCCGCTGTGAGATTTTTCTTCTTTGTTTTCTTCTATTCTAATATTTCTTTCTTTCAATTTCTCATCCTCTAACTTCTTTCTAATAATGATTCGTATTTCTGTGCAATTCAGGTTGGACGTTTTGTGTTATTAGTCAACTCAGATAGTACGAATTTGCGGGCTGAAACATCAAAACTCCATACTACAAACTACCGCGATGTTACAGGCTCAATTTAAATTATATTATAATTAATATGTCCAACTATCGTTTATAAATATATTTCATTATTAGTATTCAATTGTAAATTGTATTAATTTGATTAAATTATCTAATTTACACAACAATGCCAATTTCAGCTAATTCCGAATATTTCAGAATTAATGTAACGACACGGATTTCGCCCAGTCCTAATCGATCGCTAAATTGACCAAGACCGTTCGACCCCCGCATACGGTAACTCTGGGCATACAACACATCAGAACAAATAACAAAAGACTGCTATAAACATCATAGTGATGTTACATCAAAGTACAGAATATCAGATTATATTGAAATATAATCAATACAGCGGAAGATAATTTTACAATAAATGTAATACAATGCACAGCGGAAATATAAACTACACGGCGGAAGACTGTAAATGCCTGGACACAGCTTAAAGCTTCAACCTAGAATCCTGCTCAATATATCTGTAAAATAAAACTACTCGACTGCCCGTGTGGAAATAGGGGCACCCGGGGTTGCAAGGGAAAAGCAAACTATAGGTCAGTCATAGGACTGGTGTGAGAAACTCTAAACAGTTATAATTAACTTATTTAATAATATGGCATATCACGGGACCACGCCGCTAACGCAGAACGGGTTTACCCATATGAATGCCAATGCATAAACAACAATCAATATAGATATATGGATCTACTATGCATCAATCACCATGCATCGCTAAACACCTTATCATCGCTAAACAGTCATAATCATTCATTAAATTTGAAATGAACACAACATCGCTAAACACCTTATCATCAAATCGTGAAGTGTTTCACAAGGTGTTAGCACACAGATATCTTTACCCAACCCAATGCTAAATGTAAAGGCATATTCTGCTCATAAACTGGTCGAGCACAATCCAAACAATCAATCAACCACAATCAATATCAACAACTAAGTAAATTTGGTTTAATCATATCACGTGTTTTGGTAAATTTAATCACCATCCATTCATCCAAATCTAATTAAAGATTTATTCAAACCCCAATTGGTTTCATCTCTAAACTCATTTCATATTGATTGTTTTACTTTTTGGAAATTAATCCTGCCTTTACACGGGTTAAAGAACTAATGTCATTTAAACACAGTTCACAACAAACCCCAAATCCAATTTGATATTAAATACAAGGCTCTGAATAGAAAACAGTATCGGCTTATATTCAACATCAAATTCTGAAACCAACAAATATCATATTGGAAATAACGATATTAATATATCTTTCAAGTTTCCACAACCATATCTGTATAATCACAAAATACAACATCGAAATATTCCGAAGATAATTTTGATTCAAATCCATTCCAATTCATATAACGGAAATTCTGGTTATTTTTAAAACCATTTCGAATCCAAATTATTTATTTAAAAATAAACAAATTATTATTCTAGTTAATAACTAGTTCATTTCGATAAAAATATATTTTATCTTTACAAATGTGGAATTTTTTCATCTCAGTTCTTTCCAAATCATTTATAATGGTTTCACACAAATTTTTGGTATTTTTAATAATTTTATCAAGGCCCGTAAAGTCGATTTCCATCAAAGGCCATCGAACTGCATTTACAACGACCTTTTCCAAATTTGGTTTGGACATAATTCCAAATCCAACCGTTAGATTTCTAGTTTCTCATATTCGTTGGAAAGCACTTTTCAATACGAACCCAACGGTTTCAGTTTCAAGAGAAACCGATGATCGGATCTCCCGTAATGTCCGTTCGAAGTCAATGGTCGAAATTCGCGAACTGCCGCGGCGCGACGCATTCTATTCAGGCCATTATATTATATGTATAATATATATTCCATCGATTTCCTTTTTAAAACGAATTTTATAAATCGTTTTAAATTCGTTTTGAAAATGATTTCAAATTCATATTCAATTTCTAAACAAAATTGAATATTCCATATACACGACAATTTTATACAATGTATATATATGTTAAAAATTATATTTTCAACAATCAAATCATTTTCACATTTCATATATATATATATATATATATATATATATATATATATATATATCGTTTTCATTTCATATATTTGTTGTTTTCACATTTCATAAATATATCGTTTTCATTTCATATATATCGTTTTCATTTCATATTATATATATATTATTTCCACCTTTCATATAAATAATATTTTCACTTTCAATATATATACGATATTTTCACTTTCAATATATACGATATTTTCACTTTTCAATATATACGATATTTTCACTCTCTATATATATATATACTTATTTATTTATTTACTTCATTTCACATCACGATCAATTTATTTCATTTCACATCACGATCAATTTTCACAAAGAATACAATCAAACAAGTCGTCCATGGTCTGTGGACGACTGGGAGCAGTTCATATATGCAGTTACAAAATAAATAACTGTACAGAAAATTTAAAGTGAGAGAATTCTCACATTGGGATCCACTCCGTCAGTTTTATCTGAATTTCTGTTTCGGTTTGGGTTTGAATTTTCTTGAAATTCCAACGTGCTCTGTTTTGGACGCAGCCAGTTTTGTTGTGAAGCTCTCATCCGCACGATCACAATGGATCCAGTTTCGCGCAATTTGAACCTCGTATGCAGAAGTTATGAGTTTTTAAACATTGACCAACTAAATTAGTAATTAATTAAATTAATTAAAGTTAACAACGTTTGATTAAACGCTACCTTTTCCCTTTCCTCTTCGTTTTAGCCTACACCATGAAACCCATCGTCCTCCTCGCGTTGACCTCCCATAGCTCCACCACCTGACCGCCGGACCTGGATCCGACTCCGCCTCTTGATGCGCCTACGTGCGGCGCTCCTTCAGCCCCAACCACGGCCAGTTCGAACCACCCCTCCGCCTATAATTCCACCACAAGCCGATGCCCTTCCAGGCCAGAAATCGAGAACAACCCACATCGATATTACCTCAAACTTAGATCAACTTGAAGAGCTCGAGAATCACTATGTTTTCCATTTTAAAATAGGACTTAATTGCGAATTTGATTATGAGATTATTGGGTTCAAAACCATGATGAATTTAGCCGTCCATTTGCTCCTGGCGGCGGGTCTGATAAGGGACGGTGTAATTAGGGTTTGGGGGATATTTATATAAATGTTTTATTATTATTTTTATTATTTTAATTTGAAAAATATTTGTTTGTACATACTAACTCCAAACAAATCCCAACGAGTGTCGACCTAGCCAAATACCCCCATTCCAGACATAATGGGATATGTTTTGCAAGCCAATTCGACTGTTTCGATAGGTTTTCTTCAAATAAAAATTTAAATCTATATATTTAATTTTAAACGTACATTTCAATTTACCGGGGCCACATACTAACTCTAAAATTTCCCTAAAAGATATTTTCTAGAGTCGTATTGACGATACGGTCCTAACAAAACTAATTTCATCGAATCTTGAGACCGTTTGAAAAATGGCCATTTTCTGGTCGATCGAAATTGACTGAAACTGTTAAAACATGTTTAGCTTCGCCACGCTCACATACTGATTAAGAAAATTATGAATTTTGAAACCTAGCAATAATTTTACATCCCGGATCCAACAAAAGTGGTTTCATCGAAATCCGAGGTCGTTTGCAAAACGGCTATTTTCAAGGCCTTTATATATATATATATATATATATATATATATGTATATATATATATTAATATATATATATAAATTCCACAGCGACTTTTCTGAATTTTAAACTGGGCATGTCTTTCAACTTCTAAAGCGAAATCTCAGTTTCTTACATCCGTTAGAAAGATATGATTAAACATATTCGAATATTTCTGGTTTCGTCCAATTCCGACTTAAAACGAATTCTGTATATTCATTTGAAAGTCGAAATCGTATCTTCAAACTACTGCGCCATTTCAGGCTCGTTATATAATTAAAATAAATTTATTCGTTCTAACTTCGTCGAAAATAAATTTACCGTCGTTATTATTTAAAATAATTCATTTTAAATATTCAAAATTCACTAAAATCGCCAAAATAAAAATTTTAAATTGGCTCGGATTTCCGGGTTATTACAATCTCCCCCACTTAAAACTTTTCGCCCCTGAAAAGGAACGAAGCCGAAAGTTGTTTAACTAATCAACTCAACTTTCATTATTTTCAATACGGCTTAAGTTCTTCAACTTTTCAGTTTCTAAGAACTTTTCAAAATTTTCAAAAATTTGGCTAACACCCTAAATTTTCGAAAAATTTCGCCATAACCTTCCATGCACCGGGAGCTTCGGGATATTTCAAATAGCCTCTGATGGCCCTCACCAATCCAAAAGAAAAAGAAAAAGCCAAGCGGCTAGCCAATCGGCTCATAAAATCATCAAAACCCCAAGAAATACAATAAACATGTACCTATTTGTCAGGCAAACAATTTTATTCCTCTGCTCTAGCCTTCTTGCTATGAACTGTTCAATGTAAGTACATGTATATGCATGCAAATGCGACAAATTTTCAATACAATTCACTATTTGGTTCAATTTGGCTAAAGGTTCGACATTTTAATTAATTAACCAATAATCAAACAACACAACCAACAATCAATTAATTGATTAACTTTTCAAATATATAACGTTATATATACTCAAAAATCCTATTTTTAAAACCAGATTATATATATAATCAAAAATTCGTTATTTATAAACTTATGACTCTCAACTCATTCTGAGGCGTTTCTAACCCTATCTCTAACGTGTCACTCGTTGTAGAATGCTACTGATTCTATCTCTAATGAGGATTCTTTTATTAGACATTACTAATCCTACCTCTGATGAGTCTTTTGTTCTGTTCTAACGAGTTGTACCCCAAAGATTTGAGTTTAACCAAAGCTCTGATACCAGCTGTAACGACACGGATTTCGCCCGGGCCTAATTGATCGCTATATCGACCAAGACCGTTCGACTCCTGCATACGCTAACTCTGGGCATACAACACATCAGAAAAAATAACAGAAGACTTCTATAAACATCATAGTAATGTTACATCAGAGTACAGAATATCAGAGTATATCGAAATATAATCAACACAACCGAAGATGATTTTACAATAAATGTAATACAATGCACAGCGGAAATATAAACTACACAACGGAAGACTGTAAATGCCTAGACACAGCTTAAAGCTTCAATCAAGAATCCTGCTTAATATATCTGCAAAATAAAACTACTCGACTGCCCGTGTGGAAATAGGGGCACCCGAGTTTGCAAGGGAAAAGCAAACTACAGGTCAGTCATGGGACTGGTGTGAGAAACTCTAAACAGTTATAATTAACTTATTTAATAATATGGCATATCACGGGACCACGCCGCTAATGCGGAACGGGTTTACCCCCATGAATGCCAGTGCATAAACAACAGTCAATATAGATATATGGATCTACTATGCATCAATCAACATGCAGTATCCCAATCTACCTATTTAGATTAATCACCACACGTAGATTTTCTAAATCCAATTCAATTTACAGAAATTATTCCTTTGGACTTTATTTTCTGATTTCTATTTCAAATCATTTGAACTACATATCTAACTTTCTATAACAAAGTAGATTTCACTTCGGGATCTCAAATCAAATCGTTTGGAAATATGAATTCCAAAACATAACAATGCATACAAACAAGTATGCAACCAAATATCGTGCTCCCCATCGACAAGGCAAAGGGTACGCACCTAGAAACTCGATATATATAAATGTTGCAACGACACGGATTTTGCCCGGGCCTAATCGATCGCTAAACCGACCAAGACCGTTCGAATCCCACATACGCTAACTCTGGTTATACAACACATCGGAACAAATAACAGAAGACTTCTATAAACATCATAATAAAGTTACATCGCAGTAAAAAAATCAGAGTATATCAAAATATAGTCAATCCAGAATCCTGCTCGTATATCTGCAACATAAACTACTCGGCTGCCCGTGTGGAATATAGGGGCACCAGACTTTGCAAGTGAAAAGCAAACTACAGGTCAGTCATGGGACTGGTGTGAGAAACTCTAAACAGTTATAAACCTTGTATAAATCATATGGCATATCACGGGACCACGCCGCTAAAGCGGAACGGGTTTACCCCCATGAATGCTAGTGCATAAACAACAATCAATATAGATATACGGATCTACTATACATCAATCAACATGCAATATCCCAATCTACCCACCTAGATTAATCACTACACTTAGATTTTCCAAATCCAATTTAATTTACAGAAATTATTCCTTTGGATTTTATTCCCGATTTCTTATTTCAAATCATTTGAAATACCTATCTAACTTTCTATATCAAAGTTGATTTCACTTTGGGATTTCAAATCAAATCGTTTGGAAATATGAATTCCAAAACATAACAATGCATACGGACAAGTATGCAACCAAATATCGTGCTCCCCATCGACAAGGCAAAGGGTACACACCTCGCAACTCGATATATAAATGTGCACCAACACCACCTAGGAGCAGGCTACACCGACGATGCACCTCCCACACATGGAGAGCATACACCGCCCTCTCACCCAAAATTTTAGTCTCAGGGTTACCCTAATCTTTAGCCACATACTAAATCATTTCATATCCCGAATTAGGGAAAATCATTTCGCAACATAATAATCACAAGTACTTTCAAAATATAGTACTTCACATCAGTAATTCACACATATGATCAATCACTATTAATCACATAACCTTTGAGCTCGTACGACTCAAAGAAGGGTGTTAAGAAAGAGAATAAATTCTCCGCCACCAAATAGATACATTATTCATAGCAACTAATCGAATAGGTGATGAACTACAATGTAAAACCATAATACATTTCCAAATCATTTCGAAATCATCGGGTTTTAGGCCTCGAAATCCTTTCTGTTTTATAAAACATTTCTATAAAACATTCCGTGTCCAAAATCGGGAATATATATCTTTTCACTTAAGAAAAACATCATTTCAAAATCATTCATTAAAGTTGAAATGAACACAACATCTCTAAACACCTTATAGTCAAATCGTGAAGTGTTTCACAAGGTGTTAACAAACAGATATTTTTACCCAACCCAGTGCTAGATGTAAAAGCATATTTTACTTATAAACTGGTCAAGCACCATCCAAACAATCAATCAGTCACAATCAATATCAACAACCACGTATATTTGGTTTACACTACATATCATGTTTTGGTAAATTTAATCACCATGCATTCATTCAAATCTAATTAAAGATTTATTCAAACTCCAATTGGTTTCATCTCTAAAATCATTTCATATTGATTGTTCTACTTTTTGGAAATTAATCCTGCTTTTTCTCGGGTTAAAGAACTAATGTCATTTAAACATAGTTCATGACAAACCCCAAATCCAATTTGATATTAAATACAAGGCTCTGAATAGAAAATATATCAGCTTATATTCAACATCAAACTCTGAAACCAACAGGTATCATATCGGGAATAACGATATCGATATCTTCCAAATTTCCATCACAATATCCGTATAATCAGGGAATCCAATATCGAAATATTCCGAAGATAATTTCGATTCAAATCCATTCCAATTCATATATTGGAAATTATGGTTATTTTTAAAACCATTTCAAATCCAATTTATTTATTCAAAAACATTGGATTAAATTTTCTAGTTCAAAACTAGTTCATTTCGATAAAAATATTTTTTTATCTTTTCAAATATGGAATTTTTCATCCTAATTCTTTCCAAATCATTTCTTTTGATTTTACACTAATTATTGATATTTTTAATAATTTTATCAAGGCCCATACAGTCGATTTCCATCAACGGCCATCGAACTGCACTTACAGCGACCTTTTCCAAATTTGATTTGGGCATAATTCCAAATCCAACCGTTAAATTTCTAGTTTATCATATTCGTTGGAAAGCTCTTTTCGATATGAACTCAATGGTTCCGGTTTCAGGAGAATCCGACGGTCGGATCTTCCGTGATGTCCGTTCGAAGTTAATGGTCGAAATTCGCGAACTGCCGCAGCGCGACGCGTTCTATTCATGTCATTATATTATATATATATAATATATATTTCGTCGATTTCCTTTTAAAACTTATTTTATAAATCATTTTAAATTCATTTTCAAAATGATTTCAACTTCATATTCAATTTCTAATCAAAATTGAATATTCCATATACACGACAATTTTATACAGTGTATATGTATGTTAAAAATTATATTTTTGACAATCAAATCATTTTCACATTTCATATATATATATATATATATATATATATATCGTTTTCATTTCATATATACATCGTTTTCACATTTCATATATTTATCGTTTTCATTTCATATATATCGTTTTCATTTCATATATATATATATATATATATATATATATATATATTATTTCCACCTTTCATATATATAATATTTTCACTTTCCATATATATAATATTTTCACTTTCAATATATACGATATTTTCACTTTCAATATATATGATATTTTAACTTTCAATATATATACGATATTTTCACTTTCAATATATATGATATTTTCACTTTCAATATATATGATATTTTCACTTTCAATATATACGATATTTTCACTTTCAATATATACGATATTTTCACTTAGAATACAATCAAACAAGTCGTCCATGGTCTGTGGACGACGGGGAGCAGTTCATATATGCAATTACAAAATAAATAACTGTACAAAAAATTTAAAGTGAGAGAATTCTCACATTGATCGGTTTTATTTCTGAATTTCTGTTCGGTTTGGATTTGTATTTGCCTGAAATTCTGATTTTCCCAAAATCGCTTCTAGTAAGTTCTGAAAAGTAGTGTTCGATCTCACGGTTCCAACGAACTCAAGTTTGTCTAATTCTGAGTTCATACGAATAAGTTATAGGCCTTTAAACATTGATTACATATTTTAAATAATTAGTAAATAAATTAATCACTAATCCTTTCTTTAATCCCTTTGACCCCGTCTTCTCCTTCTACGGGAAAACTGCCGTAACTCGCTGAACCCAAATCGAGAAATTAGAGCTCCAATCGCAACCCTAAACGATGTGCCGGAATCCAATCGAACCCTCTCACCAACGTCGCCACAGACCGGCGTCTCCACCAGGCTGAACACAGTCAAGCTCGCGCCCCCCCACCATCTGCAAAAACCCCTGAAAGCTGGCGCCTTTAGGTGTTGAAATCGCCCAAATCTCGAAATGATTTTCGATCTAAACCATACCATATTGAAGAGCAAAAATTCCTCTTCGATTTTTGTTCTGAAATTGTGATTTAATTCGAACCGGATTGTGGACGATTGAGGGAATAAAAATCAATAATATCGGCCCTTAGATGAAGCTCCTGGCGGCTGTGAATTGATGAGGGTTAGGGTTACAATTTTGGCCTTACATAGGAAATATTTTATTTTATTAAATTCTTTTAAATCCGAAGTTACATATTTATCCATACGAACTCGAAATTGAACCCAATGGATGTCGCCCCTAGCTAAATACCCCATTCCGAAGACAATGGGATATGTTTCGGAGGCCCATTACATTGTTTCAGTCAGTTTCTTTTCAAATTAAAATATAAAACATTCAATATTCGATTTGAACGTACATTTCAATTTGCCGAGGCCACATACTGATCCTAAAAATTCCCAAAAAATAAATCTAGCTATGTTTTGACGATACGGTCCCAACAAAACTAGTTTCATTAAATTCTAAGACCGTTTAAAAAATGGCCATTTTACAGTCGATTAAAATCAATTGGAACTGGTCAAACGCATTTTCCTTCGCCACGCCCACATATTGATTCAGAAAATTATGAATTTTGAAACCTAGTAAAAACTAGACATCCCGGATCCAACAAAAGTGGTTTCGTCGAAAACAGAGGTCGTTTGCAAAATTTCCATTTTCAAAGGCCTTTATATATATATTAAAATATATATAAATTCCACAACGGCTTTTCTGAATTTCAAACTAGACATTTCTTTCAACTTCTGAAGTGAAATCTCAGTTTCTTACATCCGTTAGAAAGGTATCGTCAAGCAGATTTAGATATTTCTGGTTTCGTCCAATTCTGACTTAAAACGAATTCTGTATATTCATTTGAAATTCGAAATTGAAATTTCAAACTATCGCGCTATTTCAAGCTAGTTATATAATTAAAATAAATTTATTCGTTTTAACTTCGTCGAAAATAATTTTTTCGTTGTAATTATTTAAAATAATTCATTTTAAATATTCAAAATTCACAAAAATTGCCAAAATAAAAATTTTAAATTGGCTCAGATTTCCGGGTTATTACAAATGTGCTCCTACCCCACACAGGATCAGGCAACACCGATGATGCACCTCCCACACATGGAGAGCATACATCGCCCTCTCACCCATACTTTTAGTCTCAGGGTTACCCGAATCTTTAGCCACATACTAAATCATTTCATATCCCGAAGTAGGGAAAATCATTTCTCAAAATAATAATCACAACTACTTTCAAAATATAGTACTTCACATCAGTAATTCACACATATGATCAGTCACTATTAATCACATAACCTTTGAGCTTGTACGTCTCAAAGAAGTGTGTTAAGCAAGAGAATAAATTCTCCGCCACCAAACAGATACATCATTAATAGTAACTAATCGAATATGTGTTGTACTACAATGTAAAACCATTATACATTTCCAGATCATTTTGAAATCATCGGGTTTTAGGCCTCGAAATCCTTTCTGTTTTATAAAACATTTTTATAAAACATTCACTATCCAAAATCGGGAATACATTTCTTTTCACTTAAGAAAAATATATCATTTCACAATCATTCATTAAATTTTAAATGAACACAACATCGCTAAACACCTTACCGTCAAATCGTGAAGTGTTTCACAAGGTGTTAGCACACAGATATCTTTACCCAACCCAATGCTAAATGTAAAGGCATATTCTGCTCATAAACTGATCGAGCACCATCCAAACAATCAATAAACCACAATCAATATCAACAACTAAGTAAATTTGGTTTAATCACATCACGTGTTTTGGTAAATTTAATCACCATTCATTCATCCAAATCTAATTAAAGATTTATGCAAACCCCAATTGGTTTCATCTCTAAAATCATTTCATATTGATTGTTCTACTTTTTGGAAATTAATCTTGCTTTTACGTGGGTTAAAGAACTAATGTCATTTAAACACAGTTCACTACAAACCCCAAATCCAGTTTGATATTAAATACAAGGCTCTGAATAGAAAATAGTATCGGCTTATATTCAACATCAAATTATGAAACCAACAAATATCGTATTGGAAATAACGATATTAATATATCTTTCAAGTTTCCATAACCATATCTGTATAATCACGAAATCCAACATCGAAATATTCCGAAGATAATTTCGATGCAAATCCATTCCAATTCCTATATTGGAAATTCCGGTTATTTTAAAAACCATTTCAAATCCAAATTATTTATTTAAAAATAATTAAATTATTATTCTAGTTAATAACTAGTTCATTTCGATAAAAATATATTTTATCTTTACAAATGTGGAAATTTTTCATCCCAGTCCTTTCCAAATCAGTTATAATGATTGTATGCAAATTACTGATATTTTTTATAATTTTATCAAGGACCGTACAGTCGATTTCCATCAAAGGCCATCGAACCGCACTTACAGCGACCTTTTCCACATTTGATTTGGACATAATTCCAAATCATACCGTTAGATTTCTAATTTCACATATTCGTTGGAAAGATCTTTTCGATACGAACATAATGGTTCTGGTTTCAGGAGAATCCGACGATCAGATCTCCTGTAATGTCCGTTCGAAGTCAATGGTCGAAATTCGCGAACTACCGCGGTGCGGCGCATTCTATTCAGGCCATTATATTATATATATAATATATATTTCGCCTATTTCCTTTTTAAAACGAATTTTATAAATCGTTTTAATTTTTTTTTCAAAATGATTTCAACTTCATATTCAATATCTAATCAAGATTGAGTATTCCATATACACGACAATTTTATACAGTGTATATATATGTTAAAAATTATATTTTTAACAATCAAATCATTTTTACATTTCATACATACATATATATATATATATATATATATATCGTTTTCATTTCATATATACATCGTTTTCATTTCATATATACATCGTTTTCACTTTTCATATATATATTGTTTTCATTTCATATATACCGTTTTCAATTCATATATACATATATATTATTTCCACCTTTCATATATATAATATTTTCACTTTCAATATATATACGATATTTTCACTTTCAATATATACGATATTTTCACTTTTCAATATATACGATATTTTCACTTTCAATATATACGATATTTTCATTTTTCAGTATATACGATATTTTCACTTTTCATATATATATATATATATATATATATATATATATATATATATATCATTTCACGTCACGATCAATTTATTTCATTTCACATCACGACCAATTTATTTCACATCACGATCAATTTTCACATAGAATACAATCAAACAAGTCGTCCATGGTCTGTGGACGACGGGGAGCAGTTCACATATGCAGTTACAAAATAAATAACTGTACAGAAAATTAAAAGTGAGAGAATTCGCACATTGGGATCCACTCCGTCAGTTTTATCTGAATTTCTGTTTCGGTCTGGGCTTGAATTTTCCTGAAATTCCAACATGCTTTGTTTTGGACGCGGTCAGTTTTGTTGTGAAGCTCTCGTCCGCCGCAAGGATCCAGTTTCGCGCGATTTGAACCTCGTATGAAGAAGTTATGAGTTTTTAAACATTGACCAACTAAATTAGTAATTAATAAAATTAATTAAAGTTAACAATGTTTGATTAAACGCTACGTTTTCCCTTTCCTCTTCGTTTTAGCCTACACCATGAAACCCATCGTCCTCCTCGCGTTGACCTCCCATAGCTCCACCACCTGACCGTCGGACCTGGATCCGACTCCGCCTCTTGATGTGCCTACGTGCGGCGCCCCTTCAGCCCCGATCACGACCAGTTCGAACCACCCCTCCACCTGTAATTTCGCCACAAACCGACGCCCTTCCAGGCCAGAAATTGAGAACAACCCACATCAATATTACCTCAAACTTAGATCAGCTTGAAGAGCTCGAGAATCACTACGTTTTCCGTTTTAAAGAAGGATTTAATTACGAATTTGATTATGAGATTATAGGGTTTAAAACCATGATGAATTTAGCCGTCCATTTTCTCCTGGCGGCGGGTCTGATAAGGGACGGGGTAATTAGGGTTTGGGGGATATTTATATAAATATTTTATTATTATTTTTGTTCTTTTAATTTGAAAAATATTTGTTTGTTTATACTAACTCCAAACAAATCCCAACGAGTGTCGCCCTAGTCGAATACCCCTATTTCGGACATAATGTGATATGTTTCGCAAGCCAATTCGACTGTTTCGATAGGTTTTCTTCAAATCAAAATTTAAATCTATATATTCAATTTTAAACGTACATTTCAATTTACCGGGGCCGCATGCTAACTCTAAAAATTCTCAAAAGATATTTTCTAGCTTCGTATTGACGATACGGTCCTAACACAACTAATTTCATCGAATTCTGATACCGTTTGAAAAATGGCCATTTTCTGGCTGATCGAAATTGACTGAAATTGTTAAAACACGTTTAGCTTCGCCACGCTCACATACTGATTCAGAAAATTATGAATTTTGAAACCTAGCAACAATTTGACATCCCGGATCCAACAAAAGTGGTTTCGTCGAAATCCGAGGTCGTTTGCAAAACGGCTATTTTCAAGGCCATTATATATATTAAAATATATATAAATTCCACAACGACTTTTCTGAATTTTAAACCAGGCATATCTTTCAACTTCTAAAGCGAAATCCCAGTTTCTTACATTAGTTAGAAAGATATGATTAAACAGATTCGAATATTTGTGGTTTCGTCCAATTCCGACTTAAAATGAATTCTGCATATTCATTTGAAATTCGAAATCGAATTTTCAAACTACCACGCCATTTCAGGCTCGTTATATAATTAAAATAATTTTATTCGTTTTAACTTCATCGAAAATAAATTTTCCGTCGTTATTATTTAAAATAATTCATTTTAAATATTCAAAATTCACTAAAATCGCCAAAATAAATTTTTTAAATTGGCTTGGATTTCCGGGTTATTACAATTAAATTTATTATTTCACTATTTTAAATCAATTCAATATCCAAAATATTTTGAATTCAAACCATTTAAATTGTCAAACCTATATATTAGAATAATTAAATAAATTAAATATTAGATCGTTAAAATTCTGGGACGTTACAAGAACACCTTGGACAAAAATGAGATACCAACATTCCATGATTTAATATGTTGTAGTTTGGTATGAATGTCAAATATTAACAACCCATCTCTATCACTCTTATCCATAACACGAGAAAAATACATCGCAAACTGACAGTTACATTTGAACTTATAATCATTATAATGCCTAATTAGTTTTGTTAAATTTTATCCTGTCAGATCCAGTAAGGTAGAGTTAGGGTATTTCATTGAATAATGAGAATTTTGGAGTGACCTCAATTAATTTATGTTTGCAAGGTCCCCTGACACTGCAAGATTGGGAAGCAAGATGCCTTGTGCAAGCTCAAAGGATCGCTTCAAGAGGGAACTGGACAACACTGAAGTTGAGCTACAGGCGATCGATCCGACGGAGATGGGTCTTGACGTCATATTCTCGTACCAGTTGCCAAGAAGGTAACAATTGCCTTTGAAGAATTTTTAACTACCATTTTGATTTCCGCCATATTCTTTCATATGCTAGTCCTAGATTTTGAATGGTATGTAAATGAATTATAATGCAATGTAAATATCATGTGTTGCAGTTTATCTTTGTAGGTTATGATGCATGTGTATACACAGGAAGATGATAAGAATTGGTTGGTTTGAGTCTATGTGTGTATGCATCATTTGAATGAATTTCTTGAAATCTTAAGAGATTTTGTTTATGTATGCAGTATGTACTAAATATTTAAATATAAGATTGTTGATCAGTTTTTGAGATTTTGGTCTGATGTAGTTTATTTTTGTGTTAATCTATGTAGCTAATTGTATTTTTTTATATTGTTTTTTTCAAATAGCTATGGCCTTAGGCAATGCTCTAGGCCGTATCAAATTTTGGCGTCTTTAATTATTTGATACGGTAACATCCCGTATTTTTGTTGGTCAAATATTTAATTTAATTTATGCTTTTAAATATTATATTTGGAATATTAAAGGATTTTAATATTTAATTCATTATTAAAACGAAGTTTGAACGTTATATATTTATGTAATTATAAATCGAGCTCGAAATCGCGCGGCAGTTCGTAATATTGAGTTTTCAACTTCAACTGAGTATACAGAATCCATTCTTAGTCGGATTACTGTGAAATGAGAAACATTGAAAGCATATTGATTATAATTTTTATATGAAAGAGAATTTTTTTGATTTTGTGTTATAATTTGTTATTTATGGCCAAATCAAATTTTAAAATAGTCGCTATGAAAATCGTTATTAAAATTTAGGTCTTTAAAATGGCCGTTTTGCGAACGGTCTTTGTTTTCGATGAAATCAGTTTCATTGGGACCGTAATGTTAAATTATTGTACGGTATTCAATTGCGTGGCAAACCGATGTCGTACGTGACCACGGCAGCCACAAACGCCCCTTCATTTTCTATAGCGCGTAATTAAATTTATTTAATTTAGCAGAGAGATATTTGAGTGTAACTTGAGCAGACGGTCGAATTAAGCCACGAAATCAGTTCGATTGAATTCGTATCGTCGATTAGAGTCAGAATAGGTATATAGTTTGTTATTTTTGAAGACCGGGTAATTTGGTGTCGAAAATGGCATCGCGGTGAGCATGAAAATAGCCTACCAGGGAAACAGTCTCAAAATGCGACGAAACTGGTGCTGTTGGGTTCGTATTGATTAATTATTTTATGATTTCAAAGTTTCAAGTTGATCGGATTTATTTAGTGATCATGAAAAAGTTAAGCACGTGTTTATTTCTGGTTTTATAAAGGAATTTTTTCAAACGATGTCGGAACTCGACGAAACTTGTCCCATTAGATCCGGAATACTTTTTTTCACTAAAATTAGCCTTTTTATCAGAAAAAAAATTTTTTTGTGGTGATTTTAATCAATTACTTCATTCTAAACTTTAACAAACATTATTATATTAATTTGTGCACAAAATAATAACCCAGGTACAGCTACATGCAGTGTCCTCTCCCACCTTTCGCACATGGTTTGTATCCTTCTCAACCTACAAAATCTTTTTGCAGCTGTGCAATCCGAAAAGAAAATACAAATGTAACCTAACCTATTGCATAAAGGGAAAATACTGTAACCCCTAGAATGCCATACCCTATTCTATACCTCTTTCGTTCCTTGCTCATGCTTCAGACCAAAGAAACATAAAAGAGAAGGAACCTTACCTTGAAAGCCACCGATTCCTTTCATTCCAAGGCAAGTATATTTTTGTTTACCTTAGAAGCAAATTTCGTACTGCCTTTCCTCTCAACGCGGTAAGATAGGACAGGGCACATGCTACCCTATTGAAGCTACCTTGTACCACTTCCATGCTCATCAAACCTTTGCGCCTATAAATACATATTCCACCTCTCGTTTTTCTTCCAAGCTGAAACGAAAACCTTCTGTGTATATAAAACTCCAAACTCCATTCACTTCGTTCTTATACCATAGCACGGGGTTCGCTTCTTATTTATCTGGCATGGGCTATGTGACAGTGAACAGAAAGGAAGGTCAACATGTGAATGACGTGAAAAGGAGGGACGTGGCAGCGCTTTGTGGATCCGGTGGTTGTCAATTCATGGGTTCTTGGGTAGAAGGTACAGATGGTGTCGTCGAGTTTAGTGGAGAAGTAGGTGTTGGCCAGAGGGTGAGATGGCATGGCTTTCTCGTATTAAAGGCAGACGTTTTAAAGTGGAAATAAGCATTGGGATGGACGATTTATGTTGTATGGCATGAAAAAAAAGGCACTGCATTTCAGCATACAGGTGGAATGTAGAAGCATGCAAACGTGGGGAGTGATGTGTAATAGAATAGTGGAGTTATTTTGGGTTTTGGATGGACAGAAGGAGTGAAGCAACTTGGTGAGGACGGTGGGAACTGACAGAAGAATGGGGACGTTAGCAGCATATATAGGTCAAGGTAGTGGAGTGGACAGACATTATTGGTCGAGGCCGAGGAGGAGAGTGGGTCCGTGGGTCTGCTCAGCTGAAGGTGTTGAATTTGCAAGCTAGTAGCTTGGGAGAGGGGACATGGGCCTCGTGTGGGTATGGTGTGGTGAATGGTGCACTGGGAAGGAAGTTTGAAAAAAAAAGAATGAACGAAACTGGGAGTGGGAAGGGAAATGTTGTGTGCGTGGAAAGAAGGAAGTCCGGAAGGAAAAGGAAGGGGATGCTGGGCAGTGCAATAGTGTCAGCATGGTGTATGTATTGGAAGGGAAAGTGGAAGAAATAATATGAAGAGGAAGCAGTTTTTTTTTGGAACGGTGGCCTGCAGATTTTGTGAGTGGGCTGCTGTGATTTCGGTGGGCTTTTGGGCCATTTTAAAAAGAAGAAAAAATGGTGAAGCACATTCGATTTGTACTATAATATGGGGAATCGAGGTAGAAGGCGACTATGGAGTTTCTCGTATGGCATAACACGTGAAGAGAAAAAAATAAATGAAAGAAAGGAGATCGGAAACTGTTTGCACCAAGGTAACCCTCTACTTTTCTAACCTTGGCTAACCAAAGAAATTAACGGTTATAATGATTATAATTAATTAGCTGAACTTACTAATTTAATTATAATCGTCAATTAGAACGTATACATATAATTTTTGTTATGTTAACATAGTGGAACGAATGAACAATGTTGGGAATGTACCGGCTAATATATCCTTTTGGAGTCGGAATAGACAGAGTTGAAAGCAGCCGAGGTTCCAATTAAATTAAATGTCAGTTTAATTTAATTAAAATGAACTGCTTCAGCAACAACAAATCAAGATGAGTTAAACTCACTCAGTTCTCCCTACTTATATTTTATATAAATCGGGTTTTATAATTGTGTGCTATACTTGTTAATGGTTGTTTGTTGGTTTGTTTGTTTGTGCGTTGTTGATTTTATATTCATGTATGGACTGAAAAGTTGAATAAAACGTTCATTTAATTTAATTGAAACTAGATCGTTATTTTTAATGATTAAAACCAATTGAGGTAACTTACCTTAGTGGTTACATTTATAACACTATAAATGTTATAAATAAATAATTTAATGCTTGCATTTCTGTTATTAGCGCAGTGTAGACTGTTACATTTATTATCGACCGTCATTATTAAACTGTTCATGTCATGGAAACTGAATATTGATTGGCCATTTTGAACTGAGTAACGTTATCAATATGATTTTATTGTTTGTTATGTAATGTGAAATTGGTTTATATTTCACGCTTGGTACTATAGTAACCATTTGCCTATTTAGTACCATCGACTAAAAGAAATGATTTTCGAAATCAATATTAAATGGATTTCAAGCGGTTTCAAAATTTTAAATATTTTCTTTTATATGATTTTTAAAATGCGACTCTTATGGCAAAGATAATAGTCGAAGATGAATTTACAAATTTATAACTAACAGAAATGAAAGAGATTATCAAATAAGTGTTTAAACGATATAAATTTATCGAATTGGCTATCTAAATGTTGAAATGATTTTGTAAAAGCCTTATCGGTCGGAAGGGAAGTTTAAGTGTAGTTCAAAATAGGATCATTGGATCGTGAATACACGAGAATGTATAAAAGAGTTCAAAGAGAAATGTTTTGTGATAAATGATCGTTTTAACAAACGGTGTTTTTAAACAGTACGAAATGTGATTAAATATCATTTTGTGAATAGGATTTACAAATCGGCAGGTTTGGAAATAAGTAGTGATTATAAATGAGATTTGAATTTATATATGAGATATGAGTTTGTAAATGGGATCGGGGTTGATAATATAGGCTAAGTTAAAGATTTGAAAACGACAACGAACATTAATTGTCGATAATGAATTGTAAAGGGGAATTTCAAATGAAGTTAAGAGTTTGGAATGGGATCGAATATTAGTCGTCGCTAATGATTTTAAATGGTATTCGTAATGGAAATGAAAGGTTTTGAAATAAGATTTGTAACGCTTGTTACAAATAATAATAAATTGAATTACTTGGTTAATAAATAAAAGATCTTTATAAAAGATCGTTATATGGATTATACCATGAATAAGTTATTTAAAGAATATAAAATAAAACCAGTAACGTTGTGATAGACGTAAATGGAAATGATTTGGATTAATAGGATATAAGTTTTGAAATAGTTAAGATATTTATATAAGAATTGTAACAATATTTGCATATGATTTGAAATGTATATATAAAAGTACAATTTGAGAGATTTATAATAGTTACCAAGTCGAAGCTATTATGAAAAGTTCTAAAGAATTATTAATGTAAAAGAAAAAGTTTACTTAAGAATTAATTAAGTAAACTATTGAGTTTTAAATAAGGTTTCCAAGGGAAAACATGTGGGTTAATACACTTATATTTATTCTGAAGATATGGATGTAGTTGGTCAAGGTCTGAGAGTTAAATAAAATACCCCAACTTGAAAGACTTCACGATTATCCAAGAATGATATTAGTTTATAAATAAGGATAGTTAAGGGAAACGAAGTTACGTTTTCTGGAAATGATATTATAAACTGTTTTGAAAGTTTATAAGTTGAATAACATGAATTCGGAGAATACGCTTATAATAAGAAGTGAAAACGATGTTTCAAATATTGGAAATTTAAAGAATATAAATAAGGGATAGTTCGTTAAAGAGGATAAAGGATACTAAGTAGTGAACCAGTGAATGTATTTTGTTATGGATGAAATCTTGTTTTATTTGGTAGTTAAATAACCGACTATCAAATCTGGCTTATACGATTGTTGGTACGGAAAGACCGGGATCGAATATATTCGAAAACCATTCCGTCCAGCAAGTATGAATACATTGAAGATGCTGATTCAAGATGGAGCTATTGAAGACCTTGGATCTTCATAAGCAGAAGGGTTGCTTAAAATCTCTGATTGCAAGCAGAGATATATTGTGATTCTGTCTTGGTTGAAATCTACGGGTTCGCAAGGATTTCTTGCTACTGATTCTTAGGGTGATTCCTAGAATGCAGTAGGAGGGTGCCTTTGGTTAAACCTGTTCCTGGGTGACGTGTATGGATGGATGTCTGATGGAGTATTTCCAGAAAGGTCACGTAAATTTATTTCTTCAACCGTACCAAGAGTGGAAGCGGAGAGGGAAACTTCTTTAGCTAACACGTAATGTATTGTTGTAGACGTCAATTAGTGACTATTGATGGATCTGACGATGTGGCATTCGAAGTGAATGTGATGTGCTGATAAAGCGTAGACTTAAGCCTCATCAACCGGGAAATGACAAAAATCGGGTTGGCAGCATGGCTATGTGGGTCGCTCCCATTAGGGTGTATAATCACCTATCTGGAGAAAATCCAATTCCTTCTTTAATCTATTTCGATGCTGTCCCTTATCGGGAAATAGTGGTTTGAGCCCAAACATTGGTGATATACATTTGATACACTCAAGCGAAATGAGTGATCGGTCATGTGAGGGTCGGGTTGCAAGACGTTCTTGTTGAACCCAGTTTATTCGCCTCTAGAGATACACTATTGGCAGGTGGTCCTATAGCTTGTCATGTTGAGAATGCTAAGTTTACACCTATGACATGTTTATGTTAATATATATATATATATATATATATATATATTATATTCATTTTTCTTTTCTTTTCATCTATCTTCCCAATTATCCATTTTCACACTAAACCACTTTTTGAACTGCGTTCACACTAGGCTGTTTTAACCTATTCCCCTAAAAAAAAATAGGGCGCTGGCGGGGATCGAACTCTGTACCTCTTGTATGCAAGTCATGTGTTCCAACCAAATAAGCTACTAAGTCTTTTGCTTACAAAAGTTAGAACAATGCTAAACATTATTCTTTTCTCATTCCTCTTTTTTCATGTTTTGCTGCAATATTTTATTTAAGGATATCTTTTTCATACGTAGTCCAATTTACGCAAACTCAGACTCTATCTCAAGCAGAATTTCGAGACGAACGCAATGGCTTAACCCGTTTCCCTTAATTCTTCTTCTAAAATTTAATTATACTTTAATTCATGAAACTTAATGTTACAAAATTACGGGGTGTTACATTCTCCCCTTCTTAAAAGGATTTCGTCCCCAAAATCTTCAAGTTAGGAAGAATGTGTCCTACCATCCAATCACCCATCTACTCAACCATTCAATCACAGGCATTCGTTGTCCTTAAAAAGATTTCTAAATGCTTTCATATTTATATGCATAGTGTGTGTATATATGTAACGATACGGATTTCGCCCGGGCCCAATCGATCGCTAAATCAACCAAGACCGTTCGAATCCCGCATACGCTATCCCGTTTTTGACTCATACCGAGGTGTGAGGCTCGCGAATTCACGTTATACACAAAGCTGCCACGTAGGCCGTGCTTTGATCATAAACCACAAGACTTTGCTTATTAACAGAAGCCTTGATCAATTGCCACTTAGGCGTTCCACACAGGCAATTCATGCCATGCGACTGATATCCATCGATATACAACCTCTGAGCTCGTATGTCTCAGAGAAGGGCGTTAAGCAAAAGAATAAATTCTCCGATGCCAAACAGATGTATATTTAATAGAGATCAATCAACATAGAATAAAATCCAATGTCAGACACACAGTCCATTTACAAGTTCGTTCTGGGTCTGAACGAAATCGGAGGCACTTTCCTCGCATATCCATCGATCTCCAAGTACGTCTGGACGACCACCAACTGATTCCCTCATCTTGGGTGTACAGCCCAATCAAGATCATCAGTAATCACCCAAACGATGTGAAGACTTCTGGTCTTCAATCACCGTCTTCATCTTCGACATATCGTCGAATCGGTTATTCAGAATAGGTATAAATCCGGCCTTTCTGAATGACCCGCGTATATAATAAACAAATGTTACACAAACACAACATACGCCTCATTCCAATTCAGCAGTCGCTAATCGTAAATTAGCAAGAGAACAATTCCCCAAATATTAACCCCGAAGACCGAAACCAACATCAGATCAATACCTAGGAAACCATTCTTCTTGGCTAACCTACAGTTAGTTTCTAATTTCACATTCTTAGGGAAAGATTCTAATGGAATTTTTGTAACTGACGTTTATCAGGAAATTCACGCCATGTAACTGACATTTATCAGGCACACGGAAAGAAATCCAATGTCAGACACACAGTCCATTTACAAGTTTGTTCTGGGTCTGAACGAAACTGGAGGATCTTTATTCCTCGCATATCCGTACAATCAACATGTACGTCCAGACGGCTACTACTTCAACCCCTTCTAGGTAGCTACTCCTATCATGAACACCAGTAGCACCCCTCCATTCGACGTGAAGATCATCGGTCTTGCACCGTCTTCATATCTTTGACTTTCGAACATCGATCAATTATTTGAAATGAGAATTAACTCGGTCTTTTCAAATAATTGACGTATATTTAGAATTTCAAATCAATTCATTTCAATGGTTAAATTATTCGATATCACTAATTCTGTTCTTTAGTGTAATTTTCACGCCAAATACATTCAACCATCAAATATAACATAAACCGAGTAAATTCAGTTTATTTCCATTCCATATCGTTTATAATATTTTATCACGATTTATCGCTATTTTTATTTATTTAAAAATAGCCGATATATTCAAAACAACGCCACAGGCCATAACGCGGCCGTGACGCTGTTTTTCTCCAGATTTGATTTACATATATCTGAAAATTTAACCTTTGGATCTTCACAAATTTTATATCATTAGAAAGATCTTTTCAAAACGAATCCAACGGTTTCAGTTTTGGGGAAATCCAACGGTCGGATCTCCCGCACTAATCGTTTGAAGTTAGGATTTCAAAATACGAATTGCAGTGTCGTTATTTGATTTAGTTTAATTATATATATATATATATATAATCGATTCTGGCGCTGTTTTTCTTTAGATTTGAATTAAACATTCCAGAAAATCCGATCGTTGGATATTTACAAAGTTGGTGCCATTGGAAAGATATTTCCAAGGCGAACCCAATGGTTGTGGTTTCGGGAAAATCCGATGGTCGGATCTCCCGCACTAATCGTTTGAAATCTTGGTTTCAAAACACGAACTACAGCGTCGTTATTCGGTTTAATTTAGTTATATATATATATATATATATATATATATATATAATCGATTCTTCGATTTCAAAACGATTTTCTTTCTATGCAGTTGATAAAAATGATATTTTTATCCAACAGACATTTATTTCCACACTTCACTATTTTTAGCAGTTCATATATGTAATAAAAATGTGATTTTTATTGTAAAACGTTTTATTTCAAAAACACAACTATTTTATATAGTTCATATAGATAATAAAAATATGATTTTTATTATAAAACAATTTATTTAAAAATACGAGCACCATTCAACACATGAATTTCTATCCAACGAATGAATTTCTATTCAACACATGAATGTTCTCTATAGTTTGTATATATAATAAAAATGTGATTTTTATTGTAAAACAATTTATTTAAAATACGAGTACCATTCAACACATGAATTTCTATTCAACGAATGAATTTCTATTCAACACATGAATGTTCTCTATGGTTTGTATATATAATAAAAATGTAATTTTTATTGTAAAACAATTTATTTCAAAACACGATTATTTTATATAGTTCAAACAGGTTATAAAAATGTGACTTTTATTATAAAACAATTTATTTCAAAACACGATTATTTTACAATACATGGATTTCTATTCAACAAATGAATATAGTCTCAACCAATGAAAATAAGTCAAACATAGAAAGATTTCAGGAAATTTGGGCAGGGTAGTTAAAACCGGGACCGTCCCTAGTACGGCTCCTCGCTCTACCTTAAAACCTCGCGTTTTTGACAATGGGGAATCATGTATCTAGTTTGCACGCAGGCGGCATGTTTTATTTTCATTTCCACAATCCTATTCTAATTTGTTTCAACCACAAGAGGGTATTTTTCAACCACAATCAATCATTCATTCTCAACCACAAACAATTTTATCAACCAATTTCACATCAACCAAATAATCCCAAACAATATCACAACCAATAAATATCGTCCATGGTCTGTGGACGAGGGGAGTGTGTATATATATATATATATATATATATATATTCGTATATAAATATATTTCAATTTGCTTCAGTTCATTATATATATAATTTTTACAACGCATATATAACTTATACATCGAACATACAACTTATACAACGCTTATACATGAGGTGTACAACGCTTATATAACTCATACATTGACTATATAATTCATACATCGTTGTTTTCCTCGTATCAAGCATATTTGGCCATTTTAAGGTAAAACTCTATCCTCCGGTTTGTGTTGCATTGTGTGATCGGAACTGAGTCTTATAATGGCTTCATTTTTATAAAAAGCATTGCGATGTTTAAAAGATTTATTTGTTTTAAAGCACTGGCAATCCAATGGAGTAAACCCATTCCGTGAAAGCGGCGTGGTCCTGTGATTAGCCACATTTGAAAATGTGTTAAGTAGATTTCTCATACCAGTCCCATGACTGACTCGTAGTTTGTTTCACTTGCAAACTTGGGTGCCCCTTTTTCTACATGGGCAGCCTTGTATTCACGTTTTAGTAGTTTATTTCGTGATAGCTGGAGCTGAAGATGGATTCTATCATTTATCTCTTTTTATGCTGTTCAGCTCCTGTTATACATATTATGTTTTTTTTTTCTGCAGTAGACATTTATTTATAGCTGAACTGTATTTTGTACTAAGTATGATCCTATATACTGTGTAACTCTGATGATTATATTTATCCAGTGTATTCTATTGTATATTATCTGGTATATTTATTTATTTCTGTTCTGCTGTTATCTGTTTATGTGTTATATTCCAAAGATTACCCTTGCCACCGTCTTATCGGGAATGGGGTCGTCACAACCGTGGTAGTCATCGCCATACGAGCCTCTCGCTCGTACGGTAAATGAGTCATGATTTACATTTGGCGATAAGTTGTAAATCTTGGAATCTCCCCCACTAAAAACTTTTCGTCCCCAAAAAGGAACAAAGTCGAAAGTGGTTTGATTAATCAACTCTACGTTCAATCTGGCTTCCATTCTCCAACTTTTCAGTTTTTGAGAATTTTCAAATTCTTCAAAAAATTTGGCTAACACCCGGAATTTTCGAAAAATTTCACCATAACCTCCTTTGTACAGGGAGAGGTTTGGAAATTTATTGGGCCGTATTAGGTACCCAATAAATTCTAATAAGCATACACATATTTATAGTGATATATTCTGGTGTTTACAGGGGAGCGTGTATAGATAATAACTCCAGAGAATAAATCTCGTCACCCTGTCAAAGCCTGAGGGAGTGTGTATTTTAATTGCTCCAGAGGATAAATCCTTGTCACCATGTCCCGTGTGGGAAATAAATAATCCATGTGCCGTATCTAATGACTAGAGAGACGTGATTATTGTCAACTCTAGACCCGTGTGGGGTTTTTATTAATCTGGCAATTTATCGTTACAATTTATATGGTCATATCAGTCATCAGTTCAACCTGTAAAATAAAGTCATCGCCATACAAGCGTCTCGCTCGTATTGTAAATCTTCCACCTCGTCACACAAGCTCCAAATGCTTATGTGGTATATGATGAAGTATGCCTATCTTCCAGAAGTATGCCATGCAGTGTAGTTCAAAATTAATTGTTACTATCCTATGGCGATGTTTATTATTTCACACAGAATAACCAGCACTCCACATCCAATGGCATTCACAGGAGTTGATATAATAATATTTCACATCCAACTCATTAATGTTTACCTATTTGTCGGGCACACAAATAAATCTTTACTCAACAGCTATCCAATTACCTGTTCAAACATATATAATGCACATGTATATATTTCTATCTATTTTTAAATCATTTCGATGTGTGAGTTAATCGAATAAATCCTACCATTCATTCACTTATTAATTTAAATTAACAATCGTTTCAATAATTTAATTAATCCAATTTACTATCACACTATGCAAACAACAAGCAATTTGTTTTTAACTTTTCAAAAATATACTAATCAATTTCTATATTCTTTTAAAATCATTCAGACTATAGAATCAAAAGTGCACATCTATGGAAAGAAAATAACAATAGAGTAGAGAACTAATTGGTAATGTAAAGTATGGTAAATGTACCTTGCACCGGAGTCAATCAGAGATATCCACTCGGCATCTATGATAGGCTTTCTAAATGCTCTCCTCAGTTTCCCAAGTACAATCTCGCGGATCTCTACTCCATTGCACTTTGACCAAGTGAACCTTCTTGTTCCTCAGTTCTTTGGTTTCTTTGCCAATGATCTTGAGCGGCTCTCTTCTCAAAGCTAATTCTGGAGTAATTTCAATATCATGTTGAGCTGCTTCTTCCATGTTCAAGTCTGGATCATGAACGTGCTTTTGAAGTTGAGATATGTGAAATACATCATGCACTCCAGGCAACCAATCAAGCAATTTAATCCTATAAGCGAGAGTTCCGATCCGTTCCAGAATAGGAAACGGACCAATGAATTTGGTCGCCAACTTCCTAGTTTTACCGAACCGGATAACTCCTCTCATCAGCGATACTTTCAAATATGCAGTCGCTAACCGCAAATGATATATCTCTTCTTCTCCTATCGGCATAACTCTTTTGTCGGCTCTAAGCGGCCAATAATCGTTTCTTAATGAAATCGACCTTGTCGGCAGCTTCTCGGATCATATCAGGCTCTAACACAAGTCTATCACCGGGTTCTACCCAACAAGCAGGGGATCAGCACGGTCTACCATACAATGCTTCAAATGGCGACATTGTCAGGCTCGTCTGGTAGGTGTTGTTATATGAGAATTCATCCAAATGCAGATGGTCTTCCCATGATCCACCGAAATCTAGAACACAAGCCCGCAATAGATCTTCTAGTATATGATTCACCATCTTAGTCTGACCATCTGTCTGAGGATGATAGGCGGTGCTTAGATTCAGCTTTGTTCCCAGTACTACTTGAAATGCCTCCCAGAACTTGCTAGTGAATATTGGATCTCTATCACTCACTATACTGATAGGCACTCCGTGTAGTCTAACAATTTCCTTAAAGTATATCTGCGCCAGACTCTGAGCAGTTCTGTTTGATCTGACAGGTATGAAATGGGCGGTCTTCGTGATGCGATCTACGATCACCCAAATACTGTCATTTCCTTTTTTGGTTCTGGGAAAACCATCTATGAAGTCCATGGAAATATGTTCCCACTTCCAGCCTGGAACGTCTAGCGGTTGCAACAGTCCAGCAAGTTTCTGTTGGTCGCTTTTGACTAGCTGGCAAGTAGGGCATCGGCTAACATATATTGAAACATCTCTTTTCATAGCCTTCCACCACAATGTTCGCTTGAGATTGTTGTACATTTTGGCCACACTGGGATGGATACTCAACTTGGACTTGTGACACTCGTCTAACACTTCCCTTTTGAGCTCGGGGATGCCAGGAACACAAATCCTTCTTTTCAATCTCAGAATTCCATCGTTATCTATTCAGAAACATGGGGGTTCACCTTTCTGAATCCTTTTGATCATATCCTTAATAAAGTTATCATCCTTCTGAAGAATAAATATTTTGTCAATCAAGGAAGTCGTAATAACAAAGCTGGCGATCATTACATTCTTTCGGCTTAACGCATCGGCCACGACATTGGCTTTCCCTGGAGTGTATATAATCTCCAAGTCATATGCTGCAAGAAACTCCATCCAATGCTGCTGCCTCAGATTCTGGTCTTTTTGTGTGAATAGATAATTTAACGACTGATGGTCTATATACAGTTCGAATTTCTCAACCAGAAGATAGTGTCTCCAGATTTTGAAAGAGAATACGATAGCCAATAACTCAAGATCATGAGTTACGTAGTTCTTCTCGTGTGGTTTCAACTGACGGCTAGCATACGCAATCACTTGACCTCTTTGCATTAACACTGCGCCAAGGCCTTCTCTAGAAGCGTCAGTCCAGACTTTCAAGTCCTGATTGCCATCTATTATTGTTAACACTGGAGCAGTTGTCAGTTTCAATTTCAGCTCCTGTAAAGCTTCCTCACATACCGGAGTCCAATTGAATCTCGAATGTTTCTTAGTCAGTTTTGTTAAGGAAATAGATATCTTCGTGAAATCCTTAATGAATTTACGATAATAACTGGCTAACCCGAGAAAACTTCTAACTTCTATTGGCGTACAAGGCTATTTCCAATTCTGAATAGCAGTGATCTTACTGGGATCCACTGAAATTCCTTGCTTTGACACTACGTGGCCAAGAAATTTCACTTCTTCTTGCCAGAATATACATTTGGAAAACTTTGCTTTCAATACATTCTTTCTCAAAATTTCTAGAACATGTTCCAAATGCTTTTCATGTTCGGCTTTTGATTTAGAGAAGATTAGAATATCATCAATAAAAACCAGAACAAATTTATTCAAAACCCCTCTGAACACTCTATTCATCAGATCGACGAAGTAAGCTGGAGCGTTACATAAGCCGAACGGCATTACTAACCACTTGTAGAATAAGTCTAGACCTCTGAATGCTATGATTGGAACACACTCTTCAGCAATTCGAAGCTAATGGAAGCCTATAGCTAGGTCCATCCTTGAGAATACTTGTGCTCCATTCAGACGATCCAATAAATCATCGATTCGCGGCAATGGATATTTGTTCTTTATCGTCTGCTTGTTCAAATCGCGATAATCCACACATAGTCGCAGAGTACCATTTGATTTTTGGACAAATACCACTGCTGCTCCCCAATCAGAGAAACTAGGCCTGATCAGACCCTTCCATACTAGCTGTCGTGTTTGATTGTCAAGTTCTTCTTTCTCTTTTAAGGGCATTCTTCGAATAGCGTGAACTACCGGCCTTGCATTCGGAATCAAAGCAATCTTGAAATCTATTTCTCTCTGCGGATGTGTTTGAAGAAATTGCCATACAGGCCTTCTGATCTCAAAAAGAAAAAGCCAAGCGGCTAGCCAATCGGCTCATAAAATCATCATCACCCAAACAAAACAGTAAATTATGATAAACATGTACCTATTTGTCGAGCAAACAATTTTATTTCTCTGCTCTATCCTCCTTGCTATGATCTGTTCAATGTAAGTACATGTATATGCAAGCAAATGCGACTAATTTCCAATACAACTCACTATTTGGTTCAATTTGTCTAAATGGTTCAACTTTTAACTAATCAAACAATAATCAAACGACACAACCACCAATCAATTAGTTGATTAGCTTTTTAAATTCATAACTTTGATACATAGTCAAAAAATCAGATTTTTGATGCCAAATCACAACAATAGGCCCTATCTAGTTTCGGTTCTCACAGCAGTCAATTGGAAATATATAGAAACCTCACTTTCGAAAGTCGAAAATAAATACTGGCGATGGTGCCCCATCACCAGAATTATTCCCAGGCAACTAGAGTATGATTCTATAACCATCCAGTATATTAAAACTTCGAATACACGTTTGCAAGACGTATATGCAAAATCTTTATATATCGGATTGTCCAAATTCAACATAAATAAATATTCAAATACGTATAATACGATTTAAATTTCAAAACAAAAATTGTTTTTTTTAATATACTCTTCGCACTCGTTCTTGGATACTACTGATCGCATTTCTAATGAGTCATTCCCATTGGATATTACTAATCCAATATCTGATGAATTCTTTCGTATGGTTCTAGTGTGTCTTGTTCTCTGAGCTTTGTAAACCAAAGCTTTGATACCAAAATGAAACAACCCAAACTTCCCCGGTAAGGAAAGCCCGGATAGAATTGAGAACAAGCCACAGAGGAACGCAGACGGAAGAACATTTCATTGTATATTACAACAATTCCATCAGAATACAAGAATATACAGAGTATAAATGAATATTACATTAGATAAATATCAGAGATTACAATACATTACATAGTAGTGGAAAATAATACAATACACAACTAGAAGTAATACGCGGATACAAAGCTTTTCGAGTATCGTTCCAGTTGTAAATCAGGATCCTGTGAATATAAATCTGCAAAACCAAAACTACTAGCTGCCCGTGTCAAAATAAGGGCACATAGAATTTAGGTTAAAACAATAAACTCCAGGTCAGTCATGGGACTGGTGTGATAACTAAAACAGTTATTAATCTTTATTTTAAAGTTAGGTAAATCAAGGGACCACGCCTTATAACACGGAACGGGTTTCCTCCCAAGAACACCAGTGCATAAAACAAACAACGCAATGCTAAATAAGGAAAAATGAAGCTATTATAAGACCCAGGTCCCATCACACAATGCAACGCAGGCCGGAGGATAGGGTTTTTACCTTATAACAACCAAGAATGCTTGACACGTTTAAAACAAATCATTTATTATTACTGTAAGTGTATAGTGTATAAAATAACTTCAAATCATAAGTATCAATCATAAACGGCATAAGAGCCCCATCCCACTATGTCTCCATACTAGGTTCTACAATCAAAACCGCAAAGTCACGTATTGGAAGTTGGATTTCCATCTGTGAACCGAGGCAAAAGATAGTCCTCACAGAATTCGAGACTGTCTAGCCCGAGCCTTAGGGTCAAAGCGCATCGACCCTTGGATCTTCAGGGCCAGTCCACCGATGTGGATTAAACTTAAACCCTGAACATGCGTTTCCCCGCCCTATGGGGCGTAAATGAGCCAACAAATGACTCCACCGGACCCGGATCGTCCGATCAAACCGAGGCGCCTCGCAACAGCAACAACCACATAAGTCAAACTCGTCAGGGCGTGTAAAACCACTGACGCCACTTCTAGCTAGAAAGAAACGCATGCCCTCCCTGACGTCCTCTCCCGTTTTCGGTTCACCACCGGGGTGTGAGGCTCGCGAATTCACGTTACACAAAGCTATGCCACAAAGGCCTTGCTTTGATCATCCACCACAAGATTTTGCTTTTCAACAGAAGCCTTTATCATTTGCCACTTAGGCATGCCACACAGGCAATTCACTCTATGCATTTGATATCCATCAGTATATAACCCCTGAGCTCGTACGTCTCAGAGAATGGCTTTAAGCAAGAGAATAAATTCTCTGCCGCCAAACAAATATATATTTAATAGAAATCAACCACACAGACTGAAATCCAATGTCAGACACACAGTCCATTTACAAGTTCGTTCTGGGTCTGAACGAAACCGGAGGCACCTAGTACCCCGCATATCCATCGATCTCCAAGTATGTCTGGACGACCACCAACTGATTCCCTCATCTTGGGTGTACGGCCCAATCAAGATCATCAGTAATTATCCAAACGATGTGAAGACCTCCGGTCTTCAACCACCGTCTTCATCTTCGACTCATCGACGAATCAGTTATTCAGAATGGGATAAACCCGGCCTTTCTAAACAATTTCATTTCACATCACATCACACAATCAACTACACATCAGAATCAAACAAACAAGCATACAAGCCGTCCATGGTCTACGGACAACGGGTGTCGGGTGCTACAAAACACCGTCTGCATCCTAGTATATATTTCAATTAGAAAAATAAATTAAAGGTGAGAAGTTCTCGCCGACTAGCTAATCCAAAAGCCTCGACTCTTCTGGGATATTTTCTATTTGAGCTGGAGAAACATCCAAAGCTGCCTAGAAGCCCTTTCTATTTGAATTCGGGCCTTCACATGGTATGGTTATATAATTCCCTGATTGGACCTTTGCCTTAACAACTCTCTCGGCGCATCTAACCTCTGCCTCATATCTGGTTAGCCAATCCAATCCCAGAATAAGATCGAATTCAGTAAAATTCATGACGATAGAGATAGTAGGGAATTTATAGCAGGAAAAAGAGACAGGCACCCCACAAACCCAACTGAGATCGATGGAACCCCCAACTGGATTTTGGACAGTCATTGGTTCTTTGAGCTTCTTCAATTTCAAATCCAACTTCTTGACTGCACTCTTTACAATAAAGCTTCGTGACGCGCCTGTATCAAACAGTACTTTAACTGGAATGTTATTGACATTAAGCGTGCCTTCTAAAACATCAGACCTTTCCTGAGCAGATGAAGATGCAGGTACTTCTACCACTTCATTTACATGCGCTGCTTTGGATTCGTTAAATTGCCTGCAGTCCTTTTCAAGATGACCAGCCTGATGCCATTGACTGCATTTTCTATTCTCTAGGAACTTGTCCTTGGATTTAAATTTATCCTTTCTTCGCTTGTTCCAAGATTTACAACTTATCGCCAAATGTCCTTGCTATTGCAACTTGAGCATGTGGCAGTCATTACCGGGTCCTTGTCAGATTTAGCCCTTTTTCTCTTGGCACTGGGCTTTTTACCGACTTCTGACATCTTACTGGCCTCAGGAAGATCAGCTTCAAACTCAACTTTATTACTAGAACTGACTTCCTCTTCGTCGCGCAACATGCCTTTCTTATGGAGATCTTCATACTGATAAGCCGTATAAATCATTTCTGAAAAAAGAAGCTTCACATGCCCCATTACTTTATTCTGGTATTTCCTTTGAAGCCCGTTAATAAATCCCAGATTCTTTCTCTTCGTATTTTGAATTAGATGGGGAGCAAAGTGAGAAAGTTCGTTGAATTTCTTATGATATTCTGGAATGGCCATATCTCCTTGTATCAGATAAGAAAATTCATCACATAATCGCTCAGTTGCTTCTGGAGGAGTAAATCTTTCTAGGAGAATCACTTTAAATCTATCACAGGTGATATCACCTACTCGATTATTCTCAATAAACGAATCCCACTAGAACAAAGCTTCATTTTTGAGTGCCCAGGATGCCAGTAATCTTTTCTGGTCATCCCTCAGCTTTAAACCCTCAAAGATCTTTTCAGCAGAACGAATCCAAGCCTGTGTCTTCATAATAGATTCTTCACCAGAGAACGGTATTCCACCAATATTTCGATACTTGATTAATAGGGCCTCGATATCCGGTTCTGCATTCCTTCTGTTTCTGACACTCATTTTCTAGTACTTTTGCAAATAGCAGATCAAGTGTCAGGTCACAGAAAAGATATTCTAAAACATAGAAACATATACTTGAATGTAAATGTATTTATCGAGGTGTTATTCCATTCTGCTTTACTCATACTAGGATATTACTTATCCTATCTGTAATGAGTTACTCGTCCTAGAACACTACTGGTTCTATTTCTGACGAGTTCGTTAATATGTTATATTCCAGAACTAAGCTTAACCAAAGCTCTGATACCAAATTAAGACGACCCCAAACCCCGTACTGACAGCGGCAAGGGTAATCCTTGGAATATAACACATAAACAGATAACAGTAGAACAAAAATAAATAAATACACCAGATAATGAACAATAGAATGTACTGGATAAACGTAATCATTAGAGTTACACAGTATACAGGATCATACTTAGTACAAATACAGTACTGCTATACATATATGTCTACAGCGGAAAAACAAACATGATATGTATAATAGGAGCTGAACAGCATAAAAAGAGATAAATAATAGAATCCATCTTCAGCTCCAGCTATCCAGAAAGAGCCAGATAAACCTGAATACAAGGCTGCCTGTGTAGAAAAAGGGGCACCTGAGTTTGAAAGTGAAACAATCTACGAGTTAGTCGTGGGACTGGTATGAGAAATCTACTCAACACATTTAAAATATGGCTAATCACAGGACCACGCCACTTTCATGGAACGGGTTTACTCCACCGGATCGCCAGTGCTTTAAAACAAATCATTCTTTGAAACATCGCAATGCTTTTTATAAAAATGAAGCCATTATAAGACTCAGTTCCCATCACACAATGCAACGCAAACCAGAGGATAGAGTTTTATAACGGCCAAAATATGCTTGATACGAATAAAACAAAAGCATTTGATATTACTAGTGTTTATACGTTTCGAAAACAATTTCAAATCATAAGTATCAATCATAGACGGCATTAATGCCCCATACCACTATGTCGCCATATATAGGTATACAATCAAAACCGCACAGTCACGTATTTGGAAATTAAATTTCCTTCATGAACCAAGGCAAAAGATAGTCCTTACCGAATTCGAGACGCTCTAGCCCGCCCCTCAGGATCAGAACGCATCGACCCTTGGAGCGACAGGGTCGGTCCACCGATGTAGATTGAAATTCCTGAGCACTACGTTTCCCCGCCCTATGGGGCGTAAATGAGCCAACGAATGACTCCATCGGTCCTGGATCGACCAATATATCCGAGGCGCCTCGCTATCCATCATCCACATAAGTAAAATGTCAGGCCGTGTAAAAACACCGACACAACTCCTAGCTAGAAAGAAACGCATGCCCTCCCTGAGGTCCTTCTCCCGTTTCTGGTTCATACCGGGGTGTGAGGTTCGCGAATTCACCTTATACACAAAGCTACGCCACACAGACGGTGCTTTGATCATCACCACAAGACTTTGCTTTTCAACAGAAGCGCTGATCATTTGCCACTTAGGCATGCCACACCAGCAATTCATGCCATGCGACTGATGTCCATTGATATACAACCTCTGAGCTCGTGCGTTTCAGAGAAGGGCGTTAAGCGAAAGAATAAATTCTCCGCCGCCAAACAGATGTATATTTAATAGAGATCAATCAACACAGAATAAAATCCAATGTCAGACACACAGTCCATTTACATGTCCGTTCTGGGTCTGAACGAAACCGGAGGCACTATATACCTCGCAAACCCATCGATCTCCACGTATGTCTGGACGATCACCACTCATTATCCATATTTCAGGATGCCTCCCAATCAGGACATCAGTTTCCATCCAAACGAGGTGAAGATTTCTGGTCTTCAACCGCCGTCTCCATCTTCGATTTCTTATCGTCGATTCAGTTATTCAGAATGGGATAAAGCCGGTCTTTCTGAGCAACTCGCGTATATAAAAAACACGTGCTACATAAACACTACATACGCATCATTTCAATTCATTAGTCACTAACTGTAAATCAGTAAGAGAACGATTTCCCAAATATTAACCCCGAAGGCCGAAACCAACATCAGATCAATACCCAAAAAACCATTTGACTTAGCCAACCTTCAGTTAGTTTCTAAATTTCACATCCATATCGTTTATAATATTTTATAACGATTTATCGCTATTTTTGTTTATTTTAAAATAGCCAATTTATTCAAAACGACGCTTCGGGCCATAACGCGGCCGTGGCGCTGTTTTTCTGCAGATTTGATTTACACATATCTGAAAATCGAACCGTTGGATCTTCACAAAATTTACATTATTAGAAATATCATTTCAAAGCGAATCCAACGGTTCCAATTTCGGGAAAATCCGACGGTCGGATCTCCCGGTATAATCGTTTGATGTTTCGATTTCAAAATACGAACTGCAGCGTCGTTATTCGATTAAATATAATTATATATATATATATATATATATATATATATATATATATTCGATTCTGGTGCTGTTTTTCTTCAGATTCGAATTAAACATTCCAGACAATCCAACCGTTGGATTTTTACAAAGTTGGTGCCGTTGGAAAGATATTTCCAAAGCGAACCCAACGGTTGCGATTTCAAGAAAATCCGATGGTCGGATCTCCCGCACTAATCGTTTGAAATCACGGTTTCATAATACAAACTGCAGCTTTGGTAATCGATATATTTCAATTCTATATATATATATATATACATATACATATATATACATATATATATATATCGATTCTTCGATTTCAAAACCATATGATTTTCATACATTTGATTAAAATGATGTTTTTATCTAACTGTCTTCTATTTCAACACTTCACTATTTTTAACAATTCATGTATATAATAAAAGTGTGATTTTTAATGTAAAACAATTTATTTCAAAACTCAACTATTTTATATAGTTAATATAGGTGATAAAAATAGGATTTTTATTATAAAACAATTTATTTCAAAACAAGATTATTTTATATAGTTCATATTGATGATAAAAATAGGATTTTTATTATAAAACAATTTCTTTCAAGATATGAATACCATTCAACACATGAATTTCAATTCAACGAATGAATTTCGATTCAACACATGAAGGTTTCCTATAGTTTATATAAATAGATAAAAAGGTGATTTTAATATTTAAAAACACGAATACCATTCAACACATGAATTCTATTCAATGAATGAATTCCAATTCAACACATGAAGGTTTTCTATAGTTTATATAAATAGATAAAAAGGTGATTTTTATATTTAAAAACATGAATACCATTCAACACATGAATTTCAATTCAACGAATGAATTTTGATTCAACACATGAAGATTTTCTTTAGTTTATATAAATAGATAAAAAGGTGATTTTTATATTTAAAAACACGAATACCATTCAACACATGAATTTCAATTCAACGAATGAATTTCTATTCAACAAAAGAAGGTTTTCTATAGTTTATATAAATAGATAAAAAGGTGATTTTTATATTTAAAAACACGAATACCATTCAACACATGAATTCTATTCAACGAATGAATTTCAATTCAACACATGAAGATTTTCTATTCAACAAACGAATATAGTTTCAATACAGGAAAATAATTCTAACACATGAATGTTATTCAAAATTTCGGCAGCATAACGGCAGGGTAGTTAAAACCAGGACCGTCCCTAGTACAGCTCCTCGCTCTACCTTATAGCCTCGCAGCTTTTGACAATGAGGAATCATGCATCTAGTTCGCACGTAGGCGGCACGTATATTTTTTCATTTGCACAAACTAATCCTATGTGGTTTCAACCAAATATTTCTCAACCACAAACGGGTATTTTTCAACCACAATCAATCAATTTCAACCACAAACAATTTCAATCTACCATTCGTTATCAACCAATTTTCACACCAATCACAACCAATAAATATCGTCCATGGTTTGTGGATGAGGGGCGTATATATATATATTTATATATAGCATTTCACTTCTATTTCAACACATATATAATTTTTACAATGCATATACAACTTATACATCGAACGCACAACTTATACAATGCTTATACAAGAGGTGTACAATGCTTATATAACTCATACATCGACTATTTAATTTATACATCATCGTTTTCCATATCGTTTATAAATTAGAAATCTCATATTTGGTTCCACTCCACCAAAAATAGCAGATGGCTCAGAAAAATATGCGGTCTCTTCTAGAATGTTGAAGACGTCCACACGGTCATGATGTTTCCTGTTTCATTGAATTTCGTCAATACACGATAAAGATATGATTTTTCAAAGTTTGCAACGGTTTAAAGGTGTTAAAACTATTAAAAATAAACCAAAGCCGTTACCTTCAATAAAATGTTCAAAACTAGGTTTGATTCTTGCTCCCAATCCGTTGCACGATACGAAGATCGGGTTGTACCACGTCGAAGAGCTTGGAGTCGCGCACCAGGGGGTGGTGGCACTGGTGAACTCGATGGTGAGATGACTCCCTGGCAGCGCGATGAACGATCGAACTTTGGAGGCTTCAAACGAACGAAATACTCAATGAAAAAATCGAAACCAGGTATGGATTTGAAGAGTGGAGAGAGTACTTTAAAAAGTTCAACTGGAGGGAGGTCTATAGATGCGTGGATTGATCGGAAAATGGCTGGGAAGGTTTTGAGGGGCTCCGTCGTTGACGTCGGGGAAAGAGAAAGAATATCTGGGGGGGAGGGGGGGTTTCTGACGTGGACCAGTGATATTTTTTTATTTATAAAGTTTTAAAAATCCGAAAATACCCCTTGTCACACATGAACACCAATTCAAACCCAACGACTGTCGTCCCTAGTGTTTTACCCCCATTCTGAACACAATGGGATATGTTTCGTAGGCCCATTCGACTGTTTCAGTCAGTTTTCCTTCAATTTAAAATAAGAAAACATTCAATATTTAATTTGAACATAAAAAGACGTTGTTTTTACATTGAAAGTAAAAAAGACGATGTTTTTTCATTGAAAGTAAAAAGACGATATTTTAACATATGTAAATAAAGAGTAGGAATTTGACATGTAAATAAATTTACATTTTTATATGTAAATAAAGAGTAGGAATTTGACATGTAATTAAAGTTACATTTTTATATGTAAATAAAGAGTAGGAATTTGACATGTATTATAAATTACATTTTTTTACATGTTAATAAGAAGTAGGAATTTGACATGTAAAACAAATTACATTTTTACATGTAATAAAGAAGAGAAATTTGCATGTAATAAAAATTACATTTTTATTATGTAATTAAAGTTGAATTCACATTGTAAAGTAAAATTACATTTTTATATGTAATTAAGGAATGAAAATTTACATGGCAATTAAAATTACATCCTTTTTATGTAATTAAAGATTAACATTTCTGCATAATAATCAGAATTACATTTTTATTATATGAATTAAGAATAAGGATTTGCATGGGATTTTGCATAGTAAATAAAAAATACATTTTTAATGTAATTTAAAAAGTTAGAATTTTCCACTATAATGTTAATTATATTTAGAATGCAACGAAATTTCATTTTTAATGAAATTAAAAGATTAGATTTTACCATTGAAATGAAATTCATGTTCTTTTATGAAATTGTTAAAGTAAGATTTCACGCTGTATGATAATTACATTTTTAGTGTAATTAAAAAGAGATTTTGTCATTATAATGAAAATTACATTTTTAATGTTAGGTGTAGTAATGAAATTTTACGTTGTAAATTCATTTACATTTTAAATGTAATGGAAAGAACATATGTAAAGGTTGAAATATTATTTTCATTTTTAAATAAATGAAGAAAAATGGAATGGATATGGTAATTAAATTTTGTTTGAGTTGAATTGATTGACGTTATTATCATTAAATGTTTATATATTTATATGTATATATATAAATATAATTAAAATTAATGGAATCAGGCGCGGTAGTTTGCATTTTGAAATCGTATCTTTAAACGACTATACCAAAAGATCCGACCGTCAGATTTTTCCAAAACTAGAACCATTAGGACCATCTTGGGAAGATCTTTCCAAAGGTATAAACTATGTTAAAATCCAACAGTTAGATTTTGAGAAATGTGAAAATCAAAATTGGTTGAAAGAAGCGCCATAGTCGCCCATTGACTCAAGGCATCGATATATAAAATTTAATTATTTTAAATAATTAAAATAGGAATTAATCATTATTAAATGATATTAACGAATAGGAAGAATTTTAAATATGTGTATATATATATATGAGAATTATTTGGAAAATACGAGTTTCTCTCATTCCAAATAATCAAACGACGCTAAGAATCGAAGTGTGAAGACGGCATATGAAGATCGTGAATCTTCCATCGAGAGGACAACGATCGAGGCCCTGATTTGATTTGCTCCCAAATCAAGGGTCATGGTCATTGCCCAAACGAACATGTTGATTTCACGGGTTTGGTTTTCGCTCAGACCTAGAGCATAAGCTAATAAATGGATTGTGTGTCTGACATCGTACTCCATTAAATATCATGTTATTAATTTTCTGTCGAAGGTACGAATGATTGGTGGCGGAGAATTCATTCTCTTGCTTAACACCCTTTTAGATATTCTGGCAAAGGATTGGTAGTATGATATGGAGTGACAGTGTGGCATACTAAGATGCAACGATCAAGGTTTCTTGTTGAAAAGCAGAACCTTGTGGTGACGATCAAAGCACAACTTGAATAAGCATAGCTTTGTGTATTATGTAACTTCACGAGCCTCACAACCAGGTGGAGTCTAAAACGGGAGAAGGGAATGCAGGGAGAGCAGCACGTTTCTTTCTAGATAGAAGTAGTGTCGGTGCTTAAACTGGCTGATATTTTACTTATGTGGATGATGAAATGAGGCGCCTTAGATGTTAGGTCCTATAGGACCGGGAAACTTGTGTTCAGGAATAACTACTCCACAAAACGCAAGTGTGGACCAGCCCTGCAGGATGCAAGGGTTCTCTGTGGGGAATCCAGAGACATTAGCTAGAGTGTCTCGAATCGGTAAGGAGCTCCTACCTAGCCTTGATTCATGATGGAAACCAAATTCCAAGTACGACCCCCCGAATTTGATTGTATTACTAGTACGGAGGCATAGTTTATGGTAGCTATGCTTCCTAGGATTGTTATATTTATTTTGAAATGTTTTTTATATACACTAATAATAATATTATATTCGTATTTATCGTATTTAGCATGTTTAATCACCATAAGGTAAAACCCTATCCTCTGGTTTGTGTTGCATTGTGTGATGGGACTTGGGTCTTATGGTGATTCCATTTTTCTCAAAAGCATAGCGTTGTTTTACAAATTACTTATTGTTGTTATGTCACTTTAAATTATGCACGACAATCCGTTGGGGTAAACCTGTTCCGCATTAGCGGCATGGTCCTTGGATTTGCCTTATTACTAGTAGTAAATTAGTTAAGAATTCTTACACCAGTCCCATGACTGACCTGTAGTTTGTTTTCACCTTTGCAAACTCGGTTGCCCTCTTTTCCACATAGGAAGCCAAGTAACAGGTTTTGCTTTCTTTGGAGTTACTGTCTTTGGAGCTTTCTTGGTGTTGCTTATTTGGAGGTGCTTATGTTGGACTACGAAGACTATCTATCATTTATCTTTTGTTTCATTTATCTTCAGTCATACAGACTTATTTTATTTTCAGTTGTTCTAGTTTGAAGTTGGAACTTATTTCCTTTGCTAAAAACTTGATGTAATATTTTAAAACTTTGTGACTGTGGGATTCTGTGTTTGATGAAATTCATATTCCGCTGCTATGATGTTGTTATTCTATAGTTTTCCTATACTATGTTCTATCTGTGATCTGTATTGTTATATTTATGTTGTGTTCCAAATGATTATTCCTTACTTTCATAACATGGAAGTTTGGGGTCATCACAGTTGGTATCAGAGCTTTAGTTAACCTTAGCTTTGGAGTATAACTTATTTATAGCAATTCGTTAACATAGAATCACTAATATTCAATGGCAAACAGTTCATTAGAATTACATAATAGTCAGTCATTTTATCTCCATCCTTTTTCCACCCTTTTATCTATATCATTTCTTAAAATCACCATTACTGTTGTTCTGACTCTTTCCTGGATCGTACAGAACTAATTAAAAATGAGTACCACTGCCGCTAGAGCTAGAGCAAGGAGGCAAAATGTTGCTGGAGCTGAGGAGGCCAACGTTCAACAGCCACCACCAACGTAGCCCTTTGATTTGGATAGGGTGGCGAAGAAGTTCAAAAACCTTGGTGGAGTTCCATTCACCGGTACAGAGACCGTGGTACAGGCTCAGGCATGGCTAAAAAATTGTGAAAAAAATATTTGGAGGGCTAGAGCTAGATGATCAGAGGAAGAGATTCACTGCTACATGGCATCTCCAAGGTGAAGCACTGAGTTGGTGGGAAGTGTTCAACATTGGAGGCAACAAAGATAATATGACTTGGGCCAGGTTTAAGGAGCTTTTCAATGATAAATACATTCCAAGGCAGGAGGTAGAAAGACTGCATGACGAGTTCGCCAATCTGAAGCAAGGCGACAAGACCTTCTCATAATATGTGTGAAGATTCGGAGACCTCTCCCGCTATGCCCCTGAATTGATTCGGGATGACTTTCAGAAGAACAAGAGGTTCAAAAATGGGCTTGAGAGAAAATATATTGATGGAGTCACTGCCCACATTGACTTTTCTTTCAATAAGCTGGTGGAGTTTGCTTGTTGATATGAGGAGAATGATAAGAAGAATTCTCAACAGGATAGAGAGAGGAGCTTAGCCAACAACAATAACAAAAGAAAGCAACCCGAGAAGAAGACTAAAGGAAACGGTTCTGGAGCTGCTAAGACTCATGATAAGTCTAAGGTGCAATGCTACAACTGTCAGAAGTATGGACACTATAGCAAGGAATGCAAAAATCCAAAGAAGGCCAGAAGTGGGGACATTAGAGAATGCTATAACTGCCATAAAAAGGGTCACCTCAAATCTGATTGTCCACTATTGAGGAGTGCCCAAGTTGCGCATGTGTATGAGGGGGCAAGTACACCACCTTCCTCCAAACCTACTTCTTATGAAAAAGCAGGTAAGCCTGATGTTTTAGATGGTACCATCTCCGTTAAAAACATTCATGTTACTGCTTCGTTTGATACGGGTGCATCGAGGAGCTTTATTTCTTGCAACACAGTTAAGAAATTGAAATTAAAAACAAGAAATCTTAAAGAGCCAATTAATGTTCATAATCCTGTAGGAGGTTCTACCACTCTAGATTTATTTTGTAAAGTGCCTGTATCCTACTCCTATTTCCAATTTCCATTTAACTTGATCATTATGAATTTTTTTGAGTTTTATACCATTCTTGGTTTGGATTGGCTAACAAAATTTGATGCCGAAGTAAGGTGTGCGGATAGAATAGTTGAAATCAAAACAAAGTTTGGAGATATTATTTCTATACCTTGCCATGGTTCAAAATTTGATAGAAAGGCATTTTGGTCTTCTCTGGAGATCTCTCCTATTTCCTTAGAAAATATTCCCATGGTAAAAAATTACGCGGATGTATTCGAAGAAGTAGACAGCTTGCCCCCGCGAAGGGAAATCGATTTCAGAATTTATTTTGTCCCAAATGCAAGGCATGTAGTCCATGTTATCCGAAGGATGACCCCTAAAGAAAAGGAAGAATTGCAAAATCAAACTAAACAGCTCTTGTGGAAGGGACTAATCCGGCCTAGTTATTCCAATTGGGGTGCAGCTGTGGTGTTTGTCCCCAAGTCTGACGGTACTCTAAGGCTCTGTGTGGATTACCGCGACCTTAATAAACAAACATTGAAGAACAAATACCCTTTGCCTCACATAGATGATTTAGTGGACCAATTAAATGGAGCCAAGGTGTTTTCTAAGATGGACCTAGCTACAGGTTTCCACCAACTACGCATAGCTGAAGAATGCATACCTTTGACCGCCTTTAGAGGTCCTGACATATTCCACGAATGGTTAGAAATGTCATTCGGTCTATGCAATGCTCCCGCCTACTTTGTTGACTTGATGAATAGGGTCTTCCGAGATGTCCTAAATAAATTCGTCCTAGTCTTCATTGATGACATTCTAATCTATTCTAAAACTAAGGAGGAGCATGAAGGGCATTTAAGGGAAGTGTTGGAAATTTTACGAAGAAACATTTTAAAGGCAAAGTTTTCCAAATGTACATTTTGGCAAGAGGAAGTAAAATTCTTGGGCCATGTTGTGTCAAAAGAAGGAATTTCTGTTGACCCAAGTAAAATTGCTGCCATTCGAGATTGGAAGCAGTCCAGTACGCCCACTGAAGTAAGAAGCTTCCTAGGATTGGCTGGATATTACAGGAAATTTGTCAAAGACTTGGCCAAGCTGTCTTCCCCGTTAACAAAACTCTCCAAGAAGCATACCAAGTTCAATTGGACACGGATTGTTAGGAGGCCTTCCAAAAGCTAAAAGTGAGTTTGACAACTGCTCCCGTACCTACCATCATCGATGGCAACCAAGATTTAAAGGTCTACACTGATGCTTCCCAAATTGGTGGTCTTGGCGTGGTACTGATGCAAAGAGGCAAAGTTGTTGCATATGCAAGTCGTCAATTAAAGCCGCATGAGAAAAATTATCGTGTCCATGACTTGGAGTTGTTGGCCGTAGTCTTTACTTTAAAAATTTGGAGACATTATCTTTTGGGCGAAAAATTTGAATTATTCACAGACCATCAATATTTGAAATATCTCTTTGATCAAAAGGATTTGAATTTAATGCCGCAACGGTGGCTAGAATGTCTGGCGGCATATGATCTTGACATCTTATATAAGCCGGGAAAAGCCAATGTTGTGGCGGACGCACTTAGTAGAAAGGACGTCATTGTCACAAGCCTCATCATTACCCCTTCTTTGATTGATAAAATTTCTACTCTTCAAAAGGTGGATGATTTTATTCGAAGAATTATTAAAAAAATAGTGAAAAAACGAGCTTACAAATAGATCGCAAAGGTGTCCTTAGATTGCAAGGGCGGATCTGTGTTCCAAATATCCGAGAGCTCATAAGGGAATTTTTAGATGAAGGTCAAAAATCAAAACTTAGCATCAATCCAGGCGTGAGCAAGATGTATCAAGATCTAAAGTGCACATTTTGGTGGAGGTCTATGAAGAGGGATATATCCATCTATGTGAGTAGATGTCATACATGCCAACAGGTTAAGAGCGATCAACAAAAGCTTGCGGGATTGTTGCAACCATTGGAGGTTCCAAGTTGGAAGTGGGACCAAATCTCCATGGATTTTATAGATGGTTTTCCCCGTACTAGGAATGGGAATGACAGCATATGGGTGATCGTGGACCGCTTCACAAAGTCCGCTCATTTCATACCTGTCAAATCCACTAGAACTGCTCAAGGTCTGGCGCAAATCTATTTCAAAGAAATCGTTAGGCTACATGGGTAATGAAGCTAAATCTTTCCTTTTTATCATTATCTAAATGAAAATTTTCATTTGTCTAATTGAATATTAAAAGAATAATCTTTTGTTTTAAACAGAGTTTCTAGTAGCATTGTTAGTGACCATGATCCTATCTTTGCTTGCAAATTTTGGGAAGCATTCCAAAATGAGTTGGGAAGGAAGTTAAATCTCAGTACCGCATATCACCCTCAGACTGATGGCAAACTGAGAGGGCGAATCGCATTCTTGAGGATCTATTGCGAGCTTGCATACTTGATTTTGGAGGTTCTTGGGAGGATCACTTGAACTTAGTTGAATTCTCTTATAATAATAGCTACCAAGCAAGTTTAAAAATGTCTCCATTTGAAGCCTTATATGGTATGCCATGTAGATCGCCAGCATGCTAGGTTGAAAAAGGAAATCGTCTTGTTTTAGGTCCAGACATGGTTCGAGAAGCTTCGGACAAAGTTGATTTTATTAAAAAGCGATTATTGGCCGCCCAAAGTAGACAAAAGAGCTATGCGGATTTAAGAAGAAGAGAGTTGGCTTTTGAAGTAGGTGACTATGTCTATTTGAAAGTTGCTCCAATGCGAGGTGCAATCCGTTTTGGAAAGATAGGAAAATTAGCACCTAAATTCATCGTTCCTTTCCTATTCTTAAGAAGATTGGCACCCTAGCTTACAGAATTCAGATGCCCGACTGGTTGCCTGGAGTGCATGATGTGTTCCATGTATCTCAACTTCTAAGGCATGTCCATGATCCAGATCTGGTTGTAGAGGAAGCTGCACAACAAGAATTGGAGATTACCCAAGCCTTGCAGTAAGAAGGGAGCCACATAAAATTATTGGCAAAGAGACTAGATAGCTGAGAAATAAATGAATTAACCTAGTCAAGGTGCAATGGAGAGGTGATCCTAAAGACTGCACTTGGGAAACAAAGGAGAGTATCAAACAGGCCTATCCAAAATGCAGAGTGGATATCGCCGACTAGATTTTGTTTGAGGTATGCTTAATCATTTCAGAATTCTCCGTATTGGTCCCTAATCTTTTATTTTCCTTTTCGAGGACGAAAAGTTCTTAAGCGGGGGAGATTGTAACAACCCAGAATTTGGGGCCAATTTAAAATTTTCATTTTGGAGATTTTAAGGGTGATTAATAAGTTATTTGAAATAAAAAACTAGAAATTTGTTTAAATTGAATTTAATATCAATATATTTAATTTAACTATAAAAGGAATTAGAAATAGCACGGTAGTTTGAAAAGTCAAATATGAACTTTGACTGACTGTACAGGATGCAGGATAAATCGAATTTTGGTGAAACCAAAAATATTTAAATCTGTTAATGAATATCTTTCTAACGAATCTGGAAAATCGAAGTTTCATAGCGGGAGTCAAAAGTTATGGCCAAATGAATTTTCAGAAAGGTCGTTATAGAGATTATATCGCCCTTGAAAATAGACATTTTGCATACGACCTCGGAATTCGACGAAACCACTTTTGTTGGATCCGGAATGTCAAATTATTGCTAGGTTTCAAATTTCATAATTTTTGAAGTTAATACGTGAGCGTGGCAAAGGAAAATTTGTTTTGGTCAATTACAGTTAAATTGGATCGACCAGAAAATGGCCATTTTTCAAACAGTCTCAGAATTCGATGAAATTAATTTTGTTAGGACAGTATCGTCATAAGAAAGCCAAAAATAATTTTTTTCGGATTTTTCTGAGTTCGTATATGACCCCGATAAAATTAGAAAGTACGTTCGAATTAAACATAAAAGGTTTATTTTAAAAATAAAGGAAACATGCTGTAAACTTCCGAATTAGACTTCGACACTAGCGCTATTGCGTTCAGAAGGCGTCAAAACATATTGTTCGACGGTCGTTGGGTTCCGTTTGGAGATCGGACGGAAAACCCAAATTTCTGCAATTAATTAAATTAAAAATAAAAAAACCCTAAGAATACTGTATAAATACGGGTCCGTATACGTCTCCTTCTTCCTCCCGATTTTTCAGCCGCACTTAACCCATAACTCTTCAAATCTTCAAACTCTAATTCCTCCCTCGTTTCTCCACGAAATCCTTCGCCGTAGCCCAAATTTCGAAGAGATTTCCTAGCTTTTCGATTCCATACCGAAATCACCACCTCTCTCACTCGTAGCCGCTTCCCCGACCACCTAAAACCGCCGCCTTCTTCCCTCTGTCGGGCCCACCATGCTACGCCGCACCCCACCCCCTTCCTGGCGCACGTGCGCCACTCCAAGCCTGTCCATCTCCAATAAACCGTTCTGAAAACGATCAACTACATCTCCCGAAAATCGAATTCAAAGTTTTGAACTTTCTGAAATTCAAGGTAAATTTCAATTTCAAATTTGCGACGCTTTTAAATGTCGCAGTGACAATTGTAAAAAGTTGGTTTCTAATTTATACATATGAACTACAAATTGAAATCTCTCAGATCCGAAACCGCCGTGACTTTGAACATGAGATCTGATCGAGTTTGAACCTTCATTTTAGATCCAAGCAAGGTGAGATTTTATTTTTAATTAAATTTAATTAATTTAATTATTATTCTTTCATTATTTAAAGTTTGAATGGTAAATATAAATAGATCTGCGATGGATAATATTCTGAGTTATGGATCTGAATTGTTTATGATGTTATGATATTAGATCTAAAAATTTAAATTCTAGATATGAGTTTGGTGATTTTTTAGGATCATTTATTTGTTAATTTTATCAATCATGTCAATTGATTTTCTTGTGAATCATGAATATACTCAGTAAAATTTCCCCTTTGTGTAAGTTATTGAATTGAATTATCATTGTCCATCCAATATAAATCTATTACTTTGAGGATGATCGATAAAACTTCCCTTTTGTTGTTTAGATTGGGATTTGATAACGATATGGAAAAAGTTAACTTTTATTGTAAATAAAAAGATTGGTGAACGATATGTAAAAAAATTAACTTTACATTGAAAGTAAAAAGACGATGTTTTTACATTGAAAATAAAAAGACGATGTTTTTACATTGAAACTAAAAAGACGATGTTTTTACATTGAAACTAAAAAGACAAAGTTTTTACATTGAAAGTAAAAAGACGATGTTTTTACACTGAAAGTAAAAAGACGATGTTTTTACATTGAAAATAAAAAGACGATGTTTTTTACATTGAAAATAAAAAGACGATGTTTTTACATTGAAAATAAAAAGATGATGTTATTACATTGAAAGTAAAAAGACGATATCTTTACATATGTAAATAAAGAGTAGGAATTTGACATGTAATTAATTTACATTTTTATATGTAAATAAAGAGTAGGAATTTGACATGTAATTAAATTTACATTTTTATATGTAAATAAAGAGTAGGAATTTGACATGTATTATAAAATTACATTTTTTTTACATGTGAATAAGAAGTAGGAATTTGACATGTAAAACAAATTACATTTTTACATGTAATAAAGAAGAGAAATTTGCATGTAATTAAAATTACATTTTTATTATGTAATTAAAGTTGAATTCACATTGTAAAGTAAAATTACATTTTTTTTTATGTAATTAAGGAATGAAAATTTACATGGTAATTAAAATTACATCCTTTTTATGTAATTAAAGATTAACATTTCTACATAATAATCCAAATTACATTTTTATTATGTGAATTAAGAATGAGGATTTGCATGGGATTTGCATAGTAAATAAAAATTACATTTTTAATGTAATTTAAAAAGTTAGAATTTTCCACTATAATGTTAATTATATTTAAAATGTAATGAAATTTCATTTTTAATGAAATTAAAAGATTAGATTTTACTGTTGAAATGAAATTCATTTTCTTTTATGAAATTGTTAAAGTAAGATTTCACGTCGAATGATAATTACATTTTTAGTGTAATTAAAAAGAGATTTTGTCATTACAATGAAAATTACATTTTTAATGAAAGGTGTAGGAATGAAATTTTACGCTGTAAATTCATTTACATTTTAAATGTAAAGGAAAGAACATATGTAAAGGTTGAAATATTTTTTTCATTTTTAAATAAATGAAGAAAAATGGAATGGATATATTAATTAAATTTATTTGAGTTGAATTGGTTGACGTTATTATCGTTAAATGTTTATATATTTATATGTATATATATAAATATAATTAAAATTAATTGAATCAGGCGCGGTAGTTCGCATTTTGAAATCGTATCTTTAAACGACTATACCAAAAGATCCGACCATCGGATTTTCCCAAAACTGGAACCATTAGGACCATCTTGGGAAGATCTTTCCAACGGTATAAACTGCGTTAAGATTCAACAGTTAGATTTTGAGAAATGTGAAAATCAAAATTGGTTGAAAGCAGCGCCATAGTCGCCCATTGACTCAAGGCATCGTTATATAAAATTTAATTATTTTAAATAATTAAAATAGGAATTAATTGTTATAAAATGATATTAACGAATAGGAAGGATTTTAAATATGCATATATATATACGAGAATTATTTGGAAAGTCCAAGTTTCTCTCATTCCAAATAATCAAACGACGCTAAGAATCGAAGTGTGAAGACGGCATATGAAGACCGTGAATCTTCCATCGAGAGGACAACGATCGAGGCCCTAATTTGATTTTCTCCCTAATCAACGGTCATGGTCATTGCCCAAATGAACATGTTGATTTCACGGGTTTGATTTTCGCTCAGACCCAGAGCATAAGCTAATAAATGGATTGTGTGTCTGACATCGTACTCTGTTAAATATCATGTTATTAATTTTTTGTCGAAGGTACGAATGATTCGTGGCAGAGAATTCATTCTCTTGTTTAACACCCTTTCGGGTATTCTGGCAAAGGATTGGTTGTGTGATATGGAGTGACAGTGTGGCATACTAAGATGCAATGATCAAGGTTTCTTGTTGAAAAGCAGAACCTTGTGGTGACAATCAAAGCACAGCTTGAATAAGCATAGCTTTGTGTATTACGTAACTTCACGAGCCTCACAACCCGGTGGAGTGTAAAACAGGAGAAGGGAACGCAGGGAGAGCAGCACGTTTCTTTCTAGATAGAAGTAGTGTCGGTGCTTAAACTGGCTGATATTTTACTTATGTGGATGATGGAAAGGGGCGCCTCGGATGTTAGGTCCTATAGGACCGGGAAACGTGTGTTGAGGAATAACTAATCCACAAACCGCAAGTGTGGACCGGCCCTGCAGGATCCAAGGGTTCTCTGCAGGGAATCCTGAGACATTAGCTAGAGTGTCTCGAATCGGTAAGGAGCTCCTACCTAACCTTGACTCATGATGGAAACCAAATTCCAAATACAACCCTCCGAATTTGATTGTATTACTAGTACGGAGGCATAGTATATGGTAGCTATGCCTCCTAGGATTGTTATATTTATTTTGAAATGTATTTTATATACACTAATAATAATATTATATTCGTATTTATCGTATTTAGCATGTTTAATCACCATAAGGCAAAACACTATCCTCTTGTTTGTGTTGCATTGTGTGATGGGACTTGGGTCTTATGGTGATTCCATTTTTGTCAAAAGCATAGCATTGTTTTACGAATTACTTATTGTTGTTATGTCACTTTAAATTATCCACGACAATCCGTTGGGGTAAACCCGTTTCGCATTAGCGGCGTGGTCCTTGGGTTTGCCTTATTACTAGTAGTAAATTAGTTAAGAATTCTCACACCAGTCCCATGACTGACCTGTAGTTTGTTTTCACCTTTGCAAACTCGGGTGCCCTCTTTTCCACGCGGGCAGCCAAGTAACATGTTTTTCTTTCTTTGGAGTTGCTACCTTTGGACCTTTCTTGGTGTTGCTTATTTGGAGGTGCTTATGTTGGACCACGAAGACTATCTATCATTTATCTTTTGTTACATTTATCTTCAGTCATACAGACTTATTTTATTTTCAGTTGTTCTAGTTTGAAGTTGGAACTTATTTCCTTTGCTAAAAGCTTGATGTAATAATTTAAAACTCTGTGGCTGTGGGATTCTGTGTTTGATGACATTCATATTCCGCTGCTATGATGTTGTTATTCTATAGTTTTCCTATACTATGTTATATCTGTGATCTGTATTGTTATATTTATGTTGTATTCCAAATGATTATTCCTTACTTTCGTACCATGGAAGTTTGGGGTCATCACAATTCCATATCGTTAATATTATGTAATAACGATTTATTGCTATTTATATATATATAAAAATAGCTAAATTGATTTAACGATGCTTCGGGTCAATAGGCGACTCTGACGCTGTTTTTATCAAAATTTGATTTATACTTATCTCAAAATCTAACCGTTGGATTTTAACAAAATTTATATCTTTGGAAAGATCTTCCCAAAGCGGTCCTAACGGTTCCAGTTTTTGGAAATCCGACGGTCGGATCTTTCGGTATAATCGTTTAAATTTATGATTCCGAAACGCGAACTACCGCGCACGATTCATTAATTTATATTTATATTATATATATAATTATATATAAATATAAACCATTCGATGATTCCACTAACGTGTTTATCATGCCAAATAAAAGAACGTTTGTATTGGGATATCATATCTACACATTCATAATGTCAAACAAAATATATTTCATTTACATGACAACTAGGCCAATGACAAATAAAAAGTTAATTTTTTTATTTATATTTCTATTTTTAACTTTAACAAATAAAAAGGGAATATTTTACTTGTATAAAGTTTTCAGTGTATGTTTTTACAATAAAATAATTCATACAAATTCTAATGTATTTATTTTCAATAAAATGATATTTTAACTTTGCATATTAATTCTAATATATGCATTATTCATAAATGATATTTTAACTTTGCATATAAATTCTAATATATGCACTGTAAATAAAATGGTATTTTAACTTTGCATATAAATTCTAATATATGCATTGTCAATAAAATGAAATTTTAACTTTGCATATAAATTCTAATATATGCATTGTAAATAAAAATGTAATTTTAACTATGCATATAAATATGTAATTTTACCTATGCATATAAATATGTAATTTTACCTATGCATATAAATTCTAATATATGCAATGCAAATAAAAATGTAATTTTAACTATGCATATAAATTTTATTATATGCATCGCAATTAAAAATGACCCCTAGATTTATACACAAATTGTAACGACACGGAAAATCTGAACCAATTTAAAATTTTTAAATTGGCTAAAATAATGGATTTTAAATATTTAAAATAAATATTTTAAATAATAGCGATGAAAAGTGAGTTTGAATCGACAATTGAAAATGAATATAATTAATTCTAATTATAAACAAGGCCTGAAATGGCGCTGTAGTTTCAAAAATTGAATTCAAACTTTGTCGGACTGTACCGGGTGCAAAACCAAACGGATTTGAGTGAAACCAAAAATATTTAAATCTGTTAGTGAATACCTTTCTAACGAATCTTAAAAATCGAAGTTTCATAGTGGAAAGCAAAAGTTATGGCCAAATGAATTTTCAGAAAGGTCGCAATGGAATTTATATAGCCCGTGAAATTGGCCATTTTGCATACGACCTCGGAATTCGACGAAACCATTTTCGTTGGATCCAGGATGTGAAGTTATTGCTAGGTTTCAAATTTCATAATTTTTGAAGCTAGTATGTGAGCATGGCAAAGGAAAAAGTGTTTTGGTCAATTATAGTTAAACTGGATCGACCAGAAATGGGCCTTTTTGCAAACGTCTCAAAATTCGACGAAAATAGTTTTGTCGGGACCGTATCATCAAAACATAGCCAGATTTATTTTTCTGGAATTTTTCGAATCAGTTTGTGGCCCAGGAAAATTGAAATGTACGTTCAAATCGAATATTGAATGTTGTATATTTTAATTTGAATGAAAACTGACTTAAACATTCGAATGGGCCTTCGAAACATATCCCATTGTGTTCGGAATGGGGGCAAAACGCTAGGGACGATAGTCGTTGGGTTTAGATTGGTGGTCGTGTCAGAAAACCCCTTTAAAACCCACTAGCCAATCAAATTATTTCTTTTATAAATAAATAAAAAAATCAACACCGGCCAATCAAAAACCCTTCGGCCAATCGAATATTGAGTGCTCCTCTCTTCCTGGCCAAAATCCGGCCGATACCTTCATCGGTGACCCCTACCCCAGTTCAACTTTTCGAAGCTCTCTCCCCCCTCTTCAAATCAACACCGACTTCACCCCCTATCGTCGCACCATCGGAGAGAACGACCTCCCCAAAGTCCGAACCTTTAGCGCGCTGCCACCCCTCCAGATTGCCGATGAGTTCAATGGCGTGGGGCCCCCTCTAGATCGCCGACGAGTTCAATGGCGTGGGGACCCCCTGGCTTGGATTTTGGAGCAGATTCACGTGGCGTCGTCCGATCTTATTCTCGAGCGAGGGTTTGGACAGAAAATCTAGACCTAGTTTTGAAGGGTTTAGTTGAAGGTACGACGTATTTATTTTTAACTATTTAATAGCAGTTTAAAGCGCTACCGTTTTTGCTTTCACTGTAAAAATCATATCTTTTTCGTTTCTTGACGAAATTCAGTGAAACAAGAGACAATGGACTCGTATGGGCATCTTCTACATTTTAGAAGAGACCGCATATTTTTCTGAGCCTTCTGCTATTTTTGGTGGAGTGGAACCCAATGTGAGATTTCTAATTTATAAACGATATGGAAAACGACGATGTATAAATTATATAGTCGATGTATGAGTTATATAAGCGTTGTACACCTCATGTATAAGCGTTGTACACCTCATGTATAAGCGTTGTATAAGTTGTACGATCGATGTATAAGTTATATATGCGTTGTAAAAATTATATATGTGTTGAAATAGAAGTGAATTGCTATATATATGTATGTATGTATATATATATATATACACACACACACACACGCCCCTCATCCACAAACCATGGACGATATTTATTGATTGTGATTGGTGTGAAAATTGATTGATACCGAATGGTTGATTGGAATTGTTTGTGATTGATATTGATTGATAGTGGTTGAAAAATACCCATTTGTGGTTGAGAAATATTTGGTTGAAACCATATAGGATTAGTTTGTGGAAATGAATTAAATATATACATGCCGCCTGTGCGAACTAGATGCATGACTCCCCATTGTCAAAAACCGCGAGGTTTTAAGGTAGAGCGAGGAGCCGTACTAGGGACGGTCCCGGTTTTAACTACCCTACCGTTATGCTGTCGAAATTTTGAATAATATTCATGTGTTTGAATTATTTTCATGTGTTGAGTCGATATTCTTTCGTGGTATTGAAATTCATTTGTTGAATGGTCTTCGTGTTTTGGATATAAAAATCACCTTTTTATCATCTATATGAACTATATAAAATAGTCGAGTTTTGAAATAAATTGTTTTATAATAAAATTCCCAATTTTATCACCAATATAAACTATATAAAATAATCTGGTTTTGAAATAAATTGTTTTACAATAAAAATCACATTTTTATTATATACATGAGTTGTCAAATATAGTGAAGTGTTGAAATAGAAGACAGTTAGATAAAAATATCATTTTTATCAAATGTATGAAAAGAATATAGTTTTGAAATCGAAGAATCGATATATATATATACATAGATAGATAGAATCGAAATATATCGAATAACGACGCTGCAGTTCGTATTTTGAAATCGTGATTTCAAATGATTAGTGCGGGAGATCCGACCATCGGATTTTCCCGAAACCGCAACCATTGGGTTCGCTTTGGAAATATCTTTCCAACGGCACCAACTTTGTAAAAATCCAACGGTTGGATTGTCTGGAATGTTTAATTCAAATCTGGAGAAAAACAATGCCAGAATCGATTATATTATATTATATATATATATATAATTATATTTAATCGAATAACGACGCTGCAGTTCGTATTTTGAAATTGAAACTTCAAACGATGATACCGGTAGATCCGACCGTTGGATTTTCCCGAAACTGGAACCGTTGGATTCGTTTTGAAAAGATCTTCCTAATGATGTAAATTTTGTGAAGATCCAACGGTTAGATTTTCAGATATGCGTAAATCAAATCTGAAGAAAAACAGCGCCACGGCCTCTTTATGGTCCGAAGCGTCGTTTTGAATAAATTGGCTATTTTAAAATAAATAAAAATAGCGATAAATCATTATAAGATATCATAAACCATATGGAATGGAAATAAACTGAATTTGCTTGATTTATGTGGTATTTGATGGTTGAATGTGTTTGGTGTGAAAAGTACATTAAAGAACAAAATTGGTGTTGTCGAATGATTTAACCATTGAAATAAATTGATTTGAAATTCTAAATATACATGAATTATTTGAAAAGGCCGAGTTAATTCTCATTTCAAATATTTGACCGACGATTGAAAGTCAAAGATGAAGACGGTGGTCGAAGACCGGAGATCTTCACCTCGTTTGGATGGTAACCGAGGTCCTGATTAGGAGGCATCCCGAAATATGGATAATTAGTGGTGATCGTCCAGTAGTACGTGGTGATCGATGGGTTTTGGAGGTATATAGTGCCTCCGGTTTCGTTCAGACCTAGAACGGACTTGTAAATGGACTGTGTGTCTGACATTGGATTTTATTCTGTGTTTATTGATCTCTATTAAATATACATCTGTTTGGCGGCGGAGAATTTATTCTTTTGCTTAACGCCCTTCTCTGAAACGCACTAGCTCAGAGGTTGTATATCGATGGACATCAGTCGCATGGCATGAATTGCTAGTGTGGCATGCCTAAGTGACAAATGATCAGGGCTTCTGTTGTAAAGTAAAGTCTTGTGGTGATGATCAAAGCACCGCCTGTGTGGCGTAGCATTGTGTATAACTTGAATTCGCGAACCTCACAGCCCGGTATGAACCAGAAACGGGAGAAAGGACCTCAGGGGGGGAGGGGGGGTTGCATTTTCTTTCTAGCTAGAAGTGGCGTAAGTGGGTTTACACGCCCTGACGAGTTTGACTTATGTGGTTGTTGCTGTTGCGAGGCGCCTCGGTCAGATCGGACGATCCGGGTCCGATGGAGTCAATCGTTGGCTCGTTGACGCCCCATAAGGCGGAGAAACACATTGTTCAGGCATTATAATCCACTTCGTGTGGACCGGCCCTGACGATCCAAGGTAAGGTTGCGGCTGTGCCTGAGACACGGGCTAGAGCGTCTCGAATTGGTAAGGACTATCTTTTGCCTTGGTTTATGATGGAAATCCAATTTCCAAATAGGTGACTGTGCGGTTTTGATTGTATATATATATGGCGACATGATATATGGTACCCATGTCGTCTATGATTGATAGTTATGATTGAAATTGTTTTTGAAACATATAAACACTAGCAATAATATCAAATGCTTTTGTTTTATTCGTATCAATCATATTTTGGCCACTATAAGGAAAAACTCTATCCTCCGGTTTGCGTTGCATTGTGTGATCGGAACTGAGTCTTATAATGGCTTCATTTTTATAAAAAGCTTAGTGATGTTTAAAAGAATGATTTGTTTTAAAGCACTGGCAATCAAATGGAGTAAACCCGTTCCACGAAAGTGGCGTGGTCCTGTGATTAGCCATATTATAAACGTGTTGAGTAGATTTTTCATACCAGTCCCAAGACTGACTCGTAGTTTGTTTCACTTTCAAACTCGGGTGCCCCTTTTCTACACGGGCGACATTGTATTCAGGTTTAGCTGGTTCTTTCTGGATAGCTGGAGCTGAAGATGGATTCTATCATTTATCACTTTTTATGCTGTTCAGCTCCTATTGTACATATTTTGTTTGTTTCCGCTGTGGACATTTATGTATAGTTGAACTGTATTTGTTCTAAGTATGATCCTGTATACTGTGTATTTCTGATGATTATGTAATGGCGCGTTTTGTTAGCTGTCGAATAATTAATTTATTTAATTATTTATATATCGATTTGGCGATATCGATAACTTAAAATACAACGTTCGAACTTATAATTTATAATTATAATTATAATTAAAACGAACCTGAAAACGTCGCGGCAGTTCGCAATTTGGCGATTTGAACTTCAACCTAATGTACATGATTCATTTTAAGCCGGATTTCTATGAAACAAGAAACGTGTGGAGCTGGTGGAGTATATCTTTCTAGTGGAAGAGAAAAATCAGGATTTCGTCTTGTAGATTTTGAGTTATGTCCAAATCAAATTTCAGAATAGTCGCTATGGAATTCGTATATAATTCGTAACGCTTTATATACGTTATAAAAAGGGATTTTCAATGTAAATTGAATATCGATTCAACCTGGACTTAGAATATGAAATATAAAATTATCCTGGAGCCGTATGATATTCTATTGTTAATATATACGATAATATTAATTTATTAATATTTAATTAAATTGTTTTAAATATATTTATATTTAAAACGGTCTAATTAGAGCCTTAGAAAATAGCAACTTTTGCATACGAAGTCGGAATTCGACGAAACCAGTTTTGTTGGATCCGCAATATCAAATAATTGCTAGATGTCAAGTTTCGTGATTTTTAGAGTCACTGTGTGTCCGTACGGATTTTTAGAGTGAAAAACAGTCGATATTCTGACGGTTGAAAATGCGCTGTGTGAGCATATGGAGTCGGAATTCGACGAAACCAGTTTCGTTGGGACCGTAATGTCGAACTCTAGCTACATGTCCAGTTTGGTGATTTTTAGGTATCGTATGTAATCACTAGGATTTTTAGAAGGCAGATACAAGGAGAAAATCGATAAAATAAATATAAAAATCAAATTAAAAATATCCCCCCTATTTTCTTTGGATCCACAGCAGGCCACGCCTCACCGTTTCTCAATCACCAATGTTACCTACCACCCACAGCTCTATATAATCGCATTATCCCAAACACAGCAAGCAAAATCGAAAAGAAATAATCAAGAGAAAACCAAATAAATTTCTATAAATCATTCTATATACATGATTTAGTTCCTGTAATCTTCCTCTACCATTCAGTACAAGTTCGGTTTGAGTTGGATGAAGTTTCTATCGCTCGACAGTGCACGGTTTTTTTAGGGTTCTGGGATTCGAGAGGTGTAGTGATCGAATGAAGTGGTGATGGTCGTTTTTGAGATCAGGGAGAGAATCCGCACCCTATGTGCAAGCTTGGTGGACGTCCGCAACATTTTCCGTCGATGTTGCACTGTAGCAGTGCTCGATGAGGTGATGATGCAACGAGAAGGCTGGAACCGGTGTGGGAGTTGAGGTGGAGTTCGAGTAGAGGGTGGAATGCCGATGTAACGACCCAGAAAATCTGAACCAATTAAAAATTTTTAAATTGGCTAAAATAATGGATTTTAAATATTTAAAATAAATATTTTAAATAATGGCGATGAAAACTGAGTTTGAATCGACATTTGAAAACAAATATAATTAATTATAATTATATATAGAATTGAAAATGGCGCGGTAGTTCGATAATTCGACTTCAAACTTCAATTGAATATACCGGGTGCAAAACAATCCGTATTTTAGTGAAACCAAAAACATTAGGATCTAATTGGTAATATCTTTCTAACGAATCCGACCAATCAAAATTTGATAGCGGGAATCAAAAGATATGTCCAGTTGAAAATTCCGAATAGTCGCTATGGAATTCAGGCCCTTAAAAATGGACATTTTGCAAACGACCTCGGATTTCGACAAAACCACTTTTGTTGGATCCAAAGTGTCAAGTAATGGCTAGATTCCAAATTTCATAATTTTTCGAATCAATATGTGAGCGTGGCAAAGGAAAACGCGTTTGACCGTTTTCAGTTGATTTTAATCGACTGGAAATTGGCCATTTTTCAAACGGTCTTAGAATTCGACGAAACTAGCTTTGTTAGGACCGTATCGTCAATACGAAGCTAGAAAATATTTTTCTGAAATTTTTCTAGTTAGTATGTGACCCCGGTAATTTGAAATGTGCGTTTAAAATTCAATATAGTGATTTAAATGAAAATTCAAAAGGAAACTGATTGCAACGATCAAATCAGCTTGCGATACATTTCCCATTGTGTTCGGAATGGGGGTAAAACGCTATGGGCGACAGGCGGTGGGCCTCGTTTCGAGGTCGTATGTAAAAGTCAACTTTTTGCAAAATTAAATAATTAAATAATAAAAAAAATCTATTTTCCCTCCCTTTATCTTTCTTCCTGGCCCCCCCCCCCCGATTTCATTAATCAGAAAACGAAAAAAAAAAGAAGAAAGAAAGATCGACGCCCCTGAAGCATCGACGCCACCGCCAAGACGACTGTCGAACCCCCCACCACGCGCCGATACCGCTCCTCCCCCTCGCGACGCAGCCGCCTCCCCCATTCGAAACCCTAGAGCCGCCTTCCCTGTTCGAGACCTCGAAGCCGTCTCCCTCGTTCGAAACCCTAGCGCAGCCCCCCCTCGAAGCCAGCTCCGAGCTTAGCTGTCACCCCCCCTTCTTCGAGATACAGTAAGCATTTTTATTGTTTTTTTATTTTTATTTTAATTCTTTAAAACTAATTACTGATTTTAATTAGAATGTAAAACTGATTTTAGAAAGCATGTAAAACTGAATTTTATAAAGGATAAAACTGTTTTTTTTATATAGAAAGGATAAAACTGTTTTTTTATAGAAAGGATAAAACTGTTTTTTTTATAGAAAGGATAAAACTGTTTTTTTTATAGAAAGGATAAAACTGTTTTTTTTTATATAGAAAGGATTAAAACTGATTTTTATAAAGCATTTAAAACTGATTTTTAAAAATGATTTACAAACTGATTTTTTTTAAAACATTAAAAAAAAAACTGATTTTGAAATGATTTAATTTTTGAATAGAAAAAGATTTGAACTTTTAAAAGAAAAAGATTTGAACTTTGAATAGAAAAAGATTTGAACTTTTAAAAGAAAAAGATTTGAACTTTTAAAAGAAAAAGATTTGAACTTTGAATAGAAAAAGATTTGAACTTTTAAAAGAAAAAGATTTGAACTTTGAATAGGAAAAGATTTGAACTTGCAAAAATAAAGATCATATTTTCAAAATAGAAAAGACGGAATTTTTATTAAGTAGAAGAAGTAAGATATGATTTTTTTATAGTTTTAAAGTAATAAAAATATAATTTTTACATCATAGGAATGTTAAAAATATAATCTATATTTTTGAAAAGGCGGAATCTATATTTTTGAAATTCGATTTTTATATATTGAATAACATAGTAAAAAATTCGATTTTTACTTATGTAGAGAATACGGGTGAAAGCGACAAAAAGGCGAAGATTTCTCTAAAGGAAGAATCGTAGTTGGATAGCTATTGGTGAGATTTCTGATTTAAAAATATACATATGTGTTGAAATAAAAATGAATTGCTATATATATAATATATATATATATATATATATATATATGTACGCCCCTCGTCCACAAACCATGGACGATATTTATTGGTTGAAATTGTTGTGAAAATTGATTGATAGCGAATGATTGTTTGGGATTGTTTGTGATTGATATTGGTTGATTGTGGTTGAAAAATACCCATTTGTGGTTGAGAAATATTTGGTTGAAACCACATAGGATTAGTTTGTGGAAATGAAATAAATATATACATGCCGCCTACGTGCGAACTAGATGCATGATCCCCATTGTCAAAAACCGCGAGGTTTTAAGGTAGAGCGAGGAGCCGTACTAGGGACGGTCCCGGTTTAACTACCCTGCCGTTATGCTGCCGAAATTTTGAATAATATTCGTGTGTTTGAATTATTTTCATATGCTTAAACTATAATTATTCATTGTATAGAAAACATTCATGTGTTGAATTGATATTCATTCGTTGATTAGAAATTCATGTGTTGAATGGTATTCATATTTTGAAATAAATTGTTTGATAATAAAAATCACCTTTTATCGACTATATGAACTGTGTAAAATAATCTCGTTTTAAAAAGAAATTGTCTTAGGATAAAAATCCCATTTTTATCACCAACTTGAACTATATAGAAAAATAGTGTTTTGAAATGAATTGTTTTACAATAAAAATCACATTTTTATTGTATGCATAAATCGTTGAAATGTGAAGTGTTAAAAATAGCCACTTGTTCAAAATAAACATATATGAGTTGAAATATTCATTAATTAGCTAATGAAATGATTTGCACCTATTTATGTAACATTAGAATGAATGGTGTTTTTAAACCAAATAGAAATCAAATATGAAGTTGAATAGAAAACGATAAATGATATGAACTATATATATATGTACATGCATATTCATTGAACAGGTTATAGCAAAGGGGCTAGAGAAGAGGAATAAAATTTTGTGCCCGACAAATAGGTACACATTTACTGTTTTGTTTGGGTGATGATTTTATGAGCCGCTTGGCTTTTTCTTTTTCTTTTTGAGATTAGAAGGACCGGGAACGCTATTTGCGATTTCCCGATGCTCCCGGTGCAGGGGAGGTTATGGCGAAATTTTCCAAAATTTTAAGGTGTTAGAAAAATAATTGAAGTGAAAACGATATGGAAATCATTGAATGAACTATATTTATATAAATATATAAATATAAATAAAATTAAAACGAAACGAAGCCGTGCAGTTCGTATTTTGAAACCATGATTTCAAACGACTAGTGCGGGAAATCCGACCATTGGATTTTCCCGAAACCTCAACCGTCGGGTTCGCCTTGGAAATATCTTTCCAACGGCACCAACCTTGTAAAAATCCAACGGTTGGATTGTCTGGAATGTTTAATTCAAATCTGAAGAAAAACAGCGCCAGAAGCCTATATTTATATATATATAAATATAATTATATATTTAATCGAATAACGACGCTGCAGTTCGTATTTTGAAATCGAAAATTCAAACGATTGTACCGGGAGATCCGACCATCGGATTTTCCCGAAACTGGAACCGTTGGATTCGTTTTGAAAAGACCTTTCTAATGATGTAAATTTTGTGAAGATCCAACGGTTAGATTTTCAGATATGTGTAAATCAAATCTGAAGAAAAACAGCGCCACGGCCGCTTTATGGCCCGAAGCGTCGTTTTGAATAAAATAGCTATTTTAAAATAACTAAAAATAGCGATAAATAGTTATAAAATATCATAAGCGAAATGCAATGGAAATAAACTGAATTTGTTTGATTTATGTTGTATTTGATGGTTGAATGTGTTTGGTGTGAAAATAACATTAAAGAACAAAATTGGTGTTGTCGAATAATTTAACCATTGAAATAAATCGTTTTGAAATTCTAAATATACGTGAATCGTTTGAAAAGACCGAGTTAATTCTCATTTCAAATGATTGACCGACGATTGAAATTTGGAGATGAAGACGACGGTCGAAGACCGGAGATCTTCACCTCGTTTGGATGGTAACCGAGGTCCTGATTGGGAGGCATCCCGAAATATGGATAATGAGTGGTGATCGTTCAGACGTACGTGTTGATCGAAGGGTTTGCGAGGTATTTAGTGCCTCCGGTTTCGTTCAGACCCAGAACGGACTTGTAAATGGACTGTGTGTCTGACATTGGAGTTTATTCTGTGTTGATTGATTTCTGTTAAATATACATCTGTTTGGCAGCGGAGAATTTATTCTTTTGCTTAACGCCCTTCTCTGAGACGCACGAGCTCAGAGGTTGTATATCGATGGACATCAGTCGCATGGCATGAATTGCCTGTGTGGCATGCTAAGATGCAGTGATCAGGGCTTCTGTTGAAAAGCAAAGTCTTGTGGTGATGATCAAAGCACCGCCTGTGTGGCATAGCTTTGTGTATAACGTGAATTCGCGAGCCTCACACCCCGGTATGAACCTAAAACGGGAGAAGGACCTCAGGGAGGGCATGCGTTTCTTTCTAGCTAGGGTGGTGTCAGTGACCTACCAGCCCTGACATTTATATACTTTTCACCTATGTGGTTGTTGCTGTTGCGAGGCGCCTCGGTTTGATCGGACGATCCGGGTCCGATGGAGCCATTCGTTGGCTCGTTTACGCCCCAAAGGGCGGGGAAACGTATTGTTCAGGCATAATAATCCACATCGGTGGACCGGCCCTGACGATCTAAAGGCTTGCCTGCGCGCTTGCCTGTGGCTCGGGCTAGAGAGTCACGAATTCGGTAAGGACTATCTTTTGCCTTGGTTCATGACGGAAATCCAATTTCCAAATACGTGACGATGCGGTTTCGATTGTATATATACATTTGGCGACATAGTGGCATGGGACGCTCATGTCGCTTATGATTGATAGTTATGATTTGAAATTGTTTTCATAACATATAAACACTAGCAATAATATCAAATGCCTTTGTTTTATTCGTATCAAGCATATCTTGTCCGTTATAAGGTAAAAACTCTATCCTCCGGTTTGCGTTGCATTGTGTGATGGGAACTGAGTCTTATAACGGCTTCATTTTTATAAAAAGCATAGCGATGTTTAAAAGAAAGATTTGTTTTAAAGCACTGGCAATCCAATGGAGTAAACCCGTTCCACGAAAGTGGCGTGGTCCTGTGATTGGCCAATTATATATGTGTTGAGTGGATTTCTCATACCAGTCCTTGTTGCTGGCCCTGTGTGGGCTGGGTACGCGTGATAGGGGGTTCTCACTTCGCAGTTTGGTGGCGAACGGGAGACTCTTACCCCTACATGTCCCTGTTGAGGGTTGGTTCGCCAGTGGGCGCGAGACTCGAGAGGGTCGCCGTAAAACAAGTGGTTGGGGTACCATTGGGAGCCACGGTGGGTTTTACCTGCTGTACTGGAGGATGAAGGGATGGTTGCAAAGCCTACCGGATTTCGCGGTATCGTCTCAACGTGGTATCAGAGCTTTGGTTAAGCTTAGTTCTGGAATTTAACATTTGAACTAACTCGTCAGAAATAGAACCAGTAGTGTTCTTGGATGGGTAACTCTATACAGATAGGATCAGTAATATCCTAGTATGGGTAAAGCAGAATGAAATAACACCTCGATAGACACATTTACATTCAAGTATTTGTCTCTATATTTTGAAATATCTTTTCTGTTGACCTGACACTTGATCTGCTATTTGCAGAAGAACTAGAAAATGAGTGCCAAAAACAGAAGAAGTAATACTAACCCGGATATAGAAGCTCTATTTATGAAGTATAGAAATCTGGGTGGAAAACCCTTTACGGGGGAAGAAGCAATTATGAAAACACAAGCTTGGATTCGTTCGGTTGAGAAAATATTCGAAGCATTAAAGCTTAGGGATGACCAGAAAAGGTTATTAGCCTCCTGGGCTCTCAAAGATGAAGCTTTATTCTGGTGGGATTCAGTTATCAAAGGTAATCCAGAAGGTGATATCACCTGGGACAGATTCAAAGTGATTTTCTTAGAAAGATTTACTCCTCCCGAAGCGACCGAACGGCTATGCGATGAATTTTCTTATCTGATACAAGGAGATATGACCATTCCCGAATATCATAATAAATTCAATGAACTTTCTCACTTTGCTCCTCATCTAATTCAAAATCCGAAGAGGAAAAATATGAGATTTATTCACGGGCTTCAAAGGAAATACCAGAATAAAGTATTGGGGCATGTGAAGCATCCTTTTTCGGAAATGATATATATGGCCTATCAGTATGAAGATCTCCATAAGAAAGGAATGTTATGCGACGAAGAAGAAGTCAGTTCTAGTGACATAGCAGAGTCGGAAACTGATATTCCTGAGACAAGTTCAATGTCTGAAGTCGGTAAGGAGCCCGAAGTAAATCGAAAAAGGGCCAGATCCGAAAAAGAACCAGTAACGACAGCTATATGCTCTAACTGCAATAAGCAAGGACATCTCTCGATAAGTTGCCGATCTCTAAAGAAACCAAAAAGGGATGAGTCTAAATCCAAGAATAAGTTTCAAGCGACCCGGGAGTGTAATCTTTGTCATAAGACGGGTCATATAAAGAGAGATTGCTGGATGTTGAAAAAGACCAAAACAGTTCAGGTAAATGAAGTAGCAGAAACTTCTGAGCCCTCAGCTAATCAAGAAAGGGCCGATGTTTTAGAAGGCACGCTTATTGTCAAAAACATTCCAGTCAAAGTACTGTTTGACACAGGCGCGTCACGAAGTTTCATTGCCAAAGATGCAGCTAAGAAACTGGATTTGAATTTGAAAAAGCTCAAGGAACCAATGACTGTTCAGAATCCGGTTGGGGGTTCCATCGATCTCAGTTGGATTTGTAGAGTGCCAGTTTCTTTCTCTCGTTATCGGTTCCCTACCATCGCGGCCGTTATGAATTTTAAAGAGTTTGATCTTATCTTATGGTTAGATTGGTTGACCAAATATGAAGCTGAAGTTAAATGCGCCGACAGAGTCGTAAAGGCGAGGATTAAATCAGGCGATTATATAACCATTCCCTGTGAAGGTCAGAATGCTAATAGAAAAGACTTCTGGGCAGCTCTGAATGTTTCTCCAGCCCAAATTGAAAAGGTCCCTGAAGTCACAGAGAATATTCCTGACCTCATCAAAGACATTCCTGTCGTCAAAAACTATGCGGATGTGTTCGAAGAAGTTGTTCGCTTACCTCCGCAGAGAGAAATAGATTTCAAAATTGCTTTAATTCCCAATGCAAGGCCGGTAGTTCACGCTATTCGAAGAATGTCCTTGAAAGAGAAGGAGGAATTAGACAACCAAACACGACAGCTAGTATGGAAAGGTCTGATCAGGCCTAGTTTCTCTGATTGGGGTGCAGCAGTGGTGTTTGTCCCAAAATCTGATGGTACTCTACGTCTATGTGTGGATTATCGTGATTTGAACAAACAGACAATAAAGAATAAATATCCATTGCCGCGAATAGATGATTTGTTAGATCGATTAAATGGAGCACAAGTATTTTCAAGAATGGACCTAGCTACAGGTTTCCATCAACTTCGAATTGCCGAAGAGTGTGTTCCAATGACAGCGTTCAGAGGCCCCGACTTATTCTACGAGTGGTTAGTAATGCCGTTCGGCTTATGTAACGCTCCCGCTTACTTTGTCGATCTAATGAATAGAGTATTCAGAGGAGTATTGAATAAATTTGTCCTGGTTTTTATTGATGATATTCTAATCTTCTCTAAATCAAAGGCCGAACATGAAAAGCATCTTGAACAGGTTCTAGAAATTCTGAGGCGGAATGTATTAAAAGCCAAATATTCCAAATGTATCTTCTGGCAAGATGAAGTGAAATTTCTAGGCCATGTGGTATCTAAAGAAGGAATCGCTGTGGATCCAAGTAAAATCACAGCTATTCAGAACTGGAAACAGCCTAGTACTCCCACGGAAGTCCGCAGTTTTCTCGGATTGGCTAGCTATTATCGGAAGTTCGTTAAAGACTTTTCGAAGATATCTGGTCACTTAACGAAGCTTACCAAGAAGCTTTCTAAATTTAAATGGACTCCAGAAAGTGAGGAAGCTTTCGAAGAACTAAAGTTAAGACTAACGACAGCTCCGGTGTTAACCATCATCGATGGCAACCAGGATCTAAAAGTCTGGACGGATGCTTCTAGAGAAGGCCTTGGGGCAGTGTTAATGCAAAGGGGTCAAGTAATTGCTTATGCTAGCCGTCAACTGAAGCCACACGAGAAGAACTATGTAACTCATGATCTTGAGTTATTGGCTATTGTGTTCGCTTTGAAAATCTGGAGACACTATCTTCTGGGCGAGAGATTCGAACTGTTTACAGATCACCAGTCGTAAAAGTATCTGTTCACTCAGAAGGACTTAAATTTGAGGCAGCAGCGTTGGCTGGAGTTTCTTGCAGCTTATGATTTTGAAATTCTATACACTCCAGGGAAAGCCAATGTCGTGGCCGATGCGTTAAGCCGAAAAAATGAGATGATCGCCAGTTTCATCATTGCGACTTCGTTGATTGATATCGGCTCTCCAAGAAGACGACCAATTTATCAAAGGAATAAGTCAGCGAATTCGTGAGGGCAATGCTTCGGATTTCCAGCTAGACAGCGAAGGGATTCTGAGGTTAGAAGGGCGAATTTGCGTTCCAGATATTCCTGGACTCAGAAGAGAGGTGCTTGATGAATGCCACAAATCTAAGCTCAGTATCCATCCGGGTGTGAATAAAATGTATAACTATATCAAACGCACATTCTGGTGGAAGTCGTTAAAAAGAGACATCTCAATATATGTTAGTCGATGCCCTACTTGCCAGCTAGTTAAAAGCGACCAACAGAAATTGGCTGGATTATTACAACCACTGGAAGTTCCTGGTTGGAAGTGGGAGCATATTTCTATGGATTTCATTGATGGTTTGCCCAGAACCAGAAAAGGAAATGACAGTATTTGGGTGATCGTAGATCGTTTCACGAAGACCGCCCATTTCATACCTGTCAAATCAAATAGAACTGCTCAGAGTCTGGCGCAGATTTACGTCAGGGAAATAGTTAGACTACATGGAGTGCCGCTCAGTATAGTCAGTGATAGAGATACAATATTCACTAGCAAATTCTGGGAAGCATTTCAAGTCGAGCTAGGAACGAAGTTGAACTTGAGCACCGCTTATCATCCTCAGACAGACGGTCAGACTGAGAGGGTGAATCGCATTTTAGAAGATCTATTGCGGGCTTGTGTTATAGATTTCGGTGGATCATGGGAAGACCATCTGCATTTGGCTGAATTCTCTTCTAACAACAGCTACCAGGCGAGTCTGACAATGTCGCCATTCGAAGCATTGTATGGTAGACCGTGCCGATCTCCTGCTTGTTGGGTCGAGCCTGGGAATAGACTTGTGTTGGGTCCTGATATGATTCGAGAAGCGGCCGACAAAGTCGATTTTATTAAAAAGCGATTACTCGCCGCTCAAAGCCGACAAAAGAGCTATGCCGATAGAAGAAGAAGAGATATATCCTTTGAAGTTGGCGACTATGTATATTTGAAAGTATCGCCGATGAGAGGAGTTATCCGGTTCGGTAAAACTGGAAAGTTGGCACCCAAATTCATTGGTCCGTTTCCTATTCTGGAACGGATCGGAACTCTCGCTTATAGGGTCAAACTGCCTGACTGGTTGCCTGGAGTGCATGATGTATTTCATATATCTCAACTTCGAAAGCACGTTCATGATCCAGACTTGATCGTGGAAGAAGCAGCTCAGCAGGATATTGAAATTACTCCAGAATTAGCTGTGAGGCGAGAGCCGCTAAAGATTATCGGCAAAGAAACCAAAGAGCTGAGGAACAAGAAGGTTCACTTAGTCAAAGTGCAATGGAGTGGAGATCCGCGAGATTGTACTTGGGAAACTGAGGAGAGCATTCAGAAAGCTTATCCTAGATGCCGAGTAGATATCTCTGATTGACTCAGGTGCAAGGTACATTTACCCTACTTTGCATTACCATTCAATTCTCTACTCTATTGATATTTTCTTTTCATAGATATACACTTTTAATTATATAGTCTGAATGATTTTTAAGGAGTATGAAAATAGATTAGTATATTTTTGAAAGGTTAAAAACAATTGGATTGGTTGTTGTGTTGTGTGATTGTAGATTTATCAAACCACTTTCGACTTTGTTCCTTTTCGAGGACGAAAAGTTTTAAGTGGGGGAGATTGTAACGACCCAGAAAATCTAAACCAATTAAATTTTTTTAAATTGGCTAAAATAATGGATTTTAAATATTTAAAATAAATATTTTAAATAATGGCGATGAAAACTGAGTTTGAATCGACATTTGAAAACAAATATAATTAATTATAATTATATATAGAATTGAAAATGGCGCGGTAGTTCGATAATTCGACTTCAAACTTCAATTGAATATACCGGGTGCAAAACAATCCGGATTTTAGTGAAACCAAAAACATTAGGATCTAATTGGTAATATCTTTCTAACGAATCCGACCAATCAAAATTTGATAGCGGGAATCAAAAGATATGTCCAGTTGAAAATTCCGAATAGTCGCTATGGAATTCAGGCCCTTAAAAATGGACATTTTGCAAATGACCTCGGATTTCGACGAAACCACTTTTGTTGGATCCACAGTGTCAAGTAATTGCTAGATTCCAAATTTCATAATTTTTCGGATCAATATGTGAGCGTGGCAAAGGAAAACGCGTTTGATCGATTTCAGTTGATTTTAATCGACTGGAAATTGGCCATTTTTCAAACGGTCTCAGAATTCGACGAAACTAGTTTTGTTAGGACCGTATCGTCAATACGAAGCTAGAAAATATTTTTCTGAAATTTTTCTAGTTAGTATGTGACCCCGGTAATTTGAAATGTGCGTTTAAAATTCAATATAGTGATTTAAATGAAAATTCAAAAGGAAACTGATTGCAACGATCAAATCAGCTTGCGATACATATCCTATTGTGTTCGGAATGGGGGTAAAACGCTATGGGCGACAGGCGGTGGGCCTCGTTTCGAGGTCGTATGTAAAAGTCAACTTTTTGCCAAATTAAATAATTAAAAAAAAAATCTATTTTCCCTCCCTTTATCTTTCTTCCTGGCCCCCCCGCCCCCCCCCCCCCCCGATTTCATTAATCAGAAAACGAAAAAAAAAAAAAAAAAAAGATCGACGCCCCTGAAGCATCGACGCCACCGCCAAGACGACTGTCGAACCCCCCACCACGCGCCGATACCGCTCCTCCCCCTCGCGACGCAGCCGCCTCCCCCATTCGAAACCCTAGAGCCGCCTTCCCCGTTCGAGACCTCGAAGCCATCTCCCTCGTTCGAAACCCTAGCGCCGCCCCCCCCCTCGAAGCCAGCTCCGAGCTTAGCTGTCACCCCCCCTTCTTCGAGATACAGTAAGCATTTTTATTGTATTTTTATTTTTATTTTAATTCTTTAAAACTAATTACTGATTTTAATTAGAATGTAAAACTGATTTTAGAAAGCATGTAAAACTGAATTTTATAAAGGATAAAACTGTTTTTTTATATAGAAAGGATAAAACTGTTTTTTTATAGAAAGGATAAAACTGTTTTTTTTATAGAAAGGATAAAACTGTTTTTTTTATAGAAAGGATAAAACTGTTTTTTTTTATATAGAAAGGATTAAAACTGATTTTTATAAAGCATTTAAAACTGATTTTTAAAAATGATTTACAAACTGATTTTTTTTAAAACATTAAAAAAAACTGATTTTGAAATGATTTAATTTTTGAATAGAAAAAGATTTGAACTTTTAAAAGAAAAAGATTTGAACTTTTAAAAGAAAAAGATTTGAACTTTGAATAGAAAAAGATTTGAACTTTTAAAAGAAAAAGATTTGAACTTTGAATAGGAAAAGATTTGAACTTGCAAAAATAAAGATCATATTTTCAAAATAGAAAAGACGGAATTTTTATTAAGTAGAAGAAGTAAGATATGATTTTTTTATAGTTTTAAAGTAATAAAAATATAATTTTTACATCATAGGAATGTTAAAAATATAATCTATATTTTTGAAAAGGCGGAATCTATATTTTTGAAATTCGATTTTTATATATTGAATAACATAGTAAAAAATTCGATTTTTACTTATGTAGAGAATACGGGTGAAAGCGACAAAAAGGCGAAGATTTCTCTAAAGGAAGAATCGTAGTTGGATAGCTATTGGTGAGATTTCTGATTTAAAAATATACATATGTGTTGAAATAAAAATGAATTGCTATATATATAATATATATATATATATATATATATATGTACGCCCCTCGTCCACAAACCATGGACGATATTTATTGGTTGAAATTGTTGTGAAAATTGATTGATAGCGAATGATTGTTTGGGATTGTTTGTGATTGATATTGGTTGATTGTGGTTGAAAAATACCCATTTGTGGTTGAGAAATATTTGGTTGAAACCACATAGGATTAGTTTGTGGAAATGAAATAAATATATACATGCCGCCTACGTGCGAACTAGATGCATGATCCCCATTGTCAAAAACCGCGAGGTTTTAAGGTAGAGCGAGGAGCCGTACTAGGGACGGTCCCGGTTTAACTACCCTGCCGTTATGCTGCCGAAATTTTGAATAATATTCGTGTGTTTGAATTATTTTCATATGCTTAAACTATAATTATTCATTGTATAGAAAACATTCATGTGTTGAATTGATATTCATTCGTTGATTAGAAATTCATGTGTTGAATGGTATTCATATTTTGAAATAAATTGTTTGATAATAAAAATCACCTTTTATCGACTATATGAACTGTGTAAAATAATCTCGTTTTAAAAAGAAATTGTCTTAGGATAAAAATCCCATTTTTATCACCAACTTGAACTATATAGAAAAATAGTGTTTTGAAATGAATTGTTTTACAATAAAAATCACATTTTTATTGTATGCATAAATCGTTGAAATGTGAAGTGTTAAAAATAGCCACTTGTTCAAAATAAACATATATGAGTTGAAATATTCATTAATTAGCTAATGAAATGATTTGCACCTATTTATGTAACATTAGAATGAATGGTGTTTTTAAACCAAATAGAAATCAAATATGAAGTTGAATAGAAAACGATAAATGATATGAACTATATATATATGTACATGCATATTCATTGAACAGGTTATAGCAAAGGGGCTAGAGAAGAGGAATAAAATTTTGTGCCCGACAAATAGGTACACATTTACTGTTTTGTTTGGGTGATGATTTTATGAGCCGCTTGGCTTTTTCTTTTTCTTTTTGAGATTAGAAGGACCGGGAACGCTATTTGCGATTTCCCGATGCTCCCGGTGCAGGGGAGGTTATGGCGAAATTTTCCAAAATTTTAAGGTGTTAGAAAAATAATTGAAGTGAAAACGATATGGAAATCATTGAATGAACTATATTTATATAAATATATAAATATAAATAAAATTAAAACGAAACGAAGCCGTGCAGTTCGTATTTTGAAACCATGATTTCAAACGACTAGTGCGGGAAATCCGACCATTGGATTTTCCCGAAACCTCAACCGTCGGGTTCGCCTTGGAAATATCTTTCCAACGGCACCAACCTTGTAAAAATCCAACGGTTGGATTGTCTGGAATGTTTAATTCAAATCTGAAGAAAAACAGCGCCAGAAGCCTATATTTATATATATATAAATATAATTATATATTTAATCGAATAACGACGCTGCAGTTCGTATTTTGAAATCGAAAATTCAAACGATTGTACCGGGAGATCCGACCATCGGATTTTCCCGAAACTGGAACCGTTGGATTCGTTTTGAAAAGACCTTTCTAATGATGTAAATTTTGTGAAGATCCAACGGTTAGATTTTCAGATATGTGTAAATCAAATCTGAAGAAAAACAGCGCCACGGCCGCTTTATGGCCCGAAGCGTCGTTTTGAATAAAATAGCTATTTTAAAATAACTAAAAATAGCGATAAATAGTTATAAAATATCATAAGCGAAATGCAATGGAAATAAACTGAATTTGTTTGATTTATGTTGTATTTGATGGTTGAATGTGTTTGGTGTGAAAATAACATTAAAGAACAAAATTGGTGTTGTCGAATAATTTAACCATTGAAATAAATCGTTTTGAAATTCTAAATATACGTGAATCGTTTGAAAAGACCGAGTTAATTCTCATTTCAAATGATTGACCGACGATTGAAATTTGGAGATGAAGACGACGGTCGAAGACCGGAGATCTTCACCTCGTTTGGATGGTAACCGAGGTCCTGATTGGGAGGCATCCCGAAATATGGATAATGAGTGGTGATCGTTCAGACGTACGTGTTGATCGAAGGGTTTGCGAGGTATTTAGTGCCTCCGGTTTCGTTCAGACCCAGAACGGACTTGTAAATGGACTGTGTGTCTGACATTGGAGTTTATTCTGTGTTGATTGATTTCTGTTAAATATACATCTGTTTGGCAGCGGAGAATTTATTCTTTTGCTTAACGCCCTTCTCTGAGACGCACGAGCTCAGAGGTTGTATATCGATGGACATCAGTCGCATGGCATGAATTGCCTGTGTGGCATGCTAAGATGCAGTGATCAGGGCTTCTGTTGAAAAGCAAAGTCTTGTGGTGATGATCAAAGCACCGCCTGTGTGGCATAGCTTTGTGTATAACGTGAATTCGCGAGCCTCACACCCCGGTATGAACCTAAAACGGGAGAAGGACCTCAGGGAGGGCATGCGTTTCTTTCTAGCTAGGGTGGTGTCAGTGACCTACCAGCCCTGACATTTATATACTTTTCACCTATGTGGTTGTTGCTGTTGCGAGGCGCCTCGGTTTGATCGGACGATCCGGGTCCGATGGAGCCATTCGTTGGCTCGTTTACGCCCCAAAGGGCGGGGAAACGTATTGTTCAGGCATAATAATCCACATCGGTGGACCGGCCCTGACGATCTAAAGGCTTGCCTGCGCGCTTGCCTGTGGCTCGGGCTAGAGAGTCACGAATTCGGTAAGGACTATCTTTTGCCTTGGTTCATGACGGAAATCCAATTTCCAAATACGTGACGATGCGGTTTCGATTGTATATATACATTTGGCGACATAGTGGCATGGGACGCTCATGTCGCTTATGATTGATAGTTATGATTTGAAATTGTTTTCATAACATATAAACACTAGCAATAATATCAAATGCCTTTGTTTTATTCGTATCAAGCATATCTTGTCCGTTATAAGGTAAAAACTCTATCCTCCGGTTTGCGTTGCATTGTGTGATGGGAACTGAGTCTTATAACGGCTTCATTTTTATAAAAAGCATAGCGATGTTTAAAAGAAAGATTTGTTTTAAAGCACTGGCAATCCAATGGAGTAAACCCGTTCCACGAAAGTGGCGTGGTCCTGTGATTGGCCAATTATATATGTGTTGAGTGGATTTCTCATACCAGTCCTTGTTGCTGGCCCTGTGTGGGCTGGGTACGCGTGATAGGGGGTTCTCACTTCGCAGTTTGGTGGCGAACGGGAGACTCTTACCCCTACATGTCCCTGTTGAGGGTTGGTTCGCCAGTGGGCGCGAGACTCGAGAGGGTCGCCGTAAAACAAGTGGTTGGGGTACCATTGGGAGCCACGGTGGGTTTTACCTGCTGTACTGGAGGATGAAGGGATGGTTGCAAAGCCTACCGGATTTCGCGGTATCGTCTCAACGTGGTATCAGAGCTTTGGTTAAGCTTAGTTCTGGAATTTAACATTTGAACTAACTCGTCAGAAATAGAACCAGTAGTGTTCTTGGATGGGTAACTCTATACAGATAGGATCAGTAATATCCTAGTATGGGTAAAGCAGAATGAAATAACACCTCGATAGACACATTTACATTCAAGTATTTGTCTCTATATTTTGAAATATCTTTTCTGTTGACCTGACACTTGATCTGCTATTTGCAGAAGAACTAGAAAATGAGTGCCAAAAACAGAAGAAGTAATACTAACCCGGATATAGAAGCTCTATTTATGAAGTATAGAAATCTGGGTGGAAAACCCTTTACGGGGGAAGAAGCAATTATGAAAACACAAGCTTGGATTCGTTCGGTTGAGAAAATATTCGAAGCATTAAAGCTTAGGGATGACCAGAAAAGGTTATTAGCCTCCTGGGCTCTCAAAGATGAAGCTTTATTCTGGTGGGATTCAGTTATCAAAGGTAATCCAGAAGGTGATATCACCTGGGACAGATTCAAAGTGATTTTCTTAGAAAGATTTACTCCTCCCGAAGCGACCGAACGGCTATGCGATGAATTTTCTTATCTGATACAAGGAGATATGACCATTCCCGAATATCATAATAAATTCAATGAACTTTCTCACTTTGCTCCTCATCTAATTCAAAATCCGAAGAGGAAAAATATGAGATTTATTCACGGGCTTCAAAGGAAATACCAGAATAAAGTATTGGGGCATGTGAAGCATCCTTTTTCGGAAATGATATATATGGCCTATCAGTATGAAGATCTCCATAAGAAAGGAATGTTATGCGACGAAGAAGAAGTCAGTTCTAGTGACATAGCAGAGTCGGAAACTGATATTCCTGAGACAAGTTCAATGTCTGAAGTCGGTAAGGAGCCCGAAGTAAATCGAAAAAGGGCCAGATCCGAAAAAGAACCAGTAACGACAGCTATATGCTCTAACTGCAATAAGCAAGGACATCTCTCGATAAGTTGCCGATCTCTAAAGAAACCAAAAAGGGATGAGTCTAAATCCAAGAATAAGTTTCAAGCGACCCGGGAGTGTAATCTTTGTCATAAGACGGGTCATATAAAGAGAGATTGCTGGATGTTGAAAAAGACCAAAACAGTTCAGGTAAATGAAGTAGCAGAAACTTCTGAGCCCTCAGCTAATCAAGAAAGGGCCGATGTTTTAGAAGGCACGCTTATTGTCAAAAACATTCCAGTCAAAGTACTGTTTGACACAGGCGCGTCACGAAGTTTCATTGCCAAAGATGCAGCTAAGAAACTGGATTTGAATTTGAAAAAGCTCAAGGAACCAATGACTGTTCAGAATCCGGTTGGGGGTTCCATCGATCTCAGTTGGATTTGTAGAGTGCCAGTTTCTTTCTCTCGTTATCGGTTCCCTACCATCGCGGCCGTTATGAATTTTAAAGAGTTTGATCTTATCTTATGGTTAGATTGGTTGACCAAATATGAAGCTGAAGTTAAATGCGCCGACAGAGTCGTAAAGGCGAGGATTAAATCAGGCGATTATATAACCATTCCCTGTGAAGGTCAGAATGCTAATAGAAAAGACTTCTGGGCAGCTCTGAATGTTTCTCCAGCCCAAATTGAAAAGGTCCCTGAAGTCACAGAGAATATTCCTGACCTCATCAAAGACATTCCTGTCGTCAAAAACTATGCGGATGTGTTCGAAGAAGTTGTTCGCTTACCTCCGCAGAGAGAAATAGATTTCAAAATTGCTTTAATTCCCAATGCAAGGCCGGTAGTTCACGCTATTCGAAGAATGTCCTTGAAAGAGAAGGAGGAATTAGACAACCAAACACGACAGCTAGTATGGAAAGGTCTGATCAGGCCTAGTTTCTCTGATTGGGGTGCAGCAGTGGTGTTTGTCCCAAAATCTGATGGTACTCTACGTCTATGTGTGGATTATCGTGATTTGAACAAACAGACAATAAAGAATAAATATCCATTGCCGCGAATAGATGATTTGTTAGATCGATTAAATGGAGCACAAGTATTTTCAAGAATGGACCTAGCTACAGGTTTCCATCAACTTCGAATTGCCGAAGAGTGTGTTCCAATGACAGCGTTCAGAGGCCCCGACTTATTCTACGAGTGGTTAGTAATGCCGTTCGGCTTATGTAACGCTCCCGCTTACTTTGTCGATCTAATGAATAGAGTATTCAGAGGAGTATTGAATAAATTTGTCCTGGTTTTTATTGATGATATTCTAATCTTCTCTAAATCAAAGGCCGAACATGAAAAGCATCTTGAACAGGTTCTAGAAATTCTGAGGCGGAATGTATTAAAAGCCAAATATTCCAAATGTATCTTCTGGCAAGATGAAGTGAAATTTCTAGGCCATGTGGTATCTAAAGAAGGAATCGCTGTGGATCCAAGTAAAATCACAGCTATTCAGAACTGGAAACAGCCTAGTACTCCCACGGAAGTCCGCAGTTTTCTCGGATTGGCTAGCTATTATCGGAAGTTCGTTAAAGACTTTTCGAAGATATCTGGTCACTTAACGAAGCTTACCAAGAAGCTTTCTAAATTTAAATGGACTCCAGAAAGTGAGGAAGCTTTCGAAGAACTAAAGTTAAGACTAACGACAGCTCCGGTGTTAACCATCATCGATGGCAACCAGGATCTAAAAGTCTGGACGGATGCTTCTAGAGAAGGCCTTGGGGCAGTGTTAATGCAAAGGGGTCAAGTAATTGCTTATGCTAGCCGTCAACTGAAGCCACACGAGAAGAACTATGTAACTCATGATCTTGAGTTATTGGCTATTGTGTTCGCTTTGAAAATCTGGAGACACTATCTTCTGGGCGAGAGATTCGAACTGTTTACAGATCACCAGTCGTAAAAGTATCTGTTCACTCAGAAGGACTTAAATTTGAGGCAGCAGCGTTGGCTGGAGTTTCTTGCAGCTTATGATTTTGAAATTCTATACACTCCAGGGAAAGCCAATGTCGTGGCCGATGCGTTAAGCCGAAAAAATGAGATGATCGCCAGTTTCATCATTGCGACTTCGTTGATTGATATCGGCTCTCCAAGAAGACGACCAATTTATCAAAGGAATAAGTCAGCGAATTCGTGAGGGCAATGCTTCGGATTTCCAGCTAGACAGCGAAGGGATTCTGAGGTTAGAAGGGCGAATTTGCGTTCCAGATATTCCTGGACTCAGAAGAGAGGTGCTTGATGAATGCCACAAATCTAAGCTCAGTATCCATCCGGGTGTGAATAAAATGTATAACTATATCAAACGCACATTCTGGTGGAAGTCGTTAAAAAGAGACATCTCAATATATGTTAGTCGATGCCCTACTTGCCAGCTAGTTAAAAGCGACCAACAGAAATTGGCTGGATTATTACAACCACTGGAAGTTCCTGGTTGGAAGTGGGAGCATATTTCTATGGATTTCATTGATGGTTTGCCCAGAACCAGAAAAGGAAATGACAGTATTTGGGTGATCGTAGATCGTTTCACGAAGACCGCCCATTTCATACCTGTCAAATCAAATAGAACTGCTCAGAGTCTGGCGCAGATTTACGTCAGGGAAATAGTTAGACTACATGGAGTGCCGCTCAGTATAGTCAGTGATAGAGATACAATATTCACTAGCAAATTCTGGGAAGCATTTCAAGTCGAGCTAGGAACGAAGTTGAACTTGAGCACCGCTTATCATCCTCAGACAGACGGTCAGACTGAGAGGGTGAATCGCATTTTAGAAGATCTATTGCGGGCTTGTGTTATAGATTTCGGTGGATCATGGGAAGACCATCTGCATTTGGCTGAATTCTCTTCTAACAACAGCTACCAGGCGAGTCTGACAATGTCGCCATTCGAAGCATTGTATGGTAGACCGTGCCGATCTCCTGCTTGTTGGGTCGAGCCTGGGAATAGACTTGTGTTGGGTCCTGATATGATTCGAGAAGCGGCCGACAAAGTCGATTTTATTAAAAAGCGATTACTCGCCGCTCAAAGCCGACAAAAGAGCTATGCCGATAGAAGAAGAAGAGATATATCCTTTGAAGTTGGCGACTATGTATATTTGAAAGTATCGCCGATGAGAGGAGTTATCCGGTTCGGTAAAACTGGAAAGTTGGCACCCAAATTCATTGGTCCGTTTCCTATTCTGGAACGGATCGGAACTCTCGCTTATAGGGTCAAACTGCCTGACTGGTTGCCTGGAGTGCATGATGTATTTCATATATCTCAACTTCGAAAGCACGTTCATGATCCAGACTTGATCGTGGAAGAAGCAGCTCAGCAGGATATTGAAATTACTCCAGAATTAGCTGTGAGGCGAGAGCCGCTAAAGATTATCGGCAAAGAAACCAAAGAGCTGAGGAACAAGAAGGTTCACTTAGTCAAAGTGCAATGGAGTGGAGATCCGCGAGATTGTACTTGGGAAACTGAGGAGAGCATTCAGAAAGCTTATCCTAGATGCCGAGTAGATATCTCTGATTGACTCAGGTGCAAGGTACATTTACCCTACTTTGCATTACCATTCAATTCTCTACTCTATTGATATTTTCTTTTCATAGATATACACTTTTAATTATATAGTCTGAATGATTTTTAAGGAGTATGAAAATAGATTAGTATATTTTTGAAAGGTTAAAAACAATTGGATTGGTTGTTGTGTTGTGTGATTGTAGATTTATCAAACCACTTTCGACTTTGTTCCTTTTCGAGGACGAAAAGTTTTAAGTGGGGGAGATTGTAACGACCCAGAAAATCTAAACCAATTAAATTTTTTTAAATTGGCTAAAATAATGGATTTTAAATATTTAAAATAAATATTTTAAATAATGGCGATGAAAACTGAGTTTGAATCGACATTTGAAAACAAATATAATTAATTATAATTATATATAGAATTGAAAATGGCGCGGTAGTTCGATAATTCGACTTCAAACTTCAATTGAATATACCGGGTGCAAAACAATCCGGATTTTAGTGAAACCAAAAACATTAGGATCTAATTGGTAATATCTTTCTAACGAATCCGACCAATCAAAATTTGATAGCGGGAATCAAAAGATATGTCCAGTTGAAAATTCCGAATAGTCGCTATGGAATTCAGGCCCTTAAAAATGGACATTTTGCAAATGACCTCGGATTTCGACGAAACCACTTTTGTTGGATCCACAGTGTCAAGTAATTGCTAGATTCCAAATTTCATAATTTTTCGGATCAATATGTGAGCGTGGCAAAGGAAAACGCGTTTGATCGATTTCAGTTGATTTTAATCGACTGGAAATTGGCCATTTTTCAAACGGTCTCAGAATTCGACGAAACTAGTTTTGTTAGGACCGTATCGTCAATACGAAGCTAGAAAATATTTTTCTGAAATTTTTCTAGTTAGTATGTGACCCCGGTAATTTGAAATGTGCGTTTAAAATTCAATATAGTGATTTAAATGAAAATTCAAAAGGAAACTGATTGCAACGATCAAATCAGCTTGCGATACATATCCTATTGTGTTCGGAATGGGGGTAAAACGCTATGGGCGACAGGCGGTGGGCCTCGTTTCGAGGTCGTATGTAAAAGTCAACTTTTTGCCAAATTAAATAATTAAAAAAAAAATCTATTTTCCCTCCCTTTATCTTTCTTCCTGGCCCCCCCCCCCCCCCCCCCCCCCCCCGATTTCATTAATCAGAAAACGAAAAAAAAAAAAAAAAAAGATCGACGCCCCTGAAGCATCGACGCCACCGCCAAGACGACTGTCGAACCCCCCACCACGCGCCGATACCGCTCCTCCCCCTCGCGACGCAGCCGCCTCCCCCATTCGAAACCCTAGAGCCGCCTTCCCCGTTCGAGACCTCGAAGCCATCTCCCTCGTTCGAAACCCTAGCGCCGCCCCCCCCCTCGAAGCCAGCTCCGAGCTTAGCTGTCACCCCCCCTTCTTCGAGATACAGTAAGCATTTTTATTGTATTTTTATTTTTATTTTAATTCTTTAAAACTAATTACTGATTTTAATTAGAATGTAAAACTGATTTTAGAAAGCATGTAAAACTGAATTTTATAAAGGATAAAACTGTTTTTTTATATAGAAAGGATAAAACTGTTTTTTTATAGAAAGGATAAAACTGTTTTTTTTATAGAAAGGATAAAACTGTTTTTTTTATAGAAAGGATAAAACTGTTTTTTTTTATATAGAAAGGATTAAAACTGATTTTTATAAAGCATTTAAAACTGATTTTTAAAAATGATTTACAAACTGATTTTTTTTAAAACATTAAAAAAAACTGATTTTGAAATGATTTAATTTTTGAATAGAAAAAGATTTGAACTTTTAAAAGAAAAAGATTTGAACTTTTAAAAGAAAAAGATTTGAACTTTGAATAGAAAAAGATTTGAACTTTTAAAAGAAAAAGATTTGAACTTTGAATAGGAAAAGATTTGAACTTGCAAAAATAAAGATCATATTTTCAAAATAGAAAAGACGGAATTTTTATTAAGTAGAAGAAGTAAGATATGATTTTTTTATAGTTTTAAAGTAATAAAAATATAATTTTTACATCATAGGAATGTTAAAAATATAATCTATATTTTTGAAAAGGCGGAATCTATATTTTTGAAATTCGATTTTTATATATTGAATAACATAGTAAAAAATTCGATTTTTACTTATGTAGAGAATACGGGTGAAAGCGACAAAAAGGCGAAGATTTCTCTAAAGGAAGAATCGTAGTTGGATAGCTATTGGTGAGATTTCTGATTTAAAAATATACATATGTGTTGAAATAAAAATGAATTGCTATATATAATATATATATATATATATATATATATATATATATATATGTACGCCCCTCGTCCACAAACCATGGACGATATTTATTGGTTGAAATTGTTGTGAAAATTGATTGATAGCGAATGATTGTTTGGGATTGTTTGTGATTGATATTGGTTGATTGTGGTTGAAAAATACCCATTTGTGGTTGAGAAATATTTGGTTGAAACCACATAGGATTAGTTTGTGGAAATGAAATAAATATATACATGCCGCCTGCGTGCGAACTAGATGCATGATCCCCATTGTCAAAAACCGCGAGGTTTTAAGGTAGAGCGAGGAGCCGTACTAGGGACGGTCCCGGTTTAACTACCCTGCCGTTATGCTGCCGAAATTTTGAATAATATTCGTGTGTTTGAATTATTTTCATATGCTTAAACTATAATTATTCATTGTATAGAAAACATTCATGTGTTGAATTGATATTCATTCGTTGATTAGAAATTCATGTGTTGAATGGTATTCATATTTTGAAATAAATTGTTTGATAATAAAAATCACCTTTTATCGACTATATGAACTGTGTAAAATAATCTCGTTTTAAAAAGAAATTGTCTTAGGATAAAAATCCCATTTTTATCACCAACTTGAACTATATAGAAAAATAGTGTTTTGAAATGAATTGTTTTACAATAAAAATCACATTTTTATTGTATGCATAAATCGTTGAAATGTGAAGTGTTAAAAATAGCCACTTGTTCAAAATAAACATATATGAGTTGAAATATTCATTAATTAGCTAATGAAATGATTTGCACCTATTTATGTAACATTAGAATGAATGGTGTTTTTAAACCAAATAGAAATCAAATATGAAGTTGAATAGAAAACGATAAATGATATGAACTATATATATATGTACATGCATATTCATTGAACAGGTTATAGCAAAGGGGCTAGAGAAGAGGAATAAAATTTTGTGCCCGACAAATAGGTACACATTTACTGTTTTGTTTGGGTGATGATTTTATGAGCCTGTTGGCTAGCCGCTTGGCTTTTTCTTTTTCTTTTTGAGATTAGAAGGACCGGGAACGCTATTTGCGATTTCCCGATGCTCCCGGTGCAGGGGAGGTTATGGCGAAATTTTCCAAAATTTTAAGGTGTTAGAAAAATAATTGAAGTGAAAACGATATGGAAATCATTGAATGAACTATATTTATATAAATATATAAATATAAATAAAATTAAAACGAAACGAAGCCGTGCAGTTCGTATTTTGAAACCATGATTTCAAACGACTAGTGCGGGAAATCCGACCATTGGATTTTCCCGAAACCTCAACCGTCGGGTTCGCCTTGGAAATATCTTTCCAACGGCACCAACCTTGTAAAAATCCAACGGTTGGATTGTCTGGAATGTTTAATTCAAATCTGAAGAAAAACAGCGCCAGAAGCCTATATTTATATATATATAAATATAATTATATATTTAATCGAATAACGACGCTGCAGTTCGTATTTTGAAATCAAAAATTCAAACGATTGTACCGGGAGATCCGACCGTCGGATTTTCCCGAAACTGGAACCGTTGGATTCGTTTTGAAAAGACCTTTCTAATGATGAAAATTTTTTGAAGATCCAACGGTTAGATTTTCAGATATGTGTAAATCAAATCTGAAGAAAAACAGCGCCACGGCCGCTTTATGGCCCGAAGCGTCGTTTTGAATAAAATAGCTATTTTAAAATAAATAAAAATAGCGATAAATAGTTATAAAATATCATAAGCGATATGGAATGGAAATAAACTGAATTTTCTTGATTTATGTTGTATTTGATGGTTGAATGTGTTTGGTGTGAAAATAACATTAAAGAACAAAATTGGTGTTGTCGAATAATTTAACCATTGAAATAAATCGTTTTGAAATTCTAAATATACGTGAATCGTTTGAAAAGGCCGAGTTAATTCTCATTTCAAATGATTGACCGACGATTGAAATTTGGAGATGAAGACGACGGTCGAAGACCGGAGATCTTCACCTCGTTTGGATGGTAACCGAGGTCCTGATTGGGAGGCATCCCGAAATATGGATAATGAGTGGTGATCGTTCAGACGTACGTGTTGATCGAAGGGTTTGCGAGGTATTTAGTGCCTCCGGTTTCGTTCAGACCCAGAACGGACTTGTAAATGGACTGTGTATCTGACATTGGAGTTTATTCTGTGTTGATTGATTTCTGTTAAATATACATCTGTTTGGCGGCGGAGAATTTATTCTTTTGCTTAACGCCCTTCCCTGAGACGCACGAGCTCAGAGGTTGTATATCGATGGACATCAGTCGCATGGCATGAATTGCCTGTGTGGCATGCTAAGATACAGTGATCAGGGCTTCTGTTGAAAAGCAAAGTCTTGTGGTGATGATCAAAGCACCGCCTGTGTGGCGTAGCTTTGTGTATAACGTGAATTCGCGAGCCTCACACCTCGGTATGAACCTAAAACGGGAGAAGGACCTCAGGGAGGGCATGCGTTTCGTTCTAGCTAGGGTGGTGTCAGTGACCTACCAGCCCTGACATTTATATACTTTTCAACTATGTGGTTGTTGCTGTTGCGAGGCGCCTCGGTTTGATCGGACGATCCGGGTCCGATGGAGCCATTCGTTGGCTCGTTTACGCCCCAAAGGGCGGGGAAACGTATTGTTCAGGCATAATAATCCACATCGGTGGACCGGCCCTGACGATCTAAAGGCTTGCCTGTGCGCTTGCCTGTGGCTCGGGCTAGAGAGTCACGAATTCGGTAAGGACTATCTTTTTCCTTGGTTCATGACGGAAATCCAATTTCCAAATACGTGACGTTGCGGTTTCGATTGTATATATACATTTGGCGACATAGTGGCATGGGACGCTCATGTCGCCTATGATTGATAGTTATGATTTGAAATTGTTTTCAAAACATATAAACACTAGCAATAATATCAAATGCCTTTGTTTTATTCGTATCAAGCATATCTTGGCCGTTATAAGGTAAAAACTCTATCCTCCGGTTTGCGTTGCATTGTGTGATGGGAACTGAGTCTTATAACGGCTTCATTTTTATAAAAAGCATAGCGATGTTTAAAAGAAAGATTTGTTTTAAAGCACTGGCAATCCAATGGAGTAAACCCGTTCCACGAAAGTGGCGTGGTCCTGTGATTGGCCAATTATATATGTGTTGAGTGGATTTCTCATACCAGTCCCATGACTGACTCGTAGTTTGTTTCACTTTCAAACTCGGGTGCCCCTTTTTCTACACGGGCAGCCTTGTATTCAGGTTTAGCTGGTTCTTTCTGGATAGCTGGAGCTGAAGATGGATTCTATCATTTATTTCTTTTTATGCTGTTCGGCTCCTATTGTACATATTTTGTTTATTTCCGCTGTAGACATTTATGTATAGTTGAACTGTATTTGTACTAAGTAAGATCCTGTATACTGTGTAACTCTGATGATTACTTTTATCCAGTATATTCTATTGTTCATATTCTGGTGTATTTATTTAATTCTGTTCTGCTATTATCTGTTTCTGTGTTATATTCCAAAGATAACCCTTGTTTCCGTGAAAACGGGATTTTGGGTCGTCTCAGCCGAGGTGTTTGGCGGTGGTTGCAGGTGGATGCGATGGCCGGAGTGATGGTGGAGGAAGGTCAAAGGTGCTGTCAAAGGAAAGTTAATTACAGGAGTTCACGAAACAATTTGGTGATTTGGGGAAGAAGGCCCAAACGGGGGAGGGTTCAAATAGTAGGGGTATGGGCCTGTTTAAGGTAAAAGCCCAAACAATTTATTTAATGAAGTTAAATTCAAATTTATATATATATATACTTTATAAATTCATAACTCTCCCATACGGTATCAGATTGACGAACCGTAAGTTGCATTGGGATCGTATGGACGGGAGCAACACTATGAGACTGATTGGGAGTGAATCCGAGCTCGTTACGTCGACTGAATCAATTAACGCAAACCGTTATTTAACGGCTAACGCGCAAATGTGAGTAAATCTCACTAACTCTGAACAATTTATAATTTCAAACTGTATTGTTAGAACTGTTAAAATTGTCTGTTTGACCGTGTGTTGATTGAACTGCTAGTCAGTTAGTAAAATTTCTATATTGATTCTGTTTAACAGAATATATCATATGGAACTGAAAGTGATGTTATCTATATTGTCTAACATCTGTGATGCAGGGAAACAGGTTGGAGGAATCCGACTGGATTCCTCAACAGTTATTTTATTGTTTTTCATATATTGTTATATGATGTGATATAAAATCCGTGGGCGATTATATGTGCTTGGACGATATTGAATATCGTGATTTGATATGATTGAATACCATAACATACCGAAATGTTGATAAGGGGATTTTCAATGTTTATATTGAAAATGAATCTTATTTATAAAATCGATAGGATTTTATAAAAAGGAAAACATTTATTTAATTTGAAAATAAATAAATGAAAAAGGAAACATTTATTTAGAAAATAAATGAAATAAAATAGAAACATTTATTTAGAAAATAAATGAATTAGAATATAAAGGAATATTTATTTAGGAAATAAATATAGGAACATTTATTTAGATTATAAATAAATGGAATAAAGGAATATCTATTTAGGGAATAAATAAAGGAACACTTGTTCGGAAAATAAATAGAATTATACAAGGATAGATTTAAACACGTGCTTCGCACACAAGTATAACACGATATGGATTTTAAGGAGATATCGTAGAAGTAGGAATTATAACCAGAGTGTGATAAAAGGATTAAACAAAGTAATTTGTTAGGTTAACCAAAGCAAGTTAGTCGAGTTAATCAAAGTAATGGGTTAAGTTAACCAAATTAAATTAGTTAAGATAAATTAAGCGGTTAATCGAAGTGAATTAGTTAAGTTAAACAAATTGGTAAATCAAACCGAATTAGCTGAGTTAAACTAAGTAAATCGGTTAGAGTTAATAAAAGTGAATTAACTAAGTTAAACTAAGTGGATTAGTTCAGTTAATCGAGACAAGTAAATCAAGTTAGGTTAAACCATTTGAGTTAACCAGTTAGGTTAAACCATTTGAGTTAACCAGTTAAAGTTGACCAGTTAGAGTTGACCAGTTAGAGTTGACCAGTTAGAGTTATCCAAGTGGAGTTAATCGAGTAGAGTTGCCGAATATCACTTATTCGAAGTAGGGTTATCGAATATAGTGTATTCGAGGGAAGAGTAATCGAATATAGTTTAGTCGAGTGGAGAAATCAAATGTTATTCATTTGAGAAGAGTTACCGAATATTATTTATTCGAAGAGTAGTTATCGAATATTGGTTATTCGAAGTTAGTTAATACAAAGGAGTTATTCGAAGTTAGTTAATCCAAAGGAGTTATTCGAAGTTAGTTAATCCAAAGGAGTTATTCGAAGTTAGCTAATCCAAAGGAGTTATTCGAAGTTAGTTAATCCAAAGGAGTTATTCGAAGTTAGTTAATCCAAAGGAGTTATTCGAAGTTAGTTAATCCAAAGGAGTTATTCGAGGAGTTAATCGAATATAGTTATTCGAAAGAAAGTGTTAATCGAATATAGTTATTCGAGTAAAGTTAAAAGAGTTAAGTTATTCGAATAGAGTTAAACACGTAAGAGTTAATCGAATATTAGTTATTCAATTTGAGTTAATCGAATTTAGTTATTCGAAAGGAGTTAATCAATTTGAGTTAAGTTAATCGATTGGAATTAAGTTGAATCGAAATGGAGTAAATCGATTAGAATTAAGTTAATCGAGTTAGAGTAAATCGAATATTGGTTATTCGAAGGTAAGTTATTCGAATTAGTTATTCGAAGGAGTTAATCAATTAAGTTATTCGAATTAGTTATTCGAAGGAGTAAATCAAATTAAGTTAATCGATTAAAGTTGAGTGGACCGATTTGGGTTAAGTTAAGTAATCGAGTTAAGAAATCGAGTTGAGATAATCGAGTTAAGAAAATCAAGTTGAGTTAATCGAATAAGTTATTCGATAAGAGTAAATCCATTTAAGTTAAATCGGATGTTAGTTATTCGATAAGAAGTGACACATTTAAGAAAATCGAATATTTGTTATTCGATAAGAGTTAATGAAATAGAGCCAACCAAGAAGAGTTATTCGAATATTTGTTATTCGATAGGAGTTAATCGAAATAGAGTTTATCGAATATCATTTATTAAAAAGGGAGAGTTAATCGAATAGAGATTACTCGAAAGAGAGCTATACGTCGAATTCGATTATAGCGAATTCGGGAAAGTACTATTTACTTTCCAGGGTTTAAATCAAGATTTAGTTATTGATTTAGAAATTAGGTGTCTGTTAAATTATTCGAGTTAGGAGATAAAGTTATAATTTAGGTTAGATATTGCAGAAGTAGGAATTATAACGTTATAGTTATAATCAAACGTTTTCATATAAGAAGTAGATTCGTAACCTGAATCCGAGAATTTGCGTAAACAAATGATTGGAAAAAGTGAGTGACGAGCTTCATCTATTTCACATTAAAGGACGTTGTTCAATTAAGGTCTGAGAGGTAATTATACCCCAACTTGATTGACTTCAGAATTGACAAAGGAATAGTTGTGGTTCGATAGAAAAGGTTGATTTGAAATATAGTTAAGTAATAAGCAATAAATGGATTAAGCGTAACGATGTTTTATACAACGTTCATTGGAAATCCGTAAATGAGTTTTGGAAACGTTTTCCAAATATAGTCAGATATGTTTTCTAAACATAGAAAATGAAATGTTTTCATGATAAGAATTTAAGAAATAGAGTTAATCAAATTCAGAAACTGACTGGAGAGGGTAAGTTGAACGGTTTTCTAAGTGACGATCTGATGTTTGTCTCGACCATCCGGATTGATACTTAGAGAATTGTTCTCATACTAGTTACAGTTAGGGACTGATAGATGCGAAAGAATAGTGATGTGAAAATAAGCTATGGAAATGTTTTCCAATGATTAATAACATATATTTTCTAAATATATGAAATAAGGAAATGTGAACATATGATTGATCGATCGAATTCCCATTTGGAAATAAGATCGTTGTTTGTACACCGACATGTTTTCATTTGATAGTTAAATCATAGACTATCAAAGTTTTGACCCTATTTACGTTGTAAATATGGAGAGACCGGTTGGATTATTGTCCGAAGAACCACTCCGTATTAGCATAAGCGTTGCGAATCAAGTACGCTGAAGATAATTGAAGACGGAGTGAAGTGCAAGGGCTATTGTGAAAAGCCTAGGTAGGATGGATTCACTAAATAGTGCCTTCGGTTTGTTCAGTCCCAGGACAACGTATATGGACGAGTGTCTGACAAAGTATTTTTAACGAATCATATAAGTTGATCTCTTTAAACGTATTACGTTGGTGGCGGAGAAATTCGTTTCTCTTAGCTTTTATACCCGTGATGCCTTGAGAAATCAATAATGATTTGGCGGGTATGACGATGTGGCATTCAAAGTAATTGAAGAAATAATCTGTCAAAGTGACAAACGTGACCTCAAAACCTCACAACCGGGAAATAACAGAAGTTGGGCTAGGCAGCATGGCTAGTTGGGCCATACCCAAGCAGGGTGTATTATCACCATCTAGAGAATATTCAATTGTACTTCTTTATAATCTATTTCAATGCTGTCCCTTATCGGGAAGGATGGTTGCTGATCCCAACCATCGGTGATAATATATTCGTTACACTCAAGCTAAATGAGTGAACGGTCATGTGTGGCCGGGTTGCAAGACGTTCTTGTTGAACCCTAGTGTATCTCCTCTAGAGTACACTGATCGGAAGGTGCTCCCATACCTTGTCTGTTGGAATCCAATCTCCAATAAGCGCTCACGGTTTTATTTGTATACTATGTATGTGGAACGTGAGATGCAAGCGTTCTGCTAGATTGATATCTATTTGTATTTAGACATTATTATAATATCAGAAAGATATCCTTTATTTAACCAAGTGTTGGAGTTTTATTCACACCAGTCCCATGACTGACCCGGAGTTTATTTTGTTTGTTTTCCCTAAACTCTTGGGTGCCTAAATTTGTACGGGTAGTCAAGTAGTCGGGATTTTACAGATACACTTGGAGAGCTTGGAGCAGGAGGCTTCAGGATTATAGCTATTGTTATTCCGCTGTGTTGTTAAGTGTTGTACTTTGAAATGGTATGTATATACGAGTACTGATTTGTATTTCAAAGTTATATTATATTTTATTCGTTCCGCTGTGAGATTTGTGTTTACTCTGATGATGTAAGTTCTTCTTCTTCTATTCTATTAGTTCTATCTTTTCTTCCTCACCCTCTACTTTCTTTCACTAACGTCTCGGGATTTTCGACTCTCGAGGAGTCGAAAATTTCCAGCCGTTACAGTTGGTATCAGAGCTTAAGTTAAGTGATTACCTTGGCTCTATGGCATAACTCGATAGAGATGGGATTAGTAATATCCTAGATTGAGTTTGAGTGTATATATATGAGCACGTAATTGTTATTCAATATAAAATGGTTTTATATTGTGGAGACTCTTTTGTTGAGTGGCTTATGAATTCTGGTCGATCAGGTTGATCCACTGTATCGATAAGGGTTACTAAACACTCGAATACGATGAACCGACATGGTATGTTTTGAAAGAGGGTAAATGAAATAATTTTTCCCAAAATATATTTGTTTATAGAAGAAATATATATCTTGAAATTATTATAGTATATTGATTGTGTTGGTTGTTATTATAATCGAATAAGATTATAAAAGGGTGAAATGGTTATAAATGACCAATCAGAATTCATATGAATGTAATATATGAAATAGTTTGAATTAAATATGAATTTAAATCAGATTTGGAATTTAAAATAAGGAAATTTTAAGTTCCTGGGAGAATTTGAAAATGATTTTCAAATTGAAAATGATATAGTATTGAACTCACTTCGATAGCTGGAAAATAGATTCTGATGATGAATCTAGACATCATCAGTGTTCATTTTCGAGTTCTAAGTGACGGATTACTACTAAAGGGTTTGTTTTTGAATTGTTTTGAGAAAACAAGTTGTTTTAGACATTCAAAGGTTTTGAATTGGCATGTGGTTTCAAATTAATTTGAAAGAAACCCAGGAACTTAAGTTCTGGAATTAAAATTTAACTAATGAAGTTAAATAAAATGAGATGGTAAAAATAAATTGAAATTTAACTTGAACCGAGTTAAATAAAATTGAATTGGATTAGAGATAATCTAGAATGGAACCAAATTGATAAGTCAATAATTTGGAATTTGATATTAGAGTTCGAATGAAATTCGATTTGGATTTGAGGATATGAACTGGTTGTAGATCAATTGGAATGGATAACATTGATATATGTTGAAGTGGTAGCAGATGAAAGGGATAGAGTTAAATTCCCGACAAAAAGGTACAAATTTATATCATATACGAGTTTGGATTTTTTTGAGCCGAATTGGCAAGCCGCTTGGCTATTTTGATTTCCTTTTGGATTAGAGGAGGCCTAGAGAGGCGAGTTGTGGTTTGACGTATTGAGCCGTACAAAGGAGGTGCTGGCAAAAAATTTCGAAAATTCCAGGTGTTAGAAAATTTTCAGAATTTTTGAAAATTTCTGTTAGCCAGAATGAATTAATAATTTAATTGAAAATTAAATGGTTCAGTTGAAACTGGAGTTGAGAAGTAAACTAAAAGATATTTGAATCTAGTTAGTAAAGTTGGTAGCATTTTCCTAGCTTAGCAATTTCGAGGACGAAATTAGTTTAAGGGGGGAAGTCTGTAATGGCGCGTTTTGTTAGCTGTCGAATAATTAATTTATTTAATTAATTATATATCGATTTGGCGATATCGATAACTTAAAATACAACGTTCGAACTTATAATTTATAATTATAATTAAAACGAACCTGAAAACGTCGCGGCAGTTCGCAATTTGGCGATTTGAACTTCAACTGAATGTACATGATTCATTTTAAGCCGGATTTCTATGAAACAAGAAACGTGTGGAGCTGGTGGAGTATATCTTTCTAGTGGAAGAGAAAAATCAGGATTTCGTCGTGTAGATTTTGAGTTATGTCCAAATCAAATTTCAGAATAGTCGCTATGGAATTCGTATATAATTCGTAACGCTTTATATACGTTATAAAAAGGGATTTTCAATGTAAATTGAATATCGATTCAACCTGGACTTAGAATATGAAAAATATAATTATCCTGGAGCCATATGATATTCTATTGTGAATATATACGATAATATTAATTTATTAATATTTAATTAAATTGTTTTAAATATATTTATATTTAAAACGGTCTAATTAGAGCCTTAGAAAATAGCAACTTTTGCATACGAAGTTGGAATTCGACGAAACCAGTTTTGTTGGATCCGCAATATCAAATAATTGCTAGATGTCAAGTTTCGTGATTTTTAGAGTCACTGTGTGGCCGTACGAATTTTTAGAGTGAAAAACAGTCGATATTCTGACGGTTGAAAATACGCTGTGTGAGCATATGGAGTCGGAATTCGACGAAACCAGTTTCGTTGGGACCGTAATGTCGAACTCTAGCTACATGTCCAGTTTGGTGATTTTTAGGTATCGTATGTAATCACTAGGATTTTTAGAAGGCAGATACAAGGAGAAAATCGATAAAATAAATATAAAAATCAAATTAAAAATATCCCCCTATTTTCTTTGGATCCACAGCAGGCCATGCCTCACCGTTTCTCAACCACCAATGTTACCTACCACCCACAGCTCTATATAATCGCATTATCCCAAACACAGCAAGCAAAATCGAAAAGAAATAATCAAGAGAAAACCAAATAAATTTCTATAAATCATTCTATATACATGATTTAGTTCCTGTAATCTTCCTCTACCATTCAGTACAAGTTCGGTTTGAGTTGGATGAAGTTTCTATCGCTCGACAGTGCACGGTTTTTTTAGGGTTCTGGGATTCGAGAGGTGTAGTGATCGAATGAAGTGGTGATGGTCGTTTTTGAGATCAGGGAGAGAATCCGCACCCTATGTGCGAGCTTGGTGGACGTCCGCAACATTTTCCGTCGATGCTGCACTGTAGCAGTGCTCGATGAGGTCGATGACGCAACGAGAAGGCTGGAACCGGTGTGGGAGTTGAGGTGGCGTTCGAGTAGAGGGTGGAATGCCGAGGTGTTTGGCGGTGGTTGCAGGTGGATGCGATGGCCGGAGTGATGGTGGAGGAAGGTCAAAGGTGCGGTCAAAGGAAAGTTAATTACAGGAGTTCACGAAACAATTTGGTGATTTGGGGAAGAAGGCCCAAACGGGGGAGGGTTCAAATAGTAGGGGTATGGGCCTGTTTAAGGTAAAAGCCCAAACAATTTATTTAATGAAGTTAAATTCAAATTTATATATATATATACTTTATAAATTCATAACTCTCCCATACTGTATCAGATTGACGAACCGTAAGTTGCGTTGGGATCGTATGGACGGGAGCAACACAATGAGACTGACTGGGAGTGAATCCGAGCTCGTTACAATTTATGACGAAATAAATTGTTCGACTGAATCAATTAACGCAAACCGTTATTTAACGGCTAACGCGCAAATGTGAGTAAATCTCACTAACTATGAACAGTTTATAATTTCAAATTGTATTGTTAGAACTGTTAAAATTGTCTGTTTGACCGTGTGTTGATTGAACTGCTAGTCAGTTAGTTAAATTTCTATATTGATTCTGTTTAACAGAATATATCATATGGAACTGAAAGTGATGTTATCTATATTGTCTAACATCTGTGATGCAGGGAAACAGGTTGGAGGAATCCGACTGGATTCCTCAACAGTTATTTTATTGTTTTTCATATATTGTTATATGATGTGATATAAAATCTGTGGGCGATTATATGTGCTTGGACGATATTGAATATCGTGATTTGATATGATTGAATACCATAACATACCGAAATGTTGATAAGGGGATTTTCAATGTTTATATTGAAAATGAATCTTATTTATAAAATCGATAGGATTTTATAAAAAGGAAAACATTTATTTAATTTGAAAATAAATAAATGAAAAAGGAAACATTTATTTAGAAAATAAATGAAATAAAATAGAAACATTTATTTAGAAAATAAATGAATTAGAATATAAAGGAATATTTATTTAGGAAATAAATATAGGAACATTTATTTAGATTATAAATAAATGGAATAAAGGAATATCTATTTAGGGAATAAATAAAGGAACACTTGTTCGGAAAATAAATAGAATTATACAAGGATAGATTTAAACACGTGCTTCGCACACAAGTATAACACGATATGGATTTTAAGGAGATATCGTAGAAGTAGGAATTATAACCAGACTGTGATAAAAGGATTAAACAAAGTAATTTGTTAGGTTAACCAAAGCAAGTTAGTCGAGTTAATCAAAGTAATGGGTTAAGTTAACCAAAGTAAATTAGTTAAGATAAACTAAGCGGTTAATCGAAGTGAATTAGTTAAGTTAAACAAATTGGTAAATCAAAGCGAATTAGCTGAGTTAAACTAAGTAAATCGGTTAGAGTTAATCAAAGTGAATTAACTAAGTTAAACTAAGTGGATTAGTTCAGTTAATCGAGACAAGTAAATCAAGTTAGGTTAAACCATTTGAGTTAACCAGTTAAAGTTGACCAGTTAGAGTTGACCAGTTAGAGTTGACCAGTTAGAGTTATCCAAGTGGAGTTAATCGAGTAGAGTTGCCGAATATCACTTATTCGAAGTAGGGTTATCGAATATAGTGTATTGGAGGGAAGAGTAATCGAATATAGTTTATTCGAGTGGAGAAATCAAATGCTATTCATTTGAGAAGAGTTACCGAATATTATTTATTCGAAGAGTAGTTATCGAATATTGGTTATTCGAAGTTAGTTAATCCAAAGGAGTTATTCGAAGTTAGTTAATCCAAAGGAGTTATTCGAAGTTAGTTAATCCAAAGGAGTTATTATAAGTTAGCTAATCCAAAGGAGTTATTCGAAGTTAGTTAATCCAAAGGAGTTATTCGAAGTTAGTTAATCCAAAGGAGTTATTCGAAGTTAGTTAATCCAAAGGAGTTATTCGAGGAGTTAATCGAACATAGTTATTCGAAAGAAAGTGTTAATCAAATATAGTTATTCGAGTAAAGTTAAAAGAGTTAAGTTATTCGAATAGAGTTAAACACGTAAGAGTTAATTGAATATTAGTTATTCAATTTGAGTTAATCGAATTTAGTTATTCGAAAGGAGTTAATCAATTTGAGTTAAGTTAATCGATTTGAATTAAGTTGAATCGAAATGGAGTAAATCGATTAGAATTAAGTTAATCGAGTTAGAGTAAATCGAATATTGGTTATTCGAAGGTAAGTTATTCGAATTAGTTATTCGAAGGAGTTAATCAATTAAGTTATTCGAATTAGTTATTCGAAGGAGTAAATCAAATTAAGTTAATCGATTAGAGTTGAGTGGACCGATTTGGGTTAAGTTATGTAATCGAGTTGAGAAATCGAGTTGAGATAATTGAGTTAAGAAATTCAAGTTGAGTTAATCGAATAAGTTATTCGATAAGAGTAAATCCATTTAAGTTAAATCGGATGTTAGTTATTCGATAAGAAGTGACACATTTAAGAAAATCGAATATTTGTTATTCGATAAGAGTTAATGAAATAGAGCCAACCAAGAAGAGTTATTCGAATATTTGTTATTCGATAGGAGTTAATCGAAATAGAGTTTATCGAATATCAGTTATTAAAAAGGGAGAGTTAATCGAATAGAGATTACTCGAAAGAGAGCTATACGTCGAATTCGATTATAGCGAATTCGGGAAAGTACTATTTACTTTCCAGGGTTTAAATCAAGATTTAGTTATTGATTTAGAAATTAGGTGTCTGTTAAATTATTCGAGTTAGGAGATAAAGTTATAATTTAGGTTAGATATTGCAGAAGTATGAATTATAACGTTATAGTTATAATCAAACGTTTTCATATAAGAAGTAGATTCGTAACCTGAATCCGAGAATTTGCGTAAACAAATGATTGGAAAAAGTGAGTGACGAGCTTCATCTATTTCACAGTAAAGGACGTTGTTCAATTAAGGTCTGAGAGGTAATTATACCCCAACTTGATTGACTTCAGAATTGACAAAGGAACAGTTGTGGTTCGATAGAAAAGGTTGATTTGAAATATAGTTAAGTAATAAGCGATAAATGGATTAAGCGTAACGATGTTTTATACAACGTTCATTGGAAATCCGTAAATGAGTTTTGGAAACATTTTCCAAATATAGTCAGATATGTTTTCTAAACATAGAAAATGAAATGTTTTCATGATAAGAATTTAAGAAATAGAGTTAATCAAATTCAGAAACTGACTGGAGAGGGTAAGTTGAACGGTTTTCTAAGTGACGATCTGATGTTGGTCTCGACCATCCGGATTGATACTTAGAGAATTGTTCTCATACTAGTTACATTTAGGGACTGATAGATGCGAAAGAATAGTGATGTGAAAATAAGCTATGGAAATGTTTTCCAATGATTAATAACATATATTTTCTAAATATATGAAATAAGGAAATGTGAACATATGATTGATCGATCGAATTCCCATTTGGAAATAAGATCGTTGTTTGTACACCGACATGTTTTCATTTGATAGTTAAATCACAGACTATCAAAGTTTTGACCCTATTTACGTTGTAAGTACGGAGAGACCGGTTGGATTATTATCCGAAGAACCACTCCGTATTAGCATAAGCGTTGCGAATCAAGTACGCTGAAGATAATTGAAGACGGAGTGAAGTGCAAGGGCTATTGTGAAAAGCCTAGGTAGGATGGATTCACTGAATAGTGCCTTCGGTTTGTTCAGTCCCAGGACAACGTATATGGACGAGTGTCTGACAAAGTATTCTTAACGAATCATATAAGTTGATCTCTTTAAACGTATTACATTGGTGGCGGAGAAATTCGTTTCTCTTAGCTTTTATACCCGTGATGCCTTGAGAAATCAATAATGATTTGGCGGGTATGACGATGTGGCATTCAAAGTAATTGAAGAAATAATCTATCAAAGTGACAAACGTGACCTCAAAACCTCACAACCGGGAAATAACAGAAGTTGGGCTAGGCAGCATGGCTAGTTGGGCCATACCCAAGCAGGGTGTATTATCACCATCTAGAGAATATTCAATTGTACTTCTTTATAATCTATTTCAATGTTGTCCCTTATCGGGAAGGATGGTTGCTGATCCCAACCATCGGTGATAATATATTCGTTACACTCAAGCTAAATGAGTGAACGGTCATGTGTGGCCGGGTTGCAAGACGTTCTTGTTGAACCCTAGTGTATCTCCTCTAGAGTACACTGATCGGAAGGTGCTCCCATACCTTGTCTGTTGGAATCCAATCTCCAATAAGCGCTCACGGTTTTATTTGTATACTATGTATGTGGAACGTGAGATGCAAGCGTTCTGCTAGATTGATATCTATTTGTATTTAGACATTATTATAATATCAGAAAGATATCCTTTATTTAACCAAGTGTTGGAGTTTTATTCACACCAGTCCCATGACTGACCCGGAGTTTATTTTGTTTGTTTTCCCTAAACTCTTGGGTGCCTAAATTTGTACGGGCAGTCAAGTAGTTGGGATTTTACAGATACACTTGGAGAGCTTGGAGCAGGAGGCTTCAGGATTATAGCTATTATTATTCCGCTGTGTTGTTAAGTGTTGTACTTTGAAATGGTATGTATATACGAGTACTGATTTGTATTTCAAAGTTATGTTATATTTTATTCGTTCCGCTGTGAGATTTGTGTTTACTCTGATGATGTAAGTTCTTCTTCTTCTATTCTATTAGTTCTATCTTTTCTTCCTCACCCTCTACTTTCTTTCACTAACGTCTCAGGATTTTCGACTCTCGAGGAGTCGAAAATTTCCAGCCATTACAGTTGGTATCAGAGCTTAAGTTAAGTGATTGCCTTGGCTCTATGGCATAACTCGATAGAGATGGGATTAGTAATATCCTAGATTGAGTTTAAGTGTATATATATGAGCGCGTAATTGTTATTCAATATAAAATGGTTTTATATTGTGGAGACTCTTTGGTTGAGTGGCTTATGAATTCTGGTCGATCAGGTTGATCCACTGTATCGATAAGGGTTACTAAACACTCGAATACGATGAACCGACATGGTATGTTTTGAAAGAGGGTAAATGAAATAATTTTCCCAAAATATATTTGTTTATAGAAGAAATATATATCTTGAAATTATTATAGTATATTGATTGTGTTGGTTGTTATTATAATCGAATAAGATTATAAAAGGGTGAAATGGTTATAAATGACCAATCAGAATTCATATGAATGTAATATATGAAATAGTTTGAATTAAATATGAATTTAAATCAGATTTGGAATTTAAAATAAGGAAATTTTAAGTTCCTGGGACATTTTGAAAATGTTTTTCAAATTGAAAATGATATAGTATTGAACTCACTTCGATAGCTGGAAAATAGATTCTGATGATGAATCTAGACATCATCAGTGTTCATTTTCGAGTTCTAAGTGACGGATTATTACTAAAGATTTTGTTTTTGAATTGTTTTGAGAAAACAAGTTGTTTTAGACATTCAAAGGTTTTGAATTGGCATGTGGTTTCAAATTAATTTGAAAGAAACCCAGGAACTTAAGTTCTGGAATTAAAATTTAACTAATGAAGTTAAATAAAATGAGATGGTAAAAATAAATTGAAATTTAACTTGAACCGAGTTAAATAAAATTGAATTGGATTAGAGATAATCTAGAATGGAACCAAATTTATAAGTCAATAATTTGGAATTTGATATTAGAGTTCGAATGAAATTCGATTTGGATTTGAGGATATGAACTGGTTGTAGATCAATTGGAATGGATAACATTGGTATATGTTGAAGTGGTAGCAGATGAAAGGGATAGAGTTAAATTCCCGACAAAAAGGTACAAGTTTATATCATATACGAGTTTGGATTTTTTTGAGCCGAATTGGCAAGCCGCATGGCTATTTTGATTTCCTTTTGGATTAGAGGAGGCCTAGAGAGGCGAGTTGTGGTTTGACGTATTGAGCCGTACAAAGGAGGTGCTGGCAAAAATTTTCGAAAATTCCAGGTGTTAGAAAATTTTCAGAATTTTTGAAAATTTCAGTTAGCCAGAATGAATTAATAATTTAATTGAAAATTAAATGGTTCAGTTGAAACTGGAGTTGAGAAGTAAACTAAAAGATATTTGAATCTAGTTAGTAAAGTTGGTAGCATTTTCCTAGCTTAGCAATTTCGAGGACGAAATTAGTTTAAGGTGGGAAGTCTGTAATGGCGCGTTTTGTTAGCTGTCGAATAATTAATTTATTTAATTATTTATATATCGATTTGGCGATATCGATAACTTAAAATACAACGTTCGAACTTATAATTTATAATTATAATTAAAACGAACCTGAAAACGTCGCGGCAGTTCGCAATTTGGCGATTTGAACTTCAACTGAATGTACATGATTCATTTTAAGCCGGATTTCTATGAAACAAGAAACGTGTGGAGCTGGTGGAGTATATCTTTCTAGTGGAAGAGAAAAATCAGGATTTCGTCGTGTAGATTTTGAGTTATGTCCAAATCAAATTTCAGAATAGTCGCTATGGAATTCGTATATAATTCGTAACGCTTTATATACGTTATAAAAAGGGATTTTCAATGTAAATTGAATATCGATTCAACCTGGACTTAGAATATGAAAAATATAATTATCCTGGAGCCGTATGATATTCTATTGTGAATATATACGATAATATTAATTTATTAATATTTAATTAAATTGTTTTAAATATATTTATATTTAAAACGGTCTAATTAGAGCCTTAGAAAATAGCAACTTTTGCATATGAAGTCGGAATTCGACGAAACCAGTTTTGTTGGATCCGCAATATCAAATAATTGCTAGATGTCAAGTTTCGTGATTTTTAGAGTCACTGTGTGGCCATACGGATTTTTAGAGTGAAAAACAGTCGATATTCTGACGGTTGAAAATACGCTGTGTGAGCATATGGAGTCGGAATTCGACGAAACCAGTTTCGTTGGTACCGTAATGTCGAACTCTAGCTACATTTCCAGTTTGGTGATTTTTAGGTATCGTATGTAATCACTAGGATTTTTAGAAGGCAGATACAAGGAGAAAATCGATAAAATAAATATAAAAATCAAATTAAAAATATCCCCCCTATTTTCTTTGGATCCACAGCAGGCCACGCCTCACCGTTTCTCAACCACCAATGTTACCTACCACCCACAGCTCTATATAATCGCATTATCCCAAACACAGCAAGCAAAATCGAAAAGAAATAATCAAGAGAAAACCAAATAAATTTCTATAAATCATTCTATATACATGATTTAGTTCCTGTAATCTTCCTCTACCATTCAGTACAAGTTCTGTTTGAGTTGGATGAAGTTTCTATCGCTCGACAGTGCACGGTTTTTTTAGGGTTCTGGGATTCGAGAGGTGTAGTGATCGAATGAAGTGGTGATGGTCGTTTTTGAGATCAGGGAGAGAATCCGCACCCTATGTGCGAGCTTGGTGGACGTCCGCAACATTTTCCGTCGATGCTGCACTGTAGCAGTGCTCGATGAGGTCGATGACGCAACGAGAAGGCTGGAACCGGTGTGGGAGTTGAGGTGGCGTTCGAGTAGAGGGTGGAATGCCGAGGTGTTTGGCGGTGGTTGCAGGTGGATGCGATGGCCGGAGTGATGGTGGAGGAAGGTCAAAGGTGCGGTCAAAGGAAAGTTAATTACAGGAGTTCACGAAACAATTTGGTGATTTGGGGAAGAAGGCCCAAACGGGGGAGGGTTCAAATAGTAGGGGTATGGGCCTGTTTAAGGTAAAAGCCCAAACAATTTATTTAATGAAGTTAAATTCAAATTTTTTTATATATATATATATATATATACTTTATAAATTCATAACTCTCCCATACGGTATCAGATTAACGAACCGTAAGTTGCGTTGGGATCGTATGGACGGGAGCAACACAATGAGACTGACTGGGAGTGAATCCGAGCTCGTTACAATTTATGACGAAATAAATTGTTCGACTGAATCAATTAACGCAAACCGTTATTTAACGGCTAACGCGCAAATGTGAGTAAATCTCACTAACTCTGAACAGTTTATAATTTCAAATTGTATTGTTAGAACTGTTAAAATTGTCTGTTTGACTATGTGTTGATTGAACTGCTAGTCAGTTTGTTAAATTTCTATATTGATTCTGTTTAACAGAATATATCATATGGCACTGAAAGTGATGTTATCTATATTGTCTAACATCTGTGATGCAGGGAAACAGGTTGAAGGAATCCGACTGGATTCCTCAACAGTTATTTTATTGTTTTTCATATATTGTTATATGATGTGATATAAAATCTGTGGGCGATTATATGTGCTTGGACGATATTGAATATCGTGATTTGATATGATTGAATACCATAACATACCGAAATGTTGATAAGGGGATTTTCAATGTTTATATTAAAAATGAATCTTATTTATAAAATCGATAGGATTTTATAAAAAGGAAAACATTTATTTAATTTGAAAATAAATAAATGAAAAAGGAAACATTTATTTAGAAAATAAATGAAATAAAATAGAAACATTTATTTAGAAAATAAATGAATTAGAATATAAAGGAATATTTATTTAGGAAATAAATATAGGAACATTTATTTAGATTATAAATAAATGGAATAAAGGAATATCTATTTAGGGAATAAATAAAGGAACACTTGTTCGCAAAATAAATAGAATTATACAAGGATAGATTTAAACACGTGCTTCGCACACAAGTATAACACGATATGGATTTTAAGGAGATATCGTAGAAGTAGGAATTATAACCAGAGTGTGATAAAAGGATTAAACAAAGTAATTTGTTAGGTTAACCAAAGCAAGTTAGTCGAGTTAATCAAAGTAATGGGTGAAGTTAACCAAAGTAAATTAGTTAAGATAAACTAAGCGGTTAATCGAAGTGAATTAGTTAAGTTAAACAAATTGGTAAATCAAAGCGAATTAGCTGAGTTAAACTAAGTAAATCGGTTAGAGTTAATCAAAGTGAATTAACTAAGTTAAACTAAGTGGATTAGTTCAGTTAATCGAGACAAGTAAATCAAGATAGGTTAAACCATTTGAGTTAACCAGTTAGGTTAAACCATTTGAGTTAACCAGTTAAAGTTGACCAGTTAGAGTTGACCAGTTAGAGTTATCCAAGTGGAGTTAATCGAGTGTAATAACCCGGAAAATGCGAGCCAGTTTGAAAATTTTATTTTGGCTATTTTAGCAAATTTTGAATATTTAAAATAAATTATTTTAAATAAAATCAACGAGGAATTTATTTTGAATAGAATTCGACGTATATATTTATATACGTCGTCGTTAGAATATAAATATTTATATATAATTATAAATAGAATGGAAAATGGCGCGGTAGTTCGATAATTCGATTTCAAACTTCATTTGAACGTTCCGGGTGCAAAACAATCCGGATTTTAGTGAAACAAAAAATAATACGATCTAATTGATAATATCTTTCCAACGAATCCGACAAATCAAAATTTCATAGCGGGAATCAAAAGATATGTCCAGTTGAAAATTCTGAATAGTCGCTATAGAATTCAGGCCCTTAAAAATAGACATTTTGCAAATGACTTCGGATTTCGACGAAACCAGTTTTGTTGGGTCCGTGATGTCAAATTATTGTTAGATCCCAAATTTCATAATTTTTCGAATCAATATGTGAGCGTGGCATAGGAAAACGTGTTTTGACCATTTTAGTTGATTTTAATCGACTGGAAAATGGCCATTTTTGCAACGGTCTCAGAATTCGACGAAACTAGTTTTGTTAGGACCGTATCGTCAATACGAAGCTAGAAAATATTTTTCTAGAATTTTTAAAGTTCGTATGCGACCCCGGTAATTTGAAATGCGCGTTTAAAATTCAATATATAGATTTAAATGTAAATTCAACGGAAACTGTTCGAGACGATCGAATCAGCTTACGATACATAGCCCATTGTGTTCGGAATGGGGGTGAAACGCTATGGACGACAGGCGGTGGGCCTCGTTTCGAGGTCGTATGTAAAAGTCAACCTTTTCAAATTAAATGAAAAAAAAAGAAATTCTCTCCCTTTCCTTATATTCTGCTCCCCCCCCCCCCCCCCGTTCAAAATCATTTCAAATAAAAAAAAAAAGAGGACGACGGAGGAATCCCTGTCGCTCGTCGGCACCTCCAGCCGCAGGAGGCACTCCACCACCGCGTCGCCTCCCCTCCATCACCCCCTCCTTCCTCCTCTCCCCTCGCAGCTCTCCCTCCTCTCGAACGAGAAGCGCAACCCCCCTCGATGACACCCAATTCCAAAACCCTAGCACAGCCAGGAGGCTGCCGCACCCCAGAACGCTGGAGCCTGAAACCGCTCCACCCCCTCACCACCACCTCGGCCGACGGCGCCTCCCCAGCTCCACCTCCCGAGCGCAACACCCCCTTTTTGTTCTGGAAGAGAAAAAAAAGCAATGTGAGTTATTTATTAATTTCTTCTCATCTTTATAAATAAAAATAGGATTTTTAATTAAATAAAAATAGGATTTTTATCTAGAAAAATAATATATAAAGTCTAGATTGTTTATGGAATAAAAAGATTAGATTTTGACATAACTAAAAGTACGATCTTTAATTATGAAAGGTTATAAATTTTTAGCTATAAAAGGTTATGGTTTTAGATATATAAAAATATATTTTTATCATGAAAGGTTGTATATTTTTATTGTAGAAAAGTTGTATTTTTAATAAGTAATAAAAATATGATTTTTATATATTGAACTTCGAAATAAAAATATGACTTTTATATATTGAACTTCGAAAAAAAAATATGATTTTTATATATTGAACTTCGAACTAAAAATATGATTTTTATATATTGAACTTCGAAATAAAAATATGATTTTTATATATTGAACTTCGAAATAAAAATATGATTTTTATATATTGAACTTCGAAATAAAAATATGATTTTTATATATTGAACTTCGAAATAAAAATATGATTTTTATATATTGAACTTCGAAATAAAAATATGATTTTTATGTATTGAACTTCGAAATAAAAATATGATTTTTATATATTGAACTTTGAAATAAAAATATGATTTTTATATATGGAATAGCGAAGTAAAAATTCGATTTTTACATAGGTAGTGAAAGCGGACAACGAAGATGACGAAGATGCGATAGCAATGAAGATTTCTATCAATAAAGTGCCGTGGAGCTAGGATAGCTATAGGTGAGAATTTCTCACTCTTCAATTTTCATTTCTACTTATATATATATACTAGGATGCAGACGGTGCTTAGTAGCACCCGACACAATCGTCCACAGACCATGGACTTGTTTGTTTGGTTGCATAGATTAGTTATATGATTTGATTTGAATTTGGTTGTTTGGTGATTTTGATTGATGTGTGAATGGCGTGGGCCTTCACTAGACCGGGGATAAGGCTAGGCCTTGTCCCGTTTCTAGTATCGTGCCGTTATGCCGCCGAAATTTTCTAAAATAAGTTAGAAAAATAAAAATATCATTTTATTTAAAGAATGAACTGAATAGAAATTCATATGTTAAAATAAAATTGATTGATTGTTAAAAACATAATTTTTAACGTGAAAGTGAGTAAATAGATATTTATAGACAAATCGGCCGATTTGTTTATATGCACTGATTTGACTGATATTGATTGGGTCGATAAATTTTACACATCGCCCAACTGCACGAATAAAAATCTGTGTTTGATTGTTTGAAACCCCACACGGGTGTTGGGATGAAATTTGAAGTTCACTCATCCTGATTGATTAAATATGTCGATCGATTGATTGACAGGCTGTTATAAGCGTTAGATATCTATATTTGATGCTTATACAGTGTAGTGCACTTTGGTTGATGGTTGATTATTTTTCAATGCTATTATATGTGTGTAATGCATGAAAATCCATATAATTAACTTTATATGGTAATTGATAGGGCCTCATTCCAGTTTTAAAATAGAAATATTTGAAATAGAAATATTTGAAATGGAATATTTGAAAATATCAATATATGAAGCCGTGTTGATTAGATTGACGCCATTTTGACGTGAACGATATTTATATCGATTTTATTCATTTTAAAATGAATATTAAAAAGTAATTTTGAAATCGAATATTTCGAAATGAATTGAATTGAAAACGATTTCGAAATGAATTGAATTGAAAACGATTTCGAAATGAATTGAATTGAAAACGATTTCGAAATGAATTGAATTGAAAACGATTTCGAAATGAATTGAATTGAAAACGATTTCAAATGGAATTGAAAGCGAATTGAAATGAATTCAAATTGAATTGAAATTTGAATTGAATAGAAATGAATTTTGAAACGAGTTTATAAAGAAGAATTCAATTTTGCTTTGAATTGAAATGGAAGTTGAAATAGATTTTGAAACGAATTTTAAAACTATTTATATAATTCGTTTTGAATAGAAAATCGACGAAATATATATTATATATATAATATAATGGCCTGAATAGAACGCGCCGCGCCGCGGCAGTTCGCGAATTTCGACCATTTATTTCAAACGGACATTACGGGAGATCCGACCGTCGGATTCTCCTAAAACCGGAACCGTTGGGTTCGTATCGAAAAGATCTTTCTAAGTAATATTAGAAATTTGAAATCTAACGGTTGGATTTGGAGTTACGTCCAAATCAAATTTGAAAAAGGTCGCTGTAAGTGCAGTTCGATGGCCATTGATGGAAATCGACTATACGGGCCTTGATAAAATTATTAAAAATAGTAATAATTTGTGTAAAATCATAAGAAATGATTTAGAAAGGATTGGGATGAAAAACTCCATATTTGAAAGGATAAAAATAGATTTTTATCGAAATGAACTAGTTTTGAACTAGAATTATAATTCTATTTATTTTTAAATAAATAAATTGAATTTGTAAAGGGTTTTGAAAATAACCAAAATTTCCAATGATTGCATTGGAGTGGATTTGAATCGAAATTGTCTTCGGAATATTTCAATGTTGGAATTCGTGATTATACAGATGTTGTTACGGAAATTTGAAAGATATATATTTATATCGTTATTTCCAATACGACATTTGTTAGTCGTAGAATTTGATATTGAATATAAGCAGATATATTTTCTATTCAGAGCCTTGTATTGAATATCAAATGTGATTTGGGTTTGTCATGAATGGTGTCTTCACTAACACTGTTCTTGAACCCAGTTGAGAAAAGATTAAATCTTTTTATTTAGATTTAATGAAGTGTGCCAATTAAACGATATTTAATTGGAATTGAATTGGTATTGATTTTTGGGTTTATCGTGAACAGTGTTTTAAATAACACTTGTTCTTTAACCCGATAATTAATGGAATGTGATTTTGGGTTTATCGTGAACCGTGTTTTAAATGACACTGATTCTTTAACCCAGTTAAAGATTAAAACTAAGTGGAGTTTTAATGAATCTTTAATTAGATTGAAATGATCGAAAATGGAGTATCACCAGTTTTGCTCCAGGCGATAGTTAAATCTTTAATTAGATTTGAATGTGAAATGGTAATTGAATTTACCGATAACACTGTGGTGTTAGATATGAAGTATTACCAGTTTTACTTCATGGGATGAATAGGTTGGGATTGGGAAATAAAATAAATGATTACTTCGGTGTGGTTCGCTAATCCCGACTAGTTTGAATTGATATTCAAAGGAGATTAAAGAATAAATTTAAAGAATTTATCTTGGATAAAATTAATGGGAATTTTTCCCAAAGTATAGGAATATTTGAATAAAAGAATATTCTGAATTGGAATGAGGCGTATGTTGTGTTTGTGTAACACTTTTATAATATATACGCGAGTTATTCAGAAAGACCGGGTTTAACCCATTCTGAATAACTGATTCGACGTGGTGTCGAAGATGAAGACGGTGGTCGAAGACCGGAAGTCTTCACGTCGTTTGGGTAATTACTGATGATCTTGATTGGGCGGTACACCCAAAAAGATGGAAACAGTTAGTGATCGTCCAGACGTACTTGGAGATCGATGGATATGCGGGGTACTAGGTGCCTCCGGTTTCGTTCAGACCTAGAACGGACTTGTAAATGGACTGTGTGTCTGACATTGGATTTTAGTCCGTGTGATTGATCTCTATTAAATATATATCTGTTTGGCGGCGGAGAATTTATTCTCTTGCTTAACGCCCTTCTCTGAGACGTACGAGCTCAGGGGTTATATATTGATGGATATCAAACGCATGGAGTGAATTGCCTGTGTGACATGCCTAAGTGGCAATTGATCGAGGCTTCTGTTGAAAAGCAAAGTCTTGTGGTGATGATCAAAGCACAGCCTGTGTGGCATAACTTTTTGTAACGTGAATTCGCGAACTTCACACCCGGTATGAACCAAAAACGGGAGAGGACATCAGGGAGGACTTGCGTCTCTTTCTAGCTAGAAGTGGCGTCAGTGGTTTTACACGCCCTGACGAGTTTGACTTATGTGGTTGTTGCTGTTGCGAGGCGCCTCGGTTTGATCGGACGATCCGGGTCCGATGGAGTCATTTGTTGGCTCGTTTACGCCCCATAGGGCGGAGAGACGTATTGTTCAGGCATAATAATCCACATCGGTGGACCGGCCCTGACGATCTAAAGGGTTGATGCGTTCTGATCCTGAGACATGGGCTGGATTGTCTCGAATCGGTTGAGGACTATCTTTTGCCTCGGTTCATAGACGGAAATCCAATTTCCAAATACGTGACATTTGCGGTTTTATTTGTAGAGCCTAGTACGGCGACATGATATATGGTACCCATGCCGCCTATGATTGATACTTATGATTTGAAGTTGTTTTATACACTATGCACTTATAATAGTATCAAATGATTTGTTTTAAAACGTATCAAGCATTCTTTGGCTGTTATAAGGGAAAACCCTATCCCCCGGCTTGCGTTGCATTGTGTGATAGGATCTGGGTCTTATAACAGCTTCATTTTTCTTTATTTAGCATTGCGCTGTTTGTTTTATGCACTGGTATTCATGGGAGGAAACCCGTTCCGTGTTATACGGCGTGGTCCCTTGATTTACCTAATGATTTAAAATAAAGATTAATAACCGTTTTAGTCCTCACACCAGTCACATGACTGACCTGGAGTTTATTGTTTTAACCTAAACTCTGGGTGCCCTTATTTTGACACGGGCAGCTAGTAGTTTTGGTTTTGCAGATTTATATTCACAGGATCCTGGTTTACAGCTGGAACGATATCCAGAAAGCTTTGTATCCGTATATCTCTTCTAGTTGTGTATTGTATTATTATCCGCTGCTATGTATTTAAATGTAGTTTAAATCTCTGATATTTCTGTGTAATATTTATTCGTACTCTGTATATTCTGGTAATCTGATGTATTGTTGTAATATGCAATGAAATGTTCTTCCGTATGCGTTCATTTGTGTGTTGTTCTCGAACTATCCGCCGCTTTCCTTCACGGGGAAGTTACGGGTTTTAACAGTTGGTATCAGAGCTTTGGTTTACAAAGCTAGAGAACAAGGCACATTAGAACTATACGAAAGAATTCATCAGATATTGGGTTAGTAATATCCAATGAGAATGACTCGTTAGAGATGGGATCAGTAGAATCCTAGAACGAGTGTGAAGAGTATATTTTTAAAATGAAAACAATTTTTGTTTTGAAAATTTAAATCAACTATTCGTATTTGATTATTTGTTTATATTGATTTTGGACAATTCAGTATATAAAGAATTTGCATATACGCCTTGCAAACGTATATTCAAAATTTTAATATATTGGATAGATATAGAATTACCCTCTAATCGCCCGGAGATGATTTTGATGATGGAGCTCCATCATTAGAATTTATATTCGAGTGACGAACGTGTAATATCTATATATCTCCTATTGACTGGTGTGAGAACCAAAATTAGATAGGGCCTATTGTTGTGATTTGGTATCAAAAACATGATTTTTGTATATGTATCAAAATTATGAATTTGAAACTCTAATTCACTAATTGATTGATGTTTGGGTTGTTTGTTTATTTGTTTGCTAATTTTTAGCCATTTAGCCTAATTGAATCAAATATTGAATTATATTGAAAATTGGTCGCATTTGCTTGTATATACATATACTTACATTGAACAGGTCATAGCAAGGAGGCTAGAGCTGAGAATAAAATTTGTTTGCCCGACAAATAGGTACATGTTTACTATAATTTACTGTTTTGTTTGGGTGATGATGATTTTATGAGCCTATTGGCTAGCCGCTTGGCTTTTTCTTTTTCTTTTTGAGATCTGAAGGACCGAGGAAGCTATTTGAAATTCCCCGATGCTCCCGGTGCAGGGGAGGTTATGGCGAAATTTTTCAAAAATTTAGGGTGTTAGCCAAATTTTTGAAATTTTTGAAAAATTCTCAGAAACTGAAAAGTTGGAGAATGGAAGCCAGATCGAACGTAGAGTTGAATTATCAAACCACTTTCGAGTTTGTTCCTTTTCGGGGACGAAAAGTTTTAAGTGGGGGAGATTGTAATAACCCGGAAATTGCGAGCCAGTTTGAAAATTTTATTTTGGCTATTTTAGCAAATTTTGAATATTTAAAATAAATTATTTTAAATAAAATCAATGAAGAATTTATTTTGAATAGAATTCGACGTATTTATTTATATACGTCGTCGTTAGAATATAAATATTTATATATAATTATAAATAGAATGGAAAATGGCGCGGTAGTTCGATAATTCGATTTCAAACTTCATTTGAACGTTCCGGGTGCAAAACAATCCGGATTTTAGTGAAACCAAAAATAATAGGATCTAATTGATAATATCTTTCCAACGAATCCGACAAATCAAAATTTCATAGCGGGAATCAAAAGATATGTCCAGTTGAAAATTCTGAATAGTCGCTATAGAATTCAGGCCCTTAAAAATAGGCATTTTGCAAATGACTTCGGATTTCGACGAAACCAGTTTTGTTGGGTCCGTGATGTCAAATTATTGTTAGATCCCAAATTTCATAATTTTTCGAATCAATATGTGAGCGTGGCATAGGAAAACGTGTTTTGACCATTTCAGTTGATTTTAATCGACTGGAAAATGGCCATTTTTGCAACGGTCTCAGAATTCGACGAAACTAGTTTTGTTAGGACCGTATCGTCAATACGAAGCTAGAAAATATTTTTCTAGAATTTTTAAAGTTCGTATGCGACCCCGGTAATTTGAAATGCGCGTTTAAAATTCAATATATAGATTTAAATGTAAATTCAACGGAAACTGTTCGAGACGATCGAATCAGCTTACGATACATAGCCCATTGTGTTCGGATTGGGGGTGAAACGCTATGGACGACAGGCGGTGGGCCTCGTTTCGAGGTCGTATGTAAAAGTCAACCTTTTCAAATTAAATGAAAAAAAAAAAATTCTCTCCCTTTCCTTATATTCTGGCCCCCCCTCGTTCAAAATCATTTCAAATAAAAAAAAAAAAGAGGAAAGAGGACGACGGAGGAATCCCTGTCGCTCGTCGGCACCTCCAGCCGTAGGAGGCACTCCACCACCGTGCCGCCTCCCCTCCATCACCCCCTCCTTCCTCCTCTCCCCTCGCAGCTCTCCCTCCTCTCGAACGAGAAGCGCAACCCCCCTCGATGACACCCAATTCCAAAACCCTAGCACAGCCAGGAGGCTGCCGCACCCCAGAACGCTGGAGCCTGAAACCGCTCCACCCCCTCACCACCACCTCGGCCGACGGCGCCTCCCCAGCTCCACCTCCCGAGCGCAACACCCCCTTTTTGTTCTGGAAGAGAAAAAAAAAAGCAATGTGAGTTATTTATTAATTTCTTCTCATCTTTATAAATAAAAATAGGATTTTTAATTAAATAAAAATAGGATTTTTATCTAGAAAAATAATATATAAAGTCTAGATTGTTTATGGAATAAAAAGATTAGATTTTGACATAACTATAAGTATGATCTTTAATTACGAAAGGTTATAAATTTTTAGCTATAAAAGGTTATGGTTTTAGATATATAAAAATATATTTTTATCATGAAAGGTTGTATATTTTTATTGTAGAAAAGTTGTATTTTTAATAAGTAATAAAAATATGATTTTTATATATTGAACTTCGAAATAAAAATATGATTTTTATATATTGAACTTCGAAATAAAAATATGATTTTTATATATTGAACTTCGAAATAAAAATATGATTTTTATATATTGAACTTCGAACTAAAAATATGATTTTTATATATTGAACTTCGAAATAAAAATATGATTTTTATATATTGAACTTCGAAATAAAAATATGATTTTTATATATTGAACTTCGAAATAAAAATATGATTTTTATATATTGAACTTCGAAATAAAAATATGATTTTTATATATTGAACTTCGAAATAAAAATATGATTTTTATATATTGAACTTCGAAATAAAAATATGATTTTTATATATTGAACTTTGAAATAAAAATATGATTTTTATATATGGAATAGCGAAGTAAAAATTCGATTTTTACATAGGTAGTGAAAGCGGACAACGAAGATGACGAAGATGCGATAGCAATGAAGATTTCTATCAATGAAGTGCCTTGGAGCTAGGATAGCTATAGGTGAGAATTTCTCACTCTTCAATTTTCATTTCTACTTATATATATATACTAGGATGCAGACGGTGCTTAGTAGCACCCGACACAATCGTCCACAGACCATGGACTTGTTTGTTTGGTTGCATAGATTAGTTATATGATTTGATTTGAATTTGGTTGTTTGGTGATTTTGATTGATGTGTGAATGGCGTGGGCCTTCACTAGACCGGGGATAAGGCTAGGCCTTGTCCCGTTTCTAGTATCGTGCCGTTATGCCGCCGAAATTTTCTAAAATAAGTTAGAAAAATAAAAATATCATTTTATTTAAAGAATGAACTGAATAGAAATTCATATGTTAAAATAAAATTGTTTGATTGTTAAAAACATAATTTTTAACGTGAAAGTGAGTAAATAGATATTTATAGACAAATCGGCCGATTTGTTTATATGCACTGATTTGACTGATATTGATTGGGTCGATAAATTTTACACATCGCCCAACTGCACGAATAAAAATCTGTGTTTGATTGTTTGAAACCCCACACGGGTGTTGGGATGAAATTTGAAGTTCACTCATCCTGATTGATTAAATATGTCGATCGATTGATTGACAGGCTGTTATAAGCGTTAGATATCTATATTTGATGCTTATACAGTGTAGTGCACTTTGGTTGATGGTTGATTATTTTTCAATGCTATTATATGTGTGTAATGCATGAAAATCCATATAATTAACTTTATATGGTAATTGATTGGGCCTCATTCCAGTTTTAAAATAGAAATATTTGAAATAGAAATATTTGAAATGGAATATTTGAAAATATCAATATATGAAGCCGTGTTGATTAGATTGACGCCATTTTGACGTGAACGATATTTATATCGATTTTATTCATTTTAAAATGAATATTAAAAAGTAATTTTGAAATCGAATATTTCGAAATGAATTGAATTGAAAACGATTTCGAAATGAATTGAATTGAAAACGATTTCGAAATGAATTGAATTGAAAACGATTTCGAAATGAATTGAATTGAAAACGATTTCGAAATGAATTGAATTGAAAACGATTTCAAATGGAATTGAAAGCGAATTGAAATGAATTCAAATTGAATTGAAATTTGAATTGAATTGAATAGAAATGAATTTTGAAACGAGTTTATAAAGAAGAATTCAATTTTTCTTTGAATTGAAATGGAAGTTGAAATATATTTTGAAACGAATTTTAAAACTATTTATATAATTCGTTTTGAATAGAAATTCGACGAAATATATATTATATATATAATATAATGGACTGAATAGAACGCGCCGCGGCGCGGCAGTTCGCGAATTTCGACCATTTATTTCAAACGGACATTACGGGAGATCCGACCGTCGGATTCTCCTAAAACCAGAACCGTTGGGTTCGTATCGAAAAGAGCTTTCTAAGGAATATTAGAAATTTGAAATCTAACGGTTGGATTTGGAGTTACGTCCAAATCAAATTTGAAAAAGGTCGCTGTAAGTGCAGTTCGATGGCCATTGATGGAAATCGACTATACGGGCCTTGATAAAATTATTAAAAATAGTAATAATTTGTGTAAAATCATAAGAAATGATTTAGAAAGGATTGGGATGAAAAACTCCATATTTGAAAGGATAAAAATAGATTTTTATCGAAATGAACTAGTTTTGAACTAGAATTATAATTCTATTTATTTTTAAATAAATAAATTGAATTTGAAAAGGGTTTTGAAAATAACCAAAATTTCCAATGATTGCATTGGAGTGGATTTGAATCGAAATTGTCTTCGGAATATTTCGATGTTGGAATTCGTGATTATACAGATGTTGTTATGGAAATTTGAAAGATATATATTTATATCGTTATTTCCAATACGACATTTGTTAGTCGTAGAATTTGATATTGAATATAAGCCGATATATTTTCTATTTAGAGCCTTGTATTGAATATCAAATGTGATTTGGGTTTGTCGTGAATGGTGTCTTCACTAACACTGTTCTTGAACCCAGTTGAGAAAAGATTAAATCTTTTAATTTAGATTTAATGAAGTGTGCCAATTAAACGATATTTAATTGGAATTGAATTGGTATTGATTTTTGGGTTTATCGTGAACAGTGTTTTAAATAACACTTGTTCTTTAACCCGATAATTAATGGAATGTGATTTTGGGTTTATCGTGAACCGTGTTTTAAATGACACTGATTCTTTAACCCAGTTAAAGATTAAAACTAAGTGGAGTTTTAATGAATCTTTAATTAGATTGAAATGATCGAAAATGGAGTATCACCAGTTTTTCTCCAGGCGATAGTTAAATCTTTAATTAGATTTGAACGTGAAATGGTAATTGAATTTACCGATAACACTGTGGTGTTAGATATGAAGTATTACCAGTTTTACTTCATGGGATGAATAGGTTGGGATTGGGAAATAAAATAAATGATTACTTCGGTGTGGTTCGCTAATCCCGACTAGTTTGAATTGATATTCAAAGGAGATTAAAGAATAAATTTAAAGAATTTATCTTGGATAAAATTAATGGGAAATTTTCCCAAAGTATAGGAATATTTGAATAAAAGAATATTCTGAATTGGAATGAGGCGTATGTTGTGTTTGTGTAACACTTTTATAATATATACGCGAGTTATTCAGAAAGACCGGGTTTAACCCATTCTGAATAACTGATTCGACGTGGTGTCGAAGATGAAGACGGTGGTCGAAGACCGGAAGTCTTCACGTCGTTTGGGTAATTACTGATGATCTTGATTGGGCTGTACACCCAAGAAGATGGAAACAGTTAGTGATCGTCCAGACGTACTTGGAGATCGATGGATATGCGGGGTACTAGGTGCCTCCGGTTTCGTTCAGACCTAGAACGGACTTGTAAATGGACTGTGTGTCTGACATTGGATTTTAGTCCGTGTGATTGATCTCTATTAAATATATATCTATTTGGCGGCGGAGAATTTATTCTCTTGCTTAACGCCCTTCTCTGAGACGTACGAGCTCAGGGGTTATATATTGATGGATATCAAACGCATGGAGTGAATTGCCTGTGTGGCATGCCTAAGTGGCAATTGATCGAGGCTTCTGTTGAAAAGCAAAGTCTTGTGGTGATGATCAAAGCACAGCCTGTGTGGCATAGCTTTGTGTAACGTGAATTCGCGAACTTCACACCCGGTATGAACCAAAAACGGGAGAGGACATCAGGGAGGACTTGCGTCTCTTTCTAGCTAGAAGTGGCGTCAGTGGTTTTACACGCCCTGACGAGTTTGACTTATGTGGTTGTTGCTGTTGTGAGGCGCCTCGGTTTGATCGGACGATCCGGGTCCGATGGAGTCATTTGTTGGCTCGTTTACGCCCCATAGGGCGGAGAGACGTATTGTTCAGGCATAATAATCCACATCGGTGGACCGGCCCTGACGATCTAAAGGGTTGATGCGTTCTGATCCTGAGACATGGGCTAGATTGTCTCGAATCGGTTGAGGACTATCTTTTGCCTCGGTTCATAGACGGAAATCCAATTTCCAAATACGTGACATTTGCGGTTTTATTTGTAGAGCCTAGTATGGCGACATGATATATAGTACCCATGCCACGTATGATTGATACTTATGATTTGAAGTTGTTTTATACACTATGCACTTATAATAGTATCAAATGATTTGTTTTAAAACGTATCAAGCATTCTTTGGCTGTTATAAGGGAAAACCCTATCCCCCGGCTTGCGTTGCATTGTGTGATAGGACCTGGGTCTTATAACAGCTTCATTTTTCTTTATTTAGCATTGCGCTGTTTGTTTTATGCACCGGTATTCTTGGGAGGAAACCCGTTCCGTGTTATACGGCGTGGTCCCTTGATTTACCTAATGATTTAAAATAAAGATTAATAACTGTTTTAGTCCTCACACCAGTCACATGACTGACCTGGAGTTTATTGTTTTAACCTAAACTCTGGGTGCCCTTATTTTGACACGGGCAGCTAGTAGTTTTGGTTTTGCAGATTTATATTCACAGGATCCTGGTTTACAGCTGGAACGATATCCGGAAAGCTTTGTATCCGTATATCTCTTCTAGTTGTGTATTGTATTATTTTCCGCTGCTATGTATTTAAATGTAGTTTAAATCTCTGATATTTCTGTGTAATATTTATTCGTACTCTGTATATTCTGGTAATCTGATGTATTGTTGTAATATGCAATGAAATGTTCTTCCGTATGCGTTCATTTGTGTGTTGTTCTCGAACTATCCGCCGCTTTCCTTCACGGGGAAGTTACGGGTTTTAACATCGAGTAGAGTTGCCGAATATCACTTATTCGAAGTAGGGTTATCGAATATAGTGTATTCGAGGGAAGAGTAATCGAATATAGTTTATTCGAGTGGAGAAATCAAATGTTATTCATTTGAGAAGAGTTACCGAATATTATTTATTCGAAGAGTAGTTATCGAATATTGGTTATTCGAAGTTAGTTAATCCAAAGGAGTTATTCGAAGTTAGTTAATCCAAAGGAGTTATTCGAAGTTAGTTAATCCAAAGGAGTTATTCGAGGAGTTAATCGAATATAGTTATTCGAAAGAAAGTGTTAATCGAATATAGTTATTCGAGTAAAGTTAAAAGAGTTAAGTTATTCGAATAGAGTTAAACACGTAAGAGTTAATTGAATATTAGTTATTCAATTTGAGTTAATCGAATTTAGTTATTCGAAAGGAGTTAATCAATTTGAGTTAAGTTAATCGATTTGAATTAAGTTGAATCGAAATGGAGTAAATCGATTAGAATTAGGTTAATCGAGTTAGAGTAAATCGAATATTGGTTATTCGAAGGTAAGTTATTCGAATTAGTTATTCGAAGGAGTTAATCAATTAAGTTATTCGAATTAGTTATTCGAAGGAGTAAATCAAATTAAGTTAATCGATTAGAGTTGAGTGGACCGATTTGGGTTCAGTTAAGTAATCGAGTTAAGAAATCGAGTTGAGATAATCGAGTTAAGAAAATCAAGTTGAGTTAATCGAATAAGTTATTCGATAAGAGTAAATGCATTTAAGTTAAATCGGATGTTAGTTATTCGATAAGAAGTGACACATTTAAGAAAATCGAATATTTGTTATTCGATAAGAGTTAATGAAATAGAGCCAACCAAGAAGAGTTATTCGAATATTTGTTATTCGATAGGAGTTAATCGAAATAGAGTTTATCGAATATCAGTTATTAAAAAGGGAGAGTTAATCGAATAGAGATTACTCGAAAGAGAGCTATACGTCGAATTCGATTATAGCGAATTCGGGAAAGTACTATTTACTTTCCAGGGTTTAAATCAAGATTTAGTTATTGATTTAGAAATTAGGTGTCTGTTAAATTATTCGAGTTAGGAGATAAAGTTATAATTTAGGTTAGATATTGCAGAAGTAGGAATTATAACGTTATAGTTATAATCAAACGTTTTCATATAAGAAGTAGATTCGTAACCTGAATCCGAGAATTTGCGTAAACAGATGATTGGAAAAAGTGAGTGATGAGCTTCATCTATTTCACAGTAAAGGACGTTGTTCAATTAAGGTCTGAGAGGTAATTATACCCCAACTTGATTGACTTCAGAATTGACAAAGGAATAGTTGTGGTTTGATAGAAAAGGTTGATTTGAAATATAGTTAAGTAATAAGTGATAAATGGATTAAGCGTAACGATGTTTTATACAACGTTCATTGGAAATCCGTAAATGAGTTTTGGAAACGTTTTCCAAATATAGTCAGATATGTTTTCTAAACATAGAAAATGAAATGTTTTCATGATAAGAATTTAAGAAATAGAGTTAAGCAAATTCAGAAACTGACTGGAGAGGGTAAGTTGAACGGTTTTCTAAGTGACGATCTGATGTTGGTCTCGACCTTCCGGATTGATACTTAGAGAATTGTTCTCATACTAGTTACAGTTAGGGACTGATAGATGCGAAAGAATAGTGATGTGAAAATAAGCTATGGAAATGTTTTCCAATGATTAATAACATATATTTTCTAAATATATGAAATAAGGAAATGTGAACATAGGATTGATCGATCGAATTCCCATTTGGAAATAAGATCGTTGTTTGTACACCGACATATTTTCATTTGATAGTTAAATCACAGACTATCAAAGTTTTGACCCTATTTACGTTGTAAATACGGAGAGACCGGTTGGATTATTATCCGAAGAACCACTCCGTATTAGCATAAGCGTTGCGAATCAAGTACGCTGAAGATAATTGAAGACGGAGAGAAGTGCAAGGGCTATTGTGAAAAGCCTAGGTAGGAGGGATTCACTGAATAGTGCCTTCGGTTTGTTCGGTCCAAGGACAACGTATATGGACGAGTGTCTGACAAAGTATTCTTAATGAATCATATAAGTTGATCTCTTTAAACGTATTACGTTGGTGGCGGAGAAATTCGTTTCTCTTAGCTTTTATACCCGTGATGCCTTGAGAAATCAATAATGATTTGGCGGGTATGACGATGTGGCATTCAAAGTAATTGAAGAAATAATCTGTCAAAGTGACAAACGTGACCTAAAAACCTCACAACCGGGAAATAACAGAAGTTGGGCTAGGCAGCATGGCTAGTTGGGCCATACCCAAGCAGGGTGTATTATCACCATCTAAAGAATATTCAATTGTACTTCTTTATAATCTATTTCAATGTTGTCCCTTATCGGGAAGGATGGTTGCTGATCCCAACCATTGGTGATAATATATTCGTTACACTCAAGCTAAATGAGTGAACGGTCATGTGTGGCCGGGTTGCAAGACGTTCTTGTTGAACCCTAGTGTATCTCCTCTAGAGTACACTGATCGGAAGGTGCTCCCATACCTTGTCTGTTGGAATCCAATCTCCAATAAGCGCTCACGGTTTTATTTGTATACTATGTATGTGGAACGTGAGATGCAAGCGTTCTGCTAGATTGATATCTATTTGTATTTAGACATTATTATAATATCAGAAAGATATCCTTTATTTAACCAAGTGTTGGAGTTTTATTCACACCAGTCCCATGACTGACCCGGAGTTTATTTTGTTTGTTTTCCCTAAACTCTTGGGTGCCTAAATTTGTACGGGCAGTCAAGTAGTCGGGATTTTACAGATACACTTGGAGAGCTTGGAGCAGGAGGCTTCAGGATTATAGCTATTATTATTCCGCTGTGTTGTTAAGTGTTGTACTTTGAAATGGTATGTATATACGAGTACTGATTTGTATTTCAAAGTTATGTTATATTTTATTCGTTCCGCTGTGAGATTTGTATTTACTCTGATGATGTAAGTTCTTCTTCTTCTTCTATTCTATTAGTTCTATCTTTTCTTCCTCACCCTCTACTTTCTTTCACTAACGTCTCGGGATTTTCGACTCTCGAGGAGTCGAAAATTTCCAGCCGTTACAGATTACTTATATCCAGTGTACTATTTTTTCATTATCTGGTGTATTTATTAATTTCTGCTCTGCAGTTATCTGTTTCTGTGTTATATTCCAAAGATTACCTTTGTCTCCGTCAGTACGGGGTTTGGGGTCGTCACACAAATTCTAATGCATATTTTGATGTTTCAATTTGTCAACAATTGTATTTTAAACAAAATGTATGAAAGCGATTTTTTCATTTTCCTTCTTTCTAGCATGTTAAAAATAATTTTTTAACATACAAATATTCTCTAACATATGTTTTCTACTGAATCACTTTTACATTAAAAATCGAATTTTCAATGTTGCAACATTTTTGTTCAAACAGTCAATGTTTCCAATGAATCAAACTTTACATTAAAAATACGATTTTAATGTTTCAACACTTATATTCGAATATGAAAAAAATTTCATATGAATCATTCTTTTATAAAAATGATACTTTTAATGTTGACATGCCTTTGTGTAAAAATGAACATTTTCTAATGATTCATTGATTACATTAATCCAGAGGATTTTAGTGCTATCATTTTCCTATATTTAACATGAACATTTTTCCTATTTGCTTACATTACATCAAAATGTGAAATTTTAATGTTAACATGTTTTTATTTTAAAACATGCACATTTTTCTGATTTCCAATATTACATTAAAAATGAATTTTTCTTGTAAATATGTTTTTATTTTAAAACATGCATATTTGTCTAATTCATATCATTACATTAAAAAGTGAATTTATAATGTAAACACATTTTTATTTTAAAACATGAATATTCGTCTAATTTCTAGCATTACATTTAAAAGTGAATTTTTAATGTAAACATGTTTTTATTTTTAAAACATGAACCTTTTTCTATATTTTATTCTAGACATTAAAAATATGAATTTCTAATGTAATCATGTTTTTATTTAAAATATGAACATGTTCTTAATTCCTATTTTAATTCAACAAAATGTACAAAAGCTGATATTTCATTTTTGGTAACACTTCTTGTTCAACAAAATGACAAAATTTGATATCTCATTTTTGTTGAAAACTCTAGTTCCACAAAATGACAAAACTATATATTTTATTTTTGTTGAAAACTCTAGTTCAACAAAATGACAATACTATATATTTTATTTTTGTTGAAAACTCTAGTTCAACAGAATGACAAAAATTGATGTTTCCTATTTGTTGAAAATTCTAATTCAACAAATAGACAAAAATTGATGTCTCATATTTGTTGAAAATTCAAATTCAACAAATTGACAAAAAATGATGTTTCCTATTTGTTGAAAATTCTAATTCAACAAATTGACAAAAATTGATGTTTCCTATTTGTTGAAAATTCTAATTCAACAAATAGACAAAAATTGATGTTTCCTATTTGTTGAAAATTATAATTCAACAAATTGACAAAAATTGATGTTTCCTGTTTGTTAAAAATTCTAATTCACAAAATAGACAAAAATTGATGTTTACTATTTGTTGAAAATTCTAATTCAACATAGACAAAAATTGATGTGTCATAATTGTTGAAAATTTTAATTCAACAAATTGATAAAAATTGATGTTTCATATTTGTTGAAAATTCTAATTCAACAAATAGATAAAAATTGATGTTTCCATATTAGTTGAAAATTCTAATTTAACAAATTGACAAAAATTGATGTTTCCTATTTGTTTAAAATTCTAATTCAACAAATAGACAAAAATTGATCTTTCATATTTGTTGAAAATTCCAATTCAACAAATTGACAAAAATTGATGTTTCCTATTTGTTGAAAATTATAATTCAACAAATAGACAAAAATTGATGTTTCATATTTGTTTAAAATACTAATTCAACAAATTGACAAAAATTGATGTTTCCTATTTGTTGAAAATTCTAATTCAACAAACAGTCAAAAATTGATGTTTCATATTTGTTGAAAATTCTAATTCAACAAATAGACAAGAATTGATGTTTCATATTTGTTGAAAATTCGAATTCAACAAATAGACAAAAATTTGATATTTTATATATATATATATATATATATATATATTAACAATTTGATTTAAACAAAAATGTTCAATTTTGTTTTGACCAAATTTATTTAAACAAAAATGATAATTCCAATGCAACTATTCAAATTTTGACAAAAATGACAATTTTTGTCCAATGGTTCGAATTTGACAAAAATGATAAGTTTTGTCCAATTATTCCAAATAATAAAATGATAATTCTTTTAATCCAACTATTTTAATAAATACAAAAAATGATAATTCTTGGTTCCACTATTCTAACTAACAAATGATGAATTCGTCCAATTATTCTAATTTGATCATTTTATTTAAATAAAAATTATATATTTTTGTTTCTCTCATTTTATGACAGCAAAATGATTTATATGTTTTTAACTAATTCATCACAACACAATATCACCAAATAAACAGATCTACATACTATATCCATCATAGATCAAATCATGAATCATAACAAATAGGAATTAACTACCGATTGGTGATATTAAAATCATGATTATTTCTAATTATTTAAGAAGAAGAAATAAATAGATTTCTCACTATCATTTAAATCTGAATGATTTCGATCTGAAATTTGACCAAAATTTGATCTGCTCAGAATTTGTTCTGGTCAGTCCAGAAATGAAGATCTCGGACTCACGATCGTAACGGATCCAAAATCGTTCGATTTCGAGTTCGTATGCATTTGTTATGATTTAATTTAGGTAGATAACAATTAAATAAGTTAATTAAAAAAATGAAAAAGAGAAATACCCTCTTTCTTCCCCAAATAACCATGGCCGAAGTATTCTCCTTCTTGTTCAATCGAAGGTCAACAATTTTCGATCCAATTTTTCAACTCCGCGACGATCCGACACCACAACGTCGAAGAGACGAGAGAGGCGCTCTAAGTGGACCCCACAGAGGCAGGTGTGATTGCACCTAGGGGGCTAGACGACAGTTTGAACGGAGCGGGTTTTGGTGCACGGTTCTCTGTGAATACACCTCTATAAAATCCAAACTCCGTATGGATTCGAAGCTTGCGAAAATCTCTATAATAAACCCTGAAGGAGGGAGTTTTATTGTATGGATTGAGGGTAATTAGTGGAGGAAGAGGGGTGCTATTCTGGCCATTAAAAATGATGGCGGCGGCTTTACTGTGTAGTGGATTAGGGTTTGTAATGAGATAAATGTATTTTTATAATATTTTAATTACTAATTTTTACAAATAAACCCGTTATATCTTAGTAGTTCCAATTCCAGTCCAACAGAAATTGTTACCACCTAATTGCCCCCGTTCCGAAACCAATGGGCTAGGTCCCGTCAGCCCAAACAATTGTTTTCGGCCTGTTTTCTTTAATTTAAAATTTAAATCATTTATTTATTAAATTCGATCATACATTTAAATTCACCGGGGCCACATACGGACTCCGAAATTCCCGAAAAATAAGTATAGCTATTTTTTGACGATACGGTTCTAACAAAATTAATTTCGTCGAATTTGGAGACCATTTGAAAAATGGCCTTTTTAACGGTCGATTAAATTCAATAAAAATTACCGAACACGGCTTAATTTACTACACTCACAAAAAATTCTAAAAATTATGCAAAATTAAACTTAGCAATAATTTGACATTCCGAATCCAACAAAAATAGTTTCGTCGAAAACGGAGGTCGTTTGTATAACGGCCATTTATACGAGCTATAAATGATATTATATTCTACAGCGACTATTCTTAATATTCAACTGGCCCTAACTTTTTATTCCCGTTATGAAATTTTGATTTTTTGGATTCGTTGGAAAGATATTTTTAAGTAGATTTAGATATTTTTGGTTTCACTATAATCCATTTTATTTTGAATCCTTTACATTCAGTCAAAGTTCAAATTCAAATTTTCAAACTACAGTGCTATTTCTAATTCCTTTTTAAATTAAAATAAATATATTTGTTCTAACTTCAATTTAAATAAATTTTAAATCGTTATTATTAAAATAAATTATTTTAACTATTCAAAATTCATTGAAATAGCCAAAATAAAAATTTTAAATTGGTTTTGATATTTCGAGTTGTTACAGCTTCTAAAATAAAAAACAATTCATACAAAAATATATAAATCACAAAGCTTAGATATTTGAACTGGTATGAGTGTAAGCTTCGATGTGTATGAGTTTGGTCAAGTTTTGTTGCGCAAATTTTTTTGCAGCGTGCGTGGTTTGTATATTTTGGTGGCTAGGGTTTATGATTTCTTCGTATAGAAGCATCAATGCATAAATTCAAGTTCGTATTCGTACTCAGGGCATAAAATAGCATAGATTGTGTGAATTTGAGTGAATTTAATGACAATTTTTGTCTTAATGAATGTATGGAGCGTGCGTTCACTGTAAGAAGCAAGCAAATTTTTTTTGGAGCTTTAGTTTGAGTTCATGGTGATGGAATGGTAGAGATTGCGAAGTGATGAAGATTGGTTTTGGTTTGGGGCAAAACGATGGAGAAATGACAGAGAATGGATGGAAGAAGGTTGCATGAATGGAGCTTGGGGCTATTTTGGTGCATGCTGCACATTGGAGAGGGAGAGAGATTAGAGTGGATAATTAGGAAGGATTAAGGTAATTAATCAATTAATTACTTATGAACATATATGTACATAGAAACTTGAAAAATGCATAACTTTTTCATACGAACTCGGAATTCAGTGAAACAAAATCCTTGGAACCGTATCAACGAGAGCTTCGCAATGAAATTGATTTGGAGCTTGTCTCAATTTTTCACGGAGTGGAAACCATCGGTGAGTGACTATTCACTGAAAAGAGCTAGATTAAAATTAACTATTTACTAGTTAATTATTTCAGTTATGAGGTGATCATTAGTAGATAATATAAGTTTATTAGAATGTTAAATAATGATTAGCATGTTAAAAATATGTTTTTTAATTGGTATGTGCATACTTGTTTAAGTATGTGAGAAATCTAAATTCAAATTAAAAAGGGGTTAGATAACTAATGTATGCAATGTAGATTACATGCATGATATGTAAATAAAACCATATTGATATCATGAGATTGTAACTTAAATGGATTAAGTAAAATTAACGATTCAAGTGTTAATTAGGTGTAGTTAAAAATAAAATAAACTACAAAGTAATAAAATAATAAAATTTATTAAGATTTTAGTAAGCGACTAACGATGTAAAAATATTATTTTTAATCGTTATGTAAGTGAATACGTAAACCTGCGCTAGACTAGAATTGGCGAAATAAAAGATGTGTATTTATTTGATTAGGTAGTTGGCGATTAAAAATATTTAATCATGCTTGTTGATGTTCATTACTGCTTACATGCATGCATTTTTTTTTGTTACTTCAACACTAGAACCATTCACAAATCATTTGCATTAGAGGCATTGTACGAATATGTGACACTCGCATTTCATACAAAGTGGATGGAGACTTGTGGCACCTTAAATGATATTGGATGTTGATTATTTATTTATTTATGACTACTATGTGAGCGTTAGATGCGAGTGATGGTTTCTGGATTAATTAAACAACACCATATGATAGAAAAAGGGGTTGGACTACACAGCATAAGCATAGCCCAATATACTCATATAAGCATGTAGTTGTTTGATGCTTATATGATGTGAACCGTGTTGTATTCAATTATTTGATGCTATACGATGAGAACAATGACTGGAGATCAGGTATACTGCATACTGATCAGATGTGAGTAGATGATATGATTTGGACTAAATTAAACCCATAAATAAATTTGCAAGATTTAATAATAAGCCCTACACAAGTCAGGAGAGGACAAAAATATACACTTCACCCTTGTGTAGTTACGGTACATGGGAATTGGGGTTATTAAATTGTACATATTGCTTGGGGGTGATGTGTAAGGCACAATGGACATTCACATAAATTCCCACATGGGCATTGAGATGATTTATTTTTACACGTCTCTCAGTGTACACATGTTGTATGGATATACTGTGATTTATTGGATCCTTTTTATGCCATATGTGATTTTTCTGAGCCCTCCATACAAAGAAGGTTATGGCGAAATTTTCTGAAATTTAAAGGCGTTAGCTAAATATTTAGTCAATATAGTTTGCAAGCCATTGAACGAATTATATTTTCATACAAAAAATGTAAAATTAATTAAACGAATCGCACAGCGGTAGTTCGCGTTTCCGACTCGTAATTTTAAATGAGTGTACCAGAAGATCCAACCATCGATATTTCATGATATTAGAACCGTTGGATTCGTTTCGAAAAGATCTTTCCATTGATAATAAATACGCTAAGATCCAACGGTTTGATTTTGAGAAATGTCAAATTTAATTTGAATAAAAACAAAGCCAAAACCAATAACGACCTGTAATTGAAGATTACTAATATGGACTGTTTTTGTATTAATAAAAATAGAGAAAAATTATGTTAAGTCATAATAAATGATGCTTAAGAGTTAGAACCAAATATACTTGGTTGTGGATATTCATTGTCATTGATTGATTGTTTGGATTATGCTCGACCGGTTTATGAGCAAAATATGCTTCTATATTCAACATTGGGTTGGTAGAAATAATGGTGTGCTAACACCTTGTGAAACGATTCATGATTTAACTATGAGGTGTTTAGCAATGTTGTTGAGTTCACTTCAACTTCAATGAATGATTTTGAAATTAGTTTTTTTTCTTAGGTGAAAAGAAATGTTATTCACGATTTCGGACAGAGAATGTTTTATAAAACATAAAGGATTTCGAGGATTAAACCTGAAATGATTTAGAAAAGTATTTTGTGTTTGACATTGTAATTCATCACATAACCGATTAGTTGATATTGATGATATGTCTATTTGGTGACGGAGAATTTATTCTCTTCCCTAACACCCTTCTTTGAGACGTACGAGCTCAAATGTTATATGATTAATAGTGACTGATCATATGCGTGAGTTGCTGATGTAAAGTACTTTAATTTGAAAGTACTTGTGATTATTATGTTGTGAAATGATTTTCCCTACTTTGGGATATAAAAATGATTTACTATGTGGCTAAAGATTCGAGTAACCCTGATGATTAAAAGTATGGGGGAGAGAGGACCCGGGATCTTAAGAATTGTTCAGTGGTCATGTGTAGCTTGCTCCATGTGTGGGAGGTGCACATATATATCGAGTGACTAAGGAACGGACCCTTTGACTTGTTGACAGGAGAAACCTCCTGATATTTGGTTGCATATTGTATGTATGCATTGCGATATTTTGGAATTCTTTCAAAGATTTTGATTTGAAATCCTGAAGTGAAATCTACTTTGCTATGAAAGTTAGATATGTATTTCTAATGATTTGAAATATGAAATTGGGAATAAAGTCCAAAGGAATAATTTCTGTAAAGATAATTGGATTTGGAAATCTAAATTTGGGGATTAAGCCTAAATGGGTAGACTGGAAAATTGCATATTGTTTGATGCAGGGTAGATCCATAAGTTCAGTTTTGATTATTGTTTATGCATTGGCAATCTAACGGAGCAAACCTGTTAAGTATTATACGGCGTGGTCCCATGATATGCCTTATTTTTAAATAAGTTGAGTTAACTATAGAGTTTCTCATATCAGTCCCATGACTGACTCGTAGTTTGTTTCCCTTGCAAACATGAGTGCCCATATTTTCTACATAGGCAGTCGAGTTGTAACGACGCAGAATTTTCGACGTTTAAAATATGAATTAATTTAGAGTTTATCATTAAAATAAATATTTATAGTTGGGTTTGATGAAGAATTTGAAATTTTATTTATTTTTGAACATAGTAGAATGTAGTTACATGTGGATTTCATTTTAAAAATCTGGGCTTTAAGTTTTTTTGAACTTATTTGAATAACTTACAAAAGAAAATTCTTTGTGTAGATTTAGATTTTGGGGCGAATGTTCGTTAAAGGAAATGTTAGTAACGTTGTAATTTAAAATTTTATTAGAATATTTAATTTGAATTAAGGTTTAATGTTGAAGTAAATAATAATATTAGATTTGGAAATTATCTATTTTACCATAATTTGGGTTTACCTCTAATTTAATCCTTTGCAGTTAATGAACATATATAACATTTTAGCTTTTAATTTTGTATTTAGTTATTCATCTTTATTTTGTCTTGACTATTGGTGCTTAACTATTTTAATGCGAAGTTAGCGTTTAAACTTTTACTTAACTCTTTTATCTTGTACTAAACTATTTGTATTTAGCTTTGGAATTTATTGATTTAAAACTATAAAGTTGTAATTTAGATAAGATATAATTTATCCTCGGCAAGTTTGATTTCAAAATATAAGTTGAAGTCTGAAATTCAAATAATTGATTTGAATTTATTGAATATAACGTTAAGTTTTAATTTATTTTAAAGTGGCGCTACTCGAAATACGATTAAGGTAATAAAAAGAAAAAGGGGAAATAAATTATGTAATAATTTTCGGATATTATTGCGTTAACATTTAATTTAATTTATCATTAATATTTGTTGAACTTATGATGTAGTTTAATTATGTAAACATCGTTATAAATCGTTCATTTGTAATGTCCATTCAACCGTGCTCTTTGTTTCTGCAACGTTCAAACATTTCCACCGTTGAACCCAATATTTGAATTCAACCATAGCTGAGAAAACTCTTGCTAAATATTTGGCGGAAGCCCAAGAAATATTGTGCTGAAATGTTTTGCCACCTGCCTGTGTTTTGTTGTTTGTTTTAACACTTGTCTTTTGCTACCTGAATTGGTCTACACGTGTTGTTTTATTCCTGTCATTGGTTCCCTTTGTTGTGTTTTAAAAGAAGCGTACCCTTTCCTATGTTCACCACAAAACTTCCTCCCCTCTTAATATCATTAACATCCGTTACTTTTCATTTCCTCAGCCAAATTGAAAAGCCAAAAAAAAAGATCTCGTCCTTCACAAAATAAAATCCACAAAATTCATAACCCATCACCATCACTAACGATCGGCGCTTGAACCACCACAGCTGCTCTACCCCTTGTCGACGTCGCTCTGCGTAACCGCAATGTTGAAAGCCACCGCAGTACCTCATAGTTATACCATCGAAGCCGAACTCGCCTCACCCGCTTTCCACCGCAACACTTACACCTAGTCTGCGTAACAACCCGGAATTTTGAGGCCAAATTAAAATTTTTATTTTAGAAAATTTTGATGGATTTTAAATAGTTATAATTATTTATTTTAAATAATAACGATGAAAAATTTATTTAAATCGAAGTTAAAATGAATAAATTTATTTTAATTATAAAAGGAGTTAAAACTAGCGCTGTAGTTTGAAAATTTGATTTCAAACTTTAATTGAATGTACAGGATTCAAAATAAATCAAATTTCAGTAAAGCCAAAAATATTTGAATCTGTTTGGTTATATGTTTCTAACGAATTTGAAAAATTGAAATTTCATTATATAAATTTAAAGTTATGTCCAGTTTAAAATATAGAAAAGTCGTTGTATAATTTATATATATTTTAATATTATACATAGCCTGTATAAATAGCCATTTTGCAAACGACCTCTATTTTCGACGAAACCACATTTTGTTGGAATCGGAATGTCAAATTATTGGTAGGTTTCAATTTTCATAATTTTTTGAATTTATATGTGAGCGTGGCAAAAGAAAATGTGGTTTGTCAGTTTCAATCGAATTTAATCGACTTGAAAATAGTCATTTTTCAAACGGCCTCAGATTTTGATGAAATTAGTTTTGTTAGGACCGTATCATCATAACAAAGCCAAATACATTTTTTCTGTAATTTTTAGAGTCCTTATGTAACCCCGGTGAATTTATTTGTACGGTTAAATTAAATAATAAATGTTTTAATTTAAATTAAAGGAAACTGACTGAAAACCGCCGTTTGGGCTCACGGGACATAGCCCATTAGGTTAAGAATAGGGGTTATTAGGTAGGAATGACTGTCGTTAGACCTGAATTGGAGTTAGTGGCTAAACGGGCCTTAACTAAAGTTAAAGGATTAAAATAATAATATACTATAAATAACTAGGATTAGAAACCCTAATTCAGTTCAGAATGCAACCGCCATCTAACAAATGCAAGGCCGATGTTACTCCATTTTTGCACCCAATTCTCTCTCTATCCAGATAATGGTTTCGAAGATTTCCAAAGCAAAATTGATCATCTCAACAGGCACTCGAAGTTCAACGATCATGATTGCAGATCGTGTGGTATTCTACTCGTATTTGGAGCTCAAAGTCGCCACCTTGGTGATGATTTCCTGGCGGCGTGGGCCCACCGAGGTGGGCTGGAAGGAGGGCGACGGGAGCTCAGGTGAAGGCGGTCGAGGTGGCGAGGTATGATCGGGTTCTGGTGGGCTGTGGCGACGAGGAGGTGAAGCCTTAGACTTCGACGTTGGGTTCACCGTGTTTACAGAGGAACGAAGAAGACAGAGTGGATAAAAATGTAATTAAAGCCTAAGTAATTTATTGATTTATTTAATTATCAAAGGTTTATAATAACATAACTTTGCCATACGGAATCGGAAATTAACGAAAAAAGTTGCGTTGCGATCGTATTGAAGGACACTATAACATGAAGCTGACTAGATCTGAAACAGAACAAACCAAAATTTGAGGAAAATTCAGATCTGAACTGTTCAGACAAATCGATGTGAGAATTTTTTTTTAATTAATAATTTATTTATTTTGCACTGTTTTGAATCCATGAAATTATGATAATAAATTAGATCTGTGATGTTTCTGATGCTTGGAATTTTAAATGTGTGGAATGATGATTGTTCTGTTGAATGATGATTGTTTTGTTGAAAACTGATATCTCATGTTAATCTAAAATTGACATTTGTCATGTTAGAACCAGATTGACATTTTAGTTAAAATTTGTCATGTTAGAGTAAAATTGTTATTCAGTTAGAGAACATATTTTGTTAATAAATATGTTAAGTTAATTTGTTAGAATATATTTTTGGGCAGATAAATGTGTTATTTAGCTAGTATTTGTTATGCTAAGAAAAAATATATCATTTTATGTAGATGATGCCGTGTTAAATAAAAATATCATTTTATGTAGATGGTGCCATGTTAAATAAAAATATCATTTCATTTAGACAATATCATGTAGATAAAATATCATTTTAGTTATAAATGTCATTCATGTTGAGTTATTAATACCATTTATGCTAGAATTCAAAATGACATTTTTATAGAGTAATGTTTGTTCATATTTAAAATATAATTTTGTTGAACTATATTTGTGTAATATAAAAATATCATTTTTATGCTGAACTAGAATTGCCATATAAAAACAATTTTATGTTAAATTAGAATGATGAAGAAAAGTATACATTTTTGTCCAAACAAAAGAATGAATTAAAAAGAGTTAAACCAAAATAAACATTTTTGTGTATTAAAAAGTGTTAAACCAAAATAATCATTTTTGGTCATTAAGAAGAGTTAAACCAAAATAAACATTTTTGTGTATTAAAAAGGGTTAAACAAAAATAGGCATTTTTGTATATTAAAAGAATAGACAAGATTATCATTTTTGTTTATTTAAAAGGATTAGACAAAAAAATTCATTTTTGTTAGTTTAGAAAGATTAAAAAAAAGCCATTTTAATGTAAATGTACGCATCAGAATTTATATAGAGAAGGGGAAATATCATTTAAATGCAAAAGCGTACATTAGGATTTGTATGCATAATGAAAATACCTTTTAATGTAATTGTATACATTAGGATTATATTCAAAATGACATACCATTCTAATGTAAATGCACAAATTAGGATTTGTATGCAAAACAACAACGACATATATGTTAATTATGAGATGTCATTTATGTTAATTATTAAATGTCATGCATATTAATTACAAATGTGATATTAGATTAAAATAACACCTTGTTATAAAAAGTGACATTAGAAAGAAATAACATTTTTTAGTTTAAAATGTTACATAGGTAAGAAACAACATTTTAAATTTGTTAAATAGAAAATTATGAAAAACAAGATCTTCGTTTTATTAAATAGAAAACTGTTTAAACCATATCCTTTTATTTGTCATTAGAATTTATAGAATATTGTTTAAGAATATACAATAAAAAAAATTCATTTTTATTGCAGTATGAAACATTAGAAAAGAATATTTTATTTGCATTTCTCATGTAAATAAAAACATGTATCAGAAAAGAAAGTTTATCTTATTTACATTTTACATGTATATAAAAGGCATGAATAAAGAAGTATATCTTATTTACATTTTTCATGTAAATAAAAGACTTGTACAAAAAAGGTATATTTTATTCACATTTTAGATGTGAGTAAAGACATGAATTCGTAAAGGGTATTTTATTCACATTTTAGATGTGAATAAAAGACAAGAAATTTAGAAGTACATTTTTATTTGCCTTTTATATGCAAATAAAAATAATAGATATAAAGTACACTTTTTATTTGCAAGTTAATTGCAAATAAAAACATGAAGTTTTAAAGTACAATTTTATTTGCAATTCAGTTGTTAATAAAAACATGATTATAAAAAGTTGACATTTTTATTTATATTTTAGATATACATAAAAGCATGAATTGAAAAAGGATATTTTTATTTGCATATTAGATGTAAATAGAAACATGGTATTAAAAAGTGCATTTTATTTGTATTGCAAAGAGTAAATAAAACCATAAGATGAAAGGTTATATGTTTATTTACATTTTAGATGTAAATAGAAACAAGGTATTAAAAAGTACATTTTATTTGCATTGAATAGAGTAAATAAAACCATAGGATGAAAGGTTATATGTTTATTTACATTTTAGATGTAAATAGGATCATGAATTAAAAAAAGGCACATTTTTATTTACATTTTAGATGTAAATAAAAACGTAGAAATCAAAGTGAACCATGTATTTACATGTTAGTTGTAAATAGAACCATGGATTTAAAAAAGGACATTTGAAGTTACATTTTTGATGTAAATAAATAAGTTACATTTTTTGTGAAAATAAGAAGAAATAAAGCGACATCTTTATTTACATTTTAGATGTAAATAAAAGAATAAATTTAAAGTAACATATTTTATTGCCATTCTAGGGACAATAAAAGAGTAGAAATAAAAGTGATATTTTTATCGTCATTTTAGATGCGATAAAAAAAGTAGAAATAATAGTGATATTTTTATCGTCATTTTAGATGCGATAAAAAGAGTAGAAATAAAAGTGAAATTTTTATCGTCATTTTAGATGCGATAAAAATAATAGAAATAAAAGTGATATTCTTATCGTCATTTTAGATGCGATGAAAAGAGTGGAAATAAAAGTGATATTCTTATCGTCATTTTAGATGTGATGAAAAGAGTGGAAATAAAAGTGATATTTTTATCGTCATTTTAGATGCAATGAAAAGAGTAGAAATAAAAGTGATATTTTTATCGTCAAGAAATAAAAGTTATATTTTTATCGTCATTTTAGATGCGATGAAAAGAGTAGAAATAAAAGTGATATTTTTATCGTCATTTAGATGCGATAAAAAGAGTAGAAATAAAAGTGGTATTCTTATCGTCATTTTAGATGCGATAAAAATGTAATAACCCGGAAAATCCGAGCCAGTTTAAAATTTTTATTTTGGCAGTTTTAGCAAATTTTGAACATTTAAAATAGATTATTTTAAATAATATCGACGAGAAATTTATTTTGAATATAATTCGAACGTATATATTTATACGCGTCGTTGTTAGAATATAAATATTTATATATAACTATAAATAGAATTGAAAATGGCGCGGTAGTTCGATAATTCGATTTCAAACTTCAATTGAACATACCGGGTGCAAAACAATCCGGATTTTAGTGACACCAAAAACATTAGGATCAATTTGATAATATATTTCCAACGAATCCAACAAATCAAAATTTCATAACGGGAATCAAAGGATATGTGCAGTTGGAAATTCTGAATAGTCGCTATGGAATTCAGGCCCTTAAAAATGGGAATTTTGCAAATGACCTCGGATTTCGACGAAACCACTTTTGTTGGATCCGCAATGTAAAATTATTGCTAGGTTTCAAATTTCATAATTTTTCGAATCAATATGTGAGCGTGGCAAAGGAAAATGCGTTTGACCAGTTTCAGTTGATTTTAATCGACGGGAAATTGGCCATTTTTCAAACGGTCTCGGAATTCGATGAAATTAATTTTGTTAGGACCGTATCGTCGATACGAAGCTAGAAAATATTTTTATATGATTTATAGAGTTAGTGTGTGACCCTGGTAATTTGAAATGTACGTTTAAAATTCAATATAATAATTTAAATGTAAATTTAACGGAAACTGATCTTAACGTCCGAATCAACCTACGATACATGTCCCATTGGGTTCGGAATGGGGGTAAAACGCTATGGACGACAGGCGGTGGACCTCGTTTAGAGGTCGTATGAAAAAGTCAACTTTTAGTAAATTAAAATAATTAAAAATTAAAATCCCCTTCTCTCCCCTTAATCTCGTTCTGGCCCCCCTTTTTTTTTCTTTCAAAACCGAATCGAACTATCAGGAAAAAAAAACGAGAGAAAGAATGATGGGGGGAGGAAGACCCGTCGCCCACCCCTCCGATTGCCACCGGCGTGCATCCAGCGGTGCCGCCGACGATCTACGGCATCCCCCCCTTTCGCTTCTCCCTACCACCGCAAGGAAGGAAGCCCTAGGCCTCAAAGTGAATCACAGCAGCCCCCTCCAGTGCCAGCAGCTCCGGCGCCATCTCCTGCCACTGCCCTGACGTCAGCGCCACCTCAGCGCCTCGTTCATGGACCCCAAGCTCCGAGCCTTTGCGTGAAGTCGCACCCCAAACCCTCCAGTCGCCGAGCAGCAAGCCCAATCCGCTCCTGGCCTTCGTCAGCGGCCACCACCAGCGGTGGCGCTAGCTTCAGTCGACACTGTGAATGGATGGCAGTGAGTTTTCTTTCCCTTAGTTTTTTTTGGTAATTAAGTAAATTCAGTTTTATGAATAACCTTGTGAGAAAAGATTTGATTTTTAAATTGAAAAGATTATATTTTTATTTATAAAAATATGATTTTTATATAAGGAAGAAGTAAAATAGATTCTTATTCAAAAAAAATATATGATTTTTATATTTTTAAAGTAAAAAAAATATGATTTTTATATTTTTAAAGTAATAAAAATATGATTTTTATATTTTTAAAGTAAAAAAAATATGATTTTTATATTTTTAAAGTAATAAAAATATGATTTTTATATTTTTAAAGTATTAAAAATATAATCTTTACTATATAGAAGATGTAAAAATATGACTTTTGGTTAGGTAGAGAGTTAAAAATATAATTTTTACATGATAGGAATATTAAAAATATCATCTTTATATGTGTAGAAAAATAAAAATGAGATTTTTATAAAGATGAAATCTTTAAATTTGAAAAGGCGAAGTCTATGTTTTTATAAAGGCGAAATCTTTATTTTAGAAAAGGCGAAATCTTTATATGGAAAATAGCGTGATAAAAATATAATTTTTATCTATATAACATAGTAGTAAAAATTCGATTTTTATATATTGAATAACGGAATAAAAATTCGATTTTTAAATGTAGGAAGCGATTATAAAAATATGATTTTTATTTTAAAGACATCAACAAATAAAAATGTGATTTTTATATATGTAGTGGCTACGGGCAACGAAGATGAAGAAGAAGTGATAGCAATGAAGTTTTCTATCAATGAAGAGTCAAGATGATTGGATAGCTATAAGTGAGAACTTCTTACCTTTCAATTTAATTTTTCTAGTTATATATATACTAGGATGCAGACGGTGCTTAGTAGCACCCGACACAATCGTCCACAGACCATGGACTTGTTTGTTTGGTTGCATAGATTAGTTATATGATTTGATTTGAATTTGGTTGTTTGGTGATTTGATTGATGTGTGAATGGCGTGGGCCTTCACTAGACCGGGGATAAGGCTAGGCCTCGTCCCATTTCTAGTATCGTGCCGTTATGCCGCCGAAATTTTCTAAAATAAGTTAGAAAATAAAAATATCATTTTATTTAAAGATTGAACTGAATAGAAATTCATATGTTGGAATAAAATGTTTTGTCGTTAAAAATATAATTTTTAACGTGAATGTGAATAAATAAATATTCATTTACAAACCAGACGGTTTGTTTATGTACACCTATTTGAAGGACATTGATTGGGTCGATAAATTTTACAAATCGCCCAACTGCACAAATAAAATATGTGTTTGATTGTTTGAATACCCCACACGGGTGTTGGGATGAAATTTGAAGTTCACTCATCCTGATTGATTAAATATGTCGATCGATTGATTGACAGGCTGTTATAAGCGTTAGATATCTATATTTGATGCTTATGCAGTGTAGTGCACTTTGGTTGATGGTTGATTATTTTTCAATGCTATTATATACGTGTGATGTATGAAAATCCATATAATTAACATTATATGGTGATTGATTGGGCCTCATTCCAATTTAGAAAATAAAGAATAATATAATATAAAGGTTCATGTGTTGACTGTACTCATTCGTTGAGATTAGTCATGTGTTGAACGAAATATTTTTATAATAAAAATTACATCTTTATCAATATAATATAAAGGTTCATGTGTTGACTGTACTCATTCGTTGAGATTAGTCATGTGTTGAACGAAATATTTTTATAATAAAAATTACATCTTTATCAATATAATATAAAGGTTCATGTGTTGACTGTACTCATTCGTTGAGATTAGTCATGTGTTGAACGAAATATTTTTATAATAAAAATTACATCTTTATCAATATAATATAAAGGTTCATGTGTTGACTGTACTCATTCGTTGAGATTAGTCATGTGTTGAACGAAATATTTTTATAATAAAAATTACATCTTTATCAATATAATATAAAGGTTCATGTGTTGACTGTACTCATCCGTTGAGATTAGTCATGTGTTGAACGAAATATTTTGATAATAACAAACATTTTGATAATAGGAAATATTTGGAATAGAATATTTGAAATAGAAATATGTGAAGCCGGGTTGATTAGATTGACGCCATTTTGACGTGAACGATATTTATGTCGATTTTATTCGATTTCGAAATGAATTGAATATATAACGATTTCGAAATGAATTGAATATATAACGATTTCGAAATGAATTGAATATATAACGATTTCGAAATGAATTGAATATATAGCGATTTCGAAATGAATTGAATATACAAAGATTTAGAAATGAATTTAAATCGAATAGAAAATCAATTTGAATTGAATCGAATTGAAAACGAATTCAAATTGAATAGAAAGCAAATTGACACGAACTCAAATTGAATAGAAAGCAAATTGAAACGAATTCAAATTGAATTGGATTTGAATTGAATAGAAATGAATTTTACAACGAATTTTTTTTTAGAGGAATTCAATTTTGATTTAAATTGAAATGGAAGTTGAAATTGCTTTTGAAACGAATTTAAAACTATTTATATAATTCGTTTTAAATAGAAATCGATGAAATATATATTATATATATTATATATATAATATAATGGCCTGAATAGAACGCGCCGCGCCGCGGCAGTTCGTGAATTTCGACCATTTATTTCAAACGGACATTACGGGAGATCCGACCGTCGGATTCTCCTAAAACCGGAACCGTTGGGTTCGTATCGAAAATAGCTTTCTAACGAATATTTGAAATTTGAAATCTAACGGTTGGATTTGGAGTTATGTCCAAAACAAATTCGAAAAAGGTCACTGTAAGTGCAGTTCGATGGCCATTGTTGGAAATCGACTGTACGGGCCTTGATAAGATTATTAAAAATATCAATAATTTGTGTAAAATCATAAGAAATGATTTGGGAAAATTTGGGATGAAAAACTCCATATTTGAAAAGATAAAAATAGATTTTATCAAAATGAACTAGTTTGAACTAAATTTAAAAACCCGATTTGTTTTTAAATAAATAAATTAGATTCAAAAAGGGGTTTTAAATAATCGGAATTTCTAATATACTTGATTGAATTTGAAATGGGTTTATCGTGAACGGTGTTTTAAATAACACTAGTTCTTTAAACCGATAACAAATAGAATGTGATTTGGGTTTGTCGTGAACTGTGTTTTAAATAACATCTAGTTCTTTAACCCAGTAAAAGGTGTTCTAACGAATCTGCAATTAGATTGAAATGTGAATCTATAATCTAAATTGTCAAATTTAGAAATGAGCGGGAATGGAGTATTACCAGTTTTGCTCCAAAGCGATAGTTAAATCTTTCATTAGATTTGAACGTGAAATGGTAATTAATTTTACCGATAACACCATAGTGTTAGATATGGAGTATCACCAGTTTTGCTTCATGGGATGAATAGGTTGGGATTGGGAAATCAAATAAATAATTACTTCGGTGTGGTTCGGTAATCTCGACTAGTTTAGAAAAACCATAATTTGGTTTTAAACGACATCCAAAGGAAGATTACAGGATAAATTTTAAAGAATTTATCTTGGATAAAATTAATGGGAACCTTTCCCTAATAATGTGGAATATAGAAACTAGCTGTAGGTTGGCTAAGAAGAATGGTTTCCTGGGTATTGATCTGATGTTGGTTTCGGCCTTCGGGGTTAATGTTTGGGAAATTGTTCTCTTGCTAATTTGCGGTTAGTGACTAATGAATTGGAATGAGGCGTATGTTGTGTTTGTGTAACATTTGTTTTTAATATACGCGGGTCGTTCGGAAAGGCCGGGTTTATACCCATTCTGAATAACCGATTCGACGATATGTCGAAGATGAAGACGGTGGTCGAAGACCGGAAGTCTTCACATCGTTTGGATTATTACTGACGATCCTGATTGGGCTGTACACCCAAGAGGATGGAAATAGTTGGTGGTCATCCAGACGTACTTGGAGATGGATGGATATGCGAGGAAAGTGCCTCCGGTTTCGTTCAGACCCAGAACGGACTTGTAAATGGAATGTGTGTCTGACATTGGATTTTATTCTGTGTTGATTGATTTCTATTAAATATACATCTGTTTTGCGGCGGAGAATTTATTCTTTTGCTTAACGCCCTTCTCTGAGACGTACGAGCTCAGAGGTTGTATATCGATAGATATCAATCGCATGGCATGAATTGCCTGTGTGGCACGCTAAGATGCAATGATCAAGGCTTTTGTTGAAAAGCAAAGTCTTGTGGTTGATGATCAAAGCACGCCTACGTGGCAGCTTTGTGTATAACGGGAATTCGCGAGCCTCACACCTCGGTATGAGTTAAAAACGGGATACGGGCCGTTGGGAGAACACGACGTTTCTTTCTAGCTTTGGTGGTGTCGGTGACTTACCAGCCCTGACATTTATATACTTTTCACCTTTGTGTTTGTTGGAATGAGGCGCCTCGATTATAGGTCTGTAAGGACCGGGAAACGTGTGTTCAGGAATTGCCAATCCTCTAACGTAAGTGAGGACCGGCCCAACCGATCCAAGTGGCTGCCCAGAGTGTGTAGTCCTGAGCATTTGCTATAGTGTCTCGAACGCGGAGAGGAGCTTGCCCCTTGCCTCGACTCATGACGGAAATCCAATTTCCAATACGTGTATTGCGGCTTTATTTGTAGAGCCTAGTATGGCGACATATTAGCATGGGATACTATGCCGTCTATGATTTATATTTATGATTGAAATTGTTCTGACACTATACACTTATTATAGTATCAAATGATTTGTTTTAAACATACCAAGCATGTTTGGCTATTATAAGGGAAATCCCTATCCTCCGGCTTGCGTTGCATTGCATTGTGTGATGGGACCTGGGTCTTATAATAGCTTCATTTTTCGAAAAAGCATTACGTTGTTTATCTATATGCACTAGTATTCTTGGGAGGAAACCCGTTCCGTGTTATACGGCGTGGTCCCTTGAATTACTCTCTTTTAAAGTAAAGTTTCAAACAACTGTTTTAGTTCTCACACTAGTCACATGACTGACCTGGAGTTTATTGTTTTAACCTAAACTCCGGGTGCCCCTATTTTCCGCACGGGCAGCTAGTAGTTTTGGTTTTGCAGATTTATATTCACAGGATCCTGGTTTACAGCTGGAATGATATTCGGAAAGCTCTGTATCCGTATATCACCTTCAGTTGCGCTTTGTATTATTTTCCGCTGCTATGTAATTTATTGTAATCTCTGATATTTCTGTGTAATATTTATTCATTTATACTCTGTATATTCTTGTAATCTGATGCATTGTTGTAATATACAATGAAATGTTCTTCTGTTTGTGTTCTGATTTGTCCTGTTCTCAAACGATCAGGGGTTTCGAACGGTCTAGATCGGTTTAACGACTGATTCGGATCGAGCGAAATTCCAGGCCGTCACATTTGGTATCAGAGCTTTGGTTTACAGAGCTCGAGAAAAAGACACATTAGAACCATACGAAAAAATTCATCAGATATTGGATTAGTAATATCCAATTAGAATGACTCGTTAGAGATAGGATCAGTAGTATCCTAGAACGAGTGTGAAGAGTATATTTTTCAAAAGAAAACAATTTTGTTTTGAAAATTTAAACCGCTTTAAACGTATTTGAATATTTATTTATTTTGAATATGGACAATCCGATATATAAAGATTTTGCATATACGCGTCATAAACGTATATTCGAAGTTTTAATATACTGGATAGATATAGAATCATACTCTAGTGGCCCGAAGATGATTCTGATGATTGACTAGTTGTCATTAGTATTCATGTTCGAGTAACGAAGGTGTGACTTCTATATATTTCCATTAGACTGGTGTGAGAACCAAAACTTATATAGCTAGAACACATTGTTTTGAATTGGCATCAAAAACAAGATTTTCAGTATATATATCAAAATTATGAATTTGAAACTATAATACACTAATTGATTGATGTTTGTGTTGTTTGTTTATTTGTTTGCTAATTTTGAACCATTATGCCTAATTGAACCAAATATTGAATTATATTAAAAATTAGTTGCATTTGCTTGCATATACATATACTTACATTGAACAGGTCATAGCAAGGAGGCTAGAGCAGAGAATAAAATTTGTTTGCCCGACAAATAGGTACATGTTTACTACATAATTTACTGTTTTGTTTGGGTGATGATGATTTTATGAGCCTATTGGCTAGCCGCTTGGCTTTTTCTTTTTCTTTTTGAGATTAGAAGGACCGGGGAAGCTATTTGAAATTCCCTGATGCTCCCGGTGCAGGGGAGGTTATGGCGAAATTTTTCGAAAATTTAGGGTGTTAGCCAAATTTTTGAAAATTTTGAAAATTCTCAAAAACTGAAAAGTTGGAGAACGGAAGCCAGATCGAACGTAGAGCTGATTAATCAAACCACTTTCGACTTTGTTCCTTTTCGGGGACGAAAAGTTTTAAGTGGGGGAGATTGTAATAACCCGGAAAATCCGAGCCAGTTTAAAATTTTTATTTTGGCAGTTTTAGCAAATTTTGAACATTTAAAATAGATTATTTTAAATAATATCGACGAGAAATTTATTTTGAATATAATTCGAACGTATATATTTATACGCGTCGTCGTTAGAATATAAATATTTATATATAACTATAAATAGAATTGAAAATGGCGCGGTAGTTCGATAATTCGATTTCAAACTTCAATTGAACATACCGGGTGGAAAACAATCCGGATTTTAGTGAAACCAAAATCATTAGGATCAATTTGATAATATATTTCCAACGAATCCAACAAATCAAAATTTCATAACGGGAATCAAAGGATATGTCCAGTTGGAAATTCTGAACAGTCGCTATGGAATTCAGGCCCTTAAAAATGGGAATTTTGCAAATGACCTCGGATTTCGACGAAACCACTTTTGTTGGATCCGCAATGTAAAATTATTGCTAGGTTTCAAATTTCATAATTTTTCGAATCAATATGTGAGCGTGGCAAAGGAAAACGCGTTTGACCAGTTTCAGTTGATTTTAATCGACGGGAAATTGGCCATTTTTCAAACGGTCTCGGAATTCGACGAAATTTATTTTGTTAGGACCGTATCGTCGATACGAAGCTAGAAAATATTTTTATATGATTTATAGAGTTTGTGTGTGACCCCGGTAATTTGAAATGTACGTTTAAAATTCAATATAATAATTTAAATGTAAATTTAACGGAAACTGATCTTAACGTCCGAATCAACCTACGATACATGTCCCATTGGGTTCGGAATGGGGGTAAAATGCTATGGACGACAGGCGGTGGACCTCGTTTAGAGGTCGTATGAAAAAGTCAACTTTTAGTAAATTAAAATAATTAAAAATTAAAATCCCCTTCTCTCCCCTTAATCTCGTGCTGGCCCCCCTTTTTTTTCTTTCAAAATCGAATCGAACTATCAGAAAAAAAAGAGAAAGAATGATGGGGGGAGGAAGACCCGTCGCCCCCCCCCCCCTCCGATTGCCACCGGCGTGCATCCAGCGGTGCCGCCGACGATCTACGGCATCCCCCCCCCTTTCGCTTCTCCCTACCACCGCAAGGAAGGAAGCCCTAGGCCTCAAAGTGAATCGCAGCAGCCCCCTCCAGTGCCAGCAGCTCCGGCGCCATCTCCTGCCACTGCCCTGACGTCAGCGCCACCTCAGCGCCTCGTTCATGGACCCCAAGCTCCGAGCCTTTGCGTGAAGTCGCACCCCAAACCCTCCAGTCGCCGAGCAGCAAGCCCAATCCGCTCCTGGCCTTCGTCAGCGGCCACCACCAGCGGTGGCGCTAGCTTCAGTCGACACTGTGAATGGATGGCAGTGAGTTTTCTTTCCCTTAGTTTTTTTTTTGGTAATTAAGTAAATTCAGTTTTATGAATAACCTTGTGAGAAAAGATTTGATTTTTAAATTGAAAAGATTATATTTTTATTTATAAAAATATGATTTTTATATAAGGAAGAAGTAAAATAGATTCTTATTCAAAAAAATAATATGATTTTTATATTTTTAAAGTAAAAAAATATGATTTTTATATTTTTAAAGTAATAAAAATATCATTTTTATATTTTTAAAGCAAAAAAAATATGATTTTTATATTTTTAAAGTAATAAAAATATGATTTTTATATTTTTAAAGTATTAAAAATATAATCTTTACTTTATAGAAGATGTAAAAATATGACTTTTGGTTAGGTAGAGAGTTAAAAATATAATTTTTACATGATAGGAATATTAAAAATATCATCTTTATATGTGTAGAAAAATAAAAATGAGATTTTTATAACGATGAAATCTTTAAATTTGAAAAGGCGAAGTCTATGTTTTTATAAAGGCGAAATCTTTATTTTAGAAAAGGCGAAATCTTTATATGGAAAATAGCGTGATAAAAATATAATTTTTATCTATATAACATAGTAGTAAAAATTCGATTTTTATATATTGAATAACGGAATAAAAATTAGATTTTTAAATGTAGGAAGCGATTATAAAAATATGATTTTTATTTTAAAGACATCAACAAATAAAAATGTGATTTTTATATTTGTAGTGGCTACGGGCAACGAAGATGAAGAAGATGCGATAGCAATGAAGTTTTCTATCAATGAAGAGTCAAGATGATTGGATAGCTATAAGTGAGAACTTCTCACCTTTCAATTTAATTTTTCTAGTTATATATATACTAGGATGCAGACGGTGCTTAGTAGCACCCGACACAATCGTCCACAGACCATGGACTTGTTTGTTTGGTTGCATAGATTAGTTATATGATTTGATTTGAATTTGGTTGTTTGGTGATTTGATTGATGTGTGAATGGCGTGGGCCTTCACTAGAACACGGATAAGGCTAGGCCTCGTCCCGTTTCTAGTATCGTGCCGTTATGCCGCCGAAATTTTCTAAAATAAGTTAGAAAATAAAAATATCATTTTATTTAAAGAATGAACTGAATAGAAATTCATATGTTGGAATAAAATGTTTTGTCGTTAAAAATATAATTTTTAACGTGAATGTGAATAAATAAATATTCATTTACAAACCAGACGGTTTGTTTATGTACACCTATTTGAAGAACATTGATTGGGTCGATAAATTTTACAAATCGCCCAACTGCACAAATAAAATATGTGTTTGATTGTTTGAAAACCCCACACGGGTGTTGGGATGAAATTTGAAGTTCACTCATCCTGATTGATTAAATATGTCGATCGATTGATTGACAGGCTGTTATAAGCGTTAGATATCTATATTTGATGCTTATGCAGTGTAGTGCACTTTGGTTGATGGTTGATTATTTTTCAATGCTATTATATACGTGTGATGTATGAAAATCCATATAATTAACATTATATGGTGATTGATTGGGCCTCATTCCAATTTAGAAAATAAAGAATAATATAATATAAAGGTTCATGTGTTGACTGTACTCATTCGTTGAGATTAGTCATGTGTTGAACGAAATATTTTTATAATAAAAATTACATCTTTATCAATATAATATAAAGGTTCATGTGTTGACTGTACTCATTCGTTGAGATTAGTCATGTGTTGAACGAAATATTTTTATAATAAAAATTACATCTTTATCAATATAATATAAAGGTTCATGTGTTGATTGTACTCATTCGTTGAGATTAGTCATGTGTTGAACGAAATATTTTTATAATAAAAATTACATCTTTATCAATATAATATAAAGGTTCATGTGTTGACTGTACTCATTCGTTGAGATTAGTCATGTGTTGAACGAAATATTTTTATAATAAAAATTACATCTTTATCAATATAATATAAAGGTTCATGTGTTGACTGTACTCATCCGTTGAGATTAGTCATGTGTTGAACGAAATATTTTGATAATAACAAACATTTTGATAATAGGAAATATTTGGAATAGAATATTTGAAATAGAAATATGTGAAGCCGGGTTGATTAGATTGACGCCATTTTGACGTGAACGATATTTATGTCGATTTTATTCGATTTCGAAATGAATTGAATATATAACGATTTCGAAATGAATTGAATATATAACGATTTCGAAATGAATTGAATATATAACGATTTCGAAATGAATTGAATATATAACGATTTCGAAATGAATTGAATATATAACGATTTCGAAATGAATTGAATATACAAAGATTTAGAAATGAATTTAAATCGAATAGAAAATCAATTTGAATTGAATCGAATTGAAAACGAATTCAAATTGAATAGAAAGCAAATTGACACGAACTCAAATTGAATAGAAAGCAAATTGAAACGAATTCAAATTGAATTGGATTTGAATTGAATAGAAATGAATTTTACAACGAATTTTTTTTTAGAGGAATTCAATTTTGATTTAAATTTAAATGGAAGTTGAAATTGCTTTTGAAACGAATTTAAAACTATTTATATAATTCGTTTTAAATAGAAATCGATGAAATATATATTATATATATTATATATATAATATAATGGCCTGAATAGAACGCGCCGCGCCGCGGTAGTTCGTGAATTTCGACCATTTATTTCAAACGGACATTACGGGAGATCCGACCGTCGGATTCTCCTAAAACCGGAACCGTTGGGTTCGTATCGAAAAGAGCTTTCTAACGAATATTTGAAATTTGAAATCTAATGGTTGGATTTGGGGTTATGTCCAAAACAAATTCGAAAAAGGTCGCTGTAAGTGCAGTTCGATGGCCATTGTTGGAAATCGACTGTACGGGCCTTGATAAGATTATTAAAAATATCAATAATTTGTGTAAAATCATAAGAAATGATTTGGGAAAATTTGGGATGAAAAACTCCATATTTGAAAAGATAAAAATAGATTTTATCAAAATGAACTAGTTTGAACTAAATTTAAAAACCCGATTTGTTTTTAAATAAATAAATTAGATTTAAAAAGGGGTTTTAAATAATCGGAATTTCTAATATACTTGATTGAATTTGAAATGGGTTTATCGTGAACGGTGTTTTAAATAATACTAGTTCTTTAAACCGATAACAAATAGAATGTGATTTGGGTTTGTCGTGAACTGTGTTTTAAATAACACCTAGTTCTTTAACCCAGTAAAAGGTGTTCTAACGAATCTGCAATTAGATTGAAATGTGAATCTATAATCTAAATTGTCAAATTTAGAAATGAGAGGGAATGGAGTATTAACAGTTTTGCTCCAAAGCGATAGTTAAATCTTTCATTAGATTTGAACGTGAAATGGTAATTAATTTTACCGATAACACCATAGTGTTAGATATGGAGTATCACCAGTTTTGCTTCATGGGATGAATAGGTTGGGATTGGGAAATCAAATAAATAATTACTTCGGTGTGGTTCGCTAATCTCGACTAGTTTAGAAAAACCACAATTTGGTTTTAAACGACATCCAAAGGAAGATTACAGGATAAATTTTAAAGAATTTATCTTGGATAAAATTAATGGGAACCTTTCCCTAATAATGTGGAATTTAGAAACTAGCTGTAGGTTGGCTAAGAAGAATGGTTTCCTGGGTATTGATCTGATGTTGGTTTCGGCCTTCAGGGTTAATGTTTGGGAAATTGTTCTCTTGCTAATTTGCGGTTAGTGACTAATGAATTGGAATGAGGCGTATGTTGTGTTTGTGTAACATTTGTTTTTAATATACGCGGGTCGTTCGGAAAGGCCGGGTTTATACCCATTCTGAATAACCGATTCGACGATATGTCGAAGATGAAGACGGTGGTCGAAGACCGGAAGTCTTCACATCGTTTGGATTATTACTGACGATCCTGATTGGGCTGTACACCCAAGAGGATGGAAATAGTTGGTGGTCATCCAGACGTACTTGGAGATGGATGGATATGCGAGGAAAGTGCCTCCGGTTTCGTTCAGACCCAGAACGGACTTGTAAATGGAATGTGTGTCTGACATTGGATTTTATTCTGTGTTGATTGATTTCTATTAAATATACATCTGTTTGGCGGCGGAGAATTTATTCTTTTGCTTAACGCCCTTCTCTGAGACGTACGAGCTCAGAGGTTGTATATCGATAGATATCAATCGCATGGCATGAATTGCCTGTGTGGCACGCTAAGATGCAATGATCAAGGCTTTTGTTGAAAAGCAAAGTCTTGTGGTTGATGATCAAAGCACGCCTACGTGGCAGCTTTGTGTATAACGGGAATTCGCGAGCCTCACACCTCGGTATGAGTTAAAAACGGGATACAGGCCGTTGGGAGAACACGACGTTTCTTTCTAGCTTTGGTGGTGTCAGTGACTTACCAGCCCTGACATTTATATACTTTTCACCTTTGTGGTTGTTGGAATGAGGCACCTCGATTATAGGTCTGTAAGGACCGGGAAATGTGTGTTCAGGAATTGCCAATCCTCTAACGTAAGTGAGGACCGGCCCAACCGATCCAAGTGGCTGCCCAGAGTGTGTAGTCCTGAGCATTTGCTAGAGTGTCTCGAACGCGGAGAGGAGCTTGCCCCTTGCCTCGACTCATGACGGAAATCCAAATTCCAATACGTGTATTGCGGCTTTATTTGTAGAGCCTAGTATGGCGACATAGTAGCATGGGATACTATGCCGTCTATGATTTATATTTATGATTGAAATTGTTCTGACACTATACACTTATTATAGTATCAAATGATTTGTTTTAAACGTACCAAGCATGTTTGGCTATTATAAGGGAAAACCCTATCCTCCGGCTTGCGTTGCATTGTGTGATGGGACCTGGGTCTTATAATAGCTTCATTTTTCGAAAAAGCATTGCGTTGTTTATCTATATGCACTAGTATTCTTGGGAGGAAACCCGTTCCGTGTTATACGGCGTGGTCCCTTGAATTACTCTCTTTTAAAGTAAAGTTTCAAATAACTGTTTTAGTTCTCACACCAGTCACATGACTGGCCTGGAGTTTATTGTTTTAACCTAAACTCTGGGTGCCCCTATTTTCCGCATGGGCAGCTAGTAGTTTTGGTTTTGCAGATTTATATTCATAGGATCCTGGTTTACAGCTGGAATGATATTCGGAAAGCTCTGTATCCGTATATCACCTTCAGTTGCGCTTTGTATTATTTTCCGCTGCTATGTAATTTATTGTAATCTCTGATATTTCTGTGTAATATTTATTCATTTATACTCTGTATATTCTTGTAATCTGATGCATTGTTGTAATATACAATGAAATGTTCTTCTGTTTGTGTTCTGATTTGTCCTGTTCTCAAATGATCAGGGGTTTCGAACGGTCTAGATCGGTTTAACGACTGATTCGGATCGAGCGAAATTCCAGGCTGTCACAAAAAAGAATGGATTATAATGGTTGAAATCGCCAAACGATTTATATTTATATTTATATATAAATATAAATTAAAGTTAAACGAATCGTGCTGTTGCAGTTCGTGATTTGAAATCGTAACTTCAAACGATTATACCAAAAGATCCGACTGTCGGATTTTCCCAAAACTGGAACAGTTAGGACCACTTTGGGAAGATCTTTCCAATAATATAACTTTTGTTTAGATCCAACGGTTAGATTTCGATATAGGTGTAAATCAAATTTCAGATAAAACAGCGCCAGGGCTGCCCATCGACCCGAAGCGTCATTAAATTAATTGAGCTATTTATATATATATATATATATATATATATATATATAGCAATAAATCATTATTTAAGGATTAATAACGATATGAAGTGATTTTTAAATATACACATACGCGAGTCATTTGAAAAGTCTGAGTTCAATCTCATTTCAAATGATTATACGACGATCAATGTCGAAGATTTGAAGTCGGTGGTTGAAGACCGATGATTGACATAGAAATGTGTTTATTTTATGCTCTCATATCTCGTCTTTTGTATATAAATAAATATTACTTGGGTATTGTTTTGTTACTTTTACAGATATTCCAACCCAGCCCGCATGCAACCAGAAATGTAGAGAAATAGAGTTCAATTTGCTGTGTATTTGCATTTTGAAGAATTGTAGATGAAGACATCACATCTAGTTGCTGTTGGACAAGAAAAGGATTGATAAAAAGGCTTTGAACATCACAAATCAATGAAGAAATATCAAGGAAGCAAGAGGAAAAAGAGAAAAGGCCCAAATTTGCTTTATTTATCAAAGGCCCATTTATGTTTCTCATTATAAACTAATTAGTGATGTAATGACCAGGCCCGTTTATCATTAGGGTTAGGGTTTGGCTATCTACTCTATATATACCCTTGCAATGGCATTGTAGCCACCATCTCATCTCATCTCTTATTCCATTGTTCTAATAAAAGTTCTTCTTTCTCTTTTATTTTCTGCATTTTTTTTAAGGTTTTCTTAGCAACTAGTGTTGTCTATACGATTAGATTCGGTAGAACACTATTTGTATTTTGCACTTATTTGCATTAGCGATTTACCGTCTGATTAGATTCAGCGGAAATCCTAATTTTAATTCTTGTTTGTTATTTCAATTTCTGCTTTTATTATTTTCTTAGGTCAAATTGGATTTGATTAGATTCAAATCTAATTCATAGTTTTATTTCTTTTCCATTGAAATTGTGATCTGATCGTCGGTTCAGTTAGATCTGTTCTGAATCAAATCACAGTTTTAATTTTGTTTTGTTTTATTTTCAAAATCAACCTCCAAAGTTCGTCTAACACGCCCACGAAACATATAAATAATAAAATTTAACTTTCCTCCCTGTGTTCGACCTGTATGCTACACACCTGTATGCTTGCAGAATTTATTACAAATGTCGTGCTTTTCTAATTCATAGACTAGCGTCGATCAAGTTTTTGGCGCCGTTGCCGGGGAGGTAACGATTAAATTTTATTATTTATTTAATTTCTGATTCGTGTTAGTTTTATTTTTATTTATTTTATTTTATTTCCTTTTGTTTTATTTCATAAATAAAAAAATTGTTTAGTGGTTTGGGGTATTAATTTCATTGGTACTACCATTAACTAAATAGAGAAAAAAAAACTTTCCATTGTCTGTTTTATTTCTTTACTCTTTTCAACCTTCTTTCCTGTTGTCAATACAATCTCTTTTTACCCTTTCATTTAATCCTTTCCTAATTTCTTACATCCTTTATTCTTCTCTCAAGATTTCCAAAAAAAAAAAAAAAAAAAAATCAATTTGTTTTACTTTCTTTCCTTTCTCAAATCATTTTTTTTTCCTCTTTCCAATTTTTACATAGCTCTCCTTTTCCTACAAATCTCTATTCACTTTTTCCATTCACGGCCATTTTTCTTCTGTTTTTCCTATTTCCCTATTCACTGCCATATATTTCTTCATCACCGTCTTCCCATCAACGTTCTTCACCGCAATCCCCTGACCACCAAAGCCTTACATCCTTCCTGATACCCAGCACCACGTCTAACCATACCCAAGACCAGCTTGTCGCAACCATCTGCAACCTTTCAGACCAATATCCAATGCCCTCCCATCTTGCCATCAGAGTTTCTCTCCTATTATCCTTCACACACAAATCCTCAGCAAGTCCACAATTTTACCAAACCTTCCTATAACGTCAACCATCAATTTCGTAACCTCCTCCTATCTTTGGCAATAACCTACCACCCAGTACCTCCACCGCAAACAACAGTTAGCCATCAAAACTGCCAAATACTCCGACCCTCAAATACCCATACTCACAGTTCAAAGACAATCAAAATCCATCCTGTTCACGCAGCGACATATCCAGACATTATCACCAACTCCCTGTTCAATCCGATCAGCGACTTCCTACCCAAAAAATCATACACTGGTCACCATCTTCCTGATAGCCAAAAACCGCAATTCACAGCAGACTTCGGTTCCACGCAACCAACTCCATCCGACCGCCATCTCCTACAGCAGACTCGAAGGGTCAGCATCGCAACCACGTTCACCAGTATCGCATACATAAACCCAGATCGAAAGCCACTTCAGCCCCTTACACCATTTACCCCAATTCTCATTAATTGCCATACCCAAATTCGAAGTCAGAAACCCTATTGGATCCTCCAGATCAAACTCGCGAACCGAAATTTCCAAACCAAAACTCTCTACTCAATCCGATAGTTGATTCCAAACTTTAAACTTCGAAAGCATTAAGACAGGTTCGAGAGCCCCAGTATTCGGCTCGAAAATAATTATAAAAAAAGGGGATTCGAACTGATTTGGTCTCTGAGAAACTTGGTGGGAGGCGTGCTAGATTTCTTTTTGCGAATCTGATTTTTTTTTTTTTTTTTTTTTTACTGAGGAAGAAAGGGACCAAAAATAAAATAAAAAAAAATAAACCGACTTGTACCCTAAATCAGTTTCGTCTGTAAAAGAAGAAAGAATAGGCGTGATTCCCATTATTCCACTCGTGAATTACTGTGACTTGTTTTGGAGAATTAATTGTTTCCATTCTTTTGTATGGTGCTTTAACCATTGTGCGAACCATTTATTTTGGTTAAACGCGAGGTTGGCTGTTTGTTAAGCTTATATCCTAAGTTTTGGTGTTTTTTTTTTTGTTTAAGTCCAAATTCATTTGCTGTTTTAGTTTCTCTCTCCCTCTTTCAATTGTTTTTTTTTTCTCTCTTAAAAAAAAATTATATTAAAAAAGAGGAGAATTTTTCAAAAACAGGTACAGCTGAAATTTGAAAAAAGGGGTCTTAAAAATTTTTTTTTCGGGCTCCTAGCCCGAACCCGTGCCGCAGTGCAGTCAAGCAATTAATAGAAGGGGACAACAACAGAAAGCAGTGGACAATTCAGATAGGTTGGAGCGGTTGCACACCAAGTGGGGTGTGAACGCGCTAGCGCTTCCCAAATTCACTGGAGGACTGCCGATCAAGGTGAGAAATTTTTAAAACACTACAGGTGCTCTGCTGCAAAGAAAAAAATATATATAGACAATTGTTGTAAAAATTTCTGCAGGGGCAGCGGCTTGAATGTAAATTTTAATTCTACAATTTATATTTCTATGTCTGTTCTGTGACTGATATTTCTGAATTTGTGGTGAGGAACGGTTTTCCATAACTAATCACTCTCATCGATTTTCAATTTTAACACATGATTTTGATTTTCAAAATAATATAACTGAAAAGTGGTGCTTTGTGAAGTTGACTGTCTCGTACAATTGGATCGCGGATATATATTAGTTCAATTTATTGAACCTTTAGCAAAAGAGGTTGCATACTACCCGTAAAACATTGGTCGTATCCCTTAGTTTTATACTATACGTGAACGGCCATAAGACCCTCTTCCCCCTTCCAATTGAGTCAGTTAATTAATGGAGCACAACTCATTATTTTATATTATTTTGAATTGAGAATAATTTCTGTCTTGCCGTGATTTCATTTCAAATGTCTAATTCAAAAAAATCATTGAGAGAAATATGGGATAATAATCGAAGTAGACGTCCTCTTGAAGAGTATGAGTATGAATTGCAACTCATGAAACAAGATTTTCCAAAATTTCGTGAGCCCAATGTCAACAATTTTCAAAATTTTCCAACTGACCAACATTTTCAAAATCATAGATATAATCGAAATGATGATTTCAATTTAAATTTCAATAATTTCGATTATGGGTCACATCCACATCAAAACGGTTTTGAATCGCAAAATAGCTTTGATCCACATCAATATGGGGTTGGAAACCAATTCGAAAATAATTTTGAAAATGATTTTCAAATCGATCAAAATTTTCAAAATTATAGCCCATATCAACATCTTGAAAATGACCAAAATTGCAATTTTCACTCGAATTTTAACAGTTTTGGTTACGAACATAATTTTTATAATCAAAATGATTTCCAATATCAATGTCATTTTTCTGAAAATTCGGACAACCACCACGTTGGAAATAATATTGATTGTGAAATTGATGTGGACTATAATTTTGAGAATGAAGAAATCCAAAACGAGAACCCTCAAAACAGCGATTCTGAAGAATATCATCTTAACAATCTTAGTGAGAGGGCTGATGAACTTCTTTGTTTATTGACATCTTTGAAAGAACAACGAGAGCAACAAAATCAAATTCAAAAAAGCGATGAATCAGGAAATAATCCATTCTTTGCTGACATTGAAAATTTTCAAATAACGACTTTTGAAATTGAGAATAATCCTCTTGATGAAGTTTTTCAAAATTCAACCAATGATTTGAACTTCAACTCTTTTCAGGAAGAAGATTTAAGCTTAAATTTTGATCTTCCTCTTTCAGGCTGTGAGAAACTTGAAATTCTTGAAATTGAACCAAATGAAAATGTTGAATTCTTCAAAAACTCAGAAGTGGACATGGATTTTAATGAACATGAATTTCTTGATTTGTACGAGGATGAATTGCCAAATAAGGAAGAAGTGGATTCATGTCACGAGTTCGAAAATTTTAACTTTGAGGAAATTTCTAATGAACTTGAGATTGTCAGTGTCGAAAATACGTTGACAGTTAATGATGAGAAATGTGATCACATAATCTTGAACAACACTCAGAATTCGAATTTAACTGAATTTATATATGATCACAAATTTTTGAAAAATTACACTGATAAATTTGTTGAACACATGAACTATTTTTGGAATGTTAGCTTGGTTGAAAATTTTCATGTTAGGACAACCCTGAACATTCATTTACTGGACTACAAATCGAGGTATAATGATGAGATGGTTTTCAAAAACCTTTGTTTACTAGAAGACATGTCTAGACATAGTGGGAATGGGACTCATAGGGCACGAATCAAGTGTGGGGGAAAAAGTTGGTGGAATTCTTCGCATTGCATGCATTGTAAACACATATATCATTGTACATATGATCCATTCTTACATATAGTTAGACTGCATTTCATTCTTCAAATAATTTTGCATCTCATTCATCTTTGGGTACGATCTTTCAAATTTAGGAAACGTTCACAGTGTGGACACTGTTTAGTCCAAGTGTGGGGGGAGTCTGCATTTCATTCATTTTCAATTTTCTTTATTTTTCTTTCTTTTCATTTTCAGCCATTTAAATAGGACCATCATGCATTTTAGATCGTAGTAACATACCAATTTTTTTTTTTTTGAAACATGACTCATTTTAGTTTGATACAACAAAATAAGTTTACAATTTTTAGCCAGTTGATAGTATTTTTCTCTCTCAACTTAGATCGAATAGGAAATATAATGAAAAGTTTAATTTTGAGGGATAATTGTGTAACCAGAACATAGGGAGATTCTTAGGTGATGGCCATGAAATCTATTCTATATTGTAGACTTTGTTTAAATAAGTGGAGGACTTAAAATACTTATATTGGCTTTTCGAATCTTTAAAACTAAGTTGTGTTAAGTTGAATTCGCGTTACTCTCTTTTGTGCTTATATTTTCGATAACAATAATAATAGTATTCCAAGGGTATCCAACATTGCTTGTATATCGAGCGTTGGTGTGCAAACCCGCCAAGCTCTATCCGACACGTTGTTGACAAAGTCAGCGTTGGAATATCTTGGTCTCATTTTATGAGATTGGACACCTAAGGATTACCGACACGTTGTTGACAAAGTCAAAGTCGGCCTGCACAATCCGCCAAGCTCTTTACCTACTCTCCGTTAGTCCGCGAGGCAGTGCATGGGTGGTAAACCTTGGTCTTTTTAGTTAGGTGTATGTACTTAATCATAAATCTTAAAATTTTATAGAATGAAGAATAAGCGATGATACCCAAACACCTCTTGAACTTATTGATTTGACTAGCCATACATGAGAAAATTAGAATACCACTTTGCAAACTGTGCCAAGCAAACTAAGAATTTATTTCATGGCTGCACTATGTTATCGACCGAACTAACTGGCCAAACTGGAATTTAACATTTGAAAACTTGATTTATATTGAAAATTTGTGACAAGTCGAGGTATCTAAAATAAAATCAACTGATTAGAAATTGTTAACTTAAATTGTTGTACCACTTTCCTGAAATAAGTCGTGTTGTCATTTTTCGTTTTTATTTTTGCATATGTCCATTGCATTCATGTAGTTTCATTAGAATCATAGCATACAGGATTTGGATTTTGTGGGTAGTATCCGCTGTAAACCCTCACGAGACACCACTCGTCCTACTAGGGACACCTAGAGGTTTAACGGCTTGTTGCATACGCTCAATGCAATCGTGTTTCCTACGAAAGTGCGACCTATCTAGTTAGTTTTTCATTTTCTTTTTACTCGAGGACGAGTAAAAGACAAGTGTGGGGGTATTTGATTGACATAGAAATGTGTTTATTTTATGCTCTCTTATCTCGTCTTTTGTATATAAATAAATATTACTTGGGTATTGTTTTGTTACTTTTACAGATATTCCAACCCAGCCCGCATGCAACCAGAAATGTAGAGAAATAGAGTTCAATTTGCTGTGTATTTGCATTTTGAAGAATTGTAGATGAAGACATCACATCTAGTTGTTGTTGGACAAGAAAAGGATTGATAAAAAGGCTTTGAACATCACAAATCAATGAAGAAATATCAAGGAAGCAAGAGGAAAAAGAGAAAAGGCCCAAATTTGCTTTATTTATCAAAGGCCCATTTATGTTTCTCATTATAAACTAATTAGTGATGTAATGACCAGGCCCATTTATCATTAGGGTTAGGGTTTGGCTATCTACTCTATATATACCCTTGCAATGGCATTGTAGCCACCATCTCATCTCATCTCTTATTCCATTGTTCTAATAAAAGTTCTTCTTTCTCTTTTATTTTCTGCATTTTTTTTAAGGTTTTCTTAGCAACTAGTGTTGTCTATACGATTAGATTCGGTAGAACACTATTTGTATTTTGCACTTATTTGCATTAGCGATTTACCGTCTGATTAGATTCAGCGGAAATCCTAATTTTAATTCTTGTTTGTTATTTCAATTTCTGCTTTTATTATTTTCTTAGGTCAAATTGGATTTGATTAGATTCAAATCTAATTCATAGTTTTATTTCTTTTCCATTGAAATTGTGATCTGATCGTCGGTTCAGTTAGATCTGTTCTGAATCAAATCACAGTTTTAATTTTGTTTTGTTTTATTTTCAAAATCAACCTCCAAAGTTCGTCTAACACGCCCACGAAACATATAAATAATAAAATTTAACTTTCCTCCCTGTGTTCGACCTGTATGCTACACACCTGTATGCTTGCAGAATTTATTACAAATGTCGTGCTTTTCTAATTCATAGACTAGCGTCGATCAACCGATGATCTTCATGTCGGATGGATGAGTTACCACTGACGCCCATGATTGGAGTAGCTACCTTGAAGGGGCTAAAGTGGTGGCCATCCGAACATACTTGTTGATTGTTCGGATATGCGAAGAATAAGGTGCCTTTGGTTTCGTCCAGACCCAGAACGGACTTGTAAATGGATGGTATGTCTGACGTTGTATTCCTTTATGTCGTATTCATTGATCGCTGCTATATATATATATATGTATATGTATATATATATATATATATATATATATATATATATCTGTCTGTTTGTGTTTAACATCTTTCACTGAGACGTACGAGCTTAGAGGCTATATATTGGTAGGAATTAATGGTATGGTAAGGATTGACAATGTGGCATGCTAAAATGCATGAATCAAGGCTTTTGTTGAAAAGAAGGGCCTTGTGGTTGGTGATCAAAGCATAGCCTGATTAGGCATAGCTTTGTATATAGCGTGACTTCACGAGCCTCACACCTCAGTAGAGTATAAAACGGGACAAGGGAACGCAGGGTGTGCACACGTTTCTTTCTAGCTAGAGTGATGTCAGCGACCTACCAGCCCTGACATTTTACTTATGTGGATGATGGATTATGAGGTACCTCGGTTTTATAGGTTGTTAGTGGCCATATTGAGGTCCAAAGGTGTAACAACCCGGAAAATACGAGCCAATTTATAACTTTTAAATTGGTTATTTCAACGGAATTTGAACAATTTAAATAGAATATTTCAATAAAATAGTGAATTAGAAATAGTGAGTTAGTTTGAAAATTTGACTCCAAACTTTGACTGGCTGCACCGGGTGTAAAATATAATGGATTTTAGTGAAACCAAAAATATTTAAATTTGTTTATGAACATCTTTCTAACGAATCTGAAAAATCGAAGTTTCATAGCGGGAATCAAAAGTTATGGCCAAATGAATTTTCAGAAACGTAGCTATATAGAATATATAGCCCTTTAAAATAGATAGTTTGCAAACGATCTCGGAATTCGACGAAACCACTTTTGTTGGGTCCTGGATGTCAAACTATTTCTAGGTTTCAAATTACATAATTTTTGAAGCTAGTATGTGAGCGTGGAAAAAGAAAATATGTTTGGTCAAATTCTGTTGAATTGGATCGACCAGAAAAGGGCCATTTTCAAACGATCTCAGAATTCGACGAAACTAGTTTTGTTGGGACCGTAGCGTCAAAACATAGCTAGATTTATTTTTCTGGAATTTTTCGAATCAGTTTGTGGCCCTAGCAAATTGAAATGTACGTTCAAATTGAATATTAAATGTTTTAACTTTAATTTGAAAAATAACTGACTGTAACAGTGGAATTGGCCAACGAAACATATCCCATTGTGTCCGGGATGGGGGTATTTAGCTAGGGGCTACAGTCGTTGGGATTGAATTGGGGTTCGTATAGGAAAACCCTAATTTTCTGAATAATATATATATCGGCGAATCAGAAAATTCCTTTCATAATTTAAAAAAAAAAAAAAATCAAAACCCTAGCCCCCTCTCTCGTTTAACGGCGGAAAACCGTTCGATCCTTCTCTCCCAATTTCCGACCGCCAGAGGCGATGCCAGCCAACGCCACCACCCTGACACGACGCCGCCAACCTCCCTCTTCAAATCCGACCAACCCCCGCCCGTTCTCCCTTAGCCAGACGCCCAGGAAGTCGCCGACTTCACGTCGACGCCACGATTGCCAGAGGCGATCGCACCTACACCTCCGACCACCGATAGGACCGCCTCGCTCCCCTCTTTCACGTCCCACCCTCTGATCGGAGCATTGATTCACGGATTTTCTGAAAAATCCGAATCCTAGTTCAAACCATCATGAAAGGTGAGTCCTTTATCACATTTGAACTTTGAAAAATCATATCTTCATGGCGTGTTGACGAAATTCGATGAAACAGGAAACATCGGAACCGCAAGGAGGCTCTCTACCACATAGAAGAGACCGCGGATTTTTCTGAGCCATCTACAATTTTTAGCACTCTGAAAACCAAAGTGAGAAATCTAAATTTAAATGAAATTGAATGGAAAATGTCATGTGTAAATTATATAAACGAAGTATAAATTATACACATGTTGTATACCTCATGTACATGCGTTGTGTAAGCTATATGAGCGAAGTATGAATTATACATGCATAGTATAAATGATATGTGTGTAGAAATGCAAGTGAAATATAGAAATAATATATATATATATATATATATATATATATATATATATATATATATATATATATATACACTCCCCTCGTTCACAAACCATGGACGATATTTATTGTTGTGAATTGGTGTGAAATAATGGATGAAAAATGCTAATGGTTGAATAATTGTTTGTGGTTAATATTGATTGGTTGTGGTTGAAAAATACCCATTGGTGATTGAAATAAATTGGAAATAATTGTGGAAATGAAAATAAAACATGTTGCCTGCGTGCGAATTTGATGCATGATTCCCCATTGTCAAAAACCGCGAGGTTTTAAGGTAGAGCGAGGAGCCGTACTAGGGAGGGTGCCAGTTTTAACTACCCTGCAGTTATACTGCCGAAATTTTGAATAATATTCATGTGTTTCATATGTTGAAATTATCTTCATGCGTTGAAATTAAAGTCATGTGTTGAAACTATATCCATGTATGGAAATGCTCATGTGTTGAGAAGTGATGTGTAAAAATTAAATTCATGTGTGAATGAATAAAGTGTTTGAACAATAAAAATCACATTTCTATAATATATATGAAGTATGTAAAATATTCGCCTTATATATAAATAGTTTCAACAATAAAAATTTCATCTTTCTTATATGAACAAACTATATAAAATATCCATGTGAGGAAATGCTCATGTGTTGAGAAGTGTGTGTGTTGGAAAAGTTCATGTGTTGAATAAAAAGATCGGACAATAAAAATTACATTTTTATTGAAATTATGAAGTGTTAAAAACATTCATGTGTTGAATAAATATTTTAGATGATAAAAAAAACCATTTTTATCATATATGTGATTTGCTAAAGATATGCAAGCATTGAAATAAATATTTGTGAAAGAAATATTTTTTTAACATGCATTGGAACTAAATTAAAATAGTCATGTGTTGAAATATATTTTAGTTCGCCAAAAATATCATTTTTGAAATGTGAAGTGTTAAAAATAACCACTTGTTCAAATAAATATGCATGAGTTGAAATATTCATTAATTAGCTAATGATATAATTTTTGCCTGTGCATGCAACATTAGAATGAATGGTGTTTTTAAACCAAACTGAAACAAATATGAAGTTGAATGGCAAATGATAAGTGATAAGAATTGCATATGTGTACATGCATATTTATTGAACAGGTTATAGCAAAGAGGCTAGAGAAGAGGAATAAAATTTTGTACCCGACAAATAGGTACACGTTTACTGTTTTGTTTGGGTGATGATTTTATGAGCCTGTTGGCTAGCCGCTTGGCTTTTTCTATTTCTTTTTGAGATGAGACGCCCGTGTGGCTATTTGGGAATTTTCCCAGCCCCTCCCGTACAAACGAAGTTATGGCGAAATTTTCCAAAAATTAAAGGCGTTAGTGAAATATTTGAAGTGGAAATGATATAGGAATTTTTGAATGAACTATAGTTATATAAATATATAAATATAAATAAAATTAAAACGAATCGTGGCCGTGCAGTTCGTGTTCTGAAACAGTGATTTCAAACGACTAGTGCGGGAAATCCGACCATTGGATTTTCCCGAAACCGCAACCGTTGGGTTCGCCTTGGAAATATCTTTCCAACGGCACCAACTTTGTAAAGATCCGAGGTTGGATTGTCTGGAATATTTAATTCAAATCTGAAGAAAAACAGCACCAAAAACGATTATATATATATATATATATATATATATATATAATTAAATTGAATTGAATAACGACGCTGCAGTTCGTAAATTGAAATCGTAACTTCAAACGACTAGTGCGGATGATCTGACCGTCGGATTTTCCTAAAACTGAAACCGTTGGATTCGTTTTGAAATGATCTTTCTAATGATATAAAATTTGTGAAGATCAAGCAGTTAGATTTTCAGATATGTGTGAAACAAATTTAGTGAAAAACAGCGCCAGTGCCTCGGCAATGCCTGAAAAGTCGTTTAATTTAATATGGCCGTTTTAAATAAATAAAAATGGCGATATATCGTTATAAAATACTATAGACGATATAGAGTGGAAATAAACCAATTTTGTTGTGTTTGCTTGATATGTGATGGTTGAATGCGTTTAACATGAAAATTATACTAAGGAACTGAAATGTGAATGTTGAATAGTTTAACCATGTGAAAAACTGATTTGAAAATCTAAATATACGTGGGTTATTTGAAAGGTCCGAGTTCATTCTCATTTCAAATAGTCGATCGACGTTGAGAAGTCGAAGAGTCGAAGACGATTGAAGACCGACGATCTTCACATTGGATGGATAGGCGCTACTGATGCTCGTGATTGGTGTAGCTAACTTGAAGGAGCTGAAGTAGTAGCCGTCCGGACGTATTGTTGATCGTGCGGATATGCGAGGAATTGGTGCCTCCGGTTTTGTTCAAACCCAGAACGAACTTGTAAATGGACTGTGTGTCTGACATTGGATTTTGTTCTGTGCTGATTGATCTCTGTTAAATATATATCTGTTTTGCGGGGGAGAATTTATTCCCTTGCTTAACGCCCTTCTCTGAGACGTACGAGCTCAGAGGTTGTATATTGATAGAAATCAGTCGCATGGAGTGGATTGCCTGTGTGGCATGCCTAAGTGGCATATGATCAAGGCTTTTGTTGCAAAGCAAAGTCTTGTGGTTGATGATCAAAGCATGGTCTGTGTGACGTAGCTTTGTGTATAACGTGGATTCGCGAGCCTCACACCTCGGTATGAGTCAAAAACGGGATAGTGACTGCAGGGAGAGCACGACGTTTCTTTCTAGCTAAGGTGGTGTCAGTGACCTACCAGCCCTGACATTATATATACTTTTCACCTGTGTGGTTGTTGGAATGTGAGGCGCCTCGATTATAGGTCTGTAAGGACCGGGAAACGTGCGTTCAGGAATTGCCAATCCTCAAAAGTAAGAGAGGACCGGCCCTGAAGATCCAGGGATTGCTGTGTGCGGTCCCAAGGCATTTGCTAGAGTGTCTCGAACGGAGAGGAGCTTGCCCCTTGCCTCGACTCATGATGGAATCCAATTTCCAATACGAAATTTCGGATGTGATTGTATTACTAGTATGGTGACATAGTGGTATGGGTCATTTTTGCCGCCTATGATTGATATTTATGATTGAAATCGCTTTTGAAACATATATGCACTAATAATAATATCAAACACTTTTGTTTTATACGTATGAAGCATTTTCGGCCATTATAAGGTAAAACTCTATCGTCCAGCTTGCGTAGCATTGTGTGATGGGACCTGAGTCTTATAATGGCTTCATTTTATAAAAAGCAGTGCGATGATTTAATCATTTACTTTATTTTATGCACTAGCACTCATTGGAGTAAACCCGTTCCGCGAAAGTGGCGTGGTCCTTTAGTTTGCCTTATTATTGTTGTTAATAAGTTAAGTAGATTTCTCATACCTGTCCCATGACTGACTCGTTGTTTGTTTCACCTTGCGAACTCGGGTGCCCTCATTTTCACACGGGCAGCCTAGTTATAGGTATCTGGTGCACTTTTGGCTCATGGCGAGGCTTGACTACACCGTGCTGACTTTGAATCTTTCCGCCATTATTGTATATGTATTATGATTCCGCCATTGGCAATGTAGACTGATGTTTATTTTGTGTACTCTTTATGTATGATTCCGCCTCTGGCGATGATGACCGATTATGTATTATTATGCACTAAGTTGTATCCTGCACTGTGCTCTCTGATGTGGTGATATCTATATGATTCCGCTGTTATATATGTGTAAATTATTCTATTTCTCGTTTATGCTATTATCTGTGATTTGCTAAGGATGATTAATGTGTTATATTCCAATGATTATCCTTAACACCATGTCACGGGGTTTTGGGATCGTCACAGCTGGTATCAGAGCTTTGGTTAACCTTAGTTCTGGAGTCTAACACATTAAACACTTCGTCAAAATAGAATCAGTAGTATTCTAAGGCGAGTAGCTCATTAGAGATAGGACTAGTAATGTCCTAGAATGAGCCAAGTAGAATAGCAAAAACAATTTGATCAGTCCATCGTTATCTTTCCTTAAGTTTTTTGCTTAACCATTTAATAAAATTATCATTTCGGTAGGCTGACTCTTTTCTTGCTTATACAGAATTTGAACAATGGCTACCCGAGCAGCCGCTGCTAGAGGAGGCCGTGCTGGCCATGGCAGAGGGCGAGGAGAAGTCCCAGTTGAGGAAGGACCCTTGATACAACCCCCGGCCGCTCAACAGTTCGAGCTGGACCGTGTGGCTAAGAGGTAAAAGAACCTAGGAGGCAAAACGTTCTCTGGAACTGGCATAGTAATAGAGGCCCTTGCATGGCTGAAAACATGCGAGAAGATACTAGAAGGCCTAAGGCTTGGAGATCAAGATAAAGCTTTCATGGGCGCTGTAACAACCCGTATTTTCAATAACCTGTTATAACGTAAATCGAGGTAGAATTTAATTTATAAATCTGAATCAAGGGAAACGGGCTGTGCCATTGCGTTCGTCTCGGAAAAATACGCGAAATAGAGTATGAGTTTTCGAAAATCGGAGTCCGTATGACCCGATTAAGGCCCAACTAAGTTTTCAGAAAATTTCAAAGTAAAAACAGATTTCAAATTCAAGTTTGAATTTGGAAATTAGGGCAGTTGGGCGCAGGCGGGAAATTTCCCGCCAGACCACCCATGTCGACAGCCCTGTCGACTGGGCAGTCGACATGGTTAGGCCCAAGTCGATAGCCCTGTCGACTTGGGTGTCAACTTGGTTCAGCCGTGCAGTTTTGCCTGGTGCACCATTTTGGGGTTTTGGTTAGGTTTTGGGGCCAGATTCGGTTTTAAGGGCTGAGATTGGAATTAGGGTTTAATCCTAAGGTGGAAACTAATCCTAATCTCTATAAATAAGCCCCTAACCTAACCCTAAATCATCATTATTCAACCCTACAACTAAACTATGGCAAAATTATTCCTCTCATGGCCTCCACTCTCTTCATAAAATTCCTAAGTTATTTCTATGAGAGATTTTCAATGCATACAAGTGTTTTCAAGCTTGTATGAGCATCATTAGCTTGCATTCAAGTCAAGTTTCCATATTTACATCATAAAGCAAGGGTTTTGATCATTTTGGCTCAAGGGTTTTTCTATTGGAGCTTGCATTTTGGGTTTATTTGATTGCATAAGGGCTTTGTCTCAATCTATATATATTTTTGTGTCTTCATAAGCGTTGTAAGCCCTTTTCTACTTTCATATTTAAACTCTAAAGTTAAATGAATGATGCAAGTTTGGTTGATCATTATGATATGCAAGTTTGCCATGATATGCAAGTTTACTATGTCATGTTATGCAAGTTTGATATGTTATGTTATGCAAGTTTGCCATGTTATGATATGCAAGTTTATCATGTTATGTTATGCAAGTTGGCCATGTTATGATATGCAAATTTATCATGTTATGATATGCAAGTTTATCATGTTATGTTATGCAAGTTTGCCATGTTATGTTATGCAAGTTGGGTTGATCATTTACTCATGTTATCATGTTATGCAAGCTTACCTTGGGGTTATGAGCTTAAAGCTTTATGCTAAAGGTTGCATTTTGGCAACATGTAAGTTATCATATCTCTTATGATAACTTGCATGTGAGGCTAAATGCGAACTTATGGCCATTTCTACATGTCATTTATCACCATGTATCACCAATATGCTAAGTTTGGTTTTATGCATGCTTTTGAGGCCTAAAAATGTAATATGCAAGTATATGAAAATATGTACATTTCATATGCCACCATGTTAAACTTGTGGCTTCAACACCTTTATGTCATGATTATGCCAAGTTCCCTCTTTCTATCCTTTATGCGCTATTGCGATATGTAAGCGATGGGATTGCGTTTGGGGTTGGGTAAACTTAAAAGACATAAAAACATAAGATTGGGAATTTACCTATTAAGTTAGGTCTACCCATTGGGAATTTACCTATTAAGTTAGGTCTACCCAAATGCTTGAAAACTTGTAATATGTTTTGGAAACATAATGGACATGACACTTAGAAAATATAAGTGTGACCAACTCGAGGTTGGGTTGAGTTTGTAGCGTAAACCTACCCGGAACCGACCGGCTTAACTAGTTGCTACAAACAATAGGACCCAATGTGAGAAGTTGGTCATGTTGTACCTTGAACCCGAGGTTAGACCAAGTTCTCGTATAAAGCTACCCGGAACCGACCGGCTTAACTAGTAACCGCAACGAAGTCTAATGTGAGAGGTTAAGGCACATTAATTAATTAATGCCTCATGGTTAGGGTTTAAGTCATGGTCCACTTAATACTTAATCAATGTGGGCTTAGTAGATTAATCAGGGTTAAGTCGTGAACTCATCGTTACACTTAACCAAGTTAATCCATGATTAGCAAGAGGGTTAAACCGTACTTAACCCACTAGAAAATCCTAGCAACGGGGGTCCACTCCAGCAGTAATCCCAAGTTTGTATCATCATGACCCTAGGGACTTGTAACAACCCGAAAATATGGGCCAGTTTAAAATTTTTATTTTGGCAATTTTAGCGAATTTTGATTATTTAAAATGGATTATTTTAAATAATATCGACGGAAATTTATTTTGAATATAATTCGAACGTATATATTATACGCGTCGTCGTTAGAATATAAATAATTATATATAATTATAAATAGAATTGAAATTGGCGCGGTAGTTCGATAATTCGATTTCAAACTTCAATTGAATGTACCGGGTGCAAAACAATCCGGATTTTAGTGAAACCAAAAACATTAGGATCTATTCGTGAATATCTTTCCAACGAATCCGAAAAATCAAGATTTCATATCGGGAATCAAAAGATATGTCCAGTTGAAAATTCTGAATAGTCGCTATGGAATTCAGGCCCTTAAAAATGGACATTTTGCAAATGACCTCGGATTTCGACGAAACCAGTTTTGTTGGATCCGCAGTGTTAAGTTATTGCTAGGTTTCAAATTTCATATTTTTTCGAATCAATATGTGAGCGTGGCAAAGGAAAACGCGTTTGACCAGTTTCAGTTGATTTTAATCGACTGGAAATTGGTCATTTTTCCAACGGTCTCAGAATTCGACGAAACTAGTTTTGTTAGGACCGTATCGTCAATACGAAGCTAGAAAATATTTTTCTGGAATTTTTCTAGTTAGTATGTGGCGCCGGTCTTGGGGAGGGCGACGACGCTAGTGGCGGAGCTCGGTGGCTGAGCGACGGGGAGACTCTAGGGTGGGGCACGATTACTGGACTTGAGGTAAGTGACAAAAACGACGGCAGAGTGGTACGCCGGTGTAGTTCCGGACGGACTACGGTCGTGCACATAGTCCGTAGCCGGAGAAAATCAAGCACGGTTACCAGTAGATCTAGACTGTGCACTTATGTTTATGGTGTCCAGGGGTTGACACCCTAGGGCTTGATACACCCGACGGAAGACTCAGCACAGTCTGACTACAATTATGTTTGGGCCGTATTGACACCAACACGTGACGAGTTAGGCTTATAGGGAGCCGATCGACTAGACCGTTTGGTTGGACCTCGTATTAGGGTCACTTCATGTTATTGGACCTTGTATTAGGGTCACTTCATGTTATTGGACCTCGTATTAGGGTCACTTCATGTTATTGGACCTCGTATTAGGGTCACTTCATGTTATTGGACCTCGTATTAGGGTCACTTCATGTTATTGGACCTCGTATTAGGGTCACTTCATGTTATTGGACCTCGTATTAGGGTCACTTCATGTTATTGGGCCAAAGCTTGGGCCAAGGGATCAATGCTTGTTTATTCAAGTCATGTTAGCTTGCTAGTACACCTGTGGTGCAAAAACCTTAAACCTGATTATGCGATGACACCTTTATCTACCTTGTTAGTTAATCATCATGCTGGTATGTTGTTATCCTTATGTTAATCCCTGCTTCTCATGCCAGTTAACTTTATCAGTTTACATTGATTGTAGTAGGGCTTACTCAGTCTTTTTGACTGACCTGTTTTCTTTCGCCTCTTTTCTTCCGTCCCCCCCCCCCCCCCCAGGTTCTCAAGGTGGGAATATTGGAGCTTAGCTTGGATTTCGGATCGCTTGCTTGTGGGATTTTAGCTCATGTACGGTTTTGACATGAAGCTAACTATGGTTATCACTTATTTTGGGGATAGTACTTATGTTTTTCAGTTTTTCAGTTGATGTTGTTTTTATCTAGACTTGTTTATTTGGAAAGTTGACAATATGTTGTACCACACTTGTTTTGAAATAGTTTGAAATCTTCCGCTGTTTTACTTATCTTATTTACTCTGTTTACATATATACATATGTTATGTCCTGCCTTGATATATCAGTATGCATGTTTACCTGATTCAAACACCCCTCCAAAGTCAGAGTGCTTGCAAGAGCCACCCTGGCGGAGGTGGGGTGTAACATTTGGTATCAAAGCGTATGGTTTACGAGAAGGAACAAAAAAGGTTTTTAGAAAACTTTTGGAAAACTATTTTCAAAACCAAGTATAAAGTATTGTCCAAAGAAAAGTCTAGTTTATTTTAAAGGCTATTCCCCAAAAAGCCATTAGCAAAAATTCCTTCGTTTTTCTCTATTCTGAATCTATCTTTTTCTTCGTTTCCAGTATGGCCGATAACTTTGCCATTCCGGAAGGCGCTCAAGTACCTATTTGGTTTAGGAGATACATGGGGGAAAGGGCAAGTGAAGCCGACCCCGCGGACATTCCTCCTCCCCCTCAGCATCCACAAGCGGATTTCGCGGAGGTTTGCAAAGACTTTAAGGCGATGGGTTGCAAGAATTTTGTTGGGATGGAGACTTCTGTTGAGGCAAGAAACTGGTTAAAGGAAACTGAAGACCTCTTTGCTATCTTAGATGTAGAAGACCGTAGGAAAGTTCTGTTGGCGGTATGGTTATTGAAAGGGGAAGCTGCTTATTGGTGGGTAGTCACCACCACTACTAGACCAATTGAGACTTGGGATGAGTTCAAAAGAAGGTTTGGACTGAGGTTTTTATCGTTAGCAGAGGAGAACCTTCAGATGGAGAGGTTCCTATCACTAAAGCAAGGGGACATGACTATTAGGGAATACGTGGATAAGTTTAATCAACTTGCTCGGTTCGGTTTAGACTTGGTTAACACAGCTCAGAAGAAGGCCATGCACTTTGCTCTAGGACTAAACGAGCCATTGCGCGGTTTGGCCATATCTCATATACCCATCGGAGCAACCTTCGAGAGTTTGGTAAATATGGCCCTGCTTCAAGAGGAAGATAAGAAGGAAAAAAGGTGCTTTACTTGTGGAAGCTCGACTCATCTAAACAAGGATTGCAGAAAAAGGAAGGGCACTTGCTTTAACTGTGGAGAAATGGGACACTTCACTAGGGATTGCCCGAAGAAGCAAGGGCAAGGCCAGGGTCAGACTCAGCGTGTTGGACCTTCGGGAGGGCAAGTTCATGCTCTCAATGCCGCTCCAGTTCCCGATCGAGGTAGTATTTCTATTGAAAGTCTTGTTTACATTTCTGATTTTCCAGTTCGTACCTTGTTTGATTCTGGTGCATCGCATGGTTTATTTCATCTGGTGTAGTTGAAAGTTTGCACCTAAGTACTAGTCTAGTTAATGATCCCTTGTGTGTTTCAAATCCAATTGGGGGTTCCGCCCATTTGTCTATTATCTACGTGGATTTGAAAATCTCTATCTTGAGTATAGAATTCTCGCGTGATGCTTATATTCTCGGTTTCATGGGGTATGGGTTGATTTTGGGCATGGATTGGTTGTCCAGTTTTGGAGCCATTCTTGATTTTTGAGCATAGGGTTGAGAGGCTCATGACTCGCCTCGGTAATACCCTAAAAATTTCTAGTAACCCTATGAGTCCCTTCATGTTGTGTTATCTTGAATCCCTCAACTCGTCTATCGATAGTTTGCAATCGGTGAGGGTGGTTCGAGAATATCCTGATATCTTGGGTGAAGTGAAGGGGGTTACCCCTAAACGAGAGATAGATTTCCGCATTTATCTGGTTGATAATGCCAAGATAGTTTCGTGGCCGGTTAGGCACATGGCCCCGCAAGATGAGAGTTAAGAAAGCAAGTCAAGGAGTTGCTTGAGAAGAACTTCATTAGACGAAGTATATCTGAATGGGGAGCGCCTGTAGTATTTACTACCAAGGCAGATGGTTCTCTTCGACTTTGTGTTGATTATCGTGAGTTAAACAAAGAGAATAGACAACCATTGCCAAGGATTGATGATTTGTTTGATCAGCTTGTAGGAACATCTATTTTCTCTTGATCTTGCTACAGGATTCCATCAGCTCAGAGTAGTTGAGGATAGTATAGGCAAAACTACGTTCAGAACTCCAGATGGATTCTTAGAATGGCTGGTCATGCCATTCGGTTTGACTAATGCACCCGCCTACTTCGTGGACTTGATGAGTTGGGTGTCTAGGGAGTTCCTGAACGAGTTTGTGGTAGTCTTTGTAGACGATATCCTGACTTTCTTAAAGAACGAGGAAGAACATGCTAGACATCTCAAGGAGGTGATGGATACGCTTAGAGCGCATCAGTTGAAAGCCAAGTCCTCCAAATGTCATTTTGGAGAAAAAGGAGTTAGATTTCTTGGGCACATAGTTTCTAAGCAAGGCTTAGTGGTGGATCCTGCTAAAGTGGTCGCGGTTCAAAACCGAAAAGCTCCGACGAGGACAATTGAAGTAAGAAGTTCTCTCAGTTTAATTAGTTAGTTAGCGTCCCTTGAGCTTAGACCTACCCTTCTGGATCAAGTAGGAACTTCACAGAAAGAAGACCCGCAGTTAGTCGAGATCATGGACAAGTTGATTCGAGGCGAGATGGTAAGTCACCTCGCTATAGATGACAAGGGATGGCTAAGATGCGATGAGAGAAAGAAGGTTCTTGAAGATGCACATCACCCGAGGAGGTGGCCGAGTTTGTCCCAAGGTGCATGTTGTGCCAACAGATTAAGGCCGAGTCATAAAAAGCCCGGTGGGCTATTACATCCATTGGAGGTCCCCGCAAGGGAAGTAGTAAAGCGTCACGAAGGATTTCGTGGATGGACTGCCTAGATCAAGGAAAGGGAATACGAGCATGTGGGTCATAGTAGGTAGACTCACGAAGAGTGCTCATTTCACTCCGGTAAAGAGCGAAAGGACTGCATCATAGCTAGCGACAGTTTACTTTCAAGAAATAAAGCGGTTGAACGAGGTTCCCTAAAGTATAGTTAGTAACCATGACTCAATCTTCACTAGCCAGTTTTGGGATAGTCTACGGGAAGTCATGGGCAAGCAACTGAATCTAAGTACGGCCTATCATTCGCAGGCGGATGGTTCATTTCGTTCAGGCATGAGTTATAGAAAATCACGTTAGTAAGAGCAATTGGCAACGTGGATTGGTATTTCCAAGAAAAGTTCTGCTGCGTGGAATACTTTATAGTAAGTAAACGAGATCCAGGATTCACTGGTGAATTTTGGAGAGCTTGCATGAAACCATGAGGTCATAGTTATGTTTAAGCCAAGAATGATAGAAGAGTAAGTGAAAGAGGAAGACGAGAGGCGACAATGAAATGGGTTCCAACTCATATTTGGAAATAAGAGTTAAGAAGCTAAGAAATAATGAGGTAAAAGACGGTCAAAGCACAGTGGAGTTAAGCTCAAGGAAACGTGACTTAGAAGACTGAAGGCTAGATACGCGCATCATATCTCTTTTTAAGAGCATATCCTTGATCCTTGTTTTCCTGTGGAACTTACTCACAGGTTATCTTTTTACATATATCCTCTCGGTCCCGTTCTCGATCCCATTTCTGTTGTAAACTCCGTAAGGGGGTGTGACTCATCGGTTAGTAATACATGTCAAGGTTTAAAGGGGTCCATTAGGTTGACTAAACCTTTTGGGCTTTTATAGAATATGGGTTGGGTTAGGAAGGGATTTCTTGTAATCCGAAAGGAGTATATCCTGCTTATCTTCCCGATCTCTTTATAGCATATCTTTTGCTATCCATGTTTGTCTTGATTATCTAGTTTATCATGTTAATCTTGTCATGAGAACCTTAGGTAGAAACCCTTTGGATGAAACATGTGTTTGAAACATGTTATGCTTGATGGTTGCAAGTGGTTGCAGGTGTTTGCAAGTGGTTACTCGTGGATGCATTATACACGTTAGGCACTAGATCGGCTCACACACTCCTCATATTGCATATGCATGAGTGTTTATGCTTATTCATGGATGAAAATTTTTGTGTTATCACATGGATGTTGCATATGGATGTATGTTATGTGCACACATATAGATGTTATACATTATGTTAGGAATTGCATACATATGGATTCATTTCACTAACATAATTTGCATTGATGATATTTGCATTAGATAAGTACATATACACACACCTTTGCATATGTTCATACAACATTTAGAATCTTGTAAGGACAATGATTGCTCGTGGATGATGTTTTGAGTAGATGGATGTTGGATGGTAGGATACGTTCTTCCTAACTTGAAGATTTCGGGGACGAAATCCTTTAAGGAGGGGAGAATGTAACAACCCGTATTTTCAATAACCTGTTATAACGTAAATCGAGGCAGAATTTAATTTATAAATCTGAATCAAGGGAAACGGGCTGTGCCATTGCGTTCGTCTCGGAAAAATACGCGAAATAGAGTCCGAGTTTTCGAAAATCGGAGTCCGTATGACCCGATTAAGGCCCAACGAAGTATTCAGAAAATTTCAAAGTAAAAACAGATTTCAAATTCAAGTTTGAATTTGGAAATTAGGGCAGTTGGGTGCAGGCGGGAAATTTCCCGCCAGACCACCCATGTCGACAGCCCTGTCGACTGGGCAGTTGTAACAACCCGTATTTTTAATAACCTGTTATAACATAATCGAGGCAGAATTTAATTCTAAATTCTGAAACAAGGGAAACGGGCTATGCCATTGCGTTCGTCTCGGAAAAATACGCGAAATTGAGTCCGAGTTTTCGAAAATCGGAGTCCGTATGACCCGATTAAGGCCCAACGAAGTTTTCAGAAAATTTCAAAGTAAAAACAGATTTCAAATTCAAGTTTGAATTTGGAAATTAGGGCAAGTTGGGCGCAGGCGGGAAATTTCCCGCCATACCACCCATGTCGACAGCCCTGTCGACTGGGCAGTCGACATGGTTAGGCCCAAGTCGACAGCCCTGTCGACTTGGCTCAGCCGGGCAGTTTTGCCTGGTGCACCATTTTCGGAGTTGTGTTGAGTTTGGGGGCCAGATTCGGTTTTAAGGGCTGAGATTGGAATTAGGGTTTAATCCTAAGGTTGAAACTAATCCTAATCTCTATAAATAAGCCCCTAACCTAACCCTAAATCATCATTATTCAACCCTACAACTAAACTATGGCAAAATCATTCCTCTCATGGCCTCCACTCTCTTCATAAAATTCCTAAATAAATTTCTATGAGAGATTTTCCATGCATACAAGTGTTTTCAAGCTTGTATAAGCATCATTAGCTTGCATTCAAGTCAAGTTTCTATATTTACATCATAAAGCAAGGGTTTTGATCATTTTGGCTCAAGGGTTTTTCTATTGGAGCTTGCATTCTGGGTTTATTTGATTGCATAAGGGCTTTGTCTCAATCTATATATATTTTTGTGTCTTCATAAGCATTGTAAGCCCTTTTCTACTTTCATATTTAAATTCTAAAGTTAAATGAATGATGCAAGTTTGGTTGATCATTATGATATGCAAGTTTGCCATGATATGCAAGTTTATTATGTCATGTTATGCAAGTTTGATATGTTATGATATGCAAGTTTATCATGTTATGTTATGCAAGTTTGCCATGTTATGATATGCAAGTTTATCATGTTATGTTATGCAAGTTTGATATGCAAGTTTGTCATATGATATGCAAGTTATGTTATGCAAGTTTGGGTTGATCATTTTGTTCATGTTATCATGTTATGCAAGCTTATCTTGGGTTTATGAGCTTAAAGCTTCAAGCTTTATGCTAAAGGTTGCATTTTGGCAACATGTAAGTTATCATATCTCTTATGATAACTTGCATGTGAGGCTAAATTCGAACTTATGGCCATTTCTACATGTCATTTATCACCATGTATCACCAATATGCTAAGTTTGGTTTTGTGCATGCTTTTGAGGCCTAAAAATGTAATATGCAAGTATATGAACATATGTACATTTCATATGCCACCATGTTAAACTTGTGGCTTCAACACCTTTATGTCATGATTATGCCAAGTTCCCTCTTTCTATCCTTTATGCGCTATTGCGATATGTAAGCGATGGGATTGCGTTTGGGGTTGGGTAAACTTAAAAGACAGAAAAACATAAGATTGGGAATTTACCTATTAAGTTAGGTCTACCCATTGGGAATTTACCCATTAAGTTAGGTCTACCCAAATTCTTGAAAACTTGTAATATGTTTTGGAAACATGATGGACATGACACTTAGAAAATATAAGTGTGACCAACTCAAGGTTGGGTTGAGTTTGTAGCGTAAAACTACCCGGAACTGACCGGCTTAACTAGTTGCTACAAACAATAGGACCCAATGTGAGAAGTTGGTCATGTTGTACCTTGAACCCGAGGTTAGACCAAGTTGTGGTGTAAAGCTACCCGGACCCGCCCGGCTTAACTAGTAACCACAACAAGGTCTAATGTAAGAGGTTAAGGCACATTAAATTAATTAATGCCTCATGATTAGGGTTAAGTCATGGTCCACTTAATACTTAACCAATTTGGGCTTGGTAGATTAATCAGGGTTAAGTCGTGAACTCATCGTTACACTTAACCAAGTTAATCCATGATTAGTAAAAGGGTTAAACCGTACTTAACCCACTAGAAAATCCTAGCAATGGGGGTCCACTCCAGCAGTAATCCTAAGTTTGTATCACTAAGACCCTAGGGACTAGGCTAGGGTGGGGGCACGATTACTGGACTTGAGGTAAGTGACCAAAAACGACGGCAGAGTGGTACGCCGATGTAGTTCCGGACGGACTATGGTCGTGCACGTAGTCCGTATTTGGAGAAGTCAAGCATGGGTACCAGTAGATCGAGACTATGCACTTATGTTTATGGTGTCCAGGGGTTGACCCTAGGGCTTGATACACCAGACGGGAGACACGACACAGTCTGACTACAATTATGTTTGGGCCGTATTGACACCAACACGTGACGAGTTAGGCTTAGGGAGCCGATCGATTAGACCGTTTGGTTGGACCTCGTATTAGGGTCACTTCATGTTATTGGACCTCGTATTAGGGTCACTTCATGTTATTGGACCTCGTATTAGGGTCACTTCATGTTATTGGGCCAAAGCTTGGGCCAAGGGATCAATACTTGTTTATTCAAATCATGTTAGCTTGCTACTACACCTGTGGTGCAAAAACCTTAAACCTGATTATGCGATGACACCTTTATCTACCTTGTTAGTTAATCATCATGCTAGTATGTTGTTATCCTTATGTTCATCCCTGCTTCTCATGCCAGTTAACTTTATCAGTTTACATTGATTGTAGTAGGGCTTACTCAGTCTTTTTGACTGACCTGTTTTTATTTCGCCTCTTTTCTTCCGTTCCCCCCCCCCCCCCCCCCAGGTTCTCAGGGTGGGAATATTGAAGCTTAGCTTGGATTTCTGATCGCTTGCTTGTGGGATTTTAGCTCATGTACGGTCTTGACATGAAGCTAGCTATGGTTATCACTTATTTTGGGGATAGTACTTATGTATTTCAGTTTTTCAGTGATATTGTTTTTCTAGACTTGTGTATTTGGAAAGTTAACATTATGTTGTACCAGACTTGTTTTGAAATAGTTTGAAATCTTCCGTTGTTTTACTTATCTTATTTACTCTGTTTACATATATACCTATGTTCTTGTTCTGCCTTGATATATCATTATGCATGGTTACCCGGTACAAACGCCCCTCCAAAGCCAGAGTGCTTGCAAGAGCCACCCTGGCGGAGGTGGGGTGTTACATTTGGTATCAGAGCATATGGTTTACGAGAAGGAACAAAAAGGTTTTTAGAAAACTTTTGGAAAACTATTTTCAAAACCAAGTATAAAGTATTTTCCGAAGAAAAGTCTAGTTTATTTTAAAGGCTATTCCCCAAAAAGCCATTAGCAAAATTCCTTCGTTTTTCTCCATTCTGAATCTGTCTTTTTTCTTCGTTTTCAGTATGGCCGATAACTTTGCTATTCCGTAGGGAGTACACGTACCTGTTTGGTATAGGAGACTTTTGGAGGCTAGGGCGACCGAAGCCGGCCCCGCAGATGTTCCTCTTCCTCCTCCTCCGGTAGTTAATGTTCCTCCTCCTCCTGTCGCTGATGTTCCCCCTCCTCCTGTCGCTGAGGTTCCTCTTCCTCCTCCCCCTCAGCATCCTCAAGCTGACTTCGCAAAGACTTGCAAAGATTTCAAAGCAATGGGTGGCAAGAACTTTCAAGGCACTGAGACTTTTGTAGAGGCCAAAAATTGGTTGAAAGAGACTGAGGATTTATTTGCTATCTTTGGGTTAGACGATCAGAGGAAGATCTTGTTGGCGGTTTGGCTTATGAAGGATGAAGCCGCTTATTGGTGGGAAGTCACCAATGGTACTAGGCCTGTTGAGACTTGGGCCGATTTCAGGGCAAGGTTTGTGCTTAAGTTTCTATCTTCTGCTGAGGAGAATCTGCAAATGGAGAGGTTCATAACTTTGAAACAAGGAGATACGTCTGTCAAAGAATATGTGAACAAGTTCAATCAGTTAGCTCGTTTTGGCTTGGATATGGTGAATACTCCTCAGAAGAAGGCTCTTCGTTTTGCTAGAGGATTGAATGAGCCGTTGCAGGGATTGGCTATGTCACATATTCCCCATGGGGCCACGTTTGAGAGCTTGGTTGATATGGCGTTACTTCAGGGAGATGTCAAGAAAGAGATCAAGATGACTGATGCTCAAGCCAAGAAGACTGATTCCCAGTGGAAAGGAAATCAGGGTAATCCAAGTGGTCAGAGCAGTCAAGGCAATCAGAATAAGAACAAGAACAAGAGTCAAGGCAACAAGGGGAACAACAACAAGGGCAAGAACAACAAGGGGAAGTGCCATTATTGCGGTTCAGTTGGGCATCTTATTAAGGATTGTAAGAAGAGGAAAAGGAAGAATGGTGAATGCTTTTTCTGCGGTGAGACTGGACATTTCAGTAAGGATTGCCCGAAGAAGCAAGGGCAAGGCCAGGGTCAGACTCAGCGTGCTGGACCTTCAGGAGGGCAAGTTCATGCTCTCAATGCCGCTCCAGTTCCCGATCGAGGTAGTATTTCTGTTGAGAGCCTTGTATATATTTCTGATTTTCCAGTTCGTACCTTGTTTGATTCTGGTGCATCGCATAGCTTTATCTCATCTGATCTTGTTGATAGTTTGCACCTTAGTACTAGCTTGGTAGATGATCCCGTCTGTGTCTCAAATCCTAATGGGGGTTCCGCCCATCTGTCTATGATATGTGGGGATTTGAGGATCTCTATACTGAGTGTAGAGTTCTTGTGTAGTGCTTATGTTCTTGGTTTTAGGGGATACAGATTGATATTGGGCATGGATTGGTTGTCCAGATATGGAGCCATCCTTGATTGTGAGCATAGGGTTGTGAGGCTTGTGACTCGCCTCGGAAACACCCTAGAAATTTCTTGTAATCCGAGAGGTCCCGTCATGTTGTGCTATCTTGAATCACTCGACTCGTCAATGGAAAATCTTCAGTCTGTGAGAGTGGTTCGAGAATATCCGGATGTTTTCGAGGAAGTTAGGGGGTTGCCCCCTAAGCGAGAGATTGATTTCCGCATTTATCTGGTGGATAATGCAAAGCCGGTTTCTTTGCCCGTTCGGCACATGGCTCCGCGTGAAAGGCGGGAGCTAAGTAAGCAAGTGAAGGAGTTGCTTGAGAAGAACTTCATTAGACGAAGTATATCTGAATGGGGAGCGCCTGTGGTATTTGCTACCAAGGCAGATGGTTCTCTCCGACTTTGTGTTGACTATCGAGAGTTGAATAAGCTGACTAAGAAGAACAGACACCCGTTACCGAGGATTGATGATCTCTTTGACCAGCTTATCGGTGCTTCTGTTTTCTCTCAGCTTGATTTTGCTACTGGATTCCATCAGCTCAGGGTAGCTAAAGATAGTATAGACAAGACTGCGTTCAGAACTCCAGATGGATTCTTCGAATGGCTTGTCATGCCGTTCGGCTTGACTAATGCACCCGCATATTTCGTGGACTTGATGAGTAGGGTGTTCAGGGAGTTCTTGAACAAGTTTGTTGTGGTCTTCGTAGATGATATTCTGATCTTCTCTAAGGATGAGGAAGAGCACGCAAGGCATCTCGTGGAGGTGATGGATACGCTTAGAGCGCATCATTTGAAGGCCAAGTTCTCCAAGTGTCACTTTTGGAGAAGGGAAGTTAGATTCCTTGGGCATATAGTATCTAAGCAAGGCTTAGCGGTGGATCCCACTAAGGTAGTTGCAGTTCAGGATTGGAAGACTCCAAGGAATGCAACCGAAGTGAGAAGTTTTCTAGGTCTTGCAGGCTTTTACCGGAAGTTCATCAAGGACTTCGCGAAGATTTCCGCTCCTCTCACTAAATTGACGAAGAAAAATTTAGTTTTTGCTTGGAACATAGAATGCGAGCTTGCTTTTCAGAAGCTCAAGAGAGCTCTCACATCAGCACCTGTTCTAGCTTTGCCCGATGGAGGGAAGTTATTTACAGTATACACCGATGCATGTGGCACGAGGTTAGGAGCTGTTCTGATGCAAGAAGGAAGAGTGATATGCTTTGGCGGTAGACAACTCAAAGTGCATGAGAAGAATTATCCCACTCATGACTTAGAGTTGGCAGCAATAGTATATGCACTCAAGGCTTGGCGCCATTATCTTCTGGGAGAAAGATTTGAGCTTTATACCGATCACAAGTCATTGAAGTATCTCTTTTCTCAGAAGGATCTGAATCTGAGGCAACAAAGATGGATGGAATTCTTGGCGTCCTACGATTTTGAGATAGTTTATACCCCTGGCAAGGGGAATGTGGTAGCAGATGCATTGAGTAGAAAAAAGGTTGACCCTGAGTCCTCTATTCGTTGAGATGAAGAATTTAGAGTATGTGGCAACCTTTGATTTCTCTTTGGCGGTTGAGTCGATGACCGGTTCTTTAGCATCTCTGGAACTCAGACCTACCCTTCTTGATCAAGTTGGGGCTTCGCAGAGAGAAGACCCTCAGATAGTTGAGATTATGGATAAGCTGATTCGAGGAGAGGCGTCTAGTCATCTCGCTCGATATTCTATTGATGACAAGGGTTGGCTGAGGAGAGACGGAAGGTTATGTGTTCCAATGGTAGAAGATTTAGTAAGAAAAGTTCTTGAGGAAGCGCATCGCTCTAAGTTGACTATACATCCGGGCGGAGATAAGATGTATAAAGATATGAAGCGCATTTTCTTTTGGCCTGGGATGAAGAAGGATGTGGCAGAGTTTGTCTCTAGATGTATCATTTGCCAGCAAGTTAAGGCCGAGTCGAAGAAGCCCGGTGGGCTATTGCATCCTCTAGACGTTCCACTATGGAAGTGGGATAGTATTTCCATGGATTTTATCGATGGGCTACCAAGGTCAAGGAAAGGGAATACGAGCATTTGGGTTATTGCGGATAGACTTACGAAGAGTGCTCATTTCATTCCGGTGAAGAGCAAGAGGACCGCATCTTGGCTAGCGTCTGTATATCTTCGTGAGATTGTGAGACTACATGGAGTCCCTTCTAGTATAGTCAGTGACCGTGACCCAATCTTTACAAGTCAATTCTGGAATAGCTTGCAAGAAGCTATGGGCACGAGGTTGAATCTAAGTACGGCTTATCACCCACAGACGGACGGTTAAACCGAAAGGGTGAATAGGGTACTCGAGGATCTGTTGAGGCTTTGTATTCTGGATTTTGGTGGTACTTGGGAAGACCATCTTCCTCTTGTTGAGTTTGCATATAATAACAGTTATCAGGCAAGCATAGGGATGGCACCATTTGAAGCTTTATATGGGAGGTCGTGCAAGTCGCCTACATGTTGGTGGGAGACTACAGATGAGCTTATACTTGGGCCTGATATGATCAGAGATACATCCGAGAAGGTCGAGTTGATTCGGAGACGGATGAAAGCAGCCCAAGACCGACAGAAATCCTATGCTGATAAGCGAAGAACTGATTTGGAGTTTGATGTTGGGGATATGGTTTTCGTGAAGGTTTCTCCTTTACGGAATGTGGTCCGATTTGGAGCCGTTGGGAAGTTAGCACCGAGGTTTGTTGGACCATTCCTTATTATAGAGAGGATCGGGCAGATGGCTTATAGAGTGGAGTTGCCCGAGAAGCTTGTCGGAGTACACGATGTTTTTCATGTCTCGCATCTCCGGAAGTGTTTACATGAATCAGCAGAGGTTGTTGAGCCGAGTGTTCTGAAAGATGTGGAAGTGGAGAAAGAGGCTACCTTGAGGAGAGCTCCGATTCGTATCTTGGGGACGGAGACCAAGAAGCTAAGGAATCGAGAGGTTAAGTTGGTGAAGGTTCAATGGGGTGAAGCCGAAGAAGACGCAACTTGGGAAACCGAGGAGAAGATGCGTGGGCTTTATCCATTCCTTTTTGAGTGTACACTCTCAATCTCTTTTCATTGCTAGCATATCTTTCTCTTTGCTATCCATGTTTATCTAGTTTATCGTGTTAATCTCGTCATGAGAACCTTAGGTAGAAACCCTTTGGATGAAACATGTGTTTGAAACATGTTATGCTTGATGTTTGCAAGTGGTTGCAAGTGTTTGCAAGTGGTTACTCGTGGATGCATTATACACATTAGGCACTAGATCGGCTCACACACTCCTCATATTTCATATGCATGAGTGTTTATGCTTATTCATGGATGAAAATTTTTGTGTTATCACATGGATGTTGCATATGGATGTATGTTATGTGCACACATATAGATGTTATACATTATGTTAGGAATTGCATACATATGGATTCATTTCACTAACATAATTTGCATTGATGATATTTGCATTAGATAAGTACATATACACACACCTTTGCATATGTTCATACAACATTTAGAAACTTGTAAGGACAATGATTGCTCGTGGATGATGTTTTGAGTAGATGGATGTTGGATGGTAGGATACGATCTTCCTAACTTGAAGATTTCGGGGACAAAATCCTTTAAGGAGGGGAGAATGTAACAACCCGTATTTTTAATAACCTGTTATAACATAATCGAGGCAGAATTTAATTCTAAAATCTGAAACAAGGGAAACGGGCTATGCCATTGCGTTCGTCTCGGAAAAATACGCGAAATAGAGTCAGAGTTTTCGAAAATCGGAGTCCGTATGACCCGATTAAGGCCCAACGAAGTTTTCAGAAAATTTCAAAGTAAAAACAGATTTCAAATTCAAGTTTGAATTTGGAAATTAGGGCAGTTGGGCCCAGGCGGGAAATTTCCCGCCAGACCACCCATGTCGACAGCCCTGTCGACTGGGCAGTCGACATGGTTAGGCCCAAGTCGACAGCCCTGTCGACTTGGGTGTCGACTTGGCTCAGCCGGGCAGTTTTGCCTGGTGCACCATTTTGGGAGTTGTGCTGAGTTTGGGGGCCAGATTCGGTTTTAAGGGCTGAGATTGGAATTAGGGTTTAATCCTAAGGTTGAAACTAATACTAATCTCTATAAATAAGCCCCTAACCTAACCCTAAATCATCATTATTCAACCCTACAACTAAACTATGGCAAAATCATTCCTCTCTTGGCCTCCACTCTCTTCATAAAATTCCTAAATAAATTTCTATGAGAGATTTTCCATGCATACAAGTGTTTTCAAGCTTGTATAAGCATCATTAGCTTGCATTCAAGTCAAGTTTCTATATTTGCATCATAAAGCAAGGGTTTTGATCATTTTGGCTCAAGGGTTTTTCTATTGGAGCTTGCATTTTGGGTTTATTTGATTGCATAAGGGCTTTGTCTCAATCTATATATATTTTTGTATCTTCATAAGCATTGTAAGCCCTTTTCTACTTTCATATTTAAACTCTAAAGTTAAATGAATGATGCAAGTTTGGTTGATCATTATGATATGCAAGTTTGCCATGATATGCAAGTTTATTATGTCATGTTATGCAAGTTTGATATGTTATGATATGCAAGTTTATCATGTTATGTTATGCAAGTTTGCCATGTTATGATATGCAAGTTTATCATGTTATGTTATGCAAGTTTGATATGCAAGTTTGTCATATGATATGCAAGTTATGTTATGCAAGTTTGGGTTGATCATTTTGTTCATGTTATCATGTTATGCAAGCTTATCTTGGGTTTATGAGCTTAAAGCTTCAAGCTTTATGCTAAAGGTTGCATTTTGGCAACATGTAAGTTATCATATCTCTTATGATAACTTGCATGTGAGGCTAAATGCGAACTTATGGCCATTTCTACATGTCATTTACCACCATGTATCACCAATATGCTAAGTTTGGTTTTATGCATGCTTTTGAGGCCTAAAAATGTAATATGCAAGTATATGAACATATGTACATTTCATATGCCACCATGTTAAACTTGTGGCTTCAACACCTTTATGTCATGATTATGCCAAGTTCTCTCTTTCTATCCTTTATGCGCTATTGCGATATGTAAGCGATGGGATTGCGTTTGGGGTTGGGTAAACATAAAAGACAGAAAAACATAAGATTGGGAATTTACCTATTAAGTTAGGTCTACCCATTGGGAATTTACCTATTAAGTTAGGTCTACCCAAATTCTTGAACACTTGTAATATGTTTTGGAAACATGATGGACATGACACTTAGAAAATATAAGTGTGACCAACTCGAGGTTGGGTTGAGTTTGTAGCGTAAAACTACCCGGAACCGACCGGCTTAACTAGTTGCTACAAACAATAGGACCCAATGTGAGAAGTTGGTCATGTTGTACCTTGAACCCGAGGTTAGACCAAGTTGTGGTGTAAAGCTACCCGGACCCGCCCGGCTTAACTAGTAACCACAACAAGGTCTAATGTGAGAGGTTAAGGCACATTAAATTAATTAATGCCTCATGATTAGGGTTAAGTCATGGTCCACTTAATACTTAACCAATTTGGGCTTGGTAGATTAATCAGGGTTAAGTCGTGAACTCATCGTTACACTTAACCAAGTTAATCCATGATTAGTAAAAGGGTTAAACCGTACTTAACCCACTAGAAAATCCTAGCAATGTGGGTCCACTCCAGCAGTAATCCCAAGTTTGTATCATTAAGACCCTAGGGACTAGGCTAGGGTGGGGGCACGATTACTGGACTTGAGGTAAGTGACCAAAAACGACGGCAGAGTGGTACGCCGATGTAGTTCCGGACGGACTATGGTCGTGCACGTAGTCCGTATTTGGAGAAGTCAAGCATGGGTACCAGTAGATCGAGACTGTGCACTTATGTTTATGGTGTCCAGGGGTTGACATCTTAGGGCTTGATACACCCGACGGGAGACCCGGCACAGTCTGACTACAATTATGTTTGGGCCGTATTGACACCAACACGTGACGAGTTAGGCTTAGGGAGCCGATCGATTAGACCGTTTGGTTGGACCTCGTATTAGGGTCACTTCATGTTATTGGACCTCGTATTAGGGTCACTTCATGTTATTGGACCTCGTATTAGGGTCACTTCATGTTATTGGACCAGTTATTAGGGTCACTTCATGTTATTGGGCCAAAGCTTGGGCCAATTGATCAATACTTGTTTATTCAAATCATGTTAGCTTGCTAGTTCACCTGCGGTGCAAAAACCTTAAACCTGATTATGCGATGACACCTTTATCTACCTTGTTTGTTAATCATCATGCTAGTATGTTGTTATCCTTATGTTCATCCCTGCTTCTCATGCCAGTTAACTTTATCAGTTTACATTGATTGTAGTAGGGCTTACTCAGTCTTTTGGACTGACCTGTTTTTCATTCGCCTCTTTTCTTCCGTTTCCCCTCCCCCCAGGTTCTCAGGGTGGGAATATTGAAGCTTAGCTTGGATTTCTGATCGCTTGCTTGTGGGATTTTAGCTCATGTACGGTCTTGACATGAAGCTAGCTATGGTTATCACTTATTTTGGGGATAGTACTTATGTATTTAAGTTTTTCAGCGATGTTGTTTTTATCTAGACTTGTGTATTTGGAAAGTTGACATTATGTTGTACCATACTTGTTTTGAAATAGTTTGAAATCTTCCGCTGTTTTACTTATCTTATTTACTCTGTTTACATATATACATATGTTCTTGTTTTGCCTTGATATATCATTATGCATGTTTACCCGGTACAAACGCCCCTCCAAAGTCAGAGTGCTTGCAAGAGCCACCCTGGCGGAGGTGGGGTGTTACAGCAGTCGACATGGTTAGGCCCAAGTCGACAGCCCTGTCGACTTGGGTGTCGACTTGGTTCAGCCGGGCAGTTTTGCCTGGTGCACTATTTTGGGGTTTTGGTTAGGTTTTGGGGCCAGATTCGGTTTTAAGGGCTGAGATTGGAATTAGGGTTTAATCCTAAGGTGGAAACTAATCCTAATCTCTATAAATAAGCCCCTAACCTAACCCTAAATCATCATTATTCAACCCTACAACTGAACTATGGCAAAATTATTCCTCTCATGGCCTCCACTCTCTTCATAAAATTCCTAAGTTATTTCTATGAGAGATTTTCAATGCATACAAGTGTTTTCAAGCTTGTATGAGCATCATTAGCTTGCATTCAAGTCAAATTTCCATATTTACATCATAAAGCAAGGGTTTTGATCATTTTGGCTCAAGGGTTTTTCTATTGGAGCTTGCATTTTGGGTTTATTTGATTGCATAAGGGTTTTGTCTCAATCTATATATATTTTTGTGTCTTCATAAGCATTGTAAGCCCTTTTCTACTTTCATATTTAAACTCTAAAGTTAAATGAATGATGCAAGTTTGGTTGATCATTATGATATGCAAGTTTGCCATGATATGCAAGTTTACTATGTCATGTTATGCAAGTTTGATATGTTATGTTATGCAAGTTTGCCATGTTATGATATGCAAGTTTATCATGTTATGTTATGCAAGTTGGCCATGTTATGATATGCAAGTTTATCATGTTATGATATGCAAGTTTATCATGTTATGTTATGCAAGTTTGCCATGTTATGTTATGCAAGTTGGGTTGATCATTTACTCATGTTATCATGTTATGCAAGCTTACCTTGGGGTTATGAGCTTAAAGCTTTATGCTAAAGGTTGCATTTTGGCAACATGTAAGTTATCATATCTCTTATGATAACTTGCATGTGAGGCTAAATGCGAACTTATGGCCATTTCTACATGTCATTTATCACCATGTATCACCAATATGCTAAGTTTGGTTTTATGCATGCTTTTGAGGCCTAAAAATGTAATATGCAAGTATATGAACATATGTACATTTCATATGCCACCATGTTAAACTTGTGGCTTCAACACCTTTATGTCATGATTATGCCAAGTTCCCTCTTTCTATCCTTTATGCGCTATTGCGATATGTAAGCGATGGGATTGCGTTTGGGGTTGGGTAAACTTAAAAGACATAAAAACATAAGATTGGGAATTTACCTATTAAGTTAGGTCTACCCATTGGGAATTTACCTATTAAGTTAGGTCTACCTAAATGCTTGAAAACTTGTAATATGTTTTGGAAACATAATGGACATGACACTTAGAAAATATAAGTGTGACCAACTCGAGGTTGGGTTGAGTTTGTAGCGTAAACCTACCCGGAACCGACCGGCTTAACTAGTTGCTACAAACAATAGGACCCAATGTGAGAAGTTGGTCATGTTGTACCTTGAACCCGAGGTTAGACCAAGTTGTGGTATAAAGCTACCCGGAACCGACCGGCTTAACTAGTAACCGCAACGAAGTCTAATGTGAGAGGTTAAGGCACATTAATTAATTAATGCCTCATGGTTAGGGTTTAAGTCATGGTCCACTTAATACTTAATCAATGTGGGCTTGGTAGATTAATCAGGGTTAAGTCGTGAACTCATCGTTACACTTAACCAAGTTAATCCATGATTAGCAAGAGGGTTAAACCGTACTTAACCCACTAGAAAATCCTAGCAACGGGGGTCCACTCCAGCAGTAATCCCAAGTTTGTATCATCATGACCCTAGGGACTAGGCTAGGGTGGGGCACGATTACTGGACTTGAGGTAAGTGACCAAAAACGACGGCAGAGTGGTACGCCGGTGTAGTTCCGGACGGACTACGGTCGTGCACGTAGTCCATAGCCGGAGAAAATCAAGCACGGGTACCAGTAGATCTAGACTTTGCACTTATGTTTATGGTGTCCAGGGGTTGACACCCTAGGGCTTGATACACCCGACGGGAGACCCAGCACAATCTGACTACAATTATGTTTGGGCCGTATTGACACCAACACGTGACGAGTTAGGCTTATAGGGAGCCGATCGACTAGACCGTTTGGTTGGACCTCGTATTAGGGTCACTTCATGTTATTGGACCTCGTATTAGGGTCACTTCATGTTATTGGACCTCGTATTAGGGTCACTTCATGTTATTGGACCTCGTATTAGGGTCACTTCATGTTATTGGACCTCGTATTAGGGTCACTTCATGTTATTGGACCTCGTATTAGGGTCACTTCATGTTATTGGACCTCGTATTAGGGTCACTTTATGTTATTGGACCTCGTATTAGGGTCACTTCATGTTATTGGGCCAAAGCTTGGGCCAAGGGATCAATGCTTGTTTATTCAAGTCATGTTAGCTTGCTAGTACACCTGTGGTGCAAAAACCATAAACCTGATTATGCGATGACACCTTTATCTACCTTGTTAGTTAATCATCATGCTAGTATGTTGTTATCCTTATGTTCATCCCTGCTTCTCATGCCAGTTAACTTTATCAGTTTACATTGATTGTAGTAGGGCTTACTCAGTCTTTTTGAATGACCTGTTTTCTTTCGCCTCTTTTCTTCCGTTCCCCCCCCCAGGTTCTCAGCGTGGGAATATTGGAGCTTAGCTTGGATTTCGGATCGCTTGCTTGTGGGATTTTAGCTCATGTATGGTTTTGACATGAAGCTAGCTATGGTTATCACTTATTTTGGGGATAGTACTTATGTATTTCAGTTTTTTAGTTGATGTTGTTTTTATCTAGACTTGTTTATTTGGAAAGTTGACAATATGTTGTACCAGACTTGTTTTGAAATAGTTTGAAATCTTCCGCTGTTTTACTTATCTTATTTACTCTGTTTACATATATACATATGTTATGTTCTGCCTTGATATATCATTATGCATGTTTACCTGATTCAAACACCCCTCCAAAGTCAGAGAGCTTGCAAGAGCCACCCTGGCGGAGGTGGGGTGTTATAGGCGCTTGGCTCCTACAAGAAGAAGCTGAAATATGGTGGGAAGCCCTCACCGCCGGGAACAGAGAAGCTGGTAGAACCTGGGACGGATTCAAAGAACTATTCAAAGAGAAATATGTCCCAGAACAAGCCCTAGAGCGCATGCACGATAACTTCGCCAACCTCCAGCAGGGGGATCTCTCGGTGCAGGATTTTTTGAATAAATTTACACAATTGTCCCGCTATGCTTCAGAGCTCGTCACAACCGCAAAGTCCAGGAATAAGAGGTTCATCCTCTGGCTGAAGCGACAGTACCATGATAGAGCAATGGCCCACATCAAGCTTAGATTTAATGAATTGGTGGAAATGGCGTGCAACTACGAAGACATGGATCAAAGGCACCTGGAACAGGATCGATCGTGCTAAAAGCCAAGCCGGAAATAAACGCAAGCCCGCTGTGAATCAAGCTGAGTCAAGCCAAGCAGCATCCTCGAAACCACAGACTGGCAGGCTGCCAAAAGGAAGCTGCTATAGTTGTGGCAAGGTGGGGCACTACTCCAATGTTTGCACAGCCCCAAAGAGGCAGAAGACAAATTCTCAAGGTTCAAGCCAAGGCTCTCAGAACCCTCGCTCCTGCTTTAATTGCCGTAAGACGGATCATCTTGTCAGAGACTGTCCTTTGCTTAAAAAGGCCGCAGTAGCTGTATGACGAGACAAACCCGCCGGCTGCTTCCGATGGAGCAGGTAAACCGGATGTTTTGGGAGGTACCCTTATAATTAAAAATATTCCTGTTTCTGTATTGTTTGACACGGGGGCATCACGTAGTTTTATTGCTAGTAACACAGTTCACAAATTAAAGTTAAAACAAAGAAAGCTTAAAGAATTGGTTGAAGTACATAATCCGATTGGAGGATCTCTTATTCTCAATTTATATTGTAGAGTGCCAGTCTCTTATTCTTCCTATAAGTTTTCTTTTGATCTAATCATCATGGATTTCCCCGAATTCGATATTATTCTCGGGCTTGATTGGTTAACGAAATACGTAGCTGAAGTGAAGTGTGTGGAGAGAATCGTTAAAATTAGAACGAAGCTTGGATATATTACTGTACCATGTCATGGTTCTAATCCAGATAGAGAGGAATTTTGGTCTGCGTTAGAAGTTGTCCCCACTTCCTTAGAAGAGATTCCTGTTGTTAGAAACTATGCGGATGTGTTTGAAGAAGTCGAAAACTTACCTCCGCAAAGAGAAATAGAATTCAGAATCGGTCTAATTCCCAATGCCAGACCAGTGGTACATCTAATCAGAAGAATGACTCCAAAGGAAAAAGAAGAATTGGGCGATCAAACTCGTCAACTGTTGTGAAAGGATCTAATCAGACCTAGCTTTTCTAATTGGGGTGCAGCTTTAGTGTTTGTCCCGAAGTCAGACGGTACTCTTCGATTGTGTGTTGATTACCGAGACCTCAACAAACAGACGCTCAAAAACAAATACCCATTACCCTGCATCGATGATCTGCTAGACCAAATTAATGGGGCAAGAGTATTTTGCCGAATTGACCTAGCTACAGGTTTTCATCAATTGAGAATTGCAGAGGATTGTGTTCCTTTGACAGCTTTCAGAGGTCCAAACATATTTTATGAATGGTTAGTAATGCCATTCGGTCTGTGCAATTCTCTAGCCTACTTTGTCGATCTAATGAATAGAGTGTTCAGGGGAGTTCTGAATAAATTTGTCCTCGTATTCATTGATGATATTTTAATCTACTCCAAATCAAAACCCGAGCATGAAAAACACTCAGAACAAGTATTGGAGATTCTAAGAAAGAACGTCTTCAAAGCCAAATTCTCAAAATGTGTCTTCTGGCAAGAAGAGGTGAAGTTTCTTGGCCATGTCGTGTCAAAGAAAGGGATTTCTCTAGATCCGAGCAAAAAAACAGCAATTCAAGACTGGAAACAACCCACTACACCCACAGAGGTTAGAAGTTTTATGGGGTTGGCTAGTTATTATCGAAAGTTCATTAAGGATTTTTCGAAGATATCCGGTCCGTTAACAAAGCTCACGAAGAAGCATGATAAATTTAAGTGGACTTCCGACTGTGAAGAAGCTTTCCAGGAATTGAAATCGAAACTGACAACTGCTCTAGTGTTAACCATTATTGATGGCAATCAGGATTTGATGGTTTGGACAGATGCTTCTATTAGAGGTCTTGGTGCAGTGTTAATGCAAAGAGGCCAAGTAGTCGCTTATGCAAGCGGCCAACTGAAACCGCATGAGAAGAATTATGTAACTCATGATCTTGAGTTGCTAGCTATCATTTTTGCTTTGAAAATCTAGAGGCATTATTTATTGGGAAAGAAATTTGTACTGTACACAGATCATCAATCATTGAAGTATTTATACACCCAGAAAGATTTGAATTTGAGACAGCAGCGTTGGCTAGAATATCTTGCAGCGTACGATCTAGATATCCTGTACACGCCGGGAAAGGCTAACATTGTTGCGGATGCGCTTAGTAGGAAAACCGCAATCATTGCCAATCTTATAAATATGCCAGGATTCATTGATAAAATATCTGTTCTTCAGAAAAACGACAATTTTGTGAAAGAGATGATAAGAAGGATTCGAAGGGGCGAAGGCTCCAGTTTCCAAGTGGATAGTGAGGGAGTTCTGAGATTGAATAAAAGAATATGTGTTCCCGACATCCCTGAGCTCAAAAGAGAGGTGCTAGATGAATGCCATAAATCTAAACTTTGCATTCATCCTGGTGTGAGTAAAATGTACAACGATATCAAACGCACTTTCTGGTGGAAGGCAATGAAGAGGGATATTTCTTTGTATGTTAGCAGATGCCCTACTTGTCAATTAGTCAAGAGCGACCAACAGAAGCTAGCTGGATTGTTGCAACCGTTGGAAGTCCCAGGTTGGAAATGGGAACAGATTTCCATGGATATCATAGATGGTTTGCCGTGAACCAAGAAAGGTAATGACAGCATTTGGGTAATTGTAGATCGCTTCACGAAGACTGCCCATTTCATACCTGTCAGATCCAATAGAATCGTTCAAAGTCTAACACAAATATATTTCAAAGAAATCATTAAGCTGCATGGAATTCCCGTCAGCATAGTTAGTAATAGAGACCCAATATTTTCTAGCAAATTCTGGGAGGCATTCCAGACAGAATTGGGGATGAAACTGAATATGAGCATCGCTTACCACCCTCAGACAAATGGCCAAACTGGGCGGGTGAATAGAATTCTTGAAGATTTATTGCGGGCTTGTATAATTGATTTTGGTGGGTCATGGGAAGATCATTTACATTTGGCAGAATTCTCATATAACAATAGCTATCAAGCAAGTTTGGGAATGTCGCCATTTGAAGCATTATATGGCAGACCGTGCAGATCTCCAGCATGTTGGGTAGAACCTGGCAACAGACTTGTGTTAGGACCTGATATGATTAGAGAAGCGTCCGATAAGGTCGACTTCATCAAAAAGCTATTGAAAACCGCACAAAGCCGACATAAAAGTTATGCAGATTCTAGAAGAAGAGATTTGACATTTACTGTAGGTGACCATGTTTATTTGAAAGTTTCTCCGATGAGAGGAGTAATCAGATTTGGCAAAACTGGGAAGTTAGCACACAGATTTATTGGTCCCTTTCCTATACTAGAACGAATTGGAACTCTCGCTTATAAGGTTCAATTACCAGATTGGTTGCCTGGAGTGCATGATGTATTTCACGTATCACAACTTAGAAGACATGTGCATGATCCGGATCTTGTTGTAGAAGAAGCAGCGCAACAAGACTTGGAAATAACTCCAGAATTAGCAGTCAGAAGAGAGCCATTAAAGATTGTTGGCAAAGAAACTAGAGAGCTAAGAAGCAAAAAGCTTCATTTAGTTAAAGTGTAGTGGACTAGTGATCCTAGAGACTGTACTTGGGAGATTGAGGAAAGCATTAAGCAGGCTTACCCCAAATGCAGAGTGGACATCTCTGACTAACTCCGGTGCAAGGTAACTTTTCAATACTTTGAATTTACATTTTGTTTCCTACTTTACTTTTGTTTCCTTTTCGGGGACGAAAAGTTTTAAGTGGGGGAGATTGTAACAACCCAGAAAATACGAGCTAATTTAAAAAATTTAAATTGGTTATTTCAAAGGAATTTGAACAATTGAAATAGAATATTTCAATAAAAATAGTGAATTAGAAATAGTGAGTCAGTTTGAAAATTTTACTCCAAACTTTGACTGGCTGCATCGGGTGCAAAATATAATAGATTTTAGTGAAACCAAAAATATATAAATCTGTTTATGAATATCTTTCTAACGAATCTGAAAAATCGAAGTTTCATAGCGGGAATCAAAAGTTATGGCCAAATGAATTTTCAGAAAGGTCGCTATAAAGAATATATAGCCCTTGAAAATAGACATTTTGCAAACGACCTCGAAATTCGACGAAACCACTTTTGTTGGGTCCGGGATGTCAAACTATTGCTAGGTTTCAAATTTCATAATTTTTGAAGCTAGTATGTGAGCGTGGCAAAAGAAAATGTGTTTGGTCAAATTCTGTTGAATTGGATCGAGCAGAAAAGGGCCATTTTTCAAATGATCTCAGAATTCGACGAAACTAGTTTTGTTGGGACCGTAGCGTCAAAACATAGCTAGATTTATTTTTTGGGAATTTTTCGAATCAGTTTGTGGCCCTGGCAAATTGAAATGTACGTTAAAATTGAATATTAAATGTTTTATACTTTAATTTGAAAAATAACTGACTGTAACTGTCGAATTGGCCAACGAAACATATCCCATTGTGTCCGGGATGGGGGTATTTAGCTGGGGGCGACAGTCATTGGGTTTGAATTGGGGTTCGTATGGGAAAACCCTAATTTTCTGAATAATATATATATCGACGAATCAGAAAATTACTTTCATAATTTAAAAAAAAAAAACTCAAAACCATAGCCACCTCTCTCGTCTAACGGCGGAAAACCGTTCGATCCTTCTCTCCCAATTTCCGACAGCCACAGGCGACGCCAGCCAACGCCACCACCCTGACACGACGCCGCCGACCTCCCTCTTCAAATCCGACCAACCCCCGCCCGATCTTCCTTCGCCAGCGTCGAGAACGACGCCCAAGAAGTCGCCGACTTCACGTCGATGCCACGATCGCCAGAGGCGATCGCACCTGCTCCTCTGACCACCGACAGGACCGCCTCGCTCCCCTCTTTCACGTCCCACCCTCTGATCGGAGCTTCGATTCATGGATTTTCTGAAAAATCCGAACCCTAGTTCGAACCATCGTGAAAGGTGAGCCATTTATCACATTTGAACTTTGAAAAATCGTATCTTTACGGTGTGTTGACGAAATTCGATGAAACATGAAACATCGGGACCATTAGGAGGCTCTCTACCACATAGAAGAGACCGCGGATTTTTCTGAGCCATCTACAATTTTTAGCACTCCGAAAACCAAAGTGAGAAATCTAAATTTAAATGAAATTGAATGGAAAATGTCATGTGTAAATTATATAAGCGAAGTATAAATTATACACGTGTTGTATACCTCATGTACATGCGTTGTGTAAGCTATATGAGCGAAGTATGAATTATACATGCATAGTATAAATGATATGTGTGTAGAAATGCAAGTGAAATATAGAAATAATATATATATATATATACTCCCCTCGTCCACAAACCATGGACGATATTAATTGTTGTGAATTGGTGTGAAATATCGGATGAAAAATGCGAATGGTTGAATAATTATTTGTGGTTGATATTGATTGGTTGTGGTTGAAAAATACCCATTGGTGACTGAAATAAATTGGAAATAATTGTGGAAATGGAAATAAAACATGCTGCCTGCGTGCGAATTAGATGCATGAATCCCCATTGTCAAAAATCGCGAGGTTTTAAGGCAGAGCGAGGAGCCGCACTAGGGACGGTGCCGGTTTTAACTACCCTGCCGTTATGCTGTTGAAATTTAGAATAATATTCATGTGTTAGAATTATTTTCATATGTTGAAATTATATTCATGCGTTGAAATTAAAGTCATGTGTTGAAACTATATCCATGTGTGGAAATGCTCATGTGTTGAGAAGAGATGTGTGAAAATTAAATTCATGTGTGAATGAATAAAGTGTTTGAACAATAAAAATCACATTTTTATAATATATATGAAGTATGTAAAATATTCTCCTTATATATAAATAGTTTCGACAATAAAAATTTCATCTTTCTTATATGAACAAACTATATACAATATCCATGTGTGGAAATGCTCATGTGTTGAGAAGCGTGTGTGCTGGAAAAGTTCATGTGTTGAATAAAAAGATCGAACAATAAAAATTACATTTTTATTGAAATTATGAAGTGTTAAAAACATTCTTGTGTTGAATAAATATTTTAGATGGTAAAAATACCATTTTTATCATATATGTGATTTGCTAAAGATATGCAAGCGTTGAAATAAATATTTGTGAAAGAAATATTATTTTTAACAAGCATAGGAACTAAATAAAATAGTCATGTGTTGAAATATATTTTAGTTCGCCAAAAATATCATTTTTGAAATGTGAAGTGTAAAAGATAACCACTTATTCAAATAAATATGCATGAGTTGAAATATTCATTAATTAGCTAATGATATGATTTTTGCCTATGCATTCAACATTAGAATGAATGGTGTTTTTAAGCCAAATTGAAACAAATATGAAGTTGAATGGAAAATGATAAGTGATAAGAATTGCATATGTGTACATGCATATTTATTGAACAGGTTATAGCAAAGAGGCTAGAGAAGAGGAACAAAATTTTGTGCCCGACAAATAGGTACACGTTTACTGTTTTGTTTGGGGGATGATTTTATGAGCCTGTAGACAAGCCGCTTGGCTTTTTCTTTTCCTTTTTGAGATGAGACGCCCGTGTGGCTATTTGGGAATTTTCCCAGCCCCTCCCGTACAAAGGAAGTTATGGCGAAATTTTCCAAAAATTAAAGGCGTTAATGAAATATTTGAAGTGGAAACGATATAGGAATTTTTGAATGAACTATATTTATATAAGTATATAAATATAAATAAAATTAAAATGAATCGTGGCCGTGCAGTTCGTGTTTTGAAATCGTGATTTCAAACGACTAGTGCGGGAAATCCGACGATTGGATTTTCCCGAAACCGCAACCGTTGGGTTCGCCTTGGAAATATCCTTCCAACGACACCAACTTTGTAAAGATCCGACGGTTGGATTGTCTGGAATGTTTAATTCAAATCTGAAGAAAAACAGCGCTAGAAACGATTATACATATATATATATATATATATATATATAATTAAATTAAATCGAATAACGACGCTGCAGTTCGTAAATTGAAATCGTAACTTCAAACGACTAGTGTGGAAGATCCGACCGTCGGATTTTCCTAAAACTGAAACTGTTGGATTCGTATTGAAATGATCTTTCTAATGATATAAAATTTGTGAAGATCCAGCAGTTAGATTTTCAGATATGTGTGAAACAATTTAGTGAAAAGCAGCGCCAGTGACTCGGCAATGCCTGAAACGTCGTTTAATTTAATATGGTCGTTTTAAATAAATAAAAATGGCGGTATATCGTTATAAAATACTATAGACGATATAGAGTGGAAATAAACCAAGGAACTGAAATGTGAATGTTGAATAGTTTAACCATGTGAAAAATTGATTTGAAAATCTAAATATACGTGGGTTATTTGAAAGGTCCGAGTTCATTCTCATTTCAAATAATCGATCGACGTTGAGAAGTCGAAGATTCGAAGATGATTGAAGACCGACAATCTTCACATTGGATGGATGGGCGCTACTGATGCTCATGATTGGAGTAGCTACCTTGAAGGAGCTGAAGTAGTAGCCATATGAACGTATTGTTGATCGTGCGGATATGAGAGGAATTGGTGCCTCCGGTTTTGTTCAAACCCAGAACGAACTTTAAATGGACTATGTGTCTGACATTGGATTTTGTTCTGTGCTGATTGATCTTTGTTAAATATATATCTGTTTGGCGGCGGAGAATTTATTCTCTTGCTTAACGCCCTTCTCTGAGACGTACGAGCTCAGAGGTTATATATTGATAGAAATCAGTCGCATGGAGCGGATTGCCTGTGCGGCACGCCTAGGTGGCATATGATCAAGGCTTCTGTTGTAAAGCAATGTCTTGTGGTTGATGATCAAAGCATGGTCTGTGTGACGTAGCTTTGTGTATAACGTGGATTCGCGAGCCTCACACCTCGGTATGAGTCAAAAACGGGATAGTGACTGCAGGGAGAGCACGACGTTTCTTTCTAGCTAAGGTGGTGTCAGTGACCTACCAACCCTGACATTATATATACTTTTCACCTGTGTGGTTGTTGGAATGCGAGGCGCCTCGATTATAGGTCTGTAATGACCGGGAAACGTGTGTATAGGAATTGCCAATCCTCAAAAGTAAGAGAGGACCGGCCCAGCCGATTCCAAGGATCATAGTGGGGTCCTGGGACATTTGCTAGAGTGTCTCGAACGGAGAGGAGCTTGCCCCTTGCCTCGACTCATGATGGAATCCAATTTCCAATACGAAATTTCGGATGTGATTGTATTACTAGTATGGTGACATAGTGGTATGGGGCATTTATGCCGCCTATGATTGATATTTATGATTGAAATCGCTTTTGAAACATATATGCACTAGTAATAATATCAAACACTTTCATTTTATATGTATGAAGCATTTTTGGCCATTATAAGGTAAAACTCTATCCTCCGGCTTACGTTGCATTGTGTGATGGGACCTGAGTCTTATAATGGCTTCATTTTATAGAAAGCATTGCGATGATTTAATCATTTACTTTATTTCATGCACTAGCACTCATTGGAGTAAACCCGTTCCGCGAAAGTGGCGTGGTCCTTTGGTTTGCCTTATTATTGTTGTTAATAAGTTAAGTAGATTTCTCATACCAGTCCCATGACTAACTCGTAGTTTGTTTCACCTTGCAAACTCGGGTGCCCTCATTTTCACACGGGCATCCTAGTTACAGGTATCTGGTGCAATTTTGGATCATGGCGAGGCTTGACTACACCGTGCTGACTTTGACTCTTTCCGCCATTATTGTATATGTATTATGATTCCACCACTGGCGATGTAGACTAATGTTTATTTTGTGTACTCTTTATGTATGATTCCGCCTCTGGCGATGATGACTGATTATATATTATTATGCACTAAGCTGTATCCTGCACTGTGCTCTCTAATGTGGTGATATCTATATGATTCCGCTGTCATATGTGTGTAAATTATTCTATTTCTCGTTTATGCTATTATCTGTGATCTGCTAATGATGATTAATGTGTTATATTCCAATGATTATCCTTAACACTGTGTCACGGGGTTTTGGGATCGTCCCAAAAGGAACCGCGAAACGTGTGTTCAGGAATTGCCAATCCACTAACGTTAGGTGTGGACCGGCCCTGCAGGATCCAAGGGTTGCCCATAGGTGTGATCCTGAGGCATTTGTTAGAGTGTCTAGAATCGGTAAGGAGACCGCCCCTAGCCTTGACTCTTGATGGAAACTCAATTTCCAATACGACACTATGTGGTTTTGATTGTAGAACTTGTATGGCAACATGATATATGGTACCCATGCCGTCTATGATTGATATATTATGATTGAAATGTTTTTGAAACATATATTCACTAATAATAATATCAAATCCGTTTTTATCGTATCTAGCATCTTTTGACCATTATAAGGTTAAACTCTATCCTCCGGTTTGCGTTGCATTGTATGATGGTACTTGAGTCTTATAATGGTTTGATTTTTCTAAAAAGCATTGCGTTGTCTAACGATTTACTTTATTTTATGCACTGGCAATCCAATAGAGTAAACCCGTTCCGCGTTAGCAGCATGGTCCTGTGATTAGCCTTACTTTTAGATTAGTTAAGTTAGATTTCTCATACCAGTTCCATGACTAACCTGTAGTTTGTTTCACTAGCATACTCGAGTGCCCATATTATCCACACAAGCAGTCGAGTAGCTTGTTTGCAGATATCTATTCTTTTAGCAGGATCCAGGATCGAAGTTTAAAGTTGTGTCCAGAGCATTGATAGCCTTCCGCTGTATCAGTTTAAGTCTTTCGCTGCAATGTATTATATTTGATGTAAAATTTATCTTCCGCTGTTTTATTTTATTCGATTTACTCTGATATTCTGTACTCTGATGTAACATTATTATAATGTTTATAAAAGTCTGCTGTTATTGTTCTAATGTATTGTATTCCCAGAGTTAACGTATGCGGGAATTGAACGGTTTTGGTCGATTTTGCGATCGATTAAGTCCGAGCAAAATCCGTGTCGTTACAGTTGGTATCAGAGCCAGGTTAGCTCAAATCTTTGGGGTACAACTCGTTAGAACTGAACAAAAAACTCATTAGAGATTGGATTAGTAATATTCAACAAGAATACTCATTAGAGATAGGATCAGTAGTATCCTAGAACTATAAAAATCACTAGAGATGGGGTTAGCAATGCCCTAGAATGAGTTGAGAGTAACAAGTTTATAATTAACGTATTTGCAATTATATATATAATCTGATCTTAGAAAATATAAATTTTCAACATATAAAGGTTATATATTTTAAAGGTTAATCAACTAACAAGATTATTGAAACCAATAATAGAATGAAAATTGATTTGGTTAATTAGATAACTTTTAGCTTCATTCCTTTTCGAGGACAAAAATATTTTAAGTGGGGGAGATTGTAACAACCCGGAATTTTGGGGCCAATTTAAAATTTTTATTTTAGAAAATTTTGATGGATTTTAAATAGTTAAAACTATTTATTTTAAATAATAACGACGAAAAATTTATTTAAATCGAAGTTAAAACGAATAAATTTATTTTAATTATAAAAGGAGTTAGAACTAGCGCTACAGTTTGAAAATTTGATTTCAAACTTTAACTAAATGTACAGGATTCAAAGTAAATCGAATTTCAGTAAAACCAAAAATATTTGAATCTGTTTGATTATATCTTTCTAACGAATCTAAAAAATTGAAATATCATAATATAAATTGAAAGTTATGTCCAGTTTAAAATTTAGAAAAGTCGTTGTACAATTTATATATATATATATATATATATATTAATATTATATATAACCCGTATAAATAGCCATTTTGCAAACGACCTCTGTTTTCGACGAAACCACTTTTGTTGGAACCGGAATGTCAAATTATTGGTACTTTTCAATTTTCATAATTTTTCGAATTTATATATGAGCGTGGCAAAAGAAAATGTGTTTTGTCAGTTTCAGTCGAATTTAATCGACTTGAAAACAGTCATTTTTCAAACGGTCTCAAAATTTGACGAAATTAATTTTGATAGGACCGTATCGTCATCACAAAGGCAAATATATTTTTTCTGTAATTTTTAGAGTCCGTTTGTAGCCCTGTTGAATTTATTTATACGGTTAAATTAAATAATAAATGTTTTTAATTTAAATTAAAGGAAACTGACTGAAAACAGTCGTTTGGGCTCACGGGACATAGCCCATTAGGTTCAGAATAAGGGTTATTAGCTAGGAATGATAGTCGTTGGACCTGAATTGGAGTTAGTGGCTAAACGGGCCTTAACTAAAATTAAAGGACTAAAATAGTGATATATTATAAATAACTTGGATTAGAAACCCTAATTCATTTCAAAACGCAACAGCCATCTAACAAACGCAAGGCCGATGTTACTCCATTTTTGCACCCAATTCTCTCTCTATCCATACAATGGTTTCGAAGATTTCCAAAGCAAAATTGATCATCTCAACAGGAACTCGAAGTTCAACGGTCATGATTGCAAATCGTGTGGTATTCTACTCGTATTTGGAGCTCAAAGTCGCCACCTTCGTGATGATTGCCTGGCGGCGTGGGCCCACCGAGGTGGCCTGGAAGGAGGGCGACGGGAGCTCAGGTGAAGGCAGTCGAGGTGGCGAGTTCTGATCGGGTTCTGGTGGGCTGTGGCGACGAGGAGGTGAAGCCCTAGACTTCGACGTTGGGTTCACAGTGTTTACAGAGGAACGAAGAAGATCGAGTGGATAAAAATGTAATTAAGGCCAAAGTAATTTATTTATTTATTTAATTATCAAAGGTTTATAATAACATAACTTTGCTATGTGGAATCAGAAATTAACGAAACAAGTTGCATTGCGATCGTATTGAAGGACACTACAACATGAAGCCGACTAGATCTGAAACAGAGCAAACCAGAATTTGAGGAAAATTCAGATATAAACTATTCAGACAAATCGATGTGAGAATTCTTTTTTTCAATTAATAATTTAGTTATTTTGCACTGTTCTGAATCCATGAAATTACGATAATAAATTAGATTTGTGATGTTTGTGATGTTTGGAATTTTAAATGTGTGGAATTACGATTGTTGTGTTGAATGATGATTGTTTTGTTGAAAACCGATTTCTCATGTTAATCTGAAATTGACATTTGTCATGTTAGAACAAGATTGGCATTTTAGTTAAAATTTGTCATGTTAGAGTAAAATTGTTATTCACTTAGAGAACATATTTTGTTAATAAATATGTTAATTTATTAGAATATGCTTTTGGGCAGATAAATATGTTATTTAGCTAGTATTTGTTATGCTAAGAAAAATATATATCATTTTATGTAGATGATGCCATGTTAAATAAAAATATCATTTTATGTAGATAGTGCCATGTTAAATAAAAACATCATTTCATTTAGACAATATCATGTAGATAAAATATCATTTAGTTATAAATGTCATTCATGTTGAGTTATAAATACCATTTTTGCTAGAATTCAAAATGTCATTTTTATAGAGTAATGTTTATTCATATTTAAAATATCATTTTTTTGAACTATATTTGTGTAACATAAAAATATCATTTTTATGCTGAACCAGAATTGCCATATAAAAATATTTTTATGTTAAGTTAGAATGATGAAGAAAAATATACATTTTTTAAAAAGAGTTAAACCAAAATAAACATTTTTGTGTATTAAAAAGAGTTAAACCAAAATAATCATTTTTGGTCATTAAGAGGAGTTAAACCAAAATAAACATTTTTTGTGTATTAAAAAGGGTTAAACAAAAATAGGCATTTTTGTATATTAAAAGAATTAGACAAGATTATCATTTTTGTTTATTTAAAAGGGTTAGACAAAAGTTTACATTTTTGTTACTTTAGAAGGATTATACAAAAATGTCATTTTAACGTAAATGTATACATTAGAATTTATATAGAGAAGAGGAAATATCATTTTAATGCAAAAGCGTACATTAGGATTTGTATGCATAATGAAAATACCTTTAAATGTAATTGTATACATTAGGATTATATTCAAAATTACATATCATTCTAATGTAAATGCACACATTAGGATTTGTATGCAAAACAACAATGACAAATATGCTAATTATGAGATTTCATTTATGTTAATTATTAAATGTCATGCATGTTAATTATAAATGTGATATTAGATTAAAATAACACCTTGTTATAAAAAGTGACATTAGAAAGAAATAACATTTTTTAGTTTAAAATGTTACATAGGTAAGAAACGACATTTTAATTTTGTTAAATAGAAAAGTATGAAAAACAAAATATTTGTTTTATTAAATAGAAAAATGTTAAAACCATATCCTTTTATTTATCATTAGAATTTATAGAAAATTGTTTAAGAATATACAATAAAAAAAATTCATTTTTATTGCAGTATGAAACATTAAAAAAGAATATTTTTGATTTGCATTTCTCATGTAAATCAAAACATGTATTAGAAAAGAAAGTTTATCTTATTTACATTTTACATGTATATAAAAAGCATGAATAAAGAAGTATATCTTATTTACATTTTTCATGTAAATAAAGGACTTGTACTAAAAGGGTATATTTTATTCACATTTTAGATGTGAGTAAAGACAAGAATTTGTAAAGGATATTTTATTCGCATTTTAGATGTGAATAAAAGACATGAAATTTAGAAGTACATTTTTATTTGCCTTTTTATATGCAAATAAAAATCACAGATATAAAGTACACTTTTTATTTACAAGTTAGTTGCAAATAAAAATCTGAAGTTATAAAGTACAATTTTATTTGCAATTTAGTTGTTAATAAAAACATGATTATAAAAAGTTGACATTTTTATTTATATTTTAGATATAAATAAAAGCATGAATTGAAAAAGGATATTTTTATTTGCATATTAGATGTAAATAGAAACATGGTATTAAAAAGTGCATTTTATTTGCATTGCAAAAAGTAAGTAAAACATAGGATGAAAGAATATATGTTTATCTACATTTTAGATATAAATAAAAACATGATATTAAAAAGTATATTTTATTTTCATTGAAAAAAGTAAATAAAATCATAGGATGAAAGGTTATATGTTTATTTACATTTTTGATGTAAATAGGATCATGAATTAAAAAAAGGCACATTTTTATTTACATTTTAGATGTAAATAAAAACGTAGAAATCAAAGTGAACCTTGTATTTACATGTTAGTTGTAAATAGAACCATGGATTTAAGAAGTGACATTTGAAGTTACATTTTTGATGTAAATAAATAAGTTACATTTTCGGTGAATATAACAAGAAATAAAGCGACATCTTTATTTACATTTTAGATGTAAATAAAAGAATAAATTTAAAGTAACATATTTTATTGTCATTCTAGGGACAATAAAAGAGTAGAAATAAAAGTGATATTTTTATCGTAATTTTAGATGCGATAAAAAGAGTGGAAATAAAAGTGATATTTTTATCGTCATTTTAGATGTGATAAAAAGAGTAGAAATAAAAGTGATATTTTTATCGTCATTTTAGATGCGATGAAAAGAGTAGATTATCGTCATTTTAGATGCGATGAAAAGAGTAGAAATAAACGTGATATTTTTATCGTCATTTTAGATGCGATGAAAAGAGTTGAAAAAAAAATGATATTTTTATCGTCATTTCAGATGCGATAAAAAGAGTAGAAATAAAAGTGATATTCTTACCGTCATTTTAGATGCGATAAAAATAATGGATTATAATGGTTGAAATCGCCAAATGATTTATATTTATATTTACATATAAATATATATTAAAATTAAACGAATCGCACTGCTGCAGTTCGCGATTTGAAATCATAATTTCAAACGATTATACCGAAAGATCCGACCGTCCGATTTTCCCAAAACTGGAACCGTTAGGACCGCTTTGGGAAGATCTTTCCAATAATATAACTTTTGTTAAAATCCAACGGTTAGATTTCAAGATAGGTGTAAATCAAATTTCGGATAAAACAGCGCCAGGGCCGCCCATCAACCTGAAGCGTCGTTAAATTAATTGAGCTATTTGTATATATATATATAAATAGCGATAAATCGTTATTTAAGGATTAATAACGATACCTAGTGATTTTTAATATACACATACGTGAGGGTCATTTGAAAAGTCCAAGTTCAATCTCATTTCAAATGATTATACGACGATCTAAGTCGAAGATTTGAAGTCGGTGGTTGAAGATCGACGATCTTCATGTCGGATGGATGAGTTACCACTAACGCCCATGATTGGAGTAGCTAACTTGAAGGGGCTACAGTGGTGGCCGTCCGGACATACTTGTTGATTGTTCGGATATGCGAGGAATAAGGTGCCTCCGGTTTTGTTCAGACCCAGAACGGACTTGTAAATGGATGGTATGTCTGACGTTGTATTCCTTTATGATGTATTCGTTGATCATTGCTATATACATACATATATATATATATATATATATATATATATATGTTTGGTGTTTAACACACTTCTCTGAGACGTACGAGCTTAGAGGCTATATATTGGTAGGAATCAATGGTATGGTATGGATTGACAATGTGGCATGGTAAGATGCATGGATCAAGGCTTTTGTTGAAAAGCAGGGCCTTGTGGTTGATGGTCAAAGCATAGCCTGTTTAGGCATAGCTTTGTATATAGCGTGACCTCACGAGCCTCACTGTAACAACCCGGATTCCGACAGGCCGATTTTTTTTCAAATTCGATACATCGAGACCAGAGTTGGGTGCTCTGGTATCCTGCAGAAAAAGACAGAGTAAAGAGATATGTTAGAACTCGTAAAGCATCTCACAGCGGAAGGAATTAAAATATAATATATTCAAAAATAGCTTTACCTTATATATCGTACTGTCTAACCAGTATCCCTAGTTATACCATCTCTGCCTTGAACCTTACCTGGGAGTATTTAATGAGGAGGGGGTCAGAACATAAATTCTGTGTGAGTGGACTTAGAATAAACTTATGTATAATACTACATATACCGTTCAGTTATCTTTTCTTGATTATTAGGTTATTAGCGATATTAGCTCTCTAGGCTATACACATGTCTCACTAGTAGGCTAACCTAAAACTACGTATATGTAGATACCCCCTACTCGTCTAACCCTTTTTCCATGTATTTATACAGTCCTTTGCCGTATGTCGTACGGGCTTCATCATGTAAATATATACTACTTTAGTGTAGTGCCACCATTCTTGAAATCATTTGGACTGCCGCTCTCGATTTTGCTAGATTCCGTGTATCATCTAGACCTAATCTAAGGTATACTATCGAGCTCTTCATAGATTCAACCAGGGTTTATGCTACCCAGGGCCACTGGGGTTTATGCTATCTATTGAACGCTTCTCAGATTTAGGGTTTACGCGACCTAGGTCCAACTAGGGATTATGCTACCTATCAAATGATGCCCCTTAGTCTAGGACACACTACCCAGAGTGATAAGTGTTCCTAGACTTGACGTCCCAATCGTATCGTAAACGTGCTAGATATTTAGTTGCACATGTCCTCTATATGTGCGGCCCGAGTCCCATGGCAGGGCTAATCAAGAAACACAGAACTCGGTCGGGAGCTTTAAGTTATCTGCTGATGCAGATGCTAAGGTCTGTTTTTCTAGTGGCTATGGTCCCACTCGACCCCTCCCTCAACTAATGAAAGGCACACCTTGAAAATGAGAACTATACGCAGGCCCCTCTATGCCCTACTAACCTATGGCCATCCACAACCATAACTATATAGCAAGTATATGGTCTCTAGGAGTTCTCCGCCTTTCCGCTTCACGCATCTCGATTGACTCAAGGTGGTAGGTAGACGACGAGTTGCTATCACAGGGCTACTGGTCTCGCCGAATCATGCTGGTCCATCCTAGTCTTTAGGTTGCCCTTATATTGCAACCAAGGCATACCCTTGGTTCTTCTAGCGCAGACCTTAACCTCTGTGAGCAAAGGCGGATCATCTGCAGCCTCACAGAGGGATGCCAAGAGTACCCTCACGTCCCCTCGAAGCCTCGAGCTTCGTAACCCAATTCGTTGGAGCCTTCTTTAAGATCAGATGCTCCTCCTCGTGTTATACTAAGGATTACTACTTAGTTTTCCTAACTAAGGTTTACCACTTTGTTTCCTGAATCGTTGTTTTCTTAACTAAGGTTTACTACTTAGCCCCTTTTTGACTAAGGTTTACTACTTAGTTCTCTTTCTCGTCAAGTTGGATTGGTTAAGTGTCATTAGTCAATTCAAGTTAACTTAACCCATTCATTTGTCATGTTTAAACTGGTTAAGTTTTATCAATAATTCACGTTGGCTTAACCCTACCACAAACCAAGTTATATTGGTTAAGTATTTCTTATTACTAAACCCTACCCATTCATCGTGTACTTGTTCAGTGTTTCTTTTAACCTAACCTTGCCCATCTGTTTAGCTAACATGTTTTAGTGGTTAAGTGTTCCCCTTAGTTAACTTAACCCCAAAATCTGTTTAATTAACATGTTATAATGGTTAAGTATTATCCCTTCATGTTTTTAACTTAACCTTGTTTATTTATCATGCTATGATGGCTAAGTGTTCCAAGTTTACTTAACTTTAACCAATAGTCTAGTTAACATGTTAAATTGGTTAAGTGTATTAAATTTACTTAACCTCACCTTCTAGTCCAGTTAACATGTTATATCGGTTAATCCTTTACTTAACCTTACCCCACTTGTCTAGTCAACATGTCATAATGGCTAAGTGTCTGTATTAACCTAACCCCACCCATTAGTTTAGTTATCATGCTGAATTTGGTTAAGTATTTTAGTTAACTTAACCCTACCATTCTTGTTCTAGCTTTAATTAATTAATTAAAGCCGCAACCACTCATATTAGACAGGTATTGTTGCGGTTACTGGATGTGCCGGTCGGTTCCGGGCAGGTTTACACCGCAACTCAGTCTAACCTCGGGTTAGGCATATTCGTATTTTCTAAATTCAAGGGGGTTTTAATTAACTTCCCAAATCAAATTTTGAAAATAACCATCCCGTCCGTTGGATCAGTTAGGGATAGTCAGGGAGAGAAGGAAACTTGTATTTTCCAAACCCAAGCCTTAGACACTATCCTCTCTGTCACCCTAGAACGTTTTGGTGTATGTGTCATTAAAAGAAATGTCATTAATATATATTCCTTTTGTCTATATGTAAATTATTAACAATTTATCTTCAAAGCCCACTTTCCCTTTTTAAATAAATTTGGCCTATACCGTATTCATTTATCATTCCCATTAACATACTTATATTTTATTTATTCTAAGCATCAAAGGCTAATTTTTAAATTTACAAACATGTTCATATTCATCCTAGATTTTCAGATGTAAACTATCAATTCACAAGCATGTTGATGTTCAAGTTATACTACCATCGTCTGATTTCTATGTCATGTATTAATCCACATCATTACATCATAGTTGCATAAAGCATGTTATGTATAAATTTACATAATTACATTAAGCATGTCATGTATAAATATACATAATTACATAAAGCATGTCATGTATAAATATACATAATTATATAAAGCATGTCATGTATTTCAAATTTAATTATTATTCTAGGATCTTAACGACATATCATTCTTTCACGTTTACCCATTCAAGCTTTTCCCAAAAACCTAAATTTTATGTTAACACTAGAAGTCTTGTTAATGGGCTATACCCATTATTCTTTTTCCTAATGGGTTACTAATCCTTCCTTAGACGTGGGTCTAATTAATATATCAAGTACTGCTAAACCCATTCTTTCTTTGCCTACACAACCAGTCATGTGATAATTTATGTACCCAATTTGTCTAATTCATTGATTAGATCTCAATTTCTTCCCAAACAACTATAAATTATTCGTTGTCGACCTTGGCTCGAAAGTAGCCAAAGTTCAAAAGTAAAAAGGAGAAATAAGGAAGCGACATAAACTAAACATGCTAAAATTAACAATATTTATTTTAATTGAGGAAGGGTAAACGATAATAATATTATTATGCATAATTTTACTATAATTCCACTCACATTGATCTTTATGCTCCAATCCATAGATCTTAGTTTGATTTTTCCTCCTTTTTGCGTTGCTTAGCTTCTAATTTTAGATCTGCATTCCTTTCATGCTTTTGCGTTGAATCTCCCTTTTTTTTGTAATCCTAGAAATCCTCAACCATTTTTTTTAAGAATAGTTTTGAGAGAGAAGAATTTTATTGGAGTTTTAGTGGAGAGGAAGGAGAATTTGTGTTGGAGCAGAGCTATGGCGTTGCCATGACTTTCAGTGAAGATTATAGAGGGTCCAGGGGTGTTTATATAGCTGCTCAAGACCTTATCGTACACGCAGCGCTAAGTCAGCATTGAACCTAGTTAAGAAAATAGGCCAGGTTCGCAGATTAATCAAGCCAAATCTTATCGTATATGCAGTGCTGAGTCAGCATTGGGTCCCACAAGCTGTTTTGGCGCAGAAATTTGAATTTCGAATGTTTGAATTGTTTTGGCGTAGAAATTCGATTTTCGAATTTTTGAATTTCTGGAATTTATTTAACTGTTATATTCACATGAAATATTCTTATATGTATACAATTCCTCTAACGACCATTTTACGCGTATATATATACGCACAACTTTTATTTTATTTTCAAAATTCAAACGATGTTGCACCGTTATTTGATTCTTGCCATATTTCATTGACTGTAGCCTATTTTATCTTTCGTATACATATATTTCTACACACACACACATATATATATATATATATATATATATATATTCTCATATATATACATATATTTTCATTATTTCCTTATATGTACGTTCTTATCCTTTCAAATTTTGAATTTGTATACGTACATATATTTGCATGTTCAGTTGGCCCTCTCTAAAACAAAGATAAACATTATGCCGCCGCCGAGGTTCGAACCCCCGACCTCTATGTTACAAATCCAATGCCTTAACCAACTGAGCTACAAAGTCTTTTGTTAATAAGTCTTAGAACAATGATAATTATTGTTCTCTCCTTACTTCTCTTTTTCATGTTAGTTACAATACTTAAATTAAACCATTGCATGAATCTTTTTCTTTTATTTTTCTTTTAATGTTAATGCATTATGTTTGCAAATCAGTGTATGAAACATATTTACATCGCATGCAACCAATCCTTTCTTTCTTTCATATATTAATTAATTTTCATTATACATCACCATTATTTACCTATCCATGTATATATATACACATACATTTTTGTACTTTTTTAATTATATTAAAAATGAGGGGTGTTACATTCTCCCACCCTTAAAGAATTTTGTCCCCGAAATTCGATAAGAGTAAAATAGATAGTCCCTCGCAATATCCATCCATCAAGTGTGCATCCAATTGTTGCAAACATTGTGCACAAGTGCACAAGTGCAAAGTGAGATACATCATAGTAAAGTATGTATGCCTAGTTTGGATCCACCTATGTGCATGCAAAATTTAAAAACTCTTTTTAAAACATGATGCTCACATCCTAAATATACTTGCAGTTCTATATGAATGCAACATTTTTGAAAAATCAAATCATTTTTCACCCAAATTTTCCCATACTCTTACAAAATAAGAGCATTGTTCATCTAATTGTCGCATCCAAAACCCTACCAACCATCATTAAATTCGAAATTTAGAAAAATCTAATTTTCCAAATTCGATTTCTTATGTTACGAAAACGGAAAAACTCACATCCTCCGTTTTTCTTTTCTAATTGTACTTGGGTTTTTACATAACTATTCTATAAAGATTTCCTATTTTCCTGTCCAAGCACAACTACATAAGAAAGCCTTCTTTTCTATTTCATCTTATCTTGGAGTAATTTCATACTTATTTATCTTTTTCTTAACATTTTCATTTTCTTTTTCTGTCACGTTTTGTTGCTTGATTGATTCAGTTGTTTTCTTGTTAGTTAGGCTAGTCTTCTTCTTAAGTTTATTTTTCAACCAAGCTCTTCTGTTTTCAACTCAAACTGTATCCTACACAGCTACAATTATGGGCCATGAATCTTAGGACTATGTCACGAGTCCACTCAACAGGATTTATACACTTGCTTGCCCTTCACTACCTAGTAGTCACTACTAGTCCATGCTGTGTATTACTATCCTATACTTTATCTCTTTTTCTCAAGCAACAAACCTAGGTTTCTTAATGTTTATGAAATCTACGGGAATTTTCTATTAGTTTAATATTATCTAATCCCTGACTGTAAATTGGCAAGAAAATAACTCGCTAAGTATCAACCCCGAAGACCGAAAGCAACATCAGATTGACACTCAGAGAATTACTCAACTCAACCAATCCCCAATTGGTTCTAATTGCTTTAACTTTATCTCGTTCTTTCTAGGCCTTAATCCTTAACTACCCCATTTTTAAAACATGTTTTGACCTTTTTTTTTCTTTTCATTACATTCTTCTTCCAAAGACTAAAAGTGGTAAAACTTTTATTCTTTTCTCAAAAACTTGCTTTTGCATAATTGTTACAAAATAAAATGCAAAACACATTTTTTTTTCAAATCCCAAAACTGGAATAGACATGGACAACTATCGGGCTTACATTGTTTCTAAATACAATGTTAGTTTAACTACTCGCTATAAGGTGTAGACATCTATTCTATTCCAAAAACTTATTTTGTCCACCCAACAAAATTTATTTTCATATCAAAATTTATTGTTAACAGAATAGAATTTATTTTAAAACAAGAAATCATTGTTTTACATAATATACCCCAATTTTACTTTTATAACCCAACATGCGCTAAATAATTTCTCAAACATCAAAATACTTTTAAGATTAAAACTTGAAAAACACCACAAACTCTTTTAAAATTTCAAGTTCTTAAAAGCTTATCATTGGGCTAGACTCAAAGCGGGTCTTTTTACTCAACTAGGCTTTCCTAGGCACTTTCCAAACCAATTCTCTCAACTATATATATATATTCCTAATCCATTTTCCACATTTTAACCTTTTTCTAATTTCTAAGGTTTCATTTCTAAACCCACTAATCTGAAATACTAATATTTCAGTTTCCACCCTATGAGATACTTTTCTTTCTTTAGCTCTAAGTCATATTGTACACTTTCCCAACCACCTAATGGTCTCAAAAATTTCCATGTTTATTACTTTTGTGTCCAAACTAAATATCCCAACTCTTTTCATACCTAGTGGGCTACTTAATGGATTTAGGTTTATATATAATATATTTATATTTCAGAAAATACAAATACGTTCACTCATTATCTCCCTAAGATCAATAAACCGAAGCTCTGATACTAGATGTAACAACCCGGATTCCGATAGACCTTTTTTTTCAAATTCGATCCATCGAGACCCGAGTTGGGTGCTCTGGTATCCTGCAGAAAAAGACAGAGTAAAGGGATATGTTAGAACTCGTAAAGCATCTCACAACAGAAGGAATTAAAATATAATATATTCAAAAATAGCTTTACCTTATATATCGTACTGTCTAACCAGTATCCCTAGTTATACCATCTCTGCCTTGAACCTAACCTGGGAGTATGTAATGAGGAGGGGGTCAGAACATAAATTCTGTGTGAGTGGACTTAGAATAAACTTATGTATAATACTACATATATCGTTCAGTTATCTTTTCTTGATTATTAGGTTATTATCGATATTAGTTCTCTAGGCTATACACATGTCTCACTAGTAGGCTAACCTAATACTACGTATATGTAGATACCCCCAACTCGTCTAACCCTTTTTCCATGTATTTATACAGTCCTTTGCCGTATGTCGTACGGGCTTCATCACGTAAATATATACTACTTTAGTGTAGTGCCACCATTCTTGAAATCATTTGGACTGCCGCTCTCGATCTTGCAAGATTCTGTGTATCATCTAGACCTAATCTAAGGTATACTATCGAGCTCTTCATAGATTCAACCAGGGTTTATGCTACCTAGGGCCACTGGTGTTTATGCTATCTATTGAACGCTTCTCGGATTTAGGGTTTACGCGACCTAGGTCCAACTAGGGATTATGCTACCTATCGAACGACGTCTCTTAGCCTAGGACACACTACCCAGAGTGATAATTGTTCCTAGACTTGACGTCCCAATCGTATCGTAAATGTGCTAGATATCTAGTTGCACATGTCCTCTATATGTGTGGCCCGAGTCCCATGGCAGGGCTAATCAAGAAACACGGAACTCGGTTGGGAGCTTTAAGTTATCTGCCGATGCAGATGCTAAGGTCTGTTTTTCTAGTGGCTATGGTCCCACTCGACCCCTCCCTCAACTAATGAAAGGCACACCTTGAAAAATGAGAACTATACGCAGGCCCCTCTATGCCCCATGTAATAACCCGGAAACTACGAGCCAATTTAAAATTTTTAAATTGATTATTTCAAAGGAATTTGAACAATTGAAATAGAATATTTCAATAAAATAGTGAAATAGGAAATAGTGAGTCGGTTTGAAAATTTGAATTCAAACTTTGACCGACTATGCAGGATGGAAAATATAATGGATTTTAGCGAAACCAAAAATATTTAAATCTGTTAGTCAATACATTTCTAACGAATCTGAAAAATCGAAGTTTCATAATGGGAATCAAAAGTTATGGCCGAATGAATTTTCAGAAGAGTCGGTATATAGAATATATAGCCCTGGAAAATTGATATTTTGCATACGACCTCGGAATTCGACGAAACCACTTTTGTTGGGTCCGGGATGTCAAACTATTGCTAGGTTTCAAATTTCATAATTTTTGAAGCTAGTATGTGAGCGTGGCAAAAGAAAATGTGTTTGGTCGATTTTTGTTAAATTGGATCGACCAGAAAATGGCCATTTTTCAAACGACCTCAGAATTCGACGAAACTAGTTTTTTTGGGACTGTAGCGTCAAAACATAGCTAGATTTATTTTTCTGGAATTTTTTGAATCAGTTTGTGGCCCTGGAAAATAGAAATGTGCGTTCAGAGTTAAAAATTAAATGTTTTATACTTTAATTTAAAAAATAACTGACTGTAACAGTCGAATTGGCCTAAGAAACATATCCCATTGTGTCCGGAATGGGGGTATTTAGCTAGGGGCGACAGTCGTTGGGTTTAAAAAGGAGTTCGTTTGAGAAAACACTATTTAAAAATTTAATATAACCCTCGGCCAATCAGAATTTTCCTTTCACAAATTTAAAAAAAAAAATCCCGTTGAACGGCGAAAACCGCTCCCTACCTTCTCCCCCAAATCGCCGCCGCCGCCTCAGGCGATTTCCGCCTGCGCCACCCCCCTACCTCGACGCGCCTCCTCCTCCTCTTCAAATCCGACCCCACCGCCGCCCCTACAGTCGCCTCCTCCACCCGTATCGACACCAGGAAGTCGAGCACTTCCCCCCGCCGCCCTGAACGCCACTGACCACCGAACGCCACCAAACCACCACCGATTTAAAGACCTCTCTTCCCTCTTCCACGTCCAACTCCCCGATCGTCCCCACGTGCCACTGATTTCGCGAAAACTGTAAACCTAGTTTTGAAGCTTCGTGAAAGTGAGTTTTTCTTTGATCTTTACACTTTGAAAAATCATATCTTTTTGGTGTGTTGACGAAATTCGATGAAACAGGAAACATCGAGACCGCAAGGAAGCTCTCTACCCAATAGAAGAAGCCGCGGATTTTTCTGACATCGTATCGATTTTTAGCGCTCAGAAAACCAAGGTGAGAAATCTAAATTAACGTGAAATTGAATGGAAAATGTCGTGTATAATTTATATAAGCAAAATATAAATTACATACGTGTTGTATACCTCATGTACATGCGTAGTGTAAGCTATATAAGCGAAGTATGAATTTTACATGCATAGAATAATTGATATATGTGTTGAAATGCAAGTGAAATATAGCAATTATATATATATATATATATATATATATATATATATATACTCCCCTCGTCCACAAACCATGGACGATATTTATTGTGGTGAATTGGTGTGAAATATTGGATGAAAAATACGAATGGTTGAATAATTGTTTGTGGTTGATATTGTTTGGTTGTGGTTGAAAAATACCCATTGGTGATTGAAATGAATTGGAAATATTTGTGGAAATAAAAATAAACATGCCGCCTGCGTGCGAATTAGATGCATGAATCCCCATTGTCAAAAACCGCGAGGTTTTAAGGTAGAGCGAGGAGCCGTACTAGGGACGGTGCCGGTTTTAACTACCCTGCCGTTATGCTGCCGAAATTTTGAATAATCTTTGTGTGTTAGAATTATTTTCATATGTTGAAATTATTTTCATGCGTTGAAATCAAAGTCATATATTGAAACTGTATCCATGTGTGGAAATATTCATGTGTTGAAAAGTGTTGTGTGAAAATTAAATTCATTTGTGAATGAGTGAAGTGTTTAAACAATAGAAAACACATTTTTATATGTATACGAAATATGAAAAATATTCGCCTTATATAAATAATTTCAACCATAAAAATCCCATCTTTCTAATATGAACAACATAAATAAAATGTCCATGTGTGGAAATACTCATTTGTTGAGAAGTGTGTGTAGTGGAAAAGTTCATGTGTTGAATAAAAAGATCGAACGATAAAAATTACATTTTTATTGAAACTATGAAGTGCAGAAACATCTATTTGTTGAATAAATATTTTAAATGATAAAAATATCATTTTTATCATATGTGTGGTATGCTAAAGATATGCGGACGTTGAAATAAATATTTGTGATAGAAATATTATTTTTAACATGCATAGGAACTAAATAAAATAGTCATGTGTTGAAATCTATTTTAGTTCGCCAAAATTATCATCTTTGAAATGTGAAGTGTTAAAAATAGCCACTTGTTCAAATAAACGTGCATGAGTTGAAATATACATTAACTAGCTAATGATATGATTTTAGCTTATGCACGCAACATTAGAATGAATGGTGTTTTTAAACCAAAGCAAATCAAATATGAAATTGAATGGAAATTGATGAATGTTATAAATTGTATATATGTACATGCATATCTATTGAATAGGTTAAAGCGAAAAGGGGCTAGAGAAGAGAAATAGAATTTTGTGCCCGACAAATAGGTACACATTTACCGCTTTGTTTGGGTGATGATTTTATGAGCCTGTTGGCTAGCCGCTTGGCTTTTTCTTTTTCTTTTTGATATGAGACGCCCGTGTGGCTATTTGGGAATTTTCCCAGACCCTCCCGTACAAAGGAGGTTATGGCGAAATTTTCCAAAATTTAAAGGCATTAGTGAAATAATTGAAGTGGAAACGATATAGGAATTTTTGAATGAACTATATTTATATAAATATATAAATATAAATAGAATAAAAACGAAACATGCCCGTGCAGTTCATGTTTTGAAACCGTAATTTCAAACGACTAGTGTGGGAAATCCGACCATTGGATTTTCCCGAAACCTCAACCATTGGGTTCGCCTTGGAAATATCTTTCCAACGGCACCAACTTTGTGAAGATCCGACGGTTGGATTGTCTGGAATGTTTAATTCAAAACTGAAGAAAAACAGCGCCAGAAACGATTATATTTATATATATATAAATATAATTAAATTAAATCGAATAACGACGCTGCAGTTCGTAAATTGAAATCGTAACTTCAAATGGTTAGTGTGGAAGATCCGACCGTCGGATTTTCCCAAAACTGAAACCATTGGATTCGTTTTGAAAAGACCTTCCTAATGATGTAAAATTTGTGAAGATCCAACGGTTAGATTTTCATATATGTGTAAAACAAAATTAGTGAAAAGCAGCGCCAGTGCATCGACACGACCTGAAACGTCGTTTAATTAAATATGGCCGTTTTAAATCAAATAAAAATGGCGATATATCGTTATAAAGTACTATAGACGATATAGAGTGGAAATAAACCAATTTTGTTGTGTTTGCTTGATATGTGATGGTTGAATGTATTTGACATGAAAAATATAACTAAATAACTGAAATGTGAATGTTGAATAGTCCAACCACATGGTTAATTGATTTGAAAATCTAAATATACGTGGGTTATTTGAAAAGGCCGAGTTTATCTCATTTCAAATAATCGATCGACGTTGAGAAGTCGAAGAGTCGAAGACGACTGAAGACCGACGATCTCCACATTGGATGGATGGGCGCTACTGATGCTCGTGATTGGAGTAGCTACCATGAAGGAATTGAAGTAGTAGCCGTCCACACATGCTGTTTATTGTACGGATATGCGAGGAATTGATGCCTCCGGTTTCGTTCAGACCCAGAACGGACTTGTAAATGGACTGTGTGTCTGACATTGGATTTTATTCTGTGTTGATTGATCTCTGTTAAATATATATCTGTTTGGCGGTGGGGAATTTATTCTCTTGCTTAATGCCCTTCTCTGAGACGTACGAGCTCAGAGGTTATACATTGACAGAAATCAGTCGCACGGAGTGGATTGCCTGTGTGGCACGCCTAAGTGGTATATGATCAAGGCTTCTGTTGCAAAGCAAAGTCTTGTGGTTGATGATCAAAGCATGGTCTGTGTGACGTAGCTTTGTGTGTAACGTGAATTCGCGAGCCTCACACCCCGGTATGAGTCAAAAACGGGAGACGGACCGCTGGGAGTGCACGACGTTTCTTTCTAGCTAAGGTGGTGTCAGTGACCTACCAGCCCTGACATTATATATACTTTTCACCTGTGTGGTTGTTGGAATGCGAGGCGCCTCGATTATAGGTCTGTAAGGACCGGGAAACGTGTGTTCAGGAATTGCCAATCCTCAAAAGTAAGAGAGGACCGACCCAGCCGATTCCAAGGATCATAGTGGGGTCCTGGGACATTTGCTAGAGTGTCTCGAACGGAGAGGAGCTTGCCCCTTGCCTCGACTCATGAAGGAATCCAATTTCCAATACGAAATATGCGAATGTGATTGTATTACTATTATGGCGACATAGTAGATGGTAGCTATGCCGCCTAGGATTGATATTTATGACTGAATTGCTTTTGAAACATATATGCACTAGTAATAATATCGAACACCTTTGTTTTATTCGTATGAATCATCTTTGGCCATTATAAGGTAAAAACTCTATCCTCCGGCTTGCGTTGCATTGTGTGATGGGACCTGAGTCTTATAATGGCTTCATTTTATAAAAAGCATTGCGTTGATTTAATCATTTACTTTATTTCATGCACTAGCACTCATTGGAGTAAACCCGTTCCGCGAAAGTGGCGTGGTCCTTTGATTTGCCTTATTATTCTTGTTAATAAGTTGAATAGATTTCTCATACCAGTCCCATGACAGACTCGTAGTTTGTTTCACCTTGCAAACTCGGGTGCCCTCATTTTCACACGGGCAGCCTAATTACAGGTTTCTGACGCATCTTTTGGCTCATGGCGAGGCTTGACTACACTGCGCTGACTTGGATTTTCTCCGCTATTATTGTATCTATATTATGATTCCGCCATTGGCGATGTAGACTGATATTCCTTTTGTGTACTCTTTATGTATGATTCCGCCTCAGGCGATGGTGACTGATTATGTATCATTATGCACTAAGTTGTATCCTGTACTGTGCTTCTCTAATATGATGATATCTATATGATTCCGCTGTCATATGTGTGTAAATTATTCTATTTTCTGTTTATGCTATTATCTGTGATCTGCTAATGATGATTAATGTGTTATATCCCAATGATTATCCTTAACACCGTGTCACGGGGTTTTGGGATCGTCACACCCCACTAACCTATGGCCATCCGCAACCATAACTAGATAGCAAGTATATGGTCTCTAGGAGTTCTCCGCCTTTCCGCTTCATGCATCTCGATTGACTCAAGATGGTAGGTGGACGACGAGTTGCTATCACAGGGCTACTGGTCTCGCCGAATCACGCTGGTCCATCCTAGTCTTTAGGTTGCCCTTATATTGAAACCAAGGCATACCCTTTGTTCTTCTAGCGCAGACCTTAACCTCTGTGAGCCCAGGCGGATCATCTGCAGCCTCACAGAGGGATACCAAGAGTACCCTCACGTCCCCTCGAAGCCTCGAGCTTCGTAACCCAATTCGTTGGAGCCTTCTTTAAGATCATATGCTCCTCCTCATGTTATACTAAGGATTACTACTTAGTTTTCCTAACTAAAGTTTACCACTTAGTTTCCTGAATCGTTGTTTTCTTAACTAAGGTTTACTACTTAGCCCCTTTTTGACTAAGGTTTACTACATACTTCTCTTTCTCGTCAAGTTGGATTGGTTAAGTGTCATTAGTCAATTCAAGTTAACTTAACCCATTCATTTGTCATGTTTAAACTGGTTAAGTTTTATCAATAATTCACGTTGGCTTAACCCTACCACAAACCAAGTTATATTGGTTAAGTATTTCTTATTACTTAACCCTACCCATTCATCGTGTACTTGTTAAGTGTTTCTTTTAACCTAACCTTGCCCATCTGTTTAGCTAACATGTTTTAGTGGTTAAGTGTTCCCCTTAGTTAACTTAACCCCAAAATCTGTTTAATTAACATGTTATAATGGTTAAGTATTATCCCTTCATGTTTTTAACTTAACCTTGTTTATTTATCATGCTATGACGGCTAAGCGTTCCAAGTTTACTTAACCTTAACCACTAGTCTAGTTAACATGTTAAATTGGTTAAGTGTATTTAATTTACTTAACCCCACCTTCTAGTCCAGTTAACATGTTATAACCCTTAATCCTTTACTTAACCTTACCCCACTTGTCTAGTCAACATGTTATAATGGCTAAGTGTATGTATTAACCTAACCCCACCCTTTAGTTTAGTTATCATGTTGAATTTGGTTAAGTATTTTAGTTAACTTAACCCTACCATTCTTGTTCTAGCTTTAATTAATTAATTAAAGCCGCAACCACTCACATTAGACAGGTATTGTTGCGGTTACTGGATGTGCCGGTCGGTTCCGGGCAGGTTTACACCACAACTCAGTCTAACCTCGGGTTAGGCATATTCGTATTTTCTAAATTCAAGGGGGTTTTAATTAACTTCCCAAATCAAATTTTGAAAATAACCATCCCGTCCATTGGATCGTTTACGGATAGCCAGGGAGAGAAGGAAACTTGTATATTCCAAACCCAAGCCTTAAACACTATCCTCTCTGTCACCCTAGAACGTTCTGGTGTATGTGTCATTAAAAGAAATGTCATTAATATATATTCCTTTTGTCTATATGTCAATTATTAACAATTTATCTTCAAAGCCCACTTTCCCTTTTTAAATAAATTTGGCCTATAACATATTCATTTGTCATACCCATTAACATACTTATATTTTATTTATTCTGAGCATCAAAGGCTAATTTTTAAATTTACAAACATGTTCATATTCATCCTAGATTTTCAGATGTCAACTATCAATTCACAAGCATGTTGATGTTCAAGTTATACTACCATCGTCTGATTTCTATGTCATGTATTAATCCACATCATTACATCATAGTTGCATAAAGCATGTTATGTATAAATTTACATAATTACATTAAGCGTGTCATGTATAAATATACATAATTACATAAAGCATGTCATGTATAAATATACATAATTACATAAAGCATGTCATCTATTTCAAATTTAATTATTATTCTAGGATCTTAACGACATATCATTCTTTCACGTTTACCCATTCAAGCTTTTCGAAAAACCAAAATTTTATGTTAACAATAGAAGTCTTGTTAATGGGCTATACCCATTATTGTTTTTCCTAATGGGTTACTAATCCTTCTTCAGACGTTGGTCTAATTAATATATCAAGTACTGCTAAACCCATTCTTTCTTTGCCTACACAACCAGTCATGTGATAATTTGTGTACCCAATTTTTCTAATTCATTGATTAGATCTCAATTTCTTCCCAAACAACTATAACTTATTCGTTGTCGACCTTGGCTCGAAAGTAGCCAAAGTTCAAAAGTAAAAAGGAGAAATAAGGAAGCGACATAAACTAAACATGCTAAAATTAACAATATTTATTTTAACTGAGGAAGGGTAAACGATAATAATATTATTATGCATAATTTTACTATAATTCCACTCACATTGATCTTTATGCTCCAATCCATAGATCTTAGTTTGATTTTTCCTCCTTTTTGCGTTGCTTAGCTTCTAATTTCAAATCTGCATTCCTTTCATGCTTTTGCGTTGAATCTCCCCTTTATTTTTTTTTATAATCATAGAAATCCTCAACCAATTTTTTTTTTTTTAAGAATAGTTTTGAGAGAGAAGAATATTATTGGAGTTTTAGTGGAGAGGAAGGAGAATTTGTGTTGGAGTAGAGCTATGGCGTTGCCATGACTTTCAGTGAATATTATAGAGGGTCCAAGGATGTTTATATAGCTGCTCAAGACCTTATCGTACACGCAGCGCTAAGTCAGCATTGAACCTAGTTAAGAAAATAGGCCAGGTTCGCAGATGAATCTAGCCAAATCTTATCGTATATGCAGTGTTGAGTCAGCATTGGGTCCCACAAGTTGTTTTGGCGCAGAAATTTGAATTTCGAATGTTTGAATTGTTTTAGCGTAGAAATTCGATTTTCGAATTTTCGAATTTTTGGAATTTATTTAACTGTTATATTCACATGAAATATTCTTATATGTATACAATTCCTCTAACGACCATTTTACGCGTATATATATACGCACAACTTTCATTTTATTTTCAAAATTCAAACGATGTTGCACCGTTATTTGATTCTTGCCATATTTCATTGACTGTAGCCTTATCTTGAATTTTATCTTTCGTATACATATATTTCTACATGTATATATATATTCTCATATATATACATATATTTTCTTTATTTCCTTATATGTACGTTCTTATCCTTTCAAATTTTGAATTTGTATACGTACATATATTTGCATGTTCAGTTGGCCCTCTGTAAAACAAAGATAAAAATTATGCCGCCGCCGGGGTTCGAACACCCGACCTCTATGTTACAAATCCAATGCCTTAACCAACTGAGCTACAAAGTCTTTTGTTAATAAGTCTTAGAACAATGATAATTATTGTTCTCTCCTTACTTCTCTTTTTCATGTTAGTTACAATACTTAAATTAAACCATTGCATGAATCTTTTTCTTTTATTTTTCTTTTAATGTTAATGCATTATGTTTGCAAATCAGTGTATGCAACATATTTACATCACACGCAACCAATCCTTTCTTTCTTTCATATATTAATTAATTTTCATTATACATCACCATTATTTACCTATCCATGTATATATATATATATACACACACACATTTTTGTACTTTTTTAATTATATAAAAAACGTGGGGTGTTACATTCACACCCTGGTAGAGTCTAAAACAGGACAAGGGAACGCAGGGAGTGCACACGTTTCTTTCTAGCTAGAGTGATGTCAGCGACCTACCAGCCTTGACATTTTACTTATGTGGATGATGGATTATGAGGTACCTCGGTTTTATAGGTTGTTAGTGGCCATATTAAGGTCCAAAGGGACTGGGAAACGTGTGTTCAGGAATTGCCAATCCACTAACGTTAGGTGTGGACCGGCCCTGTAGGATCCAAGGATTGCCTATAGGTGTGATCCTGAGGCATTTGCTAGAGTGTCTCGAATTGGTAAGGAGACCTCCCGTAGCCTTGACTCTTGATGGAAACCCAATTTCCAATACGACACCATGCGGTTTTAATTGTAGAACCAGTATGGCTGCATAATATATGGTACCCATGCCGTCTATGATTGATACATTATCATTGAAATGTTTTTGTGACATATATACACTAATAATAATATCAAATCCGTTTTTATCGTATCAAGCATCTTTTGACCATTATATGGTAAAACTCTATCCTCCGATTTGCGTTGCATTGTGTGATGGGACTTGAGTCTTATAATGGTTTCATTTTTCCAAAAAGCATTGCGTTGTTTAACGATTTAATTTATTTTATGCACTGGCAATCCAATGGAGTAATCCCGTTCCGCGTTAGCGGTGTGGTCCTGTGATTAGCCTTACTTTTAGATTAGTTAAGTTAGATTTATCATACCAGTCCCATGACTGACCTGTAGTTTGTTTCACTGGCAAACTCGGGTGCCCATATTTTCCACACGGGTAGTCGAGTAGCTTGTTTGCAGATATCCATTCTTTTAGCAAGATCCCAGAACGAAGATTAAAGTTGTGTCCAGAGCATTGATACCCTTCCGCTGTATCAGTTTAAGTCTTCTGTTGCACTGTATTATATTTAATGTAAAATTTATCTTCCGCTGTATTATTTTATTCGATGTACTCTGATATTCTGTACTCTGATGTAACATTATTATACTGTTTATAAAAGTTTGCTATTATTGTTCTAATGTATTGTATTCCCAGAGTTAACGTATGCGGGAATTGAACGGTTTTGGTCGGTTTTGCGATCGATTAAGTCCAGGCAAAATCTGTGTCGTTACAGTCTGACTGTCGCGCTCGGTTGTTCCCGTCTGAAACCAGCTCTTCCTACCAACGTCGAGCCAGCGATCAGCGTGAGTCGAGGCTCCAACGTCGCTGTTTGCACCCTCGGAGTTCGCACCAACCCGTGAAGCTTCCTGACATCTCGTTTGAACATCCCGCACCATTTGGAACGATCTGAATATCATTGCCTAAGTTTTCCCACCACTCTTGAGGCTTGAAGTGCCACTGCCTTCTCGACGGCGTCACTGGGAGTTGCTCTATCATGAAACCACCGATGTGCACCATTGTCTATCTCCACAACAAAGGTAAGTTTATCGTAGGATTAAAGTTATTTCAAGTTAGCTGCATCATATTCTTTAGGTGTAATTTGTTGTGGGCTGTCTTACTATTTGATTCACTAATGATTGGGTTATAAACTGGTTGCTAACTAGACCTTAGATGTCTCCATGCATATTTGAATCTCAGTCGTAATTTAGTTTGTACGATAAGGAATTTGCTGCGTGCACCCTTCAAACATATTAACCATTTTCAGTTTCAGTTTAGAAATTTCTTGGTTCCTTGTTCCGTGCATATTACAGTGGCTTTCCGTATGCATGTATGGTGTAGGACTGTCATCTTGACCATATTTGTGTTTTTACTAGCATCTGCATCCATGCCCTGGTCACTCATTGTATCCCATGCGAGTATTGGCTCGTATTCCCTTTTTTTCAAATATTTTCTGGCATTTTACTATGCGAGTGTGTCTGCATAAAATTTATTAACATCATGCATAATCCACTTACTAGTTTTTATGTGAGAATTTTTCTGAGACTGATTTATATATGCTTACTGCGTGATTGAGTTTTGTCTTAGCTATTTAACTACATATTGTTCTAGTTTTAAGACACATTGCACCCTTCATTGGCAACTGAGGAACTTGGGCTGTGTTGCACCTATACCTAGTTTCATGCACTTATGTATTATCATATTCTCTTGGTCTTTTCTCATACCTATTTGGAATATGCCTGCCACTATTGGTGCATTTCGTGGTGTATATATATTTACTATACCATGGTTGTTGTTGTAGCTCCATTTTACTATGCTCGACATTTTCCGGTCATTAAGTACTCGCTTCATGCACACTGTCTTATCATGATGTTGATAATTTAAGTAGAAACCTCAACGCATCCTATTTGCATGTTCTGTTATTTAAAAATTCATACCCATGCAGCTAGTTGCCTCTTTGTTATAGCTCACTGTCTTGCACAAAGTTCTTGCTTATTTTATGGTTGATGTAAACTTAGGCAACAATTTGGATGTAGTATCATTTCGTGGTTAGTCCCATCAAACGTTATACCAAATCAAATACCTTGCACCCAAAACTCTCTATCCTCCTATATCCAACCAATAATAATCCTCTGTATTCCACCTTTTTGCAATTAAATCCACTTTCTCTTTCTGACTTAATTGCAAAAAGTTGTAGAACAAGGGTTCGGATTGGTTGGGTACAAAGGTATAGGTGATTTTGGGTACAAAGGATTTGCTCTCACTTTATACTACCTTGGTAAATGACTTGGGACATTGGGTGTGTTCACAGCTTCATCCTCCTTTATCCTTATTGGTCCCTTCCTTTCCCAATTCATTATTAAGGATGGTTGTAACATCTTTCTACTTCAATATGTTTTGTTGATTTCTTCCTGGCACCTCTTTTATTTAAAAACACTAATATTTGGTCCGTACCTTTTACATTGATATGGACTTCACCCTTGGGTTGCTTGACCATGTACATATGTGTTGTTTGTTTGTTATTACTACATCTTATTGTCAATTGCCTACTTTTATTTGGCCATGCATGCACATGCGCGATTAAGACCAGCTCGCCCTTGCATTTTCAGTCCATGACCATAATTAACCCCAGTAGATGAATATATGCCCACTAGTAGTTACCGTACTTGTTCCATTTACTTCAGCAGTTCGTAGGTATTATATACTCAAAATTTTAGTGTATTTTAGGATTAAACAAATCATATTTATGTGATTTTATCAAAGTGTGCTAACTTGAAATAAGTTTAATCCTGACTCAGGTGTTTTATGTTTGGCATGGAACACTCGGGTCAGGTCTTAAGTTCCAGGCTTAAAGATTTCAGCTCGCAACAAACTGGAGAGGCGCGAAGACGGTATGTGAAGACGCACGCATGCGCAAGCCACCAATAAAGTATAAAATTGTATTTGTCTAAATTTTATGGAAAGAGAAATACATGTTTTCTTCCGCTGTATATTATTTTGTAAACCTCTGATATTTATGAGAAATTTTATTCCGCTATAATTATTTGTACTCTGTGATTCTGTGTTAATTCTGTTTAAACCCTGTAAGCCAATAACAATCTGTCGTTTTGGACGTTTCAAGTTGGTTTAAATACTGAATAGAGGCGGTCAAAATGACAAGTCGTTATACGAGTAGTTGGTTTTGCAGATTATTTATTGAGCAGGATTCTGGATTGAAGCTTAAAGTTGTGTCTAGAGCATTGATAGTCTTCTACTGTGTTAGTTTATTTGTTTCCACTATGTTGCATTACATTTACTGTAAATTTATCTTCCGCTATATGATTATCGATGTACCCTGATATAATCACGATGTACCCTGATATATTCTGTACTCTGATGTAACATTTATATGATGTTAATAAATGTCTTTTGAGGTTGTTCTGATGTGTTGTGCGCCTAAAGTTAATAATCCAAGGATTTCCGACTTTCGGATCAGGCCTTATAGTCGGTTTGTAGGCGGGGAAATTCGGGTTGTTACACATAGAATAGTTGAAAGTTTCACATCATCGTGTAATCGTCTAGCATAAACATCGGTAATTGCAAAATTCAACGACTGTCTAGCACAAGCAATAGTTGTAGATACGTTTTGAAGTGTTCATATGCACATAAGTTGACAGAAGAACAAGGAAGGCAGTGCACAATCTTGACTAGGTTTCCTTTCCTGAATGCTATAAAATCTTCTTTAGAAGCAATACGTGAGCTTCCTTCCAAACAATAGAGTTGGCTAATGTTTTAACATCAGAGTGTATGCCTTGAACCTGGAACAATATTGTAAGCCTAATAAGTGTCACAGTACATGTCTTGTTAACAGCTCTAGCCAGACCACCCACTATGAAATGCGACGATGTTCCAAGTTGTTGATAATGATGTTGATTCCGGTAATGATAATTGTGTATGACGCCACTAAGATCTCTCGTTGACGCCTCCGTCCGCATAAACAAACCCTTTAAGAACCCTGATAAGTATAAAAAAAAGAAGCATGAAAAAACACAATTACGAAATTTTAATACAGTTATAGGCTTGTATTTTGCTGGCAATTTCAATAAAATACAAGTTAAATAAATCTTGGAGAGAAAGAAAAAAGATACCAACTCCTTCCATTTCTGAAATATTGCAATAAATATATGCCACTCATTTTGGACATCTTAATTACTTCATGATCTAGATATTCATACATATCAATGCCAGTCCTAATACATATGATGCTTCCTCGTCGGAGGGGAAAGCCGCAAAAGCGTTGATATTCTTGTAGCTATGAAGCAAAGACTCCCTTGTCTCTTCCTTGATGAAAATATACACAAAATCACAAGCGAAAATCAAGTTATTGTTTTTTGTTGGAATTTGATGTCAGTTAGAACCTTTTATTAGCAGATACAAGGAAAGTGTGGAGATGGTCATGGATTTCATGTACTATTTTAGTCACCTCCTGCATTCCTAGATAGACTATGTAAACCTATATAGAAAGTATGGTAATTACAAATAAAATCTGCTAATATATGTTTATGAAAAAATAATAGGTAGAGAACTGGCCTTTTTGCAAATTAGTGTAGTTTATGATTTCTGAAACTATATTGCTGCAGATCCCTAAGTCTTCAAACACACGGATGCATTTAAATAATCATATGGCAGGCGCTTATTGGGTAATGGACTCCAACTGGCAAGGTATGGGACCACCTTCCGACAGCGCATTTCTAGAGAGGAGTACACCAGGTTCAACAAGAACATTTTGCAACCCAGGCTAAACATGACCGGTCACTCATTTCGCTTGAGTGTACCAAATGTATTATCACCAACGGATGGGATCAACAATCGTTCCCCAAAAGGGACAGCATCGAAATAGATTAAAGAAGTAAATGAAATTTCACTAGATCAGGTGATAATACACCCTAATTGGGAGCTACCCACTTAGCCGGGCGACCTACCCGATTTGTACCATATCTGGTTGTGAGGCTCGAGGCCACGCTTATCTCTGACAGATCACATCTTTATTCACTTTGAATGCCACATCGTCATACCAGCCAAATCAAAATTTGATTTCTCCAAAAATTCCACGGGTATACGACTAAGAGAAATGAATTCCTCCACCACCAAATGTCAATATGTTTGGAGAGATCAACTTACGTGATCTATTAAATATACCCTGTCAGACATTCTTATATACAAGTTGTCCTGGGACTGGACAAGCCAAAGGCACTATTGTATAAACCCATATTAGGCAATTTCTACCTAGGGTTTGCCAGAACAGCCTTGCATAAACTTCGTCTTCAGTTATTTTCATTATATTTGATTTGCAATGCTAATGCCATATAGAGCAGTTAATAAATCTGAGTCCAGTCTCTCCGTATTAATGGCAGAAAAATGGTTAAAACTTTGATACTCAGTTATTTAACCATTAAAGGAAAATATCCATACACACAATGATCTTATTTCCAGATGGAAATTTTATCGACCAATCTTCAACCAACATTTTTCCCTTTAAATTAATTTTTCATTAATTTATTCATTTCTCCATTTCCCGTTTTCATATATTCATAAATCCTTATTTCTAAATTTAGAAAATATATGTTATTAACATTGGAAAACATTTCCATTTCATATTCACGCATCACTATCTTTCCACCTCTATCAGTCTCTAACTGTAAACTTGTAAGAGAATAATTGCCTGAATATCAACCCCGAAAGCCGAAACAAACATTAGATCGATACCTAGAAAGCTGTTCAACATAACTAATCTCCAGTCGGTTTCTAGTTTCCTTAACTCCATTTCTTATCTTCTTATCAAATCATTTCTTACGCAACTCTCAGATTCAGTTTACGAATCTAATTCTTTTATGATAAACATTTATTATAACGATAGCGTTAAAACTTGTACTTCTGAAATATCTAACTTAAAAATATAACTTTTATTCCTTGATTTAAATAAATAACTAAATAAACAATTTATTTATAAATAAATTTTGATTAAAAATCATAAAGTAAATAATACTTTCCCGAATTCGATAAACGGATTTCCACGCAAAACTCTCTTTCGAATATACTCTATTCGATAACTCTTTTTCGAATAACTCTATTTGATTTATCTCTTTCCAATAACTATTTTCGATAACTCTCTTTCGGATAACTCTATTTGATTTCTCTCTTTAGAATAACTATATTCGATAACTCTCTTTCAAATAACTCTATTCGATTTACGTTCCGAACTTCCAGAATAATTTATCATTTCAGATCAACTCAATTTCTAAATTCATTTTTGAATTCAGTACTTCCCACCAATTTCCTTTTATAACTATTTTAATTGTGCAATTTTTTTTAAATTGTTATCCACTTTAAAACATGAATATTATTCCTTTACAAAAAGCTGGACTCATTTTATCAAATTAAAACTTAATTTCATAATTTAAATACTAACACAGTTCAAATTTCAATTATCGAGACATTTTATAAATCCATACTAATCCATTTTCCCCGAAATAGAAACCACTATTTCGTTTGAATCTAATTTCCTATCTCATTCAAATTCCCATTCGAATTCCTATTTCAAAAATCCCATTTCTTTATAAATGTTTTTATTTGCAAAAATATTTACTTTAATCCTTTATTCACATCGAATGTGAATAATATTTCTTTTATATAATCAATTCAGTTTGATTTCGCATATATCCCCTTTCCAAATTCTATTTATACTTCTATTTATAAAATTACTCATATGAAATCTTATTTTATTTCCAACACTTTAAATCTCATTGATAATTCCCTTTATAATTTCTACGTTCACCTTCAATCTTAAATATTGGTGTTAAAACCGATTTTTACTTCTCTATATAAATTTAGACTTATATTCAATTATCCAAATGATAAATATTTTACTTAGTTAATAAAAACATTATTTATAAATTAATCTTCACAATTTTTCTGTTAAAACAAATTTCTATTTACAATCTACTTTAAATCCGTCTTGACGTATTTCTTTTATATCTCGCCATTTCCCCTTTTATAATTCTATTTTTCCCCCAATATTTCCTTTTATAATTCTATTGATTTCCTATATATTTCCTTTTATAATCTATTTATTTATAAAAAAAATCTTTTATAATTCTATTTATTTTATAAAATATTTCCTTTTATAATTCTATTGATTTCCCAAATATTTCCTTTTATAATCTATTTATTTTATATAATATTTCATTTTATAATTCTATTTATTTTATAAAATATTTCCTTTTATAATACTATTGATTTCCCAAATATTTCCTTTTATAATCTATTTATTTCCCATATAAATATTTTATTTTCAATATATGCTTTGAAAATATCCTTTATACATTCCAATATTTCTTATGGTATTTAAAAAACTAAATAACAAGACCAATGTCAACATAATGTATCACATATTATATATCAATCATATATCACAATATATATATATATATATATATATAAACAGTATTATAAATATTGAGGTATCCAATTGGATCCCTCTAACCTGTTTCCTGCATCCACAGATGTCAGACAATATAATTAACATCAATTTCATTTCAATATGAAATATTCTGATAAACAGAATCAATATAATATTGACAATTTATATATATAATTATATCTATATTTTCAACCAACTAATTAGCAGTTCATCCAGTCAATCAACACACAACAATCAACCATGATTCAACAATTCTAAAAATACAAATATAACTGTGCAAAGTTAGCGAGATTTACTCACATTGGACATTTATCGTCAAAAAACGAATAGCGATCATTGATTTGGATCCGGCAATTTATTTCTCTATGAATTGTAACGAGCTCCAATTCACTCCAAATCAGTTCCATTGTGTATCTCTCATCCATAGGATTCCAACTTGACTGACCATTCGATTTCTTATATATTATGATCGAGATATTAATACTACAAGTTGGTATACGTATTTAAATTGAATTTAAACGTGTGTTTACTTATGAATTTGGGCCTCACCCCTTCTAAATTCTTGGCCCAAGGAAAAACAACATGCCAAGTATTCTTCTTCTTCTAAATGCAATTTCGTTCCCAGCTCCATTGTTTCTTCATGAACGAATTATCCTTAACCCTAAAATTTCCACTTTGCTCATTATAAATCACGAAAAAAATACCACTCATCCTCTTTTACTCCTTCATCACACCAGGCCACAATCACTAACTTGCACTCCCAGTATTTTGAATGCTTGCACATCAAAATAAGGCAAGACTTGAAAGCCGCTACCCCTTATCCCAAAACCCATGCCCACTTACTCCAACTTCCCCCTACTAAAATAAAAACGGACAACTCCTGTTACATGCGAAGGGACATTTCAGTTACTACTCGTTCTAAACATTCCCTACTCCTTCGTTTGCAAATCGTCAGCCTCCAGTGAAAATATTTACCAACACTACATGCCTCTCCACCATAACTCATTTCTGTACACATCAACCAACCCGCATGTCTACTTGCTTCCCTATCATACTCAGTTTGAAAATTTACCACCATCACCAAAGTTTTCAACGCAAATACCTCCTTGTTCAAACCGCAGCCATCATTGTTCTCTCCATCCATTTAACTCCTTATTAAAATACCTCCATCACCAACTTGTGGCAGGTAGCAGCTTCTTATCGCCATCACAGTTCCAGGCGAATTCTCGGCATAGCGGAAACCCCTCGCACCTCACAAAAATTATACGAGAATAAGGCATTTGAGAAAAGAAACCCAATAAGTCTTGTTTCTGAAGTTTTTAGAGGGGCGTTAATTTTGTTATGAATTTTTCATTGTCACTTTTCTTACTATTATTCTTATTGTGGTTTCAGCAAATGGACTAGAGGATGAACCCTCTTGCATTTATATGAAGGCAAGGCTTTCTCCAGAAGCTCGAGAAAACTTATGAATTAAGGAATTTAGGACGTACAACATACGTAGAACAAATGGTTGATAATACGTCTGCATTGAATTGTCTTCCCCTAATTTAAGGTAGGATGTGATTGTGATGGTTCAAAACAACATGAAACTTAAGTATGAAGTTTTCCCAAAAGAAGGTAGGCTGCGTTGGAAAAGCTTCAGGGTAGGCCAAGCTAAGCAATTTGTAAATATTATATATTTATTTAAAGGTACCTTTTGCGTAAAAGTTCATTCGTTTATGGGCGGGTAACGACAAGAATAAAAATATTGTTGCGATATGCAATGTCCCACAATCTCAAATGTACAATAAAATAGGCAAGTTAACTTATTTTGTTAAACCCTAGAATGCTAATATAGGGTGTAAGATACTTCAAAATAAAAAGTGCTTATTTTCCAAAATAAAAATTACAGAAAAATCCTATAAATTAAATCATAACTACATCTCAAATATCTTGTCCAAATTCGAAACCAATATTTTGTTATAATTAAATATATCGTTATGATTTATAAATGATTCCATAGCGACTTTCTGAAAATTTGATTTGGACATAACTTATAGTCTACATGATGAAATATCGATTTTTCTCTTCCGTTAGATAAATAATATTCACCAGATCCGAACGTTTCTTGTTTCACAGAAATCCTACTTAAAATGGATTTTGTATATTCAATTGAAGTTCAAATCGCCAAATTACAAACTACTACGCCATTTCGAGCTTAATTATAATTATAATATAATTTATACATTCATCCATCGTTTATTAAATATATTCGTTATTATAATTCAATTCTAAACTGAATTATATCTTATAAAAAATCCAATTCACACAATATTGTGAATTCTACTATTTCCAACTATTTCAGAAATAAATATATTATTCTACTATTTATATTAATTAAATATTCAATATTATTTAATTAAACAACCATTTAAATATCTAAATCATTATTTATATAATTAAATTAATTATTTATTATACCGTAAAAATACGGGATGTTACATTCATCCCCCTTAAAATAATTTCGTCCTTGAAATTTCTAAGGTAGAAAACAAACCCTATTAACTGGGTTAAAAATTATTCGTTTTACTTCTTAACTTCAGTTTCAACTGAACCGATTTATTCCCAATAAAATATTGGTTCATTTTTATTAACAAAAATTTCAAAAATTCGGAAAACTTTCAAGCACCCGAAATTTTTGAAAAATTTCGCCAACGTCTCCTTTGTACGGCTCATTTGGTACAACTACAACTCGCCTCTCTAGGCTATTTCCAATCCAAAAGAAAATCAAACAGCGAAGCGGCTTGCCAAATAGGCTTAGAAATCACCAAACTTATATATAAATAAACTTGTACCTTTTTGTTGGGCATATCATTATACCCCTTCCGTCTGCTACCAATTTTGCCTATACCAATGTCATCCCAATCAAACTCCAAGCAATTTTTCCTCAACCCCAAATCATTCGCTTATAACCAAGCCAAATTCCATTGTTAACTCAATCATTTGGTTCTATCCAAGCCAAATTTCATTTCAAAGTCAAGTATTATTCTTGATTCCCAATTCTTAAATCATCAATCCAACTTACTTGATATCGTTCTATTCTAATTCAATTTTAATTTGCTTTCCCAAAATTCAATTTAATTTGTTTTTATTCAAACGATCTATTTCTAGGAGTTTTAAACTACTTAGTTTTTTCCCTCTAAAATCCAATATTCATTTCGGAATTTCAAAACAACTTGCTTTTCTCAATACAAATCGAAAATAATATCTTTGGTAGTAATCCGTCACTTAGAACTCAAAAATGAACATGATGGTGTGGTCAGCTTCATTAAGGTTATTTCCCAGTGACTGAAGTGAGTTCAATACTATATCACTTTTCAAAACTCATATTTGAACATTACCATTTTGAAATTATTTCCAAAATATCCTTCTCAATGTTTGTAAAACAATTTAAAACCTCCCAGGATTTTAAAATTTTCGTATATTAAATCCAAATCGATTTGCAAACATTTTTCCAACTTTTTTTAGGAATTTTAATTCCAATTATGATTTTAATTTCAGATTTTACTCATCTGATTTCATATATTACACTTGTATGAATTCTGATTGGTTATATATAACCATTTTACTTTTACAATCTCATTCGATTATAATAATTACCAACACATGAAATATACTATAATGTTTTCGATGTATACTTCCTTTATATCAAAATATATTTTGGGCAAAATTATTTCATTTACCCTCTATTCAAAACATACTATGTCAGTTCATCGTACTCGAGTATTTAGAAACACTTACCGATACAGTGGATCAAACTGATTGACCAGAATCCATAAACAATTCAACCAATAAAACTCCACAATATAAGACATTTTTTATAAAATTTACAAATACGCTCTCTCGTATATATACACTCAACTCAATCTAGGGCATTACTAACCTCATCTCTACTGAGTTACGCCACAGAGCCAAGGTAATCACTTAACCTTTAGCTCTGATACCACTGTAGCGAACCAAAATTTTTGACCTACAAAATCGACATAAAACTCATGTTAACTATTCTAGAATCGAAAATTCTAGATCATTAATAGAAAGAAATTAGAGCGTAAGAATAGATAAGATAGAAAATTAGAATAGAAGAAGGAAAAGAACATAACAACAGAATCAGAGTATTACGAATCTCACAGCGGAACGAATAAAATATACTACAAACATAACTTCGAAATAAAAATATGTAATTTGTATATACATATCATCATTAGAGTATGCGTGTAATAACCCGAAAATCCGAGGCAATTTAAAATTTTTATTTTGGCAATTTTGATGAATTTTGAATATTTAAAATGAATTATTTTAAATAATAATGACGAGAAATTTATTTTGAATAGAATTAGAGCGTATATATTTATTTGAATCGACATTAGAATATAATTATTTATTTTAATTATAAAAGGAAATGAAAATGGCGCGGTAGTTTGAAAATTCGATTTCAAATTTCAAATGAATGTACATGATTCAAAATAAACCGGATTTTAGTGAAACTAAAAATATTATAACCTATTTGAAAATATCTTTCCAATGAATCCGAAAAATCAAAATTTCATAACAGGAATAAAAAGTTATGTCCATTTGAAAATTCAGAATAGTCGCTGCGAAATTCTGGCCCTTAAAAATGGAAATTTTGCAAATGACCCCGATTTTCGACGAAACCACTTTTGTTGGATCCGGGATGTAAATTATTGCTAAATTCCAAAATTCATAATTTTCTGAATCAATATGTGAGCATGGCGAAGTAAAACGTGTTTTGACTATTTCGGTCAATTTTGATCGACCAGAAAATGGTCGTTTTTCAAACGGTCTCAGAATTTGATGAAATTAGTTTTGTTGACCGTATCATCAATACGAAGCTAGAAATATTTTTTCTGGAATTTTTAGAGTAAGTATGTGGCCCCGGTAAATTGAAATGTGCATTCGAATTCAACATATATAGATTTATAATTTGATTTTGACATTAATCGATTGACACGATCGAATCAGCCTATGAAACATTTCCCATTGTGTTCAGAATGGGGGTATTTGGTTAGGGATGACAGTCGTTGGGTTGGATATGGAATTCGAATGGAAAATCTCACATAAACGAATTAAAATATTATTAAAATTATATATTTAAAGTTCAAACCCTAGTCAACCTTCATTACACGGTCAATATCTTCAACCCGTGTAACGACCCGCATTCTATGCATCATAGGATCGTTGAATATTTATTTCATCGTCTTAGAGAGTCGTATGGTCATGTAATTTTGGGAGACGACTATTGGGGTCATTTCCCATGTTCATGATTTTTCCCGATTTTTAAATGACCATTTTGCCCCTAGCTGATCTTTTTTTGATTGTAATTTTTGACTGGTAATGAATTTTGACCTAGAACCACTTCTATTGTATCTAGATGATGGTTTACAATTCCGTAGAGTGGTCACATTAGCCAAACGGACTCACCATTTGGGAGATATGGCTGAAACAAGTTTCAGATGGTGAAAAACAGCTTAATTGGACATAACCGGGTGATTAACAGCTTGGCCCAAAAGTGGGATTTCGGGATTTGGTGTATTTAAGGGCTGTTAGGGTTAGGGATTTCGGTTCTTGGACATTTTCCAGCCGCCATAGACATTTGTTCAACCCTAACAATGACCTCCAACATCTAAAACATCCCTAAACCACTTTCTAATTGAAGATTAGGCTTAGGAACATCAAATTAGGGAGAGATAGCACCAAAGCAAGGTTAGAGCTGTTGTTAGACATCAGTATTCATGCCGAACAGATATTCATTTCAGATCTGAGTTTTATTTGTGGCAAAGGTGAGTGATTTGCATAGTTTTGCACCAATTACGGTTAATTAAGGGTAATTAGTGGTGATTAACAAATTAAGCATGATAAAATTCTAGAAAAATATTCATAAAATTCTAAATAGTGTTTTAAACCTCTGTTTAAAGTTTGGGTTAATTTGGTGAAGTTCTGCTAACACTACAAGAAAAATACCTTAAATCAACTAGCTATTTGCAACAGCCCTCAGATGCCAGTTGCAATAAATGATATTTAGCAACAGACCTTTCGTAGCTGTTGCAATAGATAAGATTTAACAACAGGCTTTTCCTTCCTGTTGTGAAAAGCATATTTTTCGCAACAGCGCTTTCATGCCTGTTGCGAAAACATACTTTTAGCGACTGTGCTTCCATAACCGTTGCAACAAACATATTATTTGCAACTGGCTTCCAAGTTTGTTGCAAAAAATATATCTTAGCAACTGCTTTTGCCACTTGCGATAACTATATTTTTTACAACTGGTAAAGCTAATTGCGAAAAACGTACTTTCAAATATTATTTAGTAAATAAGGAGCTATATTTTAATAATTATATTAAATGTTAATACGTAAAAGATGAAAATTAATAATTACTAAATAATATTATTTATTTAGTAATAATGATAATTAATATTAATTAACTAATAAGTAAGAATAATATTTTATGGTATAATTAAGTAATTAATTTGTTAATTAATAAAAAGTAATATTTAATAATTAAAGTTGATATTTATATTCGATTTTTAAAAGATAATAATTAATAAATTTTATTGGCTATTTAATAATTAATATTTAAAAGATTTAGTAATTAGTAATTGAAAAATTAGTAACTGATAACTATAATTTAGTTAAAATTACTTGTAATAAATTTTATAACTAGTATATTAATAATTATTTAATAACTAAAAAATATTTAATAAATTATTATAATAACTACTGATAGTAAGTAAATTATTGTAAGTATTTATTAACTACATCTAATGATCAATGAGTATACTTAATAACTAGAAAATATAAGTAATATTATATTATTAAAATTATATTATATAGTAGTTACTATTAGTATTTAACGTTAAGTAAATACTATATATTATATAAACTCAATTTAATAGTTAATAATTATGAAAATTTTAATAATAAGAGTTTCAAATTAACTTGATTAAAAAATTATTAACAATTTTAGTTAATTGAAGTTAAATTAATAATTAGTAATTAATATTCATAAAATTCGAAAAATAAAACGATACACGTCTTAAAGTAATCTCAAATTCTATGTATTATATAAACTCCATAAAATATAAAAATATTAAAAATAAGAAAACTAATGTAGACGCAAATTTTTGCAACTCATGTATTTTAGTAATTGCTTTATCTTCGTACGCATTTCAAATTTTTACTATGTTATACTTTTCACATGCTTCTATTGTCGTTTCCATCCCAAAAGTTGGCTCTAACCCTTAATTTTTTTGGCTCCATCGTGAAAATTTTGAACGTTAAATAGAAAGTGATGATGTTTCCAGGACCAGTTAACGGGGTCTGTTCTCCTTCCACCGCTTTCATCTCTTCAGATCTAAAAAATTCGTCCATCCACCGCTAATTCTAGGGCACCAGCCTAGATCCGACTGTCAGTAAAAAAAATCGCAATCCACACAAATCACGATTCACGACGATGAAATAAAAACCGCAGGTAGAGAAAGGAATCAGCGAGCGAACGATAATCCACCACCAAACGGCAGAGATTCAAATCACATGGAAAGACAAGCACAACACGGTAGTCTCAGAGTTTCAGTCTTAGGTATAGCAGCTAATATGCATATCCACTCTTGTTATATCACAATAATAGTTTCAATTAATCAAATGGGGTCACGGGTTTTGCATACAATGAGTTCTCCATTTTTTGATGATTCATTCACACTGAATGACCAATAGTGAGGTTTTGTTATGGATTTTGCATATGTTGTGACTATGAATTTTGGGTGTCTTTTGAGTTGTTGGCCTATTAGATTTTATGAGGCATTATATCGCAGGTAGGGGATGGACAATGATTGGGTTTGTATTGCTAATTTTGTTTACAGGATTTTAGTTCAGTAGATTAGTTTAAAAGAGATTTTGCTTTGAAATATGTTGATGTTTGCTTCATCTTTTTTCACCATTGTCTCACTTTCCATACTTATGAAACAATGCTTTGTTCATGCTGAGTTGGTCGGTAGCGAACCTGTTTCTTGCTCCTATCTCCACTGTCGTTTGGTTATGCTATGGTCTTTTGTGTTTACGTCAAGATTGTTGCTGTTATTGGACTATGATGAACTTGCTTGGATTACTGGATTGTTGTTGAATTCTTCAACATTTTTTTTCTGTTCTTCATAGTTCCTTCGATATGCTAAAAGGTCGCAATGTGTAAGATCAAAACCAATGTAGTATGAAACATGGGTTAAATTATTTGCCATTGTTAAAAGCAGAAAGGGTTTTGCTCTTGGCCAAATTATATTGTTAGTAATAAACTCTAAATAAATAGGATTTATTTTTGCCTTTCTTCATTTTCAACTTGTATCTAAAGAGTCTGGTATTTCTCTACTGTAACTTGTGCAGTAGTTCCCCACTTTTATCTATTCTATTTTCATGTAAATATGAATTATTTTGGTAGGATGTTTGGAATGTAACGCATCTCTCGGCTCTATTGTGTTCTTCCACAAAAAATCAAACTCAAATCGCTATCTAGTACTTTTTCACTTCGCAAAATAATCTTCCCCGTTCCTCGCATCATTTTTCAGATCACCTGTGGAATTGGCGAAAGTTTCGCATATGGAGGATCAAATCATCCTGGATTTTAGGTTCCGGCATGATCCGGTGCAACTGATACTTTCAGTTCCAAAATCCCTAGCTGATCTTCCTGATAATTCGGAATCACCAAGATTTTCTACTGTGACTCCGAGGATATTCGATGATTGGGTAAGAATTTTATTTTTCCTGAGATAACGGTGAATTGAACTGGGCATTTTAGGCCTGCAAATATGTGATTTGGGTTGATTTTCGTTTGGTAACATCTCTGTTAATGGATATTTAAGCTATTAAGAAGACTTTGGGGTTTACCAAGTTATCAACGTTTTTGAAGTGTCTTTGAATATAAATGTGGACTGGTTTTATACATATGCAGAGAATACTAAAAACCTTTTCATGTGAAAAGTATCAGGCATCATTCAACACACCTAGCTATGTTTCTTATGATAATTGTGAACTTTATTCGAAAAGCTTATTACTGGTTATATAAAAAGATAAGTAGTCATACTTGATATGAAGATCAATGTTTTCTTGAACACCAAAGCGAAAGCACTCAATATCACTAAAGTTCCTCCTAACCAATTAATACTCCTTTACTTTCAAACCATCTCCAAGAGCTGCATTGCCTTTTTACCTCTGATTGTCGTGTAGCATGCAATCTTTTCATTTCTCCTGTGAATATTCATTCATATAACTAATTAAATACTTCTATGGATCATAAATATGTAGTGTAATGGTCTTCTAAATGGACCAAAATACGCATGGTATCCTTTTCTCGTGTGCATTAATAAACAGGACAAGTATACGATTCATGTTGATGTTTCAACTAAAATAAAAAAGGCACATAATTTATCCAAACTTCACCATACTGTGAATATATATATATATGTAACAACCCGTATTTTCAATAACCTATTATAAAATAAATCGAGGCAGAATTTAATATATAAATCTGAATCAAGGGAAACGGGTTGTGCCATTGCGTTCATCTCGGAAAAATACGCGAAATAGAGTCCGAGTTTTCGAAAATCGGAGTCCGTATGACCCGATTAAGGCCCAACGAAGTTTTCAGAAAATTTCAAAGTAAAAACAGATTTCAAATTCAAGTTTGAATTTGGAAATTAGGGCAGTTGGGCGTAGGCGGGAAATTTCCCGCCAGACCACCGATTTCGACAGCCCTGTCGACTGGGCAGTCGACATGGTTAGGCCCAGGTCGACAGCCCTGTCGACTTGGGTGTCGACTTGGTTCAGCCGGGCAGTTTTGCCTGGTGCACCATTTTGGGTTTTGGTTAGGTTTTGGGGCCAGATTCGGTTTTAAGGGCTGAGATTGGAATTAGGTTTAATCCTAAGGTTGAAACTAATCCTAATCTCTATAAATAAGCCCCTAACCTAACCCTAAATCATCATTAATCAATCCTACAACTAAACTATGGCAAAATCATTCCTCTCATGGCCTCCACTCTCTTCATAAAATTCTAAGTTATTTCTATGAGAGATTTTCCATGCATACAAGTATTTTCAAGCTTGTATGAGTGTCATTAGCTTGCATTCAAGTCAAGTTTCCATATTTACATCATAAAGCAAGGGTTTTGATCATTTTGGCTCAAGGGTTTTTCTATTGGAGCTTGCATTTTGGGTTTATTTGATTGCATAAGGGCTTTGTCTCAATCTATATATATTTTTGTGTCTTCATAAGCATTGTAAGCCCTTTTCTACTTTCATATTTAAACTCTAAAGTTAAATGAATGATGCAAGTTTGGTTGATCATTATGATATGCAAGTTTGCCATGATATGCAAGTTTACCATGTCATGTTATGCAAGTTTGATATGTTATGATATGCAAGTTTGCCATGTTATGTTATGCAAGTTTGCCATGTTATGATATGCAAGTTGTCATGTTATTTATGCAAGTTTGGATGGATCATTTTACTCATGTTATCATGTTATGCAAGCTTACCTTGAGTATATGAACATAAAGCTTCAAGCTTTATGCTAAAGGTTGCATTTTGGTAACATGTAAGTTATCATATCTCTTATGATAACTTGCATGTGAGGCTAAATGCGAACTTATGGCCATTCCTACATGTCATTTATCACCATGTATCACCAATATGCTATGTTAGGTTTTATGCATGCTTTTGAGGCCTAAAAATGTAATATGCAAGTATATGAACATATGTACATTTCATATGCCACCATGTTAAACTTGTGGCTTCAACACCTTTATGTCATGATTATGCCAAGTTCCCTCTTTCTATCCTTTATGCGCTATTGCGATATGTAAGCGATGGGATTGCATTTGGGGTTGGGTAAACTTGAAAGACATGAAAACATAAGATTGAGAATTTACCTATTAAGTTAGGTCTACCTATTGGGAATTTACCTATTAAGTTAGGTCTACCCAAATGCTTGAAAACCTGTAATATGTTTGGTAAACATAATGGACATGACACTTAGAAAATATAAGTGTGACCAACTCGAGGTTGGGTTGAGTTTGTAGCGTAAACCTACCCGGAACCGACCGGCTTAACTAGTTGCTACAAACAATAGGACCCAATGTGAGAAGTTGGTCATGTTGTACCTTGAACCCGAGGTTAGACCAAGTTGTGGTATAAAGCTACCCGGAACCGACCGGCTTAACTAGTAACCGCAACGAAGTCTAATGTGAGAGGTTAAGGCACATTAATTAATTAATGCCTCATGGTTAGGGTTTAAGTCATGGTCCACTTAATACTTAATCAATGTGGGCTTGGTAGATTAATCAGGGTTAAGCCGTGTACTCATCGTTACACTTAACCAAGTTAATCCATGATTAGCAAGAGGGTTAAACCGTACTTAACCCACTAGAAAATCCTAGCAATGGGGGTCCACTCCAGCAGTAATCCCAAGTTTGTATCATTATGACCCTAGGGACTAGGCTAGGGTGGTTCACGATTACTGCACTTGAGGTAAGTGACCAAAAACGACGGCAGAGTGGTACGCCGGTGTAGTTCCGGACGGACTATGGTCGTGCACATAGTCCGTAGCCGGAGAAAACATGCACGGGTACCAGTAGATCGAGACTGTGCACTTATGTTTATGGTATCCAGGGGTTTACACCCTAGGGCTTGATACACCCGAAGGGTGGACCCGACACAGTCCGACTACAATTATGTTTGGGCCGTATTGACAACAACACGTGACGAGTTAGGCTTAGGGAGCCGATCGATTAGACCGTTTGGTTGGACCTCGTATTAGGGTCACTTCATGTTATTGGACCTCGTATTAGGGTCACTTCATGTTATTGGACCTCGTATTAGGGTCATTTCATGTTATTGGGTCAAAGCTTGGGCCAAGGGATCAATACGTGTTTATTCAAGTCATGTTAGTTTGCTAGTACACCTGTGGTGCAAAACCTTAAACCTGATTATGCGATGACACCTTTATCTATCATGCCATTATGTAGTTATCCTTATGTTCATCCCTGCTTCTCATGCCAGTTAACTTTATCAGTTTACATTGATTGTAGTAGGGCTTACTCAGTCTTTTTGACTGACCTGTTTTTCTTTCGCCTCTTTTCTTCCGTTTCCCCCCCCCCCCCCCTCCCAAGGTTCTCAGGGTGGGAATATTGGAGCTTAGCTTGGATTTCTGATCGCTTGCTTGTGGGATTTTAGCTCATGTACGGTCTTGACATGAAGCTAGCTATGGTTATCACTTATTTTGGGGATAGTACTTATGTATTTCAGTTTTTCAGTGATATTGTTTTTCTAGACTTGTGTATTTGGAAAGTTAACATTATGTTGTACCAGACTTGTTTTGAAATAGTTTGAAATCTTCCGTTGTTTTACTTATCTTATTTACTCTGTTTACATATATACCTATGTTCTTGTTCTGCCTTGATATATCATTATGCATGGTTACCCGGTACAAACGCCCCTCCAAAGTCAGAGTGCTTGCAAGAGCCACCCTGGCGGAGGTGGGGTGTTACATTTTGTATTAGAGCATATGGTTTACGAGAAGGAACGAAAAGGTTTTTAAAACTTTTGGAAAACTAGTTTCAAAACCAAGTATAAAGTATTTTCCAAAGAAAAGTCTAGTTTATTTTAAAGGCTATTCCCCAAAAAGCCATTAGCAAAATTCCTTCGTTTTTCTCCATTCTGAATCTGTCTTTTTCTTCGTTTTCAGTATGGCCGATAACTTTGCTATTCCGGAGGGAGTACACGTACCTGTTTGGTATAGGAGACTTTTGGAGGCTAAGGCGACCGAAGCCGGCCCCGCAGTTGTTCCTCCTCCTCCTCCTCCGGTAGTTAATGTTCCTCCTCCTGTCGCTGATGTTCTTCCTCCACCTGTCGCTGAGGTTCCTCTTCCTCCTCCCCCTCAGCATCCTCAAGCTGACTTCGCAAAGACTTGCAAAGATTTCAAAGCAATGGGTGGCAAGAACTTTCAAGGCACTGAGACTTTTGTAGAGGCCAGAAATTGGTTGAAAGAGACCGAGGATTTATTTGCTATCTTTGGGTTAGACGATCAGAGGAAGATCTTGTTGGCGGTTTGCCTTATGAAGGATGAAGCCGCTTATTGGTGGGAAGTCACCAATGGTACTAGGCCTGTTGTGACTTGGGCCGATTTCAGGGCAAGGTTCGTGCTTAAGTTTCTATCTTCTGCTGAGGAGAATCTGCAAATGGAGAGGTTCATAGCTTTGAAACAAGGAGATATGTCTGTCAAAGAATATGTGAACAAGTTCAATCAGTTAGCTCGTTTTGGCTTGGATATGGTGAGTACTCCTTAGAAGAAGACTCTTCGTTTTGCTAGAGGATTGAATGAGCCGTTGCAGGGATTGGCTATGTCACATATTCCCCAAGGGGCCACGTTTGAGAGCTTGGTTGATATGGCGTTACTTCAGGGAGATGTCAAGAAAGAGATCAAGATGAATGGTACTCAAGCCAAGAAGACTGATTCCCAGTGGAAAGGAAATCAGGGTAATCCAAGTGGTCAGAGCAATCAGAACAAGAACAAGAACAAGAGTCAAGGCAAAAAGGGGAACAACAACCAGGGCAATAACAAAAAGGGGAAGTGCCATTATTGCGGTTCAGTTGGGCATCTTATTAAGGATTTTAAGAAGAGGAAAAGGAAGAATGGTGAATGCTTTTTCTGCGGTGAGACTGGACATTTCAGTAAGGATTGCCCGAAGAAGCAAGGGCAAGGCCAGGGTCAGACTCAGCGTGCTGGACCTTCAGGAGGGCAAGTTCATGCACTCAATGTCGCTCCAGTTCCCGATCGAGGTAGTATTTCTGTTGAGAGCCTTGTATATATTTCTGATTTTCCAGTTCGTACCTTGTTTGAATCTGGTGCATGGCATAGCTTTATCTCATCTGATCTTGTTGATAGTTTGCACCTTAGTACTAGCTTGGTAGATGATCCCGTCTGTGTCTCAAATCCTAATGGGGGTTCCGCCCATCTGTCTATGATATGTGGGGATTTGAGGATCTCTATACTGAGTGTAGAGTTCTTGTGTAGTGCTTATGTTCTTGGTTTTAGGGGATACGGATTGATATTGGGCATGGATTGGTTGTCCAGATATGGAGCCATCCTTGATTGTGAGCATAGGGTTGTGAGGCTCGTGACTCGCCTCGGAAACACCCTAGAAATTTCTTGTAATCCGAGAGGTCCCGTCATGTTGTGCTATCTTGAATCACTCGACTCGTCAATGGAAACTCTTCAGTCTGTGAGAGTGGTTCGAGAGTATCCGGATGTTTTCGATGAAGTTAGGGGGTTGCCCCCTAAGCGAGAGATTGATTTCCGCATTTATCTGGTGGATAATGCAAAGCCGGTTTCTTTGCCCGTTCGGCACATGGCTCCGCGTGAAAGGCGGGAGCTAAGTAAGCAAGTGAAGGAGTTGCTTGAGAAGAACTTCATTAGATGAAGTATATCTGAATGGGGAGCGCCTGTGGTATTTGCTACCAAGGCAGATGGTTCTCTCCGACTTTGTGTTGACTATCGAGAGTTGAATAAGCTGACTAAGAAGAACAGACACCCGTTACCGAGGATTGATGATCTCTTTGACCAGCTTATCGGTGCTTCTGTTTTCTCTCAGCTTGATCTTGCTACTGGATTCCATCAGCTCAGGGTAGCTGAAGATAGTATAGACAAGACTGCGTTCAGAACTCCAGATGGATTCTTCGAATGGCTTGTCATGCCGTTCGGCTTGACTAATGCACCCGCATATTTCGTGGACTTGATGAGTAGGGTGTTCAGGGAGTTCTTGAACAAGTTTGTCGTGGTCTTTGTAGATGATATTCTGATCTTCTCTAAGGATGAGGAAGAGCACGCAAGGCATCTCGTGGAGGTGATGGATACGCTTAGAGCGCATCAGTTGAAGGCCAAGTTCTCCAAGTGTCACTTTTGGAGAAGGGAAGTTAGATTCCTTGGGCATATAGTATCTAAGCAAGGCTTAGCGGTGGATCCCGCTAAGGTAGTTGCAGTTCAGGATTGGAAGACTCCAAGGAATGCAACCGAAGTGAGAAGTTTTCTAGGTCTTGCAGGCTTTTACCGGAAGTTCATCAAGGACTTCGCGAAGATTTCCGCTCCTCTCACTAAATTGACGAAGAAAAATTTAGTTTTTGCTTGGAGCATAGAATGCGAGCTTGCTTTTCAGAGGCTCAAGAGAGCTCTCACATCAGCACCTGCTCTAGCTTTGCCCGATGGAGGGAAGTTATTTACAGTATACACCGATGCATGTGGCACGGGGTTAGGAGCTGTTCTGATGCAAGAAGGAAGAGTGATATGCTTTGGCGGTAGACAACTCAAAGTGCATGAGAAGAATTATCCCACTCATGACTTAGAGTTGGCAGCAATAGTATATGCACTCAAGGCTTGGCGCCATTATCTTCTGGGAGAAATATTTGAGCTTTATACCGATCACAAGTCATTGAAGTATCTCTTTTCTCAGAAGGATCTGAATCCGAGGAAACAAAGATGGATGGAATTCTTGGCGTCCTACGATTTTGAGATGGCTTATACCCCTGGCAAGGGGAATGTGGTAGCAGATGCATTGAGTAGAAAAAGGTTGACCCTGAGTCCTCTATTCGTTGAGATGAAGAATTTAGAGTATGTGGCAACCTTTGATTTCTCTTTGGCGGTTGAGTCAATGACCGGTTCTTTAGCATCTCTGGAACTCAGACCTACCCTTCTTGATCAAGTTGGGGCTTCGCAGAGAAAAGACCCTCAGATAGTTGAGATTATGGATAAGCTGATTCGAGGAGAGGCGTCTAGTCATCTCGCTCGATATTCTATTGATGACAAGGGTAGGCTGAGGAGAGACGGAAGGTTATGTGTCCCAATGGTTGAAGATTTAGTAAGAAAAATTCTTGAGGAAGCGCATCGCTCTAAGTTGACTATACATCCGGGCGGAGATAAGATGTATAAAGATATGAAGCGCATTTTCTTTTGGCCTGGGATGAAGAAGGATGTGGCAGAGTTTGTCTCTAGATGTATCATTTGCCAGCAAGTTAAGGCCGAGTCGAAGAAGCCCGGTGGGCTATTGCATCCTCTAGACGTTCCACTATGGAAGTGGGAGAGTATTTCCATGGATTTTATCGATGGGCTACCAAGGTCAAGGAAAGGGAATACGAGCATTTGGGTTATTGTGGATAGACTTACGAAGAGTGCTCATTTCATTCCGGTGAAGAACAAGAGGACCGCATCTTGGCTAGCGTCTGTATATCTTCGTGAGATTGTGAGACTACATGGAGTCCCTTCTAGTATAGTCAGTGACCGTGACCCAATCTTTACAAGTCAATTCTGGAATAGCTTGCAAGAAGCTATGGGCACGAGGTTGAATCTAAGTACGGCTTATCACCCACAGACGGACGGTCAAACCGAAAGGGTGAATAGGGTACTCGAGGATCTGTCGAGGCTTTGTATTCTGGATTTTGGTGGTACTTGGGAAGACCATCTTCCCCTTGTTGAGTTTGCATATAATAACAGTTATCAGGCAAGCATAGGGATGGCACCATTTGAAGCTTTATATGGGAGGCCGTGCAAGTCGCCTACATGTTGGTGGGAGACTACATATGAGCTTATACTTGGGCCTGATATGATCAGAGATACATCCGAGAAGGTCGAGTTGATTCAGAGACGGATGAAAGCGGCCCAAGACCGACAAAAATCCTACGCTGATAAGCGAAGAACTGATTTGGAGTTTTATGTTGGGGATATGGTTTTCGTGAAGGTTTCTCCTTTGCGGAATGTGGTCCGATTTGGAGCCATTGGTAAATTAGCACCGAGGTTTGTTGGACCATTCCCTATTATAGAGAGGATCAGGCAGATGGCTTATAGAGTGGAGTTGCCCGAGAAGCTTGCCGGAGTACACGATGTTTTTCATGTCTCGCATCTCCGGAAGTGTTTATATGAATCAGCAGAGGTTGCTGAGCCAAGTGTTCTGAAAGATGTGGAAGTGGAGAAAGAGGCTACCTTGAGGAGAGCTCCGATTCGTATCTTGGGGACGGAGGCCAAGAAGCAAAGGAATCGAGAGGTCAAGTTGGTGAAGGTTCAATGGGGTGAAGCCGAAGAAGACGCAACTTGGGAAACCGAGGAGAAGATGCGTGGGCTTTATCCATCCCTTTTTGAGGGTACACTCTCAATCTCTTTTCTTTGTTAGCATATCTTTCTCTTTGCTATCCATGTTTATCTAGTTTATCGTGTTAATCTTGTCATGAGAGCCTTAGGTAGAAACCCTTTGGATGAAACATGTGTTTGAAACATGTTATGCTTGATGTTTGCAAGTGGTTGCAAGTGTTTGCAAGTGGTTACTCGTGGATGCATTATACACATTAGGCACTAGATCGGCTCACACACTCCTCATATTGCATATGCATGAGTGTTTATGCTTATTCATGGATGAAAATTTTTGTGTTATCACATGGATGTTGCATACGGATGTATGTTATGTGCACACATAAAGATGTTATACATTATGTTAGGAATTGCATACATATGGATTCATTTCACTAACATAATTTGCATTGATGATATTTGCATTAGATAAGTACATATACACACACCTTTGCATATGTTCATACAACATTTAGAATCTTGTAAGGACAATGATTGCTCGTGGATGATGTTTTGAGTAGATGGATGTTGGATGGTAGGATACGTTCTTCCTAACTTAGAGATTTCGGGGACGAAATCCTTTAAGGAGGGGAGAATGTAACAACCCGTATTTTCAATAACCTATTATAACATAAATCGAGGTAGAATTTAATATATAATTCTGAATGCGGGGAAACGGGCTGTGCCATTGCGTTCGTCTCGGAAAAATACGCGAAATAGAGTCCGAGTTTTCGAAAATCGGTGTCCGTATAACCCGATTAAGGCCCAACGAAGTTTTCAGAAAATTTCAAAGTAAAAACAGATTTCAAATTCAAGTTTGAATTTGGAAATTAGGGCAGTTGGGCGCAGGCGGGAAATTTCCCGCCAGACCACCAATGTCGACAGCCCTGTCGACTGGGCAGTCGACATGGTTAGGCCCAGGTCGATAGCCCTGTCGACTTGGGTGTCGACTTGGTTCAGCGGGGCAGTTTTGCCTGGTGCACCATTTTGGGGTTATGGTTAGGTTTTGGGGCCAGATTCGGTTTAAAGGGCTGAGATTGGAATTAGGGTTTAATCCTAAGGTTGAAACTAATCCTAATCTCTATAAATAAGCCCCTAACCTAACCCTAAATCATCATTAATCAATCCTACAACTAAACTATGGCAAAATCATTCCTCTCATGGCCTCCACTCTCTTCATAAAATTCTAAGCTATTTCTATGAGAGATTTTCCATGCATACAAGTGTTTTCAAGCTTGTATGAGTGTCATTAGCTTGCATTCAAGTCAGGTTTCCATATTTACATCATAAAGCAAGGGTTTTGATCATTTTGGCTCAAGAGTTTTTCTATTGGAGCTTGCATTTTGGGTTTATTTGATTGCATAAGGGCTTTGTCTCAATCTATATATATTTTTGTGTCTTCATAAGCAATGTAAGCCGTTTTCTACTTTCATATTTAAACTCTGAAGTTAAATGAATAATGCAAGTTTGGTTGATCATTATGATATGCAAGTTTGCCATGATATGCAAGTTTACCATGTCATGTTATGCATGTTTGATATGTTATGATATGCAAGTTTGCCATGTTATGTTATGCAAGTTTGTCGTGTTATGATATGCAAGTTGTCATGTTATGTATGCAAGTTTGGATGGATCATTTTACTCATGTTATCATGTTATGCAAGCTTATCTTGAGTATATGAACATAAAGCTTCTAGCTTTATGCTAAAGGTTGCATTTTGGCAACATGTAAGTTATCATATCTCTTATGATAACTTGCATGTGAGGCTAAATGCAAACTTATGACCATTCCTACATGTCATTTATCACCATGTATCACCAATATGCTAAGTTTGGTTTTATGCATGCTTTTGAGGCCTAAAAATGTAATATGCAAGTATATGAACATATGTACATTTCATATGCCACCATGTTAAACTTATGGCTTCAACACCTTTATGTCATGATTATGCCAAGTTCCCTCTTTCTATCCTTTATGCGCTATTGCGATATGTAAGCGATGGGATTGCGTTTGGGGTTGGGTAAACTTGAAAGACATGAAAACATAAGATTGGGAATTTACCTATTAAGTTAGGTCTACCCATTGGGAATTTACCTATTAAGTTAGGTCTACCCAAATGCTTGAAAACCTGTAATATGTTTGGTAAACATAATGGACATGACACTTAGAAAATATAAGTGTGACCAACTCGAGGTTGGGTTGAGTTTGTAGCGTAAACCTACCCGGAACCGACCGGCTTAACTATTTGCTACAAACAATAGGACCCAATGTGAGAAGTTGGTCATGTTGTACCTTGAACCCGAGGTTAGACCAAGTTGTGGTATAAAGCTACCCGGAACCGACCGGCTTAACTAGTAACCGCAACGAAGTCTAATGTGAGAGGTTAAGGCACATTAATTAATTAATGCCTCATGGTTAGGGTTTAAGTCATGGTCCACTTAATACTTAATCAATGTGGGCTTGGTAGATTAATCAGGGTTAAGCCGTGAACTCATCGTTACACTTAACCAAGTTAATACATGATTAGCAAGAGGGTTAAACCGTACTTAACCCACTAGAAAATCCTAGCAATGGGGGTCCACTCCAGCAGTAATCCCAAGTTTGTATCATTATGACCCTAGGGACTAGGCTAGGGTGGGGCACGATTACTGGACTTGAGGTAAGTGACCAAAAACGACGGAAGAGTGGTACGCCGGTGTAGTTCCGGACGGACTATGGTCGTGCACATAGTCCGTAGCCGGAGAAAACATGCACGGGTACCAGTAGATCGAGACTGTGCACTTATGTTTATGGTGTCCAGGGGTTTACACCCTAGGGCTTGATACACCCGAAGGGTGGACCCGGCACAGTCCGACTACAATTATGTTTGGGCCGTATTGACACCAACACGTGACGAGTTAGGCTTAGGGAGCCGATCGATTAGACCGTTTGGTTGGACCTCATATTAGGGTCACTTCATGTTATTGGACCTCGTATTAGGGTCACTTCATGTTATTGGACCACGTATTAGGGTCATTTCATGTTATTGGGTCAAAGCTTGGGCCAAGGGATCAATACGTGTTTATTCAAGTCATGTTAGTTTGCTAGTACACCTGTGGTGCAAAACCTTAAACCTGATTATGCGATGACACCTTTATCTATCATGCCAGTATGTAGTTATCCTTATGTACATCCCTGCTTCTCATGCCAGTTAACTTTATCAGTTTACATTGATTGTAGTAGGGCTTACTCAGTCTTTTTGACTGACCTGTTTTTCTTTCGCCTCTTTTCTTCCGTTTCCCTCCCCCCAGGTTCTCAGGGTTTGAATATTGGAGCTTAGCTTGGATTTCTGATCACTTGCTTGTGGGATTTTAGCTCATGTACAGTCTTGACATGAAGCTAGCTATGGTTATCACTTATTTTGAGGATAGTACTTATGTATTTCAGTTTTTCAGTGATATTGTTTTTCTAGACTTGTGTATTTGGAAATTTAACATTATGTTGTACCAGACTTGTTTTGAAATAGTTTGAAATCTTCCGCTATTTTACTTATCTTATTTAGTCTGTTTACATATATACCTATGTTCTTGTTCTGCCTTGATATATCATTATGCATGGTTACCCGGTACAAACGCCCCTCCAAATTCAGAGTGCTTGCAAGAGCCACCCTGGCGGAGGTGGGGTGTTACAATATATATATATATATATATATATATATATATATATATATATATATATATGAGTGATATGAAAACTTGACATACTTCACTGACTTTACCAGCTACATTTCACATTGCATCAATCACCTAAATTAAAAGCTCATTATTTTAGGTTGTTCATGTATTTTTCAGCGACAATGGGTTCATATAAGTGCATATAACAGTTGTAGGTATTAAATTTATCTGCAGAAATGTGGAGGGTGGAGGTTGTACCTGCCTTTGCCAAATTAGAGGTCACTCTCCTTTTTTGGTGTTTTCATGCATGTTGTCGTCGCTCTTACCATCAACCAATGAGCCTATTGCTGCTGCCATCAATTCTACCATTAACTACATGCATGTATTAAAGTGGTTTGGTTTTATATTTTATAGGGTATTAGCTAGCTTCTGAAGGCCTACAGTATTCGGTTACAACATGGAACAATTAGTACAGTGGTAATTGCTCATGATGATCACTGGAAAGTTGAAGATGTGAAGAATGTGGAGTGTAATGTAGCAAAGTTTTACAGTTGACTTCTAGACTTCAGGGCTGATGAATTATTTTATCTATTCTACTGTAACAGATCATTTTGTAGTGTCTTTGAGGTGACGAATATTGCTAATTCGCTTAGGCTTTTGCTCTTGTAATTGTTTGTACTATTAAAACCATGTTAAAATAAAAAATTTATTTGTTCATTTCATTTTGTGATATACACTATTATTAAAACGAATACATTTAATATTTCATATCTATAAGCTGGTAATTTTTTTTACAGATTTATGAATCTATTGCAAAAGGCATATACTGTTGCAAAATGATCTGTTGCAACAACAAAAGCCTGTTGCAAAAAAGTATACCACAACATTTTATTGCAACAGGCAGAAAATGTTGCGGACTTTTTACAACTTCGGTTATACCAAGGGGCACAGGCCTGTTGCAATAAGACTACTGCAACAGATATCGCATGTTGCGAAAAGTGTTTTTTGTTGTAGTGTAATCGTATCATTAGATTTGCTTATACATGCTTAAGGGAAAATATGGTTTTTGATCCATTTTAACCTATCAAATTGTTGTTTTGGTGTTTGTGTTCAGTTCTATATGTTGCTATGACTGCATAGTATGCTTCGTGATTGATTAGAAAAGTTAGAATGGTCGAAAATGTCGTCGTATGGCATAAAACAGTTGCTGGAAGAACTGTAGGAAATTGGCTAGCAACCGGATCGAATCACTCCTGCTCTCCACGACCCGACCCGATCGTGGCCACCCCCACGAGATGCTCCACCCTTCCACATGCCACGAACCGCCGGATGTTCCTCATCCCTTCAATTTTGGTCACCACGAGCTGCTCGCGCCTGTAGCACGATCTGAACCGAAGCTCTACCACGACCCGAACCGGTGGTTGCTCACGATCTGAACTGACGGAGGCTCGACCGACGAGCCAATAGAGGACCCGACCCATTGTAGCAGTGCGACCCGATCCGATGAGTGAGCACGATCCTATATAGCCTGAAGGAGTACTACGACCAGGAGCTGGAACCTCGACCCGATCCGATCAGGGGGGCATGTCACGATCCATATGCAGCAACCCGATCCGAACCAGAGGAGATACTTCGAGCTGAACCAAGGAGCCTGGATGCGAGGCATGGGTTGCGAACCAAATGAAGACTGATCCAAAGGAGAAGACCAAAGCCCGAGATACAAAGGTAGTCCAAGTAGGAAGATTTTACTTAGGATCTGGTTGGGAACCAACGAGTTAACTTCATGATTGGGCTTTGCTGCGGGACATGTGCTAAGGGGTTGTCGATGTTTATAACTTTGGATCACTATGTATGGGAGGTACGTGGATGAATTCAGGGCCACAGTGGCCTAGGTACGACTAGTGGGCTATAGACCAATGAAGTGGGGTCATTTGAAAAGGTTTGGTCATGATCCCATGGGATAAGCTTGGTAGTAGCAGTAGTCGTACAAATCGAACTCCGTCATTACCTCGATTGGTCTAGTGGTCAAAGTGGTGGATATCATATGCTTTATGCACTGAGTGAGAGACGTGAGGATGGTTGCTATGTTTGATTTGTTTGCCATCATTATGACATGCACACCCTTACCTCGTATTCTTTACACCATCTGTTTAGTGGCACCATAGAGTATTGTACGGTATGTAGTGCTAACTCTTTGGGTACTGGTCCAGGTTCAGGTATGGTTTAGTATACCTGTTGTTGTTATGTTTTGCTGCTTATCAATCATACCAGGCTTTTTGTCTGACCCAGAGTTTTATGTCTCTTCTTATTAGTCTAGGTGCTCTCACGAGCAGATTAGAGACATTTTAGGTGGTATGCACGAGTGGCTGTACCGAAGACGAGCAGGAGGCTTCCACGTATGATATATATATTCTCCATGTGTCGCTGTTGGTCACTACATTGGGCATTAGTAGTGTGCCCTTCCTTTCTTTTGCTTTAGAGACAGGTTTAAAGTTGTAATAATGATGATGTGGAACATAAGCAGTATTTGGATTTTGCGCTGCTATAATGTTCAGTTTTCAGTTTATGCACTTTCTCGCCTATTTTATGTCAAGTATGTTGTTATTATATTTTATTCCATACACTGTGAGACATTGTACAAGTTTTCTATTATTTCATTCTCTTCTTTCCTTTCTTTGGCGACCGTTCTGTCCTAGTCGGGCATGTCAACAGCGCACTTTCGGACCGGGTGATGCGGGGCGGGCCATCACACTTAGTTTCAAAGCTCTAGTTTGCGTAGTTAACCTAGGGAAAGACACCAGGGAGAGATAATACGTATATGAGAGCGTGTATTTTTGATTATTTTGGTTTTTAAAAGCTATATATATATTATTAGTATATCTAAGTATGAAGTCGCACTGCACTGACACCACAAAGAGGATGGTTAATCGTTTTCTCTGTGCAGACTAAACGATGAGCCAATACGCAAGGTGTACCAGTAGAGGAGCCAATAATGGGAATGCTGCTGAGATGAGGACAATGTTTACTGACCTCATGAGAGAGATGCTTAGAGATGTTCAGAGGGCAGCTCCCAATGCTGGTAATGGTGGTGGTCCAATAGTGCAGGAGCCAAGGGCCGATTTCGCCAAGCTGAATAAGGATTATACTAGTCTTGGTGGGAAGCCGTTCCACGGAAAGAAGTCGGCTACGGATGTTCAGGATTGGTTGGATAGCTGCGAGTGTATCTTCGAAGACTTGGGTATCGAGGATGTGATGAAGAGAAGGCTAGCATCCCGTCAGCTGCAAGGACGGGCAATGAATTGGTGGAATGTTATAAATGCAGCTACTCCTGAGGATCAGATTACTTGGGATCAGTTTAAGTCTCGCTTTAGCGATAAGTTCATTCCAGCTGCTCAGAAGTCAGTATTGTTTAAGAGATTCTTGGAACTCAAGCAGAATGGCAGAGCTGTCTCGGAGTATTTTGCCAAATTCGACACTTTGTCGAAATATGGGTTATCCCTAATAGATACTGCTGAGAAGAAGAACGAGAAGTCCATAACTGGTTTGGATTATTAACCACATCTATGAGATGTTTGAGTCAATTCTGGGGAAAGCTTTAAGATCGGAAAGTCTTTACCCTAAGTCAAAGGATAAGGTCACATCTGCAGAGGATCCAAAACCGCAAGAAAGCGGTGGAGGCTAGAGTGGTTCTCAGAATAAGTGGAAGCAGAACCAAAATAAGGATGGCCAGAAGAAGAAGAAAGATGTTGAGTGCTTTAACTGTGGCAAGAAGGGACATTATGCTAGTAATTGTCGAGCCAAGCCAGAGGACAGGAAGTGCTTCAACTGTGGCCAAGTGGGACATCACAAGGACAAGTGTCCGCAACCCCCTAAAGAAAAGCAGATGGTGAAAATATATGCCCTTAATACTATTCCTTCTTCGACGAATGACCCAACTGCGGCGGAGAAGAGAAAGAATGTCGTTATCTAATGTATGTTTTTTGTTTATGATGTCCCTGTTAGAGTTTTGTTTGATACCGGAGCTTCCAGTTCTTTCATATCTAGTGACCTGGTAGATAGGTAGGGATTGGAGCCCGAGATTGTCGATAGACCTTTAGTAGTGACGAACCTGATTGGTGGTTCAACTAGCCTTAGCATGATTTGTCATAATGTGGTCTTATCGAGTCATGGATGCATGTTTGTTTGTGATTGCTTTGTTTCGGGCTTTACTGGGTTTGGCATCATTTTGGGAGTCGACTGGCTCCAAAGATACGAGGTGGTGGTAGACTGTGAGGCCATTTTGGTGACAGTTAGAGCAGATGATGGGCGAAGGGTAGTGTTTGGTGGTCTACCCAGTGAGGGGGTAATGGCTAGTTTTCTAAATTACCTCGACATCCTGCATGATGAGTTGTCAGATGTGCCCGTGGTTGGCCAGTATCCGGACGTCTTCGAAGAAGTGACCGGGCTTCCACCACACCGAGAGATTGAGTTCCGTATTGATTTAGTGAAAGATGCCAGACCTATAGTGATGCCACTTCGTCGTATAGCACCAAGGGAGCAGCGAGAGCTCAGGGTGCAAGTCAGCGATCTTTTGAAGAAGGGATTTATCAGAAGGAGTGTTTCTGAATGGGGAGCACCAGTTGTGTTTGCTACCAAGGCGGATGGTTCCCTGCATTTGTGTGTAGACTATCGCGAGTAGAATAAAGTTACGAGAAAGAATAAGTATCCTCTTCCACGGATAGATGATTTGTTTGATCAGTTGAGTGGCGCGAGAGTATTCTTTCAGTTGGATCTCGCGACAAATTTTCATTGGCTTAGAGTGGAAGCTGAGAGTATAGCTAAAACGGCCTTCCGAACGCCGTCTGGATTTTATGAATGGTTGGTCATGCCATTCGGGCTGACCAATGCACCAACATATTTCGTGGATCTTATGAATATGGTATTCATAGAACAGTTGAATAAGTTTGTTCTTGTATTCGTGGATGATATACTTGTTTATTCAAAGACAGAGGAAGAACACAAGGAACATTTAAGAATAGTGATGGAGGTGTTGAGAAAACACCAATTGAAGCAAAGTTTTCTAAGTGTCACTTCTGGAGGAGGGAAGTGAGATTCTTGGGCCATGTTGTTTCAGAGAATGGTATTGTCGTGGACGCTGCGAAGGTGGCTACGGTACAAGATTGGTCTACGCCCAAGAATGCAACGGACATAAGAAGTTTCTTGGGATTAGCTAGATATTATCGTATGTTTATCCAAGACTTTTCCAAGATAGCAGCACTGTTGACTCAGTTGACCAAGAAGTATCCAGCTTTCGTCTGGGACGAAAACTGTTAAAATGCATTCAAGTGTCTAAAGGAAAAGTTGACATGTGCACCAATGTTAATCATTCCTAAATGGAATAAAGAGATGGCAGTATATACTGATGCATGTGGTACCGGACTAGGTGATGTATTGATGCAAGGAGGTAGGGTTGTAGCTTTTGCAAGTCGGCAATTGAAACCGCACGAGAGAAGATACCCTACCCATGATTTGGAATTGGCAGCGATCGTGTTCGCGTTGAAGATGTGGAGACATTATCTCTTGGGAGAAAGATTTGAGTTGTTTATCGATCATAAATCGTTAAAGTATCTTTTCTCTCAAAAGGATCTGAATCTCCGACAACAAAGATGGTTAGAATTCTTAGTTTCCTAAGATTTCGATATCGCATACACACCAGGAAAGGGCAATGCAGTGGTTGATGCATTAAGTAGAAGACAGGCCAGTTTAGGGGCTATGTTTCTTGAATGGAAGCAACTGGAGTACATCGTTGGGTATGATTTCAGACCAAAGTGCGAATTGGTTCTAGAAATTTTAGCGAGTTTGACGATCAAACCCACTTTTATTGAGTAGATTGGTTCTAGTCAGAAGGACGATCCTAAGCTATTGAAAATCATCTCAAAGTTAGAGATGGGAATCGACGAAGAGATGGGCAAGTATGGGCTTGATCGAGATGGATGACTTAGAAAGAATGGAAGATTAGTTGTACCCAATGTCAATGGACTGAGAGATGAAGTTCTTAGAGAATGTCATCACCTAAAACTGACTATACACCCTAGTGGTAACAAGATGTATCGAGACATGAAGCAGACCTACTACTGGGAAGGGATAAAAAGAGACGTTGGGAAGTTTATGTCCAAATGCATGAATTGCCAGCTAGTTAAAGCTGAGCAAAAGACGACTAGTGGTTTATTGCAACCATTAGAAATTCCAGAATGGAAATGGGAACAAGTCTCAAAGGATTTCATTGATGGGTTACCAAGAACTAGGTCGGGCCATGATAGCATTTGGGTGATTGTGGACCGATTGACAAAGAGTGCAAGGTTTATACCCGTTAAGACAAACAGGACAGCAGCTAAGTTAGCTGAACTATATGTAAAGTGGGTAGTGAGATTTCATGGAATACCTAAAGGCATTGTAAGTGACCGAGATCCGTTGTTCACTAGTCGATTTTGGAAAAGCTTACAAGAGGTGTTAGGATCAGAATTAGATCTCAGTACCACATATCATCCTCAAACCGACGGACAGACAGAGAGGGTGAATCGAGTATTAGAGGATCTCTTGAGAGCTTGCATATTAGACTTTGGTGGATCATGGGATGACCATCTACTCCTAGTAGAGTTTACATATAATAATAGTTATCAATCCAGTATTGGTATGGCTCCATTTGAAGCTTTGTTCGGAAGACCGTGCAACTCACCATCATGTTGGTTAGAAACTGGTGAGAAGTTTGTGCTTGGACCAGATGTGATAAGAGAAACATCAGACAAGATTAAGGTTATCCAACGGCGAATGAAGGCTGCCCAGGATAGGCAGAAGAGTTATGCCGATAAGAGGAGAAGAGATTTAAGGTTCTCCATTGGCGACTTTGTGTTTGTCAAGATATCTCCGTTGAAGAGCATGATACGATTTGGCAAGAGAGGCAAGTTAGCACCATGATTCGTTTGTCTATTCCCAGTTCTAGAGAAAATTGGGAATTTGGCATATAAAGGTTAATTACCAGAGATTGCAGGAGTTCATAACGTATTTCATGTTTCCCAGTTAAGGAAATTCGTGCACGACCCTGATGTGACTATTTCACCTGATCAGTTGGATGATATCGAGGTTGAATCAGAGGCGGTTGGGAACCGCAGACCTATGCATATTGTGGGGAACGATACGAAGCAACTTCGAAGGAAGGCGGTGAAATTAGTCAAAGTTCAGTGGGGCGAGAATGACTGTACTTGGGAGACACAGGACAACATTAGGAAGACGTATCCAGAACTCTTCGCTTGGTAAGATTTTAGTTTCGATTTAGTCTTTCCACATGCTAGGATAGGCTTGTTTTGTTTGTTTTGCATGTTTGATTGTTGTTTGTTGCTGGTAGGCATGCGGGATCCTTTGTATGTTTTGGGTTAAGGAATTTCGGAGACGAAATTTCTTAAGGGGGGGAGAGTGTAATGACCCGCATTCTATGCATCATAGGATCGTAGAATATTTATTTCATCGTCATAGAGATTCGTATGGTCATGTAACTTTGGGAGATGACTATTGGGGTCATTTCCCATGTTCATGATTTTTCCCGATTTTTAAATGACCGTTTTGCCCCTAGCTAATCTTGTTTTGACCATAACTTTTGATTAGAAAGGAATTTTGAGCTGGAACCACTTCCATTGGGTTCGGATGATGGTTTACAATTCTGTAGAGTGGTCACATTAGCCAAGCGGACTCACCGTTTTTGAGATATGGCTGAAACAAGTTTCAGATGGTGAAAAACAGCTTAATTGGGCTTAACCGGGTGACTAACAGCTACGCCCAAAGTGGGATCTCGGGATTTGGAGTATTTAAGGGCTGCTAGGGTTAGGGATTTCGGTTTTTGGACATTTTCCAGCCACCATAGACATTTGTTCAACCCTAACAATGGCCTTCAACATCTAAAACTTCCCCAAACCACTTTCTAATTGAAGATAGGCTTAGCAACATCAAATTAGGAAGAGATAGCACCAAAGCAAGGTTAGAGCTGCTATTAGACATCAGTATTCGTGCCCAACAGAGATTCATTTCAGATTTGAGTTTTATTTGTGGCAAACGTGAGTGATTTGCATAGTTTTGCACTAATTACGGTTAATTAAGGGTAGTTAATGGTGATTAATGAAATTAGACATGATAAAATTCTCGAAAAATATTCATCAAATTCGAAATAGTGTTTTAAACCTCTGTTTAAAATTTGGGTTAATTTGGTTAAGTTCTGCTAATCATATCATTAGATTTGCTTAAACATGCTAAAGGGAAAATATGGTGTTTGATCCGTTTTAACCTATCAAATTGTTGTTTTGGTGTTTGTGGTCAGTTCTATATGTTGCTATGACTGTAAGGTATGCTCCGTGATTGATTAGAAAAGTTAGAATGGCCGAAAACGCCATCGTATGGCGTAAAATAGTCGCTGGAAGAACTGCAAGAAATTGGCCAGCAACAGGATCGAAACGCTCATGCTCTCCACGACCTGACCCAATCGTGGCCACCCCCACGAGCTGCTCCACCCTTCCACATGCCACGAACCACCGGATGTTCATCATCCCTTCGAGTTTGGTCACCACAAGCTGCTCGCGCCTAAAGCACGATCTGAACCGAAGCTCCACCACGACCCGAACCAGTCGGTGCTCACGATCTGAACTGACGGAAGCTCGACCCACGAGCCAATGGTGGACCCCGACCCATTGTAGCAGTGTGACCCGGTCCGATGAGTGAGCACAATCCTATGTAGCCTGAAGGAGGACCACGACCAGGAGCTGGAACCTCGACCCGATCCGATCAGGGGTGGCGTGTCATGATCCGTATGCAACAACCCGATCCGAACCAGAGGAGACACTTCGAGCTGAACAAAGGAGCCTGGACGCGAGGCATGGGTTGCGAACCAAATGAAGACTGATCCAGAGGAGAAGACCAAAACCCGAGATGCAAAGGTAGTCCAAGTAGGAAGTTTGTACTCAGGATCTGATTGGGAACCAACGAGTTAACTTCATGATTGGGCTTTGCTGCGAGACGTGTGCTAAGGGTTTGTCAATATCTATAACTTTGGATCACTATGTATGGGAGGTACGTGGACGGATTCAGGGCCACAGTGGCTTAGGTACGACTAGTGGGCTATAGACCAATGAAGTGGGGCCATTTGAAAAGGTTTGGTCATGATCCCATGGGATAAGCTTGGTAGCAGCAGTGGTTGTGCAAGTCGAACTCCGTCATTACCTCGATCGGTCTAGTGATCAAAGTGGTGGATATCGTATGCTTTACGCACTGAGTGAGAGATGTGAGGATGGTTGCTATGTTTGATTTGTTTGCCATCATTATGACGTGCACACCCCACCCCCGTATTCTTTACATCGTCTGTTTAGTGGCACCATAGACTATTGTACGGTATGTAGTGATAACTCTTTGGTTGCAGGTCCAGGTTCAGGTATGGTTTAGTATACCTGTTATGGTTCTGTTTTGCTGCTTATCTCTCATATTAGACTTTTTGTCTGACCCAAAGTTTCATGTCTCTTCTTATTACTTTGGGTGCTCTCACGAGAAGACTAGAGACAGGTTAGGTGGTATGTGTAATGACCCGGATTCTTATGGGTTAATTTTGAATATTTAATACTTAATTTAAATATTGATTTGATAATATAAGTGAGTTTTTATATTAAGTTATTAATTTAATAATCAATTTCAATTTAATATCGAATATATTAAATCATCGTAATGCAAAAATATAATTCAGTTCGAGATTTAAAACTGAATTAAATACAGTTCAGACTTCTATTTGAATTCGAATAATAATATTAATTTATTTTCGTAGAATAAATTGTATTGGATTTATTTTATATCGATATCTCCTTCAGATGATTGAATTAGACTTCGTAACCTGTCCCAGTGTGTCTGGAATAGTGGTATTACCCTAAGATTGACAGATAACGGGTTTAGTAAGGAGCTCAGGATCAAGGGTGATCTAAAGTTTAAGGATATAGTTTTTTAACTAAATTAAATTAAAATAAAAAATCTTTGTTGTGTGGTTAGAATAAAAGCTACAAGGCAAAAACCAAAACGAAACCGTGGCCTTTTTATTACCACCAACAAAAAGAAATAGGTGTCTTCTTTAAAACCACTTCCTTTCATATTTAAAAGCGCGAGCCTCTTCTGAAAACAAAATCAAAGCTTCACAGTGAAATGGTCGATGCTTCCTCGTCCTCCACTCAATAATCCAAGCCGTTCCCTTCTTTTTTTCTTTAATTTCTCTAAGCGAATCAGCAATAAAAGAATAAATCGAAAGCCACCAGTTTGTACCATCGGAAATTGGTGCGAGGTCTTTCTCCGACGTTAGATTTCAAATCGATAATGATAAAGGCGTTCTATTTTGGGGAGTTGACCAACGTTTAATCGAATCGAGATGAGAAAGCAAATCGCGATGAGCTACGGAAGAAGCCGATACATTCAAATCGAGTATTCGAATGGAGATAAATGAATTCGATTGCTACTGGAGTAGTGCGACTTGCACTGACTCAATGACAAGGAGTAGTTCGAAGGTGCGTTGATAAGGGAAGCCGATGCTTCCACAGCCGAATACAGTGAAGTGTGATGTTCGCAATATATGGGAGGCAGGTCATTTCGGTTTCAGGAAGACGTTCGATGGCCTGAGGCGGACAACGATAGGATTGGAGGGGTGCAAACAGTGCTGTTGAAGCTCGAGATTTGGGCAGTATCAGATTTAGTTAAATGGAGTTGCGATGTTTTAAATGGAATCTGGGTGCGTGAAACTGGGTCGAGGTCAGTAGTTCGATAAATGGAAATGAGATCTAACATGGATTAAAAGGTATATTTTTATTTACTTTCCATTTAAAATTAATATGGAAAATGATTCAAATAATTGGTAATTGATTAAATGTATAGGAACTAGTTTATATAAAGGAAACTGTAGTTAGTTTATTATTATATAAATTTAAATTTGATTTGTGAAATATTTAAAAGCATAAGATGTGAAAAGCCATGAAGTTAGAAAAGAACATTAGTGTAAAGTCGATAAATCTAGTAATGGAAGAGAAAAGAAATGGAAACAAGGTAACTAAGTGTGTTGTTTATTTATTTAGGTAAGTGTTAAAAATATATATGGTTTTATGATATATATATATATATATATGTATATATATATACATAGGTAAGTTTAATTTTATTCGTTAAGTTAAATTAAATTTAGTGACCATTAAAAGAAGAGAAAAAAATATAGAAAGGTTATTTATTTAAATAGTTAAATTAAATATATAAATGGTTAATCAGCAAATTTATATCAAATTATCATAGGTGAAAAATAAAAGAAGATTCAAGTAGATTCATTGGAAATTTACCAGATATTCAGCAAATAAAAATATCACGGTGAGTAAATCTCACCTGTTTCTTTAGAATTATTTTTATATCATTAAAAATAATTGTTATGCTTGTTTGAATGTTGTTTGGTTGATTTAAATATATATAGTTATTTAGGCTTAACTATTATATATATATATATATATTGGGTTGATAATTGGATTGTTCCCGAAGTATCATTAGTGGATGCCCGCAGTTTCATAGCGGATGGTTTCCCTATGTGTCCCACAAATATATATTAGTGGATGACCTTCATACCGCGATATCCTGCCTCGAAGCAGGATGGGTATTACTATGTTAACTAACGTCAGTGGATGCAGGAAAAACAGGTTGGAGGAATCCAACTGTATTCCTCAAAAATATATTATCTGTTTGTTGTTTGTTTGATTTCATATATATTCATATATGATGCCTTAAAAATCAAATGATTGAAAATTGGTTGATTTGATTATTTAAAATATCACTAGGGCTTGAATATTGATTTATAAAAATATCGAAAAGGGGTATTTGAGATTTTAAAGGGAAATTCTATTTTTGAAAAATAGAATTTGAATTTTTAAATAGATTTGAAATATAAATTTGTTTTGAAACATAAAACAAGCAGTTCCTTTATAAACGAAGTTTATAAATGAAGTGAAAAGAATTATCATTGGATAATTCAGAAATAAAAATACAAGTGTGAAATTGAAAAAGGAAAATCTATTTTCGAAAAGTAGAAATATCGATTTCAAAGGGAAGAAATCTAGACTTGTTTAAAGAATGAATAAAGAAAGTTTGAGAATAGAAATTGAATGTAGAAATTCAAATGTAATTTAAATATAGAATTTGAGTAGATTTGAATACAGAACTGAAATATAATTTAAATTGAATTTGAATATAGAAAATATAAAGGAATTCAAATATAGGATTTGAATATAGAAATAAAATGAAATTGAATATAGAAAGTGAAAATGGAGTTTGAATCAATAGAATTCAAACGGAGTTTAACTATAGAATTTAAAGATAGAATTCAAATGGAGTTTAACTATAGAATTTGAAAATATAAGTGAAATGGAGTTTAAATATAGGAATTCAAATAGAGTTGAAATTAAATTTGAAAATAGGATTCAATTAGAGTATAAACAAGTTAAAAATATTTTTGAACATGTCATGTTCAAAGTAAAATTGGCAAAGGAGTTAATTAACAAATTTATTAACAAATTGAGTTAAAACGATTGGTATAGTTAAAATAGTTTGGACAGGTATAGATATACAGTAGACAGGTATGGAATAAAGTGTTAGAAGGTATATAAATATACTGCTCGACAAAAAGGTATGTATTTAATTCATATATTATATTTTATGCGCCGTATCGGCTAGCCACTTGGCTTTTTCTTTTGGATTGGTGAGGGCCATGGGAGGCTATTTGAAATATCCCGATGCTCCCGGTACAAAGGAGGTTATGGCGAATTTTTTCAGAAATTTAAGGAGTTAGAATATTTTTAAGATAATTTGATAGTTAGAAATCAACGTATCGATATATATAGAAGTCGATAAGGAAACAAACGTAGAAATAGAATAGTATAATCAAAAAGGAAGACTAGGAATAAAATCTCGAAAGAATAGAAAGAGAAAGTGTATGTGTTTAAAAGTGAAGAAGTAGTTGTATGGCATTGATTATTCGAGTAAGTGGTCTTATCTGTTTTGACGTTATAAATGTTATTCAGTCAAGGTCTGAGAGGTAGTTATACCCCCAACTTGATTGGTTTCATTATTAACAAATAAATAGTAAGATTTTAGGCTCGAAGATCAATGTTGAATAAGAGTTAGTTGAATAGAGTATTTGGGTTGTCGTAACGATGTTTTACACAACATCTGTTTTAACCCAAATAAGGGCAAGTTTGGAAATAGAATAATAAATATTTCCTAAGTATAGAAATAAACGAGATCGGAAAAGAGATAAGTAATTGGAATATTTTCCAATTATAAATAACATATATTTTCTAAAGTTAGAAAATAAAGGAAGGCGATATTCGGAATTTTTTTCCAAATAATGTAAAAGGCCAATATGGTTATTAAAATATATGGTTAACAAATATTGATAAAGAAATAAAGAAGTGATTTAATTAATGGAATATTAATTAAGGGCTCAGTGATTGTTTGATAATTGGATGAACACTTGTTTTCTTCGATAGTTAAATCATCGACTATCAAAACACTTGTTTTTATTCTATAGTTAAATCACAGACTATCGAAGTTTTTGATCATCGTTGTCATTATGGAGAGACCGGTTGGATTATTATCCGAAGAACCACTCCATATCGGTAGTTGCATTGCGAATTAGATTATATGAAGATAATTGAAGATGGAGTAGAGTGCAAGGACCATTTCTATTTATAGAAATAGTGCCTTCGGTTCATCCTGTTCCTGGGTGACTTGTTTGGATGGATGTCTGACAGAGTATTTCCAGAAAGGTCACGTACATTGATTGCTTCAACAGTACCAAGAGTGGAAGCGGGGAAGGAAACTTCTTTAGCTAACACGTAATGTACTTTTGTAGACGTCAATTAGTGATTTTCGATGGATTTGACGATGTGACATTCGAAGTGAATCTGGTGTGATGATAAAGTGTAGCTTCAAGCCTCATCATCCGTAAATGACTGAAATCGGGAAGGCAGCATGGCTATGTAGGTCACACCTATTAGGGTGTATAATCACCTGATCTAGAGTTTCATTTACTTCTAAATATCTATTGTCGATGCTGTCCCATTCGGGAAACGGTTGCTGATCCCAACCGTTGGTGATATACATTCGATACACTCAAGCGAAATGAGTGGTCGGTCATGTGTGGCTGAGTTGCAAGATGTTCTTGTTGAACTCAGTGTATTCTCCTCTAGAGATATACCAGCGGAAGGTGGTTCCATACCTTGTCATAGTTGGAAATCCATTACCCAATACGTGCTTGCGGTTTTGATTGTATGTTATATGTGGAACGTGAGATGCAAACGTTCCACTAGATTGTTAATTACTTGATTTAGACATTATTATAATATCAAAAGAGTTTTGATATAAAGATTATCGTTCCTTTCAAAAGGGATTTTGAAAGTTAAATCAAGTGTTTGGATTCTCATAAGGGAAAAACCCGTTCCGTGTTATACGGGGTGGTCTTATGAGATATCATTTAGTTTTCGGAAACTATTTTAAACTGTTTACTCATACCAGTCCCATGACTGACCCGGAGTTTATTTGTTTTGTTTTACATAAACTCTTGGGTCCCTAAATTTGTACGGGCGGTCAAGTAGTTCAGGATTTTACAGATCTATCTAAAGGAGCTTGGAGCAGGAGGCTTCAGCGTTAGTTATATAGAGTTTTGTTCCGCTGTGTTGTAAGTGTTGTACTCTGATAAGTGTATGTTATATAGTTAAGATTTTGTATTTCAAAGATACGATATATTATATTTTGTTCCGCTGCGATATGTGATTCTGTGTTGTTGTTTCTGTTCTTCTTCTATCTTTTTATTCTAAAAAAAATGTTTCGTATTTTCGTGATATTTGGGTTGGACGTATGATGTATATTGTCAACTCTGATTTTATGGATTTGCGGGTCATTACAGTTGGTATTAGAGCTTAGGTTGAGCGAATACCTAGGCTTGTTGGTGCTCATTAGAGATAGGGTCAGTAGAACCCTAGAATGTGTTGAGTGTATATATATATATACGAGTGAGCGTATTTGTTATTTGATATAAAAACTATTTTATATTGTGTTGACTAGTCTGTTGAGTGAATTATGAATTTTGATCGAATCGTGGGATGCCACGATGTCGATAGGAGTTTATAAACACTTGACCAGAAGATTGGACACGATATTGTTTTTAAATGGTTGAGTTGATTGTTAGAATTATAATCTAATGAGATTATAAAACTTAAATGGTTATGTATAACCAATTAGGAATATGTATATGAATGAAATATACAAATAAGATGAATTAAAATTTAATTCAAACCAGAATTCAGAATTTAAAATCCTGGGAAGTTGGAAAATAGTTTCTGAATTTTATTAAAAAAATATAGCTTTATTTTTGAATAAAAATCATTTGAATGGATTTTGAATATGATAAAGCACTGAACTCACTTCAGTGGATGGGAAATAATTCTGATGATGATAGCAACATCATCAGTGTTCATTTTCGAGTTTCTAAGTGATGGATTGCTACCTTAGAAAAGTTTTTGATGGAAATTTGGTTTGAAAAGAAAACAAGTTGTTTGAAAATTCAAATGTTTTGAATTTGAGATAGATATAAATATATGTATATATTTATATTACTTCAAAGGAGTTTTGAAATAAAACCCTGGGAATGTGAATGATTGAAATTAAATTTAACTTAAGTAAGTTAAATGGATCGAAATGAATAAATTGAGTAAAATCAACGTGAATGAAATATGAATTGGGTGTGAATAAAGGAAAAACCAAAAGAGTTAAAAAGAAATATATTTTTAAAACAAATATAAAAGAAAATATATTTCTAAAACAAATATAAAGGAATTATATTTGTAACACAAATACAAAGGAAGTTATGTGCAAACAAATAGAAGGAGAAATATTTGTAAAAACATTTACAAATAGAATTTAAAAGGAAATATTTGTGAACCATTTACAAATAGATTAAATGGAAATATTTATTTATAGAAAATAAATAGAATGTTATAGATGAGTTATTTATTTGTTAAATAAATAGAATTTAATCAAAGGAATATTTATAAGATGAATAGAAAATGGAAATCTGTTTTTAACAGATAAAATAGAAAAGATTAATTTATAAATAACAGTTTATAAATCAAATTAAATATTTATCATTCGATAAATGGAATATATAAGTCTGAACTTATATAGAGAAGAGATATTGGTTTTTAACACAAATAGTTTTAAATAGAAGGGGTACACAACGCTTATATAAGTGAAGTAACATTATTAAAGAGAACATTTATAAAGTGAAGAACCGTTACTAAGAGTAAATCTTTATAAATGAATAAACGTTATCCAATAGGAGTTACTTGAATAGGAGAAGTCAATTAGAGTTAGAAATAATCAATCAGAGTTCGAATAAATCGATTAGGGTAAGAATTAACCAGTTAGAGTTAATCAGTTAGAGTTAATCCGTAGAGTTAATTGAATATTATTCAATTAGAATTTATCGAATATTCGTTATTCAAATTAAGAGTTAACCAGATAGAGTTAACTGAACATAGTTAATCTAATTAGGATTTAATTTAATGTTAGTTATTCACTTAAAGTTGATCGAATATAGTTATTGAGATAGAGTTAGTAAAACATAGTTACTCAGGATAAGTTGCCATTTCGTACGACTACTAGCGTAATTTGTAGGGCTGCAGATAGCCTAGGGAGGTCAGATGTTTCCTGAGGGAATCAGGCGTAACCATTGTGATCGCTGCGATCTAGAGTCAAGCGAATGGGGTTAAATCAAACATTAGTTATTCGAATAGAATTAAAGGGGTTAATCGAATTTTAGTTATTCGAATAGAATTAAAGGAGTTAATCGAATATTAGTTATTCGAATAGAATTAAAGGAGTTAATCGAATATAGTTTATTCGAATAAAGTTAAAGGAGTTATCGAATATAGCTTATTCGGAAGGAGTTAAGTGAAAAGAGCTAATCAAATAGGGTTAATTGATAAGAGTAAATTGAATAGAGTAAATCGAATATAGTTTATTTGAAGAAGATTTTCGAATCTAGTTATTCGAAAGATAGATTATCGAATATAGTTATTCGAAGGGAGGAGTTATCGAATAGGGATTTATTTGAAAGAGAGTTACGTAAGGAAGTTTGAAATGTTGAGTATCAACATAAATAAGTTTTGAAAGGATAAATGGGTTTGTAGCACTTTTTCTACCTTAGCAATTTCGAGGACGAAATTATTTTAAGTGGGGAAGATTGTAATGACCCGGATTCTTATGGGTTAATTTTGAATATTTAATATTTAATTTAAATATTGATTTGATAATATAAGTGAATTTTTATATTAAGTTATTAATTTAATAATCAATTTCGATTTAATATCGAATATATTAAATCATCGTAATGCAAAAATATAATTCAGTTCGAGATCTAAAACTGAATTAAATACAGTTCAGACTTCTATTTGAATTCAAATAATAATATTAATTTATTTTCGCAGAATAAATTGTATTGAATTTTATCGATATCTCCTTCAGATGATTGAATTGGACTTCGTAACCTGTCCCAGTGTGTCCGGAATAGTGGTATTACCCTAGAATTGACAGTTATTGGGTTCAGTAAGGAGCTCAGGATCAAGGGTGATCTAAAGCTTAAGGATATGGTTTTTAATTAAATTAAATTAAAATAAAATATCTTTGTTGTGTGGTCAGAATAAAGGCTACAAGGCAAAAACCAAAACGAAACCGTGGCCTTTTTATCACCAACAATAAAAAGAAATCGGTGTCTTCTTTAAAACCACTTCCTTTCCTATTTAAAAGCGTGAGCCTCTTCTGAAAATAAAATCAAAGCTTCACAGTGAAATGGTCGATGTTTCCTCATCCTCCACTCGACAATCCAAGCTGTTCCCTTCTTTTTTTCTTTAATTTCTCTAAGCGAATCAGCAATAAAAGAATAAATCGAAAGCCACCAGTTTGTACCATCGGAAATTGGTGTGAGGTCTTCCTCCGACGTTCGATTTCAAATCGATAATGATAAAGGCATTTGATTTTGGGGAGTTGACCAACGTTTAATCGAATTGAGATGAGAAAGCAAATCGCGATGAGCTAGGGAAGAAGCTGATACATTCAAATCGAATACTCGAATGGAGTGAATTTGATTGCTACTGGAGTAGTGCGACTTGCACTGACTTAATGACAAGGAGTAGTTCGAAGGTGTGTTGATAAGGGAAGCCGATGCTTCTACAGCCGAATACAGTGAAGTGTGAAGTTCGCAATATATGGGAGGCAGGTCATTTCGGTTTCAAGGAGACGTTCAATGGCCCGAGGCGGACTGCGATAGGATTGGAGGTGTTCGAACAGTGCTGTTGAAGCTCGAGATTTGGGCAGTATCACATTTGGTTAAATGGAGTTGCGATGTTTTAAATGGAATCTAGGTGCATGAAACAAGGTCGAGGTCAGTAGTTCAATAAATGGAAATGAGATCTAACATGGATTAAAAGTTATATTTTTATTTACTTTCCATTTAAAATTAATATGGAAAATGATTCAAATAATTGGTAATTTATTAAATGTATAGGAACTAGTTTATATAAAGGAAATTGTAGTTAGCTTATTATTATATAAATTTAAATTTGATTTGTGAAACATTTAAAAGCATAAGCTGTGAAAAGCCATGAAGTTAGAAAAGAACATTAGTGTAAAGTCGATAAATCTAGTAATGGAAGAGAAAAGAAATGGAAACAAGGTAACTAAGTGTGTTGTTTATTTATTTAGGTAAGTGTTAAAAATATACATGGTTTTATGAACATTATATATATATATATATATATACACACACACACACACAGGTAAGTTTAATTTTATTCGTTAAGTTAAATTAAATTTAGTAACCATTAAAAGAAGAGAAAAAATATAGAAAGGTTATTTATTTAGATAGTTAAATTAAATATATAAATGGTTAATCAGCAAATTTATATCAAATTATCATAGGTGCAAAATAAAAGATGATTCAAGTGGATTCATTGGAAATTTACCAGATATTCAGCAAAAAAAAAAATACCACGGTGAGTAAATCTCACCTGTTTGTTTAGAATTATTTTTATATCGTTAAAAATAATTGTTATGCTTGTATGAATGTTGTTTGGTTGATTTAAATATATATAGTTATTTAGGCTTAACTATTATATATATATATATATATATATATTGGGTTGATGATTGGATTGTTCCCGCAGTATCATTAACGGATGCCCGTAGATTCATAGCGGATGATTTCCCTATGCGTTCGACAAATATATATTAGTGGATGACCTTCATACCGCAATATCCTGCCTCGAAGCAGGATGGGTATTACTATGTTAACTAACGTCTGTGGATGCAGAAAAAACAGGTTGGAGGAATCCAACTGGATTCCTCAAAAATATATTATCTGTTTGTTGTTTGTTTGATTTCATATATATATTCATATATGATGCCTTAAAAATCAAATTATTGAAAATTGGTTGATTTGATTGTTTAAAATATCACTAGGGCTTGAATATTGATTTATAAAAATATCGAAAAGGGGTATTTGAGGTTTTAAAGGGAAATTCTATTTTTGAAAAATAGAATTTGAATTTTTAAATAGATTTGAAATATAAACTTGTTTTGAAACATAAAACAAGCAGTTCCTTTATAAACGAAGTTTATAAATGAAGTGAAAAGAATTATCATTGGATAATTCAGAAATAAAAATACAAGTGTGAAATTGAAAAAGGAAAATCTATTTTCCAAAAGTAGAAATATCGATTTCAAAGGGAATTGAAATCGAGACTTGTTTAACGAATGAATAAAGAAAGTTTGAGAATAGAAATTGAATGTAGAAATTCAAATGTAATTTAAATATAGAATTTGAGTAGATTTGAATGTAGAAGTGAAATATAATTTAAATAGAATTTGAATATAGAAAATATAAAGGAATTCAAATATAGGATTTGAATATCGAAAGTAAAATGAAATTGAATATAAAAAGTGAAAATGGAGTTTGAATCAATAGAATTCAAATGGAGTTTAACTATAGAATTTAAAGATAGAATTCAAATGGAGTTTAACTATAGAATTTGAAAATATTAGTGAAATGTAGTTTAAATATAGGAATTCAAATAGAGTTGAAATGAAATTTGAAAATAGGATTCAATTAGAGTATAAACAAGTTAAAAATATATTTGAACATGTCATGTTCAAAGTTAATTGGCAAAGGAGTTAATTAACAAATTTATTAACAAATTGAGTTAAAACGACAGGTATAGTTAAAATAGTTTGGACAGGTATAGACATACAGGAGACAGGTATGGAATAAAGTGTTAGAAGATTTATAAATATAATGCTCGACAAAAAGGTATGTATTTAATTCATATATGAGATTTTATGCGCCGTATCGGCTAGCCACTTGGCTTTTTCTTTTTCTTTTGGATTGGTGAGGGCCATGGGAGGCTATTTGAAATATCCCGATGCTCCCGGTACAATGGAGGTTATGGAGAATTTTTTCGAAAATTTAAGGAGTTAGAATATTTTTAAGATAATTTGATAGTTAGAAATCAGCGTATCGATATATATAGAAGTCGATAAGGAAACAAACTTAGAAATAGAATAGTATAATCAAAAAGGAAGACTAGGAATAAAATCTCGAAAGAATAGAAAGAGAAAGTGTATATGTGTTTAAAAGTGAAGAAGTAGTTGTATTGCATTGATTATTCGAGTAAGTGGTCTTATCTGTTTTGACGTTATAAATGTTATTCAGTCAAGGTCTGAGAGGTAGTTATACCCCAACTTGATTATTTTCATTATTAACAAATAAATAGTTAGATTTCAAGCTCGAAGATCAATGTTGAATAAGAGTTAGTTGAATATAGTATTTGGGTTGTCGTAACGATGTTTTACACAACATCCGTTTTAACCCAAATAAGGGTATGTTTGGAAATAGAATAATAAATATTTCCTAATTATAGAAATAAACGAGATCGGAAAAGAGATAAGTAATTGGAATATTTCCAATTGTAAATAGCATATATTTTCTAAAGTTAGAAAATAAAGGAAGGCGATATTCGGAAATGTTTCCCAAATAACGTAAAAGGAAAATATGGTTATTAAAATATTTGGTTAACAAATATTGATAAAGAAATAGAGAAGTGATTTAATTAATTGAATATTAATTAAGTGCTCAGTGATTGTTTGATAAATGATGAACACTTGTTTTCTTCGACAGTTAAATCATCGACTATCGAAACACTTGTTTTTATTCGATAGTTAAATCACAGACTATCGAAGTTTTTGATCATCTTGTCAATATGGAGAGACCGGTTGGATTATTATCCGAAGAACCACTCCATATTGGCAGTAGCGTTGCGAATCAGATTATATGAAGATAATCGAAGATGGAGTAGAGTGCAAGGAATTTTTCTATTTATAGAAATAGTGCCTTCGGTTCATCCTGTTCCTGGGTGACTTGTATGGATGAATGTCTGACATAGTATTTCCAGAAAGGTCACATACATTGATTGCTTCAACCGTACTAAGAGTGGAAGCGGAGAAGGAGACTTCTTTAGCTAACACGTAATGTACTATTATAGATTTCAATTAGTGATTTTCGATGGATCTGACGATGTGACATTCGAAATGAATCTGGTGTGATGATAAAGCGTAGCTTCAAGCCTCATCATCCGTAAATGACAGAAATCGGGTAGGCAGCATGGCAATGTAGGTCGCACCTATTAGCGTGTATAATCACCTGATCTAGAGTTTCATTTACTTCTAAAAATCTATTGTCGATGCTGTCTCATTCGGGAAACGGTTGCTGATCCCAACCGTTGGTGATATACATTTGATACACTCAAGTGAAATGAGTGGTCAGTCATGTGTGGCTGAGTTGCAAGATGTTCTTGTTGAACTCGGTGTATTCTCCTCTAAAGATATACCAACGGAAGGTGGTTCCATACCTTGACATAGTTGGAAATCCATTACCCAATACGTGCTTGCAGTTTTGATTGTATATTATATGTGGAACGTGAGATGCAAACGTTCCACTAGATTGTTAATTACTTGACTTAGACATTACTATAATATCAAAAGAGTTTTGATATAAAGATTATCGTTTCTTTCAAAAGGGATTTTGAAAGTTAAATCAAGTGTTTGGATTCTCATAAGGGAAAAACCCGTTCCGTGTTATACGGCGTGGTCTTATGAGATATCATTTAGTTTTCTGAAACTGTTTTAAACTGTTTACTCATACCAGTCCCATGACTGACCCGAAGTTTATTTGTTTTGTTTTACCTAAACTCTTGGGTGCCTAAATTTGTACGTGTAGTCAAGTAGTTCAGGATTTTACAGATCTATCTAAAGGAGCTTGGAGCAGGAGGCTTCAGCGTTAGTTATATAGAGTTTTGTTCCGCTGCGTTGTAAGTGTTGTACTCTGATAAGTGTATGTTATACAATTAAGATTTTGTATTTCAAAGATATGATATATTATATTTTGTTTCGCTGCGATGTGAGATTCTGTGTTGTTGTTTCTGTTTTTCTTCTATCTTTTTCTTCTAAAAAAATGTTTCGTATTTTCGTGATATTTGGGTTGGACGTATGATGTATATAGTCAACTCTGATATTACGGATTTGCGGGCCATTACAGTATGCACGAGTAGCTGTATGGGGGACGAGCAGGAGGCTTCCACGTATGATATATAGATATTCTCCCTGCGTCGTTGCTGGTCACTACTTTGGGAATTTGTAGTGTACACTTCCTTTCTTTTGCTTTAGAGACAGTTTTAAAGTTGTAATAACGATGATGTGGAATATAAGTTGTATTTGGATTTTCCGCTGCTACGATGTTTAGTGTTCAGCTTATGCACTGTCTCGCCTGTTTTATGTCAAGTATGTTGTTATAATATTTTATTCCATGCGCTGCGAGACATTCTACAGGTTTTCAATTAGTTCATTCTCTTCTTTCCTTTCTTTGGCGACCGTTCCGTGCTAGTCGGGCATGTGTACAACGCCCTTTCGGACCGGCTGATGCGGGGCGGGCTGTCACAACCCGCCTCCCTCTCGTTTTCACGATGGAAAATAGCTCGAAAATTCAAGTTGATCTTTCTCAAAATCCACGCACTACTTGTGAAATCTTCATGAATAAGGTTAAAGTGCTAAGAGAGATCTATATGCTGATCTACTTTGGGAGGTTATCATTGAATGAATCGCTTGAATCTCGAGCTGCAATGGGGCAAGTTCGCCGCCAATTTCAAGGAGCTGGGGGTTCGAGTTTGGCAAGGTTGAAGGCGGTGGTAGAGGGCTCAGGCGCGCTTCTCGTGGCATGGGTGGATCAACTTCCGGTGGTGCGTGGTTGCGGCAAGGAGCAACCCTAGTTTTGAAGCTTAGTCGACGTCAGCCTATGTAAACGAGATAAAGGTCATTTATTTTAAACCATCTCTAACACTAATTCCCATTGCCAATTGTTTTAAATTTAAAATTAGAATTGTTTTTGAATATAAAATTAGAATTATTTTTTAAATTTAAAATTAGAATTGATTTCAAAATTAAATTTAGCAATGTTGTGTATATATATATATATATATATATATATGACCATGATGTGAAAACGTGATCTTTCATATATAAATAGAGAATATAAAAAGGTTTTTAAAAATATAAAGAACTTGGTTTTTAAAAATATAAAGAACTTGGGTTTTAAAAATATAAAGAACTTGGTTTTTAAAAATATAAAGAACTTGGTTTTTAAAAATATAAAGAACTTGGGTTTTAAAAATATAAAGAACTTGGTTTTTGAAAATATAAAGAACTTGATTTTTGAAAATAGAAAAGAAGTGTTTTTTAAAAATAGAAAGATAGGGTTTTTAAAAATAAATTTGCGTTAATATAAATTAGATTTTTATATTTTAGAAAGAATAAAAATATGATTTTTATATTATAGAAAGAATAAAAATATGATTTTTATATATGGAAAAGTGATATAAAAATGAGTTAAAAATAGGATTTTTAACATAAACGGTGTTGAACAGATTTCGTGGGAAAACACCGTGAAGGACACCACGAGCGAGAAAGGATTAAAATTCAAACCGTTCAGAAATAAAGACTGGAGGAGTGGAACCCTCGATGAGAAATCCTCACTTTTATTTTAATTTCTAGTTTGAAATATATACTAGGATGCAGACGGTGCTTAGCAGCACCCGACACCCGTTTTCCACAGACCATGGATGACTTGTTTGTTTAATTGATGTGTTGTGAAAGTTGATTGTGTGAAGTGGAATGGATAAAATATTTTATAGTTAAAAATATAATTTTTAACGTGTATATAAAATAAATATTTATAAACAAATCGGATGATTTGTTTATGTAGACCCATTTGACTAATATTTATTGGGACGATAAATTTTACACATCGCCCAACTGCTCAAATAAAAATCTATGTTTGTTGATTTGAAACCCCACACGGGTATTGGGATGATATTTGACCTACACTAATCCCGATTGTTTAGTTGTATGTCAATCGATGGGTTGACAGACTGTGTAAGCGTTAATTATTTATATTTAATGCTTATGCAGTTATGTGGTGCACTTTGGATGATGGTTGATTATTTATCATTGCTATTATATACATGTATTGTATAGAATCTATATAAATAACATTATATGCTAATTGGGTGCGTCTTATTCCAATTTAGAAACTAAATATTCATGTGTTGATAAACAAAAGAGTGATGTGTTGACGATACTCATGTGTTGAGAATACTCATGTGTTGAAACGATTCACGTGTTGAACGAAATATTCATACAGTAAATTTCACATTTTTATTGTAAGTAAGAATTAATAAATATTCATGTGTTGAATAAAGTATATATTCGTGTGCTGAAGAAAATATTCATTTGTTGAATAGAATAACGAAGTTATTGAAATATATAAAGCCGTGTTGATTAGATTAACGCCATTTCGACGTGAACGATATTTATATCGATTTTATTCATTTTTATAATGAATATCGAAAAGGAATTGATTTCAAAATCTAATGTTTTGAAAATATTATCATTTATATATCGATGTTGTGGAATATTCAATTTTGATTTGAAACTGAATATGAAGTTGAAATCGTTTCGAAAACGAATTCAAAACGATCTATAAAATATGTTTTAAAAGGGAATCGACGAAATATATATAATGGCCTGAATAGAACGTGTCGCGCTGCGGTAGTTCACGAATTTCGAACTTTGACTTCGAATGGACATTACGGGAGATCTGTCCGTCGGATTCTCCTAAAACCGGAACCGTTGGGTTTGTATCAAAAAGAGCTTTCTAACGAATACAAGAAATTAGAAATCTAACGGTTGGATTTGGAATTATGTCCAAATCAGATTTGGAAAAGGTCACTGTAAGTGTAGTTCGATGGCCGTTGATGGAAATCGACTGTACGTGTCTTTATAAAATTATTAAAAATAGTAATAATTTGTGTAAAATCATAAGAAATGATTTGGTAAGAATTGGGATGAAATTTTCCAAATTTGAAAAGATAAAAATAGATTTTTATCGAAATGAACTAGTTTTGAACTAGAATTATAACCCATTTATTTTTGAAATAAATAAATTCGATTTGAAAGGGTTTTAAAAGTAACCAGAATTTCCAATAATTGAATTGGAATGGATTTGAATCGAAATTGTCTATGGAATATTTCGATGTTGGATTTCGTGATTACACAGATATTGTTATGGAAATTCGAAAGTTCTATTTATATCGTTATTCCCAATACGATATTTGTTGGTCCTAGAGTTTGATATTGAATATAAGCCGATATATTTTCTATTCAGAGCCTTGTATTTAATATCAAATAGGATTTGGGTTTGTCATGAATGGTGTGTTCATTAACACTATTCTTAAACCCAATTGAGAAAAAGATTAAATCTTTTTATTTAGATTTAATGAAGTATACCAATTAAATGGTATTTAATTGGAATTGAATTCGAATTTATTTTTGGGTTTATCGTGAACGGTGTTTTAAATAACACTAATTCTTCAACCTGGTAATTAATGGAATGTGAATTGGGTTTATCGTGAACTGTGTTTTAACGACATTTGTTCTTTAACCCAATTTACAGTGAAATTTGATTTTGAATTTATAAATCTTTTGTTAAGATTTAAAGGAGATTTTCCAAAGTAAATTATTCCAATTTAATAAAATAAATTAGAATGGAATGGAATTCGGTTCGGTAATAATCAAAGTGAATTTCTGTGGAGGAAGACAACAAGTATATCTGGAATTTAAAAGGCTTTGCCATTATTCCATTTATTTTATTAGTCGGATAAGGAAGTTTATATCGATTATATATATTGATTTGTTTTCCATGAAGATTCCATCGTTAATGGAATGTGATTTCGTGTTTGTCGTGAACCGTGTTTTAAATGACATTGGTTCTTTAACCCAGTTAAAGATAGGATATGGTTTCCTAAGTTAAACAATCATTAATATGATTTTTGGGAAGATTAAACCAAGTGTAGTTTTAATGAATCTTTAATTAGATTGAAATGATCGAGAATGGAGTATCACCAGTTTTGCTCCAGGCGATAGTAAAATCTTTAATTAGATTTGGATGTGAAAAGGTAATTGAATTTACCGATAACACCGTGGTGTTAGATATGAAGTATGACCAGTTTTACTTCATAGGATGAATAGGTTGGGGTTGGGAAATTTAATAAGTGATTACTTCGGTAAGGATCGCTAATCCCGACTAGTTTGGATAAACCATAATTTGGTTTGAATTTAAATTCAAAAGAAGATTAAAGAATAAATTTAAAAAATTTATCTTTGATAAAATTAATGGGAACCTTTCCCTATAGATGTGAATATTAGAATAAAAGAATATTCTGAATTGGAATGAGGCGTATGTTGTGTTGTGTAACACTTATTTATTATATTCGCGAGTTATTCAGAAAGACCGGGTTTATCCCATTCTGAATAACTGATTCGACGATGTGTCGAGGATGAAGACGGTGGTCTCTTCACATCGTTTGGATAATTACCGATGATCTTGATTGGGCTATACACCCGAGAGGAGGGAATCAGTTGGTGATCGTCCAAACGTACTTGGAGATCGATTGATATGCGAGGTACAAGGTGCCTCCAGTTTCGTTCAGACCCAGAACGGACTTGTAAATGGACTGTGTGTCTGACGTTGGATATCATTCTGTGTGATTGATGGATATCGGTTGCATGGAGTGGTTTGCTTGTGTGGCATGCTAAGATGAAAATGATCAAGGATTTTGTTGAAAATAAAAGTCTTGAGGTTGATGATCAAAGCACCGCCTGTGTGGCATAACTTTGTGTAGCGTTAATTCGCGAGCCTCACACCCCAGTTGTGAACCAGAAACGGGAGAGGACATCAGGGAGGGCATGCGTTTCTTTCTAGCTAGGGTGGTGCCAGTGACCTACCAGCCCTGACATTTATATTAGTTTCACCTGTGTGGTTGTTGGATTGCGAGGCGCCTCGGATATATCAGTGACTATGTGGAGCTGATGGAGTCATTTGGCTCATTTACGCCCGAAAGGGCAGAGAAACGCAGTGTTCAGGCATTATAATCCACATCGGTGGACCAGCCCTGTAACTACCCTAATTTTTGACCGTTCAAATCGACAATAAACTACACATGTCGACCCAAACAAATCGCAAATGCAAGTAGTTATTGGGAAAAAGAAAGAAAGAAGAGCAAAACCAATCGCAGAATCTCACAGCGGAAGGACAACATATAATAAACAAATAGCAGTTTAATAACTATTGAAATTCATACATTTGTCTATACCAAACAACAATTATCAGAGTTACACATATAAATCTCTTCATAGCACAGCGGAAATGAAATGCAGCGGAAAAATTATATATAGTATATATATGCCAAATCTTCGTCTTCGTGCTCCAAAGGAAAATCTTCGCTAACTGCAACATCTGCTGACCCGAGCGTATTGCAAAAAAAAAAAAACACAACAAACACTCGGATCAGCACTAAATCATTCTCATATTAGTCAAATTAAAATATGAAATAACATCAGTGTCATGGGTGCAATAACTCAAGAGATGTTACGGGATTTTTCCATCTCTCGAGGATCCGCTAAACTAATACATGCATAGTATAATACGCTATTATGATAATGTCTACGCAGTAAAGTAAATATCATAAAAATAGCGTAAGCGGGATTACCATATTACCCTTACGCCGTTTACAGGCACCAACAGTCTATAAAGTACCGTAAATTCACTGTACTAGTGTTATCAGAGGGCACTCCATAGAAGGCAATGCTAAATCGAAATCGTATGGGGCTCGATAAGGATATATATGACAAGGCACTCGAGGCAATGCCCAGGGTAGAATTCTACCAATTGTACTCCCGGACCGGTGGTAACGCATAGCAGCCACTACCGCCCACCTCGGATCACACTCCCAAAATCATAAGTGGGCCCAATTCATCATCATCATCATCATAGTCATAGAGATATTATCGAAGAAGTGTGTCCGATCAAAGGTGCTACCTCAGTTAGTCACGGTATAGCTCATGTTTTAGTCATTCAACTCTGACCCGAAGGTCAGGGCTATTTCGTCATCGATCATCTTCTTCGATTCAATAATCGCCTCCAAGTCATCATACTCAATCTGGATACGTCATAGCGTTCACAGTTGTCAAAGTGGTATCGACACTGATAGAGAGTATGCCTTATGTCGACTCCGGTCTCTTTAACAACCAACGCTTACATTTTCCACATCGGTTGGTTCTTTTACATTTCAAAGGTTCGCTTTCATATCAAAATATCATATTTTGTTTCGAACCCATTTTATATTCAAAATAGAATATACTTTCATATCAAAATATCCCAAATCATTCCCAAATCAATTTTTATTCCAAACTGGAATATATTTCCATGTCATTATATTATACTCGTATAATATTTCGAATCAGTCTATATTCACATAGAATGTACTTCATCTTAAAAGATTTCAGTTATTTCAAATCGATTTACATTCGAAGTCCCTTCATATTCAATAGAATATATATTTTCCCATATCTATCCATTTCAATCTTTGGAAATCCCATTTATTTTCAAGTAGAATAAAATCTACCTTTCCATATCAAAACCGATTCAAAACAATTCCTATTCAAATAGAATATAACTTATCACAACTCCATTTGAATCAATGGTTTAAATCCAACATTTCCATTCGGAAGAAATTTACAATTCATAAAAATACTTTTGAAAATAAATGCTTATAAGAAAAGAACGTTAGATAAAATAAATATATATAGAATATAATAATTAAAATTAAATAAGTTAATTAAAATATTATGTACATACATAAATTAAAGTTTACTAGATAGTTTGAATACTAAATATAAAGGAAACTTTATTTAAAATAAAATAATTTATAGGTTAGAAGTTTGAATAACTAAAATTTTAAAGAAAGAAATAGTTAAATCTGAAATCAAGCCAGGTATAAATATATATAGATAATTTTTTTGAGGAAAATGGGTGTGTAGCGGGCACTACACAGCCGGTTACGCGTAGATGCAAAAGAGCTAGTAATAATATCTGGTTGACAGGCCCAACCAGTAGCAGTCTAAGAATAGACCAAGATGGTCATATATATTACAGTCTAAAGAGTACTATTAAGATGTAAATAATGCAACCACAACACCGCTAAGTGATAAGTACACTACCAAAATAGAGCTACATACTTAAACTTCGCTCCAACCAGATCACAGAGGAAATAGCGAGCTGCTTTCTTCAGATCCAGGCGAGCGAGGCTGGGGGAGGGAGAGTCTGAAACGAGCGTGCCTGGCCGAGCCTGTCCATAATTCGAAGAGATGCAGAATATGAAAACAAGTTCCCCAGAATAACTTTTTGGGTCTTCCGAATACGCATGCATTTCGTTCTAACCAGATACACCAGGAGAAGATCGCTACTAGAGATCAGACGAGGGATCAGGGGGATTGTACTGCCAGTAATCGAAGAAAGAGCAGAAAGAAGGGACGAACCCGAGAATGAAAGAGCTAACCGCGGCCCAAACCGCAAAAGAAAAGCCACAATCAAAGAAAAGATGGGTGAGGGATTCATTACTCAGGTTGCAAAGGACGCAAATGGGGTTGACATCGATCCCAAATCGGCAGAGTCTGCCTTTTGAGTTGATGCGATTGTGAATTAAGAGCCATTGAAAGAAAATGATTCGAGGGGGGAGATGACAGTTCCAGACTCTGGAGAAAGAGTAGCATCGACCTGGATGGATCAAATAATCATAACAAGACTTGACTGAGAATTTTCGGGAAGAGCCCAAAGCCCAATAAAAAGAGTCAGGCCCATGCGAGAGTTGAAAAGAATTAAAGAGTATTTCTATCTTAGCCAACTCTTGTAAACTGGACAGCCCAAATATGGAACTAGGAAACAAGCCCAATGCGCCCAAATTAAAGGCTTCAGCAACTGTCTGGGGGTTAGGAATGTAAATAGATCCAAGATTGGGTAAGGAGGAGGAAAGAGGAAGTTCTCCGAACCAAATATCTTGCCAAAACAAACATGATTCACCGTTATTTACTTTAACATGGAAAAGCGATTTAATTCTCGCGAGGGAGGATAAAACTCCCCTCCAGAACGGAGATGGGTTAGAGGCAGGGCTGAAGTGAAGGATGAAAGCTGGGTTTGCATTGTAAAGCCGCATTAAGATCCAATCTTTCCATATGAAATGAGAAGGGGAAAGAGCACGCCAAATCCATTTAGCCAACAGAGCTTGGTTGAAGGAGGCAAGTTGAGGGACATTCAGTCCCCCATGAGAGTAAGGGAGGCAAACTGTATGCCAGTTGACTAGCCTTTTAAGCTTATCACCATTCCAAAGGAAAGAACTTCGAATAGAGTCAATCTTGTTGATAACCCAGATGGGTAATTTGAGAAACGACATCCAGTACATTGGTATTGAGGAGAGAACATGCTTGAGGAGCACAAGGCGACCAGCAGAGGACAAGGAATTTGCCTTCCAAGATGAAAGTCTAGATTCAATCTTTGAAATAAGAGGAATCCAATCTGATTTATGAAGTTTGGTAGGGCAAAGGGGTATGCCAAGATAAGTAATGGGGAAAGAACCAACCTTGCAATTTAGACATTTGGCAATAGGGGCACCAAGAGAAGAACAATTTCCCAACATAATAACAGAACTTTTATTGAAATTGATAGAAAGACCAGAGATGAGTTCGAACGTGTAAAGGAGGACTTTAAGGCTGTGGATGTTTTGGGGTGAAGGAACGGTAAAGAGAATTGTGTCATCGGCAAATTGTAAGTTGGTTGTGGAGAGGTTGGAGTTAGGAAGAGAAATGCCAGAGAGGATGTTGTGAGTTGATGAGAGTTTCACCATCTGATTGAAGACATCAGCAATCAAGACAAAAAGCAAAGGTGAAAGTGGGTCTCCTTGTTGTAAGCCTCTTTTAGATTTAATTTTGCCGCCAATTTCTCCATTGATATTGATCATTAAATAGCTAGTGAATAGGATATGCTTGATCCAGTTGCACCAATGCATGGGAAAGCCTCTGTGAGACATAAGGTCCAGAATGAAAAACCAATTAACCGAATCAAAGGCTTTAGAGAAATCAAGTTTGAGAAGCACTCCAGGGGAGTTCATGGTGTGGCAGAAGGAGATGATCTCCTGTGTAGCAGCAACACAATCTAATATATTTCTTCCCAGAATGAAGGCGGATTGTTCAATACCTACTAACTCAGAGATATGGTTTTGAAGTCTGTTAGCTAATATTTTGGTGATGATTTTGAAAGTAGTATTGAGGAGGCTAATGGGTCTAAATGCTGGAAGGGTGTTAGCTCTGGGGAATTTAGGAATGAGGATTATATTAGCGTAGTTAAGTTTAGCAATAGTAGATGGGTAAGTGTAGAATTCAGTGCACATATCAATAATGTCAAATTTGATGGTGGGCCAAAAATGCTTGAAAAAACATGGGCCAAAGCCATCAGGCCCAGGAGCCTTGTCTGCTGCCATGTCATTGATTGCAGCCCAAATCTCTCCTTCTGTGAATGGGTGATCAATGGCAATATTCTTAGGGTTAGGATAAAGTTTGTGCCAATCAATCAAAGGGGATGGAGGGGATTGTGAACCCAGAATACTTCTATAAAATTGTGTGAACAGGGAGCAAATTTCTTTAGGATCAGAAAATGAGTTGTTGTCGTGAATTATTTCAGAAATGAATGAAGCTCGTCGGTGACCATTAGCTAAACTGTGAATGTATGCCGTGTTTTTATCCCCTTCATTGATCCATCTAGCTTTGGAACGTTGTTTCCATCCAATTTCTTCTTGTTTGATAAGTCTCTCTAGTTCCAATTCATGGTTTTTCAAGATGTGTTTCTCCAGGTCAGTTAGTGGACGACTCTCCTCAATGATGTTTAAGTTTAAAATGACATCTTGAGTGGATGAGATTCTGGATTTCAAAGAATTCCAAATGTTCTTAGCCCAAGGGCGAATTAATTTGCGAAGAGAGCGAAGCTTATAAACCACTCTGGTTGTTGCAGAATTACAATTCGAAGGTTGAGACCAAATGTGTTTGATGAAATCATCAAAGGAGGGTTCAAGTGTCCACAATCTCTCATATCTAAATGGTCTCTTAATCGAAGCATTATCCTGAGTGTCAAGGACAATTGGACAGTGGTCAGAAATAGTTGTGGCGAGGCCGTTGACCAAGGAGAGGGGAAATAGATCTTCCCAGGCTAAATTAAAGAAAAATCTATCAATTTTTGATAAGGAAGGATTGTCTCTTCTGCTGGACCAAGTGAATCTACGATTATTAATGGGTGGATCAATGAGTTGGCATGAATTGATGAGGGAGTTAAAAGAGTCGGAATCAACGGAGGGGGTTCCTGAATTACGTTCAAAGGAAAATCTAGTAGTGTTGAAGTCACCACCAATGATCCATGGGCCATTGATATTATGAGATAAATCGAGGCAGAATTACCAAACTTCTGATCTAAGGTGAGGGTCATTGGGAGCGTAAACATTGGTGAAATGAAAGAAAGTGTTGGAGGGGTTGTGGAGGAGGATCACGTGCAAAACAGAAGGGTGATACGAGGTGTGACAAAGCTTCCAGATACTTTCGTTCCACACAGTAATAAGTCCACCACGTGAGTCAACTGCATCCTCGTGGGACCAACCAGAGAGGTGGGGGCCGCAGAGTTGACGAATAAGAGAGTTGGGTGGATTAGAAACTTTAGATTCTTGTATAAATAAGATATCAATACGAAGAGGGGAAATGATTAGATTGACAGCACGATTTTTTGTAGGGTCCCCTGACCCATGAATGTTCCAAGATACAATCTTCATTTAATTTGGTTAGTACGCTGCTGTTCTAGGGTTTGCATGGCAGAATAGTGTGTATCATGCAGACTCACGCCCATGCATTTAGCAAGTTTTTTATTTAAAGCCTTATTAGCAGAAGAAAAAACAACAGGTACAAAAAAGGTACCAGAGGTTTCAGGCGGAAGGGATTGTGGCCTGCTGATCCTGGCACTTCGCCTGATTGTAGAGGATACCACCAAAGGGGAAGTTGAATCCTGATGTTCCTGGGGAGCTTGGGGGTGTTGCTCGCTGTCAGCATGCTCGAGGTTATCCTGAATAACTTGATGTTGATGCTCCTGCTGGGGTGTCAACTGAAGGTGAAGGGGTACTGAAAGATCCAGATCTGCAAAAGGGTCCCAACGAGGCACAAACTGATCCACATTGTGATGAATCAACATTGCCAGATCCTGCTCATGCGTTGGAATGAGTCCAGGCACCCAACGCTCCGCTTCATCCGTCATTACATCATATCTGTTGTCATCAATTTGCATGTCATGTTGCTCCAATGTTTGGAAGATGTAGCCATCTTGATTATAATCCATACCAAGGAGGAGCGTTTCTGGGCGTTGCGGAGGGTGGGCATGATCCCAACGCTCGATACAAAGCCTAACAGCATGATTGTTAAGGTGGGAAATGAAAGTACAAGGGGTGGTGATGCCCTCATACAACTGCATCTTCACATAGAGATAGCGATGATCCACCAGAGACCAATCGCAAGAGTCTTCTTCAATTAAGCGTCCCATCGGCTTAAGGGCTTCACTAATGGCATTAAAGGTTCTCATAAACTCAGGAAAGCCACTGACTTTCACCCAGGATTCTTGTTCAAAGGCTGGTTCTGTGAGCTCAGAAAGGGTGGGGGCTTGATAAAGGGACACAGTTCCATCTTCCTTAGTCAGGGATTTCAGTTGAAGGGCACGGTTTTTTGTATCTAAATCAGGGAAGTAAATCAGAAAGGTGTTATCAGAGGTATGCCACATTGGCCAGTCGAGGTGAACGTCGAGGGCTAGATTAAGAGCTCGACTGATAAGTTCAATAGACCATAGTCCATCTATAATGGTTGCTGAGAGATAGCAATAAGCATCCGCCATTTCAAGCAAGATTGGAAATTTTTTGAGTGGATTTGGAGAAGGGGCGGAGGACGAGGGTAATGAGTTGTTTGCAGGGGGGGTTAAGCTTAAGGGGTTACGTGTTTTTGGATTATTCAAGTTATAATTACGATTTGAAATAGGAGTAGACCGCTGGGTCCCATTGTTCTGATCGCGCAGCCTAAATGCCTCGCGGCCTTTCAAAGTTCGAGAACCCTTGGGATGGAGCGACAGCTCAGCGCTGTGCTGGAAGGATTTTCTTTTATCGGGACAACGCATGCTTGCATGCCTAAAGAGCGAACAGCAATAACAAATTGATGTGTTTCTACACTGGCTTGCCACGTGTCGTCTATCTGCACATCTCAGGCACCGACGTTCAAATTTCAAAAAATCGATCATGTTTCAGACTGTTGTGAACGACGGCAGGATTCTACGCTTCAGGGGCGGTGGATTGGAGAGAATGGGAGAGCGAGGTGGAGGCGAGGCAGCCACCTGGGCGTATGATCTGGTAGAAGACGCAGGTGGTGGACTAGCAGAAAAGCGGTGGACAGGGAGGGAGTCAGTGTCGAGGGGATGGTTGGAGAACAACGGCGAGGTGGCAGGCAGTCGACGAGGGAACGAGGAGGAGGGGGAATGACTGAGGTTAGAGGCAAGAGGCTGGGAACGACTGAGAGGCTGATGATGGTTGAGAGGCTGGGAATGGTTGAAAGGGACGGACGCCATTACCAATTAATGATATATTTCATATGAGTTTTAAAAACAAGTATATATATATCCCAGTTTAAACCAAAATTTTTCTTCCTTCCGAATTTCCAATACATGAATCTATATCCCAGTTTCCAATGGAGTTCATTCAGTTTCCATTTCTCATTTTCAAACATTGTTCAAACAACCATTCAATATAAAGGATTCAGCCCATATTAAAAACTGAGTTAAAACAACTCATAATACCCTCGATTTCCATTTCACAGAATCTAAATTCCATAAGAATTTATTACCTTAAATCCATACCCTTAAATTTGAAAATTTGAAAATCATGTTCAAATCTAAATTTAAGAGTTTCCACTTGTTTTGGGATAAATTCCTTAACCCATTTTAAATAACATCCCAATTTAAATTTTTAAGGAATGAATTAATCGAGTATCGGCACCTCCCTTTAAAAAATGAAATTCCCGACCAATAATATTTAATGTTTAAAATCATTTAACCAACCGATGTCTGTATATAATTATCTATCCAATGGCCAAGTGATTTTAAATTTAATTTCTCGAGATTTCAGGGATGGATCTATCATTTCAATCCAAATCATGGTCGCAGAGATTTATCATTTCACTCCGTGTTCTTAAATTTATTTCATCGATAAATCCCGGTTCATTAGATGCCCATAACATCAAGGGTAAATGGGATTTATCGTCATAAATCAACATGCATTGCAAGATACTGAAATAAGGAGCATTAAAATGTCACTATAAATTCAGTAATAAATTTCAACCAACATCCATCACAACAATTTCATTCAACTGATCAGCATTAAACTGTTTCAGGATTTAACACGGGTTCGAATTTCAACTAGAGATTTAAATTGACTTAAATAACAAATCATTTTCTTAGATTGCATGTTATAACATTTGCATGTTAAATTAAACCGCACATCAACAATCCAACACTACCATACAACCAGACTTACTTCATAATTTAATTCAATAAATATGGGAATAATTCAGTATTTTGTGAGCGAAGAATCACTCACCTTTTGGGTCTTAATTGGATCGGACGTCCAGAATAAGTCCAAAATTTGATAGTCTCCAAATGCAGCCAGGTTAGTGCCAAAACGTCCGCAATTTCGCCACGATCTCAACGCAACAAACCGCGCCCAAATCCGAGTCAATATGAACAAGTTATAAGCGTTTTAGTGTTTGGAATTTAAATATATATAAATAAATAAAATAACCCCCTCGCCAAATCACCTCTTGCCACGTCAGCAGGAAATTTCTTCCATTCCAACCGCGAGCTACAGTAAATCGAGACACCGAAACCCAACTCGCGCCTCCTCTTTGACCGAGTCGTACGCCTCCCTCCGACCACCGGAAAAGCTCAGACCACCTCCATTCGAACCTGCTCGTCGAGGCGCTCCATCCAAGACCGGCGAACGAACCTCCGGTGGCCACCAGCCCTCGCGATGGCGAGATGAACGGAAGTCATTTCCGGCCTTAAAACGCAAAATTCCGTCGATCTATGTCACTCCAGAACCTCCGACCATCACCTACGAACTCCCCTTGATCCTCTCTACCAAACCCATAAGTTGATTTCGCCGATTAATTTCCAAAACGAAAAACCCTAAATCGAAACCTAGGGTTTCGAATTTCCGAATGTTTGACCACAAATTCCGGCAACTCCTTCCACTGCATGTCGAATCTGACCATACCAGTAGCTTCCTGACGTCACGAGCTTCAATTTGACATATAATTCGATGGGTTTTGGAGAGATTTTATTTTTAGAGTTGTATTTTGCTTTGAATCTAGGGTTTTGAAATTTCTCTCAGCCATTGAAGAGGAAATTTTGAGATGGAAAAGTACGTATGTGGAGAATGAACTGATGAGGTGTTAATTGGGCTTTATTTATATATAATTATAAGACCCCATATGAGAAATACCCGATTATCCATTTACACAGCTCTCGATCACATTTCCTCTCATACGATCAAACGGTAAGTCGAATCGTAACGCAAATTGAAACTCTACAATAATTTACCATTCCGGTTCCGATGGCGCCAGTTTCGTCGAATTCCGAAACAGTCGCCAAAACAGTTAAATTTCATCGTCAGTTAATTATTAAAATATTCAATTATTCGATTAACCGTTTTAAATTCAAATTAAATATTCATTAAATTCAAATTAAATCAAATTACAACTTAAATAAATTTCTAAATCAATACCATATATGTCATGTTCTCGAATAAATTTACTTATCCATTTAAATTTTAAATTTCAATTAGAAATAAATGGACTCGAATTATCCTTAACAATTGTAATATCAACTCAAAATTTCAGAATTTATCAAATAAAGTTTAAATTCCTATTTTAACTTAGACAATCCAAACTTTATTTGTTATAAAATATTAAATTTCACATTACAACATTTATATACGCTCAATTCAATAATTATTATCATAAAAATCAACAAAATTTGATTTTCCCCAAAATTAATCCAATTTATTTATTTTAAAAAAAATTGAAAATTAAATATACAGAAAATATGGGATGTTACAAGCCCTGACGATCCATGGGGCAGTTGCGGCTGTTCCTGAGGCTCAGGCTAGAGAGTCTTGAATTCGGTGAGGACGATCCCTTGCCTCAGTTCACAGATGGATATCCAACTTCCAATACGCGACTTTGCGGTTTTAGTTGTAAACTTATATATGGCGACATAGTAGTATGGAGCACTAATGCCGTCTATGATTGATACTTATGATTGAAATTTTTTTGACACTATACACTTATAGTAATAATAAAACATGAAATTTCACATACCAAGCATTCTTGGCTGTTATATTGTAAAAATCCTATCCTCCGGCTTGCGTTGCATTGTGTGATGGGACCTGGATCTTATAATAGCTTCGTTGTTCTTTATTTAGCATTGCGCGGTTGTTTTTATGCACTGGTATTCTTGGGAGGAAACCCGTTCCGTGTTATATGGCGTGGTCCCTTGATTTACCTAACTTTAAAATAAAGATTAATAACTGTTTTAGTTCTCACACTAGTCACATGACTGACCTGGAGTTTATTGTTTTATCCTAAACTTTGGGTGCCTCTATTTCCGCACGGGCAGTTAGTACTTTTGGTTTTGCAGATTTATATTCAATGGATCCTAGTTTACAGCTGGAACGATACTTGGAAAGCTCTGTATCCGTGTATTACTTTCAGTTGTGTATTGTATTATTTTTCTGCCACAGTAATTTATTGTAATCTATGATATTTATCGAATGTATTTTATTTGCTTATACTTTGTATATTCTTGTATTTTGTATCTGACAAAAATCTGTGTTTGTTGATTTGAAACCCCACACAGGTATTGGGATGATATTTGACGTACACTAATCCCGATTGTTTAGTTGTATGTCAATCGATGGGTTGACAGACTGTGTAAGCGTTAATTATTTATATTTAATGCTTATGTAGTTATGTGGTGCTCTTTGGATGATGGTTGATTATTTACCATTGCTATTATATACATGTGTTTATAGAACCCATATAAATAACATTATATGGTAATTGAGTGGGTCTCATTCTAATTTAGAAACTAAATATTCATGTGTTGAATAAACAAAAGAGTCATGTGTTGACGATACTCATGTGTTGAGAATATTCATGTGTTGAAACGATTCATGTGTTGAACGAAATATTTATACAATAAATTTTACATTTTTATTATGAGTAAGAATTAATAAATATTCATGTGTTGAATAAAGTATATATTCATGTGTTGAAGAAAATATTCACTTGTTCAATAGAATAACGAAGTTATCGAAATATATAAAGCCATGTTGATTGGATTAACGCTATTTTGACGTGAACGAATTTATATCGATTTTATTCATTTTTATAATGAACATCGAAAAGGAATTGATTTCAAAATCTAATGTTTTGAAAATATTATCGTTTATATATCGATGATGTGGAATATTCAATTTTGATTAGAAATTGAATATGAAGTTGAAATCGTTTCGAAAACGAATTTAAAACGATCTATAAAATATGTTTTAAAAGGAAATCGATGAAATAAATATAATATATAGTATATATATAATGGCCTAAATAGAACGCGCCACGCTGCGGCAGTTCTCGAATTTCAACCATTGACTTCGAATGGACATTACGGTAGATCTGACTGTCAGATTCTCCTAAAACCAGAACCGTTGGGTTCGTATCGAAAAGAGCTTTCTAACAAATACAAGAAATTAGAAATCTAACGGTTGGATTTGGAATTATGTCCAAATCAAATGTAATGACCCGGATTTTTCGAACAGTTTAGTTTAAATATTTAATATGGTTTTTTAATATTGTGATTCATAATATAAATTGATATATGATTTTATTTTGAATATATATATACAATTATTTAATCTAAAATAATTATAATAATACGAGAATCTAAATTTAATTAAATTCAAAATTTTAAACTGGAGTCAAAATGATTTATATGAATTTTATTTGAGTTAAAAAAAGATAATAATAAATAATTTATTATCAAAGAAATTGTGGTTTTCGAATTTAAATTATATTATATTAATTTAGTATGGTTATTCTATATATACGTTCAAAATAAACTTTAGAAAATATTTTGTTGAGTTCAGTATAACGCTATAACATTGGAACGACGATCGGTACGCTAAAATAGCAGTTCATGATTTTTAATTGTGAACCCTGAGATATTTATAATGGATAACATCAAAATCGAATCGAAAATCAAATCGATATCTGTTTAAAAATAAATAAAGATCTCTTTATTTCAAATCACATTAAATAGAAATCAAATCGTATTAATGTATAGTCAAATCAAAAATTATTTAAAGGTGAAGTATTCCTCTCTATATAAACGAAACCCCTCCTTCTTTGCCTTTCTCTTCTGAAATAGAAATCGAAACTTTAGACAAGAATGTCCGGTACCTTATTTTCTTCATTTCAAAACAAACAAATACCCTTCGTTCTCTTACCTTTTCATTTTCATTAGGAAACAAAATAAAATCCATGACCTCCTTCATCCATTAGAACCACTGCTGTATAACAAAAAATGGGAGAAATTGATTTAGTAAATCGAAGAACAAGGCAGATCGATTTTCGACAGTAGCTAAAGCGTGGATTTGTATTAGTTCGAGAGGATTTTCAATGCGTGTGTGTTATGTCTTATCGCGATGAAACCTGGGGGCATTCGATCTCGAACAGCGAACTAGGGTGCAAGCTAATTGTGATTCGCGGAGATGGAAGTTGCGATATGGTTATGGGGTGTGATGTCTAAAGGATGCGATGTCGTGATTTGGATGTTGATGGCAAGAAGGATGGGCGCGATGGACTTGGTGTTCTGACCTGGAGCAACGCGAAGGGTTCGAGGGGCTCGAGTTCAAGTCTTGGTGGCAATGTAATGAAGTCGACGAGGTGGAGTTTGGGGATGGAAGTCGCGATGTCTCAGGAAGTGGCCAGGCCATCAATGCATTTACTGGAAATCACAACAGTTAGCGGCAAGTTAGGTAATGAGTTTGGGGGATTTATCTCGGTTGTACAGTAGATTATAGGAGGGAGATCGTTATGGAAATGGCGACACTGGTACAAGGAGCAGGTCGGTGTTCTGATAGTCGAACTGTGTAATGTGAAATTGATAAAAACGAATTAAGGTGATTTGGGAAAATTCAGATCTGCTTTTTGGATTCGGCAGTTATGGAAATGGGAATTAGGGGATCTGGTTTATTAGTTCAACAGTGGAGTTATGTTCGGCATTTTCATTTGCTGGAAGAAAGGATTTCCAGCTTTTGATTTTCTCACTGATTAAGCGGCAAAAAGGCTTTGATTAAGGTATACGTTTATTTTGCGGAAATTTAAATGATAAAGAATAATTTATTTACTTTTGTATTAAGTTATTTTAATTAATAACCATTTAATTTTCTAATAAAAATGAATAATCATAGGGGTAATTTATTCGAGACGACTCAAGCGGGTTCATAGCCGTGGAATGCACATTCCAGGATTTGTTAAGGAATTTCCGAAGCCAGATTTAATTTAAATTAGGATACTCGACGAACTAAAATCACGGTGAGTAAATCTCACTCACCTTTTACTTAAAAATTATTTTTATCAGTTAAAAATAATTGTTTGTTGCTTGTTTTAATGCTTTCTGGTTGTTTTAAATATATTAGTTATTTAGGCTTGACTATTATATATATATATATATATATATATATATATATATATTGGGTGTTTGGATTGTTCCCGCTGTAACAACTTAGAAAATACGAGCTAATTTAAATTTTTTAAATTGGTTATTTCAAGGGAATTTAAACAATTGAAATAGAATATTTCAATAAAATAGTGAATTAGAAATAGTATGGCAGTTTGAAAATTTGAATTCAAACTTTGACTGACTGTACCGGGTGCAAAATATAAAGGATTTTTAGTGAAACCAAAAGTATTTAAATCTGTTTATGAATATCTTTCAAACGAATCTGAAAAATCAAAGTTTCATAGCGGGAATCAAAAGTTATGGCCAAATGAATTTTCAGGAAGGTAGCTACAGAGAATATGTAGCCCTTTTAAATAGACATTTTGCAAACGACCTCGGAATTCGACGAAACCACTTTTGGCTGACCCGGGATGTCAAACTATTGCTAGGTTTCGAATTTCATAACTTTTGAAGCTAGTATGTAAGTGTGGCAAAAGAAAATGTGTTTGGCCAATTTCTATTAAATTGGATCGACCAGAAAATGGCCATTTTTCAAATGATCTCAGAATTCGACGAAACTAGTTTTGTTTGGACCATAGCGTCAAAACATAGCTAGATTTATTTTTCTGGATTTTTTCGAATCAGTTTGTGGCCCTGATAAATTGAAATGTACGTTCAAATTAAATATTTAATGTTTTATACTTTAATTTGAAAAATAACTGACTGTAACAGTCGAATTGGCTTACGAAACATATCCCATTGTGTTCGGGATGGGGGTATTTAGCTAGGGGCGACAGTCGTTGGGTTGAAATTGGTGTTCGTTTAGACAAGAAGATATTTTTGAATTTAAAATAAATTAAAAATAAAGTAACATAGCCAATCACTCACCTTTCTCTCTCATTTTCTTTGACCAGTCAAACCCGATCAACCCCCCCCCCCCCCACGAACGACGGAGCAGCTCCAAGCTTCCCACCCATTTTCCGATCGATCCAAGAAGAACCAACCCCCGCTCCAGTTAAGTCTTTTGCTCGCCTCGCCCTCCTCTTTAAATCCATACCCTCCTCACCGAGCTTCGTTGACCATTTCTCGAGAATCGCGCTGTGGAAGATTCTCCGTTCGACGCCGCCTACCTCGTCCAATCTGCGTGCGAGTTGACCACCAAGGGGTAGCGCCAGTGCGTTTTTCCATGCTCTACAACGTGGTGTAGTCGGATTTTATTATCGCGCAACGATCGAAGCGAAAGATCGAAACCTAGTTTCGAAGAATTCACGAGGTAAACGGCTTTGATTATTTAAACTGAAAAATAACACTTTTATGTGTTGTTAATTTTGATCTTCATTTAAAAATTGTATCCTTTTGCTATGTTAACGAAATTCGATGAAACAGGAAACATCGTGACCGCAAGGAGGCTCTCTACATCCTAGAAGAGACCGCGGATTTTTCTGAACTATCTACGATTTTTAGCATCACACAAACCAAGGTGAGCTTTCTAACTGAAATGGGAATGGAAATGTCATGTATAAATTATATAAGCGAAATATAAATTATACACGTGTCGTATAACTCATATACATGCGTTGTGTAAGCCATATGAGCGAGGTATGAATTATACATGCATTGTATAAATGATATGTGTGTTGAAATGCAAGTGAAATTTAGAAATAATATATATATATATATAAATATATATATATATACATACACTCCCCTCGTCCACAAACCATGGATGATATTTATTGATTGTGAATTGGTCTGGAAAATTTGATGAATAATGCGAATGGTTGATAGAATTGTTTGTGGTTGAAAAATACCCATTGGTAATTGAAACAAATTTGAAATAATTGTGGATAAGAAGAATCATACTCGCATGCGTGTGAATTAGATGTATGAAATCCCCATTGTCAAAAACCGTGACGTTTTAAGGTAGAGCGAGGAGCCATACTCGGGACGGTGTCGGTTTTAACTACCAGCCGTTATGTTGCCGAAATTTTGAATAATATTCATGTGTTAGAATTATTTTCATATGTTGAAATTATTTTCATTGGTTGAAACTAAAGTCATGTGTTGAAACTATATCCATGTGTGGAAATGCTCATGTGTTGAGAAGTAATGTGTTGGAAATTGAATTCATGTGTTGAATGAATAAAGAGTTTGAACAATAAAAATCACATTTTTATAACATATATAAAGTATGTAAAATATTCGCGTTATAAATAAATTGTTTCAACAATAAAAATTACATTTTTCTTTTATGAACAAACTATATAAAATATCCATGTGTGGAAATGCTCATGTGTTGAGAAGTGCATGTGTTGAAAAGGTTCATGTGTTGAATAAAAAGATCGAGCAATAAAAATTACCTTCTATTGAAATTATGAACTGTTAAAAACATTCATGTGTTGAATAAATATTTTAGATGATAAAAATACCATTTTTATCATGTATGTGATTCGCTAAAAATATACAAGTGTTGAAATAAATATATTTTTCTATGAATATTACTTTTAACAAGTATAGGGACTAAATGAAATAGTCAAGTGTTGAAATATATTTTAGTTCGCCAAAATATAATTTTTGAAATGTGAAGCGTTAAAAATAACCACTTTTTCAAATAAATATGCATGAGTTGAAATATTCATTAATCAGCTAATGATGTGATTTTCGCTTGTGTATGCAACATTAGAATGAATGTTGACTTTAAACCAAATTGAATCAAATATGAAGTTGAATGGAAAATGATAAGTGATAAGAATTGCACATATGTACATGCATATTTATTGAACAGTTTATAGTAAAGAGGCTAGAGAAAAGGAATAAAATTGTGTGCCCGACAAATAGGTACATGTTTACTGTTTTGCTTGGGTGATGATTTTATGAGCCTATTGGCTAGCCGCTTTGCTTTTTCTTTTTCTTTTTGAGATGAGACGCCCGTGTGGCTATTTGGGAATTTTCCTAGCCGCTCCCGTACAAAGGAGGTTATGGCGAAATTTTCCAAAATTTAAAGGCGTTAGTGAAATATTTGAAGTGAAAACGATATTGAAATCGTCGAATGAACTATATATATATATATATATATATATATATATATATATATTATTTAAAATGAATCGTGGTCGTGCAGTTCGTGCATTGAAACCGTGATTTCAAATGACTAGTGCGGGAAATCCGACCATCGGATTTTCCCGAAACCGCAACCGTTGGGTTCGCCTTGGAAATATCTTTCGAACGACACCAACTTTGTAAAGATCCGACGGTTGGATTCTCTGGAATGTTTAATTCAAATCTAAAGAAAAACAATGCCAGAATCGATTATATTTATATATAAATACAAATATAATTAAATTAAATCGAATAACGACGCTGCAGTTCGTACTTTGAAATCGTAACTTCAAACGACTAGTCGGGGAAATCCGACCATCGGATTTTCCCAAAACTGAAACCGATGGATTCGTTTTGAAAGGATCATTTTAAAGAAATAAAATTTGTGAATATCCAAAGGTTAGATTTTCATATATGTGTAAAACAAATTTAGTGAAAAACAGCGCCAGTGCCTCGGCACGACCTGAAACGTCGTTTAACTAAATATGGCTGTTTTAAAATAAATAAAAATGGCGATATATCGTTATACAATATTATAAACGATATAGAATGGAAATAAACCGATTTTTCCTTGGTTTGCTTGATATGTGATGGTTGAATGTATTTAACATGAAAATTATACTAAGGAACTGAAATGTGAATGTTGAGTAATTTAACCATGTGAAGAATTGATTTGAAAATCTAAATATACGTGGATTTTTTGAAAAGGCCGACTTAATTCTCATTTCAAATAATCGATCGACGGTAAGAAGTCGAAGAGATGAAGATGGCTCAAGACCGACGATCTTCACATTGGATGGATGGGCGCTGCTGATGCTTGTGATTGGAGTAGCTATCTTGAAGGAGCTGAAGTAGTAGCAGTCCGGACATATTGTTGGTTGTGCAGATATGCGAGGAATATGGTGCCTCCGGTTTTGTTCAAACCTAGAATGAACTTGTAAATGGACTGTGTGTCTGACATTGGATTTTGTTCTGTGCTAATTGATCTCTGTTAAATATACATCTATTTGGTGGCGGAGAATTTATTCTCTTGCTTAATGAACTTCTCTGAGACGTACGAGCTCAGAGGTTATATATCGATATAAATCAGTCGCGTGGAGTGAATTGCCTGTGTGGCACGCCTAAGTGGCATATGATCAAGGCTTCTGTTGTAAAGTAAAGTCTTGTAGTTGATGATCAAAGCATGGTCAGTGTGACGTAGCTTTGTGTATAACGTGGATTCGCGAGCCTCACACCTCGGTATGAGTAAAAACGGGAGAAGGACCGTTGGGAGAGCACGACATTTCTTTCTAGCTACGGTGGTGTCAGTGACCTACCAGCCTGACATTTATATATATTTTTCACCTGTGTGGTTGTTGGAATGCGAGGTGCCTCGATTATAGGTCTGTAAGGACCGGGAAACGTGTGTTCAGGAATTGCCAATCCTCAAAAGAAAGAGAGGACCGGCCCAGCCGATTCCAAGGACTACTGTGTGCGATCCTGAGGCATTTGCTAGAGTGTCTCGAACGGAGAGGAGCTTGCCCCTTGCCTCGACTCATGATGGAATCCTATTTCCAATACGAAATTGCGAATGTGATTGTATTACTAGTATGGCGACATGATATTTGGTACCCATGCCGCCGAGGATTGATATTTATGATTGAAATTGCTTTTGAAACATATGTGCACTAGTAATAATATCAAACACTTTTGTTTTATACGTATGAAGCATTTCTTGGCCATTATAAGGTAAAACTCTATCCTCCGGCTTGCGTTGCATTCTGTGGTGGGACCTGAGTCTTATAATGGCTTCATTTTTATAAAAAGCATTGCGATTTTAATCATTTACTTTATTTTATGCACTAGCACTCACTGGAGTAAACTCGTTCCGCGAATGTGGCGTGGTCCTTTGATTTGCCGTATTATTGTTGTTTAATAAGTTAAGTAGATTTCTCATACTAGTCCCATGACTGACTCGTAGTTTGTTTCACCTTGCAAACTCGGGTGCCCTTATTTTCACACGGGCGGCCTAGTTACAGGTAGCTGACATATTTTGGCTTGGCACTGCAGTAGAGGTGCACTTTTGGGCTTATGGCGAGGCTTGACTTGTGATGACTATGATTCTTTTCGCCATGACTATATATGTATATGATTCCACCACAGGCGATGTAGACTGATGTTTTGTTTATGTACCCTATATGTATGACTCCTCCACAGGCGATGTAGACTGATTATGTATTATTATGCACTAAGTAGTATCCTGCACTGTGCTCTCTGATGTGGTGATATATATGATTCCGCTGTCATATTTGTGTAAATTATTCTATTTCTTGTTTATGATATTATCTAAACTCTGCTAATGATGATTAATGTGTTATATTCCAGTGATTATCCTTAACACCGTAGTACGGGGTTTTGGGATTGTCTCAGCTGGTATCAGAGCTTTGGTTAACCTCAGTTCTGGAATTTAACACATTAAACACTTCATCAGAATAGAATCAGTAGTATTCCAAGGAGAGTAGCTCATTAGAGATAGGACTAGTAATGTCCTAGAATGAGCTAAACAGAATAGCAAAAACAATTTGGTCAGTACATCGTTGTCTTTCCTTAAGTTCTTTTGCTTTACCATACAATAAAATTATCGTTTTTGTAGGCTGACTCTCTTCTTGCTTATACAATACTTGAACAATGGCTACCCGAGCAGCCGCTGGTAGAGGAGGCCGAGCTGGCCATGGTAGAGGACGAGGAGAAGTCCCAGCTGAAGATGGACCCTTAATACAACCCCCAGCCGCTCAACCATTCGAGCTTGACCGCGTGGCTTAAAGGTACAAGAACCTAGGAGTCAAAACCTTCTCTGGAACGAGCACTATAATTGAGGCCCTAACATGGCTGAAAACATGCGAGAAGACATTAGGAGGCCTAAGGCTGGGTGATCAGGATAAAGCTTTCATGGGTGCTTGGCTTATATAAGAGGAAGATGAATTATGGTGGGAAGCTCTTACTGCAACGAACAGAAATGTTGATAGGACTTTGGGTGAATTCAAAGAATTATTCAAAGAGAAGTATGTCCCAGAGCAAGCCCTTAAGCGCATGCACGATGAATTCGCAAATCTCCAGCAGGGGGATCTCTCAGTGCAAGATTATCTGAACAATTTTACACAATTATCCCGCTATGCTCCTGAGCTCATCGCCACCGCAAAGTCCAAGAACAAGAGGTTCATTCTCGGGCTGAAGCGAAAGTACCAAGACAGGGAAATGGCCTACATCAAACTGGCGTTTAATGAATTAGTGGAGATGGTGTGCAACTATGATGACCTGGATCAAAGGCACCTCAACCTGGACCGTGCTAAAAGCCAGGCGGGGAATAAGCGCAGGCCCGCTACAAACCAGCCAGAATCAAGCAACGCAGCGTCCTCGAATCAGCAGACTAGCAGGCCGCCAAAGGGAAGCTGCTACAATTGTGGCAAGGTGGGGAACTACTCAAATGTTTGCACAGCCCGGAAAAGGCAGAAGACCGACCCTCAAGGTTCAAGCCAGGGCTCTCAGAACCCTCATGCATGCTTTAACTGCCGCAGGACAGATCATCTTGTCAGAGACTGTCCCTTGCTTAAGAAGGTCAGGGTTGCTCACGTATATGACGGGACGAACCCGTCGGCTACTTTTGATGGAGCAGGTAAACCCGATGTTTTGGGAGGTACCCTTACAATTAAAAATATTCCTGTCTTTGTATTATTTGACATGGGTGCATCACGTAGTTTTATTGCTAGTAACACAGTTCACAAATTAAAGTTAAAACAAAGAAAGCTCAAAGAATCGTTTAAAGTTCATAATCCAACAGTGGGTTCGATAATTCTCAGTTTATATTGTAAAGTACCTGCTTCTTTTTTTCGATACCGGTTTCCTTTTGACCTAGTCGTTATGGATTTTCCTGAGCTCAACATCATTCTCGGGCTTGATTGGTTAACGAAATATGAAGTTGAAGTAAAATGTGCAGAAAGGATAGTAAAAATTCGAACGAAGCTTGGATATATTACTGTACCATGTCATGGTTCGAATCCAGATAGAAAAGAATTTTGGTATGCGTTAGAAGTTATCCCCACTTCCTTAGAAAAGATTCCTGTTGTTAGAAACTATGCGGATGTGTTTGAAGTATTCGAAAACTTACCTCCGCAAAGAGAAACAGAAATCAGAATCGATCTAATTCCCAATGCCAGACCAGTGGTACATCCAATTAGAAGAATGAGCCCAAAGGAAAAGGATGAATTAGGCGATCAAACTCGTCAACTGCTATGGAAGGGTCTGATCAGACCTAGCTTTTCTAGTTGGGGTGCAGTTGTAGTGTTTGTCCCAAAGTCAGACGGTACTCTTCGATTGTGTGTTGATTACCGAGACCTCAACAAACAGACGCTCAAAAAAATACTCATTACACCGCATCAATGATCTGCTAGACCAATTAAATGTGGCGAGAGTATTTTCCCGAATGGACCTAGCTAAAGGTTTCCATCAATTGAGAATTGCCGAAGAGTGTGTTCCTTTGACAGCTTTCAGAGGTCCAGACATATTTTATGAATGGTTAGTAATGTCGTTCGGCCTATGCAATGCTCCAGCATACTTTGTCGATCTAATGAATAGAGTGTTCAGGGGAGTTCTTAATAAACTTGTCCTTGTATTCATCGATGATATTTTAATCTACTCCAAATCGAAACCTGAGCATGAAAAACACTTAGAACAAATATTGGAGATTCTAAAAAAAACATCTTCAAATCCAAATTCTCTAAATGTATCTTCTGGCAAGAAGAAGTGAAGTTCCTTGGCCATGTCATGTTAAAGGAAGGGATTTCTATAGATCCATGCAAAATTACAGCAATTCAAGACTGGAAGCAGCCTACTACACCCACAGAGGTTAGAAGTTTTATGGTGTTGGCTAGTTTTTATCGAAAATCCATTAAGGATTTCTCGAAGATATTCGGTCCATGAACAAGGCTTACGAAGAAGCACGAGAAATTTAAGTGGACTTCCGACTGTGAGGAAGCTTTCCAGGAATTGAAATCGAAACTGACAACTGCTTCAGTGTTAACCGTTATCGATGGCAATCAGGATTTGATGATTTGGATTGATGCTTCTATTAGAGATATTGGTGCAGTGTTAATGCAAAGAGGCCAAGTAGTCGCTTATGCAAGCCGCCAGCTAAAACCGCATGAGAAGAATTATGTAACTCATGATCTTGAGTTGCTAGCCATCGTTTTTTCTTTGAAAATCTGGATGTGTTACTTATTAGGTGAGAAATTCGAATTGTATATAGATCATCAATCATTGAAGTATTTATTCACACAGAAAGATCTGAACTTGAGGCAGCAGCGTTGGCTAGAATTTCTTGCAGCTTATGATCTAGATATTTTGTATACGCCAAGAAAGGCTAACGTTGCAGCGGATACGCTTAGTAGAAAAACCGTAATGATTGCCAATCTTATATTTACACTAGGATTGATTGATAAAATATCTGCTCTCCAGAAAAACAATCAATTCATTCAAAGGATCAGAGGGAGAATATAGAAGGGCGAGCCCTTAAGTTTTCAGGTAGATAAAGAAGAAGTTTCGAGACTGAAAGGGAGAATCTGTGTTCCCAACATCCCAGAGCTCAAAATAGAGGTGCTCGATGAATGCCATAAATCCAAGCTTTGCATTCATCCTGGAGTAAGTAAAATGTACAACGATATCAAACGCACTTTTTGGTGGAAGGCGATGAAGAGGGACATTTCTTTATATGTTAGCGGATGCCCTACTTGTCAATTAGTCAAGAGCGACCAACAAAAGCTAGCCGGATTGTTGCAACTATTGGAAGTTCCAGGTTAGAAATGGGAACAGATTTCCATGTATTTCATAGATGGCTTGCCCCGAACCAAGAAAGGTAATGACAGTATTTGGGTGATCGTAGATCGCTTCACGAAGACTGCCCATTTCATACCTACCAGATCCAACAGAACCGCTCAATGTCTAGCACAGATATATTTCAAAGAAATTGTTAAGCTGCATGGAATTCCCATCAACATAGTCGGTGATAGAGACCCAATATTTGCTAGCAAATTATGGGAGGCATTCCAGATAGAATTGGGAACAAAACTGAACATGAGCACCGCTTATCACCCTCAAACAGATGGCCAAACTGAGCAAGTAAACAGAATTTTAGAAGATTTACTGCGGGCTTGTATTATTGATTTTGGTGGGTCATGGGAAGATCACTTACATTTGGCAGAATTCTCATATAACAATAGCTATCAAGCAAGTTTGGGAATGTCGCCATTTGAAGCATTATACGGTAGACCATGCAGATCTCCAACATGTTGGGTAGAACCTGGCAACAGACTTGTGTTGGGACCCGATATGATTAGAGAAGCATCTGATAAAGTAGACTTCATCAAGAAGCGATTGAAAACCGCGCAAAGTCGACAGAAAAGTTATGCGGATTCTAGAAGAAGAGATTTGACATTTGTTGTTGGTGATCAGTTTATTTGAAAGTTTCTCCGATGAGAGGAGTAATCAGATTTGGTAAAACTGGGAAGTTAGCACCCAGATTTATTGGTCCCTTTTCTACACTAGAACGAATTGGAACTCGTGCTTATAGGGTTCAATTACCTGATTGGTTGCATGGAGTGCATGATGTAGTTCACGTATCACAACTTAGAAGGCATGTGCATGATCCGGATCTTGTTGTAGAAGAAGCAGCGCAACAGGACTTGGAAATTACTCCAGAATTAGCAGCCAGAAGAGAGACATTAAAGATTGTTGGCAAAGAACCTAGAGAGCTAAGGAGCATGAAGGTTCATTTAGTTAAAGTGCAGTGGAGTAGTGATCCTAGAGACTGCACTTAGGAGACTGAGGAGAGCATTAAGCTAGCTTACCCCAAATGCAGAGTGGACATCTCTGACTAACTCCGATGCAAGGTACCTGTACAATACTTTGCATTTACATTTTTGTTTCCTACTTTACTGTTGTTTCCTTTTCGGGGACGAAAAGTTTTAAGTGGGGGAGATTGTAACAACTCGGAAAATATTGAGCCAATTTAAAAATTTTAAATTGGTTATTTCAAGGGAATTCAAAAAATTGAAATAGAAGATTTCAATAAAATAGTGAATTAGAAATAGTATGGCAGTTTGAAAATTTGAATTCAAATTTTGACTGACAGTACTAGGTGTAAAATATAACGGATTTTAGTGAAACCAAAAATATTTAAATCTGTTTATGAATATCTTTCTAACGAATCAGAAAAATCCAAGTTTCATAGCGGGAATCAAAAGTTATGGCCAAATGAATTTTCAGAAAGGTAGCTAAAGAGAATATATAGCCCTTGAAAATAGACATTTTGCAAACGACCTCGGAATTCGACGAAACCACTTTTGTTGGATCCAGGATGTCAAACTATTTCTAGGTTTCAAATTTCATAATTTTTGAAGCTAGTATGTGAGCGTGGCAAAAGAAAATGTGTTTGGTCAATTTCTGTTAAATTGGATCGACCAGAAAATGACCATTTTTCAAACGATCTCAGAATTCGACGAAACTAGTTTTGTTGGGACCGTAGCGTCAAAACATAGCTAGATTTATTTTTCTGGATTTTTCCGAATCAGTTTGTGGCCCTGGCAAATTGAAATGTATGTTCAAATTAAATATTTAATGTTTTATACTTTAATTTGAAAAATAACTGACTGTAATAATCGAATTGGCCTACGAAACATATCCCATTGTTTCCGGGATGGGGGTATTGGGCGACAGTCGTTGGGTTGAAATTGGTGTTCATTTAAACAAAAAGATATTTTTGAATTTAAAATAAATTAAAAATAAAATAACATAGCCAATCACTCACCTTTCTCTCTCATTTTCTTTGACCAGTCAAACCCGACAACCCCCCCCCCCCCCCCCGAACGACGGAGCAGCTCCAAGCATCCCATCCATTTTCCGATCGATCCAAGAAGAACAAGCCCCCGCTCCAGTTAAGTCTTTTGCTCGCCTCGCCCTCCTCTTTAAATCCATACCATCCTCACCGAGCTTCGTTGACCATTTCTCGAGAATCGCGCTGTGGAAGATTCGCCGTTCGATGCCGCCTACCTCGTTCGATCTGCATGCGAGTTGACCACCAAGGGGTGGCGCCAGTGCGGTTTTCCGTGCTCTACAACGTGGTGTAGTCGGATTTTATTATCGCGCAACGATCGAGGCGAAAGATCGAAACCAATTTCGAAGAATTCAGGAGGTAAACGGCTTTGATTATTTAAACTGAAAAATAACACTTTTATGTGTTGTTAATTTCGATCTTCGTTTAAAAATCGTATCTTTTTGCTACGTTAACGAAATTCGATGAAACAGGAAACATCGTGACTGCAAGGGGGCTCTCTACATCCAAGGAGAGACCGCGGATTACTATGAACTATCTATGATTTTTAGCATCACAAAAACCAAGGTGAGATTTCTAACTGAAATGGGAATGGAAATGTCATGTATAAATTATATAAGCGAAATATAAATTATACATGTGTCATATACCTCATGTACATGCGTTGTGTAAGCTATATGAGCGACGTATGAATTATACATGCATTGTATAAATGATATGTGTGTTGAAGTGCAAGTGAAATATAGAAATAATATATATAAAAATATACTCCCCTCGTCCACAAACCATGGATGATATTTATTGATTGTGAATTGGTGTGGAAAATTTGGTGAATAATGCGAATGGTCGATAGAATTGTTTGTGGTTGATATTGTCTGGTTGTGGTTGAAATATACCCATTGGTATTTGAAACAAATTTGAAATAATTGTGGTAAAGAAGAATCATACTCGCCTGCGTGCTAATTAGATGTATGAAATCCCCATTGTCAAAAACCACAAGGTTTTAAGGTAGAGCGAGGAGCAGTACTCGGGATGGTGCCGGTTTTAAGTACCCTACCGTTATGCTACCGAAATTTTGAATAGTGTTCATGTGTTAGAATTATTTTCGTATGTTGAAATTATTTTCATGTGTTGAAACTAAAGTCATGTGTTGAAACTATATCCATGTGTGGAAATGCTCATGTGTTGAGAAGTAATGTGTTGAAAATTAAATTCATGTGTTGATTGAATAAAGAGTTTAAACAATAAAAATCGCATTTTTATAACATATATAAAGTATGTAAAATATTCGCGTTATAAATAAATTGTTTCAACAATAAAAATTACATCTTTCTTATATGAACAAACTATATAAAATATCCATGAGTGGAAATGCTCATGTGTTGAGAAGTGCATGTGTTGAAAAGGTTCATGTGTTAAATAAAAAGATCGTGCAATAAAAATTACCTTTTATTGAAATTATGAAGTGTGGAAAACATTCATGTGTTGAATAAATATTTTAGATGATAAAAATACATTTTTATTGTGTATGTGATTCGGTAAAAATATACGAGTGTTGAAATAAATATTTGTTTGCTATGAATATTATTTTTAACATGTATAGGGACTAAATGAAATAGTCATGTGTTAAAATATATTTTAGTTAGCCAAAAATATCATTTTTGAAATGTGAAGCGTTAAAAATAACCACTTGTTCAAATAAATATGCATGAGTTGAAATATTCATTAATTAGCTAATGATATGATTTTTGCTTGTGTATGCAACATTAGAATGAATGGTGAGTTTAAACCAAATTGAATCAAATATGAAGTTGAATGGAAAATGATATGTGATAAGAATTGCACATATGTACATGCATATTTATTGAACAGGTTATAGCAAAGAGGCTAGAGAAGAGGAATAAAATTGTGTGCCCGACAAATAGGTACATGTGTACTGTTTTGCTTGGGTGATGATTTTATGAGCCTATTGGCTAGCCGCTTGGCTTTTTCGTTTTCTTTTTCTTTTTATTTTTGAGATGAGATGCCCGTGTGGCTATTTGGGAATTTTCCCTGCCCCTCCCGTACAAAGGAGTTTATGGCGAAATTTTCCAAAATTTAAAGGCGTTAGAGAAATATTTGAAGTGAAAACGATATTGAAATCGTCGAATGAACTATATTTATATATGTATATAAATATAAATAAAATTAAAACGAATCGTGGCCGTGCAATTCGTGTTTTGAAACCATGATTTCAAACGACTAGTGCGGGAAATCCGACCATCGGATTTTCCCGAAACCGCAACCGTTGGGTTCGCCGTGGAAATATCTTTCCAACGGCACTAACTTTGTAAAGATCCGACGGTTGGATTCTCTAGAATGTTTAATTCGAATCTAAAGAAAAACAGCGCCAGAATCGATTATATTTATATATAAATATAAATATAATTAAATTAAATCGAATAACGATGCTGCATTTCGTATTTTGAAATCGTAACTTCAAACGACTAGTGGGGGAAATCCGACCGTCGGATTTTCCCAAAACTGAAACCGATGGATTCGTTTTGAAAGGATCTTTTTAATGAAATAAAATTTGTGAAGATCCAACGGTTAGATTTTCAGATATGTGCAAAACAAATTTAGTGAAAAACAACGCCAATGCCTCGGCACGGCCTGAAACGTCGTTTAATTGAATATGGTCGTTTTTAAATAAATAAAAATGGCGATATATCGTTATACAATGTTATAAACGATATATAATGGAAATAAACCGGTTCTGCTGGGTTTGCTTGATATGTGATGGTTGAATGTATTTAACACGAAAATTATACTAAGGAACTGAAATGTGGATGTTGAGTAATTTAACCATGTGAAGAATTGATTTGAAAATCTAAATATACGTGGATTATTTGAGAAAGCCGAGTTAATTCTCATTTCAAATAATCAATCGACGGTGAGAAGTCAAAGAGATGAAGAGGGTTCAAGACCGACGATCTTTACATTGGATGGATCGGCGCTACTGATGCTCGTGATTGGAGTAGCTACCTTGAAGGAGCTGAAGTAGTAGACATCCGGACGTATTGTTGATTGTGCGGATATGCGAGGAATATGGTGCCTCCGGTTTCATTCAAACCCAGAATGAACTTGTAAATGGACTGTGTGTCTGACATTGTGTAACGACACGGATTTCGCCCGGACCTAATCGATCGCTAAACCGACCAAGACCGTTCGAATCCCGCATACGCTAACTTTGGGTATACAACACATCAGAACAAATAACAGAAGACTTCTATAAACATCATAATAATGTTACATCAGAGTACAGAATATCAGAGTATATCGAAATAATACACAGCGGAAGATAAATTTACATAAATGTAAAACAGTGTACAGCAGAAATATAAACTACACAGCGGAAGACTGTAAATGCCTGGACACAGCTTAAAGCTTCAATCCAGAATCCTGCTCAATACATCTGCAAAATAAAACTACTCGGCTGCCCGTGTGGAAAATAGGGGCACCCGAGTTTGCAAGGGAAAAGCAAACTACAGGTCAGTCATGGGACTGGTGTGAGAAACTCTAACAGTTATAATTAACTTATTTACTAAAATGGCATATCACGGGGCCACACCGCTAACGCGGAACGGGTTTACCCCCATGAATACCAGTGTATATACAACAATCAATATAGATATATGGATCTACTATGCATCAATCAACATGCAATATCCCAATCTACCCACTTAGATTATTCACTACACTTAGATTTTCTAAATCCAATTCAATTTACAGAAATTATTCCTTTGGATTTTATTCCCGATTTCTTATTTCAAATCATTTGAAATACATATCTAACTTTCTATATCAAAGTAGATTTCACTCTGGGATCTCAAATCAAATCATTTGGAAATATGAATTCCAAAACATAACAATGCATACGAACAAGTATGCAACCAAATATCGTGCTCCCCATCGACAAGGCAAAGGGTACGCACCTCGCAACTCGATATATATATGTGCACCTACCCCACGTAGGAGTAGGCTACACCGACGATGCACCTCCCACTCATGGAGAGCATACACCGCCCTCCCACCCATACTTTTAGTCTCAGGGTTACCCGACTCTTTAGCCACATACTAAATCATTTCATATCCCGAAGTAGGAAAAATCATTTCACAACGTAATAATCACAAGTACTTTCAAAATATAGTACTTCACATTAGTAATTCACGAATATGTTCAGTCACTATTAATCACATAACCTTTGAGCTTGTACGTCTCAAAGAAGGGTGTTAAGCAAAAAGAATAAATTCTCCGCCACCAAATAGATACATCATCAATAGCAACTAATCGAATACGCAATGAACCACAATGTAACATATAATACATTTCTAAATCATTTTAGAAATCATCGGGTTTTGGGTCTCGAAATCCTTTCTGTTTTATAAAACATTTTTATAAAACATTCCCTGTCCAAAATCGGGAATACATTTCTTTTCACTTAAGAAAAATATCATTTCACAATCATTCATTAAATTTGAAATGGACACAACATCGCTAAACACCTTATCGTCAAATCGTGAAGTGTTTCACAAGGAGTTAGCACATAGATATTTTCAACCCAACCCAATGTTAAATGTAAAAGCATACTCTGCTCATAAACTGGTCGAGCACAATCCATACAATCAATCAATCAAATTTGACATTAAATATAAGGTTTTGAATAGAGATAGTATTGACTTATATTCAACATCAAATCCTGAAACCAACAGATATCATATCGGGAATAACGATATCGATATATTCCAAATTCCCATCACGATATCTGTATAATCACGGAATCCAATATCGAAAATATCCAAAGGTAATTTCAATTCAAATCCAATCCAATTTATTTATTTATAACCATTGGATTATTTTTCTAGTTAATAACTAGTTCATTTCGATAAGAATCTATTTTTATCTTTTCAAATATGGAGTTTTTCACCTCAATTTTTCCCAAATCATTTCTTATGATTTTACGCAAATTATTACTATTTTTAATAATTTTATCAAGGCTCGTACAGTCGATTTCCATCAACGGCCATCGAACTGCACTTACAGCGACCTTTTCTGAATTTGATTTGGATGTATCTCCAAATCCAACCGTTAGATTTCAAATTTCTCATATTCATTAGAAAGCTCTTCTCGATACGAACCCAACGGTTCCGGTTTTAGGAGAATCCGACGGTCGGATCTCCCGTAATGTCCGTTTGAAATAAATGGTCGAAATTCGCGAACTGCCGCGGCGCGGCGCGTTCTATTCAGGCCATTATATTATATATATAATATATATAATATGTATTTCGTCGATTTCTATTTAAAACGAGTTATATAAATAGTTTTAAATTCGTTTCAAAAGTAATTTCAACTTCCTTTTCAATTCAAATCAAAATTGAATTCTTCCTTATAAATTCGTTTTAAAATTCATTTCTATTCAATTCAAATTTCAGTTCAATTTGAATTCATTTCAATTCGGTTTCAATTCAATTCGAATTCGTTTTCAATTCAATTCAATTCAAATTGGTTTTCTATTCAATTCAATTCGAATTCATTTTCTATTCAGTTCAATTCGAATTCATTTTCTATTCAGTTCAATTCGAATTCATTTTCTATTCAGTTCAATTCGAATTCATTTCTTATTTAATTCAATTCGAATTCATTTTCTATTCAGTTCAATTTGAATTCATTTTCTATTCAGTTCAATTCGAATTCATTTTCAATTTTCTATCAAAATCGAATATTTCATATACATGACAATTTTATACAGTGTATATATATATGTTAAAAATTATATTTTTAACAATCAAATCATTTTCACGTTTCATATATATATATATATATATATATATATATATATATACACACACACACACACACATCGTTTTCACAATTCATATATATATCATTTTCACTTTTCTTATATACGATATTTTCACTTTCAATATATTCGATATTTTCACTTTCACTATATATAATATTTTCACTTTCAATATATATATTTCATACACTTCTAATATATATAATTCATTTTACATCAATTTTCACACAGAATACAATCAAACAAACAAGTCGTCCATGGTCTGTGGATGACGGGTGTCGGGTGCTACTAAACACCGTCTACATCCTAGTATATATATATATATATGTATAACTAGAAAAAGAAAATTTAGAGTGAGGAGTTCTCACCGATAGCTATCCAAATTCCACGACTCTTCTTTTAAAGAAATCTTCATCGTTCTCGCCTTCCTTCACTTTCGTTGCCCGTATTCTCTACATATGCAAAAATCGAATTTTTACTTCGCTGTTCAATATATAAAAATCGAATTTTTATTTTGCTATAAAAATCACATTTTTACTTCAAAGCTTCTATAAAAATCATATTTTTATCACTGCTATTTGTTCCCATTTTAACAACAATGCGTTTTCTATTTTTAAATCAATGATAATTATATTAAAAAAAATGATGTTTATATTTTTAAAACAAAGCTAATTTATATTTTTAAAACAAAGCTAATTTATATTTTTAAAACAAAAACATATATGTAAATTTTGCATTTTTATCACAATAATATGTACATTATATTCCAGATTTTATTTTATTTATTTTTAAACATTTCATATTTTTCTTAATTATCTAAACTAATCACACAGTAAAAGAATTTACACTGTCTCTTCTTTGTACTTGACACAGGCGCGTTCAAACCCATAGCCCAAACGAGGGTTCCATCTTGCCGTCGCCAGAAGCAATCGGACCAGGATCCGAGGCCATGTCGTCGGTCGACTTGGGGTGCGCCACCATCGCTTGAAACACTGCGAAGTTCGGCGGTCCTCTCAGCTCTCAATTTGAGTGCGACGTCGGCCAGTTTACACCCGAAAATCGAGCTCGATACTTCACCAGGGGCAATCAAAGTAGGCCAGATTCGAAGACCCCAAGCTTCTCTTCCATTTCCGCTTTCAATTTCCGAATTTCATTGAGTATCGGTCGAGATCGAGAGGGGTTTATTTTGGAGCAAATATCGCCGTTGGTTTTTGGTGAGTAGCGGTGGCTGTAACGTTTTCTAGGGTTAGGTTTTAGTTCGGGCCCCTTTATAGAATATTTTATTTTATTTTATTATTATTTAATTTCATATTTTACTTGTTTATCGATCCCAACACCAAATCCAACCCAACAACTATCGCCCCTAGCCAAATACCCCCATTTCGAACACAACGGGATATATTTCGTAAGCCATTTCGACCGTTTCGATCAGTTTTCATTTAAATTAACATTTAAATCATTATATTGAATTTTAAACGTACATTTCAATTTACCGGGGTCACATACGAACCCGAAAAATTCCAAAAAATATTTTCTAGCTTCGTATTGACGATACGGTCCTAACAAAACTAGTTTCGTCGAATTCTGAGACCGTTGGAAAAATGGCCATTTTCCAGTCGATTAAAATCAACTAAAACTGGTCAAACGCATTTTCCTTTGCCACGCTCACATATTGATTCGAAAAATTATGAAATTTGGAATCTAGACATAACTTGACACCACGGACCCAACAAAACTGGTTTCGTCGAAATCCGAGGTCATTTGCAAAATTTCCATTTTTAAGGGCCTGAATTCCATAGCGACTATTCAGAATTTTCATCTGGACATATCTTTTGATCCCCGCTATGAAATTTTGATTTTTCGGATTCGTTGGAAAGATATCATCTATTAGATCCTATTATTTTTGGTTTCACTAAAATCCGGATTGTTTTGCACCCGGTACATTCAATTGAAGTTTGAAATCGAATTATCGAACTACCGTGCCATTTTCAATTCTATTTATAATTATATATAAATATTTATATTCTAACGACGACGTATATAATATATACGTTTGAATTATATTCAAACTAAATTTCTCGTCGATATTATTTAAAATAATTCATTTTAAATAATCAAAATTCGCTAAAATTGCCAAAATAAAAATTTTAAACTGGCCCAGATTTTCGGGTTGTTACACATTGGATTTTGTTCTGTGCTGATTGATCTCTGTTAAATATATATCTGTTTGGCGGCGGAGAATTTATTCTCTTGCTTAATGCCCATCTCTGAGACCTACGGGCTCAGAGGTTATATATCGATAGAAATCAGTCGCGTGGAGTTAATTGCCTGTGTGGCAAGCCTAAGTGGCATATGATCAAGGCTTCTGTTGCAAAGCAAAGTCTTGTAGTTGATGATCAAAGCATGGTCTGTGTGACGTAGCTTTGTGTATAACGTGGATTCGCGAGCCTCACACCTCGGTATGAGTCAAAATCGGGAGAAGGACTGCTAGGAGAGCACGACGTTTCTTTCTAGCTACGGTGGTGTCAGTGACCTACCAGCCCTGAAATTTATATACACTTTTCACCTGTGTGGTTGTTGGAATGCGAGGCGCCTCGATTATAGTCTGTAAGGACCGGGAAACATGTGTTCAGGAATTGCCAATCCTCAAAAGTAAGAGAGGACCGGCCCATCCGATTCCAAGGACTGCTGTGTGCGATCCTGAGGCATTTGCTAGAGTGTCTCGAACAGAGAGGAGCTTGCCCCTTGCCTCGACTCATGATGGAATCCAATTTCCAATACGAAATTGTGGATGTGATTGTATTACTAGTATGGCGACATGATATATGGTACCCATGCCGTCGAGGATTGATATTTATGATTGAAATCTCTTTTGAAACATATATACACTAGTAATAATATCAAACACTTTTTTTTATACGTATGAAGCATTTCTTGGCCATTATAAGGTAAAACTCTATCCACTGGCTTGTGTTGCATTGTGTGATGGGACCTGAGTCTTATAATGGCTTCATTTTTATAAAAAGCATTGCGATGATTTAATCATTTACTTTATTTCATGCACTAGCACTCATTGGAGTAAACCCGTTCCGCGAAAGTGGCGTGGTCCTTTGATTTGCCGTATTATTGTTGTTTAATAAGTTAAGTAGGTTTCTCATACTAGTCCCATGACTGACTCGTAGTTTGTTTCACCTTGCAAACTCGGGTGCCTTTATTTTCACACGGGTAGCCTAGTTACAGGTAGCTGACATATTTTGGCTTGGCACCGCAGTAGAGGTGCACTTTTGGGCTCATGGCGAGGCTTGACTACTTTATGATGACTACGATTCTTTCCGCCATGACTATATATGTATATGATTCTGCCACAGGCGATGTAGACTGATGTTTAGTTTATGTACCCTATATGTATGATTTCTCCACAGGCGATGTAGACTGATTATGTATTATTATCCACTAAGTAGTATCCTGTACTGTGCTCTCTGATGTGGTGATATATATGATTCCACTGTCATATTTGTGTAAATTATTCTATTTCTTGTTTATGCTATTATCTAAACTCTGCTAATGATGATTAATGTGTTATATTCCATTGATTATCCTTAACACCGTAGTATGGGGTTTTGGGATCGTCTCACCCTCAGTATCATTAACAGATGCCCGCGGTACCATTAGTGGATGATTACCCTATACGCCCCACGCTATGATAATGGATGACCTTTTATACCGCGATATCCTGCCTCGAAGCAGGATGGGTGTTATTTATGTTGACTAACATCTGTGGATGCAGGAAAACAGGTTGGAGGGATCCAACTGGATTCCTCAAAAATATATTATCTGTTTGTTTATTTGTTTGCATATATGTTGTCATATATGATGTGTTAGAAACCTGAAATAAATAATTGGTTGCTTGAATATCACTGGGCCTAAGTGTTAATTTATAAAAATACCCTGAAAGGGGTATATGAGATTTAAATGGGAAATTCTATTTTAGAAAAATAGAATTTGAATTTTTAAATAGATTTGAGATATAAACTTGTTTTGAAAAATAAAACAAGTAGTTCCTTTATAAACGAAGTTTATAAATAGTTCTTTTATAAACGAAGTTTATAATTGAAGTAAAAGGAATTATCATTCGATAATACAGAAATAAAAATACAAGTGTGAAATTGAAAAGGGAAATCTATTTTCGAAAAGTAGAAATATCGATTTCAAATGAAATTGAAATCGAGACTCGTGAAAAGAATGAATAAAGAAAATTCAGATAGAGTTTGAATATAGTAATTCAAATGGAACTCAAATATAGAATTTGAATATAGAAAATATAAAGGAAATTCAAATGTAGAATTTGAATATCGAAAGTGAAATGGAATTTGAATAAAGAAATTCTAAATATGGAATTTGAATATAGAATTCAAATAGTTTGAATATGGAATTTGAATATAGAATTCAAATAGATTGAAATGGAATTTGAAAATAGAATTTCAAAATAGAATTTGAAATGGGAATTTGAATACAGATTTCAAATAGAGTTAAAATGGAGTTTGAATATTAGAATTCAAACAGAAATGAAATGGAGTTTGAATATTAGAATTCGAATAGAGTTAAAATGGAGTTGAATTCATTTTAACGAAGTTTATATATATATAAATATAATTAAAACGAACTCGCAGCAGCGCTACAGCTCGTAAATTGGCATTTCGAACATCAATTGAGTATACAGAACTCAATTGAAGTCGGAATTCTTTGAAATAAGAAACGTCAGGACCGATTTGATAATAGTTTTCTAATGGAGGAGAAAAATCTGGATTTCGTTGAATAAATTTTGAGTTAGATCAAAATCAAATTTTCAGAAAACCAGCGCCATAACCATTTAAAAACCATAACGGTTTATTAAATTTTATAAAAGGATTCTAAGCGAATAAAATCCGAATTTCTATTTAGGAAATTTCAGATTTGAGTTAGATTATATGTGAACTCAGGTGGAGTAATGAATTGATTTTTGAAACAGAAATCAGTTTTTTGATTATTGAATAGAATTAACTAATTTAAATAGTAATTAGTTAATGAGATTTTGAATTGATACTGGACTTTGAATAAGTGAATTCGATTTGAAAATTTATATATGAAATCGAAGAAACTAGAATTGAATTTGAAATTCAATTTGGTTATAAGCAATTCAAATATGTTCTTTGAATATGTTACGTTCAAACAAAGAAGTGAAATAGGCAAAATAGCTAATTAAAGAATAAATGAGTGAAACTGAATTCAAATGATTGGATTGAGTTGAATTGAATTGAAAACAGGTGAGCATGTGTTAGATAGGTACGAGATTAAATATATGAAGATTTTAATTTGTGCCCGACAAAAGGTACATGTTTAAATTTATATATGAGATTTTATGCGCCGTATCGGCATGCTGCTTGGCTTTTTATTTTTCTTTTGGATTGGTGAGGGCCATGGGAGGCTATTTGAAATATCCCGATGCTCCTGGTACAAGGGAGGTTATGGTGAAATTTTCCGGAAATTTAAGGAGTTAGAATATTTTTAAAGAAATTTTGATAGTTAGAAATAAATGTATCAATATATATTGAATTCGATAGGGAAACAAATTTAAAATAGAATATTTTAAACAAAAAGGGAAATCGATAAGCTGGTAATAGAAGAGAAACATATATACGTTTAAAAATGAATAAATGGGGTTTTATAATGTTGATTATTCGGGGTAAATGGTTTTGTCTATTTTGAAGTTAATGATGTTTTCAGTCAAGGTCTGAGAGGTAATTTTACCCAACTTGATTGATTTCATTTTTAATTAATAAGTAGCAAGATCTAGTCTCGAAGAGAAGTGTTTGAATAATCATTAGTTGAAAAAATATATTTTGGGTTGCTGTAACGATGTTTTACACAGCATTCATTTTAATCCAAGTGATTAAATTTTGGAAATATAACAGTAAATATTTCTTGAGTATAATTAAAGTAGTCGAGAAGGAGATAAATGATCGAAACTGTTTTCAATTACAAATAGAATATATTTTCTGACTATAGAAAATAATAGAAGGCGATATATGAAAATGTTTTCCAAATAGCGTAAGAGGCCAAAATGATTATCGAAATTATTTGGTTAACAAATATTGATAGAGAAATAGAGAAGTGAATTAATTAATGAAATATTAATTAACAGGCCCAATGATTGATTGATGTTATGGATGAATGGAAAGTTTGTTATTTTTCTTCGACAGTTTAATAACCGACTATCGAAGTATTTGCCAATATCATTGTCAATATTGAGAGACCGGTTGGATTATTATCCGAGAACCACTCTGTATTGGCAGTAACGTTGCGAATCAGATTATATGAAGATAATCAAAGACGGAGTAAAGTGCAAGGGCTTTTTCTATTAATAGAAATTGTGCCTTCGGTTTCGTTCAGTCCCAGAACGAACGTATATAGACGAATGTCTGACAAAGTATTTCCAATGATCGAATATGTTGATCTGTACAAATATATATGGTGGCAACGGATTTACTCCCTTAAGATAATATCCACAATACTTGTGCAAATCAATTAGTGATTAACGGATCTGACAATGTGGCATTTAAAGTGATTGTGCTATCAATGAATAGAAAGTAATCGTAGCCTCAGGCCTCAACAACCGGGAAATGACAAAAATCGGGCAGGCAGCATGGCTATGTGGGTCACGCCCATTAGGGTGTATTATCACCTATCTAGAGATTCAATTAAATTTCTTATTCTGTTCGATGTTGTCCCATTCGGGAAACGGTTGCTGATCCCAACCGTTGGTGATATACATTCGATACACTCAAGCGAAATGGGTGGTCGGTCATTTGTGGGCCGGGTTGCAAGTTGTTCTTGTTGAACCCAGTGTATTCCTCTCTAGAGATACGCTATCGGAAGGTTGTTCCATACCTTGTCATGTTGGAAATCGAGTCTCCAATAAGCGCCCTGCGGGTTTTGATTTTATACTATGTATGTGGAGCGTGAGATGCAAGCGTTCCACTAGATTCTATTTATTAGATTTAGATACTATTGTAATATCACTGGATTTTTGAATCAAAGTGTTTTTGGGTTATAGTAAGGTAAAAACTGTCCATGTTTATGTGTGGCTGGTCTTACTCTTATCATTTCCTTCGAAAGGATTTTGAAAGTTAAACAAATGGTTGGAGTTTACTCACACCAGTCCCATGACTGACCCAGAGTTTATTTTGTTTGTTTTCCCTAAACTCTTGGGTGCCCAAATTTGTACGGGAAGTCAAGTAGTCGGGATTTTTTAGATTCACTTGGAAGAGCTGGAAGCAGGAGGCTTCACTAGTTAGCTATAGACTATCATATATTCCACTGTGAACCATGTTTGTATCTGGAAACATGTGTTTATAACTGTTCCAGGAATAACTGGTGTGCTCTGATGATGGTATGTATAAAAAGTTATTGATTTGTATTTCAAAAGTTATGTTATATAATATATTTTATTCGTTCAGTGTGAGATCTGTTTTCTTTGTTTTCTTCTATTATAACATTTCTTCTTTCTATTTCTCATCCTCTAACTTCTATCTAATAATGATTCGTATTTCTGTGCAATTTGGGTTGGACGTGTGGTGTTGTTAGACGACTCAGATAGTACGGATTTGCGGGCCATTACAGTTGGTATCTGTGACGGCCCGCCCCGCACTAACCGACATTTACTCCAAAAGTGCGCTGTACACATGTCCAGTTAGCACGGAACGGATCGTCAGAAGAAAAAGGAAGAAGGAAATGAACTAACAAGGAACCTGTAAAATGTATCACAGCGCATGGAACAAAATATAATAATAACATACTTGACATAAAACAGGTGAGATAGTGCATAAGCTGAAAACAAACTAACATAGCAGTGGAAAATCCAAGTACAGCTTATGATCCAAAGCTAGCATTATTACAACTTTTCAAGCTGTCTCAAAGAGCAAAAGCAAGATAAGGAGGTACACTACTAATTCCCAAGTAGCGACCGCCAACGACACAGGGAGAATATCTATATATCATACGTGGAAGCCTCCTGCTCGCCTCCGAATCAGCTACTCGCACATCACCAGCTAACCTGTCTCTAGTCTGCTCATGTGAGCACCCAGAGTAATAAGAGGAGACATAAAACTCTGGGTCATACATAAAGCCTGGTATGAGTGATAAGCATCTAAACAGAACAATAGCAGGTAGACTAAAACATACCTGAACCTGCAACCAAAGAGCTAGCACTACATACTGTACAATACTCTAAGGTGCCATTTCAAATGGTGTAAAGATAACGGGGGTAGGGGTGTGCATGTCATAGTGATGGCAAACAATCAAGCATAGCATCCATCCTCACATCTCTCACTCAGTGCATAAAGTATACGATATTCACCACTTCGATCACCCAACATACCTTGCTATGATCACTTTGCCCCATGAAGTCATAAATGGCTTCACTGCACTGGCCCATAGCCTTACTAATCCTTTACTATGTCCACTCTGCCCCATGGAGTCACAATGACCCCACTGCACTGGCTCATAGTCTTACTACGCATCACTTTGCCCCTCGAGTCATAATGACTCTACTGCACTGATAACGTAGTCTTGCTACCATCACCTTGCCCCTCGAGTCATAGTGACTCTACTGCACTGATAAGTAGCCCATCATCCTTTCTCAATGGTGAATCGAAGTTATGAACGTCGACAACTCCTTAGCACACGTCCCGCAGTAAAGTCCAACCATGAAGTGAACTCATTGGTTCCCATCTGGATCCTGAGCTTTAACTTCCATTTGGACTACCTTTGCAACTCGGGTTATTGGTCATCACCGGATCGGTCTTCATTCAGTTCATAGCCTCCTGGTTGGGTTCGCAGTCACCACTCGTGGTCAAGCTCCAGGTCGGGTCGCCATCATTGGATCGTGTTTCATCAGTTCGTGGCACCCCTGTTGGGTCGGTTCGTGCCACCCTGGTACCCATCGCATCGTGAGCTCCTTCATCCTCCTGGTTCGGATCGGCGTCATCACATTGGATCAGCTCGTGGTGCATCGGATCGTGCTTCAGGTGCATCAGCTTGGAGTCTCCATGTGATGGTTCGGATAGGGGCCAAGAACGGGTCGGTTCGTGGTGAAGGGTTCGGAACGGAGGGGGTTCATCACGATTGGGTCGGGGTGGCGATAGGGTGATTCGATCCGGGTTCTGTACAAATTCCTGCAACTCTTTCAGCGACTGTTTTACGCCATTCGACGGTGTTTTCAACCATTTTAACTATTCTAATCAATCACAAAGCATACCATACAGTCATAGCAACAAGTAGAAATGACCTCAAACACCAAAACATCAATATGATAGGTTAAAATGGATCAAACATAGCCAAAACCCCATATTTTCCCTTAAGCATGTTTAGGTGAAACTTATGATATGATTAGCAAAACTTAACAAAATTAACACAATTCATATCGTAGGTCTAAAACATCATTTCGAATTTTATAAATATTTTTCAATATTTTTTATCATGTTTAAATTCGCTAATTAACACTAATTACTCTTAATTAGTCATAATTAGTGAGGAACTATGCAAATCACTCACCTTAGCCACAAATAAAACTTAGATCTGAAATAAATCTCTGGTTTGGTGCGAATCCCGATGCTAAACAGCAGCTCTAACGTTGATTTGGTGTAGATCTCCCTTGATTTAATGTTGCTAAGCTTAATCCTTGATTAGAAGATGATTTGGAGGTGATTTAGAGGTTAGAGGCCATTTTTAGGGTTTCTAAGAGGTAAGTGGAGGATAGAAAACTGAAACAGAATGAATCTCTAACCCCTTTCAGCCTCCCCATAACCCTAATCCCGAAATGGGTTATGGGCCCATTCACTAATCACCCTATTCGGCCCGATTAAGCAGTTTTTCACCTTCCAAACCTTATTTCAGCCATATCTCCCAAACGGTAAGTCCGTTTTTCACTTATGACCACTCTACGGAAAGGTAAACCATCAAACGAGTCTAATGGAAGTGGTTTTAGGTCAAAATTCCTTTCCAGTCAAAAGTCATGGCCAAAACAAGATTATCTAGGGGCAAAAAGGTCATTTAAAAATCGACAAAAATCATGAAGATGGGAAATGACTCTAATGGTTGTTTCCCAAAGTTACATGACCATACGACTTCATATGGGAAAGAAATAAATATTCTACGATCCTTACATTCTCCCCCCTTAAGAAATAACGCCCCCGAAATTCCCTAACCAAAACACACAAAGGGTCCCGCATGCCTATCAACCATAAAACAACAATCAAACATGCAAAACAAGTCTATCCTAGCATGCAGAATAACTAAATTGCAAGCTAAATCTTACCAGGCAAAGAGTTCTGGATACGTCTTCCTAATGCTCTCCTCTGTTTCCCAAGTGCAGTCATTCTCGTTCTCGCCCCACTGAATCTTGACTAGCTTCACCGCCTTCCTTCAAAGTTGCTTTGTATCGTGCTCGACAATACGAATCGGCTTGCGGTTCCCAACCGCCTCGGGTTCTACTTCGAAGTCCTCTAACTGATCAGGTGAAATAGTCACATCTGGGTCGTGTACGAACTTCCTTAGTTGGGAAACATGAAATAGGTTGTGAACTCCAGCCATCTTCTCTGGTAAGTCAACTCTATACGCCAAATTCCCAACTAGTTCAAGAACTGGGAATGGGACAATAAATCTTGGTGCCAACTTGCCTCTCCTGCCAAATCGTATCACGCTCTTCAACGGAGAAACCTTGACAAACACCAAGTCACCAACGGAGAATTTTAAATCTCTTCTCCTCTTATCAGCATAACTCTTCTGCCTATCTTGGGCAGCTTTCATTCGTTGTTGAATGATCTTAATCTTATCTGAAGTTTCCCTCACCACATCTGGTCCAAGCATAAACTTCTCGTCGGTCTCTATCCAACATGATGGTGAGTTGCACGGTCTTCCGTACAAAGCTTCATATGGAGCCATACCGATACTGGATTGCTATCTATTATTATATGCAAACTCTACTAGATGCAAATGGTCATCCCACGATACACCAAAATCCAATATACAAGCTCTCAAGAGATCTTCCAATATACGATTCACCCTCTCCGTCTGACCGTCGGTCTGAGGATGATATGCGGTACTGAGATGTAATTCTGACCCTAGAGCCTCTTGTAAGCTCTTCCAAAACCCACTATTAAACAACGGGTCTCGGTCACTCACAATGCTTTTGGGTACTCCATGAAATCTCACTACCCATTTCATATACAATTCTGCTAATTTAGCTGCCGTTCTGGTCGATTTGACTGGTATAAATCTTGCAATCTTAGTCAATCGATCCACAATTACCAAAATGCTATCATGTCCCGTTCTAGTTCTTGGTAAACCATCGATGAAATCCATCAAGACTTGCTCCCATTTCCATTCGAGAATTTCTAATGGTTGCAACAACCCACTAGGCTTCTTTTGCCCGACTTTAACTAGCTGGCAATTCATGCATTTGGATATAAATTTCCCAACGTCTCTTTTCATCCCTTCCCAGTTGTAAGTCTGCTTCATATCTCGATACATCTTATTACCACCGGGATGTATAGTCAGTTTTGAGTGACGACATTCTCTAAGCACTTCATCTCTCAAACCATTCACGTTGGGTACAACTATTCTTCCATTCTTTCGAAGCCATCCTTCTCGATCAAGTCCATACAAATTCATCTCCTCACTGTCGATGTTCATCTCTAACTTGGAGATGATTTCCAATAGATTAGGATCGTCCCTTTGACTGGAACCAATCCGCTCTATCAAAGTGGGTCTGATCACCAAACTAGCCAGCATGTCTGGATCCAATTCACACATTGGTCTGAAATCAAACCCCGCGATATACTCCAGTTGCTTCCATTCAAGAAACATAGCCCCTAAACTGGCATGTCTCCTACCCAAGGCATCCGCTACCGCATTACCCTTCCCAGGTGTGTATGCGATATCAAAATCATACGAAGCCAAGAACTCTAAACATCTCTGCTGACGGAGATTCAGATCCTTCTGGGAGAAGAGATACTTTAACGATTTATGATCGGTAAACAACTCAAATCTTTCTCCCAAGAGATAGTGTCTCCACATCTTTAATGCGAACACAATCGCTGCCAGTTCCAAATCATGGGTAGGATACTTCTTCTCATGCATTTTTAGCTGCCGACTAGCATAAGCTACAACCCTAACTCCTTGCATCAACACAGCACTTAGTCCGGTACCACAAGCATCCGTGTATACCGTCATTTCTTCATTCCCTTTAGGAATGACTAGCACTGGCGCATGCGTCAACTTTTCCTTTAGACTCCTAAATGCATTCTCACACATTCCATCCCAGACGAAGGCCTGATTCTTCTTAGTCAACTGAGTCAACGGTGCTGCTATCTTGGAGAGGTCCTGGATAAACTTACGATAATATCCAGCTAATCCCAAGAAACTTCTTACATCTGTTGCATTCTTGGGCGTAGGCCAATCCTGTACCGTAGCCACCTTCGCAGGGTCCATGGCAATACCATTCTCTGAAACAACATGGCCCAAGAATCTCACTTCCCTTCTCCAAAAATGACACTTAGAGAATTTCGCTTTCAATTGGTGTTTCCTCAACACCTCCATCACTATCCTCAAGTGTCCCTTGTGTTCCTCCTCTGTCCTCGAGTAAACAAGGATATCGTCTACGAACACAAGAACAAACTTATTCAACTGATCTCTGAATACTCGATTCATAAGATCCACAAAGTAGGCAAGTGCATTGGTCAACCCAAATGGCATGACCAACCACTCATAGAATCCAGACGACAACCTAAATGTCGTTTTTGGAACACTCTCATCTGCTACTCGATGCTGATGGAATCCTGTCGCGAGGTCCAACTGGGAGAACTCTCTTGCTCCTTCCAGTTGATCAAACAAATCATCTATCCGCGGTAGAGGATACTTATTCTTCCTCATTACCTTATTCAACTCGCGATAGTCCACACACAAACGAAGGGAACCATCTTCCTTAGTGGTAAACACAACTGGTGCTCCCCACTCGGAGACACTTCTTTTAATAAATCCCTTCTACAAAAGATTGCTGACATGCACCCCAAGCTCTCGCTGCTCCTTTGGTGCCATAAGACGAAGTGGCATCACTATAGATCTGGCATCTTTCACTAAATCAATACGGAACTCAATCTCTCGGTGTGGTGGAAGCCCGGTCACCTCCTCGAAGACGTCCGGATACTGGCCAACCATGGGCACATCTGACAACTCATCATGCGGGATGTCGAGGGAATTTATAAAACTAGCCATTGCCCCATCATTAAGTAGACTACCAAACACTACCCTCCGCCCATCATCCGCCCTAACTATCACCAAAAAGCCCTCACAGTCTACCACCACACCGTATCTTTGGAGCCAATCGACCCCCAATATAATGCCATACCCAGTAAAGCCCAAAACAAAGCAATCACAAACAAACATACATCCATGACTCGATAAGATCAAATTTTGGCAAATCATACTAAGGCTAGTCGAACCACCAATCGGGTTCGTCACAACCAACGGTCTATCGACCATCTCGGGTTCTAGTCCCAACCTATCTACCAGGTCACTAGATATAAAGGAACGGGAAGCCCCACCATCAAACAAAACTCGAACTGGTACATCATAAATAGAAAGCATACCTTGAATAACGACATTCTTTCCTTTCTCCACCGCAGTTGGGGGCATTCGACGAAGAAGGAACAACATCAATAGCATAAGCTTTCACAATCTGCTTCTCCTTAAGAGGTTGCAGACACTTATCCTTATGATGTCCCACTTGGCCACAGTTGTAGCACTCCCTATCCGCTGGCTTGGCCCGACATTCTTTAGCATAATGGCCCTTCTTACCACAGCTGAAGCATTCAACATCTTTCTTGATCTTTTTCTGGCCATCCTTAGATTGGTTCTGCTTCCTCTTATTCTGAGAGTTATTCTTGCCTCCACCGCCTGCTTGCGGCTTCAGCCCTTCTGCAGATGCAGCCTCAGTCTTTGGGTTAGGGTAAAGACTCTCTAATCTCAAAGCTTTCCCCACAATCAATTCAAAAGCCTCATCGATGTGGTTGATAAGCCTTTCCCCCAAGTATCCATCCAACCCAGTAATGAACTTCTCATTCTTCTTCTCAGGAGTATCGATAGGAGATAGTCCATACTTCGACAAAGCGTCGAATTCAGCAATATAGTCAGAGACTGCCCTACCATTTTGCTTGAGTTCCAAGAATCTCTTAAACAACACTGACTTCTGGGCAGCTGGAATGAACTTCTCGCTAAAGCGAGCCTTGAACTGATCCCAAGTAACCTGATCTTCTAGAGTAGCTGTTCTAATGGCATTCCACCAATTCATCGCTCGCCCTTGCAGCTGACGAGACGTTAGCCTTCTCTTCATCGCATCCTCGATACCCAAGTCGTCGAAGATATGATCACAGCTATCCAACCAATCCTGAACATCTGTGGCCGACTCCGTTCCGTGGAACGACTTCCCACCAAGTTTAGTGTAATCCTTGCATAACTTGGCGAAATCGACCCTAAGCGCCTGCATTACTGGACCACCACCATTTCCGGGATTGGGAACTGCCCCTTGAACATCCCTGAGCATCTCCCTCATGAAGTTAGTGAACATCGTCCTCATGTTAGGAGCATTCCCATTATTGGTCCCTCTACCAGCACCTCTAGCATATCGGCTCATCGTCAATCTGTAAAGAGAAAACGATTAACGACCCCATAGTGGTGCTAGTGCAGTACGACTTCATCCTTATACTACTAATAGTATATTTATATAGCTTTTGAAAACCAAAGTAATCACAAATACGCGCCCTCATATATGTATACTATCTCTCCCTATTGTCTTTCCCTAGGTTAACTATGCAACCTAGAGCTCTGATACCAAATGTGACGGCCCGCCCCGCACCAACCGACATTTACTCCAAAAGTGCGCTGTACACATGTCCAGTTAGCACGGAACGGATCATCAAAAGAAAAAGGAAGAAGGAAATGAACTAACAAGGAACCTGTAAAATGTCTCACAGCGCATGGAACAAAATATAATAACAACATACTTGACATAAAACAGGTGAGACAGTGCATAAGCTGAAAACAAACTAACATAGCAGCGGAAAATCCAAGTACAGCTTATGACCCAAAGCTAACATTATTACAACTTTTCAAACTGTCTCAAAGAGAAAAAGCAAGATAAAGGAGGTACACTACTAATGCCCAAGTAGCGACCACCAACGACACAGGGAGAATATCTATATATCATACGTGGAAGCCTCCTGCTCGCCTCTGAATCAACTACTCGCGCATCACCAGCTAACCTGTCTCTAGTCGGCTCGTGTGAGCACCCAGAGTAATAAGAGGAGACATAAAACTCTGGGTCAGACATAAAGCCTGGTATGAGCGATAAGCATCTATACAGAACAATAACAGGTAGACTAAAACATACTCGAACCTGGACCTGCAACCAATACCCGAACCTGGACCTGCAACCAAAGAGTTAGCACTACATACTGTACAATACTCTAAGGTGCCATTTCAAATGGTGTAAAGATAACGGGGGTGGGGTTGTGCATGTCATAGTGATGGCAAACAATCAAGCATAGCATCCATCCTCACATCTCTCACTCAGTGCATAAAGTATACGATATTCACCATTTCGATCACCCAACATACCTTGCTATGATCACTTTGCCCCATGAAGTCATAAATGGCTTCACTGCACTGATACATAGTCACAAATCCTTCGCTTTGTCCACTTTGCCCCCATGGAGTCGCAATGACCCCACTGCACTGGCTCAAAGCCTTACCAATCCTTTATTATGTCCACTCTGCCCCATGGAGTCACAATGACGCCACTACACTGGCTCATAGTCTTACAGCGCATCACTTTGCCCCTCGAGTCATAATGACTGATAACGTAGTCTTGCTACCATCACCTTGCCCCTCGAGTCATAGTGACTCTACTGCACTGATAAGTAGCCCATCATCCTTTCTCAATGGTGAATCGAAGTTATGAACGTCGACAACTCCTTTGCACACGTCCCACAGCAAAGTCCAACCATGAAGTGAACTAATTTGTTCCCATCTGGATCCTGAGCTCTAACTTCCATTTGGACTACCTTTGCATCTCGGGTTATTGGTCATCACCGGATCGGTCTTCATTCAGTTCATAGCCTCTTGGTTCGGTTCACAGTCACCATCTCGTGGTCAAGCTCCAGGTCGGGTCACCATCATCGGATCGTGCTTCATCAGTTCATGGCACCCCTGTCGGGTCGGGTCGTGCCACCCTGGTACCCATCGCATCGTGAGCTCCTTCATCCTCCTGGTTCGGATCGGCGTCATCACATCGGATCAGCTCATGGTGCATCGGATCGTGCTTCAGTTGCATCAGCTTGGAGTCTCCACGTGACGGTTCGGATAGAGGTCACGAACGGGTCGGTTCGTGGTGAAGGGTTCAGAACGGAGGGGGTTCATCACGATCGGGTTGGGGTGGCGATAGGGTGATTCGATCCGGGTTCTGTACAAATTCCTGCAACTCTTCCAGCGACTGTTTTACGCCATTCGACGGTGTTTTCAACCATTCTAACTATTCTAATCAATCACAAAGCATACCATACAGTCATAGCAACAAGTAGAAATGACCTCAAACACCAAAACATCAATATGATAGGTTAAAATGGATCAAACATAGCCAAAACCCCATATTTTCCCTTAAGCATGTTTAGGTGAAACTTATGATATGATTAGCAAAACTTAACCAAATTAAACCAAATTCATATCAGAGGTCTAAAACATCATTTCGAATTTTATAAATATTTTTCCAGAATTTTTATCATGTTTAAATTCGCTAATTAACACTACTTACTCTTAATTAGCCATAATTTGTGAGGAACTATGCAAATCACTCACCTTAGCCACAAATAAAACTTAGATCTGAAATAAATCTCTGGTTTGGTGTGAATCCCAATGCTAAACAGCAGCTCTAACGTTGATTTGGTGTAGATCTCCTTTGATTTGATGTTGCTAAGCTTAATCCTTGATTAGAAGATGATTTCGATGTGATTTAGAGGTTGGAGGCCATTTTTAGGGTGTCTAAGAGGTAAGTGGAGGCTAGAAAACTGAAATAGAATGAATCTCTAACACCTTTAAGCCTCCCCATAACCCTAATTCCGAAATGGGTTATGGGCCCATTCACTAATCACCCTATTTGGCCCGGTTAAGCAGTTTTTCACCTTCCAAACCTTATTTCAGCCATATCTCCCAAATGGTAAGTCCATTTTTCACATATGACCACTCTACGGAAAGGTAAACCATCAAAAGAATCTAATGGAAGTGGTTTCATGTCATAATTCCTTTCCAGTCAAAAGTCATGGCCAAAACAAGATCAGCTAGAGGCAAAACGGTCATTTAAAAATCAACAAAAATCATTAACATGGGAAATGACTCTAATGGTTGTTTCCCAAAGTTACATGACCATACAACTTCATATGGGAAAGAAATAAATATTCTACGATCCTTTGATGCGTAGAATGCGGGTTGTTACAGTATCGGAGCTTAGGTTGAGCGAATACCTAGGCTTTATGGGGGTGTGCTCATTAGAGATAGGGTCAGTAGTACCTTAGAATGAGTTGAGTCTATATATATACGAGAGAGCGTATTTGTTATTTGATATAAAAATTATTTTATATTGTGTTGGCTAGTCTGTTGAGTGATTTATGATTTCTGATCGAATCGTAGGACGCCACGACGTTGATAAGAGTTTATAAATACTTGAACAGAAGATTGAACACGATATCGTTTTAAAGTGGGTAAATGTAATAATTTTGCCCAAAATTCTATTTTTATAGAAAAGAAATAATTTTCTAGAACTATTATAATATATGGATGTGTTGGTTGTTATTATTATAATTAAATGAGATTATAAGAAATGAAATGGTTATATAGAACCAAATAGAATTTGTGTATGAATGAAATATACAAATGAGATGAATTAAAATTGAATTCAAAACAGAATTCAGTATTTAAATCTTGGGAAATTGGAAAATATTTTCTGAAGTATATTAAAATAATATAGCTTTGTTTGAAAGGGATTTTTTGAATAAAAATCATTTTTGAATGGTTTCTGAAAGTGTTAAAGCACTGAACTCACTTCAGTTGCTGGGAAATAATTCTGATGATGGTCGCGACATCATCAGTGTTCATTTTCAAGTTCTAAGTGAAGGATTGCTACCTTAGAAAAGTTTTGATAGACATTTGTTTGAAAGAAAACAAGTGGTTTGGAAATTCAAATGTTTTGAATTTGAAATGGAAATATATATATATATATATATATATATATATATATATATTTATGTGATTTTAGAAGGATTTGAAAGGGAAACCCATGAATTTGAATTCTGAAGTTTAAATTTAACTTAAGCAAGTTAAATGGATCGAGGTAAATAAATTAATGAAATTCAAATTGAATGTAATTTGAATTGGGTGTAAATCATTTAGATTAAATGTGTGAAAACCAAAAGTTTTGTTCGGAGCTAATTTGTTGAAAATGAAGAGGAAAGTTTCAACATAAAGGAGTTTTGAAAAGTTAATGAGTTTATAGTATTTTTCCTACCTTAGCAATTTCGGGGACGAAATTATTTTAAAGGGGAAGAATGCAACGACCTGGATTTTTCGAACTGTTTAGTTTAAATATTTAATAATGTTTTTTAAATATTGTGATTCATAATATAAATCGATATACGGTTTTATTTTGAATATATATATATATATATATATATGTATAATTATTTAATCTAAAATAATTATAATAATACGAGAATCTGAATTTAATTGAATTCAAAATTTTAAACTGGAGTCAAAATGATTTATATGAATTTTATTTAAGTTAAAAAAAACGATAATAATAAATAATTTATTATCATAGAAATTGTGGTTTTCGAATTTAAATTATATTATATTAATTTAATATGGTTATTTTATATATGCGTTCAAAATAAATTTCAGAAAATATTCTGCTGAGTTCAGTATAACACTATAACATTGGAACGATGGTCAGTACGCTAAAATAGTGGTTCACGATTTTTAATTGTGAACCCCGAGATATTTATAATGGATAAGATCGAAATTGAATCGAAAATCAAATTGATATCTATTTAAAAAGAAATAAAGATCTCTTTTTTTTTCAAATCACATTAAATAGAAATCAAATCGTATTAATGTATAGTCAAATCAAAAATTACTTAAGGGTGAAGTATTCGTCTCTATATAAACGAAACCCCTCCTTCTTTGCCTTTCTCTTCTAAAATAGAAATCGAAACTTTAGACAAAAATGTTAGGTAACTTATTTTCTTCATTTCAAAACAAACAAATACCCTTCGTTCTCTTCCCTTTTCATTTTCATTAGGCAAATAAAAAAAAATCCAAGACCTCCTTCATCCATTCGAACCACTGCTGTGTAACAAAAAAAAGGGGGAAATTGATTCAGTAAATCAAAGAACAAGGCAGATCGATTTTTGATAGTAGCTAAGGCGTGGATTTGTATTGGTTCGAGAGGATTTTCAATGCGTGTGTGTTATGTCATATCGCGATGGAACCTGGGGGCATTCGATCTCGAATAGCGAACAAGGTGTGACGACAAGGAATTTCGCTCGGTCCGAACCGGTCGCTAAACCGACCCAGACCTCTCGAAATGCCCTATCGTTGAGAACAGGACAAAACAGAACGCATATAAAAGAACATTTCACTGTATATTACAACAATGCATCAGATTACAAGAATATACAGAGTATAAAAGAATATTACACAGAAATATCAGAGATTTAAATTACATTTAAATACATCGCAGCGGAAAATAATACAATACACAACTAGAAGGAGATATACGGATACAAAGCTTTCCGGATATCGTTCCAGCTGTAAACCAGGATCCTGTGAATATAAATCTGCAAAACCAAAACTACTAGCTGCCCGTGTCAAAATAGGGGCACCCAGAGTTTAGGTTAAAACAATAAACTCCAGGTCAGTCATGGGACTGGTGTGAGAACTAAAACAGTTAATCTTTATTTTTAATGTTCGGTAAAAAAGGGACCACGTCGTATAACACGGAACGGGTTTCCTCCCAAGAATACCAGTGCATAAAACAAACAGCGCAATGCTAAGTAAAGAAAAATGAAGCTGTTATAAGACCCAGGTCCTATCACACAATGCAACGCAAGCCGGGGGATAGGGTTTTCCCTTATAACAGCCAAAAATGCTTGATACGTTTTAAAACAAATCATTTGATACTATTATAAGTGCATAGTGTATAAAACACTTCAAATCATAAGTATCAATCATAGGCGGCATGAATGGCCCATAACACTATGTCGCCATATATAAGTTTACAATAAAAACCGCAAATGTCGTATTGGAAGTTGGGTTATCATTTATGGTATGAACCGAGGCTAGGGGCAAGATCCTCAACCGATTCGAGACGCTCTAGTCCGCCCCTCAGGATCAGAGCTCGAGTGACCCTTGGATCGTCAGGGCCGGTCCACCGATGTGGATTAAAATGCCTGAACATGCGTTTCCCCACCCTTTGGGGCGTAAGCCTGGCCCGTCAGCCGACCAGAAGCATCGGCCGAAACCGATATCACGAGGCGCCTCGCTTTTCAGCAAGTAATAATAAGTAACATCCACATGAGTCAAACTCGTCAGCCAGTTCAAGCACTGACGCCACTCCTAACTAGAAAGAAACGCATGTCCTCCCTGAGGTCCGTCTCCCGTTTTTATTTCATACCGGATGTGATACTCGCGAATCAACGTTACATAAAGCTACGCCACAAAGGTCGTGCTTCGATCATCACCACAAGGCTTTGCTTTTCAACAGAAGCCTCGATCATTTGCATCTTAGCATGCCACACAGGCAATTCACTCCATGCGATTGATATCCATCAATATATAACCCCTGAGCTCGTATGTCTCAGAGAAGGGCGTTAAGCAAGAGAATAAATTCTCCGCCGCCAAACAGATATATATTTAATAGAGATCAATCACACGGACTAAAATCCAATGTCAGACACACAGTCCATTTACAAGTCCGTTCTGGGTCTGAACGAAACCGGAGGCACCTAGTACCACGCATATCCATCGATCTCCAAGTACGTCTGGACGATCACCAACTGTTTCCATCTTCTTGGGTGTACAGCCCAATCAAGATCATCAGTAATTACCCAAACGACGTGAAGACTTCTGGTCTTCGACGACCGTCTTCATCTTCGACTTATCGTCGTATCAGTTATTCAGAATGGGATAAACCCGGTCTTTCCGAATAACTCGCGTATATTTTAAGTAAGTGTTACACAAACACAACATACGCCTCATTCCAATTCATCAGTCACTAACCGTAAATTAATCAAGAGAATAATTCCCCAAATATTAACCCCGAAGGCCGAAACCAACATCAGATCAATATTCAGAAAACCATTCTGCTTGGCTAACCGACAGTTAGTTCCTAAATTTCACATTCCTAGGGAAAGGTTCCCATTAATTTTATCCAAGATAAATTTCTTGAATTTATTCTTTAATCTATTTTTGAATATCAATTCAAACTAGTCGGGATTATCGAACCTTACCGAAGTAATCATTTGTTTTAATTTCCCAATCCCAACCTATTCATCCCATGAAGTAAAACTGGTTATACTTCATATCTAACACCACGGTGTTATCGGTAAATTCAATTACCATTTCACGTTCAAATCTAATTAAAGATTTAACTATCGCCTGGAGCAAAACTGGTGATACTCCTTTTCGATTATTTCAATCTAATTAAAGATTCATTAAAACACCACTTAGTTTTAATCTGTGACTGGGTTAAAGAATCCATGTCATTTAAAAACACAGTTCACAATAAACCCAAAATCACGTTCATTAATTATCAGGTTAAAGAACGAGTGTTATTTAGAAACACTGTCCACGATAAACCCAAAAATCAATATCAATTCAATTCCAATTAAATATTATTTAATTGGTACACTTCAATAAATCTAAATAAAAAGATTTAATCTTTTCTCAACTGGGTTCAAGAACAATGTTAGTGAAGACACCATTCACGACAAACCCAAATCACATTTGATATTCAATATAAGGCTCTGAATAGAAAATATATCGGCTTATATTCAATATCAAATTCTACAATTAACAAATGTCGTATTGGAAATAACGATATAAATATGTATCTTTCAAATTTCCATAACAACATCCGTATAATCACGAATTCCAACATCGAAATATTCCGAAGACAATTTCGATTCAAATCCACTCCAATGCAATCATTGGAAATTTTGGTTATTTTTAAAACCCTTTTTCAATTTCAATTTATTTATTTTAAAAATAAATAGAATTATATTTCTAGTTCAAAACTAGTTCATTTCGATAAAAATCTATTTTTATCTTTTCAAATATGGAGTTTTTCATCCCAAATCTTCACAAATCATTTCTTATGATTTTACACAAATTATTACTATTTTTAATAATTTTATCAAGGCCCGTACAGTCGATTTCCATCAATGGCCATCGAACTGCACTTACAGCGACCTTTTTCGAATTTGATTTGGACGTATCTCCAAATCCAACCGTTAGATTTCAAATTTCTAATATTCATTAGAAAGCTCTTTTCGATACGAACCCAACGGTTCCGGTTTTAGGAGAATCCGACGGTCGGATCTCCCGTAATGTCCGTTTGAAATAAATGGTCGAAATTCGCGAACTGCCGCGGCGCGGCGCGTTCTATTCAGGCCATTATATTATATATATAATATATATATAATATATATTTCGTCGATTTCTATTCAAAACGAATTATATAAATAGTTTTAAAATTCGTTTCAAATTCTATTTCAACTTCTATTTCAATTTAAAGCAAAATTGAATTCTTCTTTATAAATTCGTTTTAAAATTCATTTCTATTCAATTCGAATTTCAATTCAATTTGAATTCATTTCAATTCGCTATCAATTTCATTTGAATTCGTTTTCAATTCAATTCATTTCGAAATCGTTTTCAATTCAATTCAATTCATTTCGAAATCGTTTTCAATTCAATTCATTTCGAAATCGTTTTCAATTCAATTCATTTCGAAATCGTTTTCAATTCAATTCATTTCGAAATCGTTTTCAATTCAATTCATTTCGAAATCGTTTTCAATTCAATTCATTTCAAAATATTCGATTTCGAAATCACTTGTCAATATTCATTTTAAAATGAATAAAATCGATATAAATATCGTTCACGTCAAAATGGCGTCAATCTAATCAACACGGCTTCATAAATTTCTATTTTCAAATATTCTATTTCAAATATTTCTTTTTCAAAATAGTTGTTATTATCAAAATATTTCGTTCAACACATGACCAATCTCAATGGATGAGTACTGTCAACACATGAACTTTTATTTTATAATATTCTTTATTTTCTAAATTGGAATGAGGCCCAATCAATTACCATATAAAGTTAATTATATGGATTTTCACACAACACATGTATATCATAGCATTGAAAAATAATCAGCCATCAACCAAAGTGCACTACACTGTATAAGCATCAAATATAGATATCTAACGCTTAAAACAGCCTGTCAATCAACCGATCGACATATTTAATCAATCAGGATGAGTAAACTTCAAATTTCATCCTAACACCCGTGTGGGGTTTCAAACAATCAAACACATATTTTATTTGTGCTGTTGGGCGATGTGTAAAATTTATCGTCCCAATCAATGTCCTTCAAATAGGTGTACATAAACAAACCGTCTGGTTTGTAAATGAATATTTATTTATTCACATTCACGTTAAAAATTATATTTTTAACGATAAAACATTTTTTTTCAACCTATGAATTTCTATTCAATTCATTTATTCCATAAAATGATATTTTTATTTTTCTAACTTATTTTAGAAAATTTCGGCGGCATAACGGCACGATACTAGAAACGGGACAAGGCCCAGCCATATCCCCGGTCTAGTGAAGGCCCACGCCATTCACACATCAATCAAATCCATTCACTTCACCAAACAATTCAATTTCATTTCAAATAATCTAACTAACTATTCATCCAAACAATTTAACAAACAAGCCATCCATGGTCTGTGGATGACGGGTGTCGGGTGCTACTAAACACCGTCTGCATCCTAGTATATATATATAACTAGAAAAAGAGAATTTGAGTGAGAAGTTCTCACAAATAGCTATCCAACCATCTCGACTCTTCATTTGCAGAATTCTTCGTCGTTCTCGCCTTTTTGTTACCTTCGTTCTCCGCTTTCACTACCTATGTAAAAATCGAATTTTTACTTCGCTATTCCATATATAAAAATCACATTTTTATTTCGAAGTTCAATATATAAAATCACATTTTTATTTCGAAGTTCAATATATAAAAATCACATTTTTATTTCGAAGTTCAATATATAAAATCACATTTTTATTTCGAAATTCAATATATAAAAATCACATTTTTATTTCGAAGTTCAATATGTAAAAATCACATTTTTATTTCGAAATTCAATATATAAAAATCACATTTTTATTTCGAAGTTCAATATATAAAAATCACATTTTTATTTATTAAAAATCATATTTTTCTTTCAACTTATTATATATAAAAAATCCCATATTTTATTATGCAAAGTTATTTATTTTAAATATTTTATTTCGAAATCAATGTTATTTACAAAAACAAAATCTTATATTTTCCAAAAACAATGTATGTTTTACTACTTTAAAAACAAAGTATATTTTTCTAAAACAACTCTTTTTTTTAATTTTCCAAATTAGTTCCATTTTTATTTCTAAAAAAAAAAAAACCCCTGCCATTTTCTAATTTAAAAATAATGATATATTTTATTTCTAAATCATGGAAAAATTATATTTTAAATAATGCTTTTTAATATGAAAATCAGAAAATAAAATCAATGCTTTTCATATAAGAAATCCTATATTTTATAAAAAAAAAAATTAATATAGCTTACAGTTTCTTCTTCTTTCTGGGCCGCTCATGTATCCAATCGCGTCTTCCTCTTTCAGCTGAAAAAAAACACGAACCCAACTTCGAAGAAACCTTCCATCGCCGCCATCACCTCGCTCCACCGTACTAGGATCGGCCACTACCACATCAACCGCCAACGTCAGCGCCACCATTGGCCGCCGCCCTGTCACGCTCGCACCACCGGAGAGCCCCGAAAATTGCCTCGAATTGCGTGGATTTGGGCGGAAAAATCTCACCAACGGGTTAACAAAATCCAATCAAACCCGAACTAAATGGAAGAGCTCAAAAGGTAGTTCGATTTTGGTTTTGAAGCTGGATTTAATCTCGATCTAAATTGGAGGAGAATGAAGGTTGAAATCGGGAGGATGCGGTGCGTTGATTTCGAAATGGCGGGTGCTGTTATGACTAGGGTTAGGTCATTCTATAGAAATTTATATTATATTTTAATATTCTTTAATTTTATTTAATTCGAATATAACTCGACTATCATTCTGAACTCCAAATCAACCCAACGACTGTCGCCCCTAGCTAAATACCCGCATTCCGAACACAATGGGATATGTTTCGTAGGCCAATTCGACTGTTACAGTCATTTATTCTTCAAATTAAAGTATAAAACATTCAAATTCTGTTTTGAACATACATTTTAATTTGCCGGGGCCACATACTAACTAGAAAAATTCCAGAAAAATATTTTCCAGCTTCGTATTGACGATACGGTCCTAACAAAACTAGTTTCGTCGAATTCTGAGACCGTTAGAAAAATGGCCAATTTCCAGTCGATTAAAATCAACTGAAACTGGTCAAACGCGTTTTCCTTTGCCACGCTCACATATTGATTCGAAAAATTATGAAATTTGGAATCTAGCAATAACTTGACATCCCGGACCCAACAAAACTGGTTTCGTCGAAATCCGAGGTCGTTTGCAAAATTGCTATTTTTAAGGGCCTTATATATATAAAAATATATATAAATTCCACAGCGACTATTTCTAAATTTAAACTGGACATATCTTATCATTTCTAAGATGAAATCTCAGTTTGTTAATTTCGTTACAAAGATATAGTTATACAGATTCAAATATTTCTTGTTTCGTTCAATTCTGACTTATAACGAATTCTGTATATTCATTTGAAATTGGAAATCGAATTTTCGAACTACCGCGCCATTTTCAATTCCTTTTATAATTATATATAATTATTATATATTCTAACGACGACGTATATAATATATACGTTCTAATTATATTCAAAATAAATTTCTCGTCGTTTTTATTTAAAATAATTCATTTTAAATAATCAAAATTCGCTAAAATTGCCAAAATAAAAATTTCAAACTGGCTCAGATTTTCGGGTTGTTACAATCTCCCCCACTTAAAACTTTTCGTCCCCGAAAAGGAACAAAGTCGAAAGTGATTTGATTAATCAACTCTACGATCGGTCAGGCTTCCGTTCTCCAACTTTTCAGTTTCTGAGAATTTTCAAAATTTCAAAATTTTGGCTAACACCCTAAATTTCTGAAAAATTTCGCCACAACCTCCCCTGCAATGGGAGCATCGGGGAATTTCAAATAGCTTCCTCGGTCCTTCATATCTCAAAAAGAAAAAGAAAAAGCCAAGCGGCTAGCCAATAGGCTCATAAAATCATCATCACCCAAACAAAACAGGAAATTATGTAGTAAACATGTACCTATTTGTCGGGCAAACAAATTTTATTCTCTGCTCTAGCCTCCTTGCTATGACCTGTTCAATGTAAGTATATGTATATGCAAGCAAATGCGACCGATTTTCAATATGATTCAATATTTGATTCAGTTAGGCATAATGGTTCAAAATTATCAAACAATTAAACAAACAACACAAACATCAATCAATTATTGAATTAGAGTTTCAAATTCATAATTTTAATACATATACAAAAATCATGTTCTTGATACCAAATCACAACAATAAGCCCTATCTCATTTTTGGTTCTCACACCAGTCAATAGGAAATATATAGAAAATCACACCTTCGAAACTCGAACATAAATGTTGATGATGCGATCGCTATCATCAATATCATCTTCGGGCGACTAGAGTGTGTTGCTATATCTATCCAATATATTAAAATTTCAAATACACGTGGATCAGACGTATACGCAAAATCTTTATATACTGGATTGTCCAACTCAATATAAATAGATAATCAAATACGAATAATTGATTTAAATTTTCAAAACAAAAAAATTTTTCATTTGAAAAATATACTCTTCACACTCGTTCTAGGATACTACTGATCCCATCTCTAACGAGTCATTCTAATTGGATATTACTAATCCAATATCTGATGAATTCTTTCGTAAGGTTCTAATGTGTCCTGTTCTCGAGCTCTGTAAACCAAAGCTCTGATACCAACTGTGACGACAAGGAATTTCGCTCGGTCCGAACCGGTCGCTAAACCGACCCAGACCTCTCGAAATGCCCTATCGTTGAGAACAGGACAAAACAGAACGCATATAAAAGAACATTTCACTGTATATTACAACAATGCATCAGATTACAAGAATATACAGAGTATAAAAGAATATTACACAGAAATATCAGAGATTTAAATTACATTTAAATACATCGCAGCGGAAAATAAAACAATACACAACTAGAAGGAGATATACGGATACAAAGCTTTCCGGATATCGTTCCAGCTGTAAACCAGGATCCTGTGAATATAAATCTGCAAAACCAAAACTACTAGCTGCCCGTGTCAAAATAGGGGCACCCAGAGTTTAGGTTAAAACAATAAACTCCAGGTCAGTCATGGGACTGGTGTGAGAACTAAAACAGTTAATCTTTATTTTTAATGTTCGGTAAAAAAGGGACCACGTCGTATAACACGGAACGGGTTTCCTCCCAAGAATACCAGTGCATAAAACAAACAGCGCAATGCTAAGTAAAGAAAAATGAAGCTGTTATAAGACCCAGGTCCTATCACACAATGCAACGCAAGCCGGGGGATAGGGTTTTCCCTTATAACAGCCAAAAATGCTTGATACGTTTTAAAACAAATCATTTGATACTATTATAAGTGCATAGTGTATAAAACACTTCAAATCATAAGTATCAATCATAGGCGGCATGAATGGCCCATAACACTATGTCGCCATATATAAGTTTACAATAAAAACCGCAAATGTCGTATTGGAAGTTGGGTTATCATTTATGGTATGAACCGAGGCTAGGGGCAAGATCCTCAACCGATTCGAGACGCTCTAGTCCGCCCCTCAGGATCCGAGCTCGAGTGACCCTTGGATCGTCAGGGCCGGTCCACCGATGTGGATTAAAATGCCTGAACATGCGTTTCCCCACCCTTTGGGGCGTAAGCCTGGCCCGTCAGCCGACCAGAAGCATCGGCCGAAACCGATATCACGAGGCGCCTCGCTTTTCAGCAAGTAATAATAAGTAACATCCACATGAGTCAAACTCGTCAGCCAGTTCAAGCACTGACGCCACCCCTAACTAGAAAGAAACGCATGTCCTCCCTGAGGTCCGTCTCCCGTTTTTAGTTCATACCGGATGTGATACTCGCGAATCAACGTTACACAAAGCTACGCCACAAAGGCCGTGCTTCGATCATCACCACAAGGCTTTGCTTTTCAACAGAAGCCTCGATCATTTGCATCTTAGCATGCCACACAGGCAATTCACTCCATGCGATTGATATCCATCAATATATAACCCCTGAGCTCGTACGTCTCAGAGAAGGGCGTTAAGCAAGAGAATAAATTCTCCGCCGCCAAACAGATATATATTTAATAGAGATCAATCACACGGACTAAAATCCAATGTCAGACACACAGTCCATTTACAAGTCCGTTCTGGGTCTGAACGAAACCGGAGGCACCTAGTACCCCGCATATCCATCGATCTCCAAGTACGTCTGGACGATCACCAACTGTTTCCATCTTCTTGGGTGTACAGCCCAATCAAGATCATCAGTAATTACCCAAACGACGTGAAGACTTCTGGTCTTCGACCACCATCTTCATCTTCGACTTATCGTCGTATCAGTTATTCAGAATGGGATAAACCCGGTCTTTCCGAATAACTCGCGTATATTTTAAGTAAGTGTTACACAAACACAACATACGCCTCATTCCAATTCATCAGTCACTAACCGTAAATTAATCAAGAGAATAATTCCCCAAATATTAACCCCGAAGGCCGAAACCAACATCAGATCAATATTCAGAAAACCATTCTGCTTGGCTAACCGACAGTTAGTTCCTAAATTTCACATTCCTAGGGAAAGGTTCCCATTAATTTTATCCAAGATAAATTTCTTGAATTTATTCTTTAATCTATTTTTGAATATCAATTCAAACTAGTCGGGATTATCGAACCTTACCGAAGTAATCATTTGTTTTAATTTCTCAATCCCAACCTATTCATCCCATGAAGTAAAACTGGTTATACTTCATATCTAACACCAGGGTGTTATCGGTAAATTCAATTACCATTTCACGTTCAAATCTAATTAAAGATTTAACTATCGCCTGGAGCAAAACTGGTGATACTCCTTTTCGATTATTTCAATCTAATTAAAGATTCATTAAAACACCACTTAGTTTTAATCTGTGACTGGGTTAAAGAATCCATGTCATTTAAAAACACAGTTCACAATAAACCCAAAATCACCTTCATTAATTATCGGGTTAAATAACGAGTGTTATTTAGAAACACTGTCCACGATAAACCCAAAAATCAATATCAATTCAATTCCAATTAAATATTATTTAATTGGTACACTTCATTAAATCTAAATAAAAAGATTTAATCTTTTCTCAACTGGGTTCAAGAACAATGTTAGTGAAGACACCATTCACGACAAACCCAAATCACATTTGATATTCAATATAAGGCTCTGAATAGAAAATATATCGGCTTATATTCAATATCAAATTCTACGATTAACAAATGTCGTATTGGAAATAACGATATAAATATGTATCTTTCAAATTTCCATAACAACATCCGTATAATCACGAATTCCAACATCGAAATATTCCGAAGACAATTTCGATTCAAATCCACTCCAATGCAATCATTGGAAATTTTGGTTATTTTTAAAACCCTTTTTCAATTTCAATTTATTTATTTTAAAAATAAATAGAATTATATTTCTAGTTCAAAACTAGTTCATTTCGATAAAAATCTATTTTTATCTTTTCAAATATGAAGTTTTTCATCCCAAATCTTCACAAATCATTTCTTATGATTTTACACAAATTATTACTATTTTTAATAATTTTATCAAGGCCCGTACAGTCGATTTCCATCAATGGCCATCGAACTGCACTTACAGCGACCTTTTTCGAATTTGATTTGGACGTATCTCCAAATCCAACCGTTAGATTTCAAATTTCTAATATTCATTAGAAAGCTCTTTTCGATACGAACCCAACGGTTCCGGTTTTAGGAGAATCCGACGGTCGGATCTCCCGTAATGTCCGTTTGAAATAAATGGTCGAAATTCGCGAACTGCCGCGGCGCGGCGCGTTCTATTCAGGCCATTATATTATATATATATATATAATATATATATAATATATATTTCGTCGATTTCTATTCAAAACGAATTATATAAATAGTTTTAAAATTCGTTTCAAATTCTATTTCAACTTCTATTTCAATTTAAAGCAAAATTGAATTCTTCTTTATAAATTCGTTTTAAAATTCATTTCTATTCAATTCGAATTTCAATTCAATTTGAATTCATTTCAATTCGCTTTCAATTTCATTTGAATTCGTTTTCAATTCAATTCATTTCGAAATCGTTTTCAATTCAATTCATTTCGAAATCGTTTTCAATTCAATTCATTTCGAAATCGTTTTCAATTCAATTCATTTCGAAATCGTTTTCAATTCAATTCATTTCGAAATCGTTTTCAATTCAATTCATTTCGAAATCGTTTTCAATTCAATTCATTTCGAAATCGTTTTCAATTCAATTCATTTCGAAATATTCGATTTCGAAATCACTTGTCAATATTCATTTTAAAATGAATAAAATCGATATAAATATCGTTCACGTCAAAATGGCGTCAATCTAATCAACACGGCTTCATAAATTTCTATTTTCAAATATTCTATTTCAAATATTTCTTTTTCAAAATAGTTGTTATTATCAAAATATTTCGTTCAACACATGACCAATCTCAATGGATGAGTACTGTCAACACATGAACTTTTATTTTATAATATTCTTTATTTTCTAAATTGGAATGAGGCCCAATCAATTACCATATAAAGTTAATTATATGGATTTTCACACAACACATGTATATCATAGCATTGAAAAATAATCAGCCATCAACCAAAGTGCACTACACTGTATAAGCATAAAATATAGATATCTAACGCTTAAAACAGCCTGTCAATCAACCGATCGACATATTTAATCAATCAGGATGAGTAAACTTCAAATTTCATCCTAACACCCGTGTGGGGTTTCAAACAATCAAACACATATTTTATTTGTGCTGTTGGGCGATGTGTAAAATTTATCGTCCCAATCAATGTCCTTCAAATAGGTGTACATAAACAAACCGTCTGGTTTGTAAATGAATATTTATTTATTCACATTCACGTTAAAAATTATATTTTTAACGATAAAACATTTTTTTTCAACCTATGAATTTCTATTCAATTCATTTATTCCATAAAATGATATTTTTATTTTTCTAACTTATTTTAGAAAATTTCGGCGGCATAACGGCACGATACTAGAAACGGGACAAGGCCCAGCCTTATCCCCGGTCTAGTGAAGGCCCACGCCATTCACACATCAATCAAATCCATTCACTTCACCAAACAATTCAATTTCATTTCAAATAATCTAACTAACTATTCATCCAAACAATTTAACAAACAAGCCATCCATGGTCTGTGGATGACGGGTGTCGGGTGCTACTAAACACCGTCTGCATCCTAGTATATATATATAACTAGAAAAAGAGAATTTGAGTGAGAAGTTCTCACAAATAGCTATCCAACCATCTCGACTCTTCATTTGCAGAATTCTTCGTCGTTCTCGCCTTTTTGTTACCTTCGTTGTCCGCTTTCACTACCTATGTAAAAATCGAATTTTTACTTCGCTATTCCATATATAAAAATCACATTTTTATTTCGAAGTTCAATATATAAAATCACATTTTTATTTCGAAGTTCAATATATAAAAATCACATTTTTATTTCGAAGTTCAATATATAAAATCACATTTTTATTTCGAAATTCAATATATAAAAATCATATTTTTATTTCGAAGTTCAATATATAAAAATCACATTTTTATTTCGAAATTCAATATATAAAAATCACATTTTTATTTCGAAGTTCAATATATAAAAATCACATTTTTATTTATTAAAATTCATATTTTTCTTTCAACTTATTATATATAAAAAATCCCATATTTTATTATGCAAAGTTATTTATTTTAAATATTTTATTTCGAAATCAATGTTATTTACAAAAACAAAATCTTATATTTTCCAAAAACAATGTATGTTTTACTACTTTAAAAACAAAGTATATTTTTCTAAAACAACTCTTTTTTTTAATTTTCCAAATTAGTTCCATTTTTATTTCTAAAAAAAAAACCCTGCCATTTTCTAATTTAAAAATAATGATATATTTTATTTCTAAATCATGGAAAAATTATATTTTAAATAATGCTTTTTAATATGAAAATCAGAAAATAAAATCAATGCTTTTCATATAAGAAATCCTATATTTTATAAAAAAAAAAAAAAATTAATATAGCTTACAGTTTCTTCTTCTTTCTGGGCCGCTCATGTATCCAATCGCGTCTTCCTCTTTCAGCTGAAAAAAAACACGAACCCAACTTCGAAGAAACCTTCCATCGCCGCCATCACCTCGCTCCACCGTACTAGGATCGTCCACTACCACATCAACCGCCAACGTCAGCGCCACCATTGGCCGCCGCCCTGTCACGCTCGCACCACCGGAGAGCCCCAAAAATTGCCTCGAACTGCGTGGATTTGGGCGGAAAAATCTCACCAACGGGTTAACAAAATCCAATCAAACCCGAACTAAATGGAAGAGCTCAAAAGGTAGTTCGATTTTGGTTTTGAAGCTGGATTTAATCTCGATCTAAATTGGAGGAGAATGAAGGTTGAAATCGGGAGGATGCGGTGCGTTGATTTCGAAATGGCGGGTGCTGTTATGACTAGGGTTAGGTCATTCTATAGAAATTTATATTATATTTTAATATTCTTTAATTTTATTTAATTCGAATATAACTCGACTATCATTCTGAACTCCAAATCAACCCAACGACTGTCGCCCCTAGCTAAATACCCGCATTCCGAACACAATGGGATATGTTTCGTAGGCCAATTCGACTGTTACAGTCAGTTATTCTTCAAATTAAAGTATAAAACATTCAAATTCTGTTTTGAACGTACATTTTAATTTGCCGGGGCCACATACTAACTAGAAAAATTCCAGAAAAATATTTTCTAGCTTCGTATTGACGATACGGTCCTAAAAAAACTAGTTTCGTCGAATTCTGAGACCGTTAGAAAAATGGCCAATTTCCAGTCGATTAAAATCAACTGAAACTGGTCAAACGCGTTTTCCTTTGCCACGCTCACATATTGATTCGAAAAATTATGAAATTTGGAATCTAGCAATAACTTGACATCCCGGACCCAACAAAACTGGTTTCGTCGAAATCCGAGGTCGTTTGCAAAATTGCTATTTTTAAGGGCCTTATATATATAAAAATATATATAAATTCCACAGCGACTATTTCTAAATTTAAACTGGACATATCTTATCATTTCTAAGATGAAATCTCAGTTTGTTAATTTCGTTACAAAGATATAGTTATACAGATTCAAATATTTCTTGTTTCGTTCAATTCTGACTTATAACGAATTCTGTATATTCATTTGAAATTGGAAATCGAATTTTCGAACTACCGCGCCATTTTCAATTCCTTTTATAATTATATATAATTATTATATATTCTAACGACGACGTATATAATATATACGTTCTAATTATATTCAAAATAAATTTCTCGTCGTTTTTATTTAAAATAATTTATTTTAAATAATCAAAATTCGCTAAAATTGCCAAAATAAAAATTTCAAACTGGCTCAGATTTTCGGGTTGTTACAATCTCCCCCACTTAAAACTTTTCGTCCCCGAAAAGGAACAAAGTCGAAAGTGGTTTGATTGATCAACTCTACGATCGGTCAGGCTTCCGTTCTCCAACTTTTCAGTTTCTGAGAATTTTCAAAATTTCAAAATTTTGGCTAACACCCTAAATTTTTGAAAAATTTCGCCATAACCTCCCCTGCAATGGGAGCATCGGGGAATTTCAAATAGCTTCCCCGGTCCTTCAGATCTCAAAAAGAAAAAGAAAAAGCCAAGCGGCTAGCCAATAGGCTCATAAAATCATCATCACCCAAACAAAACAGGAAATTATGTAGTAAACATGTACCTATTTGTCGGGCAAACAAATTTTATTCTCTGCTCTAGCCTCCTTGCTATGACCTGTTCAATGTAAGTATATGTATATGCAAGCAAATGCGACCGATTTTCAATATGATTCAATATTTGATTCAGTTAGGCATAATGGTTCAAAATTATCAAACAATTAAACAAACAACACAAACATCAATCAATTATTGAATTAGAGTTTCAAATTCATAATTTTAATACATATACAAAAATCATGTTCTTGATACCAAATCACAACAATAAGCCCTATCTCATTTTTGGTTCTCACACCAGTCAATAGGAAATATATAGAAAATCACAACTTCGAAACTCGAACATAAATGTTGATGATGCGATCGCTATCATCAATATCATCTTCGGGCGACTAGAGTGTGTTGCTATATCTATCCAATATATTAAAATTTCAAATACACGTGGATCAGACGTATACGGAAAATCTTTATATACTGGATTGTCCAACTCAATATAAATAGATAATCAAATACGAATAATTGATTTAAATTTTCAAAACAAAAAAATTTTTCATTTGAAAAATATACTCTTCACACTCGTTCTAGGATACTACTGATCCCATCTCTAACGAGTCATTCTAATTGGATATTACTAATCCAATATCTGATGAATTCTTTCGTAAGGTTCTAATGTGTCCTGTTCTCGAGCTCTGTAAACCAAAGCTCTGATACCAACTGTGACGACAAGGAATTTCGCTCGGTCCGAACCGGTCGCTAAACCGACCCAGACCTCTCGAAATGCCCTATCGTTGAGAACAGGACAAAACAGAACACATATAAAAGAACATTTCACTGTATATTACAACAATGCATCAGATTACAAGAATATACAGAGTATAAAAGAATATTACACAGAAATATCAGAGATTTAAATTACATTTAAATACATCGCAGCGGAAAATAATACAATACACAACTAGAAGGAGATATACGGATACAAAGCTTTCCGGATATCGTTCCAGCTGTAAACCAGGATCCTGTGAATATAAATCTGCAAAACCAAAACTACTAGCTGCCCGTGTCAAAATAGGGGCACCCAGAGTTTAGGTTAAAACAATAAACTCCAGGTCAGTCATGGGACTGGTGTGAGAACTAAAACAGTTAATCTTTATTTTTAATGTTCGGTAAAAAAGGGACCACGCCGTATAACACGGAACGGGTTTCCTCCCAAGAATACCAGTGCATAAAACAAACAGCGCAATGCTAAGTAAAGAAAAATGAAGCTGTTATAAGACCCAGGTCCTATCACACAATGCAACGCAAGCCGGGGGATAGGGTTTTCCCTTATAACAGCCAAAAATGCTTGATACGTTTTAAAACAAATCATTTGATACTATTATAAGTGCATAGTGTATAAAACACTTCAAATCATAAGTATCAATCATAGGCGGCATGAATGGCCCATAACACTATGTCGCCATATATAAGTTTACAATAAAAACCGCAAATGTCGTATTGGAAGTTGGGTTATCATTTATGGTATGAACCGAGGCTAGGGGCAAGATCCTCAACCGATTCGAGACGCTCTAGTCCGCCCCTCAGGATCAGAGCTCGAGTGACCCTTGGATCGTCAGGGCCGGTCCACCGATGTGGATTAAAATGCCTGAACATGCGTTTCCCCACCCTTTGGGGCGTAAGCCTGGCCCGTCAGCCGACCAGAAGCATCGGCCGAAACCGATATCACGAGGCGCCTCGCTTTTCAGCAAGTAATAATAAGTAACATCCACATGAGTCAAACTCGTCAGCCAGTTCAAGCACTGACGCCACTCCTAACTAGAAAGAAACGCATGTCCTCCCTGAGGTCTGTCTCCCGTTTTTAGTTCATACCGGATGTGATACTCGCGAATCAAAATACACAAAGCTACGCCACAAAGGCCGTGCTTCGATCATCACCACAAGGCTTTGCTTTTCAACAGATGCCTCGATCATTTGCATCTTAGCATGCCACACAGGCAATTCACTCCATGCGATTGATATCCATCAATATATAACCCCTGAGCTCGTACGTCTCAGAGAAGGGCGTTAAGCAAGAGAATAAATTCTCCGCCGCCAAACAGATATATATTTAATAGAGATCAATCACACGGACTAAAATCCAATGTCAGACACACAGTCCATTTACAAGTCCGTTCTGGGTCTGAACGAAACCGGAGGCACCTAGTACCCCGCATATCCATCGATCTCCAAGTACGTCTGGACGATCACCAACTGTTTCCATCTTCTTGGGTGTACAGCCCAATCAAGATCATCAGTAATTACCCAAACGACGTGAAGACTTCTGGTCTTCGACCACCGTCTTCATCTTCGACTTATCGTCGTATCAGTTATTCAGAATGGGATAAACCCGGTCTTTCCGAATAACTCGCGTATATTTTAAGTAAGTGTTACACAAACACAACATACGCCTCATTCCAATTCATCAGTCACTAACCGTAAATTAATCAAGAGAATAATTCCCCAAATATTAACCCCGAAGGCCGAAACCAACATCAGATCAATATTCAGAAAACCATTCTGCTTGGCTAACCGACAGTTAGTTCCTAAATTTCACATTCCTAGGGAAAGGTTCCCATTAATTTTATCCAAGATAAATTTCTTGAATTTATTCTTTAATCTATTTTTGAATATCAATTCAAACTAGTCGGGATTATCGAACCTTACCGAAGTAATCATTTGTTTTAATTTCTCAATCCCAACCTATTCATCCCATGAAGTAAAACTGGTTATACTTCATATCTAACACCAGGGTGTTATCGGTAAATTCAATTACCATTTCACGTTCAAATCTAATTAAAGATTTAACTATCGCCTGGAGCAAAACTGGTGATACTCCTTTTCGATTATTTCAATCTAATTAAAGATTCATTAAAACACCACTTAGTTTTAATCTGTGACTGGGTTAAAGAATCCATGTCATTTAAAAACACAGTTCACAATAAACCCAAAATCACCTTCATTAATTATCGGGTTAAAGAACGAGTGTTATTTAGAAACACTGTCCACGATAAACCCAAAAATCAATATCAATTCAATTCCAATTAAATATTATTTAATTGGTACACTTCATTAAATCTAAATAAAAAGATTTAATCTTTTCTCAACTGGGTTCAAGAACAATGTTAGTGAAGACACCATTCACGACAAACCCAAATCACATTTGATATTCAATATAAGGCTCTGAATAGAAAATATATCGGCTTATATTCAATATCAAATTCTACGATTAACAAATGTCGTATTGGAAATAACGATATAAATATGTATCTTTCAAATTTCCATAACAACATCCGTATAATCACGAATTCCAACATCGAAATATTCCGAAGACAATTTCGATTCAAATCCACTCCAATGCAATCATTGGAAATTTTGGTTATTTTTAAAACCCTTTTTCAATTTCAATTTATTTATTTTAAAAATAAATAGAATTATATTTCTAGTTCAAAACTAGTTCATTTCAATAAAAATCTATTTTTATCTTTTCAAATATGGAGTTTTTCATCCCAAATCTTCACAAATCATTTCTTCTGATTTTACACAAATTATTACTATTTTTAATAATTTTATCAAGGCCCGTACAGTCGATTTCCATCAATGGCCATCGAACTGCACTTACAGCGACCTTTTTCGAATTTGATTTGGACGTATCTCCAAATCCAACCGTTAGATTTCAAATTTCTAATATTCATTAGAAAGCTCTTTTTGATACGAACCCAACGGTTCCGGTTTTAGGAGAATCCGACGGTCGGATCTCCCGTAATGTCCGTTTGAAATAAATGGTCGAAATTCGCGAACTGCCGCGGCGCGGCGCGTTCTATTCAGGCCATTATATTATATATATAATATATATATAATATATATTTCGTCGATTTCTATTCAAAACGAATTATATAAATAGTTTTAAAATTCGTTTCAAATTCTATTTCAACTTCTATTTCAATTTAAAGCAAAATTGAATTCTTCTTTATAAATTCGTTTTAAAATTCATTTCTATTCAATTCGAATTTCAATTCAATTTGAATTCATTTCAATTCGCTTTCAATTTCATTTGAATTCGTTTTCAATTCAATTCATTTCGAAATCGTTTTCAATTCAATTCATTTCGAAATCGTTTTCAATTCAATTCATTTCGAAATCGTTTTCAATTCAATTCATTTCGAAATCGTTTTCAATTCAATTCATTTCGAAATCGTTTTCAATTCAATTCATTTCGAAATCATTTTCAATTCAATTCATTTCGAAATCGTTTTCAATTCAATTCATTTCGAAATATTCGATTTCGAAATCACTTGTCAATATTCATTTTAAAATGAATAAAATCGATATAAATATCGTTCACGTCAAAATGGCGTCAATCTAATCAACACGGCTTCATAAATTTCTATTTTCAAATATTCTATTTCAAATATTTCTTTTTCAAAATAGTTGTTATTATCAAAATATTTCGTTCAACACATGACCAATCTCAATGGATGAGTACTGTCAACACATGAACTTTTATTTTATAATATTCTTTATTTTCTAAATTGGAATGAGGCCCAATCAATTACCATATAAAGTTAATTATATGGATTTTCACACAACACATGTATATCATAGCATTGAAAAATAATCAGCCATCAACCAAAGTGCACTACACTGTATAAGCATCAAATATAGATATCTAACGCTTAAAACAGCCTGTCAATCAACCGATCGACATATTTAATCAATCAGGATGAGTAAACTTCAAATTTCATCCTAACACCCGTGTGGGGTTTCAAACAATCAAACACATATTTTATTTGTGCTGTTGGGCGATGTGTAAAATTTATCGTCCCAATCAATGTCCTTCAAATAGGTGTACATAAACAAACCGTCTGGTTTGTAAATGAATATTTATTTATTCACATTCACGTTAAAAATTATATTTTTAACGATAAAACATTTTTTTTCAACCTATGAATTTCTATTCAATTCATTTATTCCATAAAATGATATTTTTATTTTTCTAACTTATTTTAGAAAATTTCGGCGGCATAACGCCACGATACTAGAAACGGGACAAGGCCCAGCCTTATCCCCGGTCTAGTGAAGGCCCACGCCATTCACACATCAATCAAATCCATTCACTTCACCAAACAATTCAATTTCATTTCAAATAATCTAACTAACTATTCATCCAAACAATTTAACAAACAAGCCATCCATGGTCTGTGGATGACGGGTGTCGGGTGCTACTAAACACCGTCTGCATCCTAGTATATATATATAACTAGAAAAAGAGAATTTGAGTGAGAAGTTCTCACAAATAGCTATCCAACCATCTCGACTCTTCATTTGCAGAATTCTTCGTCGTTCTCGCCTTTTTGTTACCTTCGTTGTCCGCTTTCACTACCTATGTAAAAATCGAATTTTTACTTCGCTATTCCATATATAAAAATCACATTTTTATTTCGAAGTTCAATATATAAAATCACATTTTTATTTCGAAGTTCAATATATAAAAATCACATTTTTATTTCGAAGTTCAATATATAAAATCACATTTTTATTTCGAAATTCAATATATAAAAATCATATTTTTATTTCGAAGTTCAATATATAAAAATCACATTTTTATTTCGAAATTCAATATATAAAAATCACATTTTTATTTCGAAGTTCAATATATAAAAATCACATTTTTATTTATTAAAAATCATATTTTTCTTTCAACTTATTATATATAAAAAATCCCATATTTTATTATGCAAAGTTATTTATTTTAAATATTTTATTTCGAAATCAATGTTATTTACAAAAACAAAATCTTATATTTTCCAAAAACAATGTATGTTTTACTACTTTAAAAACAAAGTATATTTTTCTAAAACAACTCTTTTTTTTAATTTTCCAAATTAGTTCCATTTTTATTTCTAAAAAAAAAAAAACCCTGCCATTTTCTAATTTAAAAATAATGATATATTTTATTTCTAAATCATGGAAAAATTATATTTTAAATAATGCTTTTTAATATGAAAATCAGAAAATAAAATCAATGCTTTTCATATAAGAAATCCTATATTTTATAAAAAAAAAAAAAAATTAATATAGCTTACAGTTTCTTCTTCTTTCTGGGCCGCTCATGTATCCAATCGCGTCTTCCTCTTTCAGCTGAAAAAAAACACGAACCCAACTTCGAAGAAACCTTCCATCGCCGCCATCACCTCGCTCCACCGTACTAGGATCGTCCACTACCACATCAACCGCCAACGTCAGCGCCACCATTGGCCGCCGCCCTGTCACGCTCGCACCACCGGAGAGCCCCAAAAATTGCCTCGAACTGCGTGGATTTGGGCGGAAAAATCTCACCAACGGGTTAACAAAATCCAATCAAACCCGAACTAAATGGAAGAGCTCAAAAGGTAGTTCGATTTTGGTTTTGAAGCTGGATTTAATCTCGATCTAAATTGGAGGAGAATGAAGGTTGAAATCGGGAGGATGCGGTGCGTTGATTTCGAAATGGCGGGTGCTGTTATGACTAGGGTTAGGTCATTCTATAGAAATTTATATTATATTTTAATATTCTTTAATTTTATTTAATTCGAATATAACTCGACTATCATTCTGAACTCCAAATCAACCCAACGACTGTCGCCCCTAGCTAAATACCCGCATTCCGAACACAATGGGATATGTTTCGTAGGCCAATTCGACTGTTACAGTCAGTTATTCTTCAAATTAAAGTATAAAACATTCAAATTCTGTTTTGAACGTACATTTTAATTTGCCGGGGCCACATACTAACTAGAAAAATTCCAGAAAAATATTTTCTAGCTTCGTATTGACGATACGGTCCTAAAAAAACTAGTTTCGTCGAATTCTGAGACCGTTAGAAAAATGGCCAATTTCCAGTCGATTAAAATCAACTGAAACTGGTCAAACGCGTTTTCCTTTGCCACGCTCACATATTGATTCGAAAAATTATGAAATTTGGAATCTAGCAATAACTTGACATCCCGGACCCAACAAAACTGGTTTCGTCGAAATCCGAGGTCGTTTGCAAAATTGCTATTTTTAAGGGCCTTATATATATAAAAATATATATAAATTCCACAGCGACTATTTCTAAATTTAAACTGGACATATCTTATCATTTCTAAGATGAAATCTCAGTTTGTTAATTTCGTTACAAAGATATAGTTATACAGATTCAAATACTTCTTGTTTCGTTCAATTCTGACTTATAACGAATTCTGTATATTCATTTGAAATTGGAAATCGAATTTTCGAACTACCGCGCCATTTTCAATTCCTTTTATAATTATATATAATTATTATATATTCTAACGACGACGTATATAATATATACGTTCTAATTATATTCAAAATAAATTTCTCGTCGTTTTTATTTAAAATAATTCATTTTAAATAATCAAAATTCGCTAAAATTGCCAAAATAAAAATTTCAAACTGGCTCAGATTTTCGGGTTGTTACACAAGGGTTCAAGCCAATTGTTATTTGCGGAGATGGAAGTTGCGATATGGTTATGGGGGGATGTCTGAAGGATGCGATGCCGTGATTTTGACACTGATGGCAAGAAGGATGGGCGCGATGGATTTGGGGTTCTGACCTGGAGCAACGCGAAGGGTACAAGGGGCTCGACTTCAAGTTTTGGTGGCAATGTAATGAATTCGACGAGGTGGAGTTTGGGGACGAAAGTCGTGATGTCTCATGAAGTGGCCATGCCATCGATGCATTTACTGGAAATCACAATAGTTAGCGGCAAGTTAGGTAATGGGTTTGGGGGATTTATCTCGGTTGTACCGTAGTTTATAGGAGGGAGATCGTTATGAAAATTACGACGCTGGTACAAGGAGCAGGTCGGTGTTCTGATAGTTGAACTGTGTAATGTGAAATTGATAAAAACGAATTAAGGTGATTTGGCGAAATTCAGATCTGCTTTTTGGATTCGGTAGTTATGGAAATATGAGTTCGGGGATCTGGTTTATTAGTTTAATAGTGGAGTTATGTTCAGAATTTGCATTTACTGGAAGCTAGGATTTCCATTTTGTTATTTTCTCAGTGATTAAGTGGCAAGAAGGTTTTGATTAAGGCATACGTTTATTTTTCAGAAATTTAAATGACAAAGAATAATTTATTTACTTTTGTGTTAAGTTGTTTAAATTAATAACCATTTAATCGTCGAATAAAAATGATTAATCATAGGGGTAATTTATTCGAGACGACTCAAGCGGGTTCATAGCCGTGGAATGCACATTTCAAGATTTGTTAAGGAATTTATGAAGCCAGATTTAATTTAAATTTGGATACTCGACGAATTAAAATCACGGTGAGTAAATCTCACTCACCTTTTATTTAAAAATTATTTTTATCAGTTAAAAATAATTGTTTGTTGCTTGTTTGAATGCTTTCTAGTTGTTTTAAATATATTAGTTATTTAGGCTTGAGTATTATATATATATATATATTGGGTGTTTGGATTGTTCCCGTAGTATCATTAGCGGATGCCCGCGGTACTATTAGCAGATGAATACCCTATACGCCCCACACGATGATAGTGGATGACCTTCTATACCGCGATATCCTGCCACGAAGCAGGATGGGTATTATTTATGTTGACTAACATCTGTGGATGCAGGAAAATAGGTTGGAGGGATCCAACTGGATTCCTCAAAAAAATATTATCTGTTTGTTTATTTGTTTGCATACATACTGTCATATGTGATGTGTTAGAAACCTGAAATAAATAATTGGTTTCTTGAATATCACTGGGCATAAGTGTTAATTTATAAAAATACCCTGAAAGAGGTATTTGAGATTTAAAAGGGAAATTCAATTTTAGAAGAATAGAATTTGAATTTTTAAATAGATTTGACATATAAACTTGTTTTGAAAAATAAAACAAGTAGTTCCTTTATAAACGAAGTTTACAAATGGTTCTTTTATAAACGAAGTTAATAAATGAAGTATAAAGAATTATCATTGGATAATTCAGAAATAAAAATACTAGTGTGAAATTGAAAAGGGAAATCTATTTTCGAAAAGTAGAAATATCGATTTCAAAAAATTGAAATCGAGACTTGTGTAAAGAATGAATAAAGAAAATTCAAATTGAGTTTGAATATAGAAATTCAAATGGAATTCAAATATAGAATTTGAGTATAGAAAATATAAAGGAAATTCAAATGTAGAATTTGAATATCGAAAGTGAATTGGAATTTGAATAATTAAATTTTAAATATGGAATTTGAATATAGAATTCAAATAGTTTAAATGTGGAATTTGAATATAGAATTTGAATATAGAATTCAAATAGATTGAAATGGAATTTGAAAATAGAATTTCAAAATTGAATTTGAAATGGGAATTTGAATATACATTTCAAATAGAGTTAAAATGGAGTTTGAATATTAGAATTCGAACAGAAATGAAATGGAGTTTGAATATTAGAATTCGAATTGAGTTAAAATGGAGTTGAATTCATTTTAACGAAGTTTAAAAGTTTATATATAAAAATATAATTAAAAAGAACTCGTCGCAGCGCTGCAGTTCATAAATTGGCATTTCGAACTTCGATTGAATATACAGAACTCAATTGAAGTCGGAATTCTTTGAAACAAGAAATGTCAGGACCGATTTGATAATAGTTTTCTAATAGAGGAGAAAAATCGGGATTTCGTCGAATAAATTTTGAGTTATATCAAAATCAAATTTTCAGAAAAACAGCGCCATAACCATTAAAAACCATAATGGTTTATTAAATTTTATAAAAGGATTTTAAGCGAATAAAATCCGAATTTCTATTTAGGAAATTTAAGATTTGAGTTGTAGATTATATGTGAACTCAGGTGGAGTAATGAATTGATTTTTGAAATAGAAATCAGATTTTTGATTATTGAATAGAATTAACTAATTTAAATAGTAATTTGTTAATGAGATTTTGAGTTGATATTGGACTTTGAATAAGTGGATTCGATTTGAAAATTTATATTCGAAATCGAAAAGAAACTAGAATTGAATTTGAAATTCAATTTGGTTATAAGCAAGTTAAATATGTTCTTTGAATATGTTATATTCAAACAAAGAAGTGAAATAGGCATAATAGCTAATTAAAGAAAAATGAGCGAAACTGAATTCAAACGATTGGATTGAGTCGAATTGAATTGAAAACAGGTGAGCATGTGTTAGACAGGTATGAGATGAAGTATATTAAGATTTTAATTTGTGCCCGACAAAAAGGTAAATGTTTAAATTCATATATGAAATTTTTTGCGCCGTATCGGCAAGCGCTTGGCTTTTTCTTTTTCTTTTGGATTGGTGAGGGCCATGGGAGGCTATTTGAAATATCCCGATGCTCCCGATACAAGGGGGGTTATGGCTAAATTTTCCGGAAATTTAAGGAGTTAGAATATTTTTAAAGAAATTTTGATAGTTAGAAATAAATATATCAATATATATTGAATTCGATAGGGAAACGAATTTAAAATAGAATAGTTTAAACAAAAAGGGAAATTGATAAGCTGGTAATAGAAGAGAAACATATATACGTTTAAAAATGAATAAATGGGTTTTTATAATGTTGATTATTCGGGGTGAATGGTTTTATCTATTTTGAAGTTAATGATGTTTTCAGTTAAGGTCTGAGACGTAATTTTACCCAACTTGATTGATTTCTTTTTTAATTGATAAATAGCAAGATCCAGTCTCGAAGAGAAGTGTTTGAATAATCATTAGTTGAAAAAAAAATTGGGTTGTTGTAACAATGTTTTACACAGCATCCGTTTTAATCCGAGTGATGAAATTTTGGAAATATAACAGTAAATATTTCCTGAGTATAATTAAAGTAGTCGAGAAAGAGATAAATGATTGAAATTGTTTCCAATTACAAATAGAATACATTTTCTGACTATAGAAAATAATTTTCCAAATAGCGTAAGAGGCCAAGATGATTATCGAAATTATTTGGTTAACAAATATTGATAGAGAAATAGAGAAGTGAATTAATTAATGAAATATTAATTAACAGGCCCAATGATTGATTGATGTTATGGATGAATGGAATGTTTGCTATTTTTCTTCGATAGTTTAATAACCGACTATCAAAGTATTTGCCAATATCGTTGTCAATATGGAGAGACCGGTTGGATTATTATCCGAGAACCACTCTGTATTGGCAGTAACGTTGCGAATCAGATTATATGAAGATAATCAAAGACGGAGTAAAGTGCAAGGGCTTTTTCTATTAATAGAAATTGTGCATTCGGTTTCGTTCAGTCCCAGAACGAACGTATATGGATGAATGTCTGACAAAGTATTTCCAATGATCGAATATGTTGATATGTACAAATATATATGGTGGCAACAGATTTATTCCTTTAGCATAATATCCAGAATACTTGTGCAAATCAATTAGTGATTAACGGATCTGACAATGTGGCATTCAAAGTGATTGTGCTATCAATGAATAGAAAGTAATCGTAGCCACAGGCCTCAACAACCGGGAAATGACAAAAATCGGGCAGGCAGCATGGCTATGTGGGTCGCGCCCATTAGGGTGTATTGTCACATATCTAGAGATTCATTTAAATTTCTTATTCTGTTCGATGCTGTCCCATTCGGGAAACGGTTGCTGATCCCAACCGTTTGTGATATACATTCGATACACTCAAGCGAAATGAGTGGTCGGTCAAGTGTGGGCCGGGTTGCAAGATGTTCTTATTGAACCCAGTGTATTCCTCTCTAGAGATACACTATTGAAAGGTGGTTCCATACCTTGTCATGTTGGAAATCCAGTCTCCAATAAGCGCCCTGCGGGTTTTGATTTTATACTATGTATGTGGAGCGTGAGATGCAAGCATTCCACTAGATTCTATTTATTTGATTTAGACACTATTGTAATATCACTGGATTTTTGTATCAAAGTGTTTTTGGGTTATAGTAAGGTAAAAACCGTCCATGTTTATGTATGGCTGGTCTTACTATTATCTTTTCCTTCGAAAGGATTTTGAAAGTTAAACAAATGGTTGGAGTTTACTCACACCAGTCCCATGACTTACCCAGAGTTTATTTTGTTTGTTTTCCCTAAACTCTTGGGTACCCAATTTGTATGGGAGGTCAAGTAGTCAGGATTTTTCTGATTCACTTGGAAGAGCTGGAAGCAGGAGGCTTCACCGGTTAGCTATAAACTATCATATATTCCGCTGTGAACCATGTTTGTATCTGGAAACAGGTGTTTATAACTGTTCCAGGAATAATTGTTGTGCTCTAATGATGGTATGTATATAAAGTTACTGATTTGTATTTCAAAAGTTATGTTATATAATATATTATTCGTTCCGCTGTGAGATCTGTTTTCTTTGTTTTCTTCTATTCTAACATTTCTTCTTTCTATTTCTCATCATCTAACTTCTTTCTAATAATGATTTGTATTTCTGTGCGATTTGGGTTGGACGTGTGGTGTTATTAGTCGACTCAGATAGTACGGATTTGCGGGCCATTACATCAAATTTGGAAAAGGTCGATGTGCAGTTCGATGGCCGTTGATGAAAATCGACTGTACGGGCCTTGATAAAATTATTGAAAATAGTAATAGTTTGTGTAAAATCATAAGAAATGATTTGGAAAGAATTGGGATGAAAATTTCTGTATTTGAAAAGATAAAAATAGATTTTTGTCGAAATGAACTAGTTTTGAACTAGAATTATAATCCATTTATTTTTGAAATAAATAAATTGGATTTGAAACGGTTTTAAAAGTAACTAGAATTTCCAATAATTGAATTGGAATTGATTTGAATTGAAATTGTCTTTGGAATATTTCGATGTTGGATTTCATGATTATACAAATATTGTTATGGAAATTTGAAAGATAAATTTATATCGTTATTTCCAATACGATATTTGTTGGTCGTAGAGTTTGATATTGAATATAAGCCGATATATTTTCTATTCAGAGCCTTGTATTTAATATCAAATTGGATTTGGGTTTATCGTGAATGGTGTCTTCATTAACACTGTTCTTAAACCCAGTTGAGAAAAAGATTAAATCTTTTTATTTAGATTTAATGAAGTATACCAACTAAATGGTATTTAAGTGGAATTGAATTCGAATTGATTTTTGGGTTTATCGTGAACGGTGTTTTAAATAACACTTGTTCTTTAACCCGATAATTAATGGAATGTGAATTGGGTTTATCGTGAACTTTGTTTTAATGACATTCGTTCTTTAACCTGATTTACAGTGAAATGTGATTTGGAATTTATAAATCTTTTGTTAAGATTTAAAGTAGATTTTCCAAAGTAAAGTTTTCCAATTTAATAAAATAAATTGGAATGGAATTCGATTTGGTAATAATCGAAGTGAATTTCTATGGAGGAAGACAACTAATATATCTGGAATTTAAAAGGCTTTGCCGTTATTCCATTTATATTATTATTCGGATATGTAAGTTTATATCGATTATATATATCGATTTGTTTTCCATGAAGATTCCATCGTTAATGGAATGTGATTTCGGGTTTATCGTGAACCGGATTTTAGATGACATTGGTTATTTAACCCAGTTAAAGACAGGATATGGTTTCCCAAGTTAAATAATCATTAATATGATTTTTGGAAGATTAAAACCAAGCGGAGTTTTAATGAATCTTTAATTAGATTGAAATGATCGAGAATGGAGTATCACCAGTTTTGCTCCACGTGATAGTTAAATCTTTTATTAGATTTGAACGTGAAATGGTAATTGAATTTACCGATAACACTGTGGTGTTAGATATGAAGTATGACCAGTTTTACTTCATGGGATGAATAGGTTGCGGTTTGGAAATTTAACAAGTGATTACTTCGGTAAGGTTCGCTAATCCTGACTAGTTTGGATAAACCATAATTTGATTTGAATTGTATTCAAAAGAAGATTAAAGAATAAATTTAAAGAATTTATCTTTGATAAAATTAATGGGAACCTTTCCCTATAGATGTGAATATTAGAATAAAAGAATATTCTGAATTGGAATGAGGCGTATGTTGCGTTTGTGTAACACTTATTTATTATATTCGCAAGTTATTCAGAAATACCGGTTTTATCCCATTCTGAATAACTGATTCGACGATGTATCGAGGATGAAGACGGTGGTCGAAGACCGGAGGTCTTCACATCGTTTAGATAATTACTGATGATCCTGATTGGGCTGTACACCCAAGAGGAGGGAATCGGTTGGTGATCGTCCAGACGTACTTGGAGATCGATGGATATGCGAGGTACAAGGTGCCTCCGGTTTTGTTCAGACCCAGAACGGACTTGTAAATGGACTGTGTGTCTGACATTGGATATCATTCTGTGTGATTGATGGATATCAGTTGCATGGAGTGGTTTGCTTGTGTGGCATGCTAAGATGCAAATGATCAAGGCTTTTGTTGAAAAGCAAAGTCTTGAGGTTGATGATCAAAGCACCGCCTGTGTGGCATAACTTTGTATAGCGTTAATTCTTGAGCCTCACACCCCGGTTGTGAATCAGAAACGGGAGAGGACATCAGGGAGGGCATATGTTTCTTTCTAGCTAGGGTGGTGTCAGTGACCTACCAGCCCTGACATTTATATTATTTTCACCTGCGTGGTTGTTGGATTAAGAGGCGCCTTAGATATATCGGTGACTATGTGGAGCTGATGGAGTCATTTGTCTCATTTACACCCCAAAGGGCGGGGAAACGCAGTGTTCAGGCATTATAATCCACATCGGTGGACCGGCCCGGACGATCCATGAGGCAGTTGCGGCTGTTCCTGTGGCTCGGACTAGAGAGTCTCGAATTCGGTGAGGACGATCCCTTGCCGTGGTTCACAGATGGAAATCCAACTTCCAATACACGACTTTACGGTTTTAGTTGTAAACCAATATATGGCGACATAGTGGTATGGGGCACTTATGCCATCTATGATTAATACTTATGAATGAAATTGTTTCGACACTATACACTTATAGCAATAATAAAACATGAAATTTCACGTACCAAGCATTCTTTGCTATTATAAGGTGAAAACCCTATCCTCCAGCTTGCGTTGCATTGTGTGATGGGACCTGGATCTTATAATAGCCTCATTATTCTTTATTTAGCATTGCGTTGTTGTTTTTATGCGCTGGTATTCTTGGGAGGAAACCCAATCCGTGTTCTACGGCATGGTCCCTTGATTTAACTAACTTAAAAATAAAGATTAATAACTATTTTAGTTCTCACACCAGTCACATGACTGACCTGGAGTTTATTGTTTTAACCTAAACTCTGGGTGCCCCTATTTCCGCACGGGCAGCTAGTAGTTTTGGTTTTGCAGATTTATATTCACAGGATCCTGGTTTACAGCTGGAACGATACTCAGAAAGCTCTGTATCCGTGTATTTCTTTCAGTTGTGTATTGTATTATTTTTCCGCTGTAGTAATTTATTGTAATCTTTGATATTTATCGAATGTATTTTATTTGTTTATACTCTGTATATTATTGTATTCTGATGGAATTGTTGTAATAAGCAATGAAATGTTCTTCTGTTTGTGTTCCGATGTGGCTCGTTCCCAACGCAATCCGCTCTTTCCTTCACGGGGAAGTTCAGGTTGTTATAATGCGCTTACATCATAGCGGAAATAACAATAGCTGGAAAAAAACGCTGCTGAAGCCTCCTGCTTCAGCTCCTTCTAGTGCATCTGTAAATCCTGACTACTTGACTGCTCATACAAATTTGAGCATCCAAGAGTTTAGGGTAAAACAAAACAAAATAAACTCTGGATCAGTCATGGGACTGGTGTGAGTAAATAATTTAAAACAGTTTGAGAAAATAAACGATATCTCATAAGACCACGTCATATAACACGGAACGAGTTTTTCCCTTATGAGAATCCAAAACACTTCATTCAACTTTCAAAATCCTTTTGCAAGAAACATTGATCTTTGTATCAAAACTATTGTGATATTATAATAGTGTCTATCAACCACAACTAAATAATCATCTAGCAGAACGCTTTCGTCTTGCGTTCCACATACATAATACATAATTAAAAACCGTGGGTGCTTATTGGATAATGGATTCCAACTGGCAAGGTATGGTACCACCTTCCGATAGTGTATCTCTAGAGAGGAATACACCGGGTTCAACAAGAACATCTTGCAACCCAAGCTAAACATGATCGGTCACTCATTTCGCTTGAGTGTACCGAATGTATTATCATTAATGGTTGGGATCAGCAACCGTTTCCCGAAAGGGACAACATCGTAATAGGTTAAAGAAGTAAATGAAATTTCTCTTGATCAGGTGACTATACACCCTAATTGGGAGCTACCCACTTAGCCATGCGACCTACACCATTTGTACCATATTCTGGCTTTGAGGCTTAAGGCCACGCTTATCTCTTTATTCACTTTGAATGCCACATCGTCATACCCGCCAAATCACAAATTGATTTCTCCAAAAATACCACGGGTATACAGCTAAGAGAAACGAATTCATCCGCCACCAAACGTAAATACATTTGGAGAGATCAACTTACGTGATCTATTAAATATACTCTGTAAGACATTCCTCCATACAAGTTGTCCTGGGACTGGACAAGCCAAAGGCACTATTCTGTAAACCCATCTTAGGCAATTTCTACCTAGGGTGTAACAACTCGGAAAATCAGAACCAATTTAAAATTTTTATTTTGGTAATTTTAATGAATTTTGAATATTTAAATGATTTATTTTAAACAATAATGACTAGAAATTTATTTTGAATAGAATTAGAACGTATATATTTATTTAAGTCAAAGTTCGAATATAAATATTTATTTTAATTATGAAAGGAATTGGAAATGGCGCGGTAGTTTGAAATTCAATTTCAAATTATAAATGAATGTACAGGATACAAAATAAACCTGATCTTAGTGAAACCAGAAATATTTGAATCTGTTTGAAAATATCTTTCCAATGAATCCAAAAATTGAAACTTCATAGGGTGAATAAAAAGTTATGCCCAGTTGAAAATTCAGAATAGTCGCTATGGAAATTTTGCCCTTAAAAATAGCCATTTTGCAAACGACCTCCATTTTCGATGAAACCACTTTTGTTGGACCCGGGAAGTCAAATTATTGCTAGATTCCAAAATTCATAATTTTTGGGATTAATATGTGAGCATGGCAAAGGAAAACGTGATTTGACAATTTTAGTTAATTTGGATAGTCATTATTGATAAGATCAATAATAGATTATCGATTTGGAATAACAGATTTCTTTCTAGAGCAGGTAGATTAGTTTTAGTTAATTCAGTTTTGTCGGCTATTCCTACTTGTTGGATGGTTGTTCATCATTTTCGTCAATGGGTTATTGGGAAAATTGATAGAATCAGACGTAACTTTCTTTGGAGCGGAGTTCCTACTTGTAAAGGTTATAAATGCTTAGTTAATTGGGAGGTCTGTTGTAAGCCCAAATGTAATGGGGGTTTAGGGATCATTAATCTTTATAATTTTAATTCTGCATTGTTAGGAAAATGGTTATGGAGATTTAGGTGTCCCGACATATTGGCTACTTGGAAAGCTATTATTTCTAAATTTTATTATTCTGGGGTGAGTTTATTGTCGGGTCGGGATTTAGTTGGTCTAATAAATTATCTTACTTTTGGAAGTCTATATTATATTGTTTTGACTCCTTCAATTTAGGTTGTAAGGTGATTGTACATTCTGGTAGTTCTACTTTATTTTGGCATGATGCTTGGATTTCTAGTGTGCCGTTTAAAACTGAATTTAGTGAACTTTTTAATATTTGCGGCTTTAAGAATGCATTAATTGCTGATGTCTATAGAAGGGATTTAGATCCTCCATGGGCGTTTTCCTTTGTTAATATTTTAGAAGGAGATTTGATTAGGTAATTAGCCTTAATAAAAGCTAAGTTAGCCTTGTATCACTTGGATGAGAATGATGATTCCTTTAGTTGGGGTTTGGACAAGAGTTTAGTATACTCAATCAATTCTATGTATAATCTTATTAATTTTTCTGGTTTTTCTCTCCTCCCTTTTAAGTTTATTTGGAGTTCTAATTCCCCTCCCATAGCTAAGTTTCTTATGTGGCTTATTATTCACAAAAAGCTTAATACGGTCGAGCTCTTAAAGAAAAAGAATATTTTGTTTAATGTTAAGTTTTGCTATTGTAGTCTTTTGGATGAAGATGTTGATCATTTATTTTTCTCATGCATTTTCACAAATTACAATTTAAGTATGGTTTTTAGGATTTTTGCTTTTGATAGTTTAAACTCTTTTAGTAGTTGTGTTGAATATTGGAATCATTATAGATTTGGCTATAACACTAGACAGAGAGAAGTGATGGATTCTTTATTTATTATCATAAGTTGGTTCATTTGGTTGGAAAGAAACTAGAGATTTTTCATTCTATTTCACTATCAGCTGAGAATTTAAATATTAAGATAGCTAATTACTGTCTAGATTGGATTTCCACATTGCGATATAAGGCTTCTCGATTAGGTTATTTTTTATATAAGATAAGACTTAATTTGAGTTTATTTATGAGAATTAATAGATACTTTAGAGGTAATCGGTATCGCATTCGTGCTTAATCTCTGTTATTTTGGGTCACTCGTTCATCTTCACTTATTTATTTTCCGCTTTTATCACATATATGTATGGGTATATTTATATATATATATATATATATATATATATATATTAATATATACATATACATATTTCTATATATATACACATATATATATATATACATAATCATTCATATCCATACATATTTGTTAGGGGTACTTATGTTTTAGTCTTTGTTGAGTATTTTTCAGGTGTTCCGGTTGATGGATATTATTGTGGAGCTTAGAAGAGTGTTGTTTGGATTGAAGATTTGCACTTCAGTTGTAGTCTTTTGGGCTAATTGTTGGAGAGTTTTTGACGTTGTACTTCATTATTTTTTGCCTTTACATAGAGAGTATGGGTTATGGTATCGGAGTGGATATACTTCAATATCGGGTGGTGGCCTTGCCGGAATTCGATATTGGAGTAGATGGGTGGTGGTTTATCCCGAGCCCATCTATCTACGATCCTTTACATCCCTAGAGTCATGTTAGGTTGTATTCTTATGTACTTTAGTCGGACTCTGTATCTTTGATTTTATTTTATTATATATATGTGCTCTCTTCTCTTCAGAAGATCACACATTTTTGTTTCAAAAAAAAGTTAATTTGGATCGACTAGAAAATGAACATTTTTCAAACGGTCTCCAAATTCAACGAAATTAGTTTTGTTAGGACCGTATCATGAAAACATAGATAGATTTATTTTTCTGGAAAGTTTTGTTAGGACCGTATCGTGAAAACATAGACAAATTTATTTTTCTGGAATTTTTAGGGACAGTATGTGGCCCCGATAAATCAAAATGTACATTTGAATTTAAAATACATTGATTTATATTTCAAATTAAATGAAAACTAATCGAAACTGCCGAACTGGCTTGCGACACATATCCCATTGCATGCGAAATGGGGGGTAATTAGCTAGGGGCAATGGTCATTGGATGTGAATTGGAGTTCCGACAAAAATTCACCTTTTTGAATTAAAATAATAATAATATAATATAATATATATTATTCCCTCTCCCTCTTCTCTCTCATACTCAGATCGAACTAAAAATAAAAAAATAAAAAGAAGAACGATGGGGGGGGAGTGGAACCCGCCGCCGCCATCACCGCACCGCCGCGCCTCCCCGTGGTCCTCCCCTCCTCCTCAACCTAACCTCCTCTCCTTCCTCTCTCCATATGAGAAACCCGTGCCCAAACCCTCCACAAACCATCGCCCCTTAGCCCAGATCACCGCCCACCCTCTTCTAGCGCCGCCGCAGCTCCAGCAAAGCCCCACGACCTCCATCCCTTCCTCCTCCCTTCGATTAAAGCCCTATGTCGACGAAAAAAGTGAGTTTCTCTATTATTTATTTTTTGTTTCATAAAAATATGATTTTTTTATGTATATAATATTTTATAAGGATCTGAATTTTTATGTGTATAACATTGAGTATAGATATGATTTGTAATTAAGGAAAGATTCGATTTTTAATATAAAAAAGGTTCGATTTTAAAAACATGAAAAGTTTTGATTTTTTTTAAAAGGAAAAGATTAGATTTTTATTTATATGAACAACATGATTTTTATTATATCCCTAGCGTTATAAAAATTCAATTTTTAATATATATGTAGCGAGATAAAAATCCAATTTTTATATATTATAGCTAGATAAAAATTCGGTTTTTATATATATAACATCGAATTAAAAATGTGATTTAGATAGTGTAAGCATCATGTTAAAGATTTGATTTTTATATGTGTGCAGTAGCTGTACAAAAATGTATTTTTTATATAAAAAGTAACGGCATAAAAATGTGATTTTTACATATAAATATTTTATTTTTATTTATATGTATAACATAAATAGATATGATTTTTAAAATTTAAACATCGTATTAAAAATATGATTTTTATAAAGAAAACGTTGAAATAAAAATGCGATTTTTATTTAAAAACATCATTGTTTAGAAATGTGATTTTAAACATAAAACCGCGTGAAACAGGATGCGATGGAATCGACTGGAATCAAATCCAAACCGTTCAGAATTAAAGAATGGAGGAGTGGATCCCAAAGGTGAGAACTTCTCACTTTAATTTTATTTTCTAGTTAAAATATATACTAGGATGCAGACGGTGCTTTGCAGCACCCGACACTCATCGTCCACAAACCATGGACGACTTGTTTGATTTGATTGTATATTGTTGTGTAAATTGATTGTGATTGTGATGAGGAATGAAAATAAAATATTCTATAGTTAAAAATATAATTTTTAATGTGTACATGAATAAAATAAATATTCATTTACAAATCGATGATTTGTTTATGTACGCACATTTGACTGATACTGATTGGGACGATAAATTTTATACATCGCCCAACTGCTCTAATAATAATTAGTGTTTGTTGTTTGAAAACCACACACGGGTATTTGGATGATATTGGACATACACTAATCCCAATATTTAGTTGTATGTCAATCGATTGGTTGACAGACTGTTATAAGCGTTAAAAATTTATATATGATGCTTATGCAGTATAGAATGCACTCTGGATGATGGTTGACTGCGTTTGATTGTTGTTTGATACTTGTGTTGTATGAAATCCATATAAATCACATTATATGGTAATTGACTGTGTCTTATTCCATTTTAGAAAGAATAAATATTTCAAAATAACGAGTATTTTAAAATAATGAATATTTTAAAATAATATTCAGTAAAAGATCAAAATCAAATTTTGTTGTCCGATTTGGGATGGACAAGAAAATACTTGAATATATAAAGCCATGTTGATTAAATTAACACCATTTTGACGTGAATGTTATTTATATCGATTTTATTCATTTTTATAATGAATAACGAAACGGAAGTGATTTCAAAATCTAGTGTTTTGAAAATACTATCATTTATATATCGATGATATGGAATATTCAATTTTGATTTGAAATTGAATATGAAGTTGAAATTGTTTTGAAAATGAATTTAAAACGATTATAAAATACATTTTAAACAGAAATCGACAAAATATATATAATATATATATTATATCTATTATATTATATGAAAAACAATCTTTCTCACTAAGTCCTTTCAGTTCCGTTTTCTCAAAAAATACAGGATTCTTCCACCTGTCTACTTCTAAGATCGAACGTTTTCCCAATTCCCCCACACTTTCAACCGCTTCGCAGAAGACTTTTGCTTTCCCCCATTCATGGCCTTTCCCATTTTCACCTGATAGGAAAAAAAATATCTTGTTTTTCCTGTCTTCCCCAACCACTGTGAGAACTCAGTTCAACTTCCAATCCTGTCTTCTCCACCCGCTTTCATATGTCGTCCATTTCCTACAGTTGTCGTCTTAGCTTTCCTTCCCCACTCTATTGCCTTCCAGCCAGATGGTAGCCGCCAAGGCCTTTCGACTTTGCAATCATCGGCCGATTAGGGTTCCGAAGCTGGTACGTATTTCATTCTTCACTTCCTTCATCGATTTGATACCTCTCAATTGCCTAATGGACAGATCCACTATTAAGTTTGTTTTGTTTTTTCTTCTCCTTTACGCACTCGATTTCTTAAACTGCATATTCCAACTTTAGGACAGAACTTCCTTTTCTCTCTTTTCTACATTCTTTAAACTGCCTTAACTGTGTGTCCGTCAATTTCATAATCTTCATCGTATTTTACAGCTTTTACAGTGATGGATCTCTCTTAACAAATATCAAGATTACATTTAAACCATTGCAGATTTAGAGTTAAATGATTAATATTGGTTATTGAGCTTACATGTTGAAACACCCCACCTCCATTAAGGTCACTCACAAAGGGAATGCCTTAACTTTGGTGGAGCATTATAGGTAAAAGACCCAGATAATTTACAAGACAGACATATATAAGCAGCAGAAAAATTAAATTTATTTCATACGTGGTTCATAACAAAAACATTACAGCAAACTGTCTCAAAAAAACTTCCGAATCATTACATCAAAATCTCTGTCTTGATTATAACATAAAGAAGCATAAAACACAATAAAACTGCATAAATCCCCAAGTACTGGTGTGTCCAAAGCCATAGCCAAAGATAAGAGGTTCCAAGCTATACATCGTAGAGTTTTCAAGCTTGGAAAGATGAACGGTCCAAATTAAGTTGAGCTATTCCCTCCTTGGTTACCTGAGGGGGGAACGGAAGAAAAGAGAGCGAAAGAAAAATGGGTCAGACATGAGTCTGGTAAGTCCAGTGATTATTCAGCATGTAAACTGGTAAGAGAACCATGACATGAATGAATTGGACATAGGACAGTAACAAAGAAATAAGGTAACATAGGATAAGGCAAGATAAACAAGGCAAGATAAACTAATCATACTATCGCACTCAGATCCATATTCTCTGCACCTACTAGATATTTCAACCATCATCATGAGTTCAAACCCAGTGATCCTTTCTTATCGATTGGCTCCTACTCGCATGAATTTACTACTTGTGTCATACAACCCCACTCGATTGTAGATACCTGTGCTGGTCCCACCATGGGGTGTATCAAATCCTATGGTGGCAACCCGACACGATTCAAGATGCACAGTGTATAACTACTGATGCCCAGTGCCTGCTTTTTCCACTTCGGAGTACGTGCACGCCCGTACTCCGTCGGAAGCAACACTGACGCACCAACCGCCATTGTTTTGACCGCTTATAATCAGCCTAGTAATCGTGCCCCACCTTGCCTAGTTCAGGTACCATGATACATCTATGTGGGTTACTGCTGAAATGGGTCCTCGTTACTAGGGTTTTCTAATCAACATGTTAAATTGGTTAAGTGTCCAAGTTAACCTAACCCTACCCGTTAGTTTAGTTAACATGTTGTATTGGTTAAATGTTGCCTTAATTAACTTAAACCTACCATTCCTGATTTAGCTTTAATTCATTCATTAAAGCACCAACCACTCACATTAGACAAGTATTGTTGCGGTTACTGGATGTGCCGGTCGGATCCGGCAGTTTTACACCACAACTCGGTCTAACCTCGGGTTCTTTTGGGCTCGATGCACTAACCTCTCACATTAGATATATATTGTTATGGTTGTTAGACGTGTCGGGCGGTTCCGGGCAGTCTTACACCGTAACTCAATCTAACCTCGGGTTAGGCATATTCGTCTTTTCTAAATTTACATATTTACCTCTTTATGTTTATATGTAAATTATTGTCATTCAAGTCAAGCCCCACTTTCCCTTTTAAATCAAGTTCATAATTTTAGGTATAAAAATTTATACCACCTTATGCCATAAAACATTTACATGTTTATGAGCCAAATATGCCAATTATATGTAATTTCATATTTTTCCCCAACGTTACCCCTGTTAAATGTTTGTATAAGTCACATAAAATGTTAGGCTCGATACATAGACTAACTTATACACAAAAGGGAAAAAAGAGGAACATGTAATAATTCCAACATCATAAATATATGGATCTAACTACACATGTGTCATATGAATTTGGCATAGAACAATATACATTTAATTATGAACCTGCAAATTTAGATCTACTCAACATGAATCATTAAATAAGGGTTTTACATAGAACTACATAAACTTAAAATTAAGGAAGTAGTTGTGAACTTGCAAATTAGTTGGATCAAATTTAACATGAATTTAATCATATTAGCATGTAGTTTTGGTCATATATGTGGTCATGGTTGAACTTGCATAAAGTTCCCAAATTAACATACAACATATAGGTGTCATTACCAAATCATACAACATGAAATGTCATTGCCAAATTATTCAACATGGCATGTCATCGCCAAATTACACAACATGATATGCCATTGCCAAATTATACAACATAATATGTCATCGCCAATTTATTCAACATGATATGTCATCGCCAAAGTATACCACATAATATGTCATCGCTAAATTACATAACATATATGTCATTGCCAAATTATACAGCGTATGGATTCATTGCCAAGCATTTAACATTTATCATCAAATTACATACAACATGATCACACGCTTAACATGATAAGAGTCCTAGTCTTAATCAATTTAGTTTTAACAAAATGTATAGGCAAAAATTTACATTAGGAGGTGTTCTACATCCAGTTATTTAGTCACGATTCTAATATCGTTTAGGACTAAATGATAACTAGACTTACAAAAAGGAGACTAGTCTTGTGTTCTGGGATCTGTATTCTGAAATTGAATAGCTCTCCTTTGTTGTAGACGTTGAATTCTCTTAGTTGAACTAGATTTTTTTTTTGTAATTCCTAACTTGCTTTCTAGTTGAAGGAGAATAGCGACTATTCTAGGTTGAGTACTGACAGCATGATGGTCTTAGGAATATTTTTTGTGTGTCTTATGGTTTAGATTTAGGTTGCTTATATAGAAGTTTGATTTAATAGGAGCCGTCGGATCAACCTAGGGCAAATCAAGGCCATTCACACATAAGAGAACCAACCAGAACTTGCCACACAAGCCCTAATGACACAGCAAATCGTCACACAAAGAAACACGTCAGTTTTTAGATCTGGCCCAAGGGGGAGGTCGACCCCCTGGTCGACCTGTATGGGGGGAGGTCGACCCTCTGGTCGACCTCCTGGTCAACCTGGCCTTGGGCGGGAAAATTCACGCCCGGTCCGCTTCTGCTTCTGATTTCGAAATTTGAATTTTCTAAACTTTAATCCGAGCTGTTTATTTAAATTCTTGAATCTTCTAAAGGCCATAACTTGTAACGACCCATATTTTTACGGATAATAATTAATTAATTTAATTATTTAAATAGTGATTCATAGAATTTAAATGGTCATTGAATCAAATAATGTTGAATATTTAATTAATTTAAATAATAGAATAATATATTTAATTTCGAAATAGTCGGAAGTAGTGAATTGACAATCTAATGTGAATTGGACAATTCAAAATATTTATAATTCAGTTTAGAATTGAATTAGAATAACGAATATATTATATGAATGGCAGTATGAACGTATAATTATATTATAATTATAATCGAGTCTATAATGGCGCTGCAGTTCGTTATTTGTCGATCTGAACTTCAACTGTATATACAGGATCCGTTTTAAACCGGATTTCTATGAAACAAGAAACGTTTGGAGCTAATGAAGTATATTTTTCTAACAGAAGATAAAAATCGGGATTTCATTGTATAGATTTTGAGTTATGTCGAAATCAAAATTTATAAAAGTCGTTATGGAATTCCTTTGAAATTTATAAATATATATTTATATTATAAAAGGATTTTTTATATAAATCGAATATCGATATAACTGGGAATTTCGAAATATCGAGTCATAAATCCTAGTGGAGCGGTATGATATTCTATTGTTAATATATATGATAATATTTATTTTTAAATATTAAATTAAATTTAATTGTTTTTAAATATATTTATATATTTAAATGGGATATTTAGAGCTTTAAAAATAGCCAGTTTTGCAAATGACCTCCAAATTCAACGAAACCAATTTTGTTGGACTTGTAATGTTAAATTATTATTAGATTTCAAGTTTCATGATTTTTGGGGTTAATGTGTTGCCGTACGAATTTTTAATGTGAAAAACAATCAGTATTTTGACAGTTAAAAATACGTTGTGTGTGCAAACGGAGTCGGAATTTGACAAAACCAGTTTCGTTGGGTCCGTAATGTCAAACTCTAGTTGTACGTCCAAATTCATGATTTTTGAATATTGTATGTGATTGTGTGAATTTTTAGAAGACATATACAAACAACGACTGCTTAAAATTGAATAAACTAATCAATAAAAAAATATTATAAATATCCTATATATATATCACTACACCGTCTAAACCCTTGGAGAAAATTCCTCTAGTCAAAATGTAAGCCGCCAGTGCTTTCTTTGCTCAAACAAAAACTGTGTCCTTCACAAATTCATATCAAATTAAAGAAATTCTCATAAATCTCGAATCGTATATAATCGAGATCCTCATAGATTGCTCTCTCCATTGATATGAGTTTCGTTCAGTTCGGTTTCCATTTTGCTCGCTGAAAATTTGCACAGTGATTCTAGGGTTTTCGAAAACCCAGATTAGAAGCATCAATGTGAATTACTGGCTTTGGATTTGGGTTAGGCATGCTCCATAGCACCTTGGGTGCAATTTTGGTGGGAATCGGGGTGTAAAATTGTCATGCGAAATCTCTGGGGCACGGCGAGCTACTATTGAACGCGTTTTACTAGGGTGTTGCGAGTTGAATCAAACGATGATAGGGTAGTCCGGTTTTGGATGGGGAGTAGTTTGAAAGTACTCGCATTGAAAACCGTGGAGTATGGTGGAAGAATGAATGTCGAGAAGTGCGGTAATGGCAGTTCCTGGAGCTCGCATTCGAATCGGGGAAGAAGGGGTTTAGATGGGGCGGGTTTTAAACTAATTGGACCGAGGTAAATAAAAAAGGGAAAAGCCCATGGAATTTTATAAAAAGAAATTAGTTTATTTAATATAGAAATAGTGTATAAACTTATGAAATACGTATCTTTGCCGTATGTTATCAGAATTGGACAAAACTGGATCCCTTAGGATCATATGGACGGGAACTCCATAATAGAACTGACTGGGAGCGAATCGAAGCTCGTTACAATTTATAGCAAAATAAATTGTCCGCCTGTATCAAGTGTGGTTATCGTTATTAACGATGATCGTCCAATGTGAGTAATCTCACTAACTCTGCTCAATTTATATTTTTATAAAATATTTTTAAAATTGATAAATGATGGTTGTTTGCTGTGTGTTGGCTGTTTTGGTTGAACTGCTAGTTAATTGGTTGAAAATATCGATAATGATATTTATATATATATATATATATAAATCGTTAGTCGAATATTGATTCCGTTTATCAGAATATTTCATATTCGTGTTATTTATGTTGATTGACATCTGTGGATGCAGGGAAACAGGTCGGAGGGACCCAACTGGGTTCCTCAACATTTATTTTATTGTCATTCATATATTGTGATATATGATGTGATATATAATCTGTTATAGGTTATGTGTGTTTGGATAATATTTATCATTGTTATATGGTATGTTAAATATCATAAGAAATACCAGAATGATAAAAGGAAATTTTCAAAACGTATATTGAAATGAAATGTTTATAAATCAAAGGATTTTTTAAAGAGAATATTTATAACGTCAAAGGATATTATAAAAGAATTTATTTAGAAAATAAATAGAATAGATAAAAGAAATATTTGTAAACCGAATAGAAAAGGAAATAGTTTGAAAATAAAAGGGATTACTTATGAAATCAATGGATTTTATATATGAAAGGAAAAGGGTTTTATAAAAGAACATATTTTTATAAAATAAAAAAACAAATATAAAGGAAATTATTTGTAAAAGAAATATAAAAGAAAATATTTGTAAAACAAATGTAAAAGGAATATTTATTTGTTAAATAAATAGAATTGAAATGGGATATTTATTTAGGAAATAAATAGAAGTATAAAAGGATTTTTTATTTAGAAAATAAATGGAATAAATATAAAAGGAAAATATTTACAAATAGAATTGAAAAAGAATTATTTATTTAGAAAATAAATAAAGATAAAAAAGAACTATTTGATAAATAGGTGGAGTTAAAAGGAAATATTTATTTGGGAAATAAATAAAGTTATAAAAGGAAATATTTGTGAAATAAATAGAAGTATATAAAGGAAATATTATATGAAATAAATATAGACAAATAGAAAAGGAAGTATTTGTAATTGAATAGAATTATGAAATATAATTTATTTGAATAAGAGTTAGTCGATTAGAGTTAACAAGTAAGAGTTAACCAGATAGAGTTAATTGAACAAAGTTAATTGAATCAGGATTAATTGAATATTAGTTATTCAATTAGAGTTGATCGAATATAGTTATTTGAGATAAAGTTGGTCAAACATAGTTATTCAGGATGAGTTGCCATTCTGTACGACTGCTAGCGTAATTCGCAGGGCTGCAGATAGCCTACGGCGGTTGGATGTTTCCTGAGGGAATAAGGCGTAACCATTGTGATCGCTACGATCTAGAGTCAAGCGAATGGAGTTAAACCGAATATTAGCCATTCGAAATAAAGTTAAAACAGACATAGTTATCCGAATATAAGTTAATCGAATATTAGTTATTCGTTAGGAGTTAAATAAGTTGAGTTAAATAAGTAAGTTAATCAAGCTAAGTTAGTCAAGATGAGTTAATCAAACCGAGTTAATCCAAAGGAGTTAATCCAAAGGAGTTATTCGAAATAGTTTATTTGAATAGAATTGAAGGAGTTATTCGAAATAGTTTATTCGAATAGAATTGAAGGAGTTATTCGAAATAGTTTATTCAAATAGAATTAAGGGAGTTAATCGAATATTCGAAAGGAGATTAATCGAACGTAAATCATTCGAAGAGAGTTAATCGAATGTAAATCATTCGAAGAGAGTTAATCGAATATAGTTATTCGAAGAGAGATTACCGAATATAGTTATTCGAAGAAAGAGTTATCGAATATAGTTTATTCGAAAAGGAGTTATCGAATAGAGATTATTCGAAAGAGAGTTATACGTTGAAATTCGTTTATATCAAATTCGGGAAAGTACACTTTCCATTTTTATTAGGATTTAATGATTTCTTCATAAATTGTCTATTTAGTTATTTAGTTAAATTAAGGAATAAAAGTTATATATTTGAAGTTAGATATTTAAGAAGAAGGTATTATAATGTTATAGTTATAATCAATGTTTTAAAATAAAGAAGTCGTTTCATAAATAAAATCAGAGTTACATAAGAAAGTTGGTTAAAAGATTTAAAAAGGGTGAACTTTATCTATTTTGAGGTTAGAAATGTTGTTCAGTTAAGGCCTAAGAGGTAATTATACCAACTTGATTGACTTCATTTTTAACTAAGGGATGGTAAGGTTCGATAGTAAAGGTTGGTTAAGTGAATTTAGTTAACGGGTGTAATGGTTTGAATTGGCTTAGTGATGTTTTATTTTAACATCTGTTTAAATCAAATGATGGAGTTTTGGAAATATTTTCCCATTAAGAATCGGAAATATTTTCTAATATAGAAAATAAAAATGGAGCAAATACGGAAATATGTCTAATGATCAATAAAGTATATTTTCTAAATCTAGAAATAAGAATTTACAAATATGTAGAAATGGGAAATGAATAAATTAATGATAAATTAAATTAAAAGAGATAATTGTTGATTGATGATTGATCGATCGAATTTCTATTTGGAAATAAGATCGTTGGTTGTACACTTATTTTTCTTTGATAGTTAATTCACAAACTATCGAAGTTTTTGACCATTTTTCCGTTGTCAATACGGAGAGACCGGGATCAGATCCATTATCTGAAAACCACTCTGTATGGACGTTAGCATTGCGATCAAATATGATGAAGGTAATTGAAGACGGAGTTATGCAAGTGCTATCCTGTTTACAGAATAGTGCCTTCAGTTTGTTCAGTCCCAGGACAACGTGAATGGACGAATGTTTGACAAAGTATATCTAATGGATTATGTAAGTTGATCTCTTCAAACGTACTTACGTTTGGTGGAGGAGGAATTCGTTTCTCTTAGCTTCATACCCGTGGTGTTTTTGGGAAATTCAATTTGTGATTTGGCGGGTATGACGACGTGGCAGTCAAAGTAAATGGTGGTCAGGTGTTCCAAAAGATACGTTATGACCTCAAGCCTCATCAATCGGGAAATGACAGAAATCGGGTAGGCAGCATGGCTAGGTGGGTCGCTCCCATCAGTGTGTATATCACCTATCTAGAGAAAATCCATTTCATTCTTTTATCTATTTTCGATGCTGTCCATTTTCGGGAAACGGTGGGTTGCTACCAACCATTGGTGATATACATTCGGTACACTCAAGCGAAATGAGTGGTCGATCATGTGTGGCCCGGGTTGCAAGACGTTCTTGTTGAACCTAGTGTATTCGCCTCTAGAGATACACTATCGGCAGGTGGTCCCACACCTTGTCATAGTCGGAATTCAATCTCCAATAAGAGCCGTGATTTTGATCCACTGTATTGGTAGGAGTTTCTAAACACCAAATACGATGAACTGACACAGTATGTTTTGAAAAGAGGGTAAATGGAATAATTTTACCCAAATTATATTCTGATATAAAGAAGTATATTGGAATTATTATAATATATATAGGATATATTGGTTGTAGTTATAATCGAATGAGATTATAAATTGGAATGGTTATGTAAGTAACCAATCAGAATTCATATGAATATAATGTATGAAATAAGATGAAGTAAATATGAATTTAGAATCAGAAATGGAATTAAAATTCGGAGAAGTGTTTGTAAATGGAATTGGATTAAATATATGTGAATTTTAAAACCCTAAGAGATTTTAAATTTGTTACAAGCATTGAAAATGATATTTTGAAATGAATTTCAAAATGAAAGTGTTTAGAAATGGTTTTAAAAGGGATATAGTATTGAACTCACTTCGATCGCTAGAAAATAGATTCCGAGGATGACAGCTGCATCATCGGTGTTCATTTTTGAGTGTGTAAGTAATGGATTACTACCGAAGAGGTATTTTTGAATTGTTTTGAGAAAAGGAAGTTATTTTGAATTTCAAAAAGGGATATTTGATTTTGGGAAAGCAAAGTTATTTAAAATTCCTAAGGAGAGATTGTTTGATTTAAAATTAAATTGAAATTTGCAAAAGCCAATTGGAATTAAATTTAAGTCAATTATGTAAAAATTGAATTGAATTAGATTATAATGATATCGAGTAGGTTGGATTAGTGTCGTAAGAATTTGGAATTGATAATGGAATTTGAGTTCAGAATGGAAATTGGCCTAGTTATAGGCGAATGGTTGGATTTGTGTATAAAAACAGATTGGAATTTGATTGGAAATCGATTGGTATATATGGATATATGATCAATAGGTATTGAGTAGAAGCAAGTGCAAGAATATAATGATATGCCCGAAAAAAGTACATATTTAATTTCCATATGAAGTTTTATGCGCCGAATCGGCAAGCTTCTTGGATATTTGATTTTCTTTTTGAAAGGAAAGGGCCTAAAGAGGCGAGTTGGGGTTTGAACTATTGACCAGTACAAAGGAGGTGCTGGCGAAATTTTCCGGAAATTTAGAGTGTTAGAAAATTTTCAGAATTTTTGAAAATCTTCGTTAATCGAAATGAATTAATATTTTAATGGAAATAAATTAATTCAATTGAAATTGAAATTAAAGAAGTAAAGAATGATTCTAAAGCCAGTTAATATGGTTGTTTTCTAACTTAGTAATTTCGAGAAAGAAATTATTCTAAAGGGGGAAGAATGTAACGACCCGTATTTTTTCGGATAATAATTAATTAATTTAATTATTTAAATAGTGATTCAGAGAATTTAAATGATCGTTGAATTAAATAATATTGAATATTTAATTAATTTCAATATTAGAATAATATATTTAATTTCGAAATAGTCGGAAATAGTGAATTGACAATATGTTGTGAACTGGACAATTCAAAATATTTATAATTCAGTTTAGAATTGAATTAGAATAACGAATATATTATATGAATGGCAGTTTGAACGTATAATTATATTATAATGATAATCGAGCCCGTAATGGCGCTGCAGTCCGTCATTTGGCGATTTGAACTTCAACTGAATATACAGGGTCCGTTTTAAATCGGATTTCTGTGAAACAAGAAACGTTTGGAGCTGGTGAAGTATATTTTTCTAATGGAAGAGAAAAATCAGGATTTCATTGTATAGATTTTGAGTTATGTCCAAATCAAAATTTAGAAAAGTCTCTATGGAATTCCTTTGAAATTTATAAATATATATTAATATTATAAAAGGATTTTATATATAAATCGAATATCGATATAACTGGGAATTTTGAAATATCGAGTCATAATTCCTAGTGGAGCTGTATGATATTCTATTGTGAATATATACGATAATAATTATTTTTAAATATTAAATTTAATTTAATTGTTTTTCAATATATTTATATATTTAAATGGGTTATTTAGAGCTTTAAAAATAGCCAGTTTTGCAAATGACCTCCAAATTCGACGAAACCAATTTTGTTGGATTCGTAATGCTAAATTATTATTAGAATTCAAATTTCGTGATTTTTGGGGTCAGTGTGTGGCCGTACGGATTTTTAATGTGAAAAATAGCTAGTATTTTGACGGTTATTAATACGCTATTTGAGCAAACGGAGTCGGAATTTGACAAAACCAGTTTCGTTGGGTCTGTAATGTCAAACTCTAGTTGTATGTCCAATTTCATGATTTTTGAATATTGTATGTAATTGTGTGAATTTTTAGAAGACATATATAAATAACGACTGCTTAAAATTGAATAAACTAATCAATAAAAAATATTATAAATATCCTTTATATATCACTACACTATCTAAACCCTTGAAGAAAATTCATCTGGTTAAAACGTAAGCCGCCAGTGCTTTCTTTCCTCAAACAAAAACTGTATCGGTCACAAATTCATATCAAAACAAAAAGATTCTCATAAATCTCAAATCACATATATTCGAGATCCTCGTAGATTGCTCTTTCCATTGATGTGAGTTTTGTTCAGTTCGGTTTCCATTTTTCTCGCTGAAAATTTGCACAGTGATTCTAGGTTTTCGAAAACCCAGACTAGAAGCATCGATGTGAATTTCTGGCTTTGGATTTGGGTTAGGCATGCTCCATAGCATCTTGCGTGCAATTTTGGTGGGAATCGGGGTGTAAAATTATCGCGCGAAATCTCTGGGCACGGCGAGCTACTGTTGAACGCGTTACTGGGGTGTTGCGAGTTGAATCAAACAATGATAGGGTGGTGCGGTTTTTGACAGGAAGTAGTTTGGAAGTACTCGCATTGAAAACCGTGGAGTATGGTGGATGGATGGACGTCGTGAAGTGCGGTAATGGCAGTTCCTGGAGCTCGCATTTGAATCGGGGAAGAAGGGGTTTAGTTGGGGCGGGTTTTAAACTAATTGGGCCGAGTTAAATAGAAAAGGGAAAAGCCCATGGAATCTTATAAGAAGAAATTAGTTTATTTAATCTAGGAATAGCGTATAAACTTGTTAAAATGCGTATCTTTGTCGTATGTTATCAAAATCGGACAAAACTAGATCTGTTAGGATCGTATGGACGGGAACTCCACAATGGAACTGACTAGGAGCGAATCGAAGCTCGTTACAATTTATAGCAAAATAAATTGTCCGCCTGTATCAAGCGTGGTTATCGTTATTAACGATGATCGTCCAATGTGAGTAATCTCACTAACTCTGCTCAATTTATATTTTTATAAAATATTTTTAAAATTGATAAATGATGGTTGTTTGCTGTGTGTTGGGTGTTTTGGTTGAACTTCTAGTTAATTGGTTGAAAATATCGATAATGATATATATATATATATATATATATATATATATAAATTGTTAGTCGAATATTGATTCCGTTTATCAGAATATTTCATATTCGTGTTATTTATGTTGTTTGACATCTGTGGATGCAGGGAAACAGGTCGGAGGGACCCAACTGGGTTCCTCAACATTTCTTTTACTGTTATTCATATATTGTGATATATGATGTGATATATAATTTGTTGTAGATTATGTGTGTTTGGATAATATTTATCATTATTATATGGTATGTTAAATACCATAAGAAATACCAGAATGATAAACGGGAATTTTCAAAACGTATATTGAAAATGAAATGTTTATAAAATAAAAGGATTTTGTAAAGAGAATACTTATAACATCAAAGAATATTATAAAAGAACTTATTTAGAAAATAATAGAATAGAAAAAAGAAATATTTGTAAACCGAATAGAAAAAGAAATAGTTGGAAAATAAAAGGGATCACTTATGAAATCAATGGATTTTATATATGAAAGGAAAACGGTTTTATAAAAGAACATATTTTTACAAAATCAAAGAACAAATATAAAGGAAATTATTTGTAAAAGAAATATAAAAGAAAATATTTGTAAAACAAATTTAAAAGGAATATTTATTTGTTAAATAAATAGAATTGAAATGGGATATTTATTTAGGAAATAAATAGAAGTATAAAAGGATTGTTTATTTATGAAATAAATAGAATAAATATAAAAGGAAAACATTTACAAATAGAATTGAAAAAGAATTATTTATTTAGAAAATAAATAAAGATAAAAAAGAACTATTTGATAAATAGGTGGAGTTAAAAGGAAATATTTATTTAGGAAATAAATAAAGTTATAAAAGGGAATATTTATGAAATAAATAGAATTATATAAAGGAAATATTGTATGAAATAAATATAAACAAATAGAAAAGGAAGTATTTGTAATTGAATAGAGTTATCAAATATAATTTATTTGAATAAGAGTTAGTTGATTAGAGTTAACCAGTAAGAGTTAACCAGATAGAGTTAATTGAACATAGTTAATCGAATTAGGATTAATTGAATATTAGTTATTCAATTAGAGTTGATCGAATATATTTATTTGAGATAAAGTTAGTCAAACATAGTTATTCAGGATGAGTTGCCATTCCATACGACTGCTAGCGTAATTCGTAGGGCCGCAGATAGCCTACGGCGGTCGGATGTTTCCTGAGGGAATCAGGCATAATCATTGTGATCGCTGTGATCAAGAGTCAAGTGAATGGAGTTAAATCGAATATTAGCCATTCGAAATAAAGTTAAAACAGAAATAGTTATTCGAGTATAAGTTAATCGAATAATAGTTATTCGTTACGAGTTAAATAACTTGAGTTAAATAAGTAAGATAATCAAGTTAAGTTAGTCAAGATGAGTTAATCAAACCGAGTTAATCTAAATGAGTTAATCCAAAGGAGTTATTCGAAATAGTTTATTCGAATAGAATTAAAGGAGTTATTCGAAATAGTTTATTTGAATAGAATTAAAGGAGTTACTCGAAATTGTTTATTCGAATATAATTAAGTGAGTTAATCGAATATAGTTTATTCGAAATGAGATTAATTGAATGTAAATCATTCGAAGAGAGTTAATTGAATGTAAATCATTCGAAGAGAGTTAATCGAATATAGTTATTCGAAGAGAGATTATCGAATATAGTTATTCGACGAAAGAGTTATCGAAAATAGTTTATTCGAAAAGGAGTTATCAAATAGAGATTATTCGAAAGAGAGTTATACGTTGAAATTTGATTATATCGAATTTGGGAAAGTACAATTTCCGTTATTATCAGGATTTAATGATTTCTTCATAAATTGTCTATTTAGTTATTTAGTTAAATTAAGGAATAAAAGTTATATATTTGAAGTTAGATATTTAAGAAGAAGGGATTATAATGATATAGTTATAATCAATGTTTTTAAATAAAGAAGTGGATTCATAAATAAAATCCGAGTTACGTAAGAAAGTTGGTTAAACAATTTAAAAAGGGTGAACTTTGTCTATTTCGAGGTTGGAAATGTTGTTCAGTTAAGGTCTGAGAGGTAATTATACCCCAACTTGATTGACTTTGTTTTCAACTAAGGGATGGTAAGGTTCGATAGTGAAGGTTGGTTACGTGAATTTAGTTAGTGAGTGTAATGGTTTGAATTGGCTTAGTGATGTTTTATTTTAACATCTGTTTAAATCAAATGAAGGAGTTTTGGAAATGTTTTCTCAATAAGAATCAGAAATGTTTTCTAATATAGAAAATAAGAAATGGAGCAAATACGGAAATGTGTCCAATGATCAATAAAGTATATTTTCTAAATCTATAAATAAGAATTTACAAATATATAAAAATGAGAAATGAATAAATTAATGATAAATTAAATTAAAAGAGATAATTTTTGATTGATGATCGATCGATCGAATTTCTATCTAGAAATAAGATCATTGGTTGTACACCTAATTTTCTTTGATAGTTAAATCACTTAATATCGAAGTTTTTGACCATTTTTCCATCGTCAATACGGAGATACCGGGATCAGATCCATTATCTGAAAACCACTTTATATGGATGTTAGCGTTGCAATCAAATATGATGAAGGTAATTGAAGATAGAGTTATGCAAGGGCTATCCTGTTTACAGAATAGTGCCTTCAGTTTTTCCAGTCCCAGGACAATGTGAATGGACAAATGTCTGACAGAGTTTATCTGACAGATCGCGTAAGTTGATCTCTTCAAACGTACTTACCTTTGGTGGTGGAGGAATTCATTTCTCTTAGCTTTATACCCGTGGTATTTTTGGGAAAATCAATTTGTGATTTGGCAGGTATGACGATGTGGCATTCAAAGTAAATGTGGTCAGGTGTTCAAAAAGATACATTATGACCTCAAGCCTCATCAACCGGGAAATGACAGAAATCGGGCAGGCAGCATGGCTAGGTGGGTCGCTCCCATCAGGTTGTATATCACCTATCTAGAGAAAATCCGTTTCATTCTTTTATCTATTTTCGATGCTGTCCCTTTTCGGGAAACGGTGGGTAGCTCCCAACCCTTGGTGATATACATTCGATACACTCAAGCGAAATGAGTGGTCAGTCATGTGTGGGTCGGGTTGCAAGTCGCTCTTGTTGAACCAGTGTATTCGCCTCTAGAGATACACTATCGGCAGGTGGCCCCATACCTTGTCATAGTCGGAATCCAATCTCCAATAAGAGCTACGATTTTGTTTGTATACTATATATGTGGAACGTGAGATGCAAGCGTTCTGCTAGATTCTGTTTATTTGTATTTATACGCTATTATAATATCAGAGAAGTATTGATTTTGAAAATGTTTTGGGTTATCGTGAGGTAAAAACCGTCCATGTTTATGTGTGGATCGGTCTTACGATTACCTTTTCTTTTGAAAAGGATTTTGAAAAGTTAAACTAAATGATTTGAGTTTACTCACCCCAGTACCATGACTGATCTAGAGTTTCTTTAGTTTTGTTTTCCCTAAATTCTTGGGTGCCCAAATTTGTACGACCAGTCAAGTAGTTCAGGTCTTTACAGATATACTTAGAGGAGCTTGAAGTAGGAGGCTTCAGGATTATAGCAATTGCTATTTCACACTGTGTTTAAGTGTTGTACTCTGATAATGTTATTCTATATATATATATATAATATTTTATTGCAAAGTTATGTTATATATTATATTTTATCCATTCCGCTATGAGATTCGTATTACTCTGATTCTATTCTGTAGTGATCTTCTTCTATTCTAATTTTCTACCTTATCTATTCTCACCCTCTAACTTCTTTCTATTAATGATTAGGAATTTCTGATGTCTGAATAGTGAACATGGTAGTTTTGTGTTGATTTTCGGAGTTAAAAATCCCAGTTTGTTACATAACTCCTTCATACGGAGTCCGATTTATGCAAACTCGGACTCTATCTCAAGCAGAATTCCGAGACGAACGCAATGGCATAACCCGTTTCCCTTAAGTCTCACGTTTGAAATTAATTATTCTTTAATTCGTTACTTTAATGTTTATAGAAAATACCGGGTGTTACATTTACCCCTCCTTAAAGGATTTCATCCCTGAAACCTTCAAGTCAAGAAGAACGTATATCCTACCATCCAATTGTCCGTCTACTCAACCATCAAACACAGGCATCCATTGTCCTTAAAAAGACTTTTAATGCTTCATGAGCATATGCGTAGTGTGTGTACATGTCCTTATCTAATGCAAAATCAGGCGGTCTACTGATTCAGATGACCTCCTTGATGCAAATTATGTCAGTGTCATGCGTCTATTATGTATGCAATCTTCCCTAATCATACTTTCTACATGAGTGCACAATCATTCATACAATGCAACGTCCATATGATAACACATCAAGTTTCAACCATATTCAAATACATATATGCATATGCAATATGAAAGTGACTGAGCCGATCTAACACCTAATGTGTGTGTATGCATCCACGTGCAACCACTAGCAACTACTTGCAACCATCAATCATAACATGTTTCAAATACATGTTTACATCCATTGGTTTCTACCTAAGGACTGAGAACTACACTGAGGAAAATACTAAAAATATAGATATGAGCATGAACAAACTTAAGGAGAAAGAGATCAAAGATGTACCCTCAAACAGAAAAGGATAGGCTGCACGTATCTTGGCCTCAGTCTCCCAAGTCACGTCTTTCTTAGCGTCACTCCATTGATCTTTAACAAGTTTGACTTCGTGGTTGCGTAGCTTTTTAACTTCTGTAACCAAGATACGAGTTGGAACTCTTCTTACCGTCGCCTCTCGTCCTACTTCTACTTCCTCTAATATGCTTGGTTCCAGCACTTCCACAGACTCATGTAAACACTTCCGTAGGTGAGAAACATGAAAGACATTATAAACTCCAGCCAATCTTTCGGGCAGCTCTACTCTATAAGCCATCTTTGCAATCTTTTCAATGATACGAAATGGCCCTACAAATCATGGTGCTAACTTTCCTTTGGATCCAAAGCGAACGACGTTCCCTAAAGGAGATACTTTAAGGAAAACCCTATCTCCAACCTCAAATTCAAGGCCGGTCCTTCTTTTGTCTGCGTAGGACTTCTGTCTATCTTGGGCAGTATTCATTCTTCTTTGTATCAAGTCCACTTTATCTGAAGTTTCTCTAATCATATCTGGTCCAAGTGTGAGCTTGTCTGTAGACTCCCACCAACAAGTTGGTGATCGGCATGGTCTTCCATATAAAGCTTTGAAGGCTGCCATGCCTATGGTGGTGTAACACCCCACGTCCATTAATGTCACTCACAAAGGGAATGCATTAACTTCCATGGAGGTTTTAAGTGAATATAGAACAGTAAAATTACAACAAGACAGATATAAAATAGTACTTGGAAATTCAAAAACTTTATTTCATTGTAGCAGAAGTCAAAACATGTTTGATTACATCATAACACCATATTCAATGTCAAGTACAATATCTATCTTGATAAAACAAGTACATAATCCCATTACATGAATAGCCATTAAAAAGAAAGATAACAAGCTGGACTTTACTTCAGCAGTCCAAGCTTTCCAGAAGATAAGCGATCCAACTAGACTCCACTAGAACTTGGCCCAACCTGCGGACCTGAAGGGAGAGAAAGGATGGAAAAGAAGGGGTCAGACATAAGTCTGGTGAATATGATAATTCTACAATACTATTACCAAAATAACTGGACTAAGGCATAAGCTGGAAAACAAGAAAATGTCTATGAAGAGCAGATTAAGGACATAGACAATCGCTAAAGGCAACGTTATAGGCGCTCCTAAATACTAAAGGATAAACACTATACTGCACCACACCAGTCACCCTAAAGATTCATCCCACTTAGCTTCACTTAGAAACTTTCCCAATGGCTTTACGTACCCCTAGCTGACTACATAGGTGCCGCCTGCCCCTATCTCCACTAAGTGTACCCTACTTCCCATTATTCGATCGGCTCCCTAAATCGTAGATACCTGTGCTGGCCCCACAGTGGGGTGTATCACTCCCCTAAAGTGGCAACCTGATACAACGGACATGCACGGCTTATACCTACACGATGCAACAACGTCTTACCTACCAGCCCGGGTCCACACACGCATATGAAACCCGTTGGACTTGCGTTGCCACCGCTCCCTGTTTTGGCCTCTTATAGTCAAACCCAGTATGCGTGTCCCATCCTCGACTTGGGTCGAGCCCACAAAGATACGTTTTGGGATACTGGTTGAAATGGGCCCCCACTATTTACCACAAGCATTCCACCTAAGCTTGTCCCCATTAGTCCATCCCACTTAACCCACTTAGTCATGTTCATTTACATGTGTGTTTGGTTAAGTCTAATCGTATTTCAAATGCCTCTAAAGGCAACCACCAGATTCCTCATGCCACCCAAGGCACCTACTTAACCCCCATGTCCCACCTTACATGATTATCTGGTTAAGTATTTCTTAGTTCATTAAGGCCATAACCTCATAAAGACCTCTCACATTAGACTGGCATTTATGGCAGCTGGATTTGCCGGGCGGGTCCGGGCAGTCTTACACCATAAAAGAGTCTAACCTCGTGTCTTTACAACTGTTATGCTTTAGTTTGGGCCTAGGACCTCTCACATTGGGCCGACATTTGTGACTACTGGATTTGCCGGGCGGGTCCGGGCAGGTTTACATCACAAACGGGTCCAACCTCGTGTCCTAAGCATTGATTATTAATAATAATCCACTTTCCCCCAATTTTAATAATTCCCTACTTGAATTATTAATTACTTCCAATTTTTAACAATGTCCATAATTGACTCAATTATGGACATCCATTCATGGTATGCAAAATCTTACAAAATTGCACCCAATTTATTAATTCCTAATATTACCCCTACCCCACGTTTGAACGTTTATTCGCAAAATATATGTTAGACTCGAATAGCCTAACTCATAGCATAAAAGAGATTATCATAATAACAACATGTACATGTGACCAAATGAATCATAATAAGGGGTGAAACTTGCATATGTCCAACTTGCATAGATTATACATGTCATGGACCTAAAGGTGTCAACTTGTTCAAAATTCACCTAATATAATCTCAATCAATTTTCATAAACTTACATATGAACATGTGTGAATCAACATCATCTAATTTTTTAACAACATGGTTTTATATGGGTACACCTAACTCAATAGGCAAATTCCCATAATCAAGTTTTATTTAATTATAGTTTCAAGTTTATGGGTACACCTAACATAATAGGCAAATTCCCATAAACAAGATCCATTTAAATTAAAAAAAAAACATAACTTTAAGCATGATCCAACAGCATGATTTTTCAACATAATATAGCATGATTTATAACATGGCATAGTATGATAGTATAACATAGCTTGACATGATTCTCAACATAGCACGACATAGCATAAGAGAATTTACAACATAGCATGACATAGCATATATAATTTACATCATACGACAACATAATAACATAATAAGAGATCCACAATATATAGAATTTACAATTACAAATCACATCACTTTCTTGTGATCCATTCATAACTGAGTCAAATTAGTTTGTAATAGTCTTGTGAGAATCATCATACTCACCAACAAAAGAAAAGAATTAGAGAAAGAGAGATCTTTTGATTTGATTTGTGTAGATTTAGTTGTAGATGATTAGGCTTCCTCTTCTTAGTTTGTGACGGCTATGCTGAACTCCATGGCAGCAGCATGACGGTAGCTTCTCTAATTTTACAAGTGATTTAGGTCTAGGGTCTACCCACTTATTTATAGATTTTAGAATTCATTTAGGCCATTAGATTTAACCTAGAAATAACCGCAGCCGTTCAGACAAGATGGGGTTTATCTTGTTGACTCAGCAATGAGTCAGAAGTGACTCAGCAAACACTCAGCATATTAATAAACTTCTATTCATGTCATAAATATATATATATTTTCTACAATGTACATATTAGATACATCCCCCTTTACTTATTATTGTTTTTATATACATATTAGATACATTCCCTCTCTCACACACTTATTAATATTTTTATATTCATATTAGATACATCCCCTCTCTAACATACTTATTAATATTTTTATATTCATAATAGATACATCCCCTCTCTTACATACTTATTAATATTTTTATATTCATATTAGATACATCCCCTCTTCTACACACTTATTATTATTTTAGCAACTTTAGTGTTAATAGAAAATTCGGGGTGTTACATTCTCCCCTCCTTTTAGGATTTCGTCCTCGAAATCTTCAAGTCTGGAAGAATGTATATCCTACCATCCAAACGTCCATCTACTCATCCATCATACACAGGCATCCATTGTCCTTAAAAGACTTCTAATGCTTTATGATCATATGCAAGTGTCTGTACATGTCCTTACCTAATGCGAAATCAGGCGGTCTACTGATTCAGTTGACCTCCTTAATGCAAATTATGTAAGTGTCATGAATCCATTATGTATGCAAAAGATCCTAATTGCTTACATACTACTTCTATATGCGTGCACACCCATTCAACCGAATGCAGCATCCATATGATGGTACAACCATTATACATCCATTATACTAAATACATCCATATATATGCAATATGCAATATGAAGTGACTGAGCCGATCTAGTGCCTAAAGTGTGTGTATATATGCATCCCCGAGCAACCACTAGCAAACACTTGCATCCATTTTGCATCCATCATACATAACATGTCTCAAACACATGTTTCAACCATAGGATTATCCTAACTAAAGGTCAAAGATAATAATGAGAGGACATACTAAAGATAAGATAAGATAAGCTAAGCGATAAAGGAGAAATTAAAAGACATACCCTCAAAAAGAAAAGGGTACAACGAACGCATCTTCTCTTCTGTCTCCCAAGTTGCGTTGCTCTCATCATCTCCCCATTGCACTTTAACCAGTCTGACCTCTCGATTCCTCAACTTTTTGATCTCCGACCCAAGAATGCATGTAGGAGCTCGTCTAATTGTTGCATCACGCTCTATTTCCACCTCTTTAAGCAAGCTCGGCTCTACCACCTCCGCGGTCTTGTGCAAACACTTCCTCAAATGTGATACATGGAATACGTCGTGTACTCCACTAAGTTTCTCAGGCAACTCCACCCTATATGCCATCTTCCCAATCCTGTCTTTTACAGGAAACGGCCCTACAAACCTTGGTGCTAATTTCCCCACGGACCCAAAGCGAACAACATTCTGTAACGGAGATACTTTGATAAAAACCATGTCCCCAATGTCAAACTCAAGATCTGTCCTCCTCTTATCAGCATACGATTTTTGCCTATCTTGTGCTGCTTTCATCCTCCTTCGAATCAACTCAATCTTCTCCGAGGTTTCCCTAACCATATCGGGCCCAAGTAGGATTTTATCGGTAGATTCCCACCAACATGTAGGCGAACGGCAAGGCCTTCCATAAAGAGCTTCGAAAGGTGACATGCCAATACTAGACTGAAAGCTATTATTATATGCAAATTCTACTAACGGAAGGTGCTCTTCCCATGTACCCCCAAAGTCTAGGATACAAAGCCTTAAAAGATCCTCTAGAATGCGATTCACCCTCTCGGTCTGGCCGTCTGTCTGAGGATGATATGCGGTGCTCAAACATAGCTGAGTCCCTACCACCTCTTGTAAACTCTTCCAAAATTCGCTAGTAAAGATGGGGTCACGGTCGCTTACTATACTAGAAGGAATACCGTGCAAACGAACTATCTCCTTAATGTATACAGAAGCCAACCACGGAGCAGTCCTCTTACTTTTCACGGGAATAAAATGGGCGCTTTTAGTAAGTCTATCTACTATAACCCAAATCCCCGTGTTACCCTTCCTTGATCTTGGTAATCCATCCACAAAATCCATTGAGATGCTTTCCCATTTCCATAGTGGAACTTCTAATGGGTGAAGCAACCCACCGGGTTTCTTTTGTTCTGCTTTAACTCGTTGGCACACCAAGCATCTAGCGATGTACTCGGCCACATCCTTTTTCATACCGGCCCAAAAGAAAACCCGCTTCATATCTTTGTACATCTTATCCCCGCCGGGATGAATGGTCATTTTTTGAGCGATGAGCATCATCAAGAATGGCCTTCCTTAAGTCTTCGTCTTGTGGTACACAAAGTCTATTATCCCTTCGTAACCAACCCTTATCATCTAGGGTATACCTACGAAGATGGCTTGACGACTCCCCCCCTTTGAGCTTTTCTACTATCTCAACCAACCGTGGGTCGTCTCGCTGTGCCTCACCAACCCGTCCTAGAAGTGTAGGTCTAACCTCCAAGGATGCTAACAGACCGGGTACTAAGTCAACGGAGGGTCTAAAGTCAAACATAGAGATGAATTCTAAGCTTTGTCGTTCAACAAACAACGGACTCAAGGACAACCTTTTCCTACTTAAGGCGTCTGCCACCACGTTGCCCTTGCCCGGGGTATATGCTATTTCAAAATCGTAGGAGGCTAAGAATTCCATCCACCGTTGCTGCCTTAAATTCAAATCCTTCTGAGAGAATAAGTATTTTAATGATTTGTGGTCAGTGAACAGTTCGAATTTCTCACCAAGAAGATAGTGACGCCAAGACTTAAGCGCGAAAACAATTGCGGCTAGCTCTAAGTCATGCGTGGGGTAATTCTTTTCATGAACCCTCAACTGCCTTCCACCATAGGCTATTACTCTTCCCTCTTGCATGAGGACCGCGCCAAGTCCCGTCCCACAAGCATCAGTATAGATGGTAAGCAGTTTATTCCCGTCTGGCAGCACTAAGACTGGGGCTGAAGTTAAGGCTCTCTTTAAATGTTGGAACGCATCATCGCAATCTTTGTCCCACGTAAAAACCAGGTTCTTCTTCGTTAACCGTGTTAATGGAGCTGATATTTTTGCGAAGTCTTTGATAAACTTCCTATAATAGCCAGCCAACCCCAAGAAACTTCTTACTTCGGTTGCATTTTTAGGGACCTTCCAATCTTGGATGGCCACCACCTTTGCGGGATCCACTGCTATCCCTTCTTTGGAAACCACGTGCTCTAAGAACCGTACTTCCTTCCTCCAGAAGTGACACTTAGAAAATTTTGCCTTAAGGTTATGCGCTCGAAGGGTTTCCAACACTTCCCTAAGATGTAGGGAGTGCTCTTCTTTATTCTTAGAAAAGACTAAGATGTCATCCACAAAGACTACCACGAATTTGTTAAGGTATTCCCTAAACACCCTACTCATCAAATCAACAAAATATGCAGGGGCGTTTGTCAAACCAAAGGGCATCACTAGCCATTCATAGAATCCGTCAGGAGTCCTAAAAGCAGTCTTATCTATACTATCCTCAGCCACTCTCAGTTGATGAAAGCCAGTGGCTAAGTCCAACTGCGAAAACACTGAGGCGCCAACTAACTGATCAAAGAGATCGTCAATCCTCGGCAGTGGGTGTCGGTTCTTTTTAGTAAGCTTGTTTAGTTCTCTATAGTCCATACAAAGTCTAAGAGACCCATCCGCCTTTGTGGCAAAAACTACTGGAGCACCCCACTCCGATATACTACGTCTTATGAACCCCTTCTCAAGCAACTCCTTTACTTGCTTATTGAGTTCCCTCCTTTCACGAGGAGCCATGTGGCAAACTAGCAAAGATACGGGTTTAGCATTATCCACAAGATAAATTCGAAAGTCTATCTCCCGCTTTGGAGGTAAGCCCTTCACCTCCTCAAACACATCCGGATATTCCCGGACCACTTCTACCGATCGCAGGTTCTCTGCAGACGCGTCAAGCGATTCAAGATAACTTAGCATAACGGAATTTATGGGATTACAAAAGATGTCGAGAGCATTACCAAGGCGATTCACAAGCCTAACTACTCTCCTTTCACAATCAAGAATGGCCCTATTTCTAGACAACCAATCCATTCCTAAAATTAGCCCATAGCCCGTGAAGCCCAATACATAAGCATCACATCTAAATTCAACGCTAAGTATAGAGATTTTCAAATCCAAACATATCATGGTCAAATGAGCCGAACCCCCAATTGGATTTGAAACGACCAAGGGATCCTCTACTAAACTGGTGTTCAAGTGCAGTGATTCAACTAATGATGCAGAGATAAACGAATGAGATGCGCCAGAATCGAATAAGGTACGGACAGGATGATCAAACAGAAAAACTAAGCTTTCAACAGAAATTGTTCTACCTCTTTCTTGCAGCGGTGGGGCCGCAATAGCCTGAACTTGCCCCCTTGCCTGCCCTGGTGCCATAAGAGCCTGCACCTGTCCTCCCGAGGTAGACCCTGCCCTCTGCCCCTTCTTTGGACAGTCCTTCACTAAATGTCCCGCATCTCCACAATGAAAACAACCATTCTTCTTTTTCTTTCTACAATCTTTGCTGAGATGGCCAGGCGTCCCACAATTGAAGCATTTCTTCTTCCCTTTGCCATTATTGTTTTTACCACCCTTCTTATTTTGCTGTTGGGGTTTCTTCTGATCCCCTTTCTTTTCAACTACCTTATCCTCATGCATAAGTGCAATTTCTGCTAGCTTTTCAAAGGTGGCTCCCATAGGGATGTGGGTCATAGCCAACCCTTGCAACGGTTCATTCAAGCCTCTAACGAACCTCAAAGCTTTCTTCTCTGGCGTGTTCACCAACTCCAAGCCAAACCTTGCTAACTGATTAAATTTATTGACATATTCCTTTACTGATGAGCTCCCTTGCTTTAGTGCCAGGAATTTTTCCATATTTAAGTTCTCCTCTGCCCTTGAAAGAAACTTTGCCTCAAACCTTCGTCTGAAATTCGCCCATGAATCAACTGGACGTTCCCCGTTAGTAACCTCCCACCAAAACGAGGCCTCTCCCTTCATTAACCAAGCAGCTAAACGGACTTTCCTCCCATCTTCCACTTCAAAGATTTCCAACAATTCCTCAGTCTCCTTAAGCCAATCTCTGGCCTCCACAAACGTCTCAGTCCCTTGAAAAGTTTTTCCTCCCATAGCCTTGAATTCCTTGCACGTCTTTGCAAAAGTGTCAACACGAGGAGGAGGAGGAGGAGGAGGAATGGGTGCAACTAGGGGTGGAGGAGTATCCGCTGGGCCTGCAGTGGTGGCCCTAGCCTCCAAGTATCTCCTAAACCACCCTGGAATCGTCACACCTTCTGGGAGATTAAGATCTTCAGCCATGCTGAAACGAAAAAGGAAAGATTCAAAATGGAGAATTCGAAAGATAAAGATAAGGATGTGGCTATTTGGGATTATGTTTTTCATAAAAACTCTCTTTAAATAACATGTTTTTTTTTTTTTTTTTTTTGAAAGCACTTCTTCCAAAAATACTTTAGAAAAAAAATATTTTTCTAAAAAAAATTTTTATCTGTTCTGGTAACCTTATGCTCTGATACCACGTGTAACACCCCACGTCCATTAATGTCACTCACAAAGGGAATGCATTAACTTCCATGGAGGTTTTAAGTGAATATAGAACAGTAAAATTACAACAAGACAGATATAAAATAGTACTTGGAAATTCAAAAACTTTATTTCATTGTAGCAGAAGTCAAAACATGTTTGATTACATCATAACACCATATTCAATGTCAAGTACAATATCTATCTTGATAAAACAAGTACATAATCCCATTACATGAATAGCCATTAAAAAGAAAGATAACAAGCTAGACTTTACTTCAGCAGTCCAAGCTTTCCAGAAGATAAGCGATCCAACTAGACTCCACTAGAACTTGGCCCAACCTGCAGACCTGAAGGGAGAGAAAGGATGGAAAAGAGGGGGTCAGACATAAGTCTGGTGAATATGATAATTCTACAATACTATTACCAAAATAACTGGACTAAGGCATAAGCTGGAAAACAAGAAAATGTCTATGAAGAGCAGATTAAGGACATAGACAATCGCTAAAGGCAACGTTATAGGCGCTCCTAAATACTAAAGGATAAACACTATACTGCACCACACCAGTCACCCTAAAGATTCATCCCACTTAGCTTCACTTAGAAACTTTCCCAATGGCTTTACGTACCCCTAGCTGACTACATAGGTGCCGCCTGCCCCTATCTCCACTAAGTGTACCCTACTTCCCATTATTCGATCGGCTCCCTAACTCGTAGATACCCGTGCTGGCCCCACAGTGGGGTGTATCACTCCCCTAAATTGGCAACCTGATACAACGGACATGCACGGCTTATACCTACACGATGCAACAACATCTTACCTACCAACCCGGGTCCACACACGCATATGAAACCCGTTGGACTTGTGTTGCCACCGCTCCCTGTTTTGGCCTCTTATAGTCAAACCTAGTATGCGTGTCCCGTCCTCGACTTGGGTCGAGCCCACAAAGATACGTTTTGGGATACTGGTTGAAATGGGTCCCCACTATTTACCACAAGCATTCCACCTAAGCTTGTCCCCATTAGTCCATCCCACTTAACCCACTTAGTCATGTTCATTTACATGTGTGTTTGGTTAAGTCTAATCGTATTTCAAATGCCTCTAAAGGCAACCACCAGATTCCTCATGCCACCCAAGGCACCTACTTAACCCCCATGTCCCACCTTACATGATTATCTGGTTAAGTATTTCTTAGTTCATTAAGGCCATAACCTCATAAAGACCTCTCACATTAGACTGGCATTTATGGCAGCTGGATTTGTCGGGCGGGTCCGGGCAGTCTTACACCATAAAAGAGTCTAACCTCGTGTCTTTACAACTGTTATGCTTTAGTTTGGGCCTAGGACCTCTCACATTGGGCCGACATTTGTGACTACTGGATTTGCCGGGCGGGTCCGGGCAGGTTTACATCACAAACGGGTCCAACCTCGTGTCCTAAGCATTGATTATTAATAATAATCCACTTTCCCCCAATTTTAATAATTCCCTACTTGAATTATTAATTACTTCCAATTTTTAACAATGTCCATAATTGACTCAATTATGGGCATCCATTCATGGTATGCAAAATCTTACAAAATTGCACCCAATTTATTAATTCCTAATATTACCCCTACCCCACGTTTGAACGTTTATTCGCAAAATATATGTTAGACTCGAATAGCCTAACTCATAGCATAAAAGAGATTATCATAATAACAACATGTACATGTGACCAAATGAATCATAATAAGGGGTGAAACTTGCATATGTCCAACTTGCATAGATTATACATGTCATGGACCTAAAGGTGTCAACTTGTTCAAAATTCACCTAATATAATCTTAATCAATTTTCATAAACTTACATATGAACATGCGTGAATCAACATCATCTAATTTTTTAACAACATGGTTTTATATGGGTACACCTAACTCAATAGGCAAATTCCCATAATCAAGTTTTATTTAATTATAGTTTCAAGTTTATGGGTACACCTAACATAATAGGCAAATTCCCATAAACAAGATCCATTTAAATTAAAAAAAAAAAACATAACTTTAAGCATGATCCAACAGCATGATTTTTCAACATATTATAGCATGATTTATAACATGGCATAGTATGATAGTATAACATAGCTTGACATGATTCTCAACATAGCACGACATAGCATAAGAGAATTTACAACATAGCATGACATAGCATATATAATTTACATCATACAACAACATAATAACATAATAAGAGATCCACAATATATAGAATTTACAATTACAAATCACATAACTTTCTTGTGATCCATTCATAACTGAGTCAAATTAGTTTGTAATAGTCTTGTGAGAATCATCATACTCACCAACAAAAGAAAAGAATTAGAGAAAGAGAGATCTTTTGATTTGATTTGTGTAGATTTAGTTGTAGATGATTAGGCTTCCTCTTCTTAGTTTGGGACGGCTATGCTGAACTCCATGGCAGCAACATGACGGTAGCTTCTCTAATCTTACAAGTGATTTAGGTCTAGGGTCTACCCACTTATTTATAGATTTTAGAATTCATTTAGGCTATTAGATTTAACCTAGAAATAACCGCAGCCGTTCAGACAAGATGGGGTTTATCTTGTTGACTCAGCAATGAGTCAGAAGTGACTCAGCAAACACTCAGCATATTAATAAACTTCTATTCATGTCATAAATATATATATATATTTTCTACAATGTACATATTAGATACATCCCCCTTTACTTATTATTGTTTTTATATACATATTAGATACATTCCCTCTCTCACACACTTATTAATATTTTTATATTCATATTAGATACATCCCCTCTCTTACATACTTATTAATATTTTTATATTCATAATAGATACATCCCCTCTCTTACATACTTATTAATATTTTTATATTCATATTAGATACATCCCCTCTTCTACACACTTATTATTATTTTAGCAACTTTAGTGTTAATAGAAAATTCGGGGTGTTACAGGTGGCTTGGTAGCTATTGTTGTAGGCAAACTCCACCAAAGGAATATGGTCCTCCCATGTTCCTCCGAAGTAAAGAATGCATAATCTCAAGAGGTCTTCTAATACTCTGTTCACGGTTTGGGGGTGATAGGCCGTGCTTAAGCATAGTTGTATGCCTACAGCCTCTTGCAAGCTCTTCCAAAACTCGCTCGTAAAGATAGGATCTCGGTCACTCATAATGCTGGAGGGTATCCATGGAGTCGAACTATCTCTTTAAGATAAATGGATGCTAATGGTGAGGCAGTCCTTCTACTTTTAACAGGTATAAAGTGAGCGCTTTTTGTGAGCCTGTCCACTATTACCCAAATACTGGTATTTCCCCTTCTTGATCTAGGCAGCCCATCGATAAAGTCCATTGAAATGCTATCCCATTTCCACTGTGGGACCTCTAGAGGATGAAGCAAACCACCAGGATTCTTTTGCTCCGCCTTGACTTGCTGGCATATTAAGCACTTTTAGACGAATTCAGCTACATCTCTCTTCATGCCATTCCAAAAGAAAACCCTTTTTACATCTTTATACATGTTGTCTCCACCTGGGTGTATGGTCAACTAGGAATGGTGTGCCTCTTCGAGAACCTTCTTCACCAAATCCCTTGCTCGTGGGACGCATAGCCTTCCATCCCGCCTCAACCAACTATTATCATCAATGGAATATCTATAAAGGTGACTAGAAGTCTCACCCCTAATTAGCTTATCCACCACATCAACTAGCTGTGGGTCTTCACGTTGCGCAGTTCCTATTAAGTCAAAAAGAGTAGGCCGCACTTCTAATGATGCTAACAAACCAGTTAGATGATCGACAGAGGGTCTAAAGTCAAAATTGGCTATATACTCCAAGCTCTGTCTATCTACAAAGAGAGGGCTTAAGGTCAGCATCTTTCTACTCAAAGCGTCTGCTACTACATTGCCCTTGCCAAGGTATAGGAAATCTCGAAATCGTAGGATTCCAAGAACTCCATCCATCTTTGTTGCCTCAAGTTAAGATCTTTCTGCAAGAAAAGGTACTTCAACGATTTATGGTCAGTATACAATTCTAACTTCTCACCTAGGAGATAATGGCGCCAAGACTCAAACGCAAAGACGACGGCAGCCAACTCGTTGGGTAGTTTTTCTCATGTACTTTCAACTGTCTGCCTCAATAAGCTACTACCTTCCTTCATGCATCAACACAACACCTAGTCCCATACCACATGCATCCGTGTATACGGTAAACATCTTGCTCCCATCCGACAATGTCAGAACTGGGACTGTTGTTAGAGCCCTCTTCAATCGTTGGAAAGCAACATCACAATCCAAATCCCAATTAAAAGTTAGGTTCTTCTTCGTCAACCTTGTAAGTGGAGCTAATATTTTCTTAAAGTCTTTGATGAACTTTTGGTAAACGCTCGCTAGCTCGACGAAGCTTCGGACTTCGATAGCATTCCGTGGAACCTTCCAATCTTGCACCGCAACTACTTTTGCGAAGTCCACAGCTAACGCTTCCTTGGACACCACGTGTCCGATAAACCTTACTTCCCCTCTCCAAAAGTGGCATTTGGAGAATTTGGATTTCAACTGATGTGCTTGAAGAGTATCCATAACTTCTTTTAAATGCTGAGCATGCTCTTCCTCACTCTTTGAGAAAATCAAAATGTCATCTACGAAGACCACCACAAACTTATTGATGAACTCCCTGAACACCCTGCTCATCAAGTCAACGAAGTAAGCGAGTGCATTTGTCAGGCCGAAAGGCATGACAAGCCACTTGAAGAAACCATCCGGAATTCGGAACGCGGTCTTATCAATGCTATCTTCAGCCACTCTTAGCTGATGAAACCCGGAAGCCAGATCTAGTAGGGAGAAAACCGACGCACCTACAAGCTGATCGAACAAGTCATCTATTCTTGGGAGTGGGTGCATATTCTTCTTGGTAAACTTGTTTAGCTCCCTATGATCAACACATAGGAGAAGCGAACCATCTTCTTTGGTTGTGAATACTACTGGAGCACCCCATTCAGAAAAATTCTGCCTCTTAAGAAACTCTTTAACTTGCTTGCTAAGTTCTTTCCTCTCCCTTTGAGCCATGTGTCTAACGGGTAAAGCAATTGGTTTTGCATTATCAACGAGGTATATGCAGAAGTCTATCTCCCGCTTCAGAGGTAAGCCCTTCACCTCTTCAAAGACATCCAAATATTCACGATCTGCTCTAGCAGACTGCAAATTCTCAACAGACGCATCAAGAGATTCTAGATAGCTAAGCATAACAGAGTTCATGGGATTATAAGAAATTTCGAGAGTGTTACCTAGGCGAGTCATGAGTCTAACCACTCTCTTTTCACAATCGATGATGGCACCATTATTGGATAGCCAATCCATTCCTAGAATCAACCCATAGCCCGTGAAGCCCAAAACATAGGCATTACATCTGAACCTCAAACTTAGTATAGAAATTTCCAAATCCAAACAAATCATTGACTAATAAGTTGAGCCCCCAATTGGATTTGAAACAACCAAGGGATCCTCTACTAAACTGGTGTCTAGGTGCAGAGATTCAACTAAAGCAGTAAATATAAAAGAGTGCGATGCGCCAGAATCAAAGAGTGTACAAACAGGATGATCAAAAAGATAAACTAAACTCACAGCAGAAACATTTCTACCTCGTTCTTGCGGATGCGCCATGAGAGCGTTAACCTTCCCTCTAGAAGTAGATACAGCTCTCTGGCCTTGCCCTTGCTTTCTTAGGTAGTCCTGAGTTATGTGTCCCATCTCGCCACAATGGAAACAACCACCCATCTTCCTCTTCTTCTTTTTGCAGTCCTTAACCTGATGTCCAGGAATGCCACAAAAATTACACTTCTTCTTGTCACGGGGTTTATTGTTCTTCCCGCCCTTCTTGGAATCTGTCTTCTTGCTCTGTGATCCTTCCACTTTCTTATCTTGAGGTACTTCCACCTTTGTCTCTTTTTTTCCTACCTTATCATCCTCTTGTAACAGTTCCATGTCCACCAATCTCTCACAAGTTGCACCCATAGGTATATAGGACATAGCTATGCTGTGTAGTGGCTCATTCAATCGTTTAACAAAATTGAGAGCCTTCTTATGTGGAGTGTTCACTAACTCCAATCTGAACCTTGCCAGCTGGTTGAATTGGTAAACGTATTCCTTAACCGACATACTTCCCTGTTTGAGAGCTAAGAACTTCTCCATCTGTAGGCTTCGTTTAGCTTGTGAGAGGAATTTCATATCAAACCTCATTCTGAAATCCATCCAAGTTTCAACTGGTCTTTCAGCACTAGTAACTTCCAACCAATAGGAGACTTCGTCTTTAAGCAACCATACGGCCAACTGTATCTTCTGTCTATCATCCACTTCGAAGATATCAAAGAAATCCTTAGTTTCTTTGAGCCAGTTTCTTGCTTCCACGAAGGATTCATTTCCATTGAAGTTCTTTCCACCCATGGCTCGAAAGTCCCTACATATTTTTGAGAAAGCATTTGCACGAGGAGGAGGAGGAACCACTACAGCTGGGGGTGCAGGAACGTCTGCTTGGCCTACGACATTAGCCCAAGCCTCTAGGTACCTTCTGAACCAGCCAGGTACCAGCACGCCCTCTGGAAGGTTAAGATCCCCAGACATGCTGAAACGAAAAGGAAAGATTCAAAACAAAGGATAGAAAGATAGTGCATATGACTTTTGGGGGATTATGCCTTTTTAAAATAAAACACTTTTTCTTGAAAATTGCTTCTTTAAACTTCTTTTTGAAAAACAGTTTTCAAAATTTTTATCTGATCTGGTAAACCTTTGTTCTGAGACCAAGTGAAACACCCCACCTTCATTAAGGTCACTCACAAAGGGAATGCCCTAACTTTGGTGGAGCATTATAGGTAAAAGACATAGATAATTTACAAGACAGACATATATAAGCAGCGGAAAAGCTAAATTTATTGCATACATGGTTCATAACATAAACATTACGACAAACTATCTCAAAACAACTTCCAAATCATTACATTAAAATCTCTGTCTTGATTATAACATAAAGAAGCATAAAACACAATAAAACTACATAAATCCCCAAGTAGTAATGTGTCCAAAGCCATACCCAAAGATAAGAGGTTCCAAGCTATACATCACAGAGTCTTCAAGCTTGGAAAGATGAACGGTCCAAATTAAGTTGAGTTATTCCCTCCCTGGGTACCTGAGGGGGGAATGGAAGAAAAGAGAGAGAAAGAAAAATGGGTCAGACATAACTCTGGTAATTCCAGTGATTATTCAGCATGTAAACTGGTAAGAGAACCATGACATGAATGAACTGGATGTAGGACAATAACAAAGAAATAAGGTAACACAGGATAAGGCAAGATAAACAAGGCAAGATAAACTAATCATACTATCGCACTCAGATCCATATTCTATGCACCTACTAGATATTTCAACCATCATCATGAGTTTAAACCCAGTGATCCCTTTTTATTAATCGGCTCCTACTCACACGCATTTACTACTTATTTCATATGACCCCACTCGATTATAGATAACTGTGTTGGTCCCACCATGTGGTGTATCAAAACCTATGGCGGCAACCCGACACGATTCAAGATGCACAGTGTATAACTACAGATGCCCAGTGCCTACTTTTTCCGAGTACGTGCACGCCCGTACTCCGTCGGAACCTACACTGACACACCAACCGTCGTTGTTTTGACCGCTTATAATCATCCCAGTAATCGTGCCCCACCCAGCCTAGTTCAGGGTACCATGATACATCTATGTGGGTTACTGCTGAAATGGGTCCCCATTACTGGGGTTTTCTAATCAACATGTTAAATTGGTTAAGTTTCCAAGTTAACCTAACCCCACCCATCAGTTTAGTTAACATGTTGTATTGGTTAAGTGTTGCCTTAATTAACTTAACCCTACCATTCCTGACTTAGCATTAATTCATTCATTAAAGCGCCAACCACTCACATTAGATAGGTATTGTTGCGATTACTAGATGTGCCGGTCGGGTTCGAGCATTTTTACACCGCAACTTAGTCTAACCTCGGGTTCTTTTGGGCTCGACGCTCTAACCTCTCACATTAGATATATATTGTTATGGTTGCTGGATGTGGCGGGTGGTTCCGGGCAGTCTTACACCGTAACTCAATCTAACTTCGGGTTAGGCATATTCGTCTTTTCTAAATTTACATATTTACCTCTTTATGTTTATATGTAAATTATTGTCACTCAAGTCAAGCCCCACTTTCCCTTTTAAATCAAGTTCATAATTTTAGGTATAAAAATTTATACCACCTTATGCCATAAAACATTTACATGTTTATGAGCCAAATATGTCAATTATATGTAATTTCATATTTTTCCCCCAACATTACCCCCCGTTAAACGTTCGTATAAGTCACATAAAATGTTAGGCTCGATACATTGCCTAACTTATACACAAAAGGGGAAAAAGAGGAACATGTAATAATTCCAACATCATAAAAATATGGATCTAACTACACATGCGTCAAATGAATTTGGCATAGAACAATATACATTTAATTATGAACTTGCAAATTTAGATCTACTCAACATGAATCATGAAATAGGAGTTTTACATAGAACTATATAAACCTAAATTAGGCATTAGTTGTGAACTTGCAAATTAGTTCGATCAAATTTAACATGAACCTAATCATATTAGCATGTAGTTTTGTTCATATATGTGATCATGGTTGAATTGCATAAAATTCCCAAATTGACATACAACATATAGGTGTCATTACCAAATCATACAACATGAAATGTCATCGCCAAATTATACAACATGGTATGTCATCGCCAAATTACACAACATGATATGCCATTGCCAAATTATACAACATAATATGTCATTGCCAATTTATTCAACATGACATCTCATTTCCAAAGTATACCACATAATATGTCATCACTAAATTACACAACATATATGTCATTGCCAAATTATACAACATATGGATTCATTGCCAAACATTTAATATTTATCATCAAATTACATACAACATGATCACAAGCTTAACATGATAAGAGTCATAGTCTTAATCAATTCAATTTTAACAAAAAGGATAGGAATAAATTTACATTAGGCATTGTTCTACATCCAGTTATCTAGTTACGATTCTAATATTGTTTAGGTCTAAATGATAACTAGACTTACAAAAAGGAGACTAGTCTTGTGTTTTGGGATCTGTATTCTGAAATTCAATAGTCCTCCTTTGTTGTAGATGTTGAATTCTCTTAGTTGAATTAGATTTGATTTGTAATTCCTAACTTGCTTTTTAGTTGAAGGAGAATGGCGGCTACTCTAGGTTGAGTACTGATAGCATGACGATCTTAGGAATATTTTTTGTGTGGCTTAGGGCTTAGATTTAGGTTGCTTATATAGAAGTTTGATTTAATAGGAGCTGTCAAATCAACCTAGGGAAAATCAAGGCCATTCAAATCTAAGAGAACCAACCTGAACTTGCTACACAAGCCCTAATGACACAACAAATCGTCACACAAAGAAACACGTCAGTTTTCAGATTTACCCCGAGAGGGAGGTCGACCCCCTGGTCGACCTGTATGGGGGGAGGTCGACCCCCTGGTCGACCTCCTGGTCGATCTGTACTTGGGCGGGAAAATTCCCGCCCATCCCGCTTCTTCTTCTGATTTCGAAATTTGAATTTTCTGAACTTTAATTTGGGCTATTTATTTAAATTCTAGAATTTTCTGAAGGTCATAACCCCTTCATATGGAGTCCGATTTACGCAAAATCGGACTCTATCTTAAGCAGAATTTCTAGGCGAACGCAATGGCGTAACCCGTTTCCCTTAATTCTCACATTTGTAATTAGTTATTCTTTAATTTGTTACTTTATTGTTTACAGGAAATATGGGGTGTTACACATGTGTTTTTACATAATTCATAATGTGTAGTAAAACTATTTTGGATCCTGCATGGCTTACTTTTTTAGGTTTGTTTAGCTCATAGATGAAATTACGATAAAGATATTTGCAGCAGTTTGAAATTATCTTGAATCTCGCATGGTTTCATAAGACATCATGTAAATGTTGTATTAGTTGAAGTATTTATGGTTGTTAGTTGTCTTCAATGCACTTGGTTTGTTGTAATATATTTTGTTATCATGCAAAATGTTTATTGAACTGGTTGTTGAGACTGTGCACATTTACACTTTCCTTATGGTTCAATGCTTTTGATATAGGTATATAGATGTAATTTTTAACATTTGTGTTCTTTCATACTGAGAATAGAAATTTAAGTTAATCGCTATATTAATTATCCATTCCATCATATAATTAACATGCATTCTTTATATTCATTATTTTTAATGAAATAGTTATTTTCAATTATTTAGGAATCTTTTGCTTTATTGTGTGTGCGGAGATCCAAAGCATTTTATTGTACTGGAAAATGTGTATACAAGAACGAATAGAACTTTACGTATCAAAAACCAAGCCGAAACCTGCCTGAGAGGAGAAAGAGTTACAAATACTATGGGCCTAACCAAAAAAAATCTAAATAAAACTCATAACCTGCAAAAGGATAATAAAATTGTTCTCAAACACAAATAGTTGTTGAAATAAATCTCCAAATGAGTATATCGTAGCGATGTACAACAAGCAAACAATGCTCCAAAAGCTATATCCACATGATCGATTACATGGGTGCCATGGAAGATACACATGGAAGAGATAGGGACAAAGGATAAGAAAATGATGTACACCAGTCTTCAAGATCTGATCAAATACAGGCCCTACATGAGATGATATCAAGTTACATACTGAAGATTCAGATGTTGAGTGTATTCATTCCAAATCCCATAGACTAGAACAACAAGTTAGTGGTGCGGTAGAGACAGGTATGACATCTAATATTCATTATGAACCATTCACTGCAAATTTCTCAATCAGACTAAATTTATAATTGTGCATAAACATAGATTTTGATGCTCTTATAATGTTGGAAGCATGAATTTATTGACAAACAACGTGCTACGTTAGAGCTGTTATTAGAAATTCTATCATTTCTTTAATCCAAATATACCATAAAGAAGTATAAAGCATCAATCTCGATATATCTTTTCTTCTATTCTTAGCAGAAAAAATGGCTTCCAAATCCTCATTTGAAAGTAAACCCAGTTATGTGGAGCAAGGAATAGGTTATTTAAGTTTATTTCGGAACTTCCCCCAAATATATGCTGAAAATTTGCGCTTGGAAATATATGATATGCATCTTCAACAATCGAAGCACGTTGGCTTTCAATATCCGGAACAACTAAAATCTTCAGCAGTTTTCATCTTTGGACTTGGTTAACTTATGGAAAACCTGCCATATCCAATCGATTTGGCTTGTAGATGTTATTAATTTCTCCGTACACACTCTTTTCTCATTTCTTAAAAGCTTCCTCCATAATTACCAATTTCGATTTGTTTTTTATATTAAGCCTAAAAGAGCATCCAACATGTGTAATAAGTATCCAAATAATCTTTCATCTACGGATTTTGAAAATATCTACATGCATAATAAGTATCCAATTAACCTTTCATCTGCGAAATTTGAAAATATCCTAAATATGAAGGTAATATTCTTATGTACCTCACATTTCTTTAATTTTGATAACCTTAGGTTCACCACCACTTAGTTTAGCTCTTAGTGCATTTACCTAATTTCCAACTTCATCGACACCAAATCTAGGTGGTCCAGGAGGATAATCCTAATAAATTTATAAAATAATCTACAACTTGGTTTAATCTATTTTTTTGGCATAACCGACCGGTTTTTAAAGTGACCACAAACACTTTTTGTTTTAATCTATTATATTCTATTAATCCCTTTTTTTTATTTCGTAGTAGTTATTTACAATTTTCGATTCAATATTTTCGAATGTTTTTGTAATAGTTTTTAAAATTAGTGCATTTCTGTATTCTATGTGCATATTATGATTTGGAATGTGTTTGGATATCATGTTATTCTAATTTTGATTGAGTAAAATGTGAACTACACAATTAGCCTCAGTTATGATTTCCATGATTGAGTTTCATTCGCTCGATATGAATTCTTTCTGGTATGTTTTTTATGATAATTGAACCTATCATTTGTTTCATCTTTATGTTGTCATCTGGTTTTAGTATCTCCTATGTTCTTTGTAAACTCATTCCTTTTTTATGAGGTTGAAATTTAAGCGTCGCTTGACTATTCCTTGGTTTATTCGATTAACTGTTTTTTCACTATTTTTTATAAACCACTAATTAATGTTATTTGTGCAACATGATGCATCAATTTATAGGCATATGGACCACCAATTTTTCCATTTTACTTATATGGATTTAATTTATAATTAACTTTAAGTAGACGTATTAATCCCTTTTGGTTTTTTTGTAGCATTATTAATTAAAGAACAAAAAAAAGTTAATTAGTTTCGATGGTAAATTATTTTACATTATTATAGCTGTTGGGTCTGTAATTTTCCATATAAACAGAGATGTAGGTTCTCTAGGTAGCTGACTCAACTGATGATGAACATATGTTCCAATGTTGTCAATGATTAGACACAATTCAGATTCTTATTTGTTAACGCAAATAATATGATTTATCTGTAAATAATTAGTTCTTATATGGTAACATCCTACCATATATTTGTATTTCTATTTGTGCAATACTTTGCACTACACTACATCTAAATATTGTTCTTGGTATTTGTTAACTACACTTTTTGTTTTTATATTGAAGGTTATACTTTTGAGTTTCAACATAGTCAATGATTAGACACAATTCAGATTCTTATTGTTAATGCAAATAATATGATTTTGTTAGAACTTTTGTAATTACACAATTGTATTACAAACAGACAGCAACAACAATCATTGTTAATCAATTATGTCACAATTGTCACGTCAAACTATGTTTACAATAATCATAGAAAGCGTAACCGATTTGTGCATAAAATCAAAGATAAACAGAAAGTATTCTGTTTAAATAATGTCCGAGTCCAGAACTTTTCTGTTTCCTTGAAACAATATTGCCGTCGTATACACCAATCGACGTAGTTGCAATTTGTTTCCCAGGATAAAACGGACCAACTCCGTAGCTTAGTGCCAGCAAACGGAGCTCCGACGAACTGAAGTTGGTTATAGAAACAAGATCAGAGAATTACGTTGAAGAAGAAGGACAGAAAAAAGTCAAATCTGTCTTTGTTTTGGGCAGTGTATATATAGGCAAGGAGGAGTGCCTGTTCGCATGCATCAGTAACCGTCAGAATAGGAAAGGTTGCGACCCTTTAACCGCTCTGTTATTAATATGCATATGCTGAGAATTCAAATGGTTGTATTCGTTCAGTGAACAGACATTCCTTTCGAATTCTGGACTGAACAGACACACCTTTTAAAATTCTGAGAAAAAATATTCTCATGTCAGTGTACTAGCCCAATCAGCAACGTCGGCCATATCCAATCAGGAGACCCCAAGAGCCCCAAGGCCCAAGGCCCTTATCTTTGACTTTTTAATATATTTAATATGGCCAAGTCCACATCCTTTTATCATCCCTCTCTTTTTTATTTTACATAAGCCTATTTGGCTTCTAATATATAAGGAGAGATTGTGCTAATATTTCTATGATGTGGGACTTTAAATGTTGCTACCCCTATCTCTTCTTCTTCCCACTTTTCTCTTTCGTTGCTCATTCATTTTCCAACAATCCCCCACATGAATGAGCAATCGATCTTAGTTTCACGAACCATTTATCGCATCGGTTAAAGTAGCACAAGGGCTTTGAACTTTCCTAGTGATTACCTACTTGAATCACAGGCGAATCAGTAGACATAGACTGTCCTTGAACTGTAAGCCTTTTGTGTAATTCCAAAGTAGATAACACACGATAAATGTTTCTTATAACCCTTCGTTCTCAGTGTGTGTTCGTTTTTGCCTTGAACACCTGCCTGGTCTCATAAGTGCTTAGAGAATTTGGCCTCGTAATTCTCTTTGAAGCGGCGCCTTCGCACTTACGTAGGTGATTCTGTAAAGGGTATTCTTTAATTCCTCAAGTACAGACATCATTAAAAGTACTAATACTTATCCTTATTCAACATATAATGCACTGACTTATCATAGGAATGGTTTGTGTATAACAGTGCCATCAAGTTTCTCTAAAACTTCGTTGTCCCTTTGAACCTAGATCTTGGGATCTCCAGTCAACTAGGTGGGGTTTCCATTTCAGAAAAACCTTTAGTCTATAGGCCTTAGCCCCATTCCCTTCGATAAGGTTTGAACTTTCTCTCTTGGCAAGCCTTTTGTAAGTGGATCCGCTAAGTTATCTTTAGATCGAATGTAATCTATTGTGATAACCCCATTAGAGAGAAGTTGTCTTATCGTTTTATGTCTACGACGAATATGCCTAGATTTACCATTGTATAGTGTACTATTAGCTCTTCCAATAGCTGATTGACTATCACAATGTATACATATTGGAGGCATAGGTTTGCTCCAATTAGGAATGTCTTCCAAGAAGCTTCGAATCCATTCTGCTTCTTCTGCAGTCTTATCTAGTGCAATAAACTCTGATTCCATCGTAGATCTAGCGATACAAGTCTGTTTGGATGATTTCCATGAAATTGCTCCATTTCCTAATGTGAACACGTATCCACTTGTAGACTTTGTATCATTTGATCCAGTGATCCAATTTGCATCACTGTATCCTTCCACTATTGAAGGATAGTTTGTATAGTATAGACCATAACTCTGTGTATACTTTAGATATCCTAGAACTCTGATTATCGCTTTCCAATGATGTTTACCAGGATTGCTGGTAAATCTACTTAGTTTGCTTACAGCATATGCGATATCAGGCCTAGTACAGTTCATAACATACATGATACTTCCTAGTATACGAGAGTATTCCAATTGGTAAATACCGTCACCAGTGTTCTTTACCCAATTTTGGTTCATATCTACTGGTGATTTTGCAATAGTTACATTATATTGCTTGAATTTCTCAAGTATTTTGGTGATGTAATGCGATTGGGATAATGCATATCCCTGTGGTGTTCTAAGAATTTTTACACCCAATATTACATCAGCCAGTCCTAGGTCTTTCATATCGAATCTAGAGGATAACATATCCTTTGTAGATGTTATTATGGCCTTGTTGTTGCCTAGGATCAATAGGTCATCAACATAAAGACAAACAATGACATATCCAATGTGTGTATGTTTTATGTACACACATTTATCTGATTCATTTATCGTGAATCCATTTGATAACATAGTATTGTCAAACTTCTCATGCCACTGTTTTGGAGCTTGCTTAAGGCCATAAAGTGATTTTACCAATTTGCAAACTTTATGCTCATTTTCTGAGCTTAGAAATCCTTCAGGTTGTTTCATATAGATTTCCTTCTCTAGTTCACCATTCAAGAATGCAGTTTTAACATCCATTTGATGTATTTCCAAGTCATGTACGGATGCAATTGCAATGAGCATTCTAATTGACGTTATCCTCGTTACAGGTGAATATGTATCGAAATAGTCCAGGTCTTCCTTTTGTCTAAATCCTTGGACTACCAGTCGAGCTTTGTACTTGTCTATCGAACCATCAGGTTTCAATTTCTTTTTAAATATCCATTTATTACCTAAGGCCTTACATCCTTGAGGTAAATCAACCAATTCCCATGTATGATTTGACATAATGGATTCAATTTCATTGTTAATTGCCTCCTTCCAATAAGGGGCATCGTTGGAAGACATAGCTTGTTTGTATGTCAATGGATCATCTTCTAACATAAATGTATAGAAGTCCGGTCCAAAGGTTTTTAAAGTCCTTGACCTTTTACTTTTTCTTGGTTCCTCCACTTGCTGCTCAACACTACTTTGTTGAGTGTTATTTTGTTCAGCGTCCTCAATAGAGTAAGGAACTTCAATTTCCCTTGGTCTCTTAGGTGCATGATTTTCAGTACCATGTTTCAAGGGAAATACATGTTCGAAAAATCTAGCATTTCTCGACTCAATGATGGTATTTTCATGAATATCATCAATTTCAGATTTGTGTACCAAAAATCGATATGCAGCACTGTTTTGTGCATATCCAATGAATACACAATCAATTGTTTTTGGTCCAATTTTGACCTTCTTTGGTTTTTGTACCTCTACTTTGGCAAGACACCCCCACACTTTTAGGTATTTGTAGGATGGTGGTCTGTTTTTCCAAAGTTCATGAGGAGATTTAGATATTTTCTTTCGGGGAATTTTATTTAAAATATGATTTGCCGAAAGAATAGCTTCTCCCCAATAGTTATCTGGCAAGCCAGAGCTAATTAGTAAGGCATTCATCATTTCTTTAAGAGTTCTATTTTTCCGTTCAGCTATACCGTTGGATTGAGGTGAATACGGGGCTGTAGTTTGATGTATAATTCCATGTTCAGCACAGAATTCCTCAAATGGAGACTCGTATTCTCCTCCTCTATCACTTCTTAAAGATTTTATTTTCTTGTTGAGTTGATTCTCAACTTCTGCCTTATACTGTTTAAACATTTCGAATGCTTCGTCCTTACTTCTAAGGAGATACACATGACAGTATCTGGTACAATCATCAATGAATGTAATAAAGTACCTTTTTCCACCTCTAGTTTGACACATTTTCAAATCGCATACATCAGTATGTATTAAGTCTAGAGGTTCTGTCACTCGTTCAACATGATGAAACGAGGTTCTTGTCAATTTTGCTTCTGCACAAACTTGACATTTATAGTTGGAATCTATATTGCATTTTGGTATAAATTCTAGATTAATCAATTTTCGCAATGTATCAAAGTTTACATGCCCTAATCTAGAATGCCATATGTTAGAAGATTCAACAATATAAGCAGAAGATTCACTTTCATTCATTTCAGTGCGTGGTACAATAGTGGTTACATTTGCTTTAAATAAACCATCACACACATAACCTCTTCCAACATACACCCCATTCTTGGAAAGAACAAATTTGTCAGCTTCAAAGATCAATTTGAAGCCATGCTTGCTCAGCAACGATCCTGAAATCAAGTTCTTGCGAATTTCTGGAACATGGAGAACATCATTTAAAGTCAGTTCCTTTCCAGAAGTCAGTTTCAGCACAACTTTTCCTTTGCCTTCGACCTTGGAAGTGGAAGAATTGCCCATAAAAAGTTGTTCAGCATCAGTTGCAGTTTTATAGGTTGTAAACATCCACTTGTTAGCACATTTGTGTCGAGTGGCTCCAGTGTCTACAAACCATTCCTTTGAGTTGCCAATAAGGTTGCATTCTGATATTACTGCACATAAATCAATATCAGAAATGCCTTTCGAAACATCAGCCGTATTCGCTTCCAACTTCTTCTTTTTAGGCGCACGACATTCGGCTGCTTTGTGCCCCTTCTTTCCACAGTTGTGGCAAGAACCCAGAAATTTCTTTGACTTCTTAGGAGCATTCTCCCTTTTTCTTTTGTTAGTTTTGTCTGACTCAACAACATTTGCTTTGGCAGCAATATTCTGAGAAATCTTTTTCTCAGAATTTCTGTTATCTTCCTCAATGCGAAGCCGAACTATGAGATCTTCCATTGTCATTTCCTTACGCTTGTGCTTAAGGTAATTTTTAAAGTCCTTCCAAGAAGGAGGCAATTTCTCAATAGTTGCAGCAACTTGAAAAGTCTTGCTAAGAGTCATCTTTTCATCTTCTAATTGACGGATGATAAGTTGCAGTTCTTGAGCTTGACTTATCACTGTCTTTGAGTCAACCATTTTGAAGTCTAGAAATTTTCCAGCAATGAATTTCTTCATGCCTGCATCTTCAGTTTTGTACTTCTTTTCCAGAGCCAACCAGAGTTGTTTGGACGTTGCAAAAGTACAATAGACATTGTAGAGGCTATCATCCAGACCATTCAGAATATAGTTTTTGCACATGAAATCTGAATTTGTCCAGATATTAAGTGCCTCTACTTTAGTAGCGTCAGGTTCGAGTTCGTCTACCACAGGAGCCTCTTCAGTCAGAAACTTTGCAAGGCTTAGTGTTGTTAAATAAAACAACATTTTCTGTTGCCAGCGCTTGAAATTGATTCCATTGAACTTCTCTGGCCTTTCGCCATGAGACAGAGCCATTGTCGGAAGCACAGGCGCTGGCTGAGCAGTTTTCACCGTCTGAATCGGTGCAGAATCAGTGCTGCTGTTTTTCGTCATCTGCAACAAAATATTGTTTCAAGATTGTTAGAACTTTTGTAATTACACAATTGTATTACAAACAGACAGCAACAACAATCATTGTTAATCAATTATGTCACAATTGTCACGTCAAACTATGTTTACAATAATCATAGAAAGCGTAACCGATTTGTGCATAAAATCAAAGATAAACAGAAAGTATTCTGTTTAAATAATGTCCGAGTCCAGAACTTTTCTGTTTCCTTGAAACAATATTGCCGTCGTATACACCAATCGACGTAGTTGCAATTTGTTTCCCAGGATAAAACGGACCAACTCCGTAGCTTAGTGCCAGCAAATGGAGCTCCGACGAACTGAAGTTGGTTATAGAAACAAGATCAGAGAATTACGTTGAAGAAGAAGGACAGAAAAAAGTCAAATCTGTCTTTGTTTTGGGCAGTGTATATATAGGCAAGGAGGAGTGCCTGTTCGCATGCATCAGTAACCGTCAGAATAGGAAAGGTTGCGACCCTTTAACCGCTCTGTTATTAATATGCATATGCTGAGAATTCAAATGGTTGTATTCGTTCAGTGAACAGACATTCCTTTCGAATTCTGGACTGAAAAGACACACCTTTTAAAATTCTGAGAAAAAATATTCTCATGTCAGTGCACTAGCCCAATCAGCAACGTCGGCCATATCCAATCAGGAGACCCCAAGAGCCCCAAGGCCCAAGGCCCTTATCTTTGACTTTTTAATATATTTAATATGGCCAAGTCCACATCCTTTTATCATCCCTCTCTTTTTTATTTTACATAAGCCTATTTGGCTTCTAATATATAAGGAGAGATTGTGCTAATATTTCTATGATGTGGGACTTTAAATGTTGCTACCCCTATCTCTTCTTCTTCCCACTTTTCTCTTTCGTTGCTCATTCATTTTCCAACAGATTTTTCTATAAATAATTAGTTCTTATATGGCAATATCCTACCATATATTTGTATTTCTATTTGTGCAATACTCTGTCACTACATTGCATCTAAAGGTTTTTCATGTTATTTGTTAACTGCACTTTTTGTTTTTATATTGAAAGCTGTACTTTTGAGTTTCAACATATAGTTACCCTTTGAGTATGATTTTAGAGCTTTAGTAGTTTTTGGTTAATGAAATTTAAAACCGTTGATCTAAATTTTGAAGTTTATTTTTCCTTAACGTAAAAAAAATGAATTTTAAATGTTTTATTAATTTCAAATTTTTATTCCATGTTCAATTCTTATAGATATACAAATCCATATATATCTAGGATATATTTTGATGGTAGTTTCATGAACATTGTTCAAGAATGAAAGGAATCTTTCAGTTATGAGTTATCAAGCTAATCTGAATATATCCTTAACATTAATTTAAGGATGGGAGAACATTAGTCCATGCATAAGTTGAAAAGAAAAAAGAAACACAAATAATTGAATAAGGCATATGACACTAAGTTTTCTTTACTATGAATTGAAAGAAACAAAAATGGTAACCTTGAAAGATATCGGTGGTTCAAATGTTTCAAAGCTATAAAAAATGTTAGCTAAAATATGTTAACAAAAATTTTCTACAGACACTTATAAAATATCAGCTGACAAATTGAATTATAAAGTAAAGTCGAGAAATGACAATAGATGAAATTATAGGATTCGGTTATACATATATGCGACATATTTACTTGAAATCACAATACTTTTGTGAAATTAAACATCATAGTTCAATATTCCTGATTATTATTTATAATTAAATAAGAATATGATTAGAACTCTCTCTAATGACCTAATGTACATGGCAAGGCATTGATCAAAATAAATTCGTAGATGGATACAGAGAAATATAATGTTGATTTGTCTTTTGATAGAAATTCGATTAACATGAGAGATTTCTAAGATGTATAATTTGAAATTTTATACAATATTTATACATTATTCTAAGTAGATATCAAAAGCAATTTTCAAAATTATTCAACTAAAGTTTGCATTCTATTTGTTCTTTCTGTTTTTCCTTTTCATTTTTTCCTTGGTTGCCACGAGTTTGGTTCTATTTCTAGAAGACAACTATTCATCTGCACAATATTTAGTAGCATAGAATATTATCATAGTCCTTTCTCATTACTTAAGCCTATTATTCTGCTTTCAAAGAATTCGAAAATGATTTTGATAATTTAGATATTACACCAAATTATTCCTGTACTATGTATCTTGCACGCTGCAAAATCCTTGCATGCAACTAAATATGAAACCAATAGTTTAATTTGGAAGTTGGGTTGTAATCATTCAACCTTTGACAGATATTTCGTAGTATTCAAGAGTCAAATTGATGATAGCTTTCTCTTTCCTTATGGAAATATATTTCTATTGACAACTATAAATGCCTTTCCTTACGGTAGTTTTACCTTTAATTTTCATGTACTCTGGTTGTGAACTTATATTTACTCATTTTTAAGTTGAAAATGCACGGATGTTGTCACTCAGTATTCACATGAATTTATCAAAAATTTTATAACACAGAAAAGATAAATGAATTTATCTTTTTTGTCCTTAAAACTTATTATTCAGCAGTACTATCCTTAAAACTAATTATCCTGGAAAAATAAAGCCTTTAAACCTAATTTCCACTTTTAAAATTTTGAGAGCTTATGTAACCATGTGTCATTTCTTGCATTAAATTTTTATACTGACTACTATAATAAAACGTGCTTACATGTAGGAACGTGTAAGACTAATATGATATTAATGCAGCATTTACAAAAGATTCACTATTAACATTTTAATGGGAACATAGTGAACATAAATTAATCCTTTTTAAAGTTAAAAAACTTTTGATATCTTTTTCTTAAATGCCAAATGCCGACTCAATTTATTTGCGAAGAAATTCTGTTACCATTAACTTAGCATGATATGATTTGAAAGTGCAAATTTTTGTGTTAATTTTCTACCCCTGACTTCATTATAGTAAAAACAATATGCAGGAGAATACTGAGTTCCACTCAGGAAACATTAAATAAGGGATTCCCTTTTAAGGTTATGTTTTAACAGAGATGAATTACTCATCTTCTTAACCAAATTGATCTATATTTGAATTGCAATATTCTTGAATCTTTAGCCCAACACTTATGGGGGAATGCGAACCTATGAAATTTGTTTGACAACAAAATGCTGAAGTAAAGAATAAGAGAAAACATAAGTATCATATATTACTTCCGTTGCGTCAATACAATGTAATAATATGGGCTTGGCCCACTTAGCCCATTTGTAAAATAGCCTATATATTGTGATCTGTAATGATTTGTAAACACAGTATTCATTCTTCTTTCAATAATATCAAAATCACAAGTTCATTACTGTGTCTAAACATTTTCTTTCCTGCAAACATAATCTCAAATTCTCGATTTGGTATCAGAGCAGGTTTTGCTCAGAGCATTCTGATCAATCTGTTTCAAGGTGATCAGCTTGTTGTCCATCAGAAAAATTTCATCATCTGGACCCCTTCATCGAAGATTCAAGAATCCTCTCATTTGAAGGGTGTTGCTGCCAGTAATAAGCAGTGCCTTGCCGAGATCATCACACTGGCTGCATCTGTTATCAAAGGCAGTTGTGTGGTAAAGAAAACTCAATTGATTCAGAAATAACTGATCAAGAAGATCAAAAAAATTACACAATTGAAATCAAGTGCCTCTTGAAAGACTTGTTTCAGAATCAAGAAAATCTCCAGAAATCAATTTTCAATCAAGAATAGAAAATTATCATAAAAAAGGTCTTAAGTCTGCAGCAAAATTTCAGTTGTGCATTTCTAAAACCTTCACAATTCAAAGTTCTTTCTGCTAAGCTTTCTTTACATGTGTACGTCACTTATTTTTCCTGATACAATGTCGAATGAGGGAGGAATTACCAGCCCTCAAGTATTAAGCACAGGGGGTGGACAGAGTCAACCTCCTTGCAACAATCCTCCAAATGATCCAGTCAATAACCTGATGAAAGCCATTGTGAAACCACAGAGTTAGATAATTTCAGTCCAACTGGATGAATCCAACTTTCTGCTTTGGAAACTACAAATTGAAACAGCAATCAGAGGATATGGGTTAGATGACTACATATTTGGTACTAGAATAATTCCACCAAAATATACAAGAGACAGTGAAGATAAACTTGTGCAGAATCCTGAATACATTGCCTATCAAAGGCAAGATAGTCTTGTGTGTGCATGGATGATGTCATCCATAAGTACATCTATCCTACCTCGGTTAATTGGGTGTAAGACTGCTCATGAGGTATGGACAGCAGTTGAGAGAAATTTTTCATCTCAATCATCAGCCAGAATTATGCATTATAGAAGGCAATTACAAAATATGAGGAAGAATGACATGTCAATGAACGAGTATCTACTTAAGATCAAGAATCTATGTGATCAACTAGCCTGTGCAGGACACAAGATTTCAGAGTCTGAACATATTCTTTACATAATTAGTGGTTTAGATCAGGATTATGAGGCTGTTGTTGCCATAATTTCAACTATGGAACCTACTCCTACTATTCAGTATGTGTACTCTACACTACTTTCACATGAGGGAAGAATAGAGCACACCAAAGCTATCAATTCTGACCTATCTGTTAATTATACTTACAACAAGAATAAATAGCAAGAAAAGGGTCAAGGACAGGGATCAAGAAATTAGTACAACAATCAGAGAGGAGGATCATCAAATAGAGGTGGTAGAAGAGGTGGTAGGAGTAACAACAATAGTAGAATTCAATGCCAGATTTGTGGAAAATATGGGCACAGTGCTAGCAAATGCTATTTCAGATATAATTCTAACTATACTCCTTCACAGCAAAACAGCAGCAATAATGTGAATATGATCCATGTGCAGAAAGAAGGTAGTAAAAATCAAGCAAAAGTGTTAAATTCTGAAACAAATTCCATTGAAGAGACTAATGATGATTGCTGGTACCCGGATTCAGGGGCTACAAATCATGTTACCAATAATCTAAGCAATCTTAACTTGGGGAACAAAGAATATAAAGGTACTCAAAATCTTTTTGTAGGTAATGGTAAGGTTGCACACATCACACACAAAGGAAATGCAAGTTTAAATGGACCCAAAGAACTTATTCTAAAAAATCTTTTAAGGGTTCCTTCAATTAAAAAAAACTTGTTGAGTGTTTCCCAATTTGCCAAGGATAATGATGTTTATTTTGAATTTTATCCTAATTCATGTATAGTCAAAGATATTCTAACACAAAAAATTATTTTGCAGGGTAGTGAATACAATGGACTGTACAGATTTGACATGTCAAATCATGAAAACCCTAAATGTAATGAGGAAAATTGTGTGATGACTGTCATGAATGATTCTGAAGTCTGTAAAAAATTTGAATTGTGGCATTGCAAGTTAGGTCATCCTAGTTTTAAGATTGTTAAGCAAGTTATGAGAAATAACAATATGGATATTAATGAAAATTCAAAATCTTATGTTTGCTGATCTTGTCAATTGGGAAAATCTCACAAACTTGCATTTCCTAATTCTAACACAATCTACACTAAACCACTAGAGTTAATTGCAACCGATTTATGGGGTCCTGCTTCTGTCAGTTCTGACTATGGGTATAAGTATTATATATCTTTTATAGATGCATACTCTAGATTTACATGGATTTATATGTTGAAGTCTAAATCTGAAACTTGCAATGTTGTCATGCAATATGTAAAAAAGGTTGAAAATATGACTGGGTACAATGTTAATACCATTCAAACTGATGGTGGAAGAGAATTTTTACCCTTAAAATCATTTTTTGAGAAAAAAGGTATTAATCATAGAACAACTTGCCCATATACCTCTGAGCAAAATGGTTTAATTGAAAGAAAGCATCGACACATTGTAGAAACTGGATTAACTTTGCTTGCTCAAGCTTCTATGCCATTAATATTCTGGCCAGAAGCTTTTAACACAGCTGTTCACTTAATAAATTTATTACCAACTAAGGTTTTAAATTTAAAAAGTCCATAGGAAATGTTATTCAAAGTTAAACCAGAATATAATCACTTAAGAATTTTCGGATGTCAATGTTTTCCTTGCTTAAGGCCATATAACCAACATAAATTGGACATTAGATCAACTTCATGTACTTTTCTGGGGTATTGTAATAGTCAGAAAGGGTATAAATGTCTGGACAGTTCAGGCAGAATATATATTTCAAGACATGTTATGTTTAATGAGCAGGTGTATCCATTCAGTTGTTTGAATATAAAAACAACTGAAAGAGTAATGAATCCTCGAATTGTCATACCTAATATTCCTAGTGAAGTTCAAGTAGCAGTGCCAACTCAACATGTGAAGAGTGGCACCATTACCAGCTATCAACACACAGTGCCCCTAAGAGAGCCAGGTTAAGAGCATATTGATGATACTAGTGCTGAAAGTCAAAGTGTTGATAACCAAAGTCAAGCAAGTCAAGGAATGGACAGTAGCAGCAGTGATCAAACACCTGTTAGAGAAGTGCCAGACAATAATATCAATCAGAATACTGCTGCAAATGATAATCTCAACAAACATCCTATGCTAACTCGTGCCAAATGTGGAATATTCAAACCAAAGAATATTAATTCTACTGTTTTGCAGGATGAACCAGTTTCTTTCAATGAAGCAATTCAATCTGAAAACTGGAAAAGGGCCATGCATGATGAGTATAGTGCTTTAATAAAGAAAGGAACATGGTCACTGGTTGAAAAACCAGAAAATAAAAATATTATTGGCTGTAGATGGATTTATAAATTAAAGAAAAATTCTGATGGTTCAATTTCAAAATTCAAGGCAAGATTAGTGGCTAAAGGATATTCACAACAGTATTGATTTGATTTTTCAGAAACATTTTCACCTGTTGTGAAATCACCATCTATTAGAATAATTTTAACTATTGCCTTGAATAGAAATTGGACAATTAGACAGCTTGATGTTAATAATGCTTTTCTCAATGGTGATTTACAGGAGGAAGTATTTATGGAGCAACCTGAAGGGTTCATTCAAAACAGCAATAAAAAATTGGTGTGCAAGCTGAACAAGGCAATATATGGTTTAAAACAGGCACCCAGAGTTTGGTTTGACAAGCTGAAATCAACACTTGTCAAACATGGATACAATTCTACAAAATCTGATAATTCTATCTTTACAAAGTTTACTAATTCAGATTCTACATATATTCTGATTTATGTGGATGATTTTATTATTACAGGTAGTAACAAAACAGAGATAAAGCATATTACTGAAATTCTGAATGTTGAATTCTCTATCAAAGATTTGGGTGATTTAAGCTACTTTCTGGGTATTGAAGTTAAAAGAACATCTGAATCATAGATCCATCTCAATCAAAGAAAATACATATCAGAGATTCTATTAAGAGCTAAAATGGATAAAGCCAATTCTCTGCCAACTCGTATGATTATAAACAGTCAGTTATCTAAGCTTAAAGGTGAAGCTATGCAGGATGCAAGGCTGTATAGAAGTATTGTTGGTGCATTACAGTGTGCAACTATTACAAGGCCAGACATATCATACAGTGTCAATAAAGCAAGTCGATTTATGCAGAACCCATTAGATACTCACTGGAAGGCTATCAAAAGAATTTTAAGATATCTAAAGGGTACTATAGATCATGGTCTTATATTAAAAGCTAGCAACACTCTAAATATAAATGCATATGCAGATTGGGCAACTGATATAGATGATAGAAAGTCTACATCTGGATATTGTATTTACTTAGGAAAAAATCCAGTGTCATGGAGTGCAAAGAAACAGAGTACTGTGTCAAGATCTAGCACTGAAGCTGCATTTAGGTGTGTCGCAAGTGCTGCAGCAGAAGTAATTTGGATTCACTCTCTCCTAAGTGAACTTAAAATTAATTCAGAAAGGAGGGCTGTAATTTGATGTGACAATATCAGTGCTATATCCCTCACATCTAATCCAGTTCTTCACTCAAAGACGAAACATTTAGAATTAGATCTCTATTTTATTCGAGAACAGGTTATGCAGAAGAAATTGAGAGTCGGATACATACCTACACAACATCAAAAGGCAGATATACTTACCAAACCTCTGTCGAGTTTGAACTTTACCAGATTAAAAGAGGAATTGAATGTTGATGCTGCAGATCCAAAAGAACTATCTACCAGAATTATCTACATACCAGATTGACAACGCATAGGTGACGATGCGGCGGCTCACTTCAGCTGAAGATCTTTGGAGCTCAGATTATTAGAGTTAAAGAACCTTAAAGCTTAGATTCGTTGATTGACTTAAGTTTTTCTCAAGATCGCCTCTTGCGGCGCCATGATTCTCAGCAAACCCTAACCCTAGTTGGGTTTGACGGGGGGAGTAAAGAATAAGAGAAAACATAAGTATCATATATTACTTCCGTTGCGTCAATACAATGTAATAAGTAAGGGCTTGGCCCACTTAGCCCATTTGTAAAATAGCCTATATATTGTGATCTGTAATGATTTGTAAACACATTATTCATTCTTCTTTCAATAATATCAAAATCACAAGTTCATTACTGTGTCTAAACATTTTCTTTCCTGCAAACATAATCTCAAATTCTTGATTGCTGAAAAATAGGAGTAATACAGCATTAGTATAATTATTACACAATTGAACCTTTTTTGAACCCAAGTGACGTTGCCTTAACTTATAATTTTTTTTGCATCTAAAGCAAGATGACGTTTTTCTTCTACATTACTGTACTGAAATAATATATATTCACAATATCAATGATCAGTAGCCAAAATTACTGTTAATTAAGGACACCATGTATTATTGAATTTCGTACCACTTGGATTTGACCAAGTGCAACTAGATATAACAGTGCAACTAGATATAACAGTGCAACACAAATTTTAACAAAGAGAAACACGTATATGCGATATGAATGCAGATCACCTGGGTTTACCGTCACATTCCCCAATCAGAGCACAATGTTTTTGCACTGTTTGTAGATAAAACCTGTTCCAAGGAGAAAGGGTGGGCCTTTATGTAAAAATAAAATTGCTTTGAGATCGGCTAGCCTTACCGGGACATTAGGTTTGGGACTAGCTGATTTCAGCCACATGCATACATAATCTTGTGGTATTTCATTTTTTTCCGCAGGAACAAGTAGTCAACAATGAACTAAATGGAGAGTTCGAGCTGCTGCGCCTGACTCAGCTTTGAAGTCGAATTGTCTTAATTTTGAAATGTTCAAAAAAATTCATTCTCTTTCGACTAACTTTCTTTTCCTTCAATACATAGCCGATTTATTTTATAACAACTGCTATACAATTAAATTCTGTAATAAATGGATTTAACATAAATACTTTGTCTTATTCTTTGGGTGTTATGTTGCAAACTTGCACGCAACATGTTCCATCTATTAGTTAATTTTTTCACTTTATGATTCAGTTCAAAATGGCACCTGTGAGTTCTGCCTGAAGGAGTTTCAGATTTGCTATGATGTTCGTATTTTCTTTTAATTCATTACATTTGATTTCTACAATTTAGAAATGACATCTAGCTTTGTTGAGATGTCAAGTCCGCGTGTTAAATCATCTTATTTGATTGATTTCCTCAATCTGTAAGCTTATTGATCCTATGTGAAATAAAAGCGGTGTCAAAAAGGTTTATAAAATAATCTACATCTTTTTTTGCCCTTCTGTTAGATAACATGCAAAAAGCATGCATCAACTAAAAATTGGTTGTATATAGATAAGGAGCTATTCTTTGAACATGGTATTGATATTCATGTTTATATGTTATTAGCTGTATTCCCAACGGATCGCTTAAATAAGGAATTATGAACTCACCATCAATTTTGCCTATGCAGGATATCATAATAACATTCAAGTCCTCAAATCCGTGTGCACTTTAACATCATACTGCTTCCTAAGATAACTATAATGCCTATATAACTAGAATCCGTGTGCGTAGCACGGGTTCGCACTAGTATATATATAATGGCAGGAATAGAATGCGCCGCGGTAGTTCGTGAATTTCGACCATTGGCATCGAATGGACATTACGGGAGATCCAACTGTCGGATTCTCCTAAAACCGGAACCTTTGGGTTCGTATCGAAAAGAGCTTGCCAATGAATATAAGAGATTTAAAATATAATGGTTGGATTTGGAATTATGTCCAAATCGAATTTGGAAAAGGTCGTTGTAAGTGCAGTTCGATGGCCGTTTATGGAAATTGACTGTACGGGCCTTGATAAAATTAATAAAAATATCAATAATTTGTGTAAAATCATAATAAATGATTTGGAAAGAATTGGGATAAAAGATTCCATATTTGAAAATAAAAAAATATATTTTATCGAAATGAACTAGTTATGAACTAGAATTATAATCCAATATTTTTAAATAATTAAACTAGATTAGAAATGGTTTTAAAAATAACCAGAATTTCCAATATATGAATTGGAATGGATTTGATTCGAAGTTGTCTTTGGAATATTTCGATATTGGATTCTGTGATTATGCTGATATTGTGAAGGAATTTGGAGGATGTATATATATATCGTTATTCCAATACGATATTTGTTGGTTTCAGAATTTGATATTGAATATAAGCCAATATATTTTCTATTCAGAGCCTTGTATTTAATATCAAATTGGATTTTGGGTTTGTCATGAATGGTATCTTCAATAATACTGTTCTTAAACCCAATGGAGTTAAGAAAATTAGAAACTGACTGGAGATTAGCTAAGTTGAATGGCTTCTTGGCTATTGATCTAGTGTTGGTTTCAACCTTCGGGTTTAATACTTAGGGAATTGTTCTCTTACTAATTTACGGTTAGAGACCGATGGGATTTTGGGTTTGTCATGAACTGTGTTTTAAATGACATTGTTTTTAAACCCAGTGTGAAAAGAATAAATCTTTTAATTAAAATTTAAAGAAGAAGTACCAATTAATTAACATTTAATTGGAACTGAAAATGGAATGTGAATTGGGTTTATTATGAACTGTGTTTTTAACGACATTTGTTCTTTAACCCAATTTACAATGAAATGTGATTTGGAATTTATAAATCTTTTTATTAACATTTAATGGGAATTTTCCAATGTAAAGTTTTCCAATTTAATGTATTAAATTGGAATTGAATGGAATTCGATTGATAATAATCGAAGCAAACTTCTGTGGAGGAAAATTGTTAATACATATGGGATTTAGAAGGCTTTGCCATTTTTCCATTTATATTATTAGTTGGATACGGAAATTGATATTGATTATATATTGATTTGTTTTTCTGTGAAGATTCCATAATTAATGGAATGTGATTTGGGTTTATCATGAACTGTGTTTTAGTTCACATTAGTTCTTTAACCCAGTTAAAGGATGGATTACATGTCTGTCATTGTATTTCGAACTGTATGATTGATCTCTGCTAAATATATATTTGTTTGGTGGTGGAGAATTTATTCTCTTGCTTTACACCCTTCTCTGAGACGTACAAGCTTAGAGAATATATATAGGCAGAAATCAATAGTACGGTGTAGATTGTCGATGCGACATGTTTGTATTTCCAAAGTTAAATAATCATTCATATTGATTTTTGAGAAGATTAAAACAAGTGGAGTTTTAATAAATCTTTAAATAGATTGAAAAAGAGAATGTGATAATTTAAATTATCAAATTTGGGAAATGATCGAGAATGGAGTATTGCCAGTTTTGCTCCAAGTGATAGTTAAATCCTTAATTAGGTTTGAACGGGAAATGGTAATTAATTTTATCGATAAGACCGTGGTGTTAGTTATGGAGCATTACCAGTTTTTCTCCATGGGATGAATAGCTTGGGATTGGGAAATTAAACAAATGATTAATTCGGTAAGGTGCGCTAATACCGGCTTGTTTGGAAAACCGTAACATGGTTTAAATTGACATCCAAAGGACGATAAAAGAATAAATTTAAAGAACTTATCTTTGATAAAATTAATGGGAACCTTTCCCAAAGTATATGAATATTTGAATAAAATAATATTCAGAATTGGAATGAGGCGTATGTTGTGTTTTTATACCACTTGTTTATTATATCCGTGAGTTATTCAGAAAGGCCGGGTTTATACCCATTCCGAATAACTAATTCGACGATAAGTCGACGATGAAGATGGTGGTTGAATACCGGAGGTCTTCACATCATTTGGATGATTAGTGATATCTTAATTGGGTTGTACACCCAAGACGAGGTAATAAGTGGTGATCATCCAGACGTACTTGAAGATCGATGGATATGCGAGGGCTCTCTCCTGTAATGGACATATAGGATGAGGAATAAGGTGCTTCCAGTTTCGTTCAGACCTAGAATGAACTTGTAAATGGATTGTGTGCGTGACATTGGATTTTAGTCTGTGTTAATTGATTTCTATTAAATATATATTTGTTTGGCGATGGAGAAATTCTCTTGTTTAACGCCCTTCTCTGAGACGTACGAGCTCAGAGGTTATATATCGATAGATATCAGTCGCATGTCATGAATTGCCTATGTGGCATGCTGAAATGCAGCAATCAAGATTTTTGTTGAAAAGCAGAGTCGTGTGGTTGATAATCAAAGCATAGCTTTAATATAGTGCCGCCTTGTGTATAGCGTTAAGTCGCGAGCCTCACACCTTGGTATGAGTCAAAAACGGGATAAGGGAACGCATTGAGTGCATGACGTTTATGTCTAGCTATGGGTGGTGTCGGGGTTTTACACGCCCTGGCATTTATATATTTTTACCTATGTGGTTGTTGGAATGCGAGGCGCCTTAGATATATTGGGTACTACGAAGCCGATGGATAGAAAGTTGTGTTCAAGTATAACCAATCCACTTTTGCACTTTGAGTGGACGGCACTGCGGGATCTAAGGGCTACTATAATAACCCAGAAATCCGAACCAATTTTAAAAAATTATTTTGGCAATTTTAGCAAATTTTGGATATTTAAAATGATTTATTTTAAATAATAACGATGAGAAATTTATTTTGAATAGAATTAAAACGTATATATTTATTTGAATCGACGTTAGAATATAATTATTTATTTTTAATTATAAAAGTAATTGAAAATGGCATGGTAGTTCAAAAATTCGATTTCAAATTCCAAATAAATGTACAGGATTCAAAATAAACTAGATTTTAGCGAAACCAAAAATATTAGAATCTATTTGAGAATATCTTTCCAAGGAATCCGAAAAATTGAAATTTCATAGCGGGGATAAAAAGTTATGCCCAGTTGAAAATTCAGGATAGTCGCTATGGAATTTTGGCCCTTAAAAATGGAAATTTTGCAAACGATCTCTGTTTTCGACGAAACCACTTTTGTTGGATCCGGGATGTCGAATTATTGCTAGATTCCAAAATTCATGATTTTTCGAATCAATACGTGAGTGTGGCAAAAGAAAACGTATTTTAACAGTTTTAGTCAATTTCGATCGACCAAAAATGGCCATTTTTCAAACGGTCTTCAAATTGGATGAAATTAGTTTTTTTATAACCATATAGTCAATACGAAGCTAGAAAATATTTTTCAGGAATTTTTAGAGTCTGTATGTAGCCCTGGTAAATTGAAATATGCGTTCAAATTCAATATATAGATTTATATTTTGATTTTAACGAAAACAGATCGAAATGATCGAATCATCTTACGATACATATCCCATTGTGTTTGAAATGGGGGTAATTAGCTAAGGACGACAGTCGGTGGGTCCGATTTCGAGTTCGAAATAAAAAGTTACTTCTTTTAAAATAAATTAAATATATTATTATATAAAGGCCCCTCTTTCTCCTTAACCTAGGTCAAACCCCCTTTAATTTATCTTGCCCAAATCAATTTTAGAAAGAGAAGAAAAAAACGCTGAAACACCCGTCGCTCCCTTCCTCGCTTGACCTCCGGACCCCTCGCACGGCCACCCCGCCACCAGCCGTTGATCTCCGACAACCCCACTCCCCTAAGAACATCGCCCCCTTTAGCTCCTCCTCTCTCCCCTTCGAAAAACAAAGACCACCAAATCCCCGTGAGCCCGCCACCACAGCCACCGCCATGGCCTCACACCCGCCTGACTGCGCCTCCGACTACTCCGCGACGCTCTGACCCGGTCCCCGCTCTACAACGCCGACGATGAAGCTTCCCCCCCCTTTCCAACTCGATCAAAGGTGGGTTTTTACTGATTTTATTTAACTATAAAAAATTGATTTTATTTAAGTATAAAAACTGATTTTATTTGAGTATAAAAACTGATTTTATTTAACTATGAAAATTGATTTTATTTAAGTATAAAAAAAACTGATTTTGATTTAAGTAAGGTCATAAAAATATGATTTTTAACACAAGAAAAATATGATTTTTATCTAGGTGAAGTAGCAGAGATAAAGATTTGATTTTTATTGTTAGAAAGAAAATAGGATTTTTATATAACAAAGAATATAAAAATATTTTTTTCTATATATAAAGGGTGAGCTAAAAACATGATTATTATTTATATATAATAGCATTAAGAAAAGGTACGATTTTTACTAGGTAAAAAGATTTGATTTTCAATTAGAAAAGTTATGATTTTTAAGCGTAGAAAAATATGATTTTTGTTCACGAGAGAATATGATTTTGTTCATATGAAAGTTAAGGTTTTTAATTATATTAGGAAGTGATTTTAATTATATAAAAATATAATTTTTATATATGTAGCGAATAGAAATGTGATCTTTATACGAATTCTCTTTATATTAAAATACGATTTTCATTATCTAGAAAGCGAAACGAGAATGTAATTTTATTTATAAAATTTGATTAATATGTGTTTTTTTTTATTTGTAAAGATCGTCATTTAAAAATATGATTTATATATATATAACTGAATAATAAAAATGTGATTTTTACTATGAACAAAGTGAAATAGATTGCGGTGGAAGGGATGGTAACCAAAACAAAATCTGAACCGTTCAGAAATATAGAATGGAGGGGTCGATCCCCAAGGTGAGAACTTCTCACCAAAATTATTTTTATACAATTATTTGTTTTATAACTGCATATATGGACTGTTCCCCGTCGTCTACAGACCATGGACGACTTGTTTGTTTGATTGTGTTGTGAAAATTGATTGTGAAAGTATATATGAAGTAAATAAAATATTCATATGTTGAATAAATTGTTTGAACGATAAAATCACATTTTTATCGTATATATGAAGTAAATAAAATATTCATATGTTGAATAAATTGTTTGAACAATAAAAATAACATTTATATTATACGTATGAAGTATATGAAACACTCATGTGATGAAAAAAATTATTTGAATGATAAAAATAACATGTGAAGTAATAAAAATGGTATGAGTCAAAATATATTTTTGTTCGCAAAAATTATTATTTTTATCATGTATATGGGGTGTTAAAAATGGTCATGAGTCAAAATATTTTTTTTTAACAAAAATAATATTTTTAACATGTATGTGAGCTATTAAGAATAGTCATGCAAAGAGATAATTATTAGTTGATCAAAAACAAGATTTTTAGCTTATGTATGCTATGTAGAATATATATATATATGCATGGTATAAAACTATATATAAACGTTTTATGAAAATATGCATATAGGATGTATGAAACTATATATAAAGATTTTATGAAAATATGCATATAGGATTTATGAAAATATATATAAGCGTTTTATGAAAATATACATACGAGTGTTGAATCAAGGAATTCAAGGTGTTTTGATCAATGACAAGGAGAAATTCAAGATCGACAAAAAGAAGATATTCGATGGTATAGGTTGATTATTTAGAGTATGAGTGTAGTTAAATATGTTAAAATCTAGCCTCAAATAATCATATTCCTATATGGTTTGAATATATATATATATATGTTTATACATGTATGCACATTCATTGTGCATACTAACAGAAACCGGTCGACCGGTTCATATATAGGCGGTCGACCGTTTCTGTGCAGAATGCACAATGAACGTGCACACATAAATATAACGTACATATATTCAAACACCAGTCTACTTGTCATTTTTTACCAGTCGACTGGTCTACGAACTGAAGCCATCTTTTCGAATAGACACCCTATTTCATCAATGGTTATGATCCTTTCTCTTGGCCAAAAATCATCTCTTTTCATGGTTTCTCTTCACCAATGATTACATCTCTCCATCCTCTATAAAAGCATCATGAAATCATCATTTTTAAAAATAACAATTCTTTTTATTCTTGCTATCTAAGTGCTGATTTCATTCTTACTCTTTAAAAGCATTCAAAAGCTCACTATTCTCATATATCGTTATTTGAATCCTTGAATCTATATATTATTCTTTAGATTCAAACAACGATATCATCTTCCAAATCTTCATAATATCAAAATCATATTTGAGGATAAGATTATAGGAAGGTTGTACAAGAATTGACAAATTCGTGTTATTAAGAACACACATTGTCAAACTACAAGTTTATATCTTGTTTGAAGTCCTCGGTGTTGTAAGAGGCGAGTTGTGAAGTCCTCGGTGTTGTAAGAGGCGAGTTGTGAAGCCTCGTGTTGTTAGAGGCATGAAATCTCGTTCAGCTGCTCGGGTAAATTCCTGTGTGGGTAAGCTTGTAGCCCGTGAAATCAAGTGGGTAAGCTTGTAGCCCGTGAAATCAAGTGGGTAAGCTTGTGTCCCGTAAATCAAGTGGTGTTGTATACCTGTTCCTCCAGGTGAAGTGAGTTTGTTAGTGAAAATCTAGAGAGAGGTCTGGGACTGGACGTAGGACGGTGCTCCGAACCAGTATAAAAATCCTTGGTGTGATTTTTCCATTTTTACTGCATTACCATTTACTTATCTGTGATATTGCTAATGTGAGATCTTTCTAATATATATTATATATTCCGCATATCCATATTACTGATCCTGCCTAAAGTCGTCTATCGACACTTTCAATGAGGTGTATGAAAATGTATATATATATATATATATATATATATATATATATATATATATATATACGTTGTATGAAAATATATAAGTGTTGTGGAATAATAATAAACATTTATTATTATTCAAGTAAGTGATTAACGATATAATAACCTTATTGTTGATAGTTATGTAAGCATATATAGGCTTGAATACCAAATTAGAATTGGCAAAGTTATGAAGTTAAATAAGAATTGGACTAATAAAACCCGTATAAGAGAATGCAAGGTAAAGCGAACCAAATCGAAATAAATATTGAACTGAATTGAAAATATACTGGATTTGCATACATGTACATGCATATACGTTGGACAGATCATAGCAAGAAGGCTAGAGAAGAGGAATAAAATTGTATGCCCAACAAATAGGTACATATTTAATTCTTTTTCTTGTATGATGATTTTATGAGCCGATTGGCTAGCAGCTCGGCTTTTTCTTTTTCTTTTTGGATTGGAGAGGCCTGTATGGCGATTTTGGGATTTTCCCGGTGCTCCCGTGCAGGGGAGGTTATGGCAAAAAAATTCGAAAATTTAGGGTGTTAGCCAAATTTTTGAAAAATTAGAAAGTTCTTAGAAACTGAAATGTTGAAGAACTTGAGCCAGGATAGAAATTGAAATCGTTTTCAGACGATTTATAAAATACATTTTAGAATTGAAATAGACGAAATATATATAATATATATATTATATATATTAAATGGCCTGAATATAACGCGCTGCGCCGTGGTAGTTCGCGACTTTCGACCACTAACTTCAAATTGACGTTATGGGAGATCCGACCGTCGGATTCTCCTACCGAAACCGTTGGTTCGTATCGAAAAGAGCTCTCCAATGAATATTATAAATTAGAAATCTAATGGTTAGATTTGGAATTATGTCCAAATCAAATTTGGAAAAGGTCGCTGTAAGTGCAGTTCGATGGCCGTTGATGGAAATCGACCGTACAGGCCTTGATAAAATTATTAAAAATATTAATGATTTGTGTAAAATCCAAAGAAGTGATTTGAAAAGAATTGGGATGAAAAATTCCATATTTGAAAAGATAAAAAAATATTTTTATCGAAATGAACTAGTTATGAACTAGAACTATAATTCAATATTTTTAGATAAATAAATTGGATTGAGAAATGGTTCTAAATAAACAGAATTTTCCAATGAATAAATTGGAATGGTTTGGAATGGAAATAATCTTCTGAATATTTCGATATTGGATTCCGTGATTATACGGATATTGTGATGGGAATTTGGAAGATATCGATATCGTTATTCCCGATATGATATCTGTTGGTTTCAGGATTTGATGTTGAATATAACTCGATACTATCTCTATTCAAAACCTTATTTTTAATGTCAAATTGGATTGATTGATTGTTTGGATTGTGCTCGACCAGTTTATGAGCAAGATATGTTTTTACATTTAGCATTGGGTTAGGTAGAAATACTGGTAGGCTATCATCTTGTGAAACACTTCACGATTTGACTATGAGATGTGTAGCGATGTTGTTATGTTCATTTCAAATTTAATGAATGATTGTGAAATGATATTTTTCTTAAGTGAAAAGAATGTATTCCTGATTTTGGATAGGGAATGTTTTATAAAAAAAATTTATAAAACAGAAAGGATTTCGAGGGCTAAAACCCGATGATTTCGAAATGATTTGGAAACGTATTATGGTTTTACATTGTAGTTCATCCCATACTCGATTAGTTGCTATTAATGATGTATTTGTTTGGTGGCGGAGAATTTATTCTCTTGCTTAACACCTTTCTTTGAGACGTACGAGCTCAAAGGTTATGTTATTAATAGTGACTAATCATATATGTGAATTGCTGATGTGAAGTACTATATTTTGAAAGTACTTGTCATTATTATGTTGTGAAATGATTTTCCCTACTTCGGGATATGAAATGATTTGGTATGTGGCTGGAGATTCGAGTAACCCAAACGACCAAAAGTATAGGTGGGATGGGCGGTGTATGCTCCCATGCGTGGGAGGTGCATCGTTTGTGTAGCCTGCTCCATAGTGGGAGGTGCACATATATATATTGAGTTGCTTAGGTGCGTGCCCTTTTCCTTGTCTAGGGGGGAGCCAGATATTTGGTTGCATACTTGTTTGTATGCATTGTTATGTTTTGGAATTCACATTTCCAAACGATTTGATTTGAGGTCCCGAAGTGAAATCTACTTTGATATAGAAAGTTAGATATGTATTTCAAATGATTTAAAATAGGAAATTGGGAAATACAGCCCAAAGGAATAATTTCTGTAAATTGATTTGGAAAATCTAAGTGTGGTAATCAATCTAAATGGGTAGATTGGGATATTGCATGTTGATTGATGCATAGTAGATCCATAACTATTGATTGTTGTTTATACACTGGCATTCATGGGTGTAATAACCCGGAAAATCTGGGTCAGTTTAAAATTTTTATTTTGGCCATTTTAGTAAATTTTGAATATTTAAAATAGATTATTTTAAATATTATCGACGAGAAATTCATTTTGAATATATAATTCGACGTATATATTATATACGTCGTCGTTAGAATATAAATATTTATATATAATTATAATATGAATTGAAAATGACGCGGTAGTTCGATAATTCGATTTCAAACTTCAATTGAATGTACCGGGTGCAAAACAATCCGGATTTTAGTGAAACCAAAAACATTAGGATCTAATTGATGATATCTTTCCAACGAATCCGAAAGATCGTGATTTCATAGCGGGAATCAAAAGAATGTCCAGTTGAAAATTCTGAATAGTCGCTATGGAATTCAGGCCCTTAAAAATGGACATTTTGCAAATGACCTCGGATTTCGACGAAACCACTTTTGTTGGGTCCGTGATGTCAAGTTATTGCTAGATTTCAAATTTCATAATTTTTCGAATCAATATGTGAGCGTGGCAAAGGAAAACGCGTTTGACCAGTTTCACTTGATTTTAATCGACTGGAAATTGGCCATTTTTCCAACGGTCTCAGAATTCGGCGAAACTAGTTTTGTTAGGACCGTATCGTCAATACGAAGCTAGAAAATATTTTTCTGGAATTTTTAGAGTTCGTATGCGACCCCGGTAATTTGAAATGTACGTTTAAAATTCAATATAGTGATTTAAATGAAAATTCAACGGAAACTGATTCAAACAGTCGAATTGGCCTGCGATAAATATCCCATTGTGTTCGGAATGGGGGTAAAACGCTATGGACGACAGGCGGTAGGCCTCGTTCGAGGTCGTATGTAAAAGTCAACCTTTTTACAAAATTAAATAATTAAATAATAATAATAAAAAAAATATTATTCCCTCCATTTTCTTCTTCTTGGCCACCCCCCCCCCCCCCCCCGATTCATTAATCAGAAACGAAATAAAAAAAACCTAAACCTATCGAAGCCGCCGCCCTCCGTCCAGCCTCCTCCTCCCAGTGCGCAACCCTCGAAGCCGCCGCCCTCACCCCGAAGACCCCGCCCTCACCTCGAACCCCTCGCGACGCAAATCGAGCAGCCCCCCCTGAAGCCTCGACGCCGCCACCACCGAACCACACCACATCGCCGCCGACGTCTTCTTCTTCCCTCCCCTTCGCAGGCTACGGTGAGCATTTAGTTTATTTTATTTTTATTTTTATTTTTGATTTGCAAAAACTGATTTAAAAACTAATTTCTGAATTTGTAAAAGAATATATAAACTGATTTTAATTAGGTTTCTAAAACTGATTTTTTTAAGATTTATAAACTGATCTTTTAAAAATTTAAAAACTGATTTTTAAAGAATATAAAAACTGATTTTATTTTAAGGTTTAAAATAGGAAAAAGGTTTAAACTTTGAAATAGAAAAAGGTTTAATCTTTTAAAAGAAAAAGATTTGAACTTGCAAAAATAAAGATCATATTTTTAAAAAGAGAAAAAGATGGAATTTTTATTAAGTAGAAGAAGTAAGGTATGATTCTTATATTTTTAAAGCAATAAAAATATAATTTTTTTTACATCGTAGGAATATTAAAAATATAATCTTTGTTTTTAGAATATGATCTTTATATATTGAATAACATAGTAAAAAATCGATTTTTACCTATGTAGAGAATACGGGCAACGAAAGCGACAAGAAGGCGAAATAGGCGAAGATTACTATAAATGAAGAGTCGTGGTATTGGATAGCTATCGGTGAGAACTTCTCACTCAAAATCTCTTTTTCTAGATATATATATATACTAGGATGCAGACGGTGCTTAGTAGCACCCGACACCCGTCATCCACATACCATGGATGGCTTATTTGTTAAATTGTTTGGTTGAGTAGTTGATTAGATCATTTGGTTTGAATAGAATTGTTTGGTGAATTGAATTGGTTTGATTGATGTGTGAATGGCGTGGGCCTTCACTAGACCGGGGATAAGGCTAGGCCTCGTCCCGTTTCTAGTATCGTGCCGTTATGCCGCCGAAATTTTCTAAAATATGTTAGAAAAATAAAAATATCATTTTTATTGTGTAAATGAAATGAATAGAAATTCATGTGTTGGAATAGAATATTTTATCGTTAAAAATATAATTTTTAACGTGGAAGTGAATAAAATAAAATATTCATTTACAAACCGGACGGTTTGTTTATGTACACCTATTTGAAGGACATTGATTGGGACGATAAATTTTACACATCGCCCAACTGCACAAATAAAATCTGTGTTTGATTGTTTGAAACCCCACACGGGTGTTGGGATGAAATTTGAAGTTCACTCATCCTGATTGATTAAATATGTCGATCGATTGATTGACAGGCTGTTATAAGCGTCAGATATCTATATTTGATGCTTATACAGTGTAGTGCACTTTGGTTGATGATTGATTATTTTTCAATGCTATTATATACATGTGTTGTATGGAATCCATATAATCAACATTATATGGTGATTGATTGGGCCTCATTCCAATCGGGAAAACAATGAATATTATAAAAGAAAATTCATGTGTTGAATATAAAAATAGTCATGTGTTGACGATGATCCTGTGTTGAAACTATTCATGTGTTGAGTAAAATATTTTAAATAAAATAAATTACATCTTTATCACATTTAAAATTAGAACTACTTCCCAGTAGAAGTCTAATTGAAAATCAAACGATAGATACCTTAGTTTTATAAAATATTTTACATAACAAAAATAGTGATGTGTTGACAGTACTCATGTGTTGAGATTAGTCGTGTGTTGAAAGAAATATAGATTCATGTGTTGAATGGGATAAATATAAATCCGTGTTGATTAGAGATGCGTTATTTTGACGCGAACGATATTTATATCGATTTTATTCGTTGTATAATGAATATTGAAAAGTGATTTTCAATTTGAATATTTTGAAATTGAAATTTAAAATGAACTGAAATTGAATTGAAATCAATTTGAAACGAATTTGAATTCGAATAAAATAGAAATGAATTCAAATTGAATATTTTGAAATTGAAATTTAAAATGAACTGAAATTGAATTGAAATCAATTTGAAACGAATTCGAATTGAATCAAATAGAAGGTAAATTCGAATTGAATTGAATTGAAACGAATTTGAATTCGAATAAAATAGAAATGAATTCAAATTGAATATTTTGAAATTGAAATTTAAAATGAACTGAAATTGAATTGAAATCAATTTGAAACGAATTCGAATTGAATCAAATAGAAGGTAAATTCGAATTGAATTGAATTGAAATGAATTTGAATTCGAATAAAATAGAAATGAATTCAAATTGAATATTTTGAAATTGAAATTTAAAATGAACTGAAATTGAATTGAAATCGATTTGAAACGAATTCGAATTGAATCAAATAGAAGGTAAATTCGAATTGAATTGAATTGAAACGAATTTGAATTCGAATAAAATAGAAATGAATTCAAATTGAATATTTTGAAATTGAAATTTAAAATGAACTGAAATTGAATTGAAATCAATTTGAAACGAATTCGAATTGAATCAAATAGAAGGTAAATTCGAATTGAACTGAATTGAAACGAAATTGAATTTGAATTGAATTGAAATGAACTCGAATTGAATTGAAATCAAATCGATTTGAAATTGAAGATGAAGTTGAAATTGTTTTTGAAACGAATTTAAAACGATTTATAAAATTCGTTTTAAAAGGAAATCGACGAAATATATATAATATATATATATATTATATATATAATGGCCTGAATAGAACGCGCCGCGCCGCGGCAGTTCGTGAATTTCGACCATTTATTTCAAACGAACATTGCGGGAGATCCGACCGTCGGATTCTCCTAAAACCGGAACCGTTGGGTTCGTATCGAAAAGTGCTTTCCAATGAATATTAGAAATTTGAAATCTAACGGTTGGATTTGGAGTTATGTCTAAATCAAATTCGAAAAAGGTCGCTGTAAGTGCAGTTCGATGGCCGTTGTTGGAAATCGACTGCACGGGCCTTGATAAAATTATTAAAAATATTCATAATTTGTGTAAAATCATAATATGTGAATTGGGAAGAACTGGGGTGAAAAACACCAAATTTGAAAAGATAAAAATAGATTTTTGTCAAAATGAACTAGTTTTGAACTAGAATTAAAATCAATTTATTTGTGAAGTGAATAAATTGAATTTGAAAGTGATTTTAAAAATAATCAATATTTCCAATACGTGGATTGGACTGGAGCTGAATCGAAATTATCTTCGGGATATTTCGATGTTGGATTTCGTGACTATACAGATATTGTTATGGGAATTTGAAAGATATATTTTATATCGTTATTTCCAATACGATATTTGTTGGTTTCAGAATTTGGTATTGAATATAAGTCGATATATTTTCTATTCAGAGCCTTGTATTTAATATCAAATGTGATTTGGGTTTATCGTGAATCGTGTTTTAGATGACATTGGTTCTTTAACCCAGTTAAAGACAGGATATTGATTTTTGAAAAGATTAAAGCTAAGTGGAGTTTTAATGAATCTTTAATTAGATTAAATTGTGAATTGATAATTTAAATTATCAAATCTGAAAGGTGGTCGAGAATGGAGTACCACCAGTTTTGCTCCAAAGCGATAGTTAAATCTTTAATTAGATTTGAACGTGAAATGGTAATTAATTTTACCGATAACACCATTGTGTTAGATATGGAGTATCACCAGTTTTGCTCCATGGGATATATAGGTTGGGATTGGGAAATAAACTAAATAATTACTTCGGTGTGGTTCGTTAATCCCGACTAGTTTGAGATGATATCCAAAGGAAGATTAAAGAATAAATTTAGAAGAATTTATCTTTAATAAAATTAATGGGAACCTTTCCCTAAGAATGTGATTTTGTGAATAAAAGAATATTCTGAATTGGAATGAGGCGTTCATTGTGTTTGTGTAACATTTGTTTATTATATACGTGGGTTATTCAGAAAGGCCGGGTTTATACCCATTCTGAATAACCGATTCGACGAGATGTCGAAGATGAAGACGGTGGTTGAAGACCGGAAGTCTTCACATCGTTTGGGTGATTACTGATGATCTTGATTGGGCTGTACACCCAGGATGAGGGAATCAGTTGGTGATCGTCCAGACGTACCTGGAGATGGATGGATATGCGAGGAAAGTGCCTCCGGTTTCGTTCAGACCCAGAACGAACTTGTAAATGGATTGTGTGTTTTACACTGGATTTTATTCTTTGTTGATTGATCTCTATTTAATATATATCTGTTTGGCGGCGGAGAATTTATTCTCTTGCTTAACGCCCTTCTCTGAGACATACGAGCTCAGAGGTTGTATATCGATGGACATCAGTCGCATGGAGTGAATTGCCAATGTGGCATGCGTAAGTGGCAATTGATCAAGGCTTCTGTTGAAAAGCAAAGTCTTGTGGTTGATGATCAAAGCACGGCCTGTGTGGCGTAGCTTTGTGTATAACGTGAATTCGCGAGCCTCACACCTCGGTATGAGTCAAAAACGGGATAGTGACTGCAGGGAGAGCACGACGTTTGTTTCTAGCTAGGGTGGTGTCAGTGACCTACCAGCCCTGACATTTATATACTTTTCACCTGTGTGGTTGTTGGATATGAGGCGCCTCGGATATAGGTCTGTAAGGACCGGGAAACGTGTGTTCAGGAATAACTAATCCTCAAAAGTAAGAGAGGACCGGCCGTGAAGATCCAAGGATCATAGTGGGGTCCTGAGGCATTTGCTAGAGTGTCTCGAACGCGGAGAGGAGCTTGCCTCTTGCCTCGGCTCGTGACGGAATCCAATTTCCAATACGTGTGTTTCGGTTTTATTTGTAGAGCCTAGTATGGCGACATGATAGATGGTACCCATGCCGCCTATGATTGATATTTAAGATTGAAAATTGTTTTGACACTATACACTTATAATAGTATCAAATAATGTGATTTAAACGTATCAAGCATGCTTTGGCTGTTATAAGGGAAAGCCCTATCCTCCGGCTTGCGTTGCATTGTGTGATGGGACCTGGGTCTTATAACAGCTTCATTTTTCTTTATTTAGCATTGCGCTGTTGTTTTATGCACTGGTATTCTTGGGAGGAAACCCGTTCCGTGTTATACGGCGTGGTCCCTTGATTTACCTAACTTTAAAAATAAAGAATTATAACTGTTTTAGTTCTCACACCAGTCACATGACTGACCTGGAGTTTATTGTTTTAACCTAAACTCTGGGTGCCCCTATTTTCCACACGGGCAGCTAGTAGTTTTGGTTTTGCAGATTTATATTCACAGGGTCCTGATTTACAGCTGGAACGATGCTCGGAAAGCTCTGTATCCGTGTATCACTTCTAGTTGTGATTTTGTATTATTTTCCGCTGCTGTGTAATTTATTGTAATCTCTGATATTTGTCGAATGTAATTTATTCATTTATACTCTGTATATTCTTGTATCTGATGGAATTGTTGTAATAACAATGAAATGTTCTTCCGTCTGCATTCTATTTTGTCTTGTACTCAATTCTATCCGCGCTTTCCTTCACGGGGAAGTTCGGGTCGTCTCAGTTTGGTATCAGAGCTTTGGTTTACAGAGCTCGAGAACAAGACACATTAGAACCATACGAAAGAATTCATCAGATATTGGATTAGTAATATCCAATTAGAATGACTCGTTAGAGATAGGATCAGTAGTATCCTAGAACGAGTGTGAAGAGTATACTTTTCAAATGAAAACAATTTTGTTTAGAAATTTAAATCACTTTTTACGTATTTGAATATTTATTTATTTTGAATATGGACAATCTAGTATATAAAGGTTTTGCATATACGCGTCATGAACGTATAGTCGAAGTTTTAATATACTGGATAGATATAGAATCACATTCGAGACACCCGGGGATAATTCTGATGATGTGGCCACATCATCAGTATTTATATTCGAATGTGTGATTTCTATATATTTCCATTAGACTGGTGTGAGAACCAAAACTAATATAGTTAGAACACATTGTTGTGAATTGGCATCAAAAACATGATCTTTTGTATATATATCAAAATTATAAATTTGAAACTCTAATCCACTAATTGATTGATGTTTGTGTTGTTTGCTAATTTTGAACCATTTAGCCTAATTGAATTGAATATTGAATTATATTGAAAATTGGTTGCATTTGCTTGCATATACATATACTTACATTGAACAGGTCATAGCAAGGAGGCTAGAGCCGAAGAATAAAATTTGTTTGCCCGACAAATAGGTACATGTTTACTACATAATTTACTGTTTTGTTTGGGTGATGATGATTTTATGAGCCTATTGGCTAGCCGCTTGGCTTTTTCTTTTTCTTTTTGAGATCTGAAGGACCGGGGAAGCTATTTGAAATTCCCCGATGCTCCCGGTGCAGGGGAGGTTATGGCGAAATTTTTCGAAAATTTAGGGTGTTAGCCAAATTTTTGAAAATTTGAAAATTCTCAGAAACTGAAGAGTTGGAGAATGGAAGCCAGATCGAATATAGAGCTTAATAATCAAACCACTTTCGACTTTGTTCCTTTTCGGGGACGAAAAGTTTTAAGTGGGGGAGATTGTAATAACCCGGAAAATCTGGGCCAGTTTAAAATTTTTATTTTGGCCATTTTAGTGAATTTTGAATATTTAAAATAGATTATTTTAAATATTATCGACGAGAAATTCATTTTGAAAATATAATTCGACGCATATATTATATACGTCGTCATTAGAATATAAATATTTATATATAATTATAATATGAATTGAAAATGACGCGGTAGTTCGATAATTCGATTTCAAACTTCAATTGAATGTACCGGGTGCAAAACAATCCGGATTTTAGTGAAACCAAAAACATTAGGATCTAATTGATGATATCTTTCCAACGAATCCGAAAGATCGTGATTTCATAGCGGGAATCAAAAGATATGTCCAGTTGAAAATTCTGAATAGTCGCTATGGAATTCAGGCCCTTAAAAATGGACATTTTGCAAATGACCTCGGATTTCGACGAAACCACTTTTGTTGGGTCCGTGATGTCAAGTTATTGCTAGATTTCAAATTTCATAATTTTTCGAATCAATATGTGAGCGTGGCAAAGGAAAACCCGTTTGACCAGTTTCAGTTGATTTTAATCGACTGGAAATTGACCATTTTTCCAACGGTCTCAGAATTCGGCGAAACTAGTTTTGTTAGGACCGTATCGTCAATACGAAGCTAGTAAATATTTTTTTGGAATTTTTAGAGTTCGTATGCGACCCCGGTAATTTGAAATGTACGTTTAAAATTCAATATAGTGATTTAAATGAAAATTCAACGGAAACTGATTCAAACAGTCGAATTGGCCTGCGATACATATCCCATTGTGTTCAGAATGGGGGTAAAACGCTATGGACGACAGGCGGTAGGCCTCGTTTCGAGGTCGTATGTAAAAGTCAACCTTTTTGCGAAATTAAATAATTAAATAATAATAAAAATATATATATATATATATTATTCCCTCCCTTTTCTTCTTCTTGCCCCCCCCCCCCCCCCGATTCATTAATCAGAAACGAAATTAAAAAAAAAAACCTAAACCTATCGAAGCCGCCGCCCTCCGTCCAGCCTCCTCCTCCCAGTGCGCAACCCTCGAAGCCGCCGCCCTCACCCCGAAGACCCCGCCCTCACCTCGAACCCCTCGCGACGCAAATCGAGCAGCCCCCCCTGAAGCCTCGACGCCGCCACCACCGAACCACACCACATCGCCGCCGACGCCTTCTTCTTCCCTCCCATTCGCAGGCTACGGTGAGCATTTAGTTTATTTTATTTTTATTTTTATTTTTGTTTTGCAAAAACTGATTTAAAAATGATTTAAAAACTAATTTCTGAATTTGTAAAAGAATATAAAAACTGATTTTAATTAGGTTTCTAAAACTGATTTTTTTAAGATTTATAAACTGATCTTTTAAAAATTTAAAAACTGATTTTTAAAGAATATAAAAACTGATTTTATTTTAAGGTTTAAAATAGGAAAAAGGTTTAATCTTTTAAAAGAAAAAGATTTGAACTTGCAAAAATAAAGATCATATTTTTAAAAAGAGAAAAAGATGGAATTTTTATTAAGTAGAAGAAGTAAGGTATGATTCTTATATTTTTAAAGCAATAAAAATATAATTTTTTTTACATCGTAGGAATATTAAAAATATAATCTTTGTTTTTAGAATATGATCTTTATATATTGAATAACATAGTAAAAATTCGATTTTTACCTATGTAGAGAATACGGGCAACGAAAGCGACAAGAAGGCGAAATAGGCGAAGATTACTATAAATGAAGAGTCGTGGTATTGGATAGCTATCGGTGAGAACTTCTCACTCAAAATCTCTTTTTCTAGATATATATATATACTAGGATGCAGACGGTGCTTAGTAGCACCCGACAGCCGTCATCCACAGACCATGGATGGCTTGTTTGTTAAATTGTTTGGTTGAGTAGTTGATTAGATCATTTGGTTTGAATTGAATTGTTTGGTGAATTGAATTGATTTGATTGATGTGTGAATGGCGTGGGCCTTCACTAGACCGGGGATAAGGCTAGGCCTCGTCCCGTTTCTAGTATCGTGCCGTTATGCCGCCGAAATTTTCTAAAATATGTTAGAAAAATAAAAATATCATTTTTATTGTGTAAATGAAATGAATAGAAATTCATGTGTTGGAATAGAATATTTTATCGTTAAAAATATAATTTTTAACGTGGAAGTGAATAAAATAAAATATTCATTTACAAACCGGACGGTTTGTTTATGTACACCTATTTGAAGGACATTGATTGGGACGATAAATTTTACACATCGCCCAACTGCACAAATAAAATCTGTGTTTGATTGTTTGAAACCCCACACGGGTGTTGGGATGAAATTTGAAGTTCACTCATCCTGATTGATTAAATATGTCGATCGATTGATTGACAGGCTGTTATAAGCGTCAGATATCTATATTTGATGCTTATACAGTGTAGTGCACTTTGGTTGATGATTGATTATTTTTCAATGCTATTATATACATGTGTTGTATGGAATCCATATAATCAACATTATATGGTGATTGATTGGGCCTCATTCCAATCGGGAAAACAATGAATATTATAAAAGAAAATTCATGTGTTGAATATAAAAATAGTCATGTGTTGACGATGATCCTGTGTTGAAACTATTCATGTGTTGAGTAAAATATTTTAAATAAAATAAATTACATCTTTATCACATTTAAAATTAGAACTACTTCCCAGTAGAAGTCTAATTGAAAATCAAACGATAGATACCTTAGTTTTATAAAATATTTTACATAACAAAAATAGTGATGTGTTGACAGTACTCATGTGTTGAGATTAGTCGTGTGTTGAAAGAAATATAGATTCATGTGTTGAATGGGATAAATATAAATCCGTGTTGATTAGAGATGCGTTATTTTGACGCGAACGATATTTATATCGATTTTATTCGTTGTATAATGAATATTGAAAAGTGATTTTCAAATTGAATATTTTGAAATTGAAATTTAAAATGAACTGAAATTGAATTGAAATCAATTTGAAACGAATTTGAATTCGAATAAAATAGAAATGAATTCAAATTGAATATTTTGAAATTGAAATTTAAAATGAACTGAAATTGAATTGAAATCAATTTGAAACGAATTCGAATTGAATCAAATAGAAGGTAAATTCGAATTGAATTGAATTGAAATGAATTTGAATTCGAATAAAATAGAAATGAATTCAAATTGAATATTTTGAAATTGAAATTTAAAATGAACTGAAATTGAATTGAAATCGATTTGAAACGAATTCGAATTGAATCAAATAGAAGGTAAATTCGAATTGAATTGAATTGAAACGAATTTGAATTTGAATTGAATTGAAATGAACTCGAATGGAATTGAAATCAAATCGATTTGAAATTGAAGATGAAGTTGAAATTGTTTTTGAAACGAATTTAAAACGATTTATAAAATTCGTTTTAAAAGGAAATCGACGAAATATATATAATATATATATATATATTATATATATATAATGGCCTGAATAGAACGCGCCACGCCGCAGCAGTTCGTGAATTTCGACCATTTATTTCAAACGAACATTGCGGGAGATCCGACTGTCGGATTCTCCTAAAACCGGAACCGTTGGGGTCGTATCGAAAAGAGCTTTCCAATGAATATTAGAAATTTGAAATCTAAAGGTTGGATTTGGAGTTATGTCCAAATCAAATTCGAAAAAGGTCGCTGTAAGTGCAGTTCGATGGCCGTTGTTGGAAATCGACTGCACGGGCCTTGATAAAATTATTAAAAATATTCATAATTTGTGTAAAATCATAATATGTGAATTGGGAAGAACTGGGGTGAAAAACTCCAAATTTGAAAAGATAAAAATAGATTTTTGTCAAAATGAACTAGTTTTGAACTAGAATTAAAATCAATTTATTTGTGAAGTGAATAAATTGAATTTGAAAGTGATTTTAAAAATAATCAATATTTCCAATACGTGGATTGGACTGGAGCTAAATCGAAATTATCTTCGGGATATTTCGATGTTGGATTTCGTGACTATACAGATATTGTTATGGGAATTTGAAAGATATATTTTATATCGTTATTTCCAATACGATATTTGTTGGTTTCAGAATTTGGTATTGAATATAAGTCGATATATTTTCTATTCAGAGCCTTGTATTTAATATCAAATGTGATTTGGGTTTATCGTGAATCGTGTTTTAGATGACATTGGTTCTTTAACCCAGTTAAAGACAGGATATTGATTTTTGAAAAGATTAAAGCTAAGTGGAGTTTTAATGAATCTTTAATTAGATTAAAATGTGAATTGATAATTTAAATTATCAAATCTGAAAGGTGATCGAGAATGGAGTACCACCAGTTTTGCTCCAAAGCGATAGTTAAATCTTTAATTAGATTTGAACGTGAAATGGTAATTAATTTTACCGATAACACCGTGGTGGTAGATATGGAGTATCACCAGTTTTGCTCCATGGGATATATAGGTTGGGATTGGGAAATAAACTAAATAATTACTTCGGTGTGGTTCGTTAATACCGACTAGTTTGAGATGATATCCAAAGGAAGATTAAAGAATAAATTTAGAAGAATTTATCTTTGATAAAATTAATGGGAACCTTTCCCTAAGAATGTGATTTTGTGAATAAAAGAATATTCTGAATTGGAATGAGGCGTTCATTGTGTTTGTGTAACATTTGTTTATTATATACGTGGGTTATTCAGAAAGGCCGGGTTTATACCCATTCTGAATAACCGATTCGACGAGATGTCGAAGATGAAGACGGTGGTTGAAGACCGGAAGTCTTCACATCGTTTGGGTGATTACTGATGATCTTGATTGGGCTGTACACCCAGGATGAGGGAATCAGTTGGTGATCGTCCAGACGTACCTGGAGATGGATGGATATGCGAGGAAAGTGCCTCCGGTTTCGTTCAGACCCAGAACGAACTTGTAAATGGATTGTGTGTCTGACACTGGATTTTATTCTGTGTTGATTGATCTCTATTAAATACACATCTGTTTGGCGGCGGAGAATTTATTCTCTTGCTTAACGCCCTTCTCTGAGACATACGAGCTCAGAGGTTGTATATCGATGGACATCAGTCGCATGGAGTGAATTGCCAATGTGGCATGCGTAAATGGCAATTGATCAAGGCTTCTGTTGAAAAGCAAAGTCTTGTGGTTGATGATCAAAGCACGGCCTGTGTGGCGTAGCTTTGTGTATAACGTGAATTCGCGAGCCTCACACCTCGGTATGAGTCAAAAACGGGATAGTGACTGCAGGGAGAGCACGACGTTTCTTTCTAGCTAGGGTGGTGTCAGTGACCTACCAGCCCTGACATTTATATACTTTTCACCTGTGTGGTTGTTGGATATGAGGCGCCTCGGATATAGGTCTGTAAGGACCGGGAAACGTGTGTTCAGGAATAACTAATCCTCAAAAGTAAGAGAGGACCGGCCCTGAAGATCCAAGGATCATAGTGGGGTCCTGAGGCATTTGCTAGAGTGTCTCGAACGCGGAGAGGAGCTTGCCCCTTGCCTCGGCTCATGACGGAATCCAATTTCCAATACGTGTGTTTCGGTTTTATTTGTAGAGCCTAGTATGGCGACATGATAGATGGTACCCATGCCGCCTATGATTGATATTTATGATTGAAAATTGTTTTGACACTATACACTTATATCAGTATCAAATAATGTGATTTAAACGTATCAAGCATGCTTTGGCTGTTATAAGGGAAAACCCTATCCTCCGGCTTGCATTGCATTGTGTGATGGGACCTGGGTCTTATAACAGCTTCATTTTTCTTTATTTAGCATTGCGCTGTTGTTTTATGCACTGGTGTTCTTGAGAGCAAACCCGTTCCGTGTTATACGGCGTGGTCCCTTGATTTACCTAACTTTAAAAATACAGAATTATAACTGTTTTAGTTCTCACACCAGTCACATGACTGACCTGGAGTTTATTGTTTTAACCTAAACTCTAGGTGCCCCAATTTTCCACACGGGCAGCTAGTAGTTTTGGTTTTGCAGATTTATATTCACAGGGTCCTGATTTACAGCTGGAACGATGCTCGGAAAGCTCTGTATCCGTGTATCACTTCTAGTTGTGATTTTGTATTATTTTCCGCTGCTGTGTAATTTATTGTAATCTCTGATATTTGTCGAATGTAATTTATTCATTTATACTCTGTATATTCTTGTATCTGATGGAATTGTTGTAATAACAATGAAATGTTCTTCCGTCTGCGTTCTATTTTGTCTTGTACTCAATTCTATCCGCGCTTTCCTTCACGGGGAAGTTCGGGTCGTCTCAATGGGGGTAAACCCGTTCAACGTTAGCGGCATGGTCCTATGATTTGCCTTATCATTTATATAAGTTTATAACTGTTTAAGGTTTCTCATACCAGTCCCATGACTGACTCATAGTTTTACTTTCCCTTGCAAACTCGGGTGCCCTTATTTTCCACTCGGGCAGCCGAGTAGTCTATTTTGCAAATATATAAGCAGGATTCTGGATTGAAGCTTAAAGCTATGTTATTTATTTATTTCTACTGCATTGTATTACATTTATTGTAAATAAATCTTCTGCTGTATTATTATTTTCCGATATACTTTGATATTCTGTATTAATGATGTAACATTATTATGATGTTTATAGAAGTCTTCTGTTATTTGTTCTGATGTGCTGTATGCCCAGAGTTAGCATATCCGGGTTTCGAACGGTCTTGGTTGATTTAGCGATCGATTAGGCTCGGGCAAAATCCGTATCGTTACAGCTACCCCGAGTGTGTAGTCCCGAGACATTTGCAAGAGTTTTTCGAAGAGGAAAGGAGTATGTCCCTTGCCTAGACTCTTGACGGAAATCCAATTTCCAATACGTGACATTTTGGTTTTGATTGTAGAGCCTACTATTGGCGACATGATATATTGTACCCATGCTGTCTATGATTGATACATTTATATTTGAAGTTGTTTTATACACTATAATAGAATCAAAATGATTTGTTTTAAACGTACCAAGCATGTTTAGCTTTTGTAAGGGAAAACCCTATCGTTCAGCTTGCATTGCAATGTGTGATGGGACCTGGGTCTTATAATAGCTTCATTTTTTCAAAAAGCATTGCACTGTTTATTCTATGCACTAGTATTCTTTGGAGGAAACTCATTCCGTGTTATACGACGTGGTCCCTTGATCTACTTCATTTTAAAGTAAAGTTTTAATAACTGGTTTAGTTCTCGTACCAGTCACATGATTGACTTGGAGTTTATTGTTTTAACCTAAACTCTGGGTGCCCTTATTTTCCACACGGTCAGCTAGGAATTTTGGTTTCGCAGATTTATATTCACAGGATCCTGGTTTACAGCTGGAATGATATTCGGAAAGCTCTATATCCATGTATCTCTTTCAGTTGTGTTATGTATTATTTTCCGCTGTAGTAATGTACTTGAACCTCTGATGTTTATCAAATGTATAATATTTGTTCATACTCTGTATATTCTTGTACTCTAATGTAAATTGTTGTAATAAGCAATGAAATGTTCTTCTGTTTCTGTTCTAATTTGTCGTGTTCTCAACTCAATCCGGGCTTTCCTTTATAGGGAAGTTTTTGTTGTGTTAGTATGGTATCAGAGCTTTGGTTTATAGAGCTCGAGAACAAGGCCTATTAGAACCGAACAAAAGAATACATCAGAGATTGTATTAGTACTATCCAATGAGAATGACTCGTTAGAGATAGGATCAGTAGTGTCCTAGAACGAGTGTGAAGAGTAGTGGTTTTAAAATAAAAATGAAAAACATTTTGTTTTGAAAATTTAAACCATTTTACACATAGTTGAGTATTTATTTTAAATTGTTTTGGACAATCTAGTATATAAAGATTTTGCATATACGCCTTGCAAACGTGTATTCGAAGTTTTAATATACTGGATAGATATAGAATCACACTCTAGTCGCCCGAAGATGACACTGATGATTTAGATCTCATCATCAGTATTTATGTTCGAGTTTCAAAAGTGGGATATTTGTATATTTCCAATTGACTGGTGTGAGAACCAAAACTAGATAGGGTTTACTGTTGTGATTTAGCACCAAAAATATGATTTTTGACCATATATTAAAGTTATGTTTTTGAAATGTTAACCAGCTAATTGATTGATGACTGTGTTGTTTGATTACTAATTTGATTAAGCAAAATTGAATCAAATATTGAACCGTATTGAAAACTGTTGGAAATTGCATACATGTAAATATATATGTGTGAACAGGTCATAGCAAGCAGGCTAGAGAAGAAGAATAGAATTGTATGCCCGACAAATAGGTAAATGTTTACTAATTTATTGGGTTTTGATGATTTTATTAGCCGACTGGCTAGTCGCTTGGCTTTTTCTTTTTCTTTTTGAGATGAGAGGGCCTGTGTGGCGGTTGGAGATTTTCCCGGTGCTCCCCGTACAAAGGAGGTCATGGCGAAATTTTTCAAAAATTTAGGGTATTAGCCAAATTTTTGAAAAATTAGAAATTCTTAGAAACTAAGAAGTTGAAGAATGAAAGCCAAAGTTAAAGTTGAGTTGATTAGTAAAACAACTTTCACCTTCATTCCTTTTCGAGGACGAAAAGATTTTAAGTGGAGGAGATTGTAACAATCCGGAAAATCAGAACAAATTTAAAAATTTTATGTTGGTATTTTTAATGAATTTTGAATATTTAAAATGATTTATTTTTAATAATAACGACTAGAAATTTATTTTGAATAGAATTAGAATGTATATATTTATTTAAATCATAGTTAAAATATAAATATTTATTTTAATGATAAAAGTAATTGGAAATGGCGCGGTAGTTTGAAATTTCGATTTCAAATTTCAAATGAATGTATATGATTCAAAATAAACCGGATCTTAGTGAAACCAGAAATATTTGAATTTGTTTGAAAATATCTTTCCAAAGAATCTGAAAATTTGAAATTTCATAGCGGGAATAAAAGGTAATGCCCATTTGAAAGTTCAGAATAGTCGTTATGGAAATTTAGCCCTTAAAATAGCCATTTTGCAAATGACCTCCGTTTTTGACAAAACAACTTTTGTTGGATCCGAAATGTCAAATTATTGCTAGATACCAAAATTCATCATTTTTGGGATTAATATGTGAGAGTGGCAAAGTAAAACGTGTTTTGACAGTTTCAGTCAATTTGGATCGACCAGAAAATGGTCATTTTTCAAACGGTCTCCATCTTCGACGAAACTAGTTTTGTTAGGACCGTATCGTCAAAACATAGCCAGATTTATTTTTTTTGGAATTTTTGGGGACAGTATGTGGCCCCGGTAAATTAAAATGTACGTTTGAATTTAAAATAGATTGATTTATATCTTAAATTAAACGAAAATTGATCGAAACAGTCGAATTGGTTTGCGATACATATCCCATTATGTTCGAAATGGGGGTAATTAGCTGGGGGCGATGGTTGTTAGATGTGAATTGGAGATTGGACAAAATTCACCTTTTTGAATTAAAAGAATAATAAAATAATATATATTATTCCCTCTCCCTCTTCTCTCTCATATTCAGATCGAACTAAAATTTAAAAAAAATGAAAAGAAGAACGACTGGGGGAGGGGTGGAACTCGCCGACGTCAGCGCCGCACCGCACCGCCATGCCTCCCGGTGGTTCTCCCCTCCTCCTCTACCTCCCCTTCTCTCCTTCCTCTCTCTATATGAGAAACCCACGCCCAAACCCTCCACAAATCGTCGCCCCTCAGCCCAGACCGCCGCCCACCCTCTTCCAGCGCTGCCGCAGCTCTGGCGAAGCCCCACGACCTTCATCCCTTCCTCCTCCCTCCGCCCTAAGTCGATGGAAAAGTGAGTTTTTCGATTATTTGTTATTTTGTTTAATAAAAATATGATTTTTTTTACATATATAATATTTTATAAGGATCTGAATTTTTATGTGTATAAGATTGAGAATAGATATGATTTTTAATTAAGGAAAGATTCGATTTTTAATATAAAAAAGGTTTGATTTTTAAAACATGAAAAGATTTGATTTTTTTTAAAGGAAAATATTAGATTTTTGTTTACATGAAAGATTAGATTTTTATTTATATGAAAGACATGATTTTTATTATATCCACAGCGTTAAAAAATCCAATTTTTAATATATATATAGCAAGATAAAAATCCAAGTTTTATATATTACAGCTAGATAAAAATTCAGTTTTTCTATATATAATATCGAATTTAAAATGTGATTTTGATAGTGTAAACATCATGTTAAAGATTTGATTTTTATATGTGTGAAGTAGCGGTATAAAAATGTGATTTTATATATAAAGTAGCGACATAAAAATGTAATTTTTACATAAAAAGATTTGATTTTTATTTATATGTATAAAATTAAAAGATATGATTTTTAAAATATAAACAGCATGTTAAAAATATTATTTTTACAAAGAAAGCATTGAAATAAAAATGCGGTTTTTATTTATAAACATCATTGTTTAGAAATGTGATTTTTAACATAAAACCGTGTGAAACACATTGCGATGGAATCGACTGGAATCAACTCCAAACCGTTCAGAATTAAAGAATGGAGGAGTGGATCCCAAAGGTGAGAGCTTCTCACTTTAATCTTATTTTCTAGTTAAAACATATACTAGGATGCATATGATACATAGCAGCACCCGACACCCGTCGTCCACAAACTATGGATGACTTATTTGATTTGATTATATATTGTTGTGTAAATTGATTGTGACTGTGATGAGGAATGAAAATAAAATATTCTATAATTAAAAATATAATTTTTAACGTATATATGAATAAAATAAATATTCATTTACAAATCGGACGATTTGTTTATGTACACACATTTGACTGATATTGATTGGGATGATAAATTTTACACATCGCCCAACTACACTTATAATAATCCGTGTTTGTTGTTTAAAAACCCCACACGGGTATTGGGATGATATTGGACATACACTAATCCCAATATTTAGTTGTATGTCAATCGATTGGCTGACAGACTGTTATAAGCGTTAAATATTTATATATGATGCTTATGCAGTGTAGAATGCACTCTAGATGATGGTTGAGTGCGTTTGATTGTTGTTCGATACATGTGTTGTACGAAATCCATATAAATCACATTATATGGTAATTGACTGTGTCTGATTCTAGTTTAGAAAGAGTAAATATTTTAAAATAACGAATATTTTAAAATAATAAATATTTTAAAATAATATTCAGTAAAAGATGTAACAAACCAGAAAATGTGAGCCAATTTAAAATTTTTAATTCGGTTATTTTAGTGAATTTTAGATATTTAAAATAAATTATTTTAAATAATAACGATGAAAAGTATGTTTGAATCGATGTTTGAAAATAAATATAATTATTTTAAATTATAAACAAGGCCTGAAATGGCGCGGCAGTTTCAAAATTCGAATTCAAACTTTGACTGACTGTACTGGGTGCAAAATAAAACGGATTTTAGTGAAACCAAAAATATTTAAATCTGTTAGTGAATATCTTTCTAAGAATCTGAAAAATCAAAGTTTCATAGAGGGAATCAAAAGTTATGACCAAATGAATTTTCAGAAAGGTCGCTATAGAATATATATAGCCTTTGAAAATAGACATTTTGCAAACGACCTTTGTTTTCGACGAAACCACTTTTGTTGGATCCGAGGTGTCAAATTATTGCTAGGTTTCAAATTTCATAATTTTTGAAGTTAGTATGTGAGTGTGGCAAAGGAAAATGTGTTTAGCCGATTTCTATTAAATTGGATCGACCAGAAAATGGCCATTTTTCAAACGGTCTCAGAATTTGACGAAACTAGTTTTGTTGGGACCATATCGTCAAAACATAGCTAGATTTATTTTTCTGCAATTTTTGGGATCAGTATGTGGCCCCGGTAAATTGAAATGTACGTTCAAATCAAATATTGAACGTTTTATATTTTAATTTGAAGAGAAACTGACTCAAACAGTCGAATGGGCCTACGAAACATATACCATTGTGATCATAATGGGGGTATTTAGATTGGGACGACAGCCGTTTTGTTTGGATTGGAGTTCTATTAGAAACCCCCTTTTTAAAATTTTATATAACTCCCGACCAATCAGATTTTTTATAAAAAATAAAAAAAGGATTTTCTCTCTCCCCATAAGCCGATCACAGGCGGAAACCACTTCCATCCTTCCTAGGCGAATTCCAACCACCTTATTCGTCGATAGACCACGCCCCAGCCCAAATTTTGAAGCTCTCTCTCCCTCTTCAAATCAAGACCGGTAGCACCCCTCCTCGTCGCTCCTACCTCGAGTTTTGTGCCCCTGAAGTTTCGATCATTGGAGCTCCACCGAGCCACGATGGCTGCTCCAATCTGAATGCCGTCGACGGCGAACCTGCACCTCTCTAAGCTCTCCACCGTGCTACCCTTCGATCGGCACAACGCTGCACGGATTTAGAGAAAAATCTAAACACTAATTCGAACAATTCTGAAGGTATACGGGATTTTCTATTTTGAAATGTTTCAACACCATTAAACCATCGCGAAAATTCGATTAACTTCTAAAAATTGTATCTCTTTCGTTTGTGGTTGAAATTCAGTGAAACAAGAGATGCCGGGACCGTGTGGACGTCTTCTACATTCTAGAAGAGACCGCATATTTTTCTGAGCTTCCTGCTATTTTTGGTGGAGTGGACCCCATTGTGAGATTTCTGAAATATAAACGATATGGAAACAACGATGTATAAATTATATAGTCGAAGTATGAGTTATGTAAGCATTGTACACCTCATGTATAAGCGTTGTATAAGTTGTATGTTCGATGTATAAGTTATATATGCGTTGTAAAAGTGATATATGCGTTGAAATAAACTGAAATGATATTGAAATGAAATTGAAATATAGTTATATACGTATATATATATATATATATATACACTCCCCTCGTCCACAGACCATAGACGATATATATTGGTTGTGATATTGTTTGGATTATTGGTTGATGTGAAAATTTGGTGAATACCATGAATGGTTGATTTGAAATGATTGATTGTGGTTGAAATCCCAATAGGATTAGTACATGGGAAAATTCGTCTGCGTACGAACTAGATATTGAAAATCCCCATTGTCAAAAGCTATGAGGCTTTAAGGAAGAGCGAGGAGCCGTACTAGGGACGGTGCCGGTTTTAACTACCCTGTCGTTATGCTGCCGAAATATTTCTGAAATATTTATGTGTTTGATTTAAATTCATGTGTTGAAATAAAATTCATGTGTTGAATAAAACTCATGTGTTGAATAAAATTCATGTGTTGAAATAAAATTCATGTGTTGAATAGAAATTCATGTGTTGAATGAAGTTCATGTGTTGAATAAATTCTTTGAAAAATAAAAATAACATTTTTATCATATATATAAACCATATAAAATATTAGTGTTTTAAATAAATTGTTTTAACACCAAAAATAACATTTTTACCTTATATATAAACTATATAAAATAATCATGTTTTGAAATAAATTGTTTTACATTAAAAAATCACATCTTTATGATATATATATGTAAACTATATAAAATAATTGTGTTTTGAAATAAATTGTTTTACAATAAAAAAAATCACATTTTTATTATATATATGAACTACAGAAAATTCATGTGTTGAATAAAGGACTAGAACGATAAAAATCATATTTTTATCGTATGTGTGAAGTCGAAAACATTCATGTGTTGAATATATATACATATACATATATATATATATATATATATATATATATATATAGATTGAACAATAAAATCTACATTTTTATTGTGAATATGAAGTGTTAAAAACGGTGATTTGTTGAAATAATTATCCATTGGATAAAAATATCATTTTTATCAAATATATGAAGTAAACATGGTTTTGAAATCGAAGAAAGAGTTATATATATATATATATATAAATCGATTAACGAAGCTATAGTTCGTGTTTCGAAACCGTGATTTCAAACAATTAGTGTGGGAGATCCGACCATCAGATTTTCCCGAAACCAAAACCGTTGGGTTCGATTTGGAAATATCTTTCCAATGACACCCACTTTGTAAAGATCCAACGGTTGGATTGTCTGGAATGTTTGTAACAACCCGAATTTTAACAACGTGTTAAGACAAGAATCAAGGCAGAATTAAATTATAAAATCTGAATCAGGATAAACGGGTTGCGACATTGCGTTCGTCTCGGAAAAAGACGCGAAATAGAGCCCGAAATTTCGTAAATCAGAGTCCGTATGACCGAGATATGGCCTCGCGAAGTTTCACGAAAATTCAAATCCGAAAACAGATTTGAATTCAGCCCAAAAAGAGAAGGCGGGAAAATTCCCGCCAGACACACAGGGTGTCGACACCCATGTCGACATGGGTGTCGACCCCCCCTCCAAGGGGTCGACATGGGTGTCGACCCCTGGGTCGACCCCTTACCAGGGGGTCGACATGGGTGTCGACCCCTGTGTCAACCCCTGTGTCGACCCCCCTGTAGAACCCCGACCTGGTGCACCTGCTTGTCATGTTGGCTCGGTTTTGGAGGCTTGTGACGATTTTGGATGGCTTGGATTCGATCTAGGGTTAATCCTATGGCCTAAAATGCTCCTAAACTCTATAAAAAGACCCTAACCCCCTAACCTAAATCACTCAAACTCTCTCATGCCACGAAGTGCTGCCCAAATGCCAAGTGATCATGGCCTCCATCTCCAACTCCAAGAGACTATGCATGCAAATCGGATCCGAATCGAAAGGTGCAAGCTTGCTACACCAAATAGAGGCCAAATCAACGTTGCTACGACGGTTTCATGACGGTTCTTCTTCAAAGGAGCCACCTTTCTTCGTCGAGACAATTCATGCTAATTTGCTAAGCCACACTATGTAAGTTCTAGCTACTTCGAGATGTTAACGGTAGTTTAATCATGGCATGGAATAAAATATGGTTAAACATGAGTGCTATAACCTATGAGAGCCTAGTTTGCTCCTTTAACATGAACATAGGACTTTAGGTTGTGTTTTAGCGACTAAACCATGTTATTCATGTTGCATTGGACTTAGTTTGCCATGCAAGATTGGACCTTTACTTGTGGTATGTTAGCATGCACACTTGAAACCACTTTGACTCATGAAACATGTGCATGAATGTGACTTTGAGGCTTTGCAAGTATATGAACCCGAAGTCCCTCATGATAATATGCAAGTTTACCTCTTTTTATGACATAAGTAACATGTGCATGTTTATCCCTTCACGATAGGTTTATGACATGAACACTTATGCAAGTTACCCTCTTTATGACATTCTGCATGCTTGTGGCCAACCCCTATATGATAGTATGCATGTACAAGGCCAATCCCTTGATGATACCATGCATGTTTGAAGCCAACCCCGTCATGGCATCTTGCATGTTTTGGGGTCAATGTGTACCATAGTATTTATACTATGTTGACTCGCTTTCACTCAAGTGAAAACACGATTTTGGGGTAGTTAGACAAACGTGAACGTGACGCGAAAACTTGACTTGAATGTGGCACGAAAACTTGACATGGGGTTGCATGAAAATGTGACACTCTTGAAACACTTAAACATGAACATGACACGTACGAAAACATGGAACTTGGGGCTAGACACGTATGGCTTGTAAGTGTAATATGACACTAGACCAAACATGAAAGTGGCCAACTCGAGGTTGGGTTGAGTTTGTAGCATAAATCTACCCGGACCCACCCGGCTTAACTAGTGGCTACAAACAATAGGACCCAATGTGAGTAGTTGGTCATATGGCACTCAAAACCCGAGGTTAGACTAGGTTGTGGTTTAAATCTACCCGGACCCGCCCGGCTTAACTAGTAACCACAACAAAGTCTAATGTGAGAGGTTGGGGTGCATTAATCTAATTAATGCCAAATGAAAAGGTTAAGTAATTTTGACTAATGACACTTAACCGATATGACACGAATGGGTAGGTTAAGTGGAACCGGACTTGATTTCTTAATGACACTTAACCATATAAGACGATTAGAGGATGGGGTTAAGTAATTTACACTTAACTAATCTGACTTGGTAATTAGATGGGGTTAAGTAACCTACACTTAACTAATCTAAACACGGTAATTAGATGAGGATAAGTAACCTACACTTAACTAATCTAAACACGGTAATTAGATGAGGTTAAGTAACCTACACTTAACTAATCTAAACACGGTAATTCGATGGGGTTAAGTTAAACACTTAACCAATCTAAACTTGGTAATTCAATGTGGTTAAGTAACCAATACTTAACCAACTTAACATGATAATTTAATGGTGTTAAGTAACTTATACTTAATCAATTTTACTTGATGATTGATGAGGTTAAGCAACCATACTTAACCAATCTAATGTGAGAACTTGATAGGGTTAAGTCACAAGACCGTTTAAATATACTTAACCATTCTAATACGATTAGTGGATGGGGTTAAGTTAACCTATACTTACCCAATCCTACTCCATAATCCGATGAGGTTAAGATAATCTATGCTTAAACAATCTAACACGATAAGCTGATAGGGTTAAGATAAACAAATACTTAACCAATTTGACTTGATGATTAAATAGGCTTAAGTCATGAGCTTCTTGGTATACTTAACCAACTTGTAGGGCTAGGTCTTGAACTTGAATACTTAGCCAAATCTTGATATAATTCGTAGGCAGGTTAAGTCATGAACATAAATGACAATACTTAACCCATTAGACAAAGCCCTAGTTCAGGGGACTAGGTGGAAGACCGGGATTAACAAGGATAACGGGAAAGGAGACTAAGTGGTAAACCTTATTTTGGGAAACTAAGTAATAATTCTTAGTCAAGAGATTTGGACCAGTTCACAGATAGATGGGTAACTCGATATGGTAGGTTATCACTTAAACACACGAGGAGGAGCAAATTATCTGACTTAGATAAAGGCTCCAACGAACTGGGTTACGAAGCGGTAGCTTCGGGGGACGTGAGGGTACTCTTGGTATCCCTTTGTGAGGTGGCAGATGGTCCATAAAACCCGGCCTCACAGGGGTTAAGGTCTGAGGTAGAAGAGCCAAGGGTATGCCTTGGTTGCTATGCGAGCGACCTAAAGACTGGGATGGATTAGCGTGGAGTCGACGATACTTGACTTTTTCCCTGGATAGAACATCGTCGACTACCTACCATTCAATTGTGCGCGAACGGAAAGGCAGAGAACTCCCAACAGACCATGTTCTTGCTATCGAGTCATGGGTGAGGTTGGCCCATAGGAAAGTGGGGCTATAGTGGGGCCGGGATGTGGTTCTCATACATGATTTTTCTTGGATTGCCTTTCAGTAGTTGAGGGAGGGGTCACGTGGGACCATAGCCACCGGTACAAAAACAGACCTTGATATCTGCATCAGCAGACAACTTAAAGCTCCCGATCGAGTTCCGTATTTCTTGATTTGCCCTGGCACGGAACTCGGATGGCACATTGAGGAACATGTGCGTCTAGACATGGAAAATGATTCACGATACATACGCGGGATAAAGGGCGCGGTTGACGGGTGGCATAATCCCTAGTGGCCCTAGGTGGCCTGAACCCAAACCGAGACACGGAAATGTTCATTAGGTAGCATAATCCCTAGTGGTCCTAGGTGGCATAAATCCTAAGTGAACACGCGATAGTTCATGGTAAGAAAACATAAGTAGATCAAGGGTAGCAGTCCAAAACAACTTCAAGGATAAAAGGGTACTACGTTGAGGTGATATAGATTTACATGGGAAAGCCCGTACGGCCTACGGCAAAGGACCGAACTTATACATGGAAAGAAACATACGAGTTGGGAAAACCTACATATGCTATATATTAGGTTGGCAGGGACCATTACATGACATTGGGCAAGGGTCATTCATAGTTAACACATGACGCGGGTTGGGATACTAGTACGAGGGGTGCAGAGCAAATATACATGATAGATACCTGGGGATAGTATACTTGATAGAAACCTGACGATGTGATACATTGATTTATCATGACACCGTAGTTTATCATGATATCTTAGTTTATCTTGCTACAGTAGTTCAGCCCGTTATCCTGGTTTAGTTTATCTATCTTGTAGTCATCCTTATGTTTACTTTCAGTTTATGCATGTCATGTTACCTTTACCTGTTTTTATACTGGAAGTAGATAGGACTTACCAGTCTTTATGACTGACCCCGTTTTGTTTCACCTCTTTGTCTTCCGCTTCCCCCCCGGGTCTTCAGGGAGGAAACACTGTTATCTAGTTCGGACTTCTTCTGCTTGAAGGTCATCACGCATGGCTTGGACTTTTCTTGGCTTTGGCTACTTTACTGTTTTACTTGGGGAATAATTTATGAAAAGGTTTTATGCTTCTTTACTATTGCAAGACAGGTTTTGATGTATTCTGATGTAAAAGGATTTAGACCTTATTTATTAATGATATGAAAGTTGGTTTTACTTCCGCTGTTTTATATATGTTCTGTCTTGTAATATTTCTGTGCATGTTTACCTCGATAATGCTTCACCAAACCTAGTGCATTCCCTTTGTGAGTGACATTAGCGGAGGTGGGGTGTTACAATGTTTAATTCAAATCTGAAGAAAAACAATGCCAGAATCGATTATATATATATATAATTAAATTAAATCAAATAACAATGCTGTAGTTCATATTTTGAAATCGAAACTTCAAACGATTGCACCGGGAGATCAGACCGTCGGATTTTCCCAAAACTGAAACCGTTGGTTCGTTTTGAAAAGATCTTTCTAATGATATAAAATTTTTGAAGATCCAACGGTTAGATTTTCAGATATGTGTAAATCAAATCTGAAGAAAAACAGCGCCACGGCCGCGTTATGGCCTGAAGCGTCGTTTGAATGAATTGGCTATTTTTAAATGAATAAAAATAGTGATAAATCGTTATAAAATATTATAAACGATATGTATTGGAAATAAACCGAATTTACCCGGTTTATTAGATATTTATTGGTTGAATGTGTTTGGTGTGAAAATTACAATTAAGAACAGAATTATTGATGTAGAATAATCTAACCGTTGAAATAAATTGATTTAAATTCTAAATATACGTGAATTATTTGAAAAGGCCGAGTTAAATCTCATTTCAAATAATTGATCGGCGATAAGAGGTCGATGATGAAGACAGTGGTTGAAGACCGGAGATTTTCACCTCGGTTGGATGGTTTGTCTTGATTGGGAGGAATCCCGAAATATAGATAATAAGTGGTGATCGTCCAGATGTACTTGGAGATCGATGGAAATGCGAGGTATACATTGCCTCCAGTTTCGTTCAGACCCAGAACGAACTTGTAAACGGACTGTGTGTCTGACTTTGGATTTTATTCTGTGCTAATTGATCACTATTTAATATATATCCGTTTGGCGGCAAAGAATTTATTCTCTTGCTTAATGCCCTTCTCTGAGACGTACGAGCTCAGAGGTTATATATCGATAGAAATCAGTCGCATGGATTGAACTGCCTGTGTGGCTTGCCTAAGTGGCAGAAGATCAAGGCTTCTGTTGAAAAGCAAAGTCTTGTGGTTGATGATCAAAGCACGGCCTGTGTGGCATATCTTTGTGTATAACGTAGATTCTCGAGCCTCACACCTCGGTATCAACCAGAAAGGGAAAGGAAATCAGGGAGGGCATGCGTTTCCTTCTAGCTAGAGTGGTGTCAGTGACCTACCAGCCCTGACATTTATATTATTTTCACCTGTGTGATTGTTGCTATTGCGAGGCGCCTCGGATGTATCGGTGACTATGTGGAGCCGATGGAGTCATATGACTCATTTACGCCCCAAAGGGCGGGGAAACATAGTGTTTAGGCAAAATAATCCACATCGAGTGGACCGGCCTTGAAGATCCAAGGGGCAGTTGTGGTTGTTCTTGAGACTCGGGCTAGACAGTCTCAAAGTTGGTAAGGACTATCTTTTGCCTTGGTTCATGATGGAAACCCAATTTCCAAATACGACACCGTGCGGTTTTGATTGTATACCTATATATGGCGACATGATATATGGTACCCATGCCATCTATGATTGATAGTTATGATTGAAATTGTTTTTGAAACATATAAACACTAGTAATAATATCAGATGATTTGTTTTGCTCGTATCAAGCATATTTTGGCCATTATAAGGTTAAACTCTATCCTCCAGTTTGCGTTGCATTGTATGATGGGAACTTAGTGTTATAATGGCTTCATTTTTATAAAAAGCATTGCGATGTTTAAAAGATTTACTTGTTTTAAAGCACTAGCAATCCAATAGAGTAAACCCGTTCCGCGAAAGTGGCGTGGTCCTATGATTGGACATATATTAAAATATGTTAAGTAGATTTCTCATACCAGTCCCATGACTGACTCGTAGTTTGTTTCACTTGCAAACTCGGGTGCCCCGTTTTCTACACAGGCATCCATGTATTCAGGTTTTAGCAGGCTCTTTCTGAATAGCTGGAGCTGAAGATGGGTTCTATCATTTATCACTTTTTATGTTGTTCAGCCCCTGTTGTACATATTATGTTTTCTTTTCCGCTGTAGACATTTATGTATAGCTGAACTGTATTTTGTACTAAGTATGATCCTGTATACTGTGTAACTCTGATGATTATGTTTATCCAGTGTATTCTATTGTACATTATCTGGTATATTTATTTATTTCTGTTATGCTGTTATTCGTTTATGTGATATATTCCAAAGATTACCCTTGCCACCGTCGTACGGGGTTTTGGGGTCGTCACAAAAGATCAAAATCTAATTTTGATGTCGATTTGGGATGCACACGAAAATATTTGAATATACAAAGCTGTGCTGATTAAATTAACGCCATATTGACGTGATCGATATTTATATCGATTTTATTCATTTTTATAATGAATATCGAAATGAAAGTGATTTCAAAATCTAATGTTTTGAAAATACTATCATTTATATATCGATGATATGGAATATTCAATTGTGATTTGAAATTGAATATGAAGTTGAAATCGTTTTGAAAACGAATTTAAAACAATTTATAAAATACGTTTTAAATGGAAATCGACGAAATATATATAATATGTATTGTATATATATAATGGCCTGAATAGAACGCACCGCGCCGCGATAGTTCGCAAATTTCGACCATTAGCTTCGAACGGACATTACGAGAGATCAAACTGTTGGATTCTCCTAAACCAGAACCGTTGGGTTCGTATCGAAAAGAGGTTTCTAACGAATATAAGAGATTAGAAATCTAACAGCTGGATTTGGAATTATGTCCAAATCGAATTTGGAAAAGGTCGCTGTAAGTGCAGTTCGATGACCGTTTATGGAAATCGACTGTACGGGCCTTTTTAAAATTATTGAAAATATCAATAATTTGTGTAAAATCATAATAAATGATTTGGATAGAATTGGAATGAAAAATTCCATATTTGAAAAGATAAAAATATATTTTATCGAAATGAATTAGTTTTGAACTAGAATTATATTCCAATATTTTTAAATAATTAAATTGGATTAGAAATGGTTTTAAAAATAACCGGAATTTCAAATATATGAAATGGAATGGATTTGAATCGAAATTATCTTCTGAATATTTCAATATTGGATTCTGTGATTATACATATATTATGGAGGAATTTGGAAGATATATATATATATATATATATATATATATATATATATATATCGTTATTCCAATACGATATTTGTTGGTTTCAGATTTTGATATTGAATATAAGCCGATATATTTTCTAATCAGAGCATTGTATTTAATGTCAAATTGGATTTTGGGTTTGTCGTGAATAGTATCTTTAATAAACTGTTCATAAACCCAATGGAGTTAAGAAAAATAGAAACTGACTAGGGATTAACTAAGTAAAATGGTTTCCTGGGTATTGATCTGATGTTGGTTTCGGCCTTCGGGATTAATACTTAGGGAGTTGTTCTCTTACTAATTTACGGTTAGAGACTGATGGGATTTTGGGTTTGTCATGAACTGTGTTTTAAATGACACTATTCTTAAACTCGGTGTGAAAAGAATAAATCTTTTAATTAAGATTTAAATAAGAATTACCAATTAATTAACATTTAATTGGAACTGAGAATGGAATGTGAATTGGGTTTATTGTGAACTATGTTTTTAACGACATTCGTTCTTTAATCCGATTTATAGTGAAATGTGATTTGGAATTTATAAATCTTTTTGTTGAGATTTAACAGGAATTTTCCCAAGTAAAGTTTTCCAATTTAATATATTAAAATGGAATTGAATGAAATTCGATTGATAATAATCGAAGTGAACTTCTGTGGAGTAGGACTGTTAATACATATGGAATTTAAAAGGCTTTGATGTTATTCCATTTATATTATCAGTCGAATACGGAAATTGATATCGATTATGTACAGATTTGTTTTCCCATGAAGATTTCAAAATTAATGGAATGTGAATTGGGTTTATCGTGAACTGTGTTTTAGTTGACATTATTTCTTTAACCTAGTTAAAGGCAGGATTACATGTCTGTCATTGTATTTTGAACTGTATGATTGATCTCTGCTTAATATATATCTTTTTTGTTGCGGAGAATTTATTCTCTTGCTTAACACCCTTCTCTGAGACGTATAAATTATAGGTTATATATAGGTAGAAATCAATAGTACGGTGTGGATTGTCGATGCGACATGTTTGCGTTTCCAAAGTTAAATAATCATTAATATTGATTTTTGGGAATACTAAAACTAAATGGAGTTTTAATGAATCATTAAATATATTAAAAAAGGGAATGTGATAATTTAAATTATCAAATTTGTGAAATGATCGAGAATGGAGTATCGCTAGTTTTGCTCCTAGCGATAGTTAAATCTTTAATTAGATTTGAACAGGAAATGGTAATTAATTTTACCGATAAGACCGTGGTGTTAGTTATGGATCATTCCCAGTTTTGGTCCATGGGATGAATAGGTTGGTTTTGGGAAATTAAACAAATGATTACTTCGGTAAGGTGCACTAATCTTGACTAGTTTGGAAAACCATAACATGGTTTGAATTGGCATCCAAAGGAAGTTTAAAGAATAAATTTAAAGAATTTATCTTTGATAAAATTAATGGGAACCTTTCCCAAAGTGTGTGAATATTTGAACAAAAGAATATTCAGAATTGGAATGAGGCGTATGTTGTGTTCTAATAGCACTTGTTTATTATATATGCGAGTTATTCAGAAAGGGCCGGTTTACACCCATTCTGAATAATTGATTTGACGATGAAGACGGTGGAAGATGACCGGAGGTCTTCACATCATTTGGATGATTACTGATGTCTTGATTGGGCTGTAACCTAAGATGAAACGACCCGAAATCCCCCTTACGGGAAATCCCGGATTGAGTCGAGAACAAGCCACAACAGAACGCAGATGGAAGAACATTTCATTGTATATTACAACAATTCATCAGAATACAAGAATACACAGAGTATGAATAAATATTACACAGAAATATCAGAGATTTAAATTACATTTAAATACATCGCAGCGGAAAATAATACAATACACAACTAGAAGAGATACACGGATACAAAGCTTTCCGGATATCATTCCAGTTGTAAACCAGGATCCTGTGAATATAAATCTGCAAAACCAAAACTACTAGCTGCCCGTGTCGAAAATAAGGGCACCCAGAGTTTAGGTTAAAACAATAAACTCCAGCTCAGTCATGGGACTGGTGTGAGAACTAAAACTGTTGTAAATCTTTATTTTAAAGTTAGGTAAATCAAGGGACCACGCCGTATAACACGGAACGGGTTTCCTCCCAAGAATACCAGTGCATATAACAAATAGCGCAATGCTAAATAAAGAACAATGAAGCTATTATAAGACCCGACTCCCATCACACAATGCAACGCAAGCCGGAGGATAGGGTTTTTACCTTATAATAGCCAAGAATGCTTGATACATTTAAAACAAATCATTTGATACTATTATAAGTGCATAGTGTATAAAACAACTTCAAATCATAAGTATCAATCATAGATGGCATAAGCGCCCCATCCCACTATGTCGCCATACTAGGCTCTACAAATAAAACCGCAAATGTCACGTATTTGGAAATTGGATTTCCATCTATGAACCGAGGCAAAAGATAGTCCTCAACCGATTCGAGACGCTCTTGCCCGCCCCTCAGGATCAGAGCTCGAGTGACCCTTGGATCCTCAGGGCCAGTCCATCGATGTGGATTAAACTTAAACCCTGAACATGTGTTTCCCCGCCCTATAGGGCGTAAATGAGCCAATGAATGACTCCATCTGACCCGGATCGTCCGATCAAACCGAGGCGCCTCGCAACAGCAACAACCACATAAGTCAAACTTGTCAGGGCGTGTAAAACCACTGACGCCACTTCAAGCTAGAAAGAAACGCATGTCCTCCCTGACGTCCTCTCCCGTTTTGGTTCACACCGGGGTGTGAGGCTCGCGAATCAACATTACACAAAGCATTGCCACACAGGCCGTGCTTTGATCATCTACCACAAGACTTTGCTTTTCAACAGAAGCCTTGATCATTTGCCACTTATGCATGCCACATAGGCAATTCACTCCATGCGTTTGATATCCATCAATATATAACCCCTGAGCTCGTACGTCTCAGAGAAGGGCGTTAAGCAAGAGAATAAATTCTCCGCCGCCAAACAGATATATATTTAATAGAAATCAATCACACAGACTAAAATCCAATGTCAGACACACAGTCCATTTACAAGTTCGTTCTAGGTCTGAACGAAACCTGAGGCACCTAGTACCCGGCATATCCATCGATCTCCAAGTACGTCTGGACGATCACCAACTGTTTCCCTCCTATAGGGTGTATAGCCCAATCAAGATCATCAGTAATTATCCAAACGACGTGAAGACCTCCGGTCTTCGACCACTGTCTTCACCTTCGACTTATCGTCGTATCAGTTAATCAGAATGGGATAAACCCGGTCTTTCCGAATAACTCGCGTATATTATAAACAAGTGTTACACAAACACAACATACGCCTCATTCCAATTCAGAATATTTTTTATTCACAAAATCACATTTTTAGGGAATAGGTTCCCATTAATTTTATCAAAGATAAATTCTTCTAAATTTACTCTTTAATCTTCCTTTGGATATCATTTCAAACTAGTCAGGATTAGCGAACCACACCGAAGTAATTATTTATTTTATTTCCCAACCCCAACCTATTTATCCCATGGAGAAAAACTGGTAATACTCCATATCTAACATCGCAGTGTTATCGGTAAAATTAATCACCATTTCACGTTCAAATCTAATTAAAGATTTAACTACCGTTTTGGAGCAAAACTGGTGGTACTCCATTCTCGATCACCTTTCAGATTTGATAATTTATATTATCAATTCACATTTCAATCTAATTAAAGATTCATTAAAACTCCACTTAGTTTTAATCTTTCAAAAATCAATTTCCTGTCTTTAACTGGGTTAAAGAACCAATGTCATCTAAAACACGATTCACGATAAACCCAAAATCACACTCTATTGTTAATCGGGTTAAATAACAGGTGTTGTTCAAAACACCGCTCACGATAATCCCAAAAACCAATTCAAATTCAATTCCAATTAAATATTATTTAATTGATATGCTTCATTAAATCTAAATAGAAAGATTTAATCTTTTTCTCTATTGGGCTTAAGAACGGTGTTAATGAAGACACCATTCACGACAAACCCAAATCACATTTGATATTAAATACAAGGCTCTGAATATAAAATATACCGGCTTATATTCAATATCAAATCCTGAAACCAACAAATATCGTATTGGAAATAACAATATAAAATATATCTTTCAAATTCCCATAACAATATCTGTATAGTCACGAAATCCAACATCGAAATATTCCGAAGATAATTTCGATTCAACTCCAGTCCAATTCACGTATATTGGGAATTCTGGTTATTTTCAAAACCAATTCAAATTCAATTTATTTATTTCAAAAATAAATTAAATTTAGTTCTAGTTCAAAACTAGTTCATTTCGATAAAAATCTTCTTTTATCATTTCAAATGTGGAGTTTTACATCCCAGTTCTTTCCAATTCACATATTATGATTTTACACAAATTATTAATATTTTTAATAATTTTATCAAGGCCCGTACAGTCGATTTCCACCAATGGCCATCGAAATGCACTTACAACGACCTTTTCCAAATTTTATTTGGACATAATTCCAAATCCAACCATTAGATTTCAAATTTCTAGTATTCATTGGAAAGCTCTTTCCGATACGAACCCAACGGTTCCGGTTTTAGGAGAATCCGACGGTCGGATCTCCCGCAACGTCAATTCGAAGTCAATGGTCGAAATTCACGAATTGCCGCGGCGCGGCGCGTTCTATTCAGGCCATTATATAATATATATATATATATATATATTATATTTCGTTGATTTCCTTTTTAAAATGTATTTTATAAATCGTTTTAAATTCGTTTTCAAAACCATTTCAACTCTACATTCAATTTCAAATCAACATTGAATATTTCGTATCATTACTATATAAATGATAATATTTTCAAAACGTTATATTTTGAAATCACTACCTTTCTATATTCAATATAAAAATGAATATAATCGATATAAATATCGTTCATGTCAAAATAGCGCAATTCTAATCTACACGGCTTTATATCTTTCAATAAATTCGTTATTCTATTCAACAAATGAATATTTATTCTATTCAACACATGAATCTATATTTTTTTCAACACACGACTAATCTCAACACATGAGTACTGTCAACACACGACTATTTTTGTTATGTAAAATATTTTATAAAATTATGGTATCTATCGTTTGATCTTTATTCAGACTCCACCGTGAAGTAGTTCTAATTTTAAATATGATAAAGATGTAAATTTTATTATTAAAATATTACACTCAACACATAAATAGTTACAACACATGCACATCGTCAACACATGACTATTTTTATATTCAACACATGAATTTCCTTTTATAATATTCATTATTTTCCCAATTGGAATGAGGCCCAATCAATTACCATATGACGTTAATTATATGGATTCCATACAACACATGTATATAATAGCAACGATAAACAATCAACCATCATCCAAAGTGCACCACTCAACTGCATAAGCATCAAATATAAATAATTAACGCTTACACAGCCTGCCGATCGATCGATCAACATACAATTAAATAATTGGGATTAGTGTACGCCAAATATCATCCCAACACCCGTGTTGGTTTTCAAATCAACAAACACAGATTTTTATTTGTTCGGTTAGGCGATGTGTAAAATTTATCGACCCAATCAATATCAGTCAAACCAGTGTATATAAACAAATTGGCCGATTTGTTTATAAATATTTATTTATTCACTTTCACGTTAAAAATTGTATTTTTAACGATAATTAACTTATTTCAACCATCTACATTTTTTTATCGATTTCACATCAACAACACAAACAAATTTCACAACACATCAAACAAGCATACAAGCCGTCCATGGTCTGTGGACGACGGGTGTCGGGTGCTGCTAAGCACCGTCTGCATCCTAGTATATATTTATAACTAGAAAAGGAAATTTAGAGTGAGGAATTCTCACAGACTAGCTAATCCAATTATCTAGACTCTTCATATGTAGAAAATCTTGTCGTTCTCGCCATTTGTCACTTTCGTTGCCCGTAGCCACTACATATATAAAAATCACATTTTTATATTATTGCTATGTATATAAAAATCATATTTTTATAATTACTCCATATGGATAAAAATTCTATTTTTACATCGCTACTATATAGATAAAAATTCTACTTTTACATCGCTACTATATAGATAAAAATTCTATTTTTACATCGATGCTCTATAGATAAAAATTCTATTTTTACATCGATGCTATATAGATAAAAATTCTATTTTTTTCAACTAGCATTTATCTACCTTAAGGATCTAATTTTATTATCATAAAACTGAAAGGAATTTAAACAAATAATATAAAAACTCACTTTTTATTGGTATTCAAACAAAATAAAAATCAAATCTTGCTTGTTTTAAAAATCAAAGCTTTCTTGGTTTAAAATATATTCTTTACTAAGGTAAAAACCCAATTTTTACTATCTTGAAAATCCTATTCTTATTTGCTATAAAAATCAGATTTTTTTATCTAATTAACTAAATAAATAGCATATTTAAACTGATTTTAAAACCTATTTAATTTAAATAAATGCAAATAAATAAATTAGAGAAGCTTACTGGTGGTGGGTGAGTGTCGGAGGCGGCTACTGTGGCGTTGGGCGGAGGTGCAAGGCAGCGGTAGTTATTGGTGGCGACAGTTTCGTTTTAGGGTTAGGAGTTTGGTCGGTTTAAGGGGGGCGCGAGGTGGATTCGGGGGGGGGGGGGGGGGTGAGGTGGAGGCAGGAGGAGGAGATGTGGTGGGGGGTCGGCGCCACCTGGGGGGGGGCGCGATGGACGTGGCGGTGGCGGTTCCCCCCTCCCCCCCCCCCCCCCCCGTCGCCCCTTCCTTAATCTTTTTTTATTTGTAATTAATCGAACGAGGGGGCCTGGAGGGGATAGGGAGGATGAGAAGGATTTTTTTTATTTTATTTTTTATTTTATTTCAAAAAAGTTGACTTTTTATTTCGACCTCGAAACGAGGCCCACCGCCTGTCGTCCATAGCTAATTACCCCCGTTCCGAACACAATGGGATCTGTACCGTAAGCTGATTCAACCATTTCGATCAGTTTTCGTCAAACTCAACATATAACTCTATATATTGAATTTGAACGCGCATTTCAATTTACTGGGGTCACACACTAACTCTAAAAATTCCAGAAAAATATTTTCTAGCTTCGTATTGACCATACGGTGCTAACAAAACTAGTTTCGTCGAATTCTAAGACCGTTGGAAAAATAGTCATTTTCCAGTCGGTTAAAATCAACTGAAACTGGTCAAACGTGTTTTCCTTTGCCACGCTCACATATTGATTCGAAAAACTATGAAATTTGAAACCTAGCAATAATTTGACATCACGGATCCAACAAAAGTGGTTTCGTCGAAACCCAAGGTCGTTTACAAAATGACTATTTTTAAGGGCCTGAATTCCATAGCGACTATTCAGAATTTTCAACTGGACGTATCTTTTGATTCCCGCTATGAAATCTTGATTCCTCGGATTCGTTGGAAAGATATCCTCAAATAGATCCTATTATTTTTGGTTTGACTAAAATCCGGTTCATTTTGCACCCGGTATGTTTAATTGAAGTTTGAAATCGAATTATCAAACTACCATGCCATTTTCAATTCCTTTTATAATTAAATATAATTATTTATATTCTAACGACGACGTATATAAATATATGTGCCCGAATTATATTCAAAATGAATTTCTCGTCGGTATTATTTAAAATAATTCATTTTAAATATTCAAAATTCGCTAAAATTGCCAAAATAAAAATTTTAAACTGGCTCAGATTTTCCGGGTTGTTACACAAGACGAGGTAATAAGTGGTGATCGTCCAGACGTACTTGGAGATCGACAATTATGCGAGGGCCTCTCTCCTGTATTGGAAATATGGGACGAGGAATAAGGTGCCTCCTGTTTCGTTCAGACCCAGAACGAACTTGTAAATGGATTGTGTGCCTGACATTGGATTTTATTCTGTGTTGATTGATTTCTATTAAATATATATCTTTTTGGTGACGGAGAATCTATTCTATTGCTTAACGCCCTTCTCTGAGACGTACAAGCTCAGAAGTTATATATCGATATATATCAGTCGCATGACATGAATTGCCTGTGTGGCATGCTTAAATGCAGCGATCAAGGCTTTTGTTGAAAAGAAGAGTCTTGTGGTTGATGATCAAAGCAAAGCTTTAATATAGTGCCTCTTTGTGTATAGCGTTAATTCGTGAACCTCACACCTCGGTATGAGTCAAAAACAAGAGAAGGGAATGCAGTGAGTGCATGACGCTTCTGTCTAGCTATGGGTGGTGTTGGGGTTTTACACGCCATGGCATTTATATATTTTTACCTATGTGGTTGTTGGAATGCAAGGCGCCTTAGATATATCGGTTACTACGGAGCCCATGGATGGGTCCTTTAGGACTGAGTAACGTGTGTTCAGGTATAGCCAATCCTCTTTTGCACTTTGAGTGGACCGGCACTGCAGGATCCAGGTGTTCCCTAGAGTGTGTAGTCCCGAGACATTTGCTAGAGTGTATCGAAGCAGAAAGGATATGTCCCTTTCCTAGACTCATGACGGAAATCCAATTTCCAATACGTGACATTTCAGTTTTGATTGTAGAGCCTAGTATTGGCGACATGATATATGGTTCCCGTGCCGTCTATGATTGATACATTTATATTTGAAGTTGTCTTATACATTTTACACTATAATAGTATCAAAATGATTTGTTTTAAACGTACCAAGCATGTTTGGCTATCATAAGGGAAAACCCTATCCTCCGGCTTGCATTGCATTGTATGACGGGAACTGGGTCTTATAATAACTTCATTTTTTCAAAAAGCATTGTACTGTTTATTCTATGCACTAGTATTCTTGGGAGGAAACCCGTTACATGTTATATAGCCTAGTCCATTGATTAACTTCATTTTAAAGTAAAGTTTTAATAACTGTTTTAGTTCTCACACTAGTCACATGACTGACCTGGAGTTTATTGTTTTAACCTAAACTCTGGGTTCCCCTAGTTTCCACATGGACAGCTATTAGTTTTGGTTTTGCAGATTTATATTCACAGGATCCGTGTTTACAGCTGGAATGATATTTGGAATACTCTGTATCCGTGTATCTCTTTTAGTTGTGTTATGTATTATTTTCCGCTGCAGTAATGTATTTGACCCTATGATGTTTACCAAACGTATAATATTTGTTCATACTCTGTATATTCTTATACTATGATGTAAATTGTTGTAATAAGAAATGAAATGTTCTTCTGTTTGTGTTCTGATTTGTCATGTTCTCAACTCAATCCGGGCTTTCCTTTACGGGGAAGTTTGGGTCGTGTCATAGGGTTTGTTACAACAGCCCTTGGATAAACTCCATCTTCAATTATTTTCATCATATTTGATTCGCAACGCTAATGCCATACGGAGTGGTTTTCAGATAATAAATCTAATTCTGGTCTCTCCATATTGACGACGGAAAAATGGTCAAAACATTGATAATTTGTTATTTAACCATTAAAGGAAAACATCCATACACACAGTGATCTTATTTCCAGATGGAAATTTTATTGATCAATCCTCAATCAACATTTTTCCCTTTAAATTAATTTATCATTAGTTTATTCATTTCTCCATTTCCCGTTTTCATATATTCATAAATCCTTATTTCTAAATTTAGAAAATATACGTTATTAACATTGGAAAACATTTCCATTTCATATTCACGCATCGCTATCTTTCCACCTCTATCAGTCTCTAACTGTAAACTAGTAAGAGAATAATTCCCTGAATATCAACCCCGAAGGTCGAAACCAACATCAGATCGATACCCAGAAAGATGTTTAACATAACTAATATCCAGTTAGTTTCAAATTTCCTTAACTCCATTTCTTTTCTTCTTATCAAATCATTTCTTACGCAACTCTCCGATTCAGTTTACGTATCTAATTCTTTTATGAAAAACATTTATTATAACGATAGCGTTAAAATTTGTACTTCTGAAACATCTAACTTAGAAATATAACTTTTATTACTTAATTTAAATAAATAACTAAATAAACAATTTATTTATAAATAAATAAATCTTGATTAAAAATCAAAAAGTAAATATTACTTTCTCGAATTCGATAGAATCAAATTTCAACGCATAACTCTCTTTCGAACATACTCTATTCGATAACTCTTTTTCGAATAACTCTATTCAATTTCTCTCTTTCGAATAACTATATTCGATAACTCTCTTTTGAATAACTCTATTTGATTTCTCCCTTTTGAAAAACTATATTTGATAACTCTATTCAATTTACGTTCCGAACTCCCAGAATAATTTATCATTTCAGGTCAACTCAATTTCTAAATTCATTTTTGAATTCAGTACTTCCCACCAATTTCCTTTTATAACTATTTTAACTACGCAAAACATTTGCTTTTAAATTGTTGTCCGTTTTAAAACTTGAATATTATTCCTTTATAGAAAACTGGACTCGTTTTATCAAATCAAAACTTGATTTCATAATTTATATACTAACACAGGTTCAAATTCCAATTATCGAGTCATTTTATAATTCCACACTAATCCATTTTCCCCGAAATAGAAACCACTATTATATTTGAACCCAATTTCCTATATCATTCAAATTCCCATTCAAATTCCTATTTCAAAAATCCCGTTTACTTTATAAATGTTTTTAATTGCAAAGATATTTACTTTAATCCTTTATTCACATCGAATGTGAGTAATATTTCTTTCATATAATCAATTCAGTTTGATTTCGCATTTAACAATCATATCCCCTTTCCAAATTTTATTTGTACTTTTATTTATCGAATTATTCATACGAAATCATATTTTATTTCCAACACTTTAAATCTCATTGATAATTCCCTTTATAATTTCTACGTTCACCTTCAATCTCAAATATCGTTGTTAAAATCAAATTTGGATAGACACGAAAATATTAAAACATTCATAACTGAAATGAATGTGAAGCCAAGTTAAGTAGATATACGCAATTTTAACTCGAATGGAATTTTCTATCGATTATATTCATTTTATAATGAATATAGAATAGGTTGATTTCAAAATCTGATATTTCAAAAATATTATCATCTTAATATTATAATGATATGGAATATTCAATTTCGATTTAAAAACTAAACAGAAGTTTTAATCATTTGTAAAATGAATTTATAAATGTATTATAAAATACGTTTTAAATGGAAAACGACGAAATATGTTATATATATTTAATGGCCTGAATAGAACGTTTCACGTAGTGACCGTTCGTGAATTTTGACCATTGACTTTGAACGGACATAATAGGAGATTTGGTCGTCGGATTCTCCTAAAACCGGAACTGTTGGGTTCGTATCAAAAGGAGCTTTTGAATTATAATAAGAGATTTGATATATAATGATTAGATTTTAAGATATGTCCAAATCAGTTTTGGAAAAGGTCGCTATAAATGCAGTTCGGTTGCCGATATTTGAAACCGACTGTAATGGCCTTAATAAAATTATTAAAAATATGAATAAATTATGTGAAATCATAATAAATGATTTGAAACGATTTTGGATGAAATATTCCAGATTTTTAAAGATAAAATATATTTTTATCTAAATAAGTTGTTTATCAACTTAAGTAAGGAATTGGAAAGGATTTGAATGGAAATAATCTTCGGAATATTTCCATATTAAATTCCGTGATTATACAGATATTGCTAAGGAATTTGGAAGATATAGATATCTGTTGGTTTCAGAATTTGATGTTGAATATAAGCTGATAATACTTTTATTTAGAGCCTTGTATTTAATATCAAATTGGAATTTGGGTATGTCATGAATGGTGTCTTTAATAGCATTGTTCTTAAACCCAATATGAGAAAGGAATAAATATTTATTAAGACTAATGAGATTTTCCGATTAATAAATTTAATTGGAATTGAATGGAAGTTGATTTTGGGTTTATTGTGAAAAATGTTTTAAATAACATTTGTTCTTTAACCCAATTAATAGTGAAGATATGATTTGGAATTTATAAATCTTTTAATTAAGATTTAACGGAACTTTTCCAAAGTAAAGTTTTCCAATTTAATACATTAAATTGGAATTAAGTGGAATTCGATTTATTAATAATCGAGATGAGCATCTATGAAGGAAGACCGTTACTATATATGGAAATTAAAAGGCTTTGCCATTATTCCATTTATATTATTAGTTTGATACGAAAATTTATATCGATTATATATTGATTCGTTTTCCGTGAAGATTCCATATAATGGAAGTTGATTAGGTTTATTGTGAACTATGTTTTAAAAAACATTAATTCTTTAACCCAGTTAAAGATAGGACTTATTTCCTAAGTTGAATAATCATTAAATAATCATTTTTGAGATTAAAACTAAAATGGAGTTTTAATAAATCTTTAATTGCATTGGAATGTGAATGAGGTAATTAAATTTACCGAATTCAACAAATGATCGAGAATGGCGTACCACCAGTTTTACTCCATGTGATAGTTAAATCTTTAATTTGATTTGAAACTTGAAATGATAATTAATTTTACCGATAACACAATGGGTGTTAGTTATGGAGTACTATCAGTTTAGCTCCATGGGATGAAGAGGTTGGGATTGGAAAAATAAAATAAATGATTACTTCTATAAAACTCAATAATTCGGACTAGTTTGATAAACCTTAGTTTGGTTTAAGATTGTTAAAAGATAATACAAAATCTTTTGCAATGGTTTTCAAAGAAAGATTGAATAAATAAATTAAATCTTTGATAAGATTTGTGGGAATAGTTCCTAATATAATGAATATTTGAATAAAAGAATATTCTGGATTGGAATCAGGCGTATGGTGTGTTACTATAGCACTTGATTATAAGATACGCTAGTTATTCGAAAAGACCGGGTTTAACCCGTTTTGAATAACTGATAAGAAGACTAAAAGTCGACGATGAAGATGGTGGTTGAAGACCGTAGATCTTCACAACAAATGAATGATTACTAATGTCTTGAATGTGTTGTGCACCCAAAACAAGGTAATAAGTGGTGATCTTTCAGACGTACTTGGAGATCGACAAGATATACAAGGGCCTCTCTCATGTATTGAACATATGGGATAAGGAATAAGGTGCCTCTAGTTTCGTTTAGACCTAGAACGGACTTGCAAATGGATTTTATGTATGACGTTGTATTTCACGCTGTATTCGTTGATCTTTGCTAAATATATATATCTATTTGGTGGTGGAGAATTTATTCTCTTGCATAACACCCTTCTCTGGGACATACGAGCTTAGAGGTTATATATTGGTGGAAATCAATGGTGTAACACCCCTAAGTCCCACATCGTGGAAAGCCTGTGCGAAGGGGTTACTTATATGTAGAGCCCATCTCTTACTAACATCGAGGCCTTTTGAGAAACAAAACCCTACACCTATATGGTGGCTAAGTTGGGGACAATATCTTGCGTGAACAGAGATGCGTGTCGTTAAAGCGGTATCTGAGCTAATACCCAACCAGAATTGTGGCTCCTATGGGGATCACAGCGCCTGAGTGAGGTGTATGTGAGCTAACACAGATATTGAGCTCTATAGGAGGGGAGAATGTATATCTTACGTGAATGGAAATGCATGTCATTACAAATGGTATGGTATGGATTAACAATATGGCATGCTGAAATGCATGGATCAAGGCTTTTTTTTGAAAAGTAGAGCCTTGTGGTTGATGACCAAAACATGGCTTTATATAGAGCAGCTTTGTGTTGCGTTAATTCGCGAACCTCACACCCCGGTGTGAACCAAAAACGGGATAGAGACTACAGTGAAATGGACATACATTAGCTTCAAACTTGAAGTGATGTCATGATATGGAGCCCTTACATTTTACTTATGTGGATATTGGGTATTATTTGATGGAAGGCAAGGTACCTTAGATTTGATTTGGGTTGCCAATGGCCCTTTGATATGGTCGAAAACTGACATATTTGTCGACTTACTGACCATTTTGGAGGTTCGATAGAACGGCTAACGTATTGTTTATGGTATTGCCAGTCAATGCGACTGACCAACCCTAAAGATCCAAGGGTCACTAAGGGCGTGATCCTGAGGCATGTCCTAGAGTGTCTTGAAATAGGTGAGGAAGATCCCTTACATATTTTCATAGATGGAAATCCAATTTCCAATACGCAACTTTACGGTTTTTGTTGTAAACCTATATGGCGACAGAATATATGGTACCTATGCCGCCTGTGATTGATACATTTATATTTGTTGATTTCTTCACTTATAATAATAAAAGATAAATTTTGCATATCAATCATTTTTTGCCATTATAAGGTAAAGCTCTATCCTCTAGTTTGTCTTGCATTGTTTGATGGAACCTGAGTCTTACAATGGCTTCATTTTCACCTTTAATATTGCGTTGTTTGTTTTATGGTATTCTTGGGAGAAATTCCGTTCCGTGTTATACGGCGTGGTCCCTTGATTTACCTAACTTTAAAATAAAGTTAATAACTGTTTTAGTTCTCACACAAGTCCCATAACTGACTCGGAGTTTATTTTTTCTAACTAAACTCTGGGTGCCCATATTTTCCACATAGGCAGCTTGTAGTTTTTGTTTTCACCGATATTTCTTTTCACAGGATCCTGGATTACGGTTGGAGCTATATATAGAATGCTTTATATGTGCTTCAAAAGGAGAGATCTAATATATTTTCTTTGGTTAATTATTTCTTCCTGTAATGTTTAAATTTGATTTCTTCACTTATAACAATTATAAAAGACAAATTTCGCGAATCAAGCATTTTTTGCCATTATTAGGTAAAACTCTATCCTCTGGTTTGTGTTGCACTGTGTCGTAGGACCAGAGTCTTATAATGGATTCATTTCCCCTTTTAGCATTGCGCTGTTTTTTATGGTATTCTTGGAAAAAACCCGTTCTGTGTTATAAGGCGTGGTCCCTTGATTTACCCAACTTTGAAATAAAGTTAATAATTGTTTTAGTTCTCGCACCAGTCCCATGACTGACTCGGTGTTTATTGTTTCGACTTAAACTCTGGATGCCCATATTTTCCACATGGCAAGCTTGTAGTTTTGGTTTTCGCCGATATTTCTTTTCACGGATCCTGGATTACGGCTGGAGCTATATATGGAATGCTTTGTATCCGTGTATTTCTTTCAGCTGTGGTAGTTGAAGTTTTCCGTTGCACATTATAATTATGTATTTAAATGTAATTTAAATCTCTGATATTTTCCGCTGTATATTTTTTTTTTGTACTTTGATATCTGGTAATGTGATGTAAATTAGGTGCGTTTTTTACAGGTCCCTATTACAATTTCTCATACTTTCCACGTCCCTCCCATGTTTTCTCTTCAAACTTGGTCCCTGTTTTTGAATTGCCGCCACATACTTTTCAGCTTCCGCCTCCTCCTTTTTTGGTTATGCCTCCTTCAATTCGGGGCAGAAAAATATGTGGCATGTAGTAAAAAAAATTCTAAAATCTGGAAATAATCCCAGGAGTCCACGCCAATTGAAAAAAAAAGTTGCATACATGTATGCAACTGTTGCCAAAAGTGGCACACATGTATGCAACTATTGCATTAAGGAAATTCAGCTAAAATTTTGCCTACAAATATGTTGCACACATGCGTGCATGTTTTCTGTTTTATTTGCACGCTTGAATGCAAATAAAAATGAACTAAGTTTGCATTGAGATGAACTATTGCACATTTATGTGCTATAATTGCACTGAAATATGCAAGTATATCAACCGATGCAAAAACTGGAATACATGCACATATATATGAAAGAAAATTCATAAATGTGCATAATATTATGCATTTAACTACACTTTTCTGTAACACCCCACATCCATTAAGGTCACTCACAAAGGGAATGCCTTAACTTCAATGGAGCATTATGGGTACTGGAATAGAAATATTACAAGACAAACATATATAAAACAGCGAAAAGTAAAGTGGAAGTACCTAAAATGATTTATTGAATATGATTATTTACAATAAAAGCCCATCAACTTCCAATACCCAATTACATAGTTAAAATATCTGTCTTGCTCAAAAACAAAGAAGCATAAAAACAAATTGTAGTATTCCCCAATAAAGCAAAGCAAGCCATAGCCAAGAGAAATCCAAGCCATACTTGAAAGAGCCTTGGAGCTTGGTAACATCCGAACTAAGCTGTATTCCCACCTGCGAACCGGGGGGGGGGGGGAACGGAAGAAAAAGAGGCAAAACAAAACGGGTCAGTCATAAAGACTGAGTAAGTCCTAGTGACTTTCAGCACAAAAATAGTTAAGGATAATATGGCATGAGTAAACTGAAAGTAAACATTAGCATGATGACAAGATAAGCAACAGGCAAGATAACTAAGATGTGATTTTTGTCAAGTAACATCGCAAGGTTCCCATGATAAACTTAAGTATAATTTCGTAAGATTCCTATCAAGCATATCACGATTCCTCTGCTTCGCCATTAAAAGATTTCTGTGATATATATTTGCTCTGCACCACCTAACTAGCATCCTCACAGGTGTCTTACAAGGAATGATCCGTATTCTTACTAGTACTCCAACTAGTGTCCTATGTAACAAGGATCCTTACCCCCTACTAGTGTCCCAACTAGTAGCCCGTGTTATATAATAAGGTGATCCTGCCTACTGAACATAAGTGATAATAATAATGGTAGTTTGTGTACCCCTAGCGGCTGTCATAGGTGCCGCCTGCTCCTATCTCCACTAGTGGTACCCACTACCCTCCCCATTCTAATTACAATATTCATAATATGGTAGTTGTACTCCTAGCTGCTGTCATAGGTGCCGCCTGCTCCTATCTCCACTAGTCGTACCCACTACCTTCCCCATTCGATCGGCTCCCTTACTCGTAGATACCCGTGCTGGCCCCACAGTGGGGTGTATCACTCCCCAAAGTGGCAACCCGATACAACAGAGATGCACGGCTTATACCTACACGATGCAACAACGTCTTACCTACCGGCCCGGGTCCACACACGCATATGAAACCCGTTGGACTTGCGTTGCCACCGCTAACCCGTTTTGACCTCTTACAATCAAACCCAGTATGCGTGTCCCGTCCTCGACATGGGTCGAGCTCACAAAGATACGTAATGGGCTACTGGTCTGAAAAGGGTCCCCTTTCCTCGACACAAGCTTCCCACCTATGCTTGGTCCCCTCTAGTAATTCTTACTTAACCCCTTCTTATTCATGTCCACCTACATGCTTAAATTTTGGATAAGTATACACCAGTTATGTCTGACAAGTTACCCATGTCCTCCACTTATCCCCTACATCATCCTCATGTCTTAATACATGCTTTATCTTGGTTAAGTTCTTATAGGGTATATTTTACATGTCATTCATATTACCCCCAACATCTGGGTTTAACCAAGCGCCTTGGCTTTATCTGCCATTAGACCCTATGTCTATCCATTAACTATGCGCTTGTGCTACCTCATCAGTCTTATCATTTAACTTGGTTATTTCCATTTATACCAACCTTCAACTTGCTTATTAATTCAATTCTTAACTTGAACTATACTAAGTCCATTAATAAGACCGCAACATGTTATTCCTATGATTCATACATTAACCCCTGTTATGGTACAATAACATGTTCTTATTCAATCTTTACAACCAAGTATCCCTTAACTTACAAACACACTGGAGAGAGAGAATAATTCCCTAAATACCAACCCCGAAGACCGGAATCAACATCAGATTGATACTCAGAGAATTATCCAACCTAACCAATGTTTTGTTCCTTTTTATAATATAACTTATGTCGCCTTCAATTGTAAATTCATTCTTGTCTTTACATATTGCTTAATCTACAATGAAGCACATCTTTCCTTATTACATAAGTTATCTCATCTTATCTATTGTTCCGCCTAACTTACTTTATTCCATAAGTTCATTCCCACTTAGGCATTAATTAAGATTTACTTAACTCAACCATTCATGTCATAACAGTTAAGTGTCATTAACCTGGTCATATTACTTAACCCACGCATTCATACTATATTGGTTAAGTGTCACTAGCCTAATCATATTACTTAACCCACCCATTCATACCATATTGGTTAAGTGTTCTTAGTTTACTTAACCCTACCCACTGGTCTAATTACCATGTTATGTTGGTTAAGTATTACTATTCGTATTTCCACATGTCACCCACATGTCACCCACTTAACCCTCATGTCCCACCACATGTTTATCTGGTTAAGTATTTCTTAATTCATTAAGGCCGTAACCCTATAAAGACTTCTCACATTAGACTGGCATTTATGGCAGCTGGATTTGTCGGGCGGGTCCGGGCAGTCTTACACCATAAAAGAGTCTAACCTCGTGTCTTTACAACTATTACGATTTTAATTTGGGCCTAGGACCTCTCACATTGGGCTACCATTTGTGACTACTGGATTTGTCGGGCGGGTCCGGGCAGTTTTACGTCACAAATGAGTCCAACCTCGTATCCTAAGCGTTGATTATCACTTATAATCATTTACCCCAGTCTTAATAATTTCCCTATTCAAATTATTAATTAATTCCTCATTTAACGATGTCCATAATTGACTCAATTATGTTCATCAATTAATGGTATGCAAAATCATACCAATTTTTCCACAATTTATCTTATGCCATTAAAGGAAACTTACCCCAATTTATATTTATCCCTCCTTTAAGGCTATTACATTCCAACTACCCAAAACCCACTTAGGCGTGTTCATATTATCCCCTTTTCAAGACATAAATTATCATATGTGTTTCGACTACAAATCTCACATAATTAACATATGCCTAAGTTCTAGATTACATATCAGTTTTACATATGCCCAATTCATACCAAATCTACATATGCTCAGTACAAGCCGTTTTATATGTATGCCAAATTTATGCCAATTTACACCTATCAAGTTCTAGCCAAATTACATATGCCAATCCCAATTCTTGCAATTACCATTTTTATGGCGATACCCCAATTATAAAATTTCATATTAATGGCAATAATACCCATATACCCAATTTTCATTTTATGCCATCAATTCCACCAATCGCAAATATCCAAATATGTAATATTCCCATACTTTTCCCCGTATTTAATCGTACACAAAATCGTGGTTTAGGCCTAGATCCGAAATTGATCTAGGTTCATCAAAAGAAAATAAATAGGGGAAAGGTAGAATTTTGCAATAGAACAAGATCAGAGAGAAAACAGCATAAATCATCATGATAGGCGTAAAGATTAGATCTTGATAATAATATCAACATGAATCCAAGAAACTGATTTACAACGGCTGAATAGAGCATGAACTAGACATAAGAATGGAGATGAACAAGTCTCAAAACTCAAGGTTCAAAGGTAAACAGGAATAGATCTGAATTGATAAACATGCTTATATCCAATTACACTTTATTCCATTGCCATATTAAAGTTAAGTATTTTAATCTAAAAAGCAACTAGAACTTACTTAGCATGGCTAGCGAATTTAAGAACTGGAATCAATGTTGAAACGTTGTAGAGTTGTTGATTCATCTCCTTGAATTGTTGTAGAAGTCTTCATCTTTGCATTGGATTGCGTATGAAAGCTTAAGAAGAAGATTAGAGACGGCGGCCATGACCAAGAGGGATTTTAGCAGTATAATGGTGGCTAGACATGTTATAGTGAATTAGGGTTAGGCCTTAGGTTGTATTTATAGATGTAGGAACTCATTTAGGCCCTTAGATCATCCCTAGGGTCAATCCGGACCATCAAAACTCATCCCGGGCCTCAAAAATGGGTTCTGGGCCACACCAAGCCGACTAGGTCGACCTGTACAGGGGGAAGTCGACACTACAGTCGACCTAGGGGGGTGGGGGAAGTCGACTGTGCAGTCGACACTACAGTCGACCTGGGGTCAATCTGCCTGAAAGTCTGCTGAAACTTGTACAGGCCATAACTTGGTCATATGGACTCCGATTTTTGAAAACTCGGACTCTATTTCATGTAAAATTTCGAGACGAATGCGATGGCGTAACCCGTTTCCCTTGATTCTTATTTTATAATTTAATTCTGCCTTTATTCTTGTATTAACATGTTATAAAAATTCGGATTGTTACATTCTCCCCTCCTTAAAAGATTTCGTCCCCGAAATCTTCAAGTTAAGAAGAATGTGTCCTACCATACAATCATCCATCTACCCAATCATCAATCATAGGCATTCATTGTTCTTAAGAAATTTCTAATGCTATATGAACATATGCGAGAAGTGTGTACATATGTTCCTTATCTAATGTAAATGACCAGGCCTGATTGATCCTCTTAATGCAAAAATATGTTTAGTGTCATGAGTCCAACATGTATGCAAATAGTCCTAGTCACATAAACACTATATGTGTGCACAAACATCCATCCATATGCAACATCCGTATGATAACACATTCAATTTCATCCATAAAAGTGTAAACACTCATGCGTATGCAATATGAAAGGTGACTGAGCCGATCTAGTGCCTAATGTGCGTGTATATGCATCCACGAGCAACCACTTGCAACCATCAAACATAACATGTCTCAAACACATGTTTACACCCAACTGTTCCTTCCTAAAGATATAGTCGAATGATAGAAGCAAGTAAAAATTCTGCGCCCATCAAAGCTGGAAATCGACGTCACATATATACTGATTAGGAAAAGAATTCCCTAAGCACCAGCCCCGAAGACCGAAATCAACATCAGACTGACACCCAAAGAAATTCTCAACCCATCCAATATATATGTGATTCTAGGAAACTAAGCATGATGGACTCCTTTTAGGTCACAAGAAATACCTTCCTAAAACCAACCCATATCCTATAAAACCCTAAAGGTTTAATCAACCCAATGGACACCCTCAAGCACCAACATGTAAAACTAACAGATGAGTCATACTCCCTATGGGGTTTGCAACAGAAATTGGATTGAGAATAGGACCGAGAGGATATACACAAAAGATAGCATGCAAGTAAGATTTACAGGAAAAAGGAATCAAGAATATACTCTTAAAAAGAGATGTGATGCGCGAATCTAGTCTTTACTCTTCTAGGTCGCATTTCCTTGAGCTTAACTCCATTGTGCTTTGACCGTCTTTAACTCCACAATTTCATAGCTTCTTAGTTCTTGTTTCCAACATATGAGTTGGAACCCATTTCACTATTTCCTCTCGTTCCACTTTCACTTATCCTCCTCCCAGTATACTCGGCTTAAACATAACTGTGTACTGAGGGTTCCATGTAAGCTCTCCAAAATTCACTAGTGAATCTTGGATCTCGTTCACTTACTAGAACGTATTCCACATAGATGAATTATCTCTTGAAAATAAACAAATGTCAACCAAGTTGCCCAATGTACTTACTTAGGTGACTCTCTACATCTCATGCATAAGCGAAATGACCCATCCGCCTTAGTGGCGAACACTACTCGAGCGGATCAACTAATGTATCAAGAGATTCTAAGTAACTAATCCTAATAGAACCCTAAAGGTTACACGCGACTTCGAGGGTATTACCGAGGCAAGTCAAAAGTCTAACTACCCTCCTTTCGAAACCGAGAATGGCACCCTTATTGGATAACCACTTCATCCCTAGAATCCACTCCTAGCCCAAAAATCATAAGCATTCCTTCTAAGCTCAATACCTAGTATAGACATTCTCAAATCCAAACAAATAATGAATAAATGGGCCAATTCCCCAACAGGATTTGAGACAAAAATTGGGATCCTCCAATACGCTAGTACTAAGTGCAGAGACTCAACTATCGAAGCAGAATTAAAAGGATGCGATGTACAAAAACAAAGTTCTAGCGGGATGATAGAAAAGAAAAGCTAAACCTTTAACGGTAACGTTACCACCTCCCTTAGGTACGCTAGTAGCGAGAGCATATAATTGCCCTCTCGACGATCCTGTCCTTTTCCCTTGTTCTTGTCCTATAATACTTAACTACACTCCCTCCTTACCATACTAAAGATACTCCCACTTGTCATGGGTTCTACTATTCTTTCACTTTGGCCTCTTTCCTTTCACCTTTTTCCTCCTTCGTGGATTAAGCTATAACAACTAGTCTCTTGTTCTTACTGTCCTTGTATAGTTTGTTGACAAGTCCTTCGAAGCTACCTCCAACGCACGGCAACTCTACACAACTTGAAATAAGATTAGACACAGATGGAACTACTGCGGCTATAGATGGAGTTCGGGAACTTCTTTGCCCTCCAACATATGTCGGATGCCTACGAAATTATGGTGAAAAGAGAGAGAGGAGAGATTTCAAGAGGGAATCAAAAGATAGTGCATATGGCTTTGGGGAATATGCCTTTTAATCAAAACAAAATTTTCTTGAAAATTTTCTTCTTTGTAAATGTTTTGAAAACTAGTTCATAAGGTTTTTGAAAATTTTGCCCAGTCTGGTAACCTTCTGCTCTGATACCAAATGTAACACCCCACATCCATTAAGGTCACTCACAAAGGGAATGCCTTAACTTCAATGGAGCATTATGGGTATTGGAACAGAAATATTACAAGACAGACATATATAGAACAGCAGAAAGTAAAGTGGAATTACCTAAAATGATTTATTGAATATGATTGTTTACAATAAATGCCCATGAACTTCCATTACCCAATTACATTGTTAAAATATCTGTCTTGCTCAAAAACAAAGAAGCATAGAAACAAATTGTAGTATTCCCCAATAAAGCAAAGCAAGCTATAGCCCAGAGAAATCCAAGCCATACATGAAAGAGCCTTGGAGCTTGGTAAGATCCGAACTAAGCTGTATTCCCACCCTACGAACCGAGGGGGGGAACGGAAGAAAAAGAGGCGAAACAAAACGGGTCAGTCATAAAGACTGAGTAAGTCCTAGTGACTTTCAGCACAAAAATAGTTAAGGATAATATGGCATGAGTAAACAGAAAGTAAACATAAGCATGATGACAAGATAAGCAACAGGAAAGATAACTAAGATGTGATTTTTGTCAAGTAACATCGCAAGGTTCCCATGATAAACTTAAGTATAATTTCGTAAGATTCCTATCAAGCATATCACGATTCCTCTGCTTCGCCATTAAAAGATTTCTGTGATATCTATTTGCTCTGCACCTCCTAACTAGCATCCTCACAAGTGTCTTACAAGGAATGATCCGTATTCTTACTAGTACTCCAACTAGTGTCCTATGTAACAAGGATCCTTACCCCCTACTAGTGTACCAACTAGTAGCCCGTGTTATATAATAAGGTGATCCTGCCTACTGAACATAAGTGATAATAATAATGGTAGTTTCGTGTACCCCTAGCTGCTGTCATAGGTGCCGCCTACTCCTATCTCCACTAGTGGTACCCACTACCCTCCCCATTCTAATTACAATATTCATAATATGTTAGCTGTACTCCTAGCTGCTGTCATAGGTGCCTCCTGCTCCTATCTCCACTAGTCGTACCCACTACCTTCCCCATTCGATCGGCTCCCTAACTCGTAGATACCCGTGCTGGCCCCACAGTGGGGTGTATCACTCCCCAAAGTGGCAACCCGATACAACAGAGATCCACGGCTTATACCTACACGATGCAACAACGTCTTACCAACCAGCCCGGGTCCACACACGCATATGAAACCCGTTGGACTTGCGTTGCCACTGCTAACCCGTTTTAACGTCTTACAATCAAACCCAGTATGCGTGTCCCGTCCTCGACATGGGTCGAGCTCACAAAGATACGTAATGGGCTACTGGTCTGAAAAGGGTCCCCTTTCCTCGACACAAGCTTCCCACCTATGCTTGGTCCCTTCTAGTAATTCTTACTTAACCCCTTCTTATTCATGTCAACCTACATGCTTAAATTTTGGTTATGTATACACCAGTTATGTCTTACATGTTACCCATGTCCTCCACTTATCCCATACATCATCCTCATGTCTTAATACACGCTTTATCTTGGTTAAGTGCTTATACGGTATATTATACATGTCGTTCATATTACCCCCAACATCTGGGTTTAACCAAGCGCCTTGCCTTTATCTGCCATTAGACCCTATATCTATCCATTAACTATGCGCTTGTGCTACCTCATCAGTCTTATCATTTAACTTGGTTATTTCCATTTATACCAACCTTCAACTTGCTTATTAATTCAATTCTTAACTTGAACTATACTAAGTCCATTAATAAGCCCGCAACATGTTATTCCTATGATTCATACATTAACCCCTGTTATGGTATAATAACATGTTCTTATTCAATCTTCACAACCAAGTACCCCTTAACTTACAAACACACTGGAGAGAGAGAATAATTCCCTAAATACCAACCCCGAAGACTGGAATCAACATCAGATTGATACTCAGAGGATTATCCAACCTAACCAATGTTTTGTTCCTTTTTATAATATAACTTATGTCGCCTTCAATTGTAAATTCATTCTTGTCTTTACATATTGCTTAATCTACAATGAAGCACATCTTTCCTTATTGCATAAGTTATCTCATCTTATCTATTGTTCTGCCTAACTTACTTTATTCCATAAGTTCATTCCCACTTAGGCATTAATTAAGATTTACATAACTCAACCATTCATGTCATAACAGTTAAGTGTCATTAACCTGGTCATATTACTTAACTCACGCATTCATGCTATATTGGTTAAGTGTCATTAGCCTAATCATATTACTTAACCCACCCATTCATACCATATTGGTTAAGTGTTCTTAGTTTACTTAACCCTACCAACTGGTCTAATTACCATGTTATGTTGGTTAAGTATTACTATTCGTATTTCCACATGTCACCCACATGTCACCCACTTAACCCCCATCTCCCACCACATGTTTATCTGGTTAAGTATTTCTTAATTCATTAAGGCCGTAACCCTATAAAGACCTCTCACATTAGGCTGACATTTATGGCAGCTGAATTTGCCGGGGGGGTCCGGGCAGTCTTACACCATAAAAGAGTCTAACCTCGAGTCTTTACAACTGTTACGCTTTTAATTTGGGCCTAGGACCTCTCACATTGGGCTACCATTTTCACTACTAGATTTGCCGAGCGCGTCCGGGCAGTTTTACGTCACAAATGAGTCCAACCTCGTGTCCTAAGCATTGATTATCACTTATAATCATTTACCCCAGTCTTAATAATTTCCCTATTCAAATTATTAATTAATTCCTCATTTAACGATGTCCATAATTGACTCAATTATGTTCATCAAATAATGGTATGCAAAATCATACCAATTTTTCCACAATTTATCTTATGCCATTAAAGGCAACTTACCCCAATTTATATTTATCCCTCCTTTAAGGCTATTACATTCCAACTACCCAAAACCCACTAAGACGTGTTCATATTAGCCCCTTTTCAAGACATAAATCATCATATGTGTTTCGACTACAAATCTCACATAATTAACATATGCCCAAGTTCTAGATTACATATCAGTTTTACATATGCCCAATTCATACCAAATCTACATATGCTCAGTTCATGCCATTTTATATGTATGCCAAATTTATGCCAATTTACACCTATCAAGTTCTAGCCAAATTACATATGCCAATCCCAATTCTTGCAATTATCATTTTTATGGCGATACCCCAATTATCAAATTTCATATTAATGGCAATAATACCCATATATCCAATTTTCATGTTATGCCATCAATTCCACCAATCGCAAATATCCAAATATGTAATATTCCCATACTTTTCCCCGTATTCAATCGTACACAAAATCGTGGTTTAGGCCTAGATCCGAAATTGATCTAGGTTCATCAAAAGAAAATAAATAGGGGAAAGGTAGAATTTTGCAATAGAACAAGATCAGAGAGAAAACAGCATAAATCATCATGATAGGCATAAAGATTAGATCTTGATAATAATATCAACATGAATCCAAGAAACTGATTTACAACGGCTGAATAGAGCATGAACTAGACATAAGAATGGAGATGAACAAGTCTCAAAACTCAAGGTTCAAAGGTAAACAAGAATAGATTTGAAGTGATAAACATGCTTATATCCAATTACACTTTATTCCGTAGCCATATTAAAATTAAGTATTTTAATCTAAAAAGTAACTAGAACTTACTTAGCATGGCTAGCGAATTTAGGACTGGAATCAATGTTGAAACGTTGTAGAGTTGTTGATTCATCTCCTTGAATTGTTGCAGAAGTCTTCATCTTTGCATTGGATTGCGTATGAAAGCTTAAGAAGAAGATTAGAGACGGCGGCCATGACCAAGAGGGATTTTAGCAGTATAATGGTGGCTAGACATGTTATAGTGAATTAGGGTTAGGCCTTAGGTTGTATTTATAGATGTAAGAACTCATTTAGGCCCTTAGATCATCCCTAGAGTCAATCCGGACCATCAAAACTCATCCCAGGCCTCAAAAATGGGTTCTGGGCCACACCAGGCCGACCAGGTCGACCTGTACAGGGGGGAGGTCGATGCTACAGTCGATCTGGGGGGTGGGGGGGAGTCGACTCTGCAGTCGACACTACAGTCGACCTGGGGTCAGTCTGCCTGAAATTCTGTTGAAACTTGTACAGGCCATAACTTGGTCATACGGACTCCGATTTTTGAAAACTCGGACTATATTTCATGTAAAATTTTGAGGCGAATGCAATGGCGTAACCCGTTTCCCTTGATTCTTATTTTAAATTTTAATTCTGCCTTGATTCTTGTATTAACATGTTATAAAAATTCGGGTTGTTACATTTTCGCTATTTTACGCTGCTTTCGCCGTGTTTTTGATGTTTTTTGGACTAATATTTTTGTCGACTACATAATGTATTTTAATATTAATTTACGTATTTTTTTTAATTTTTTTAATTTACTATTTGATCAAGTTTTGAAAAATAGGGACCTAATTTATAATAAGTTTATCACCGGATGTGAGCCTAAATAAGTTTCGTAATGGGGATGTGTGCCTAATATTCACATGTAAATTTTTGTAGCAACAATGAAATATTCTCCTATTTTGTATTCTGATGCGTCGTGTTCTCAAAGCGGTCCGCCTTCTTGTTCGGTTTAGGCCGGCCGGGAAGTTCGGGTCGCTACAGTCGGGCATCAACACAAGGATGGTTTTATTTTTAATTCATGCGTTTTATTTTCAATTGGAGAATGTGATTTTGGTTCTCTGGTTCGTTGGTCATACTCACGTAGGTGACTACTAGCGATGACCACTTATTTTAGCCATCGCCAGCCGTTACAATCATGGGCTGTTATTTCATATATTCCTAACTAGTGTCATGGCACGCGCCGTGGTGATGGCATGTGCTTTGCACATGGTCATGGCTCCTGCTTCATGCATGGACGTGGCACGCGCTTCACGCGTGAAATTTTGTTTTTTTAAATTTTGTGCAATTTATATATATTCGCATATGAATTGTACAAATATTGCAAAATTTATAAAACTATCACTCAAAAGAAAGAGATGGAAATACAAAATAGTAAATTGATATATAAATGACATGCATGAAAGCAAAGTTTTAAATATAAAACAATCGGTAGGATTAAGATATATTTCACTGACGGTGATTACTACTTCATAAGCATGCATTAAAAGAAAGGAACTGGAAATAAATATTGTTTAAACTATGTTTCAATCATCACAGGAAGAATTAATTAACCAAAGAAAATATAACAATTCTATCCTTTTGAAGATAACAATAGATGGCAATCGTTTATTTGTATAATATTCATGTGTTTGAATTATTTTTATTTGTTGAAACTATATTTATTCGCTGAATAGAAAACCTTCATGTGTTGAATTGAAATTTATTCGTTGGATAGAAATTCATGTGTTGAATGGTATTCGTGTTTTTTTAAATATAAAAATTACATTTTTTCTATATATACACTATAGAAAACCTTCATGTGTTGAATCGATATTCATTCGTTGAATTGAAATTCATGTGTTGAATGGTATTCATATTTTGAAATAAATTGTTTTATAATAAAAATCACATTTTTATTGTCTATATGAATTATATAAAATAATCTCGTTTTGAAAGAAATTGTTTTATAATAAAAATCCTATTTTTATTACCTATATGAACTATATAAAACAATAGTGTATTGAAATGAATTGTTTTACAATAAAAATCACATTTTTATTATATACATGAATTGTTAAATATAGTGAAGTGTTGAAATAGAAGACAATTAGATAAAAATATCATTTTTATCAAATGTATGAAAAGAATATAGCTTTGAAATCGAAGAATCGATATATATATATATATATATATATATATATATATATATATATATATATATAGAATTAAAGTATATCGAATGACGACGCTGCAGTTCGTATTTTGAAACCGTGATTTCAAACGATTATACCGGGAGATCCGACCATCGGATTTTCCTGAAATCGCAACCATTGGGTTCGCTTTGGAAAAATCTTTCCAACGGTACCAACTTTCTAAAAATCCAACGGTTGGATTGTCTGGAATGTTTAATTCAAATCTAAAGAAAAACTGCGCCAGAATCGATTATATTTATATATAAATAAATATAATTATATTTAATCGAATAACGATGCTGCAGTTCGTATTTTGAAATCGAAACTTCAAACGATTATACCGGGAGATCCGACCGTCGGATTTTCCCGAAACTGGAATCGTTGGATTTGTTTTGAAAAGATCTTTCTAATGATGTAAATTTTGTGAAGATCCAACGGTTAGATTTAAGATATGTGTAAATCAAATCTGAAGAAAAACGGCGCCACGGCCGCGTTATGGCCCGAAGCGTTGTTTTGAATAAAATGGCTATTTTAAAATAAATAAAAATAGCGATAAATCGTTATAAAATATTATAAACGATATAGATGTGATTTAGAAATTAACTGAAGGTTAGCTAAGTCGAATGGTTGCCTGGGTGTCGATCTGATGTTGGTTTCGGCCTTCGGGGTTAATATTTGGGAAATTGTTCTCTTACTGATTGACGGTTAGTGACTAATGAATTGAAATGATGTGTGTATATGTTAGTGTTGCACTTGTTTATTATATACGCGAGTTGCTCAGAAAGACCGGGTTTATCCCATTCTGAATAACTAAATCGACGATAAGAAATCGAAGATGAAGACAGTGGTCGAAGACCGGAGATCTTCACCTCGTTTGGATGGTAACTGAGGTCCTGATTGGGAGGCATCCCGAAATATGGATAATAAGTGGTGATCGTCCAGACGTACGTGGTGGTCGATGGGTTTGCGAGGTATATAGTGCCTCCGGTTTCGTTCATACCCAGAACGGACTTGTAAATGGACTGTGTGTCTGATATTGGATTTTATTCTGTGTTGATTGATCTCTATTAAATATACATCTGTTTGGCGGAGGAGAATTTATTCTTTTGCCTAACGCCCTTCTCTGAAACGCAGAGCTCAGAGGTTGTATATCGATGGACATCAGTCGCATGGCATGAATTGCTAGTGTGGCATGCCTAAGTGGAAAATGATCAAGGCTCATGTTGAAAAGCAAAGTCTTGTGGTGATGATCAAAGCCCCGCCTGTGTGGCATAGCTTTGTGTATAATGTGAATTCGTGAGCCTCACCCCCCGGTATGAACCAGAAACGGGAGAAGGACCTTAGGGAGGGCATGCGTTTCTTTCTAGCTAGGGTGGTGTTAGTGACCTACCAGCCCTGACATTTATATACTTTTCACTTGTGTGGTTGTTGCTATTGCGAGGCGCCTCGGTTTGATCGGACGATCCGGGTCCGATGGAGTCATTCGTTGGCTCGTTTACGCCCCAAAGGGCGGGGAAACGTATTGTTCAGGCATTTTAATCCACATCAGTGGACCGGCCCTATTGCTCCAAAGGCTTGACTGAGTACTTGCCTGAGACATGGGCTAAATTGTCTCGAAGTCGGTAAGGACTATCCTTTGCCTTGGTTCATGACGGAAATCCAATTTCCAAATACGACATCGTGCGGTTTTTATTGTATATATATATGACGACATGATATATGGTACCCATGCCGTCTATGATTGATAGTTATGATTGAAATTGTTTTTGAAACATATAAACACTAGTAATAATTTCAAATGCTTTTGTTTTAATCGTATCAAGCATATTTTGGCCGTTATAAGGTAAAAACTCTATCCTCCGGTTTGCGTTGCATTGTGTGATGGGAACTGAGTCTTATAATGGCTTCATTTTTATAAAAAGCATTGCGATGTTTAAAAGAATAATTTGTTTTAAAGAACTGGAAATCCAATGGAGTAAACCCGTTCCACGAAAGTGGCGTGGTCCTGTGATTAGCCATATTATAAATGTGTTGAGTGGATTTCTCATACCAGTCCCATGACTGACTCGTAGTTTGTTTCACTTTCAAACTCGGGTGCCCCTTTTTCTACACGGGCAGCCTTGTATTCAGGTTTAGCTGGTTCATTCCGGATAGCTGGAGCTGAAGATGGATTCTATCATTTATCTCTTTTTATACTGTTCAGCTCCTATTGTACATATTTTGTTTGTTTCCTCTGTAGACATCTATGTATAGCTGAACTGTATTTGTTCTAAGTATGATCCTGTATACTGTGTAACTCTGATGATTACTTTTATCCAGTATATTCTATTGTTCATTATCTGGTGTATTTATTTAATTCTGTTCTGCTTTTACCTATTTCTGTGTTATATTCCACGGATTACCCTTGCCGCCGTCAGTACGGGGTTTGGGGTCGTCTCTTCTAGTTGGATCCCACCAACCTGTTTGTCCTGCATCCACGGACATTAGTCAACAGAAATAATACCCATCCTGCTTCGAGGCAGGATATCACGGTATATAAGGTCATCCACTATCATAGCATGGGGCGTATAGGGTAATCATCCGCTAATGGTACCGCGGGCATCCGCTAATGAGACTGCGGGAATCCAACCACCAAACAAATATATATATATATATATAATAGTCACCCTAAATAACTAATATATTTAAAACAACTAGAAAGCATCCAAACAAGCAACAATCAATTATTTTTAACGAATAAAAATAATTCTAAATAAAAGGTGAGTGAGATTTACTCATCGTGATTTTTACTTGCGATCTACTCCAATCGATTAATTTAAAATATCCTTGCCAACTTCAACAAATTCCAAACTCGATTCCATCGCATGCTTAAGTCATTACAAATCTAAGAAATTTCGTTTCTTTACGAAACTGTTATCATACGAGAGATATATGCGTGTTACGAATTTTAGGTATAGTTTTAATAGTCATCACTTGTTAATTAGAAATTTAAACAAATAACTTAATTTACGTAAAATCTGGGATTCCATATCTCCTCTATATTGCTGAATTCAAACACAGGAGAGCATTCATGTAAATGAAATAAGGTTGTGATCTTGTCGTCGTCCTCCTCCCCTTCTAGAAATCACAAGTCCGGCATCCTTACAACTTAACTACACATTGATCGCTCCAAAAACTACTGCACACTCCATCCATAGTCACTACACTCTCCATCACAGCAGAACCTGCACCATACTTCCCGAGCCCCACTGCATTTCCATTTCCACTGCCACTATTCAAACCAAACAACTTCATTCATGATAAAATAGCACCACTTCCTTCCTCCAGTTTCAAACACTCCACCCACGCAGTAGAAAAAAACCCACTGTGCTTTCTCTCAAGTTCAACAAGACTTACCAAAAACATTCCATGGCCATCGTCTTTACCCTCGTCACTATCCCGCTTCACCGTCGTCACTATCCCAGCATCGAACTGAATTCAGTTTCCCCTATCGCGACTTCGGAAATCATCATAAGAGGATCGATCTTTATTTAAGAGAAAATCACCAAATTCATACGCCAGTTCCTCCTTGCTCCCCTGTTTGAACTCCTTTTAGAACGCAACCAACATCAGCTCGACTGGCCTGAAATCGCGGCACCTCGTCCTCTTGCAAACTCCGAATGAACGATGTCAGAGCCCCAAAAAAACTTGCGATCCCCTTTTCCCCTTCGAGTCCATCGTTTTCCCAAAACCCTTCTCGCGCTTTGCCCTAATCTCGACTTAGCACCATCGATCATGGAAAATCGCTCGCATCCAAGAATGGTCTTCGAATGTGGTAGAGAACTAAAAGGATTCGAGATTTTGATTTATTCTTGGGTAGGAGGAGGGAATGAAAAGAAACAGAGGGAGGAAGAGGTGTCTCGATTATAAGAAACGACCATTTTAATTTTGGTTTTCAACAGAAGGAAATGAGGGGAGTTTTGCGTTGTATAAAGATGGAGAAGCCTTCGTTATTAAGGAATAAAGTAGGTTAAGTACAACGATATTAAATGCGATTTGATTTATATTTAATTCGATTCGACATAAAGTGATTTTTATTCTTTTTAGTTGGATATCGATTTGATTTCGAGCTTATCCACATATCAAATATCCCGGGGTTCACAGTTAAAAATCGTGAACTGCTATTTTAGCGTACCTACCGTTGTTCCACTGTAATTACACTATTCTGGACTCAACAGAATAGACTATAAAATTTACTTCGAACGTATATAAAAAATTACCATATTAAACTGATATAGTATAATTAAATTCAAAACAAATAAATTCTTCGAATAATAAATTATTATTATCGTCGTCTATATTCAAATATATATATATATATATATATATATATTGATCATCTAAACTATTCTGATTCTGTTTTTAACTTCGATTTCAATTATATTTTGTATTTCGATAATTTAGTATATTTGATACAAATCCAAGAATTTATTTTTAAATCGATAACATAATATAAAAATTGATTTGTATTTCAACTCTATACTTAAAACCATATTAAATGTTTAAAATAAATCAACCAAAAATCCGGGTCGTTACAGCGTTGCTCCCAACCGTTGGTGGTATACATTCGATACACTCAAGCGAAATGAGTGGTCGGTAATGTGTGGGTCGGGTTGCAAGATGTTCTTGTTGAACCCAGTGTATTCATCTCTAGAGATACACTATCGGCAGGTGGTCCCATACCTTGTCATTGTCGGAATCCGATCTCCAATAAGCGCTCGCGATTTTGATTTTGTATACTATATATGTGGAACGTGATATGCAAGCGTTCTGCTAGATTGTTAGTTACTTGTGATTAGACATTATTATAATATCAGAGAAGTATTGATTTCCAAAACTATTTTGGGTTATTGTAAGGTAAAAACCGTCCGTGTTTATGAGTGGATTGGTCTTAGGATTATCTTTTCTTTTGAAAAGTTAAACCAAATAATTTGAGTTTACTCACACCAGTCCCATGACTGACTCGGAGTTTATTTTGTTTTGTTTTCCTAAACTCTTGGGTGCCCAAAATTTGTATGGGCAGTCAAGTAGTTCAGGTCTTTATAGATATACTTGGAGGAGCTTAAAGCAGGAGGCTTCAGGATTATATAGCTATTGTTATTTCCGCTGTAAGTGTTGTACTCTAAAAAGGTTATTGTATATACATAGTGTTTTATGGCAAAGTTATGTTATATATTATATTTTATTTGTTCCGCTGTGAGATTCGTGTTACTCTAATTTTGTTCTGTGGTGATCTTCTTCTTCTTATATTCTAATTTTCTATCTTATCTATTCTCACCCTCTAACTTCTTTCTATTAATGATTAGGAATTTCCGATGTCTGAATAGTCAACATGGTAGTTTTGTGTTGATTTTCAGAGTCGAAAATCCCAGTTCGTTACAGTGGTATCAGAGCTGAAGGTTAAGTGATTATCTTGGCTCTGTGGCATGACTCGGTAGAGATGGGTTAGTAATGCCCTAGATTGAGTTTGAGTGTATATATACGAGTGAACGTATTTGTAGATTTTATAAAAATTGTTTTATATTGTGGAGATTTATTGGTTGAGTTGTTTATGGGTTCGGATCGATCAGTTTGATCCACTGTATCGATAAGAGTTTTTAAACACTCAAGTACGATAAACCGACACAGTATGTTTTGAAAGAGGGTAAATAAAATAATTTTACCTAAATTATATTTTGATAAAAGAATGATTAATATTGGAAATATTATAGTATTTTGGATGTGTTGGTTGATTATAATTGAAATGGTTACATAAATAACCAATTTGAGTTCGTATAATATAAAAGAAGATTAATTAAATATGAATTGGAATTAAAATTCTGAAAACTGGGAAAAATGTTCATAAACGGATTTGAGTTAAATATAAGAAAATTTTAAGATCCTGGGAGATTTTAAATTGTTTACAAGTATCATGAATGATATTTTGAAAAGAATTCAAAATGGAAGTGTTTAGATATGGTTTTGAGAGTGATATAGTACTGAACTCACTTTGATAGCTGGGAAATAAATCTTATGATACTGGCCACATCATCAGTCTTCATTTTCGAGTTGTAAGTGACGGATTACTATTATAGATTTTGTTTTCGAATTATTTTGGGAAAAGGAAGTTGTTTTGAATCCCAAAAGGGAATAATTTATTTTAGAGAAACTAAACTGTTTAAAATCCCTAGGAAGATAGTATGAATTAAAAGCAAATTAAAGAAATTTATGAAAGCAAATATGAACTGAAACTAATTAACTGGAAATTTAATTGGAATATAATATGTCAAGTGGAATCATTTTGAATGGTGAGATAGAATCTGAAATGGTATTGGATTGGAGGGTTAGGAGTATGGAATCGAGAATGAAACTTGAGTTTGAAATGGTAATTGGCTTGTTTAAGCGAATAGCTGTATTGAGGATAAATTGATCAGAGATTGATTGGGATCACTTTGGTATATGCTGAATTGGCAGTAGAATAAAAGGATTTAGTGATATGCCCGACAAAAAGGTACACGTTTATTTTTATGGATTTGGTGATTTATGGGCCAATTTGGCAAGCCGCTTGGCTGTTTGATCTTCTTTTCGATTGGAAAAGGCCTAGAGAGGCGAGATGGGGTTTGAACTATTGACCGGTACAAAGGAGGTGCTAGTGAAATTTTTCGGAAATTTCGGGTGTTAGAAAATTTTCAGGATTTTAGAAAATTATCATTAATAAGAATTAATTAATATTTTAATTGAAATTAAATTGGTTCAGTTGAAAAAAAGGTTAGTAAGTAAATAAATAAATTTGTACTAGTCAATAGGATTTGTTCTCTACCTTATCAATTTTGAGGACGAAATTATTTTAAGGGAGGAAGAATGTAACGACCCGTATTTTACCGTATAATAATTAATTTATTTAATTATATAAACAGGGATTGAGATATTGAAATGGTCGTTGAATTAAATTATAGTGAATAATTAATTAAAATAAATAATATAATAATATATTTAATTTCTGAAATAGTCAGAAATAGTGGAATTCACAAAATGGTGTGAATTGGATCATCTGTGATACTTAATTTAGTTTAAAATTGAATTAGAATAACGAATATATTATTTTAACGACAATTGAACGTATAATTATATTATAATTAAAATTGAGCTCGAAATGGCGCGGTAATTCGCTATTTGGCGATTTGAACTTCAACTGAATATACAATGTCTGTTTTAAATCGGATTTCTGTGAAACAAGAAACGTTAGGAGCTGGTGAAGTATATTTTTCTAGTGGAAGTGAAAAATCGAGATTTCGTCGTGTAGATTTTTAGTTATGTCCTAATCTAATTTTAGAAAAGTCGCTATGGAATTCCTTTGAAATTTATAAATATATATTTATATTATAAAAGGATTTTATATATAAATCGAATATCGATATAGCTTGGAACTTTGAAATATCGAGTTGTAAATCCCATTGGAGCTGTATGATATTCTATTGTAAATATATACGATAATATTTATTTTTAAATATTAAATTTAAATGTTTTTAAATATATTTATATATTTAAAAGGGTTATTTAGAGCTTTGGAAAATAACCAGTTTTGCAAACGACCTCAGAATTCAACGAAACTAATTTTGTTGGATCCGCAATATTAAATTATTGCTAGATTTCAATTTCCGTGATTTTTGAAGTCAGTATGTGCCTGTACGGGATTTTAATGTGAAGAACAATCGATATTTTGACAGTTAAAAATACGTTGTGTGAGCAAATGGGGTCGGAATTCGACGAAACCAGTTTCATTGGGACCGTAATATCGAACTGTAGTTGCATGTCCATTTTCGTGATTTTTGGGTATTATATGTGGTCGTACGAATTTTTAAAGACTGATACATATAACGATGGCTTAAAATCAGATATTATAATGAATATAAAAATAATAAAATTTACGTATATAATATCATCTAACAACCCTTAACCCTAACACTTCTCCCACGGTCAAAAGAAATTGCCATCGTAACATTTTCACTTCAGGAAATTTGTTAGATCATTTTAAAATCAAAAGAAATGGAAGTAAATTTCCATAAATCCTCAATTTTATACATATGAATTCACGACGGGTTTCTCTTCAACCTCGTATAAGTTTCAACTGGTTCAACGCCATTTTTGTGGCTCAGGTTTTTGCTTCAACGAGTTAGGGTTGGGAGATTCGGGTTTTGTGGTGCATCGATTGGCTTTTTAATGCCGTATTGAGTTTTAGCGAGTAGTTTGGCTGCTTGTGGTGAATTTTTGAAGGGTTCGGTGAAAAGGTTGTTCAGTGTTTACTGTTGGTGTCTCGATGACGCAACCGGAGAGAGAGGACCGAGTTGAACTTTGTGGGTATGAAGAGGAAGCTCAGGAGAAGAGAATTGTGGTGAATTTAGTTTGAATTTAAATGGGGTGGTGATGGAGTTTGGATTGTGGGAAGGTGCAGTCATGGTGGAGTTGTACTGGAGCTCATGGCAGTCATTTGGGGAAGAAGGAAATGTTTTAAAGGGGCCGGTGTTTGTCTAATTGAGCTGAAGTGGAAAGGTTAAGCCCAAGGTTTTTTTTTTAAGAGAATTCAAGTTATTTTAATTTAAATTAGGTTTAACTTGAAATGCGATATCTTCTACATACAATGTCAGATTGACGAACCGTAAGTTGCATTGGGACCGTATGGACGAGAGCTTCACAATGAAGCTGACTGGAAGTGGATTGGCTCGTTTGAAATTATGGAAAAATAAATTGTTTGATTCAAATAAAACAAACAGTTTATCATTCTTTAATGATGAACTGCCAAGGTGAGTAAACTCACTAACTCTTCTCAGTTATATTTTTATAATGTATTTTTTATAACTGATAGATGATGGTTGTTTGTTGTGTGTTGACTATTTGGTTGAACTGCTATTCAGTTGATTGAAAATATAGATAACGATATAGATATATATCGTTAATCGAATATTGATTATGTTTATCAGAATAGTTCATACTAGTGTTATTTATGTTGATTAACATCCGTGGATGCAGGGAAACAAGTTGGAGGGATGCAACTGGGTTCTTCAACATTTATTTTACCGTTTTTTCCATATATTGTGTTATATGATGTGATATGAAATCTGTTGTTGATTTTGTATGGTTGAATGATACCGATCATTGTTATATGGTACGTTAAATACCATAATGAATACTGGAATGTTAAAAAAAGGAAATTTTCGTTGTTATATTGGAAAAGAAATTTTTATAAAATCAAAAGATTTTATAAAAAGAAAATATTTATTTATAAAATAAATAGATTAAAAAGGAATATTTATTGGTTAATCAGATAGTTAGAATTGAAAAAGAAATATTTGTAAACTATTTACAAATAGAATTGAAAAGGGATATTTATTTGGAAATAAATAGAATAGAAAGAGCAAATATGTATAAAGTAAATAGAAAAGGTAATATTTAGATTATCAAAGGAATTACTTATAAAATCTGTGACAGCCCGCCCCGCACCAGCCTGCATTTCCTCCAAAAGTGCGATGTACACATGCCCGACCAGCACGGGACGGTCGTCAGGAGGAAGGAAAGAAGAGAATGAACTAATCAAGGAACCTGTAGAATGTCTCGCAGCGCATGGGATAAAATATAATAATGATAACATACTTGACATAAAACAGGTGAGACAGTGCATAAGCTGATAACTAAAATCAACATCAACATCAGAGCAGCGGAAATCCAAATACAGCTTATTACAACTTTTCAAAATCTACTGTCTCTAAACAAAAGAAAGTCAAAGTAGAAGATACACCACCAATGACCAAGCAGTGATCTTCAACAACACAGGGAGAATACTATGTATATGTATTACGTGGAGGCCTCCTGCTCGTCTCCGGATCATCTACTCGTGCATCACCAGCTAACCTGTCTCTAGTCTGCTCGTGTGAGCACCCAGAGTAATAAGAGGAGACATAAAACTCTGGGTCAGACATAAAGCCCGGTATGAGTGATAAGCATCTAAACAGAATAATAACAGGTATACTAAACCATACCTGAACCTGGACCTGTAACCAAAGAGTTAGTACCACATACCGTACAGTACTCTAAGGTGCCATAATAAATAGTGTAAAGAATACGGGCGTGGGGTGTGCATGTCATAATGATAGCAAACAAATCATCCATAGCAACCATCCTCACATCTCTCACTCAGTGCGTAAAGCATACGATATCTACCACTTTGGAACACTAGACAATTTGAGGTAACGACGAATCCCGACTTATAGAAACCCTGCTATGACCAAGCTAAACACATGGAGTCATGACCAAACATTTCAATGACCCACCACATTGGTCGTAGCCCTTGGTCCTACCAATGCCATAATGGCCCTGAATCCGCCTTCGTACCTCCTACCATAGTGGTCCAAAGCTATAGACATCGATAACCCCTTAACACGCATCCCGCAGCAAAGCCCAATCATGAAGCGAACTCGTTGATTCCCATCTGAATCTTGAGCTCTAACTTCTCATTTAGACTTCCTTTGCATCTCGGGTTAGGTCATCATCTTCATCCGGATCGGTCTCCATCATTCGGGTCAGATCGCGACCGCCCACTGGGTTCGGGTCGTGCATGTCCCGCAGCATCAGATCGTGGCGCTGCATCAGTTCGGATCGGCTCTCATCATCCCTTACTGGATCGGATCGGAATGACCTACGCGGATCGGGTCGTAGAAACCCCCTCGGATCGGATCGGCCATCACTTCAAGTGCACCGGATCGGGTCGCCCTACGAGCTCCGGGTCGGATCGTGTGACTCCCTTCGGTTCGGATCGTCCTTCAGGCTTCAAGCTCCAGTGCGTTGCTTCAGATTGGTTCGTGGTGAGAGGCTCGGATCGGATTGCATCATCGGATCGTGGTCTTCAAGCATCGACGGATCGGGTCGCGCCATCGGATCGGATCGCCCTTACTTCCACCGATCCGGTCCGGTTCGGATGATTTCCTACAGTTCTTCCAGCAAGCAGTTTATGCCATTCGACGGCGTTTTTGACAAATCTAACACTTCTAATCAATCATAAAACACACCATAGAGTCATAGCAACAAGTAAAATTGACCATAAACACCAAAACAGCAATATAACATGCAAAAATGGATCAAACGTACTCAAAACCCATGTTTTCCCCTTAAGCATGTTTAAGCAAATCTAATGGTACGATTAGCAAAACTTAACCAAATCATCACAAACTTCTAACAGAGGTCTAAAATAACATTTCAGAATTTTAGAATATTTTTCCAGAATTTTATAGGGTAAGAATTTACTAATTATCACTAATCACCCTGATTAACCGTAATTAGTGTCAAAACAATGCTAATCACTCACCTTAGCCACAAACAAAATTCTCAGAACTGAAACTCCTCTGATTTGGGGCGAATACTGATGTCCAACAGTAGCTCTAACCTTGCTTTGGTGCTTTTTCTTCTTAATTTGATGTTGCTAAGCCTAATCTTCAATTAGAAAGCGATTTGGGGTGTTTTAGATGTAGGAGGCCATTGTTAGAGTGTCTAAGGATGAAAGTGGTGGCTGGAAAATGTCTAAAGAAATGTTTTCTAACCCTAATCAGCCCCTATATACCCCTAAACCCGAAATTCCCCTCTGGGCCTAGCTGCTAATCACCCGGTTAAGCCCAATTAGCTGAAATTAACACTCCAAATCTTAATTCGGCCATATCTCCCAAACGGTAAGTCCGTTTGGCTATTATGACCACTCTACGGAAAGAGAAACCATCATCCGGAGCCAATGTAAATGGTTTCAGGTCAAAATTCCTTTCCAGTCAAAAGTTATGGCCAAAACAGGGCCAACTAGGGGTAAAATGGTCATTTAAAAATCGAGAAAAATCATGAACATGGGAAATGACCCTAATAGTCGTCTCCCAAAGTTACATGACCATACGACTTTGTATGTGAAAGAAATAAATATCCTACGATCCCATGATGCGTAGAATACGGGTCGTTACAAAATCAATAGATTTTATAAAAAGAAAATATTTTATAAAGTAAATAGAACTATCAAAAAGGGATTTATTTTGTAAATAAATAGATTATAAAAGGGAATACTTGAAAAGTGACTAGAATTGTATAAAAGGAGAATTTGACATTTGAAAGGTTTAGACCTGTGCTTCGCACATGGATATAACATGATGTGAATTTAAAGCAAAGATTTTGAATAAAATATATTCTAACTGGTAGATTGAGAAAATAAATTTACAAATAATATTTTATAAATTGAATGAAATGTTTATCATTTGGTAAATAGAATATATAAATCAGTACTTATATAGAGAAGTAAGAATCGATTTCAACATCGACAATTGAAACAGAATAGAGATGAAGGAGTTAATCAATTAGAGTTAATCAGTTAGAGTTAATCAGTTAGAGTAAATCGATTAGAGTTATAATTAATCGAATTAGAGTTAACTGAACATAGTTAATCGAATTAGAATTAATTGAATATTAGTTATTCAATTAGAGTTGATCGGATATAGTTATTTGAGATAGAGTTAATCAAAAATAATTATTCAGGATGAGTTTCCATTTCATACGACTGCTAGCGAAATTCGTAGGGCTGCAGATAGCCTACGGCGGTCGGATGTTTCCTGAGGGAGTCAAGCGTAACCATTGTGATCGCCGCGATCTAGAGTCAAGCGAATGGAGTTAAATCGAATATTAGCCATTCGAAATAAAGTTAAAACAGACATAGTTATTCGAATATAAATTAATCGAATATTAGTTATTAGATAGGAGTTAAATAAGTTGAGTTAATCGGTTGAGTTAGTTAAGATGAGTTAATCAAACCGAGTTAATCCAAATGAGTTAAACCAAAGGAGTTATTCGAAATAGTTTATTCGAATAGAATTATTCAAATATAGTTTATTCGAAAAGAGATTTATCGAATGTAAATCATTCGATGATAGTTAATCAAATGTAAATCATTCGAAGAAAGAGTTATTGAACATAGTTTATTCGAAAAGGAGCCATCGAATAGAGATTATTCGAAAAAGAGAATTATGCACTGAATTCGATTATATCGAATTTGGGAAAGTAATATTTACTTTCCCGTTTAATCAAGATTCACTTATTTATTAATGGATTAGTGGTTTAGTTATTTGGTTAAATTAAGGAACAAAAGTTACATTTTAAAGTTGGATATTCAAGAAGAAAGGAATTATAATGCTATAGTTAAAATCAATGTTTTAAAATTAAGAAGGGAATTCATAAATAGAATCCAAGTTACGTAAGGAAGTTGTTAAAGGTTTGAAAAGTGAACTTTGTCTATTTCGAGGTTAGAAATGTTGTTCAGTTAAGGTCTGAGAGGTAATTATACTCCAACTTGATTAACTTCGTTTTTAACTAAGGGATGGGTAAGGTTCGATAGTGAAGGTTGATTAAGTGAATTTAGTTAATGAGTGTAATGGTTTAAATTTTAGTGATGTTTTATTTAAACATCTGTTTAAATCAAATGAATAAATTTTGGAAACATTTTCAAATATAATCAGAGATATTTTCTAATCATAGAAAATGAAATGTTGATGAGAAAGAATACTGGAATGATAGTGATATGTGAAACAGAGATGGAAATGTTTTCCAATGATTGATGACGTATATTTTCTAAATCTAGAAAATAAGAAATGTTGAGTGTATAGAATTGGGAAATGAATAAATTAATTAAATTAAAGGAGATTAATGTTGATTGATGATTGATCGATCGAATTTCTATCTGGAAATAAGATCGTTGGTTGTACACCTATTTTTCTTCGATAGTTAAATCACCAACTATCGAAGTTTTTGACCATTTTTCCGTCATCAATATGGAGATACCGGGATCAGATTCATTATCTGAAAACCACTCTGTATGGATGTTAGCGTGGCGATCAAATATGATGGGGATAATGAAGACGGAGTTATTCAAGGGCTGTCCTGTTTACAGAATAGTGCCTTCGGTTTGTCCAATCCTAGGACAACGTGAATGGACGAATGTCTGACAGAGTATATCTAATGGATCGCGTAAGTTGATCTCTTCACATGTACTCACGTTTGGTGGCGGGGGAATTCATTTCTCTTATCTTTATACCCGTGGTATTTTTGCAGGAATTAATTTGTGATTTGGCAGGTATGACGATGTGGCATTCAAAGTGAATGGTGGTCGAGTGTTCCAAATAGACGTTATGACCTCAAGCCTCATTAACTGGGAAATGACAGAAATCGGGAAGGCAACACGGCTAAGTGCGTTGCTCCCATTAGGGTGTATATCACCTATCTAGAGAAAATCCATTTCATTCTTTTAACTATTATCGATGCTATCCCTTTTCCGGAAACGCTGGGTAGCTCCCAACCGTTGGTGGTATACACTCGATACACTCAAGAGAAATTAGTGGTTGGTCATGTATGGGTCGGGTTGCAAGACGTTCTTGTTGAACCCAATGTATTCATCTCTAGAGCTACACTATCGGCAGGTTGTCCCATACTTTGTCGTAGTCGGAATCCAATCTACAATAAGCGCCCGCGATTTTGATTTTGTATACTTATTTGTGGAACGTGAGATGCAAGCGTTCTGCTAGATTGTTAATTACTTGTGATTAGACATTATTGTAATATCAGAGAAGTATTGATTTTCAAAACTATTTTGGGTTATTGTGAGGTAAAAACCGTCCGTGTTTATGTGTGGGTTGGTCTTACGATTATCTTTTCTTTTAAAAAGGATTTTGAAAAGTTAAACCAAATGATTTGATTTTACTCACACCAGTCCCATGACTGACCCAGAGTATTTTGTTTTCCTAAACTCTTAGGTGCCCAAAATTTGTACGGGCAGTCAAGTAGTTCAGGTCTTTACAGATATACTTGGAGAAGCTTGTAGCAGGAGGCTTCAGGATTATATTGCTATTGTTATTTCCGCTGTGTAAGTGTTGTACTCTGAAAAGGTTATTGTATATACATACTGTTTTATTGCAAAGTTATGTTATATATTATATTCTATCTGTTCCGCCGTGAGATTCGTGTTAATCTGATTCTGTTCTGTGGTGATCTTCTTCTTCTTCTATTCTAATTTTCTATCTTATCTATTCTCACCCTCTAACTTATTTCTATTAATGATCTGGAATTTCAATTGTCTGAAGTCAACATGGTAGTTTTGTGTTGATTTTCGGAGTCGAAAATCCCAGTTCGTTATAGCTAAACGCATGCAAATTACTCTCTCTAATTTTTCATGCAACCAAAAAAATGAAAGGAAAGTAAAAAGAAAAAATGGGAACAACCATGCTTTCAAAGTGCCTGTAGTTTCTCCATTAATATTTCTTGCCATTTTCTCTATTCCATGCTTTAATCTATATCCATTTCTTTACCACTTCACGTACGTTTCTTATACCCTTCTTTCTATCTTTTCTCTTCACTTATGTATTTAGCCGCATCCACTTCCTGTCGATTTATCCTTCCATCATCCCACATTCTGCATCTTCTATCATTTTTCATCATCTCATTGCCCACTTTTTTTTATTTAATTATGGAACAAAAGCGTACCTTTGAAAATGAAAAATAATGTCAGCGATCAAAGCCTGTAGCAAACAAAATATCCATTTCAAACCTTCTCATGCACAACCATCCTCCCACCCCACCTTTATCTTATTTCAAAGCATATATATATACATACGTATATACATACATACATGCATACATACATACATACATACATACATATATAGGGGCGGCTATTTGAATACAAAATTGGACATAAAGAGAGACACAGAGGCTCAACCGTTGGATCTTTTTGTCTTTATATGGAGAGGTGTAATTCATGGAGTGATCCGACGGTGCAAATCAATTGTGTCACCATTTGTGTTAAAATTTTGTGTCCCTGTAGACTTTTCCTATATATATATATATATACATATATATATATATACATATATATATAGCCAAAAAAATGTTGCAGTGTTGATAAAAGTGTCGTGTTGATCGTTGCCTTCCATGCGTGATTTGTTATCTTTGCTTTTGGAATTTGGTGAGAATCGTGCTCCTTTTGTGTAATTTGTTGAGCTTTGTTTATTCTATCTCTCAAAAAAAGCTCTCAATATTTGCTGCTGTTTTGGAAAGTTTGTGTAGATCTATTCATTTTCAAGCGTGTATTTACCATAGTTTGATGAGCTTGTCTTGTTGCTGAGAAGTTCTGCTCCAATTTTTTTTCATCTTCTATACATACATTCATACATACGTATATATATATATATATATATATAAAGAAGGAAAAATTCAAGTCGTGCCTCCTTCGTATTAGCCGATTTGATATTAATTGGCTTTCGTAGTCAGGATATGTCATCGTGCTTGGATTGTCATGGTTTGGGCTTTATTTTTTCCATTCGTGTCTGCTCGTTGTCGGTTCCTTTCTATGCTCCGAAAGGTGATTTTATCTTACATTTGACTTACAATTTTATAGAAGTGAAATTCAGCATACTTGAAATGCTATGAAATGTACAGGATTATTTTGGAAATTTTATTATATGTTGCACAAAACTAACACACGTTTATGACACAACTGATATATATGATATGAACATGCACATGTGACATTTATTAATTCATATATATGTTTGATTTATTGCATTTACTTCATGTATATGTTTGATTTGTTGAGTTCATTGATATTGTTTATTTATTTGTTTTCATGTTGCAAGTTCCATATGGGTTAAAATGATGCATACACGAATAATCGTATAGATTTAGAAAATGAATTGAATCGTTTTGGGATTCAGGTGGAAATGATATACACCCGGGATTCGAAATTCATTTTATAAATCCCGGGTACATATCATTTTAACCTGCATCCTGAATCATCTCGATTCATTTAAAAAATCTATATAGTGATTCGGGTATGTATCATATCAACACATATGGAACTTGTAATAAAGAACAAATAAACAATATTAATGAAATCAACAAATCGAACATATACATGAAGTAAACAGAACAAATCAAACATGTACATGATGTAATACATGTCATATGTGCACATTCATATCATATATATCAATTGTGTCATAAATGCGTGTTAGTTGTGAACAACGTACAATAAAATTTTCCACAACAATCCTTTACTTTTCATAGCATTTCAAATGTGTTGAATTTCACTTCTATAAACATGTAAGTAAAGTGTGAGATAAAATTACATTTCGGAGCATAGGAAGGAAGCGGCAATGAATGGACACGAATGGAAACTACAAATCCCAAACCATGACAATCCAAACATGAAAACAAATCCTGACTACGAAAGCCAAGTTACATCAGATCAGCTAATATGAAGGAAGCACGACTCGAATTTTCTTTTTCCTTTCATTATATATATATGTGTGTATATATATATATATAGAGAGAGAGAGAGAAGATGCCAAAATAAAAAAAAATTGGAGCATAACTTCTCAGCAACAAGACAAGCTCATTAAACCAAGGTGAATGCACGCTTGAAAACGAATAGATTAACACAAACTTTCCAACGCAGCAGTAAATCTTGACAGCCTTTTTTTAGAGAGAGAATAAATTAAGCTCAGCAAATTACAAAAAGGAGCACAATTCTCACCAAACACCAAAAGAAAACATCACATATTATGCACAGGAAGGCAATAATCAATGCGACACTTTGTATCAACACCACAGCAAAAAAAAAAATGGCAGTATATACATATATATTTGCATTGAAATAAGAGAAAGGTGGACTAGATAGATGTTGTGCATGAGAAGTTTTGAAATGGAGATTTTGTTTGCTTCGAGCTTTGATCACTGACATGGTTTCATTTTTCTTTTTCAAAGGTACGCTTTTGTTCCATGTTTAGAGAAAAGAAAAGAAAAGATGGCATTGAGATTATGAAAAAACGATAGAAGATGCTTAACGTGGGATAATAGAAGGATAAAGCAACAAGTGGATGCGGCTAAATATATCGGTGAAGAGAAAAGATAGAAATAAGGGTATAAGAAACGTACATGAAGTGGTAAAGAAATGGATATAAAGTAATGCATGGAACAAAGAAAAATAGCAAGAAATATTAATGGACATGCTATAAGCCCTTGCCTTCTGAACGCATGTTTGTTTCCATTTTTCCTTTTTTACTTTCCTTTCGTCTTTCTTTGGTTGCATGAAAAATCAGGAGGAGTAATTTGCATGCATTTATCAAGCATTAATGATATACGAATGATAAATCAAATGAAAAAGGAAACGTAAAATTATTAATGAGGTGTGAGGTGAAAAAGCTTTCTCAAAGAAGCCAAATTAACATCTCAAAAATACTAGAGATATCATGTTAAGTATAAACAGAAAAATGATGTCTGTTCGCGCGTTTTGCAAACAATAAAACTCATATCTGAAGTAAACAAATGTGGATTTCCATGAAACGAAAAATGTTAATCAACTTAGAATCTAGAGAAGAATAAAAAAAGATAAATTTAAATTTTGGCAACTTTTAATTTTCAAGTATATTAAAAATTCAGGTTGTTACAAACTCCCTTACTCAAACCTTTTCATCCCCGAAAAGAAACGATGTAGGAAAATAATAATCAAGCAATTTTAGTATATTTGAAAACTTAATTGTTAACATATCATCATGCTTATGTATATATCGAAATATATATTTTAAATCAAAAGTTAGAACATTTCTCACATATTTCAAAATAGTTTCAAGTATTCACTTGTAACGACCCGGAAAATCTGAACCAATTTAAAATTTTTAAATTGGCTAATTTGGTGAATTTAAAATATTTAAAATAAATATTTTAAATAATAACGATGAAAAGTAAGTTTGAATCGACATTTGAAAATGAATATAATTAATTCTAATTATAAACAAGGCCTGAAATGGCGCGATAGCTTCAAAACTTGAATTGCAAATTTTGACTGAATGTACCCGGTGCAAAACAAAACGGATTTGAGTGAAACCAAAAATATTTAAACCTGTTAGTGAATACCTTTCTAACGAATCTGAAAAATCGAAGTTTCATAGCGGGAAGCAAAAGTTATGGTCAAATGAATTTTTAGAAAGGTCGTTATAGAGTTTATATAGCCCGTGAAAATGGCCATTTTGCAAATGACCTCAGAATTCGACGAAACCACTTTTGTTGGATCCGGAATATCGAATAATTTCTAGGTTTCAAATTTCATAATTTTTGAAGTTAATATGTAAGGACCCGTAACTTCCCCATGAAGGAAAGCGCGGATACTTTGAGAACAACACACAAATGAACGCAGACGGAAGAACATTTCATTGTTATTACAACAATTCCATCAGATACAAGAATACACAGAGTATAAATGAATAAATTACATTCGATAACTATCAGAGATTACAATAAATTACATAGCAGCGGAAAAATATACAAAACTCAACTAGAAGTGATACACGGATACAGAGCTTTCCGAGCATCGTTCCAGCTGTAAATCAGGACCCTGTGAATATAAATCTGCAAAACCAAAACTACTAGCTGCCCGTGTGGAAAATAGGGGCACCCAGAGTTTAGGTTAAAACAATAAACTCCAGGTCAGTCATGGGACTGGTGTGAGAACTAAAACAGTTATAATTCTTTATTTTAAAGTTCGGTAAATCAAGGGACCACGCCGTATAACACGGAACGGGTTTCCTCCCAAGAATACCAGTGCATAAAACAAACAGCGCAATGCTAAATAAAGAAAAATGAAGCTGTTATAAGACCCAGGTCCCATCACACAATGCAACGCAAGCCGGAGGATAGGGTTTTTACCTTATAACAGCCAAAGCATGCTTGATACGTTTAAAACACATTATTTGATACTAGTATAGGTGTATAGTGTCAAAACAACTTCAATCATAAATATCAATCATAGGCGGCATGAATGACCCATACCACTATGTCGCCATACTAGGTTTTACAAATAAAACCGCACTATCACGTATTGGAAATTGGATTTCCGTCATGAGCCGAGGCAAGGGGCAAGCTCCTCTCCGATTCGAGACACTCTAGCAAATGTCCCAGGACCCCACTATGATCCTTGGATCTTCAGGGCCGGTCCTCTCTTACTTTTGAGGATTAGTTATTCCTGAACACACGTTTCCCGGTCCTTACAGACCTATATCCGAGGCGCCTCGCATTCCAACAACCACACAGGTGAAAAGTATATAAATGTCAGGGCTGGTAGGTCACTGACACCACCCTAGCTAGAAAGAAACGTCGTGCTCTCCCTGCAGTCACTATCCCGTTTTTGACTCATACCGAGGTGTGAGGCTCGCGAATTCACGTTATACACAAAGCTATGCCACACAGGCCGTGCTTTGATCATCAACCACAAGACTTTGCTTTTCAACAGAAGCCTTGATCAATTGCCACTTACGCATGCCACACAGGCAATTCACTCCATGCGCTTGATATCCATCAATATATAACCCCTGAGCTCGTACGTCTCAGAGAAGGGCGTTAAGCAAGAGAATAAATTCTCCGCCGCCAAACAGATATATATTTAATAGAGATCAATCACACGGACTAAAATCCAATGTCGGACACACAGTCCATTTACAAGTCCGTTCTGGGTCTGAACGAAACCGGAGGCACTTTCCTCGCATATCCATCCATCTCCAGGTACGTCTGGACGATCACCAACTGATTCCCTCATCCTGGGTGTACAGCCCAATCAAGATCATCAGTAATCACCCAAACGATGTGAAGACTTCCGGTCTTCAACCACCGTCTTCATCTTCGACATCTCGTCGAATCGGTTATTCAGAATGGGTATAAACCCGGCCTTTCTGAATAACCCACGTATATAATAAACGAATGTTACACAAACACAACAAACGCCTCCTTCCAATTCAGAATATTCTTTTATTCACAAAATCACATTCTTAGGGAAAGGTTCCCATTAATTTTATCCAAGATAAATTCTTCTAAATTTATCCTTTAATCCTCCTTTGGATATCATTTCAAACTAGTCGGGATTAACGAACCACTCCGATGTAATTATTTATTTTATTTCCCAATCCCAACCTATATCCCATGGAGAAAACTGGTAATACTCCACAACTAACACCACTGTGTTATCGGTAAAATTAATTACCATTTCACGTTCAAATCTAATTAAAGATTCAACTATCGCTTTGGAGCAAAACTGGTGATACTCCACTCTCGATCACCTTTCAGATTTGATAATTTAAATTATCAATTCACATTTTAATCTAATTAAAGATTCATTAAAACTCTACTTAGTTTTAATCTTTTCAAAAATCAATATCCTGCCTTTAACTGGGTTAAAGAACCAATGTCATCAAAACACGATTCACGACAAACCCAAATCACATTTGATATTAAATTCAAGGCTCTGAATAGAAAATATATCGACTTATATTCAATACCAAATTCTGAAACCAACAAATATCGTATTGGAAATAACGATATAAAATATATCTTTCAAATTCCCATAACAATATTTGTATAGTCACGAAATCCAACATCGAAATATCTCGAAGATAATTTCGATTCAACTCCATTCCAATCCATGTATTGGAAATTATCGATTATTTTTAAAATCACTTCCAAATTCAACCTATTTATTTTAAAAATAAATTGATTTCAATTCTAGTTCAAAACTAGTTCATTTCGATAAAAATCTATTTTTACCTTTTCAAATGTGGAATTTTCCAGCCCAAATCTTTCCAATTCACATATTATAATTTTACACAAATTATAGATATTTTTAATAATTTTATCAAGGCCCGTACAGTCGATTTCCAACAACGGCCATCGAACTGCACTTACAGCGACCTTTTTCCAATTTGATTTGGACATAATTCCAAATCCAACCGTTAGATTTCAAATTTCTAATATTCATTGGAAAGCTCTTTTCGATACGAACCCAACGGTTCCGGTTTTAGGAGAATCCGACGGTCGGATCTCCCGCAATGTCCGTTTGAATTAAATGGACGAAATTCACGAACTACCGCGGCGCGGCGCGTTCTATTCAGGCCATTATATATATAATATATATATATTATATATATTTCGTCGATTTCCTTTTAAAACGAATTTTATAAATCATTTTAACTTCGTTTCAAAACCATTTCAACACTATTTCCATTCAAAGCCAAAATTGAATTCTTCTTTATAAATTCGTTTTAAAATTCATTTCTATTCAATTCAAATTTTAATTCAATTTGGATTCATTTCAATTCACTTTCAATTCAATTTGAATTCGTTTTCAATTCATTTCGAAATCGTTTTCAATTCAATTCATTTCGAAATCACTTTCAATTCAATTCATTTCGAAATCGTTTTCAATTCAATTCATTTCGAAATCACTTTCAATTCAATTCATTTCGAAATCACTTTCAATTCAATTCATTTCGAAATCACTTTCAATTCAATTCATTTCGAAATCATTTTCAATTCAATTCATTTCGAAATCACTTTCAATTCAATTCATTTCGAAACGAATAAAATCGATATAAATATCGTTCACGTCAAAATGGCGCAAAACTAATCAACACGGCTTTATATTTTTCACAACTTCTTTATTTTATTCAACAAATGAATATTTATCCCATTCAACACATGAATCTATATTTTTTTTTCAACACACGACTAATCTCAACACATGAGTACTGTCAACACATCACTATTTTTGTTTTGTAAAATATTTTATAAAACTATGGTATCTATCGTTTGATTTTAATTAGACTTCTACTAGGAAGTAGTTCTAATTTTAAATATGATAAAGATGTAAATTTTATTATATAAAATATTTCACTCAACACATGAACATCGTCAACACATGACTATTTTTATATTCAACACATGAATTTTCTTTTATAATATTCATTATTTTTCAAATTGGAATGAGGCCCAATCAATCACCATATAACGTTAATTATATGGATTCCATACAACACATGTATATAATAGCTTTGAAAAATAATCAATCGTCAACCAAAGTGCACTACACTGTATAAGCACCAAATATAAATAATTGACGCTTACACAGTCTGTCAATCGACCGATCGACATATTTAATCAATCAGGATGAGTGAACATCAAATTTCATCCCGACACCCGTGTGGGGTTTCAAACAATCAAACACAGATTTTATTTGTGCAGTTGGGCGATGTGTAAAATTTATCGACCCAATCAATATCAGTCAAATCAGTGTATATAAACAAATCGGCCGATTTGTTTATAAATATTTTATTTATTCACTTTCACGTTAAAAACTGTATTTTTAACGATAAAATATTTATTTCAACACTTGAATTTCTATTCATTTCATTTACACAATAAAAATGATATTTTTATTTTTCTAACATATTTTAGAAAATTTCGGCGGCATAACGGCACGATACTAGAAACGGGACAAGGCCTAGCCTTATCCCCGGTCTAGTGAAGGCCCACGCCATTCCCACATCAATCAAATCTCTTTCGTTATGCAAACCACAAAATTTGGAGTAAGAGTCTAACCTAGTCTTACTCCTTCGCCTTATAACGGCGCACGTCTAATCCTAACCAATTTATCGATTCGATTTTTCACACCACAAACCACATTCAAACCAATATCTCAATCAATCACCAAACATCCAAACAAACAAGTCCATGGTATGTGGACGGGTGTCGGGTGCTTCTAATAAGCACCGTCTGCATCCTAGTATATATATATATCTAGAAAAAGAGAATTAAGAGTGAGAAGTTCTCACAAATAGCTATCCAACTTCACGACACTCCTATTGTAGAGATCTTCGTCGTTCTCGCCTTTTCTTCCATCTTCGTTGCCCGTAGTCACTATATATATAAAAATCACACATTTTTATATTTCGATATCTTTAAAATAAAAATCGCATTTTTATTTATTCACTTTCAATTTAAAAGTCATATTTTTATAATCACTTCATATATTTAAAAATCGAATTTTTACTACGCTATTCAAAATATAAAAATCATATTTTTACTTCGAAGTTCAATATATAAAAATCACATTTTTTCTTTGACGCTATATGGATAAAAATGTTATTTTTACACCGCTACTATATAGATAAAAATTCTATTTTTACATCGTTATTCTATATATAAAGATCTCGCCTTTTCAACTATAAAGATTTCATCTTTATAAAAATCAGCATTTTATTTCGACGTATAGAAAATAAAAATCAGATTTTTATTTTGCTACATACACAAAGATGGTATTTTTATGTTCTCTATCCTATAAAGATTATATTTTTAATACTTTAAAAATATAAAAATCCTATTTTTAATGTTCCTATATAGTAAAGATTATATTTTTAATACTTTAAGAATATAAAATATAAAAACTATATTTTTATCACTTTAAAAATATAAAGATCGTATCTTTTACCAAATAAAAATCCTATCTTTCACCTTTAAAAATACCGCCTTTTCTACTTTAAAAATATCGTCTTTTCTCTTTAAAAATATCGTCTTTTCTACTTTAAAAATATCGTCTTTTCTACTTTAAAAATATCGTCTTTTCTCTTTTTAAAGTTTAAATCTTTGGCTATTTAAAATCTAAAAATAAAATCAGTTTTAAAATAAATAAAATCAGTTTTAAAATAAATAAAATCAGTTTAAAAGTAAAAAAAATAAACAGTAAACTTACAGGGGGGGCTCATCATCGGTTTTGGGTCAGGGGGGGGCTGTGGTGTCGCGTCGGTGGAGGAGGAAGGGGCGAAGGAACAGGGGAGTGGCGGCGGCAGCACAGGGGGGGGGGGGGGGGGCGGCTTTCGCGAGGGCAGGGGGATGAGGTTCTCGCGGCGCCTGGGGGGTTTCGGGTGGTGCTTGAGTTTGGCGGGCGGAGGGAAGTGGAGGCCCACGCCTGAGGCGCGGTGGTCGGCGTCGATCTTCTGGGGGGGGGGGGGCGCGATGCGGCGGCGGCTCTCCCCCCCGTCGCCCTCGTCTCCTTTCTTTTTTTTTTTTTTTATCTGAAATTCAATTCTGAAAATAAACGGGGGGGCCTGGGTTAAAAGGGGGAGATAAAATTTTTTTTTTTTTATTAATTTAATTATTTAATTATTTTATTTTAATTCAAAAAGTCAACTTTTTCAAACGACCTCGAAACGAGGTCCACCGCCTGTCGTCCATAGCGTTTCACCCCCATTCCGAACACAATGGGATATGTATCGTAAGCTGATTCGGCTGTCACAATCGGTTTTCGTTAAATTTACATTTAAATCACTATATTGAATTTTAAACGTACATTTCAAATTACTGGGGTCCCATACTAACTCTATAAATTGCAGAAAAATATTTTCTAGCTTCATATTGACGATACGGTCCTAACAAAACTAGTTTCGTCGAATTCTGAGACCGTTAGAAAAATGGCCAATTTCCAGTCGATTAAAATCAACCGAAATGGTCAAACGCGTTTTCCTTTGCCACGCTCACATATTGATTCGAAAAATTATGAAATTTGGAATCTAGCAATAATTCGACATCACGGACCTAACAAAACTGGTTTCGTCGAAATCCGAGGTCATTTGCAAAATATCCATTTTTAAGGGCCTGAATTCCATAGCGACTATTCAGAATTTTCAACTGGACATATCTTTCGATTCTCGCTACTAAATTTTGATTATTCGGATTCGTTGGAAAGATCTCATCAATTAGATCCTAATGTTTTTGGTTTCACTAGAATCCGGATTGTTTTGCACCCGGTACATTCAATTGAAGTTTGAAATCGAATTATCGAACTACCGCGCCATTTTCAATTCTATTTATAATTATATATAATTATTTATATTCTAATGACGACGTATATAATATATACGTCGAATTCTATTCAAACTAAATTTCTCGTCGATTTTATTTAAAATAATTCATTTTAAATATTCAAAATCAGCTAAAATTGCCAAAATAAAAATTTTAAACTGGCCCAGATTTTCGGGTTATTACATAATATGTGAGCGTGGCAAAGGAAAACCCGTTTTGGTCAATTACAGTTAAATTGGATCGACCAGAATTGGGCCATTTTGCAAACGGTCTCAGAATTCGACGAAACTAGTTTTGTTGGGACCGTATCATCAAAACATAGATAGATTTATTTTTCGGGAATTATTAGAATTAGTATGTGGCCCCGGCAAATTTAAATGTACGTTCAAATCAAATATTGAATGTTTTATATTTTAATTTGAAGAAAAACTGACTGAAACAGTCGAATGGGCCTACGAAACATATCCCATTGTGTTCGGAATGGGGGTATTTAGCCAAGGACCACAGTCATTTGGTTTGAATTGGAGGTCGTGTTAGAAAACCCTCTTTTAAAAGCTCCCGGCCAATCAGAATTTTATAAAAAAAATATCTCTCTCTTCAACCCCCCGATCAACAATGGAAACACTTCAAAAGTTTACCGTCCACTTTCCGGTCAATCAACGCAAAATTAGCCCCTCCTCCAGTTGAAGATTCTGTAGAGCTCCTCGAGATCTTCAAATCCATATAAAGGTTGGATATTTTCATTGCGTGTCGAGGCCCAATCGATCTCCTGAAGTCGACGACTTCGAACCGCCGCCGCCACCTCTACAGGTGATCGCGCCTGACCCCTTTGCCGCGCGCGGTTGCGCCTCTCGCCCCTCTTCAATGCTGCACTGCCCGATCGTCGAATAGCTACACATATTCGAAGAAAAATCGAAACCTAGTTTTGAACAAATCAGCTGAGGTACGGATATTTTAAAATAAACTATTCTATAGCACTTTAAAGCTCTACGGTTTTTGATTTCACTGTAAAAAACATATCTTTTTTGTTTCTTGATGAAATTTAGTGAAACAAGAGACAGTAGAATCGTGTGGACGTCTTCTACATTCTAGAAGAGACCGCATATTTTTCTGAGCCTTCTGCTATTTTTGGTGGAGTGGAACCCAATGTGAGATTTCTGAATTATAAACGATATGGAAAACGACGATGTATAAATTATATAGTCAATGTATGAGTTATATAAGCATTGTACACCACATGTATAAGCATTGTATAAGTTGTACGATCGATGTATAAGTTATATATGCATTGTAAAAATTATATATGTGTTAAATGGAAGTGAAATATACTTATATATATATATATACGCCCCTCGTCCACAAACCATGGACGATATTTATTGGTTGTGATTGGTGTGAAAATTGGTTGATAGCGAATGGTTGATTAGAATTGTTTGTGGTTGAAATTGATTGATTGTGGTTGGAAAATACCCGTTTATGGTTGAGAATTAATTGGTTGAAACCACATAGGATTATTTTGTGGAAATGAAAAAAAAAAAAAACATGTCGCCTGTGTGCGAACTAGATGCATGAAATCCCCATTGTCAAAAGCTGCAAGGCTTTAAGGTAGAGCGAGGAGCCGTACAAGGGACGACCCCGGTTTTAACTACCCTGCCGTTATACTGCCGAAATTTTGAACAATATTCATGTGTTAGAATTATTTTCATATGTTGAAACTATATTCGTGTGTTGAATAGAAATTCATGTGTTGAATAGAAATTCATTCTTGAATGGAAATTCATGTGTTGAATAGTATTCGTGTTTGAAATAAATTGTTTTATAATAAAAATCATATTTTTACCATCTATATGAAATATATAAAATATTCGTGTTTTGAAATAAATTGTTTTATAAGAAAAAACATATTTTTACCATATATGAACTATATAAAATAGTTGTGTTTCGAAATAAATTGTTTTATAAGAAAAATCATATTTTTACCATCTATATGAACTATATAAAATAGCCACGTTTTGAAATAAATTGTTTTATAAGAAAAATCATATTTTTATCATCTATATGAACTAAATAAAATAGCCGTGTTTTGAAATAAATTGTTTTGAAATTAAAAATCACATTTTTATTATATACATGAAATGTTAAAAATAGTGAAGTGTTAAAATAAATGTCGGGTGGATAATAATATCATTTTTATCAAATGTATGAAAAGAACATAGTTTTGAAATCGAAGAATCGATTATATTTATATATATAAATATAAATAGAATTGAAATATATCGAATAACGAAGCTGCAGTTCGTTTTTTGAAACCGTGATTTCAAACGATTAGTGCGGGAGATCCGACCATCGGACTTTTCCGAAACCAAAACCATTGGGTTCGCTTTGGAAATATCTTTCCAACGACACCAACTCTGTAAAGATCCAACAGTTGGACTGTCTAGAATGTTTAATTCAAATCTGAAGAAAAATAGTGCCAGAATCGATTATATTTATATATATATAATTAAATTAAATCGAATAATGATGCTGCAGTTCATATTTTGAAATCGAAACTTCAAACAAGTGTACCGAGAGATCCGACCGTCGGATTTTCCCAAAACAGGAACCGTTGAATTCATTTTGAAAAGATCTTTCTAATGATGTAAAATTTGTGATGATCCAATAGTTAGATTTTTAGATATGTGTAAATCAAATCTGAATAAAAACAGCGCCACGGTCGGGTTATGGCCAGAAGCGTCATTTGAATGAATTGGCTATAAATAAATAAATAAAAATAGCGATAAATCATTATAAAATATTATAAATGATATGGAATGTGAAATTTAGAAACTAACAGAAGGTTAGCTAAGTCGAATGGTTTCCTGGGTTTTGATCTGATGTTGGTTGCGGCCTTCGGGGTTAATATTTGGGAAATCGTTCTCTTATTGATTTACGGTTAGTGACTGATAAATTGAAATGAGGCGTATGTTGTGTTTGTGTAGCACTTTTTATTATATCATTGAGTTGCTCAGAAAGACCGGGTTTATCCCATTTTGAATAACTGAGTCGACGATAAGAAGTTGAAGATGAAGACGGTGATGGAAGACCGGAGATCTTCACCTCAGTTGGATGGTAACTGATGTCCTGATTGGGAGGCATCCCGAAATATGGATAATAAGTGGTGATCGTCCATACGTACGTGGAGATCGATGAGTATGCGAGTTATATAGTGCCTCCGGTTTCGTTCAAACCCAGAACGGATTTGTAAATGGACTATGTGTCCGACATTGGAATTCATTCTGTGTGATTGATAGCCATCGGTTTCATGGTGCGAATTGCCTGTGTGGCATGCTAAGATGCAGTGATCATGGCTTTTGTTGAAAAGCAAAGTCTTGTGGTGATGATCAAAGCACTGCCTGTGTGGCGTAGCTTTGTGTATAACGTGAATTCGCGAACCTCACACCCCGGTATGAAACAGAAACGGGAGAGGACATCAGCGAGGGCATGCGTTTCCTTCTAGTTTGAGGTGGTGTGCTTAAACTGGCTGACATTTATATTATTTTCACTTGTGTGGTTGTTGCTGTTGCGAGGCGCCTTGGATATATCGGTGATTATGTGAAGCCGATGGAGCCATTCATTGGCTCATTGACGCCCCAAAGGGTGGGGAAACGCAGTGTTCAGGCATTTTAATCTGCATCGGTGGACCGGCCCTGACGATCCAAGGGTCGATGCGTTCCGATCCTGAGACACGGGCTAGAGCGTCTCGAATTAAGTAAGGACCATCTTTTGCCTTGGTTCATGACGGAAATCCAATTTCCAAATACGTGACTGTGCGGTTTTGATTGTATACCTATATATGGTGACATAGTGGTATGTGGCATTAATGTCGTCTATGATTGATACTTGTGATTTGAAATTGTATTTGAAACATATCAACACTAGTAATAATATCAAATGCTTTTGTTTTATTCGTATTAAGCATATTTTGGCCATTATAAGGTAAAAACTCTATCCTCCGATCTGCGTTGCATTGTGTGATGGGAACTGGGTCTTATAATGGCTTCATTTTATAAAAAGCATTGCGATGTTTTAAAAGATTTACTTGTTTTAAAGCACTGGCAATCCAATGGAGTAAACCCGTTCTGCAAAAGTGGCGTGGTCTTGTGATTAGCCATATTGTAAACGTGTTAAGTAGATTTCTCATACCAGTCCCATGACTGACTCGTAGTTTGTATCACTTGCAAACTCGGGTGCCCCTCTTTCTACATGGGCAGCCTTGTATTCAGGTTTTAGCAGGCTCTTTTTGGATAGCTGGAGCTGAATATGGATTCTACCATTTATCTCTTTTTATGTTGTTCAGCTCCTATTGTACATATTATGTTTGTTTTCTACTGTAGACATTTATGTATAGCTAAACTGTATTTGTACTAAGTATGATCCTGTATACTGTGTAACTCTGATGATTTCGTTTATCCAGTGTATTATTTGTCCATTATCTGGTGTGTTTATTTATTTTTGTTCTAATATTATCTGTTTATGTGTTATATTCCAAAGATTACCCTTGCCACCGTCGTTACGGGGTTTGGGGTCGTCACATCACTCGACGTCTCAGTCGGAATCATATAGTTATCCCACCTTTGAAACTCGAAAATAAATAATGGTATGTCGTGTTCATCAACAGAATCATCTTCAAGCGCCTGGAGTGTGATTCTATATCTATCTAGTATATATACGATTTAATACATACGTTGATCAGACGTACACCCCAAATCACTAAGTATTCAATAGGCCAACTTTAACGTCAAGTAAATACTCAAAACATCTTTTATCTTTTTAAATGAAATAGATACAAAACTTTCCAATCATATATTGTAAATAATATATTTCAAGTCATTTATTTATAAGATTTCTAAGTAGGGAAATGATATCTCTCCCTACTCATTTATTTATTAAAATTCAACTTTAATAAATATAGTCGATCTTAAAGTTTTTAATGCAAATCATATAACATTTCATAACAAATTTCAAAATAATTTATGATATTAATATACATTATCAGATACTTTTTATTTAGTACACAAATTCTTTTTCATTTTCAATATTGAAGTTTGCATCACATTTCAATTTAGTTTAGTTTTAAATCTTATCATCGTTAATATAGTAACTAAATCCTATCATATACAATTTTAGTTTATATCTAATTCAATTTTATTAAATCAATATTATTTTACTATCCTTACTATAAGCATGTTTAAATGAATTCCAACCTTTGCTAAAACGACCCGAACTTCCTCGGTAAGGAAAGCACAGATTGAATTGAGAACAAGCCACATCGGAACGCAAACAGAAGAACATTTCATTGTATATTATAAAAATTCCATCAGATTACAACCGGGGTGTGAGGCTCGCGAATCAACATTACAAAAAGCTATGCCACACAGGCGGTGCTTGGATCATCAACCACAAGAATTTTCTTTTCAACAGAAGCCTTTGTCAATTGCCACTTAGGCACGCCACACAGGCAATTCACTCCATGCGATTGATATCCATCAATATATAACCCCTGAGCTCGTACGTCTCAGAGAAGGGCATTAAGCAAGAGAATAAATTCTCTGCCGCCAAACAGATATATATTTAATAGAAATCAATCACACAGAATAAAATCCAATGTCAGACACACTGTGACGGCCGGGAATTTCGCTCGATCCGAATCAATCGTTAAACCGATCTAGACCGTTCGAAACCCCTGAACGTTTGAGAACAAGACAAATCAGAACGCAGACGGAAGAACATTTCATTGCTATTACAACAATTCCATCAGATACAAGAATATACAGAGTATAATGAATAAATTACATTCGATAAATATCAGAGGTTACAATAAATTACATAGCAGCGGAAAATAATACAAAGCACAACTGAAGGTGATATACGGATACAGAGCTTTCCGGATATCATTCCAGCTGTAAACCAGGATCCTATGAATATAAATCTGCAAAACCAAAACTACTAACTGCCCGTACGGAAAATAGGGGCACCCAGAGTTTAGGTTAAAACAATAAACTTGTGACGATCCCAAAACCCCGTGACACGGTGTTAAGGATAATCATTGGAATATAACACATTAATCATCATTAACAGATCACAGATAATAGCATAAACAGAAAATAGAATAATTTACACACATATGACAGCAGAATCATATAGATATCATCACATCAGAGAAGCACAGTACAGGATACAACTTAGTGCATAATGATACATAATCAGTCACCATCGCCCGAGGCGGAATCATACATAAAGAGTACACAAAAGGAATATCAGTCTACATCGCCAGTGGCGGAATCATAATATAGATACAATAATGGCGGAGAAAATCCAAGTCAGCACAGTGTAGTCAAGCCTCGCCATGAGCCAAAAGGTGCGTCAGAAACCTGTAACTAGGCTGCCCGTGTGAAAATGAGGGCACCCGAGTTTGCAAGGTGAAACAAACTACGAGTCAATCATGGGACTGGTATGAGAGATCTACTCAACTTATTAACAACAATAATAAGGCAAATCAAAGGACCACGCCACTTTCGCGGAACGGGTTTACTCCAATGAGTGCTAGTGCATGAAATAAAATAAATGATTAAATCAACGCAATGCTTTTTATAAAATGAAGCCATTATAAGACTCAGGTCCCATCACACAACGCAACGCAATCCGGAGGATAGAGTTTTTACCTTATAATGGCCAAAGATGCTTCATACGAATAAAACAAAGGTGTTCGATATTATTACTAGTGCATATATGTTTCAAAAGCAATTCAATCATAAATATCAATCCTAGGCGGCATAGCTACCATCTACTATGTCGCCATACTAGTAATACAATCACATCCGCATATTTCGTATTGGAAATTGGATTCCTTCATGAGTCGAGGCAAGGGGCAAGCTCCTCTCCGTTCGAGGCACTCTAGCAAATGCCTCGGGACCGCACACAGCAATCCCCTGGATCCTCCAAGGCCGGTCCTCTCTTACTTTTGAGGATTGGCAATTCCTGAACACACGTTTCCCGGTCCTTACAGACCTATAATCGAGGCGCCTCGTATTCCAACAACCACACAGGTGAAAAGTAGATATAAATGTCAGGGCTGGGAGGTCACTGACACCACCATAGCTAGAAAGAAACGTCGTGCACTCCTTGGGTCCTTCTCCCGTTTTTGACTCATACCGAGGTGTGAGGCTCGCGAATTCACGTTACACACAAAGCTACGTCACACAGACCATGCTTTGATCATCAACCACAAGACTTTGCTTTGCAACAGAAGCCTTGATCTTATGCCACTTAGGCGTGCCACACAGGCAATCCACTCCATGCGACAGATTTCTGTCAATACATAACCTCTGAGCTCGTACGTCTCAGAGAAGGGCGTTAAGCAAGAGAATAAATTCTCTGCCGCCAAACAGATATATATTTAACAGAGATCAATCAACATAGAACAAAATCCAATGTCAGACACACAGTCCATTTACAAGTCCGTTCTGGGTCTGAACGAAACCGGAGGCACCAATTCCTCGCATATCCGTACAATCAACAGTATGTTTGGACGGCTACTACTTCAATTCCTTCATGGTAGCTACTCCAATCACGAGCATCAGTAGCGCCCATCCATCCAATGTGGAGATCGTCGGTCTTCAACCGTCTTCGACTCTTCGACTTCTCAACGTCGATCGATTATTTGAAATGAGATAAACTCGGCCTTTTCAAATAACCCACGTATATTTAGATTTTCAAATCAATTAATCACATGGTTGGACTACTCAACATTCACATTTCAGTTATTTAGTTATGATTTTCATGTCAAATACATTCAACCATCACATATCAAGCAAACACAACAAAATTGGTTTATTTCCACTCTATATCGTCTATAGTATTTTATAACGATATATCGCCATTTTTATTTAATTTAAAACGGCCATATTTAATTAAACGACGTTTCAGGTCGCGTCGATGCACTGGCGCTGCTTTTCACTAATTTTGTTTTACACATATATGAAAATCTAACCGTTGGATCTTCACAAATTTTACATCATTAGGAAGGTCGTTTCAAAACGAATCCAGCGGTTTCAGTTTTGGGAAAATCCGACGGTCGGATCTTCCACACTAACCATTTGAAGTTACGATTTCAATTTACGAACTGCAGCGTCGTTATTCGATTTAATTTAATTATATTTATATATATATATATATAAATATAATCGTTTCTGGCGCTGTTTTTCTTCAGTTTTGAATTAAACATTCCAGACAATCCAACCGTCGGATCTTCACAAAGTTGGTGCCGTTGGAAAGATATTTCCAAGGCAAACCCAACGGTTGAGGTTTCGGGAAAATCCAATAGTCGGATCTTCCGCACTAGTCGTTTGAAATCACGGTTTCAAAATATGAACTGCACGGCCACATTTCGTTTTAATTCTATTTATATTTATATATTTATATAAATATAGTCCATTCAAAAATTCCTATATCGTTTCCACTTCAATTATTTCACTAACGCCTTTAATTTTTGGAAAATTTCGCCATAACCTCCTTTGTACGGGAGGGTCTGGGAAAATTCCCAAATAGCCACATGGGCGTCTCATCTCAAAAAGAAAAAGAAAAAGCCAAGCGGCTAGCCAACAGGCTCATAAAATCATCACCCAAACAAAGCGGTAAATGTGTACCTATTTGTCGGGCACAAAATTCTATTTCTCTTCTCTAGCCCCTTTTGCTTTAACCTGTTCAATAGATATGCATGTACATATATACAATTTCTAACATTTATCATTTTCCATTCAATTTCATATTTGATTTGCTTTGGTTTAAAAACACCATTCACTCTAATGTTGCATGCATAGGCTAAAATCATATCATTAGCTAGTTAATGTTTATTTCAACTCATGCACGTTTATTTGAACAAATGGCTATTTTTAACACTTCACATTTCAAAGATGATAATTTTGGCGAACTAAAATAGATTTCAACACATGACTATTTTATTTAGTTCCTATGCATGTTAAAAATAATATTTCTATCACAAATATTTATTTCAACGTCCGCATATCTCTAGCATATCACACATATGATAAAAATGATATTTTTATCATTTAAAATATTTATTCGACAAATAGATGTTTCAACACTTCATAGTTTCAATAAAAATGTAATTTTTGTCGTTCGATCTTTTTATTCAACACATGAACTTTTCCACTACACACACTTCTCAACAAATGAGCATCTCCACACATGGACATTTTATTTATGTTGTTTATATTAGAAAGATGGGATTTTTATTGTTGAAATTATTTATACAAGGCGAATATTTTTCATACTTCATATATATATAAAAATGTGATTTTTATTGTTTAAACACTTCATTCATTCACAAATGAATTTAATTTTCATACAACACTTTTCAACACATGAATATTTCCACACATGGACATAGTTTCAATATATGACTTTAATTTCAACGCAAGAAGATAATTTCAACATATGAAAATAATTCTAACACACAAAGATTATTCAAAATTTCGGCAGCATAACGGCAGGGTAGTTAAAACCAGCACCGTCCCTAGTACGGCTCCTCGCTCTACCTTAAAACCTCGCGGTTTTTGACAATGGGGATTCATGCATCTAATTCGCACGCAGGCGGCATGTTTATTTTTATTTCCACAATTATTTCCAATTCATTTCAATCACCAATGGGTATTTTTCAACCACAACCAAACAATATCAACCACAAACAAGTATTCAACCATTCGTATTTTTCATCCAATATTTCACACCAATTTACCACAATAAATATCGTCCATGGTTTGTGGATGAGGGGAGTATATATATATATAATATAATATATATTTGCTATATTTCACTAGCATTTCAACACATATATCACTTATTCTATGCATGTAAAAATTCATACTTCGCTTATATAGCTTACACTACGCATGTACATGAGGTATACAACACGTATGTAATTTATATTTCGCTTATATAAATTATACACGACATTTTCCATTCAATTTCACGTTAATTTAGATTTCTCACCTTGGTTTTCTGAACGCTAAAAATCGATACGATGTCAGAAAAATCCGCAGCTTCTTCTATTGGGTAGAGAGCTTCCTTGCGGTCTCGATGTTTCCTGTTTCATCGAATTTCGTCAACACACCAAAAAGATATGATTTTTCAAAGTGTAAAGATCAAAGACAAACTCACTTTCATGATGGTTCAAAACTAGGTTTGCGGTTTTCGCGAGAACCGGGGCACGAGGGGACGATCAGGGAGTTGGACGTGGAAGAGCTTCGAGAGGGCTACAGGCGCGTGGCGGTTTGGTGGCGTTCGGTGGTCCAGATCGGCGGCGGCGGCGGTTTAAAGGTCGGAACTTTGGAAGGGGATATCTCGACGTAGAAGCAACGATAGAGGGAGCTCCTTATATGGATTTGAAGAGGGGAAGGAGAACTACAAAAAGTTGAACTGGGGGAGGAGCTAATTCGGGCTGTGGCGATCGGAAATCGCCAGGGAAGGGGGAAAGCTTTCCGTCGTCGATGTCGGGGTCGGGGGGGGGGGTTCTGATTTTTTTTTTTATTTATGAATGGAGAAATATGATTGGCCGAGGACTATATTAAATTTTTAAATAGTGTTTTCTCAAACGAACTCCTTTTTAAACCCAACGACTGTCGCCCCTAGCTAAATACCCCCATTCCGGACACAATGGGATATGTTTCGTAGGCCAATTCGACTGTTACAGTCAGTTATTTTTCAAATTAAAGTATAAACATTTAATTTTTAACTCTGAATGCACATTTCAATTTGCCAGGGCCATAAACTGATTCGAAAAATTCCAGAAAAATAAATCTAGCTATGTTTTGAAGCTACGGTCCTAACAAAACTAGTTTCGTCGAATTCTGAGGTAGTTTGAAAAATGGTCATTTTCTGGTCGATCCAATTTAACAGAAATCGACCAAACACATTTTCTTTTTCCACGCTCACATACTAGCTTCAAAAATTATGAAATTTGAAACCTAGCAATAGTTTGACATCCCGGACCCAACAAAAGTGGTTTCGTCGAATTCCGAGGTCGTATGCAAAATATCAATTTTCCAGGGCTATATATTCTATATACCGACTCTTCTGAAAATTCATTCGGCCATAACTTTTGATTCCCGTTATGAAACTTCGATTTTTCAGATTTGTTCGAAAGGTATTGACTAACAGATTTAATTATTTTTGGTTTCGCTAAAATCCGTTATATTTTCCACCCTGCATAGTCGGTCAAAGTTTGAATACGAATTTTCAAACTGACTCACTATTTCTAATTCACTATTTTATTTAAATATTCTATTTCAATTGTTCAAATTCCTTTGAAATAACCAATTTAAAATTTTTTAAATTGGCTCGTATTTTCCGGGTTATTACAAAACTCCAGGTCAGTCATGTAACTGGTGTGAGAACTAAAACATTTATTAATATTGGTTTTAAAGTTAGGTAAATCAAGGGACCACGCCGTATAACACGGAACGCGTTTCCTCCCAAGGATACCAGTGCATAGAACAACAACGCAATGCTAAATAAAGAAAAATGAAGCTGTTATAAGACCCAGGTCCCATCACACAATGCAAGCAAGCCGGAGGATAGGGTTTTCCCTTATAACAGCCAAAGCATGCTTGATACGTTTAAAACACGTTATTTGATACTATAATAAGTGTATAGTGTCAAAACAATTTCAATCATAAATATAAATCATAGGCGGCATGGGTACCATCTATCATGTCGCCATACTAGTTCTACAATTAAAACCGCAATACACGTATCGGAAATTGGATTTCTGTCATGAGTCGAGGCAAGGGGCAAGCTCCTCTCCGCGTTCGAGACACTCTAGCAAATGCCTCAGGACTACGCACTCTGGGCAATCCTGGAATCGGCTGGGCCGGTCCTCACTTACGTTAGAGGATTGGCAATTCCTGAACACATGTTTCCTGGTCCTTACAGACCTATAATCGAGGCGCCTCATCCCAACAACCACAAAGGTGAAAAGTATATAAATGTCAGGGCTGGTAAGTCACTGACACCACCAAAGCTAGAAAGAAACGTCGTGCTCTCCCAGCGGTCTGTATCCCCTTTTTGACTCATACCGAGGTGTGAGGCTCGCGAATTCACGTTATACACAAAGCTGCCACATAGGCTGTGCTTTGATCATCAACCACAAGACTTTGCCTTTCAACAGAAGCCTTGATCCATGCAACTCAACGTGCCACACAGGCAATTCATGCCATGCGATTGATATCTATCGATATATAACCTCTAAGCTCGTACGTCTCAGAGAAGGGCGTTAAGCAAGAGAATAAATTCTCCGCCGCCAAACAGATATATATTTAACAGAAATCAATCAACATAGAATAAAATCCAGTGTCAGACACACAATCCATTTACAAGTTCGTTCTGGGTCTGAACGAAACCGGAGGCACTTTCCTCGCATATCCATCGATCTCCAAGTATGTCTGGACGACCACCAACTATTTCCCTCCTCTTGGGTGTACAGCCCAATCAGGATCGCCAGTAATTATCCAAACGATGTGAAGACTTCCGGTCTTCAACCACCGTCTTCATCTTCGACTTATCGTCGAATCGGTTATTCAGAATGAGTATAAACCCGGACTTTCCGAACAACCCGCGTATATTAAAAACAAATGTTACACAAACACAACATACGCCTCATTCCAACAACCACATTTTTAGGGAAAGGTTCCCATTAATTTTATCCAAGATAAATTCTTTAAAATTTATCCTTTAATCTTCCTTTGGATGTCGTTTCAAACCAAATTATGGTTTTCTAAACTAGTCGAGATTAGCGAACCACACCGAAGTAATTATTTATTTTATTTCCCAATCCCAACCTATTCATCCCATGAAGCAAAACTGGTAAAACTCCATGTCTAACACCGTGGTGTTATCGGTAAGATTAATTACCATTTCACGTTCAAATCTAACTAAAGATTTAACTACCACTTTGAAGCAAAACTAGTGATACTCCATTCTCGCTCATTTCAATATTTGATAATTTAGATTATCAATTCACATTTCAGTCTAATTGTAGATTCATTAAAACTCCTTTTTCTGGGTTAAAGAACTAATGTCATTTAAAACACAGTTCACGACAAACCCAAATCACATTCTATTTATTATCGGGTTAAAGAACAAGTGTTGTTTAATACACTGTTCACGATAAACCCATTTCAAATCCAATCCAATATATTAGAAATTCCGATTATTTAAAACCCCTTTTTTAAATCTAATTTATTTATTTTAAAATAATTGGGTTTTAAATTTAGTTCAAAACTAGTCCATTTCGATAAAAATCCATTTTTATCTTTTCAAATATGGAGTTTTTCACCCCAATTTTTCCCAAATCATTTCTTATGATTTTACACAAATTATTGATATTTTTAATAATTTTATCAAGGCCCGTACAGTCGATTTCTATCAACGGCCATCGAACTGCACTTACAGCGACCTTTTTCAAATTTGATTTGGACGTATCTCCAAATCCAACCGTTAGAATTTGAATTTCAAATATTCGTTAGAAAGCCCTTTTCGATACGAACCCAACGGTTCTGGGATTAGGAGAATCCGACGGTCGGATCTCCCGTAATGTCCGTTTGAAATAAATGGTCGAAATTCACGAACTGCTGCGGTGCGGCGCGTTCTATTCAGGCCATTATATTATATATACAATATATATAATATATATTTCGTCGATTACTATTTAAAACAAATTATATAAATAGTTTTGAATTTGTTTCAAAAACATTTTCAACTTCCATTTCAATTCAAATTAAAAATAAATTTTGCTTTATAAATTCGTTTTAAAATTCATTTCTATTCAATTCAAATTTCAATTCGATTTAATTCGAATTCATTTTCTATTCTATTCAATTCGAAATTGCTTTATATTCAATTCATGTCAAAATCGTTTTATATTCAATTCATTTCGAAATCGTCTTATATTCAATTCATTTCGAAATCGTCTTATAATCAATTTATTTCGAAATCGTTTTATATTCAATTCATTTCGAAATCGTTTTATATTCAATTCATTTCGAAATCATTTTATATTCAATTCATTTCGAAATCGTTTTATATTCAATTCATTTCGAAATCGTTTTATATTCAATTCATTTCGAAATCGTTTTATATTCAATTCATTTCGAAATCGTTTTATATTCAATTCAAACTGGTTTTCTATTCGATTCAATTCAAATTTCATTTCAAAATATTTGATTTCGAAATCACTTTTCAATATTCATTTTAAAATGGATAAAATCGATATAAATATCGTTCACGTCAAAATGGCGTCAATCTAATCAACCCGGCTTCATATATTTCTATTTTCAAATATTCTATTTCAAATATTTCCTTTTCAAATATTTCTATTTCAAATATTTCGTTTTCAAATATTTCTATTTCAAATATTTCATTTTCAAATATTTCTATTTCAAATATTCCGTTTTCAAATATTTCTATCTCAAATATTTCGTTTTCAAATATTTCTATCTCAAATATTTCGTTTTCAAATATTTCTATCTCAAATATTTCGTTCAACACATGACTAATCTCAACGGATGAGTACTGTCAACACATGAACCTTTATTTTATATTGATAAAGATGTAAATTTTATTATTAAAATATTTCGTTCAACACATGACTAATCTCAACGGATGAGTACGGTCAACACATGAACCTTTATTTTATATTATTCTTTATTTTCTAAATTGGAATGAGGCCCAATCAATCACCATATAATGTTAATTATATGGATTTTCATACATCACACGTATATAATAGCATTGAAAATAATCAACCATCAACCAAAGTGCATTACACTGTATAAGCATCAAATATAGATATCTAACGCTTATAACAGCTTGTCAATCAATCGATTGACATATTTAATCAATTAGGATGAGTGAACTTCAAATTTCACCCCAACACCCGTGTGGGGTTTCAAACAATCAAAAACAGATTTTATTTGTGCAGTTGGGCGATGTGTAAAATTTATCGTCCCAATCAATGTCAGTCAAATCAGTGTACATAAACAAACTGTCCGGTTTGTAAATGAATATTTATTTATTCATATTCACATTAAAAATTATATTTTTAACGATAAAACATTTTATTTCAACACATGAATTTCTATTTAGTTCATTTATCAAATAAAATGATATCATTATTTTTCTAACTTGTTTTTAGAAAATTTCGGCGGCATAACGGCACGATACTAGAAACGGGACGAGGCCTAGCCTTATCCCCGGTCTAGTGAAGGCCCACGCCATTCATACATCAATCAAATCCATTCCATTTCACCAAACAATTCAATTCAAACCAAATAATCTAATCAACTACACAACCAAACAAACAAGTCCATGGTCTGTGGACGATTGTGTCGGGTGCTACTAAACACCGTCTGCATCCTAGTATATATATATAACTTGAAAAAGAATTTGAAGAGTGAGAAGTTCTCACCAATAGCTATCCAACTTCACGACACTTCATTTAGAGAAATCTTCGTCGTTCTCGCCTTTTTGTCGCTTTCGTTGCCCGTAGCCACTACATATGTAAAAACCGAATTTTTACTTCGCTATTCAATATATAAAAATCTAATTTTTACTATGCTATTCAATATATAAAAATCGAATTTTTACTTCCCTATTCAATATATAAAAATCTAATTTTTACTTCGCTATTCAATATATAAAAATCTAATTTTTACTTCGCTATTCAATATATAAAAATCGAATTTTTACTTCGCAATTCAATATATAAAAAACTAATTTTTACTTCGTTATTCAATATATAAAAATCTAATTTTTACTTCGTTATTCAATATATAAAAATCTAATTTTTACTATGCTATTCAATATATAAAAATCGAATTTTTACTTCGCTATTCAATATATACAAATCTAATTTTTACTTCGCTATTCAATATATAAAAATCTCGCCTTTTCAACTATAAAGATTTCGCCTTTTCAAATATAAAGATTTTTATTTCGCTACATATACAAAGATGATATTTTTATATTCTCTATCTCATAAAGATTACATTTTTATAGTTCCTACTATGTAAAAATCATATTTTTAAAACACAGGTAAAAATCACATCTTTCTCCATTTAAAAATATCGTCTTTTTACTTAGTTAAAAATCTAATCTTTTCCTACGAATAAAATCATGACTTTTATTTATAAAAATTCTATTTTTATTTCGCCTTCATTCATATAAGAATCAAATTTTTATGTCGCTAGTCCACATATAGAAATCAAATCCGTACATGTATAGAAATCATCACTTTCATATGAATGAAAATCGTATTTTTTCCTAGTTAAAAAATCAAACCTTTCATGTTAAAAAAAACAATTTTACTTTGTTTTCAAAAGGATAAAAATCTAATCTTTACTTTGTATTTATAAACTGATTTTAAAAAAAATATGAAAATCACCTGTAAATAAAATACACAACTAAAAATAAATAAAACAAAAATAATTAAAAGTAAAAACTTACTTTTCAATTCGGTTCACTGTGGAGGAGGGGGCTTGGCTTGCTGGAGTCGGAGGTGGTGCTAGGGACATCGCGGGATAGGGTTCCGGCAAAGCGAGGGTGGCGAGGTCTGTGCGTGGGCGGTGGGTGGTGGATCGTGGTTCGATTTAAGGGGGTCCAGGGTTCTCGGTGCGTGCAGAGAAGGGGGGAAGCGGGAAGGAGAAGAAGAGGAAGAGGGGGCCGGTCGTCGACGGTGGGCGGCGCTGCTCATCGAAGGGAGGGGTCGCCATCGATGGCGGCGCCTGGCGGAGGGGTGACGGGAAGCAGTTCGTAGGTTTTTTAAAAAAAAAAAAAAACTGAATCAGGAATAATGATTTGGGGGGGCCAGATAAAGGAAGGAGAGAGTGGAGGGTTTTAAATTTTAATTTATTTAATTTACTATTTTATTTACAAAAAGTTGGCTTTTACATACGACCTCTAAACGAGGCCCACCACCTGTCGTCCATAGCGTTTTACCCCCATTCCGAACACAATGGGATATGTATCGTAGGTTGATTTAATCGTCTCGATCAGTTTTCATCAAAATCAACATATAACTCTATATACTGAATTTAAACGCGCATTTCAATTTACCAGGGTCACATACTAACTTGAAAAATTCCCAAAAAATATTTTCTAGCTTCGTATTGACGATACGGTCCTAACAAAACTAGTTTCATCGAATTCTGAGGCCGCTGGAAAAATGGCCATTTTCCAGTCGATTAAAATCAACTGAAACTGGTCAAACGCGTTTTCCTTTGCCACACTCACTTATTGATTCGAAAAATTATGAAATTTGAAACCTAGCAATAATTTGACATTACTGACCCAACAAAAGTTGTTTCGTCGAAATCCGAGGTTGTTTGCAAAATGTCTATTTTTAAGGGCCTGAATTCCATAGCGACTATTCAGAATTTTCAACTGGACATATCTTTTGATTCGCGCTATGAAATTTTGAATTTTCGGATTCGTTGGAAAGATATCATCAATTAGATCCTATCATTTTTGGTTTCACTAAAATGCGGTTTGTTTTGCACGCGGTACATTCAATCGAAGTTTGATATCGAATTATCGAACTACTGCACCATTTTCAATTCTATTTATAATTATATATAATTATTTATATTCTAACGACGATGTATATAATATATACGTTCTAATTATATTCAAAATAAATTTCTCATCGATATTATTTAAAATAATTCATTTTAAATAATCAAAATTCGCTAAAATTGCCAAAATAAAAATTTTAAACTGGTTCAGAATTTCCGGGTTATTACAATCTCCCCCACTTAAAACTTTTCGTCCCCGAAAAGGAACAAAGTCGAAAGTGGTTTGATTAATCAACTCTACGTTCGATCTGGCTTCCATTCTCCAACTTTTTAGTTTCTTTCAAATTTTCAAAAATTTGGCTAACACCCTAAATTTTCGGAAAATTTCGCCATAACCTCCCCTGCACCGGGAGCCACGGGAAAATCCCGAAATTGCCATACAGGCCTTCTGGTCTCAAAAAGAAAAAGAAAAAGCCAAGCGGCTAGCCAATAGGCTCATAAAATCATCATCACCCAAACAAAACAGTAAATTATGTAGTAAATATGTACCTATTTGTTGGGCAAACAAATTTTATTCTTCGGCTCTAGCCTCCTTGCTATGACCTGTTCAATGTAAGTATATGTATATGCAAGCAAATGTGACCAATTTTCAATACAGTTCAATATTTGATGCAATTAGGCATAATGGTTCAAAATTATCAAACAAATAAACAAACAACACAATCATCAATCAATTAGTGGATTAGAGTTTCAAACTCATAATTTTGATATATATACAGAAAATCTTGTTTTTGATGCCAATTCACAACAATGTATTCTACCTATATTTTGGTTCTCACAATAGTCTAATGGAAATACATAGATATCACACCTTCGAAACACGAAAATAATACTGGTGATGGCGCGCCATCATCAGAATCATGTCCGGGCGGCTAGAGTGTGGTTCTATATCTATCCAATATATTAAAACTTTGAATATACGTTCATGACGCGTATATGCAAAACCTTTATATATTGGATTGTCCATATTCAAAATAAATAAAATATTCAAATAGGTATAAAATGGTTTAAATTTTCAAAACAAAAATTGTTTTCATTTGGAAAATATACTCTTCACACTCGTTCTAGGATACTACTGATCCTATCTCTAACGAGTCATTCTAATTGGATATTTAATCCAATATCTGATGAATTCTTTCGTATGGTTCTAATGTGTCTTGTTCTCGAGCTCTGTAAACCAAAGCTCTGATACCAAATGTGACGGCCGGGAATTTCGCTCGATCCGAATCAGTCGTTAAACCGATCTAGACCGTTCGAAACCTCTGAACGTTTGAGAACAAGACAAATCAGAACGCAGACGGAAAAACATTTCATTGCTATTACAACAATTCCATCAGATACAAGAATATACAGAGTATAATGAATAAATTACATTCGATAAATATCAGAGGTTACAATAAGTTACATAGCAGCGGAAAATAATACAAAGCACAACTGAAGGTGATATACGGATACAGAGCTTTCCAGATATCATTCCAGCTGTAAACCAGGATCCTGTGAATATAAATTTGCAAAACCAAAACTACTAGCTGCCCATATGGAAAATAGGGGCACCCAGAGTTTAGGTTAAAACAATAAACTCCAGGTCAGTCATGTGACTAGTGTGAGAACTAAAACAGTTATTAATATTGGTTTTAAAGTTAGGTAAATCAAGGGACCACGCCGTATAACACGGAACGGGTTTCCTCCCAAGGATACCAGTGTATAGAACAAACAACGCAATGCTAAATAAAGAAAAATGAAGCTGTTATAAGACCCAGGTCCCATCACACAATGCAACGCAAGCCGGAGGATAGGGTTTTCCCTTATAACAGCCAAAGCATGCTTGATACGTTTAAAACACATTATTTGATACTATAATAAGTGTATAGTGTCAAAACAATTTCAATCATAAATATAAATCATAGGCGGCATGGGTACCATCTATCATGTCGCCATACTAGTTCTACAATTAAAACCGCAATACACGTTGGATTTCCGTCATGAGTCGAGGCAAGGGGCAAGCTCCTCTCCGCGTTCGAGACACTCTAGCAAATGCCTTAGGACTACGCACTCTGGGCAATCCTGTAATCGGCTGGGCCGGTCCTCACTTACGTTAGAGGATTGGCAATTCCTGAACACACGTTTCCCGGTCTTTACAGACCTATAATCGAGGCGCCTCATTCCAACAACCACAAAGGTGAAAAGTATATAAATGTCAGGGCTGGTAAGTCACTGACACCACCAAAGCTAGAAAGAAACGTCGTGCTCTCCCAGCGGTCCGTATCCCGTTTTTGACTCATACCGAGGTGTGAGGCTCGCGAATTCACGTTATACACAAAGCTATCACTTAGGCTGTGCTTTGATCATCAACCACAAGACTTTGCTTTTCAATAGAAGCCTTGATCCATGCAACTCAGCATGCCACACAGGCAATTCATGCCATGCGATTGATATCTATCGATATATAACCTCTAAGCTCGTACGTCTCAGAGAAGGGCATCAAGCAAGAGAATAAATTCTCTGCCGCCATATAGATATTTATTTAACAGAAGTCAATCAACACATAATAAATTCCAATGTCAGACACACAATCCATTTACAAGTTCGTTCTGGGTCTGAACGAAACCGGAGGCACTTTCCTCGCATATCCATCGATCTCCAAGTACGTCTGGACGACCACCAACTATTTCCCTCCGCTTGGGTGTACAGCCCAATCAGGATTGTCAGTAATTATCCAAACGATGTGAAGAGTTCCGGTCTTCAACCACCGTCTTCATCTTCGACTTATCGTCGAATCGGTTATTCAGAATGGGTATAAACCCGGACTTTCCGAACAACCCGCGTATGTTAAAAACAAATGTTACACAAACAAAACATACGCCTCATTCCAACAACCACATTTTTAGGGAAAGGTTCCCATTAATTTTATCCAAGATAAATTCTTTAAAATTTATCCTTTAATCTTCCTCTGGATGTCGTTTCAAACCAAATTATGGTTTTCTAAACTAGTCGAGATTAGCGAACCACACCGAAGTAATTATTTATTTTATTTCCCAATCCCAACCTATTCATCCCATGAAGCAAAACTGGTAATACTCCATGTCTAACACCGTGGTGTTATCGGTAAGATTAATTACCATTTCACGTTCAAATCTAATTAAAGATTTAACTACCGCTTTGGAGCAAAACTGGTGATACTCCATTCTCGCTCATTTCAATATTTGATAACTTAGATTATCAATTCACATTTCAATCTAATTGTAGATTCATTAAAACTCCTTTTTCTGGGTTAAAGAACTAATGTCATTTAAAACACAGTTCACGAAAAACGCAAATCACATTCTATTTATTATCGGGTTAAAGAACAAGTGTTGTTGAGACGACCCCAAACCCCGTACTGACAGTGGCAAGGGTAATCCGTGGAATATAACACGGAAACAGATAATAGCAGAACAGAATTAAACAAATACACCAGATAATGAACAATAGAATATACTGGATAGAAGTAATCATCAGAGTTACACAGTATACAGGATCTTACTTAGTACAAATACAGTTCAGCTATACATATATGTCTACAGCGGAAAACAAACAAAATATGTACAATAGGAGCTGAACAGCATAAAAAGAGATAAATGATAGAATCCATCTTCAGCTCCAGCTATCCAGAAAGAACCAGCTAAACCTGAATACAAGGCTGCCCGTGTAGAAAAAGGGGCACCCGAGTTTGAAAGTGAAACAAACTACGAGTCAGTCATGGGGCTGGTATGAGAAATCTATTCAACACATATATAATATGGCTAATCACAAGACCATGCCACTTTCATGGAACGGGTTTACTCCATGGGATTGCCAGTGCTTTAAAACAAATCATTCTTTTAAACATCGCTATGCTTTTTATAAAAATGAAGCCGTTATAAGACCCAGTTCCCATCACACAATGCAACGCAAACCGGAGGATATAGTTTTTACCTTATAACGGTCAAAATATGCTTGATATGAATAAAACAAAGGCTTTTGATATTATTGCTAGTGTTAATATGTTTTGAAAACAATTTCAAATCATAACTATCAATCATAGACGGCATGGGTACCATATATCATGTCGCCATATATATATATATATATATATATATATATATATATATACAATCAAAAACGCACGATGTCGTATTTGGAAATTGGATTTCCGTCATGAACCAAGGCAAAAGATAGTCCTTACCGAATTCGTGACTCTCTAACCCGAGCCACAGGCAAGTACTCAGTCAAGCCTTCGGAGCGACAGGGCCGGTCCACCGACATGGATTAAAATGCCTGAACAATACGTTTCCCCGCCCTTTGGGGGCGAAAACGAGCCAACGAATGACTCCATCGGACCCGGATCGTCCGATCAAACCGAGGCACCTCGCAACAGCAACAACCACATAGGTGAAAAGTATATAAGTGTCAGGGCTGGTAGGTCACTGACACCACCCTAGCTAGAAAGAAACGCATGCCCTCCCTGAGGTCCTTCTCCCGTTTTTGGTTCATACCGGGGTGTGAGGCTCGCGAATTCACGTTATACACAAAGCTACGCCATACAGGCGGTGCTTTGATCATCACCACAAGACTTTACTTTTCAACAGAAGCCCTGATCAATGCATCTTAGCATGCCACACAGGCAATTCATGCCATGCGACTGATGTCCATCGATATACAACCTCTGAGCTCGTGCGTTTCAGAGAGGGGCGTTAAGCAAAAGAATAAATTCTCCGCCGCCAAACAGATGCATATTTAATAGAGATCAATCAACACAGAATAAAATCCAATGTCAGACACACATTCCAATTACAAGTCCGTTCTAGGTCTGAACGAAACCGGAGGCACTAAATACATCGCAAACCCATCGATCACCACGTACGTCTGGACGATCACCACTAATTATCCATATTTCGGGATGCCTCCCAATCAGGACCTCGGTTACCATCCAAACGAGGTGAAGATCTCCGGTCTTCGACCATCGTCTTCATCTTCGATTTTCAATCGTCGGTCAATTATTTGAAATGAGAATTAACTCGGCCTTTTCAAATAATTCACGTATATTTAGAATTTCAAATCAATTTATTTCAATGGTTAAATTATTCGACAACACCAATTTTGTTCTTTAATGTAATTTTCACACCAAACACATTCAACCATTAAAAGCCACATAAATCGAGCAAATTCAGTTTATTTCCATTCCATATCGTTTATGATATTTTATAACGATTTATCGCTATTTTTATTTATTTTAAAATAGCCCATATATTCAAAACGACGCTTCGGGCCATAACGCGGCCGTGGCGCTGTTTTTCTTCAGATTTGATTTACACATATCTGAACATCTAACCGTTGGATCTTCACAAAATTTACATCATTAGAAAGGTCTTTTCAAAACGAATCCAACGGTTCCAGTTTCGGGAAAATCCGACGGTCGGATCTCCCGGTACAATCGTTTGAAGTTTCGATTTCAAAATACGAACTACAGCGTAGTTAATCGATTAAATATAAATATATTTATATATATATAAAAATATAATCGTTTCTGGCGCTGTTTTTCTTCAGATTTGAATTAAACATTCCAGACAATCCAACCGTTGGATTTTTACAAAGTTGGTGCCGTCGGAAAGATATTTCCAAGGCGAACCCGATGGTTGCGGTTTCGGGAAAATCCAATGGTCGGATTTCCCGCACTAGTTGTTTGAAATCACAGTTTCAAAATACGAACTGCATGTCGTCGTTTCGTTTTAATTTTATTTATATTTATATCTTTATATAAATATAGTTCATTCAACAATTTCAATATCGCTCTCACTTCAAATATTTCACTAACGCCTTAAAATTTTGGAAAATTTCGCCATAACCTCCTTTGTACGGGAGGGCTGGGAAAATTCCCAAATAGCCACACGGGCGTCTCATGTCGAAAAGAAAAAGAAAAAGCCAAGCGGCTAGCCAACAGGCTCATAAAATCATCACCCAAACAAAACAGTAAATGTGCACCTATTTGTCGGGCACAAAATTTTATTCCTCTTCACTAGTCCCTTTGCTATAACCTGTTCAATAAATATGCATGTACATATATATAGTTCTGATCACTTATCCTTTTCTATTCAACTTCATATTTGATTCCATTTGGTTTAAAAACACCATTCATTCTAATGTTGCATGTATAGGCAAAAATCATGTCATTAGCTAATTAATGAATATTTCAACTCATATATAATTATTTGAACGAGTGGCTATTCTTAACACTTCACATTTCAACGATTCATGTATAATAATAAAAATGTGATTTTTATTGTAAAACAGTTCATTTCAAAACACTATTATTTTATATAGTTTATATAGGTGATAAAATAGGATTTTTATTATAAAACAATTTCTCTTAAAAACGAGATTATTTTTCATATTCTATAGAGTTGATAAAAGGTGATTTTTGTTATGAAACAATTTAATTCAAAATATGAATACCATTCAACACATGAATTTCTAATCAACGAATGAATATCGATTCAACACATGAAGGTTTTCTATAGTTTCTATATATAGATAAAAATGTGATTTTTATATTTAAAACGCGAATACCATTCAACACATGAATTTCTAATCAACGAATGAATATCGATTCAACACATGAAGGTTTTCTATTTAATGAATAAATATAGTTTCAGCAAATGAAAATAATTCAAACACATGAATATTATTCAAAATTTTGGCAGCATAACGGCAGGGTAGTTAAAACCGGGACCGTCCCTAGTACGGCTCCTCGCTCTACCTTAAAGCCTCGCGGTTTTTGACAATGGGGATCATGCATCTAGTTCACTCGCAGGCGGCATGTATATATTTATTTCATTTCCACAAACTAATCCTATGTGGTTTCAACCAAATATTTTTCAACCACAAACGAGTATTTTTCAACCACAATCAATCAATATCAACCACAATCAATCAATATCAACCACAAACAATCCCAAACAACCATTCGCTATCAATCAATTTTCACACCAATCACAATCAATAAATATCGTCCATGGTTTGTGGACGAGGGGCGTATATATATATATATATATATATATATATATATATATATATATATAGCGATTCAATTTTATTTCAACACATATATAATTTTTACGACGTATATATAACTTATACATCGAACATACAACTTATACAATGCTTGTACATGAGGTGTATAACGCTTATATAACTCATACATCGACTGTATAATTTATACATCATCATTTTCCATATTGTTTTTAAATTAGAAATCTCACATTGGGTTCCACTCCACCAAAAGTAGTAGAAGGCTCAGAAAAATATGCGGTCTCTTCTTAAATGTAGAAGGCGTCCACACGGTCACGATGTTTCCTGTTTCATCGAATTTCGTTAACGAACGAAAAAGATATGATTTTTCAAAGGTATGCAACGGTTTAAAGGTGTTAAAATCAAATTAAATAATATCAGCCGATACTTTCCTTTTGATTCAAAACTAGGTTTTGAATTATCGTGAAATCCGTGAAGTTAGAGGACGATCGGGTGCTGCAGCGTCGAAGAGCTACAAACGGCGCTCAGATCGGTGGTGGTGGCGGCAATTCCGGTGGTCAGACGGCGGAGAACGACGGTGAGAAAGTCTTTGACTTTGCGGGCTTCATTCTCGAGGTAGGCGGAGGGATAGAGGGTGGGGCCAGGTCGGATTTGAAGGGGGGAGGGAGGCGCTTCGAATGGAGGTGGTGGCGGCGGCTCTGGTGGCCTGTAGCGGCGGCGGCGGAGGAGAGAAGGGGGGAAACTTTATCGCCGTCGATCGGGGGGGGGTCTGAGGATTTTTTTTTCCTAAATTCTGATTGGTCGGTGGGTCTTTAAAGGGGTTTTCTGACATGACCACCAATTGAAAGCCAATGACTGTCGTCCCTAGCTTTTTACCCCCATTCCGAACACAATGGGATATGTTTCGAAGGCCCATTCGAATGTTTCAGTCAGGTTTCCTTCAAATTAAAATATAAAATATTCAATATGTAATTTGAAAGAACATTTCAATTTGCCAGGGTCACAAATTGATTCGAAAAATTCCAGAAAAATAAATCTAGCTATGTTTTGACGATACGGTCCCAACAAAACTAGTTTCGTCGAATTCTGAGATCGTTTGCAAAAAGGCCCATTTTTGGTCGATCCAATTTAACTATAATTGACCAAAACACATTTTCTTTTGTCACGCTCACTCACTAACTTCAAAAATTATGAAATTTGATACCTAGTGATAACTTCCCATCCCGGACCCAACCAAAGTGGTTTCGTCGAATTCCGAGGTCGTATGCAAAATGGCCAATTTCACGGGCTATATAAATTTCATAGCGACCATTCTGAAAATTCATTCGGCCATAACTTTTGCTTTCCACTATGAAAATTCGATTTTTCAGATTCGTTAGAAAGGTATTCACTAACAGATTTAAATATTTTTGGTTTCACTAAAATCCGTTTTGTTTTGCACCCGGTACAGTCCGACAAAGTTAGGATTCAATTTTTGAAACTACAGCGCCTTTTCAAGCCTTGTTTATAATTATAATAAATTATATTCGTTTTCAATTGTCGATTCAAACTCACTTTTCATTGCCATTATCTGAAATACTCATTTTAAATATTTAAAATCCATTATTTTAGCCAATTTAAAAATTTTAAATTGGTTCAGATTTTCTGGGTCGTTACAATCTCCCCCACTTAAAACTTTTCGTCCCCGAAAAGGAACAAAGTCGAAAGTGGTTTGATAAATCTACTATCCCACAATACAACAACCAATTTGTTTTTAACCTTCCAAAAATATACTAATCAAATCCTATATCCCTTTAAAAATCATTCAGAGTATAGAATAAATAGTGCACATCCATGGGAAGAAAATAGCAACAGAATAGAGAATTACCTGGTAATGCGAAGTATGGTAAATGTACCTTGCACCGGAGTCAATCAGAGATATCTACTCGACATCTTGGATAAGCTTTCTGAATGCTCTCCTCAGTTTCCCAAGTACAATCTCGTGGATCTCCACTCCATTGCACTTTGACTAAGTGAACTTTCTTGTTCCTCAGCTCTTTGGTTTCTTTGCCGATAATCTTTAGCGGCTCTCTTCTCATAGCTAATTCGGGAGTAATTTCAATGTCATGTTGAGCTGCTTCTTCCACGATCAAGTCTGGATCATGAACGTGCTTTCGAAGTTGGGATATGTGAAATACATCATGAAGTCCAGGCAATCAATTAGGCAGTTTGACCCTATAAGCGAGAATTCCGATCCGTTCCAGAATAGGAAACGGACCAATGAATTTGGGCGCCAACTTTCCAGTTTTACCGAATCGGATAACTCCTCTCATCGGCGATACTTTCAAATATACATAGTCGCCCACAATAAAGGATATATCTCTTCTTCTTCTATCGGCATAGCTCTTTAGTCGGCTTTGAGCGGTGAGTAATCGCTTCTTATTAAAATCGACTTTGTCGGCAGCTTCTCGAATCATATCAGGACCCAACACAAGTCTATTTCCAGGTTCGACCCAACAAGCAGGGGATCGGCACGGTCTATCATACAATGCTTCGAATGTCGACATTGTCAGACTCGCCTGGTAGCTGTTGTTATATGAGAATTCAGCCAAATGTAGATGGTCTTCCCATGATCCACCAAAATCTAGAACACAAGCCCGCAATAGATCTTCTAAAATACGATTCACCCTCTCAGTCTGACCGTCTGTCTGAGGATGATAAGCGGTGCTCAAGTTCAACTTCGTTCCCAGCTCGACTTGAAACGCCTCCTAGAATTTGCTAGTGAATATTGTATCTCTATCACTGACTATGCTGAGCGGCACTCCATGTAGTCTAACTATTTCCCTGAAGTAAATCCGCGCCAGACTCTGAGCGGTTCTGTTTGATCTGACAGGTATGAAATGGGCGGTCTTCGTGAAGCGATCTACGATCACCCAAATACTGTCATTTCCTTTTCTGGTTCGGGGCAGACCATCAATGAAATCCATAGAAATATGTTCCCACTTCCAATCAGGAACTTCTAGTGGTTGTAACAATCCCGCCAGTTTCTGTTGGTCGCTCTTGACTAGCTGGCAAGTAGGGCATCAGCTAACATATAAGGAAATGTCCCTTTTCATCGACTTCCACCAGAAAGTGCGTTTGATGTCATTATACATTTTGCTTACTCCCGGATGGATACTAAGTTTTGACTTGTGGCATTCATCCAGAACTACTTTTCGAAGCTCAGGAACGCTAGGGACACAGATTCGACCTTTGAGCCTTAAAATCCCATCATTGTCTACTTGAAAACTCGAGGGTTCGCCTTGTTGAATTATCCCTCTGATCTTCTGAATGAAGTGATCATCCTCCTGAAGAGAAGATATTTTATCTTGCAACGAAGTCGTGATAATAAAACTGGCGATCATTTCATTCTTTCGGCTTAACGCATCTGCTACGACATTGGCTTTTCCTGGAGTGTATAGAATCTCAAAATCATATGCTGCAAGGAACTCCAGCCAACGTTTTTGCCTCAGATTCAGGTCTTTCTGAGTGAACAGATACTTTAGCGACTGGTGATCTGTAAACAGTTCAAATCTCTCACCCAGAAGATAGTGTCTCCAGATTTTCAAAGCGAATACTATAGCCATTAACTCAAGATCATGAGTGACCTAGTTTTTCTCGTGCGTCTTCAGTTGACGGCTAGCGTAAGCAATCACTTGACCTCTTTGCATTAACACTGCGCCGAGGCCTTCTCTAGAAGCATCAGTCCAAACTTTTAAATCCTGGTTGCCATCGATGATGGTTAACGTTAGAGCTGTCGTCAATCTTAACTTCAGCTCTTCAAAAGCCTCCTCACTTTCTGGAGTCCATTTGAATTTAGAGTGATTCTTTGTAAGCTTCGTTAAGTGGCCAGATATATTCGAAAAGTTTTTAACGAACTTCCGGTAATAGCTAGCCAATCCGAGAAAACTGCGGACTTCAGTGGGAGTACTGGGCTGTTTCCAGTTTTGAGTAGCTGTGATTTTGCTTGGATCCACAGCGATTCCTTCTTTCGATACGACGTGGCCTAGAAATTTCACTTCATCTTGCCAGAATATACATTTGGAAAACTTGGCTTTCAATACATTCCGTCTCAGAATTTCTATAACCTGTTCCAGATGCTTTTCATGTTCGGCCTTTGATTTAGAGAAGATTAGAATATCGTCAATAAAAACCAGAACAAATTTATTCAAAACTCCTCTGAACACTCTATTCATCAGATCGACGAAGTAAGCTGGAGCGTTACATAAGCCAAACGGCATTACTAACCACTCGTAGAATAAGTCGGGGCCTCTGAATGCTGTCATTGGAACACACTCTTCGGCAATTCGAAGTTGATGGAAGCCTGTAGCTAGGTCCATTCGTGAGAATACTTGTGCTCCATTCAATCGATCCAACAAATCATCAATCCGCGGCAATGGATATTTGTTCTTTATGGTTTGTTTGTTCAGATCTCGATAATCCACACAAAGACGTAGAGTACCGTCAGATTTTGGGACAAACACCACTGTTGCACCCCATTCAGAGAAACTAGGCCTGATCAGACCTTTCCATACTAGCTGTCGTGTTTGATTGTCTAATTCCTCCTTCTCTTTCAAGGACATTCTTCGAATAGCGTGAACTACCGGCCTTGCATTAGGAATCAAAGCAATCTTGAAATCTATTTCTCTTTGCGGAGGTAAGCGAACAACTTCTTCGAACACATCCGCATAGTTCTTGACGACAGGAATGTCTTTCACTAGGTCGGGAATATTCTCTGTAACTTCAGGGATATTTTCTATTTGGGCCGGAGAAATATTCAAAGCTGCCCAGAAGTTTTTTCTATTTGAAGTCGGGCCTTCACATGGTATGGTTATATAATTTCCCGATTGGGCCTTTGCCTTAACAACTCTCTCGGCGCATCTTACCTCTGCTTCATATTCAGTTAGACAATCCAATCCCAGAATAAGATCGAATTCATTAAAATTCATGACGATAGAGATAATAGGGAATTTATAGCAAGAAAAAGAGATAGGTACTGCACAAATCCAACTGAGATTGATGGAACCCCCAACTGGATTTTGGACAGTCATTGGCTCCTTGAGCTTCTTCAAATTCAATTCCAGTTTCTTGACTGCACTCTTTGCGATAAAGCTTCGTGACGCGCCTATGTCGAACAGTACTTTCACTGGAATGTTCTTGACATTGAGCGTGCCTTCTAAAACATCAGACCTCCCTTGCTTATCTGAGGGCTCAGAAGTTTCTGCTACTTCCTTTATATGTACTGTCTCGGATTTCTTTGAGAGTTGACACTCCCGTGCAATATGACCTGCTTGACGACACTTATGGCATCTCCTTTCCCCATGCAGGTTCTTTTGTTTCATAGCGCATTTATATCCACTCTTGATCTGTTTCTTTAGAGATCTGCAACTTATCGAGAAATGTCCTTGCTTATTGCAGTTAGAGCATGCAGTTGTCGTTACTGGTTTCTTCTCAGATTTGGCCCTTTTCCTCTTGGCACTGGGCTTCTTACTTCCCTCAGACTTCATACTGGCTTCAGGAATATCAGTTTCCGACTCTGCTTTGTCACTAGAACAGACTTCTTCTTCGTCGCGTAACATTCCTCTCATGTGGAGATCCACGTACTGATAGGCCATATAAATCATTTCAGAAAAGAGGAGCTTCACATTCCTCATTACACTATTCTGATATCTCCTTTGCAGGCCATGAATAAATCTCAGATTTTTCCTCTTTGGATCTTGAATCAGATGAGGAGCAAAGTGAGAAAGTTCGTTGAATTTCTTATGATATTCTGGGATGGTCATATCACCTTGTATCAAATAAGAAAATTCATCACATAATCGCTCGGTTGCTTCGGGAAGAGTAAATCTTTCTAAGAAAATCACTTTGAATCTGTCCCAGGTGATATCACCTTCTGGATTATCTTTAATAATTGAATCCCACCAAAACAAAGCTTCTTCTTTGAGTGTCCAAGACGCCAATAATCTTTTCTGATCATCTCTCAGCTTTAAACCCTCAAAGATTTTCTCTGCAGAACCAATCCAAGCTTGTGTTTCCATAATGGACTCTTTGCCTAAGAATGGCGATCCACCCAGATTTCGAAATCTCTTAAATAGAACTTCTATATCTGATTCTGGCTACGGGGGCACAACTGGCTCATTAGCTGGTCGAGCCATACGGTTATTTCTTCTGTTGCCGTCACTCATTTTCTAGTGTGTCTGCAATTAGCAGACAAAGTGTCAGGTCAACAGAAAAGATATTTCAAAATATAGAGACAAATACTTGAATGTAAATGTGTCTATCGAGGTGTAATTTCTTTCTGCTTTACTCATACTAGGATATTGCTGATCCTATCTGTATAGAGTTACCCGTCTTAGAACACTACTGGTTCTATTTCCGACATGTTCGTTCAAATGTTATATTCCAGAACTAAGCTTAACCTAGGCTATGATACCTCGCTGAGACGACCCCAAACCCCGTACTGACGGTGGCAAGGGTAATCCGTGGAATATAACACAGAAACAGATAATAGCAGAACAGAATTAAACAAATACACCAGATAATGAACAATAGAATATACTGGATAGAAGTAATCATCAGAGTTACATAGTATACAGGATCTTACTTAGTACAAATACTGTTCAGCTATATATAAATGTCTACAGCGGAAAACAAACAAAATATGTACAATAGGAGCTGAACAGCATAAAAAGAGATAAATGATAGAATCCATCTTCAGCTCCAGCTATCCAGAAAGAACCAGCTAAACCTGATTACAAGGCTGCCCGTGTAGAAAAAGGGGCACCCGAGTTTGAAAGTGAAACAAACTACGAGTCAGTCATGGGACTGGTATGAGAAATCTATTCAACACATATATAATATGGCTAATCACAGGACCACGCCACTTTCGTGGAATGGGTTTACTCCATGGGATTGCCAGTGCTTTAAAACAAATCTTTCTTTTAAACATCGCTATGCTTTTTATAAAAATGAAGCCGTTATAAGACTCAGTTCCCATCACACAATGCAACGCAAACCGGAGGATAGAGTTTTTACCTTATAACGGTCAAAATATGCTTGATACGAATAAAACAAAGGCATTTGATATTATTGCTAGTGTTAATATGTTTTGAAAACAATTTCAAATCATAACTATCAATCATAGATGGCATGGGTACCATATATCATGTCGCTATATATATATATATATATATACAATCAAAACCGCACGATGTCGTATTTGGAAATTGGATTTCCGTCATGAACCAAGGCAAAAGATAGTCCTTACCGAATTCGTGACTCTCTAGCCCGAGCCATAGGCAAGTACTCAGTCAAGCCTTCGGAGCGACAGGGCCGGTCCACCGACGTGGATTAAAATGCCTGAACAATACATTTCCCCGCCGTTTGGGGCGTAAACGAGCCAACGAATGACTCCATCGGACCCGGATCGTCCGATCAAACCGAGGCGCCTCGCAACAGCAACAACCACATAGGTGAAAAGTATATAAGTGTCAGGGCTGGTAGGTCACTGACACCACCCTAGCTAGAAAGAAACGCATGCCCTCCCTGAGGTCCTTCTCCCGTTTTTGGTTCATACCAGGGTGTGAGGCTCGCGAATTCACGTTATACACAAAGCTACGCCATACAGGCGGTGCTTTGATCATCACCACAAGACTTTGCTTTTCAACAGAAGCCCTGATCACTGCATCTTAGCATGCCACACAGGCAATTCATGCCATGCGACTGATGTCCATCGATATACAACCTCCAAGCTCGTGCGTTTCAGAGAGAGGCGTTAAGCAAAAGAATAAATTCTCCGCCGCCAAACAGATGTATATTTAATAGAGATCAATCAACACAGAATAAAATCCAATGTCAGACACACATTCCAATTACAAGTCCGTTCTAGGTCTGAACGAAACCGGTGGCACTAAATACCTCGCAAACCCATCATCACCACGTACGTCTGGACGATCACCACTCATTATCCATATTTCGGGATGCCTCCCAATCAGGACCTCGGTTACCATCCAAACGAGGTGAAGATCTCTGGTCTTCGACCATCGTCTTCATCTTCGATTTTCAATCGTCAGTCAATTATTTGAAATGAGAATTAACTCGGCCTTTTCAAATAATTCACGTATATTTAGAATTTCAAATCAATTTATTTCAATGGTTAAATTATTCGACAACACCAATATTGTTCTTTAATGTAATTTTCACACCAAACACATTCAACCATTAAAAGCCACATAAATCGAGCAAATTCAGTTTATTTCCATTCCATATCGTTTATGATATTTTATAACGATTTATCGCTATTTTTATTTATTTTAAAATAGCCCATATATTCAAAACGACGCTTCGGGCCATAACGCGGCTGTGGCGCTGTTTTTCTTCAGATTTGATTTACACATGTCTGAAAATCTAACCGTTGGATCTTCACAAAATTTACATCATTAGAAAGGTCTTTTCAAAACGAATCCAATGGTTCTAGTTTCGAGAAAATCCGACGGTCGGATCTCCCGGTACAATCGTTTGAAATTTCGATTTCAAAATACGAACTGTAGCGTCGTTATTCGATTAAATATAATTATATTTATATATATATATAAATATAATCGTTTCTGGCGCTGTTTTTCTTTAGATTTTAATTAAACATTCCAGACAATCCAACCGTTGGATTTTTACAAAGTTGGTGCCGTCGGAAAGATATTTCCAAGGCGAACCCGACGGTTGCGTTTCGGGAAAATCCAATGGTCGTATTTCCCGCACTAGTTGTTTGAAATCACGGTTTCAAAATACGAACTGCACGTCGTCGTTTCGTTTTAATTTTATTTATATTTATATCTTTATATAAATATAGTTCATTCAACAATTTCAATATCGCTCTCACTTCAAATATTTCACTAACGCCTTAAAATTTTGGAAAATTTCGCCATAACCTCCTTTGTACGGGAGGGCTGGGAAAATTCCCAAATAGCCACACGGGCGTCTCATGTCGAAAAGAAAAAGAAAAAGCCAAGCGGCTAGCCAACAGGCTCATAAAATCATAACCCAAACAAAACAGTAAATGTGTACCTATTTGTCGGGAACAAAATTTTATTCCTCTTCTCTAGCCCCTTTGCTATAACCTGTTCAATAAATATGCATGTACATATATATAGTTCTGATCACTTATCCTTTTCTATTCAACTTCATATTTGATTCCATTTGGTTTAAAAACACCATTCATTCTAATGTTGCATGTATAGGCAAAAATCATGTCATTACCTAATTAATGAATATTTCAACTCATATATAATTATTTGAACGAGTGGCTATTCTTAACACTTCACATTTCAACGATTCATGTATAATAATAAAAATGTGATTTTTATTGTAAAACAGTTCATTTCAAAACACTATTATTTTATATAGTTTATATAGGTGATAAAATAGGATTTTTATTATAAAACAATTTCTCTTAAAAACGAGATTATTTTTCATATTCTATAGAGTTGATAAAAGGTGATTTTTGTTATGAAACAATTTATTTCAAAATATAAATACCATTCAACACATGAATTTCTAATCAACGAATGAATATCGATTCAACACATGAAGGTTTTCTATAGTTTCTATATATAGATAAAAATGTGATTTTTATATTTAAAACGCGAATACCATTCAACACATGAATTTCTAATCAACGAATGAATATCGATTCAACACATGAAGGTTTTCTATTTAATGAATAAATATAGTTTCAGCAAATGAAAATAATTCAAACACATGAATATTATTCAAAATTTTGGCAGCATAACGGCAGGGTAGTTAAAACCGGGACCGTCCCTAGTACGGCTCCTCGCTCTACCTTAAAGCCTCGCGGTTTTTGACAATGGGGATCATGCATCTAGTTCGCACGCAGGCGGCATGTATATATTTATTTCATTTCCACAAACAAATCATATGTGGTTTCAACCAAATATTTTTTCAACCACAAACGAGTATTTTTCAACCACAATCAATCAATATCAACCACAAACAATCCCAAACAACCATTCGCTATCAATCAATTTTCACACCAATCACAATCAATAAATATCGTCCATGGTTTGTGGACGAGGGGCGTATATATATATATATATATATATATATATATATATATATATATATATATATATATATATAGCGATTCAATTTTATTTCAACACATACACTACAACAAAATGACCCTATTACAACTTTAATTTTACAACGGTGGTAAAAGCACCGTTGTAATAAATGGTTTTTTACAACGGTGGTAAAAGCATCGTTGCAATAAATGATTTTTTACAACGGTGGTAAAGACACCGTTGTAATAAATGGTTTTTTACAACGGTGGTAAAAGCACCGTTGTAATAAATGGTTTTTTACAATGGTGGTATTCCCTAAAGTTGTAATAAACGTATTTTTAACAACTTTTTGTTTTGTTAGTTGTAATAGATGCCCATTACAAACTTCATGTTTATAATATCTATATTTAATAACTAATTATATTAATATTTAATAATAATTAATAATTAATAATAAACTTAGGAATCAATAATATTTATTAAATAATTAATAGTTAATAAGTGGTAATTAATGTTTAATAGTTAATGTTAACTGCTTATTAATTAATATTTTGGTGACATATACATTATAAGCTTTTAATAGTTATTACTCGATTATAACTAAGTAGAAATAAGTAAAAGTTAAATAATAACTATTGTTAATATGAAATAATCCTATTTAATAATTAATTTAAAATATGAAATAATCCTAATTAATAATTAACATTTAATTAATAACTAATTAGTAAGTAATAATTAATAATCGATAATAAGTAAACAAATAAATATTAATTAATTAATTAATAATTTACAAATAATTCACTGTTAAATACTAGTAATTAATGATTGATAATAATTTTCAATAAATAATAATTAATCAAATACTAATTAAAAATTATAAAATAATAATTCACTGTTCAATACTAATAATTAAAATATAATAATTAATGCTAATCATGAATAATCAATGATTGCTATTAATAATTAAGAAGTAGAGATTAATAATTAAGAAGAAGAGATTAATAACTAAGATTATATTTAATAGTTAATTTATAATATTGATCTCAATTTTCAAAAAAAAATATTGATATCAATTATATATATATATATGTATATATATATATATATATATTTAGGGTGGATAAATGAATAAATAAATAAATCATTTATTTATGTACATATTGAATATATAAAAATTGTACATTTTTTAAATTGTGAACAAATATACATGCTAATTTATATATTGTGTGTGTGTGCGACATTAAAATTCGTCCAAGTGTTGTAAATATTGATTTAAGTATTATAAAATGGCTTAAGGGTTATAAAGCCCAATAAAACCCTAGGGCCAAAGCTGTCAATTGGCAGGAAAATAACCCTAGCCGTGTTAATGTAAGAAAGGAGAAACGAGCCGTCATTTTCATTTATCTCGTTCAAAATAAAAGGCAACAATAATGGCCGAAGCCCTAGCGACTGGAAATTGGGGGAAAAGCGATCAATCCGATGCCTCGCATCAGATTTGTAGTCGGATTCGTGATGGAGACGAACTCGAGGGCGAGAGCAGCGAGTCTAGGAGAAGGCACGTTTGTTCCCATGAGATTTCAGCATTTTTTCCCCAAAATTAAATCCTCCAAAAATTTCGAAATGAATGGCCACTGAAATGGCCATCGCCGTCATCCCTCTGCTGCACTACCCGTTCGCTTTCTTCCACCGTCGCCACCTGAACCAATAGCCGACCTCCCTCCTCATCGGAAGCCGCTCCTTCAACCGATTGCTCCGCTTCACCTTTCAGCAATCGCGCTGCCATCTCCTCCTTCCCATAGTCAGTCAACCAAATCGCCAGAGCTGCCATCGGACAACGCACAGCTCAGACCAGTGCCACAATTTCACCCAATGGAGCTCAGTCACCGTGAACTCTTGCTCGCTCTTCTTGCTTCTCGGTCGTCAATGATGGTAATTCATTTTGCTTCTATCACTTTTTCCTATTCTATTTTCTTTACTTCTTTTACTTCTTTTAATTAAAATGAAGGGTGAGAACTTTTGGTATTAGATAACCCGCTCGACCTATAATTAGAAATTATGATAAATGTTAGTGCTACTTTGGGTCTGCTGTAGAGGATTCACGTTAAAGGGTATGTTTCGGCCATTACTCTTTGTCCCTTGCATACACAAGGATTGTTTAGTCCTGAGAGCGTCTAATTTGTACAGATTATATTAAAACTTTGATCATTTTATTATTTGAATGTTATTGGTGAGCCTTGGTCTGATATTCAGGTGCACAGTTCCTACTTTTTCTTTGCTTTATGTCGTGCATGCTTGCCTACTGCACTTGTGATGTTTGCCATAAGTTGCTTTTGCTAACTACATGTTGACCTGGCCTGAATTGCTTAAACATTAGCGTGAGTCTGATTTATGCACTTGTGCTTTATCAACCCAAATTTTTTTTTAGACATTGAATTTTTGAGTAGTCGATGAGTTGGCTGTGCATTTTCAATTTTTCGACGATGTCTTTGTTGGGGTCTCTTGTACTGCACTGAAAGGAGTCATATGACTTAATCTTTGTAGTTCGTTTTTTTTTCAAGTAATAATAAAATTGGTTAAGGTATACTGTTAAGGGTCTTTAATAATTTGGAGATAAGAGTAGTGTTGATTATAAAAACTTGTTAAACTATGCTCAACAGAAGAAAGATGATGCAGCGAGTCTAGGAGGATCAATCCGATGTCGTTCAATAAGTTTTTAGATGTTTTCCTTATACAGAAAAAGTAGGTTGTTGTTATACTGGTTCCATGAAAGGGTGGCTACGAGTAAATGAGGATTGCTATTGTTTGTCATTTTGTTTCTTTTACTATTTAAGTTTTGAAGACATGATAAGTTTTATTTTGTTTTTTCAGTTGTTGCGCTTCTCATATATAAGATAGGAGAAGGCACGTTTGGTCAAGTATTGGAGTGTTGGGAGTTGGGACAGGGAAGGTAAAGAAATGGTAGCCGTAAAAATTGTTCGAGCTGTAGATAAGTATCGTGAGGATGCTATGATCGAGATTGATGTACTTCAACAGCTAAAGCAGCATAGCAATTCTTCTGTCTGGTTAGTTCTACTTCTTTATACCCATTACTTTTGTTTGCTCAATTTATTGTTGTATTGATTAGAATAAACACCGTGCTGCTTATTTTTGCAGTTGTGTGCAAATACGGAACTAGTTTGACTATTGTAATCATATTTGTATTGTAAGCTCGTAACTGGTACCAAATAATTACCTCACCGGTTTAAATATACAATTGTGTCCAATTCTATGGCCATACTGCCAAATACGTTCATTTATATATGAATTTATCTACATCCATACACCTTATCATGACAGCTAAATGCTATCACATCAACGCAGCTTCACATACTCATGTCTTTTATATAATATCTCTTAACTTTATTTTATATTCACGGTTGTATTCAGTCTCAGATTATTAGCAATAAAATCAAACTCATGCAAACTCATTTTTAACATACAGCTGTACTCAATTCCAGTTTATTAGCAATGAAAACAACCTCATGAAAACTCCCTTTTAACGTAAGAAGAATGATTCATTTCCAGTACATACGTTTAGCTATTCCAATCCAAACTTTTAAGTTAGTGATTGAAACTAAGAATTTCACTAATGATACATTTCTCATGACTGTCTAAACATACCATGCTTTAAATCTCATTTCATTTGCTTCAGTAAATATATACAGTTAAAACAAAATTCTTTAACAGCCTTTTTGGCTTAATCCTTACTATCATCTTTCATTACCTTAATTAACTTAAACACATTAAAAGAGCGAAGCAGTTCATGGTCATTACGTATTTCTTAAACCAGTAAAACTCTTATATACTCTTAGATTACTACAAAAATACATGCATTGCATTTTACATAGTTTCAACTCCTCATCCAACTTGGAAGAAAAGTAGATATCCACCATTTTATGTTTACAACAAGCTTAAGGTTATGTTTATATATATGCATGTTTTGTGATTGTGCAGGTGGTGTCTTGTGTTGGTGGGGAAGTTGAGGAAGTGCAAAGATGAAGCAAGCTGATAGTTGAAGCAAAGTTTTTGGATGGTACTAATTTGTAATCATTATTTGTAATGAAGAATTGATATATTAACGTGGTGATGTATGATTCATTTTTTTGCATTTTGAATATAAAGTTGTAATGTTTTTTGTATGAATGGATCTGTTGCTTTGAATTTATATCAATTTGTTTTCTGTTTATTCAGCTTTTGTTGCATTTGCAAAATTTATTTTTTTTAAAACCCAAATATCAATCACAACGGTGCATAAATGTTGTAATAAAGTTTATTACAACGGTGGAAAAAAGTTGTAAAATATACATATTACAACGGTTTTGCAACAGTGCAGAAAAGTTGTAAAAGATATTAGGCTATTACAACTTCTTAAGACACGACGGTTTGCCCACCGTTGTAAAAACCTATTACAACGGTGTTCCACCGTTGTAATAGGGTCATTTTGTTGTAGTGATATATAATTTTTACAACGTATATATAACTTATACATCGAACATACAACTTATACAACGCTTGTACATGAGGTGTATAACGCTTATATAACTCATACATCGACTGTATAATTTATACATCGTCATTTTCCATATTGTTTTTAAATTAGAAATCTCACATTGGGTTCCACTCCACCAAAAATAGCAGAAGGCTCAGAAAAATATGCGGTCTCTTCTAAAATGTAGAAGGCGTCCACATGGTCACGATGTTTCCTGTTTCATCGAATTTCGTTAACGAATGAAAAAGATATGATTTTTCAAAGGTTTGCAACGGTTTAAAGGTGTTAAAATCAAATTAAATAATATCAGCCGATACCTTCCTTTTGATTCAAAACTAGGTTTTGAATTATCACGAAATCCGTGAAGCTAGAGGACGATCGGTTGCTGCAGCGTCGAAGAGCTGCGAACGGCGCTCAGATCGGTGGTGGTGGCGGCAATTCCGTTGGTCAGACGGCGGAGAACGACGGTGAGAAAGTCTTTGACTTTGCAGGCTTCGTTCTCGAGGTAGGCGGAGGGAGAGTGGGTGGGGCCAGGTCGGATTTGAAGGGGGGAGGGAGGCGCTTCGACTAGAGGTGGTGGCGGTGGCTCTGGTGGCATGTAGCGGTGGCGGCGGAGGAGAGAAGGGGGGAAACTTTATCGCCGTCGATCGGGGGGGGGGGGGGTCTGAGAATTTTTTTCCTTTTTTTTCCTAAATTCTGATTGGTCGGTGGGTCTTTAAAGGGGTTTTCTGACACGACCACCAATTAAAACCCAACGACCGTCGTCCCTAGCGTTTTACCCCCATTTCGAACACAATGGGATATGTTTCGAAGGCCCATTCGAATGTTTCAGTCAGGTTTCCTTCAAATTAAAATATAAAATATTCAATATTTAATTTGAACGAACATTTCAATTTGCCAGGGTCACAAATTGATTTGAAAATTTTCAGAAAAATAAATCTAACTATGTTTTGACGATACGGTCCCAACAAAACTAGTTTCGTCAAATTCTGAGACCGTTTGCAAAAAGGCCCATTTTTGGTCGATCCAATTTAACTATAATTGACCAAAACACATTTTCCTTTGTCACGCTCACTCACTAGCTTAAAAAATTATGAAATTTGAAACATAGCGATAACTTCCCATCCCGGACCCAACCAAAGTGGTTTCGTCGAATTCCGAGGTCGTATGCAAAATGGCCAATTTCACGGGCTATATAAATTTCATAGCGACCGTTCTGAAAATTCATTCGGCCATAACTTTTGCTTTCCGCTATGAAAATTCAATTTTTCAGATTCGTTAGAAAGGTATTCACTAACAGATTTAAATATTTTTGGTTTCACTTAAATCCGTTTTGTTTTGCACCCGGTACAGTCCGACAAAGTTTGGATTCAATTTTTGAAACTGCAGCGCCTTTTCAAGCCTTGTTTTTAATTATAATAAATTATATTCGTTTTCAATTGTCGATTCAAACTCACTTTTCATTGCCATTATCTAAAATACTCATTTTAAATATTTAAAATCCATTATTTTAGCCAATTTAAAAATTTTAAATTGGTTCAGATTTTCTGGGTCGTTACAGTTGTTTAATACACTGTTCACGATAAACCCATTTCAAATCCAATCCAATATATTAGAAATTCCGATTATTTAAAACCCCTTTTTAAATCTAATTTATTTATTTAAAAATAATTGGGTTTTAAATTTAGTTCAAAACTAGTTCATTTCGATAAAAATCCATTTTTATCTTTTCAAATATGGAGTTTTTCACCCCAATTTTTTCCAAATCATTTCTTATGATTTTACACAAATTATTGATATTTTTAATAATTTTATCAAGGCCCGTACAGTCGATTTCCATCAACGGCCATCGAACTGCACTTACAACGACCTTTTTCAAATTTGATTTGGACGTATCGCCAAATCCAACCGTTAGATTTTGAATTTCAAATATTCGTTTGAAAGCCCTTTTCGATACGAACCCAACGGTTCCGGGTTTAGGAGAATCCGACGGTCGGATCTCCCGTAATGTCCGTTTGAAATAAATGGTCGAAATACACGAACTGCCGCGGCGCGTTCTATTCTGGCTATTATATTATATATATAATATATATAATATATATTTCGTCGATTACTATTTAAAACGAATTATATAAATAGTTTTGAATTCGTTTCAAAAACATTTTCAACTTCCATTTCAATTCAAATAAAAAATAAATTTTGCTTTATAAATTCGTTTTAAAATTCATTTCTATTCAATTCAAATTTCAATTCAATTTAATTCGAATTCATTTTCTATTCAATTCAATTCGAAATCGTTTTATATTCAATTCATGTCGAAATCGTTTTATATACAATTCATTTCGAAATCATCTTATATTCAATTCATTTCGAAATCGTCTTATATTCAATTCATTTCGAAATCGTTTTATATTCAATTCATTTCGAAATCGTTTTATATTCAATTCATTTCGAAGTCGTTTTATATTCAATTCATTTCGAAATCGTTTTATATTCAATTCATTTCGAAATCGTTTTATATTCAATTCATTTCGAAATCGTTTTATATTCAATTCATTTCGAAATCGTTTTATATTCAATTCATTTCGAAATCGTTTTATATTCAATTCATTTCGAAATCGTTTTATATTCAATTCAATTCAAATTGGTTTTCTATTCGATTCGATTCAAATTTCATTTCAAAATATTCGATTTCGAAATCACTTTTCAATATTCATTTTAAAATGGATAAAATCGATATAAATATCGTTCACGTCAAAATGGCGTCAATTTAATCAACCCGGCTTCATATATTTCTATTTTCAAATATTCTATTTCAAAGATTTCCTTTTCAAATATATCTATTTCAAATATTTCGTTTTCAAATATTTCTATTTCAAATATTTCGTTTTCAAATATTTCTATTTCAAATATTCCGTTTTCAAATATTTCTATCTCAAATATTTCGTTTTCAAATATTTCTATCTCAAATATTTCGTTTTCAAATATTTCTATCTCAAATATTTCGTTCAACACATGACTAATCTCAACGGATGAGTACTATCAACACATGAACCTTTATTTTATATTGATAAAGATGTAAATTTTATTATTAAAATATTTCGTTCAACACTTGACTAATCTCAACGGGTGAGTACGGTCAACACATGAACCTTTATTTTATATTATTCTTTTTTTTCTAAATTGGAATGAGGCCCAATCAATCACCATATAATGTTAATTATATGGAATTTCATACATCACACGTATATAAAAGCATTGAAAAATAATCAACCATCAACCAAAGTGCATTACACTGTATAAGCATCAAATATAGATATTTAACGCTTATAACAGCCTATTAATCAATCGATCGACATATTTAATCAATCAGGATGAGTGAACTTCAAATTTCACCCCAACACCCGTGTGGGGTTTCAAACAATCAAACACATATTTTATTTGTGCAGTTGGGCGATGTGTAAAATTTATCGTCCCAATCAATGTCAGTCAAATCAGTGTACATAAACAAACCGTCCGGTTTGTAAATGAATATTTATTTATTCATATTCACGTTAAAAATTATATTTTTAACGATAAAACATTTTATTTCAACACATGAATTTCTATTCAGTTCATTTACCAAATAAAATGATATCTTTATTTTTTAACTTGTTTTTAGAAAATTTCGGCGGCATAACGGCACGATACTAGAAACGGGACGAGGCCTAGCCTTATCCCCGGTCTAGTGAAGGCCCAAGCCATTCACACGTCAATCAAATCCATTCCATTTCACCAAACAATTCAATTCAAACCAAATAATCTAACCAACTACACAACCAAACAAACAAGTCCATGGTCTGTGGACGATTGTGTCGGGTGCTACTAAACACCGTCTGCATCCTAGTATATATATATATAACTTGAAAAAGAATTTTAAGAGTGAGAAGTTCTCACCAATAGCTATCCAACTTCACGACACTTCATTTAGAGAAATCTTCGTCGTTCTCGCCTTTTTGTCGATTTCGTTGCCCGTAGCCACTACATATGTAAAAACCGAATTTTTACTTCGCTATTCAATATATAAAAATCTAATTTTTACTATGCTATTCAATATATAAAAATCGAATTTTTACTTCGCTATTCAATATATAAAAATCTAATTTTTACTTCGCTATTCAATATATAAAAATCTAATTTTTACTTCGCTATTCAATATATAAAAATCGAATTTTTACTTCGCTATTCAATATATAAAAATCTAATTTTTACTTCGTTATTCAATATATAAAAATCTAATTTTTACTTCGTTATTCAATATATAAAAATCGAATTTTTACTATGCTATTCAATATATAAAAATCGAATTTTTACTTCGCTATTCAATATATAAAAATCTAATTTTTACTTCGCTATTCAATATATAAAAATCTCGCCTTTCAACTATAAAGATTTCGCCTTTTCAAATATAAAGATTTATATTTCGCTACATATACAAAGATGATATTTTTATATTCTCTATCTCATAAAGATTACATTTTTATATTCCTACTATGTAAAAATCATATTTTTAAACCACTACACAGGTAAAAATCACACCTTTCTCCATTTAAAAATATCGTCTTTTTACTTAGTTAAAAATCTAATCTTTTCCTACGAATAAAATCATGACTTTTATTTATAAAAATTCTATTTTTATTTCGCCTTCATTCATATAAAAATCGAATTTTTATGTCGCTAGTCCACATATAGAAATCAAATCTGTACATGTATAGAAATCATCACTTTCATATGAATGAAAATCGTATTTTTTCCTAGTTAAAAAATCAAACCTTTCATGTTAAAAAAAACAATCTTTACTTTGTTTTCAAAAGGATAAAAATCTAATCTTTACTTTGTATTTATAAACTGATTTTTTTAAAAAAAAATCTGAAAATCACCTGTAAATAAAATACACAACTAAAAATAAATAAAACAAAAATAATTAAAAGTAAAAACTTACTTTTCAATTCGGTTTACTATGGAGGAGGGGGCTTGGCTTGCTGGAGTCGGAGGTGGTGCTAGGGACGTCGGGGGTTAGGGTTCTGGCAAAGCGAGGGTAGCGAGGTCTGTGCGTGGGCGGTGGGTGGTGGATCGTGGTTCGATTTGAGGGGGTCCAGGGTTCTGGGTGCGTGCAGAGAAGGGGGGAAGCGGGAAGGAGAAGAAGAGGAAGAGGGGGCCAGTCGTCGACGGTGGGCGGCACTGCTCGCCGAAGGGAGGGGTCGCCATCGATGGCGGCGCCTAGCAGAGGGGTGACGGGAAGCAGTTCGTAGGTTTTTTTTTTAAAACTGAATCGGGAATAATGATTGGGGGGGGCAGATAAAGGAAGGAGAGAGTGGAGGGTTTTAAATTTTAATTTATTTAATTTATTATTTTATTTACAAAAAGTTGACTTTTACATACGACCTCTAAACGAGGCCCACCGCCTGTCGTCCATAGCGTTTTACCCCCATTCCGAACACAATGGGATATGTATCGTAGGTTGATTTGATCGTCTCGATCAGTTTTCGTCAAAATCAACATATAACTATATATATTGAATTTAAACGCGCATTTCAATTTATCGGGGTCACATACTAACTTGAAAAATTCCCGAAAAATATTTTCTAGCTTCGTATTGACGATACGGTCCTAACAAAACTAGTTTCGTCGAATTATGAGGCCGCTAGAAAAATGGCCATTTTCCAGTCGATTAAAATCAACTGAAACTGGTCAAACGCGTTTTCCTTTGTCACGCTCTCATATTGATTCGAAAAATTATGAAATTTGAAACCTAGCAATAATTTGACATTACTGACCCAACAAAAGTGGTTTCGTCGAAATCCGAGGTCGATTGCAAAATGTCTATTTTTAAGGGCCTGAATTCCATAACGACTATTCAGAATTTTCAACTGGACATATCTTTTGATTCGCGCTATGAAATTTTGATTTTTCGGATTCGTTGGAAAGATATCATCAATTAGATCCTATAATTTTTGGTTTCACTAAAATCCGGTTTGTTTTGCACCCGGTACATTCAATCGAAGTTTGAAATCAAATTATCGAACTACTGCACCATTTTCAATTCTATTTATAATTAAATATAATTATTTATATTCTAACGACGACGTATATAATATATACGTTCTAATTATATTCAAAATAAATTTCTCGTCGATATTATTTAAAATAATTCATTTTAAATAATCAAAATTCGCTAAAATTGCCAAAATAAAAATTTTAAACTGGTTCTGAATTTCCGGGTTATTACACACACAGTCCATTTAAAAGTTCGTTCTGGGTCTGAACGAAACCGGAGGCACCTTGTACCTCGCATATCCATCGATCTCCAAGTACGTCTGGACGATCACCAACTGATTCCCTCCTCTTAGGTGTACAGCCCAATCAAGATCATCAGTAATCACCCAAACTATTTGAAGACCTCCGGTCTTCGACCACCCTCTTCATCCTCGACACCACGTCGAATCAGTTATTCAAAATGGGATAAACCCGGTCTTTCTGATTAACTCGCGTATATAATAAACAAGTGTTACACAAACACAACGTATGCCTCATTCCAATTCAGAATATTCTTTTATTCAAATATTCTTATACTTTGGGACAGGTTCCCATTAATTTTATCAAAGATAAATTCTTTAAATTTATTCTTTAAACTTCTTTTGAATATCAATTCAAACTAGTCGGGATTAGCGAACCACACCGAAGTAATCATTCATTTTATTTCCCAGTCTCAACCTATTCATCCCATGAAGTAAAACTGGTTATACTTCATATCTAACACCACAATGTTATCGGTAAATTCAATTAATATTTCACGTTCAAATCTAATTAAAGATTTAACTATCGCTTGGAGCAAAACTGGTGATACTCCATTCTTGACTATTTCCATCTAATTAAAGATTCATTAAAACCCCACTTAGTTTTGATCTTCACAGAAATCAATATCCTGTCTTTAACTGGGTTAAAGAACCAATTTCATTTAACACACGGTTCACTATAAACCCAAAATCACATTCAATTCATTATCGGGTTAAAGAACAAGTGTTGTTTAAAACTTCGTTCATGATAAACCCAAGAATCTATTCAAATTCAGTTCCAATTATATACCATTTAATTGGTATACTTCATTAAATCTAAATAAAAAGATTTAATCTTTTTCTCAACTGGGTTTAAGAACAGTGTTAATGATGACACCATTCCCGACAAACCCAAATCACATTTGATATTAAATACAAGGCTCTGAATAGAAAATATATCGGCTTATGAGAAAATTAATTTTGTCTCAGCAAACAGACGTCTACTTAATTTATTTCAAACATCTGTTTTCTAGGTAAAACTTAATCCTTGCCCTTCTAAATGTGAATATGTATATATATATATATATGATATGTGCGTGTGTGTAATCATCAAGGAAGACTTTAACATAAAAATCTAGGACTAACAGACTCTTACAGCATATATTATCTTCATTGTGTGTTCTTGAATCTGTTTGTCGATTTTCTTCCTGCAAAATAGAATTAGTTGATATAATGTATATATGCTTATGTATAGTTGTCATAGTCAAAACGCTATATAGCAAGATTAAACAACCTTTACCAGGAGTATATGCTATACCAAAATCATATGATGCTAGAAACTCTAACCACCGCTGCTGAAGATTTAAATTCTTTTGGAAGAAAAGATACTTTAATGTCTTATAATCTGTGAACAACTCGAATCGAATCCCCAGTAGGTAATGTCTCCACATCTTTAGAGCAAACATGATCGCTGCCAACTCCAAATCATGATTTGGATAATTCCTCTCATGCAGCTTCAATTATTGACTTGCGTAGGCCACAACTTTATCTTTCTGCATTAGTACTGCGTCTAGTCCAGTGTCACATGCAACGGTGTATACCACCATTTCCTCATTTCCGCTTGGATCGTCAAAACATGAGCACTCATTAATCTCTCTTTTGTGATTTCGAAAGCTTGCATACACTTTGCAACCCATGTGAACAACTAATTCTTCTTCACCAATTTTGTTAATGGCGCAAGTATCTTGGAGAAATCCTTTATAAAATGGCGATAATATCCCACCAACCCAAGAAAACGTCTCACGTCCATTGCATTCTTAGGTCTATCCCAGTCCTGGATTGCTTCCACTTTAGCGGGGTCAACCACTATTCCATTTCTGGAAACAACATGGCCTAAGAACCTCACTTCACTATTCCAGAAGTGACACTTCGAAAACTTAGCTCTTAGCCGATGTTTTCGCTAGATTTCTAGAACAACTCTCAAGTGTGTCTTATGTTCTTTCTTGTTCTAAGAGTAAACCAGAATATCATCCGCAAACACAAGCACGAACTTGTTCAACTGATCTCTGAAACCCTATTCATAAGATCCAAAAAGTACACTGGCACGTTCGTCAACCCAAATGGCATCACCAACCATTCGAAGAAACCGGATGGTGTCCTAAACGTAGTCTTCGGCACGTTATCCTTTGCCACCCTCAACTAATATAATCCTGTTGCCAAATCCATTTAGGAAAACACTTTGGCTTCGTGACGCTAATCGAACAAGTCATCGATTTGGCAACAGAACTTGTTCTTCTTGGTTACCTTGTTCAGCTCGTGATAGTCTGTACATAATCTCAATGAACCATCAACCTTGGTTGCAAACACAACTGGTGCTCCTCATTTGGATACACTTCTTCAAATGAATCCTTTTCCTAAAAGGTCATGAACTTACACCTCTAACTTTCGTTGTTCCTTAGGCGCCATCCGCCTAAGAGGCAAAACGATAGTTCTAGCACCCTCGACCAAATCGATTCTGAACTCAATATCATGATGCAGTAGCAAGCCTTTAACTTCTTCAAAGACATCCTCAAACTCATTAGCAATCAGCACATATGGAAAGTCTTTCTGTGGAATCACAAGCGAATATAAAAATATCACGAAGACACCATCTTCGGGGTACATCGAATCAAAACCTTTCGTCCTTCCACATCTCTGACTCTCACCTCAAGCTTCTTGCAGTTCACTCTCGTCGCATATATCTTGAGCCAAATCATGCCCAAGATGATCCCAAACCCAGTGAAGTTCAAAACAAAGCAATCACGCACAAAAGAGCGACCGTGACTCGATAACACATGACCACAACAAAGCATAAAAAGGCTGGACGAACCCCCAACTGGATTAGTCACAACCAAAGGTCTATTACATATCTCAGGTTCCAAACCCAAGCAGCACAAAGCTCATTACAAATGAATGAATGTGATGCTCCAGTATCAGACAATACACAAACTGAAACACCTTTAACAGAAAGAGTACCTTGAACGACGACACCATTTCTTTTCTCCTTTGCAGTAGGAGCTCTTGAAGAAGATGGTAAGACCTCCAAAGCATAAGCCTTCACTATCTGCTTCCCTTTCGCTAGCTCTGGACAATCCTTCTTATCATGCCAAGGTTATCCACATTTGAAGCACTTCTTTTCAGCTTTTGGAATCTTACACTCATTAGACATATGACCCTTCTGTTGGCATTTATAGCAAGCCACCTCACCTTTAGGTTTCTACTTGCCATTCTTCCCTTTCTGCTGTTGATGCTTACTCTTCATATTGTTATTACCACCCTGTTGTGGTTTCGAAGCTTCCTTTGTTGCAGCGACAACACTTGCTTCTTTAGGAAATAAGCTATCATGTCGAACAACTTTCTCAACTATCTTCTCATACGGAATGTCAAGATGATCCAACAATGGATTCCCAATATAGGTATCCAAACCCATAACAAACTTTTCATTCTTCTGATAAGGAGAGTCGATGTACGATCAGGCATACTTGGACAAGGCCTCAAAATCAGGAACATACTCAAGCACTGATCGACCATTCTATTTCAGCTTTAAAAACTTCTTGAAAAGAACCGACTTCTGAGAAGTAGAGATAAACATCGTCTCGAATTAGACTTTGAACTATTCCCATGTTATCTCTTCTTCAAGAGTCTCCAAAGTGATAGAGTTCCACCAGTCCATGGCTCAACCTTGCAATTGTCTCGATGCGAGCTTCCTTTTCGTTGCATCGTCAATACCCAAATCTCCAAAAATCCGTACAAAAGCATCTAACCATCTCTAAACCTCTTCAGTCGGCTCTATCCCTTTGAACGGTTTTCCTCTGAGGGAAGTGAAGTCTTTTCATATCTTTGTCCACAGCCCTCGGTACTTGCACTTGAACTCCTACATCTACCACTAGTGCCTCCTGAGCGGGTACCGTCCTCATGATCGCTGCCATCATGGCCCCGAGCATAGGTGGGTAGTCTGGTATATCGCTATTTTCTCCTCCAGGAGAAGCCTTCCCCCCAGCAGCATGTCTCGATGGTCGACAAATCATTCTAAATACGTAATATATAACGATTAGCCACTTACGAGAAAACTTCTATAGAGTTCAAACGCTATTACATACACTAATATATATAGTAAGTATCCATCAGAAATCTACAAGTATGTCTCTCATACGTTATTACGTCTTCGAACTTTAGCTAAAGTCGTTAACCAAAGCTATGATACCAAATGTGACGACCGCCATAACTCCTGCACTAAACAGGAGGAATAATCCGCTGAAAGATGTGTCAGGCAGCTATGAATGATCACCAAGGTAAGATAACACAATGTGACACCTAACATATAACTCATAGCGCAAGGATAAAAAATAATAGAACATATACGACAGGCCATAATAGTGATGCATTTCTAAGCAGAAACTTAAACTTTCATAACAACTAGAAAGAATATCCATATACCCTTGGATTACAACATAAGTGTCTGTACAAATTTGCATCCCTACAACATTCAGAGAAAACACCAATCATAACAATGGAAACAACATGTACTATATAGTAGAAAAACTGATTTGCAAGCCTCCTGCTCATCATCGCTCTGCATCCTTGCCTCACTAAGTTCTGCTACCTGTAACCTGCTACTCAGTCTGCCCATCCAAAACCGGATGAACAGAACAAGGTAATAGGAGGAAACATAACAAACAATAGTCTTAATAAGCCATAAAACAACTATCTAGAATTATTAATAAAGTATATGACAATAGGAAGATTAATCAAGCAATCAACCAAAACTCCAGAGAAGAACCCCAACCCGTCTTCCCTACATCTGACAGTGATAGCCTTTACAACAAGCATTTGAAGACAAGGATGCATCCATGGAAGTAAAAAAGCAAATGGACAGTAGCAATCATAACAACTAGTTATATCTCACGTAAAACATCCTAATTGAGATCAAAATTGTTCATGAACAAGCCCTGAAGGCCTAAACTAACACCAGACATGCACCCAAGAAACATTTCCCTTGACATAAGACAACTTACGTGAGATGGTATAAGAAAAACAATCAACATCCATAACCCTAGCTATCACTGCTTATCCTGCTTCGAAACCATCGTTAATCATATGATGACCAACCTTTCCATACATCATGGGCTAATGGTAACCCCTGTTCTAGCAAAAACTCCATACGTCTTTCATCAATACATATCTAGGCCTTTGAACGATACCCAGGGTACTTGACTATTCAACTGGTCATTTAGACGTCACTATCATACCCTAGCTTTGAGTCTGCTGGAATCTATGAGTACGATAATATCTCAGCCTTTAATATCTTTAGTCGTTCTCCCTAATGGATATTCTTAGCTCAGTCAACCTTCTCGAGCAACCATTATCTACTAACTCAACACCCTTGAGTTGTCTTTGGTTTCGTTGCTTTACGACGATCAACAAACACTTCACGATGCTTCAGACATTCCTCCTTGAATTCGCATCGAAGCTATAACCATCGTTGACTCAAAAAAAAGCTTCGTTTGCTCAATATTCTTTAGGTCTTGAACTCCTTAGGTTTTGCTCCTTATGTCTTAAAACGACCTAGGACCTAACGCACTAGGTTTTAAAACAACCTAAGACCTAATATACTAGGTCATAAAACGACCCAAGACCTAACACACTAGGTCTTAAAAACGACCCAAGACCTAACACACTAGGTCTTAAAAATGACCTAAGACGTAACAAATTAGGTCTTAAAAATGACGTATGATCTAACTCCTTAGGACTTAAAAACAACCTAAGACCCAACTCCTTAGGTCTTAAAAACAACCTAACACACTAGCGACCTAAAACCTACGACCCGACCTTCACCTCTTTCTTGAGCAACAAGCCACACATGACCCGAACTTCATGCCATTTCATCAGCGACCAAAAAAAAACAATCCGACTCCATGTCTAACCAAAATAGCTCCAATCTTGACCAAATCATCACCAAATGACAACATCAATGCAAAGAACTCATCCAAATCATCCAATTCCACAATCAATACTTTATAAAACCATCAACATCATCAAAATGACAATTATTCATCAATAGTCATATAACATTCACTAAATCATGATAAACGAATGAATAAACTAAAATAATGGATCTAACTTGCATAAACATATGAATTAACATAAGAATTACCGGTTTTAAGTTGCTAAATTAGATTCTATGGTGAATCAATTAAAAATATACTAACCATGATGTAGACCTAGGTGAAAACAACTAAAAATGATGAAGTTAAGATCAAACAAGCCATATACTTGAGTAAATCCACGTGAGATACGCTTGTCACTCACTAAATCTTCGAATTAACTCGAAATCGCTAAACTCTCAAACTGGAGAGTGAAGAATATGCTTCAAAACTCCATATTTGATGCGATCTCTCTTCATTTGACGTAGATCTAGCTTCAAATGATGTAGATATTCAATTCTCTTATGTAGATCTAAATTTTAATAGTGGAAAGGTATATTTGATTGATCAAGGAGAATCACGAGCTCAACCAAATGAGGGAATAAAGAAAAGTAACCCTCTCTCCATGGGTCTAACCCCTTTTTATAGCCTCCCACAATCCCATTAATGGGCCTCATTAAATCAGCCCATCAATGGCTTACAAAACCTGAACAGAATTTGTGAAATACTAAAACAACGATTCCTCCCAAACCGCTGAACCAAATCTTTAATGTTATCACTCTGCGTAACTGGAAACACCATTTCCTTTCCAATGAAATCGATCTCAGCACCAGATTCGATCCCTATCAAAAGTTATGCACTGTACAAAACTGACATAGGCAAAATGGGCACAAATAAAATTGATAAAAAATATGGACATGTCTCACATCCTTATAACAAACATATTAAAATATGAGAATGATCCAACCCTTGGGGAATTAAATAAAAATATTTTATGATCCTCCATTGCATAAAATGTGAGCTGCTACAAGTTTAGTTTATTTCTTGATTTCTATAAATTTCGTGGAATAATTCATGAGAGAAGTGCTCAACAGAAATGAATGGTAAATCTGAAAGAAAAAATAGACCCTTTACCGAATAGTTGTAGCTAACTTATTGAATTCGAATATAGCAAACACTGGGGAAATTTTATTGACTACATGTTATGTGTTAAATAGAGTCTCTAAATCACAAAGTAAAATTTCACCTTTTGAAATCTTAAGAAATTATAAACAAAATGTGTCTTATTTTATAACTAGAGGATGTTTGGCATATGTCCGTATATTAGACCCCAAGAGAATAAAATTAGCAAGTAGAGATATGAATGTGTATTTATTGGCTATGTTATTAATAACAAAGAATGTTGATTATATGACCTAAATACACATAATATGATATAATATGACGATGTTGATTTTTATGAATCTAGATTTTCTTTTAAATTAAAGAATATGTAAAAACCCGCAACTTCCCCGTAAAGGAAAGCGTCGGATAGTTCGAGAACAAACCACAACAGAACACATATAAAAGAACATTTCATTGCTTATTACAACAATGCATCAGATTACAAGAATATACAGAGTATAAATGAATATTACACAGAAATATCAGAGATTTAAATTACATTTGAATACAAAGCAACGGAAAATAATACAATACACAACTAGAAGAGATATACGGATACAAAGCTTTCCGGATATCGTTCCAGCTGTAAACCAGGATCCTGTGAATAAAATCTGCAAAACCAAAACTACTAGCTGCCCGTGTCAAAATAAGGGCACCCAGAGTTTAGGTTAAAAACAATAAACTCCAGGTCAGTCATGGGACTGGTGTGAGAACTAAAACAGTTATTAATCTTTATTTTTAAAGTTTGGTAAATCAAGGGACCACGCCGTATAACACGGAACGGGTTTCCTCCCAAGAATACCAGTGCATAAAACAAACAGCGCAATGCTAAATAAAGAAAAATGAAGCTGTTATAAGACCCAGGTCCCATCACACAATGCAACGCAGCCGAGGATAGGGTTTTCCCTTATAACAGCCAAAGAATGCTTGATACGTTTAAAACAAATCGCTTGATACTATTATAAGTGCATAGTGTATAAAACAACTTCAAATCATAAGTATCAATCATAGGCGGCATGGGTACCATATATCATGTCGCCATACTAGTTCTACAATTAAAACCGCAAATGTCACGTATTTGGAAATTGGATTTCCGTCTATGAACCGAGGCAAAAGATAGTCCTCAACCGATTCGAGACGCTCTAGCCCGCCCCTCAGGCAAGTACTCAGTCAAGCCTTTGGATCGTCAGGGCCGGTCCACCGATGTGGATTAAACTTAAACCCTGAACATGCGTTCCCCCGCCCTATGGGGCGTAAATGAGCCAACGAATGACTCCATCGGACCCGGATCGTCCGATCAAACCGAGGCGCCTCGCAACAGTAACAACCACATAAGTCAAACTCGTCAGGGCGTGTAAAACCACTGACGCCACTTTTTAGCTAGAAGGAAACGCATGCCCTCCCTGAGGTCCGTCTCCCGTTTTTGGTTCATACCGGGTGTGAAACTCGCGAATTCACGTTACACAAAGCTGTGCCACACAGGCTGTGCTTTGATCATCACCACAAGACTTTGCTTTTCAACAGAAGCCTCGATCTACTGCCACTTAGGCATGCCACACAGGCAATTCACTCTATGTGTTTGATATCCATCAGTATATAACCCCTGAGCTCGTATGTCTCAGAGAAGGGCGTTAAGCAAGAGAATAAATTCTCCGCCGCCAAACAGATATATATTTAATAGAAATCAATCACACAGACTAAAATCCAATGTCAGACACACAGTCCATTTACAAGTCCGTTCTGGGTCTGAACGAAACCGGAGGCACCTAGTACCCCGCATATCCATCGATCTCCAAGTACGTCTGGACGATCACCAACTGTTTCCATCTTCTTGGGTGTACAGCCCAATCAAGATCATCAGTAATCACCCAAACGACGTGAAGACTTCCGGTCTTCGACCACCGTCTTCATCTTCGATACCACGTCGAATCAGTTATTCAGAATGGGATAAACCCGGTCTTTCCGAATAACTCGCGTATATTTAAATAAGTGTTACACAAACACAACATACGCCTCATTCCAATTCAGAATATTCTTTTATTCAAATATTCCTATACTTTGGGAAAAGTTCCCATTAATTTTATCCAAGATAAATTCTTTAAATTTATTCTTTAATCACCTTTGAATATCAATTCAAACTAGTCGGGATTAGCAAACCACACCGAAGAAATCATTTATTTTATTTCCCAATCCCAACCTATTCATCCTATGAAGTAAAACTGGTAATACTTCATATCTAACACCACAGTGTTATCGGTAAATTCAATTACCATTTCACGTTCAAATCTAATTAAAGATTTAACCATCGCCTGGAGCAAAACTGGTGATACTCCATTTTCGATCATTTCAATCTAATTAAAGATTCATTAAAACTCCACTTAGTTTTAATCTTTAACTGGGTTAAAGAATCAATGCCATTTAAAACACGGTTCACGATAAACCCAAAACCACCTTCATTAATTATCGGGTTAAAGAACAAGTGTTATTTAAAACACTGTTCACGATAAACCCAAAAATCAATACCAATTCAATTCCAATTAAATATCGTTTAATTGGTACACTTCATTAAATCTAAATAAAAAGATTTAATCTTTTCACAACTAGGTTCAAGAACAGTGTTAGTGAAGACACCATTCGCGACAAACCCAAATCACATTTGATATTCAATACAAGGCTCTGAATAGAAAATATATCGGCTTATATTCAATATCAAATTCTACGGCTAACAAATGTCGTATTGGAAATAACGATATAAATATATATCTTTCAAATTTCCATAACAACATCTGTATAATCACGAATTCCAACTTCGAAATATTCCGAAGACAATTTCGATTCAAATCCACTCCAATGCAATCATTGGAAATTTTGGTTATTTTCAAAACCCTTTTCAAATTCAATTTATTTATTTAAAAATAAATAGAATTATAATTCTAGTTCAAAACTAGTTCATTTCGATAAAAATCTATTTTTATCTTTTCAAATATGGAGTTTTTCATCCCAAATCTTCACAAATCATTTCTTATGATTTTACACAAATTATTACTATTTTTAATAATTTTATCAAGGCCCGTACAGTCGATTTCCATCAATGGCCATCGAACTGCACTTATAGCGACCTTTTTCAAATTTGATTTGGACATAATTCTAAATCCAACCGTTAGATTTCTAATTTCTAATATTCGTTAGAAAGCTCTTTTCGATACGAACCCAACGGTTCCGGTTTTAGGAGAATCCGACGGTCGGATCTCCCGTAATGCCCGTTTGAAATAAATGGTCGAAATTCGCGAACTGCTGCGGCGCGGCGCATTCTATTCAGGCCATTATATTATATATATAATATATATAATATATACTTCGTCGATTTCTATTTAAAACGAATTATATAAATAGTTTTGAATTCGTTTCAAAAACATTTTCAACTTCCTTTTCAATTCAAATCACAATTGAATTCTTCTTTATAGATTCGTTTTAAAATTCATTTCTATTCAATTCAAATTTCAATTCAATTTGAATTCGTTTTCAATTCAATTTGAATTCGTTTTCAATTCAATTCATTTCGAAATCGTTTTCAATTCAATTCATTTCGAAATCGTTTTCAATTCACTTCATTTCGAAATCGTTTTCGATTCAATTCATTTCGAAATCGTTTTCAATTCAATTCATTTCGAAATCGTTTTCAATTCACTTCATTTCGAAATCGTTTTCAATTCACTTCATTTCGAAATCGTTTTCAATTCAATTCATTTCGAAATCGTTTTCAATTCAATTCATTTCGAAATCGTTTTCAATTCACTTCATTTCGAAATCGTTTTCAATTCAATTCATTTCGAAATCGTTTTCAATTCAATTCATTTCGAAATCGTTTTCAATTCAATTCATTTCGAAATCGTTTTCAATTCAATTCATTTCGTAATCGTTTTCAATTCAATTCAATTCTAAATCGTTTTCAATTCATTTCGAAATCGTTTTCAATTCAATTCATTTCGAAATCGTTTTCAATTCAATTCATTTCGAAATCGTTTTCAATTCAATTCATTTCGAAATCGTTTTCAATTCAATTCATTTCGAAATCGTTTTCAATTCAATTCATTTCGAAATCGTCGATTTCGAAATCACTTTTCAAAATTCATTTTAAAATGAATAAAGTCGATATAAATATCGTTCACGTCAAAATGGCGTCAATCTAATCAACACGGCTTCATAAATTTCTATTTTCAAATTTTCTTTATTTTTCAAATTGGAATGAGGCCCAATCAATTACCATATAAAATTAATTATATGGATTTCCATACAACACATGTATATAATAGCATTGAAAAATAATCAACCATCAACCAAAGTGCACTACACTGTATAAGCATCAAATATAGATATTCAACGCTTATAACAGCCTGTCAATCAATCGATCGACATATTTAATCAATCAGGATGAGTGAAATTCATATTTCATCCCAACACCCGTGTGGGGTTTCAAACAATCAAACACAGATTTTATTTGTGCAGTTGGGCGATGTGTAAAATTTATCATCCCAATCAATATCAGTCAAATAGGTGTACATAAACAAACCGTCCGGTTTGTAAATGAATATTTTATTTTATTCACTTCCACGTTAAAAATTATATTTTTAACGATAAAATATTCTATTTCAACATATGAATTTCTATTCATTTCATTTACACAATAAAAATGATATTTTTATTTTTCTAACATATTTTAGAAAATTTCGGCGGCATAACGGCACGATACTAGAAACGGGACAAGGCCTAGCCTTATCCCCGGTCTAGTGAAGGCCCACGCCATTCACACATCAATCAAATCAATTTATTTCACCCAACAATTCAATTTCAAATCAAATCATCTAATCAACTACACAACCAATCAAACAAGTCCATGGTCTATGGACGGGTGTCGGGTGCTACTAAGCACCGTCTGCATCCTAGTATATATATATATAACTAGAAAAGAAATTGAAAGGTGAGAAATTCTCACCGAAAGCTATCCTAGCTCCACGGCACTTCATTGATAGAAATTTTCTTCGTTATCCCATCTTCGTTGCCCGTAGTCACTATATATATAAAAATCACACATCTTTATATTTCGATGTCTTTAAAATAAAAATCACATTTTTATTTGTTTACTTTCAATTTAAAATTCATATTTTTATAATCACTTCATATATTTAAAAATCGAATTTTTACTATGCTATTCAATATATAAAAATCGAATTTTCACTTCGAAGTTCAATACATAAAAATCACCTTTTTATTTCGAAGTTCATAGATAAAAATTATATTTTTACTTCGTTGTTCAAAGATAAAAATTATATTTTTATCACGCTATTTTCCATATAAAGATTTCGCCTTTTCAAATTTAAAGATTTCACCTTTTTAAATTTAAAGATTTCACCTTTTTAAATTTAAAGATTTCACCTTTTTAAATTTAAAGATTTCACCTTTTTAAATTTAAAGATTTCATCATTATAAAAATCATCACTTTACTTCAACGTATATAAAATAAAAATCAGATTTTTATTTCGCTACATATACAAAGATGATATTTTTATATTCTCTATCCTATAAAGATTATATTTTTAATACTTTAAAAATATAAAAATCATATTTTTAATATTTCTATATAGTAAAGATTATATTTTTAATACTTTAAAAATATAAAAATCATATTTTTATTACTCTATATAAACAAAAATCATATATTTATTACTCTATATAAACAAAAATCATATATTTTTAACATGAAGAAATCATATGTTTTTAACATGAACTGAAAACCATTTACTTCTATAAGGATCACATTTTTGTATGCACCAATAAATATAATTAAAATAAAATAAAATAAAATAAAAAGCTTACTTTTCATTGTAAGACTTCAGATCTTTACTGAGGGGAGGGGGACGCGTCACCAAGATCGAAAAGGGGGGGGGTTTCGAATTGAAAAGGGGAAGAAAAGGGGGCACGTCGACTGTTGAGGGGAAGTGGGGCCTCACCGGAGTCGGCGCTGGGTGGAGCTCCAATGGCGCGGCGCGTTCTGAATATAGGAGGGAGGGCGCGCGAGAATACTAGGGATCGGGGATTAAATCAGGCAAGAGGAGAGAGGAGCAGCAAGTGGGAGGGAGGAGGAGGGAAGAGTGGAAGGCGCGACATCCAAGGGGAAGGCGACGGTGGCGTCAGGTCGGGGGCGACGAAGAGGAGCAGCGGGTTTTTTTTTTTTTTTTCTTTTCTAGTCTGAGGTCAACGGTAGAAAGGGGGGTAGTTAAGGAGATATATATATTTATTTTATTTATTTATTTTTTTTCCATTCAAAAAGTATCTTTTAAATTCGAACTCGAAACGAGGCCCAACGACTGTCGTCCATAGCTAATTACCCCCATTCCGAACACAATGGGATATGTATCGTAGGTTGATTTGATCGTTTCGACTAGTTTCCGTTAAATTTACATTTAAATCACTATATTGGATTTTAAACGTACATTTCAAATTACCGGGGTCACATACTAGCTCGAAAAATTACGGAAAAATATTTTCTAGTTTCGTATTGACGATACGGTCCTAATAAAACTAGTTTCGTCGAATTCTGAGACCGTTGGAAAAATGGCCAATTTCCAGTTGATTAAAATCAACTGAAACTGGTCAAACGCGTTTTCCTATGCCACGCTCATATATTGATTCGAAAAATTATGAAATTTGAAATCTAGCAATAACTTGACATCACGGACCCAACAAAAGTGGTTTCGTCGAAATCCGAGGTCATTTGTAAAATGTCCATTTTTAAGGGCCTGAATTCCATAGCGACTATTCAGAATTTTCAACTGGACATATCTTTTGATTCCTGATATGAAATCTTGATTTGTCGGATTCGTTGGAAAGATATCATCATTTAGATTCCATTATTTTTGGTTTCACTAAAATCCGGATTGTTTTGCACCCGGTACATTCAATTGAAGTTTGAAATCGAATTATCGAACTACCGCGCCATTTTCAATTCTATTTATAATTATATATATATATTTATATTCTAACGACGACGCGTATAAATATATACGTTCGAATTCTATTCAAAATAAATTCCTCGACAATATTATTTAAAATAATCTATTTTAAATATTCAAAATTCGCTATAATCGCCAAAATAAAAATTTCAAACTGGCTCGCATTTTACGGGTTGTTACAGAATAGTGGGGGACATCAAGTAACAACATATCTATTAGAATATAACTTAATGAGTTTTTTGAAAATGAACCTAGAAGAAGTAAAAGAGCGAAAACCGCAAAAGATTTTAATTCATTTTTTTGTGCTTTTACTATACATGAGGATCCCTTAAAGCTCCAAAGGGATTTATCTTCCTTAGATGTCGACTTTTGACAAGAGGTAATAAATGATGAAATGGATTCTTTGGAATCCAATAAGACTTGGACTTAGTAGATCTACCACCTGGTTGTAACTTTATAGGTTGTAAATAGGTACTTAAAAAGAAATTAAAACTTGATGGAACAATTGATAAATATAAATCCCATTTTATAGCCAAAGGATTTAAGAAAAGGGAAAATATAGACTTTTTTACCTTTTCACCTATAGTTAGAATTACATCCATTCGAGTACTAATTTCACTTGCATCTATTCATAATTTAATTATATATCCAATGAATGTTAAAACTGCCTTCATAAATGGTGAATTGGAAAAGGAAATTTATATAGATCAACCTCAAAGATTTGTAGTTCATGATTCAAGAACATAAAGTTTGCAAGTTTGATATTATTATATGGTTTAAAGTCATATATGAGGCCACCTCCTTGAAAGAAAAATTCGACATGAAAATGTTCTAATAGAAAATTGTCATCCGCTTTTGAAGTTTAAAACAGCCATCATTCAGACTTTTCACTCAAGGTCGAAGAATTTAAGATTTGTAGAAGATGGAGCATATGATTTTAAAAATTTTGAGAAGGATTTAATTTCCAAGAAAATATAAGAGAGAAAGTGTAATAACCCGGAAAATCCGAACCAACTTAAAATTTTTATTTTGGCAATTTTGACGAATTTTGAATTTAAAATGATTATTTTAAATAATTACAATGAGAAATTTATTTTAAATAGAATTAGAATGTATATATTTATTTAAATCGACGATAGAAAATAAATATTTATTTTTAATTATAAAAGGAATTGAAAATGGCGCGGTAGTTTGAAAATTCGATTTCAAATTTCAAATGAATGTATAGGATCCAAAATAAATCGGATTTTAGCGAAACCAAAATTATTAGAATCTATTTGAAAATATCTTTCCAACGAGTCCGAAAAATTGAAATTTCATAGCGGGAATAAAAAGTTATGCCCAATTGAAAATTTAGAATAGTCGCTATGGAATTTTGGCCCTTAAAAATAGTCATTTTGCAAACGACCTCCATTTTCGACGAAACCACGTTTGTTGGATTCCGGATGTCAAGTTATTGCTAGATTCCAAAATTCATAATTTTCTGAATCAATATATGAGCGTGGCAAAAGAAAACTTGTTTTGACAGTTTTAATCAATTTGGATCGACCAAAAAATGGCCATTTTTCAAACAGTTTTCAAATTTGACAAAATTAGTTTTGTTAGGACCGTATCGTCAATAAGAAGCTAGAAATGTTTTTTTAGGAATTTTTAGAGTTAGTATGTGGCCTCGGTAAATTGAAATGTGCATTTAAATTCAATATATAGAGTTATATTTTGATTTTATTGAAAAATGATCGTAACAGCTGAATTGGGTCACGATACATATTCCATTGTGTTTGGAATAGGGGTAATTGGCTAGGGGCGACAATCCTTGGGTGCAGTTTGGAGTTCGATTCAAAAGGTAACCTTTTTTGAGGAATTTAAATTAATTAAATATATTACCATATTAGTTGGTCAACGCTCCCTCTCTCTCTTTCTGTTTATCTTCTATCGATCGTAATAGAAAAAGAAAAGAAAAAAACCCGTCGACATCGCCAGTACCTTAGTCGCGCCACCAGCCCCCCCATCGATCAGCCACCGCACCATTTCAGCGCAGCCTCCCCTACTTCCGACGACTTCTCCCCCTTCTCTCTCCTCTCCCCTCCTCTCTCTAAAGACCCCAAACAGCAAACCTAAGCTTTAAAACAAGCCTCCGCCACCTTAGAGACCCATCACCACCGTCGGAGCCCATCGCCGCCACCCCCCTGCAGTCTGGCGCCGCTACTCCCCGCGCCCCATTCCCAACAGTGAGTATTTACTTATTTATTTATATAATTTATTTTCAGTTTTAATATATGAATAACAACGCAAAAAAATTAAAAAAAAATATATTTTTTTTATATATATGAATAACATGCAAATATTTGATTTTTATTTATATGAATAACATATAAAAAGATAATTTTTTTTCTTATGTAAAAAGATGATTTTCCTTATGTGAAAAGAAGAAAAGATGGTTTTTTTCCTTATGTAAAAAGAAAATTTTTCCTCATGTAAAGAGATGATTTTTCCTTATGTAAAAAGATGATATTTCCTCATGTTAAGATATGATTTTTCCTCATGTAAATATATGAATTTTCCTCATGTAAAGATATGTTTTTTCCTTATGTAAAGATGTGATTTTTCCTTATGTAAAGATATGATTTTTCTTATGTGTATAGAAAGTAAAAATTAGTTTTTTTCTTATGTATATAGTGAAGTAAAAATTAGGTTTTTCTTATGTGTATAGCGGAGAAAAAATTAGTTTTTTTTATGTATATAGCAAAGTAAAAATTAGTTTTTTTTATGTATGTTGAGAATATAAAAATATGATTTTTATGTACGAAAAGAATATAAAAATATGATTTTTAATGTATACATAGCACTGTAAAAATATAGATTTTAAATATATACATAGCACTATAAAATATGATTTTTAATGTATACATAACACTGTAAAAATATGATTTTTAATGTATACATAGCATTATAAAAATGAGATTTTTATCTTTATAGCGTTGAAATAAAAATGAGATTTTAATATATATATACCGCATTAAACAGATTGCTTTGGAATCAGAACAACGAATCTGAGTGACAATAAGGACTGGCAGAGTGGAAACCAAGGGTGAGAACTACTTCTCACTAAATATTTGTACAGTTATTTTATTTATGTTGCAACTGCACATATGAGTTGCTCCCCGTCGTCCACAGACCATGGACGATTTGCTTGACTGTTTTGTGTTGTGAAAATTGACTGTTGATTGTGATGCGCAGTGAATAAAATATTTGAACAATAAAAATCACATTTTTATTTTATATATATGAACTTTATAAAATATTCATGTGTTAAATAAAATATTTAAACAATAAAAATCACATTTTTATTGCATATATATGAACTGTATGAAATATTCATGTGTTGAATAAAATATTTAAACAATAAAAATCACATTTTTATTGTATATATATGAACTGTATAAAATACTCATGTGTTGAACCAATTCTTTGTTTAATAAAAATATCATTGTTATCATGTATGTGAAGTAATAAAAATAGTCATGAGTCGAAATATATTTTTGTTCGCCAAAAATATCATTTTTATCATGTATATGAAGTGTTAAAAATGGTCATGAGTTGAAATATATTTTTGTTCGCCAAAAATATCATTTTTATCATGTATATGAAGTGTTAAAAATATTCATGAGTTCAAATATATTTTTGTTCGCCAAAAATATTATTTTTATCATGTATATGAAGTGTTAAAAATGGTCATGAGTTGAAATATATTTTTGTTCGCCAAAAATATCATTTTTATCATGTATATGAAGTGTTAAAAATGGTCATGAGTTAAAATATTTTTTTTGTTCACCAAAAATATTATTTTTATCATGTATATGAAGTGTTAAAAATGGTCACGAGTTGAAATATATTTTTGTTCGCCAAAAATACCATTTTTATCATGTATGTGAAGTATTAAAAATAGTCATACATTCAAATGAATTCTATTGTTAAAAATAATAACTTTAACATGTATACGAGCTATTAACAATAGTCATACCTTAAAACAAATACTGGTTCTCTAAAATTATCATTTTTAGCGTATATATGGAATATATAAAATTGTCATACGATGGAAATATTATTAGTTCGCAAATAATATTATTTTTGGCTTATATATGCATTGTGTGAAATTATATGTGCATTGAATGAATATGTAAAAGCGTCGTATGAAAATATATATATGGGCGTTACATGAAAATATGCATATACGATGTGTGAAAATATATGTATGCGTGGTTTAAAAATATATAAACGTTATAATATATATACATTATGAGAAATTGTATATATAGGCGTTGTATGAAAATATACATATACGATATATTGAATAGGTCATAGCAAGAGGCTAGAGCAGAGGAATAAAATTGTTTGCCCGACAAATAGGTATATGTTTATTGTATTCGTTTGGGTTTGGATGATTTTAAGAGCCGATTAGCTAGCCGCTTGGCTGTTTCTTTTTCTTTCTGGATTGGAGAGGCCTGTATGGCGATTTCAGGATTTTCCCGGTGCTCCCATACAGGGTAGGTTATGGCGAATTTTTTTGAAAATTTAGGGTGTTAGCTGAATTTTTGAAAAATTTGAAATGTTCTTAGAAACTGAAAAGTTGAAGAACTTAAGCCAGAATCGAAGTTGAAATCTTTTTTTAAATTGAATTTAAAACGATTTATAAAATATGTTTTAAATGGAAATCGATGAAATATATAATATGTATTATATATAATAATGGCCTGAATAGATCGCGCCGTGCTGCGGTAGTTCGCAAATTTCTACCATTGACTTCGAACGGACATTACGGGAGTTCCGACCCTCAGATTCTCCTAAAACCGGAACCGTTGGGTACGTATCAAAAAGAGCTTTCCAATGAATATAAGAGATTTGAAATCCAATGGTTGGATTTGGAGTTATATCCAAATCAAATTTGGAAAATGTCGCTATAATTGCAGTTCGGTTGCCGTTATTGAAAACCGACTGTACGGGTCTTGATAAAATTATTAAAAATATTAATAATTTGTGTATAACCATAATAAATGATTTGGAAAGAGTTGAGATGAAAAATTCCATGTTTTAGATAGAAATATATTTTTATCGAAATGAACTAGTTTATAACTAGGGAAATAAATCCAATATTTATATATAAATAAATTGGATTTGAAACGGTTTGAAAATAACCAGAATTTTCCAATAAATAAATTGGAATGGTTTGGAGTGGAAATAATCTCTGGAATATTTCGATATTCGATTCCGTGCTGATACGGATATTGTGATGGGAATTTGGAAGATATCGATATCGTTATTACCAAAATGATGTCCGTTGGTTTCAAGATTTGATGTTGAATATAAGTCGATACTATCTCTATTCAAAACCTTATATGTAAGGACCCGAAAATTTGCTACCTTGATTATCTCTCTAATCGATGAAATTAACTTGATAACTCCACTCGATTATCTAACTCTAATCCATGAACTTAACTTTATAACTTGACTCGATTATCTAACTCGATAATCTTAACTTGATAATTCAACTCGATTATCTAACTCTAATCGATGAACTTAACTTGATAACTCGACTCGATTATCTAACTCTAATCGATTAACTCAATTGGTTAACTCTAACTCTAACTGGTTAACTTTAACTGATCAACTTTAACTGGTCAACCCTAATTCATTTACTCTATTTGATTAACTCTAATCGAATAACTAATATTCGATTAACTCGTTTCGATTAACTCTTTTCGATTTACTCTTTCGAATTAACTCCTTTGATTATTCCTTTGAATTATCTCCTTTGATAAATCCCTTTTCTATTTGTTTACTTAACAAATAACTCTTCCCTTTTCAATCCTATTTATTTAACAAGTAAATATTTCTTTTTCTTTTCTGTTTATTTAACAAATATTTTCTTTTATATTTGTTTTGACAATTCATCCCCTTTTTATTTGTTTCACAAATATTTTCCTTTATATTTGATTTCACAAATAAATTCCTTTTTATTATCCTATTAAATTTCCAAACAAATATCCCTTATAACATCTTATTTATTTTCAAATAAATATTCTTCTTTATAAAATCCTTTGATTTTGTAAATAATTTCCCATCTTATAAAATCCCTTGATTTTATAAATATTTTCTCTATAAATAAATTCTAATTCATTTTATAAATGAATATCCCTTTTTATAAAATTCTTTGGTTTTATAAATAAATTTCCTTTTCATTCTATTTGTAAATGGTTTACAAATATCTCTCTTTCTATTTTATTTGTAATTATTTTACAAATATTCCTCTTTCTATTTGGTTTACAAATATCTTCCCTTATCCTTGTTTTACAAATAATTTCCTTTATATTTGTTTTATTTCCTTCATATTTCTTTTCCCAAATATTTATTTAACAAATAAATATTTCTTTTTATAAAATCTTTTGATTTTATAAATATTTCTTTTCAACATAACATTTGAAAATCTCCTTTACAACATTCCAGTAATTTTTCACGGTATTTAAAACACCAAACACAGTGATCGATATCATCCAACCATACATAACCATCAACAGATTATATACCACATCATATATTACAATATATGAAAAACAGTAAAATAAATGTTGAGGAATCCAGTTGGATTCCTCCAACAGGAATCCAGTTGGATTCCTCCAACCTGTTCCAATGCATCGCAGATGTTAAACAACATAATTAACATCAATTTCATTTCAATATGAAATATTTTGCTAAACAGAATCAATATTTGATTACGATTTATATATATATATCGTTATCTATGATTTCAACCAATACGCAAGCAATTCAACCAAACAGTTAACACACAGCAATCAACAGATGATTAACAGTTCTAAGAATACGTAATAAAAATATAACTATTTAGAGTTGGTGAGTTTTACTCACACTTGTAGTTCATCGTTAAAGAATGATAAACTGTTGTTTGATTTGAATCAAACAATTTATTTCTCCATAAATTCAAACGAGCTCAAATCCACTCCCAGTCAGTTCCATTGTGCAGCTCCCGTCCATACGATCCTAAGGATCTTGTTTCGCTTAATTTCGATGTCGTATGACGAAATTATGAATTTACGAAGTTCATACACTATTTTAAATAAATAAAACTTGAATTTCAATAGACTTGGGCCTCACCCCTCTTAACCGGCCCATTCAAAATCATGCCCGCTCCACAAAGCTTCTTCCCCAAATAAAAAAATGTCATGACTCCTTTCTTCAGTAAATACACAACATTAACTGAACTTCCTCCCCTCCATTGTTACCATCCCTACATCCGTTCTCCAGACCAAAATTGGCATCGAGTTTCCCTTCCACTCCTCTACCAACCCAGCACCACTAAGAGACACTCGATTCCCACTCGATTGTCGCGATGTCGAGCAGCTCCCAGTAGTCCACGGTGACATGCCGATCAAAATTATCACCCAAAGCCACCAAAGTTTGCCTACATACTCCAAATCAAACCCTCAATCCGTCGACATCACTCAATCGTTCAATCCACGCTCAAATAATCCAAAACCTCGAACCTTAATGCACGATTAGCCAAAACCAGTGAACGCGATTTAGTTCGAACACCCCAAAAACTATACAGAAAAGAAGCGTATCGCTCAATGATCATAAACACATGAATCTCTTGATTTTAGGATTTATATTCCTATTGTTTGGATTTTATTTTTGACCGAGAATTTACTGGAGGACGGAAAAATACTAACGGCGGAAAATGTTTGAGCTGAGGAAATTCTTTCTAGGTTAAGGAAGAAGTTAGGTGTATTTATAGTGGTAATAAATATCTAGATTTTTTTTTAGATATTTTATTTATATCATTTTCTATCCGATTTATCAGTCTAAAAATTCCTACGATCACACACGATACCCAAAAATCACGAAACTGGACATACTGCTAGAGTTTGACATTGCGGACCCAATGAAACTGGTTTTGTCTAATTCCGACTTCGTTTTCTCACACAGCATATTTTTAACCATCGAAATACTGACTGTTTTTCACATTAAAATCGCCCACGGCCACATACTAACTTCAAAAATCACAGAAATTGAAATCTAACAATTATTTGATATTGCGGATCCAACAAAATTAGTTTCGTCGAATCCCGACTTCATTTGCAAAAGTGGCTATTTTTAAAGTCCTAAATAACCGTTTTAAATATATAAATATACTTTAAAAAAATTAAATTTAATATTTATAAATAAATATTCTCGTATATATTTACAATAGAATACCATACAGCTTCAGAATATTCCTATATGAATTTCTAACTCAATATTCACTTTCAGGATAAATCAATACTCAATTTATAATGAAATTCCTTTTTAAAATATAAATAATTATTTATAAATTTCAAAGCAATTCCACAGCGACTTTTTCTGAAATTTGATTTGGACATATATCAAAATCTACACGACGAAATCCCAATTTTTCTCTTCCACTAGAAAGATATACTCTACCAGCATCACACATTTCTTGTTTCACAGAAATCCGACTTAAAACGAATCATGTACATTCAGTTGAAGTTCAAATCGCCAAATTGCGAACTATCACGCCGTTTCAAGCTCGATTTTAATTATAATATAATTATACGTTCAAACTTTGTTCAAATAATATATTCGTTATTATAATTCAACTCTAAACTGAATTATATATTTTGAATTGCCCAATTCACACCATATCGCCAATTCAGCAAATTCTGATTATCTCAGAATTAAATATATTATTTTAATTAAATATTCACTATAATTTAATTAAACGACAATTTAATTCTTGGAATCACTATATAAATAATTAAATTAATTAATTAATATATCGCTGAAAATACGGGTCATTACATTCTTTCCCCCTTAAAATTATTTCGTCCTCGAAATTGCTAAGGTAGAAAACAAACCCTATTTATTGGTTAAAACTTATTTGTTCATTTCTTAACTTCAGTTTCAACTAAACCAATTTAATTTCAATTAAATATTAATTTATTCTTATAAACGAAAATTTCCAAAAATCCTAAAAAAATTCTAACTCCTTAACTTTTCGAAAAATTTCGCCAGCACCTCCTTTGTACTGGTCAATAGGTCAAACTCCAAGTCGCCTCTCTGGGCCTTCTCCAATCCAAAAGAAAATCAAACAGCTAAGCGGCTTGCCAATTAGGCTCATAAATCCCATGCTTATATCAAATGTAAACTTGTACCTTTTTGTCGGGCATATCAACCTTATCACTTTCACCTGCTATCATTCAGCAGATACAAGGGTCACCCCAATCAAATTCCAATCAAATTTTACCCTCAACAAGATCATCTGCTTATCCAAGCCAAATCACATTTCAAACTCAAATCCATTATTGATCCAACATTCATTACTTAACAATTCGATTCCATTTTGTTTAACTTAGTTAGAGTTAAATCCTAATTTACTTATTCACATTCACCATTCCAATCTCTTTAACTTCATAAGTTAAATTTAAATTTCAGAATTTAAATTCCTGGGTTTATTTCAAATCAATTTGAAATCATAATAACAATTCAAAACCTTTGAATTTCTCAACAACTTGGTTTCTCAAAAGAATTCAAAAACAAAATCTTTGGTAGTATTCTGTCACTTAGGAACTCGAAAATCACACTGACGATGTATCGATCCATCCTCGGAATTATATTCCAGTCATTAAGGTGAGTTCAATACTATATCAATTTCAAATTGAAAACATTTTCAAAATCTCCCAAGAACTTAAAATTTCCTTATTTTTATTCCTAATTCTGATTTCAATTCATATTTAATTCATCTTATTTCATATACTTTACTTATATGAATCCTGCTTGGTTATTTATAACCATTTCACCTTTTTATAGTCTCATTCGATTATACTAACAACCAACACAACCACTAATACTATGTTAGTTTCAAAACATATCATGTTGGTTCATCGTATTCGAGTGTTTATAAACCCCTATCGATATTGTGGCGCCCCACTGTCGACAAGAATTCATAAGCCACTCAACCAATAAAGCTCCACAATATAAAATAAAATTTTATATTAAATAACAAATACGTTCACTCGTATATATACACTCAAACTCAATATAGGGTATTACTAACCCAAACTCTGCTGAGTCACGCCACAAAGCCAAGGTAATTCACTTAACCTTAAGCTCTGATACCAACTGTAATGACCACAAAATTTGCGACCTTGATTATCTCTCTAATCGATGAACTTAACTTGATAACTCGACTCGATTATCTAACTCTAATCGATGAACTTAACTTGATAACTCGACTAGATTATCTAACTCGATAATCTTAACTTGATAACTCAACTCGATTATCTAACTCTAATCGATGAACTTAACTTGATAACTCGACTCGATTATCTAACTCTAATCGATTAACTCAATTGGTTAACTCTAACTCTAATTGGTTAACTTTAACTGGTTAACTCTATCTGGTTAACTTTAACTGATCAACTTTAACTGGTCAACCCTAATTCATTTACTCTATTCGATTAACTCTAATCGAATAACTAATATTCGATTAACTCGTTTCGATTAACTCTTTTCGATTTACTCTTTTGAATTAACTCCTTTGATTATTCCTTTGAATTATCTCCTTTGATAAATCCCTTTTCTATTTGTTTACTTAACAAATAACTCTTCCCTTTTCAATCCTATTTATTTAACAAATAAATATTTCTTTTTCTTTTCTATTTATTTAAAATATATTTTATTTTATATTTGTTTTGACAATTCATTCCATTTTTATTTGTTTTACAAATACTTTCCTTTATATTTGATTTCACAAATAAATTCCTTTTCATTATCCTATTAAATTTCCAAACAAATATCCCTTATGACATCTTATTTATTTTCAAATAAATATTCTTCTTTATAAAATCCTTTGATATTTTTAATAATTTCCCATCTTATAAAATCCCTTGATTTTATAAATATTTTCTCTTTAAATAAATTCTAATTCAATTTATAAATGAATATCCCTTTTTATAAAATTCTATGATTTTATAAATAAATTTCCTTTTCATTCTATTTGTAAATGGTTTACAAATATCTCTCTTTCTATTTTATTTGTAATTATTTTACAAATATTCCTCTTTTTATTTGGTTTGCAAATATCTTCCCTTATCCTTGTTTTACAAATAATTTCCTTTATATTTGTTTTATTTCCTTTATATTCCTTTTCCCAAATATTTATTTAACAAATAAATATTTCTTTTTATAAAATCTGTAACAACCCATTTTTTAGGGATATTGAATTGGGAATCAACTAATTGATTTGTTACTTTAAAAGAAAAATATATGTATAATAAATAAATAAAAGCGAAACATATATTTTGGATGAGAGGAAAGACATGTTTTATGAATGATTTTGCATATGTAATTGATGTAAAAGGTTGCATGTTTTATTGTAACCATGATAAAGTTTATTGCTTTTGATTAAATAACAATTTTAAAAGGAAAAAATAATTTATTTATTTTTTACGATTACATAAAGAAGTTTTGCCTTTATGTATGCGAAGTTTAGATAACACACTATTTTTGTGTGTTTTAGTTTTCAAGTATGCATTTGGAAAAAAAAAGTTTACATAACGTTGAAGATGTGTGTGTAGTAAGGTAAAAAGAAAATTTTATGTCCATTTTTCATAAAAAGAAAATAAAAATAAAAGATTATAAAAGGAAAAAAAAACTAATAACAAATTTTATTTTACATCATGTAGGAAGGCTCTAGAACTAATTTTAAAATGTATGAAAAGGAGAAAATATCTCATAACATGACAAACATTAATCATTGTGATTACATAAGAAAAGAAGGGGGAAATAATAAAATAAAGGAGATATTTGATAGGAAGGATCTAGAGAGGGGCTTTAAAATAAAAAGACCACACCCCTTTCTCCCTATTAAGAATAGTACGTATTTTCCTTCTCATTCAGAAACAGCCGTAGGAAAAAATAAGACAGAAAGTAAAAATCTTTTTCTCATCCATAATCTCTATTCAATCAATTCTCATACAAATTGAAGATAAAGGAAGATTCCCAATTCAGTAAGTATTCCCTAAACCTATTCAATCTTTTCTGGTTTTTCAATTGTTGTAAATAGAGATCTTAGGGTTGTTTTCTTACTCAAATCCTTTTTGTAGAGAGCTTCAACCAAGAGACTAATTGATTTCAGAGGTGAAAGTTTGCTTTTTGGCGTTAGAGGTGAGTGAAGTTTCCAACTTTTTCCTCTTTTAATCATGGATTTTGTATGCATGATGGGTTAAAGGTGAAATTTGATTGTAAATTAGCTCCTTCCCCTATGTTTGATCAATTCTTACTATATTTGGGGCAATTTAATTAGATTTGAAATAGATTTGCTGTTGTATTGCAAAATTGAAGGCATTATACCTTCAAATTGGTTGCATGCAAACAATTTTTAGTGCATGCAATGTATTTGTTCAAATGGCTCATAGTTGTGACATACATATGATTTTATTACATGCAAAGTATACGCTGAATTGCCTCATAGAAGAGCATGTTCATAATTATCAGGAAAAAAAAATTGATTTTTTTTCAGTTTTAGGGTGAAGGAGGAGCTGCAGCTAGGCTGCCTGCAGCCCAGGCTGGACTGCACTATGCAGCCCAGTCGGGCTACACTGTGCAGCCAGGCGTGGGCTGCAGTGCAGCCCAGGCGGGCTGCACTGGCAGCCCACACGGGCTGCAGGCGCAGCCCATTCGGGCCGCACTATGTAGCCCAGTTGGGCTGCAAGTGCAGCCCAGTGGGACTGCATAGGCAGCCCAGGTGGGCTGCAGGCGCAGCCCATTCGGGCCGCACTATGCAGCCCTGTTGGGCTGCAAGTGCAGCCCAGTAGGGCTGCAAGTGCAGCCCAGTAGGGCTGCAAAAGCAGCCCAGGTGGGCTGTAGGTGCAGCCCATGGGCTGCAAATGCAGCCCAGTGGGGCTGTATAAGCAGCCTAGGTGGGTTGCAGCGCAGCCAATTCGGGCCGCACTATGCAGCCCTGTTGGGCTGCAAGTGCAGCCCAGTGGGGCTGCATAAGCAGCCCAGGTGGGCTGCAGGTGCAGCCCATTCGGGCCGCAAGTTGGGCTGCAAGTGCAGCCCAGTTTGAGCTGTTTTTTCAAAAAAAAAACAACAACAATAAATTGTAATAAGATTTTGTTTAAAAATAATTATAGGTTTTACCATAGTAAATCGTTTTCCTTCAAAATTTTTGAAAGCAATTCCTTTTTCCTACAAAAGAAAATTTTGTTATGTACAAATTAAATGGTCAAATAAATTTGTTAATTTCAAACAAGTTAAACATGCTAAACAATGCTTATGTTTCGTTATAATACATAAGTATTATGGGGTACTTATGTATTAGAGCGAAACGGAAGTGTAACCATCTATGGACATGTGATGTTATCCTTTTTGTAAAGTATACTGGGTTTATAAAACTTACTTTTATGAAAGTTGCCATGATGAGTTTTTTATAGTGTTTTGACACTATGAGTTTTCAAAGCATGAGTTTACAAATTAATATTTCAAAATACTTTAATTTTGGGATTGGGATAGATTGGACTCTGTTGTACCAACGGGCCAAAACTCTAACTTGGTCGACCTGATTCAGGTTCGCTACCTGAATCGCGGTGGTTTTAAATTTTGCCCATCTACCACCAAAGGTCAAACGGTCTGCTACATTGGGCAGTTTTGTTGTTTTGATCGGGATTCCCGGTCGGTGGGTCACGGACTACATCAGATGGAGGCGTAGGTTTGCCACGTGTAGTGCCGTGAACGGGTAGCATACGGCCTTCGCCTTAGACCGCCTTGGTTATCCTGGGTTGATCGCCAGGTGTCGTTATGGCGTTATGAGTAGGTTACGGTGCTAATGTTTCCGCGCGCGCAAGAGCTCTACCACTGTGATTTTACAATACTAGCGTCTGTTTATTTGGTATCTGTTATGAGTCATATTATATTTATCCCGTAATTCCCATAATTCTTTATTACCTTCTTATTTGTTTGAATAATAATGGGATATTACCCAAGATAATTTGGAAACCCAGTATTTTAATCAATGTTTAATTATTATTTTATCATATTGCTTTACATATGATAATTGTTGTGGTGTTGTATTGCTTTACATACAATACCTGTGCCTTTTAATCATACTTTATATAATATCATATTGCTTTACATATGATAGTTGTTTTGGTATTGTATTGAGTTATATACAATACCGATGCCTGCGATTATGGCATATTAATGTGATGATTATGCTAAATTGTTCACATTTAGTAACATTCATACGCCCCATGTTGACTTATACATGTGGCACCCTTACTTCTTTGTTAAATTATTTAATGTCCATAGATACTTACTTCACTCACACTAGACATAGTCTGACCCGTGTGATTTTTTTTGTTAAAACAATCCTCGGGTCAGGTTGAGGATTGTTTTCGGGTCAGGTTGCGTGGACTGTAGCAGCATTCTTATCTTTTTTCACGTTTTGGGGTTTTGGACTATGCAACTTCAGTCTATCAGTAGCGTGCAGTATTATGGTATGTATGCTATTATGTATTTTGGGATGCGATATTATGTATGATGGACTATGTATTTGGACATCTCTATTATGACATGTATTATGTATTCTGCTGTTATTATTGTGCTACGCTTGATGCTATTATATTTTGTACTATGTAACTTGGGAAACTTTCTTGTACCATTCCTTTGAACTTATACTGAGCACGAATGGTAAGTTGAGAAATTTTAAAAATTCTCGTGTCAGTTTTCGTTCAAGGGAATGAGTACAACTTTTAGCCCTATCGAGTCCCATTCTCCGTGCTTTCTGACAGCAATACTTAGTGTTGCTCTTGGTTAGCATGGGTCTAGGGGCCGGGCGTTATATTGTTGGTATCAGAGCCCAGGTTTGACATAGTACAAAATATATTCAGAATATGGATTAGCATAAGACAGTAGAAACATCATACATGTCTGTTTATTTTATAGTATCACTCCCATCATATAATAATAGCTGCACATACCTAAACCGAAACCCCAATCTTTTAGCGTTTTAGTGTGAGTATTGTTTTAATTCCAGCTTAATGATATATCTCACTATATGCAGATTAGTGAGAAAGATGGCTGGAAGACCTCCCCGTTTGACGATGGAGCAGTGGTTGGAGTTGATGCGGAACATGCCTCAAGCCGCACCCGCTCCTAATGCTGCTCCTAGAGTTGATTTCGCTCATATGTGTAAGGATTTTACGAACCTTGGAGGGAAGCCTTTCCTTGGGAAAGAAGGTGTTGTTGAAGTTCAGGCCTGGCTTAAGACCTGTGAGCGTGTTTTTGGGCATATGGGTATGACTGACCGTCAAAGGGTCGAGATTGCTTCTAGCTTCCTCCAAGGCAATGTCGTTGATTGGTTTGACATTATGGATGCTGAGAGGGGAGAGGAAGAGCTTACATGGGAAAGATTTAGGGAACGATTTGAGTTGAGGTTTGTTCCAGAGGCAGAGAAAGCCATCCTTACTCGTAGATTTATTGAGCTTAAACAGAGGGATATGTCAGTTTAGGAGTACGTCAATACCTTCAATTCCCTCTCTAAGTAAGGTGCAGACTTGATCAACACCCAGTTCAAAAAGAATCAGAAATTTGTAGATGGTCTTCGTAGGAAGCTGAGGGAACAGCTCTTGACTCAGCTTCGTTCTACTTTTGATGAGATTGTGGATCTGGCTTTGAGGTACGAGGACCTGTATCGTGAAAGAGATGATGATGCACCTAAGATGAAAGCTCCATTTTTTTCCTAAGAAGAAGCAGAATTCTCAAAAGAAGCAAAAGAAGGGTCAAGCTTCAGGCTCACAAAAGCAACAAAAGGGTGGAGTGGAATGCTATAAGTGTGGTGCAAAGGGGCATTTTGCTAATGTCTGTCCTCAAAGGGAGTGTTATGAGTGTCACCAGATTGGTCATCTAAGAAACGAATGTCCGCAACTGTCAAAGAAAAAGCAAGCAGCTAAGCTTCATGCCATGGAGGGAGATCCGGGTCCAAGCCAAAGGAAAGGAAAACAAGTAATGGAAGGTACAATCCCATTTAGAGATACTTTTATTTGCATACTTTTTGACACCGGTGCATCACATTCCTTTATATCTAAAGATTTAGTTGATAGATATGCTTTGGATGTAGTTTATCTTGTCACATCTCTAAGGGTTGCGAATCCCATTGGCGGGTCCGCAACGCTTGGAATGGTGTGCAAGAACCTTGAGATATTCTTAGGAGGACTTCCTTTCTCATGTGACTTGCATGTATTTGAGTGTCTTGGCTTTGATATTATTTTGGGGATGGATTGGTTGGAATGATATGATGCTCATCTTTCTTGCTTAGACAGAGTTGTTACTTTGAAGCACCCCTCTTTCAGAGGGCTTTTTAATATAACACTTGATATGCAAGGCCCTAATGCTCATGGTTCTCTCTATTCCATCGAGTCGCGAGAAGATGAGGAGATAGCTAGAGTTCCTGTTGTCAGGGATTTTGGTGATATGTTTGAGCCTGTTACCGGCTTGCCGCCTAAGAGGGCTGTGGAGTTTCGCATAGATCTTATCCCTAGAGCCCAACCAGTCAGTAGACCTCCTAATCGTATGCCTCGTGTTGAGATGGAGGAGCTTCGGAAGCAGTTGACTGAGTTGGAAGGGAAGCAGTTCATCCGATCGAGTAGCTCTCCTTGGGGAGCCGCTGCAGTCTTTGTAAAGAAGGCTGACGGCTCTCTCCGCTTATGCATTGATTATAGAAAGCTTAATGAGCTGACGGTGAAGAATAAGTATCCACTCCCTCGTATTGATGATCTTTTTGATCAGTTAAGTGGAGCAAAAGTCTTTTCCCAGCTTGACTTAGCCACTGGATTCCATCAGTTGCGAGTAGCGGAAGACAGCATCCCTCTCACTGCCTTTCGCACTCGATATGGCTCTTATGAATGGTTGGTAATGCCGTTTGGACTTACGAATGCCCCTTCATACTTTGTAGACCTGATGAATAGAGTGTTCAGAAGCTATCTTGATAGATTCGTCTTGGTCTTCATTGATGATATACTAGTTTATTCCAAGTCTGAGCAAGAGCATGAAGGTCATTTAAGGATTGTTTTGGAGACTTTGAGGGAACATAAGCTGAAAGCAAAGTTTTCCAAGTGCCACTTTTGGCAGAAGGAGGTAAAGTTCTTGGGCCATATTATATCCGAAGCTGGTCTAGCTGTGGATCCTTCTAAGATAGAAGCAATTCAGAATTGGAAAAGGCCTGAGACAGTTACAGAGATTCGAAGCTTCCTCGGTCTAGCAGGGTATTATCGTCGCTTTGTTAAGGATTTTTCGAAGATTGTCACAACTTTGACAAGGCTAACAAAGAAGGGTGTAAAGTTTGATTGGACAGATAAGTGTGAAGAAGCTTTCTCTAAGTTGAAGGAGATGCTCACTAATGCACCAGTTTTGGTGATTCCAGAAGGTAATCAAGATCTTGTGGTGTATACCGATGCTTGTGGGTCTGGATTGGGTGCTGTGCTTATGCAGAAAGGACGAGTTGTGGCTTATGCATCTAGACAATTAAGACCCAATGAGGTTAGATATGCTGTACATGATTTAGAACTGGCAGCTGTAGTTTTTGCTTTGAAGCTGTGGCGTCATTATCTTATGGGTGAGAGGTTTGTCCTTTATATTGACCATAAGTCTTTGAAATACCTCTTTACTCAAAAAGAGCTGAATATGCGCCAGCAAAGATGGTTGGAGTTTTTGGCATCATACGATTTTGATATTCAGTATACACCTGGGAAAGGTAATCGTGTAGCTGATGCTCTTAGTCGTAAACACCAAGCGGTTGCATCGATGATGATAGCTGAATGGCGAGACTTGGAGGTGTTGGCTTCTAGTGGAATCTATTGTAATATGCCCACTCATAGCTCTGGAAGGATGTTGGCCAATATGGTTATGAGACCAAGCCTCATGGATAGGATTTCTCATGCTCAGACAGAAGATCCTACTGCTTTAGAGCATATTCATCGGCTGAAGAATGGAGATGATGCTGATGATTTGAAAGGATTTGAGTTGGATGCTCAAGGTTTTTTAAGGAAGAAGGGCAGGATCTTTGTACCTAATGTTGCAGGTCTTAGGCATGAGGTGATGAGTGATTGCCATTGTTCGCGATATACCATTCACCCAGGTGGCAGTAAGGTGTATATGGACATGAAACGTCTATATTACTGGGAAGGAATGAAGCGCGACATAGGCGAGTATGTGAAGAAGTGTATTACCTGCCAATTGGTGAAGTGCGAGCACCAAAAGCCTAGCGGTCTTCTTCAGCCATTGGAGATTCCGCAATGGAAATGGGATCAAGTATAAGTTAATTAAAATTCTAAATTGTTTATTTATACTTAAATCCTTCGGCGTAATGCTGTAAATATAAATGCTTTGTGTAGGTATCCATGGACTTCATTGATGGATTGCCGAGATCAAAGCAAGGGCATGATAGCATATGGGTAGTAGTGGATCGTTTGACTAAATCTGCCCATTTTATCCCAGTCAAGTCAAAAAGGACTGCTCCTTATTTGGCGAAGCTATATGTGAAGGAAGTTGTTCGTCTTCATGGTGTGCCTAGTGCTATAGTTTGTGATAGGGATCCACTATTTACTAGTGGATTCTGGAGAAGCTTGCAGTCTGCTTTGGGGACAAAGTTGAATATCAGCTCAGCATATCATCCTCAGTCCGATGGACAAACTGAGCGGGTCAACAAGATATTGGAGGATTTGTTGCGTTCTTGTATTCTTGATTTTGGTGGGTCTTGGGAGGACCACCTATACTTGGTCGAGTTTGCATATAATAATAGCTTCCAATCCAGTATAGGCATGGCTCCTTTTGAAGCATTGTATGGAAGACCCTGTAGATATCCTGCATGCTGGCTTGAGACTGGGGATAGTTTGGTGCTTGGTCCCGACACTGTGCGTGAAGCTTCTCAGAAGGTGGACCTAATTAGAAGAAGGATGAAAGAAGCACAGGATAGAGAAAAAGTCCTATGCAGATCGATGAAGAAAGGACTTGGAGTTTAGTGTTGGGGATCTTGTATTCGTGAAGGTTACTCCTTTAAAGGGAGTAATGAGGTTCAGTAAGACTGGTAAGCTTGCTCCGAGATTTGTTGGCCCTTATCCTATTGTGGAGCGAATTGGAAAGCTTGCCTACAGAGTTGCCTTACCCGAACACTTGTCGAGTGTGCATAACGTCTTTCATGTGTCTCACTTGAGGAAGTGTTTAAGGGATTCCGAAGAGGTCATAGAGCCGAAGCAGTTGCAGCAGCTTGAGATCGCTCCTAACATGACTTTTACTCGAGAGCCTATTCGTATAATTGCCTCTGAGACGAAGAAGCTTCGTAGCAAAGTGGTTCCTTTAGTCAAGGTGCAGTGGTCAAGTAATCCAAAGGACTGCACTTGAGAAACACAAGAGTCGATGCAGAGGCATTATCCTAAATTGTTCGGCGCTTGAGTAAGGTATGTCCTTTTGTTTTGAGTTGAATCTATGGTTTGATACAGATGTATCCCTTATGTAGAAATTGCGAGGACGCAATTTTTGTAAGGGGGGAAGTCTGTAACAACCCATTTTTTACGGATATTGAATTGGGAATCAACTAATTGATTTGTTACTTTAAAAGAAAAATATATGTATAATAAATAAATAAAAGCGAAACATATATTTTGGATGAGAGGAAAGACATGTTTTATGAATGATTTTGCGTATGTAATTGATGTAAAAGGTTGCATGTTTTATTGTAACCATGATAAAGTTTATTGCTTTTGATTAAATAACAATTTTAAAAGGAAAAAATAATTTTTTATTTTTTATGATTACATAAAGAAGTTTTGCCTTTATGTATGCGAAGTTTAGAAAACACACTATTTTTGTGTGTTTTAGTTTTCAAGTATGCATTTGGAAAAAAAAGTTTACATAATGTTGAAGATGTGTGTGTAGTAAGGTAAAAAGAAAATTTTATGTCTATTTTTCATAAAAAGAAAATAAAAATAAAAGATTATAAAAGGAAAAAAAACTAATAACAAATTTTATTTTACATCATGTATGAAGGCTCTAGAACTAATTTTAAAATGTATGAAAAGGAGAAAATATCTCATAACATGACAAACATTAATCATTGTGATTACATAAGAAAAGAAGGGGGAAATAATAAAATAAAGGAGATATTTGATAGGAAGGATCTAGAGAGGGGCTTTAAAATAAAAAGACCACACCCCTTTCTCCCTATTAAGAATAGTACGTATTTTCCTTCTCATTCAGAAACAGCCGTAGGAAAAAATAAGACAGAAACTAAAAATCTTTCTCTCATCCATAATCTCTATTCAATCAATTCTCATACAAATTGAAGATAAAGGAAGATTCCCAATTCAGTAAGTATTCCCTAAACCTATTCAATCTTTTCTGGTTTTTCAATTGTTGTAAATAGAGATCTTAGGGTTGTTTTCCTACTCAAATCCTTTTTGTAGAGAGCTTCAACCAAGAGACTAATTGATTTCAGAGGTGAAAGTTTGCTTTTTGGCGTTAGAGGTGAGTGAAGTTTCCACCTTTTTTCCTCTTTTAATCATGGATTTTGTATGCATGATGGGTTAAAGGTGAAATTTTGATTGTAAATTAGCTCCTTCCCCTATGTTTGATCAATTCTTACTATATTTGGGGCAATTTAATTAGATTTGAAATAGATTTGCTGTTGTATTGCAAAATTGAAGGCATTATACCTTCAAATTGGTTGCATGCAAACAATTTTTAGTGCATGCAATGTATTTGTTCAAATGGCTCATAGTTGTGACATACATATGATTTTATTACACGCAAAGTATATGCTGAATTGCCTCATAGAAGAGCATGTTCATAATTATCAGAAAAAAAAATTTTGTTTTTTTTTTCAGTTTTAGGGTGAAGGAGCAGCTGCAGCTAGGCTGCCTGCAGCCCAGGCTGGACTGCACTGTGCAGCCCAGTCGGGCTACACTGTGCAGCCCGCAAGGGCTGCAGGTTCAGCCAAGCATGGGCTGCAGTGCAGCCCAGGCGGGCTGCACTGGCAGCCCACACGGGGTGCAGGCGTAGCCCATTCGGGCCGCACTATGTAGCCCAGTTGGGCTGCAAGTGCAGCCCAGTGGGGCTGCATAGGCAGCCCAGGTGGGCTGCAGGCGCAGCCCATTCGGGCCGCACTATGCAGCCTTGTTGGGCTGCAAGTGCAGCCCAGTAGGGCTGCAGGTGCAGCCCATTATGGCCGCCTGTTGGGCTGCAAGTGCAGCCCAGTGGGGCTGTGTAAGCAGCCCAGGTGGGCTGCAGGCGCAGCCCATTCGGGCCGCACTATGCAGCCCTGTTGGGCTGCAAGTGCAGCCCAGCGGGGCTGCATAAGCAGCCCAGGTGGGCTGCAGGTGCAGCCCAGGTGGGCTGCAGGTGCAGCCCATTCGGGCCGCAAGTTGGGCTGCAAGTGCAGCCCAGTTTCAGATGTTTTTTCAAAAAAAAAAAACAACAACAATAAATTGTAATAAGATTTTATTTAAAAATAATTATAGGTTTTACCGTAGTAAATCGTTTTCCTTTGAAATTTTTGAAAGCAATTCCTTTTTCCTACAAAAGAAAATTTTGTTATGTACAAATTAAATGGTCAAATAAATTTGTTAATTTCAAACAAGTTAAACATGCTAAACAATGCTTATGTTTCGTTATAATACATAAGTATTATGGGGTACTTATGTATTAGAGCGAAACGGAAGTGTAACCATCTATGGACATGTGATGTTATCCTTTTTGTAAAGTATACTGGGTTTATAAAACTTACTTTTATGAAAGTTGCCATGATGAGTTTTTTATAGTGTTTTGACACTATGAGTTTTCAAAGCATGAATTTACAAATTAATATTTCAAAATACTTTAATTTTGGGATGGGATAGATTGGACTCTGTTATACCAATGGGCCAAAACTCCATCTTGGTCGACCTGATTCAGGTTCGCTACCTGAATCGCGGTGGTTTTAAATTTTGCCCATCTACCACCAAAGGTCAAACGGTCTGCTAAATTGGGCAATTTTGTTGTTTTGATCGGGATTCCCGGTCGGCGGGTCATAGACTACATCAGATGGAGGCGTGGGTGTGCCACGTGTAGTGCCGTGAACGGGTAGCATACGGCCTTCGCCTTAGACCGCCTTGGTTATCCTGGGTTGATCGCCAGGTGTCGTTATGGCGTTATGAGTAGGTTACGATGCTGATGTCTCCGCGCGCGCAAGAGCTCTACCACTGTGATTTTACAATACTAGCGTCTGTTTATTTGGTATCTGTTATGAGTCATATTATATTTATCCCGTAATTCCCATAATTCTTTATTACCTTCTTATTTGTTTGAATAATAATGGGATATTACCCAAGATAATTTGGAAACCCAGTATTTTAATCAATGTTTAATTATTATTTTATCATATTGCTTTACATATGATAATTGTTGTGGTGTTGTATTGCTTTACATACAATACCTGTGCCTTTTAATCATACTTTATATAATATCATATTGCTTTACATATGATAGTTGTTTTGGTATTGTATTGAGTTATATACAATACCGATGCCTGCGATTATGGCATATTAATGTGATGATTATGCTAAATTGTTCACATTTAGTAACATTCATACGCCCCATGTTGACTTATACATGTGGCACCCTTACTTCTTTGTTAAATTATTTAATGTCCATAGATACTTACTTCACTCACACTAGACATAGTCAGACCCGTGTGATTTGTTTTGTTATCCTCGGGTCAGGTTGAGGATTGTTTGCAGGTCAGGTTGCGTGGACTGTAGCAGCATTCTTATCTTTTTCCACGTTTTGGGGTTTTGGACTATGCAACTTCAGTCTATCAGTAGCGTGTAGTATTATGGTATGTATGCTATTATGTATTTTGGGATGCGATATTATGTATGATGGACTATGTATTTGGACATCTCTATTATGACATGTATTATGTATTCTGCTGTTATTATTGTGCTACGCTTGATGCTATTATATTTTGTACTATGTAACTTGGGAAACATTCTTGTACCATTCCTTTGAACTTATACTGAGCACGAATGGTAAGTTGAGAAATTTTAAAAATTCTCGTGTCAGTTTTCGTTCAAGGGAATGAGTACAACTTTTAGCCCTATCGAGTCCCATTCTCCGTGCTTTCTGACAGCAATATTTAGTGTTGCTCTTGGTTAGCATGGGTCTAGTGGCCGGGCGTTACAAAATCTTTTGATTTTATAAATATTTCTTTTCAACATAACATTTGAAAATCTCCTTTACAACATTCCATTATTTATTCACGGTATTTAAAATACCAAACACAGTTGTCGATATCATTCAACCATACATAACCATCAACAGATTATATACCACATCATATATTACAATATATGAAAAACAGTACAATAAATGTTGAGGAATCCAGTTGGATTCCTCTAACCTGTTCCCATGCATCACAGATGTTAAACAACATAATTAACATAGATTTCATTTCAATATGAAATATTCTGCTAAACAGAATCAATATTTGATTACGATTTATATATATATATATCGTTATCTATGATTTCGACCAGTACATAAGCAATTCAACCAAACAGTTAACACACAGCAATCAACAGATGATTAACAGTTCTAAGAATACGTTATAAAATATAACTGTTCAGAGTTGGTGAGTTTTACTCACACTGGCAGTTCATCGTTAAAGAACGATAAACTGTTGTTTGATTTGAATCAAACAGTTTATTTCTCCATAAATTCAAAACGAGCTCAAATCCACTCCCAGTTAGTTCCATCGTGTAGCTCCCGTCCATATGATACTAAGGGTCTTGTTTCGCTGAATTTCGATGTCGTATGACGAAGTTATGAATTTACGAAGTTCATACACTATTTTAAATAAATAAAACTTGAATTTCAATAGACTTGGGCCTCACCCCTCTTAACCGGCCCATTCAAAATCAAGCCCGCTCCACAAAGCTTCTTCCCTAAATCAAAAAGTGCCGTGACTCCTTTCTTCAGTAAATACACACCATTAACCGAACTTCCTCCCCTCCATTGTTACCATCCCTACATCTGTTCGCCAGACCAAAACCGGCATCGAGTTTCACTTCCACTCCTCTACCAACCCAGCACCACTAAGAGACACTCGATTCCCACTCAACTGTCGTGATGTCGAGCAGCTCCCAGTAGTGCACGGTGACGCACCGATCAAATTTATCACCCAAATCCACCAAAATTTGCCTATATACTCCAAAACAAACCCTCAATCCATCGACAACACTCAATCGTTCAATCCACGCTCACATAATCCAAAACCTAGAAACCTAATGCACGATTAGCCAAAACCAGTGAATGCGATTTAGTTCGGACACCCCAAAAACTACACAGAAAAGAAGCGTATCCCACAATGATCATAAACACATGAATCTTTTGATTTTAGGATTTATATTCCTATTGTTTGGATTTTATTTTTGACCGATAATTTCCTGGAGGATGGAAAAATACTAACGGCGGAAAATGTTTGAGCTAAGGAAATTCTTTCTAGGTTAAGGAAGGAGTTAGGTGTATTTATAGTGGTTACAAATATCTAGATATTTTTTTATAGATATTTTATGTATATCATTTTCTATCCGATTTATCAGTCTAAAAAATCCTACGATTACACACGATACCCAAAAATCACGAAACTGGACATACTGCTAGAGTTTGACATTGTGAACCCAATGAACTGGTTTCGTCTAATTCCGACTTCATTTGCTCACACAGCGTATTTTTAATCGTCGAAATACTGACTGTTTTTCACATTAAAATCGCCCACGGCCACATACTGACTTCAAAAATCACGGAAATTGAAATCTGACAATAATTTGATATTGCGGATCCAACAAAATTAGTTTCATCGAATCCCGACTTCTTTTGCAAAAGTGGCTATTTTTAAAATCCTAAATAACCCTTTTAAATATATAAATATATTTAAAAACAATTAAATTTAATATTTATAAATAAATATTCTCGTATATATTCACAATAGAATACCATACAGCTTCAGAATATTCCTATATGAATTTCTAACTCGATATTCACTTTTAGGATAAATCGATACTCAATTTATAATGAAATTCCTTTTTAAAATATAAATAAATATTTATAAATTTCAAAGGAATTCCACAGCGACTTTTTCTGAAATTTGACTTGGACATAAATCAAACTCTACACGATGAAATTCCAATTTTTCTCTTCCACTTGAAAGATATACTCCACCAGCTCCACGCGTTTCTTGTTTCACAGAAATCCGACTTAAAACGAATCTTGTACATTCAGTTGAAGTTCAAATCGCCAAATTGCGAACTGCCGTGCCATTTCGAGCTCGATTTTAATTATAATATAATTATACGTTCAAACTTCGTTCAAATAATATATTCGTTATTATAATTCAACTCTAAATTGAATTATATATTTTGAATTGCCGAATTCACACCATATCGCCATTTCAGCCAACTTTGATTATTTCAGAATTAATTTTTTTTAAATATTCACTATAATTTAATTAAACGACCATTTAATTCTCGGAATCACTATATAAATAATTAAATAAATTAATTATTATATCGCTGAAAATGTGGGTCACTACATTATATTTAATATCAAATTGGATTGATTGATTGTTTGGATTGTGCTTGAGCAGTTTGGAGCAAAATATGCTTTTAAATTTAGCATTAGGTTGGGTAAAAATATCCATGTGCTAACACCCTGTGGAACACTTCACGATTTGATGATAAGGTGTTTAGCGAGGTAGAGTTCATTTCGAATTTAATGAATGATTTTGAAACGATATTTTTCTTAAGTGAAAAGAAATATATTGCAGATTTTGGACAGGGAATGTTTTCTAAAAATGTTTTATAAAACAGAAAGGATTTCGAGGCCTAAAACACGATGATTTCTAATATGATTTAGAAATGTATTATGGTTTTACATTGTGGTTCATCGCGTATCCGATTAGTTGCTATTGATGATGTATCTGTTTGGTGACGAAGAATTTATTCTCTTGCTTAACACCCTTCTTTGAGACGTACGTGCTCAAAGGTTATGTGATTGATAGTGACTAATCATATGTGTGAACTGATGATGTGAAGTATTATATTATGAAAGTACTTGTGATTATTATGTTGTGAAATGATTTTCCCTACTTTGGGATATGAAATGATTTGGTATATGGCTAAAGATTTGGTAACCCGGTCTACTTAAAGTATGGGTGGGATCTAGTGCCTTAAGGTGAGTGGTCAGTGTGTAGCCTGCTCCATGTGTAGGGGGTGCGCATATATATATATATATATATATATATATATATATATATATATATATATCGAGTTGCTTAGGTACGTGCTCTTTGCCTTGTCTGAGGGGAGCCCGATATTTGGTTGCATACTTGTTTGTATGCATTTGTTTTAGAATTCATATTTCCAAATGATTTGATTTGAGATCCTGAAGTGAAATCTACTTTGATATAAAAGCTAAATATATATTTCAAATGATTTGAAATGGAAATCGGGAAATAAAGTCCAAAGAAATAATTTCTGTAAATTGAATTGGATTTGGAAAATCTAAGTGTGGTGATTAATCTAAATGTGTAGATTGGGATATTGCATGTTGACTGATGCATAGTAGATCCATAATTATTGATTGTTGTTTATACAATGGAATTCATGGGGTAAACCCGTTCCGGTTAGCGGCGTGGTCCTGTGATTTGCCTTATCATTTTGATAAGTTAATTTTAACTGTAGAGTTTCTCACACCAGTCCCATGACTGACTCGTAGTTTGTGTCACTTTGCAAACTCGGGTGCCCCTATTTTCCACAGGAGCAGTCGAGTAGTTTTTTTTGCAGATACTTATTTTGAGCAGGATTCTGGATTGAAGCTTTAGGATGTGTCCAGTGCATTTATCGTCTTCCGCCGTGTTATTTTATATTTCCGCTGTGCATTGTATTACATTTATTGTAAAATCATCTTTCGCTGCATTGATTATATTTCGATATACTCTGATACTCTACACTCTGATGTAACATTACTATGATGTTTATAAAAGTCTTTTGTTATTTTTCCTGATGTGTTGTATGCCCAAAGTTAGCATATGCGGGATTCTAATGGTCTTGGTCGATTTAGCGATCGATTAGGTCCAGGCGAAATCCGTATCATTACATATGGTATCAGAGCTTTGGTTAACTCAAATCTTTGGGGTGCAACTATTTAGAATAAAATAAAAGACTAATCAGACGTAGGATTAGTAATATCCCATAGGAGAATCCTCACTAGAGATAGAATCAGTAACATTCTAGAATGAGTGGCTCATTAGAGATGGGGTTAGAAATGCCCTATAATGAAAATAATGAAAGTTGAGTTGGTTTGTAAAACATCTTTCAGCTCCGTTCCTTTTCGAGGATGAAAAGATTTTAAGTGGGGGATATTGTAATAACCCGGAAAATCTGAACCAATTAAAAAAATTTATTTTGGCAATTTTGTAGAATTTTGAATATTTAAAAAAAAAATTTTAAATAATTATGACGAGAAATTTATTTTAAATAGAATTAGAATGTATATATTTATTTGAATCGACATTAGAAAATAAATATTTATTTTTAATTATAAAAGGAATTGAAAATGGCGCGGTAGTTTGAAAATTCGATTTCAAATTTCAAATGAATGTACAGGATCCAAAATAAATCGGATTTTAGCGAAACCAAAAATATTAGAATCTATTTGAAAATATCTTTCCAACGAATTCAAAAAATTGAAATTTCATAGCGGGAATAAAAAGTTATGCCCAATTGAAAATTCAAAATAGTCGCTATGTTATTTTGGCCCTTAAAAATAGCCATTTTGCAAATGACCTCCATTTTCGACGAAACCACCGGGATGTCAAGTTATTTCTAGATTCCAAAATTCGTTATTTTCTGAATCAATATATGAGCGTAGCAAAAGAAAACGTGTTTTGACAGTTTCAATCAATTTGGATCGACCAGAAAATGGCCATTTTTCAAACGGTCTTCAAATTTGACGAAATTAGTTTTGTTAGGACCGTATCGTCAATACGAAGCTAGAAATGTTTTTTTGGGAATTTTTAGAGTTAGTATGTGGCCCCGGTAAATTGAAATGTGCATTTAAATTCAATATATAGAGTTATATTTTGATTTTAGCGAAAAATGATCGTAACAGCCGAATTGGGTCACGATACATATTCCATTGTGTTCGAAATCGGGGTAATTGGCTAGGGGCGATAGTCCTTGGGTGCGGTTTGGAGTTCGATTCAAAAAGTAATTTTTTGAGGAATTTAAATTAATTAAATATATTACTATATTAGTTGGTCAACACTCCCTCTCTCTCATTTGATCTTCTATCGATCGTAATAGAAAAAGAAAAGAAAAAAACCATCGACATCGCCAGTCCCTCAGTCGCGCCACCAGCCTCGCATCGATCAGCTACCGCGCCATTTCAGCGCAGCCTCCTCTACCTCTGGCGACCCCTCCCCCTTCTCTCTCCTCTCCCCTCCTCTCTCTAAAGACCCCAAACAGCAAACCCTAGCTTTAAAACAAGTCGCCACCACCTGAGAGGCCCATCACCGCCGTTAGAGCCCATCGTCGCCACCCCCCTGCAGTCCGGCGTCGCTACTCCCCCACTCCGCATTCCCAACAGTGAGTTATTTACTTATTTATTTATATTTAATTTATTTTCAGTTTTAATATATAAATAACAATGCGAAAATAATTAAAAAAATAGATTTTTTTTATATATCTGAATAACATGCAAAGATTTGACTTTTATTTATATTAATAACATATAAAAAGATGATTTTGTTCTTATGTAAAAAGATGATTTTCCTTATGCAAAAAGATGAAAAGATGATTTTTCCTTATGTAAAAAGTTGATTTTTCCTCATATAAAGAGATAATTTTCCTTATGTAAAAAGATGATTTTTCCTCATGTAAAGATATGACTTTTCCTCATGAAAAGATATGATTTTTCCTCATGTAAATATATGATTTTTCCTCATGTAAGGATATGATTTTTCCTTATGTAAAGATGTGATTTTTCCTTATGTAAAGTTATGATTTTTCTTATGTGTATAGGGAAGTAAAAATTAGTTTTTATCTTATGTATATAGTGAAGTAAAAATTACAGTTTTCTTATGTGTATAGCGAAGAAAAAAATAGTTTTTTTTCCTTATGTATATAGCAAAGTAAAAATTAGATTTTTTTAATGTATGCAGAGAATATAAAAATATGATTTTTATGTATGTAAAGAATATAAAAATATGATTTTTAATGTATACATAGCACTGTAAAAATATGATTTTAAATGTATACATAGCACTGTAAAAATTTGATTTTTAATGTATACATAGCACTGTAAAAATATGATTTTTAATGTATACATAGCATTATAAAAATTAGATTTTTATCTTTATAGCGTTGAAATAAAAATGAGATTTTAATATATATACCATGTGAAACAGATTGCTCTGGAATCAGAACAACGAATCTGAGTGACAATAAGGACTGGCGGAGTGGAAACCAAAGGTGAGAACTCCTTCTCAATAAATATTTGTAAAGTTATTTTATTTATGTTATAACTGCACATATGAGTTGCTCCCCGTCGTCCACAGACTATGGATGACTTGCTTGATTGTTTTGTGTTGTGAATATTGACTGTTGGTAGTGATGCGAAGTGAATAAAATATTTGAACAATAAAAAGCACATTTTTATTGTATATATATGAACTGTGTAAAATATTCATGTTTTGAATAAAATATTTAAACAATAAAAATCACATTTTTATTGCATATATATGAACTATATAAAATATTCATTTGTTGAATAAAATATTTAAACAATAAAAATCATATTTTTATTGTATATATATGAACTGTATAAATACTCATGTGTTGAACAAATTCTTTATTCGATAAAAATATCATTTTTATCATGTATGTGAAGTAATAAAAATAGTCATTGGTTGAAATATATTTTTGTTCGCCAAAAATATCATTTTTATCATGTATATGAAGTGTTAAAAATGGTCATGAGTTGAAATATTTTTTTGTTCGCCAAAAATATTATTTTTATCATGTATATGAAGTGTTAAAAATGGTCACGAGTTGAAATATATTTTTGTTTGCCAAAAATACCATTTTTATCATGTATGTGAAGTATTAAAAATGGTCATGAGTTGAAATATATATTTTTTTCACCAAAAATATCATTTTTATCATGTATATGAAGTGTTAAAAATGGTCATGAGTTGAAATTTTTTTTTTTTTTGCCAAAATTATAATTTTTATCATGTATATGAAGTGTTAAAAATGATCATGAGTTGAAATATATTTTTGTTCGCCAAAAATATCATTTTTATCATGTATGTGAAGTATTAAAAATAGTCTTACGTTGAAATGAATTCTATTGTTAAAAATAATATTTTTAACATGTATACAAGCTATTAACAAAAGTCAAACCTTAAAATAAGCACTGGTTCGCTAAAATTATCATTTTTAGCGTATATATGGAATATATAAAATTGTCATACGGTGGAAATATTATTAATTTGCTAACAATATTATTTTTATCTTATATATGCGTTGTGTGAAATTATATGCGCATTGAATGAATATATTAAAGCATCGTATGAAAATAAATATATGGGCGTTGTATGAAAATATACATATACGATGTATGAAAATATATGTATGCGTGGTTTAAAAATATATATACGTTATAGTATATATGCATTATGAGAAAATGTATATATAGGCGTTGTATGAAAATATACATATACGATATATCGAACAGATCATATCAAGGAGGCTAGAGCAGAGGAATAAAATTGTTTGCCTGACAAATAAGTACATGTTTATTGTACTTCTTTGGGTTTGGATGATTTTATCAGCCGATTGGCTGTTTCTTTTTCTTTTTGGATTGGAGAGGCCTGTATGGCGATTTCGGGATTTTCCCGACGCTCCCGTACAGGGGAGGTTATGGCGAAATTTATCGAAAATTTAGGGTGTTAGCCGAATTTTTGAAAATTTTGAAATGTTCTTAGAAACTGAAAAGTTGAAGAACTTAAGCCAGAATTGAAGTTGAAATCTTTTTTCTAAATGAATTTAAAATGATTTATAAAATACGTTTTAAGTGGGAATCGATGATATATATAATATATATATATATATATATATTATATATAATAATGGCCTAAATAGAACGCGCCGCGCTACGGCAATTCGCGAATTTCGACCATTGACTTCGAACGGACATTACGGGCGATCCGACCGTCGGATTCTCCTAAAACTGGAACCGTTGGGTTCGTATCGAAAAGAGCTTTACAATGAATATAAGAGATTTGAAATCCAACGTTTGGATTTGGAATTATATCCAAATCAAATTTGGAAAAGGTCGTTGTAAGTGCAGTTCGGTTGCCGTTATTGAAAACCGACTGTACGGGCCTTGATAAAATTATTAAAAATATTAATAATTTGCGTAAAATCAAAATAAATGATTTGGAAATAGTTGGGATGAAAAATTCCATGTTTGTAAAGATAAAAATATATTTTTATCGAAATTAACTAGTTTATTACTAGGGAAATAAACCCAATATTTTTATATAAATAAATTGGATTTGAAACGGTTTGAAAATAACCAGAATTTTCCAGTAAATAAATTGGAATAGTTTGGAATGGAAATAATCTCCAGAATATTTCGATATTGGATTCTGTGATGATACGGATATTGTGATGGGAATTTGGAAGATATCGATATCGTTATTCCCGATATGATGTCTGTTGGTTTCAGAATTTGATGTCGAATATAAGACGATATCATCTCTATTAAAAACCTTATATTTAATGTCAGATTGGATTGATTGATTGTTTGGATTGTGCTCGACCAGTTTGGGAGCAAAATATGCTTTTACATTTAGCATTGGGTTGGGTAAAAATATCCGTTGCTAGCACCCTGTGAAACACTTCACGATTTGACGATAGGGTGTTTAGCGATGTAGAGTTCATTTCAAATTTAATGAATGATTTTGAAATGATGTTTCTCTTAAGTGAAAATAAATATATTCCCGATTTTGGAAAGGGAATGTTTTATAAAAATGTTTTATAAAACAGAAAGGATTTCGAGGCTTAAAACCCGATGATTTCTAAATGATTTAGAAATGTACATTGTGGATCAACGCGTATCCGATTAGTTGCTATTGATGATGTACCTGTTTGGTAGCGGAGAATTTATTCTCTTGCTTAACACCCTTCTTTGAGACGTACGTGCTCAACGGTTATGTGATTAATACTGACTAATCATATGTGTGAACTGCTGATGTGAAGTATTATATTATGAAAGTACTTGTGATTATTATGTTGTGAAATGATTTTCCCTACTTTAGGATATGAAATGATTTGGTATGTGGCTAAAGATTTTGTAACCCGGTCTACTAAAAGTATGGGTGGGATCCAGTGCCTTAGGGTGAGTGGTCAGTATGTAGCCTGCTCCATGTGTGGGAGATGCATATATATATATATATATATATATATATATATATATATATATATATATATATATATATATATATATCGAGTTGCTTAGGTACGTGCCATTTGCCTTGTCTGAGGGGGGCCCGATATTTGGTTGCATACTTGTTTATATGCATTTGTTTTTGAATTCATATTTCGAAATGATTTGATTTGGGATCCCGAAGTGAAATCTACTTTGATATAAAATTTAGATATATATTTCAAATGATTTGAAATGGAAATCGGGAAATAAAGTCCAAAGAAATAATTTATGTAAATTGAAATGGATTTGGAAAATCTAAGTGTGGTGATTAATCTAAATGTGTAGATTGGGATATTGCATGTTGACTGATGCATAGTAGATCCTTAATTATTGATTCTTCTTTATACAATGGAATTCATGGGGGTAAACCCGTTCTGTGTTAGCGGCGTGGTCCTGTGATTTGCCTTATCATTTTGATAAGTTAATTTTAACTGTAGAGTTTCTCACACCAGTCTCATGACTGACTCGTAATTTGTTTCACTTTGCAAACTCGGGTGCCCCTATTTTCCACACGGGCAGACGAGTAGTTTGTTTTGCTGGTACTTATTTCGAGCAGGATTCTAGATTGAAGTTTAAGGCTGTGTCCAGTGCATTTATCGTCTTCCGCCGTGTTATTTTATATTTCCGCTGTGCATTGTATTACATTTATTGTAAAATCATCTTCCGCTGTATTGATTATATTTCAATATACTCTGATATTATGTACTCTGATGTAACATTATTATAATGTTTATAAAAGTCTTATATTATTTTTTTGATGTGTTGTATACCCAAAGTTAGCATATGCGGGATTCGAACGGTCTTGGTCGATTTAACGATCGATTAGGTCCGGGCAAAATCCGTATCGTTACAGAAAGAGGGGGATGAGACGATAATTCTCTATGAAATTTTTGGACGTCTCATTATTGGAAATGTTTTTTTATAAAGTGAATTTATTAAAAAAAATGGTAATATACTTATGAATCATTATTGTAATTGAGTCGTTGCAAGTTTATAATGGTAATATAATTATGAATCATTATTGTAATTGAGATGTTACACTTGCACAATGGTAATATATTTACATGACATTATTGTTGAGATGTTACAAAACTAATGATATTACTATATTGTTTTAAACGGGAATAAATTGAAATCCATTAATATTTCATCATTTTAGTAACGTATAAAATTTTCAATCTGCCTTTTTAAATGATAGATAGACAAAAGAGAAATAGCAAGAATAATATTCTTTTTCTTCTTACTTAGAAAAGAATAATAGTCTTTTTTATATTTTTTCTTCCTTGAACAGAACTAAACACCTTGAATATTATTTAATATTGCAAATCGGAATCAGCTTTGTCGATGCAAACAAGTCAATATTTTTTATATTAGAGAGGTCGTTTTATTCTAAAAGCAGCGACGTTGATTTTTTTCAAAATTTCTTTGCAACTTCGAGCAAAAGCAGAAACTTCTTTAAGAGAGTGATAACGTACACGACTCACTTAAAATTAATTGTTCCCAACAAATTGATGATGATATCCCAATAACAATGACTTTTGCTACTGATGGTATGTGGAAACTCAATATTGACTATAATAAAATGTCTATTTCTACTTATTTGTTGTGTAATTTTAATACCTGGCACTCTAGATTATGTTGTGTGAATAAACGTATAATTCATAACATAACCAACTTAGATCTTTTTCCTAAAATGTCATGAAACGATTTTGATAAATGTGAATTTTATATCAAGCAAAAACCACTAGAAAAACATATATCAGTTGATAGAGTTTGGGAACCTTTAGATTAGATTCATTATAATATATGTGAGCTTGATGGAACTTTAAACAGACATGAACACCATTTCTTTATTACTTTTATTTATGACTATTCTTATTTTTCTTATGTATACCTTATGAAAAACAAAAGACACACTTGATATGTTTAAGTCATTTAAAACTGAAGTAGAGAGCCATTCTAATAAGAAAATTAAAAAAAATTCATAGTGGTAGAGGAACAAAATACGAGTCTAGTTTATTCCTTAATTTCTATAAATAACATGGTACAATTCATCAGAGAATTACACCTTATTCACCTGAAATGAACGGTAAACTCAAAAGAAAGAAAAATAGAACATCTACTGAATTAATTGTATCTATCTTATTAAATATGAGCGTAGCAAAACATTAATAGAGGGTATTTAATTGATTATATGCTATGTGTTGAATAAAATTCCTAAATCAAAAAGTAAAATCTCACCTATCAAAATGTTAAGAAATTTTAAACCAAATATGCATTATGTTTTGGAGAATCGGTGAGCGATTTGCATCTATCACATGGATTCAATGAAATATATGAGCGTTTGTGCATGTTTTTCATCAAAGTCAAGTCAATTTCTTAGATCTACACCTTCAAAATTCCATTTTCATGTGAATCACCATAGGATCCAATTTAGTATGTTAAAAACCTGTAACTTATATGCTATTCTATATGATTATTCAGGTTAGAGCTATAATTTTGTTCATATTTACATTTATGGTGATTTTTGGTGAATTTCACATAATTATTGATGAAATTGCAAAATTGGTGATGTTATTGGTTTCATAACATTTTTTTGGTTGTATTTGGTGAATTGGTTTTGTCGATTATATCAGTTGGCGGGGTTTTGGTCGAAATTGGAGTTGCATTGGAGTGGTGCAGGTTTTGGGTCGCACTTAAGGGGGGGTTGGTCGTGTACCATGGTGGATTTCTTGGAAAACTAGTCAGAAATGCAAGGTCGGTCTTTTTATGGGCTGGTCATGCATGGGGGAGATTGGACCGGGTCAGTCTTGATTGGGTCGATCGGTCCTATCAGGGTCGGTCGGTCGTTCGTGAAGTATAGGGGTGAAATGGAAATGTAACATCCCGCCTTTTTGACTGCTTTGAATCGGTAATTAAACCAATTTAGAACTTTCAAATCAATGAACCGTTGTTTAGCTTACAGAGTTTAAAAACGAAATCAACACAAAAAACACAGAATAATTAAATAACATAAGATTGAATAGAAAAATAATCTTTCATATATTGATCATAATTTTTGGTACAAGAATTTTCTATTCACAGCGGAATTTGAAAATATACTTTGAATACAGGGGAAAAATATTTACTGGGTTAAAATCTTCTGAGTGCGCCGTTTTTGGAATCCCCAGCTTTGCCAATCTTCGAATACTAAGCTGAAATCTTTAAAGCTATACTGCTTGGGTCTGACCCGGGCATTTCATGTAAAACACAAAACACTCGAGTCAGGATTAAATCTTAGTTCAAGTAAATTAACTTCAACATAAATTGAAATATAATAGCTACACAGGTGTAGTATTTGTTCGGTCTTAGGTATAATATTTGCACTTACAAATTTTTATTTTAGGGCAAATGGTCACGGAAGCCTGCATATACACACGTGTGCAAGCACGTGTGTGCACTGCCCCAGCATTCCGTAACCAATCAATAACAAGTGTAATGATGTTAAAAAGGGTATGCGCAAATATGCAACGGAGACAGAAATCATAAAGTGTAGAAGGCCCATGGACATAGAAACATAAGACAAATACAAATGATCCAGCAAGTACAAACATACTAAAAAAATAAACAACATATAAAAGATTACGACAGTAATATAGAGAAGGTGCAGCAGCATCATGCATGAACAACATGCCCAGTGTAAGTAGACGACACCAAGGCAATGTACACAAGTAGTATGACTTATAAATGGTTAACACATGCACAGGTGCAACTGCATTTAGCATCAACATAAATGATTTATGTAGCATAAAATGGATGAATTATACGTGGACAAGAGGTATTGCATGTAGCATAGACAAGTGGTACTACATATAGCATAAACAACGGGTACTGCATACGGCATATGTGAGCATGGAGGCAGCATGGTCATTATACAGAGTGCAACAAAACAACATTTTTATGGTTTAAGATCAGCACTTAACTGTGTGTTTACCAACAAACAGGTCAATACATGTATACAGTGTGCGGTTAGAAAAATATTAGTATGGAAATAAAATGAGAACTGACAAGACCATCTGTATAAGATCAGGTAAGCCGAGTACAGACTTTACATATCATGCATTCAGGTCCGAAGTCATGGTTCGAATAAATAGTTGATAGGCCATATACATCTCAATGACCAATATTAGTTTCTTTTTTACAGAGCAAGTGCATGCTAACCAAAAACTTCATGGCATTATTTAAGTAAACAAAACTTCCCAAGACAAATAGTAATGTGTGTCCAATGGTGGAAAACAAGGCCAGCAAGGATGAATGAATGGTTTTATTTACATGTAGGCAAGCAAATGGAGAGATTTAATATGAATGTGGAAGACCATAAATTTAAGTAGAACCATCAGTTAATTCTAGAAACATATACATGACTGGACGAACAAGCATGCTGAATTCAGATAAAAAAATAATTTATGCATGTATAGATAGAATTATTCATATGTAAGGCATGCATTCTTTACTAGTAGAATGCAGAAAATTTAGCTAATAACTACTTCAATAATGTTTCTAAAGTTGTAAGTTAACCAGGGCATACCAGTGAGGCAAGTCTACAACTAGATATGAGGTTGATGCATATGTACTCATTTATACACACTGTAGTGACAACACCCCATAGTAAGTGACCAATGTGAATTATCAGATTCAGAATGGCAGGCTAAACACATTCTCAATTAAACCAGTAATTCCAGATATAGTATGTGAACTAGTCGAGTCAAAGTGGTGGTCGTGATCTATAATTTTATATCTACATACACAACTGTTAAGTAGACCAATCCCTAGCATATACATTTTCTGCGATTTCATATATCCAGTATTAACAAATGTAATTCAGACAACATAATATTTATTATCAATACCCATATACAGTTTTATACAAGGAGGTGGAGTATTTTGACTGTCAATTACATTTTCCAACATGCCAGTAGTATATTTATCCTTAATGGTTAAATTTTGATGCTATATGGGTTGGGGACAAACTTCCAGCACATGTTCAATAACCAACAAGTCAGTTAAAATGTCACAGATTGAAGCATAAAATGAGATACTAACCCAAAGTGTCAACTAATCCATTTCTCAGCCCACAAATTCCCTATGTGAATGGTACTATGACCAAGATGACAAACCGCGCTTGTGACATCGATACAAACACTTCGAGATAACACTATAAAAAAATGGTAACGGTTATGACGCTGATAGATCCCAATTCAATTACGGAATTGATGCTTAGGGAGGAAATGAATTTTGGTAAAGAGGAGTTACATTGCTAAAGTTCCAGATGTAAACAAAAGCCAATATTTTGCTGTACTCATTCTCTTATTTTACATTTCACATTTTTTTTCCAATTATGAAGCTTCCTACCCTTTCCATCGTAACGTATGCCTACTCAATGTTAATTAGTTTATAGATATGTCACATAGTACAACACATATTATATGCGGCATAATTTACATTGATTAGGTAACTTTACTGTCAGCGTTATTTATGCATCCTTCTATTAGTTAAATCGTAGTATTCAACGGAAGCACACAAAGAGATTCCAGTTAGATCCAACATGACATGATAATAGAAAAAACCCAACTAGCTTATAAAATTTCAATTCCTATCGAAATTAGATGACATGAATTAAGCTTAATCGTAAGCGGAAACTTACCATCGCTGCAACAATAGACGGACGGAGAACTTCAGCACCGACAAAGGAAGAGGTGGAGTTGTCGGCCTTGTTTCTCCCCTTTTTCTTCAAACCGTTATTGGTTGGAACTCGCTGGTGGTTGCGATGAAGGAAGTGGATGCAAACAGGTTCCGATGGCGCGATGGCTAGTCCAAGCAGGCAGCGATGTCAAATAAACCGGCAACGCCTGGTGGTGCAGCTCTGAGGTGATTTAAGGCTCGATGGCTCGCAATTTGGCCTTGAATTGGAAATAATGGTTTTCGATTAGGGTTAGGAGAAAACGAGTGGGCATCTGTCATTAAAGAATGAAGAGGGCTTCGAATTATTTTGTTGAAAGGATTTGGGAAAGTGGGTTTCGCTGGAAGCCATTAGAAAGGAAAAAAAGAAAGACCCCTTTCAATTTTTTGTTGAAGGAAATGGAGAAAAATCTGGTTTTTATAGAAGAAGGGCTCGTGGATAAGAACGACGTAAATCAATAGGTTTATAGAAAGTGGCGTGCTTCAGAATATAGGACTGCACGGTAAAAACCGAGGAAGGTTATTTATATATATTTAATTTAATATTTAGCTGTACCTTAAATTTTCCTCGAACGCTCAATATTCTTACCGCCAATGAATTCTCCAAATGAGACAACGCCAATGAATTCTCCAAATGAGACAATAATTATACGTACCTCTTTGTTTTTTTTTTTTTTTTTTTTGCATTCTAAATCCAGTAAATTATTTTGAATACATTCCGACTTTGTCTGTATACGTCGTTGTTTTAAATTTGAATTATTTATTTGTTCATTAATTTTATTTCGTTTGTTCACAAAACAACTCTGGTCGTTTTTAAAATCCGAAATATTAAATTTAAATTACTATATATATGAAAATATACGCAAATCCAAATTGATTTCCATATATCTAAACAAATAAAATTCTACAATTCATTTAACGTTAATCAACATTTATTATATTACTTTTAAGTCAGCCATTTAAATTCTTCAACCATATTCCCAGCAAATATTCAATACCAAATTTTTGATCCTCAATCAATCATTCCGACTTAAATATGGAATTCTATTCAACTCAAACAATATATATTTGATTTAAAATTTTCTAACTTCGGTCTCAAAATGATCATAAATACTTAAATCTTCCATTAATTTCACATTCCAGTTGTCGAAATTTCTACAACGTTATAACGTTCCCCCTTTAAAACTTTTCGTCCTCGTAAAGGAGAGATCGTTAACGTATATTTCAAATTTCCAAATTCATATGAAAATTTCCCACAACTAATTTAGATATCGATATCTAAGCTATTGATCATTTTTGTTTATTTACCGTATCCAATTAACTCGAAAAAAAATCAAATTCTCTTTATTACAGGTGGAGATCAATTTTGATCAAACCCATTTATCTATTTCCATGCTTTTTAAACTATATTCAATTTTATAGACCAATTTCTATCTCAAAATATTTTGAGATATCTGTCAATTTCTCATTTTATATAATCTTCTAAGAGATTCAAATCATATAATTTCTTTTCAAAACCATTATCTTTTTATAATTTCAATTTCTGCATAAATTGTATTTATGCATCTCAAATTATTCCAAATTTCATTGTAAACACCATTTGTCAATGTTACTTATCCATTGTTGTAACTGTAATAGGTCTAGGCTTAGCAACCCTCAATCCAACCTCCTTGCATTCAATCCATTAAATTTTTCCAACACTCACTGAAGAGTGTAAATAAACATTTTTTTTTTCAAGTTACAAATTATCGACTTGAAAATTTTCAAAATTTGAAATCTTTACCCTTTTTTATAGTACAACACAAAATTCGGACAAAAATATTTGTATTATTAAACTAAAGCTACGGACTTAAAAATACTATGAAATTCTCTTCCTTAATTTATTAAGTTGCATATATTGTAATTTCAAAATTATTAATTTGAAAATATTTGATACTTGAAGTTTGACAAGTCTATTGTCATTCTTACAGATGTTAGGCATACGCTGGCCAGGCGCACGACTAGAATCTCCAAATTCTTTTAAAAATAGATACGGAAAGTATCAATGTGATGTTGATTGTTGGTTGTTCACGAATCGCAGATACACAATGGTTTCATCCGGATCCCCCAGAAAACATCTATATCCATAGAAAATCACTTCCCTGTGAATTTCGTCATGGACAGATCAACAGAATATATTTAAGAATCAAAAGACAATCTGAGGTGAGTGTTAGTTGCTCTATCTCAGGATCACGAAATTAAGTCATCAAATGAAATTAAATCAATTCATGAGGATCAATGAAGACAAACTACTGCATTAAACAGGTGGCTTAATATCACTAAGATATCTCAATTATTTGCACGACTCATCATACTACCTTTACTAACTCTAGTGGTTACATCTCTTTCACCGGTAGACAATTTACCGCGTGGACCGCAGGTACACAATGGTTACGCCTGGGCCCCCTAAGAAACATACATACCCTTAAGCATTCACAGCTATATGGATTACGTCCTTATAATTCGACTGTAGATCGCAGCAGTCACAATGGTTACGCTTGGTTCCCCGAAGAAACATTTGTTCGCCGTAGGCTATCTGCAGCCCTGCGAATTACGCTACACGGTCGAATTCAACAACTCTAGATCGCAGCGATCACAATGGTTACGCCTGTTTCCCATAGGAAACATCCGACTTCTGTATGCTATCTGCAGCCCTGCGAATTTCGCTAGCAGTCGTGCTCAATGGCAACTCATGAGTTTTATGTCTGGAACCTACTGTCACCAGCAGCATATTTTAGCTAAGCTCGAAATTCAAAGGAGAAGGATGGTACTTCCCTTATTTTGCTTTGAAAACATATAATACTATATAAATATAGTACTTCATTTCATATTCCTCATGAAACATACTTATGTCGTTTACATAATTTTTTTTTTCAAACTATATTTTCAAACATCTCATTTTTATTTACATCCTTTGTATACACTTTTATCTCTGTTCGATAACTTTCCAAATCACTGGTTTTCTAATTCACTACATTCTTATATATTTCCATATACATTTCGGAAACTTTTGTATCCAACATCCAAACTTGAATATTCTCAAATTTCATTCTGATTTCAAAATTTTAGTTTTGATCATTTTAATCAACTCATATTTTTGCCTCTATTAGTTATAAACCAAATTTTCTTCCAAATCCCTAATTATTAAATTCATCACTTCATTTTCATCGTTATTCAATCAAAATTCTAGAATTTTTTCTTCTTATCACAAATTTCTCCTTCACGCATTATCGCTCCTTCACTTTCATATCCTTCGATTGCAAATTAGAAAGCGAACAAATTCTTAAGTATCAATCCCGAAGGCCGAAACCAACATCAGATCAATACTCAGAAATTTATTCAACTTAACTAATATCCAGTTAGTTACTAGTTTTCCTTAACTCCATTCTTAATTTCTTATCCAATAATCCTAGAATTTAGTTTAAATCTATGTTTATTATGTTATGTCGTCCTTTATTCTCGACATGTGGCTTGTTGTTCTTTAGTTCTTGCCATCCTGGTTTATCAAACCCGTTAGTCTCCCCAATCTCTTTTTTAAAAAAAAAATCCAATTAACCTGTTTATTTCTAAAATTATCTTACCATCATTGGAAATCATTTCCATAAATTCATAAATCCTTATTCACCATAGAAAATATATTTTATTGATCTTGGGGAATATGTGACGACCCCAAACCCCGTACTGACGGTGGTAAGGGTAATCTTTGGAATATAACACATAAACAGATAATAGCAGAATAGAATTAAATAAATACACCAGATAATGAACAAATAATATACTGGATAATCGTAAACATCAGAGTTACGCAGTATATAGGATCATACTTAGTACAAAAATAGTTCAGCTATACATAAATGTCTACAGCGGAAAACAAACATAATATGTACAATAGGAGCTGAACAGCATAAAAGAGATAAATGATAGTATCCATCTTCAGCTCCAGCTATCCAGAAGAGCCTGCTGAAACCTGAATACAAGGCTGCCCGTGTAGAAAAAGAGGCATACGAGTTTGCAAGTGAAACAAACTACGAGTCAGTCATAGGACTGGTGTGAGAAATCTACTTAACACATTTTATAATATGGCTAATCACAGGACCACGCCACTTTCGCGGAACGGGTTTACTCCATTGTATTGCCAGTGCTTTTAAAACAAGTCAATCTTTCAAACATCACAATGATTTTTATAAAAATGAAGCCATTATAAGACTCAGTTCTCATCACATAATGCAACGCAAACCGGAGGATAGAGTTTTTACCTTATAATGGCCAAAATATGCTTGATACGAATAAAACAAAAGAAATTTATATTATTACTAGTGTTTATATATTTCAAAAACAATTTCAAATCATAAGTATCAATCATAGATGGCATTAATGCCCCATACCACTATGTCGCCATATATAGGTATACAATTAAAACCGCACAGTCACGTATTTGGAAATTGGATTTCCGTCATGAACCAAGGCAAAAGATAGTCCTTACCGACTTCGAGACAATCTAGCCTACCATTTCTCAGGATCAGAGCTCGAGTGACCCTTGGATCGTCAGGGCCGGTCCACTCGATGTGGATTAAACTTAAACCCTGAACAATACGTCTCCCCGCCCTACGGGGCGCAAATGAGCCAACGAATTACTCCAACGGTCCCGGATCGACCGATAAAACAGAGGCGCCTCGCAATAGCAACAACCACACAGGTGAAAATAGTATAAATGTCAGCCAGTTCAAGCAATGACACCACCTCTAGCTAGAAAGAGACGCATGTCGTCCCTGAGGTCCTCTCCCGTTTCTTGTTCATACCGGGGTGTAAGGCTCACGAATTCACGTTATACACAAAGCTACGCCACACAGACGGTTCTTTGATGATCAACCACAAGACTTTGCTTTTCAACAGAAGTCTTGATCACTGCATCTTAGCATGCCACACAGACAATTCACACCATGCAACTGATGGCTATCAATCACACAGACTGAATTCCAATGTCAGACACACAGTCCATTTACAAGTCTGTTCCGGGTCTGAACGAAACCGGAGGCACTATATACCTCGCATACCCATCGATCTCCACATACATCTGGACGATCACCACTCATTATCCATATTTCGGGATGCCTTCCAATCAGGACATCAGTTACCATCCAACCGAGGTGAAGATCTCCGGTCTTTAACCACCGTTTTCATCTTCGACTTCTTATCGCCGATTCAGTTATTCAGAATGGGATAAACCCGGTCTTTCTGAGCAACTCGCGTATATAATTAACAAGTGCTACACAAACAAAACATACGCTTCATTCCAATTCATTATTCACTAACCGTAGATTAGTAAGAGAATGATTTCCCAAATATTAACCCCAAAGGCCGAAACCAACATCAGATCAAAACCCAGGAAACCATCCGACTTAGCTAACCTCCAGTTAGTTTATAAAATTTCACATTCAACCATCAAATATTCAATAAACCGGGTAAATTCGGTTTATTTCCATTCCGTATCATTTATAATATTTTATAACGATTTATCGCTATTTTTATTTATTTATTTATAGCCAATTCATTCAAACGACGCTTCCGGCAATAACGCGGCCGTGGCGCTGTTTTTCTTCAGATTTTATTTACACATTTCTGAAAATCTAACCGTTGGATCTTCACAAATTTTACATCATTAGAAAGATCTTTTCAAAATGAATCCAACGTTTCCGGTTTTGGGTAAATCTGACGATCGGATCTCCCGGTACACTCATTTGAAGTTTCGATTTCAAAATAAGAACTGCAACATCGTTATTAATTTAATTATATATATATATAATCGATTCTGGCGCTGTTTTTCTTCAGATTTGATTTAAACATTCCAGACAATCCAACCGTTGGATCTTTACAAAGTTGGTGCCATTGGAAAGATATTTCCAAAGCGAACCCAACGGTTTCGGTTTCGGGAAAATCCGATGGTCGGATCTCCCACACTAATCGTTTGAAATCACGGTTTCAAAACACGAACTGCTGGTTCGTTATTCGATATATTTTAATTATATTTAAATATATATATAAATATAATCGATTCTTCAATTTCAAAACCATATTCTTTTCAAACATTTGATAAAAATGATATTTTAATCCAACAGACATTTATTCCGACACTTCACTATTTTTAACGATTCATGTATATAGTAAAAATGTGATTTTTATTGCTAAACAATTTATTTCAAAACACAACTATTTTATATAGTTCATATAGGTGATAAAAATATGTTTTTTATTATAAAACAATTTATTTCAAAACACGACTATTTTATATAGTTCATATAGATGATAAAAATAGGATTTTTAATATAAAACAATTTATTTAAAACACGAATACCATTCAACACATGAATTTCTATTAAACGAATGAATTTCTATTCAACACATGAATGTTTTCTATAGTTCGTATATATATAATAATAATGTGATTTTTATTGTTAAAGTAATTTCTTTAAAACACGAATACCATTCAACACATGAATTTCTATTCAACGAATGAATTTCTATTCAACACATGAACGTTTTCTATTAAACACACGAATATAGTTTCAACACATGAAAATAATTCTAACACATGAATATTATTCAAAATTTCGGCAGCATAACGGCAAAGTAGTTAAAACCGGAGCTGTCCCTAGTACGGCTCCTCTCTCTACCTTAAAGCCTCGCAGCTTTTGACAATGGGGATTTCATGCATCTAGTTCGCACGCAGGCGGCATGTATATTTTTTTTTCATTTCCACCAACTAATCCTATGTGGTTTCAACCAAATAATTCTCAACCACAAACGGGTATTTTTCATCCACAATCAATCAATTTCAACAAAAAACAATTCTAATCAACCATTCGCAATCAACCAATTTTCACACCAATCACAACCAAAAAATATCGTCCATGGTTTGTGGACGAGGGGCGTATATATATATATATATATATATATGTAAATTTCACTTCTATTCAACACATATATAATTTTTACAATGCATATATAACTTATAAATCGACCGTACAACTTATACAATGCTTATACATGTGGTGTAAAATGCTTATATAACTCATACATCGACCATATAATTTATACTTCGTCGTTTTCCATATCGATTATAATTCAGAAAGCTCACATTGGGTTCCACTCCACCAAAAATAGCAAAAGGCTCAGAAAAATATGCGGTCTCTTCTAGAATGTAGAAAGTGTCCACACGAGTCCACTATCTCTTTTTTCACTGAATATCGTCAACAAACGAAATATATATGATTTTTACAGTGAAATCAAAAACCGTAGCGCTTTAAACTGCTATTAAATAGTTTAAAATAGTTTCAGCTGTTACCTATCCGGTTTGTTCAAAACTAGGTCTCCAGTTTTCGCGAAAACCGTGTAGCGTTGCGTCGATCAGAGGGCACCACCGTAGAGAGCTTGGAGAGGCGCAACTGCTGGTGGTGGAGGTGGCGAACTCGACGGCGAGGCTGAGGCAAGGTGGCGGTTGGAAGCTCGAGACTTTCGAGCTCGATTTCTCCCCGTATCCTCGACGAAAAAATACAAACCATATATGGATTTGAAGATCTTGACGAGCTCTACAAAATCCCCAACAGGATGGAGGTCCAATTTTGAGCGGATTGAGAGGAATCGAAAAGAGAAGGAAAGAAGGGTTTTCCGTCGTCGGTTTTGATAATTTACGGGGAGAGAGATTGTGAGGTGGACCAATGAGATTTTTTTTTATATTTATAATTTTTTAAAAATCCAAAATACCCCTTATCTCATACGAACTCCAATCCAAACCCAACGACTGTCGTCCCTAGCTAAATAACCCCATTCCGAACACAATGGGATATGTTTCATAGGCCCATTTGACTGTTTCAGTCAGCTTTCCTTCAAATTAAAATATAAAACATTCAATATTTGATTTGAACGTACATTTCAATTTGCCAGGGCCACCTACTGATTCTAAAAATTCCTGAAAAATAAATCTAGCTATGTTTTGAGATACGGTCTCAACAAAACTAGTTTCGTCGAATTCTGAGATCGTTTGAAAAATGGCCCATTTCTGGTCGATCCAATTTAACTGTAATTGAACAAAACACGTTTTCCTTTGCCACGCTCAATTATTAACTTCAAAAATTATGAATTTGAAACCTAGCAATCATTTGGCATCCCGGATCCAACAAAAGTGGTTTCGTCAAATTCTGAGGTCGTTTGCAAAATGGCCATTTTCTCGGGCTATATAAACTCTATAGCGACCTTTCTGAAAATTCATTTAGCCATAACTTTTGCTTCCCGCTATGAAACTTCGATTTTTCATATTCATTAGAAAGGTGTTCACTAACAGATTTAAATATTTTTGGCTTCACTCAAATCCGTTTTGTTTTGCACCCGGTACAGTCAACCAAAGTTTGAATTCAAATTTTGAAACTACCGCGCCATTTCAGGCTTTGTTTATAATTAGAATTAATTATATTTATTTTCAAACGCCGATTCAAACTTACGTTTCGTCGTTATTATTTAAAATATTTATTTTAAATATTTAAAATCCACCAAAATAGCCAATTTAAAAATTTTAAATTGGTTCAGATTTTCCGGGTCGTTACAATATTTCTAATTTTTTTATTTAGATTTAAAACGGATGTTAAATAGAACATCGTTATTCCCACTTAACTATCGACACCCGTTTAACTTACTTTACTTAACCAAATCTTGCTATTGAACCTTAACCATTTCTTAGTTAGCAATGAAGTCAATCAAGTTGGGGTATATTTACCTCTCATACCTTAACTGAATAACATTATTAACGTTGAAATAGATAAAATTCACCACTTCAAATACCAACAAAACATTCATTTTCGTAATTTTTGAACTTGAGTTAAGAATTCACTTCTTTTACGAAAATAATTGAATACAACTATAGTTCATGCCTGTGTAACTTTAAAAATGTACCTTTTTTCATTCACTGAATGAATAAAAAATTATTTAATGATTTATTAAATTTTGATTAAAAATAATACTTTCTTAAAATTTTACATCTTTCAAATAATCACTTGTTCGATAATATATATTCCGAACTTCGGGAAAAAAATTCAATTGATTTACATTCTGAACTTCAAATTAATCGCACTGTACTGGTCAACTTCATTTCCACTATTATCAATTCCATTTGCAACATTTTCGCTTTCAAATGGTATTCACTTAAAATTGTTGAATATAATTCCTTTTATCTAAATCTGAACTCATCACATCAAATTTAACTTTAATTTTATAGATTCAAATCTCTTTAAAATCTTCATTCATATTTTGCTTCATTCATAACTTTCGTTTCCAATTCACTTCTCGTTAATCAATTTACAAGTTTATAACTTACTATTGAGTACATATTTTCAATTATACATTATTGGCTCGAAATCAATTATAAATTGTGTTGTCAAGTTTTGAATAAATTGACATAATCGAATTCTAATTATAACCCTTTCCAATTTGACCTCAATTAATTTGTAATTCGGATATCGAAATAAAATTCATCGTTTCATCTTTGAAACAAATTTCAAATTCCCATTTGAATTTCTATTTAATTTCAGTTATCTTTAATTTGCTAGAATACACGATTAGAGAGATTGATTCATCGACTCTTTTACATATATCTTCTTTTGATATCATTCGATGATGAATCTATTCTAAGAGAACAACTCGGGAAAATCCGAATTAGAAGATTGGGGATTTCGAAAAAATTCAAATCTCAAAACAAATTTTTATCTCTGCTGTATTAGTTCTAAAAGACTAATTTATAAAATATATATTATTTCCAAAATAATTTCCTTTTCAAAATTAACTTTAAAATTATTTTCATTTTCAAAACTTAAATTTCGAAACCATTTTATTTTCAAATTTATATTTTCTAGTGTCAATCCGATTCATTTAAACTCGATAAGCTAAGTTCTGAATAAACCAAAGCTCTGAAACCACTATAACATCCCGCCTTTTTGACCACTTTGAATCGGTAATTAAACCAATTTAAAACGTTCAAATCGACGGACCGTTGTTTAGCCTATAGAGTTTAAAAACAAAATCAACACAGAAAAACACAGAATAATTAAATAACATAAGAATGAATAGCAAAATAATCCTTTATGTATTTGTGACGGTCTAGAAATTTTGATAAGTTAAATGATAGATTTTATATATGGCAATGATTATTAAGCTTGAGATTTGTTAATACTATTTGTTGTTCGATCGGATTTATCAACGATAACATGAATTAGTAACACTAGAATTAAGCGTTGCTCTTAGTTTCCATAATGTTTTAAGGTAAATTCTACTAAAAACACCTACCTTATCCTTATTACAAGTGATAAGACACTTGTAATTTTGCATGCCACATTCCATGCATGATTTACACAAGTCCTGAGAGGTGTCATTATCATATTCTTCCATTCCATGTATAAATATACCTCCTTTCCTCCCTTAAACACCATTCCACTCTTCTCTTCCATTTCTCCTCCTTCTTTACCTTAAATACATGGATTCCTAAGCCTTTCTTCCTTATTTCTCTCCCTGATCTCCTCCCTCTTTCTCCCTAGAGAAGGCTAAAACCATCTCCTCCTCCTCCTTCTCCAAAATTCCACCAATCCTCCTCTTAAAAAGAAAAAGAAAAAGAAGCTTAATAATTATTTTTGTTTATAAAGAGTCAGCAAGGAAATTCTGTTAGTCCGGGGTAGCTATAGTCGGTCTTATGGTCCTACAATAAAGATTGGTGGAGTGGAACCCCAAGGTAAGAACTCGACACTTGTATTTGTTCACTTTATATGCTATGTGAATTGTTATTGATGATATGGTAAATTATTAATTATTGCAATATAAGCATTTAGTGGAAAACGCTTGTACATACACAAATATATATATACCTATATATGCTCGTGTGATGGATGAATGGATGCTTCGTGGTTGTTATTAGTGATAATATGTGCATTATACTTGATACACACACATATGTGGATTTATATGGATATTAAATAAGTCTCAAACCAAATGAATACTTTATTCAATTTGAAGTTGAGAATGGTTTTCTAAATTGTTTTGAAGGAATTTATATTATGGTCAAAAATAGAGTTTGTCAAAATAAATATCGGAATGTTCTAGGATGACAGAGATGATATTGTCTAGGCTTGAGTTTGGAAAATATAGTTTTCTACTCTCCCTGGCTATCCCTAACTGATCCGACGGACGGGATGGTTAATTCAAAATTTAATTTGAAATTTAATTTGAAACTATTTGAATTTATAATATAATTTAGCATACTTTTATTAAAAACTTTAAACGCTTATAATTTTTGCAACTTAAATCAGATTTCCACAGAACGAAAAACGTTTGATTTTCATCAACTAGAGCTTCTAAATAAGTGAAAGCAGAATTTAATTTCGACTTATAATTTTCAAGTTATGTTTAAAATAATTTATAAAAGGTCGCTATAAATGGAGTTAGTTAACTATAATTATAAAATGGCTGCTGTAAATTATTTTAAAAAATATGGAAAAAAATTGTTAAATCATAATTAATTATTTAAAAATGATTTATGGTAAAATCATGAAGTTTTGGATAACACAAAAGTCATTTTACTTAAACTAGCCAATATTAGTATTTTGAAACACTTTAAAATGCCTTTGTAACGTAGTTTGTTAAATATTGAATTTTAAGTGATCTAGCTTTATAAATCTTGTCCAAACCTTAGTAAATGATTTCTAACTAGCAATAAATTATTTTGAACTATAATTTGAGTTTGCAAACATGAAATATGAGTTGGGACTTGATTTGGTCCTATATACCCACATAGTTCTAAAGTTACGTATATTATTTGGGAAGACCGGAATTGCATTTGTGTTTGAAAGCCATTCCAGGTAATAATACGACGTTGTGGAGAGATTGAAGGCATTGAAGACGATATTGAAGACCAGGACCCTTCATATCGTAAGGACGACTTGCTGAATGTCTCAAATGGGTAGCTCCCGTTTGCAAATAGATTTTATATCAGCTAAGTGGCAAGAAACCCGAACGTATGTGAAGGAATTCCGGATTGTGGTTTTGTTTAGATCAAGAATGGATTTGTATGGATTGTATGTCTAACATTGTAATTGACTGCGTAGCACTGATCTCTTTTAAATATATATCTACTTGGTGGCGGAGAATTTATTCTCTTGCTTAACACCCTTCTCTAAGACGTATGAGGTTAGAGGTTATATATTGATAGGAATCAGTGGTGCGTAGTGAATGGACAATGTGGCATACTTAAGTTATGTGGTGAGATATGGATGATCAAAGAATTGCTTGTTTAAGCGTAGCTTTGTGGATATCGTGACCTAAGCAAGCCTCAAAACTCGGTAAATGGCTAAAACAGGAGAGATGCAGCGAGGTTAAGGGTAGTCATTTCCTTCTAGATAAAAGGTGTACTATGGTACGAAGCCCAGGTATTAACCTATGTGGATAACTTTTATTTATATGGATGTTGATGTTGCAAGGCCTCAGTTTAAAGGTTGGTAACGACCGGGAATACTCAGGCGTGCTCTAAGTTACCCAGTTAAGGGGTAACCCGGCCTCGTGTTGGCAGAGAGCCCGATTTGGTTCTCGGGGCGTCCCTCTAGAGGCGTACCCATCGGTTCAGTAAGGAAGTTCCTTTGCCTGGTCATTTGTTGGAAATTCATTATCCACTACGAGTTTTTACGATTTCACTTGTATAGCCTACTGGTTACCAGTAGGAATATGTTAGCATAGTGGGATGGGACATTATGTTGGCTAAGATTGATAAATTTATTTGCAAAATTGTTTTCATACTGTGCTCTAATAATAATATGGAAAAAGGTTTCCGTGTATCAAGCATGTTTGACCATCATAAGGAGAAACCTCGCCCATGTGTGCGTTTACCTTGTGTGTGTGTCGCGAGACCTTATGTTAGTTTCATTTTCTATAAGGCATTTCAAATTTTATTGCACATAACAAATCTATATTGAGTTCTCACACCAGTCACATGACTGACCTGGAGTTTATTTGTTTTCCCACAAAACTCTGTGTGCCCATATTTTTCCACAAGGGCAGCCTAGTGTCAGGTTTAGTAGCTGTATTTGGAGCCTACATCTTGGAGCTTTTCCTATTGTGTCTTTTCTTTAGTGAAGTTGCTTTTGCCATAGAGCATCTTTAGCTGTTTCTATGGAGCGTTTGGTATTTGTAGGCATCAGTGATTTGGAGCTATCCAGGTGAAGATGAAGTTTGGTTTTGGATTGACCTTATTAGTTGTTTCCGCTGCTTCTGTGTTATCTTGTTATTGTAAATGGTTTTGCACCTTGATGTTATATCCATTGTAAACTCTGATATAATCTCATGTTATACAAATGAGAAGTTGTTTTGTTTCATTGTCATTTTTCTAATGTGTTATATCCCTAGATAACTAGGAATTCGACATTTGAATCCACGACATTTGAATACAAATAAGTATTAAATATTGATTTTCGAAGGTTGAAATTCCGGGTCGTTATAGTTGGTATCAGAGCTTTGGTTTATGCAAAGATTTAGGGTATAACTCATTAGAGATGGGGTAATAATACCCGAGAATGAGTAAAATCCAATGAAATGCAAAGAGTTTAACTATTTCATAACTCCTAAGGTAATTCGTCCGTATGTCTAACAACATTTTCATACTATATCCAGATAGTAGAAAATGAGCTATAGAGGCAGATGTCGAGGAGGAAGCGGTACCACCACCAACGGTCATAGTATTACCGCAGTTAATGAGACTACGATTCAAGCCCGAACCCAAACCAATCTTCCAGTTCTGAATAAGAATTACGAAAAATTGGGCGGGAAACCATTTAAGGGATCTGATGTTGTCATGGAAGCTCAAGCCTGGATTAACGCATGCGAGAAGATTTTCAGAGGACTAAACCTAGAAGATAACCAAAAGAGGCTGTTAGCTACATGGCAATTACAGGAAGGAGCCGCTGCATGGTGGGAGACTATCGTCCAAGGGAAATCAGCAGACGACTTTTCATTGAAGGATTTCAAAGAAATTTTCAAAGAACGTTATATGCATTCCACAAGAATTTCCAGGATGTACGAAATCACAAGCAAGGCGATATGTCTTTCGAGGAGTATTTAAATAAGTTTAACGAGCTTTCTCGCTTTGGACTTGAGCTGATAGACACCCCGTTAAAGAAAAATGAAAGATTTATTAAGGGGATGGCATTGAAGTACCATGAGAGGATGACTGCGCATATCAAACAATCCTTCGTTGACTTGATAGACATGGGGTATAGATATGCTACTATTGATAAGCAGAAGGGTACTGAAGTTAAGGAAGGTAATGGTAATAACAATTGGAAGAAGAGAAAGTTCTAGATGAAGAAGCCTGAACAGAAGGCTGAAAAGAAAGGAACAAAGGAAGATCATCTAAAGGATGTTCTCTGCTATAATTTCCAAGAGAAAGGTCATTATTCCCGCGACTATAAGAAGCCAAAGAAGTCAAGGAAGCCAAACCAAGGGCTCCCAGAATGTTATCACTGCCATAAACCCGGTTATATGATTAAAGATTGTCCCATAATGAAGAAAGCTGATTTGGCAAAGGTTTATGCAATCAAGGATAAGCCTTCGACTTTGAAGAATGATAAAGGGAAAGATGATTTGGAAGGTAATGTTTTTATATCTGATGAATTAGTCCGAGTTCTGTTTGACACTGGTGCTTCACGTAGTTTTATCTCAAAACCACTCGTAGAAAAATTGAAACTTAAACCTAAATTTGTTGACGAACCCTTATGTGTAAGTAATCCAGTAGGAGGTCCTACTAGCTTGTGTTTGTATTGCAAAAATGTTCCTATCACATATTCACACTATGAATTCCCTTTTAACTTATTCATTCTTGACTTTGATGAATTTGAAATTATACTGGGAATGGATTGGTTAAATAAATATGAGGCTAAACTAGATTGCGTAGATAGGAAAGCTCTAGTAAAGACAAGTCTTGGAAATTTTATTGAAATATCTTGTGTTGACCCTAGCCCGAAAATAGATAGCTTGACGTATACTTTAGGTTACCCTAATACCGACATAAAACTATACATGTTGTTAGAGATAGTCCCGATGTATTTGAAGAAGTTAATAGCCTTCCTCCACACCAAGAAACTGAGTTCAGAATTGACCTAGTACCCAATGCCTGACCTGTTGTCCATCCAAGTCGAAGAATGGCTCCAAAAGAGAGAGAAGAACTGAACAAGCAAATCGAAGATCACTTAAGAAAAGGATTTATTCGACCTAGCTGTTTGAATTAGGGGTCATTTGTAGTATTCGTGTCGAAATCCGATTGTTCTTTGTGATTGTGTGTAGACTATAGAGACCTTAATAAACAAACCCTCAAGAATGAGTACCCATTACCATGAATAGATGACTTATTTGACCAATTAAGTGGTGCCCGATTTTTTTCAAAAATGGATTTAGTCTGTGGTTTTCACCAACTCAGAATTGCTGAGGATTGTATTCATTTGACATCTTTTCATGGACCCGACACTTTTTACGAATGGTTAGTAATGCCATTCGGATTGACAAACGCCCCAGCCTATTTTGTGGACTTGATGACTCAAGTATTCCGTGAGGTGTTGAATAAATTTGTGTTAGTCTTCATTGATGACATCCTGATTTATTCAAAAACCGAGGAAGAACACGCTGAGCACTTAAGGACTGCCCTGGAGATATTAAGGAGAAATGTGTTTAAAGCTAAAATTTCCAAATGTCATTTTTGGAAAAAAGAAGTAAAATTTCTTGGGCATATCGTATCTGTAAAAGGAATCTCAGTAGATCCCGGAATGATTTCTTCTATTTTGGACTAGAAGCAACCAACGACTCCAAAGGAAGTTAGAAGTTTCTTTGGATTAGCAGCATATTACCGTAGATTCGTCCAAGATTTCTCAAAGATAGCCTCTCCCTTGACAAAGTTGACCATGAAGAATGCCAAATTTGTTTGGTCTGCTAACTGTGAAGAAGCTTTTAATAAGTTAAAGAAGAGATTGACCACTACCCCGGTTCTGGATATTATCAATGGAAATAAAGGATATTTGTTTATGCAGATGCTTGTAAATGAGGAGTTGGTGCCGTTTTAATGCAAAAAGGAAGAGTAATTGCTTATGCAAGTAGACAGTTGAAACCGCATGAAAAGAATTACCCGACTCATGAACTTGAGCTACTCGCAGTAATATTCGCTTTAAAAATTTGGAGACATTATCTGCTTAGAGAAAAAATTGAATTATTCACTGATCACAAGTCCTTGAAGTATCTATTTACTTAGAAAGACTTGAGTTTAAGGCAACAAGGATGGTTGGAATTTCTAGCATCTTACGATCTAGATATTCGGTATACCCCTGGGAAGGCCAATGTTGTTGCAGATGCTCTGAGTCGAAAGTATGTCGTTCTTGCCTACCTTGTTATCACTCCGAGTCTTCTAGAGAAGATTGCCCACGAGCAAAAGAAGGACAAATTTCTACAAGAAATTTCTAAAAGAATTCAGGAAGGTGAAAATTTGAGTTTTGAAATCGATGGTAAAGGCATCATAAGATTAAAAGGAAGAATATATGTGCCCAATATTAAAGAAATCAAGCAGGAAGTGTTTGATGAATGCCATAAGTCCAAATTCGGCATCCATCCAGGAGTGAATAAGATGTATCGTGATGTTAAATGTACATTTTGGTGGAAGTCGATTAAAAGGGACATATCTATTTATGTTGGCCGTTGTGCTACGTGTCAGCAAATAAAGAGTGATCAGCAAAAGACTCAAGGACTACTGCCTTTGGAAATACCAAAATGGAAGTGGGATCAAGTTTCAATGGATTTGATTGATGGTTTACCTCGCACTCGCAAAGGGAATGAAGAAATCTGGGTTATTGTGGATCATCTAACTAAAAATGCCCATTTTATCCCAGTAAGGTCATCTAGAACTGCTGCAAGTTTGGCAGAATTGTATATCAAGGAAATCGTTCGATTGCAGGGGATACCAAACAGCATCATGAGTGATCGCGACCCTTTTTCACCAGTCATTTTTGGGAAGCTTTTCGAGCTCCTTTGGGAACCAAGTTAAACTTTAGTACTGCTTATCATCCACAATCAGACGAACAAACAGAAAGAGTTAACAAAATTTTGGGAGACTTATTGTGAGCATGCGTTCTCGATTTCGGAGGTTCATGGGAAAATTATTTACCATTAGTCGAGTTCTCCTATAATAATAGATATCAGGCAAGTATTAAGATGGCACCTTTCGAAGCATTGTATGGACGGCCATGTAAGTCACCAGTTTGTTAGATTGAGTCTAGAGATAAAATTGTTCTAGGACCTCATATAATTAGAGAGGCCACAGAGAAGGTGGATCTAATTAGAAAGAGGATGAAAATGGCCCAGGATCGGCAGAAGTGTTATGCAGACCGTAGAAGGAGGGAATTAGAATTCAAAGTTGGGGATTCAGTATTCCTAAAAGTCTCTCCAATGCGCGGAGTTATAAAATTTGGAAGAAAAGGAAAATTAGCACCCCGCAATATTGGACCATTCCCTATTCTGGAAAAAGTTGGACCGCTGGCATATAAGGTTTAGTTACCCGAATAGCTCTCAGGTGTGCATAATGTTTTTCACATATCAAATCCGAGAAAGTATGTTCTTGACCCTGATCAGATTGTGGAAGAAGCCTCTCAACAAGATCTAGAAATTACACCTAATCTAGCCGTTAAAAGAGACCCCATAAAGATCATTGCGGAGACCCCATAAAGATCATTGACCAAGATGAAAAGAGGCTAAGGAATAAGACAGTTAAGCTATTTAAAGTGCAATGGTGCTGTGATCCCAAAGATTGTACTTGGTAAACGGAAGAGTTAATGCAGAAATTCTACCTGAACTGTACAGTCGATATTCAAGATGAATCTGACCCTAAGGTAAGCATGCTTCTTTACTTATATCCTTTTATTATTCCCTTCATACGCAGTTTCGAGGACAAAACTTTCTTAAAAGGGGGTGAATGTGACGGTCTAGAAATTTGGACAAGTTAAATGATAGATTTTATATATGCCAATGATTATTAAGCTTGTGATTTCTTAATACTATTGGTTGTTCGATCAGATTTTTCAATGATAACATGAATTAGTAACACTAGAATTAAGCGTTGCCCTTAGTTTCCATAACGTTTTAATGTAAATGCTACTAAAAACACCTGCCTTCTCCTTATTACAAGTGTTAAGACACTTGTAATTTTGCATACCACATTCCATGAATGATTTACACATGTCCTAAGAGGTGTCATTACCATATTCTTCCATTCCGTGTATAAATATACCTCCTTTCCTCCCTTAAACTCCATTCCACTCTTCTCTTCCATTTCTCCTCCTTCTTTACATTAAATCCATGGCTCCATAAGCCTTTCTTCCTTATTCCTCTCTTCGATCTCCTCCCTCTTTCTCCCTAAATTCGGCTAAAACCATCTCCTCCTCCTCCTCCAAAATTCTGACCTTTCCTCCTCTTAAAAAGGAAAAGAAAAAGAAGCTTAATAATTATTTTTGTTTATAAAGAGTCGGCAAGGAAATTCTATTAGTTCGGGGTAGCTATAGTCGGTCAAGTGGTCCTACAATAAAGATTGGTGGAGTGGAACCCCAAGGTGAGAACTCGACACTTGTATTTGTTCACTTTCTATGCTATGTGAATTGTTATTGATGATATGGTAAATTAGTAATTATTTCAATATAAGCGTTTAGTGGGAAATGCTTGTACATACACTAATATATATATATATATATATATATATATATATATATACCCATATATGCCCGTGTGATGGATGAATGGATGCTTCGTGGTTGTTATTAGTGATAATATGTGCATTATACTTGTTATACACACATATGTGGATTTATATGGATATCAAATAAGTCTTGAACCAAAAGAATACTTTATTCAATTTGAAGTTGAGAATGGTTTTCAATTTTTTTTTTGAAGGAATTTATATTATGGTCAAAAATAGAGTTTGTCAAAATAAATACTGGAACGTTCTAGGATGACAGAAGGGATAGTATCTAGGCTTGAGTTTGGAAAATATAGTTTTCTGCTCTCCCTGGCTCTCCCTAACTGATCCGACGGACGGGATGGTTAATTCAGAATTTAATTTGAAATTTAATTTGAAACTATTTGAACTTATAGTAGATTTAGCGAACCTTTATTAAAAACTTTAAACGCTTATAACTTTCTCAACTTAAATCAGATTTCCACAAAACGAAAAACGTTTGATTTTCACCAACAAGAGCTTCCAAATAATTAAAAGAAGATTTTAATTTTGACTTATAATTTTCAAGTTATATTTAAAATAATTTAGAAAAGTTAGCTATTAATGGAGTTAGTTAACTATCATTATAAAATGGTTGCTATAAATTATTTAAAAAAATATGAAAAGATTTGTTAAATCATAATTAATTATTTAAAAATGATTTATGGTAAAATCATGAAGTTTTGGATAACAAAAAAGTCATTTTACCTAAACTAGCCAATATTAGTATTTTGAAACACTTTAAAACGCCTTTGTAACTAATTTTGTTAAATATTGAGTTTTAAGTGATCAAGCTTTATAAATCTTATCCAAACCTTAATAAATGATTTCTAACTAGTAATAAAGTATTTTGAACCATAATTTGAGTTCTCAAACATGAAGTATGAGTTAAGACTTGATTTGGTCCTATATGCACACATGGTCCTAAAGTTACGTTTATTATTTGGAAAGACCGGGATTGGATTTATGTATGAGAACCATTCCAAGTAATAATACGACGTTGTAGAGAGATTGAAGGCATTGAAGATGATATTGAAGATCATGACCCTTCATATCGTAAGGACGACTTGCTGAATGTCTCAAATGGGTAGCTCCCATTTGCAGATGGATTTTATATTAGCTTAGTGGCAAGAAGCCCGAATGTATGTGAAGGAATTGCGGATTGTGGTTTCGTTCAGACCCAGAACAGACTTGTATGGATTGTGTGTCTGACATTGTAATTGACTGAGTAGCACTGATCTTTGTTAAATATATCAGCTTGGTGGCAGAGAATTTATTATCTTTCTTAACACCCTTCTCTAAGACGTATGAACTTAGAGGTTATATATTGATAGAAATTAGTGATGCGTAGTGAATGGACAATGTGTTATATTTAAGTTACGTGGTGAGCTATGGATGATCAAAGCATGGCTTGTTTAAGCGTAGCTTTGTGGATATCGTGACCTCGGCAAGCCTCACAACCCGGTAAATGGCAAAAACAGGAAAGATGCAGCAAGGTTAAGGGTAGTCATTTCCTTCTAGATAAAAGGTGTACTATGGTATGGAGCCCAGGTATTAACCTATGTGGATAAATTGTATTTATATGGATGTTGAAGTTGCGAGGCCTTGGTTTAAAGGTTGGTAACGAACGGGAAGTGATATTCTCAGGCGTGCTCTAAGTTACCCAGTTAAGGGATAACCCGGCCTCGTGTTGGCAATTTCTCGGGGCGTCCCTCGAGAGACGTACCCATCGGCTCGGTAAGAAAGTTCCTTTACCTGGTCATTTGTTGGAAATTCATTATCCACTACGATTTTTTACGATTTCATTTGTATAGCCTACTGGTTTCAAGTAGGAATATGTTAGCTTAGTGGGATGGGACATTATGTTGGCTAAGATTGATAAATTATTTATGAAATTGTTTTCACACTATGCACTAATAATATTATGGAAATTAGTTTCCGCGTATCAAGCATGTTTGACTATCATAAGGAGAAACCTCGCCCATATGTGCGGTTACCTTGTGTGTGTGCCGCAAGACCTTATGTTAGTTTCATTTTCTAGAAATCATTGCAAATTTTATTGCACATAACAAATATATATTGAGTTTTCACACCATTCCAAATGATTGACCTGGAGTTTATTTGTTTTCCCATAAAACTCTGGGTGCCCATAATCTTCCACACGGACAACCTAGTGTCAGGTTTAGTAGCTGTGTTTGGAGCCTACATCTTGGAGCTTTTTCTAAGTGTGCCTTTTCTTTGGTGAAGTTGCTTTTGCCATGGAGCATTTTAGTTGTTTCTATGGAGCGTTTGATTTTTGTAGGCATCAACGATTTGGACCTATCCAGGTGAAGATAAAGTTTGGTTTTGGATTCACCTTGATTAGTTGTTTCCGCTGCTTCTGTGTTATCTTGTTATTGTAAATAGTGTTGCACCTTGATGTTGTATCCGTTGTAAGTTCTGATATAATCTCATGTTATATAATTGAGAAGTTGTTTTGTTTCATTGTGATTGTTCTAATGTGTTATATCCCCAGACAACTTGGAATTCGACAGTTGAATCTACGACATTTGAATACAAATAGGTATTAAATATCGATTTTCGAAGGTCGAAATTCCGGGTCATCACAATATTAATCAGAATTTTTGGTACAAGAATTTTCTATTCACAGCAGAATTTGAAAAAATACTTTGAATACAGGGAAAAATATTTACTAGTTTAAAATCTTCAGAGTGCGCCGTCTTTGGAATCCACAGCTTCGCCAATCTTCGAATACTAAGCTGAAATCTTTAAATCTATACTCCTCGGGTCTGACCCAGGCAATTCATGTAAAACACAAAACACTCGAGTCTGGATTAAATCATAGTTCAAGTAAATTAACTTCAACATAAATTGAAATATAATAGCTACACAGGTGTAGTATCTATTCGGTCTCAGGTATAATATCTACACTTACAAATTTTTATTTTAGGGCAAGTGATCATGGAAGCTTGCATATACACACATGTGCAAGCACACGTGTGCACTGCCCCAGTATTTCGTAACCAATCAATAACAAGTGTAATGATGTTAAAAAGGGTACGCGCAAATATGCAACGGAGAAAGAAATCATAAAGTGTACAAGGCCCATAAACATAGCAACATGAGACAAATACAAATGATCCAGCAAGTACGAACATACTAAAAAAATAAACAACACGTCAAGGATTACGGCAGTAATATAGGGAAGGTGAATGTAATGTCCCGAACTTCCCCGTAAAGGAAAGCACGGACGGCTTTGAGAACACGACAGATCAGAACACAAATAGAAGAACATTTCATTGCTTATTTCAACAATTCCATCAGAATACAAGAATATAACAGAGTATGAATGAATAACATACATTTGCTAAATATCAGAGATTTAAATAACATTACATAGCAGCGGAAAAATAATACAAAACACAATTGAAAGTAATACATGGATACAGAGCTTTCCGAGTGTCGTTCCAGCTGAAAATCAGGATCCTGTGGATATAATTCTGCAAAACCAAAATTACTAGCTGCTCGTGTGGAAAATAGGGGCACCTAGAGTTTATGTTAAAACAATAAACTCCAGGTCAGTCACGTGACTGGTGTGAGAACTAAAACATTTATTTAAAACATTACTTTAAATTTTAGTAAATTAAGGGACCTTGCTGTATAACACGGAACGAGTTTCCTTCCAAGAATACTAGTGCATAGAATAAACATCGCAATGCTTTTTGGAAAAATGAATCTATTATAAGACTCAGGTCCCATCACACAATGCAACGCAAGCCGAAGGATAGAGTTTTACCTTATAATTGCCAAATATGCTTGGTACGTTTAAAACAAATCTTCTTGATACTATTACAGTGTAAAGTGTATGAAAACAACTTCAAATATAAATGTATCAATCATAGACGGCATTGTATCCCATGCTACTATGTCGCCATACTAGGCTCTATAAATAAAACCAAGATGTCACGTATTGCAAATTGGATTTCCATCATGAGTCGAAGTAAGGGATATACTCCTCGCTGGCTTCGAGACACTCTAGCAAATGCCTCAGGATCTCCCGTAGAAGACCCTTGGAATCGGTTGGGCCGGTTCTCCCTTACGTTTGAGAATTAATTTTTCCCGAACACACGTTTCTCGGTCCTATCGGACCTATCCATCGACTCCGTAGAGACCGATATATCTAAGGTGCCTTGCATTCCAACAACCACATAGGTAAAAACAATATAAATGTCAGGGCTTATAAAATGCGAACACCACCCATAGCTAGACAGAAACGTCATATTCTCCCAACGGTCCTTATCCCGTTTTTGACTCATACCGAGGTGTGCGGCTCGCGAATTAATGCTAAACACAAAGCAGCGCTATATTAAAGCTGTGCTTTGATCATCAACCACAAGACTCTGCTTTTCAACAAAAGCCTTGATCATTTGCATCTCAACATGCCACACAGGCAATTCATGCCATGCGACTGATATCTATCGATATATAACCTCTGAGCTCATACATCTCAAAGAAGGGGGTTAAGCAAGAGAATAAATTCTCCGCCGGCGAACAGATATATATTTAATAGATATCAATCAGCACAGAATAAAATCCAATGTCAAGCACACAATCCATTTACAAATCTGTTCTGGGTCTGAACGAAACCGGAGGCACCTTATTCCTCGTCCCATGTGTCCAATACAGGAGAGAGGGCCTCGCATATCCGTCGATCTCCAAGTATGTCTAGACGATCACCACTCATTACCTCGTCTTGGGTGTACAGCCCAATCAAGACAACAGTAATCATCCAAACGATGTGAAGACCTCCGGTCTTCAACCACCATCTTCATCGTCAACATATTGTCGAATCAGTTATTCAGAATGGGTACAAACCCGGCCTTTCCGAATAACTAGCGTACATAATAAACAAGTGTTATAGAACACAACATACGCCTCATTCCAATTCTGAATATTTGTTTATTCAAATATTCATATACTTTGGGAAAGGTTCCCATTAATTTTATCAAAGATAAATTCTTTAAAATTTATTCTTTAATCTTCCTTTGGATGTCAATTCAAACCATGTTGTGGTTTTCCAAACTAGTCGGGATTAGCGCACCTTACAGAAGTAATCATTTGTTTAATTTCCCTATCCCAACCTATTCATCCCATGGAGCAAAACTGGTAATACTCCATAACTAACACCACGTTGTTATCGGTAAATTTAATTACCATTTCCCATTAGAAATCTAATTAAAGATTTAACCATCGCTTAGAGCAAAATTGGTGATACTCCGTTCTCAATCATTTCACAAATTTGATAATTTAAATTATCAGTTCCCATTTCAATCTAATTAAAAATTCATTAAAACTCCACTTAGTTTTAATCTTCCCAAAAATCAATATTAAAGATTATTTAACTTTGGAAACACAAACATGTCGCATCGACAATCTACACCGTACTATTGATTTCAGCCGATATATAACCTCTAAGCTTGTACATTTCAGAGAAGGGTGTTAAGCAAGAGAATAAATTCTCCGCCACCAAACAGATATACTGAGATCAACCATATAGTTCGAAATATAATGACAGACATTTAATTTTGTCTTTAACTGGGTTAAAGAACTAATGTCATTTAAAATACTGTTCACGATAAACCCAAATCACATTCCATTAATTATGGAATCTTCACGGAAAAACAAATCAATATATAATCGATATTAATTTCGTATCCAACTAATAATATGAATGGAATAACGGCAAAGCCTTTTAAATTCCATATGTATTAACAGTCTTCCTCCACAGAAGTTCGTTTCGATCATTATCTAATCGAATTCCATTCAATTCCAATTTAATATATTAAATTGGAAAACTTTACTTTAGAAAATTCCCGTTAAATCTAAATAAAAAGATTTATAAATTCCAAATCACATTTCACTGTCAATCAGGTTAAAGAACGAATATCATTAGAAACACAGTTCACAATAAACCCAATTCACATTCCATTCTTAATCGGGTTAAAGAACTAGTGTTATTTAAAACACCGTTCACGATAAACCCAAAAATCAATTCCAATTTAATCCCAATTGATTATTAAATAATTGGTATACTTCATTAAATCTAAATAAAAATTTTAATCTTTTCTAAATTGGGTTTAAGAACGGTGTTAATGAAGACACCATTCACGACAAACCCAAATCCCATTTGATATTAAATACAAGGCTCTGAATAGAAAATATATCGGCTTATATTCAATATCAAATTCTGAAATCAACAAATATCGTACTGGAATAACGATATATATATCTTCCAAATTCCTTCACAATATCCGTATAATCACAGAATCCAATATTGAGATATTCCGAAGATAATTTCGATTCAAATCCATTTCAATTCATATATTGGAAATTCTGGTTATTTTTAAAACCATTTCAAATCCAATTTAATTATTTTAAAAATATTGGATTTATAATTCTAGTTCATAACTAGTTCATTTCAATAAAAATAAATTTTTATCTTTTCAAATATGGAATTTTTCATCCCAATTCTTTCCAAATCATATATTATGCTTTTACATAAATTATTGAAATTTTTAACAATTTTATCAAGGCTCCTACAGTCGTTTTCCATAAACGGCCATCAAACTGCTCTTACAATGATCTTTTCCAAATATTATTTGGACATGATTCCAAATCCAACCATTATATTTCAAATGTCTTATATTCATCAGAAAGCTCTTTTTGATACGAACCCGAAGGTTCCGGTTATAGGAGAATTCGACGGTCGAATCTCCCGTAATGTCCATTCGAAGTCAATGGTGGAAATTTGCGAACTACCGCGACGCGACACGTTTTATTCAGGCCACTATATATATAATAAATATTATATATGTTTCATCGATTTCCATTTAAAACGTATTTTATAAATCGTTTAAATTCATTTTCAAAGCGATTTCAACTTCCTATTTAATTTCAAATCAAAATTGAATTTTCCATATCATCGATATATAAATGATAGTATTTTTTAAACATTAGATTTTGAAATCAATTCCTTTTCGATATTCATTATAAAAATGAATAAAATAGATATAAATATCATTCATGTCAAAATGGCGTTAATCTAATCAACACGGCTTTATATATTTAAATATTTTTGTGCCTATCCCAAATCGGACATCAAAATCAGATTTGGTTCTTTCACTGAATATTATTTTAAAATATTCATTATTTTAAAATATTTGTTATTTTAAAATATTTATTCTTTCTGAACTGGAATCAGACACATTGAATTACCATATAATGTAATTATATGGATTTCATACAACACGTGTACACAACCCCAACCATAACCAAACACAGTCAACCATCATCTAGAGTGCATTCTACACTGCATAAATTAAATACAAATATTCAACGCTAACACAGCTTGTCAACCAATCGATTGACATACAACTAAATATTGGGATTAGTGCATGTCCAATATCATCCAAATACCCATGTGGGGTTTCTATCAAAAAATAATGAATTTTATTTATGCAGTTGGGCGATGTGTAAAAATTTTCATCCTAATCCATACCAGTCAAATGTATGTACAAATACAAATCGTCCGATTTGTAAATGAATATTTATTTTATTCATATACACGTTAAAAATTATATTTTTAACTATAAAATGATTTATTTCATTCCACATCACACAATCAATTTTCACTAGACAATCAAATCAAACAAGTCGTCCATGGTTTGTGGACGACGGGTGTCAGGTGCTGCTAAGCACCGTCTGCATCCTAGTATATATTTTCAACTAGAAAATAAATTTAAAATGAGAAGTTCTCACCTTTGGAATCCACTCCTTCATTCTTTATTTCTAAACGGTTTGGATTTGTTTCCCGCACGTTGTGTCCTTCACCGCGTTTTCAACAAAATCTGTTTCACACAGCTTATATTAAAAATCATATTTTTAATTCGTTTCCTATATAAAAATCACATTTTCATTTCACCACTACATGTATAATAATCACATTTTTATCAATTCTCTATATTTATAAAAATCAAATTTTGATAGCGCTAAAAATCGAATTTTTATATAACTAAAAATCAAATCTTTTCATTACAACATATATATAAAAATTGCATTTTTATACTATTAAAAATCATATCTTTATATTGTTTCTATATATATAAAGAAAGTATTTCTATTCTACTACCTATATAAAAATCATATTTTTACACCACTACTTCATATATGAAAATCATATTTTTATTTCTCTTTCAAGATAATAAAAATCATATTTTTATTCGCTAAAAATCTCATCTTTATCAAATCAAAAATCATTTCTTTACTACATCCATTCTTTCAAAACATAAAAATCTCTGTTTACCTTTCTCTAATCAAAAGTCAAATCTTTTTATTGTTAAAAAATGAAATCTTTTCAATGTTAAAAACATTATCTTTTCAATGTCTAAAAATCTCATTTTTCATTTCTAAATCTTTTTAATTTAAAAAAAAATCTTTTTAATTTTAAACACAATTAAAAACTGAAAATTGAAATTCAATTGGGATTTATATTAAAAACTAAATAAAAATAAATTAAAAACTCACATTTTATCATTCATATGGTCGGAGGAGGCTCGGGGGTCGGAAGGGCGGCGCCTAGGGTTGCAGGCGGTGGATGGCCAGTGGGGGTTGGAAAAAGGGGCGGCGGTTCCGTTTCGTGGGGGTTTGGGGGTTCGACAGAGAAAAAGGGGAAGAAGGAAAGGGGGCGTCGAAGTTAGAGGAGGGGTCCCAGTAGGGACGGCGCGGTGCTGGAGGGGTATGGGAAGACGCGCGTTGGCCGTGGGGAGCGGTAGTCTAGGGTTTTTTTTTCTTCATTCGATCTGAGGGAAGAGAGAGAGTGGTGAGGGAGAGTTATATATTTATTTATTTAATTATTTTATATTTCAAAAAATTGACTTTTCTTTTGAACCCCAAACGAGGCCCAATGACTTTCGTCCCTAGCATATTACCCCCATTCCGAAAACAATGGGATATGTTTCATAAGCCAATTCGGTTGTTACGATTGGTTTTCATCTAATTTAAAATGTAAATCAATATTATAGTCAATATTGATTTTAACATACATTTTAATTTACCGGGGCCACATACGGACTCTAAAAATTTTAGAAAAATAAATCCGGCTATGTTTTGATGGTACAGTCCTAAACAAACTAATTTCATCGAATTTGAAGACCGTTTGAAAAATGGTCATTTTTTGGTCGATCCAAATTGACTGAAATTGCAAAACACATTTTCTTATGCCATGCTCACATATTAGTCCCAAAATATATGAATTTTGGAATCTAGCAATAATTTGACATCCCGGATCCAACAAAAGTGGTTTCGTCAAAAACGAAGGTCGTTTGAAAAATGGCTATTTTTAAGGGCTATATTTCCGTAGCGATTATTCTGAATTTTCAACTGGACATAACTTTTTATTCCCGCTATAAAATTTCAATTTTTCGGATTCATTGGAAAGATATTTTCCAATAGATTCAAACATTTATAGTTTCGCTAAAATCCGATTTATTTTGAATCCTGTACATTCATTTGAAGTTTGAAATCGATTTTTCAAACTATCGCGCCATTTTCAATTCATTTTTTAATTAAATTAAATATATATTCTAACGTCGATTCAAATAAATATATACATTCTAATTCTATTCAAAATAAATTGCTAGTCGTTATTATTTGAAATAAATTATTTTAAATATTCTAAATTCATTAAAATTGCCAAAATAACAATTTTAAATTGGTTCTGATTTTCCGGGTTGTTACAATCTCCCCCACTTAAAATCTTTTCATCCTCGAAAAGGAACGGAGTTGAAAGTTGTTTAACTAATCAACTCAACTTTCAATTTGGCATTCATTCTTCAACTTTTCAGTTTCTAAGAATTTCTAATTTTTCAAAAATTTGGCTAATACCCTAAATTTTCGAAAAATTTCCCCATAACCTCCTTTAAACGGGGAGCACCGGGAAAATCCCCAAACTGCTACATAGGCCCTCTCATCTCAAAAAGAAGAAGAAAAAGCCAATCGACTCCTAAAATCATCCAAACCCAATAAATTGGTAGATATGTACCTATTTGTCGGGCATAAAATTTTATACCTCTTCTTTAGCCTCCTTGCTATGACCTGTTCAATGTATATACATGTATATGCATGCAATCTCAAACAATTTTCAATACAGTTCAATATTTGGTACAATTTGGCTAAATTTACCTTTCGTTCACATAATGCTTTAAATGAATAATCACCCAACACAACCATCAATCAATTAGTGGATTAACGTTTCAAACACATAACTTTACTATATATACAGAAAATCATATTTTTAATGCCAATCCACAACAATAAGCCCTATCTAGTTTTGGTTCTCACACTAGTCAATTGGAAATATATAGAAATCCCACTTTTGAAACCCGAACATAAATATTGGTGATGGAGCTCCATCATCAAAATCATCTTCAAGCGACAAGAGTGTGTAACTGTATCTATCCAGTATATTAAAACTTCGAATATACGTTTGCAAGGCGTATATACAAAATATTTATATACTGGATTTTCCAAATTCAATCTAAAATAATAACCAAATACGTATGAAATGGTTTAAGTTTTCAAAACAATATTTGTTTTCACTTTTATTTTTCAAAACACTACTCTTCACACTCATTCTAGGATACTACTGATCCTATCTCTAACGAGTCATTCCCATTGGATATTACTAATCCAATCTCTAATGAATTCTTTCGTTTGGTTCTAAAATGCCTTGTTGTCGAGCTTTGTAAACCAAAGCTCTGATACCAAATGTAACGAACCGAACTTCCCTATAAAGGAAAGCACGAATTGCTTTGAGAACATGACAGATCAGAACATAAACTGAAGAACATTTCATTGCTTATTACAACAATTCCATCAAAATACAAGAATATAACAGACTGTGAATGAATAACATACATTTGATAAATATCAGAGATTTAAATTACATTACATAGCAGCGGAAAAATAATATAAAACACAACTGAAAGTAATACACGGATACAGAGCTTTCCGAGTATCGTTCCAGCTGTAAATCAGGATCCTGTGAATATAAATCTGCAAAACCAAAAATACTAGATGCCCTTGTGGAAAATAGGGGAACCCAGAGTTTAGGTTAAATCAATAAACTCCAGGTCAGTCATGTGACTGGTGTGAGAACTAAAAAAGTTATTTAAAACTTTACTTTAAAATATAGTAAATCAAGGGACCACGCCGTTAACACGAAACGAGTTTCCTCCCAAGAATACTAGTGCATAGAATAAATAGCGCAATGCTTTTTGGAAAAATGAAGTTATTATAAGACTCAGGTCCCATCACACAATGCAACGCAAGCCGGAAGATAGAGTTTTACCTTATAATAGCTACGACATAGTATCCCATGCTACTATGTCACCATACTAGGCTCCACAAATAAAACCGAGATTTCACGTATTGGAAATTGGATTTCCTTCATGAGTCGAGGCAAGGGATATACTCCTCGACGGCTTCGAGACAATCTAGAAAATGCCTCAGGATCTCCCGTAGAAGACCTTGGAATCGGTTGGGGCAGTCCTCCCTTACGTTTGAGGATTAGTTATTCCTGAACATGCATTTCTCGGTCCTATCGGACCCATCCACCGCCTCTGTAGAGACTGATATATTTGAGGCGCCTCACATTCCAACAACCACATAGGTAAAAATAATATAAATGAGCTGACACCACCCATAGCTAGACAGAAACGTCGTGATCTCCCAACGGTCCTTATCCCTTTTTGAATCATATCGAGGTGTGAGGCTCGCGAATTAACGCTAAACACAAAGCGACACTATATTAAAGTTGTGCTTTGATCATCAACCACAAGACTCTGCTTTTCAACAGAAGCCTTGTTCATTTGCATCTCAACATGCCACACATGCAATTCATGCCATGCGACTAATATCTATCGATATATAACCTCTGAGCTCGTACGTCTCAGAGAAGGGCGTTAAGCAAGAGAATAAATTCTCCACCGCCAAACAAATATATATTTTATTGAAATCAATCAGCATAGAATAAAATCCAATGTTAGGCACACAATCCATTTACCAGTCTGTTCTGGTTTTGAATGAAACCGGAGGCTCCTTATTCCTCGTCCCATATGTCCAATACAGGAGAGAGGCCCTCGCATATCCGTCGATCTCGAAGTACGTCCAGACGATCACCACTTATTACCTCGTCTTGGGTGTATAGCCCAACCAAGACATCAGTAATCATCCAAACGATGTGAATACCTCTGGTCTTCAACCATCGTCTTCATCGTTGACATATCGTCGAATCAGTTATTCAGAATGGGTATAAACCCGGCCTTTTTGATTTACTCGCGTATATAATAAACAAGTGTTATAAAACACAACATACGCCTCATTCCAATTATGAATATTCTTTTATTCAAATACATATACTTTGGGAAAGGTTCCCATTAATTTTATCAAAGATAAATTCTTTAAAAATTTATTCTTTAATCTTCCTTTGGATTTCAATTCAAACCATGTTACAGTTTTCCAAACTAGTCGGTATTAGCGCACCATACTAAAGTAATCATTTGTTTAAGTTCCCAATCCCAACCTACTCATCCCATGGAGCAAAATTGGTAATACTCCATAACTAACACCATGGTGTTATCGGTAAATTTAATTACCATTTCCCGTTCAAATCTAATTAAAGATTTAACTATTGCTTGGAGCAAAACTGGTGATACTCTGTTCTCGATCATTTCCCAAATTTGATAATTTAAATTATCAAATCCCATTTCAATCTAATCAAAGATTCATTAAATCTCCACTTAGTTTAAATCTTCCCAAAAATCAATATTAATGATTATTTAATTTTGGAAACACAAACATGTCGCAACGACAATCTACACGGTACTACTGATTTCTCCCGATATATAACCTCTAAGCTCGTACGTCTCAGAGAAGGGTGTTAAGCAAGAGAATAAATTCTCCACCACCAAACAGATATATATTTAGCCTAGATCAACCATACATTTCAAAATACAATGACAGACATGTAATCATGTCTTTAACTGGGTTAAAGAACTAATGTCATTTAAAACACAGTTCACGATAAACCCAAATCACATTCCATTAATTATGGAATCTTCACGGAAAAACCAATAAATATATAATCGGTATCAATTTCTGTATCCGACTAATAATATAAATGGAATAAAGGCAAAGCCTTTTAAATTCCATATGTATTAACAGTCTTCCTCCACAAAAGTTCATTTCAATCATTATCTAATCTAATTCCATTCAATTCCAATTTAATATATTAAATTGGAAAACTTTACTTTGGAAAATTCCCGTTAAATCTAAATAAAAAGATTTATAAGTTCGAAATCACATTTCACTGTAAATCGGGTTAAAGAACGAATGTCGTTAGAAACACAGTTCACTATAAACCCAATTCACATTCCATTTTTAATCAAGTTAAAGAACAAGTGTTATTTAAAACACTGTTCACGGTAAACCCAAAAATCAATTCCAATTCAATCCCAATTAAATATTAAATAATTGTTGTACTTCATTAAATCTAAACAAAAAGATTTAACCTTTTCTCAACTGGGTTTAAGAACAGTTTTAATAAAGACACCATTCATGACAAACCCAAATCCCATTTGATATTAAATATAAGGCTCTAAATAGAAAATATATCATCTTATATTCAATATCAAATTCTAAAATCAATAAATATCGTATTGGAATAACGATATACATGTCTTCCAAATTCCTCCACAATATCCATATAATCACGGAATCCAATATCGAAATATTTCAAAGATAATTTCGATTCAAATCCATTCCAATTCATATATTGGAAATTCTAGTTATTTTTAAAACAATTTAAAATCCAATTTAATTATTTTAAAAATATTAGAATTACAATTCTAGTTCATAAATAGTTCTTTTCGATAAAAATATATTTTTATCTTTTCGAATATGGAATTTTTCATCACAATTCTTTCGAAATCATTTATTATGCTTTTACACAAATTATTGATATTTTTAATAATTTTATCAAGGCCCGTACAGTCGATTTCCACCAACGGCCATCGAACTGCACTTATAGCGACCTTTCCCAAATTTGATTTGGACATGATTCCAAATCCAACAGTTAGATTTCAAATCTCTTGTATTCGTCGAAAAGCTCTATTCAGGCCACTATATATATATAATATTTGTGTTATAGATATTTCGTCAATTTCCATTTAAAACGTATTTTATAAATCATTTTAAATTCGTTTTCAAAGCGATTTCAACTTCATATTCAATTTCAAATCAAAATTGAATATTCCATATCATCGATATATAAATGATAGTATTTTCAAAACATTAGATTTTGAAATCAATTCCTTTTCGATATTCATTGTAAAAATGAATAAAATCGATATAAATATCGTTCACGTTAAAATGGCGTTAATCTAATCAACACGGCTTTATATATTTAAATATTTTCATGTCCATCCCAAATCGGACATCAAAATCAGATTTTGATCTTTTACTGAATATTATTTTGATATATTCATTTTTTTCAAATATTCGTTATTTTAAAATATTTATTCTTTCTGAACTGTAATCAGACACAGTCAATTACCATATAATATTATTATATGAATTTCATACAACATGTGTACATAACCCCAGCCAAACACAGTCAACCATCATCCAAAATGCATTCTACACTGCATAAGTATTAAATACAAATATTCAACGCTTACACAGCTTGTCAACCAATCGATTGACATACAACTAAATATTGGGATTAGTGTATGTCCAATATCATCCTAATACCCGTGTGGGGTTTCAATCAATAAATAATGAATTTTATTTGTGCAGTTGGCCGATGTATAAAAAATTTCGTCCCAATCCATATCAGTCAAATGTATGTACAAATACAATTGTCCGATTGGTAAATGAATATTTATTTTATACATATACACGTTAAAAATTATATTTTTAACTATAAAATGTTTTATTCCATTCCACATCACATAATCAATTTTCACAACATAATCAACTCAAACAAGTCGTCCATGGTTTGTGGACGACGGGTGTCAGGTGCTGTTAAGCACCGTCTGCATCCTAGTGTATATTTTTAACAAGAAAATAAATTTAAAGTGAAAAGTTCTCATTTTGGGGATCCACTCCTCCATTCTTTATTTTTGAACGGTTTGGATTTGTTTCCCACACGTTGTGTCCTTCACTGCGCTTTCAACGAAATCTGTTTCACACAACTTATATTAAAAATCATATTTTTATTTCGCTTCCTATGTAAAAATCACATTTTTATTTCACTGCTACATGGATAAAAATCACATTTTTATCACTTCGCTATATTTATAAAAATCAAATTTTAATAGTGTTAAAAATCAAATTTTTATATAACTAAAAATCAAATCTTTTCGTTACAACATATATATATAAATCGCATTTTTATACTATTAAAAATCATATCTTTATATCGCTTCTATATATAAAGATCGTATTTTTAATCTACTACCTATATAAAAATCATATTTTTACACTGCTACTTCATATATAAAAATCATATTTTTATTTCTCTTTCAAGATAATAAAAATCATATTTTTATTCGCTAAAAATCCCATCTTTATCAAATCAAAAATCATTTCTTTCCTACGTCCATTCTTTTCAAATATAAAAATCTCTCCTTTACCTTTCTCTAATCATAAATCAAATCATTTTATTGTTAAAAATGATATCTTTTCAATGTTAAAAACATTATCTTTTCAATGTTTAAAAATCTCATCTTTTCATTTCAAATATTTTTATATAAAAAAAACTAATCTTTTTAATTTTAAACACAATTAAAAACTGAAAATAGAAATTCAATTCAGATTTATATTAAAAACTAAATAAAAATAAATTAAAACTCTCATTTCATCATTCATGTGGTTGGAGGAGGCTCGGGCGTCGGAGGGGCAGCGCCTAGGGTAGTGCAGGCGGTGGCTGGCTAGTGGGGGTCGGAAAAAGGGGCAGCGGCTCTGTTTGGGAGGGGGTTCGACGGAGAAAAATGGGGAGAAGGAAAGGGGGCGTCGGAGGTAGAGGGGGGGGGGGGGGGGTCCCCGCCGGGGCGGAACGGTGTTGGGGGGTCAGGGAAGGGACGCGGTGGCGGCAGTTTGGACGTGGGGAGCAGTTGTCTAGGGTTTTTTTTCTTCATTCGATCTGAGGGAAGAGAGAGAGAGAGAGTGGTGAGAGATAGTTATATATTTATTTATTTTATATTTCAAAAAGTTGAATTTTCTTTTGAACCCCAAATAAGGCCCAACGACTGTTGTCCCTAGCGTATTACCCCCATTCCGAACACAATAGGATATGTTTCGTAAGCCAATTCGGTTGTTACGATTGGTTTTCATCTAATTTAAAATATAAATCAATATTATACTCAATATTGATTTTAACGTACATTTTAATTTACTGGAGCCACATAAGGACTCTAAAAATTCCAGAAAAATAAATCCGGCTATGTGTTAACGATATGGTCCTAAACAAACTAATTTCGTCGAATTTGAAGACCGTTTGAAAAAAGGCATTTTCTGGTTGATCCAAATTGACTGAAATTGCCACACATTTTTTTTTTGCCTCGCTCACATATTAGTCCTAAAAATTATGAATTTTGGAATCTAGCAATAATTTGACATCCTGGATCCAACAAAAGTGATCTCGTCGAAAACGGAGGTCATTTGCAAAATGGCTATTTTTAGGGCTATATTTCCATAGCGACTATTCTGAATTCTCAATTGGACATAACTTTTTTATTCCCGCTATGAAATTTCAATTTTTCGGATTCGTTAGAAAGATTTCTTCAAATAGATTCAAATATTTTTGATTTCACTAAAATTCAGTTTATTTTGAATCCTGTACATTCATTTGAAATTTGAAATGGAATTTTCAAACTATCGTGCCATTTTCAATTCATTTAATAATTAAAATAAATATTTATATTCTAACGTCGATTCGAATAAATATATACATTCTATTTCTATTCAAAATAAACTGTTAGTCATTATTATTTAAAATAAATAATTTTAAATATTTCAAATTCATTAAAATTGCCTAAATTAATTTTAAATTGGTTCTGATTTTTCGGGTTGTTACAGTGCAGCAGTATCATGCATGAACAGCATGCTCGATGTAAGCAGACGACACCAAGGCAATGTACACAAGTAGTTTGACTTATACATTGTTAACACATGCACAGGTGCAACTGGATTTAGCATAAACATAAATGATTTATGTAGCATAACATGGATGAATTATATGTGGACAAGAGGTACTGCATGTAGCATAGACAAGTGGTACTACATATGGCATAAAAAAGAGGCACTGCATATGGCATATGTGAGCATGGAGGCAGCATGGCCATTATACAGAGTGCAACAAAACAACATGTATATGGTTTCAGATCCGCACTTAACCGTGTGTTTACCAACAAATAGGTCAATACATGTATACGGTGTGCGGTTAGAAAATATTAGCATGGAAATAAAATGAGAAATGACAAGACCATCTGAGTAACATCAGGTAACTTGGGTATAGACTTTACATATCATGCATTCAGGTCCGAATTCATGGTTAGAATAAATAGTTGACAGGCCATATACATCTCAACGACCATTATTAGTTTCTTTTTTACAGAGCAGGTGCATGCTAACCAAAAATTTCATGGCATTATTCAAGTAAACAAAACTTCCCAAGACAAATAGTAATGCGTGTCCAATGGTGGAAAACAAGGCCAGCAAGGATGAATGAATGGTTTTATTTAATGCATGCAAGCAAATGGAGAGATTTAATATGAATGTTGCAGACCATAAATTTAAGTATAACCATCAGTTAATTCTAGAACCATATACACGACTAGACAAACAAGCAAGCTGAATTCACATAAAAATTTATTTATGCATGTATAAACAGAATTATTCATATGTAAGGCATGCATTCTTTACTAATAGGATGAGAAAATTTAGCCAGTAACTACTTCAATAATGTTTCTAAAGTTGTAAGTTAACCAGGGCATACCACTGAAGCAAGTCTACAACTAGATATGAGGTTGATGCATATGTACTCATTTATACACACTGTAGTGACAACACCCCATAGTAAGTGACCAATGTGAATTATCAGATTCAAAATGGCAGGCTAAACACATTCTCAATTAAACTAGTAATTCTAGGTACAGTATGTGAACTAGTCGAGTCAAAGTGGTGGTCGTGATCTATAATTTTATGTCTACATGCACAACTGTTAAGCAAACCAGTCCCTAGCATATACAATGTATGCGATTTCATATATCCAGTATTAACAAATGTAATTCAGACGACATAATTTTTATTATCAATACCCTTATACGGTTTTATACAAGGAGGTGGAGCGTTTTGACTGTCAATTACCTTTTCCAACATGCCAGTAGTATGTTTAGCCTTAGTGGTTAAATTTTGATGCTGTATGGATTGGGGACAAACTTCCAGTACATGTTCAACAACCAAAAAGTCAGTTAAAATGTCATAGATTGAAGCATACAATGAGATACTAACCCAAAGTGTCAACTAATCCATTTCTCCGCCCACAGTTTCCCTATGTGAACGGTACTATGACCAAGATAACAAACCGCGCTTGTGACATCGATACAAAGACTTCGAGATAATACTATTAAAAAACGATAACGGTGATGGGACGATGGTTCCCAATTCAATTACAAAAATGATGCTTAGGAAGGAAATGAATTTTGGTACAGAGGAGTTGCATTGCTAAAGTTCCAGATGTAAACAAAAGTCAATATTTCGTTGTAATCATTTTCTAATTTTACATTTAACATTTTTTTCCAATTAAGAAGCTTCCTACCCTTTCCACGGTAACATATGCCTACTCAATGTTAATTAGTTGACCATCTTACTTTACAGATATGTAATATAGTACAACACATCTTATGTGCGACATAATTTACATTGATTAGGTTATTTTACTGTCAGCGTTATTTATGTATCCTTCTATTAGTTAAATCGTAGTATTCAAGGGAAGCACACAAAGAGATTCCAGTTAGATCCAACACGACATGATAACAGAACAAAACCAAACTAGCTTAAAAAACTTCAATTCATGTTGAAATTAGATTACATGAATTAAGCTTAATCGTAAGCGGAAACTTACCATCGCTATGACAATAAACGGGCGGAGAACTTCAGCACCGACAAACGAAGAGGTGGAGTTTCCCGCATTGTTTCTCCCCTTTTTCTTCAAATCATAATTTGTCATAACTCGCTGGTGGTTGCGATGAAGGAATGGATGCGAATGGGTTTCGATGGCGCGGTGGGCAGTCCAAGCAGGTAATGATGTCAAATAAACTGGTAACGCCTGATGGTGCAGCTCCGAGGTGATCTAGGGCTCGATGGCTCGCGATTTAGCCTTGAATTGGAAATAATGGTTTTCGATTAGGGTTAGGAGAAAATGAGTGGGTTTCTGCCATTAAAGAATGAAGAGGGCTTCGAATTATTTTCATGAAAGAATTTGGGAAAGTGAGTTTTGCTGGAAGACATTAGAAATGAAAAAAAGAACGATGCCTTTTATTTTTTGGTTGAAGGAAATAGAGAAAAATATGATTTTTATATAAGAAGGACTCGTGGATAAGAACAACGTAAAATCACTAGGTTTATAGAAAGTGGTGTGCTTCAGAATATAAGACTGCACGGTAAAAACTGAGGAAGGTTATTTATATATATTTAATTTAATATTTAACTATACCGCAAATTGTCCTCGGACGCTCAATATTCTTACCGCCAACGAAATGCCCAAATGCGACAATATTTATACATACCTCCTAATTTTTTTTGCATTCTGAATCCAATAAAATTGTTTTGATTGCATTCCGACTTTGTCTGTATACGGCGTTGTTTTAAATTTGAATTATTTATTGGTTCACCGATTTTATCTCGTTTGTTCACAGAACAACTCTATTCTTTTTTAAAATTCGAAACATTAAATTTAAATTCCTATATATATATATGAAAATATACACAAATCCAAACTGATTTCCATATATCTAAACAAATAAAATTCTTCAATTTATTTAACGTTAATTAACTTTTATTTTATTATCTTTAAGTCAACCATTTAAATTCTTCAACCAGATTCCCAGCAAATATTCAATACCAAATTTTTGTTCCTCAATAAACCATTCCGACTTAAATATGGAATTCAGTTCAACTCAAACAATCCATATTTGACTTAAAATTTTCTAACTTCAGTATCAATATAATCATAAATACTTAAATCTTCCATTAATTTCACATTCCAGTTGTCGAAATTTCTGGGACGTTACAGGACAGGTTGGGTCGGTCACTCCGGGTCGGGTCGGTCACTCCGGGTCGGTTGGACTTGGTGATAAAGGCCTGGATGAGATGGGTCGAGCACAAATATGGGTGGGTCAAGCGAGCCACAGGGGGTCAGTCGAGTGAGCCATAAAGGGGGGGTCTGTCGGTCATGCACAACAAGGTCATTTTTGGAAATTTTATTTTTTCTGGAAATTCAAGTGAGAAGGTTCAAAGTGTTGAAAGGTTTAGGCTTAATCGATGTAGAACAACGAATGATGTGACAAATTAAAGGTCGTGAGTTGGTGGATAATGGTTGCTTGAGAAGTTTTTTTGGGCTATGAAAAGTCTTCAAGTTGGATGACTAGAGATGAGAAGGCCAAGAGATTTTCGTTGTTGTAAGTTCTAGCAGGCTCAAAGCAGGGGTACGATAGGGGCACCTAAATGACCAGTTGTAGGTCGAGTGCCTTGGGTATCGTTGAAAGGCCTAGTTGTCAAGGTCGGACATACATACGTATCGTTGAAAGGCGAATGTAGTTTATGCTAGAACTGGGGTTACCATTAGCCCTTGACATGTATGTAGCAAGGTTGGTCGTCATACGATTAACGATGGTTTCAAAGTAGGATTGGTTGTGATAGCCAGAGTCAGTCATGGATGTTTGATTGTTTAGATGCTCTATTTGTACCATCTCATGTAGGTTGTCCAACGTTGAAGGAGATATTCCTTGGGTGCTCGTCTGATATTGATTTAGGCCTCAGGGGCTTGTGCTTTAGGGATATTGAATTCGATTAGGATGGTTTGCATGACATATATAATCTGGATGTCATAAGCGATTTACCATGATTGAATGGGTGTTTTGGTTTCCGTGGATGAACGGTTGAATTGTTTATCGTAAAGGCTATCACTGTCCGATGTGGGAAAGCTAGGGTTGAGTTCTTCTCTGGTGTTATGGATAGATTAGTATGTTTATCTATCCATTTTCATATACTTTATTGTTGAATTATGTTAACTGTTTTATCGCTCACTAAGACTGTTGTTTGACTCAAGGTTTTATGTTTTCTCTTATTACCTTGGGTTGTTCATCCGATCGTGGATAGGCAAACTAAGTAGCAGCTAACAGGTGATTAGTGAGGATGATGTTGTTGTGCGAAGGCAAGCAGGAGGCTAGTATTTTACCTTTACTACAATCTAGTATTTCCATTTCCGTTGTTTGAGTTTCTCTATGAGTGTTGTAGTGAGGTATTATGTACATACTTGATATTTCCTACGATGTTGGGATAATCTTTCAAGACATTGTGAAAGTTTGAAAAGTTTGCTATATGAGGCTTCACTACTATTACCTACTGTATATGTTCTATTATATTTTTTCCTTACGCTGTGAGTTCTACGACAGGCTCCAATGTTGTTTACCTACTCTGATGATCGTCCATAACTGCTTGGCACACATTTCAGCGCATTTTTCTCTCGTTTAGTGCAGGGGATATGGGCGATCATCACAATAATAGAATCTAATGATGCTAATTTACATGAAGTCAAGATTTCCTTTTAAATTGAGGATTAGTGCGAACTTAGAAAGAAATTAAAAAGTGATTCCACAATTGAAAAATATAAAGCCTGTTTAGTAGCTAAAGCATTTAAACACAGATAAAATGTTACATTTTTAACATTTTTTCCATCCATATCTAAAATTACATCCATTCGAGTACTAATTTCACTTGCATCTATTCATAATTTAATAATATACCAAATGGATGTTAAAACTTCCTTTTTAAATGGTAAAGTAGAAGAGGAAATTTATATGGACCAACCTAAAGGATTTGTACTTCATGGTCAAGAATGTAAAGTTTGCAAGTGTAGATAAATCATTATATGACTTAAAACAAGCACTTAAGCAATGACATGAAAACTTTTTTAAAATAATAATCTCATATGGTTTTAAAAGTTAATGAAAGCGACATATACATTTACTATAAATCTGAGAATGATTTTTTGTACTATTATATGTCTGTATATTGATGGCCTACTCATTTTTGGGTCAATCATTCATACCATAACTTTGTTAAATCTTTGTTAAGTGGCAATTTCGATATGAAAGATCCAAATGAAGTAAATGTAGTCCTTGATATTAAGATTATTAGGTTTTAAAAGGGACTTCCTTTGGATAAATCTCATTATATTGAGAAGATTATAACACAATTATGTTATTGTAAACCTACATGTACAACATATGATCTTAGTGTAAATCCACTTAAGAAAACTAGTGAAGGTGCAAGACGGTCTGATTATGCGAGCATCATTGGGAGCCTTCGATATGCCACTGATTGTATTAGACTCGACATTGCCTATGTTGTGAGATTTTTTTACAAGTTTACTAGTATACTTAATATATAGCAATGACACGCTATTGATAGGTTCGTGAGATACCTAAAATGAACCATAAACCTTAGGTTACATTGTAAAAAGTTTCCAGCTACCATTGAAGGTTACACTGACGCAGACCGACATAATTTATCGGATGATTTAAAAGAAACCATTAGCTATATCTCTAGCATTGATGAAGGAGCTATTTATTGGAAATTCAAGAAATAGACTATTTTGGCTTAGTCAACTATATAGTCTGAGATGATAGCATTAGCCCAAGCTAGTGAAGAAGCAAAGTACTTAAGAAATATGCTAGTTTTGATTCCTTTATGGGAAAAATAAATACCAAACATGTTGATCTACTGCGATAGTAATTGTGATAACCCCAAACTTCCGTGGAGCGAAAGCAAGGATAATCATTACGAATACAACATATTTACAACAACAACAGGTCTCGGATAATATCATAACACATAATTATTGCAGCGGAAAAATAAATGTCATAACATCATAGCAACTGAACAACACAGTACGCAGTTACAGGATCCACTTAGCAAAATAGAAAGTCTGAATGAAAAGGAAATAAGTCTCAAAAGGAAATAGATCTCAACTCCATAACGTACATCAAAATACAAAGATGAAATAAAGTCTCTAAAGCAGAAATAAAGATAAAAGGGAGGTCTTCGTCTCCTTCCCCAGCTGCTCCAATCCAGAATGTGTCTCTCTAAAACCTATCACTTGGCTGCCCGTGTAAAGAGAGGGCACCCGAGTTTGCAAAGGGAAACAAACTTCGAGTCAGTCATGGGACTGGTATGAGAAATCTTTCTATACTAACCAACAATACGGAAAATCACAGGACCATGCCGCTAACGCGGAACGGGTTTACTCCATTTGATTGCCAGTGTATAAATAAATAAATTTGATATAAAATAACGCAATGACTTTTTGGAAAAATGAAATCATTATAAGACTCATGTCCTATCACACAATGCAATGCAAACCGTAGGACAGAGTTTTACCTTATAATGATCAAACATGACTTGATACGTATAATATAATATTTTAATATTATTATTTGTGTCTAATCAGTATTAGAATACTTCAAAGTAAATGTATCAATCCTAGACGGCATAGGTACCATATACTATGTCGCTATATATAGGTTTACAATCAAAATCGTAATGTCGTATTGGAGATTTGGTTTCCATCATTAATCGAGGCTAGGGATCGTCCTCTCCGATTCGAGACACTCTAGCAAATGCCTCAAGATTCCCTGTAGTTAACCCTTGGAGCGGTAGGGCCGGTCCACACCTAACAGTAGTGGATTAGTTATGCCTGAACACACGTTTCCCGGTTCCTTTGAACCTCCATATGGCCACTAATAACCTATAAATCCGAGGTACCTCATAATCCAGCATCCACATAAGTAAAAATATCAGGGTTGGTAAGTCACTGACATTACTTTAGCTAAAAGGAAACGTGTGCACTCCCTACGGTCCTGATCCCATTTTTGACTCATACCGGGGTGTGAGGCTCGCGAAGTCACGCTATACACAAAGCTACACCTAAACAGGCCATGCTTCGATCATCAACCACAAGGCCTTCTTTTCAACAAAAGCCTTGATCATCTGCATCTTGGCGCGCCACATTGATAGTTCACGCCATGCGACCAACCATTATCCATATATACCCTCTGAGGGTGTTAAGCAAGAGAATAAATTCTCCGCCACCAACGGATATGTATTAGATAGAAATCGATTTAATTGACATGGAATGAACGCCAACGTCAGACACGCTTCCATTTACAAGTCCGTTCTGGGTCTGAACGAAACCGAAGTCACCTGATTTATCGTCAGTGCTCGCATATCCGAACAATCAACAAGAACATCCGAAAAACTACCACTATAACCCCTTCCTGGGAGCAAATCAGTCCAGGGCATCAGTAGCCATCCATTCGATGTTGAAGATCACCGGTCTTCAATCGCCATCTTCTATTTGTTCAATTCAAATCGCCGTATAATTATTTAAAGTGAGTAGAACTCAGTCTTTTCAAATAATTTTTCGAATAGTTATCATTTAAATCATTCCATATTGTTCATATGTATTTATAACGATTTATCGCTATTTTTATTCATTTTAAATAGCTCAATTATAATTAAACGACGCTTCGGGTCGCTGGGCGGTCCTGGCGCTGTTTTTACCAAATTTTGATTTACACAAATCCTAAAATCTAACCTTTGGATTTTGATGAAATATATATCGTCGGAAAGATCTTCCCAAAGCAGTCCTAATGATTCCAGTTTTGGGAAAATCTGACGGTCGGATCTTTGGGCATAACCGTTTAAAGTTACGATTGCCGAAACGCGAACTACCGTGTGCGTTTCGTTTTAATTATAATTTATATTTATATATATAAATTGTTTGGCGATTTCAACTATTATAATCTATTCTTTTTATTGCACCTAAAATGATGATAAAAATATCACTTTTAATTTCACTCTTTTTATCGCATCTAAAATGACGATAAAAATATCACTTATATAACTCTGTTTTTATTTACATCTAAAATGTAAATAACACTGCATTTTTTATTTCTATGTTTTTATTTACATCTAAAATGTAAATAAAAATTTACTTATCCAATTCATGTTTTTATCTTCATCTAAAATGTAAATAAAAATGCATTTTATAAATTCAAGCTTTTTTTATTTGCAACTAGTTTGCAAAAGAAAATTCACTTTTCTAATCTTGTTTTTATTCGTAACTAATTCACAAACGAAAATGTACTTTCTTAAATTCATGTTTTTATTTGCAACTACAATGCAAATAAAATGTGCTTTTTTTTACATTCCAGTTTTTATTTATAATAATTTGCAAATAAAAATTTATTTTTATATTCTTGTCTTTTATTTGCAATTAATTTGCAAATAAAAAGGTGTAATTCCTTTCTATATTTTATTTGCATCTAAAAATGAAAATAAAAAGTATAATTTTTTTAATTTGTTTGCTTCTAAAAATATGCCAACAAAAATATGTAATACTTTTCTATGTTTTGTTTGCATCTAAAAATGCAAACAATAATACTTTACTATGTTTTGTTTGCATCTAAAAATGCAAACAAAAATATGTAATATTTCTTCTATATTTTATTTGCATCTAAAAATGCAAACAAAAATATCTAATACTTTAATTACTATGTTTTGTTTGCATCTAAAAATGAAACAAAAATATGTAATACTTTTTATATGTTTTGTTTGCATCTAAAAATGCAAACAAAAAGTATCCTTCTTTTTCTGTATATCATGTTTTATTTACCTAAATGTAAATAAAATATGCTTTTACTTTATCTCATGTTTTATTTACCTAAATGTAAATAAAATATTCTTTTTCTTTTTCATGTTTATTTACACTAAATGTGTTAAAGAATGTGTTCTTTTCTTTTCATGTCCTATTTACATAAAAATGTAAATGAATGTATTCTTTCATTTTGCATATCCTATTTACATAAAAAAAAGTAAATAAATGTATCCTTTCATTTTGCATATCCTATTTACATAGAAAATGCATCATCGTAATTTTTTTCATTTCATTTACATAGAAAATGTAAATAAAGGTGTTATCTAATTTTTTTTCTTTTTATTTACAAAGAAATTGTAAATAAAGGTGTCATCTAATTTTGTTCCTTTTTCTATCATGTTTTATTTACATGAAAAATGTAAATAAAATTTTCTCTTATGTCTAACTTCATATTATTATTTACAATTAGATTGTAAATAAAAAGAAATGTTTCTTTTTCTATGCCATATTTCTAAAATCAAAATTTTATTTACAACTAAGTGTAAATAAAAAGTAATGTCCTTTTTGTATGTCATATTTCTACAATCAAAATTTTATTTACAACTAAATGTAAATAAAAAGAAATGTCCTTTTTGTGTGTCATATTTTCATACACAACTATAAGGTGAATGAAAAATCCTCTTTTAAAACATATGTCCTTATTCACATATAATCTACGAATAAAAAAATATAATTCTGTTTTATCATCACTAGATTTGAAATAAAACATAACTTTGGATATGAATTCTAACGATGACTAAAAATTAACAACCATGTAGATCTATACATCAGAATATCACACAAACAATAAATAAATTCTAAATTACCATATTGCAGATCTATATTATTTACGTACATACAATGATTCAAACAATCGAGAAAATTAATTAAATTATTTAATTATTTAAAAGTAAGAAATCTCACAGACGGGTTGCGAATTTTAGTCAAAATCCAAGCAGCTCGGAATCAGATCTAGTCTAGACAGTAGTGTAGATCTTGTCTCTAAGATCACAACGGATCTGAAATCATTTGTTTTTGATGTCATATGAGTTAGATACGAGTAAATTAAATTAGATAATAATTTATATTAATTAATTAAAGAATTAATTAAAGAATTTTACCTTTCTTCCACTTACAGATTAAGGGCCACGGTTTTTCCAAATTGGTTCAATCCTAGGGTTTAGGATTCCTATCAGACCGCCGATCTTTGGGATAATCAGGGTACACCACGAAGATAAGCTCAAGGAGGCGCACCAGGGAGGTCCCACACGTCAGTCTCGGTGGAGGCAATTTGGGGCGGTGGCGATGAAAAACCCGCAGGTTCAGGGAGCTGTAGCGTGAGCTACAGGTGATGATTCGGGGAGATGGCCGTATGGATGAAAAGGTGGAAGAAATCTCTAGAAAAAAGTCAAAAGGGTTGAAGTGAATTACTGAGAGGAGGAGAACTTAGCGGGAGAAGGGAGGAGCTATGATGGCCATTGAAAAAGGGGTGGCGACGGTAGAGACAATGAACAGCAGATTAGGGTTTTATTTTTTCCATTATTTATAATATTCAATTGTAAATTTGCAAATAAATCCATGCGTTCAAAACCAAACCAATTTCAGTCCAACCGGAAGTGCCCCTACCCAAAAGCCGTTGTTATGGATCCAAGGGTCAGGTCCCGTCAGCCCAAACGGTTGTCTGTGGCTAGAATTATTTAATTTAATATTTCAATCCTTTATTAAATTAATTCGTTTGTACAATTAAATTCACCGAGGCCACATACGGACTCAGAAAATTCCATAAAAAATATATTTGGCTTTGTTATGAAGATACGGTCCTAACAAAATTAATTTCGTCGAATTCTGAGACCATCTGAAAAATGGCTATTTTTTAGTCGATTAAATTTGACTAATTTGAACAAAACACATTTTCTTTCGCCACGCTCACATACTAATTTGAAAATTTCTAAAAATTGAAACTTAGTAATAATTTGACATTCTGGTTCCAACAAAAGTTGTTTCGTCGAAAACAGAGGTCATTTGAAAAATGGCTTTTTATATGGGCTATTAGTTATCCTATAGCGACTATTCTGAATATTCAACTGACCATTACTTTTGATTTCCGCTATGAAATTTTGATTTTTTAGATTCGTTGGAAAGATATTTATAAACAGATTTAGATATTTTTGGTTTCACTAAAATCCGTTAAGTTTTGAATCCGGTATATTCAGTCAAAGTTCAACTTTGACTTTTCAAACTGCCATGCTAATTCCAATTCCTTTTGGAATTAAAATAAATATAATCGTTCTAACCTCGATTAAAATATTTTTTTTTAATTTTTATTATATAAAATAAATTATTTTAACTATTCCAAATTTACCGAAATAGCCAAAATAAAATTTTTAAACTGGTTCTGATTTCGGGGTTGTTACAATCTCCCCCACTTAAAATCTTCTCGTCCTCGAAAAGGAAATAAAGTAGGAAACAAAACGGGAAATGTAAATGTACCTTAACACAAGAGTTACTCGGAGATGTCCACTCTGCACTTGGGATAAGCCTGTTCGATGTTATCCTCAGTCTCTCATGTACAGTCTCTAGGATCCCCGCTCCATTGTACTTTGACTAGGTGGATCCTCTTGTTCCTCAGAATTCGGGTCTCCTTGCCAACAATTTTCACTAGCTCCCTCCTTACTGCTAAGCTTGGCGTAATCACCAAATCTTGTTGTGCTGCTTCCTCCACAACTAAGTCTGGATCATGAACATGTTTTCGGAGTTGGGACACATGAAATACATTGTGGACCTCTGCCAACCAGTCTGGCAAATGCACTCTATAAGCTAGAGTTCCAACCCTTTCAAAAATAGGGAATGGACCAATGAATCTCGGCGCCAACTTCCCAGTTTTTCCAAAACGAATGACACCTCTGAATGGGGAGACCTTCAAGTATACATGATCGCCAATAGAGAATTTTAAATCTCTTCTCCGTGAGTCTACATAGCTTTTTTGTCGGCTCTGAGCAGTCAGTAGGTGCTTCTTAATAAAATCAACTTTCTCTGCTGCTTCGCGAATCATGTCGGGACCCAAGACCAATCGATTTCCTGGTTCCACACAACATGATGTAGATCTGCATGGCCTGCCATATAAAGCTTCAAATGGCGACATCTGCAAGCTACCTTGGTAGCTGTTATTATAGGAGAACTCAACCAAGTGCAAGTGGTCCTCCCATGAATAGCCAAAGTCAAGAATGCATGCTCGCAACAAATCTTCCAATATGCGGTTTACCCTCTCAGCCTGGCCATCTGTCTGAGGGTGGTAAGCAGTGCTCAAATTCAACTTGGTCCCAAGCTCTTCTTGGAAAGCGTCCCAGAATTTGCTAGCAAAAATGAGGTCATGGTCATTGACAATGATATTGGGAACTCCATGCAGTCTGACAATCCCCTTGACATAAAGCTGCGCCAGACTTTGAGCTGTCCGATTTGATTTGACAGGGATGAAGTGGGTAGTCTTTGTTGAGCGTTCAACAATCACCCATATGCTATCATTCCCTTTTCTGGTTTGGGGTAAGCTATCAATAAAGTCCATAGATATTTGGTCCCATTTCCAACTTGGAACATCTAGTGGTTTCAACAATCCTGTCGGCTTCTGTTGGTCGCTTTTGACTTGCTGACCAGTAGGACATCTAGGGACATATATAGAAATGTCTCTTTTCATAGATCTCCACCAAAATATGTGATTGAGGTCGTGATACATCTTGCTCACCCCTGGATGAATACTGAGCTTAGATTTATGGCATTCATCTAAAACTTCCCTTCTGAGCTCAGTAATGTGTGGGACATAGATTCAGCCTGATAGCCTCAGAACCCTTTGTCATCAATTTGGAAACTCGTAGGGTCGCCTCCTCGAATTCTTTTGACAATCCTATGAATAAATTTATCATCCCTCTGAAGAGTAGAGATTTTATCAATCAAGGAGGGTGTAATAATGAGACTGGCGATAATAAGATTGATGTTGTCCGCATTCTTCCTGCTGAGTGCATCAGCTACAACGTTGGCTTTCCTTGGAGTATATAGGATATCCAGGTCATAAGCCGCAAGAAATTCAACCCATCGTTGCTGCCTCATATTAAAATCTCTTTGGTTAAAAAGATGCTTCAAGGATTTGAGATCCATATGTAGTTCGAACTTCTCACCCAAAAGATAGTGCCTCCATAACTTTAGAGCAAACACAATGGCCATTAGCTCAAGATCATGAGTGGTATAATTTTTCTCATGCGGTTTCAATTGTCGGCTGGCATATACAGCTATTCTGTCTCTTTGCATTAGCACCGCACCAATACCTTAAACAAATAAAAGGATAACATGTTAAAATGGGAAAATAAAAAAAATGTCTTTCCTAACATGTTTGTTTATATAAAAAGGGTAACCTTCTTTAGAAGCATCTGTCCAGACTTTTAAATCCTGATTGCCATCGATAATGGTCAACCCATGTGCAGCGATCACCTTCCCTTTTAGCTCTTGGAAGCTGCCTCACATATAGGTGTCCAGACAAACTTTGCATGCTTCTTGGTTAGCTTTGTCAATGGACAAGATAGTCTCGAAAAATCCTTGACGAATTTCCGATAATATCCAGCTAGTCCTAAGAAACTTCTAACTTCGGTGGGAGTTCTCGGCTGCTTCCAATCTTGGATGGATGAGATCTTTCCTGGATCGACTGAAATGCCTTCCTTTGACAAAACATGGCCGAGGAATTTCACCTCTTCTTGCCCAAATATGCATTTGGAGAATTTAGTTTTTGACACATTTCTTCGCAAAATCTCCAAGACTTCTTTCAGATGTTGTTCGTGCTCAGCAGTGGTTTTAGAAAAAAATGAGGATGTGAACGATAAATACAAGCATGAATTTATTCAAAACATCTCGAAATACTTTATTCATCAAATAAAAAAAGTATGCTGGAGCATTACATAGCCCGATGGGCATTTTTAGCCATTCATAAAAAGTGTCTGGACCTCTGAAAGCAGTCAAAGGAACACACTCTTCTGTGATGCGCAGTTGATGGAAACCTGTGGCTAGGTCCATCATAGAGAATATTCGTGCTCCATGTAAGCGGTCCAGCAAATCATCAATACGAGGCAGTGGACATTTGTTTTTCAGTGTTTGTTTATTAAGGTCGCGTTAGTCCACACACAGTCGGAGGGTACCGTCTGACTTCGGGACAAAAAATACTGCTGCACCCCATTTTGAGAAGCTAGGCTTGATCAGACCTTTCCACAAAAGCTGCTTAGTTTGATTGCTCAGCTCCTCTTTTTCTTTTGGCGACATTCTTCGAATAGGATGCACGACGGGTCTCACATTTGGAACTAGGTCAATTCTGAACTTGATTTCTCTACGTGGAGGTAAGCTATCAACCTCGTTGAACACATCAGCGTAATCTTTAACGACGGGAATATCCTCAATAGAAGTAGGGGTGACTTCTAGAGAAGACCAGAATTCTTTTGTCTGTTGCTGAGCCGTGGCATGTTATAAATATAGTATCTCCAAATTTGGGTTTGATTTTAACTATTCTTTCAGTGCATAATAACTCAGCTTCATAATTTGCTAGCCAATCTATACCAAGTATGATATCATATCCGTAAAAATTCATGATGTTCAAATTAAAAGGAAACTGGTGGCGAGAATAGGAGATGGGCACTTTACAATACTGATCTATAATGAGAGAACCTCCTATCGAGCTATGGGCTCTAATCAACTCTTTAAGTCTCTTTGGTTTTAGTTTTAACTTTTTAATTACATCATTAGAGATAAAGCTTCGTGTTGCACCCGTGTCAAATAATACAGTAATATGAATGTTCTTAATGTTAAGAGTACCTCCTAAGACATCAGATTTACCTGCTCCTTTGGTAGAAGCTGGTGCAGCTGTACCCTTGTGGACATATGCTACTTGAGAACTCTTTCGCAGTGGGTAATTGGACATGATGTGTCCTTTCTTATGACTGTTGTAGCATTCTCTCTTGTCCTGAGAACTCTGGCCACGATTCTGCGAATTCTGGCTACGATTCTGGTTAGGTCCAGATTCATTCCTCTTAGGCCTCTTTGGAGCTCTGCACTTGGATTCATAGTGTCCCACCTTGCCACAATTATAGCATGACACCTTGGTCCTGTCCCTCTTCTTTCCTTGCGGCTTAGCTGCCGAAAAGTTACCTGCCTCAGGCTTCCTGTCGGTTTGCTTCTTCTTATTGTTGTTGTTCTGATTTTTCGCCCGCTCTTGCTGTGCAGCCTGGTCATTCTCCTCGTAGCGAAGGCCATCTCGATTAATTCGTTGAATAGGAGTTTGATATGGGTCGTGACTCAGTCCAGGTACTTCTTAGAAAGGCCGTTTATGAATCTTTTGTTTTTCTAAATGGGATCCTGAATCAACTTTGGGGGCGTAGCGGGAAAGTTCCTCGAACTTCCTGATGTATTCTGAGATAGTCATACTCCCCTGCTGTAAATTGGCGAATTAGTCATAGAGGCTCTCCTTTTATTGAGTAGGAATATACTTTTCGTTAAAGAGCTCTTTAAATCTGGCCCAAGACATGTGTGCCAAATCATTACCAATCTTGACCGTATTCCACCAATGCTGAGCTTGGCCCTTCAATAGCCAGGTTGCCATAAATCACTTGCATTGATCTTCTAGCTCCAAACCTTCGAAGATATTCTCGCTGTCATTCAACTGTGTCTGTGCCTCACTCGCGGGCTCCTGCCCGGTAAAAGATAATCCACCCAAATTTCTGAACTTCTTGCATATCCTCTATAAGTTAAATGTCCGTGGGGGTGGAGGTGATGGTGCCACGGCTTCAAAAGTAGGTTGTTCCTGAGTAATGGGTGTCTCATCCCTGGCTGGCACTCTGGCTTCACCTCGGGCTGTTCTTGATCGAATGTCCATTTTAAATCAGTTTGTACCATCAAGGAAAGAGTTAGACCAACAAAATGATATTTTTTAAAGGAAAGACAAGGTAGGAACAAATGGAAAGAATATCATGTAATGGCTGATTAATATGTGCTATTCTGTTGTGCTCATTCTAGGACATTACTAGTCCTATCTCTAATGAGCTACTCGCCTTAGAATAATATTGATTCTATCTAGACGAATTGTTCTAAATATGTCATACTCCGAAGCAAAGATTAACCTTTAGCTCTAATACTAACTGTGATAACCCCAAACTTCCGTGGAGCGAAAGCAAGGTTAATCATTTGGAATACAACATATTTACAACAACAACAGGTCTCAGATAATATCATAACACATAATTATTGTAACGGAAAAATAAATGTCATAACATCATAGCAACTGAACAACAGAGTACGCAGTTACAGGATTCACTTAGCAAAATAGAAAGTCTGAATGAAAAGGAAATAAGTCTCAAAAGGAAATAGATCTCAACTCCATAACGTACATCAAATTACAAAGATGGAATAAATTCTCTAAAGCAAAAATAAAGATAAAAGGGAGGTCTTCGTCTCCTTCCTCAGCAGCTCCAATCCAGAATGTGTCTCTCTAAAACCTTTCACTTGGCTGCCCGTGTAAAGAGAGGGCACTCGAGTTTCCAAAGTGAAACAAACTTCGAGTCAGTTATGGGACTGGTATGAGAAATCTTTCTATACTAACTAACAATATGGCAAATCACAGGACCACGCCGCTAACGTGGAACAGGTTTACTCCATTTGACTGCCAGTGCATAAATAAATAAATTTAATATAAAATGACGCAATGAATTTTTGGAAAAATGAAATCATTATAAGACTCAAGTCCCATCACACAATGCAACGCAAACCGAAGGATAGAGTTTTACCTTATAATGATCAAACATGACTTGAGACGTATAAAATAATATTTTAATATTATTATTAGTGTTTAATCAGTATCAAAATACTTCAAAGTAAATGTATCAATCCTAGACGGCATAGGTACCATATACTATGTCACCATATATAGGTTTACAATCAAAATCATAATGTCATATTGGAGATTTGGTTTCCGTCATGAATCGAGGCTAGGGATCGTCCTCTCCGATTCGAGACACTCTAGCAAATGCCTCAGGATTCCCCGTAGTAAACTCTTAGAGCGGTAGGACCGGTCCACACCTAACAGTAGTGGATTAGTTATGCCTGAACACACGTTTCCCAGTTCCTTTGAACCTCCATATGGCCACTAACAACCTATAAATACGAGGTAACTCATAATCCAACATCCACATAAGTAAAAAATGTCAGGGCTGGTAAGTCGCTGACACTACTCTAGCTAGAAAGAAATGTGTGCACTCCCTACGGTCTTGACCTGTTTTTGACTCATATCGGGGTATGAGGCTCGCGAAGTCACTCTATACACAAAGATACACCTAAACAGACTATGCTTTGATCATCAACCACAAGGCCTACTTTTCAACAAAAGCCTTGGTCATCTGTATCTTGGCGCGCCACATTGACAGTTCACGCCATGCGACCAACCACTATCCATATATACCCTCTGAGGGTGTTAAGCAAGTGAATAAATTCTCCGCCACCAACAGATATATATATATATAAGATAGAAATCGATTTAATTGACATGGAATGAACTCCAACGTCAGACACACTTCCATTTACAAGTCCGTTCTAGGTCTAAACGAAACCGAAGTCACCTGATTTCTTGTCGGTGCTCGCGTATCCGGACAATCAACAAGAACGCCTGGACAACTACCACTGTAACCCCTTCCTAGTAGCAAATTAGTCCAGGGCATCAGTAGCCATCCATTCGATTTTGAAGATCGCCGGTCTTCAATCGCCGTCTTCTATTTGTTCGATTCAAATCGCCGTATAATTATTTGAAATGAGTTGAACTCGGTCTTTTCAAATAATTTTTCAAATAATTATCATTTAAATCATTCCATATCGTTCATATGTATTTATAACGATTTATCGCTATTTTTATTCATTTTAGATAGCTCAATTATAATTAAACGACGCTTCGGGTCGATGGGCGGGCCTGGCGTTGTTTTTACCAAATTTCGATTTACACATATCCTGAAATCTAACCGTTGGATTTTGACAAAATTTATATGTTCGAAAGATCTTCCCGATGCAGTCTTAATGGTTCCAGTTTTGGGAAAATCTGATGGTCGGATCTTTCGGCATAATCGTTTAGAGTTACGATTGCTGAAACGCGAACTACCGTGTGCATTTCGTTTTAACTATAATTTATATATATATAAATCGTTTGGCGATTTCAAGTATTATAATCTATTCTTTTTATTGCACCTAAAATGACGATAAAAATCATTTTTAATTTCACTCTTTTTATCGCATCTAAAATGACGATAAAAATATCACTTATATAACTCTGTTTTTATTTACATCTAAAATGTAAATAACACTGCACTTTTTATTTCTATGTTTTTATTTACATCTAAAATGTAAATAAAAATTTACTTATTTATTTCATGTTTTTATCTTCATCTAAAATGTAAATAAAAATTCATTTTATAAATTCATGTTTATTTATTTGCAACTAGTTTGCAAAAGAAAAATCACTTTTCTAATCTTGTTTTTATTCGTAAATAATTCACAAATGAAAATGTACTTTCTTAAATTCATGTTTTTATTTGCAACTACAATGCAAATAAAATGTGCTTTTTTTTACATTCCAGTTTTTATTTACAGCTAATTTGCAAATAAAAATTCATTTTTATATTCCTGTCTTTTATTTGTAATTAATTTGCAAATAAAAAGGTGTAATTCCTTTCTATGTTTTATTTTCATCTAAAAATGTAAATAAAAAGTATAATTTTTTTTAATTTGTTTGCATCTAAAAAAATGCCAACAAAAATATGTAGTACTTTTCTATGTTTTGTTTGCATCTAAAAATGCAAACAAAATTATGTAATACTTTACTATATTTTGTTTGCATCTAAAAATGCAAACAAAAATATGTAATACTTTTTCTATGTTTTGTTTGCATCTTAAAATGCAAACAAAAGTATGTAATACTTTACTATGTTTTGTTTGCAACTAAAAACGCAAACAAAAATTTGTAATACTTTTTCTATGTTTTGTTTGCATCTAAAAATGCAAACAAAAAGTATCCATCTTTTTCTGTATATCATGTTTTATTTACCTAATGTAAAATAAAATATGCTTTTACTTTATCTTATGTTTTATTTACCTAAACGTAAATAAAATATTCTTTTACTTTTTCATGTTTATTTACACTAAATGTGTAAATGAATGTGTTCTTTTCTTTTCATGTCCTATTTACATAAAAATGTAAATGAATGTATTCTTTCATTTTGCATATCCTATTTACATAAAAAAATGTAAATAAATGTATCCTTTCATTTTGCATATCCTATTTACATAGAAAATGCATCATCGTAATTTTGTTCCTTTTATTTACATAGAAAATGTAAATAAAGGTGTTATCTAACTTTGTTCTTTTTATTTACAAAGAAATTGTAAATAAAGGTGTCATCTAATTTTGTTCCTTTATCTATCATGTTTTATTTACATGAAAAATGTAAATAAAGTTTTCTCTTATGTTCCTAACTTCATATTTTTATTTACAACTAGATTGTAAATAAAAAGAAATAATTCTTTTTCTATGCCATATTTCTAAAATCAAAATTTTATTTACAACTAAGTGTAAATAAAAAGTAATGTATTTTTTGTATGTCATATTTCTATAATCAAAATTTTATTTACAACTAAATATAAATAAAAAGAAATGTCCTTTTTGTATGTCATATTTTCACACACAACTATAAGGTGAATGAAAAATCCACTTTCAAAACACATGTCCTTATTCACATCTAATCTGTGAATAAAAAAATATAATTCTGTTTTATCGTCACTAGATTTGAAATAAAACATAACTTCAGATCTGAATTCTAACGATGACTAAAAATTAACAACCATGTAGATCTACACATCAGAATATCACACAAACAATAAATAAATTCTAAATTACCATATCGCAGATATATATTATTTATATACATACAATGATTCAAACAACCGAGAAAATTAATTAAATTATTTAATTATTTAAAAGTAAGAAATCTCACAGTCGGGTTGCGAATTTTAGTCAAAATTCAAACAGTTCGGAATCAGATCTAGTCTGGATAGCAGTGTAGATATTGTCTATGCGATCACAACGGATCTGAAATCGTTTGTTTTTGACGTCGTATGAGTTAGTACGATTAAATTAAATTAGATAATAATTTATATTAATTAATTAAATAATTAATTAAAGAATTTTACCTTTCTTTTACTTACAGATTAAGGGCCCCGGTTTTTACAAATTGGTTCAATCCTAGAGTCTAGAATTCCTCTCAGACCGTCGAGCTTCGGGAAGATCGGGGTACACCACGACGACAAGCTCAAGGAGGTGCATTAGGGGGGTCCCACGCATCAGGGTCAGTGGAGGCAATTTGGGGCGGTGGAGGTGCAAAACCCGTGGGTTCAGGGAGCTGTAGCGCGAGCTACAGGTGATGATTCGGGGAGATGGCTGTGTGGATGCAAAGGTGGAAGAAATCTCTAGAAAAAAGTCAAAAGGGCTGAAGTGAATTACTAAGAGGAGGAGGAGAACTTAGCGGGAGAAAGTAGGAGCTATGATGGCCATTGAAAAAGGGGTGGCGGCAGCAAAGACAATGAACAGTAGATTAGGGTTTTATTTTTTCCATTATTTATAATATTCAATTGTAAATTTGCAAATAAATCCATATGCTCAAAACCAAACCAATTTCAGTCCAACCGGAAGTGCCCCTACCCAATAGACCATGTTTTGGATCCAGCGGGCCAGGTCCTGTCAACCCAAACGATTGTCTGTGGCCTAAGTTATTTAATTTAATACTTAAATCCTTTATTAAATTAATTCTTTCATACAATTAAATTCACCGAGGCCATATACGGACTCAGAAAATTCCAGAAAAAATATATTTGGCTTTTTTATGACGATACAATCCTAACAAAATTAATTTCGTCGAATTCTGATACCTTCTGAAAAATGGCTATTTTTCAGTCGATTAAATTTGACTAAATTGAACAAAACACATTTTCTTTCGCCACGCTCACATACTAATTCAAAAAATTGTAAAAATTGAAACTTAGCAATAATTTGACATTCTGGTTCCAACAAAAGTGGTTTCGTCAAAAACAGAGGTCGTTTGAAAAATGGCCTTTTATACGGGTTATTTGTTATCCTACAACGACTATTCTGAATATTCAACTGACCATAAATTTTGATTCCCGCTATGAAATTTCAATTTTTCGGATTCGTTGGAAAGATATTTATAAACAGATTTAGATATTTTTGGTTTTACTAAAATCCGTTAAGTTTTGAATCCGGTATATTCAGTCAAAGTTCAACTTTAACTTTCGAAACTGCCATGCTAATTCCAATTCTTTCGGAATTAAAATAAATATATTCGTTATAACCTCGATTAAAATAAAAAAATTAATTGTTATTATCTAAAATAAATTATTTTAACTATTCCAAATTTACCGAAATAGCCAAAATAAAAATTTAAAACTAGTTCTGATTTTTTGGGTTGTTACAGTAATGCATCTATTGCAATATACAAAATTGTTGTTAAAATGGTAAGAGATAATAAATAGGTCGTAATCATGGTTGTAACGACCCGGAAACCCATACCTTTTGAATCAACAATAATCCACACATGTCTAACTCAAAACTGTACGTATTTACAGATTGTTAAATGACGATCCACATCTTTAACCATTATAGTCAAAAATATAGATAATCAAGGGGATTAATTTAGAATTAGAAAGAAAGAAGAAAACATGCACAGAATCTCGCAACGGAATGAACAAACTATAATAATCAAATAACAGTTCATGAAGCTGTTTAAAATAAACATTTGATCATTTTACAACATTTATCAGAGTTACATGTTTATATACATAACTGATAATACAGAGTAATGCAACAGAATAGTAGTGGGATACAATAGTAATAATAGTATACCGTCTTCATCCTTCAGAAGATAACCTTTTAAACTGGAATGCTCAAGTCTGACCCGAGCGTAATAGCGTGAAAATAAAACAAACTCGGATCAGGCAAAAATATTCTCATCTAAGTCAAATCGATATCATATGAACATGCACACACATAACTCAAGAGATGTTACAGGAAATTCCATCTCCTAAGGATCCGTCAAACTAGATACTATATAATATAATTTCGCTATTATACAGGTGTCTATTCACAAATACTTGTCAGAAAAATAGCGTAAGCGGGGTTACATTGATTACCCTTACATAGTTGATAAGCACATGGTCTATGCAAGTCCTGTAACACAACCAGTAACGTCGGTAGCCAGTGAGTCCCCTATAGACCTATGCCAAAAATCAAAATCGTAGTTGTCTTGCATAAGGATAAACGTATGACAATGCACATGAGGCTATACCCAAAGTAGTGTGCTACTAGTTTTCCTGATCCAGACTGGTGGTTACCCCTAACGGCCCACCGTAGACATCCGCCCCATATCGAATCAAAGGGAAATACCTCCCATCAAGGGTACGCACCAACAAAACAACAACAACTGAATAGTAATAGTATGGACCCGAGGCCCAGAAAAATCGAAGAGCAGATGTCAACTAAGAGGTAGTCAAGCCTCATTTGGTCTGGCACGGCTCCTGTTTTAGTCATTTCAAAACGACACAAGTGTCGGGGTTATCCATTATCATTCACTTTCTTCAATCCAGTAATCGCCTCAAAATTCATCCTACTTCATTTCTGGAACTCCACCGCGTACACAATTGTTAAAGTGGTTCCAACATTGACAGAGAGTATGTCAATAAGAGGCCCCGGTCTCTTTAACAACAAAACGTCATGTTACACACCGATTGGTATTTTATATTTCAAAAGAGAATTGTTATGATATCAAAATATCATATTCATCTAAATAAAATTCACTTTAAAATATCACATTATATTAATCACTATAATATTTACTTTAAAAATTCATATTCACTTTGAGATAAATTTCAAATTCAATAATTGGTTATACTTCAATTAACCACATTTTCTTCGAATCATTCAATTTACTTCAAAAATAGTTTTGAATTCATTCCTGATTTTAACATCAAAATGATCATATTTACTTTTAAATCACAGATTTAAATGTAAACACTTTTTACTTCTAAAACAGTTTGTAAGTTTGAAATAGTTTTGGGGTTTAAATAAATTTTTGATTAGTTGTAAATAAATTTGGGAGATTTGGAATAGCCTCGAAATCAAAATAGTTTGAGTGTTGGAAATGGTTTTAGGTATATAAAATATTTTATAAAATAAACTACTTATGTATATATATAGAAAGAATAGGTTTTTGAAAAACAATTTATATAAATTTGTTTATATAGAAATAATTTCAAATCAACTGTTTCTTTCCATTTTCAATAAATATGAACCAAAGTTCAAATCTCAAAACAAACCAAATCGATTTCCAATATCCAGTCCAAATCGATTCCCAAAATCAAATTTATTTGAGAACAATCCATTTTAAAGGATAACTTCCCATTTCAAAATATTATTTGAATCTATTCAATTCAAATCAAATCCGAGTTCAAGTTCAAGTTCATATTATTTATTTAAGCCATTTAATTCAAATTTAAGTTCAAAGTTTAAATAAAGATTTAAACCTTTGAAACAATTTAAATTATAATCAATTTTAGTTCAAATTTCAAATAACAAATTTTAGAGCATTTCAATTCGAATTTAATTTCCAAGTTTAAATAAAGACTTAAACCTTTGAAATAATTCAATTTCAACTTTTCAAATTCAATTCAAATTAAATTTCAAAGTTTAAATAAAGATTTAAACCTTTGAAATAATTTAAATTATAATCAATTTTAGTTCAAATTTCAGATAACAAATTTTAGATTATTTCAATTCGAAATTACTTTCAAAGTTTAAATAAAGATTTAAACCTTTGAAATACTTCAAATTGTAATATTTCAACTTCAAATTCAAATTCCAATGTATAATTCAATTTAAATAATTTCAATTTATTTTCTTTAAACAGAATCACTTATTTAAATCGGTTTCACAAATTCTAAAATTTATAGATTTAACCAATCCGGTGTTCGTATGATAATTCTCTATCCTATGGCCAAGTGATCGGTTATTTTAAATTTTAAATTTTAATTTCAGGGAATGGATATATATCATTTCAATCCAAAGGTCAAATGTCATAGATATATATCATTTCAACCTATTTCTTAATTTATTCGAAGTGATAGTTTATGATGATGCCGTAACATCCAAGGTGATAACAATGATATAAAAATATAGACAAACATCCATACAGTTCAATATATCCATAAATAGACATCCATCACAACAATCATCCAAAACAGTTCAATTTGCAATAATTAACTGATTATATTTGTTGAGGTTTAACTTGCAATTTAATTCAAAAATAAACTAACTATCAATTTTATTTCTAACAGTTTAAATTAGGTGTCCATTTAAAATAGCAACCAACAACCAAATAACCAAATCAATCAATGATTTTAATTTCACAAAAATGTGAATATTTTGCAGGTGTGAGAAAACTCACCTTATATTTTCGATTCCACGACTGTCGCGCTATTTCGTATAATTTTAAACAAGCGTTTAAAATTCACGAAATCCACATTGCCTCCCATTTCATCCTGGCCAGCTCAACTGCGTAGCCTATGTTTCTGCGATTCAACGAATCTAGCTTCGCACGATCCTGATAATGTATGGACAAAATATCGTATAATTACGGTTCGAATAAATTATCGATTATAATTTTTGAACTAACTTTATTAACTTAATTTGAATATAAATTTATACCAGTATAAATTCTTCATTCCATTTCAATGCATCGTCTTGCACCGAATGCCACTACACCGACTTGCCTGTGCTCAGCTCTACCGCTTCTAAAACCAAGGTTGTTGCTGACTAAAAGATGGATGTTCTTCACGCATGTAAGTCCAATGCTTCACAAACTCATACGCACATTGTTTCCCTTTTATTCTTTTTTTTTCTTCTTTTTTTTATAAATATAACGGCCCAAGGCCCACTGAGTTGCACACCGCCCACCTTCCCTATATTTCCTTCTCCATACACATATCATGCTACAGGCAGGTTCTTTCAATCTGATGCTTCCATGCAACACCTCAACAGATATGCCATCATCTTTACTATGTTCAACATAGCACGCCCAAGCCTCATCGCCTTTCCTTCTCTTTTGCATGAAGACTGTACCCCTTGTACAACTCTCCGCCACCACGTTTCCTGAAGCTGCTTCCACCATGCCACTACTTTCTTCTCATTCAACAACCATTATAATCTCACACTCTCGACATGCTGTAGCTTATCCAAGCCTTAAAACTCAAGTCACAACAGCTAACTCACACCGGAAACCACCCCATAACATCGTGAAAACCACTCATTCACTACGCACCCAACTCCGCCTGTACTTCATGACGATGCCATCTTCATTGCAGCTCTGCCACACCGAACACCGCATCAAACTACATGTCAGCTTGAACCCACGCTGGCTCCTCCAGTGAGTCTCCATTATCCCTTTCACATTTGTATTTCGAATGCCTATAGTGTGCACAAGTGTCATGACGCACCTCTCCCAACTCATGCTCAGGCGCTACAAAAGAAATGGCGAATTCTCCCTTCGTGCTTTCTACATGGCAACCCGCCTTCTTTTCTATGCCGCATTTGTTCTTCTTTTTTTTAGATCGAATGATTTCATCTTAGTGAATTTGTTTACAAAGAAAAGAAAAAAAATGTGGCTCCTGTGTCTCCATTTTCCAAAGAAGAAAGGATGGAAAAAAGATACAAGAATGAAAAATGAATCCATCCATGTCTTAATATGTGGCCAAGATGTTTTTCAAGTCAAAGAATGAATAATGTTAGGAATAGAAAAATGGGGTTCCCTTCCTGAAACACCCCACACCCGCTAAGGTCACTCACTAAGGGAATGCCTTAACTTCGGTGGAGCATTTTAAGTGAGTATAGAACAGAAAAATTACAACAAGACAGATATAAATACTTGAAAATTTAAAACATCATTTCATAGCAGCAGAAGGTAAACATGTTTAGTTACAACACCATAAAGAGTCAAGTACTAGATATCCATCCAAATAAAAACATAAGTACATAATCCCACTACATAAACAATAGCCATAAAAGAAAAGATAAGCTGGGCTTTACATCACGGTCCAAGCTCCAGAAGATAGATAAAGAAATCTGATCAAAGCCCACTAGTGTTAGGCCCAACCTGAGGACCTGAGGGGGAAAAGATAAAAACAACGGGGTCAGACATAAGTCTGAGTGAGCCCTATAACTTTAACAACACAATCATTAAAGTAATTAGGGTATGATATAAACTTGGCACGGGATGACTGGGGATAAATGACTACACTAAGTAACCAACTAGACATAAGGTGAACTAGGATAATGGTAAAGATGCATCTACCCACCCAAGGATAATTACTAATAGCACCACACCAGTCATTCCTACTTAAAGGTTGATCCCTCCCAAGGACTTAGAAACTTTACCCAGTAGTTTCGTGTACCCCTAGCTGACTACATAGGTGCCGTCTGCCCCTATCTCCACTAGGTGTACCCACTACTCCCAAGCGATCGGCTCCCAACCGTAGATAACCGTGCTGGCCCCACAATGGGGTGTATCACTCCCCAAATTGGCAACCCGATACAACAAATGGTGCACGGCTTATACCTACACGATGCAACAACGTCTTACCTACCAGCCCGGGTCCACACACGCATATGAAACCCGTTGGACTTGCGTTGCCACCGCTAACCCGTTTTGGCCTCTTATAATCAAGCCCAGTACGCGTGTCCCGTCCTCGACATGGGTCGAGCCCAATAAGATACATATGGGTTACTAGTTGAAATGGGCCCCCACAATCTACCACCTAAGCTTGTCAATTTATCTAGTGCATCCCACTTAACCCTTTAATCATGTTTAATTACATGTTTCCACTTGGTTCAGTATTCTAATCGTATTTTCTATTGCCACCCAAGGCAACCCACTAGATTTCCACATGCCACCCAAGGCACTTACTTGATTTCCACATGCCACCCAGGCACCCACTTAACCCCTCATGCCCACTACATGCTTATCTGGTTAAGTGTTTCTTAATTGATTAAGAACGTAACCGTTGTAAAGACCTCTCACATTAGACTATCTTTTATGGCAGCTGGATTTGCCGGTTGGGTCCAGGCAGCCTTACGCCATAACCGAGTCTAACCTCGTGTCTTTACACTTGTCACGTATGTAGTTTGTGCCTAAGACCTCTCACATTGGGCCAATCATTTGTAGCCGCTGGATTTGTCGGTCGGTTCCGGGCAGTCTTATGCTACAAAAGGGTCCAACCTCGTGTCTTAGTCGATTAATTACACCTAATTAATCACCCCCGAATTAATTTTCCCTAATTAATTCCAATTTTAACGATGTACATAATTGACTCAATTATGTCCATCCACTTTATGGTATGCATAATCATACCAACTTCACACCATTTCATTAACATGTATATTAACCCCATCGTTCCCCACGTAATTCGCTAACATGACATAAAAGGGAAGATTCATCACAAATATAATGGGTTCAACTTGCATAACATTAGCATCAACATGGGTTTAAAGGTGTCAACATGCATATAGCATCAAACCCAACTAGCATAAATAATCAACCCAAACTTACATGAATCGCATATGTCATAAGGAGGTTAACTTGCATAAGTTAATTATGTCATACAAAGGGGTAAACTTGCATATGTATGTATGACATACAAAGGGGTTAACTTGCATATGTATGCATAACATACAAAGGTGTAAACTTGCATATGTTACTTGCATATAATCAAACACCATACTTGCATAACATGTCATTTATGAACTTGCATATAATCATACACCAAACTTGCATACCATATCATGTATGAACTAGCATATAATCATACACCAAACTTGCATACCATGGTGTCATAATGGATCAATGTTTCTCATATGACTTGCATAACTTGCATAACATCACAAATACATAGCATATGACTTGCATAACTTGCATAACCTCATGAACATATAGCATATGACTTGCATAACATGCATAACATCATTAACACATAGCATATAACTTGCATAACATGCATTGATCCACATTCATAGCCATAACCTCATTATATCCTATCATAATCATTTCAACAATTGGTCATTAAGGCTATAGAAACTCACTACTTGTTGATTAGCACTCCTAAGAAGAAGATTAAGTTGCTAGAGTTGATTAGAGGTTGATTTGAGATGCTATCTTCTTCTACAATTTGATGGAGGCTCCTTCAAGTTACATTTTGACGGCATGACGGCATTGTATCTATTTTTAGTATGAATTAGGGTAGTCTTAGGGTGTATTTATAGAGTAGTTAGGTGTTTTAGGCCATTAGATCAACCCTAAATCAGATTAGAGCCGTCAGATCTCGTCCTAGCCACTAAAACACAGCCCAAAAGACAAGATGGTGCACCCAGGTCACCTGGGCTCAACCAGGGAGGTCGACCCCCAGGTCGACCCTAGGGTCGACTCCCCAGTCGACCTGGTGGGCAGGTCGACTCCCCAGTCGACCCCCAGGTCGACCCCCTGGGTCTGGCGGGAATTTTCCCGCCACTTCTGAAATGTGAAATTTTCGTTTTTAAATCTGTTTTGAATTTTCTGAAAACTTCTTTGGGCCTTAACTGGGTCATACGGACTCCGATTTTAGAAAACTCAGACTTTATTTTGGCGTATTTTTCCGAGACGAACGCAATGGCATAGCCCGTTTCCCCTGATTCAGATTTTATATTTAATTCTGCCCTGTTTTATATTGTAGCAAGTTATTCAACATACGGGGTGTTACATTCTCCCCTACTTAAAGGATTTCGTCCCCGAAATCTCTAAGTCAAGAAGAATGTATCCTACCAACCAAACAACCATCTACTCAAACCATCAAACACTGGCATCCATTGTCCTTAGAGTTTCTAATGCTATATGAACATATGCAAGGAGTGTGTGTATATGTTCCCTGTCTAATGCAAAATCAGGCGGTCCACTAATTCAGTTGACCTCCTTAATGCAAACCATGATAGTGCCATGCATCCAATATGTATGCGAAAGAACTCTATCGACACATACTATTTCTACATGAGTGCACAATCATTCACCAAAATGCATCATCCATATGATAACACAACCATTATACATCCATTAATATAGCTACCTATACACAATTATATGCAATATGCAATATGAAGTGATTGAGCCGATCTAGTGCCTAGAGTGTGTGTATATGCATCCACGAGAAAACACTTGCATCCACGCGCATCCATCAAACATAACATGTCTCAAACGCATGTTTCAACCATAGGTTTTACCCTATCTAAAGGTCAAAGGTACTAATGAGAGGACATACTAAAGATAAGATAAGTACTAGACAAACGATCAAGGAGAAGTTAAAAGACATACCCTCAAAAAGGAATGGGTATAGTGAGCGCATCTTCGCTTCTGTCTCCCAAGTAGCATTGCTCTCATCTTCTCCCCATTGCACTTTGACTAGCCGCACCTCTCTGTTTCTCAACTTCCTAATCTTTGACCCAAGGATGCGGGTAGGAGCTCGTCGAATAGTTGCATCACGCTCTACCTCCACTTCTTTTAGCAAGCTCGGCTCTACCACCTCTGCGGTCTCATGTAGGCACTTCCTAAAATGTGACACATGGAATACGTCATTTACCCCACTAAGTCTCTCGGGTAAATCCACTCCATATGCCATCCGTCCAATCCTTTCCTTAATAGGAAACGGCCTAACAAATCTTGGAGCTAACTTCCCAACGGACCCAAAGCGAACTACATTCCGTAATGGAGATACTTTGACAAAGACCATGTCCCCAACATCAAACTCAAGATCCGTCCTTCTCTTGTCCACATAAGATTTTTGCCTATCCTGCGCTGCTTTTATCCTTCTTCGAATTAAATCAATCTTTTCCGAAGTCTCTCTAACCATATCGGGCCCAAGCAAGATCTTATCCGTAGATTCCCACAACCATGTAGGTGATTGACAAGGCCTTCCATAAAGAGCTTCGAAAGGAGCCATACCAATACTGGACTGAAAGCTGTTATTATACGCGAACACCACCAATGGAAGATGCTCTTCCCATGTACCTCCAAAATCCAAGATACAAAGTCTCAAAAGGTCTTCCAGAACACAATTCACCCTCTCAGTCTGGCCGTCCATCTGAGGATGATATGCGGTGCTCAAACACAATTGAGTCCCCACTGCTTCTTGCAAACTCTTCCAGAACTCGCTAGTGAAGATAGCATCTCGATCACTCACTATGCTAGAGGGTACCCCATGCAATCGAACTATCTCTCGAAGATATACTGAAGCTAGCCATGGAGCAGTCCTCTTGCTCTTCACAGGTATGAAATGGGCGCTCTTAGTAAGTCTGTCTACCAAAACCCAAATTCCCGTATTACCCTTCCTCGATCTGGGTAACCCGTTAATAAAATCCATCGAGACGCTATCCCACTTCCATTGCGGAACTTCCAATGGGAGAAACAACCCACCTAGTTTCTTTTGCTCCGCTTTCGCCTGTTGGCACACCAAGCATCTAGCGACATACTCGGCCACATCCTTTTTCATACCAGTCCAAAAGAAAACTCGCCTCATGTCTTGGTACATCTTGTCCCCACTGGGATGAATGGTCATCCTAGAACGGTGTGCATCATCAAGAATAGCCTTCCTCAAACCCTCGTCTTGCGGTACACAAAGTCTACTGTCTCTACGCAAGCAACCCCTATCGTCTAGGGTATACCTACTCAAATGGTGGACGACTCCCCCCTTATGAGCCTCTCTACCAACTCAACCAACTGTGGGTCGTCCCGCTGTGCCTCGCCAATCCGCCCCAAAAGAGTAGGTCTGACCTCCAAGGATGCTAGCAAACCGGGTACATAGTCAACGGAAGGTCTGAAATCAAACATCGAGATAAATTCCAAGCTTTGTCGTTCCACGAACAATGGACTCAAGGACAACCTTTTTCTACTCAAGGTGTCCGCCACCACATTACCCTTGCCAGGGGTATACGCTATCTCGAAATCATAGGATGCTAAGAACTCCATCCACCTTTGCTGTCTGAAGTTCAAATCCTTCTGAGTAAACAAGTACTTCAATGATTTGTGGTCAGTGAACAATTCGAATCTCTCACCAAGAAGATAATGGCGCCAAATCTTAAGCGCAAAAACAATAGCGGCCAACTCTAAATCATGGGTAGGGTAATTTTTCTCATGTGCTCTCAACTGCCTTCCACCATAGGCTATTACCCTTACCTCTTGCATTAAGACTGCGCCCAGTCCTGTCCCACAAGCATCGGTATAGAGAAAAAATGGCTTACTCCCATCTGGCAACACTAAGACTGGAGCTGTGGTTAAAGCTCTCTTTAACCGTCGGAACACATCATCACAATCTACGTCCCATGCGAAGACTAGATTCTTCTTCGTCAAGCGAGTTAATGGGGCTGATATCTTCGCGAAGTCCTTGATAAACTTCCTATAGTAGCCAGCCAATCCCAAGAAAATCCTCACCTCGGTAGCATTCTTTGGAACCTTCCAATCTTTAATTGATACTACCTTCGCGGGATCCACAGTTATCCCTTCCTTGGAGACCACGTGCCCCAAGAACCGCACTTCCTTCCTCCAGAAGTGACATTTAGAAAATTTAGGCTTAAGGCTATGCGCTCGAAGAGTCTCCAACACTTCCCTAAGATGTAGGGCATGCTCTTCTTCACTCTTAGAAAATACTGAGATGTCATCCACAAAGACCACCAAGAACTTATTAAGGAACTCCCTGAACACCCTACTCATCAAATCAACAAAGTATGCGGGGGTGTTCGTCAACCCAAATGGCATCACCAGCCACTCATAAAAACCATTCGGAGTCCTAAAGGCAGTCTTGTCTATGCTATCCTCAGCCACCCTCAACTGATGAAACCCCGTGGCCAAGTCCAACTGCGAAAACACTGAAGCGCCAACCAACTGATCAAAGAGATCATCAATCCTCAGCAATGGGTGTCTATTCTTCTTTGTGAGCTTGTTGAGTTCTCTATAGTCTACACAAAGTCTGAGGGACCCATCCGCCTTCGTAGCAAAAACTACTGGAGCACCCCACTCCGATATACTTCGTCTTATGAACCCCTTCTCAAGCAAATCCCCTACTTGCTTATGGAGTTCCCTCCTCTCACGAGGAGCCATGTGGCGCACTGGTAAAGATACGGTTTAGCATTATCCACCAGATATATTCAGAAGTCTATCTCCCGCTTTGGAGGTAAGCCCTTCACCTCCTCAAACACATCCGAGTATTCCCGGACCACTCTAACAGATCGCAAACTCTCAACCGAAGCATCAAGCGATTCAAGATAACTTAGCATAACAGAATCCATGGGATTACAAGAGATCTCGAGAGTGTTCCCCAAGCGGGTCATGAGCCTAACAACTCTCCTTTCGCAATCAAGAACGGCAACATTACTGGATAACCAGTCCATGCCCACAATCAACCCATAGCCCGTGAAGCCCAAAACAAAAGCATCACATCTAAACTCAACGCTAAGTATAGAAATCTTCAAACCCAAACATATCATGGACAAATAAGTGGAGCCCCCAATTAGGTTTGAAACAACCAAGGGATCATCTACTAGACTGGTGTCTAAGTGTAGTGACTCAACTAATGATGATGAGATAAACGAATGCGATGCGCCAGAGTCAAACAATGTACGGACAGGATGATCAAATAGAAAAACCAGACTTTCAACGGAAATAGTTCTACCTCTTTCCTGAGTTGGTGGAACCGCGAGAGCCTGAACTTGCCCCCTTGCCTGACCCGGTGGCACAAGAGCTTGCACTTGTCCTCCTGAGGTAGATCCCGTCCTTTGCCCCTTTTTAGGGCAGTCCTTCACTAGATGCCCTGCTTCGCCACAATGATAGCAGCCAGTCTTCTTCTTCTTCCGACAATCTTTGCTTAGGTGGCCTGGTATCCCGCAAGTGAAGCACTTCTTTTTTCCCTTGCCACAGTTGCCTTTCCCACCCTTGCTTTGCTGTTGCTGTTGAGGTCTCTTTTGATCTCATTTCTTCTCGGGTGCCTTATTAACATTGGGACCCTTCTCTTCTTCATGCATGAGTGCCATGTCAACTAGCTTCTCAAAGGTGGCTCCCATAGGGATGTGAGTCATAGCCAATCCATGCATCGGTTCATTCAAGCCTTTAACGAACCTCAAAGCCTTCTTCTCCGGTGTATTCACCATGTCTATGCCAAACCTTGCCAATTGATTAAACTTGTTGACATATTCCTTCACCGAGAGATTTCCTTGCTTTAGAGTCAAGAACCTTTCCATATACAAGTTTTCCTCCACCCTTGAGAGAAACTTTGCCACAAATCTTTGCTTGGAATCCGCCCAAGAGTCAACGGGGCGTTCTCCATTAGTGACCTCCCACCAGAATGAGGCCTCTCCCTTCATTAACCAAGCAGCTAACTTGACTTTCTTTCCTTCTTCCATCTCAAAGATATCTATCAACTCTTCCACCTCCTTAAGCCAATCTCTAGCCTCCACAAAAGTTTCTGATCCTTAAAAAGGTTTCCCTCCCATAGCTTTAAATTCCTTGCAAGTCTTAGCAAAAGTATCCGTATGAGGAGGAGGAGGGGGAGGAGGAAGATCGGGTGCTACGGTTGGTGGAGGAACATTTGCTGGACTCGCAGTGGCGGCCCTAGCCTCCATCAATCTCCTATGCCATACTGGTATCGTCACACCCCCCGGAAAGTTAAGATCCTCAGCCATGCTGAAACGAAAAAGGAAAGATTCAAAATGGAGAATTCGAAAGATAAAGATATGGCTATTGGAGATTATGCTTTTCTTTCAAAAACTTTTCTCTTTAAAGACATGTTTTTGAAAATACTTCTTCCAAAAATGTTTTTAGAAAAATAGTTTTCTAAAAAATTTATCTGTTCCGGTAACCTTCGCTCTGATACCACGTGTAACACCCCACACCCGCAAAGGTCACTCACTAAGGGAATGCCTTAACTTCGGTGGAGCATTTTAAGTGAGTATAGAACAGAAAAATTACAACAAGACATATATAAATACTTGAAAATCTAAAACATCATTTCATAGCAGCAGAAGGTAAACATGTTTAGTTACAACACCATAAAGAGTCAAGTACTAAATATCCATCCTGATAAAAACATAAGTACATAATCCCACTACATAAACAATAGCCATAAAAGAAATGATAAGCTGGGCATTACATCACGGTCCAAGCTCCAGAAGATAGATAAAGAAATCTGATCAAAGCCCACTAGTGTTAGGCCCAACCTGAGGACCTGAGGGGGAAAAAGATAAAAACAACGAGGTCAGACATAAGTCTAAGTGAGGCCTATAACTTTAACAACACAATCATTAAAGTAATTAGGGTATGATATAAACTTGGCACGGGATGACTGGGGATAAATGACTACACTAAGTAGCCAACTAGACATAAGGTGAACTAGGATAACGGTAAAGACGCATCTACCCACCCAAGGATAATTACTAACAGCACCACACCAGTCATTCCTACTTAAAGGTTGATCCCTCCCAAGGACTTAGAAACTTTACCCAGTAGTTTCGTGTACCCCTAGCTGACTACATAGGTGCCGCCTACCCCTATCTCCACTAGGTGTACCCACTACTCCCAAGCGATCGGCTCCCTACCGTAGATACCCATGCTGGCCCCACAATGGGGTGTATTACTCCCCAAAGTGGCAACCCGATACAACAAATGGTGCACGGCTTATACCTACACGATGCAACAACGTCTTACCTACCAGCCCGGGTCCACACACGCATATGAAACCCGTTGGACTTGAGTTGCCACCGCTAACCCGTTTTGGCCTCTTATAATCAAGCCCAGTACGCGTGTCCCGTCCTCGACATGGGTCGAGCCCAATAAGATACATATGGGTTACTGGTTGAAATGGGCCCCCACAAGCTACCACCTAAGCTTGTCAATTTATCTAGTGCATCCCACTTAACCCTTTAATCATGTTTAATTACATGTTTCCACTTGGTTAAGTATTCTAATTGTATTTTCTATTGCCACCCAAGGCAACCCACTAGAATTCCACATGCCACCCAAGGCACTTACTTGATTTCCACATGCCACCCAAGGCACCCACTTAACCCCTCATGCCCACTACATGCTTATCTGGTTAAGTGTTTCTTAATTGATTAAGAACGTAACCGTTGTAAAGACCTCTCACATTCGACTATCTTTTATGGCAGCTGGATTTGTTGGTTGGGTCCGAGCAGCCTTACGCCATAACCGAGTCTAACCTCATGTCTTTACACTTGTCACGTATGTAGTTTGTGCCTAAGACCTCTCACATTGGGCCAATCATTTGTAGCCGCTGGATTTGCCGGTCGGTTCCGGGCAGTCTTATGCTACAAAAGGGTCCAACCTCGTGTCTTAGTCGATTAATTACACCTAATTAATCACCCCCGAATTAATTTTCCCTAATTAATTCCAATTTTAACGATGTACATAATTGACTCAATTATGTCCATCCACTTTATGGTATGCATAATCATACCAACTTCACACCATTTCATTAACATGTATATTAACCCCATCGTTCCCCACGTAATTCGCTAACATGACATAAAAGGGAAGATTCATCACAAATATAATGGGTTCAACTTGCATAACATTAGCATCAACATGGGTTTAAAGGTGTCAACATGCATATAGCATCAAACCCAACTAGCATAAATAATCAACCGAAACTTACATGAATCACATATGTCATAAGGAGGTTAACTTGCATAAGTTATTTATGTCATACAAAGGGGTAAACTTGCATATGTATGTATGACATACAAAGGGGTTAACTTGCATATGTATGCATATCATACAAAGGTGTAAACTTGCACATGTTACTTGCATATAATCAAACACCATACTTGCATAACATGTCATTTATGAACTTGCATATAATCATACACCAAACTTGCATACCATATCATGTATGAACTAGCATATAATCATACACCAAACTTGCATATCATGGTGTCATAATGGATCAATGTTTCTCATATGACTTGCATAACTTGCATAACATCACAAACACATAGCATATGACTTGCATAACTTGCATAACCTCATGAACATATAGCATATGACTTGCATAACATGCATAACATCATTAACACATAGCATATAACTTGCATAACATGCATTGATCCACAGTCATAGCCATAACCTCATTATATCCTATCATAATCATTTCAACAATTGGTCATTAATGCTATAGAAAACTCACTACTTGTTGATTAGCACTCCTAAGAGGAAGATTAAGTTGCTAGAGTTGATTAGAGATTGATTTGAGATGCTATCTTCTTCTACAATTTGATGGAGACTCCTTCAAGTTGCATTTTGACGGCATGACGGCATTGTATCTATTTTTAGTATGAATTAGGGTAGTCTTAGGGTGTATTTATAGAGTAGTTAGGTGTTTTAGGCTATTAGATTAACCCTAAATCAGATTAGAGCCGTCAGATCTCGTCCTAGCCACTAAAACACAGCCCAAAAGACAAGATGGTGCACCTAGGTCACCTGGGCTCGAACAGAGAGGTCGACCCCCAGGTCGACCCTAGGGTCGACTCCCCAGTCGACCTGGTGGGCAGGTCAACTCCCCAGTCGATCCCCAGGTCGACCCCCTGGGTCTGGCGGGAATTTTCCCGCCACTTCTGAAATGTGAAATTTTCGTTTTTAAATCTGTTTTGAATTTTCTGAAAACTTCTTTGGGCCTTAACTGGGTCATACGGACTCCGATTTTCGAAAACTCGGACTCTATTTCGCGTATTTTTCCGAGACGAAGGCAATGGCATAGCCCGTTTCCCCTGATTCAGAGTTTTAAATTTAGTTCTGCCCTGTTTTATATTATAGCAAGTTATTCAACATACGGGGTGTTACACTTCCTGTTTAAAGCATGGGAAAGTAGGACAAATGAAACACTACTGTTCCATGAAAATGAACAATGAGGGGCCAGAAAGAATAGAAAACGCCCCCCTAGTTGCCTATCCAATGTCAGCTATACATACGGTGAAAGCTTCTTCTTTTTTTGTCAATGTATATGATTGATGGCAGCAGGAAAAAGATGGTTCAGTCCTGAAAATAAGGAACGTGGGGGGAATGGGTTCAGTCATTCACACTTTTAAAGCACAAGCATGGTGCATTGTCTTGGTAAACCAAATGAACACAGAAGCATGGTGCATTGTCTGGTAAACCAAATGAAAGCTAAGTACACAAACAAAAATGAAAGCATGGATTGAACAGTGGAGTACATGGTGCATAAAGTTACATGAACGCATGGTGTAAAAAAAATGATACACCAAAATGGATGCATGCAAAGTAGTGAAATGGCTTGAAATGCACTACACGTGCATGCATTTTCCATAGCAAAAATGTCCATCATCTAAACTCAAAAAAATAAAAAATAAATAAATGGGTATTTTATTAAAATAAAAGGACGGATTTTGCAGACCCAAAATGCTTAGAAAAGTATGTAAGATCGTAAAAGGGACACATCGAACTCAAATGGCTCTGTTTTAAAAATGAGCTGTGCAAGCATTTTCACAATTTCAGCGCAAATCGAACACCTAAACTGACAAACGAATATATTTTGGTAATCAGCGCGACGAGACGGACACAACGGTATGTAATTTACAGTGTCTGCATGCTCCGTTCAAAAACGCGTTACGGACCCCTTTAACGTAGAAATGCGGATGGGAAATGAAGGTCAAAACTTTCGATTTTCGCGAAACGAATTTCACTGTTGGATTACTGACAAAGAATATAATATTTTTCATGTTTGTCAGAACTGGTTTCGGAGAGATTTTAAAATGGCTAGAATTTGAACTGTTATGCGCAGCTTTGCACTGAAAAATTGCGCGACCGACAATACTCAAATTTTCCGACGAAACTTTCACAGCTTCTACATCTTACTAAACGTATTTCAAATTGAAAATTCTCATTACGAGAAATTATAGAATATTTTCAAAATAAAATTCGATTTAGATTGCAATTTAAATCGTTAAAAATTGCGGGATGTTACATTCTCCGTACCTTAAAAAATTTCGTCCTCGAAAAGAAACGAAGCATGGTAGTAAGTACATATATATACTTACCCCCAAAGTAATTTACAAACAAAAACAAAATTTGTAAGTACTTTAATGCCCGAAATCACAGAAAATTTCGGCGGCACCTCCTTTGTACGAAGGGACTTTGGCAGCACGCTAGTAAAGATAAAACTTATACATCAACTCTTATGGCCGGAAAACCCAATATATATCAATATACACATCATATTTTTATGTATATGAATATATATTTTAGGCATACCTTTTATTTTATTTATATATAAGCGAGTTCGCTTGTATACGCAAGCAAACGATAAACGCGCGCAAGCTTCCAAATTAAATCAAACACCTTCTGTACCTACCAATTACTCAATGACAATGATATGTGAATCACGTATTTGAGACACCATCCATGTGTACATCAAAATGCAACGACAATACACATGAACATATCAAAAGTAACATAACAACATACAGCAATCAAATTTATATAGTTTATCCATACCCATACAATTTCGTTTGATTGGTTCACATATGTCTTTATGTTTAATGTATTCGCATTAAATTGTTTCTTATCCAATTTGCTTACATCTATTGATTTCCATATATTCATTCATGTTTAATGAATTTTTAGTCTTTAGTTTTCATTAGTTAAAAATCTACTTATTATAATTATATTGAAATTTTCTATACGCTGGCATTTTGTTTTATCTATACTTATTCTCAACATATTTGAGATTTACATACTTACTCATTTTAATTGCTATATATGTTAATACTTTAGTTTCATCCACATCTTAAGCTCTCTATGTTTTTAATTAAGTGGCTTAAGTAGATTTACAATCGATTCAACTTATAAACTTATTTACATCGCGAAATAGCTTATTGTAAATTTTCTTAAGCTTATCTTTGACATTTATTCAATCAGAATCCAAGTTCATTATTTTCATAACTTGAATTAGCTGATTACATTAGTTTAATTTGTTTAGCCCACTTCCTTTGTTGTAATTGCACATTACATTGCACTTTTCAACATTCGTATTGAATAATTTAGAATTTTATTAGTATTAACTTATCACTCAACTGCAGCTTATAATTCACTTAAGTTTGATATTTCGTTTACTTAAGTGGCGTCGTCCTTTGCGAATATTCCATCCATTTGTTAATCATTTCAGAACATTAACAAATTAAATTTTTTTTTATTACAACCACTTGATTAACCTTTATAAACATTTCTCTGGTTCAAATTCAATTTTTTTTTTTTTGAACATCTTTACTTTTCTTTATCTTCATAACATTTCTATGATTCAACATATCATTTTGGAACATGTTATTCATTTAAATTTCATTTGTAAAATATTTCATTACATATTTATATACTCTTAACTTTTCATTTAAGTAGGCTTGTATATACAACAAATGAATTTTAGTATTTCACGACTTTACTCTTTATTATCAGAGTAACATGAGTATTTGTTTCTATTTCACTTTAGCATTTTCCATACTTTATGTTTCTATTTTATAAATTATATTATATTTTCATTTATATTTCTCTTATTCATTTATCGTACTTCTTTGTTCACCTATTTAAAATTTCATTTGATATTAATACGGACAATTATTTATTTCATTGATTATCAACAAGGAGAGTAATTTGTATAAATGGAGACTTGAGAATCTTAAAAACCAATTTCTTTTCCAAACATTTTGAAATACTATATACTATACAAAAAAAATTATATCAAAACATACTCAAGATTTCAAATTAAAATTATTTCAAAAATGAATATGTAGCAATGCTACAAAGTGGTTTCCCCCACTTTGAGACTCGAAAATGAAAGTCGATGACTATGATCATCTCATCACCGAAATTTATTTCCCAGTAGCAAAATGGAGTACTTAACCAATTTTTATTTGAATATCCTTCAAATCTTACTACATTTACAAATCATCGGAATTTAAAGATCTCATATTCTCCATTTAAATTCATTTGGTTTACCGTTAATTATAAATCATATATAAAAGATCGATTTATTGTTATAGCCAATAGGTTAAGAGTATTGACTAATTTACCATCAAATTTCAATATTATTTATCTTACATATAATATATGTACAATATATATGAAAACAATATACTGTGTTAGAATGCCTTGTTCAAGTGTTTTGAAATCCCATTCGGTAACGCTTGCAACACGCATCGACTGGAACTCCGAACTCAACTCAATAAGCCAAACAACATAATATAAAACCATTTTATATCAAAAGTACAAGTACGCTCTCTCGTATATATATGCACTCAGAACTCATTCTAGGGTGTTACTAACCCTATCTCTAATGAGTAAATCCCAATAGAGCCAAGGTTTACTGCTAAACCATAAGCTCTAATACCAACTGTAACGACCCGGAAACCCGTACCTTTTGAATCGACAATAATCCACACATGTCAAACTCAAAACTGTACGTATTTACAGATTGTTAAATGACGATCCACATCTTTAACATTATAGTCAAAAATATAGATAATCAAGGGGATTAATTTAGAATTAGAAAGAAAGAAGAAAACAAGCACAGAATCTCGCAACGGAATGAACAAAATATAATAATCAAATAACAGTTCATGAAGCTGTTTAAAATAAACATTTGATCATTTTACAACATTTATCAGAGTTACATATTTATATACATAACTGATAATACAGATTAATGCAACAGAATAGTAGTGGGATACAATAGTAATAATAGTATACCGCCTTCATCCTTCAGAAGATAACCTTTTAAACTGGAATGCTCAAGTCTGACCCGAGCGTAATAGCGTGAAAATAAAACAAACTCGGATCAGGCAAAAATATTCTCATCTAAGTCAAATCGATATCATATGAACATGCACACACATAACTCAAGAGATGTTACAAAAAATTCCATCTCCTAAGGATCCGTCAAACTAGATACTATATAATATAATTTCGCTATTATACTAGTGTCTATTCAAAAATACTTGTCAGAAAAATAGCGTAAGCGGGGTTACATTGATTACCCTTACACAGTTTATAAGCACATGGTCTATGCAGGTCCTGTAACACAACCAGTAACGTTGGTAGCCAGTGAATCCCCTATAGACCTATGCCAAAAATCAAAATAGTAGTTGTCTCGCATAAGGATAAACGTATGACAAGGCACATGAGGCTATACCCAAAGTAGTGTGCTACTAGTTTGCCTGATCCAGACTGGTGGTTACCCTTAACGACCCATCGTAGACATCCGCCCCATATCGAATCAAAGGGAAATACCTCCCATCGAGGGTGCGCACCAACAAAACAACAACAACTGAATAGTAATAGTATGGACCCGAGGCCCAGAAAAATCGAAGAGCAGATGTCCACTAAGAGGTAGTCAAGCCTCATTTGGTTTGGCACGGTTCCTGTTTTAGTCATTTCAAAACGAGACAAGTGTCGGGGTTATCCATTATCGTTTACTTTCTTCAATCCAGTAATCGCCTCCAAATTCATCCTACTTCATTTCTGGAACTCCACCGCGTACACAATTGTTAAAGTGGTTCCAACATTGACAGATAGTATGTCAATAAGAGGCCCCGGTCTCTTTAACAACAAAACGTCATGTTACACACCGATTGGTATTTTATATTTCAAAAGTGAATCGTTATGATATCAAAATAACATATTCATCTAAATAAATTTCACTTTAAAATATCACATTATTTTAATCACAATAATATTTACTTTAAAAATTCGTATTCACTTTGAGATAAATTTCAAATTCAATAATTGGTTATAATTCAATTAACCACATTTTCTTCGAATCATTCAATTTACTTCAAAAATAGTTTTGAATTCATTCCTGATTTTAACATCAAAATGATCATATTTACTTTTAAATCACAGATTTAAATGTAAACACCTTTTACTTCTAAAACAGTTTGTAAGTTTGAAATAGTTTTGGGGTTTAAATAAATTTTTGATTAGTTGTAAATAAATTTGGGAGATTTGGAATAGCTTCGAAATCAAAACAGTTTGAGTGTTGGAAATGGTTTTAGGTATATAAAATATTTTATAAAATAAACTACTTATGTATATATATAGAAAGAATAGGTTTTTGAAAAACAATTTATATAAATTTGTTTATATAGAAATAATTTCAAATCAACTGTTTCTTTCCATTTTCAATAAATATGAACCAAAGTTCAAATCTCAAAACAAACCAAATCAATTTACAATATCCAGTCCAAATCGATTCCTAAAATCAAATTTATTTGAGAACAATCCATTTTAAAGGATAACTTCCCATTTCAAAATATTATTTGAATCTATTCGATTCAAATCAAATCCGAGTTCAAGTTCAAGTTCAAGTTCATATTATTTATTTAAGCCATTTAATTCGAATTTAAGTTCAAAGTTTAAGTAAAGATTTAAACCTTTGAAACAATTTAAATTATAATCAATTTTAGTTCAAATTTCAAATAACAAATTTTAGATCATTTCAATTCGAATATAGTTTCCAAGTTTAAATAAAGATTTAAACCTTTGAAATAATTCAATTTCAACTTTTCAAATTCAATTCAAATTAAATTTCAAAGTTTAAATAAAGATTTAAACCTTTGAAATAATTTAAATTATAATCAATTTAGTTCAAATTTCAGATAACAAATTTTAGATTATTTCAATTCGAAATTACTTTCAAAGCTTTAGATAAAGATTTAAACCTTTGAAATGATTCAAATTGTAATATTTCAACTTCAAATTCAAATTCCAATGTATAATTCAATTTAAATAATTTCAATTTATTTTCTTTAAACAGAATCACTTATTTAAATCGGTTTCACAAATTCTAAAATTTATAGATTTAACCAATCCGGTGTTCGTATGATAATTCTCTATCCTACGGCCAAGTGATCAGTTATTTCAAATTTCAAATTTTAATTTTAGGGAATGGATATATATCATTTCAATCCAAAGGTCAAATGTCATAGGTATATATCATTTCAACCTATTTCTTAATTTATTCGAAGTGATAGTTTATGATGATTCCCGTAACATCCAAGGTGATAACAATGATATAAAAATATAGATAAACATCCATACAGTTCAATATATCCATAAATAGACATCCATCACAACCATCATCTAAAACAGTTTAATTTGCAATAATTAACTGATTATATTTGTCGGGGTTTAACTAGCAATTTAATTCAAAAATAAACTAACTGTCAATTTTATTTCTAACAGTTTAAATTAGGTGTCCATTTAAAATAGCAACCAATAACCAAATAACCAAATCAATCAATGATTTCAATTTCACAAAAATGTGAATATTTTTGCAAGTGTGAGAAAACTCACCTTATATTTTCAATTCCACGACTATCACGCTATTTCGTATAATTTTAAACAAGCGTTTAAAATTTCACGAAATCCACATTGCGTCCCATTTCATCCTGGCCAGCTGTAACGACCCGGCGATTTTCGACTCCGAAAATCGACACAAAACCCAACGTCGACTGTTCAGACATCGTAAATACCGAATCATTAATAGAAAGAAATTAGAGGGTGAGATAGAAAAGATAGAACTAATAGAATAGAAGAAGAAGAAGAAGAACACAACTGAGCAGAATCAGAGTAAACACGAATCTCACAGCGGAACGAATAAAATATATTATATAACATAACTTTGAACTACAAATCTGTTTGTATATACATACCATTATCAGAGTACAATACATCATATCACAGCGGAAATACTCTAAATACTAATGGTGAAACCTCCTGCTTCGAGCTCCTCCAAGTGAATCTGTAAAGCCTGAAACACTTGACTGCCCGTACAAATTTGGGCACCCAAGAGTTTAGGGAAAACAAACAAAATAAACTCTGGGTCAGTCATGGGACTGGTGTGAGTAAATTCCAACCATATGGCTTAACTTTGAAAATCCTTTTTGAAACAAAAAGGATAATAGTAAGACCAGCCCACAGATAAACACGGACGGTTTTTACCTTACTATAACCCAAATCATTATTGATATCAAAATCCAGTGATATTATAATAATGTCTAATCAAATAAATAACCAAATAGTAGAACGCTTGCATCTCACGCTCTACATATATAGTATAAAATCAAAAACCGCAGGGCGCTTATTGGAGATTGGATTCCAACTATGACAAGGTATGGGACCACCTTCCGATAATGTATCTCTAGAGGCGAATACATCTGGGTTCAACAAGAACATCTTGTAACCCGGCCCACACATGACTGACCACTCATTTCGCTTGAGTGTATCGAATGTATATCACCAACGGTTGGACTCAAACCACCATTCCCGAATGGGCAGAATCGATAGATTTAGAAACAAAAGGAATTTCTCTAGATAGGTGATTATACACCCTAATGGGAGCGACCCACATAGCCATGCTGCCTGCCCGATTTTTGTCATTTCCCGGTTGTGAAGCTTGAGGCTACGCTTACCTTTTGGAACGTCTGGCCACCATTCACTTTGAATGCCACATCGTCAAACCCGTCAAATCACTAGTTGATCTTCCCAACATATTACGGGTATAAAAGCCAAGAGAAACGAATTTCTCCGCCACCAGACATAATACCTTGAAAAGAACGTCTTAGGTGATCCTCTAAGAATACGCTGTCAGGCATTCATCCATACAAGTTGTCCTGGGACTGGACAAACAGAAAGCACCATTCTGAACAGGACGACTCTTGCACTTCCCTCCGTCTTCAATTTTCGTCAGCATAATCCAATTCGCAGCGCTTATGTCTATACGGAGTGGTTCTCGGATATTAAATCCAACCGGTCTCTCCGTATCGACACCGATGGTCAAAACACTTCGATAGTTGGTTGTTTAACTATCGAAGTAAAAACAACATCCATTCAATGTACAACCAATGTCACACAAATCACAGGCACTTTTTATTTAACATTCGTTCTTATATTTCTTTGGTCAAACGTCATTACTTATTTCTTTTGAATAAGTGAATTTCAAAACAAGCGGTTTTCCTTCCCTAGGAAGTGCTACTGTATATAAACGTCACGCTTAAGTTTGGTTAACAGCGTTTCATTTATCGTTACAGTTCAAACTTGCTATACGCTGCTATATCCCTTTATAACTAATCTTGATATAATAGTCACGCTTAAGCCTAGTCAACAGCGTTACTTTACCGCTATAGTTCTGAGACTTGCAATATGCTACCATATTCCACCTTATAATTAATCTCAACACCTCTTTCCGTTACAAATTCTTGACATCTCTTTTCATTACAAAAATCTTGATATCTCTTTTCGTTAAAAAATCTTGATATCCCTTTCCGTTACAAAAGCTTGACGTCTCTTTCTGTTACAAAAACTTAACATCTCTTTCTGCTACAAACCAAATACCATCCCTCGATAATTTGAAGCCGTTCAAGTTGGGGTATTTTAATTACCTCTCAGACCTTGATCGACGACGTTCTTACCTTAGAATAGATATAAGTTCGTAATTCTAATCCCTTATACTTTAAAATTAGTATCAGTGCGTCTTGCTATATTTTTAAATATGGTTTTATGACGCCATATCTTTATTTTTAAAACTCGGTCATTTACATTAGCTTCAATTTCCTTGTTCAAACCCATTTAAACATTTTTCCCCGCTTCTTCTTCCTTAGACAAATCTCTTTTTAAACATTCCTCTTCGCTTTGTCTTCTTTAGACAAATTCCTTTTACTTTAAAATCTTATTAAATCAACTATTCGTCAATTTTATTACATTAGATAAATCAACCCAATCTAACTTAATTAAATAACCAATTATTGATCAAAACAGTTTGCTTGGTAAATATTTAGCCATGCTTAACCCACTAATCAACTCTAACAAAGCTTTTTCATTTTGAATAAATAACATTTATTTATTCAAATAATTTCACTTGTATTGATTACTATAGAAAAATAATTTATTTCTAAATAATCCCATTTACTATTAAATAAACAATAATCGATTCTAACAAATCTTACTTAATATGAAATCAACCATAATCCATTTGTATATATCTCATTTACTTGTTCTTAAAACAATAAATACTTGTTATTAATCATCACGTTCATCTTCGCCTACATACTTATTAATCTTATCAATATAAGAATCTGCTTACCAAAGCAGTTAGTAAGTATGGTGAAACACGTGCTTCGCACACGGTGGGATTTGGTAAAACAATAGCGGTTAAAACAAATGATACATTTTTGGTTGGTGGTTGCCACTTTCTTAATCGATATCATCTATTGATTAAATCAAAATAACGTTGAATTTCCATTCGATGCTAATATTAACACAAGGTTTCAAAAGTCATTTGTGTTCAAACAGTGCATCTATATAAAACACACAGTACATAGGAATCCGGTTGGATTCCTCCAACCGGTTCCTGCATCCACCGATGTTAGTCAACAACTAACACTGATTCCATACCAGGAAATATTATAATCAATGGAATCAGCCCAACCAATGATGTGTATATATGTAACGATGTATAATTCAACCAATTTAATTTCAATCTACCGAGGTGACCATCATACAACATTCAACCAAGATTATAATATTTAAAAATAGATCAAAGTCAGTGAATTTACTCACCTTGGCGCGTTAACCGTTAAATAACGATTTGCGTTGGTCGATTTAACCAGGCGTTTTATTCTGGCTCACATTCCAACGTGCTCTGAAGCGCTCCAACCCAACTTTGTTGTGCAACGTGCGTTCATATAGTTTCTACATGATGGGTCGTTCGTCAACTTATTTGAATACTCAGATCCCACCGATCGTTCCCAAAGCACCCTTTCTTTTCCGCGAACTCCGCCAAAACTGATCCTCCAAAAGCCTGCAGCACCATGTACTCTATGCAAAACCACTTGATGTCAACCACATCCGGCCGTCCTTGCCACTGCCGAGAGTTCATCCCCTCTTTCCACATTAGTCACCATATATCTTCACTTTACACCGTTCCAATACACAATCATGTATAACGTTTGTAAAATCTTCCTGCCTTTCCCTTTCCTTCAATGTGTTCAACTGTAAACGCCTCCATGCCAACACCCCCCCCCAAAGTCACACCAAAATATCTGCAACTATCCTCTACGAGAATCTGTTTCCAAATGCCAATACTGACTTCATGTACGCTAATCTCCATTCACATGTACGTCTCCAATATTTTTCCGCCCTTCTCCCAGTATAGCGCCAAGTACACAGTACACCGTCCACACTTTTTCTTTATTTTGGTGGTCTACTTCTATCCACTTCAGTAAATAATTCGCACTGCTATTTCTTGCATTTGAAACCCAATGACACTTCACCGCTTTGTTAAGTTACATGCAAACCTCCCCGGCCATACTAATCCACCTGCTACGCCTGTCCACTTCTCCTCCTCTCATCTTCCCTTATACAAAAATGTAAACCGCTCCTCAATACACTCCTCCCATTTGCATGTCCTGCGCATGCTAAAAGTGCCACCATCTCTCCTCACGTACATATTCACATCGCAAACCGTACCTCCCCAACTTCTAGAAACACACGCCTCTCCAGTAATCCTCTTCCATCGACCCATGCTCCGCGTTAACTCCATTCTCACCGTACACCCCCATCCACGCTTTCACAAACCCATGCAAAGCTTCTCAAAATGCACAGTGCCTCCTCTCCTTCCAGTAACTCACAAACATCCGCTCTTGTAAACCAAACCAGCCCATACACGAGCCTTAACACTTGCTGTTCGACTTCCAGCAGGCGATGATAGCTTCGAACGGCGTGAAACTAAATGAGGGTGGAGCGTAGCCTGAGAGTATTCAAGAGTGATGAGTTTCGAGATTTCGAATGGATGGGCATATTTTTTCCTATGATTTTTCTCAGCCATTAAAAGCTTCGAAGCTCAAGAGGACATGTCGAGTCCCTGCGTATTTATAGGATTATCAAAACGTGGAGGGCAAGGCATAGGTTTACTGTGTAACCATGGGTAGGTCGTACGTTGATGGTAGAAGTTGAAATTTGATGAGTAGGTAGGCTAGTGATGTGAGAATTCATGGCAGTATCTAGCATGTGCCTTAGCTTCTGTTCTTAGGGTGGTAGAATTTTGATTATACAGTCTGTATGTATGTCGGAAAGAAGAGCGTACAAAAAAAGGGGTTGCAGTACTTCTTGTCTTCGTTTCCGAGCAAAATACAAAATGACGTGGGTACAGTTAAATGTTTGAAAAGAAATCATAGCTCCAAGGGCTACAGAAAGATAGTAACCTACTTTGATACACCACCACATGCCTTGGTTTTATATCCTTTCAACATGTCGGTATAAAAAGGTACATAGATGAATAAAGCCATGTTACCTTGTTATAAAATATGTATCCTCATTATTTATGAATTTTTCCATTATATTCTTATTCCTTCTGCACTTATTAGCGCAATATGTTAATGTAAGCTCATGAGATGCATTGTTTAAGCGTTAAATGGTTCTTAGCATTCGTTATATACAACTTCATTCCTGAACGAATTGCTATTGGCAAGAATAAAAATACTATTGTGATGAGCAATGTGTTCGCATTCCAAAAATATAATAATATCGGTAGATTAACCCATATTTTGAAATCCCAAAATACTGATATAGGGTGCAAAATACTCCAAATAAAAAGTTGCATATTTAATTAATTAAAAATTATAGAAAAATTCTAAAAATTAAATTATCGCTGCGCCTCAAAAGAACCTTGTCCAGATTTGCAACCGATATCTAGTTATATCAAATAAACTGTTATGGTCGATAAACGGTTCTATAGCGACTTTTCGAATATTTGATTTGGACATATCTTGCAATGAATATGACGAAATCTCCATTTTCCACTTTCGTTGGAAAGATACAGTTCAACAGATTCCAACGCTTCTTGTTTCGAAGAAATCCGATTTAAAACGAGTCATGTATACTTAGTTGAAGTTCAGAACGTTAAATTACGAACTGCCGCGATATTACGGCCTCGATTATAATTAATATATATTTCTATACGTTCAACTTCGTTTTAATTAATATCTAAATCAACTTATATTATGAATTCAATATTTAAATTGATTTAAATATTCAAATATAAACCGATAAAAATGCGGGACATTACATTCCTTCCCCCTTAAAATAATTTCGTCCTCGAAATTGCTAAGGTAGGAAAAATGCTACAATTTCTGTTGTAAACACGTTAAAAATTCTTTTGGTTTACTTCCTAATTTCAGTTTTCAACTGAACTGATCAAAATATTAATTCCCTTCTTTGTAACGAAAATTTTCAAAATTCTGAAAATTTTCTAACACTTTAATTTTCGGAGAATTTCATCAACCTCTCTGTTGCACGGTTCATTTGGTACTACTACCACACGCCACTCTGGCCTTCTCCCTTTATTGGGCATCTAACCTTCTCGCTTCCATTTGCAATCCATACCCAAATGCATCTCCAACTGATTTCCAGTCAGTTTATTCTCAATAAATAATCCCAAATCAAATTTCTTTTTCAAACTCCAATTCAATTCCAATTCCCAATAATCAAATTTCCCAGCCAAGTTTGGTTCCATTCCCAATCTCAATTCACAACTCAACTACTTTGCCAAGTCAAATCCTTATTCCAGTGCGATTTCCACATACTTGCCTTTAATTCAATTAACATTTTATTTGACTTATTTAAATTTATTATTTATATACTTCATAAGAAAAATTTAAATTTCAGAAATCAAATACCTGGGGTTTTCATTTCCAATCAGTTTGAAATCATATATATTCATAACATAGCAATTCAAAACATTTGAATTTCTGAACAACTTATTTCAAAACAAAATCTTTGGTAGTAATCCGTCACTTAGAAACTCGAAAACGAACACCAATGATGCCGCGGTTCATCATCGGAATTATTTTCCAGCGATCAAAGTGAGTTCAATCCTATATCACTTTCAAAACTCATATTCAAATACTTTTATTTGAAATTACTTCAAAAAACTCTTTTTCGAAACTTGGATAATATTTCAAAATTTCCCCAGGATCTTAAAATTCCATATATTTAATTCAAATTTCATTTACAAACATTTTCATGTTTCAGAATTTTAATTCCAATTCTGGTTTAAATTTCAGATTCAGTATATCTGATTTTACATATTATATGTATAAAATGTTTTGATTGGTTATTTATATAACCAATTCAATTATAAATCTTATTCGATCATAAGTTCACCCAACACATTCAATATATATTAGATAATTCCAATATATATGTTTTTTTTTATATCAAAATATATTTCGAGTAAAATCATTTCATTTACTCTCTTTCAAAACAATACTATGTCGAAATTCTCTATCCAAGCGTTTATAAATCTCTATCGACCTCGTCAGCTAAACGCGTCGATCTGAAATTTATATACCACTCACCAGATCAATCAACATAATATAAAACGGTTTTTGTAACAATTTCCAAATACGCGCTCATATATATATATATATATATATATATATATATATATATATATACACTCAACTCAATCTAGAGTATTACTAACTCCATCTCTATTGAGTTACGCCACAGAGCCAAGGTAATACTTAACCTTCAGCTCTGATACCACTGTAACGACCCGGCGATTTTCGACTCCGAAAATCGACACAAAACCCAACGTCGACTGTTCAGACGTCGTAAATACCGAATCATTAATAGAAAGAAATTAGAGGGTGAGATAGAAAAGATAGAACTAATAGAATAGAAGAAGAAGAAGAAGAACACAACTGAGCAGAATCAGAGTAAACACGAATCTCACAGCGGAACGAATAAAATATATTATATAACATAACTTTGAACTACAAATCTGTTTGTATATACATACCATTATCAGAGTACAATACATCATATCACAGCGGAAATACTCTAAATACTAATGGTGAAACCTCCTGCTTCGAGCTCCTCCAAGTGAATCTATAAAGCCTGAAACACTTGACTGCCCGTACAAATTTGGGCACCCAAGAGTTTAGGGAAAACAAACAAAATAAACTCTGGGTCAGTCATGGGACTGGTGTGAGTAAATTCCAACCATATGGCTTAACTTTGAAAATCCTTTTTGAAACAAAAAGGATAATAGTAAGACCAGCCCACAGATAAACACGGACGGTTTTTACCTTACTATAACCCAAATCATTATTGATATCAAAATCCAGTGATATTATAATAATGTCTAATCAAATAAATAACCAAATAGTAGAACGCTTGCATCTCACGCTCTACATATATAGTATAAAATCAAAAACCGCAGGGCGCTTATTGGAGATTGGATTCCAACTATGACAAGGTATGGGACCACCTTCCGATAATGTATCTCTAGAGGCGAATACATCTGGGTTCAACAAGAACATCTTGTAACCCGGCCCACACATGACTGACCACTCATTTCGCTTGAGTGTATCGAATGTATATCACCAACGGTTGGACTCAAACCACCATTCCCGAATGGGCAGAATCGATAGATTTAGAAACAAAAGGAATTTCTCTAGATAGGTGATTATACACCCTAATGGGAGCGACCCACATAGCCATGCTGCCTGCCCGATTTTTGTCATTTCCCGGTTGTGAAGCTTGAGGCTACGCTTACCTTTTGGAACGTCTGGCCACCATTCACTTTGAATGCCACATCGTCAAACCCGTCAAATCACTAGTTGATCTTCCCAACATATTACGGGTATAAAAGCCAAGAGAAACGAATTTCTCCGCCACCAGACATAATACCTTGAAAAGAACGTCTTAGGTGATCCTCTAAGAATACGCTGTCAGGCATTCATCCATACAAGTTGTCCTGGGACTGGACAAACAGAAAGCACCATTCTGAACAGGACGACTCTTGCACTTCCCTCCGTCTTCAATTTTCGTCAGCATAATCCAATTCGCAGCGCTTATGTCTATACGGAGTGGTTCTCGGATATTAAATCCAACCGGTCTCTCCGTATCGACACCGATGGTCAAAACACTTCGATAGTTGGTTGTTTAACTATCGAAGTAAAAACAACATCCATTCAATGTACAACCAATGTCACACAAATCACAGGCACTTTTTATTTAACATTCGTTCTTATATTTCTTTGGTCAAACGTCATTACTTATTTCTTTTGAATAAGTGAATTTCAAAACAAGCGGTTTTCCTTCCCTAGGAAGTGCTACTGTATATAAACGTCACGCTTAAGTTTGGTTAACAGCGTTTCATTTATCGTTACAGTTCAAACTTGCTATACGCTGCTATATCCCTTTATAACTAATCTTGATATAATAGTCACGCTTAAGCCTAGTCAACAGCGTTACTTTACCGCTATAGTTCTGAGACTTGCAATATGCTACCATATTCCACCTTATAATTAATCTCAACACCTCTTTCCGTTACAAATTCTTGACATCTCTTTTCATTACAAAAATCTTGATATCTCTTTTCGTTAAAAAATCTTGATATCCCTTTCCGTTACAAAAGCTTGACGTCTCTTTCTGTTACAAAAACTTAACATCTCTTTCTGCTACAAACCAAATACCATCCCTCGATAATTTGAAGCCGTTCAAGTTGGGGTATTTTAATTACCTCTCAGACCTTGATCGACGACGTTCTTACCTTAGAATAGATATAAGTTCGTAATTCTAATCCCTTATACTTTAAAATTAGTATCAGTGCGTCTTGCTATATTTTTAAATATGGTTTTATGACGCCATATCTTTATTTTTAAAACTCGGTCATTTACATTAGCTTCAATTTCCTTGTTCAAACCCATTTAAACATTTTTCCCCGCTTCTTCTTCCTTAGACAAATCTCTTTTTAAACATTCCTCTTCGCTTTGTCTTCTTTAGACAAATTCCTTTTACTTTAAAATCTTATTAAATCAACTATTCGTCAATTTTATTACATTAGATAAATCAACCCAATCTAACTTAATTAAATAACCAATTATTGATCAAAACAGTTTGCTTGGTAAATATTTAGCCATGCTTAACCCACTAATCAACTCTAACAAAGCTTTTTCATTTTGAATAAATAACATTTATTTATTCAAATAATTTCACTTGTATTGATTACTATAGAAAAATAATTTATTTCTAAATAATCCCATTTACTATTAAATAAACAATAATCGATTCTAACAAATCTTACTTAATATGAAATCAACCATAATCCATTTGTATATATCTCATTTACTTGTTCTTAAAACAATAAATACTTGTTATTAATCATCACGTTCATCTTCGCCTACATACTTATTAATCTTATCAATATAAGAATCTGCTTACCAAAGCAGTTAGTAAGTATGGTGAAACACGTGCTTCGCACACGGTGGGATTTGGTAAAACAATAGCGGTTAAAACAAATGATACATTTTTGGTTGGTGGTTGCCACTTTCTTAATCGATATCATCTATTGATTAAATCAAAATAACGTTGAATTTCCATTCGATGCTAATATTAACACAAGGTTTCAAAAGTCATTTGTGTTCAAACAGTGCATCTATATAAAACACACAGTACATAGGAATCCGGTTGGATTCCTCCAACCGGTTCCTGCATCCACCGATGTTAGTCAACAACTAACACTGATTCCATACCAGGAAATATTATAATCAATGGAATCAGCCCAACCAATGATGTGTATATATGTAACGATGTATAATTCAACCAATTTAATTTCAATCTACCGAGGTGACCATCATACAACATTCAACCAAGATTATAATATTTAAAAATAGATCAAAGTCAGTGAATTTACTCACCTTGGCGCGTTAACCGTTAAATAACGATTTGCGTTGGTCGATTTAACCAGGCGTTTTATTCTGGCTCACATTCCAACGTGCTCTGAAGCGCTCCAACCCAACTTTGTTGTGCAACGTGCGTTCATATAGTTTCTACATGATGGGTCGTTCGTCAACTTATTTGAATACTCAGATCCCACCGATCGTTCCCAAAGCACCCTTTCTTTTCCGCGAACTCCGCCAAAACTGATCCTCCAAAAGCCTGCAGCACCATGTACTCTATGCAAAACCACTTGATGTCAACCACATCCGGCCGTCCTTGCCACTGCCGAGAGTTCATCCCCTCTTTCCACATTAGTCACCATATATCTTCACTTTACACCGTTCCAATACACAATCATGTATAACGTTTGTAAAATCTTCCTGCCTTTCCCTTTCCTTCAATGTGTTCAACTGTAAACGCCTCCATGCCAACACCCCCCCCCAAAGTCACACCAAAATATCTGCAACTATCCTCTACGAGAATCTGTTTCCAAATGCCAATACTGACTTCATGTACGCTAATCTCCATTCACATGTACGTCTCCAATATTTTTCCGCCCTTCTCCCAGTATAGCGCCAAGTACACAGTACACCGTCCACACTTTTTCTTTATTTTGGTGGTCTACTTCTATCCACTTCAGTAAATAATTCGCACTGCTATTTCTTGCATTTGAAACCCAATGACACTTCACCGCTTTGTTAAGTTACATGCAAACCTCCCCGGCCATACTAATCCACCTGCTACGCCTGTCCACTTCTCCTCCTCTCATCTTCCCTTATACAAAAATGTAAACCGCTCCTCAATACACTCCTCCCATTTGCATGTCCTGCGCATGCTAAAAGTGCCACCATCTCTCCTCACGTACATATTCACATCGCAAACCGTACCTCCCCAACTTCTAGAAACACACGCCTCTCCAGTAATCCTCTTCCATCGACCCATGCTCCGCGTTAACTCCATTCTCACCGTACACCCCCATCCACGCTTTCACAAACCCATGCAAAGCTTCTCAAAATGCACAGTGCCTCCTCTCCTTCTAGTAACTCACAAACATCCGCTCTTGTAAACCAAACCAGCCCATACACGAGCCTTAACACTTGCTGTTCGACTTCCAGCAGGCGATGATAGCTTCGAACGGCGTGAAACTAAATGAGGGTGGAGCGTAGCCTGAGAGTATTCAAGAGTGATGAGTTTCGAGATTTCGAATGGATGGGCATATTTTTTCCTATGATTTTTCTCAGCCATTAAAAGCTTCGAAGCTCAAGAGGACATGTCGAGTCCCTGCGTATTTATAGGATTATCAAAACGTGGAGGGCAAGGCATAGGTTTACTGTGTAACCATGGGTAGGTCGTACGTTGATGGTAGAAGTTGAAATTTGATGAGTAGGTAGGCTAGTGATGTGAGAATTCATGGCAGTATCTAGCATGTGCCTTAGCTTCTGTTCTTAGGGTGGTAGAATTTTGATTATACAGTCTGTATGTATGTCGGAAAGAAGAGCGTACAAAAAAAAGGGGTTGCAGTACTTCTTGTCTTCGTTTCCGAGCAAAATACAAAATGACGTGGGTACAGTTAAATGTTTGAAAAGAAATCATAGCTCCAAGGGCTACAGAAAGATAGTAACCTACTTTGATACACCACCACATGCCTTGGTTTTATATCCTTTCAACATGTCGGTATAAAAAGGTACATAGATGAATAAAGCCATGTTACCTTGTTATAAAATATGTATCCTCATTATTTATGAATTTTTCCATTATATTCTTATTCCTTCTGCACTTATTAGCGCAATATGTTAATGTAAGCTCATGAGATGCATTGTTTAAGCGTTAAATGGTTCTTAGCATTCGTTATATACAACTTCATTCCTGAACGAATTGCTATTGGCAAGAATAAAAATACTATTGTGATGAGCAATGTGTTCGCATTCCAAAAATATAATAATATCGGTAGATTAACCCATATTTTGAAATCCCAAAATACTGATATAGGGTGCAAAATACTCCAAATAAAAAGTTGCATATTTAATTAATTAAAAATTATAGAAAAATTCTAAAAATTAAATTATCGCTGCGCCTCAAAAGAACCTTGTCCAGATTTGCAACCGATATCTAGTTATATCAAATAAACTGTTATGGTCGATAAACGGTTCTATAGCGACTTTTCGAATATTTGATTTGGACATATCTTGCAATGAATATGACGAAATCTCCATTTTCCACTTTCGTTGGAAAGATACAGTTCAACAGATTCCAACGCTTCTTGTTTCGAAGAAATCCGATTTAAAACGAGTCATGTATACTTAGTTGAAGTTCAGAACGTTAAATTACGAACTGCCGCGATATTACGGCCTCGATTATAATTAATATATATTTCTATACGTTCAACTTCGTTTTAATTAATATCTAAATCAACTTATATTATGAATTCAATATTTAAATTGATTTAAATATTCAAATATAAACCGATAAAAATGCGGGACATTACACCAGCTCAACTGCGTAGCCTATGTTTCCGCGATTCAACGAATCTAGCTTCGCACGATCCTGATAATGTATGGACAAAATATCGTATAATTACGGTTCGAATAAATTATCAATTATAATTTTTGAACTAACTTTATTAACTTAATTTGAATATAAATTTATACCAGTATAAATTCTTCATTCCATTTCAATGCATCGTCTTGCACCGAATGCCACTACACCGACTTGCCTATGCTCAGCGCTACCGCTTCTAAAACCAAGGTTGTTGCTGACTAAAAGATGGATGTTCTTCACGCATGTAAATCCAATGCTTCACAAACTCATCCGCACATTGTTTCCCTTTTATTCTTTTTTTTTTCTTTTTTTTTTTTTTAAATATAACGGCCCAAGGCCCACTGAGTTGCACACCGCCCACCTTCCCTATATTTCCTTCTCCATACACATATCATGCTACAGGCAGGTGCTTTCAATCCGATGCTTCCATGCAACACCTCAACAGATATGCCATCCTCTTTACTATGTTCAACATAGCACGCCCAAGCCTCATCGCCTTTCCTTCTCTTTTGCATGAAGACTGTACCCCTCGTACAACTCTCCGCCACCACGTTTCCTGAAGCTGCTTCCACCATGCCACTACTTTCTTCTCATTCAACAACCATTATAATCTCACACTCTCGCCATGCTGTAGCTTATCCAAGCCTTAAAACTCAGGTCACAACAACTAACTCACACCGGAAACCACCCCATAACACCGTGAAAACCACTCATTCACTACGCACCCAACTCCGCCTGTACTTCATGACGATGCCATCTTCATTGCAGCTCTGCCACACCGAACACCGCATCAAGCTACATGTCAGCTTGAACCCACGCTGGCTCCTCCAGTGAGTCTCCATTTTCCCTTTCACATTTGTATTTCGAATGCCTATAACGTGCACAAGTGTCATGACGCACTTCTCCCAACTCATGCTCAGGCGCTACAAAAGAAATGGCGAATTCTCCCTTCGTGCTTTCTGCATGGCAACCCGCCCTCTTTTCTATGCTGCGTTTGTTCTTTTTTTTTTTTTTAAGATCGAATGATTTCATCTTAGTGAATTTGTTTACAAAGAAAAGAAAAAAAAAATGTGGCTCCTGTGTCTCCATTTTCCAAAGAAGAAAGGACGGAAAAAAGATACAAGAATGAAAAATGAATCCATCCATGTCTTAATATGTGGCCAAGATGTTTTTCAAGTCAAAGAATGAATAATGTTAGGAATAGAAAAATGGGGTTCCCTTCCTGTTTAAAGCATGGGAAAGGAGGACAAATGAAACACTACTGTTCCATGAAAATGAACAATGAGGGGCCAGAAAGAAAAGAAAACGCCCCCCTAGTTGCCTATCCAATGTCAGCTATACATACGGTGAAAGCTTATTTTTTTTGTCAATGTATATGATTGATGGAAGCAGGAAAAAGATGGTTCAGTCCTAAAAATAAGGAACGTGGGGGGAATGGGTTCAGTTATTCACACTTTTAAAGCACAAGCATGGTGCATTGTCTTGGTAAACCAAATGAACGCACAAGCATGGTGCATTGTCTGGTAAACCAAATGAAAGCTAAGTACATGAACAAAAATGAAAGCATGGATTGAACAGTGGAGTACATGGTGCATAAAGTTACATGAACGCATAGTGTAAAAAAAAATGATACACCAAAATCGACGCATGCAAAGTAGTGAAATGGCTTGAAATGCACTACACGTGCATGCATTTTCCATAGCAAAAATGTCCATCGTCTAAACCCAAAAAAATAAAAAATAAATAAATGGGTATTTTATTAAAATAAAAGGATGGATTTTGCAGAACCAAAATGCTTAGAAAAGTATGTAAGATCGTAAAAGGGACACATCGAACTCAAATGGCTCTATTTTAAAAATGTACTGTGCAAGCATTTTCACAATTTCAGCGCAGATCGAACACCTAAACTGACAAACGAATATATTTTGGTAATCAGCGCGACGAGACGGACACAACGGTATATAATTTGCAGTGTCTGCATGCTCCGTTCAAAAACGCGTTACGGACCCCTTTAACGTAGAAATGCGGATGGGAAACGAAGGTCAAAACGTTCGATTTTCACTAAACGAATTTCACCGTTGGATTACTGACAAAGAATATAATATTTTTCGTGTTTGTCCGAACTGGTTTCGGAGAGATTTTAAAATCGCTAAAATTTGAACTGTTATGCACAATTTTGCACTGAAAAATTGCACGACCGACAACATTCAAATTTTCCGATGAAACTTTCAAGGCTGCTACATCTTACTGAACTTATTTCAAATTGAAAATTCTCATTACGAGAAATTATAGAATATTTTCAAAATAAAATTCGATTTAGATTGCAATTTAAATCGTTAAAAATTGCGGGTTGTTACAGTAATGCATCTATTGCAATATACAAAATTGTTGTTACAATGGTAAGAGATAATAAATAGGTCGTAATCATGGTACTATTAGAGAGTTACTCTTTTTAGGTTTTAATAAAATGGATCATATATGCAGTGATGAGAAATTGGCAGATTTTTTGATAAAAGGACCGGCTAGAGAGAAAGTCCTTAGAACTTCTAAAAGAATGAGATTATTACCCATAGATTGTTGAGTCACGCACAATGGTAACTTAACCTAATGACTGGAGATCCTATGAACTATGTTCAATAGTAAGAATAAGTTGTGAAGTGATATTAGTTGAACCTGATATTTTTACATTTAGAAGCATGCATTCTGAAGTAATTAGAGGATGAGTTAATATAAACTCTTAATGAGATCTGTACTTTATTCAGAGTGGAGTACCTACATTCAGGAGTATTCTTAATAGACTCACCTATGTGAACGCGGAAATGTGACCGTTTCCTACGGAGTTTTGGGAAAAATTCTCAGAGAATTCACTAAACTAGGATAGACATGCATGACGATAAATACGCGAGCTTATTTGATTGCATTTTAGAAAGATTATATGTGGTATGATATGAGAAATAGAGTTTAAGACAAAGTTTCACTCTAGTAAAAACTGGATCATATCCATTATGAACATGCTCAAGTCGAAGGACATCTTTGTTTATGCATAATTTTATGTTTTTAGAAACAGGAAAATACCCCTGAAGGACAAAATGAATAAAAAATTATCTCATAAGGACAAGGGGCAAAATTTTGTTCATAAGGACAAGTTTTAGTGTAAAGGAAGGAATTATAGTGGGCCCCTGAATTCCTCTGTTTGCACTAAATTTTGTCCTTAAGGATAAACTTTTGCCCTCTTGTCCTTATGAAACAATTTTTTTTCCTTTTGTCCTTGAACGTAAAAACCCCTTTTAGAAACTGCTCGATTTATTTTTTTAATTCAAGTGGGGGATTGTTGGACATGTTTTCGTCTATAAAGGGAATTTATTAAAAATTTAAATAAAAACACGTTAATGGTATTGTATTTATAAATCATTATTATAATTGAGTCGTTGCAAGTTTATAACGTTAATATATTTATGAACCATTAGTATAATAATTCAGCCGTTACACTTAAAAATGCTAATATATTTATATGACATTATTATTAAGCCGTTACAAAAGCTAATGGTATTGTAATATTGTTTTACATGAGAATAAATTAAAATATATTATCGTTTCATCAATTTAGTAACGTATACAATTTCTGTTCCGCATATTTAAATGATAGGTAGACAAAACAGAAATAGCAGGAATAACATATATTAACTGTTTACTTCCTTCTTCAAAAAGAATAAACGATTTTTTTTAAATTCTTTTTTCTTCAACAAAACTAAACGCCTTAAGCAGTATTTCAAAGTGGAAAACAGAATCGACTTTGTCAGTGCAAACATGTCGATATTTTCTATTTTGTCCTAGTAGCGACGACGTTTGTTTTTTCATAACTACTCTACACCTTTGAGCAGAACGCTGAAACGTCTCCAAGAGAGTGAAACGTATACGATTATGCTAAAATTCATTGTTTCCAACACTCGTAAGTAGAGAAAATCGAGAGAATGAAGAATAAAATGTAGTAAATCTTTTCGGTCAAATAATTTCAGCAAATAAATCCTCACGAAAACATTTTTTCATCAATGAGGAATGCAATAGGAAAAAAAATAAAAGGTTCTTCTTTTGTTTTAATAATCCAACAGCTTTAGCTACGTAAGGAATATGTAAATGTCCTTAATCACATGCTTATGACGGACTGCTATGTGAAAGCATGCCTTAGTCTGCAGACTCGAATGCCTCATCCTGGAAATTTGATGTTGTCCAAACTGTCCTGGTCGCCATATGCTTGTTTGAATTGTGCAGATAAGTGCGTGATCGGTGGCTGACCTGATGTTTTGCTGAAGCCAATCATAATCGTTAAAAGTTCCATCCACTCCATGATAGGAGAAAGAGTGAACCTACAAATATGCTAATAGGTTCTAACAAGAATTCTGGTTGGTTAGTTTTGCAAGGCCAAGAGATTTGGTTTTAACAAGAATTCTGGTTGGTTAGTTATGATATTCATGTTAAAATCCATGAACCTTTGTCTACAGCCTAAAACCATCGGTTAGCTTCGTCCAATTAAGGTCTATATCGATTACCCACTCACTTGCTTAATGTTATTGAAACAAATCCAAACTAACAGCTATAATTCACATTTAAAATTACATCGGTACTGGTGATAGGAATGTTCATCTTTTTGCATATAACATGCATAACTTATGATATCTCTATCAGCGATTTATTTGTTCTACAGGTACAAGTATCACTATAATACATCCATATCCTTCATTATTCATATATAATTCACAATTAGTATAACACTATATAAGTCAGCTCAGCATAAAACCAGCTGAAGCTTGAATCAAGGAGCAGGAGTAGAAAACCGAGACTGGGCTTGCTCTTCATATTGGAAGTTTCCATTCAGACCAGACAAAAATGACATTAAGATCTCCTTCTGATTTCAATTGATCACATAAAGTAAAAAAGCCATTGCTTAATTTCAGCACCCCTCCTACTCCCCTCATTGTTTTCCATAGAAAAATTAGCCACTAACTTCCCTGCGCTGTTGTTTGTACTCTACATCTCAAAATAGTTCAAGAACTGGGAAACCGTTGGCACCATAGGCATAGAACTTATAGTTAACGTAGTCGGTAACATTCCCATACTTGCTCCACAAGGCCATATAGTGACTCTACACTTGATCATCGCCAAAAGGAGCGATAAAATAAAATAAAATGTGGGTGTTTTCTTGATCTAATTGAATCTGTATCATATAACTATTATTTTTTGATCAATTAAAATAAAATAAAATGTGGATTGCATAGTGAAGATTGAATTGATCTATCAGGACATCATAAATAGACATCGAATATTTCATTTCTACGATCTTAATTTGCCCATTATCCTGTTCCCATCTTTCACATTTACATTTCAAGTTTGAGTCATTTGATTTTGTCTTTTTGTTTTGAATAGTCTTGAGTTTACTATAATATTTAGAAGCTACCCTAGAAGCAATTAGACCACTATTTTCTTGCTAATTTTTATTCTAGCTTGAATAAGAGTGCAGTGTGTTTTGCATTCCCATTTAGATGGTTTATCTTTAATAAAATTATTTATTGATATCTCATGGGATCTCCAATATAACATTACAAATTACAAACTATTAAATTGCACTCCGGTTGGCTACAAATACAAACATAGAGTGTGGGAAGATTTAATCTCTCAAATTGACTGACCAAGAATACGTTTCAGCCATATGCTCAATAAGTCACAACTAGAAAGTGTGTTTATTCCAACCAGTGGTGTCAATAGTTTCCAACAACTTTCGACGGGTCGTCGACGACCGTTGGAAAGCATAAGAAAATATCGATTTTATCTTAGGCCGAAGCCTTCTTCTTATCCATTCTATTTTTTTCCAGCACGAGAGTAATAACTTAAATCCCCTAAATTTCAAATTTTTGGCTTTCGATCATCAAATTCTTCGTCTCGGAACCCCCGGCTTCAACATCAACCTCAGAATCTCCCAACTTAAGGTATAATCTCTTATTTTTAAGAAAAATCAATTTTTTACCTAAACTTGTATATGCTTAAATTGAAATATTACGGTTATTTGTTGAATATCCTTGATTATATTAGCATTGTAGTGGATTATGACATCACCTTATGTGCATATTTTATATGATACAGTGAAAATGAAAATTAACTCTACGCACCTTTTTTTTTTGTTATTTGTGTGTATGTCCTTAGTATGTTTGTATAATCATTATTATTTGTGTATATGTACACCATTGTATATGTTTGATTGTAAGTTGAAATATGATAAATTGAATGCACGAGCTAGTAATAGTATGTTGTTTACATTTTGAATTATGAAAAAAAAACAAAAACATGAATCTAAAATCTAATTAAGCCTATTGAAATGAAAATAACGCTAAATCATCTTTAAGATGATGTAATTCGTCGAACGAATGTGGTAATTTTTTTTTGTAAATGTTGACAGTTAGTAAAACTGTATTTTTTTGGAAAAATGCGCACATCTAATTTACTAATGTCCCATATAGAGTTTTTGGCCTTGTCCGATAAGTGTTGTTCATGATCGTTATATGAATAGCCTTTTTTTCTCAAAAAAAATGAGCATTTATATTCATTTGAGATAATGTTTATTGGATTTGTCTCCATATTTAACTTTTCCTTTTTGTTTCTTGCGTACACACATCTGTGTACAATGCAGAGAACAAAATGAAATACTACCGAAATTTTGTTGAATCATTTGAGATGAAGTAGTATATGAAATGTAAATGCATACTGTGTCTGCAATGGAAAGTAGGATGCCTGACCATGAAAAAAAAATATGTTAAAAAATAAATTGTAGCATATTTTATATGTGTTGTATGACCATGAAAATTAACTTTTTTGTATTTATATTCAGGAAAAGAAATATTAATTTTTAAGCTTATGACTCAATTTCTCAAATAGGAAAAATGATTAATTATTTTATTGATCGGAGGAGTTGGATGTATCAAAGAAGAGAACTGAGAGGATCAATAAAAAAAATTATAATGGTGTAAATATCTTTGTTTAATTCTATTTATATAATAATGGAAACGATCCAGAAATTCGTTGTTCGTGTAGCAAGTGTAGACATTAGAAGTATTTAATATCAAATATTGTGAAAGTCCATTTATGCAAAAACAGATTCGTACCTGAGTATTATATTTGGGATCATCATGGAGAAGTTGTAGCAAATACTTCTATAGAAACTGAGGTAGAAAGTGATGTTAATGAAAATGTTAATATGACCCGTACTGAAAATATGGATGAAGATGTAGCATGATCAATGTTTCCTATAGTTGAAGTTGACGATGATGATGGAAACGTTGAAGAATCGAATATTGAAGCCATTTTTTTATGATTTTATTGGATGCTGCTAAGAAATCTATTTGGGATGGTTGTAAAAAATGCACTCGGATGTCGGTAATAGCAGAATACATTGTGATGAAGTCAAAATACAATATCACTAAAGCTGAGTTTATGGCTATTGTACAAGCTGCAAAAAGAGACATTCCGCCCGATAACTTAAACTGTGAAAATCACTACAAAGTTAATAAACTTATGTCGACTTTTGGTTTTTCTTATCAAAAAATAAACACATGTTTAATGGTTCACATTGTTTTGGAAAGAAGACGTAAACCTTAGAAATTGTAAAATATGTAATCAAGAAAGATATAAATAAGAAAAAAGAAGGGAAAGGAAGGTCCGTACAAGCGTATGCATTACTTACCCATTAGGCCAAAGGCTTATAAGATTATATGCATCTTCTGTAAGTGCATCATATGAGATGGCATAGTGTGATATTGGAGGAAGATGGTACGTTGACCCATCCAGCCGATGGAGAAGCATGGAAGCATTTCGATAAAACTTATCCCAATTTTGTAGCGAAAAGTCATAATGTCGGATCAAGATTATGTATGGATGGTTTTTCACCATTTTCGCAGTTTGGCATAAATATTCATCATGGCTCGTTATCATCACACCATATAATTTACCTCCATGGATGTGTATGAAAACGCAATATATGTTTCTTATTGTTATTGTTGCTGACCCCGATGATCCGATATAAGAAATTGATATTTATTTATAACCGTTGATTGAAGAATTAAAAACATTATGGAACGAAGGAGTAGAAACATACAATGTTTCAAAGAAGGAATTTTTTCGTATGTTTGCTTCTTTGTTGTGTACTATTAGTGATTTTCCTGCCTATGCAATGCTTTCAGGATGGATATTGCCGATCGTCTAGCATGTCCATATTGCATGAAAGAAACACGAGCGTTTTCTTTACCGTATAGTAAGAAAATTTCATGGTTTGACTGTCACCGATATTTTCTCCATGTAAATCATCCTTTCAAAAGAGACAAGAAAAACTTTTTAGCTAATAAAGTATAAACCAAAAACCACCAACGATATGGTCAAGCGAAGATATATACAAACTGGTTAAAGAGTGTCCACAGATAAATGAAACTGGAGTGCAAACAGATATTGAAGGCAAATCAACTGTTCATAATTGGTGCAAACAGTCTATTTTTTTAGGAATTTCCCTATAGAAACGTCTTCTACTTCATTATAATATTGACATGATGGACAATGAGAAAAATGTATTTGACAACGTCTTTAACACAATTTTGAATGTCAAAGGGAAGACTAAAGATGATTTGAAATAAAAACCCAATATAGAAGAAATATGCAAACGTCCTGAGCTTCAAATAAAACCAAATTACAGTAAAAATAAAAATAAAAATAAAGCACGTTATGAATTAGATAATAATCAAGTTCAAAGTTGTGTTAAAATGGGTGGAAGGGTTAAGATATCTAGATGGGATTTCATCAAACCTTCGTAGATGTGTTGACTTAAAAATGGTAAATTGAGTGGAATGGAAAGCCACGACTGTCACATAAAGATGGAATTTTTTTTACTAGATCTATTCAAAGAACTATCGCCGTTAAAAATTAGGAAGATAGTAATGGAGCTTAGTATGTTTTACAAAGAGCTTTGTTTGCTTACTTTAAAAATGCAACCTTTAGGTAAACTTAAAGTAGATATTCCTAAATTGCACTGCAAATGAGAGAAAATATTTCTACTAGGTTTTTTTAACTTTAATAGAGCATTTATCTATTTATCTCCTATCTCAAGCATGACTTCGAGGTCCCATCCAATATGGATGGATGTATACATTTGAGAGGTATATATAACATGTTACCTACTAATTTAATTGCATTTAAAATATGAAGTTAATGTAAATTAAATTTTTTCATAGATGCCTGAATCATCTGATGAAAAAAGTGAGACAAAAAAAACACAATGGTTTGATATATAAATCTTACATTGAAGGAGAAACTTTGTTCTTTTTCTCTCATTATTTCAGTGATCATGTGAATATATCATTTGAAAGTGTTCCTCGTAATGGCGAACGTGACGAACAAGAATCGTTTCAAACAACGTTGTGACGGCCCGCCCCGCACCAGCCTGCATTTCCTCCGAAAGTGCGCTGTACACATGCCCGACTAGCACGGGACGGTCGTCAGAAGAAAGGAATGAAGAGAATTAACTAACAAGGAACCTGTAGAATGTCTCACAGCGCATGGAACAAAATATAATAATAATATACTTGAAATAAAACAGGCGAGACAGTGCATAAGCTGAAAACTAAACCAACATAGCAGCGGAAATCCAAATACAGCTTATTACAACTTTCCAAATTACTGTCTCTAAAACAAAAGAAAGGTAAAGTAGAAGATGCACGACTAATGCCCAAGCAGTGATCTTCAACAACACAGGGAGAATACTATATATATCATACGTGGAAGCCTCATGCTCGCCTCCGAATCAGCTACTCGCGCATCACCAGCTAACCATAACCTGTCTCTAGTCTGCTCGTGTGAGCACCCAGAGTAATAAGAGGAGACATAAAACTCTGGGTCAGACATAAAGCCTGGTATGAGCGATAAGCAAAAAAACACAACAATAACAGGTATAATCCAATCATACCTGAACCTGGACCTGCAACCAAAGAGTTAGCACTACATACCGTACAATACTCTAAGGTGCCACTAACATACTGTGTGAGAGATACGGGGGTGGGGGTGTGCATGTCATAGTGATGTCAAACAATCAAGCATAGCAATCATCCTCACATCCCTCACTCAGTGCGTAAAGCATACGATATCCACTACTTTGGTCACCTAATACTTTGGACCATGGCGGAATCCAATCCCATGTAACTATCACTACAAGCCCTCTATCCATCTCTAAGTGGTGAACCAAAGTTATGAATACCGACAATCCCTTTGCATACGTCCTGCAGTAAAGCCCAATCATGAAGCCCACTCATTGGTTCCCAACTGGATCCTGAGTCAAGGCTCCTCATTTGGACTTCCTTTGCATCTCGGGTTTTGGTCGAATTGGAGTTGGTCTTCAGAAAAGTCATCGCGTAGTAGTAATAGCCCATGTACGGTTCGGTTCGGTGCTCCTCGTCTAACTCGGTTCGGTTCAGTGTAACCTTCCAACTCGGTTCGGTTCGGTGGTCCAGGTCCATGCCTGGATCAGTGCTCCATCCCTTATCGGTTTGGTTCGGAAGTATAGTGTCCATCCTTTGTTTTGTTCGGTTCGGAAGTATAGTGCCCATCCTCCGTTCGGTTCGGTGGTTGCTCCCCTCTAGGTTCCCCGATCTGATCCTGTCCTTCTCCATTTGCCCGATCCGATCCCGCTCACTTGACTGCTCCGATCCGATCCGCTCCCGCTCGCTTGCCTGCTCCGATCCGATCCGCTCCCTAGCTCTGATCCGCTCCCGCTTGCTTGCCTGCTCCGATCCGAACTGCTCCCTAGCTCCGATCCCCCCTTGGTCTCTCTCTCCGATCCGATCCTCAACCAAACTCCAACCCGTTTTGCACGTGGCCTTCCTTCTTGCCAGTCCCTCATTCTTGTACTGGGTTCCGATCTAGTTCGGTACCCTGCTCAGCTCCACCAATCCGACCCGAGCCCCCTAACCCGATCCGATCCGAAACCCTGCACAACTTTCTGCAACTTTTTCCAGCAACTTATTTACGCCATTCGACGATATTTTCGACCAATCTAAATATTCAAATCAATCACAAAACATCCCAAATAGTCATAGCAACATAGCAAACTAACCACAAATACCAAAACAATGAATTTATATGTCAAAATGGATCAAATATACCCAAAACCCCATATTTTTCCTTAAGCACATTTAAGCAAAACTAATCCTGGGGTTAACAAAACTTAGCCAAATCAAAACAAATTTCTAACAGAGGTCTAAAACATTATTTTCAAATTTATAGATATTTTTCCAGAATTTATTAGTGCACAAATTCACTAATCTTCACTAATTACCCTTAATTAACTGTAATTAGTGCAAAACTATGCAAATCACTCACCTTGGCCACAAATAAATTTTTCAGAACTGAAACTTCGATGATTTGGGTGAATACTGATGTCTAACAGCAGCTATAATACTGATTTGGTGAATATCCTCTTTGATTTGATGTAGATTAGGCCAAAATTGATTAGAAAGTGATTAGAAGGTGATTTGGATGTTGGAGGCCATTGCTAGGGTTCCAAGAGGGAAAGTGGCGGCTGAAAGAAATGTTTTCTAACCCTAATCAGCCCCTATACATCTCCAATCCCGAAATCCCCTTTGGGTCTAGCTGCTAATTACCCGGTTAAGCCCAGTTAAGCTGTTTTTCACCATCTGAAACTTTTTTCAGCCATATCTCCCAAACGGTGAGTCCATTTGGCTAATGTGACCACTCTACGGAATTGTAAACCATCATCCTTAGCCAATGAAAGTTGGTTCAGGTCAAAATTCCTTTCCAGTCAAAAGTTATAGCCAAAACAGTACCAACTAGGGGTAAAATGGTCATTTAAAAATCGACAAAAATCATGAACATGGGAAATGACCCAAATAGTCGTCTTCCAAAGTTACATGACCATACAACTTCATATGTGAAAGAAATAAATATTCTACGATCCTATGATGCGTAGAATGCGGGTCGTTACACTCTCCCCCCCCCCCCCTCCCCCCTTTAAGAAATTTCGCCCCCGAAATTCCCTAACCAAAACACACAAAGGGTCCTGCATGCCTATCAACCATTAAACAACAATCAAAATGCAGAACAAGTCTATCCTAGCATGCGGTTTACTAACAAGGGAAGAAACTATCACTACCAAAACCTTACTAGGCAAAGAGTTCTGCATACTTCTTCCTTATTTCCTCCTCTGTTTCCCAAGTACAGTCTTTTTCATTCTCACCCCACTGGACTTTGACTAGTTTCACCGCCTTCCTTCGAAGCTGCTTCGTATCGTTCCCAACAATACGCATAGACTTGCGGTTCCCAACCGCCTCGAGTTCAACTTCGATGTTATCCAATTGATCAGGTGAAATAGCCACACTAGGGTCGTGCACGAATTTCCTTAACTGGGAAACATGAAATACGTTGTGAACTCCCGCCATCTTGTCAGGTAGCTCTACTTCATACGCCAAATTCCCAACTTGCTCGAAGATTGGGAATGGGCCAACAAATCTTGGTGCTAACTTACCTCTCCAACCCATCCGAATCACATTCTCAATGGAGAGATCTTGACGAACACCAGGTTGTTAACGAAGAATTCCAAATCTCTTCGTCTCTTATTGAGATAAGTCTTCTGCCTATCTTGGGTAGCCTTCATTCTCTAATATACAATTCACTCAAATACCATCATGACCTGACCTAGTCCTTGGTAAACCATCAATGAAATCCATCGAGACTTGTTTCCAACGGTTGTGACAAACCACTAGGCTTCTTTTTGCTCAGCTTCAACTAACTGGCAATTTATGCATTTGGACATAAACTTCCCAACGTCTTTCTTTATCCTTTCCCAGTAGTAGGTCTAATCCATGTCTCAATACATTTTGTTACCACCGGGATTCATAGTCAATTTCGAGTGATGATATGCTCTAAGCACTTCATCTCTCAGTCCATCTACGTTGGGTACAACTAGTCCTCCATTCTTTTGAAGCCATCCTTCTCGATTAAATCCTTACTTGATCGTTCTCTTTCCATCGATACCCATCTCTACCCTAGAGATGATTTCCAATAGATTAGGATCGTCCTTCTAACTGGAGCCAATCCACTCAATCAAAATCGATCTAATCGTCAAGCTTACTAGTGTTTCTGAATCCAATTCACCCTTAGGCCTGAAATCATATCCTGTGATATACTCTAGTTGCTTCCAACCCAGAAACATAACCTCTAGACTGGCATGTCTCCTACTCAATGCAACTATTACCGCACCCAAATCCTTTATTATGATCACTCTGCCCCATGGAGTCATGGCGACTCCACTGCACTGGCTCATAGCCTTACTAATCCTTTATTATGTCCACTTTGCCCCTCGAGTCATGACGACTCTACTGCACTGGCTCATAGTCCTACTACAATCACTTTGTTCCCCATCGCTGGAACCCTACAGGTGATAGTCTACTCAAGAGAAGAAAGATAGGAACAAACATAGCAACCATAACATCCATCAAACAAGTCCTACCTATCACCTGCTAAATTCACAAACACATCGACACCTACATGACTGGTCTAACCAATCCCAATATGTCGATTCTAGTATGTCTGGTCCAACCAGCATCAATAACTAATGGAAGCCCAGCCTCCATACATACACTGATGCCTACTTGACTGGTCCAACCAATCCCAGGCCAATGGAAGCCCCGCCTCCCTACGGACTACCGTACGTCCAACGTACATTTATCCTCCAAGGATAATTAAACTAATGGAAGCCCAGCCTCGAATCGGACTATCGTACGTCCAACGTACATTTATCCTCCAAGGATAACTAGATGACGTCCAACTGATCCAAGGTAACGGGCATCCCTAGATACCCCTGCTTTTAGTCCTCCTAAAATACTTGAGTCCAACCCAAGTCTATCCATTTTCTTGCTGCCCTCTCGAGTCCAACCCGAGCCGAATCCAATTCCTTGCAGCCTTCTCGAGTCCAACTCGAGTCAGTCTATAACTCAGACCCAGTCTTGAGTATCAATTACCGACAAACTGTAGTCCAACGTGAGTCGCCACCCTATTCGTTGCATCTCCAAGATCACGAACACCCATTTTCTTTTACGAGTTCAAGTCCAACTTGAATCGCCCTAATCTTCGTTGTATCTTCTATGATCAACGAACACATCCTATTCCTTCAAAATTCTACTATCCAATAGAGAACATCAACATAGGGTCCTAAATAATCCATTACTTTGCATCTTTCCCGAGTCCCACTCGAGAAATCTCATAACCCTATCGAGTCTAACTCTGGGAAGTCTATACCATTGAACAGTCTCATCATGTTCCGTCTGCCATCACTCTTCGAGTAAACCAAGATATCATCCAATGAAAAATCACAGCAACTATTTACTCCTCACGCAAACCATCCTAGTCGAAATCAACATTCCCCAAGCACAAGCCCTAAAGGCCTAAACCAATATCAGACAAGCACCCAAGGAACATCTCCTCCGAGTTCGGACAACCCACGTGAGGTGATACTAGCAAAAAAATCTAGCACTGGAGCACTCATTTGCCTCCCAGAGACAACTAGAACTTATTACAACGATAACTTTTCAGCTTTCTTAACCCCAGTTACTATCTCCATCACTAGGTAGGTACCTAATACCACCCTATTCCTTTGGAGTAGATCGACTCCCCAAAATAATGCTAAACCCAGTAAAGCCCAAAACAAAGCAATCACAAGGAAACATACATCCATGACTCAATAAGACCACATTACAACAAATCATGTCAAAACTAGTCGAACCACCAATCAGGTTCGTCACTACTAAAGGTCTATCGACTAACTCAGGTTTGTCAAACAAAACCCGATCAAAACATCTTAAATAGAAAGCATACCTCGAATAACGACACCTTTTTCCTTCTGCGCCGCAGTTGGGGCATTCGACAAAGAAGGAACAGCATTGATAGCATACGCTTTCACAATCTGCTTCTCCCTAGGAAGTTGTGGGCAATCATCCTTGTGATGTCCCGCCTGGCCGCAGTTAAAGCACTTCCTTTCCCCAGGCTTTTCTCGACAATCTCTGGCATAGTGGCCCTTCTTGCCACAACTAAAGCATTCACCATCTTTCTTATTTTTCTTATTCTGACCATCCTTGGTTGGGTTCTGCTTCCTCTTGTTCTGAGAATTCTTCTTGCCTTCACCGCCTGCTTGCGGCTTTGGCTCCTCTGCAGATGTAATAGCAACTTCGGCCTTCGACTTAGGGAAAAGGCTCTCTGACCTTAATGCGTTTCCTACAATAGACTCGAACGTCTCATCGATATGGTTTATAAGTCTTTCCCCCAAGTACCCATCCAAGCCAGTTATGAACTTCTCGTTTTTCTTTTCGACTGTATCGATAAGGGACCATCCATATTTCAATAAAGTGTCGAATTCAGCGATATACTCCGAGACTGCTCTACCGTTCTGCTTAAGCTCCAAGAACTTCTGGAACGGTTCTAATTTATGAGCAGCTGGAATAAACTTATCACAAAAGCGAGTCTTGAACTGATTCCAAGTAACTTGATCTTTTGGGGTAGCTGTTCTAATGGCATTCCACCAATTCATCGCTCGCACTTGAAGCTGACGAGACGCTAGCCTTCTTTTCATCGCATCCTCGATACCCAAGTTGTCGAAGATATGATCACAGCTATCCAACCAATCCTAAACATATGTGGCTGACTCCGTTCCGTGGAACGGCTTCCCACCAAGGTTAGTGTAATCCTTGCACAACTTGGCGAAATCGACCCTAGGCGCCTGCACTACTAGACCACCACCATTTCCGGAATTGGGAACTGCTCCTTGAACATCCCTAAGCATCTCCCTCATGAAGTTGGTGAACATTGTTCTCATGTCAGGAGCATTCCCATGGTTGGTCCCTCTACCAGCACCCCTGGTGTCTCTACTCATCGTTCAATCTGTACAGAGAAAACGATTAACAACCCCATAGTGGTGCTAGTGCAGTACGACTTAATTCTTATACTACTAATAGTATATATATATAGCTTTTGAAAACCAAAGTAATCACAAATACGCGCTCTCGTATACGTACTATCTCTCCCTAATGTCTTTCCCTAGGTTAACTACGCAACCTAGAGCTCGGATACCAAGTGTGACGGCCCGCCCCGCACCAGCCAGCATTTCCTCGAAAGTGCGCTGTACACATGCCCGACTAGCACGGGACGATCGTCAGAAGAAAGGAAAGAAGAGAATTAACTAACAAGGAACCTGTAGAATGTCTCACAGCGCATGGAACAAAATATAATAATAATATACTTGACATAAAACAGGCGAGACTGTGCATAAGATAAAAACTAAACCAACATAGCAGCGGAAATCCAAATACAGCTTATTACAACTTTCCAAATTACTGTCTCTAAAACAAAAGAAAGGTAAAGTAGAAGATGCACGACTAATGCCCAAGCAGTGATCTTCAACAACACAGGGAGAATACTATATATATCATACGTGGAAGCCTCCTACTCGCCTCTGAATCAGCTACTCGCGCATCACCAGCTAACCATAACCTGTCTCTAGTCTGCTCGTGTGAGCACCCAGAGTAATAAGAGGAGACATAAATCTCTGGGTCAGACATAAAGCCTGGTATGAGCGATAAGCAACAAAACAGAACAATAACAGGTATAATCCAATCATACCTGAACCTGGACCTATAACCAAAGAGTTAGCACTACATACCGTACAATACTCAAAGGTGCCACTAACATACTGTGTGAGAAATACGGGGGTGGGGGTGTGCATGTCATAGTGATGTCAAACAATCAAGCATAGCAATCATCCTCACATCCCTCACTCAGTACGTAAAGCATACGATATCCACTACTTTGGTCACCTAATACTTTGGACCATGGCGGAATCCAATCCCATGTAACTATCACTACAAGCCCTCTATCCATCTCTAAGTGGTGAACCAAAGTTATGAATACCGAAAACCCCTTTGCACACGTCCCGCAGCAAAGCCCAATCATGAAGCCCACTCATTGGTTCCCAAATGGATCCTGAGTCAAGGCTCCTCATTTGGACTTCCTTTGCATCTCGGGTTTTGGTCGAATTGGAGTTGGTCTTCAGAAAAGTCATCGCGTAGTAGTAATAGCCCATGTACGGTTCGGTTCGGTGCTCCTCGTCTAACTCGGTTCGGTTCAGTGTAACCTTCCAACTCGGTTCGGTTCGGTGGTCCTAGTCCATGCCTGGATCAGTGCTCCATCCCTTATCGGTTCGGTTCGGAAGTATAGTGTCCATCCTCTGTTTGGTTCGGTTCGAAAGTATAGTGCCCATCCTCTGTTCGGTTCGGTGGTTGCTCCCCTCTAGGTTCCCTGATCCGATCCTGTCCTTCTCCATTTGCCCGATCCGATCCCGCTCACTTGCCTGCTCCGATCCGATCCACTCCCTAGCTCCGATCCGCTCCCGCTCGCTTTCCTGCTCCGATCCGCTCCCTAGCTCCGATCCGCTCCCGCTCGCTTGCCTGCTCCGATCCGATCCGCTCCCTAGCTCCGATCCCCCCTTGGTCTATCTCTCCGATCCGATCCTCAACCAAACTCCAACCCTTTTTGCATGTGGCCTTCCTTCTTGCCAGTCCCTCGTTCTTGTACTGGGTTCTGATCCGGTTCGGTACCCTGCTCAGCTCCACCAATCCGACCCGAGCCCCCTAACCCGATCCGATCCGAAACCCTGCACAACTTTCTGCAACTTTTTCCAGCAACTTATTTATGCCATTCGACGACGTTTTCGACCAATCTAACTATTCTAATCAATCACAAAACATCCCAAACAGTCATAGCAAACTAACCACAAACACCAAAACAATGAATTTATATGTCAAAATGGATCAAATATACCCAAAACCCCATATTTTCCCTTAAGCACATTTAAGCAAAACTAATCCTGGGGTTAACAAAACTTAGCCAAATCAAACCAAATTTCTAAAAGAGGTCTAAAACATTATTTTTGAATTTATAGATATTTTTCCAGAATTTATTAGTGCACAAATTCAATAATCTTCACTAATTACCCTTAATTAACTGTAATTAGTGCAAAACTATGCAAATCACTCACCTTGGCCACAAATAAAATTTTCAGAACTAAAACCTCGCTGATTTGGGTGAATACTGATGTTAAATAGCAGCTCCAATACTGATTTGGTGAAGATCCTCTTTGATTTGATGTAGATTAGGCCAAAACTTGATTAGAAGGTGATTTGGGTGTTGGAGGCCATTGCTAGGGTTCCAAGAGTGAAAGTGGCGGCTGAAAGAAATGTTTTCTAACCCTAATCAGCCCCTATACATCTCCAATCCCGAAATCCCCTTTGGGCCTAGCTGCTAATTACCCGGTTAAGCCCAATTAAGCTATTTTTCACCATCTGAAACTTGTTTCAGCCATATCTCCCAAACGGTGAGTCCATTTGGCTAGTTTGACCACTCTACGGAATTGTAAACCATCATCCGGAGCCAATGAAAGTGGTTTCAGTTAAAATTCCTTTCCAGTCAAAAGTTATGGCCAAAACAGTACCAACTAGGGGTAAAATGGTCATTTAAAAATCGACAAAAATCATGAACATGGGAAATGACCCCAATAGCCGTATTCCAAAGTTACATGACCATACAACTTCATATGTGAAAGAAATAAATATTCTACGATCCTATGATGCGTAGAATGCAGGTCGTTACAAACGTTATCAATTTTTAGACAACATGGTCCACCTTCTGGGAAATGTGTAGAAATAAGGCTAGACGGTAGAAATCTTTATGTTGCACACACTTATATTCTTCTAAATTACACTGAGGTTGACCATTTGTTAGGTAATCTAAAATATCAATTTGTGTTTTATTCATTTCTATAGTGCTTGTATGTGTATAACCTAATGTAATATTTTATTTACATATACAGTGTTTATTAATGTGAACATCCGAATGGAGATCTCAGTAAAGAATTTTCAAGTTACATTTATAAACTGAGAAATTATGTTGTTGACGATGGGTTGAAACATCTTGTAATGAGACAAAAAGAGTGGCCAAAACATATCTAATATATTTTGTTTATGGACATAAATCTAACACCAAAGAATACGGTGCTGAAAAATTAACGAATAATACAGGTGTATTTGTTAAAGGCGGTGACGTTCCATAAATTCACATAAATGGTTTTTTATGGCATTTTAACACAAATTTGCAACTGACATATTTCTCACGATCCACGAAGGAGGTGTTTCTATTTAGATGCAACTGGTTTAGCAATGTTTCAGGTTTTGGGATTAATGTGCACAAGGATTATAATTTGATTGAAACAAAGCATACATCACACTATCTAAAGTGTGATCCTTTTGTACTAGCCAAACAAGCCTTTCCAGTTTATTACTGTAACGACCCAGCGGATTCGATGCCCGATTGTCGACAATAATACATAAAGCTGTATTACTTTCCAAAACCCAAGTGTCGAAAACACCAGATAGTTACTGAAAGAAATTAGAGGGTGAGGTAAGAAAGAAAGAAATATTATAATAGAAGAAGAAGAAGAAGAAACAAACTAAACAACACCATACATCGTCTCACATCGCAGCCGAATAAAATATAATATAGAAGTAGATCTTTATTGAGAGCTCTAAATAAAACTTACAATCATCAGAGTACAACTTACAGTCAACACATCTGGACAGTTATAATAATCTTCCTTCATATACAACACAAAGCGGAATAAATATTAATACGTATGAACTCCTCGAGCACGACTTTTGAAGTCTACCTCATCAGAACCTGAAACTTTAAACTTGGTCTAACCCGAGCATTGCAAACGTCGTATCAGTCTAATGCACCAGTGTGAGAAACCCACTAAGTTTACAAGCAAAATTTAACTTTATTTCTAAGTTAAATTTTCATTTCTGAAAGAAAAAGGATAATCGTAAGACCAATCCACACATAAGCACGAATGGTTTTTACCTTATGATAATCCAAGACAATATTTGAAATCATATCTTATTTTGATATTATAATAGTGAATAAATACAAATAAAGATCAATCTAGTGAAAGCTTGCATCTCACGGTCCACATGCATAGTATACAATCAAACCGCGGGCGCATATTGGAGATTGGATTCCGACTATGACATGGTATGCAACCACCTGCCGATAGTGTATATTTAGAGATAAGAACATCATGCACCCGGCCACACATGACCGACCACTCATTTCGCTTAAGTGTATCGAATGTACGTCACCAACAGTTGGGATTAACAACCATTTCCCGAAAAGGGACAGTTTCGAAGAGAATAAAGAAGGAAATGGATTTTCTCTAGATAGGTGATTATACACCCTAATTGGGAGCGACCCACTTAGCCAAGCTGCCTGCCCAATTTTTGTCATTTTCTGATTGATGAGCCTTGAGGTTATAATCATCCCTTTGAACATCTGGCCACAATTCACTTTGAATGCCACATTGTCAGATCTGCCAAATCACTAATTGACGTCCACAAAAATGCTTCCGTCGTTAAGCTAAGAGAAGGGCCATTCTCCGCCACTAATGGAAATACGTTTGTAAAAATCAGCGTACGTGGTTTTTAAGAAATACTCTGTTAGACATTTGTCCTTACAAATCATCCAAGAACTAGATGAACCGAAGCACCCTCCTCCACATCCTAGGTATTACCCTATAGATCAGTAGCGAGTAGCCCTTGCAATCCGTAGATTCCAACCACAAAAGAATCACAGTATATCTCCGAGCGTAAATCTATAGATTTTAAGTAATTCTTCTGTTTTATGAAGATCCATGGTCTTCAATTGCTTCATCTTGATCAGCATTTGATATCTTCTACATTTCGTATTTGCGGGTCGGAATGGTTTTCGAATTTAAATTCGATCCCGGTCTTTCCATATCAACAATCGTATAAGCCAGAATTGATGGTCGGTTATTTAACTATCAACTGAACAAATATACAACCATAAAATGAATTCACTGGTTCAACACTCAGCATCACTTGGCCTCTTTAATTAAAAATAATTAAAGAATGGTTAATTTAATCTTCTAAATCTCCCAATATTTTAAAATACGATATTTACCTCTTATTTTATAACAAGAGTCTTCTCAAAACAAATTTTATACTTTAAACAATATATTATGGCCATATCTCATTTTCCAATTAATTATCATTTCAAAACATTTACTACAAGGAAACACTGATTTAGCGTCATATATTTAGAAGCGGAAATTTTCGTCACTAATTTGCGACGGATTTCCATGTGATCTGCAAGGGATAGTTTTTTGTTTTTTCAACTTTTTTACTTTTATTTATTACCGTCATCTTCTGTCATCCCTCACTAAATCGTTGCAAATTGCGTCGAATTACCGATAGAAAAATTCTGCTGCTATTTTCCGCTGCAAATTCAGGCAAAATACCAATGAATGTTAATTGAAGCTATTTTTCCGCAGAATTCCAACAGATTAGCAAGACATGTTTATATTAATTTTCTAAGATATACTTTAGTGTTTTTTTAATAATTATTAACATGTTCAATAATTAATAATTAATTTGTTCTAATTAATTTTTTATAAGTAATAAAATAATTAACTATAATAAATAACTTATAATCATTGCTTATTTAGAATTAAGAAAATAATATTTGCTCATAACCAATGTAGTTACTAAATTCTTAATTAAGTCTTCTTCTTTCATCACAAATTTCAGTCAGTATGTCGGTATATTTTACGCTAAATCCCAAAATTTTAAATTGTTCTTTTATAATTATTACCCTAAATAATGAAAATATCAGTTTATTATAATAATTATTTAATAATAAAATTTAATACTTATGAAATGATATTGAGTATTCAATAATTATTTTTAAATAATTATATTTAATAATTATAGTTGATAATTATTGTTGATACTTATATTTTATAAATATAGATGATAATTATATTTTATATTTTGAAAATTTTAAAATTTTGAAATCATCTTGAATAAATTTGAAATAATTCATAAAGTTTATAAAACCAATTATTGTTTAACATGAAATAACCAAATATTCTAAACTTTAAAATATTGGAAAAGTTCATTTAATAGTTTAATTTAAATTTTATAATAGTTCATATTCTAATTTTAAAATTTTCTATAAATTCTGACTAAGATAAAGTACAATTGTTTTAAATGTTGGTTTCGCAAGTGAGATTTTGGCTCCAACGCGTGAAACTTTTGGCTCCAACACATGAAATTTAACCTAACCGGCTTTGTCGTTGCCCCAATATTCACACCTTAACACTCGTTTTCCCAAAAAGCTATTGCACATTCAAAGATTCGAACTTCAAACCCTATATTATATTCACTACAAGAAAGTTATCCTTTTACTACTAGCGTTCTGCAATAATTTGATGAACCGTCGTAAATATATAAGGCTTTTACAACATGCAACTGAGTAAATGTCGTGGAAAACATACTTGAACAAAAGTTGAAGGCAAAATGCTATAAAAAAATATATCATAACTGCTATTTCAAAACGTTATGGAAACATGTCTTTAGTAACAAAATATTTGTATTATGAATGATTGTTTTCTTCAAACAACATTTATTTCATGTCACTGTTTTGTATAAACAAATGACAAATTAAAATTATCGTTAAAATATATATTATGGTAAGCCGTTTAAGCCATGAAACTTGATTTAATAAAAAGAAATTGCATCGTGAAATAATAAAACAATCATTGTATTATTATGAAAATTCATAAAATCAATTTTATTTTACTCGTTGTAAGTAGATATACTTAAAAAATATTCAAAAATTTATTTTTAAAATTAGTTAGAGAATATAAACAACATGCAAAACAATTTAACTAAAAATCATGAACCCCTAAAAGTTTTGAATTGCAAAAGCGATGCAGCAGAAAATTAGAAAAATACAAGGGTTTAAAAATTTTAGATTTTTAAAATTGTTTAAATTTCAAAAGGAATAAAAATTGCTTTTGAACATTGAATCTTAAGGAAAATGTAGGAATTATTGAAAATTTTAAAGGGTAAAAATTTGAGAAAAAAATATTATATTAGGTCCGCTTGATTTGGCATCCAAAAGTTTCGAAACTAAAAAGAAAAAATGGTCAAAATTGCTTCCAAAATTTTCTTGTAATATCAACAAGCTTTTAGTTGTATTTTCCACATCTCAAAATATATACCCCTGAATCCACAAATAATCATTTACCCATTGCTGACACAAATAGTTCATACCATCCACTCACCAATCCACGTGCTAATACTGAAGAAGCCTCAACCACTAGATCTGTAATCCAAAAAGTGATCTGATCCGTCCAAAGAAAGTGCACTTGTGCTAATGTTGGAGGAGCCTCAGCCATTAGATCTCAAACCCAATTAATGATCTAAGTCATCCAAAGAAAGCCGCCCCTTTTTCCTTAGATTTCTTATCGTTCAATCTTCCTCATTCACCAAACCCTATATTCTCTTGATTCCCAATTGTCTCCAATGAAATACAAAAAAGATTATGGTTTTAGATCTGGAGCAGCCTAAGGTTTATTCATTCTTCAATGCTTTTGTATTGTTCGCAATTGTTGATTTCTACATTCTCTCAAATGACTGACGAACGATTGTTTCTACTGAAGCATTTAATTGTTGAAATGGAAAGAAGGGTCAGGAAAAAGTTTCGCATTAGACTTCCTATGATCAAAATTAAGGTAATTTTCACTAGGTAAGACCAATTACTGTCTGTTTTTTATAATTGTTGAGAGTTTATCTTCTATCAATACAATTTCCTTAAGAAATTTATATCGATAACTGAGTTGTCTTATTCTGTATATATTTTATTACAATTGTTTACACATGTTTTTGTTGGCATTTTTTGACATATATAATATCATATCATCCATTCATGGTATATATTTTGGCTAGCAGTACGTTTATAAATATTGAATTTGATTTTTTTCCTATGTCTCCTCTTAAAAGAATTATTTTTCCATTTTAAGGATGAAGCAAATAGATACAGTAGATAATTTTGATGATATTGTTTGACTTCTAAGTGTAAATGAATAAAATTTCACAACTTATTTGGAATCTTTTTATTATTTGATATTGGAACTGTAAGGTCATATAGCAACATGTTTGCTTATTTTCTAGCTTTATACTGGCAAATGTGAATATAAATTGATCTTTGAGACAGTGAAAAAACAAAGGGTTGATGCATATTTTATGCGTTTTGATTCTATGCTCAATATTAGTATTAATTTCACCAAGCACCTTTTTTATTGAGAACTAGCAAAGTGGGCTACTTTGGGTATAATCTTTTGATCTTTTTTAATCATCTGAAGAGGTTTTAAATCCAACTTGTTTCAAACTACTTTTCAATGGATGTATAAGTTTTTTTTTGGGCTCTTATTCATTTATTTTTAAAGATGATGGTAAGGTTGGAATGAAATAGAGTTTTGTTTGGATTTGATCGTGAGTTTATTTGTATTCCGAATGTTTGTAAAGTTAACTTAGATAAACCAAGCTAAACATCTTGGAATTTTATGTGTGTCTTTTTATGGCAATGTTTGTATTGTATTTGCTTTATATTTTTCATTACACATAAATAGAAATAGGAAGAATAAATCATAATTGTTGCTGACCACAATTTAAGTCACATTGATTTTTTTTCTAATTTAATATTTGTAGATAAATTACTTCAAACTTATGATCATATGTCACTTGCAAACCCACTTGCTATGAGAAAACTTGATTGAAGATTCACTTTAAAAGTAGTGGATGCACTTATTGTTTGGCCTTACTAAAAATAGGTACACATGATTTACTGGCTTGTCATATCTACACAATTTTAAATATTGATAGGTTATCCTATATGGTCAGGATATCTGATGTTTTTTCATTTTTTCCAATGCAACTTCATATATAGGTCTTAATTTTCATATAACTTTTTGGTTGTGCCGTACATTTTATTGATCATCTTATTTCTTAAATATAAAAATCAATGTATCACTAAAAATTAAATAAGTTTTAAGCATTTAATACGAACTATGGTATTATCAACCAAAATACATTAAATTTGCATTTAATACGAACTATGGTATTATCAATTGTTCTAAGTTCTTTTAGTGTTACATCACTTGTAAGTATGTTTGAAACTTTTATTCATTAATTTATTACTCTGGGCAACACGCTTTCCATCTAAACCTGAACAGTTTTTACATCGGAAAAACTTGAAAAATGTGTACATTTTCATGCATATGCAGTCTACTACTGCACTAAAGCCTTGTAACTAAAATAGATTAAATAATTTTAACAATAAAAAATAACTTGGTGGTTCATTTTGAAGGGATGTGGTAGTTCAATGCTGTTGTCGGATACACCTACATTCACTGAGAACAACTTGCTAAGCCAAATAATGTTCAGTTCGAGGATTTGAAAGTTATAGAAAAAAAATCAAAGCAGCAGTAGAAAAGACACGTCTTGGAGTTGACCGCTGCAGTCGTTCGCTGTGCAACTGCTGCCCAACGAACGGCTGTTGCGGACAACGACATTGATGCACAAGTAATATATTTCTTTGTATCATATTTCTATGTCGTCATCTTTATTGTTATCTTGTTTTTCTTAGATAGGAAATGTTGAGAAGCTATGCTAGAACGTGAAGGTGGCATCAATCCTCGAATACCACCTTTGGCACCAGTATGGTTTATCCTTGATAACATCTTTCTGGTTTTTTTTGGATGTGTACTATCCAGTACTACCATTTCAAGTATATGTGTCTTCATTGACTGAAAACTTCGTGTATTATATGGAAATCACATTTTGTTTTCACTCAGGCATGTCCATGTTTTAATTAATTGAATTTACCGGCTAGCATGAGAAACGAGCTAGGTGAAGGAAGTCAAAAACATAGAAATCAAATTGGTAAAAAAAATAGTTTGCTTTGTATATTAGAAATTGCTGGACTTTGTCATTGAATGGGATGGTAAGATATCTGTCATCAGTAATACCGAACACTAACAACTTTCAAATCGTTATCTTATATGTTTTTCATTATAAGTTCGCGATGCGGAAAATCTTCTAACAACGGCTGGATTTAGTCTCCCTGGCATCGACGTTTATGAATATACCGTTAGATATGATAGTGATAAACATATATATTACAAAGGTTAAAAGTACATATTGATAAAACCGTTTTCTTTTAACATTATGAAATTGCCCTTTTTTTGGGCCTTTAACTTTGGATAGGTTCGAACATTTGAGATCTATGGGGGGAAACTAATGCACTTTTCCAACAAAGTAATGTGAGTATTATTTGCATTACGATATCATAACCAACTTTCTGAATTATGAAACTAGTTGACTAAGGATTTCTTCATGTGTAAATTCAGATGATAGTGTAGATAAAATGAATTGTATAATGTGTAATGACAATCCATGCTAACAAATATGTTTGAGCTCACTGCAAATCTTATAAAGGCTGATTCTTTTCTTCTTAGATTGAAATGACCCGTAACTTCCCCGGTCTCCGAAGAGAAGAGAAAGAACGAATTGTTTTGAGAACACGACAAAATAGAACGCAGACGAGAGAACATTTCATTGTATATTACAACAATGCATCAGAATACAAGAATATACAGAGTATAAATGAATATCACACGGAAATATCAGAGATTTAAATTACATTTAAATACATAGCAGCGGAAAATAATACAATACACAACTAGAAGTAGATATACGGATACAAAGCTTTCCGAATATCGTTCCAGCTGTAAACCAGGATCCTGTGAATATAAATCTGCAAAACCAAAACTACTAGCTGCCCGTGTCAAAATAAGGGCACCCAGAGTTTAGGTTAAAACAATAAACTCCAGGTCAGTCATGGGACTGGTGTGAGAACTAAAACAGTTAATCTTCATTTTTAAAGTTAGGTAAATCAAGGGACCACGCCGTAAAACACGGAACGGGTTTCCTCCCAAGAATACCAGTGCATAAAACAACAGCGCAATGCTAAATAAAGAAGAATGAAGCTATTATAAGACCCAATTCCCATCACACAGTGCAACGCAAGCCGGAGGATAGGGTTTTTACCTTATAATAGCCAAGGATGCTTGATACGTTTAAAACAAATCATTTGATACTATCATAAGTGCATAGTGTATAAAACAACTTCAAATCATAAGTATCAATCATAGGCGGCATGAATGCCCCATCCCACTATGTCGCCATACTAGGCTCTACAAATAAAACCGCAGAATCGCGTATTTGGAAATTGGGTTTCCATCTATGAACCGAGGCAAAAGATAGTCCTCAACCGATTCGAGACGCTCTAGCCCGCCCCTCAGGAACAGCCGCAACTGCCCCTTGGATCGTCAGGGCCGGTCCACCGATGTGGATTATTATGCCTGAACAATACGTCTCCCCACCCTATGGGGTGTAAGTCTGGTACGTCTGCCGACCAGAATGCATCGGCCGAAACCGATATAACCGAGGCGCCTCGCAACAGCAACAACCACATAAGTCAAACTCGTCAGGGCGTGTAAAACCACTGACGCCACTTCTAGCTAGAAAGAAACGCAAGTCCTCCCTGAGGTCCGTCTCCCGTTTTTGGTTCATACCGGGTGTGAAACTCGCGAAGTAAACGTTACACAAAGCTATGCCACAAAGGCCGTGCTTTGATCATCACCACAAGACTTTGCTTTTCAACAGAAGCCTTGATCAATTGCCACTTAGGCATGCCACACAGGCAATTCACTCCATGCGTTTGATATCCATCAATATATAACCCCTTAGCTCGTACGTCTCAGAGAAGGGCGTTAAGCAAGAGAATAAATTCTCCGCCGCCAAACAGATATATATTTAATAGAAATCAATCACACAGACTAAAATCCAATGTCAGACACACAGTCCATTTACCAGTTCGTTCTGGGTCTGAACGAAACCGGAGGCACCTAGTACCCCGCATATCCATCGATCTCCAAGCACGTCTGGACGATCACTAACTGTTTCCATCTTCTTGGGTGTACAGCCCAATCAAGATCATCAGTAATCACCCAAACGACGTGAAGACTTCCGGTCTTCGACCACCGTCTTCATCTTCGACACCACGTCGAATCAGTTATTCAGAATGGGATAAACCCGGTCTTTCTGAATAACTCGCGTATATATTATAAAAGTGTTACACAAACACAACATACGCCTCATTCCAATTCAGAATATTCTTTTATTCAAATATTCCTATACTTTGGGAAAAGTTCCCATTAATTTTATCCAAGATAAATTCTTTAAATTTATTCTTTAATCTCCTTTGAATATCAATTCAAACTAGTCGGGATTAGCGAACCACACCGAAGTAATCATTTATTTTATTTCCCAATCCCAACCTATTCATCCCATGAAGTAAAACTGGTAATACTTCATATCTAACACCACAGTGTTATCGGTAAAGTCAATTACCATTTCACGTTCAAATCTAATTAAAGATTTAACCATCGCCTGGAGCAAAACTGGTGATACTCCATTTTCGATCATTTCAATCTAATTAAAGATTCATTAAAACTCCACTTAGTTTTAATCTTTAACTGGGTTAAAGAATCAGTGTCATTTAAAACAAGGTTCACGATAAACCCAAAATCACATTCCATTAATTATCGGGTTAAAGAACAAGTGTTATTTAAAACACTGTTCACGATAAACCCAAAAATCAATACCAATTCAATTCCAATTAAATATCATTTAATTAGTACACTTCGTTAAATCTAAATAAAAAGATTTAATCTTTTCTCAACTGGGTTCAAGAACAGTGTTAGTGAAGACACCATTCACGACAAACCCAAATCACATTCGATATTCAATACAAGGCTCTGAATAGAAAATATATCGGCTTATATTCAATATCAAATTCTACGACTAACAAATGTCGTATTGGAAATAACGATATAAATATATATCTTTCAAATTTCCATAACAACACCTGTATAATCACGAATTCCAACATCGAAATATTCCAAAGACAATTTCGATTCAAATCCACTCCAATGCAATCATTGGAAACTCTGGTTATTTTTAAAACCCTTTTTCAAATTCAATTTATTTACTTAAAAATAAATAGAATTATAATTCTAGTTCAAAACTAGTTTATTTCGATAAAAATCTATTTTTATCTTTTCAAACACGAAGTTTTTCATCCCAAATCTTCACAAATCATTTCTTATGATTTTACACAAATTGTTACTATTTTTAATAATTTTATCAAGGCCCGTACAGTCGATTTCCATCAATGGCCATCGAACTGCACTTACAACGACCTTTTTTAAATTTGATTTGGACATAATTCCAAATCCAACCGTTAGATTTCTAATTTCTAATATTCGTTAGAAAGCTCTTTTCGATACGAACCCAACGGTTCCGGTTTTAGGAGAATCCGACGGTCGGATCTCCCGTAATGTCCGTTTGAAATAAATGGTCGAAATTCACGAACAGCCGCGGCGCGGCGCGTTCTATTCAGGCCATTATATTATATATATAATATATATAATATATATTCCGTCGATTTCTATTTAAAACGAATTATATGAATAGTTTTAAATTCGTTTCAAAAGCAATTTCAACTTCCATTTCAATTCAATTCAAAATTGAATTCTTCTTTATAAATTCGTTTTAAAATTCATTTCTATTCAATTCAAATTTCAATTCAATTTGAATTCATATTCAATTCAATTCATTTCGAAATCGTTTTCAATTCAATTCATTTCGAAATCGTTTTCAATTTAATTCATTTCGAAATCGTTTTCAATTCAATTCATTTCGAAATCGTTTTCAATTCAATTCATTTCGAAATCGTTTTCAATTCAATTCATTTCGAAATCGTTTTCAATTCAATTCATTTCGAAATCGTTTTCAATTCAATTCATTTCGAAATCGTTTTCAATTCAATTCATTTCGAAATCATTTTCGATTCAATTCATTTCGAAATCGTTTTCAATTCAATTCATTTCGAAATCGTTTTCAATTCAATTCATTTCGAAATCGTTCCTATACTTTTTAATATTCATTTTAAAATGAATAAAATCGATATAAATATCGTTCACGTCAAAATGGCGTCAATCCAATCAACACGGCTTCATATATTGATATTTTCAAATATTCCATTTCGAATATTTCTATTTCAAATATTTCTATTTTAAAACTGGAATGAGGCCCGATCAATTACCATATAAAGTTAATTATATGGATTCTCATACAACACATGTATAATAGCATTGAAAAATAATCAACCATCAACCAAAGTGCACTACACTGTATAAGCATCAAATATAGATATCTAACGCTTATAACAGCCCGTCAATCAATCGATCGACATATTTAATCAATCAGGATGAGTGAACTTCCAATTTCATCCCAACACCCGTGTGGGGTTTCAAACAATCAAACAAATATTTTATTCGTGCAGTTGGGCGATGTGTAAAATTTATCGTCCCAATCAATGTCCTTCAAATAGGTGTACATAAACAAACCGTTGGGTTTGTAAATGAATATTTATTTTATTCACATTCACGTTAAAAATTATATTTTTAACGGTAAAACATTTTATTCCAACATATGAATTTCTATTATTCATTTACACAATAAAATGACATTTTTATTTTCTAACATATTTTAGAAAATTTCGGCGGCATAACGGCACGATACTAGAAACGGGACGAGGCCTAGCCTTATCCCCGGTCTAGTGAAGGCCCACGCCCTTCACACATCAATCAAAATCACCAAACAACCAAATTCAAATCAAATCATATAACTAAGCTATGCAACCAAACAAACAAGTACATGGTCTGTGGACGATTGTGTCGGGTGCTACTAAGCACCGTCTGCATCCTAGTATATATATATAAATATAAATGAAATTGAAAGGTGAGAAATTTTCACAGATAGCTATCCTAGCTCCACGGCACTTCATTGATAGAAATCTTCATCGCTATCGCATCTTCGTCATCTTCGTTGACCGCTTTCACTACATATATAAATATCACACATTTTTATATTTTGATGTCTTTAAATAAAAATCACATTTTTATTTGTTCACTTTCAATTTAAAAATCATATTTTTTATATTCACTTCATATATTTAAAAATCGAATTTTTACTACTATGTTATATATATATTTTCAAAACTATGTAAATTTTTCCTAAACAATGTTGTGCTTCTTTTTCAAAATAGTGTAGTTTTTTTTCTATGATATATATATATATATATATTTGTTTTTAAACAACATTTTACAACAATGCTATTTTTATAGAAAAGACTATATTTTAATTTCACTATTTATACATAAAAGAATATATATTTTTTTCTCGCTATTCAAATAGAAAGTATTTTAGTTTTACAAGTCGTTTTACATATAAAAGATAATATTTTTACTTGGCTACTATATAACTAAAAATCACATTTTTATTTGCTTCGCTAAATATTATATATCCACTTCGCTCAATAAACAGAAAAGATTATATTTTTATATCTCGCCTTATTCTATTTAAAGATTCGACCTTTTATAAATTATAAATCTCGTCTTTTACTAGTTTTTTTAAAAATATCACCTTTATGGTGTTAAAAATATAAGCTTTCCATTTTTAAAAATTTAGTTTTTCTAATTTAAAAACCATACTTTTCTACCAACTAAAAATTATATTTTATCTCTAACCAAAAATTAGATTTTTATACTTTTTTTTTTATATATAAATAAAAACTGATTGCAGCATATAAAAAAAAATCGCTTCCAATTTCAGTAAAAAAAAGTGTTATCCTAAATTAATTACATAAATTACATAGAATAAAAAAAAATGTAGAGGAATAAAATAAAGTAAACAGAGAACTTACTGTATATTTTCAGAGGGGGGGGGGGGGAAGTCTGCTGCTCGTTCGTCAGTGGAAGGGGGGGTCTGCTGGCGGTGATGCGATTTACGAGAAGGGGGGGCGATGGAATCGCTGCGCGATTTTCAGAGAGAGAGAGGGAGCGAGAGCAGAGGGAAGGAGGGGGCTCGCGCCTTGAACCGAGGGGAGGCGACTGGTGGTGGGCGCGCCACTGGGAGGCGAGGGCGGCGGCTTCTCCCCCCCTCCCCCCCCCCCCGACGATCCCTTTTTTTTTTATTTCCTCTGACGATTTGATTTTTGAAGAGGGGGGGGGCAGAGTATATGGAAGGAGAAAGAGGGAATTCTTTTTTTTTCTTTTTTTTATTATTATTTAATTTCTAAAAAAGGTACTTTTACATACGACCTCGAAACGAGGCCCACCGCCTGTCGTCCATAGCGTATTGCCCCCATTCCGAACACAATGGGATATGTATCGCAGGCCAATTCGATCGTTACGATCAGTTTCCGCTGAATTTACATTTAAACCACTATATTGAATTTTAAACGTACATTTCAAATTACCGGGGTCACATACTAACTAGAAAAATTCCAGAAAAATATTTTCTAGCTTCGTATTGACGATACGGTCCTAACAAAACTAGTTTCGTCAAATTCTGAGACCGTATGAAAAATGGCCAATTTCCAGTCGATTAAAATCAACTGAAACTGGTCAAACGCGTTTTCCTTTGCCACGCTCACATATTGATTCGAAAAATTATGAAATTTGGAATCTAGCAATAACTTAACATCACGGACCCAACAAAACTGGTTTCGTCGAAATCCGAGGTTGTTTGCAAAATGTCCATTTTTAAGGGCCTGAATTCCATAGCGACTATTCAGAATTTTCAACTGGACATATCTTTTGATTCCCGCTACGAACTTTTGATTTTTCGGATTCGTTGGAAAGATATTATCAATTAGATCCCATTATTTTTGGTTTCACTAAAATCCGGATTGTTTTGCACCCGGTACATTCAATTGAAGTTTGAAATCGAATTATCGAACTACCGCGCCATTTTCAATTCTATTTATAATTATATATAAATATTTATATTCTAACGACGACGTATCTAATATATACGTTCTAAATATATTCAAAATAAATTTCTCGTCGATATTATTTAAAATAATACATTTTAAATATTCAAAATTCGCTGAAATTGCCAAAATAAAAATTTTAAACTGGCCCAGATTTTCGGGTTATTACAATCTCCCCCACTTAAAACTTTTCGTCCCCGAAAAGGAACAAAGTCGAAAATGGTTTGATTAATAAGCTCTACATTCGATCTGGCTTCCATTCTCCAACCTTTCAGTTTCTGAGAATTTTCAAATTCTTCAAAATTTTGGGTAACACCCTAAATTTTCGAAAAATTTCGCCATAACCTCCCCTGCACCGGGAGCATCGGGGAATTTCAAATAGCTTCCCCGGTCCTTCAGATCTCAAAAAGAAAAAGAAAAGGCCAAGCGGCTAGCCAATAGGCTCATAAAATCATCATCACCCAAACAAAACAGTAAATTATGTAGCAAACATGTACCTATTTGTCGGGCAAACAAATTTTATTCTCTGGCTCTAGCCTCCTTGCTATGACCTGTTCAATGTAAGTATATGTATATGCAAGCAAATGCGACCAATTTTCAATATAATTCAATATTCGGTTCTATTAGGCTAATGGTTCAAATATTGCCAAACAATTAAACAAACAACCAAACATCAATCAATTAGTGGATTAACGTTTCAAATTCATAATTTTGGTATATATAAAGAAAATCATGTTTTGATGCCAAATCACAACAATGTATTCTAGCTATATTAGTTTTGGTTCTCACACCAGTCTAATGGAAATATATAGAAAATCACACCTTCGAAACTCGAACATAAATGTTGATGATGCGATCGCTATCATCAATATCATCTTCGGGCGACTAGAGTGTGATGCTATATCTATTCAATATATTAAAACTTCGAATACACGCGGATCAGACGTATACGCAAAATCTATATATACTGGATTGTCCACATCAATATAAATAAATAACCAAATACGAATAATTGATTTAAATTTTCAAAACAAAACTTGTTTTCACTTTAAAAATTTATCAAAAACACTACTCTTCACACTCGTTCTAGGATACTACTGATCCCATCTCTAACGAGTCATTCCCATTGGATATTACTAACCCAATATCTGATGAATTCTTTCATATGGTCCTAATGTGCCTTATTCTCTGCTTTGTAAACCAAAGCTCTGATACCAAATGAAACGACCCGTAACTTCCCCGGTCTCCGAAGAGAAGAGAAAGAACGAATTGTTTTGAGAACACGACAAAATAGAACGCAGACGAGAGAACATTTCGTTGTATATTACAACAATGCATCAGAATACAAGAATATACAGAGTATAAATGAATATCACACGGAAATATCAGAGATTTAAATTACATTTAAATACATAGCAGCGGAAAATAATACAATACACAACTAGAAGTAGATATACGGATACAAAGCTTTCCGGATATCGTTCCAGCTGTAAACCAGGATCCTGTGAATATAAATCTGCAAAACCAAAACTACTAGCTGCCCGTGTCAAAATAAGGGCACCCAGAGTTTAGGTTAAAACAATAAACTCCAGGTCAGTCATGGGACTGGTGTGAGAACTAAAACAGTTAATCTTCATTTTTAAAGTTAGGTAAATCAAGGGACCACGCCGTAAAACACGGAACGGGTTTCCTCCCAAGAATACCAGTGCATAAAACAACAGCGCAATGCTAAATAAAGAAGAATGAAGCTATTATAAGACCCAATTCCCATCACACAGTGCAACGCAAGCCGGAGGATAGGGTTTTTACCTTATAATAGCCAAGGATGCTTGATACGTTTAAAACAAATCATTTGATACTATCATAAGTGCATAGTGTATAAAACAACTTCAAATCATAAGTATCAATCATAGGCGGCATGAATGCCCCATCCCACTATGTCGCCATACTAGGCTCTACAAATAAAACCGCAGAATCGCGTATTTGGAAATTGGGTTTCCATCTATGAACCGAGGCAAAAGATAGTCCTCAACCGATTCGAGACGCTCTAGCCCGCCCCTCAGGAACAGCCGCAACTGCCCCTTGGATCGTCAGGGCCGGTCCACCGATGTGGATTATTATGCCTGAACAATACGTCTCCCCACCCTATGGGGTGTAAGTCTGGTACGTCTGCCGACCAGAATGCATCGGCCGAAACCGATATAACCGAGGCGCCTCGCAACAGCAACAACCACATAAGTCAAACTCGTCAGGGCGTGTAAAACCACTGACGCCACTTCTAGCTAGAAAGAAACGCAAGTCCTCCCTGAGGTCCGTCTCCCGTTTTTGGTTCATACCGGGTGTGAAACTCGCGAAGTAAACGTTACACAAAGCTATGCCACAAAGGCCGTGCTTTGATCATCACCACAAGACTTTGCTTTTCAACAGAAGCCTTGATCAATTGCCACTTAGGCATGCCACACAGGCAATTCACTCCATGCGTTTGATATCCATCAATATATAACCCCTTAGCTCGTACGTCTCAGAGAAGGGCGTTAAGCAAGAGAATAAATTCTCCGCCGCCAAACAGATATATATTTAATAGAAATCAATCACACAGACTAAAATCCAATGTCAGACACACAGTCCATTTACCAGTTCGTTCTGGGTCTGAACGAAACCGGAGGCACCTAGTACCCCGCATATCCATCGATCTCCAAGCACGTCTGGACGATCACTAACTGTTTCCATCTTCTTGGGTGTACAGCCCAATCAAGATCATCAGTAATCACCCAAACGACGTGAAGACTTCCGGTCTTCGACCACCGTCTTCATCTTCGACACCACGTCGAATCAGTTATTCAGAATGGGATAAACCCGGTCTTTCTGAATAACTCGCGTATATATTATAAAAGTGTTACACAAACACAACATACGCCTCATTCCAATTCAGAATATTCTTTTATTCAAATATTCCTATACTTTGGGAAAAGTTCCCATTAATTTTATCCAAGATAAATTCTTTAAATTTATTCTTTAATCTCCTTTGAATATCAATTCAAACTAGTCGGGATTAGCGAACCACACCGAAGTAATCATTTATTTTATTTCCCAATCCCAACCTATTCATCCCATGAAGTAAAACTGGTAATACTTCATATCTAACACCACAGTGTTATCGGTAAATTCAATTACCATTTCACGTTCAAATCTAATTAAAGATTTAACCATCGCCTGGAGCAAAACTGGTGATACTCCATTTTCGATCATTTCAATCTAATTAAAGATTCATTAAAACTCCACTTAGTTTTAATCTTTAACTGGGTTAAAGAATCAGTGTCATTTAAAACAAGGTTCACGATAAACCCAAAATCACATTCCATTAATTATCGGGTTAAAGAACAAGTGTTATTTAAAACACTGTTCACGATAAACCCAAAAATCAATACCAATTCAATTCCAATTAAATATCATTTAATTAGTACACTTCGTTAAATCTAAATAAAAAGATTTAATCTTTTCTCAACTGGGTTCAAGAACAGTGTTAGTGAAGACACCATTCACGACAAACCCAAATCACATTCGATATTCAATACAAGGCTCTGAATAGAAAATATATCGGCTTATATTCAATATCAAATTCTACGACTAACAAATGTCGTATTGGAAATAACGATATAAATATATATCTTTCAAATTTCCATAACAACACCTGTATAATCACGAATTCCAACATCGAAATATTCCAAAGACAATTTCGATTCAAATCCACTCCAATGCAATCATTGGAAACTCTGGTTATTTTTAAAACCCTTTTTCAAATTCAATTTATTTACTTAAAAATAAATAGAATTATAATTCTAGTTCAAAACTAGTTTATTTCGATAAAAATCTATTTTTATCTTTTCAAACACGAAGTTTTTCATCCCAAATCTTCACAAATCATTTCTTATGATTTTACACAAATTATTACTATTTTTAATAATTTTATCAAGGCCCGTACAGTCGATTTCCATCAATGGCCATCGAACTGCACTTACAACGACCTTTTTTAAATTTGATTTGGACATAATTCCAAATCCAACCGTTAGATTTCTAATTTCTAATATTCGTTAGAAAGCTCTTTTCGATACGAACCCAACGGTTCCGGTTTTAGGAGAATCCGACGGTCGGATCTCCCGTAATGTCCGTTTGAAATAAATGGTCGAAATTCACGAACTGCCGCGGCGCGGCGCGTTCTATTCAGGCCATTATATTATATATATAATATATATAATATATATTCCGTCGATTTCTATTTAAAACGAATTATATGAATAGTTTTAAATTCGTTTCAAAAGCAATTTCAACTTCAATTTCAATTCAATTCAAAATTGAATTCTTCTTTATAAATTCGTTTTAAAATTCATTTCTATTCAATTCAAATTTCAATTCAATTTGAATTCATATTCAATTCAATTCATTTCGAAATCGTTTTCAATTCAATTCATTTCGAAATCGTTTTCAATTTAATTCATTTCGAAATCGTTTTCAATTCAATTCATTTCGAAATCGTTTTCAATTCAATTCATTTCGAAATCGTTTTCAATTCAATTCATTTCGAAATCGTTTTCAATTCAATTCATTTCGAAATCGTTTTCGATTCAATTCATTTCGAAATCGTTTTCAATTCAATTCATTTCGAAATCGTTTTCAATTCAATTCATTTCGAAATCATTTTCGATTCAATTCATTTCGAAATCGTTTTCAATTCAATTCATTTCGAAATCGTTTTCAATTCAATTCATTTCGAAATCGTTCCTATACTTTTTAATATTCATTTTAAAATGAATAAAATCGATATAAATATCGTTCACGTCAAAATGGCGTCAATCCAATCAACACGGCTTCATATATTGATATTTTCAAATATTCCATTTCGAATATTTCTATTTCAAATATTTCTATTTTAAAACTGGAATGAGGCCCGATCAATTACCATATAAAGTTAATTATATGGATTCTCATACAACACATGTATAATAGCATTGAAAAATAATCAACCATCAACCAAAGTGCACTACACTGTATAAGCATCAAATATAGATATCTAACGCTTATAACAGCCCGTCAATCAATCGATCGACATATTTAATCAATCAGGATGAGTGAACTTCCAATTTCATCCCAACACCCGTGTGGGGTTTCAAACAATCAAACAAATATTTTATTCGTGCAGTTGGGCGATGTGTAAAATTTATCGTCCCAATCAATGTCCTTCAAATAGGTGTACATAAACAAACCGTTGGGTTTGTAAATGAATATTTATTTTATTCACATTCACGTTAAAAATTATATTTTTAACGGTAAAACATTTTATTCCAACATATGAATTTCTATTATTCATTTACACAATAAAATGACATTTTTATTTTCTAACATATTTTAGAAAATTTCGGCGGCATAACGGCACGATACTAGAAACGGGACGAGGCCTAGCCTTATCCCCGGTCTAGTGAAGGCCCACGCCCTTCACACATCAATCAAAATCACCAAACAACCAAATTCAAATCAAATCATATAACTAAGCTATGCAACCAAACAAACAAGTACATGGTCTGTGGACGATTGTGTCGGGTGCTACTAAGCACCGTCTGCATCCTAGTATATATATATAAATATAAATGAAATTGAAAGGTGAGAAATTTTCACAGATAGCTATCCTAGCTCCACGGCACTTCATTGATAGAAATCTTCATCGCTATCGCATCTTCGTCATCTTCGTTGACCGCTTTCACTACATATATAAATATCACACATTTTTATATTTTGATGTCTTTAAATAAAAATCACATTTTTATTTGTTCACTTTCAATTTAAAAATCATATTTTTTATATTCACTTCATATATTTAAAAATCGAATTTTTACTACTATGTTATATATATATTTTCAAAACTATGTAAATTTTTCCTAAACAATGTTGTGCTTCTTTTTCAAAATAGTGTAGTTTTTTTTCTATGATATATATATATATATATTTGTTTTTAAACAACATTTTACAACAATGCTATTTTTATAGAAAAGACTATATTTTAATTTCACTATTTATACATAAAAGAATATATATTTTTTTCTCGCTATTCAAATAGAAAGTATTTTAGTTTTACAAGTCGTTTTACATATAAAAGATAATATTTTTACTTGGCTACTATATAACTAAAAATCACATTTTTATTTGCTTCGCTAAATATTATATATCCACTTCGCTCAATAAACAGAAAAGATTATATTTTTATATCGCCTTATTCTATTTAAAGATTCGACCTTTTATAAATTATAAATCTCGTCTTTTACTAGTTTTTTTAAAAATATCACCTTTATGGTGTTAAAAATATAAGCTTTCCATTTTTAAAAATTTAGTTTTTCTAATTTAAAAACCATACTTTTCTACCAACTAAAAATTATATTTTATCTCTAACCAAAAATTAGATTTTTATACTTTTTTTTTTATATATAAATAAAAACTGATTGCAGCATATAAAAAAAAATCGCTTCCAATTTCAGTAAAAAAAAGTGTTATCCTAAATTAATTACATAAATTACATAGAATAAAAAAAAATGTAGAGGAATAAAATAAAGTAAACAGAGAACTTACTGTATATTTTCAGAGGGGGGGGGGGGGGAGTCTGCTGCTCGTTCGTCAGTGGAAGGGGGGGTCTGCTGGCGGTGATGCGATTTACGAGAAGGGGGGGCGATGGAATCGCTGCGCGATTTTCAGAGAGAGAGAGGGAGCGAGAGCAGAGGGAAGGAGGGGGCTCGCGCCTTGAACCGAGGGGAGGCGACTGGTGGTGGGCGCGCCACTGGGAGGCGAGGGCGGCGGCTTCTCCCCCCCTCCCCCCCCCCCCCCCCGACGATCCCTTTTTTTTTATTTCCTCTGACGATTTGATTTTTGAAGAGGGGGGGGGGGCAGAGTATATGGAAGGAGAAAGAGGGAATTCTTTTTTTTTCTTTTTTTTATTATTATTTAATTATTTAATTTCTAAAAAAGGTACTTTTACATACGACCTCGAAACGAGGCCCACCGCCTGTCGTCCATAGCGTATTGCCCCCATTCCGAACACAATGGGATATGTATCGCAGGCCAATTCGATCGTTACGATCAGTTTCCGCTGAATTTACATTTAAACCACTATATTGAATTTTAAACGTACATTTCAAATTACCGGGGTCACATACTAACTAGAAAAATTCCAGAAAAATATTTTCTAGCTTCGTATTGACGATACGGTCCTAACAAAACTAGTTTCGTCAAATTCTGAGACCGTATGAAAAATGGCCAATTTCCAGTCGATTAAAATCAACTAAAACTGGTCAAACGCGTTTTCCTTTGCCACGCTCACATATTGATTCGAAAAATTATGAAATTTGGAATCTAGCAATAACTTAACATCACGGACCCAACAAAACTGGTTTCGTCGAAATCCGAGGTTGTGTGCAAAATGTCCATTTTTAAGGGCCTGAATTCCATAGCGACTATTCAGAATTTTCAACTGGACATATCTTTTGATTCCCGCTACGAACTTTTGATTTTTCGGATTCGTTGGAAAGATATTATCAATTAGATCCCATTATTTTTGGTTTCACTAAAATCCGGATTGTTTTGCACCCGGTACATTCAATTGAAGTTTGAAATCGAATTATCGAACTACCGCGCCATTTTCAATTCTATTTATAATTATATATAAATATTTATATTCTAACGACGACGTATCTAATATATACGTTCTAAATATATTCAAAATAAATTTCTCGTCGATATTATTTAAAATAATACATTTTAAATATTCAAAATTCGCTGAAATTGCCAAAATAAAAATTTTAAACTGGCCCAGATTTTCGGGTTATTACAATCTCCCCCACTTAAAACTTTTCGTCCCCGAAAAGGAACAAAGTCGAAAATAGTTTGATTAATAAGCTCTACATTCGATCTGGCTTCCATTCTCCAACCTTTCAGTTTCTGAGAATTTTCAAATTCTTCAAAAATTTGGGTAACACCCTAAATTTTCGAAAAATTTCGCCATAACCTCCCCTGCACCGGGAGCATCGGGGAATTTCAAATAGCTTCCCCGGTCCTTCAGATCTCAAAAAGAAAAAGAAAAAGCCAAGCGGCTAGCCAATAGGCTCATAAAATCATCATCACCCAAACAAAACAGTAAATTATGTAGCAAACATGTACCTATTTGTCGGGCAAACAAATTTTATTCTCTGGCTCTAGCCTCCTTGCTATGACCTGTTCAATGTAAGTATATGTATATGCAAGCAAATGCGACCAATTTTCAATATAATTCAATATTCGGTTCTATTTGGCTAATGGTTCAAATATTGCCAAACAATTAAACAAACAACCAAACATCAATCAATTAGTGGATTAACGTTTCAAATTCATAATTTTGGTATATATAAAGAAAATCGTGTTTTGATGCCAAATCACAACAATGTATTCTAGCTATATTAGTTTTGGTTCTCACACCAGTCTAATGGAAATATATAGAAAATCACACCTTCGAAACTCGAACATAAATGTTGATGATGCGATCGCTATCATCAATATCATCTTCGGGCGACTAGAGTGTGATGCTATATCTATTCAATATATTAAAACTTCGAATACACGCGGATCAGACGTATACGCAAAATCTATATATACTGGATTGTCCACATCAATATAAATAAATAACCAAATACGAATAATTGATTTAAATTTTCAAAACAAAACTTGTTTTCACTTTAAAAATTTATCAAAAACACTACTCTTCACACTCGTTCTAGGATACTACTGATCCCATCTCTAACGAGTCATTCCCATTGGATATTACTAACCCAATATCTGATGAATTCTTTCATATGGTCCTAATGTGCCTTATTCTCTGCTTTGTAAACCAAAGCTCTGATACCAAATGAAACGACCCGTAACTTCCCCGGTCTCCGAAGAGAAGAGAAAGAACGAATTGTTTTGAGAACACGACAAAATAGAACGCAGACGAGAGAACATTTCGTTGTATATTACAACAATGCATCAGAATACAAGAATATACAGAGTATAAATGAATATCACACGGAAATATCAGAGATTTAAATTACATTTAAATACATAGCAGCGGAAAATAATACAATACACAACTAGAAGTAGATATACGGATACAAAGCTTTCCGGATATCGTTCCAGCTGTAAACCAGGATCCTGTGAATATAAATCTGCAAAACCAAAACTACTAGCTGCCCGTGTCAAAATAAGGGCACCCAGAGTTTAGGTTAAAACAATAAACTCCAGGTCAGTCATGGGACTGGTGTGAGAACTAAAACAGTTAATCTTCATTTTTAAAGTTAGGTAAATCAAGGGACCACGCCGTAAAACACGGAACGGGTTTCCTCCCAAGAATACCAGTGCATAAAACAACAGCGCAATGCTAAATAAAGAAGAATGAAGCTATTATAAGACCCAATTCCCATCACACAGTGCAACGCAAGCCGGAGGATAGGGTTTTTACCTTATAATAGCCAAGGATGCTTGATACGTTTAAAACAAATCATTTGATACTATCATAAGTGCATAGTGTATAAAACAACTTCAAATCATAAGTATCAATCATAGGCGGCATGAATGCCCCATCCCACTATGTCGCCATACTAGGCTCTACAAATAAAACCGCAGAATCGCGTATTTGGAAATTGGGTTTCCATCTATGAACCGAGGCAAAAAAAAGTCCTCAACCGATTCGAGACGCTCTAGCCCGCCCCTCAGGAACAGCCGCAACTGCCCCTTGGATCGTCAGGGCCGGTCCACCGATGTGGATTATTATGCCTGAACAATACGTCTCCCCACCCTATGGGGTGTAAGTCTGGTACGTCTGCCGACCAGAATGCATCGGCCGAAACCGATATAACCGAGGCGCCTCGCAACAGCAACAACCACATAAGTCAAACTCGTCAGGGCGTGTAAAACCACTGACGCCACTTCTAGCTAGAAAGAAACGCAAGTCCTCCCTGAGGTCCGTCTCCCGTTTTTGGTTCATACCGGGTGTGAAACTCGCGAAGTAAACGTTACACAAAGCTATGCCACAAAGGCCGTGCTTTGATCATCACCACAAGACTTTGCTTTTCAACAGAAGCCTTGATCAATTGCCACTTAGGCATGCCACACAGGCAATTCACTCCATGCGTTTGATATCCATCAATATATAACCCCTTAGCTCGTACGTCTCAGAGAAGGGCGTTAAGCAAGAGAATAAATTCTCCGCCGCCAAACAGATATATATTTAATAGAAATCAATCACACAGACTAAAATCCAATGTCAGACACACAGTCCATTTACCAGTTCGTTCTGGGTCTGAACGAAACCGGAGGCACCTAGTACCCCGCATATCCATCGATCTCCAAGCACGTCTGGACGATCACTAACTGTTTCCATCTTCTTGGGTGTACAGCCCAATCAAGATCATCAGTAATCACCCAAACGACGTGAAGACTTCCGGTCTTCGACCACCGTCTTCATCTTCGACACCACGTCGAATCAGTTATTCAGAATGGGATAAACCCGGTCTTTCTGAATAACTCGCGTATATATTATAAAAGTGTTACACAAACACAACATACGCCTCATTCCAATTCAGAATATTCTTTTATTCAAATATTCCTATACTTTGGGAAAAGTTCCCATTAATTTTATCCAAGATAAATTCTTTAAATTTATTCTTTAATCTCCTTTGAATATCAATTCAAACTAGTCGGGATTAGCGAACCACACCGAAGTAATCATTTATTTTATTTCCCAATCCCAACCTATTCATCCCATGAAGTAAAACTGGTAATACTTCATATCTAACACCACAGTGTTATCGGTAAATTCAATTACCATTTCACGTTCAAATCTAATTAAAGATTTAACCATCGCCTGGAGCAAAACTGGTGATACTCCATTTTCGATCATTTCAATCTAATTAAAGATTCATTAAAACTCCACTTAGTTTTAATCTTTAACTGGGTTAAAGAATCAGTGTCATTTAAAACAAGGTTCACGATAAACCCAAAATCACATTCCATTAATTATCGGGTTAAAGAACAAGTGTTATTTAAAACACTGTTCACGATAAACCCAAAAATCAATACCAATTCAATTCCAATTAAATATCATTTAATTAGTACACTTCGTTAAATCTAAATAAAAAGATTTAATCTTTTCTCAACTGGGTTCAAGAACAGTGTTAGTGAAGACACCATTCACGACAAACCCAAATCACATTCGATATTCAATACAAGGCTCTGAATAGAAAATATATCGGCTTATATTCAATATCAAATTCTACGACTAACAAATGTCGTATTGGAAATAACGATATAAATATATATCTTTCAAATTTCCATAACAACACCTGTATAATCACGAATTCCAACATCGAAATATTCCAAAGACAATTTCGATTCAAATCCACTCCAATGCAATCATTGGAAACTCTGGTTATTTTTAAAACCCTTTTTCAAATTCAATTTATTTACTTAAAAATAAATAGAATTATAATTCTAGTTCAAAACTAGTTTATTTCGATAAAAATCTATTTTTATCTTTTCAAACACGAAGTTTTTCATCCCAAATCTTCACAAATCATTTCTTATGATTTTACACAAATTATTACTATTTTTAATAATTTTATCAAGGCCCGTACAGTCGATTTCCATCAATGGCCATCGAACTGCACTTACAGCGACCTTTTTCAAATTTGATTTGGACATAATTCCAAATCCAACCGTTAGATTTCTAATTTCTAATATTCGTTACAAAGCTCTTTTCGATACGAACCCAACGGTTCTGGTTTTAGGAGAATCCGACGGTCGGATCTCCCGTAATGTCCGTTTGAAATAAATGGTCGAAATTCACGAACTGCCGCGGCGCGGCGCGTTCTATTCAGGCCATTATATTATATATATAATATATATAATATATATTTCGTCGATTTCTATTTAAAACGAATTATATGAATAGTTTTAAATTCGTTTCAAAAGCAATTTCAACTTCCATTTCAATTCAATTCAAAATTGAATTCTTCTTTATAAATTCGTTTTAAAATTCATTTCTATTCAATTCAAATTTCAATTCAATTTGAATTCATATTCAATTCAATTCATTTCGAAATCGTTTTCAATTCAATTCATTTCGAAATCGTTTTCAATTTAATTCATTTCGAAATCGTTTTCAATTCAATTCATTTCGAAATCGTTTTCAATTCAATTCATTTCGAAATCGTTTTGAATTCAATTCATTTCGAAATCGTTTTCAATTCAATTCATTTCGAAATCGTTTTCGATTCAATTCATTTCGAAATCGTTTTCAATTCAATTCATTTCGAAATCGTTTTCAATTCAATTCATTTCGAAATCGTTTTCAATTCAATTCATTTCGAAATCGTTCCTATACTTTTTAATATTCATTTTAAAATGAATAAAATCGATATAAATATCGTTCACGTCAAAATGGCGTCAATCCAATCAACACGGCTTCATATATTGATATTTTCAAATATTCCATTTCGAATATTTCTATTTCAAATATTTCTGTTTTAAAACTGGAATGAGGCCCGATCAATTACCATATAAAGTTAATTATATGGATTCTCATACAACACATGTATAATAGCATTGAAAAATAATCAACCATCAACCAAAGTGCACTACACTGTATAAGCATCAAATATAGATATCTAACGCTTATAACAGCCCGTCAATCAATCGATCGACATATTTAATCAATCAGGATGAGTGAACTTCCAATTTCATCCCAACACCCGTGTGGGGTTTCAAACAATCAAACAAATATTTTATTCGTGCAGTTGGGCGATGTGTAAAATTTATCGTCCCAATCAATGTCCTTCAAATAGGTGTACATAAACAAACCGTCGGGTTTGTAAATGAATATTTATTTTATTCACATTCATGTTAAAAATTATATTTTTAACGGTAAAACATTTTATTCCAACATATGAATTTCTATTATTCATTTACACAATAAAATGACATTTTTATTTTCTAACATATTTTAGAAAATTTCGGCGGCATAACGGCACGATACTAGAAACGGGACGAGGCCTAGCCTTATCCCCGGTCTAGTGAAGGCCCACGCCCTTCACACATCAATCAAAATCACCAAACAACCAAATTCAAATCAAATCATATAACTAAGCTATGCAACCAAACAAACAAGTCCATGGTCTGTGGACGATTGTGTCGGGTGCTACTAAGCACCGTCTGCATCCTAGTATATATATATAAATATAAATGAAATTGAAAGGTGAGAAATTCTCACAGATAGCTATCCTAGCTCCACGGCACTTCATTGATAGAAATCTTCATCGCTATCGCATCTTCGTCATCTTCGTTGACCGCTTTCACTACATATATAAAAATCACACATTTTTATATTTTGATGTCTTTAAATAAAAATCACATTTTTATTTGTTCACTTTCAATTTAAAAATCATATTTTTTATATTCACTTCATATATTTAAAAATCGAATTTTTACTACTATGTTATATATATATATTTTCAAAACTATGTAAATTTTTCCCAAACAATGTTGTGCTTCTTTTTCAAAATAGTGTAGTTTTTTTTCTATGATATATATATATATTTGTTTTTAAACAACATTTTACAACAATGCTATTTTTATAGAAAAGACTATATTTTAATTTCACTATTTATACATAAAAGAATATATATTTTTTTCTCGCTATTCAAATAGAAAGTATTTTAGTTTTACAAGTCTTTTTACATATAAAAGATAATATTTTTACTTGGCTACTATATAACTAAAAATCACATTTTTATTTGCTTCGCTAAATATTATATATCCACTTCGCTCAATAAACAGAAAAGATTATATTTTTATATTGCCTTATTCTATTTAAAGATTCGACCTTTTATAAATTATAAATCTCGTCTTTTACTAGTTTTTTTAAAAATATCACCTTTATGGTGTTAAAAATATAAGCTTTCCATTTTTAAAAATTTAGTTTTTCTAATTTAAAAACCATACTTTTCTACCAACTAAAAATTATATTTTATCTCTAACCAAAAATTAGATTTTTATACTTTTTTTATATATATATAAATAAAAACTGATTGCAGCATATAAAAAAAAATCGCTTCCAATTTCAGTAAAAAAAGTGTTATCCTAAATTAATTACATAAATTACATAGAATAATAAAAAAAATGTAGAGGAATAAAATATAGTAAACAGAGAACTTACTGTATATTTTCAGGGGGGGGGGGGGAAGTCTGCTGCTCGTTCGTCAGTGGAAGGGGGGGTCTGCTGGCGGTGATGCGATTTACGAGAAGGGGGGGCGATGGAATCGCTGCGCGATTTTCAGAGAGAGAGAGAGGGAGCGAGAGCAGAGGGAAGGAGGGGGCTCGCGCCTTGAACCGAGGGGAGGCGACTGGTGGTGGGCGCGCCACTGGGAGGCGAGGGCGGCGGCTTCTTCCCCCCCCCCCCCCCCGACGATCCCTTTTTTTTCCTTTTCTTTTTTTTTATTTCCTCGGACGATTTGATTTTTGAAGAGGGGGGGCCAGAGTATATGGAAGGAGAAAGAGGGAATTCTTTTTTTTTCTTTTTTTATTATTATTTAATTATTTAATTTCTAAAAAAGGTACTTTTACATACGACCTCGAAACGAGGCCCACCGCCTGTCGTCCATAGCGTATTGCCTCCATTCCGAACACAATGGGATATGTATCGCAGGCCAATTCGATCGTTACGATCAGTTTCCGCTGAATTTACATTTAAACCACTATATTGAATTTTAAACGTACATTTCAAATTACCGGGGTCACATACTAACTAGAAAAATTCCAGAAAAATATTTTCTAGCTTCGTATTGACGATACGGTCCTAACAAAACTAGCTTCGTCAAATTCTGAGACCGTATGAAAAATGGCCAATTTCCAGTCAATTAAAATCAACTGAAACTGGTCAAACGCGTTTTCCTTTGCCACGCTCACATATTGATTCGAAAAATTGTGAAATTTGGAATCTAGCAATAACTTAACATCACGGACCCAACAAAATTGGTTTCGTCGAAATCCGAGGTTGTTTGCAAAATGTCCATTTTTAAGGGCCTGAATTCCATAGCGACTATTCAGAATTTTCAACTGGACATATCTTTTGATTCCCGCTACGAACTTTTGATTTTTTGGATTCGTTGGAAAGATATTATCAATTAGATCCCATTATTTTTAGTTTCACTAAAATCCGGATTGTTTTGCACCCGGTACATTCAATTGAAGTTTGAAATCGAATTATCGAACTACCGCGCCATTTTCAATTCTATTTATAATTATATATAAATATTTATATTCTAACGACGACGTATATAATATATACGTTCTAAATATATTCAAAATAAATTTCTCGTCGATATTATTTAAAATAATTCATTTTAAATATTCAAAATTCGCTGAAATTGCCAAAATAAAAATTTTAAACTGGCCCAGATTTTCGGGTTATTACATAGATACTGGAGAGAGACACTGCTTTAGGAACAACTGTGATATATGATTCAATGTTTGCAGTGGATGATGGAATAATTCCTGGAACTTTTCAGGTAAGAACGAAAATGATATTCCATTATACGAATTTTTTATTGTTGTACTTTATTTAGCTATTCTTTGTTTTTAAAGGTCATATACATGATAGGATGGAAAAAACATCATTCAAAACAGAAATCAAAGAGGAGAGGTTCTGGTAATGTATTATCTGAGGACATAAGGAAGCAATTCGGTAGCAATAATGATCAGCACACTTGAAATTCTTTTGTTGGAATTACAGTGGAGAAAATTCAAACGAAAGATTCAAGTTAATTATAATGTATTACAATAGTGGTCGAATTATGTAATTTTGTGTGTTATTTCAATTGCTTAATATTCGTTAAATAAATGTAAGCTCTATATGATTTGAAATCATAAACCTTGAAAGCTGAATGTTGAATAAAAGAAGTATTGTTTGACTCTTTGCTGACTAAAAAATTGATTTTTTAAAATGAATGCTAGAAATTTCCGGATTCATTTTTCGGATGCGGATATGGATATTATTTCTTTAATATACATGGATATCGGATGTGGATTCACATGCGGATTTAAATTTTTGGATGTCTTCCGTTGATAGGCCTAATTTGAAAGCGTTTACCGTCGAATCACCAACAAAAAAGTTAGTTTAAGTTTATCCCAATTTAATTTCCATTGCTAATCCCTTGGCATTTAGTAAGGGTTTACCAACGTCTTTTATAAATAATAATTTATTATAAATTACTTATTCGTCGGTAAATAGTCAGGAAATAAATTAAAATTAAATTAAAATTATATTTTTATTATATAATTAGTAAAATGACCGAAAAAATGTCGGAAAACTCATGCTAAATTCCATCACAAAAATCTGACATAGATGCCGTTATGGTTTTTACCGACCACAGCCTTATGCAGGAAATCCGTTGTTAATGCTTATTTAGCGACGGATCAGAAGCGGATATTGCCACTGCTATATGCTGTTTTTCTTATAGTGTATTTGTCACAATATTTTCGTGCCTTACTATACTTCAACATTCACCTGTCTCTGACTTTAATTTGGTAAGCGAAAAATTTCCCAAGTATCAACCCAGAGACCGAAATCAACATAAGATTAATACTCAGAAAATCACTCAACTCAACCAATTTCGAGTTAAGTTCCAATTCTTAATTTAACTGCTTATCAACCCATATATATTTCCATTTTAAAACCATTCAACCATTTTCCACTTTGGAAATCTCATTTCCATTGCATTATTAAGTGACGTTAATTTAAACTTAACATTTTATCTTAACATCCCTTTAATAAACCTCGTTTATACACTCTGGTTTATTATAAACCCCTTTATCCTGCTTTCCTTTTCTTAATTCAAACATTAAGTAAAACATTCATTTTAAGCTATCACATTTGTTGAAATTCTCTTTTTATAACTTCATTATAAAACTTGGTTTTAATATAAAACCCGTTCACACACCCTCTAAAAATCCAACTAAACTCCATTCCAAACTCGATAACTACCATAATGAATTTCATTAAATAGAAATTCCTTAAATTATTAAAATAATCATTTACCTCATCGTTAACTACGATAGAAGTAGTTAAGTTTTTTATTAACTAAAATAAGTAGTAAATTCTTTTAAAATTAAACAAATATTCATTAATCTATTTTATTAGATTAATTCCAAACAAATTAATCAAACAACTGAGTTCAATTTAAATAGTTAACTTAGTCCACTTAAACCACAGTTATCTCGTTAATCCTTTCCAACTAGTCTCCAGTTTTAAATTAATTAATAATATAATTAATTTAAATAATTTCATTTAATTGTCTTCGGTAAACAATTAACCCAAGTCTTAACCGCTACGTTAATTTCTGCTCACCTTCTTATAAATCTTATTATCATAAGAATTTGATTTACAAAACCATTTAATAATTACTTATAAAGTTAAATAATAAATATAAATATAAATTTCCTTTAAAATAAACTTTTATTCTAATTAATAGATTTCAAACTTTTATTTAAATTAATAGATTTCAAAATCTACCTATAGTTATAAAATAAATTTTATAACTTCATTACTATCAGTTCGCATCAGAGTAAATCAATATTTATAAAATGGTATGTTTTGGGCCAACTGCTACCAATTACACAACAATACTGCACATTGGTTAAAACAAAAAAAAACGTTGAATTACGATTCAACAACATATCGATCATCCAATAACATCGGTTAAACAGTTCATATAATTGTAATATAACAATAAATAATAAATTCGAGGAATCCAGTTGGATGCCTCCAACCTGTTCTTCCCTGCATCCAAATATGTTACCTCAAATAAAATCATCTATTTAAATAAACAAATATAATATTCAACAATCAAACAATAACCGTAATTCACACATTCATCTTTAAATTTAACACGTCTATATTATTAGACCCATAAGTGAAAATTAAGGACATATCCCTATTAAGTTTCAAAATTAGGCTCACATTCGGTTCTAAACTTATTATAAATTACATGCCTATATTTTGAAAAATCATAAAAAATCACGAAAAAAATAAAAAAATCACGTAAATTCGTAATTAAATACAACAACAAATCATCATCAAATTCATCCGTTAAATCCACCTAAAAACGCGAAACAACAGTATTATGCATTAAAAGATGCACCTATTTGTACAAAGTTGCATACGTTCATGCATTTATTTCAGTGATGCATCAAATTGCAGTATAAGTGCATACATATATGCAGTTAAACTGTAATATACGCGTCTTTTTATGCATATATTCAATTCTGGTCTGTTTTTTCAAGCATTCGCGGTTTTCAGACATCGTTGCATACATTTATGCACTTATGTAGAATACACACATACATTTATGCACATTTCGGAAGCCTTTCTCCTTTTTACCTTTATTGCATACACGTAGCACTTATACGAAATAGTTGCATACATGGATGCCACTATTCATAACCCATGCAGCTCGGTTCAACTTCATATGCATACATGAATTTTGCACATATTTGTGCACTTATGCAGAATACACGCATACGTTCATGCACATTTTCGGAAGCCTTTCTCCTTTTTACCTTTGTTGCATATACGTATGCACTTATATGAAATAGTTGCATGCATGCATGCCACTATTCGTAACTCATGCTACTATCGGTAATAGTTGCATACATGTATGCTTATATTCATCTAGATTTTCAATAGAAAACGCTAGACGAATATATGCATACATGTATGCTACTTTTTTTTCAGAATGCTTCTGGGAATATTTGTGATTTTTTGAACTTTTTTTTATCGGTCAGTGTATTTTTTCCTTTAGAAAACACGTAAGGTCCAAAATAGTGACCCGCTTTGTAATGAAAGTTTGGGGAGGATGTCGTTTATATTTTCAAATTTTCCATGGATGTATGCCAAATAGACCCTTACTATAAACGTGACCAACGAGGTACGTTACCCCCATCCATTATAATCGTTAGAAATAACAATTGATTTAAATTAAATTAAATGAACGTTTAATTTAATCAGTTGGGTCAAAAATAAAATATTCAGCATACAGCGAATAATAACAACTATAGCACATAAATATTATACTCGACTTTTTAAAATACTAGTGAGACAAAACTGAGTGAGTTATACTCCATTGATTTCGTTTATTGTTGGAACAGTTCGATTTCAGTTAAACTAAACGGTCATTTATTCTAACCAAAAACCCTACTGCTTCCAAATCCGTCCAGACTAGCTCCAAAGTATAGCGCTCGAGAATATGATTCCGACGTTGCTAGTTTTATTCCATTCTATTATCATAGTAAAAATAAAAAAATCATTTTAATTAATATGATTAAATTAATTAGATAATTCCTTAAATATTATTAACGTAACCAATTACTTGCGTTAAACTAGGATTTAATATAGTGAAAATTAGGCATACATCCCTAAAACAAAACTTAATTAGGCTCACATCCCTCCTTAAGTTTACATTCAAACCCGCCCTCTGATTTTGAACTTCCGCCATTTTCGTTCTTCGGCCAATAAAAGGCATTGACATATAAAAAAAATATTCTAAATTCTGGAAATATTCTCGGAAGTCCACACAATTTTTTAAAAAAAAAGTTGCATACATGTATGCAACTATTACCAATAGTTGCATACATGTACAACTGTTGCATAAGTTGTTTTGGCTTGAAAATCTGGACCGAAACATGCATACATGTGTGCAACTATTTGAAATACTTGCATACATATACGCATGTTTTGCGTGAAGAAAACTCAAGTGAAATTTAGCCTATGAATTTGCTGCACAATTTTATGTAAGAATCATGCAATACTTGCACAGATATATGCAACAAAAACAAACAACGACACATGAATTGAATACTTGCACAGATGTATGAAGGAAAATTTAAATATATGCATATTATTATGCATTTAACTGCAATTTCGCTGTTTTGCTATTTTTTTCGTTTTTGATGGCTTCTTTGATCATTTTTTGATCTGAATTTTTTGTCGAGTGCACGTTTAATTTAAATATGACTTTACGTATTTTTTTAATTTTATTTTTTAGTGAATTTTTAAAAATAAGGACTAAATTTACAATAAGTTTATGGCCGGACCTGAGCCTAATTTAAAACCTTAACAGGGACCTATAAAAAATGCACTCTTTTATATATATGTATACCACGCATCGACTGCTGCTTCCATCTTCCCAACTACCCCATCTTTCTTCTTTCTGCTTCGTTCAAACCATTCCTACCCACTACTGCTTCATGTCCAAAATGTCCCATGCATTTACTGTTGTCCCTTTTCTTCCACAGAACTGCTCCTTTCCTTTTATTTTCAAATTCTCCCTCCCTGCTACTGTTGTTCAAACTGCCCTATTACACCTTGCACTTAATTAGTTTGCATGTTATTACGTTCAAAAAGCCCCATTATAATTTCTTTCTCCTTCTGTTCAAATATATATGGACCCTTCATGCGCTTAACTCCACACCGATCCATTTTCTTCGCATCGCTTATATACTCATACTCCATCGGCATGCGTACCCAACTTCAGAACCACTGCTTCCCATTTGTTAACGTATTCACTTTGTTCTCGTACGATACTCCATCTAGAAAACCCATGCTCGACTTGATTCGAACTGCCGTACTTCCGTCTGAACTCTCAGAGCATCATCGAAGTTCACCGGTCGGCGCGCCGCCACGTCCTGGCCAATTACCATCTCACCAACAATTCACCTCGACCACATTCACACTACCTAATATCACGCTCGACATCACTCTATGCTACCACACCAATTCTCGACCAACTGAGATCCACCCACCACCACCGGCACTTACGCCACTACTTGGCCATCGCTCCGGTAACTCAACTCTGCCAACCCTGAAACTTGAACACTCAGCAAGGCAATCCCCCTTTTCACTACTGTTTCCCAGTCCATTTGCGATAGTATTTATATACTGGGTGATGAATATGTGCTTGCGTGATTTAATGGCAGAATGGGTTTTTTATTCTGGAGGTTTGGGTTTTAAATTTTGTTGAGGAGGAAAGCTTACTAGGATCAAAGAAGAGAACACATGTAAATATAGGGAAATACATGTGTCCATCATTTATTAGAGAGTACAAAGTAGGGTAGTTGCGGAGTAGAGTAGAAATTTTTAAAGCTTGGTCGACCCGGTTTTGATACTGAAAAGAAAATTCATAGGAGAGGATAGGTAGGCTACTAATTCATATATTTGGTCTGCAAATTTTTCGTACTTTACTGGTTTGCTTAAAACTTAAATCTTATTCGAAAGTTAGTGTAATGACCCGAAAATCCGGTCAAATTGGAGCTGACTAAATAACACAAGTCCAACCCCAAATTATACTGGAAAATCAGAACACTAACAGAAAGAAGACAGAGGGTAAGGATAGATAAGATAGAAACTTAGATTAGAAGAAGAAGAAGAACATCATCATCAGAGTAACAGGAATCTCACAGCGGATCGAATAAGATATAACATAACTTTTGAAAGACAAACAGTATATGTATACAATAACATTGCAAAGTACAACACTTACAACACAGCGGAAATAATAATAGCTATAGAATCCTAAAGCCTCCTGCTCCAAGCTCTCCAAGTGTATCTGTAAAATCCCGACTACTTGACCGCCCGTACAAATTTAGGCACCCAAGAGTTTAGGGAAAACAAACAAATAAACTCCGGGTCAGTCATGGGACTGGTATGAGTAAAACAGTTTAAACAGTTCGAACAGGTAAATGATATCTCATAAGACCACGCCGTATAACGGAACGGGTTTTTCCCTTATGAGAATCCAAATTATCTTTATATCAAAAACCTTTTGATATTACAATAATGTCTATCAACCACAATATAATAATCATCTAGCAGAAACGCTTTCATCTCACATTCTACATATATAGTATATAATCAAAACCGCAAGCACGTATTGGGTAATGGATTTCCAACTATGACAAGGTATGGAACCACCTTCCGCAAGTGTACCTCTAGAAAGGAATACACTGGGTTCAACAAGAACATCTTGCAACCCGGCCACACATGACCAACCACTCATTTCGCTTGAGTGTATCGAATGTATATCACCAACGGTTGGGATCAGCAACCGTTTCCCGAATGGGACAGCATCAACAATAGATTTTTAGAAATAAATGAAACTCTAGATCAAGTGATTATACACCCTACTTCGGTGCGACCGACTTAGCCATGCTGCCTGCCCGATTTCTGTCATTTACCGGGTGTGAGGCTATAAGCTACGCTTTATCATCACACCAGATTCACTTTGAATGCCATATCGTTAAATCCATCAAATCACCGATTGACGTCCTCAACAATACATTATGTGTTAGCGAAAAGAAGTTTCCTTCTCCGCTTCCACTCTTGGTACGGTTGGAGAAAATCAATATACGTGATCGTCTGGAAATACTCTATCAGACATCCGTCCATACAAGTCACCCAGGAACAGGATGAACCGAAGGCACTATTCAATACATCCATCTTAGACACTGTTATCTAAGACTTATACAATAGCCCTTGCACTTTACTCCGTCTTCAATTATCTTTGGCATATATGATTCGCAACGCTTATGCCAATACAGAGTGGTTCTTTGGATAATAATCCAATCGGTCTCTCCATATTAACAACGTTAAAATGGTCAAAAGTTCGATAGTCTGTGATTTAACCATCAAAGAAAAACAGGTGTGCAAACAACTATATTATTTCCAGATGGAAATTCTATCAATCAATCATCAATCATATATATATATATATATATATTCACTTATTTTCTATGTTTAGAAAATATACGTTATTAACACTGGAAAACATTTCCATTGTTTATTTACATAGCACTATCATTTCACAATTATCAGTCCCTGACTGTAAACTCGTAGGAGAACAATTCTCTAAGTATAAACCCCGAAGGCCGAAACCAACATCAGATCGATACTCAGAAAACTATTCAACTTAACTAATCTCTAGTCAGTTTCTAATCTTGTTTAACTCTATATTTAACTCTAATTGACTAACTCTAATCGACTAACTCCTTTCTATCTCGTTAATTTCCTTTTATAATCCTATTTATTTTCCCAATAAATATTCCTTTTTACCCCTTTATTTATTCCTTACATAAATAAATCCTTTACACCTTTATTTATTTCCTAAATAATTAAATCCTTTTTAAATTATTTGTAAAAATGGTTTACAAATATTTCTCTTTCTATCTGTTTGACAAATATTTTCCTTTCCCCTTATATTTGATTTACAAATATAATTCCTTTATATTGATTTACAAATATAATTCCCTTATATTTAATTATCAAATATATCTCTTTTTATTTAAAGCCCTTTTTCTTTTATAATATAAAATCCATTGATTTTATATAAATCAATTAATTTCAAAATATACTTTGAAAATCCCTTTTCCACATCCAGTATTCTTATGGTCTTTAACATACCATATAACAACGATAAATATCGTACAAACACACATAATCAACAACAGATTATATATCACATCATATATCACAATATATGAATCACAGTAAAATAAATGTTGAGGAATCCAGTTGGATTCCTCCAACCTGTTTCCCTGCATCACAGATGTTAAACAATATAGATAACATTACTTTCAGTTCCATATGATATATTCTGTTAAACAGAATCAATATAGAAATTCAACTAACTGACTAGCAGTTTAATCAAACAGTCAACACACAGTAAATCAGACAATTTCTAACAGTTCTAAAAATACAACATGAAATTATAAACTGTTCAGAGTTAGTGAGATTTACTCACATTGGACTATCATCGTTAATTAACGATAATTGTCGTTGATTCAGATTGGACAATTTATTTTGCTATAAATTGTAACGAACTCCCATCCACTCCCGGTCAGTCTCATTGTGTTGCTCCCGTCCATACAATTCTAATGTGACCAACCATTTGTGATTCTGATATCATATAATAGAGATATGATTATTTGAAGTTAATACATTATTTTAAATTGAATTAAACTTAACTTGAATTCAATATGGGCTTTACTAAATTTGACCGGCCCAATACTTACCCATAAGCCCCATACGCCCAATCCACTTTCTCCATTTGAAAACAGAAACCACCCTGCTCCAGTATTTCGATCTCTCTCCTCATTCCATTCTGAAATTGTCCCCTTCCTCTTCTTTGCTCAATGGCAACCCATACCGGCCTCACCAAAATACTCCTCAACGTCTTTCACGTTCCAAGCATTTTCACTTCAAAAGAAACAAGCTGCTCTCTCCAATCCCCCAAGCTCTTCCTGACGACCGTGCTTGTTTCCCCACCGAACCATAAATTCCAAACAAAACGTCGGCACTCCATCTCTCCTTCTTTCCGAATACAGCCTGCATCTTATTCCTTTGTTACCACAACGCTCCTCTATTTAAATATCACACAAAGATGCCGGCTACATATCACCTCACTGTAGATCACGGCTGCTCCATTTCTCAGGTCCACTACTGTGCTTTTAATGTTCACCATAACCAAAGGCATCACGTTTTTCTCCATTCAGTCCCTCGCCTCCTGTATGAACTCGAACAAGGATTCACGCATGCTCCAAAACACTTGACAGTATACCCATGTTTTGCCAGCTACAGTTCCCCAACGTCTCCCTCCTTTGGTTTGTCGCACGTCACTTCTACTTGCCACAAACCTATATGTGACCTTGGAGCCACGAACTGACGCTCCTAAACTCGAGCGTCCTGGAATCCTTACTCGTTGTGTATATTTTATTTATTTAGAGGAGGAGTATTTGATTTCGGTTTTTATTGTTTTTAAAAACGTGAAGCTTTAAATCCTTGCGTGAATAGTAGGTGAAAAGGGTGAAACCGAGGGAAAGAGAGAGAGAGCAGTGCGTGTTAGTTTTAAAATAAAGACGTGGTCCTTGCGACTCCAATCAGGGATTTGTGGTTAAGGGAAAAATGCACGTGGTCGTTCTTTGATTGCGGAGAATGAATGGTTATGAATTATACACACTTCAAACTAAATTAAATATTCCATTTTATTTACCGATCGTGTAATAACCCGGAAAATCTGGGCCAGTTTAAAATTTTTTATCTTGGCAATTTTAGCGAATTTTGATTATTTAAAATGAATTATTTTAAATAATATCGACGAGAAATTTATTTTGAATATAATTCGACGTATATATTATACGCGTCGTCGTTAGAATATAAATATTTATATATAATTATAAATAGAATTGAAAATGGCGCGGTAGTTCGATAATTCGATTTCGAACTTCAATTGAATGTACCGGGTGCAAAAAAATCCGGATTTTAGTGAAACCAAAAACATTAGTATCTAATTGGTAATATCTTTCCAACGAATCCGACCAATCGAGATTTCATATCGGGAATCAAAAGATATGTCCAGTTGAAAATTCTGAATAGTCGCTATGGAATTCAGGCCCTTAAAAATGGACATTTTGCAAATGACCTCGGATTTCGACGAAACCAGTTTTGTTGGGTCCGCGATGTCAAATTATTGCTAGATTCCAAATTTCATAATTTTTCGAATCAATAGGTGAGCGTGGCAAAGGAAACCGCGTTTGACCAGTTTCAGTTGATTTTAATCGACTGGAAAATGGCCATTTTTCTAACGGTCTCAGAATTCGACGAAACTAGTTTCGTTAGGACCGTATCGTCAATATGAAGCTAGAAAATATTTTTCTGGAATTTTTAGAGTTAGTATGTGACCCCGGTAAATTGAAATGTATGTTTAAAATTCAATAAAGTGATTTAAAGGTAAATTTAATAGAAACGGATTCAAACCGTCGAATCAGCCCACGTGGCATATCCCATTGTGTTCGGAATGGGGGTTAAACGCTATGGACGACAGGCGGTGGGCCTAGTTTAGATGACATATGTAAAGGTCAACTTTTAAAAATAATTAAATAATAATAAAATAATAAATAAAAAAAAAGAAAAAAAAAGTCTCTCCCCCTTATACCTCTGCGCCCCCTCCCCCCCCGATTAAAATTCATTCAACAGAAAATAAAATAAATAAAAAAGAGGAAAAAAAAGAGGAGCTCGTCGCTCCTCCCATCACCGCGCCTCAGGCGCGGCCTCCACTCCCCTCCGCCTGCTTCTCCTCCGCGACCCCCTTCTTCTCCTTCCACTGACGCTTCTCTCTCTTCTCCTCCTCGCCGAATCCACCTCGAGCCCCCCCCTAAAACTCACCGCAACTCTCCCCTGGCCCACGCAGGGACCCCCGACGCCACCCCGAGCCTGCGCCACCTCCAGGACACCGCCGATCCACCTCCGGCGAGACTCCACCAGCGACAACGCCTTCCTTTCCCCCCCCTTATCGAACACTGTAAGTTTTTTTGGTTTTTGTTAATTTTGTTTTTATTTATATACTCTATTTACTTTATTAGTTATTTTTCAGAGTTTGATTTTTTTTAAAAAAAAAAAACCTAAAAGATTTGATTTTTAAAACCTAAAAGATTTGATTTTTAAAACCTAAAAGATTTAATTTTTAAAACCTAAAAGATTTGATTTTTAAAACATAAAAGACGATATTTTTAAAACATAAAAGACGATATTTTTAAAACATAAAAGACGATATTGTGAGAGGAGTAGTGAAGTAAAAATATAATTTTTATATAAGGAAGATAATCAAAATATGATTTTTATATTTTTAAAGTAATAAAAATATGATTTTTATATTTTTAAAGTATTAAAAATATGATCTTTATTAAGTAGAAGTAGTAGAGATATGATTTTTGTTTATGTAGAGAATTAGAAATATAATTTTTACATGATAGGGATATTAAAAATATCATCTTTATATGTGTAGAAGAATAAAAATGAGATTTTTATAAAGATGAAATCTTTAAATTTGAAAAGGCGAAGTCTATGTTTTTATAAAGGCGAAATCTTTATTTTAGAAAAGGCGAAATCTTTATATGGAAAATAGCGTGATAAAAATATAATTTTTATCTATATAACATAGAAGTAAAAAAATTCGATTTTTAAATGTAAGAAGTGATTATAAAAATATGATTTTTAAATTGAAAGTGAATAAATAAAAATGTGATTTTTATTTCAAAGACAACAAAATATAAAAATGTGTGATTTTTATATATGTAGTGGCTACGGGCAAAGAAGATAACGAAGATGCGATAGCAATGAAAATTTCTATCAGTGAAGAGCCGTGAAGTTAGGATAGCTTTCGGTGAGAATTCTCACTCTTCAATTTTATTTCTAGTTATATATATATACTAGGATGCAGACGGTGCTTAGTAGCACCCGACACACTCGTCCACAGACCATGGACTTGTTTGTTTGGCTGTGTTGTTAGTTAGATTGTTTTGGGTTGATTTGAATCGTTTGGTGAAATGAAATTGATATGATTGATGTGTGAATGGCGTGGGCCTTCACTAGACTGGGGATAAGGCTAGGCCTTGTCCTGTTTCTAGTATCGTGCCGTTATGCCGCCGAAATTTTCTAAAATATGTTAGAAAAATAAAAATATCATTTTTATTTTGTAAATGAACTGAATAGATATTCATATGTTAAAATAAAATGTTTTATCGTTAAAAATATAATTTTTAACGTGAATGTGAATAAAATATTCATTTACAAACCGGACGGTTTGTCTATGTACACTGATTTGACTGACATTGATTGGGTCGGTAAATTTTACACATCGCCCAACTGCACAAATAAAATCTGTGTTTGATTGTTTGAAACCCCACACGGGTGTTGGGATGAAATATGAAGTTCACTCATCCTGATTGATTAAACATGTCGATCGATTGATTGACAGGCTGTTATAAGCGTTAGATATTTATATTTGATGCTTATACAGTGTAGTGCACTTTGGTTGATGGTTGATTATTTTTCAATGCTATTATATACATGTGATGTATGAAAATCCATATAATTAACATTATATGGTGATTGATTGGGCCTCATTCCAATTTAGAAAATAAAGAATATATAAAATAAAGGTTCATGTGTTGACTGTACTCATCCGTTGAGATTAGTCATGTGTTGAACGAATTATTTTTATAATAAAATTTATATCTTTATCAATGTAAAATAAAGGTTCATGTGTTGACTGTACTCATCCGTTGAGATTAGTCATGTGTTGAACGAATTATTTTTATAATAAAATTTATATCTTTATCAATGTAAAATAAAGGTTCATGTGTTGACTGTACTCATCCGTTGAGATTAGTCATGTGTTGAACGAATTATTTTTATAATAAAATTTATATCTTTATCAATATAAAATAAAGGTTCATGTGTTGACTGTACTCATCCGTTGAGATTAGTCATGTGTTGAACGAATTATTTTTATAATAAAATTTATATCTTTATCAATGTAAAATAAAGGTTCATGTGTTGACTGTACTCATCCGTTGAGATTAGTCATGTGTTGAACGAAATATTTTAACAAAAATAGTCACACACGGACGGTACTCATTCGTTGAGATTAGTCGTGTGCTGACAAAAAGAAATATTTGAAATAGAATATATAAAGCCGTGTTGATTAGATTGACGCCATTTTGACGTGAACGATATTTATATCGATTTTAACGATTTCGAAATGAATTGAATATATAACGATTTCGAAATGAATTGAATATATAACGATTTCGAAATGAATTGAATATATAACGATTTCGAAATGAATTGAATATATAACGATTTCGAAATGAATTGAATATATAACGATTTCGAAATGAATTGAATATATAACGATTTCGAAATGAATTGAATATATAACGATTTCGAAATGAATTGAATATATAACGATTTCGAAATGAATTGAATATATAACGATTTCGAAATGAATTGAATATATAACGATTTCGAAATGAATTGAATATATAACGATTTCGAAATGAATTGAATATATAATGATTTCGAAATGAATTGAATATATAAAACAATTTCGAAAGGAATTGAATAGAAAACGAATTTGATTTCAATGGAATATATAACGGATTTGATTCGAATAGAAAACCAATTTGAATTGAATCGAATAGAAAACGACTTTGGAATTGAATTGAATTGAAAACAAATTCAAATTGAATTGAAAGCGAATTGAAATGAATTCAAATTGAATTAAAATTTGAATTGAATAGAAATGAATTTTAAAACGAATTTATAAAGAAGAATTCAATTTTGCTTTAAGTTGAAATAGAAGTTGAAATGGTTCTTGAAACGAATTTAAAACTATTTATATAATTCGTTTTGAATAGAAATCGACGAAATATATATTGTATATATTATATATATAATATAATGGCCTGAATAGAACGCGCCGCGTCGCGGCCGTTCGTGAATTTCGACCATTTATTTCAAACGGACATTACGGGAGATCCGACCGTCGGATTCTCCTAAAACCAGAACCGTTGGGTTCGTATCGAAAAGAGCTTTCTAAAGAATATTAGAAATTCAAAATCTAACGGTTGGATTGGGAGATACGTCCAAATCAAATTCGAAAAAGGTCGCTATAAGTGCAGTTCGATGGCCATTGTTGGAAATCGAATGTACGGGCCTTGATAAAATATTGATAATTTGTGTAAAATCATAAGAAATGATTTGGGAAAAATTGGGATGGAAAACTCTATATTTGAAAAGATAAAAATGGGTTTTTATCGAAATGAACTAGTTTTGAACTAAATTTAAAACCCAATTATTTTTAAATAAATGAATTAGATTTAAAAAGGGGTTTAAATAATCGAATTTCTAATATATTTGATTGAATTTGAAATGGGTTTATCGTGAACGGTGTTTTAAATAACACTAGTTCTTTAACCCGATAACAAATAGAATGTGATTTGGGTTTGTCGTGAACTGTGTTTTAAATAACACCTAGTTCTTTAACCCAGTAAAAGGAGTTCTAACGAATCTGCAATTAGATTGAAATGTGAATCTATAATCTAAATTATCAAATTTAGAAATGAGCGAGAATGGAGTATCGCCAGTTTTGCTCCAAAGCGATAATTAAATCTTTAATTAGATTTGAACGTGAAATGGTAATTAATTTTACCGATAACACCACGGTGTTAGATATGGAGTATTACCAGTTTTGCTTCATGGGATGAATAGGTTGGGATTGGGAAATAAAATAAATAATTACTTCGGTGTGGTTCGTTAATCTCGACTAGTTGGAAAAACCATAATTTGGTTTTAAATGACATCCAAAGGAAGATACAGGATAAATTTTAAAGAATTTATCTTGGATAAAATTAATGGGAACCTTTCCCTAAGAATGTGGAATTTAGAAACTAGCTGTAGGTTGGCTAAGAAGAATGGTTTCCTGGAAATTGATCTGATGTTGGTTTCGGCCTTCGGGGTTAATGTTTGGGAAATTGTTCTCTTGCTAATTTGCGGTTAGTGACTAATGAATTGGAATGAGGCGTATGTTGTGTTTATGTAACATTTGTTTTAATATACGCGGGTTGTTCGGAAAGTCCGGGTTTATACCCATTCTGAATAACCGATTCGACGATAAGTAGAAGATGAAGACGGTGGTCGAAGACCGGAAGTCTTCACATCGTTTGGATAATTACTGACGATCCTGATTGGGCAGTACACCCAAGAGGATGGAAATAGTTGGTGGTCGTCCAAACGTACTTGGAGATGGATGGATATGCGAGGAAAGTGCCTCCGGTTTCGTTCAGACCCAGAACGAACTTGAAAATGGATTGTGTGTCTGACACTGGATTTTATTCTGTGTTGATTGATTTCTATTAAATATACATCTGTTTGGTGGCGGAGAATTTATTCTTTTGCTTAACGCCCTTCTCTGAGACGTACGAGCTCAAAGGTTGTATATCGATGGACATCCGTCGCATGGCATGAATTGCCTGTGTGGCACGCTAAGATGCAATGATCAAGGCTTCTGTTGAAAAGCAAAGTCTTGTGGTTGATGATCAAAGCATGGCCTTTGTGGCGTAGCTTTGTGTATAGCGTGAATTCGCGAGCCTCACACCTCGGTATGAGTTAAAAACGGGATACGTACTGCAGGGAGAGCACGACGTTTCTTTCTAGCTTTGGTGGTGTCAGTGACTTACCAGCCCTGACATATATATACTTTTCACCTTTGTGGTTGTTGGATGAGGCGCCTCGATTATAGGTCTGTAAGGACCGGGAAACGTGTGTTCAGGCATAATTAATCCTCTAACGTAAGTGAGGACCGGCCCTGAAGCATCCAGGGGTTACCCAGTGTGCGTAATCCTGAGGCATTTGCTAGAGTGTCTCGAACGCGGAGAGGAGCTTGCCCCTTGCCTCGACTCATGATGGAAATCCAATTTCCAATACGTGTATTTCGGCTTTATTTGTAGAGCCTAGTATGGCGACATAGTGGTATGGGGCACTTATGCCGTCTATGATTTATATTTATGATTGAAATTGTTTTGACACTATACACTTATTATAGTATCAAATGATTTGTTTTAAACGTACCAAGCATGTTTGGCTGTTATAAGGTAAAACCCTATCCTCCGGCTTGCGTTGCATTGTGTGATGGGACCTGGGTCTTATAATAGCTTCATTTTTCGAAAAAGCATTGCGTTGTTTATTCTATGCACTGATATTCTTGGGAGGAAACCCGTTCCGTGTTATACGGCGTGGTCCCTTGAATTACTCTCTTTTAAAGTAAAGTTTTAAATAACTGTTTTAGTTCTCACACCAGTCACATGACTGACCTGGAGTTTATTGTTTTAACCTAAACTCTGGGCGCCCCTATTTTCCATACGGGCAGCTAGTAGTTTTGGTTTTGCAGATTTATATTCACAGGATCCTGGTTTACAGCTGAAATGATATCCGGAAAGCTCTGTATCCGTATATCACCTTCAGTTTGCTTCGTATTATTTTCCGCTGCTATGTATTTAAATGTAATTTAAATCTCTGATATTTCTGTGTAATATTTATTCATTTATACTCTGTATATTCTTGTAATCTGATGCATTATTGTAATATACAATGAAATGTTCTTCTGTTTGTGTTCTGATTTGTCATGTTCTCAACGTTCAGGGGTTTCGAACGGTCTAGATCGGTTGAACGACTGATTCGGATCGAGCGAAATTCCAGGCCGTCACATTTGGTATCAGAGCTTTGGTTTACAGAGCTCGAGAACAAGACACATTAGAACCATACGAAAGAATTCATCAGATATTGGATTAGTAATATCCAATTAGAATGACTCGTTAGAGATAGGATCAGTAGTATCCTAGAACGAGTGTGAAGAGTATATTTTTCAAATGAAAACAATTTTGTTTTGAAATTTAAACCATTTTAAAATGTATTTGAATATTTATTTATTTTGAATATGGACAATCCACTATATAAAGATTTTTCATATACGCGTCATGAACGTATATTCGAAGTTTTAATATACTGGGTAGATATAGAATCATACTCTAGTAGCCCGAAGATGATTCTGATGGTTGAGTACTCGTCGTCAGAATTTATATTCGAGTGACGAAGGTGTGATTTTCTATATATTTCCATTCGACTGGTGTGAGAACCAAAACTTATATAGTTAGAACACTTTGTTGTGAATTGGCATCAAAAACAAGATTTTCTGTATATATAGTAAAATTATCAATTTGAAACTCTAATTCACTAATTGATTGATGTTTGTGTTGTTTGTTCATTTGTTTGCTAATTTTGAACCATTATGCCTAATAGAATCAAATATTGAACTGTATTGAAAATTGGTCGCATTTGCTTGCATATACATATACTTACATTGAACAGGTCATAGCAAGGAGGCTAGAGCAGAGAATAAAATTTGTTTGCCCGACAAATAGGTACATGTTTACTACATAATTTCCTGTTTTGTTTGGGTGATGATGATTTTGTAAGCCTATTGGCTAGCCGCTTGGCTTTTTCTTTTTCTTTTTGAGATCTGAAGGACCGGGGAAGCTATTTGAAATTCCCCGATGCTCCCATTGCAGGGGAGGTTATGGCGAAATTTTTCGAAAATTTATGGTGTTAGCCAAATTTTTGAAAATTTAGAAATTCTCAGAAACTGAAAAGTTGGAGAATGGAAGCCAGATCGAACGTAGAGTTGATTAATCAAACCACTTTCGACTTTGTTCCTTTTCGGGGACGAAAAGTTTTTAAGTGGGGGAGATTGTAATAACCCGGAAAATCTGGGCCAGTTTAAAATTTTTTATCTTGGCAATTTTAGCGAATTTTGATTATTTAAAATGAATTATTTTAAATAATATCGACGAGAAATTTATTTTGAATATAATTCGACGTATATGTTATACGTGTCGTCGTTAGAATATAAATATTTATATATAATTATAAATAGAATTGAAAATGGCGCGGTAGTTCGATAATTCGATTTCGAACTTCAATTGAATGTACCGGGTGCAAAACAATCCGGATTTTAGTGAAACCAAAAACATTAGGATCTAATTGGTAATATCTTTCCAACGAATCCGACCAATCGAGATTTCATATCGGGAATCAAAAGATATGTCCAGTTGAAAATTCTGAATAGTCGCTATGGAATTCAGGCCCTTAAAAATGGACATTTTGCAAATGACCTCGGATTTCGACGAAACCAGTTTTGTTGGGTCCGTGATGTCAAATTATTGCTAGATTCCAAATTTCATAATTTTTCGAATCAAAAGGTGAGCGTGGCAAAGGAAACCGCGTTTGACCAGTTTCAGTTGATTTTAATCGACTGGAAAATGGCCATTTTTCTAACGGTCTCAGAATTCGACGAAACTAGTTTCGTTAGGACCGTATCGTCAATATGAAGCTAGAAAATACTTTTCTGGAATTTTTAGAGTTAGTATGTGACCCCGGTGAATTGAAATGTACGTTTAAAATTCAATAAAGTGATTTAAAGGTAAATTTAATAGAAACGGATTCAAACAGTCGAATCAGCCCACGTGGCATATCCCATTGTGTTCGGAATGGGGGTTAAACGCTATGGACGACAGGCGGTGGGCCTAGTTTAGATGACATATGTAAAGGTCAACTTTTAAAAATAATTAAATAATAATAAAATAATAAATAAAAAAAAAAGAAAAAAAGAAAAAGTCTCTCCCCCTTATACCTCTGGCACCCCCCCCCCCCCCGATTAAAATTCATTCAACAGAAAATAAAAAAAATAAAAAAAAAAGAGGAGCTCGTCGCTCCTCCCATCACCGCGCCACCGCGCCTCAGGCGCGGCCTCCACTCCCCTCCGCCTGCTTCTCCTCCGCGACCCCCTTCTTCTCCTTCCACTGACGCTTCTCTCTCTTCTCCTCCTCGCCGAATCCACCTCGAGCCCCCCCTAAAACTCATCGCAACTCTCCCCTGGCCCACGCAGGGACCACCGACGCCAACCCGAGCCTGCGCCACCTCCAGGACACCGCCGATCCACCTCCGGCGAGACTCCACCAGCGACAACGCCTTCCTTCCCCCCCCTTATCGAACACTGTAAGTTTTTTTGGTTTTTGTTAATTTTGTTTTTATTTATATACTCTATTTACTTTATTAGTTATTTTTCAGAGTTTGATTTTTTTTAAAAAAAAAAACCTAAAAGATTTGATTTTTAAAACCTAAAAGATTTGATTTTTAAAACCTAAAAGATTTGATTTTTAAAACCTAAAAGATTTGATTTTTAAAACATAAAAGATTTGATTTTTAAAACCTAAAAGATTTGATTTTTAAAACATAAAAGACGATATTTTTAAAACATAAAAGACGATATTTTTAAAACATAAAAGACGATATTTTTAAAACATAAAAGACGATATTGTGAGAGGAGTAGTGAAGTAAAAATATAATTTTTATATAAGGAAGATAATCAAAATATGATTTTTAATTTTTATATAAGGAAGATAATCAAAATATGATTTTTATATTTTTAAAGTAATAAAAATATGATTTTTATATTTTTAAAGTATTAAAAATATGATCTTTATTAAGTGGAAGTAGTAGAGATATGATTTTTGTTTATGTAGAGAATTAGAAATATAATTTTTACATGATAGGGATATTAAAAATATCATCTTTATATGTGTAGAAGAATAAAAATGAGATTTTTATAAAGATGAAATCTTTAAATTTGAAAAGGCGAAGTCTATGTTTTTATAAAGGCGAAATCTTTATTTTAGAAAAGGCGAAATCTTTATATGGAAAATAGCGTGATAAAAATACAATTTTTATCTATATAACATAGAAGTAAAAAATTCGATTTTTAAATGTAAGAAGTGATTATAAAAATATGATTTTTAAATTGAAAGTGAATAAATAAAAATGTGATTTTTATTTCAAAGACAACAAAATATAAAAATGTGTGATTTTTATATATGTAGTGGCTACGGGCAAAGAAGATAACGAAGATGCGATAGCAATGAAGATTTCTATCAGTGAAGAGCCGTGAAGTTAGGATAGCTTTCGGTGAGAATTCTCACTCTTCAATTTTATTTCTAGTTATATATATATACTAGGATGCAGACGGTGCTTAGTAGCACCCGACACAATCGTCCACAGACCATGGACTTGTTTGTTTGGCTGTGTTTTTAGTTAGATTGTTTTGGGTTGATTTGAATCGTTTGGTGAAATGAAATTGATATGATTGATGTGTGAATGGCGTGGGCCTTCACTAGACCGGGGATAAGGCTAGGCCTTGTCCTGTTTCTAGTATCGTGCCGTTATGCCGCCGAAATTTTCTAAAATATGTTAGAAAAATAAAAATATCATTTTTATTTTGTAAATGAACTGAATAGATATTCATATGTTAAAATAAAATGTTTTATCGTTAAAAATATAATTTTTAACGTGAATGTGAATAAAATATTCATTTACAAACCGGACGGTTTGTCTATGTACACTGATTTGACTGACATTGATTGGGTCGGTAAATTTTACACATCGCCCAACTGCACAAATAAAATCTGTGTTTGATTGTTTGAAACCCCACACGGGTGTTGGGATGAAATATGAAGTTCACTCATCCTGATTGATTAAACATGTCGATCGATTGATTGACAGGCTGTTATAAGCGTTAGATATTTATATTTGATGCTTATACAGTGTAGTGCACTTTGGTTGATGGTTGATTATTTTTCAATGCTATTATATACATGTGATGTATGAAAATCCATATAATTAACATTATATGGTGATTGATTGGGCCTCATTCCAATTTAGAAAATAAAGAATATATAAAATAAAGGTTCATGTGTTGACTGTACTCATCCGTTGAGATTAGTCATGTGTTGAACGAATTATTTTTATAATAAAATTTATATCTTTATCAATGTAAAATAAAGGTTCATGTGTTGACTGTACTCATCCGTTGAGATTAGTCATGTGTTGAACGAATTATTTTTATAATAAAATTTATATCTTTATCAATGTAAAATAAAGGTTCATGTGTTGACTGTACTCATCCGTTGAGATTAGTCATGTGTTGAACGAAATATTTTAACAAAAATAGTCACACACGGACGGTACTCATTCGTTGAGATTAGTCGTGTGCTGACAAAAAGAAATATTTGAAATAGAATATATAAAGCCGTGTTGATTAGATTGACGCCATTTTGACGTGAACGATATTTATATCGGTTTTAACGATTTCGAAATGAATTGAATATATAACGATTTCGAAATGAATTGAATATATAACGATTTCGAAATGAATTGAATATATAACGATTTCGAAATGAATTGAATATATAACGATTTCGAAATGAATTGAATATATAACGATTTCGAAATGAATTGAATATATAACGATTTCGAAATGAATTGAATATATAACGATTTCGAAATGAATTGAATATATAACGATTTCGAAATGAATTGAATATATAACGATTTCGAAATGAATTGAATATATAATGATTTCGAAATGAATTGAATATATAATGATTTCGAAATGAATTGAATATATAAAACAATTTCGAAAGGAATTGAATAGAAAACGAATTTGATTTCAATGGAATATATAACGGATTTGATTCGAATAGAAAACCAATTTGAATTGAATCGAATAGAAAACGTCTTTGGAATTGAATTGAATTGAAAACGAATTCAAATTGAATTGAAAGCGAATTGAAATGAATTCAAATTGAATTAAAATTTGAATTGAATAGAAATGAATTTTAAAACGAATTTATAAAGAAGAATTCAATTTTGCTTTAAGTTGAAATAGAAGTTGAAATGGTTCTTGAAACGAATTTAAAACTATTTATATAATTCGTTTTGAATAGAAATCGACGAAATATATATTATATATATTATATATATAATATAATGGCCTGAATAGAACGCGCCGCGTCGCGGCCGTTCGTGAATTTCGACCATTTATTTCAAACGGACATTACGGGAGATCCGACCGTCGGATTCTCCTAAAACCAGAACCGTTGGGTTCGTATCGAAAAGAGCTTTCTAAAGAATATTAGAAATTCAAAATCTAACGGTTGGATTGGGAGATACGTCCAAATCAAATTTGAAAAAGGTCGTTATAAGTGCAGTTCGATGGCCATTGTTGGAAATCGACTGTACGGGCCTTGATAAAATATTGATAATTTGTGTAAAATCATAAGAAATGATTTGGGAAAAATTGGGATGGAAAACTCCATATTTGAAAAGATAAAAATGGGTTTTTATCGAAATGAACTAGTTTTGAACTAAATTTAAAACCCAATTATTTTTAAATAAATGAATTAGATTTAAAAAGGGGTTTTAAATAATCGAATTTCTAATATATTTGATTGAATTTGAAATGGGTTTATCGTGAACGGTGTTTTATATAACAGTAGTTCTTTAACCCGATAACAAATAGAATGTGATTTGGGTTTGTCGTGAACTGTGTTTTAAATAACACCTAGTTCTTTAACCCAGTAAAAGGAGTTCTAACGAATCTGCAATTAGATTGAAATGTGAATCTATAATCTAAATTATCAAATTTAGAAATGAGCGAGAATGGAGTATCGCCAGTTTTGCTCCAAAGCGATAATTAAATCTTTAATTAGATTTGAACGTGAAATGGTAATTAATTTTACCGATAACACCACAGTGTTAGATATGGAGTATTACCAGTTTTGCTTCATGGGATGAATAGGTTGGGATTGGGAAATAAAATAAATAATTACTTCGGTGTGGTTCGCTAATCTCGACTAGTTGGAAAAACCATAATTTGGTTTCAAATGACATCCAAAGGAAGATACAGGATAAATTTTAAAGAATTTATCTTGCATAAAATTAATGGGAACCTTTCCCTAAGAATGTGGAATTTAGAAACTAGCTGTAGGTTAGCTAAGAAGAATGGTTTCCTGGATATTGATCTGATGTTGGTTTCGGCCTTCGGGGTTAATGTTTGGGAAATTGTTCTCTTGCTAATTTGCGGTTAGTGACTAATGAATTGGAATGAGGCGTATGTTGTGTTTATGTAACATTTGTTTTAATATACGTGGGTTGTTTGGAAAGTCCGGGTTTATACCCATTTTGAATAACCGATTCGACGATAAGTCGAAGATGAAGACGGTGGTCGAAGATCGGAAGTCTTCACATCGTTTGGATAATTACTGACGATCCTGATTGGGCAGTACACCCAAGAGGATGGAAATAGTTGGTGGTCGTCCAGACGTACTTGGAGATGGATGGATATGCGAGGAAAGTGCCTCCGGTTTCGTTCAGACCCAGAACGAACTTGAAAATGGATTGTGTGTCTGACACTGGATTTTATTCTGTGTTGATTGATTTCTATTAAATATACATCTGTTTGGCGGCGGAGAATTTATTCTTTTGCTTAACGCCCTTCTCTGAGACGTACGAGCTCAGAGGTTGTATATCGATGGACATCAGTCGCATGGCATGAATTGCCTGTGTGGCACGCTAAGATGCAATGATCAAGGCTTCTGTTGAAAAGCAAAGTCTTGTGGTTGATGATCAAAGCATGGCCTTTGTGGCGTAGCTTTGTGTATAGCGTGAATTCGCGAGCCTCACACCTCGGTATGAGTTAAAAAGGGATACGGACTGCAGGGAGAGCACGACGTTTCTTTCTAGCTTTGGTGGTGTCAGTGACTTACCAGCCCTGACATATATATACTTTTCACCTTTGTGGTTGTTGGATGAGGCGCCTCGATTATAGGTCTGTAAGGACCGGGAAACGTGTGTTCAGGCATAATTAATCCTCTAACGTAAGTGAGGACCGGCCCTGAAGCATCCAGGGGTTACCCAGTGTACGTAATCCTGAGGCATTTGCTAGAGTGTCTCGAACGCGGAGAGGAGCTTGCCCCTTGCCTCGACTCATGACGGAAATCCAATTTCCAATACGTGTATTTCGGCTTTATTTGTAGAGCCTAGTATGGCGACATAGTGGTATGGGGCACTTATGTCGTCTATGATTTATATTTATGATTGAAATTGTTTTGACACTATACACTTATTATAGTATCAAATGATTTGTTTTAAACGTACCAAGCATGTTTGGCTGTTATAAGGTAAAACCCTATCCTCCGGCTTGCGTTGCATTGTGTGATGGGACCTGGGTCTTATAATAGCTTCATTTTTCGAAAAAGCATTGCGCTGTTTATTCTATGCACTGATATTCTTGGGAGGAAACCCGTTCTGTGTTATACGGCGTGGTCCCTTGAATTACTCTCTTTTAAAGTAAAGTTTTAAATAACTGTTTTAGTTCTCACACCAGTCACATGACTGACCTGGAGTTTATCGTTTTAACCTAAACTCTGGGTGCCCCTATTTTTCACACGGGCAGCTAGTAGTTTTGGTTTTGCAGATTTATATTCATAGGATCCTGGTTTACAGCTGGAATGATATCCGGAAAGCTCTGTATCTGTATATCACCTTCAGTTGTGCTTCGTATTATTTTCCGCTGCTATGTATTTAAATGTAATTTAAATCTCTGATATTTCTGTGTAATATTTATTCATTTATACTCTATATATTCTTGTAATCTGATGCATTGTTGTAATATACAATGAAATGTTCTTCTGTTTGTGTTCTGATTTGTCATGTTCTCAACGTTCAGGGGTTTCGAACGGTCTAGATCGGTTTAACGACTGATTCGGATCGAGCGAAATTCCAGGCCGTCACAGATCGTTACGAACAGAGATAAACACATCATCGTGATGAGCGAGGTGTCCCGACTCCAGAAATATAATAATACCGGTAGGTTGGCTTATTCTGTGAAACCCCGAAATGTTGATTACAGGGTGCAAAATACCCCAAATAAAAGTTGCTTAATTAATTAATTAATTAAAAATTATAGTAAAATTCTAAAAATTAAATTATCGCTATGTCTCAAAAGAACCTCGTCTAAAGTCAAACCCGATATTCAAATATTTTGAAAACCCTTTTATAACGTAAATAAGGCGTTGCAAATTGTAAAGGAATTTCACAGCGACTTTTCTAAAATTTGATTTGGACGTAATTCAAAATCTACCCGACGAAATCCCGATTTTTCTCTTCCACTAAAAAGATATACTCCACCAGCTCCACACGTTTCTTATTTCACAGAAATCCAGCTTAAAACGAATCTTGTATATTCAGCTGAAGTTCGAATCGCCAAATAACGAACTGCAGCGCCATTTCGAGCTCTATTTTTATTATAATATAATTATACGTTCAAACTGTCGTTCAAATAATATACTCGTTATTCAAATTCAATTCTAAGCTGAATTAAATATCACAGATGATCCAGTTCACACCATATCGCTATTTCAGCCAATTCTGATTATTTCAGAATTAAATATATTATTTAATTTATTATTTTAATTAAATATTCACCATTATTTAATTCCACGACCATTAAACCTTTTAATCACCCTTTTAAATAATTAAATAAATTAATTATTATAACGCTGACGATGCGGGTCATTACAGTTAGACATTATTTAGGGAAGGCGATTACTTAGAAAAACTATACATACAACTAATGGTTTAAATATATTAAAAAAAATTAGTACAGTTAATTTTATTATGCCGCTATATCTGTGGCACATTAATTATATGTACCGCCTGACACGAATTTCAAACAAATGAAAATGAGCGTACTGCTATGTCTTAATGTCTGAATCCTAATGGAACTTGTTCGGTAGGAAGCCGACTTCGTTTGCTCAATAACATTATTTTAAATTCCTATTTATTTATCGATTCACCTTTAAAATGTACACACGGATAAAACAACTTCGATTGACTCCAAACTGGAAATCTAGCAATAAGTAGTTATAAGTATTCCACTAAAATTTGTTTCATCTAAAACAGAGATTGTTTGAAAAGAAAACTTTTTTTAAGTTTTATACAGTATCGATTAAATATAAATAAATTCTAAAATAATTAAATTAAATAATAATAAATTATTATTGTCATATATATCCAAATGGAATAATATATCACTACAAATATAACCAGTATGGAATTATAACTCAGCATGAACATTTTCAACTTAAATGATATTCAAGTTATATAAAAATTCCTTTTAAATATATTAAATAAATGTTACCATATATAAACGATTTCATAGTGACTATTTGAAAATTTGAATTGCACATAACTCACAATCTGTAATACGAAACCTCCATTTTTCTCTTTCATTAGAAAAAATATAATCAAATAGATTCAAACGTTTCTTGTTTCACAGAATTCCAACTTGTATAGGATTCTGTAAATGCCATTGAAGTTTAAGTCGTAAATTACGAACTACCACGACATCATGAGCTTGATTTATATTAAATATAATTTATATATTCAAACTTTGTTTTATAAGCGAATTATATATATTATAAATCTATTAAAAATCCCAAATCGATATTTAAAATAATAAAATAAATTAAATATTTGGTTACCAAAATAAGGGACATTACAATTACGCTCCTTATCCGTCTCTAAAAGGAGATAAAGCAGATTGGTCGACATTTCTTATAACAAAGGCCAGATTTATGTTCAATGGGAAGAATATTCAAACAAAGAAGCTTAACAGGCAGATCTTGAGAAAAAAAATGAAATATTAATTGCAGATGATCATACAGATTTTGGACCTCTGATTGATGAATCATTCATTTTGGTAGAAGCATTCAGGAGTACAGAGGTAAATATCGTAGAATATGAGACCGATTCTGAATCAGAAGGCGATGATGACTGATTTAGATGATGAGTACTATCTTCCTATTTATAATGTAATTATGCAATATATGACGTATATTTTGCAACTCATGTAATTTTATTGAATTCTTGAGTATTATCAGCTTATAATTATTTACATCTTTTATGTCATATGCATTTTTTCTTATTTACTTGTCTATGTTAAAACTGCAATGTAGTATATTTCTCCTCCGAATATGAGACCCAATCTATTACCAGTATAAACAATTTCATTTCCTTTTATTTCATTTATTTAGCAACTTATATCATTTATGTCAGTTAATTGTAAAATATATTTCAAAATCTTGTTATTGTTCTCTTTTAAAATGATATATATGTGATAGGTATATACATATGTCATCTAGCGGGAGGAGTTATTCTCGTTCTACAGGCGATGGTTGTGGTCCATCGCAGCAATCATAGTGTCCTATCATTTCCTTAGTGCCTAGAGCCGAGGGGTAAAAAAATAAACTTTATTCAGCATGTTAATTTTTTTTCCAACTATACACTTATATATATCATATTTAACATAGGGCTTTTGACCTACAGCCATCAAAGGTTGTTCCACATGTTTTGAGAGCGGCACACAGTGCTAGGATGTCGGGCTATTGACCGAAGTGGGATACCATCCCACCTTACATCACAGAGTGCATTTGGAAAGACGTCCTTGTTTGTACATTCTTCTATGTATATTTCCTTTTTAATTTTTTTTTTATCGCTAATATATTGTACATATTTTACTGCTTAATGTTCGTTTACTGTGAAATACAAGCCGAGCTAGATATACAGACTGACGACTTATAGCTAGCCTGATTCTATTGGATGTAAAAGAAGAGAAAGAATTATAAGGATACCATATCATTGACAAAGAGAAAAATGGAAAAGCCTAGCCGGATGGGGGCAAGTGTGTGGGAAGGATGGCTCATATATTAGCATACTGCTAAGGCGAAGGTAAGTGTACTAATTTTTTTTTGTATATATAAAATATTTGATCGATAAATAATGTATCAGATTTATATATATAGGCAGAGTCAGAAAGAAACTCGACAAATAGGAATTTAAATCTAGTAACTCATCCCGGAGGATCTAAATCATTTCAACAGTATCGACAGGAGTTGTTAAATTTTATAAATGTGAATTATAAAATGTTAATATACTATATGATTTTAAATGCACGATAATTGTATGTAATAATCAAATTCAAGGGGCTGAGTGGTAAGGTCCAGTCTCATATATGAACATGTTCACTCGTACGAATGCCATCAAGCATGTGAACTCGGATGGGACCGTCTCATATACATGGCACGATGAAAAATCTAAGAAGAGCCATGCAAGAATAATTCATTTTATGAAGTAGTATTTGTAATAATTGTTATATTATAATGAAATAAGATATCATGATATTAATTTTATCTACATTCTTATTTGGTCCTGTAGGCAAAGTTTATGGAGCACCGCTGACAACTTCAAGTTGATACCGGGTGAGAGCAACTCATGACAGATGAGGATGATATTATAGTCTAGTCAGTTTTGAATCTAGCATCATGGAACAGGCATTGTGGATTTGGAAATCAAGTGGTAATTGATTTTTTCCGTGATTTAATTTTTAGTTTAAAAATAAAATAACATTTACGAGTTATAGGTAATTAATATAATCACACATGATTAAAAGATTATTAATGAATTGTTGTAGAGTATCACTCAGAGGCGGAGCAGGCAGACCAGAGCTGATATTGACATAGCAGAGATTGAGGACTTGAGGTCTAGGGTAGCGCAACATAATGACTAAAATCGCCACCACGCAATTGAGATGACACAGCTTCTGGAATAGTGTATAATCGAGTTCATGTAGCAACATGGCCGCGTTCCCTCTTCAGTTGGCTCTGCATGTTCTGGAGATGAGTGACTTTATTGTGAGGTATGTTTATTTTTGCAGTCTGACTTGGTGGTTGATTAAAAAGTATGGTTTATTGTTTTGTATATATTATCTGATGGTAAACTTTGGTCTTGTATGGTAGTCTCGATATACTTATTTTTATCTAATGGTAGACTATGTGGTATGCACAAATTTACGTGGTTTGATTTGGTGGTGAAATTTATGTTGATTATGTATTATTATTTGTTTATTTAATTTGGTTTGGTTTTGGTATTTGGTTGATATTTGGTATACTAGGATTGTGTATTGTTGACGAAATAGTGGTTTGTGTGAGAAATGTTGTTGGAAGGCTAATTTGCAGCTGTAGTATAAAAAAATATGCAGGTTTTCTGACGGCTAGCAATAACATCTTAGCACATGTATAAGTAATGTCTTCCGACATTTGACGCTAGCTATTGGAAACCATCTTGAGCCGTTTCTAGCCATCGAAAAATGAAATGACAGGCTGTGTCAAGAGCCTTCGAAAACTCTGTTCCCCAACGCCTTAAGTGGCGATGGTTATTCCCGACGGTAGGCGATAATTCTAAGCCGTCAAAAATGGCTTTTAGTCTTGTAGTGAGCACATAAGAATTGGACAGGTGTTCATTGAGCATTCAATAACTGCTAAAGTACCATTCACTGCTTCTAGTTGAACTTGTGTGGAAAGAAACTATTTTGTGGTGCTATTGATGTACTGTCCCAAATGATCAAGTCCAAGATGACGACCAAAGTATTGATACTTTTAAAGCGAATGAAATATGATTACAATAAAAAGAAATTTCATTATAAAAGTTTGTTTTCTTCGATCAAATGTTGTTATAGAAAAATATTGCCTAATATGGACGTTTATTTCTCAAATTATATGTTAAAGTAGACAAATCCTTCTGGTTTTGATTGTGGAATATATTCGGTCAGATTTACAAATATTCGTATATTTAAAAAAAATCACTGAATATTTCAATCAGTTTTTTTGGTAGAGACCGACCGCAAATAAAATGTTTAAATAAGTCAACAAAACTAAGAATAAATAAGCATCTCATTTTTATCAATCCTGCAAGTTTATGACCTTCCAGTTGATCATGTAAAATGGAAATCTTCTCTATGAAAAACAGTTCAAGAAAATTAATTAAATAGATCTTGAAGTAAAGCGTCGAGTGTCAAAAAATCTCTAGTCATGGAAAGCCGCAAAGAAGAAACACCATTAGGTTAGAAGATCATGTAACTTCATTCGAAGATGATTTTGTTAGGACTTAAAAATTCAGGGACGCAAAAAAGTAGTTTGCTAGTTTAGATCAAGTCTAAATAAAAAAATATTTATTAGAGTTTGAAGATAGACAATCATGCATTTGATCAGTTTCATGTTGTTCAATTCCATGAAAAAATATTGAAATTGTAATGAATTCTTGTTGGAAATAACTAGAAAGAAGAAAATGCAAAAATGTCTACAGATACATCCATTATGTTTAATGAACAACAAAAGCGAATAGAATCTTGCATGAGTGAAATTAGAAAACAAAGATTTAAAAATGGGTTGTAGTTGTGTTTATCCATTTAGAACTATTGTATATTTTTATTGTTAACTGGTAATGTAACAAATTGAGCCAAATCAAGTATGCTTGTACTGTCATAACTATTTCAATCGATCAAGTATGTTTCACTTTTTAAAACTACTAATTGAAATTGTGACACATTATCGATATTAAATTGAACTGAAATACGTGATAACAAGAACAAAGATAATAATCCTTGTTGACCTGAATTTTGGTTCTTCCAAGTATAACACACGGAAATAATCACAAATCACAGAGAAACATTAGACAAAAGATACACGCAGATTTTATAGTGGTTCGGCAATTAGGCCTACGTTCACTTAGTATAATCCGTCATTTATTATACTATATGATTACTGCACAGTAGACTTTGTATGTAAGAAAATAGAGAAAAGAAGAAGTGTTAATGGCGATAGAGTCCTTGTTTCACTACCCCAGAGAGGTAGAGTTCAATCACTTGAAATGATGCCTTGGAAGCATATTTATAAGTGAGGAAGTGATCCGGGGTGAATAAGACACGTGGCGATCGATTTGGATTTTGTGGAGTAGTGTGTTAATCTTGTCTGAGTGGTGGAATGTGTATTCAGGAAAGTATCCACATCCGGTCGGTATAGGTTATCCGGGCTATTTAACTGGGAATGCGGACTCGGGCCGGTTTGACATAGTCGAACCGGGGATGCCGACCCGAGAGACATCCTCCCCTTGCTTTCTTCTTTCAAGTTATATTTGGGAAATTGATTTTATACTATTGTTACATAACTCTTTAAAAATTTTGTACATTCTTCTTGCCATCACTTATGTTTCTAAATGGATCGAAGTTTTTTTTTTTTTTTTTTTTTTTTGCAAAACAAATGATAAAAAAGTAGTTCTGAAATTTCAAAAACAAAACATTTTGTTTTAGTTTTGGCCTACCTTGCACAACAACGATGATAAAAGAACACACTTTTGTAATTGAACATTTGAAACTTTAATTAAGGGATACACATCATAAATTATCCGTTCCTTATCATCCTTAAACCTATGGCCAAATTGAACTTTCAAACCTGATAAATCAAACAAACTTTGGAAAATCCATTAATAAAAATAAATAAAAAATGTCTTAAAAATTAACGGATATGCTTTGGTTGTACTGTACTTCTTTTAAAACTAATCTTGCAATGTTCACGTTTTGATTAGTTCTCGGTAAAATTGTTACTTGTTGGTTGAAACTGAACATATAGCGTTGTGGGTAATAAAGAATTTAAACTTTAATCTTGAAAAGGTTAGTGAAAATAGAAAGTTGCAACTCAATGGATTAAAAAAATTTAGGAACGATGCGTATGAAAACATGATAATTTGTAAGAGGAATACCTAAATTTATTTATGACAGATCAATACTAAGAGAAGTTGTTTTTTATTATTATATGACTCTTGACTTCATTTATTTTCTAAGAAATTCAAATCCAGATGCACCGAAGCATACATGTATGAATCAAGGAGATGTAGTTTTCCCTTTGATCTCAACTTATCACATGTAGTGAAAAACCCATTTGTAATGGCCCGAATTTCCATACTATCTGATTTGACTACATACACCACACGTCCAACCCAAATTACACAGAAATAGGAATCATTATGAAATGAAGAAGAAAAGATAGAAGAAGAAGAACAGAAAACAACACAAAGAATCTCACATCGCAGCAGAATAAAATAAAATATATATATATATATAACAGGTTTTGGAATACAAAATTTTCTATATACATATACATACCATCATTAGAGTGCAACACTTACAACAAGCGGAAATAACAATAACTAGATAACATTGAAGCCTCCTGCTCCAAGCCCCTCCAAGTATATCTGTAAACACCTGAACTACTTGATTGCCCGTACAAATTTGGGCACCCAAGAGTTTGCGGAAAACATAGAAAAATAAATTCTAGGTCAGTCATGGGACTGGTATGAGTAAACAATTTAAAACAGTTTGATAAAATAAACGATATCTCATAAGACTACACGTATAATACGGAACAGGTTTTTCCCTTATGAGAATCCAAAAAGATCTTTATACCAAAATACTTCTGATATTATAATGGTGTCTATCAACCACATGTAAATAATCATTTAACAGAATGCTTGCATCTCATGTTCTATATATATAGTATATAATCAAAACCGCGAGCACTTATTGGATAATGGATTTCCAACTATGACAAGGTATCGAAATGTATCTCTAGAGGGGGATACACTAGGTTCAACAAGAACATCTTGTAACCCGACCACACATGACCGACCACTCATTTTGCTTGGGTGTATCGAATGTATATTACTAACGGTTGGAATCAACAACCATTTTCCCGAATGGGACAACATCGAATAGAATAAAGAAGAAGATAGATTTTCTCTAGATAGGTGTTAATACACCCTAATTAAGAGCTACCCACTTAGTCATGTTGTTTGCCCGATTTTTGTCATTTCCCGGTTGTTGAGACCAGAGGCTTCGATCTCTTACCTTTCATTGATAGCACAAACACTTTGAATGCCCCATTGTCAGATCCGTTAATCACTAACTGATTTGCCCAAATATAATCTAGATATTATGCTATCGGAATAAGTTCTCCGCCACCACATATATTTATACAGTCCAACATATGCGATCATTGGAAATATTCTGTCACACATTCGTCCATACAACTTCGTTCTGGGACTGAGCGAAACTAAAGGCATAATTTCCATTAATCCGTCTTAGGCAATTTCTACATAGTATTAACAGAAAAAGCCCTTTCACTTTACTTCATCTTCGATTATCTTCATATAATTTGATTCGCAAAGCTAGTGCCAATACAGAGTGGTTCTCGGATAATAATCCAACCGGTCTCTCCAAATTGATAATGAAATTGGAAAATACTTCGATAGTCCATTATTTAACTATCGAGGAAAAACAAACATCCATTCAAAGCATCAAACAACCATCGGGCCCCTTAATTAATATTTTATTAATTTAAATTTATCATGCCCCAGTATCTCTTTAATATCTTTACCCAGATATTTCTCCAAACTGATTTAGCCTCTCACGATTCTTGGAAAAACATTTCCATCTCTTATAACTTTTTATTTTCTATATTCCAGAAAATATCACTTTTTAACATTGGAAAACATTTCCATTCCTTATTTACATACCACTATTCTTTCCTATTTATCAGTCCCCAACCATAAACTAGTAAGAGAACAATTTCCTAAGTATCAACCCCGAAGACCGAAACCAACATCAGATCGACACTCAAGAAGCCATTTAACTCAACCAGTCTCCAGTCAATTTCTAATTTCCTCAACTCCATTTCTTAATTTCTTATCAATACAATCATTTTAATCACCAAATCATTTGCTTTAATATCATTGTTCACTTTAAAACGTATATACGTTTCTCCTTCCAATCTCCTAGGATTTAATTTATAAATTCCATTTCTTCATATAAAATCTCATTATATATTTATTCGTTTATTAAATTTTATATATAACTAATAAGTCAATTTCTAGTTTTCTAACTTTTGTTAAATTTTTCTAACTTCTTAAGTTTCCAAAAATATTCGCCAGCACCTCCTTTGTACTGGTTAGCTCAAACCTCAGCTTGCCTCTTTTGGCCCTTTCCATTCAAAAAGAAAATTAAAAAGCCAAGCAGCTTGTCGATTCGACGAATAAAATCTCATATGAAATTTAAACGTGCACCTTTTTGTCGAGCACTCGAATTATAATCTTCATTCTGTTCATTCCCTACATATTCCACATATATACTTCCATTCCGATTTATTCCAACTCAATCCAATCATTTTTAAATCAATTTGCTAATTTAGTTTAATTAGCTCTTTTGCCTATTTCACTTTTTAATTGAACATATCACGTTCAAATATATTTTTAATTGACTTATAAACCAATCGAATTCTATTTTCATTTTTCAATTCACGTTTCATATTTGATTTCGAATATGAATTCACTGGTTCAATTTACTTAACCAAAACCCAATTTCGTATCAAAACTCGATTAACTAATTATTCTTCAAATTAGTTAATTCTATTAAATAATTAAAAATCTGATTTTTGTTACAAAAATCAGTTCACTTTCTCCACTTGAGTTCATATTTATTTGATATCTCAAGTCTGGATTTTTTTTCCTGATGGAAATTCATATTATTATTTACTTAAAATCCTTTTAATTATTTAAATAAACTATTTTGGTTTTTAGACGATTATGGTGCTGTTTTTATGGAAAATTGATTTTGACATAACACAGAATCTATTCGACGAAATCCAGATTTTTCTCTTCCATTAGAAAGATATTGTCAAATCGGTCCTGATGATTCTTGTTTCAAAGAATTTCGACTTAAATTGTGTCTTATATACTCAATTGAAGTTCGTAACGCCAAATTACGAACTACTGCGCTGATGCAAGTTCGATTTAAATTATATTTAAATATAAACGTTTAAACTTCGTTTAATTTAAATTTCAATCTCGTTCTAATATATATATATATATATATGTGTGTGTGTGTGTGTGTGTATGTATATTAAATCCAATTTTCAAATCCAACTTAATATTTTTGATTATCTCTAATTGTCGATTTTTCATTACATGGTTATAAATTTATTTATAACTCAATTTTCTATACTAGATTCCAATTCCCTTTATACATAAATTATTTATAAAATTCGATATAATCGAATTCTAATTATAAATTCTTAGATTTGTCTCAATTCTATTTATATTTCAAATTCCAGAATAACATCCATCATCTTCTTTTTGTAACGATTTCCAATTCATTTTTAAATTCATACTTGAATTTAAACAAGACAATTTATCTTACTTAATTTATAAATGTCGTTTATAAATTTAACTTCCTTGTTTTATAATTTAAAACAAGTTTCCATTTCAAATTCTATTTGGAACTCAATTCATTTTATATTCCGAATTCGGGAATAAAACATTCGTTTGCTTTTCGAAATGATTTCCAATTCTATTTTTAAATTCATACTTGAAATTAATAAATTTTCTCTTAATAATTAATTCAATACATTTTTAAACACCATTCATAAATTCACTTCAATTACCTACATTATTTAATTTTATAAACATCGTTTATAATTTCACTTCAATTTCCCACATTATTTAATTTTATAATCAACGTTTATAATTTCAGTACTTGTTTTATATATTCAAAACAAGTTAGTATTTCTATAGCCCATTCGAAATTCAAATTCTATTTAAAAAATAGATTTTCCTTTTTAAATCTCAAAATCCTTTTTCACGATATCAAATTTAGGCCCAGTGACATTTAAACACCCAAAACACTCAATTATAAATCACAGGTTTTTTACCACATCATATATGATAATATATGAAAACAAACAAAGAAATAATAAATTTTGAGGAATCCAGTTGGATCCCTCCAACCTATTTTTCCTGCATGCACAGACGTTAGCCAAAATAAATAATACCCATCCTGCTTCAAGTCAGGATGTCGCGGTATAGAAGGTCATCCACTATCATATTGTGGGGCGCATAGGGTCATCCGCTAATGATACTGCCGGCATCCGCAAATGGTACTGCGGGAAATATCCAACAACCAATATATATATAATAGCCACTGATACCAAGCCTAAATAACTAATATATATATATAATAATCACAACTGGTAACAATTAATAAATGCATCCAAGCAGCCAACAATTTATTTTTAGCAATACAAATAAATTTCTGGGTGAGGTTTACTCACCGTGATTTTTATTCCAGTCAACTCGACCGATTCATGCTTCTAAATTCCTAACAGTTTCCCCAAAATTCCAACCCTATCCCAGATTCCATGTTTGCAGTCACGAATCCATATTATCAATCTCGTATAAATTTTACCTTGTAATAATAAATTTATTATATTTCCAGTTGTCGATCGATATAACGATTAATTAAATAAATTACTAATTTAAAACTAAGTTATGTATTAGCCTTTAAATCTAAAAAAATTATTTTACCTTAATACTTCATGAAAATCTTCTTTCTTCCACTTCTGTTACATCCTGCTCCATCAAATGAGAGCACACACCATGAACTCATTCCATCTCCCCTAACACTTGCATGAAAGTACCAATTACCTGCAGTTCGAACTCGATTACCTTAAAAATCCCACAACAACAAACCTACATCAAACTTGCCGACCACCTCCCACTAACTCACGTGATTCTCTTCAGCCCATAATCACTATTATTGACCGTAAGATCCCTTCCCTGACATGCTACTGTGACCACTCCTCCCCGACCTTACTCTCTCACCTGGATCATTGAAATCGAACACTCCTTTCTCGTACGCTCCTTTCTCGTTGCGTTCATAGCATAGAAGCAGAACCCTAAATCACAAATTGCGGTATACCTAACTTGAGCCGCAAGGAGTAAATCATCGCGCCTCCTTCAACTGATCAGACCACCATCCATCTACCCAGGCGAACACCACTTGCGAGCCTTACTAGTTTCTAGGACTCCGTCCAAGTTGATGCCTTCTTCGCTTCAGAATCTTCGATTGACTATAACCTAAAATCGACTGTTCCAGACTCAATTCCAAATGCCAGTAACCATAAGGGTCTTAACGAATTAATATTGGATGATTTCGTTCAATTTGAAGTCATAGGATTTTATTTGGTTTATTTTGATCAAAGAGGGAAGCGAATTAACTTTCGAAGGTTTACAGTTCGAATTGAGGAATGAGGAAAAGAAAACGGCTTTACTTTAATACTGGTATACTTCGAATGAGGGAATGGCCATTTTATTTTAAATCGAACAAAATAAAAATAAAATGAACGAGATGGAACCAAATAAAGGGGAAAAGGATTGGGTTATCGCAATTTTATCGAGGAAAAAACTTAGTGTATAAGGAATAGGCCTGCGTATTATATAGGTAGGTATAGGTTAAGTACAATGTAATTAGTTTTGATTAGATTTTTGATTTAACAGAGATTTGAGTTCGAGCTTATCCACTATATGTTAAAATAATATATTTTACAGTTCTGAACTCCTATTTGAACATAACAACCGGCGTTTCTAGGGTTATATCACTATTCTGAACATACTGGGACAGGTTCTGAAGCTCAATTCGATCATATGGAGAAGATATAAATTTAAATCGATATAAATTAAATTCAAAACAATTAAATTTCTTAATAATAATTTATTATTATCGTCGATTCTATTAAAATAAAATTTCTATTAATCATTTGAATCATTTTGAGTCCGTTTTAAATTTCGAATTGAATTATTTCAGATTCTTATATTACGATAATCACATATATATATATATATATATATATTCAAAATAAATCGTATTTCGATTATTAAATCAATAATTCAATATAAAAATCGATTTATATTATAAATTCAATATTTAAAACAATATTAAATATTTAAAATTAATCGGTCACAAATCTGGATCGTTAAACCATTGCTCGGTTTCAACCCTTTACCATTATCCACAGCAAAATTTGTAATCAAGTTCCATCCGTTGTAGTTTGTACTTTGCATCTCAAAATAGTTCAAGAACTGGGAAACTGTAGTGCTGGAATCTTATGCATAGAACTGAAAGTTAACGTAGTTGATAATGTCCTCATATTTACTCCACAAGGCTATGTAGTGACTTTGCACCTGATCATCATTAAAAGGAGCGATGGAAGCAAACGATATAACACTATTATTTTTCAAAGTAGTGATCAAGTGACTAGTACAATCTACAAAGGTGTCATTGTCTGCACTGACATGTTAATAATGGTGTCTTTTCCATCTAAATTGTACTGCTTTTGATCTTGGTCAAGGAAGTGACTACATTGGAGACCCAGCAGTCAATAGAAGAAGGGTCGAAGTACGCATTGTCGTTGCCTACATTCTAAACAAAGAATGGCTTTGTAAAGATTTCAAGTAATTATGTATATGAATTTGAGATTATAAATGCTTTTGAAGTACAGGAATAAAATTTTATTATTGACGATTGAATAACTGGTGCACGGTGTTGTATATAGACTCATAAACATTACATAGAAAAAGAGATGTGGGCTTAGCCCATTTCAGTTACAGCCTAAAGCAGAAATAAAAATGGATTATACATAATACATCATTCCGTTTATTTCTCGTAAAACTTACCTCTAAATGAGACTAGGGTTTCATCTTCATTGGTGCCGCCGTAGAGAATTTTGAAAATTGAGTTAGTAAGTTGAAATCCAAGCTTTGTTCTTCAAAATAATGGAAAATTTAGGGCTTCTTTTTAGTTTTGATGACTGAAGAGAGGACCTTCGTTGATTTCAACAGGGTGTTTCAGAACTGACTTTCTCTTCTTTGTCTTATGTTGTTTTGATGGATTGCTTCCATTACCCTTTTGATTTGAGAATTAGGGTTTGCTAAGTGTGATGCTCTACCCTGAGATGCACCCTAATATAGAGAATTAACAAGTAAGGCCATCTATTAGAGCATAAAATAGGCCTTGTTAGGGGGGATCATCCGTAATTTCGTATTAGACGAGTATTGAGTACGTCGATTTGATGTATAATTTTTTTCTCATTTCTCAGATGGATCGACATACTTAATACTTCTAATACGAAACCACGATGGTTAAGGATCATTCCAAAATAATTTACAATACATCATAGACCACAGAACATTTACATATGGATATAATCACAGAAATACAACTTATACATGTGCTACATCTCAAATGGTATACAACAATGGATGCAACTATGCCCAAAGTAACAAACATACGACACTTGGATGCACAAATAAATTACCATAATGGGCCTTCAAAAAATAATCCAAGTTATACCAGCAAACCACGAATCAATAGCAGACTAACCTGAAACAGTTCGGTCTGACTTGAGCATTAACACACATGGGCTAGTCTAGTTTACAAATTATTTATAATGCAACAAGTAAAATATATTACTTATATAATAATTCCTTTTGTGCCAAAAAGTAATTAAATAAGCTAAGACCACGATTGGTCCACAGGTGGCTTAAGGCTTAACAATCTAAAAGACACCAAGGACAATGTAAGCAAGCACCAAAAAGGATTTATCTTTATTAAAGGAGAGCTTGTCTTTTAGTTAATCACCCCAGGTATTACAAAAAGAGGAACCATCAGCTCAAACAAGATATATATAAACTTATATAAAAGTTTACACTATCCAAAAGTGAATAATATATAAATGGATACTAATTAGCCCTAAGACTTTAATTGGTTTTAGCTTTAGCCAACCAATATAAGTAGGATCCAAACATCAAATGCAACAATCTAATAAATCACAATAATAAAGGTCTGAAGATACAAAGACAAATATATCCCCAAAGCATCATATATGGATTCTAACCTTACTCAGTATATATGATCGTAGGATCAATGTAATCAAATATCAATATTTGAATCCAAATAAAAAAAATCATAAATAATAATAATATGGATCTGAAAACATAAAATATTGCATGTGCATATACCTTGCCAAGCACCGACATAATATGTTGCCTAACTATTCATCTTTCACCGTCAAAAACATCATTTAACTTTATATGTACTTTTACACATGCGTAGGACCACAGCCCCAAATGACAACCAAATTTGTACGTTTTTGCACAAGTACAGGATGACAGCTCCTAACGGAAAACAACAAAAACCAATGATCCACAGAATCAACAAATTAACAACTTCAATTAGACTATACTAGAATTAACCGATTTTATATACCACTGTGTCCTATACCATGGGGTTTATGATATTGTTTAATATCCATTACGTCATCTTGAATGGGGCAGAAAAGTGTGGTTTTTATATAGGAAAGTACTTGGTTTTACTAAAACAGAATTATAAACTGATTTTCCAAAACCGATTGAATTCTTTCTAAAATCCTTGTATATTATGGAAAATAGATTTTTATACTAATGTTTTGAGGTTTTTTATTTTCAAAACCAAAACAATTAATTATTTTAGCCCCAAAATTGTAAAGAAATCAATATTTATTTATAAATGGAAAAGTAGTTCAAACCGTGCATAAATGTTCAACATCAGTAGAAACTTATAAAGAATCTTACAAAAAAAACCATCCTAAATGCACCAAAATCCGAGGTTGGATTAGTTAAGAGATAAATTTGGTTTATCAAGTAAATACGATTGTAAAACAAGTCACAAAATCACATAAAATCACTTGAAAATCAAGGACCAAGGCATAAAATTGCATCTCGAAATCAATTTTGGTTACAAATTTCAGGTAAGTTAAAATGAACAAACAACCTCCGATTGGTCTAAAAGTTGACATGAACAAACAAGAATAACATGTGTTTAAATTTAAAATGGAATCACCAAATTCCAATATCATATGAAAATGATACAAAGCCTTAAACTTGGACTCAAGCCTGAATTCTGACTAACTCTAAAACCAACTCCAGGTCCAAATTTAAGGTCTGGTTTGAATGGCCAAACAACCTCGGATTGGATTAAAAGACTGCAGGCAAGAAGATAAAGTTCCAATCAAAAAAACATAAAAATAATCGTCCAAAACAAATCAATGTCGAAGGTGAGACAGCTCCCCAAAGTTGCACCTGGGCGCTGTTATGGCCTAAGAAAGCTACAGGAACACACCTGAGCTAAACAAAAATCCTACTACGCATTTTTCTTAAGGTGGGTAGACCCAGTTTCCAAGTGAGCTAAACCATGGGTGGACCCAAGTGGAAAGTGGGTCGACTCGCTTTACAGACTTTGCTTCAGATTGAAATCAGAGCAAAACCTGACTTCCAAACCACCTTTCGGCATCCTAGCGGCGTCAGATTGAGCTAAAATCTGACATGCATGTTCATAAAACATTCTACTACAAAATGTAAAAAGATTTGTCCCCTAATAATCAAGGACTAGAAAGTTATTACAACCCAAAATTAGACTTTGGATGTGATTTCAGCTAAGAAACAAAATAAACAACAGAAGCTACAAAATTAGATAATTTGCTTCATAAATGCTTCAGATAAACACTTTAAGCTTGTAAACTAGAAAAGTTGGAGTGCACACTCACATTGCTTGGATTTAAAGCACCGGGAACTTTCAATTGAGAAACAATGACATATAGCAGGAATTTACAGTAATAACATGTATAACAAAATACATATTTTACTTTTTAGACACATTCATATTTTTACAACAAAGTTTACACACTTCGCCATTCAAATAATTTAAATTTTCCAAACACATTAAATATTTCAAATCGACCAAATATTGATTCACGACCAACATTTATATTTTTAAATTAACAACGACTCACTTAAAACACCATTATTAACATTAATATTATAAGAAAACATAATAATCACAACTTATAACAAAGTTTACGCCCTTCTTTGGTTTAATAAATTAAATCAGTTAGTTTAATAAATATTTTACAACTACAAATATTAATTCACCACCGATATTTGTTTTTTAAAATAATCTAATTAAAGCACCAATGTTATTGTTAAAAATATTATCCTAATAAAAGCCACAATTTTTCTTATTAATAATAATTAACTATCCAACACTGTAATATTACTCTAAATCTTCCAAAAAAGTTTAAAACAAAATTCGCTCTTTTAATTAAAACAAAATTTAATATTTTAATAAATATTTCATTCAACAATTTATAATAAATATTGAAAATATATTTTCTCTCATCAATATTGATTCCCAACCCATATATATATACACATATTCACTTCGACGTGATATGATTTATAAATACATACTGAAATATATTTACTATTAAATGAAGAACAAATATTTTACTCCAAACACACTAATTTGAAAAACCCCAAATTCCATACTTCTTATTTTAACTATTTTACAAGTTGGGCTTCTGAACTCGTATATTATTCTCTTTACTTTTAAAATCCGGAAAACACATAGCAGTTTGTCAAGCCCAAGCATTCAAAAATTCGGGTTATTATTGTTAACTCCAAAAATTGCATTAATACTGGATCAATTGCAAAAGTACCACCTTTGACAGGGAAACAGAATAAAGCAGCAAAAGTAAATTAAAATAGGAAAGAAACAGAAAGCATGTAAAGAAGAAGACAATTTTATAGTGGTTCATCATGGGATCAAGCCTACATCCACTTCAAACAATATTATTATAATCCTTGTTACTCCAAATACAATTTGGTATATACGACTACAAAGATCTCCAATGCAGAGAATAACAAACTATCACTATTACTATTGGTTATCAGACAATCACGATAATCAGCCTAGGTGACTTGGAGTAGCTATCTTTAGAGAAGAAGCTTTGCTGTTGGAGGAGAGTAATGGCTGCTAGAGATGAAGAAATATATTTGTACTCCTCTTTGATATTAGAGGTAGGGGGTATATATGGGTGTTTTGGAGGGAGTTGGGCCAAGACCACTTGTGGGAAGCACTAGGGTAGCACGCCGGTCCATCACAGAAAGTGTTATGGTAAAATACATTAACGGTATGGGTCGGTGCCGACCCATCATGGGTCAGTGCCGACCCTGTATTTTCAGCACTAAACACCATGGTTTAGACGCTTGCACCTTGTTTAACTTATGGGTATTGTTTAGTGTTGTCTGGACTCGGTTTGATGTTGTGCCGAACTCTACTTCTCGTTGTCTAGTTCCTACATTTCCTCTTATCGAGTAACGATGTGTTAGTAGGTCCAATTGCCATGGAATTACTTATGTGGCTTCCTGCTCATATAATAAGTAGGGTGGAAATGGTCGCATGCCAATAACATTTAAGCAAATCGGTCGGTACCGACCTATAATGGGTCGGTACCGACCTATAATGGGTTGGTATCGACCTATATACATAGTCCTCTAGACCTTCACATTTTGGGAGTGGCCTTGCTTTGTTCTCCTAGCACTTATGGTGAAGATTGGACCAATTCCAAGGCCGTACTTTTTTGTTCTCTATCGTGATTCGACACAGACATCTGTAGGGATATATCTAGGTTAACATTTGCACCTCAGAGTATATTCATGTTGAAAACATGATGTGCTCTAGTATGAAGATCGTATTTTCCTTTATAAAGTGTGTTCAGGTACCGAACTGCAATTCACGTGGGAGATAACTATGGATTAAGCATATACTTCGGTGTTGCCCTATGTAGCATTCGGGCTCGTGTTGGGAAAAGTTATTTTGGATCAACACTTCTGCAGTAGGATTAAGAGGACATGAGCTTGCTCACGGAAGGGGAGTCTCTCCTTTTTTTATTAAGCGACATGGGTCGGTGCAGACTCATGGATGGGGTCAGAGTCGACCCTTATACTTAAGAATTTTCTCCTTTTATGTCACATATGGTATGTCCCTTATTCCCATTCTTATTTCTGCCATATAAAATCTAAGGATATGTGTTTTCCTCTCTTCCACTACTAATCTACCTCCTCGATTTTCACCGTTGATCTCTTGCACCACCGCCAACCTCAAGAGCCTCCCACACCTATCGCCGACCATCCGGTCGTCGTCGTTCTCGAATCCAATTGATTTGGCCCCGAATTGTAGCTGTAGCCAAGCTTTTGAGTGCAACATTGCTTGAATTTGACTACCTCTAGCCCTGTCTTACTTCCTAGGTGTTGCTTCCCAGTCGTTTCCGATAAAGCCTAATTGATTTTTCCATTTTGAATACTACAGCTCCAATTCGGGACGTTTAGGCTTGTATAAACTGAACTGAACTAACTTAAATGCATAATTCACCCTTTCAACATTACTTTACCAATCAGGACAGCATGCATATGACTTTATGCTTGACTGAAATCACCTCGAACTCTTGGACATACATGTTCTTAGTACAACAATCAACATGCAGTATTGTTTGTGCGATGTTTAAAAATGTCATCGATAATTTAACCCACTTAAGAATGACCAAACCTATGACGACCCACATTTCCACCCACTTCAAACCGACCAAAACCGAAACCCACGTCGATTCAAGGTAAGCAAAAGTACGTTTTGTTAGGGTTTATTAGAGAAAAACACAGCGGAATACAAAATTCACAGCATAATAGATAAAATATAATAAGGATATATCATTACAGTGGAAACATTTTTTAATACAAATCTGATTTTACATACTATTATAACTATGAAGGCTTAACATAATAAACCGATAATAGAATACGTCCGGCCTTCATGTGAAACTCTAGCTCTCTCTGGAACTCCAAGTCTTCAAGCTTGAGCTCGATCTCGGAAACTGAAAAACAAACTAACAGACTGCCCATGCGGAAATTGTGGGCACCCGTAGTTTGCAAGGGAAAAACAAACTACGAGTCAGTCATGGGACTGGTGTGAGAAAACCTTTTATTAGTAATCTGATACTTAGCCTTATTTTGAATAAGGTATCTCGGGATCATGCCACATGTCGCGGAACAGGTTTCCTCCCAAGAATACGTGCACAACCATAGCAACAAAGCATAACAACAATAAAACAGTTTGGAAAACATGACTTTAGAAAATTAACGATTATAAGCCCCAAGTCCCGTTACACAATGCAAGCGCACACCATATGATAGGGGTTTTCCTTATAATCGCAAAACATGCTTGATATAGTTCAAAACAAAAACATTTGATATTATTATAATGACTTGGGTGTGAAAAATCCTTTCGAAAATTAACTTATGAAACTTAGCTCGCTTAGGTCCATATCCCACTATGTTGCCTACCTAGGTATACAACCGAAAAACCGTAAAGGGTTTCGTATTGAAAGTTGGATTTCCATCACTGAGCCTGGGCTAAGGATCTTCCCAATCCGATTTAGAACCCCCAGCTAGGTTCGAGGATCCCGTCCGACTGCTTTAAAGCAGCAGGGTCGGTCCATCCTACTTCGTCGATTAAAGTAACAGTCTGAACATAATGTCCCTCAATCTGTGTGTAGACTAACATCTAGGTATATTGACCTAGTCCGAGGCGCCTTATATAACAAGCCACATAAGTAAATTCCTGGGCTCCATACCATAGCTTTACCTTTCGCTAGATGGAATGTTAAGAGTCTACCCCTGCGGTCTATAATCCTATTTCGGCTCATTCCGGGTTGTGAGGCCCGCGAAGTCACGTCATACACAAAGCTACCCATTAAAGCCATGCTTTGGTCTTCAACCACAAGGCTCTGCTTTTCAACAAAAGCCTTGATCATTTCCACTTATCATGCTACACTATCATTCTTTAAAACACAAACTGCTATTTACCAACATACAACCTTTGAGCTTGTGCATCTCAAAGAAGGGTGCTAAGCAAGGGAATAAATTCTTCGCCACCAAACTGAAGTATGTTTAGTAAATGTTAGTCTGTATTTTATAAAATACAATGTCAAACATGAAATCCATCAATAAGTCCATTCCAGGAATAGGAATGAAACCGAAGGCACCTGATTCCACGTCCCTCCTGGGAGTGCAAGTCCTTGCAAAACAATTCATTTCAAGTACGGTTAGATTATGCCGTCACTTTAACCTCATGTAGGCCATTGTCCAAGGCATCAGCAGGCCATCCATCCGATGTAAATAAATCTGGGTCTTCAACCATCATCGTCGATATCTTGACATCAGTATCATGTCGTATAATTATTCAGAATGAGTAAAAACCCGGTCTTTCCAAATAACCAGCGCATCTTTAAAATCAATAGGTATACAGGATTTCATGAACCTCATTCCACTTCAGAATATTCTTTTATTCAAATATTCATTGAATTGGGAATTATTCCCACAAATCTTATCAAAGATTTAATTCATTTAAACTTCTTGTTTAAATCTTTCCTTGAAAAACCATTGCAAAAGATTTTACAATATCTTTTCACAATCTAAACCAAGTTAAGGTTTATCAACTAGTTGGGATTAACAAGTCTTACCGAAGTAATCATTCAATTTATTATCCCTATCCCAACCTATTCATCCCATGGAGCAGTTCTGGTAGTACTCCATATCTAACACCTATTGTGCTACCGGTAAATTCAATAACCATTCAGCATTTTAAATCTAATTAAAGATTTAACTATTGCATGGAGTAAAACTGGTAGTACCCCTTAATTACGTCATTAACTGGGTTAAAGAACCAATGTCACTTAAGACACGGTTCATGATAAACCCAAAATCATCTTCCATTTAAAATGGAATCTTCACAGAAATAATTGATATTAATCTTTGTATCCATCCAACACTATAAGCGGAATATTGGCTAGCGCCTTTCAAATTCCTCAAATAGTCTAAGTCTTCGTCTGTGGAGACTTATCTCAATCGTTAACCAAAGTTGTTTCCATTTTATTCCAATTTAATTTAATTAATTGGAAAACTCCAGTTTTCACTTATCTTTATTTCGGATTCATTATACAAAGATGAATATCTTCCTTACATTTAATGTTTAATAAACTATTAAATGAACATCCAGGCTTTCCTTTCGATCCATTCCGGTCCTCGCCCAGATAAATAAACATTGGCCAGCTAAGTTCAGCGCACTGGTTGCAACATTCTTTACCTTGTTAAACACCCCCATTTATCTTTCCAGATCTCATAATCGGGACAGACTTACTCATGGTTTCCGCATATTCAACCAAAATAGGAGTTTATTATTTAAAACATTATTCATTCGTCCAAAATATTTTCATTTTTCGTAATTATTTTATTATTAAAATAATTATTTAAAATCCAATTTCTGGAATGAGACTCATTCAACTCTTGTATATCCGAGAAGTTGGGTATATACAAACATCCAATAAACATAAACAAGATGTCATGTATCTAACGAGTTGTAACTAAACTCGTTTGTTGTTTGAGGTCAGATGTCGGTGTCATAATTGGGTTCCATTTTATTACTTAACAACCAAACAGTATTCATAACTATTGATCAACAATTCAAACCAAATCAACCTCATGAATTTATTTAGAAACCATTAAGATTAATATTTCTTTTTTTCTTCGGATATATTGGAAATCTTTTGCTTATTAAGATAAAATCAAGGAGCCTAAAATGCAATTATTGCTTACTAGCCTCATATACCATCAAATAATCACAAATTCACCCCAAATTTTCTAAGAGACATTTAATCAGAAACCATATGTGCATCTCTTAAACTACCTAATTAAAACCCTTTAAAAAGTTAGTTTTTCTCACCTACTTAAGAGACTACCTAAATTTTACCTAAAGATCAAATCCTTAACGGTTTAATTTTCTTTACCACATCAAATCACTTACTAATAACCCAAACATATTACCGAAATTAAATCAAGGCATGTATATTTATGATATTCTATAAAGGTGCAACTTTGTCAGTCTAACATAAAGGTTTTCACTCCAAACTCCAAACAAATTTCCATTTTTACTTCATGAACCTATTTAGGAATTTTTATAATCATGTACCATCAAATCATTTATGAATTCACCATCAAAACTCTAAGAAACGTTTCAATCAACACCTTATATGCGATCATTAAATTAAGAAACAAAACCCTTTAAAGTTTAGTTTTTCTCACCCCGTGACATCTTAGCTCTCGTTACAAGGTCGGATGCTCCTAGATCCAACTTTTCTCCGTTTTTTATGAAATCCGAATTATTCTTGGCCAAATCTAAAAAATTTCATGGCTTTCTAGCTGTCAAAACATTCTCTCAGTTGAAGTACTCATTCCCACGATTTCAATGCCACCAAGAACGCGTGATTTTGTCTTTGTGTGAGAAAGTTATGGCTGTTTTACTGCCAAGATTCATAGATTTCAGCCAGAGGCAGAAATGGGTTGGATTGATGGACGAACGAGGTCCGGATCTTAAGTGGGACCCAATTTTTCTGCAGGGGGGTTGGCCATGGCTGGTAAGGGATGTTGGTTGAAGGTGGTGGCGGATTTAGGCCTTAGGGTTGTCGAGGAGGTGGTGAGAGAGTGGATTCCTTTTCTTCTTTTCTTTAGTTTTCTTTTTATTTTAATGAAAAGGGGCCCATGGCCATGAGCACTAGGGAGAGGGAGGAGGATTAAGGATGTTGGAAATTAAAGTGGAGGAGGTAGGTCCTTTTATAGCATAGAAAGTCACATGGATTGGTGACTTGTTGCAAATCTAAGGGAAGAGAAATGAATGGCTTATATTCATCCCTATCCACTTTCATACTTATCCGAAAGTGTTCTTTCTCATGTGCTTTCTCATCGAATTTCTGACCACTTGTTAGCTTATCAAATGTTAATACTTTTCATATATTTTCTGGTCACATTGTCCAATTTTTAACATACTTAAATCTTATGCAAACAAATCTGAATTCATTTACTATTTTAAATAATTTATTTTAGTTTTCTTTTGTTAATAACTTTTTATCTACGAACTCTTATACTCCCAAAACTGGTACTCAACTAATATCCCTTATTCTGGATTTTTCTGTATAGGTCTCAGCTTCTAGTTTTCCGTTAGCACAATCAAATACCAATTACCGTCAAAATTTAGTTCATATTTTGGCCTTTTATTTTTCCTTTTCCTCATATGGATGCCCTTTTACGCGAAACTTCCCTGAGTACTAAATTCACTATTCCGGATCCAACTAATGTGGTCTTACGATCTAGCGATATCCCGTTCTCAAGATATCCTCAGAATCGTCCATTTTTAGTTCAAAATTTAACCTTTCAATCTTTAATCAATATTAAACGGATTCTATTTTTGGCTGGACTTGGTTGGTTACCTAATTTCATTATTCTGAATTCAATGGAACCAGTTTTAGGATTTGGTAATAAATATTTCCTATACTTCCTCTGTAAACGTGCTTTTTTTAATCCAAAATTCATTCCTTTTGGGTTATTTCAATTTTATTCCTACCCAAATCCAAATTAATTCTGATCTTTATGAAGTTCGGAAATTTTAAATTGATTCCAAATTTTCGGGTCGTTACATTCTCCCCACTTAAAATGATTTTGTCCTCGAAATCAAAGTTGGAACTAATGGCCGTATGCTTAACCAATACCTCGACCGCCTAAATCGTCGAGAATTCAAATTTCTTATTTATTTATACTAATTATTACCTCCAGCAATCAATTAGTGGATTAAATTTTCCAAAACATAGCTTTCATCAAAACATATAACCCTTTTTATGAAAATATACGTTCGGACAAAATTATTTCATTCATCCGTAAACCCGGGTTAGACTGCTCTGTTTAAGTGTTTAGAAACACCTATCGATACAATGAGCTCTTACTGTACCAACCAATGTTCATAACCCACTCAACAAACTAATCAAAAAGAAAACCATTTGTATATCAGATTACAAATACGTCTCTCATATATATATATATATATATATATATATATATATATATATATATATATACACTCACAACTCATTCTAGGGTATTACTAACCCTATCTCTAACGGGTTACTTGTCCTACGAATATCCTGATCCTATCTCTGACAAGGCTGTATCACACAGAGCCAAGGTTTATCAAACCAAAGCTCTGATACCAAATGTGACGACCCGCACTTCCACCTACTTCAAACCGACCAAAAACCGAAACCCATGTCGATTCATGGTATGCAAAAGTTCGTTTCGTTAGGGTTTATCAGAGCAAAATACAGCGGAAAACAAAATTCACAGCGGAATAGATAAAATATAATAAGGATATATCATTGTAGTGGAAACACTTTTGAATACAAATCTGATTTCACATACCATTATAACCATGAAGGATTAACATAATATACCGATAATAGAGTACGTCCGGCCTTCGTATGAAATTCCGCCTCTCTCTGGAACTCCAAGTCTTCAAGCTTGAAACTCCAAGTCATGGGACTGGTGTGAGAAAACCTTTTATTATTAATCTGATACTTAGCCTTATTTTGAATATGGTATCTCAGTATCATCCATGTGTCACGGAATGGGTTTCCTCCCAAGAATACGAGCACAACCATAGCAATTAAGCATAGCAACCATAAAACAGTTTGGAAAACATGACTTTAGAAAATGAACGATTATAAGCCCCAGGTCCCATCACACGATGCGGGTGCACACCAGAGGATAGGGGTTTTCCTTATAATCGCAAAATATGCTTGATATAGTTCAAAACAAAAACATTTGATATTATTATAATGACTTGGGTGTGAAAAATCCTTTCGGAAATAAACTTATGGAAAACCGTAATGGGTTTCGTATTGGAAGTTGGATTTCCATCAGTGAGCCTGGGCTAAGGATCTTCCCAATCCGATTCGGTCCGGATCCCGTCTATCTCATTTAGAGCGGTAGGGTCGGTCCACCCTACTTCGTGGATTAAATTAACAGCATGGAAATAACGTTCCTCAGTCTATGTGCAGACGGTCATCTAGGTATATTGACCTTGTCCGAGGCGCCTCATCCAACAAACCACATAAGTAAATGCATGGGCACCATACCATAGCATTACCTTTTGCTAGATGGAATGTTAAGTCCCTACCCTGCGATTTATAATCTTGTTTCGGCTTATTCCAGGTTGTGAGGCCCACGAAGTCATGTCATAGACAAAGCTATGAATTTAAGCCATGCGTTAATCTTCAACCACAAGACTCTTCTTTTCAACAAAAGCCTTGATCGTTTCCACTTATCATGCCATAATATCATTCTTTAAAACACAATCTACTATTCACCAACATCCAACCTTTGAGCTCGTAGTCTCAAAGAAGGGTGTTAAGAAAGAGAATGAATTCTCCGCCACGAAACCGAAGTATGTTTAGTAAATGTCAGTGTGTATTTTATAGAATACAGTGTTAGATACAAAATCAATCAACAAGTCCATTCCAGGAATAGGAATGAAACTGAAGGCACTTGATTCCACGTCCCCACCTGGGAGTGCAAGTCCTTGCAAACCAAATAGCTTCAAGTACGGTCAGATTATGACATCACTATAACCTCATTTAGGCTGTCGCCCAAGGCATCAACAGGCCATCCATCCGATGTGAAGAAATCTGGGTCTTCCACCATCATCGTCAATATCTTGACATCAGCATCACATCGTATAATTATTCGGAATGGGTAAAAACCCGGTCTTTCCAAATAACCAGCGCATCTTTTAAATAAATAGGCATACAAGATTTCATGAACCTCATTTCATTTTAGAATATTCCTTTATTCAAATATTCATTTAATTGGGACTTATTCCCACAAATCTTATCAAAGATTTAATTCTTTTAAACTTCTTGTTTAAATCTTTCCCTGAAAACCCATTGCAAAAGATTTTACAATATCTTTTCACAATCTAAACCAAGTTAAGGTTTATCAACTAGTTGGGATTAATGAGTCTTACCGAAGTAATCATTCAATTTATTATACCATTCCCAACATATTCATCCAATGGATCAAAACTAGTACTACTCCATATCTAACACCCATTGTGTTACCGGTAAATTCAATTACCATTCAATGTTTTAAATCTAATTATAGATTTAACTATCGCATGGAGTAAAACTATGAGCACCCCATTCTCGAACATTTCTTGAATTTGGTAAATTGAATTACCTCATTCTCATTTCAATCTAATTAAAGATTCACTAAAACCCTACTTAGTTTCAATATCAAAAATCACTACTTAATGATTATCTAGTCTTAGGAAATTAATTACGTCATTAACTAGGTTAGAGAACCAATGTCACTTAAAACACAGTTCATGATAAACCCAAAATTATCTTCCATTTAAAATGGAATCTTCACGGAAATCATATCTGCTTATGATTGATATTAATCTTCATATCCAACCAACATTATAAGCAGAATATTGGCTATCGCCTTTCAAATTCCTCAAATAGTCTAAGTCTTCATCTATGGAGACTTATCTCAATCGTTAACCAAAATGTTTTCCATTTAATTCCAATTTAATTTAATCAATTGGAAAACTCCAGTTTTCACTTATCTTTAGTTCGGATTCATTATACAAAGATGAATATCTTTCTTACATTTAACATTTAATAAACTGTTAAATGAATATCCGGGCTTTCCTTTCGATCCATTCTGATCCTCACCCAGATAAATAAACTTGGCCAGGTAAGTTCATCGCATTGGTTGCAACATTCCTTACCTTGTTAAACACCCCGTTTATCTTTTCGGATCTCACAATCGGGACAGACTTACTCGTGGTTTCCACATATTTGACCAAAATAGGAGTTTATTATTTAAAATACTATTCATTTGTCAAAATTACTTTCATTTTTCTTGATTACTTTATTATTAAAATAATTATTTAAAATCCAATTTCTGGAATGAGACTCATTCAACTATTGTATATCTGAGAAGTTGGGTATATACAAATACCAATAAACATAAACAAGATGTCATGTGTCTAACGAGTTGTAACTAAACTCGTTAGTTATTTAAGATCAGATGTCAGTGTCATAATTGGGTTCCATTTTATTACTTAATAATCAAACAGTATTCATAACCATTGATCAACCATTCAAACCAAATCAACCTCATGAATTTATTTAGAAACCATTAGCAACCCTACCATTAATATAATCACAAACTCACCCCAAATTTTCTAAGAGACATTTAATCCAACACCATATGTACATCTTCTTTCCTTTGGTTTTCTTTTTATTTTTATGAAAAGGGGCCCATGGCGTTGAGCATTAGGGAGAGGGAGGAGGATTAAGGATGTTGGAATGGAGGGGGGAGGTCCTTTTATAGGTTAAAAAGTCACATGGATTGGTGATTATCGCAAATCTAAGGGAAGAGAACTGAATGGTTTATATTCATCTCTATCTACTTTCATACTTATCCAAAAGTGTGCTTTCTCATCGACTTTCCGACCACTTGTTAGCCTATCAAACGTTAATGCTTTTCATATATTTTCCGATCACATTGTCTAATTTTTAACGTACTTCAATTCTATGCAAAAAAATCCAAAATTTGAATTCATTTACTATTTTAAATAATTTATTTTAGTTTTCTTTTGTTAATAACTTTTTATCTAAGCACTCTCGTACTCCCAAACATGGTACACAACTAATATCCCCTGTTCTGGATTTTTCTGGATATGTCTCAGGTTCCAGTTTTGCCATTAGTACTATCAAATTCCAATTATCGTCAAAATTTAGTTCAAATTTTGGCCTTTTATTTTTCCTTTTCCACATATGGATGTCGTTTTACGTGAAACTTCCCTAAGCACTAAAATTCACTATTCTGGATTCAAAGAAGGTTGTCTTAAGATCTAGCGATTTCCCGTTCTCAAGATATCCTCAAAATCATCTGTTTTTAGTTCAAATTTTAACCTTTCAATCTTTAATCAATATTAAACGGATTCTGTTTTTGGTCAACTTGGTTGGTTACCTAATTTCATTATTCCGAATTCAATAGAACCAGTTTTATGATCCGGAAATAAATATTTCTTAAACTTCCTTTGTAAGCGTGCTATTTTTAATCCAAAATTCATTCCTTTTGGACTATTTTAATTTTATTCCTACCCAAATCAAAATTAATTCTGATCTTTATGAAGTTTGGAAATTTTAAATTGGTTCCAAATTTCCGGGTTGTTACAAAACCGACTACAAAAATAATTTTTGAATTGTTATTTTCACATGCATGAACTTTCCTAAGAAATAATGATAAGAGAGCTTTGTGCGTTGATTCAAATAATGTATTCGTTGTCAGTTACTCAAATCGGCAAAGGATTAGACTACTTAAATGAAAAGGAAGCGTTACAAGCTCTTTTGGCATTCATATGATTTATGTGTGTAGATTCATTTCTCTAGAAAGTTCACAAGTCAAAGGACACGTTTCTATAGGGTTGTAGCTCTAAACTTATGCCCAGATGGCGCTTTGGTTCATGCCAACTGAAAAACATTAGTTTTGGACCTCAAGCGTCACCCCTCAACACAGCACTAACACATTCATAAAATGTGTTTACCTGACCATTCTTAATACGAAGTTCACTTTGTAGAATGACATATCATCCTTTAGAGCATCTTCAATCCTACGAAGGCGATTCTTCCCAAGTTCAGGTCCATTCTACCTCTGGAGTGTGTTCATCGTCTATACAAACAAAATCATCTTCACATATACCTTCAAAGAAAGCAATTGTCGCGATGGGACCTACGATGATCAATCTCTCCCAGTTATCCGACTAGTTGTAATTCGCAGTAGATATGCCCCTCAGTGGTGATTCAATAGATGCTTTATCATATTTGTATATAATTTGGTATCCTAGAGGAGGATGTTCAGTTGCTCGAGAAGAATAAAACTACTGATCATCCCCCTACTGGGTTTACTGCCTGCTACCATTATAAGTGCACGCACTGCACTGTCCTGCCATTCAACCCTTTCTTACAATTAGTTCTCGAGGAGTTAGGAGCGGCTCCGTACCAGCTTCCCCCAAATGGGTGTAATGTACTTACTGACATGTACGTTCTTTTCATGTGGACTATGCAGCGCGCCCCAACCTTTGAGGAGATCTATTATTTGTGCGTCTTTAGGAAATGAAAAGACGACCTGTCATTGATTTTTATTGAGGCGGTCAGGTTGAAATCTAATTCTTGGTTTACAAGACAAAGTTCCTTTTTTTATGAATTTATTTTTCTATGTCAAATGCCCGACGGGCATTAACAGGTTATGGATAAGCAGGGGTAAGCTTTTAGATTTGAGGTAGTTTCATTATTCTATAATTTGCTAGTTTTGACGATGTTCTGACCTGACCTTGAAACACCCCACCTCTATTAAGGTCACTTACAAAGGGAATGCCTTAACTTTGGTGGAGGTTTATAAGTAAAAGCAACAGATAAACTCAAGACAGATATAAATACACATATTTTAAACAGTGGAAAACCAAACAGACTTTTATTTCATCAATACGTGTTCAAAAGAAAACATTCCATAACTATCTCAAAATATTTCCAACATTACAACCTCATAACTGTCTTGATTATTAAAGAAGCATAAAACATAATTCAGGTGACAAAAATCCCCATAGTGATATCCAAAGCCATAATCCGAGCAAATGAGATCCAAATCATACATGTACGGTCTTGGAGCTTGTAAAGAGCCTGACTAATCTGAGCTGTTTCCTCCCTGTTGACCTAGGGGGGAAACGAAAGAAAAGAAGACGAAGAGAAAATAGAGTCAGACATAAAGCCTGAGTAAATCTAGTAACTCTTCAGTATGTGAATAAGCAAAGGGCATGATAGATATATACTGAAAATAGGAAAGTGTCACAAGCTAAGGAAGTGTCGCTTAGGACCAAATATACTATCGCACCCACACTATATCTTTGCACCTACTTGAGCTTATTTTAACTGGTACCACATGGTGAGGGTGAAGTGATCCCCATTCTTATTAAAAGATCGGCTCCTACTCGCGTTAACATGTGTCATACGGCCCCTAAGAATTGTAGGTACCTATGCTGGTCCCGCCATGGGGTGTATCAAGACCCATGGTGGCGGCCCCGAGACAAATCTAGAAGGCATAGGTTATACTACTGGTGTCCCCAGTGCCCTGGTGGTCTGCTCCGGAGTGTGTGCATGCCCGCACCCCGTTAGACCTACACTGTGCACCCACCGCCGTCATTTGACCGCTTACAATCAGCCCAGTAATCGTGCCCCACCCTACCTAGTTTCAGGGTACCGTTGATACCTAACTTGGGTTACTGCTGAAACGGGTCCTTCGTTACCAGGATTTTCTAGTCAAACATGTTAAGTGGTTAAGTGTCTGTATTTACCTAACCCCACCCATCAATTCTTGTTACATGTTAATTTGGTTAAGTGTTATAGTTGACTTAACCCTACCACCTGTCCTTAGCCTCTTAGGAGCACCAGACCACTCACATTAGACAGGTATTGCTACGATTACTGGATGTTCCGGTCGGTTCCGGGCAGGTTTACACTGTAGCTCAGTCTAACCTCGGGTCCTTATTGGGCTCAATGCTTAACCACCCACATTGGATAGGTATTGTTGTGACTACTGGATAGTCGGGCGGGTCCGGGCAGGTTTACATCACAACTCAATCCAACCTCGGGTTAAGCATATCGTATTTTCTAAATTTACATATTTTATTACTTCTCAATTATATATGTAAATGTCATATCTTTTATTCTTGGGTATATCAATTCATACCGCTTAAATGTCATTGTCGTTGGCATGTGCCAACCATGCCAACATATATTTTCATGTTTTACACCTAACGTTATTACCCCCGTTTGTTCGCAACATTATAACATGTGTTGGGCTTGTCACAATTCAGCCCAACTTTATAAACGTGAGAAAAAGGGGAAATCAAGAACATGTAATACATAAAGGTGTGTGGCGCATGAACTTGCAATTTAGCGATTCAACTAACATATAATATGGGTCATGTGAACTTGCATTCAAATCAAAGTATAACTAATTAGGTGACATATGAAATGGCATAGTTTAGGCTAATACAAACTTGTGTTTAAACATGTTGAACTTGGCATAATGTCAACCACAAAACTAGCATGTTGTATATTCTCCAAAATGTCCAATTATAACATCTAATCACATAGCCTATTTCAACATGAATTTGCATAGTTTATGAAACCCAAACGATGCTTAACATAGATCCAATTATATTTTGCAAATAAACATGAACTTTCATAGTTTATGAAACCCAGACGATACTTAACATAGATCCAATTGTACTTGCAAATAAACATGAGAATGATATCATAGGTTTTGGGTCATGTAGGCATAAAAGGTTTCAAATCTAGAACATATTTACATAAATTCTAATTTAGACTAGGGGAATATACATAGTCCATGCCATCGACATATACATAAAGGGATCAATTTCTAGTTTTTGCCATAAACTTGCAAGTGCCATTGTTTTCATATACAATTGTTCAATAGGCCTGCATCATTCAATTTATGCCACAAACATCAATACACAAGTCATGATAGAACCATTACAATACACAAAACTTATACAATAACACAATTCTATTTTCATTTACATCGAATCACATCACAGTTTTTATTCATATTCTTAAAGGTCACTATACTTACAACAAATGCAGAATCTTGAATTCTAAATTATGAATTCTGAAATTGAGATGCGCTCCTTTGGGTAGACTAAAGTTGCGTTGATTAATTTGATTAAACTTTAATCTTCTTCTTAATTTGATTCGTCTCTAGGCTTTTCTCTCTTGACGGCTATGTTCAATTCCTCCCTGGCAGCATGACGACTCCTTTCTTATTTTTTTGTGTGAATTTTCAGTTGAGACTTAGGGTGTATTTATAGATTTTTAAATTGTTTTGAGCCGTCAGATGAAGACAGGAGGAATCTAGGCCATACAAAGTTCAAAGAGCCAATCAAGAGGTGACACGTCAGCCCTAGTGACACACGGAGCCACATAAATTCGAGCCAGAGCCAGACCTAGCCAGCCTGGTCGACCAGGCAGGTCGACTGGCAGGTCGACACCCAGGTCGACACTATGGTCGACCTGGGTTGGCCAGGTCGACACTATGGTCGACCTGGGGAGGCCAGGTCGACACTATGGTCGACCCTATGGTCGACCTGGTCTCTGGGCGGGAATTTTCCCGCCCAGCCCAGTTTGAACCTATTTTCGAATTTTTAAATTTAAACTGGGTTGTTTGAATTTAAATTTTATTCTAAAACTTCTGAAGGCCATAACTTCTTCATACGGAATCCGTTTCGCGCAAACTCGGACTCTATCTCAAGCAGAATTCCAAGACGAACGCAATGGCGTAACCCATTTCCCTTAATTCTTTCATTTAGAATTAATTGTACTTTAATTTGTGAAGCTTAACGTTATAAAATTCACGGGGTGTTACATTCTTCCCCTCTTAAAAGGATTTCGTCCCCGAAATCTTCAAGTTAGGAAGAATGTATATCCTACCATCCAACAGTCCATCTACTCAACCAACAAACACAGGCATCCACTGTCCTTAAAAGACTTCTAATGCTTCGTGATCATATGCATAGTGTGTGTATATGTCCTTATCTAATGCAGAAATCAGGCGGTTTACTGATTCAGTTGACCTCCTTAATGCGAATCATGTAAGTGTCATGAATCCATTATGTATGCAAAATCTTCCTAGTCATAATTCTACATGAGTGCACAACTTGTTCATACAAATGCGACAACCATATGACAGCATATCAAGTTTTAACCATATACAAATGAGAATACATACATGCATATGCAATATGAAGTAACTGAGCCGATCTATAATCTAGGGTGTGTGTGTATATGCATCCACGTGCAACCACTAGCAACCATTTGCAGCCATCATCCATAACATGTTTTCAAATACATGTTTGCATCCACTTGTTTTCTACCTAAGGAGTTAGGGAAAGGACCGAGGAGATATACCTATAAAGATAGATAAAGCATAACTTAAGGAAAAAGAGAGATCGAAGATGTACCCTCAAAAAGGAGAGGGTAGGCAGCGCGTATTCTGTCCTTAGTTTTCCAAGTCGTGTCTTCCTCAGCGTCGCTCCACTGAACTTTAACGAGTTTGACTTCGTGGTTGCGTAGCTTTTTCACTTCAGTTCCTAAGATGCGGGTTGGAACTCTCCTCACAGTTGCTTCACGTTCCACTTCGGCTTCTTCTAGAATGCTAGGTTCCACCACTTCCGCAGACTCATGCAAACACTTCCAGAGGTGAGAAACATGAAAGACGTTGTGAACTCCGGCCAGTCTCTCAGGTAGCTCTAATCTATAGGCCATCTTTCCAACCTTCTCGATGATAGGAAATGGTCCTACAAATCTTGGTGCTAGCTTTCCTGCGGATCCAAAGCGAACGACGTTCCTTAAAGGAGATACCTTAAGGAAAACCCTGTCCCCAACCTCAAACTCAAGGTCGGTCCTTCTTTTGTCGGCGTAGGATTTTTGTCGGTCTTGGGCAGTCTTCATCCTCCTTCGTATGAGGTCCACTTTCTCCGAAGTCTCTCGAATCATGTCTGGCCCAAGTATAAGCTTCTCTGTAGACTCCCACCAACAAGTAGGTGATTTGCACGGTCTTCCATACAAGGCTTCGAAGGGCGCCATGCCTATGGTAGCTTGGTAGTTGTTGTAGGCAAATTCCACTAAAGGAAGGTGATCCTCCCATGTCCCTCCAAAGTCAAGAACGCAAAGTCTCAAAAGATCCTCTAAAACTCTATTCACCCTTTCCGTCTGACCATCGGTTCGGGGGTGATAGGTCGTGCTCAAACATAACTGTGTGCCTACAGCTTTTTGCAGACTCCACCAAAACTCACTTGTGAAGATAGGGTCTCGGTCACTAACAATGCTGGAGGGTATCCCATGAAGCCGAACTATTTCCTTGAGATAAAGAGATGCTAGAGATGCGGCAGTCCTTCTACTCTTGATAGGTATGAAGTGAGCGCTCTTAGTAAGCCTATCCACTATTACCCAAATGCTAGTATTGCCTCTTCTCGACCTAGGTAGTCCATCAATGAAGTCCATTGAATTGCTATCCCACTTCCACTGTGGGACCTCTAAAGGGTGAAGTAGTCCTCCAGGTTTCTTCTGTTCTGCCTTGACCCGTTGGCAAGTCATGCACTTAGAAACGAAATTTGCCACGTCTCCCTTCATGCCGCTCCAAAAAAAAGTCCTTTTTATATCCTTGTACATCTGATCACTGCCAGGGTGTATAGTCATCTTGGAATGATGCGCTTCCTCGAGAACCTTCTTTGTCAACTCCCTTGCTTGTGGGACGCATAATCTTCCATCTTGCCTCAGCCAACCCTTATTATCGATGGCGTATCTACTGAGGTGACTAAAAGTCTCACCCCTAATAAGTTTATCAATAACATCAGCAAGCTGAGGGTCTTCACGTTGTGCAGCCCCTATTGAGTCCAAGAGAGTAGGGCGTACTTAGAGAGATGCTAACAAACCCGATACAAAATCTGAGGAGGGCCTAAAGTTAAAACTAGCTATATACTCCAGGCTTTGCCTTTCCACAAAGAGAGGGCTTAAGGTCAGTTTCATTCGACTCAACGCGTCTGCTACTACGTTGCCTTTGCCGGGAGTATAGGAAATTTCAAAGTCATACGAGGCAAGAAACTCCATCCATCTTTGCTGCCTCAAGTTAAGATCCTTCTGCAAGAAGAGATATTTTAACGATTTATGGTCAGTGTACAATTCGAACTTCTCACCTAGGAGATAATGGCGCCAAGACTTAAGCGCAAAGACGATGGCGGCTAACTCGAGATCGTGGGTTGGGTAGTTCTTTTCATGAACTTTTAATTGTCTTCCACCATAAGCTACTACCCTTCCTTCTTGCATAAGAACAGCGCCTAGTCCCGTTCCACATGCATCTGTGTATACTGTGAACATTTTGCTTCCGTCAGGCAGAGTTAGAACTGGGGCTGTTGTAAGAGCCCTTTTTAATCGTTGGAAAGCAAACTCGCAGTCCAAATCCCAAGTGAACGCTAGATTCTTCTTTGTTAGCCTTGTGAGTGGGGCTGAGATTTTCGCGAAATCCCTAATAAACTTTCGGTAAAACCCGGCTAGCCCAAGAAAGCTTCGAACTTCGGTTGCATTTCTTGGTGTCTTCCAATCTAGCACTGCCACCACTTTCACGGGGTCCACGGCCAACCCCTCTTTGGACACTATATGCCATAGAAATCTTACTTCTTTTCTCCAGAAGTGACACTTAGAGAATTTGGCTTTTAGTTGATGAGCTCGAAGAGTTTCCATGATTTCTTTCAGATGCTGAGCATGCTCTTCCTCATTCTTTGAGAAGATTAAGATATCATCTACGAAGACAACCACAAATTTGTTGAGGAATTCTCTGAACACCCTGCTGATTAGGTCTACGAAATAAGCGGGTGCGTTTGTCAAGCCGAAAGGCATGACAAGCCACTCGAAGAAACCGTCTGGGGTTCTGAACGTCGTTTTATCAATGCTATCTTCAGCTACTCTTAGCTGATGGAACCCAGTTGCCAGATCAAGTTGGGAGAAGACCGTCGCACCTACAAGCTGATCAAACAAATCGTCGATCCGGGGAAGAGGGTGCTTATTTTTCTTGGTCAATTTGTTTAACTCCCTATAGTCGACGCAAAAGCGAAGCGAACCGTCCGCTTTGGTTGCGAACACCACTAGAGCACCCCATTTCGAAATGCTCCGTCTAATGAACCCTTTTTCGAGAAGTTCTTTAACCTGCTTACTGAGCTCCTTTCTCTCCCTTGGAGCCATGTGTCTGACAGGTAAAGCTACAGGCTTTGCGTTATCCACAAGATATATGCGGAAGTCTATTTCCCGCCTCGGAGGTAAGCCTTTCACCTCCTCAAAGACATCTGGATATTCCCGGACTACTCTTACTGATTGCAAATTCTCATCAGAAGCATCAAGCGACTCTAGATAACTAAGCATAACAGCATTCAAGGGATTACAAGAAATTTCTAGAGTGTTACCAAGCCGAGTCAAGAGTCTAACTTCTCTTTTCTCACAATCAAGGATGGCACTATTACTGGATAACCAGTCCATGCCTAAGATCAAACCATATCCCGAGAAGCCCAAAACAAAGGCATTACAACTAAACTCAACGCTGAGAATAGAGATTTTCAAACCCAAACAAACCATTGACAAATAAGCGGAGCCCCCAATTGGATTTGAAAATACTAAGGGATCTTCTACCATACTAGTGTCTAGATGTAGAGATTCTACTAAGGCGGATGAAATAAAAGAGTGCGATGCACCAGAGTCAAAAAGTGTACGAACTGGATGATCATAAAGATAGACTACACTTTCTACAGAAATATTACTACCTCGTTCCTGCTGAGGTGCCACTAGCGCATGAACCTGACCCCCTGAAGTGGATCCGGCTTTCTGTCCCTGCCCATTCTTCTTTGGGCAGTCATTAGCTTGGTGCCCAGTCTCTCCACAATGGAAGCAACCACCCATCTTCGCCTTTCTTTTTCGGCAGTCTTTTGATATATGGCCCACAATGCCACAGAAATTGCACCTTCTCTTCTCACGGGGCTTATTGTTCTTCCCTCCTTTCTTGAAGTCTATTTTCTTTGCTTGTAGACCCTCTTTCTTCTCTTCCACCTTAGTTTCTTTCTTGTTGTGATCTTCCTCGTGTAGCAACGGCATGTCCACCAAGCTTTCATAAGTCGCTCCCGTGGATACATGGGTCATAGCAAGGCTGTGTAGAGGCTCATTCAAACCTTTGACGAAGCGAAGCGCCTTCTTGTGTTGGGTGTTTACTAAGTCTAGCCCAAATCTGACCAGCTGATTAAACTGATTAACATACTTCCTGATTGTCATACTTCCCTGTTTCAGAGTTAGAAACTTTTCCATTTGCAGGCTTCTTTCGGCTTGGGAGAGGAATTTCATCTCAAACTTTGTCCTGAAGTCTTCCCATGTTTCCACCGCCCTCTGAGCATTGGTAATTTCCCACCAATAGGAAGCTTCATCCTTAAGCAACCATACCGCTAGTTGTATCTTTTGCCTGTCATCAACTCCAAAGATGACAAACAGATCCTCAGTCTCCTTTAACCAGTTTCTTGCTCCTACAAAAGATTTTGTCCCATAAAAGTCTTTTCCGCCCATAGCCTTGAAGTCTCTACATGTTTTTGCGAAGGCATTTCCACGAGGAGGTGGAGGAGGAACCGCGGCCACTGGAGGAGGGATGTCTGTAGGGCCCGCGCTATTGGCCCTTGCTTCTAAGTACCTCCAAAACCAGCTGGGTATCGGCACTCCTTCTGGAAGGTTAAGGTCTGCAGACATGCTGAAACAGAAAGGAAAGATTCAAAATGAAGGATAGAGAGAGACAGTGCATATGGCTTTGGGGGATTTTATCTTTTTATAAATATAAAACTATCTCTTGAAAAATGCTTCTTTAAATTTTCTTTTTGAAAAAAATTTCAAAATTTTTTATCTTGTCTAGTAAACCTAGCCTCTGATACCAAGTGAAACACCCCACCTCCATTAAGGTCACTCACAAAGGGAATACCTTAACTTTGGTGGAGGTTTATAAGTAAAAGCCACAAATAAACTCAAGACAGATATAAATACACATATTTTAAACAGCGAAAAATCAAACAGACTTTTATTTCATCAGTACGTGTTCAAAACAAAACATTCCATAACTGTATCAAAATATTTCCAATATTACAACCTCATAACTGTCTTGATTATTAAAGAAGCATAAAACATAATTAAGTTTACAAAAATCTCAATAGTGATATCCAAAGCCATAATCCGAGCAAAAGAGATCCAAATCATACATCTACGGTCTTGGAGCTTGTAAAGAGCCTGACTGAGCTGAGCCGTTTCCTCCCTGTGGACCTAGGGGGAAACGAAAGAAAAGAAGACGAAGAGAAAATAGAGTCAAACATAAAGCCTGAGTAAATCTAGTAACTCTTTAGTATGTGAATAAGAAAAGGGCATGATAGATATATACTGAAAATAGGAAAGTGTCACATGCTACGGAAGTGCCGCTTAGGACCGAATATACTATCGCACCCACACTATATCTCTGCACCTACTTGAGCTTATTTTAACTGGCACCCCATAGTGAGGGTGAAGTGATCCCCATTCTTATTAAAAGATCGGCTCCTACTCGCGTTAACATGTGTCATACGGCCCCCAAGAATTGTAGATACCTATGCTGGTCCCACCATGGGTTGTATCAAGACCCAAGGTGGCGGCTCCAACACAAATCTAGAAGGGATAGGTTATACTATTGGTGTCCCCAATGCCCTGGTTGTCTGCTCCGGAGTGTGTGCACGCCCGCACCCCGTTAGACCTAAACTGTGCACCCACCGTCGTCGTTTGACCGCTTACAATCAGCCCAGTAATCGTGCCCCACCCTGCCTAGTTTCAGGATACCGTTGATACCTAACTTGGGTTACTGCCGAAATGGGTCCCTCGTTACTAGGATTTTCTAGTCAAACATGTTAAGTGGTTAAGTGCCTATATTTATCTAACCCCACCCATCAATTCTTGTTACATGTTGAATTTGGTTAAGTGTTATAGTTGACTTAACCCTACCACCTGTCCTTAGCCTCTTAGGAGCACCAGACCACTCACATTAGACAGGTATTGCTACAGTTACTGGATGTGCCGGTCGGTTCCGGGCAGGGTTACACCGTAGCTCGGTCTAACCTCGGGTCCTTATTGGGCTCAATGCTTAACCACCCACACTGGATATGTATTGTTGTGACTACTGGACAGCCGAGCGGGTCCGAGCAGGTTTACATCACAACTCAATCCAACCTCGGGTTAAGCACATCGTGTTTTCAAAATTTACATATTTTATTACTTCTCAATTATATATGTAAATGTCATATCTTTTATTCTTGGGTATATCAATTCATACCGCTTAAATGTCATTGTCGTTGGCATGTGCCAACCATGCCAACGTATATTTTCATGTTTTACACCCAACGTTATTACCCCAGTTTGTTTCCAACATTATAACATGTGTTGGGCTTGTCATAATTCAGCCCAACTTTATAAATGTGAGAAAAAGGGGAAATCAAGAACATGTAATACATAAAGGTGTGTGACGCATGAACTTGCAATTTAGCGATTCAACTAACATATAATATAGGTCATGTGAACTTGCATTCAAATCAAAGTATAACTAAGTTGGTGACATATGAAATGACAAAGTTTAGGCTAATACAAATTTGTGTTTAAACATGTTGAACTTGGCATAATGTCAACCACAAAACTAGCATGTTGTATATTCTCCAAAATGTCCAATTATAACATCTAATCACATAGCCTATTTCTACATGAACTTGCATAGTTTATGAAACCTAAACGATGCTTAATATAGATCCAATTATTTTTTGCAAATAAACATGAACATTCATAGTTTATGAAACCCAGACGATACTTAACATAAATCCAATTATACTTGCAAATAAACATGAGAATGATATCATAGGTTTTGGGTCATGTAGGCATAAAAGGTTTCAAATCTAGAACATGTTTACATAAATTCTAATTTAGACTAGGGGAATATACATAGTCCATGCCATCGACATATACATAAAGGGATCAATTTTTAGTTTTTGCCACAAACTTGCAAGTGCCATTGCTTTCATATACAATTGTTCAGTAGGCTTGCATCAATCAATTTATGCCACAAACATCAATACACAAGTCATGATAGAACCATTACAATACACAGAATTATACAATAACACAATTCTATTTTCATTTACATCGAATCACATCACAGTTTTTATTCATATTCTGAAAGGTCACTATACTTACAACGAATGCAGAATCTTGAATTCTGGATTCTGAATTCTGAAATTGAGATGCGCTCCTATGGGTAGACTAACATTGCGTTGATTAATTTGATTAAACTTTAATCTTCTTCTTAATTTGATTCGTCTCTAGGCTTTTCTCTCTTGACGGCTATGTTCAATTCCTCCCTGGCAGCATGACGACTCCTTTCTTATTTTTTTGTGTGAATTTTCAGTTGAGACTTAGGGTGTATTTATAGATTTTTAAATTGTTTTGAGCCGTCAGATGAAGACAGGAGGAATCTAGGCCATACAAAGTTCAAAGAGCCAATCAAGAGGTGACACGTCAGCCCTAGTGACACACAGAGCCACAGAAATTCGAGCCAGAGCCAGACCTAGCCAGCCAGGTCGACCAGGCAGGTCGACTGGCAGGTTGACACCCAGGTCGACACTATGGTCGACCTGGGGTGGCCAGGTCGACACAATGGTCGACCTGGGGAGGCCAGGTCGACAACATGGTCGACCCTATGGTCGACCTGGTCTCTGGGCGGGAATTTTCCCGCCCAGCCCAATTTGAACCTATTTTCGAATTTTGAAATTTAAACTGAGCTGTTTGAATTTAAATTTTATTCTGAAACTTCCGAAGGCCATAACTTCTTCATACGGAGTCCGTTTCGCACAAACTTGGACTATATCTCAAGTAGAATTCCGAGACGAACGCAATGGCGTAACCCGTTTCCCTTAATTCTATCATTTAGAATTAATTATACTTTAATTTGTGAAGCTTAGCGTAATAAAATTCACGGGGTGTTACAGACCTCCTTTCACTTCTTTATAGTCCTACCTACCTAAGTGAAAGACCCTAAGCATTTGCCTACATATGAGTCTTTAGTGGCAGTTATTAAGAGGGAGAGGGAGGTGGACTTCTTGTTACAAGACGAATCCTTGCACCAATTTGGCTTGCTAGAACCTTCTCGATCTGTTATCCCTCATGAGTTCTCGACTGTAACACCCTGTAATTTTAAAGAACATTATAATGATAAACTAACGAATACTTAATTAAATATTGGGAATTAAGTAAAACAGACTATAACATTACATTTTTATTGGAATTCTGCTTAAGATAGACACCGAGTTTGCGTAAGGTTTGAAGCTCAGGTCTTTAATGCTCGTTAGTCAGCTATACGCATAAGAGAAATATATATAAACAAACCAGTCCAGAAAATAAAAAATCGAAGAGCGGGAAGACACACGGGAAATTGATCTGTTGGGGTTCGACCCATGCTGCTTAGTGGCCGATCCTAGGGTCGACCCACACAAGGGGGTGTCGACCCTAGGGTCGACTCTGGGGTCGACCCCACCCGGATCCGAGGAAGTTCCATTCTCTGAACCTGGACTTGTTTCTTGACCTGATTCATTGGCTTGAGGCTATATATAGGACCTCATTTCGAAGTAAAAACATGCCTAACAAGATGTAAAAAATTTACTTAAAATGATAGGATAATGAGAAAAGTATTCAATAGGCAAGACACTAATAAATAAAGTTTGTTTGCTTACTTGGTACTCACGGAGATCATATTTGTAGATATTGAAGTGTTTAACGAGTTCGATACTAATAGGCATTAGTGAATTTTACTCTTGAGGTAAGATCGCACAACAACTTCATCTATTGGATGAAACTTGGGCCCTAGAATCATCAATTCATCCCCGTAATTTTCAATATGAAGTTCATCCAGATCCACAAGCATTTCAGCAAACACCATTGATTGGTCAATTTGGAAAGCAATGAATTCATTTATTGTAAGTGGATTATGGTTCGAAGTTGGATTTTGAGCCGAGGGAGAGAAAATCGGAGTGTAATGAGAGGAAGGCGGGGAGAGGAAATTATTCAGAGGATGAAGGTTGATTTGGATTAGGTTTCATTTATGGGTTTGGAAATTCAAGACATCCGAGAAGCGATGAACATTAATGGAGTTGATTTACATTAGGTTTTATTGATATGGGTTTTGAACATTAATGGATTTCTCGCTAATTAGCATTAAATGCTAAAAATAACTTATCAAATATATTCAGGTGCATGTAGTTTACAAACACTTCAAATACATGTAACTAAAAATGACTTTTCTTGTAGTGAATGTCTTCCCTTTCCTAACTTGAACTTTGTGTTTGGTTTTCAGTGGATAATTGAGTAAGTTGATAGAGTGGTTTAGCTTGTCCATGACCCAGCTCAAGAGGCACTTTGAGTTGCGGATCTGACCTACCATCAACCCACTCATCTTCCTGATAATTTATGTAGGCATGTATGGGTGGTATGGAGTGCTTGACATTATAATTTTTTGTTCTTTGGATATATCAATGCTTGAGAATGGAAATATATTTTCCAATAAACACAACATACCTACTCACAAACAATTTACCATTTGAGTCTAAGCATTAGTTTGAATGTGAGTAACATTTGCATTATCAGAGGTTGCTGAGTTGTTTTCTTCACCTTGAATGGAAACAACAATGATACAACATCCCTAAAGGAAAGTGATTTTAATTTTCAATGTTTAGAGTTGACATTTCAAGAAATTGTGTTGCAGTCGAGATTGATGCAATCTTGTTAGCCTAGATGATGATTTTTGAGCCTTTTTGTATAATTCTGATGGGCTTCCTGATTAGCACTTTTTTGACTATGAAACAATTTCTTGATTTTCTACATTAGCAAAGATATTGGAATTGCTTGACATGATTCGATATAGTATCTTTGATGCAATCACTAGTGTTTGGCGAGGCATAGGTTTATAGTATGGATCAACAACTTCTATAGGAAGAGATTACCAATCTCAAATGGGAGGAATCCAATGATGATGCTTTTCTGATGGATTTGAAAACCACCACCTACTGCACGAGATCAAATTGGATCGATGAGTGTTGTTAGACTTTAAGGAGCTTTGATACCATGTAAAGATTTCAAGTGATTGTGCATATGAATTTGAGGTGTTAAATGCTTTTGAAATACCAGAATAATTCTGTATTATTGATGATTGAATAAGTGATACACGGTGCTGCATATATACAACAATGTTACTGAGAAAAAGACACTCAGGCTTGGCCCATTTTAGTAACAGCTTAAAGCAGAAATAAAAACGAGTTATACATTATATCGTTTTGTCTATTTCTCATAACAAACATTGACGTTGTAGTGGGTTTGTTTAAGAGAGAAAACACTTTCTAGAGTGAAATTATCAGTGTCCCATAATACGTTGAAGTCGCCTTTGGTTCGAGTTGGGTTTGAATTAGTCGTTTAGTTGATGACGAATGATAGGATTAAGTGTACGTCCACGTTCGGGTAGATGGGTACATCTGAGAACTTAAACAGTTGAATTCTACACTGATGTACCCTCTAAATAGGCTTCAATTTTTGTCAAATTTCAATTTACTTATTGTAGTTTAAGGTGAGATTTCTCTCAAACTTTCTAATTTGATTCAAGTTCAATAAGTGGATATTTGAGAATGTTCTGTGAAATACATTGTTTACAATATATGATTTATGAGAATTTTTCGGGTGTTGTAAATAAGGCCCAAGGCCATGTTTAAGATTGAATATCCCTTTCATTTCATGCTAAAATTTGGAAAAATCACTTCTGATTGATAGTCAAGTTGTTAATTTGTATACTTATCAACTTTCAGCTAATTCCAAGTTCAGGAAGCTATCCAAAAATCAATTGAAAGTAGCAATCAGAGCAAGATTTCAACCTAAGGAAAATTGGGTGCCTAGGTTGACCTGGAATCTCCTACGGGTCGCCTTGGTAGAGAGAAGGGATCGAACAGGTCCTTATTAATTTGGGCCAGGTCGTGTTTTCCTGTGTTCTGGATCTGCTTTGTGTGTTTTTGGTCCCTGGGCTTAATTTAGGTGATTATGACACTCTTAATGCTTGTTTTTCAAGTGGTAATTCATGTGAAATCCTATTTCCTTGATGCTATAATGTACAAGCCAACATTTGTGTGTATCTGTATTTCAGATTTCGCAGTTTTTATGTGAATCATGTGTATTGTTTATTGAGTGATTTCATGAATTTTTTTACACTATCATGTTTTATAAAATAATTTTCAATAACGAGTTCTTTTATATATAATTACTTTGAGATAAAGAATTTTCATTCTTTTATTTTATAAATAGACTGTCTCAAGGCAATACTATATACGTTATGTTCCAACATACAATGGTTTTCAAAGCAACATGCAATATGATTCGTGAATCATTTTATAAACCCGATTTTTCCAAAGTATATTTTTAATATAAAAAAATCATGCATCTTTGCACCCTTCGAGAAGGCGAGGTTGTGAATTAAACAATTTAGTAAACCATGCAGCATGGGACATGCAAGTTTATTATATTCAGACTTGTCTATTCGAGGCTAGTGTTTTCTATTGTTTGTTAGAATTTTCTAATGTGGAATTGACCTATAGGGATCAAACTAATAATGAGAACTTGTGGTATTGGATGCACTGTTACCACTATTTGGATTACTGCCTGAGAGCTTATGACACATTCTGATGATTCGTCTTTACTAGAACTTCGGGTCAATTTGATGCAATATGACTTCCAGGTAATCTGAGGAATTTGTAACATTAAAGACCTTCGGGTCATCTGAGGCATTTATGACCATTTGGTCATTTGAGGAAGGTGCCTATTATATATACTATTAGTATTGGTATATGGCTTCGGGCCAACTGAGGTTTGCACGTGCAGCATAGCTTTGGCTTGCTAATTTTAGGTTTGGATCCAAATTTTGAGTTATTTTACGAATTTCGAATTTTTATTATGATTCCACTAATCTTGGAGATAAGTATTATTATATATATATATATATATAGCTTAGAGCTATATAAAGAATTACATATATATGGTGATTTCATTTCTGAGATTTTGAACTCTAAACTGAGTTCCTTTATTTTTGTGATTTCTGGAACTTTTAAGGTTTCTCTCCTGAGATATCATATAGCTTTTATTCCGTATAGCATTTATCAAAGAAAAATCTATGTTCACATGGTCTCCTATCCATCCACTGCGTTAGAAGTTGTAATCTATTATCTTCACCAAATATATTCTCTGACATAGGTGCATCTCTATTCCATTGATCATGATTCAAATCTAAAATCATTCTTTCTAGGCGTCCATTCTCTTCATCCAATCTAGCATTAATCAATTTCTCCATTTGGATTGCGTCTTCACGCTCATAAACCTCCTCTACCTTCTGATCTTGTTGTCGAGCTCGTCTTGGCGGCTTGATCAATTCAAACGTTGAACTGAACTGAATTAAATTCTCGAAAACAATGCTTCCAAGTTCAACAAAATAATGGTTCTAACTTCTCAAATCGAAACAAAACAGCAACTTTAATCTCAAATTGAAACCAAAATGCTAGCTTTGATACCAAAACAGGCATAACGGAAGCAATAATATTTTGAAATATTGCCAATCGATAGTCCACTTCGGAATTCGGATCAATGAAGATCTTTGAATCGATGATCAACAATGAACTTCGAATTGGAACTGAAAACAATCCGAAGAAATGCCAAACATATGAATCGCTTTGGCTCTGATACAAAAACTGGCATAACGGAAGCAATAATATTTCGAAATTATATTCGAAACGATGATGAATTCACAACAACTTCAAATCACTGAAATAATGATACAATGCAATCACAAATGAACGATAATTCCCGGTTTGGTCGATCGAGATCGATGCTGGAAAGGTACTTAACTCAGTAAATCTCTATAGAATTCCAGATGAACAGAAAACACAATTTCCATTGATCCAAAGATGCCAGATACGTGATCACCAACTCTCTGTTGATCCGCTGATGCCGAAAAGATGATCTTTCAAGTCGTTAATCCACAAATGGATACCGTAAGTGGGGAAGGAAGAAACAAGCTCCCAACAATGGCGTTGCCAAGTTTTCAATTACAAAGTTCTCAGCCTGCCTATTTATAGTGTTCAGAGGACGGGCGGACACCGACAACCCAAATGAAACGATACCGCAATCAAATACAAGTAGTTCAATACCGAAACTAAAAACGACAACAACAACACAGAAATAAAAGTAAACGACACGACACTAATTATAAAGTTAAATGTGCTGAAACATAATTGTAAAGAAGTCCACGTGAGTCGTATCCAAGCTTGAACCAGAGTCGACATCATGAAACTAAATAAGAAGTTTATGTTGCGCCACCGACACCGAAATCAATGAAATGAAGCCGATACCACTTGAGTCACAATAAAAAGAAAATAAATGTTACACCGATTCCACTTGAGCCGATAACATAGAACAGAAGAGCACCAATATCGAAACCTCTTAGTGCCTTTAACATCGAATCGAAACCTAAACAGAAAACCAGTGAAAGATATTATGTTCGATACTGATACCCAAACAGGAGCAATACCGATACCGATGCCACTTAATTTTAATTTTGATCCCTGGTTCTGAATCGAAACCAATGATGATGCCGGAACCGAAACCATCGTTCCGCTGCATCAATACTACATAAACTTATATATATAGGCACCTTATATTCAAAAAAAAAAAATCTAATATAACTATTAAAATTTCGTTTCCTCAACGCATTTTTATTGCATCAATCTAGGATAAAATGAAATCAGTGACTTTATGATTTTCATTTTTCTCCCACATTACATGATCCAAACTTCCTTCTCTTGTGACATGTTTCTTTCCGGAAAGAGCTAGGATGGACCAGTGCTATAAAACGAAGTTATAAGCCATGGTTTTGTAGCAGTGGCTTTGCAAGACCAGCCACCCTTGTGTACTTCATGTTTTAAATTTTTTGGGTAGTGAGCTAATCAACGTAGCATGGCATCCCGAGAGATTTGGTCCACTATCAGCAGTTACTGCTAATAGCATGACTCTTCAGCAATTTTCTTTTAGTTTTATTGTTAACTAGTGTGTAACCCGTGCGTGGCACACGATAATATTATAAATTGTAGTGTTTAAAATTTCAGTGTTAAAATTGGAACTTGATTGTACAACGTACTATAAATCCGGCAAAATAAATATACTATAAATTACTATTGTTGCATATACATGGTTTGTGTCATGTAACTTATATTTCTTTGATAAAAAATAATAATCTTATTGTTCTTATTATATGAGAAAGTATTCATGTTGAAATCGGAAAAATTAAATTATTTTCAATGAATTAACAAATATTACTTAACTAATTTTATTAAATATGATAAATTTGAAATTATGTAGAAAATATATTGATTTAAGAGCAAAATAATATGGATAACTCAAGAAGGATTTTGTTAAAAAAAAGTATACAGATTTTAATGTGGAGTTTAAAAATAGAATATTTTAACGTAGTGCACAATAAATTTATTATTTATATACTTAAATGATTATACTTGATTTACAAATTAACTTTGTTGTTGCTGTTTATGTATATAAATTTACGTATAAAACCTATATAGTTAAACATAAATTTTTGTTGTGATTTTTATTAGTATGTATGTGTATACATATACGACTAATATATAGATTAAAATATTTTAAATTTTGGATTTCATAAAGCATTGAAATACATGGATACAAACATGAAAAAATAGGAAACAACTGATGAAGTTGTACATAAATGAATAGTAAATTAGTTTTGTTAATGTTATTCACGTGTGTTACTTATGATATTTGGATCATATATCTTATTTTAAATGGAATTTTTATTTGAATACTTTTTTAATATGAATATGTATACATATTGAAGCTGTCACATTTAAGGATTTATTGGATGAAGTAATGAATACTTATAATTAAACTTATTCAAATAAATTAAAATCAAAATTACATGATTAATAAAAAATATATTGATGTAAATATATAAAATTATGTGATATTGAGGTGGGTTTTGTAAGCAACTGTAGAAGTTTCAAAATGTAAGCACTTCAGCTAAAATCGAAATTTTACAATATTAATGTATCGTTATAGATTAATCATAAATTAAATTTACAATTATTTCTTATGTATATAATTATGTTATACGACTGATGTATTTGTATATCCAAATGAATTCTATATCCTTCTTTGTTGATATGAATATCGTGTAAATATTGAAATTTTCATGTTTTATGATTTATTAAGCATATCAACAACTAATAGCTTACTAAATTTAACTATGGTTCTAACTTCTAGGATTCATGATTAACTCTAATATAATGAGTCAAATATACAATATCAAAAGGGAACTGAGATGGTTCGGTAAAACGTTGTAGGAATATAAAAAATGAGGTTTTTGTTATAAGAAAAGCATAATTTTGTACTGCATGCCAAATTTATTGATACATTTTATGATTTTATTTTGCTAAAATTATATTTGTATTTAATATCAAGTTTCTATATGCAATCTTTTCTTTTTCTTTGCAAAAGTGCAATATTGTTTTTGCAAAAGCAAAAATATTTCCTGTTTTTACTACAATTATTTATAATATGTGGAAAATAGTGAAAAAGCCAAACTTAGCATTATTTTTAGTTAAAAATATGCTAAGTTTGGAAATTAGGGAGAAAGAAAAATTTAGTGCAAAAGTGGAAAGGACAGTGGGCCCCCTTATTTCTACTTTTGCACTAAATAGTGCCTTTCTCCCTCAAATCCAAACTTAGAATATTTTTCACAAAGAAAAATGCTAAGTTTGGCCTTTAAAAGAAAAAATATTGGCTGGACTTAAAAGTATTAGTGTATTCCAAACATGTTTTAAGAAAGAATGTTTCTGTATTAAGAAGGGTGTATATTACAAAAGTTTCTTATTAATTAATGTTAAATTATATGCCTTATGACTTATGTATTTTAGTTTAATGAAAACTTAATTTTACCATATTTTACAAATATGGACATGATGTATATTATTAAAATTTTCTTATTATCATTAGCGATCGAACTAATGAATATTGCTTAATTACATTTATCTTATTATTATGAACTTAAGATTGCATAATTAATTTAAACATATGGACTGAAATGTAAAACAAAAAGAAAATGAGGTGGGTTTTGTAAATAATTGCGGTAATTTTAAATATATGTATTTTAAGTCAATTGTAGACTTTTATAATGCAGTCCATAATAAGTATATTTTTACCATTTTGAATATAAGTATTTTAAGTTAAATAATAAGTCAATAAAAAAAACTTATTATAAAGAAGTAACCTGGTCAATGTATCCTAAAGCCAATACATAGAGACAGATCACTTGATTAAAACAACCAAAAAAAACAATATACATATGAATAACACGAAGAAAAGTAAAAATGAAGAGTAATCAAACATATAGTAGAAATTAAGCATACCATAAAAATAAGTACCTATTAATAGCATAAAAAGTTATATAGATTTCATGTATGGAAAATACAACCTCAATAAGCATGAAAAAAAATCATATATGTTTTCCTAAGTTTACAGGATATTATTGAGACATTTGGATATTAATTTGCTTTTCTTCTAACGTCGGCACACTTTATATTCAACATTTCCACATTAATTTGTTTAGAGCATTGTATTCTGTGTGAGAAATGAAATTTATATTCAACGATATATTCTACAGTTTAGAAAGGAAAAAAATTGTTCACAATATTATTTCATCCATAAAAACTTTTGAAAACCTCCACATTCAATAAACATGATGATCACTTTTAAAAAATTCAGCATTCGAAAAGTATGAAACATCATTCTTCTATTACAGGATATGAAATTTAGGATACTCCTGGCCTGTATGAAATCTAAAACGGCTTAAGATATCCTTTTCATTTATTATTAACTCATGTCACAATATATGGTATAAGATGTTAATATATTAATACTTGAATACAAAAGATGAATTTATAACGTTTGTTTATAGGAAATTCAAATTTTATATCATATGTGATATAGCAATAAATGACTTTTTTCAATTGATTAATTTCCCTAAACAAAATATTAAAAGCTGTATAAGTTGGTAACAAAATATTAAATTTATTCTTTCTATGGTACTGCCACTAATTATCAGTTCTACTCGTTGTTTAATTGAGATATGAATCATTTGTACAAAAGCTTATGGTAAAGTGATATATAGACATACATATAAACACAAACAATTGTTTTGAGATAATGGGCGTAGCCCAGAATGCCTTCGGCTACATAACCAATGCCTTCGGATACATAACCTGCTTTACTTACATGATACATATTTGTTGTTCACTAATACATGCAAGGAGTAGATTCATCACTATGGATGACTTGAATTATTTTAGTGTAAAGTTCATAAATAAATGAATTTCATTACGAAGTTACTATGCTGTTTCTATATAAGTGTAGTGTTTATCATCATAAACAAAATTTGGCAGCAATACTTAGAATTTTAGTACATGTTACATTATCATTTTTACATGTAAAATGATAATTTATTGTGGAAGAATTTATCATCTAATCTTTTATAACTAAAAATTAGCTAAACGTCAGTTTGTTTGTACATTTATGGAATGCAGGGTGACAACATATGAAAGTTCTTATCATGACCAAATTAGATGAAGCTACTTGAATTGCACTGAAATTAATTAAATGAAATTCCAAAATATCATTGCCTGAAATAATATTATGAATAAACGTTAGTACATAAAAATAAATATTATTAATCTTGGGGCCAAAGTAAGCCAAAAAATCAAACATACAGTAGAAATTAAGCATACCATACAAATAAGTACCTATTAATAACATAAAAAGTTATATAGATTTCATGTATGGAAAATACAACCTCAATAAGCATGGAAATAAATCATATACATTTTCCTAAGTTCACAGGATATTATTGCAATATTTCCATATTAATTTGATTTTCTTCTAATGCCAGTACACTTTATATTCAATGTTTCCATATTTGTTTAGAGCATTGTATTTAATATTAGAAATGAAATTTATATTCAACGATATAATCTAAAGTTTCATTATGTGAGGTGTATTTCTAACTTTCTATGTATGTTCTTCCTCATATTCATTGTGTGATGAAGTATCACTTAGTTTCCATTCTACAGTAAAAAAATTACTTCGACGGTACTTTAGTGACTTAAATAAGGAAATGATTAATTAATAAATTTTTAAATATTTTAAGATGCATGGCTAAGGCTGTAAATGGCAAACTACTTCAAATTCACAAAATGGTGCATCAAATTTGTGCTGGAAAATGAAATGTAGAAGTTAGGATATCCAACTATTTATAATCAACAGCAAGTGCATACTCTTCATAACGCATAACAATCAAGAAGTTAAGACGAATTGCTCGAATTCTAAGTTTTTTTATGTCTGCACACTTGAATTTAAACTATATGGTTTTATTATTTTTCTTAAGATTAAATACACAAAATTGTGCGTCAAATTTGTGCTGGAAAATGAAATGTAGAAGTTAGGATATGCAACTATTTATAATCAACAGCAAGTGCATACTCTTCATAACGCATAACAATCAAGAAGTTAGGACGAATTGCTCAAATTCAAAGTTTTTTTTAATTCCTGCACATTTTAAGTTAAACTATACGGTTTTATTATTTTTCTTAAGATTAAATACAGAACATTAGCACATCTCGGCACACAGGGGCGGAGCTACATATGCTCCACCTAGGGCCAAGGCCCTACCTAAATTTTTCTTTTTTCTTCTAGAATACTGCTTTCTTTGTTGTTGGTCCCATCTAAACTAATGATACTGCCCTACCTCCTTCACAGCTCTGGCTCCGCCACTGTCGGCACTGCATCTCAACACAGTTGAATTATACATCACTGTTTACAATATATAAATATATAAAATATTAATAAACGTACAGCTATGACACCAATATTCTGCAAATTTGTGGAGTACCATAGCACAATAATTCATCAACATGTTTGATGTATCTTACATGCAAACTTTGAACTGCATTGCCCACATCCCAGTCCACCCTATGGAAAATTAGTCCACTAATACCAAATATTTCTTCAACAGCGTCTCAAAATCTAAATAATGAACTGAATCTTACATCTCATTCTCTGATATTCCATGAGGTTATATTCAGTTTTTCCTCTGACGGACTGTTGAATTGTCATCTACTTACACACTCCATGTACATTCAGAATTAAAATTTTGTTTACTTAGAATACATCATCAGAAAATAATAAAAATTTACTTTATCTTATCTGTAAGCATTTCCATCCAAAAATTGATAATTACAACTGAAATAACTTTGCCAACTTATACATGCAAAAGTGTTGTTAATCTCAGCCTGTCGATCAGGAATATCGGAAGACCACTCGCATTCATTAGCTGATAAAATTAAATCATGATTTAAATGAATTACATAAATATATTTTATTTATTGGAGGGGGATATTCAGATATAAAATTTGACATGATTTGGAAGTTAAATTCTTGACCATTGGATCAATTTATTTTTACATGGAAGGTGGAAATTAGGGAGTAATCTGATGGTGGAGATTCATTAAGACACGTATTATGTCCATCTTTGGTGTTTAAATAGACTTCCCCTTATTTATATAGTAAAGAAAATGACAATTGAAGCTACCTGCTTAACATTGACCATGCCCTCGCATAACACACATTATATAACAAAGTGGAAAAATACCAAATATTTGGAAACAGACTTTGCATACTGTTATAAAAATAATTGAACTAAATACATAGGTAATCAGAGATCTAATAATTTCTCATAGATCTAGCCTTGAACCGTAGTTTCACCTACAAAAAATAAAATTATTTGTGAAAACCAAGTAATTTAAAGTCATTAATTTACTCTTATCCTTGATTGTTGGTTTTAGATGGACATCAAACATACTCAGACACACACAGTGTGTGTCTCCATAATATGTATACATACATATATATAATATGCATAGAAGATGCATTCATTTCTAAGGAATGATTAAAAGATTAAAATCATTGTTTATAAGCTACTTATTTTGTTATCATTTCATTCCTTATGTTGGTAAATATTTATATATAATATACAGAAATGAAAATAATTTTTTATTTTCCAACATTATAAGGAAAGTTTCACAATTTCTGAATAAGTTTTGTTCAATTATTTCATTTATATTACCATATAAATATAATGGATGCCTATTTAGACATTTGTTAGTAAAATATTTCTTAGTAACTATTTACATAAATTAGCCTATTTCAAACCATGAATCAATGGTCAGAGATTCAAAGTGAAGTAAAAAGTTTTTCCATAAGAATATAGTAAAAATAATATTTGCAAAGACCTTAAAAATAACATGTAACATTAATAATACATGTATCAGTAAACTTTTTTGGAAGGAGTTAACAAATTAAAACTGATGAACAGTTAAATAGTGAAGATGAAAGTGTATTAGTGTTGCCCTATGAAAAGACAAACCGAAACTAAAAAAGTAAGATAAGAACAATAACAACAATGCTATTAGGAAAAAAATTCAAATATAACCCCACTCATAATTCTAACATTCTCCCCCAATTTTCAAAATTAATATAAAATGGACGGCTGGATCACTAGTGTGACTTCCTACATATCCAAGTGGGATCAAGCCTATATAGTTCTAAGATCAAGTTTTGCATCATCTTTGAAACAACACATAAATAAAAGATATCTTTTGGATTTGAACCTTTACTTAGTGTAAACCATTCAAAGTTCTATTGAGATTCTATGGTGAAGGAATCTTGAACCAAGTATCCTTTCTTGATCAAACCGGAACAAACACACATGTTTATTTTCTTAGTTAGAGTGTTCTGTATTGCTCATCGCGTTAATGGCCATGTGCTTTTAATCCTGTTTCATGAGTCTACTTAGAAAGCGGTCTTACTTTCCTAGGAAACCGCCTGATTTCCGTATTCATATGGGTAAGTCTCTTAAGGTGTTTCTGCGATACACCTTTAAGGTTTCTAGACTTATTAAGGACATTTATCCATCCTTTGTTCTTGCAGAATCCAACACTAAATATTACGGGATATTGTTTTAGTGTTCCATAACCATTTTCTTAACTTGTTGGTACTCATTGAACTTTATCTATCCTTTTCAAGACATTAGTTGGGTTTCTGTTAAGAATGATCAATCATCATTCACAGACCTTAGTCCCATTTCGTTTGACTTTATAGAAACCATTGCCTTTGAAAGAACTTTTGTAAGTGGGTCAGCTGAGTTTTTCTTTGTTTCTATGTAGTCAATAGTTAAAACTCCACTTTTGAGTAACTATTTTACCATTTGATGTCTTAGACTTACATGTCTTTACTTTCCATTCTATGTCCTATTAGTGACATTATATATCGTTGCTTGATTATCACAGTTAATCACAGTTAATCAAAAGAAATCTAATTAAATTATATAAAATTACTATATCTTGAAGATATAAAGCAAAAAAAAGACCTCTTGATTTGGTTCCTGCCTCGTTTATATTCATTAAAACCTGAGCTATCACCTCCTGCCCAATTTCCAATCTGTAGAATCGATGAGATATATAATGATTAGTAATTATAACGTATATAATAGTATACCTAAAAAAATTGATCTCAATTCAGTTAATTTCCCTCCCTATACAACGTGATTGTATCCCATTTCCAGTTTCAATATTTTAATCTATAGGATTATCACATATTTTGCGCTTTCTTTGTTTAAGTGCATCATTGTGATGCCTTGCATTTCACAATATTTGATTAATAAGAAATCAATTACGAATGAAATGGAACAAATTCAAATCAACCATTTTGTCATACCAAATTTGGTCTACTTGGTTAACAGAGAACCCAGATCTTACCTGAAATCAATTGTGCATATTTTAATCTTAGGTTGCCATTTCACTTAGCTACAAATTTGTCTGTGCAATTATTACAACAATTTTGTTGAGTTAGTTTTACCTATGAGTTAAAGTGGTATACATGACAGACAGGTAAACATATTACAAAATACAAACTGATTAGCGGAAAATGCAAAAGGAAAATAGGCATACCAAACCGATGCAGATCTAACTGTTGAATGATGTAGGTCTTCTTCTAACCGATGCATTAATATTAGCAAGAAGGAAATAAAATAAGAGAACAAAGAAAAATAAAACAATTTGGCAAAATCTTATACAGTAAACATAAAACAAAAGCTAACTCAAAACCCTAATCAAAAGGAAGTGGGCCAAAAATATATTAGCAAACATTTTAAAAAATATTCGGACTAAACCAACCGTAACGTAAAAGAAATGATAATACTGTTATCGAATCGGTATGGGATATGAAGCCATTTCCACATCAAGGTAAAATTGGTTTATAGGAAGTTCAATACTTTTCTTTCCAGACGGTGTAAAGAACGTGGAGGAAGAAGAGGAAGAACGCATACCTTAGAGATGGGAGAAGAAACGAAGGAAGGGTGAAATCCATCTAGAGCTCCGGGATGTAGATGGAGGAAGGAGGTCATCCGCCGAAGGATCGAAGAGTGAATAATTGGGGAAAAGGCGGTGGAAAGGGATCGGTAGGTGGGTTATCCAGGAGATTTTTTCCCCATTAGGAACTGCGGTGTAATGAAATAGGGCAAAAGAGGGAAGCGAGAGGAGGATGAAGGGAAGTTACGGTTTGGATCTAAATATCACCCAGAACCTCTAGGCGGCCGTAGAATAGATAGCATAGATAGATATAGCTATTATTTTTTGATTTAATAAAAATATCTTTAGAGTTTTAAGGAGAATTAAGAAAAGTGAGAGAATTAAGGAGAATTGAGAAAAGTGAGAGAATTAAGGAGAGAGCTAGAAATTCTTCTGCTTTACTATTATTTAACTAGTGTGTAACACGTGCGTTGCACAAGATAACGTTATAAATATAGCATTTAAAATTTTAATGTCAAAATTGGAATTTTATAATGTAACATACATGAATTCGACAAAATAAATATATTATAAATTATCGTTGTTGTTGGTGTTTTTTATATATGATATGTGTTATGTACTTAAGTCTTTCTTTGAAGTTAAACAAAATTTTATTGATCTTATTACTATGAGAAAATATTCATGTTAAACTGATATATTTTAATTGTTTTAGAAACATGAAGATTGATCTATCAAAGTGAAACTGAGATATAAAAGAGTTGAAAGGATGTTGAGCAATGCCATCCTTGAACATACATATAATTGGGATGCAGACTTTGATTTAGCAGTTGATGATGCACTGTTTGAATGTTTTGTTTATTTATCTGAACATGGAGCTCTTAGTTGACGTATCATGTATGTATTTATTTAACCCAAAAATTATATTAGATAATAGCGAAAACATAATTGAAAATAGTACATTTACATGGGATAGCAAGTTACATAAAACGTTAATTAATTTATAGCAAATTACTTAAAATGTTATTTACTTTCATAAATCTATTTCACGATGCAAGCAGAATTAAGTATAGAGGCATCAATTCACTATAGATAATATCATTCACGTTTAACTGATATGTAAGAAAGAAAATCTCTATTTTCAAGTTAGAGGCATTATTGTCACAGGCTAAGTGGTATAGGTAGTCAAAGTCAAAAAAAAAAAAAAATTGCAGAAAGAACAGCCGTCAAACTCAAGTACATCTAGGGATCATAATCACCAATGTATAAAAGCATAGTACATTTAGATCAATCATTGCAGCGGAATGAAATGCACTGAGTACAAAAATATGTCACCAAAAATGTGTGCTTAAGAAAATTGCTTAAAAGTTCAATAATCTATACACATGTGATCTGAAACGAACCTGCACAAAAACAATATGATAACAATACATATAAAGTTTTAACAACTCACTCTTATTGTTATATAACACCTGCTGGTACAGCGTTGCCACGATCCTACATTTGATCAATGGTGACTTCAAATTATCAATACAGAAATGAGCAAAGATATTAGTATGAAGCAAAAATAGCATCAAATAATATACACCAATATCAAAAATTGTTAACAAATATGAAATAATAAGAGAACACACCAGTGAATTTAAATCATACATCAAATAATATACACCATGGACGGTTCGAATTTGAGAGGTAGCTCAATCTCAAGTTTAAGTTATATTTATCTTTTACAATCGTTAGTAATTCTTTTTCATTGACAAAAGTATCATCATAGAGATCTCGTGTATACCTTTCATTTTATTTAATAAAGGATCTAATTTTGGTTGTCAGAAGATGCTTAAACATGATATTGCTTGTAGTGCCTCCCCCACCTAGAACTCATATAAAGGTGCGTTATGGAGGTACACAAACATTGCAGTGGTTCATCATGGGTAGAGCAAAGCAAACAAATAGATTATCATATATCTTAGTGGAAAAAAAAAACCTTTTTGGAGTCAGGTAGAACTATCAAAGAGCAAACAACCATTTTTTCTATTGTTCACGTCTGTTCCAAGGATAACTGGGATAGGTTACATAACTATTTGTGAATTGTATGTACATTGAAGAAAATGTTATACAAAACTTATTTTTCCTAAACTAAAATATAATAAACAACTACAGACATGCAAATATATTTACACACATATATAAAACTTGGGACCATTCATCCAAAATTAGTTTAAATGCACATAAGAAACCAATAAATACGAAATTATGAACCACTCGAATGATCTCTTGGTCCATCTTATATAGATAACATAAACACCCACTCTCCATGTAAAAGGTATACAGATGAAAGTAACAACAACCAAATTGGACATATATGAAACGGTAATGATAGGAGAGACAAATATGAAGGTGATAATATTATATTCTCCAAGAGTTAGAAAAGGTTTTCGTAACGTAACATAAGATATAAAGTCATCCTTCTTATACACTAAATAGCAATTAAAGTTGAAAGGAAGATGGAAAAAAAATCATATTAGAAGGACATGAATTTGGAAAATCACACATTCCACTATGGTACTCATTACCCAGGTAGTTATATAATCTTAGTGAAGGGTTGATATTTGTATAAATTATTAGAGTGTTGATAACTATATCTATAGAATAATTTCCTTTCTTCAAAAAAGCTTCCTCAATTAGGGTAGTTTGGATATAACACATTCCACAAAAAGATTTTCATTACATGTGCAGATAAACTCTTCTTTGACAATGCTTATTTTAGTTTGCATAATATATTACATTTATGATATGCAATTTTCATATCATAAATTAATTATTCATTATTACCCATCTTTATCCTTTGTATTTGGTCGTATTGTACCCTGAAATTTCTTTTTCTTTTGAATTTCAATTATGAAACTACTTTCGGAGCAGCCAAAAGAGTTCTAGCACAAGGTATAGTGCGTAGTCTGACGGTATTTTTCTTTTATTATCAACATTTTTAAGTCAAATAATCATACGAACAATTGTATTATTAAGGCTGATAACAATGCTTTTGAAGATATAACATAAATTCTCACCGAATTATGAGATTTGACAAATTGTTGGATTCCTAAAGAGCAGGTAGTATGTCCGAACCTTTACTTTGTAGAGGTTTTGGTAGCATTTAGATTTAAACTTTAAAGTTAGTAACTCAAGAAAGGCTTATATATTTCAAGAGGTATTCATTCGGTCGCAGCATATACGTACACTGGTTCCATATTTTTAAAATTGAAAGTAATATAAAAAATGGATCTTAACATGGCGATATTTGAATAGTTTGGAATCTGAACTGAAAAAATGAATTCAGATGTCTATATATCTAGATGGTAAAAATAACAAATGAAAAGACAACATACCTTAGGAAAATTGATATGCATATCCAGTAGAATAAAAAGTTCATGTACCACTGCAGTCTATAAGCATGCATGCCCTTCATTCTTCTTTGGAGTCCTCAGGCTTTCAATCATTTTGCAAATAATGTGGTCGTGTTACCAATAAGTAAAACCATAATAACCATAGTCAGAAAAAATACATCATATAGATATCATCTCCTTAAAATTAATTGCATATATGATACATAAATTATAAGAAAATGTGATGTTACTTGATGTTATTATCTACATGATGAGGTCCCTGCAACTCTAATACTTTGTTGTTGAATTCATCCATATAGAATCCTAGTTAATCTGCATCCATATCGTATAAAAAGTTTAATTATTTGCTATTTCCTAAAATAAAACCAAGATCGCATCTTTTTCTCTCCTTATATCTCACACCTATTCTTGTGTGAGCTTACTCAAAAAAAAATCTACCAATTCTATACAGCTACCAAGATTCTCAACAACTAATAGTATTAAAAAAAGGTAAAATTTCATCCCGTCATTGGAAATTGTTGCAAATCAAAAAAAAATAAAAATTACTTCAAATAAAATGTACAAAAAAGCGATATATTTTCTACCATGAACTGATTTGCTTTAACACTTCGATATGTAGCATGACCAATCCAAATAGTTTGCAGAATTTTACATGATCCTATGAACACTAAAAAAATTTAGCGAATATTGACCTAAGTTTTTCAAATTATCTAAAAATAATCCTTATATAACTGCAAGGATTTTAAAACCTTCTCGTGAATAATCTAGAGATATTCCTTCCGTTTGATTTAGTTGCTAATAATAATATCAATGAAATTCGAATACAAATCATGCTCATTTAGTGAAAACAAATAAAATATATAAGGTCATATGCATATGATAATAACTTGGTTGTGACAGGATTTATAAGCAAAAAAAACTTAATAAGAATTTTTTGTAAGAGAATTAAGTGGATCCAAAATATATTAAGTAAATGATGTTGATAAGTTCGAACTTGCATGCTTGGAAATAAAGTAAATTTAGAGAAGTAGAGTAATTCAAATATACATTAAACATATGCATGGTTAGTGATATTCGAACTTGCGACATTCTCAGGTGTATAACAAATTAAGGAGAACTGAGTACTTACATTTTAAAATTATGAAAATATAAATAATTTTGAGAGAGATTCGGATTGTATACATAAAATAAAAGTGGAAGCGAGAAAAGAAATATAAAAAAGAAGCTTGTCTGTTAGTAAACAAACAAATTCATGAATTTTGAGTTACCTACTGTCTTATTAAGCTTTTTGTTTGAAAAAAATTGAGAAGCTTGAATTTTCATGATATGTTAAGATGGTTGGATTTTCATTTTAGAAAAGAAGGAAAATAAATTCATATGTACATAGTATTATATTAGTTATTCAACTTTATACTTTTGACATTTGGTAGTTCTAAGTGAAAGTAAAATTTCACGGGATTTATTAGTTGAAATTTAACATTTTTAAACAAAAATTGAAATTCAGAGGATAGCTTGAGTTGGTGAACTTTATATCTTACATATTAAAAACATGACGATGGTGATTGAGTTTATATGATTTTATTGAATAGCATGAAGAAAGAAAAGAGCTCAAAATGAGAACTATTGCACAACCTGTTGATATTCAGAATTTCTGATCATTATGTTTTGATTAATATGTACTTGTGTGTACACACACACACAAATTACTTTAGAGTCAATGAAAAACATAGGCTATGCTTAATTATTTGAACTAAAGACATCAAATAAGATCATTTTAGTGGTAGAATATGGACTGATTGGAACAATTTTATTAACAATAAAGCTTAGGATGAAATTATAGCGCTCAATCCCCCGTATATACCCCCCTCCCCCCCCCCCCACACACACAATCACACATATATGGATAGACATCTATTAGTTAGTACAAAACGATAAAGAATTTTGTCCCAAAAGGTTGATCAAATAGTAGTAAGTTGGCATAAAATAAACAGAAATATAGATGGAAGGCACTTCTTTATGTCTTATACTCTTGTATCCATTTAAGAAGAAGTGAACGTGCATGAAAGTTCTAATTATGTTAATTACTTTTCTTTTTGCCAAATTGTTGGCCATGCACTACAACATAAAGCAGTTCCACTGCAGGCTAAATACACTAACCGATCACCATTCTTGAGTTCCTTTCTTCTCGGTTGTGTTTCTACTTATGCTATCTCCAGTACCTATTTGCGTAAAAGAAATCAACGGTTAGTGGATGAAATTTTATTTCCTCAAAAGCTAGAAAATTGTCACTGCAAAAGCTTTGAACTTCGTGTTTGGAAAAGGTAAACAAATCACGAATCATTCAAAAGGGAAAAACAGAAACATTAACTGAATCTAAAATTGATATTTTTCTTCAAAAGCAGTTTGTCGTAAAATGTAATCTGAGTATAAATCACAGTTAATTTTTGCCTTTTGAATCTCAAATCAACACACAATGATACAAAACGATTTAACTTCGTTATCACATGGCCATTCAAGTCTGCAATAGATTTTGTAAACTAAAAATGCGTCAAGGAGTTGTTTGTTCACTAATTGACTCCCTAAAGTTGCTGACAGTACAGTTTAGTCCGTCCCAACTTTAAATGATCTCGATCAAAAATTGAATTTTCAATATATAATTACTTTGTGTTGCAAATTATATCGGTGCACAAAAAAGTTTAATTTAATTTTATAAATATCATTTAAAGTAGATCGTCTACAAAAAATATGTAACATTAGATATATAATTTCTATTAAATAACAGTTTACCCGTGCTGCAGGAGAAATGGGTCCAGATTTGGTCTGAAAAATAGTTTGCTTGCCTCTTTCATGTAAGCTTTTAGTAACGAAAAAGAACACAAAGAGACACTATTTGGACCTTCGCCTACAGATTAAATTATTAAAAGTTACTGATGTATGAGCTATCAAATGTAAATGTCAAATATTAAGTATTGATGGACCAGGCCTCTATGCACCATCTAGTTTTTGATGCACAAATACATAGTTCATTCGGCATAGAGTAAAAGCAATCTATTTACACATTAATGTGATAAGTACTGCAAAACATTGAAGTGGAAACACTAAGTATAAAAGCAGAATTACGATACTAAGGTTAAATAGATTAGTTTTTTTTAGATAATACTGACATTTTCATCTTTGAAAAGCATATCCATGTAGTTCGTTCTTAAAGCTTACAATAACCAAGGTTCCGTACATAGTCAGGTAAGTGTTGTTACCTATGCAGGCCTTTGTAGCAAATTTCAGTGAACAAATTGTAAAAGAGCCCTATCAAACACCAGAAAGACATCAAGCAAAATACATTAATTGGATTTCACTTGGCTAATTATTAGTAGATTTGTCCAACTTTAGAAAAATCAAATCCCTTCCTCGGTATCAATTGTCTATCATTTCTTGAGATTACAATCCATCTCCTAATTAATTAGAAGGAGATACAAAATTTATGACATTGAAATGGATCTTAAGCAAATGATTTGTATGACCTAGGTGTTAGGGTTGGAGTGTAGATGATTAAGAGAAATGTAACTCAATTATCTTTAACTTTTAGGCCAATTCAATTGAATTTCTAAAATAGACCTTACTCTATATTATATAATAGGAAGGTCTTTGAATTGTACTATAAATACTTTTATCATTTAGAAAGTGATTGCATAAGTTATTATTTTTTGGGATAAAGTGAAATCATCTACTTGTTTCTCTGATTATCATTCTAATGAAAAGTCTAAATGTAATTACCTTTTTAGATAAAAATAAACATATAATTCCGCTGAATATCCAAAAATTGTGAAAAAATGTCTAAACATTGAAATGGATCTACAATAGTCTAAAATTATATTAGCAGGATCAAATCTGAAATAGTGTCCAAATCCTGTAAGTATGATCTTTGTTTATTTTTAAAATGGATAGTTTTTTAGCCTGACAATGTAGGGAATATATTTTCATGTTTACTAACGGATGTTGGTGCTTACTGAAAGATGAATGTTTCCTTTCGAAATGTTATACTAATAACATTGAAGTGGATCTACAGTTGTCTAAAATTATATTAGCAGGATCAAATCTAAAATAGTGTCCAAATCCTATAAGTATAATCTTTGTTTATTTTTAAAATGGATAGTTTTTTAGCCTGACAATGTAGGGAATATATTTTCAAGTTTACTAATGGATGTTGGTGCTTATTGAAAGATGAATGTTTCCTTTTAAAATGTTATACTAATAACATATATATTTCAATGGTCCTTCAATCCATAATATGCCTGCAACATAATCATAAATATTATTTTAATGGATGACAAATCAAAAATGGATCTGGTAGAAACTGTATTTATGGAGAGAAATTAGTTACTGCTCTGTGAAGGTAAGCCTATGGCATAGGACTGCATAAATGCAGCGCACCATGAGAGTAGAGTGCCCTAAATAGATGTCTAAGCTTAAATTTCATAAAATTACGAAACTATAAAGAAAAACCTCATACAGTTCTCTCGAACATGGACAGACCATTTTTCCTATTTGAACTGCAAACACATGAATAGAAATCATGTACGCTCAATTAATAGCCTTTTAATATGTATAAGTATGTCTTTAAAAAAACACTCTAACATGATAGTGCAAAATATAAGGATGGTGGATTGCATATAGGTGTAAGTAAAAAAAATTGAAAAGTTTATAATATCAAACCTGTATGTAGTGCGACAATGGAAGAACAATCAAAGGCAAGCTCCAAATCTAGACATTGAAATCCATACCCAAACACATGTTTTTAAATGTAAAATGACCACAGATATTGGATCGTTCTCTGATTGAGGTATTCAAGCATGTCAAAAAAACTAACTGTATGACAAATAAAATAATTAAACGAAAATAAGCGCTATAATGGCTTATTTTAGACTTACACAGTGAAAGTAATTGCCTTTTACACTTGCACTGGAAAAACTACCCATATGGTAACGATGCTTACCAAATATCGGGCCTCCAAGTCTGATTAAATGCATCAAAACAACCCATATCAAAACATGGAAAATGAACAAACTAGACAATTGTAAGAATCTAAACCATGAACCCTGACTTTCTAAACATCAACTTCATATAAAGCTTCATAATCAATTATACTCATACCAATTATACATGATTTTCAAATAACAGCAGGTAAATTCATTTAAAATAAGTAAGAAAGAAGAGAAAAAGTTGGTGTAACAAAAAAAAACATACTACCCTTGGGCCGTGAAAATCAATATGAAACTTCTGCATCCCATCATCTGCCATTCCAATTGATAATTGCTAATCATTCAAACAAAGAAGCACATAAATATAAAATCCAAACGAACTCGATTAGAGGAAATAATTGATTAATAGGAAATACTCTTGAAGATATACAGGAGATTGATAAGAAATAAAAAATAGAATACCTTAATTGTAGGACCTATCCAAGCTGGTCCAAAAAGCTGACGGAGTTTCGAATTGCTTCGAGATACTTAAAATGATGAAGAAGGACGGGGTCGAGGGAAGATTTGGTGTTGAACAACTGACTATGACATAGGAAAGGGCGTTCAATGTTGTCAGATGGGAGAAGGCAAGGGTGTTAATATTAGGGATAGGGTTTACAACGAAGGAAGCGAAGAGCAGGATACAAAAATAAAATAAAAAAGTGACGACTGCTTTACTATTAAAGATTATTTAATAGATAGATTGATATTGTTGTATGATTTTGATTTAATAAAAGTATCTTGAGAGAATTAATGGTAATTGAGAGAACTGAGAGAATTAAGGGGAATAGAGAGAATTGAGAGAATTAAGGAGATACCTTGAAAAACTTCTGTTTTACTATTATTTAATAAATTAAGGAGAATTGAGAAAAGTGAGAGAATCAAGGAGAGAGCTAGAAATTCTTCTGCTTTACTATTATTTAATAGATTCAAGCACGAGCTTAGCTTGGATATTTGTATGCTTGTATCACTGAACACATTAAATATGCAAAGGGCCACTAAACAAAGACAGTAAAGACTAAATATCTTACTTAATTATAACACACCTGTGTATACATGAACTAAATACAACACATTTAATTAACGATTAATTAAGCCCATATATTAATTAACAGTAGCATACATATGAATCAAGGAGCTGCAGATAGCATAGACTGGGATTGCTTCTCGTAGCGAAACCCATTCTTCATTGAGTCATCAGCAGACCAGATGAAAATGCCATGAAGTTTTCCCTCCGATCTCAACTTACCACAGGCAGTGAAAAAGCCATTGCTCGGTGTCAACCCTCCACTGTTATCCGTAGCAAAACTTGCAATCAACTTCCCTCCGTTGTAGTTTGTGCTTTGAGTTTCGAAATAATTCAAGAACTGGGAAACCGTAGTGCTGGAGTCGTAGGCGTAGAACTGAAAGTTAACATAGTCGATAACGTCCCCATACTTGCTCCACAAGGCCATGTAGTGACTTTGCATTTGATCGTCATCGAAAGGAGCGATGGAAGCAAAGGATATAACACCATTGTTTTTCAGGGTAGTGATCAAGCGGCCAATGCACTCTGCAAAGGTGTCATCGTCGGCGCTGAAATGCTCGTAATCGATGTCTATGCCATCTAAGTTGTACTGCTGTACGATCTTGGTCAAGGAGGAGACTGCATTGGAGACCCAGGAGTCAACGGAAGAAGGGTTGAAGTAGGCGTTGCCGTTGCCTACGCTGTCTCCGCCTAGACTGAGAGCGACTTTGACGTTTCCATGGGTTTGTTTGAGGGAGGAAATGCTGTCTGGAGTGAGATTATCAGTGTCCCAGAATACGTTGAAGTGGCCATTTGTGGAAGATGGGTTTGAATCGGTGGTGTAGTCGATGGCGAATGAGAGGATGAAGTGTACGTTGACGTTGGGGTTGATGGGTACATCTGTGAACTTGACCCCGTTGAATTCTGCACCGATGTACTCTCTGAAAAGGCTGCAGCTTGTTAGAGCAGGGCCGTATGAGAAGAAAGCATGAAGAAATAGAGATGAGATCAAGAACATTTTGCAAGACATTTGGATATTATGTTAATTGAGTGAGAAGATGTGATATATTGTGTATTTGGTTAGTTGCTTGGACTTGATGATGAATGGAGTTAATTATGAATTTGGATCGTCAGTCAATATATAGCGTTTAAATTTGTACAAAATGTTGTTCAATACAAGAGGAGACAAAAGCCTACGGAGGAGAGTATGGGATAAGTTGATTGATTCATGCGGTCGCTTCTCACTTCCTTTCTCTTTCTCCAGCAACTTACCAATTATTCTATCATTATTAATTACTCCCTGTTCACATTTCCATGCACCTGCAGCATACACTTGAAACCCGTCCGTCCGTGAATGCTACGTTAAGTAAATGGCCACAATTTCTCCAAGTAAGTAATTAATTAACCAGCCCAGCTATATATATGTACGTTTTCTAATGCAATATGCATGCTATCTTCTGTTTGTATATCAATATCATGGTCTGCCTGCATCGCTCGCTGTAACTTTAATTATTATTATTTGTTTTGTTTTTAAACTACGTACCGCAGAGATTGTAAACTCTTTACTGTTACTTACTAGACTGTTTGCAAACTGATTCTAAACGTCACCTTCCTTAATTCTGGATGGACATGCTGTACTCTTCTGGTGCTGAAAACGTTGATGACCATACGACGACGGTTAATTCAGTATCCCGTTCATTTACCCCGCTCAAATACCCTGTTCGTAGCAAAAAACACATTCTCCGTTCGCTACAGTACCCCGTTCAAATACTCCGTTTCCGTTCGCCAATAACGCAACCTAATTACTTATTATTCTATCATCATTATTATTAATATTACTAACCGTTGAGCGTTTCCATGCACCTGCAGTAGACGCTTGAATTGAAACCCGTCGACCGTGAATGCTACGTTAAGATATGTTTTTCTAATGCATGCATATACTATCTTCAGTTTGTATACTATGCATGGCCTGCCTATTACTATCTTTGTTACTGGAAAGGGTAGAAGAACCATCAATCACATTTTCCAAATGAAAATCCTTCAATTTAACATCGAAACAAAAAAAAAAACAGTCTTCTTATGTAATTGATATAAAATGATACTTTGAAGATCAGAGTCACTCTCAACAATTTTAGTTCTATCTTCAAGCACATAGCTAATTTCAATTGATTTAAGAGTAAGTTGAGACCAATGCCGACATATTTCGTTTTGGAAATCATGCAATGAGCAATTAATCGACAACCAGGTGCTGAAAGAGGTATCGTTGAACATAACTATGACAACAAGAGTAGCTTCAGCACTAGAAGAAAGAAATAATATAAAAAAATAAATTAGCCAAGGTTAAAGATGCAAACAAATACGCAGTTAAGTAAGTTATGATACAAGTGTTCAAAAAATACTAAATTGATACCCACAATATTTGATCAGAAGAATAAGAACAGAAGCAAAACACAAACATTACACTAAAACTGATACCTTAAAAAATACAAACATTACACTAAAACGAATAAGATTAGAAGAATATGATACTTTGACTATGTTCCCAGTTTTATAGTCATCAAGTACTTTTATGGAGGGGAGCATCAACCATGTTCCCAATTTTATAGTTATTTCCAGCATTGACAGCTACCACATCAGGAAATGCGCGGTCCTCAACCTAAAATACAACAATTAACATCATTAGGGAAAAAAATTAACACCAGAAACAATAGTCACTTTTGCTGCCAGTCTAATGAAGCAAAAGGCTATTTGATTTATAAGTGAGAAAGAGAACAAATGGGTTCATATTGGTATATTATTAGGCACACTTTGCATCATCTAAATTAATATGCATCACTTAAATTAATATAGGATAAGGCGATTTTTTTTGTTATGGGTATTATCTACAAACTAAGTTTACTGCTCAGTTTTTAACTGAGCAAAGAGCAAAGCATTCAGTTTATAATTGGTTTACTAGGCTTACAGCTCATATGTATGCTTGCTCAAATTATCCAAAATCATATTAGGATGGCTAGTGTGAACATGTTGCGCCAATATAAGTTGAACAAATAATACAGATGCAGAATATTACCATTTTATTCCCACTCTGGTCACGATTCTATGGTATGCAAGTGTCCATAATCAAATTTGTCATTTAAATTTGGCCTACAAACAAAATAATTCATTTTGGTTATAAGTGATCTTGAGAAGATGAAGAAAAGCTTGCTTAAAATAAACACTAGGTCTTGTAACTTAGAAGCCTTAAAAATGATTGAGTCATTTCCACAATAAGTGAACTGGAGAACAGGTTCAAACGAAAATTACTGTTATGGTAAGAGTAAAAGTGATATAATTTGTATTGTTATATTACTATTATGATTCTATAGAAGATACTGTCAGTTCTCCTGTTAATAGTCCAAAGGTAATTTCTTAACAAAGTTTTATTACAGGAAAATAATCACAAGGACAAGATTAAGGGTTTTTTTATTCATAAGGACAACCCGTTAAATATTTAATAAAAAGGACATTACACTAATTATATTTTTATATCCTTAAATCATGCGCGCTATTTCCTTCTTCGTTCTCAATTATCTTGCATCGAAGAAATCTGTATCTCGTCGCCATTGAAAGCAATTCTTGTTCTTGCATATTTAGAAATCAAATTTTCTCCTTGATCGTATTAATCCATAAGGACAAAAGTAGTAGCTGTTGATCGAAATTTGACGGCGCGGAGGGACAACTGAATTGATCTCACATTAATATTGGAAAATTGATCTCGCACGATTAATATCAGAAAATCGGTCGCACGTTAGGTTGATTTCTTATTGCATCGATTCAATTTTTAATTTCTTCTTACAATTCATTTAATTTAACATTCATTATTTCAGATATGGTTTTATTGTTTCTATTGGTGATTCATGGATTCTATTGTAAATACAAGCAAGTATCAGTTTTTTTATTTTTTCAGACATCAGTTTTTTTTTTAAACTGATTACTTTTTTATTCGTTTGTCGTTCTTTGTGATGTTGTATTTGGTTTGTAATTGCATTGTTGAATTAAATCTGTTTTATCCATTGAACTTGTTTAGTTTTAATAAGTTTAAATGTTATTTAAATTGTTTTTGCGTTTGTAGATTTTTCAGGAAAAAAATAAGTAGATCAGGTTTTAGGTATCAGTTTTAGTGTAGTGATAACTAAATCTGTTTTTAGGTATCAGTTTTGTATTTTTTAAGATATCAGTTTTAGTGTAATGTTTGTGTTTTGCTTCTGTTCTTATTCTTTTGAACAAATATTGTGGGTATCAATTTAGTATTTTTTGAACACTTGTATCATAATTACTTAACTGTGTATTTGTTTGCATCCTTAACCTTGGCTAATTTATTTTTTCATATTATTTCTTTCTTCCAGTGCTGAAGCTACTCTTCTTGTCGTAGTTATGTTCAACGATACCTCTTTCAGCACCTGGTTGTCGATTAATTGCTCATTGCATGATTTCCAAAACAAAATATGTCGGCACTGGTCTCAACTTACTCATAAATCGATTGAAACTAGCTATGTGCTTGAGGATAGAACTAAAATTGGTTAGAGTGACTCTGGTCTTCAAAGTATCATTTTATATCAATTACATAAGATGTAACACCCTACCTCCGCCAGGGCCACTCTTGCAAGTACACTGGCTTTGGAGGGGTGTTGGACTGGATAAACATGCATAAAGATATCACAAGACAGAACATATAAGTAAAACAGAGTAAATAAAGCAGTGGATAAAACTACTATCTCAAAACCATAGTCAAGTTACATCAGAGTACTTGGTCATTAATTTCCAACAAAACAAAGTCTAGAAACATAAACTGAAAACTGGAAATAACATAAAGTAAAAACTATCCCCAAAGTAGATGGTAAAAGCCATAGCGAGCTCAAGTCCAAACCGTACATGAGCTATCCAGAAAAGCAGCTAAAGATCCAAGCTAGATGCTAGCGTTCCCACCCTGAGAACCTGGGGAGGGGGGGGGGGGGGGGAAGGAAAGAAAAGAGGCGAAAGAAAACGGGTCAGTCAAAAAGACTGGTAAGTCCTACCTACTATTAGTATAAAAACTAACAAAGTTAACTGGACATGAGAAACTGAGATGAAACATAAGCATGGTAACTAAACTGGCATGATGAATAGTTAACAAGATAGATCAAGTGTGGCATCGCATATACAAGGTTAAGTGTTGCACCAAGTGTACTAGTATTCCAAGCCATGTCAAGTATAAACAAGAAGTGATCCCTTGGCCCAATCTTAGCCCAATATCATGAGGTGACCTAAATCAGGGTCCAACTACACGGTCTAGTCGATCGGCTCCCTATAAGCCTAACTCGTCAAGTGTCGGTGTCATAAGGCCCAATCACGAAATGTAGTCAAACTGTGCTAGATCCACCCTAGGGTGTATCAAGCCCTAGGGTGCCAACCACGGACACACATCAAGCATGCACAGTCTAAACCTACTGGTGCCCGTGTCTGCTTTTTCAACTTCGGACTATGTGCACGACCATAGTCCGTCTGAACCTACACCGGCGCACCTACACAGCCGTCGTTGTTGGTCGCTTACAATCACCCCAGTAATCGTGCCCCACCCTAGCCTAGTCCCTAGGGTATCATGATACAATCAAGAGGGTTACTGGTGAAACGGACCACGTAACTAGGGTGTCCCAATGGGTTAAATGTGGTTAACCTGATCTAATCCAGTATCAAGTTGGTTAAGTGTATCCAAGGTTCATGACTTAACCCTACCAACCCATCGCGTTCAAGTGGTTAAGTATTCAAGTGGTCCATGACTTGACCCTACCATATGGCATTAATTAACTTAATGCACCCCAACCTCTCACATTAGACTTTGTTGTGGTTACTAGTTAAGCCGGGCGGATCTGGGTAGCTTTACACCACAACCCAGCCTAACCTCGGGTTTCAAGTGCGATGTGGCCAACTACTCACATTGGGTCCTATTGTTTGTAGCCACTAGTTAAGCCGGTCGGTTCCGGGTAGATTTATGCTACAAACTCAACCCAACCTCGAGTTGGCCACCTTCATGTTTTCTACATGTCATGTCCACGTTCATGTTTTAAAGCATAATCACATGTCATATTTTCAAAACCATGTTTTTATGTCATTAAAGTTACCTACGTACCCATACGCATTCCCATCGCATGTACGTTTCGTCACAACACAAAATGGATTAAAAGAGGGAACTTATAAGCATGACAAAAATGGGCATAAGGTGATAGGATTTGGCCACAAGTTAAACATGGTGGCACATGAGGCAAAATGTGTTCATTAAACTTGCATATTACATTATAAGCCTCAAAACATGCATGACATCAAACTTAGCAAATAGGTGATACATGGTCATAGATGGCATAGGATGATAACTAGTGATTCGCATATAACATCATATGCAAGTTAACATAAAGGTTATGAGAGTTTCTATGTTGCATTATGCAACATTTCCAACCAAAGCTCATAGCTTTTAATCCACAAAGTCAAGGTGATAGCTTTACAAACATACATAGAACAAATCTATGCATAACATGATAGATTCAAAGCACAAATCATACTTAGGCCCAAACTCAAACTAGCAACATGTCATATTTAACTTCATAGTTTAAATCTAAGAGTAGAATAGGGCTTACAATGCTATGAAGACTATAAAATAAAACAAGATTGAGATGAAGCCACTAACAAATCCGCAAAGAAAATAATATGCTCCACTCTAAGCCTTGAGAAATAGTAAAATAGCTTCTATGACGAAGAAAGATGGCTCTTTAAACTAAGAAAGATAGCTTCTTGGACTTAGATTTGATTTGGAACACTCATGCTCTCATGAAGAAGGTGGAGGCCATGATTAGAGAGCATTTTGGCAGCACTTAGTTGTAGGATTAGTTTGTGTGAGTTTAGGGTAGGCTTAGGGGTCTTTTTATAGAAGATTAGGTTAGTTTAAGCCATAGGATTAACCCTAAATCAAATCTGAGCCATCAAATCACGTCACTAGCCAACGAAACAGGTCCAAACAGCCAAAATAAGTGCACCAGGCCGACCTGGCCGACCAGGGAGGTCGACCCCCAGGTGACTCTAGTGTCGACCTGGTTGGGGGGAGGTCGACCCTAGTGTTGACCCCCCTGTCGACCTGTCTGGGCGGGAATTTTCCCGCCCAGTCTGTTTTGGCTGAATTTGAATTCCGAGTTTAAATTTGAACTGTTTTTGAACTTGAAATTTTCTGAAAACTTTGACGGGCCATAACTTGGTCATACGGGCTCCGTTTTTCAAAAACTTGGACTCTATTTCGCGTATTTTTCCGAGACGAACGCAATGGCACAGCCCGTTTCCCCTGATTCGGATTTTAAAATTTATTTCTGCCTTGATTTATGATTATAGCATGTTATTAAAATTTGGGTTGTTACATTCTCCCCACCTTAAAGGATTTCGTCCCCAAAATCTCCAAGTTAGGAAGAACGTATCCTACCATCCATCATCCATCTACTCAAAACATCATCCACAAGTAATCATTGTCCTTAAAAGATTTCTAATGCTGTATGAACATATGCAAAAGTGTGTGTATATGCACCTATCTAATGCGAAGATCGGGCGGTTACTGATTCAGTAAACCTCCTTGATGTAAAGTATGTTAGTGAAATGCGTCCAATATGTATGCGAATCCCTAACATAACTTATAATCTCTACATGAGTGCACATAACATCCATCCATATGCAACATCCATGTGATAGCATACAAGTTTCATCCATGACTAAGCACAAACACTCATGCATATGCGGTATGAAAGTGTGTGAGCCGATCTTAGTGCCTAACGTGTATCATGCATCCACGAGTAACCACTTGCAAACACTTGCAACCACTTGCAAACATCAAGCATAACATGTTTCAAATACATGTTTCAACCAAAGGGTTTCTACCTAAGGTTCTCATGACAAGATTTACGAAACAAGATAAACTAGATAAACATGGATAGCAAAAGAAAGATATGCTAACTAGGAAAAGAGATTGAGAATGTACCCTAAAAAAGAAATGGATAAAGCCCACGGATCTTCTCCTCAGTTTCCCAAGTTGCGTCTTCCTCTACTTCACTCCATTGCACCTTAACAAGCTTAACTTCTTTGCTTCTTAGCTTCTTTGTCTCCGTTTCCATGATACGAATCGGAGCTCGCCTCAGGGTTGCTTCTCTTTCCACTTCCACGTCTTGAAGAATACTTGGTTCAACCACTTCGGCGGATCTGTGCAAACACTTCCGGAGATGCGAGACATGAAAGACGTTATGCACTCCGGCCAGTTTCTCGGGCAATTCCACTCTATATGCCATTTACCCACACTTAGTAAAACTACTAATAGCAGATATCCTCCTCTCCCCATCGCCACTAGATGAACACACAGAGAAACGCATAATGAAAGGGCAGGGCACCGCTGAAGAGCGCTAACACGCACTATCCGCTCTAGATTCCCTTTTGAAAATATAGAGTTGACAATGGATATACACACTCAACTCATACACGAAAGACTGAAGAATACCAACAAACTTTAGACAAGTCGTTAGCATCCGCAATCTTACGCATGCGAGCGCGATACTATGACAAACTGCATTAACTCCATGTGGGTTTGAACGAGACCCATTGTTTAGGTGGAATCTCATTCAACCTCGGAATACACCTCACTTTCACTTTATTAAGGTGGAAGGAAAGGTATAATCCTTGGAAAACCAAATCAAATAGTGGAGACTGTGACAGAGTAAAGAAGACGAAAGTCCCCAACAACATACTTCGGGAGACAAACTCGACACTGCTCTAAATACAAAGCAGGGAAGAGAGCTCCAGACTTACGTTGAACTCTATCACAGGACCTCCTGAGCAAGTAAGCTGCAATGCAGTAATACATGGTTAGGCCGTCAAAGAGTATGAGAATCACTTTATTAGGAGTGATCTCATAACTCGGAAGCTTTCTAAGGCTTCCCGCCAAGCCCTATGACGAAGAGTAGTAGACTAACTTTGACTATTACTCTTCGGCACAGAACTACTCACCTTAATGTCACAAACGAATGTGAGGCCCTACGAACCTCGGTGCCAACTTCCCAACTTCTCCGAATCGAACTACATGACGCAAAGGAGAAACCTTCACAAAGACCATATCTCCCACTTCAAACTCTAAGTCCGTCCTTCGCTTGTCTGCATTGGATTTCTGTCTGTCTTGGGCCGTCTTCATCCGTCTTCGAATCAACTCAACCTTCTCGGATGTGTCTATTATCATGTCGGGCCCAAGTATAAGCTTATCCGTCGTCTCCCACCAACATGTTGGTGACTTGCACGGCCTCCCATACAAAGCTTCGAATGGTGCCATTCCTATGCTTGCCTGATAGCTGTTATTATAAGCAAACTCTACGAGAGGAAGATGATCTTCCCAAGTGCCACCAAAGTCAAGAATGCAAAGCCTCAACAGATCTTCTAGTACCCTATTCACCCTTTCGGTCTGGCCATCCGTCTGTGGGTGATAGGCTGTACTTAGATTCAATCGCGTACCCATCGCTTCTTGCAAACTACTCCAAAAATGGCTAGTGAAGATTGGGTCACGATCGCTAACTATGATGGAAGGAACTCCATGCAATCGCACTATCTCTCGAAGATAAACAGATGCTAGCCATGATGCGGTCCTCTTGCTCTTCACCGGAATAAAGTGAGCACTCTTCGTAAGTCTATCAACTATGACCCATATGCCAGTATTCCCCTTCCTTGATCTCGGCAATCCATCCACAAAATCCATAGAGATACTTTCCCACTTCCATAGAGGGACCTCCAATGGGTGCAATAGCCCACCGGGCTTCTTCGACTCGGCCTTCACTTGTTGGCAAACAATGCATCTAGAAACAAACTCTGCCACATTCTTCTTCATCCCATCCCAAAAGAAAATGCGCTTCATATCCCGGTACATCTTATCCCCCCCCGGATGTATGGTCATCCTCGAGTGATGCGCCTCCTCAAGAACTTTATTTACTAAGTCTCCCACTCGTGGGACACATAGTCTTCCGTCACGCCTTAGCCATCCCTTGTCATCAATGGTATATCTAGCGAGGTGACTTGACGTCTCACCCCGAATCAACTTGTCCATGATCTCGACTATCTGCGGGTCTTCCCTCTGTGAAGCCCCAACTTGATCAAGAAGTATAGGTCTAAGCTCAAGGGATGCTAACGAACCAGTCATCGACTCAACAGCTGGTGTAAAATCAAAGGTTGCCAAGAACTCTAGGCTCTTCATCTCAACAAACAAGGGACTCAAAGTCAACCTTCTTCTTCTTAGCGCATCCGCCACAACATTACCCTTGCCAGGGGTATAAGCTATCTCGAAGTCATATGATGCCAAGAACTCCATCCACCTTTGCTGCCTTAGATTCAAATCTTTCTGCGAGAAGAGGTACTTGAGCGACTTGTGATCAGTATATAACTCAAACCTTTTGCCTAGAAGATAGTGGCGCCAGGATTTGAGTGCAAAGACGATCGCCGCCAACTCCAAATCATGAGTGGGATAGTTCTTCTCATGAACTTTGAGTTGCCTACCCCCAAAGCATATCACTCTCCATTCTTGCATCAGGACAGTGCCCAATCCCGTGCTACATGCATCGGTGTACACGGTAAACAACTTCCCTCCATCGGGTAATGCTAGAACTGGAGCTATGGTGAGGGCTTTCTTGAGCCTTTGAAAATCAAGCTCACACTCTAAGTCCCATGCAAAGACTAAGTTCTTCTTCGTTAACTTTGTAAGAGGGGCTGAAATCCTCGCGAAGGGGCTGAAATCCTCGCGAAGTCCTTAATGAACTTCCTATAATATCCTGCCAGACCGAGAAAGCTTCTCACTTCAGTTGCATTCTTCGGAACTTTCCAGTCATGTACCGCCACCACTTTAGCGGGATCCACAGCTATGCCCTGCGTAGAAACTATATGCCCAAGGAACCGAACTTCCCTTCTCCAGAAATGGAATTTAGAGAACTTGGCTTTCAACTGATGAGCCCTAAGCGTATCCATAACCTCCTTGAGGTGTGTAGCATGTTCTTCCTCGTCCTTAGAGAAGACTAGAATATCATCCACAAAGACAACCACAAACTTGTTAAGGAACTCCCTGAACACCCTACTCATCAAATCTACGAAGTAGGCGGGTGCATTAGTCAAACCGAATGGCATGACAAGCCATTCAAAGAATCCATCTGGAGTCCTAAACGTAGTCTTGTCAATACTATCCTCAGCCACTCTAAGCTGATGAAATCCGGTGGCTAGATCAAGTTGAGAGAAAACTGAAGCACCAACAAGTTGGTCAAAAAGATCATCAATTCTCGGTAGTGGGTGCCTATTCTTCTTTGTCAGCTTGTTTATAATATCAAATCTGTATGTAGTGCGACAATGGAAGAACAATCACAGGCAAGCTCCAAATCTAGACATTGAAATCCATACCCAAACACATGTTTTTAAATGTAAAATGACCACAGATATTGGATCGTTCTTTGATTGAGGTATTCAAGCATGTCAAAAAAACTAACTGTATGACAAATAAAATAACTAAACGAAAATAAGTGCTATAATGGCTTATTTTAGACTTACACAGTGAAAATAATTGCCTTTTACACTTGCACTGGAAAAACTACCCATATGGTAACGATGCTTACCAAATATCGGGCCTCCAAGTCTGATTAAATGCATCAAAACAACCCATATCAAAACATGGAAAATGAACAAATTAGACAATTGTAAGAATCTAAACCATGAACCCTGACTTTCTAAACATCAAATTCATATAAAGCTTCATAATCAATTATACTCATACCAATTATACATGATTTTCAAATAACAGCAGGTAAATTCATTTAAAATAAGTAAGAAAGAAGAGAAAAAGTTGGTGTAACAAAAAAAAACATACTACCCTTGGGCCGTGAAAATCAATATGAAACTTCTGCATCCCATCATCTGCCATTCCAATTGATAATTGCTAATCATTCAAACAAAGAAGCACATAAATATAAAATCCAAACGAACTCGATTAGAGGAAATAATTGATTAATAGGAAATATTCTTGAAGATATACAGGAGATTGATAAGAAATAAAAATTAGAATACCTTAATTGTAGGACCTATCCAAGCTGGTCCAAAAAGCTGACGGAGTTTCGAATTGCTTCGAGATACTTAAAATGATGAAGAAGGACGGGGTCGAGGGAAGATTTGGTGTTGAACAACTGACTATGACATAGGAAAGGGCGTTCAATGTTGTCAGATGGGAGAAGACAAGGGTGTTAATATTAGGGCTAGGGTTTAAAACGAAGGAAGCGAAGAGCAGGATACAAAAATAAAATAAAAAAGTGACGACTGCTTTACTATTAAAGATTATTTAATAGATAGATTGATATTGTTGTATGATTTTGATTTAATAAAAGTATCTTGAGAGAATTAATGGTAATTGAGAGAACTGAGAGAATTAAGGGGAATAGAGAGAATTGAGAGAATTAAGGAGATAGCTTGAAAAGCTTCTGCTTTACTATTATTTAATAGATTAAGGAGAATTGAGAAAAGTGAGAGAATTAAGGAGAGAGCTAGAAATTCTTCTGCTTTACTATTATTTAATATATTCAAGCACGAGCTTAGCTTGGATATTTGTATGCTTGTATCACTGAACACATTAAATATGCAAAGGGCCACTAAACAAAGACAGTAAAGACTAAATATCTTACTTAATTATAACACACCTGTGTATACATGAACTAAATACAACACATTTAATTAACGATTAATTAAGCCCATATATTAATTAACAGTAGCATACATATGAATCAAGGAGCTGCAGATAGCATAGACTGGGATTGCTTCTCGTAGCGAAACCCATTCTTCATTGAGTCATCAGCAGACCAGATGAAAATGCCATGAAGTTTTCCCTCCGATCTCAACTTACCACAGGCAGTGAAAAAGCCATTGCTCGGTGTCAACCCTCCACTGTTATCCGTAGCAAAACTTGCAATCAACTTCCCTCCGTTGTAGTTTGTGCTTTGAGTTTCGAAATAATTCAAGAACTGGGAAACCGTAGTGCTGGAGTCGTAGGCGTAGAACTGAAAGTTAACATAGTCGATAACGTCCCCATACTTGCTCCACAAGGCCATGTAGTGACTTTGCACTTGATCGTCATCGAAAGGAGCGATGGAAGCAAAGGATATAACACCATTGTTTTTCAGGGTAGTGATCAAGCGGCCAATGCACTCTGCAAAGGTGTCATCGTCGGCGCTGAAATGCTCGTAATCGATGTCTATGCCATCTAAGTTGTACTGCTGTACGATCTTGGTCAAGGAGGAGACTGCATTGGAGACCCAGGAGTCAACGGAAGAAGGGTTGAAGTAGGCGTTGCCGTTGCCTACGCTGTCTCCGCCTAGACTGAGAGCGACTTTGACGTTTCCATGGGTTTGTTTGAGGGAGGAAATGCTGTCTGGAGTGAGATTATCAGTGTCCCAGAATACGTTGAAGTGGCCATTTGTGGAAGATGGGTTTGAATCGGTGGTGTAGTCGATGGCGAATGAGAGGATGAAGTGTACGTCGACGTTGGGGTTGATGGGTACATCTGTGAACTTGACCCCGTTGAATTCTGCACCGATGTACTCTCTGAAAAGGCTGCAGCTTGTTAGAGCAGGGCCGTATGAGAAGAAAGCATGAAGAAATAGAGATGAGATCAAGAACATTTTGCAAGACATTTGGATATTATGTTAATTGAGTGAGAAGATGTGATATATTGTGTATTTGGTTAGTTGCTTGGACTTGATGATGAATGGAGTTAATTATGAATTTGGATCGTCAGTCAATATATAGCGTTTAAATTTGTACAAAATGTTGTTCAATACAAGAGGAGACAAAAGCCTACGGAGGAGAGTATCGGATAAGTTGATTGATTCATGCGGTCGCTTCTCACTTCCTTTCTCTTTCTCCAGCAACTTACCAATTATTCTATCATTATTAATTACTCCCTGTTCACATTTCCATGCACCTGCAGCATACACTTGAAACCCGTCCGTCCGTGAATGCTACGTTAAGTAAATGGCCACAATTTCTCCAAGTAAGTAATTAACCAGCGATATATGTGTACGTTTTTCTAATGCATGCTATCTGTTTGTTTTTAAACTAATGAAGATCATTGGAAACTCTTTACTGCTACTTACTAGCCTGTTTTCTCTAAGTAATTCTAAACGTCACCTTCCTTAATTAATTTGCGTGTGTGGATGAGCATGTAATCTACTCTGCTGCTGCTGAAAACGTTGGTTGGAATTCAGCATGTACATGTATGTATTCGCGGAGCAAAATGGTTATGCCCGGCTTTGTTTGGTTGATTTGTCTACGTGTTATGCTGCTTATCAGCTTACGCACGACATTTGTATTGGAAATTAAGTGACCATTTTCAGCAAGTGTTTTATCCTTTTAAAAAACAGAGATTTTTGCCTACTCCGGTTAAGTTATTTTGTGCACTGAATGACGTTCAGTTCCATCTTCTTCAAAGAGCCACAAATCATGTAAGCATGTGTGTGCATGTACAAATGTTATTTTTGTATATGTGTACTTTTAAAGTGCATGCACATTTTTTATTTTTTATTTTTTATTTTAGATATATCACATGTACAGATGTGTGATTTGGTGAAAACCAAATCTACTTTTGTAAAAAAGAAGAAATAATGGAGTTCAGTCATGATGTAATAAGATTTATTGATGAGTTTACATTTAGAGTTGTCCTTTCAGAATACCAATTTAAAGACAATCACAAAGTTATTTTAAAATGGATAAAAATAAACAACATTGGAAGTTACACTAAATAATGCCACCTTTAGTTGATCTTTTTTGGTGCTTGCATCAAATATAGATATGCCTTAGAGATTGTCTATTTGCGCATTTCAATAGGGGTGGGTATAAACTGCACCGCAATGCGAAAACCGTCCAGACCGAACCGCAAAAACGGTACGGAAAACCACATCGGATTCTCTTTCTAAAGCAAACAGTCCAAACCGAACCGACTCGGAACGATATGGTTTAGTTGCGGTTTGAACTTTTACCAAACCATATTAAACCGAACCGCATAGCTACACCGACAAGATTATGATAGAAAGATTAACAAATTCATATCTAACTTTTAATTTAACGATATATATTCTATTTTCAACGTATGTTATAGTTATATTAAGTAAAGATAAAACTATGTGTTTTAATCTTCAGGTGACACAACGTTCTACAATCGTAAATTGATTGTTGATGGAAGTAATTTTCTTGTTTCATATTTAATACGGGTTCAAACCAGACTGAACCAAAACCGGACCGTATTAGATCAAAACCGAACCGAAACCGAACCATTTGAATGGGTAGTATAATGGTTTGTATTTTTTATCAACTAATTGATGCGGTGCGAAAGCGGTTTGAGCTTTAAACCGCACCGAACCGGACCGTGCCCACCACTACATTTTAAGCAAATCAAAAATCTCAGCTCACTTAATGATACATTACATTTTAGCTTCCCTTGTCTTGATGTGTCTTATCTGATTTGATGTCCATTGATGCAATTCATTTGTGCTTCCAGGCAGCATGTTTGAGTGCCCATGTCAGCTTGTGTTCTAGATACCTAGTTCTGGTTTGTAGCGTTATATGTACCCTTGTATTATGTTTTATTCTAGATGGACTTATGTGGTCAGGTGGTTGCAGGTTAATTTGCAACGCGTATGGGTGACGGTTAAAAAAGCGGCCGTGCTAGCCGTCGCACGGCCTGGAATAATAATTGCCGTAAGCTTCTCCCTCAAATCATTTCAGCAAACGAAAAGAAAACCAAACCCTTCCACGTCACCCCCGGCCGCTGCTCCGATTTCACCAACCCTAACTTCGTTCCAAACTTCTCAATTTGCTCCGGTATGTGTTCTAATCTATATTATATGTTTATTTAGGGTTAGTTAGAGTTAATTTCCATGTTTATATGGGTTTGTTAATAGAATGTTTATGGATATGAAATTGGCTGTCTTGTGAGATGCATATGATGTTGATTACGTTATAGATTGATTTGGGAATAAACGTAATTAATTAGGAGGTTCAAAACATTGATTATCACATATGTACATGATTTAGGAGCATGAAAACGATGATTATCATGTATGTAATTGGGCTTACGTTGATTGTGTTGTAGGGATTATTTGAGAAAAAATAAAGTATATGTGATTGTTTACCAGAAGCAACTTGATTATAATTATTGAAACGGTGTAATGATGTCCCTTGTCTATATGCATTGTTATTTATGTCACCGTCGGATGCAAGAATAGTCGGTCCAAACAAATTTAAAGAGTGCATTTGCGATATATATAAAAAAAGAGGTAATTAAGAAGAAGGATAAATTTTGCCGAAAAATTAGGCTGAAGGACACCAAGTTTTCTTTTTAGTTTGAAGGAAAAACTTTGAATCAAAATTAAGCTGAAGGAAAATGCTAAATGTAATTAGCATTATATTCAGTTTTTTACACTGCACGAAAATATTAAATGTAATTAGCATTATTCAGTTTTATACCGTAGAAAATGCTAATTATATTTAGCATTGTACTTCAACCAATTTTTTTAAAAGTTTGTCCTTTAGCCTAAAAATAAAACTTGACGTCCTTCAGACTATTTTTTTTCCAAAGTTTGTCCTTATACCTATTTTCCACTAAAAAAAATTGTTGCTATAATATTTAATAAAAAATGATAATTCGAAATGGTTCTTAATTTAGATATAGATCATTAAGTATCTTGTTATATGTAATAAAAATCATATCTATAACTTAACTCCTTAAATTTAAAATGAAATTAAATAATTAACTTGAAAGCTTAGTTTATCTTTCAAAAATTGAAACTAATTAACTAAAGTTAATTAAAAGTAACTAAAACTAAATTATACTTCATAATTTTCATTGTCATGTTATTTAACAAATTGAAAGTCCTGAAAAATATTACATAGACGTTACGTAGTTAACGCGTGAGCGTAGCGGGAAAGGTCGCAAAGCGCAACAAAGGTTTTTTTTTTTGAAGTTTAAGGCGCACCTATTAGTGAAGCGCAAAAAAAAAGAGCAAAAAAGCCCAAAGCGCGAAAAATGCGCTTTTTTTATTTGAATTGTTTTTTTGGTTTAAACTTAGGTTGAATGTTTTTTTGACTATTTATGTGAACCCCTTAGATAAATTTGGCTCTGTCCAACAAGTGTCGTATATGATCGTTATATGGATATTCGTTTTAACACAAAACGGAAATCTATATTCATCTCATACAATATTCGTTGGATTTGTCCTAGTATTGGACAAGTTACAAATATAATAACGTAAGCATATTTTATAAATCATTTCAGTTTAGACAGTTAACAAAGTTTCGATGACACTTCCTTTTTGTTCCCTATGTACACGCATTTGTGTACGATACATGGACCAAAGGGAAGTGCAACCGAAATTTTGTTGAACCGTTTAACCTGAAATGATTTATAAAATATGCTTACGTTATTATATTTGTAATGGGAAGTATGTAGACCGACCGTCAACATAAAAAAGAAATAAACAAAAAACCGAGAACATGCAATAGTTATAAATGAAATTTTACATGATTTCAATTAATATAAAGTGTTCGATCGAACTTTCTAACATATTTGTTGCAAATCAGGAAAATATTTGATTATTTTCGTGATCGCAGTTGGATGTATCAACCCCTGAACCGGTAAGAAAGGGTCGATAAAAGAACATTTTTGTAATGGAGTCCAAGAATTTATTAAATTTTCTAAATCTAATAATTGGAATAACGTAGACATTCATTGTCCGTGTACTAAGTGCAAACATCTGAAGCATTGGAAGCTAGATGTAGTAGAAGTACATCTATATAAATTTGGTTTTGTGTCGAATTATTACTTATGGGATCGTCACGGAGAACTTGTTCAACCTACGTCTTACCTTGTAGTGGTAGAGGACGATAGTACAATGATGAACAATAATATAATGACGAATCTGATAGAAAATATGGTACAAGATGCAGTACGATCAATGTTTCCTAGCATTGAGCAAGGCGACGATGAGACTGGAAATGTTGAAGAACCAACGGCGGAAGCAATTTTTTTATGATTTATTGAATTCTGCTAAGAGGTTGTTGTGGAAAAGGTGTACAAGTAGAACTGTCTGTAACCGCCGAATTCATCACTATGAAATCAAAATTCAATCTTACAGAAGCTGCATTTACAGTAGTTGTACAAACTGCAAAACGACATATGCCGCCCAATAATTTGATGTGCGAAAGTCATTATAAAGCGAAAAAACTTATGTCTGCTTTTGGAATACCGTATCATAAGATAGATACATGTGTTAAAGGTTGCGTGTAGTATTGGAAAGAAGATGCTCACCGTAGAAAATACAAATTTTGCAATAAAGAAAGATATAAGCCAAGGAAAAAGAAAGGAAAAGAAGTTCCATATAAAAGAATGCATTATCTACCCATAACTCCTAGACTTCAACTGCTATATGCATCTTCTGCTACAGCGTGTCATATGCGATGACATAGCGTGAGAACATCAGAAGAAGGAACTATGATACATTCGTCCGATGGTGAAGCATGGAAACAGTTTGATAGGACTTATCCTGAATTTGCTGCAGAGAGCCGTAATGTTAGGCTCAGTTTATGCATGGATGGATTTTCGCCATTTTCTCAGTTTTGTAGTAAATATTCATTATGGCCTATCATTGTTACTCCTTATAACTTACCTCCATGGATGTGTATGAAAAATCCATATATGTTTCCAACCGCTGTCATCCCCGATCCCGATGATCCGACACAAGGAATTGATGTTTATCTACAACCGTTGATTGAAGAGTCGAAAACACTGTGGCATGAAGGAGTCGAAACATACGACATTTTGAGAAAAAGAAATTTTCATATGTTTGCTTCTGTACTATGGACTATTAGTGATTTTTCTGTGTATGGCATGCTTTCAGGATGGAGCACAGTTGGACGTCTAGCTTGTCCTCATTATATGGAGGAGACACGAGCATTTTCATTAAAGTATGGGAAAAAAATTTCTTGGTTTAACTGTCATCGGTTCTTTCTCCTTACTAATCATAAATTTAGAACGGATCAAAAGAACTTTAAAGCTAACAGAGTAGAGACTATGCTACCGCATAAAGTGTGGACAAGTGAAGAGATATATGAAGTTGTATGTGACTGCCCAAAAATACATGAAACAGGAGAGCAGGTTGAAATTCCAGGTAAATCGGACATTCATAATTGGTGCAAACAAAGTACATTTTGGGAGTTACCTTACTGAAAAAATCTAAAACTTCGGCATAATATTGACGTGATGCATAATGAAAAGAACGTTTTTGATAACTTTTTTTATACAGTTTTGAATGTAAAGGGTAAGACCAAGGATGATGCGAATTCGAGACGTGGTATTGTTAATCCCTAAAAATCCATATGCACATTGAGTAAAGGATACAGAACGGACATCATCAGGGTCGATCGTGCGCAATGATATCCGAGGTACTTAAACAGCAAAATATCAAACCCAAGACGAGTCAAGTCAACTAGTATGACCAAGGATGATGGAACGATATGTAATGGGAAGTGCGACCCAAAAAGGATAGAGATGGTATATCCTATAAAGTCGCTCACTGATTTCCTGTCAAAAGACCAAGCCTGGGATGGAGCTGCAATATAGGCGCTTGCAACATCTTATGTGACTATGTCTCCAACCAAAGTTAGACACGAATCGTGATTCAGGTGCGGAAACCAAGGTTGGTCGTTCATATAGAGACAAAGCTGCTCAAACATAGTAGCAAAGCAAATCGTCCATTCAACATAGGCGGAAGCGACCTCATAGCATAGCCGTAAGGACAAACAACGCCATGTAAAAGCAACAAAAGGATGAGCACCCTTGAACTAAGAAGGTCGGTCGCACAAGGAACATGGGAGAGTCAGGTCCAGTCCCACGTTCCGCTCTTATAAAAGTTTCCAGGTTTCACAAATCATTCACACTTACAGGGATGCCCGCTCCTAAGGACCCGCTCAACTACTTAAGGTGCCCGCTCCATTGAGTCACTCGCGCACGACAACCAAATACAGATCTGGACAGTTGGCTAAAGCTAGCCGATGGCATGATTGTAATTAATAGAATGAACGGTCCATAGCTTGCATAAACGTATTTCAGATCATTTCCCAGGGGAAGCTCACCTATAAATACACCAAGGCTGCCAACATAAAGGGGATCCAATTTTGAAAACCACGAAGTGCTGCTAAATTCTATCCTCAACCACTGATTCGGCCATGGCTTTAAGAACAATATTGTGATCATGGAAGACGAAGACATCCCCCTTCTCAACCATTCATCCATCTTTCTTCTTCTCAAATTCTACCATTCTCTTGTATAATTCCAAGATTGAAATATATAAATGAGGGTATATTGAGTGAGTATAGAGATGTACGGAAAGAGAGAATTGATGTAATTTGTAATCCTCGTTATAAGATTGAAAATCACCTTCACAGTGGACGTAGGCCTAAATAACGGCTGAACCACTATAAATCTCGTCTCTACTTTACCTTTTTCTTGCATTTTTGTTTCTAATTGCCGGTTAAACACGGTTCCATTTATTTCTTACCAAATTGTTGAAGTACAGTTTAGTACCTTGTGTGTTTAGACCATTTTCTGTGTAAACATTTTGGCACCCACCATGGGGTCGTGTTTGCTTCTTTCCCCATTTCAGATTGGAAAAGATTTTCTAAGAGGCATTGTGCTTGAAATCATGAGCACGCCAAAGGGAATTGTTGACAAAATTGACGGTGTCTCCGACGCTGTCACAACGCCTACTATCCATTCCGAAGCAAGAGAACCGTTAAGAGTCGAGGCCGCCGTAACCAAGAGGGAGTTGGAAGAAGCAATGGCAGGGATAATGAGTCAAATAACTATTGCGAACAATGCATTAATGAAGAAGATCGATTCAATGCTCGTTATCCAAGCATCTGTCACAAAAGACACACCAAGTGCCGCTGACTCTCCGTTCGCTCGAATAGGTCATGCAGACGAAATAAAATTTTCTGCTAAGCGAGAAAGTTCCACTCCGAAAACTGCATGTCCTGATTATGGGCCCTGGCAAAGACCCGGTAAGGAGAAAAGCGCTCGTCCCACGGATTAGAATGAAAAGCGAAGGTATATCTTAGGTGCAAGGGGTGGAGCCAAGCAGCATAGAAGGAAACCGCGCTTTTTCAAGAATTCTGAATTCACCTCCCTCAACGACACCATAGATAATATCTTCAGGTCAACTTAGAATACTATAGAATATCCAACGCTAGAACGGATGCAAGTTAGAGATGCTACCATTAAATCAGGAAGGTTCTGTCAATTCCATAACCAACCGGGACACAATACTAATGAGTGTAGACACTTGAAATCGTTAATCGAGGGTCTGGTCAGGGAGAACCATTTGCAACAATATGTGCAAGGCCATTGTCCCATTGCTCTGCAAATAAGGGGCAGCAAACTCTTCGAGGAAAAGGCCTAAACTAGCTCGGAACTAATGCTTGGCTAGGGATCAATAACTGGTGTCCTGGTCACGGAATTTTGAACTAAAGTTCCCGTGACTTCGCTTTATTACTCCATTTTTTATTCTGTTTACTTAAGAAGTAGTAGTCGTTTTACTTTGTTTTGCCACTTGATATATTCATGTTTGACAATGAATTACTTATAAGTTCCATGTACAAAGGAAATTATCGTATGCTTATCCGAGTATCGTACTCATCACCTCACGATTAAAAACTGAATTTTCGAATGTAGGCATGGTAAAAGCAATTAATCATACCCATCCTAATTGCAAAAGGAAGGCCCTCATAGCATATCTTGAGCAAAATGGCTTGAAAGCATCACAAAAAGCATGCAAACCAAGTTGGATGTATAAGCACATCACCTCAACAAGACATGTTATTCTAAGACAAACAACAAGCCAAAAGGTGGAACGTCCCTAAGCAAGCATTTGCTGGAAAAACTGACATCAGGCTTCAAAAAAAAGGTATAGGGAAATGATAAAAATGTCCCACGGATAAATACCTAGGCTGGAAACATCAGTCCTTGTGTCGGAAGGAGCAACAAAACATGTTGGAAGGACTAGCACAAATCAGAAATCGTAGCCGAAAGGGGGCAATCAGAAATCCTAGTCGAAAGGGGGTAATTAGAAATCCTAGCCGTATGGGCGTACCCAACAAGGTCTTTCAGTCCTAGAAAAATCAGGATTAACAAGGCCGAACTTGGGTCGAAATTGAAACCCAAGACCTCCATGGGGGCACCCAAAAGAAGACACATAATAACCATGCGTTGTTTTTAAAAAAATCACGAGCTGATCAAATAAAATCATAATTTATATTAACAAAATCTATGAAATTAAAAAGAGCTTTGGTATGAGGACATCACGATTGTGTAAAAAACCACCTATGCCCACTCAAAACATACCATAAGCTAGTCATAACTTCATTGTGAGAACTATTCGAACGATATGATTCACACGAACAACAAACTAAAAGTGCGACCACTCATAAGAATGAAAATAATAGAACTATGATAGCACCTAAACGATACAAACGTAAGTGCGCAAACATAAAATATTAAGCGAGGGCCAGCACTCGCACAAACAAACGGTCTAAGTACGTGATAGGTAAAAAAACAACAGGCTGGAATCAGACCTTAAAGGTCACAAATGCTATTTCTCACACAGAGGAGGATGAACCAATTATTCAGGCATTAGCTGATCTATCTATACAAAAGAGCCATCAAAGGAAAAAAGCTTATGATCTTAGACTATTAACCAACTAGCTTCCTTTTGCGTTTCAGGGTGGACACAACCTTGGTATTCCAAATCTCGTCCTCATCTTCTCGATCAGACACATCTGGTAAAGATGGATCATCTGATGAAGGTGTGATGAGGGTGTTAGTACTGGTAGATATTAGGACAAAATCAACAGCGGTAGGTCGAGCAGTTGTACCACAAACAGATGAAGAAGGTGGTGAAAGCATACCTGACGCAAACGAATGACAAGCACTAAACTTAGAAATCTCAGGTGAAAAAACAAGGAAATCCAAATTCGGGCCAGATTGGTAAATATCAGTTTTACCTGGAGTTTCTGGATATACAACATCAACCCTGTGGTCGTTCGCATCAAAAGAGGTATTGCCGCGACTCGCGCATTGTGTAACAACATTTTCTTGAGCTGGATATTCGATGATGGGTTGAGGTCTTGCAACATCTAAGGCAAAGAAATTTGCGAAGGGAATAGGAGAGCTCGAAATATCAGCTCTGACGGAATAAGGTGGGGCACAAGAAATGGTAACATCTGAGCATTCCCTCCTAAACGATTGAGCTCGCTCTTTCACCGATATCCTCCTGCATTCAACCAGAGCCTTGCGGTCTTCTTCTCCTAAAAGCCGACTTTGAATGAACTCATCATCGACATCACTGGAATATGAAAGTACCTGTTCCCAAACGAGAGCCAGAGTTCATGGAAAATCTTTATTCAAATAACTTAGGCTTCCATAATTCATGACACGACAAACATAGGATTGAAACAAAATATTGTCAGTCTCGACTCTAGCTACATCAAGATCTCTACGCAACCTGATTTTATCCTCCTCAAAGGTTTTAATGGTTTCGTTCTGAAAAGAAATTTGGCCCTCGAGAGCCATGTTTTCTTGTTTTAAAGAAATTAAAGCCTACTTTTCTAAGGCCAATGGCACTCGGCAAGCTCTTGAGCAGATTGAGCTTCTAAAAGCCGCGCTCGCACACCCTCTAGCTCTTTCCTGAGCTCGACATTTCTAGCCTCTAAGCTATCCACTTTAATGCTTACGTTCTTTAAAGTAGTAATCTTAGATTCTTGGGATTTAATCAAATGGATCAGGCCAGCGTTGTCGTTTTCCAAAGTTTCAATATGATCAAGGTGCTGAGCGTTCAATTTCTGGAATTCATAACCAAATTTGGCCCAAAGCTCCAGCCGCCTATCAACATCCCTCATGGCCAGATTCAATTGTGTCTCAAATTGCTTCTTAACAATACTAAGTTGATTGGTCATGCTACTTTTTATGGAATCCAAACTCTTCACGGCTTCTCATTTATCGTTAGGATGTAAATCCAGGTCAAAATGCATTCCCCTTAAGTCCCAACCGCTAAAGCGATCCTTAAGCGTTAGGTTTCCAGGAGGAATCCTATAAGGTGAACGATCACGTATTATCTGAACCTGAGCAGGGGTCGGAACAATAGATCTTGCAGAAGATTCAACCGATGCGATCACCTTAGCCTAATCAGGTCGCCCACGCCTTGACGAATCGACCATTGGAAGTTCAGTGGTATTTTGGACCTGAGAACTTGAAGACAATTGGGGGTGCCTCAAATAACAGGAAAGGCGAGACTGTAAAAGGCTTCGTGGATCAGTAAGATCGACTTGTTGAGAAAAGCTATCAGATAACAAATAGTCTACATTTACACCTGAAAAATAAAATATGAGTTCAGCAAGCGTTCAGAGATAATCAGATTTATGGGAAATTGTGCCACAATTAGGATGATATCAAAACCAGTTCCAGGGGAAGTTATAGAGGCAGAAGCTTTCTCAGAATGCTGAGCAGGCCCTAGGATTCTTCCTATGTTAGATTCAACGGGTCTAAACATCACAATGTCACCTTGATTCAAGTATTTGGCAGAGTCCAAATCCCCCAGGTCTCCGAAAGTCCCTGAGGAACCTTCCGCCTGAGTAACAGGGCGAGAAGAACTTTTGGAGGTCGTTTCAGAAATCACATTGACCGTAAGATCGATCGTGTTCTCGTCGACTCTTTTGTCGCTCCCTTCAGTAATCAAAGACGAAGGTCGACCACTCAGATCAGGGATGGACGTTTCTTTATGGCAAAAGACTCACCGGCGAGACGTTGAGAGTGAATCAGGGTCCTTTTAAGAGACCATGTAGGATGAATCAGCTGGTACTTGCGGAGATTCTCCTCTGAAAGCAACATCTCTCTATTCCTTTATTTTTGTCAACAGAAATTAAAGAATTGAGGAGGGCTTGATCTAAAGTATGACCCACAACTGAAGGAATCACTACATGAATTAGAAAGAAAGCCAAATGAGGAAAAAAGAAGGGGTAAGAATTCTAAAGAGCAAAGGGGAAATTACCTCCTTCTGCCCGTCGACCATAGAATTTACAAGGACACCGGATAAAGAAATACTGATCCGGGAACCCCTTAGCACCATCTGTCAGACCAGTGATAATTCTATCATGCATACTTTCCATAAAAAAGAAAGAAGGACCGTCTACTTCCCTCCTCTTAAAAGTGTATAAAGAATAAATATCCGCAAACGTGGGTTCCTGCTGCCGGACTTCCATGAAAAGTATGTATAGCCAAAGCAAAATTTGATATCCACTAGGATGCAGCTGATATGGGGCAAGCTCAGTTGCCGCAAAATGGACTCTATATAAGAAATAAAGGGGGGAATCGCTCCGCTATTCAGCATGTGATAATTTACCGCTACATACCCAAAGGGCGGACAATCGGCCAATTCTCCCTTTTTGGGAAACTTGGCTTCGTCCTTTGATAATCCTAAGCGATTGCACATTTTTAAATACTGATCAAAAGAAAGCATCGATTGGCGGCAACCGCCCGCCACCCTATCAAAAAATCGAGGTTGAGGATGAATCTAGCCAACAATCAAATCAGAACCAGTAGCCGGGGCAGCCTCAATTGCTCGATCCAGACCCTCTCGCTCCACAGACATGATGAGTCAACTAGGATTAAGATGAATTAGCAGTTAGTTACATTTTAGCATGGATAAGTATGTTTAAAGGGAAATTACAAATTGGGTCGCTAGTAATCGAAAGGAAGAAACTATGGATAGATACACCTTCCAAATCAGATCATCGACCCTATCCGATAAAAAGAATATGCTAATAATATAAAGGAAGGGTTATAAATTCAAAGGTATGAGAAACGCAGGCTCTGATTAGGTCGGTCACGACTGTTAATTGCACCTGCCAAAAGAATAGTGAGAAGGGAAGAACAGAAGTATCGCTATGATATAAATCTTCCATTAAACATTCGAAAAAGGCATGATGAATTAGGAAATGTCGTTTCAAAAGAATTTCGGTAAATGACTTGCCAGCATGAAAAAGGCTAAAGTTCATCACATAAGTCAGAACTGCCAGAGGATTCTGCGTGAAATCCAAGTACATACCAAGTCAAATCAACACCTCTCAAACATCACAACCATGTGTTCTAGTAGCTCGACATTGCCGATTGAGAACCTTTTTTTTAACAAAACCTAGAGAAATAACCAAGAATAAGAGGTAAAAGGAAGGAAATTGACTTACAAGCAGAATTCAATTCGAAGAAAGGAGCGTTATAGTTGGTAACAAAGCCTAGGAAAACCATCGACCAGAAGGGGGTCGGGCAAGACGATCAATCAAGCAAAGAAAATCGAAGCCTCAAGAAGCAACGAAAAGGTCTTCTCTGATGAAATCGCCATTAAAATAAGTTTATTAGAGAAGTAAAAAGTGGGAAAATGAAGAGACAATATCTAAGAGGACTAGAAGCCCCTTTTAAATGATATGATAGTTCAATTAAAATTTAGAGATCCGGGTTAACGTACCCGGGAAATATCCAGCTAAATGTCCAAAGACGAGCAATTGTCGAAATATCCAAATTTTGAAAATGTAAGCTATCTGTGAAGGCACCTATTTTGTAGAACTTTGAACTTAATCCATCTAGAGAATTCTCACCACGTCAGCTTAGTGTCTGATTACACAAATAGTGTCTCATCAAGCTCCAGCTGGCATCCCGAAATTCAACTGTTCGCACAATAACCAAAAAAAGAAAAAGAGAAATACATCAAGACTCTCGCTCATAGAAAGAAACAGTACCAGTCCGCTATGACAAAACAATCCCAAATTTAGCGCGACCGACCCCTCAACAAGTCTACTAAACGATGTGCGATCAAACATGTCGAAGCCAGTAATTCCTTACTAAAGGAAATCACGGACTTCGAGGGGCAAGTTTTAATCCTTAAAAACCCATACGCACATTGAGTAAAGGATACGGAACGGACATCATGAGGGTCGATCGTGCGCAATGATATCTAAGGCACTTAAACGACCAAATATCAAACCCAAGAGGAGTCAAGTCAACCAGTACGACCAAGGATGATGGCATGATATGTAATGGGAAGTGCGGCCCAAAAAGGATAAAAATCGTATATCCTGTACAGTTGCTCATTGATTTCCCATCAAAAGACCAAGCCAGAGATGGAGCTGCAATACAGGCGCTTGCAACATCTTATGTGACTATGTCTCCAACCAAAGTTAGACACGAATCGTGATTCAGGTGCGGAAACCAAGGTCGGTCGTTCATATTGAGACAAAGCCGCTCAAACACAGGAGCAAAGCAAATCGTCCATTCAACATAGGCGGAAGCAACCTCATAGCATAGCCGTAAGGACAAACAGGGCCATGTAAAAGCAGCAAAAGGACGAGCGCCCTTGAACTAAGAAGGTCGGCCGAACAAGGAACAGGGGAGAGTCAGGTCCAGTCCCGCGTTCCGCTCTTATAAAAGTTTCCAAGTTTCCCAAAGCATTTACTCTTACAGGGATGCCCGCTCCTATGGACCCACTCAACTACGTAAGGTGCTCGCTCCATTGAGTCACTCGTGCATGTCAACCAAATACAGATCTGGACAGCTGGCTACAGCTAGCCGATGGCATGATTGTAATTAATAGAATGAACGGTTCGTAGCTTGCATAAACGAATTTCAAATCATTTCCCAAGGGAAGCTCACCTATAAATACACTATGGCTGCCAACATAAAGGGGATCCAATCTTAAAAACCACGAAGTGCTGCTAAATTCTATCCTCAACCACTGATTCAGCCATGGCGTCAAGAACAATAATGTGATCATGGAAGACGAAGACATCCTCCTTCTCAACCATTCATCCATCCTTCTTCTCCTCAAATTCTACCATTCTCTTGTATAATTCCAAGATTGAAATATATAAATGAGGGTATATTGAGTAAGTATAGAGATGTATGGAAAAAGAGAATTGATGTAATTTGTAAACCTCATTATAAGATTGAAAATCACCTTCACAGAAGACATAGGCATAAATAACGACTGAACCACTATAAATCTCGTCTCTACTTTACCTTTTTCTCGCTTTTTTCGTTTCTAATTGCCGATTAAACATGGTTCCATTTATTTCTTACCAAATTGGTGAAGTACAGTTTGGTACCTTGGGTGTTTAGACCATTTTTGGTGTAAACATATATATTACACTTTTGTAAACGGCCGGAACTGCACTTGTATGACGAGAATAAAAAACCTAAAGCATGCTATGAGCTAGACAACAGTCTAGTAAAACTCGTGGTAAAGTGGGTGGAAGGATTACGATGTCCTGATGGGATTTCTTCAAACCTCCGTAGATTTGTGGACTTTAAAAATAGTAAATTGAGTGGAATGAAAAGCCATGATCACCATATCATGATGGAATACTTTTTACCTGTGATTTTCAAGGAATTTTTGCCTACAAAATCTGGAGTGTTATAACAAAATTAAGTTTGCCTTATAAACAACTTTGTTCAACGATGTTAAAGGTAGATTGTCTACGTAAGCTTGGACTAGAAATCCCTGTACTAGTCTGCAAACTCTAGAAAATATTTCCACCTGGTTTTTTTAATGTAATGGAGCATTTACCTATTCATCTTCCGTCCAAAGCACTTCTTCGATGTTCAGTCCAATATGGATGGATGTATCCATTTGAGAGGTAATTTTGTATCAATAAATATCGTGATAAATTACAACTTAAATTATTGTTCCCACATATAAATTAAATTAATCTTATTATAGGTACTTGAATCATTTAAAGAAAAAAATTAGGAAAAAAGCTCTAGTAGAAGGTTCAATTTGCAAATCGTACCTTGAAGAAGATGCTTCATTTTTCTTCTCTCATTACTTTAGTGAAGATGTGAACTTGTCTTTTGTAACTGTTCCCCGTAACGAAGAAGCCGTTAAGCAGGAGTCTTCTCAAACAATGTTATCTATTTTTAGAAAACATGGAAGACCTGTAGGAAAATGTGTGGAAATATTGTTAAGAGATACATACTATAATGTGTCACATACAAATGTTCTGTTAAATTGTGCGGAATTTGCACCATTTGTCAGGTAATACTAAATTCATGTACAATTCAATTATATATACGTATACATTTATTTGTGTCTATTAATAAAAAAGGAACATAACACATATGTGCAGTATCTATGAATTACAACATCCATCTGGTGATCTCAGTAAAGAATTTGCTAAATGGTTTTCAGACTATGTTCATGATCCAAAAAGTTGTGTTGTTAACGAAGGATTACGACATCTTGCTATCAGACCAAAATGAAATGTCAAAACTTATCCAATATACTTTGTCAATGGATTTAAATTCAACACCAATGATTACGGAGCTGAAAATTGAAGTATAACAGCAATGTATTTGTCAAAGGTAGTGATGATCCAGAGGAGCATATAAAAGATTTTTACGACATCTTAACGCAAGTTGTAAAGTTGATATATTATGTTCAACCCATAGAGAAAATTTATCTATTCAAATGCAACTGGTTTAGCAATGTTCCTAGTTCTGGAATCAACGTGCACAAAGATTATAAGTTAATCGAAATAAGGCATACGTCGCATTACTATAAGTATGATCCTTTTGCGTTAGCTAAGCAAGCATTACAAGTCTATTTTGCTCCGTATCCATCCTTAAAAAAGGATAAAGAAGATTGGTGGGTTGTTTTTAAAACAAAGGTAGGATTTACATTAGATGGAAATAATATTTCAGACGAAGCAGCATATCAAGCGGATCTTGAGCCAAATACTGAAATAATAATAGCTGATGACATTGATGTAGGGTCATTGAATGATGAAGCGAATGTATTATAGATGTTGTAACGAACTGGGAATTTCGACTCTGAAAATCAACACAAAACTGCCATGTTGACTGTTCAGACATCAAAAATACCTGATCGTTAAAAGAAAGAAGTTAGAGGGTGGGAATAGATAAGTTAGAAAATTAGAATAGAAGAAGAAGAAGATCACTACAACACAAAATCAGAGTAACACGAATCTCACAGCGGAATGAGTAAAATATCTTATAACATAACTTTGAAATAAAACAGTATACATATACAGTAACATTATCAGAGTACAACACTTACACACAGCGGAAATAACAATAGCTATATAATCCTGAAGCCTCCTGCTTCCAGCTCCTCCAAGTATGTCTGTAAAGACCTAGACTACTTGACTGCCCGTATAAATTTTGGGCACCCAAGAGTTTACGGAAACAAAACAAAATAAACTCTGGGTCAGTCATGGGACCGGTGTGAGTAAACTCAAATCGTTTGTTTAACTTTTCAAAATCCTTTTCAAAGAAAAGATAATCGTAAGACCGATCCACACATAAACTCGGACGACTTTTACCTTACGATAACCCAAAACAGTTTTGGAAATCAATGCTCCTTTGATATTATAATAATGTCTAATCACAAGTAATTAGAATCTAGCAGAACGCTTGCATCTCACGTTCCAAATATATAGTATACAAACAAAACCGCAGGCGCTTATTGGAGATTGGATTCCGACTATGACAATGTATGTGACCACCCGCCGATAGTGTATCTCTAGAGGAAAATATACTGGGTTCAAGAAGAACGTCTTGCAACCCGGCCCACACATGACCGACCACTCATTTCGCTTGAGTGTATCAAATGTATATCACCAACGGTTGGGAGCTACCCATCGTTTCCCGAAAAGGGACAGCATCGATAATAGCTAAAAGAATGAAATGGATTTTCTCTAGATAGGTGATATACACCCTAATGGGAGCGACCCACTTAGCCATGTTGCCTACCCGATTTCTGTCATTTCCCGGTTGATGAGGCTTAAGGTTATAACGTATCTTTGATACACCTGACCACCATTCGCTTTGGATGCCACATCGTCATACCCGTCAAATCACAATTTGATTTCTCCAAAAATACCATGGGTATAAAGCTAAGAGAAACGAATTCCTCCGCCACCAAACGTAAGTACGTTTGAAGAGATCAACTTTCGCGATCCATTAGATATACTCTGTCGGACATTCGTCCATTCACGTTTGTCCTGGGACTGGACAAATCGAATGCACTATTCTGTAAACATGAAAGCCCTTGCATAACTCCGTCTTCAATATTTGATCGCAACGCTAACGTCCAAACAGAGTGGTGTTCAGATAATGAATCTGATCCTGGTCTCTCCGTATTGACGACGGAAAATTGGTCAAAAACTTTGATAGTCGGTGATTTAACTATCAAAGAAAAACAGGCGTACAACCAACGATATTATTTCCAAATGGAAATTCTATCGATCAATCATCATTCAAAGGTTTATTTCTTTTAATTAAATTAATCATTTATTTATTCATTTCTCTCTTCTATATATTTGTAAATTCCTATTTCCTAAATTTAGGGAATATACTTCATCAATCATTGGAAAACATTTCCATCTCTGTTTCACGTATCACAGTCATTCCAGTATTCTTTCTCATCAACATTTCATTTTCTATGATCAGAAAATATCTTTGATTTTATTTGGAAAAATGTTTCCAAAATTTATTCATTTGATTTAAACAAATGTTTAAATAAAACATCACTAAGCCAATTTAAACTGTTACACTCATTAACTAAATTCACTTAATCCATCTTCACTATCGAACTTTACCCATCCCTTAGTTAAAAACGAAGTCAATCAAGTTGGGGTATAATTACCTCTCAGACCTTAACTGAACAACATTTCCAACCTCAGAATAGACAAAGTTCACCCTTTAATTCTTTAACAAACTTCCTTACGAAACTCTCGGATTCTATTTATGAATCTACTTCTTTATTTTAAGACATTGGTTATAACTGTAGCGTTATAATTCCTTTCTTAAATATCCAACTTCAAAATATAGATTTTATTCCTTAATTTAACTAAATAATTAAACCACTAATTTATTATTAAATAAGTAAATCTTGATTAAACTGGAAAGTAAATATTACTTTACAGAATTCGATATAATCGAATTCAATGTATAATTCCCTTTTTCGAATACTCTATATTCGATAACTCCTTTTCGAATACTATATTCGATAACCCTTTCTTCGAATAACTATATCCGATCATCTCTCTTCGAATGATTTACATTCGATTAATCTCCTTTCGAATAAACTATATTCAATTAACTCCTTTAACTCTATTCGAATAAACTATTTCGAATAACTCCTTTGGATTAACTCGGTTTGGTTAACTCATCTTGACTAACTCAACTCGATTAACTCAACCTAATTAACTGACTTGATTAACTCAACTTATTTAATTCCTATCGAATAACTAATATTCGATTAACTTATATTCGAATAACTATGTCTATTTTAACTTTATTTCGAATGGATAATCTTCGATTTAACTCCATTCGCTTGACTCTAGATCGCAGCGATCATAATGGTTACGCCTGATTCCCTCAGGAAACATCCGACCGCCGTAGGCTATCTACAGCCCTGCAAATTATGCTAGCAGTCGTACGAAATGGCAACTCATCTTGAATAATTATATTTGATCAACTCTAATTGAATAACAAATATTCAATAAATTCTAATTCGATTAACACTATCTGATTAACTCTAACTGATTGACTCTACTTTTATTCAGTTTCAAATAGCGAGGTTGAAATCGATTTTTACTTCTCTATATAAGTCCTGACTTATATATTCCTAATTATCCAATGATAAACATTTCATTTGATTTATAAAATATCATTTATATATTTATCTTCTCAATTTATCAGTCAGAATAGATTCTATTTAAAATCTTTTCTTTAAATCCATAGCATGTTATACCCGTATGCGAAGCACGGGTCTAAACTTTTCAAATGTAAAATTCTCCTTTTATACAATTCTAGTCATCTTTCAAGTATTTCCTTTTAAAATCTATTTATTTACAAAATAAATCCCCTTTTTGATAATTCTATTTATTCTATAAAATATTTTCTATTTATAAAATCTATCGATTTTATAAGTAATTCCTTTGATAATATAACTATTTTCTTTTTCTATTTACTTTACACGCATTTCCCCTTTCTATTCTATTTATTTTTCAAATAAATATCCCTTTTCAATTCTATTTGTAAATAGTTACAAATATTTCCTTTTCAATCCTATCTATTTTATTTACAAATAAATATTCCTTTTATATCTATTTTTTTTCTAAATAAATATTTTTTTTATAAAATCTTTTGATTTAATAAATAATTCTTTTTTAATATAATATTGAAAATTTCCTTTTTAACATTCCAGTATTCCTTATGGTATTTAACATACCATATAACAATGATCGGTATCACTCCAACATACAAAATCAACAACAGATTTCATATCACATCATATAACACAATATATGAAAAACAGTAAAATAATTGTTGAGGAACCCAGTTGGGTCCCTCCGACCTGTTTCCCTGCATCCACAGATGTTAAACAATAAAATTAACATCAATTCCATTTCACTATGAAATATTTTGCTAAACAGAATCAATATTAGATTAACGATTTATATTTATATCGTAATCTATATTTTCAATCAACTGACTAGCAGTTCAACCAAACAGCCAATACACAACAAACAACCATTATTTATCAGTTATAAAATACGTTATAAAAATATAACTGAGAAGAGTTAGTGAGTTTTACTCACATTGGACGGTTATCGTTAAATAACGATAATTGGTCGTTGATTTGATTCAGGCGTTAAATTCCACCGTAAATCCAAACGAGCCCCAATTCATTCCTGGTCAGTTCCATGGTGTAGCCACCGTCCATACGATCCCAACATGACTGGCAGTTCGTGATTCTGATTTCATATGAATAAGTTATTGACATTACAAGTTGATACACTATTTTGAACTTAAAATAGAACTTGGGCTTTACCCTTTTCTTAAGGCTCATTACCATTTGAAAACCCAGACCCGAAATGATCCCTTCTTCCTCAAAAATGTCGTGTCCTCCCAGTTTTCCTGCTCCTCCATGCTGCCATTTTCGTAATCTTTGAGCCCAACTCCTCCACATACACCTCATTTTAAAATCAACAAAAAATACCATAAATCTCCTCATCGCTTGAGCTTCCTCCTCATGCCCGAAATATACCATTCGACGTCCCCAAGCATTTTCCGTTGAAACCCAAGAACAGCCGACCCAATAAAAACATCGAACTCTTCCATCACCAATCTCACCCAAAAACTCACCACGAGTGCGGTTTTTCTTCCTCAATTCAAAAATGATATCGATACCCCCAACAAACCACTAAAAATTTCCACAACTCTAAACCCTAACTCATTGCCCAAAACGCGAGCTCGCGAATACATGATCGAACAACACGAAACTGAGAGCAAAATGAAGAGAATCACTGGTTGAATCCAACCACATACATATTGTAATTTATACACTTTTATTTGGATTGTTTAGAAATTTTGAACTTCTGATTTTCACTACAAGAGGAAGTTTGGTCGCGACACATTGTTGTTGACCATCGGCAGGAAAAATTTAGGGTTAGGAGGTTAAGGGATATATATAGGATTTTTATAATATTTTTATATTCGATTAAAATATTAAATTATAAGCAAAAGCTGTTTTTCTGTGTCCTCTAAAATTCCTATGATCACATACGATACCCAAAAATCATGAAAATTGACATGCAGCTACAGTTCGACATTACGAACCCAACGAAACTGGTTTCGTTGAATTCCGACTTCGTATGCTCAGAAAGGGTATTTTTAAAGTCAAATTATCGTCTGTTTTTCACATTAAAATCCCGTACGACCACATGTTGACTTCAAAAATCACGGAAATTGAAATCTAACAATAATTTGATATCACGAATCCAACAAAATTGTTTTCGTCGAAAACCGAGTTTGTTTGCAGAAGTGGCTATTTTTAAAGCTCAAAATAAACCATTTAAATATATAAATATATTTAAAAACATTTAAAATTAATATTAAATATTAAATATTAAATATTATTGTATATATTCACAACAGAATATCATACTGCTACCCTGGGATTTATAACTGTTATTTCAAATCCAGTGTTACATTGATATTCGATTTATATTTAAAAATCCATTTAAAACATAAATAAATCGATATAAATATAAAGGAATTCCATAGCGACTTTTCTAAAATTTGATTTGGACATAAATCAAAATTTAAACGACGAAGTTCCGATTTTTCTCTTCCACTAGAAAAGCATACTTCGCCAGCTCCTAACATTTCTTGTTTCACAGAAATTCGATTTAAAACGAATCATGTACATTCAGTTGAAGTTCAAATCGCCAAATAGCGAACTTCCGCGCCATTTCGAGCTTGATTATAATTATATTATAATTATATATTCAAACTGTCGTTATTTAAATATATTCGTCATTCTAGTTCAACTCTAAGCTGAATTAAATATCACAGTTGATCCAATTCACACCATTTTGTGAATTCTACTATTTCTGACTATTTCAGAAATTAAATATATTATTATATTATTTATTTTTATCAAATATTCGATATCATTCTAGTCATTTTAAATAACCAAATGATTATTTAAATAATTAAATAAATTAATTATAACACTGAAAAATGCGGGTCGTCACATTCTTTTCCCTTTAAAATAATTTCGTCCTCGAAATTGCTAAGGTAGAAGACAGACCCTGTTAACTGGTTTAAAAACTATTCGTTCGCTTTTAACTTTAGTTTCAACTGGACCAATTTATTTCAATTAAAATATTAATTTATTCTTACTAACGAAAATTTTTAAAAATCCTGAAAAATTTTCTAACACCTTAAATTTTCGAAAAATTTCGCCAGCACCTCCTTTGTACCCGTCAATAATTCAAACCCCAACTCGCCTCTCTAGGCCCTTTCCAATCTAAAAGAAAATCAAATAGCCAAGCGGCTTGCCGATTCGGCACATAAAACCTCATACGGGAACTTAAACATGTACCTTTTGTCGGGCATACCATTACATCCTTTTATTCTGCCGCCAATTCAGCATATACCAAAGTCATACCAATCAATCTCTGATCAATTTATCCGCAACACAGCTGTTCGCTTAAACAAGCCAATTACCATTTCAAACTCAAGTTTCATCCTCGATTCCAAATTCCTAACTCACCAATCCAATGCCATTTCAGATTCTATCTCACAATTCAAAATCTGATTTTTCTTCATATATTATATTCCAATTAAATTTCCAGTTAATTGGTTTCATTCATATTTGCTTTCACAAATTTCTTTAATTTGCTTTTAATTCATACTATCTTCCTGGGAATTTTAAGCGATTTATTTTTTCTAAAATAAATTATTTCCTTTCGGGATTAAAAACAACTTCCTTCTTCCCAAAACAATTCAAAAACAAAATCTTTGGTAGTAATCCGTCACTTACAACTCGAAAATGAACACTGATGCTGTGGCTAATTTCATCAGAGTTATTTCCCAGCTATCGAAGTGAGTTCAGTACTATATTACTTTTCAAAACTCAAAATTTAAACACCTTCATTTTGAAATCTTTTTCAAAATATCATTCCCGATACTTGTAAACGATTTAAAATCTCCCAGGATTTTAAAATTTTCTTAAAGTTAATTCAAATCCACTTATAATCACTTTTCCCTAGTTTTTCTAAATTTTAATTCCAGTTCTGATTTAATTCAGATTTAATTAATCTTCTTTTATATTATACAAACTCAAATTGGTTATTTATATAACCGTTTCAATTATAATCAACCAACACATCCAATATATGATAATAATCCCAAGATATACCCTTCTTTTATATCAAAATATATTTTGGGTAAAATTATTTCATTTACCCTCTTTCAAAACATACTGTGTCGGTTTATCGTATTCAAGTGTTTATAAATCCTTATCGATACAGTGGATCAAACTGATCGATCAGAATTCACAAACAACTCAACCAATAAATCTCTACAGTATAAAACAATTTTTTTATAAAATCTACAAATACGTTCACTCGTATATATACACTCAAACTCAATCAAGGGTATTACTAACCCCATCTCTACCGAGTCACGCCGCAGAGCCAAGGTAATCACTTAACCTTCAGCTCTGATACCACTGTAACGAACTGGGAATTTCGACTTTAAAAATCAACACGAAACTGCCATATTGATTGTTCAGACATCAAAAATACCTGATCGTTAATAGAAAGAAGTTTGACGGTGGGAATAGATAAGTTAGAAAATTAGAATAGAAGAAGAAGATCACTACAACACAAAATCAGAGTAACACGAATCTCACAGCAGAACAAGTAAAATATCTTGTAGCATAACTTTGAAATAAAACGGTATATATATATAAAGTAACATTATAAGAGTACAACACTTACACACACCGGAAATAACAATAGCTATATAATCCTGAAGCCTCCTGCTTCCAGCTCCTCCAAGTATATCTGTAAAGACCTGGACTACTTGACTGCCTGTACAAATTTTGGGCACCCAAGAGTTTAGGGAAACAAAACAAAATAAACTCTGGGTCAGTCATGGGACTGGTGTGAGTAAACTCAAATCGTTTGGTTTAACTTTTCAAAATGCTTTTCAAAGAAAAGAAAATCGTAAGACCAATCCACACATGAACACGGACGACTTTTACCATATGATAACCCAAAACAGTTTTGGAAATCAATACTCCACTGGTATTATAATAATGTCTAATCACAAGTAATTAGAATCTAGCAGAATGCTAGCATCTCACATTCCACATATATAGAATACAAACAAAACAGCGGGCGCTTATTGGAGATTGGATTCCAACTATGACAATGTATGGGACCACTCGCCGATAGTGTATCTCTAGAGGCAAATACACTGGGTTCAACTAGAACGTCTTGCAACCCGGCCCACACATGACCGACCACTCATTTCGCTTGAGTGTATCAAATGTATATCACCAACGGTTGGGAGCTACCCACCGTTTCCCGAAAAGGGACAGCATCGATAATAGCTAAAAGAATGAAATGGATTTTCTCTATATAGATGATATACACCCTAATGGGAGCGACCCACTTAGCCATGCTGCCTGCCCGATTTCTGTCATTTCCCGGTTGATGAGGCTTGAGGTTATAATGTATCTTTGATACACCTGACCACCATTCACTTTGGATGCCACATTGTCATACCTGTAAAATCACAAATTGATTTCTCCAAAAATACCACGGGTATAAAGTAAAGAGAAACGAATTCCTCCGCCACCAAATGTACGTACGTTTGAAGAGATCAACTTACGCGATCCATTAGATATACTCTATCGGACATTCGTCCATTCACGTTTGTCCTGGGACTGGACAAACCGAAGGCACTATTCTATAAACAGGACAGTCCTTACATAACTCTGTCTTCAATATTTGATCGCAACGCAAACGTCCATACAGAGTGGTTTTCAGGTAATGAATTTGATCCTGGTCTCTCCGTATTGACGACGGAAAAATGGTCAAAAACTTAGATAGTCAGTGATTTAACTATCAAAGAAAAACAGATGTACAACCAACGATATTATTTTTAGATGGAAATTCTATCGATCAATCATCATTCAAAGGTTTATTTCTTATAAATAAATTAATCATTTATTTATTCATTTCCCGCTTCTATATATTTGTAAATTCCTATTTCCTAAATTTAGGAAATATACTTCATCAATCATTGGAAAACATTTCCATCTCTGTTTCACGTATCACTGTCATTCAAGTTTCTTTGTCATCAACATTTCATTTTCTATGATCAGAAAATATTTTGATTTTATTTGGAAAAATGTTTCCAAAATTTATTCATTTGAATTAAATAGATTTTAAATAAAACATAACTAACCCAATTTAAACTGTTACACTCATTAACTAAATTAACTTAATCCATCTTCACTATCGAACTTTACCCATCCCTTAGTTAAAAACGAAGTCAATCAAGTTGGGGTACAATTACCTCTCGGACCTTTACTGAACAACATTTCCAACCTCAGAATAGACAAAGTTCACGCTTCAATTCTTTAACAAACTTCCTTACGAAACTCTCGGATTCTATTTATGAATCCACTTCTTTATTTTAAGACATTGGTTATAACTATAGCGTTATAATTCCTTTCTTCTTAAATATCCAACTTCAAAATATAGCTTTTATTCCTTAATTTGACTAAATAACTAAACCACTAATTTATTAATAAATAAGTAAATCTTGATTATACCGGAAAGTAAATATTACTTTACCAAATTCGATATAATCGAATTCAATGTATAATTCTCTTTTTTGAATACTCTCTATTCGATAACTCCTTTTCGAACACTATATTCGATAACCCTTTCTTCGAATAACTATATTCAATCATCTCTCTTCGAATGATTTACATTCGATTAATCTCCTTTCGAATAAACTATATTCGATTAACTCCTTTAACTCTATTCGAATAAACTATTTCGAATAACTCCTTTGGATTAACTCGGTTTGGTTAACTCGTCTTGACTAACTCAACTCGATTAACTCAACCTAATTAACTTACTTGATTAACTCAACTTATTTAATTCCTATCGAATAACTAATATTCGATTAATTAATATTCGAATAACTATGTCTATTTTAACTTTATTTCGAATGGCTAATCTTCGATTTAACTCCATTCGCTTGACTCTAGATCGCAGCGATCGCAATGGTTACGCCTAATTCCTTCAGGAAACATCCGACCGACGTAGGCTATCTGCAGCCATGCAAATTACGCTAGCAGTCATACGAAATGGCAACTCATCTTGAATAACTATATTCGATCAACTCTAACTGAATAACTAATATTCAATAAATTCTAATTCGATTAACTCTATCTGATTAACTATAACTGATTAACACTAACTGATTGACTCTACTTTTATTCAGTTTAAAATATCGAGGTTGAAATCGATTTTTACTTCTCTATATAAGTCCTGACTTATATATTCTATTTATCCAATGATAAACATTTCATTTGATTTATAAAATATCATTTATAAATTTATCTTCTCAATTTATCGGTCAGAATAGATTCTATTTAAAATCTTTTCTTTAAATCCATAGCATGTTATACCCATGTGTGAAGCACGGGTCTAAACTTTTCAAATGTAAAATTCTCCTTTTATACAATTCTAGTCACCTTTCAAGTATTTCCTTTTAAAATCTATTTATTTACAAAATAAATCCACTTTTTGATAATTCTATTTATTCTATAAAATATTTTCTATCTATAAAATCTATTGATTTTATAAGTAATTCCTTTGATAATCTAACTATTTTCTTTTTCAGTTTGCTTTACATGCATTTCCCCTTTCTATTCTATTTATTTTTCAAATAAATATCCCTTTTCAATTCTATTTGTAAATAGTTACAAATATTTCCTTTTCAATCCTATCTATTTGATTTATAAATAAATATTCCTTTTATATCTATATATTTTCTAAATAAATATTTTCTTTTTATAAAATCTTTTGATTTTATAAATAATTCTTTTTCAATATAACATTGAAAATTTCCTTTTTAACATTCCAGTATTCCTTATGGTACTTAACATACCATATAACAATGATCGGTATCATTCCAACATACAAAATCAACAACAGATTTCATATCACATCATATAACACAATATATGAAAAACAGTAAAATAATTGTTGAGGAACCCAATTGGGTCCCTTCGACCTATTTCCCTGCATGCACAGATGTTAAGCAATAAAATTAACATCAATTACATTTCACTATGAAATATTCTGCTAAACAGAATCAATATTAGATTAACGATTTATATTTATATCGTTATCTATATTTTCAATCAACTGACAAGCAGTTCAACCAAACAGTCAACACACAGCAAACAACCATTATTTATCAGTTATGAAAATATAACTGAGAAGAGTTAGTAAGTTTTACTCACATTGGACGGTTATCATTAAATAACGATAATTGGTCGTTGATTTGATTCAGGCGTTAAATTCCAACGTAAATCCAAACGAGCCCCAATTCATTCCCGATAAGTTCCATGGTGTAGCCACCGTCCATACGATCCCAATGTGACTGATGGTTCGTGATTCTGATTTCATATGAGTAAGTTATTGACATTATAAGTTGATACACTATTTTGAACTTTAAATAAAACTTGGGCTTTACCCTTTTCTTAAGGCTCATTACCATTTGAAAACCCAGACCCGAAATGATCCCTTCTTCCTCAAAAATGCCGTGACCTCCCAGTATTCCTGTTCCTCCACGCTGCCATTTTTGAAATCTTTGAGCCCAACTCCTCCACGTACACTTCATTTTAAAATCAACAAAAAATACCATAAATCCCCTATCGCTTGAGCTTCCTCCTCATACCCGAAATATACCATTCGACATCCCCAAGCATTTTCCATCGAAACCCAAGAACAGCCAACCCAGTAAAAACATCAAACTCTTCCATCACCAATCTCACCCAAAAACTCACCACGAGTGCGGTTTTTCTTCCTCAATTCAAAAATGATATCGATACCCCCAACAAACCACTAAAAATTTCCACAAATTTAAACCCTAACTCATTGCCCAAAACGCGAGCTCGCGAATACATGATCGAACAACACGAAACTGAGAGCAAAATGAAGAGAATCACTTGTTGAATCCAACCACATACATATTGTAATTTATACACTTTTATTTGGATTGTTTAGAAATTTTGAACTTCCGATTTTCACTGCAAGAGGTAGTTTGGTGGCGGCACATTGTTGTTGACCATCGGCAGGAAAAATTTAGGGTTAGGAGGTTAAGGGATATATATATAAGATTTTTATAATATTTTTATATTCGATTAAAATATTAAATTATAAGCAAACGCTGTTTTTTTGTGTCCTCTAAAATTCCTGTGATCACATACGATATCCAAAAATCATGAAAATTGACATGCAGCTATAGTACAACATTACGAACCCGACGAAACTGGTTTCGTCGAATTCTGATTTCGTATGCTCACACAGGGTATTTATAAAGTCAAATTATCGTCTATTTTTCACATTAAAATCCCGTACTGCCACATACTGACTTCAAAAATCACGGAAATTGAAATCTAACAATAATTTGATATTACGAATCCAACAAAATTGGTTTCGTCGAAAACCGAGTTTGTTTGCAGAAGTGGCTATTTTTAAAGCTCAAAATAAACCATTTAAATATATAAATATTTTAAAAAACATTTAAAATTGATATTAAATAATAAATATTATTGTATATATTCACAACAGAATATCATACTGCTACACTGGGATTTATAACTGATATTTCATTTCCAGTGTTACATTGATATTCGATTTATATTTAAAAATCGATTTAAAATATAAATAAATCAATATAAAATATAAAGGAATTCCATAGCGTCTTTTCTAAAATTTGATTTGGACATAAATCAAAATCTACACGACGAAATTTCGATTTTTCTCTTCCACTAGAAAAGTATACTTCACAGCTCCTAACGTTTCTTGTTTCATAGAAATTCGTTGTTTCACAGAAATCCGATTTAAAACGAATCATATACATTCAGTTGAAGTTCAAATCGCCAAATAGCGAACTGCCACGCCATTTCGAGCTCGATTATAATTATATTATAATTATACGTTCAAACTGTCGTTATTTACATATATTCGTCATTCTAGTTCAACTCTAAGCCGAATTAAATATCCCAGTTGATCCAATTCACACCATTTTGTGAATTCTACTATTTCTGACTATTTCAGAAATTAAATATATTATTATATTATTTAATTTAATCAAATATTCAATATCATTCTGGTCATTTTAAATAACCAAACGATTATTTAAATAATTAAATAAATTAATTATAACGCTGAAAAATGCGGGTCATTACAGATGCATTTGTAAGTACTGAAGAAAACGATATAGAGTATGAGACCGAGTCTAGATCCGAAGATAATAAAGACTGAGGTTTTGTACTTATGTTATGTACTATTATGAGCTATGTATTATGTTATGTATTATTATGAGCTATGTACTAATAATGATGTTGATTATTCTTAGCTATGAATTTACTTACGTTCGTTACTATTCTGATTTATGTAATGATAATGTTGACTATGTATGTTATTCAGTATCATTCTTCTCATTTACTATTTATGTTATGATAATGATGACAGATGTTAATAATTCAAGTTATTTTGTATGCACATTATATGATTGTAACATATATGTCAGATGATAGACGACGACGATCGAGGAGTACATCTCAGCCTACTCCTTCACCATATCCTGGACCAGGAGTAGGTCCGAGCAGCTCAGTGCCATATCTGCACCGAGTTGTGGAGATTATTCCGAAGAGTGGCAGGTAAATCTCAAATATATTTCAATTTAGTTCATTTAAAATATCTGAAATATTTATATCAACTTCTACATAGGGGATTCGAGATTGAGCCAGCACAGTTAATTTTAGATGTATCGAGGCAGGCTTACATAAGCAGAATGTTGGGGGCTTGGCCACATTGGGATAGTATTGCACCTCATATTAAGAATGTCATTCTAGCCGATTTATTGATAAGTATTTTTTTATACTAATACTGAAAATTAATATACTGTAAATAATTAAAAATATATGTAATATGTAGGTTGTTGTACGTGTTAAGGAGCAGGACATGCCAACTTTTTTGACTCATTGGAATACAAAGATGCGCAAAAATTATCGAGAGATGGTTTCAAGGGCGAAGACATCTAGAAAAAAGCCTTCGTTTATGAATGATGATGTTTGGGCAGATTTTCAAAAGTAATAGGAGACGGAAGATGTTAAAGTAAGATACAATGATAATCAATATTCACATTTGTATTGATTGCATAATTTTACATCATCGTGTATCAAATTTAATAGAAAGTAGCAGCTAGAAATAAAGAAAAGAATTCTGATCTACACAACAGTGGCTCAAAATCATTTCAACAACATAGAAGGGATTTGGTATAAATTTTAAATATTTGTAGTATAAGTTCACGTAAAAATTTAGTGTATATAATTCACTCTTATTTTTAATAAATATTTACTCATACTATAAAGTACGGGACAGAGCCTTCGCTGGAAGACGTATTTAGACACACATATGCGGTGGAGTATACTGATGAAGAAGGAAATGTTATGTATGATTGGGTGGATCCGAAGAGTGCGCGTATGATGGTAAACATGATTATCCGTATAAATTAAAATGTTTCATATTCATTCATATCAAAGTATACAAGTAAATTTTATAGCATTTGTGTTGAAATTATATTGCTATTGTAGGGGAAGTATGATGCAGAGGCTGCAAAAGTGATCGAGGCTACTGGACAGGAGCTTACGGTTGCAGAGTCTGATCGTATATGACATTCTATCATTGATCCGCCTACTCGAGGAAGGCGATATGATTTTGGCAATCAGAAGGTATGACTTTTTAAGACATAAATTACGGGTTTAAAATGTAAGAAATAATCTTATGCTATTTAGTATTAAGTTTTGTTCGCATTTGGACCACAGTAAACTCATTTCCTATTTATTTGTATCTTTTGTCCAAAGTACGATGGTTTATAAATATCATGAAAAAAGATGTGCGATATATATATATATATATATATATATATATATATGTGTGTGTGTGTGTGTGTGTGTGTGTGTGTGTGTGTGTGTATTGATATTATATCTGACAATTCTACTTAAGAAAAACAAATGTTATTGCTAACTATATACATGTTAAACTATATATATGTTTAAATAACTTTAAGGTGAACTTACTTATTTCGCAGGATGTTCAGCGTGGTTATAAGAGGTCGATGGAGGAGGTGACTATTGCCTGGATGAAGGAGCAGATGAATGAGATGATTGACTGGCGAAAAACCCAGATGCAATAGGAAATAAATGAGCGCATTACAACTTACTTTCAAGAGCATGGGTTTATGCCTAGGGAGGGAGGAGTGGGAGGAGATTCTACTACTGATCGAGGGGAAGAAGAAGACGACGACGACGACGATGAGGACGACGAGGAAGATTAGTGTAGGTGCTCATTTCTTACTTTACGCTCTGGTATGTACATATACTTGGTTTTTTGTATGCTAGATGCATGTTCGATGGTATTTGACTATGGTTTATTGTGTTTTGATATGTACGATGGTATTTGACGATGGTATGATGTGTTTTGATATGTATGACGGTATTTTAAGATGGTATGATGTGTTTTGATATGTATGGTATTTATAATTTTGTTTTTTTTAATTGGTGAATTGATTGTTGATGAGTATTGGTGAATTAAATTGATTTTGATGAGTATTGGTGAATTGATAGTGAATTGATGAGATGAGATGTAGTGATGATAGTAGTGTGGTTTAATGGAAAGGAATTGCTGTGTAGTGCAAAAAAAATTCTTTATGTTTGCGATGGCTAGCGACAGACTACTGGTCATTAGATAGCGATGGCTTATAACGTTATTTTGAGATGGATTTGTGACGGTCTACAATGGCGTCCCGGTAAAAGAAACTACTTGCCACGTAAGGTGACACGTAGCAATTGACCGTTGCAATCCATTGCTAAATGAGCGACGGAGCCGTCGCTCAACCGTTGTCATTCCTATTGGCGGCGACTTAAATAGCGACGACACATAGCGATGGCTTGCGACGGCCTCTAACGGCTTCTAGCCGTTGCAAATTACTGTGTTCTTTGTAGTGTGAATGCACCTTTTTGTTCACGTATTCCTATTCTGAGTGAATTCAACTCTTATCCCAACTCCATCTTTATTCCTGGTGCATTTCAACTCTCAATTGCTTATATGGTTTGTACCCATGCACTTGCATATACTTTCCTTGTTGCTTCTTTTCATTGTTGATTTCAGTTAGGCCTAGAAAATTAACACTTGACCTTTAGCTCAAATTTAGACTAAAACCATGATTTTTGCTCCTCCGATTAGTTTTTGCCTATGTTTTGAGAATCCATAAGATGCAGCAAGTTCAAAAATAGTATGATTATGGAAAAACGTTCCAGCGAACCCCAACCTATACATCTTTAATGTTATCTTAATGAAATTTGGTTCATAATTTTCTTTTTCATTTCAGCATGTGTTATTGCAATTAGGGTTCGCAATGGATATTCGAAAAATCCGATATTGCTCCGCATTCGTATCCGAAAAGCAAATAAATATTTGAAAAAACGGATACGGATACATAAATATCCACATCTGAAAATTATCAATCCGATTTTTTTTAACATTATGCTCAAAATTATATGTATTTTAGTACAATGAATCAGATTTATTGCTTTACTAAATCAAAGGTTGAAATTATAAGCACTAAATGCATATTAGCTACTCAAATCTATTTAATTACATTATATATGCATATTTTGAACACATTAGTGATCAAAGAGTTGAAAAACATTTATGTTAAACTATAAATTTTCATTTAAATTTCTTGATATGCCGATCGTTGACGGACAGGATAATTATCCGATATCCGTCTGTATCCGCGGATATGGATATCCGATATCCGAAAATGATTTCGGATACAGATACAGATATAGCGCTATCTGTATCCGAAAGTATCTGTTGACAACCCCAGTTGCAATGGAACTTATGCTCTAACAAGGGAAATTTCGATGAGCACACCCCTTTGCCGATTGAGGGAGCTCAATGGTTGTTCAGTCAAGCCAAATTATCAAGGTGTGCTTTTATAAAGTTATACTTTCACCCATTCCCCGTAAAATATTATTATGGTTATTTTATTACTTGCAATTCTTCTTTCGTTCATTTATCAATCTAGCTCATGTTTTTATTTTATTTTATCGAAGTTAGTCTAGCTCAATTTTTTTGAAGGGTCAAACTAGCTTAAGTTTTTTATATTAAGGTAGCGTTTGATTTCCGGACTGGGCAGTTTAAGTTCACGTCGGCGTCTGACGCATCAACGGTAAGGCCTAACCAAATGCCCCTTCAAGACGAACGGTTGGAAAGTTAGCTTTCGCGTTAGACACGTCCGACGCGAAAGAAAGTTCTGGAACCACCGATTATCTTCTCCTTCCCCTATGTATTCTCCCCCATCCATTTTCATTCCTCACCAAAAATCACACACCCAATCCTTTACTGTTGCTCCTCCTTTCATGGATCAAGAATAGTTGATTGCTTTGTGCATGTCAATACGTCAATATGAAGATGATTATCTACAGTGGGAGTTCGCGGTTATTCTACCAGCATTAGACAATAGAAGGGGTCCTAACCCTTTGTATTTTCTGCTTAACAATCCTGCACAGCTTAGGCCTTGTATTCTTTATTATATTCATAATCCAAGGACTAGACAGTTGTAATGTATTTGTAGTTGATTTTTATGAAACGGTATTATGCATTGTAATGGTGTTTGAATTATTAAATTTAAATTCTACGCTTGTACAAAATTTGTATTCTGCATTATGTTATTCTGTTCGACAATAAACACCCATAAACACAAACAATTAAAATATTAACTATAAAAACAATTAAAATAATAAATACAAAAACATTAAAAATAATAACTCTACCCCTTCTAATTTACCCCTTTCGTAAAAAACACATTCCCCATTCGCAATAATTACCCTTCAAATACCCCTTATAAATTCCCCTTTCAAATAACCCTTTCCGTTCGAAATCAAATGCACCCTAAAGTTAATCTGGCTGTCCCAAAATGAATCGGCAATATAATCTTGGTGTGTTTAAACTGTACATAGTTGGGGGATGGGGGGAGGGAGCTACCTTTTTATTGAAGTCAGTCTAGCTCAATTTTTTCCCTAGAGTCAAACTAGCTCAAGTTTTTCAGGTCAAAGTTAATCTGGCTATCCCAAAATGTACCAGCAATATAATCTTGGTGTGTTTAAACTGTATATATAGTACGGGAAAAACCACCTTTATGTGTAAATCAAGTTGTGAATTAATTAAGCATTTAGTCCTGTATGTATTACATCAAGACCACGCAGCAAAAATAATACTGGGGGTGGGGAATTGTTTTGTAAAAAATAAAATCATGCACCCCAATAAATAAACACACAGTGCAGTTAACACTCAAATTAACTAGAGAACTTATCTTCTACATTTCTCCATATTTTCCTGCCAGGCAATTGTCCTGTCAATCTTTAATGCTTAAAGTTTGTTGTTCAACTATTACAAAAATTAATAGTAGGAATTTAACAGTTAGCGATGAGGTTCCTTTTCCCCACTTGGTAAAACAAAATCACATTTATTCTGAATTTGGCTACTCTTCCATTAACTATTCACATTTATATTCACAAAATATAGCCTTCAGTTGTTTGATTTAGCTACAACTCGCATTATGGGACTGTGAAACTATGCATAATGTATTATTTATGTCTTTTATAGCTCCTGTGGCTATTGTAACATTATTGTCTGAGTTCGAATCCTTGCTATTAATGTAAACGTCTCAAATGATATAATATATACAGGTTTAGAACTAGTTTACAAAGTGCAAATAATTAGATTAGCAAGGAATGTTGTCGCAAAAGCAACAACGACATCTAATGATCCTACCCTTTTAGTGAGCTACATACCACTAGGAGTTGATGCTTGGATGATGTAATTCTATGTATGCCAACTTCATATGTCTATGCTATTGGATAAGCGGTTGGGGGCGGTTGTTGCTTGACATAAGGCACTTTTGATTAGTACATATATGTATTTTTATTGATATATGTTATGGATTTAGTTAAGTTTGATAATGATGTTATTAACTCACAAATGGTGTAAACTTAAATTCTTTTCGATTATTATGAATGTGATGGTTCGTGCTGTTTCAAGTAACTTAAACGATTATGGTTATCATAAGTGAAATATTGGTTTTAATTACGATACTATGAGTTGTGAACTGTTAAAATATAATTGTATGTACCAATTATAGAAATATTCACTATGATTATCATTACTAGTTGTAGTATATCTGACTATAATTTTTACAAATATTTGTTTTATTGCAACTGCCATAAACAATTGTAAATGAATCTTTTGCAACTTCTAAAAACAGTTGCATAAGGGTCCTATAACAACAGATGTCAACTATTGCGATAAACATAGCTACAACTAATAAAACAGTTATTAAAAGATTTTTTACGACTACAAAAAGCAGTTGTAAATAAGTCATTTACAACTGCTAGGACCAGTTGTAGACAAAAAAAGTTACAACTGTCCAAAGTAGCTGTAAAGTAATTCTGCTCCATTACAACTGCGGATACAAAGACTAACAGACGTCATTTGTAGTAGATCTATTACAAGTGTTTTTGGCAGTTGCAAAAGGGTATTTTTGTTGTGATGACTATTTTAAACCAATACAAAATACAATACCATAACATGGAAATAGTGAATCAATCAAACATAAAATAACTTAGATAAATACGAAAGCAAACCATATGCATGTGACGACAAGCAAACAATGAAAGGGGGCCTCATTTAGTTATCATAACCATTTCTTATACCTTGAGTCAACTCTTTAGTATCTACCCCAGTCAGAATCCATGAAATTACTATGTTTACATTAAGTGAAAATGCAGATATATTAAAATAACTAACGTGCCTCATTTCAAAAGTTTGAAAGAATTGCAAGTTTCATACAATGGAGTATATAACATCTAGAACTTCATTAAAATGAAATAGTATAACAGAGTTAGCATTATGAAGTTTCATTTTTCTTTAGTTATATACTATAATGCATTTTCCTATATATTATACTAGTTATCCTAACATAGATTGACAGTGAAAAATGACACTGAAAAAAATTTCTGATGCAATATAGAACCAGATCTAGTAGCAAGGTAGCTTATAATCATGATCAACATCAAGCGAACAAAGATACAAGTAATCGGAGCATGGTTTAACTAGTTTCATCCTCATCTAAAATACAACCTAATAACGATACTTCTAAATTTAACAATGGGAAATGTCGAAATAATGAAGTGACCTATGCATACTTCATCAAATAAAAAGGTTGTAACATCTTTTGATTTAGACTGCAATATTTTCTATAAATTAAAAATAAACATACCATTCGAACAGAAGCATCAATGAACATTTGTATGTGAAACAAAGATATGTTTTAGGATGCAATGATAATATTTCTTTCCCCTTTGGTTAACTACGCGGGTTATGAGTCATTTCACCAAAAATCCATAAAATAGATATTATCATGAGAGAGATTTTGAATACTCAAACAACAATTCAAAAAACAGTAATATGAAGACCTATCAAAGTTTCACGCATATAGATAAATCGAGTCAACTCGAAATCGCAAATCCATGTTTGCAGTCTCAGCCAAAACCTAAATTTGAATCCCTAAATAAAAACCCTAATAGTAGAAAGGAGAAGGTAATTTAAAAAGCTAATTATACTGAATAAATATGAGTGATGAGAAGAATTGATACCTTCACAAATTTGAATAGAGTTTCGTAGAGCAACGGGCAAGACTAAATTCATTTTTCGTCAAAAGTATAAAAGAGCTCATGGAGAAAATGGTTATTGAGGGAATTTATGGTGGTAGTTTTACCTCCAACCCACTACTAGAACACAGGGCTATTCCAATGCCCACTTTCCAACGGCCGCCAACGATCATTATGGAGCCGTTGGAAACCGATGGAACAACTATCCTTGGAGACCGTTGGAAGTCATTGCAAATTTACGTGATATTGCCTGCTTCAATAAACCGAAAGCTTTATTCTTCTCCCTCAACTAAATAATTCTCTCATCCCACCATTCCTCTCCTTCCAAATTTGCTGCCAAAGGTTCCTCCACCACTCCAACCTCTTTGGGTGCCATTTACGAGCTTATCCAACCCATCTCCTCCCTTCCGGTTCTCCAAATTAGGTAATTTCATTAAACTCAATTTTTAGTGTTTAATTGAATCCGGGTTTAATTTGTAATTTGCTTAATTCCTACTTGTTTGTATATGTATATTACATCATGTTACCCTTTAATTGCTATTATTATCGTCATAATGATCAAATTGTTTTGGGTTAAATTGATTTAGGGTTTAATTGTGTTTGTTTAGGTAACTTTCGCTAGTAGTGAATGTTATATGTGTGTGATAGAGTTTGCTAATAATATAATTTATGCAAGCACGAAGTTTTTATTATGTTGAACGATTGTAGTTTTGGATAATATGTGCGAACATGAGTTTTGTGCTTATGCAAAATGATTTGGTGTATAAATGATTTTAATAGAAATCGTCATAGTTAGAATTTAGTAAATTACAAAAATATATAATTTAGTATACATGTACTAAAGCGATAAAATATTTACAAATTGTATAATTAAATTTAATATAGACAAATATTTAAACCCTTAGTTATTATTTGGCCCCATCTGACAAGTGTTGTATATGGTCGTTATGTGGATATTTGTTTTCCTACAAAACGGACATCTCTATTCATCTGATACATCATTTGTTGGATTTGTCCTTGTATTGGACAAGTTACAAACACTATAAAGTAATTATATTTCATAGATCATATCACTTTAAATGGTTCACAAAATTTCGATGGCGTTTCCTCTACGTTCCTTGTGTACACCACACGTGTATACGATTCAAGGAACACAGGGGAAATGTTTCCGAATTTTTTTGAAATCATTTAAAATGATATGATTTACGAAATATAATTACTATTGTGTTTGTAAAGAGAAGTAGGATGACCGACCATCAAAGAAGACACATAAGCGTCAATGAACCAATAGTTATTTATTTTAAAATAAAGTTTGTAAAAAAATATAAAATTAATTTGTACATGTTTACTAAATCAATAAATAAAATTTAAACAACATATAAAATTAGCGATTACTTTTTTTTACTTCATCATAGGTTTTAAAGTAGGAAAAATGGCCAATTACTTTAATGATCGGAGTTGTGTGTATCAAAGAAGAGAAATTAGTGGTGCAATAAATGAGCATTTTAAAATGGGGAGAATGTGTTCATTGAATTTGCGATAAGTAATATTGGAAACAGTAGAGAAATCCATTATCCATGTAGTAGGTGCAAATTGTTGAACTATTCAATACCGAATATGGTCAAGGTTCATTTGTGCCAATATGATTAACGCAAGATTTACGTTTGATGTATAAAATATTCCAGATGAACAAGCCTATCAAGCAGATCTACAGGAAAATGTTGAAATAAAAATTATAGACGATCAAATTGATTTTGGATCTTTAAATGATGAGGCAAATGTATTAGTCGATTCATTTGAGAGTGTAGAGGAAAACGACATAGAACACGAAACCGAGTCCAAATCAGAAAACGATGAAGTCTGAGTAAAATTTGGCAATTTTCACAGCTATTCACATTAAATTTACCGATGTTTAATGTTGCATTTTTAACAATTAATCATATCATAATTATTATGATTGGTATATGTATCAGTATGGCAGGTATATTATGTTTGCCTCTCGACGATATGGCAGTGAGAATAGTGGCTTCGGTAACTTGACGGTAATGAATCCTTTTGCATACATACATACAATTAATGTTTAAATATAAAGTGTTATAATATTTAATATGCTGAAATAATATTTTTACTATTCATTCTATTTGCAGACTCGAAAACGTGACACACCACATCCATTAATGTCACTCAATAAGAGAATGCGTTAATTTTCGTGAAGCATTATAGGTAAACGGCAATAGAAACATTACAAGACAGATATAAAAATAGCAGCGGAATAAAAACTAACTTTATTAATCATAAAGCATCGTGGTTCTAAACATTGAATGTTTGTATTACACAGAAACCAGTACATCATAAAAACATCTGTCTTGCTAAATGATAGTAGAACACTGGTCAAGCTTGAGTATTCCCACCCTGAGAACCTAGGGGAGGGGAGGGGGAAATGGAAGAAAGAAGAGGAAACAAAAAGGGTTAGACAAAAAGTCAGGCAAGTCCAGTTACTTTTAGCAAGTGAATAAGTAAAAGTAGCATGACAGGCATATAAAGTGGATAAGAAAGATAACATCACAAAAGGCAGGTATGACAAGGTAAACATGATAGAGTGTATACGCTTCTCTAACGATTACTCTTATTCTCTGCACTAATACTAGTATAACCAGAATGAGATGATCCAAACAACTCTAAGATGGTAGACTTAGGCGTACTTCTGGTGAGAGGTTTTAATCCCATACAATCCACAGGAAGCCCACCCTAATAGGCTCCTAAACTTTACCAGAGTCCAGATGTACCCTAACCACTATCCCAATCGATTGGCTCCCTACTCTGCAAATACCCTGTGCCGGCCCCACAGTAGGAGGCATCACTTCCTAAAGTGGTAACCCTTCGTGATGCGCACAACCATATCTACTGGTATCACGGTCGTCGTATCCCCTTCTGCATGGCCCATGCACGCACATGTCCCCGGCCGGTTTGCGCTGCCCACACCGTCCTCCATGTTCGAATCTCTTACAATTAGCCCAGTAAGTGTGCCCCGACTCCGACCTAGGGAGGATTCCTTGTTCGATACCGTTATATGGGTTACTGACTGAAATGGGTCCCATGCACAAGATGATTCAATGTAACACCCAACCTCCGTTAAGGTCACTCACAAAGGGAATGCCTTAACTTTGATGGAGCATTTTAGTAAAAAGAACAGAAACTTATAAGACAGATAAAACAGTACTTGAAAATTTTATAACTTCATTACAACAGAAACCGAAATAAGCTTGGTTACATCCTTTCAAAGCACAGTATCAGAATTCAAGTACAAAATATCAGTCTTGTACAAAAGCCTTCAGAATGCATAGTTTAAAATCATAATCCCCACGGAAGAAGACAAGCCATACTTTAAGAACTTCAAGCGGAAGAAATCTGGATCAAGCTAGAGTATTCCCTTCTACAAAACCTGGGGGGAACGGAAGAAAGGAGGCGAAACAACAAGGGTCAGACAAAAAGTCTGGCAAGTCCAGTGATTTTCAGTTATGAACAGATAATAATAATATGACATGAACATAAAACTGGATGAGAGATAACTGTAACAGGTGTAGCGGATATAACAGAAGAACAGAATGACATAAGTTATTTCTTTACACTTCTCTGCACTAGTACTAGTATAACAGAATTAGGTGTCACCCTGATGTCTAAAATGAAACAGAAATGGGTACAGAATAATTTCCACGCTGGTAATGGGCCTTTACCACCCGATCAGAAATAGACAGAAGCAGAGTGTAGCATAAGGTGTACACTAGTAATTGGGCCTTTACCACCCGAACAGACGGTACCACGTAGAAACAGACAGGTGTTGCCATCCAACAGAAACAGATGGTACCAACAGAAACAAACAGAACTAAGTATACCCTAAAACCCTACCCCAAGCGATCGGTTCCCTAATACATAAATACCCTGTGTCGGCCCCACATTAGGGTGTATCACTCCCTAAAGTGACAACCAATTGGCACAGACCTATTTACAGATGTCACGGCGTCTTACATCCTCAGAGGTAGACCGGGATCCATGCACGCACATGACCCGGTTGGAACGCACCATCAACACCCGTCGCCATTATTAGAATGAACCGCTTATAATTAGTTCAGTAAGCATGCCCGGACCCTACCTACTGTTGGGTCAAAGTTTTGATAACAAAAAGGGTTACTGACTAATATATGGGTCCCAAACAACAGATGACACAAGTAATTCCCCTCCTAACCTTGTGTCCCCAGACCAACAGATTTCAGATTAACTTGTTTACAGGTTCAGACATACAGAATTCAGATCAACTAGTTCACAGACAAGTTTTTGGACTAACGGATCAGATATACAGATTTAATAGACTTACCGATTAACCAGTTACAGATTAACAGACTTACAGATTTGTCTAACTTTGTAATTGGGCCTACAGATTCATGGAACAGATTTATTAAATTCTTCAGTCTAGTGGGTTTAACCCTATCCGCCCAACACGTTTTAGACATCATATTTATCTCAGATTTTCATTAATTAAATATTAATGCCCAGACCTCTCACATTAGACTGACAGTTTGCGGCTACTGGTTAGGCCGGTTGGTTCCGGGCAGATTTCTGTCGCAAACTGAGTCTAACCTCGGGTTTCAAGCACGTTATGACTAACTTCTCACATTAGAACCTATTGCTTGCGGCCACTGGAATATGCCGGGCGGTTCCGGGCAGAATTACGCCGTAAACTCATTCTAACCTCGAGTTAGCCATGTTTATCTTTGCGGCCAATTAATTAATGATTTATCATTTATACCCACACCTAATATACATGTCAACTTTTCATAACTAATTCAGATTATGTCAATAACAGACTGAATATATCAACTTAACAGATATAGCAGATAACAAGTTTAGGCGACTCAACGGATTCAGTAGATTAAGCAAACTAGCAGTTTTAGCAGATAACAGATTAGGCATCTCAACAGATTTAGTTTAGCAGATTTGGCATTTTCAACAGATTTAGCAGATGACAGATTTGGCAGATGAACAGGTCTAGCAGATTAGGCAGTAGAGCAGAACTAACAGATTAAGAAATATAACGGAACTAGCAGATGGCAATATAACAGAACTAGCAGATTAGGCAGATATAACAGAACTAGCAAATTAAGCAAATATAACAGATTTAATCATTCCTTAAAGTTTCACAAACATATCTTGCCTAATTATAAATCTTTCCTAAGTTCACATGCATAAATAATAGTCATGATTCACCATATGATCATATACCCCATGTTTGCATTAAATTTACATAGCACAGATTATGGTCATAATTTACCATATATCATATGTTTCAATTTTTATTAAACTTGCATAGTACAGAAGATCCATATATAAATTATACCAAATATAGTCATCGAGTACTATGTATGTCATATATCCCAAAGATCCCTTACTTAGGTGTTTATTTACATTAATAGATATCCTACTTTCATGCAAATCTTTATACCTAAGCCATATCCCCTTTATCTCAAATCATATGTTCAATAAAGTCTTTATTTATGTCCAATTATGTGTCCCCAAATTTATGTTCTAGCTACAGTCCACGTTCTTTCCTCAAATCAGTCACCTATTGGTCATGCCCAATTTATGCATCATTCATTTTACTGTCCCAAACATTTTAGCGTATGTTAATCTCTTATGAGATTGGCTCAGGCTCGTGGTAGCCTAGCTATAGAACAGAAAACAGAAAGAAATACAGAATAAGGTTCTAAACAGAACAGAATAGATATAATCTCAGATTCAGATTTACAATTCATGTCATAATCAGAATTAACGTTTATATCGGAAAATAACTGCACTTGCCTTGATTGGATTAAAGAAAGAACTTTAGTTATTGTAGAATCGTTGCAGAAGCTTTAATCTCTAATTAGAATTGAGTTGCTTAGGTTGATGTTGATTAGCTTTCTAGTTTTGATTCCAGCAGAGTAGCGACGCCATTTTTATTTTTATTTAGAACGGAGGCAGAGAAGAAGCAGAATAGAATTGTGTGTAGAGTAGGCTAGGGTTTGGGGCTGTTTAAATAGGGTCAAGTCAACGAACCTAGACAGAAATCGGACCAGATACATAAGATTGCACCCTGGCTCAAAACCAGGTTCGGAGACCAGGTCGACTGCCCAGTCGACCTGGGCGGGGCGAGGGGGGTCGACTGCCCAATCGACTTGGGTACTGGGGGTCGACTACCCAGTCGACTCCCCAGTCGACCTGGGTCCTGGGCGGGAAATTTCCCGCCCAGCCCACTTCTGGGTTCGAATTCGAATTTTGAATTCGAATTTCTAGCTGTCTTCGATTCTGAAAATTCCTGAAACTTCAGTGGGTCATATCTCCCTCATATGGACTCCGATTCTTGCAAACTCGGACTCGTTTCCAAGAAGAATTCCGAGACGAACGCAATGGCTCAACCCGTTTCCCTTGATTCTTATTTTAAAAATTAATTATCCTCTGATTTGTTACTTATACGTTCACAGAAAATACGGGGTGTTACATTCAAGCTCTCCCCTTGTCTTGTATCCCCACTAGGATTTCCTCAGGTTATGTATACCTATTGGCGTCTTTAGTTACATAACCCCCTTCGGTTAAGGTTGTGGATCAATACAAATATTACCCACCCTCTCAGATTTACTTAACCCACCCACTATTCAAACAAGTTTACTTAACCCCTATTCAAGTTCATGTTCATACAACCCCTATGGATTCAACTAGGTTAAGTATTCCAATTCATTACCATGTCCATTTATGGTTATGATGTGCTAGACCTCCCACATTAAACCTACAACTTGCGGATGCTAGTTATGATGGGCGGCTCCGGGAGGACTTTTTCCACAAGTTAGGTTTAACCTCGTGTCACAGCACGTCTCATATTTGTGTACCTAGACCCTTCACATTAGATTCACCACTTGTGGTCGCTGGATATGCCGGGCGGTTCCGAGCAGACTTCCACTATGTAATCTAACCTTGTATCTAGGCGTAGTTATAGTTTCTAGTTACTGTAATCCTATGCATTTCATTATTAGCCAATTCTTACCTATGTCGTTATAGGTTTCACGCCCCTTTTTCACCAATTATGTTCATAATGAATTATATCCCCTAAATTCATATACATCAACATTATTGAAGTTATGCCAAATTCCACATTTACAAGTTATGCCAATTTCACTATTTTTCCTCGTTCCCAATTTAACACGTTCGCATATTTCAGCGACATGCATAGGCTCAAAAATAGCGTGGCTATATAAAATAAAATGGAAAGATAAGGGGAAGATTACAGAGATGATTGTACTAACAAAATTGTCATAAACATATAGTGGAATAGTGATAAGATGGGCATATGAGAACAGACCTACTGAATATAAGATAATATAACTGTTTATAACATAGCAAGGATGTCATAATAGGCATGTTAAGATCTAAATAACTATTTTGATGTCCAACTAATAATTGATCCAATTTAATCACAAACATAATAGGTACAAGGTGATCTAAATACTAAATTTAATCTATAATCAAAGATAGGTCTGAATGATAAAGGTTAGGACCTAAGTCATAGATATGTCCGAATATCATAGGTTCACAAATTATTATAGATCTGAAATGATAAAGGTTAAGGTCCAAGTCATAGTTATGTCAAAATATCATAGGTTCACAAATTATTACGAATCTGACATGATTCAAATAATTACAAGCATAGGTCCAAATTACAGTCATATCACGTTTTCCTTTTTAATTACTTAAGTCAAAAAGCAACTTGAAACTAATAGCATTTGGATCTAGAAAGATAGAAGAAGAATAACAAAGGTGGAATCACAGATCTACACTTGAATTTCTAAACTTGACTGCAGAAGAAGAAAAAGATTTGGTTCAGTCCAGGCACCGGCAGCATTTAGGCCTCCATTGAATTTAGTGTGAGAAAACTAGAGAAATGAGGCCGTATATATAACTGCCAGCCTCCAGAACCGACCTGCCACATCATCCCTAGGGGGGTCGACTCATGGGTCGACACCCCCATATGAGGGTTCGACTCCCCTCAGCGGGATTTTTCCCCCTCACCCGAATTTTCGCGATTTGATTGATTTTGAACTGAAATTTGATTTTTGGACCTTATATATATATATATATATATATATATATATATATATATATATATTCATGTGCGTCTACAAACTTCAAACCTTTATAACTTCTTCATACATTGTCCGTTTTACGCAAACCAAATGTCCATCTTGACCAAAATTTCGAGTCGGACGCAATGGAACAGTCTGTTCCCTTATTTTTGAATATTTAATTTGTTATTCTTCAATTTATTCTCTTTAGTGTTGTTAAAATTACGGGGTGTTACATTCTCCCCTACTCAAAGGATTTCGTCCCTGAAATCTCCAAGTTAAGAAGAATGTATGTCCTACCATCCACATCCATCTACTCATCCACCAATCACTGGCATACATTGTCCTTAAAAGGTTTCTAATGTTTATATGAACATATGAAAAGTTGTGTGTATATGTCATAATACTAATGCGAAGATCAGGCGGTCTACTGATCCAGTCGACCTCCTTAATGCAATGTATGTTAGTGCAAAGAATCCAACATGCATGCAATAATCCAATTATAACATGTAAGTTTATATGTGTGCACAATCATCCATTCAAGTGCAACATTCATATGATGATACACTAAATTTCATCCATAAAGAAAAAGAAAAATGCACACACATCCTTATGCAGTATGAGAGTGGTTGAGCCGATCTAGTGCCTAATGTGTGTGTATATGCATCCACAGGCAACCACTAGCAAACATTTGCATCCGCTTGCATCCATCAAACATAACATGTCTCAAACACATGTTTTCATCCATGGGATTCCTACCTAAAGGTTGGAGATTCGATCGATAGGAAACACTTAAATGATAGAAACAAGCATAAATAAAAGCTTTGGAAAAAGAGTTAGGAATTTACCTTCGAAAAGAAAAGGATACGAAGCACGAATCTTGTCTTCGATCTCCCAAGTCGCATCCTCTAGTTTATCTCCCCACTGAATCTTCATTAACTTGACTTTTCTATTGCATAGCTTCTTAACTTCTGATCCTAGAATACAGGAAGGAACTCGTCTGACTGTCGCCTCCTGTTTCACCTCTAATTCCTCCAATATACTCGGCTCAACTACTTCTGCGGTATCATTCAAGCACTTCCACAAATGAGAAACGTGGAAAACATCATGAACTCCAGATAGTCTCTTTGGTAGCTTCACTCTATAGGCCATTTGGCCAATCCTTTCTATTATGGGAAATGGCCCTATAAATCTTGGCACCAATTTCCCAATATATCCAAAGCGAACCACATTCCTCAAAGGTGACACTTTAATAAAAACCATATCTCCTACGTCAAATTCAATGTCAGTCTTTCTCTTGTCAGCTAGGATTTCTTCCTATCTTGAGTGGCCTTCATTCGCCGTCGGATAAGACCAATCTTCTTGGATGTTTACCTAACCATATCTGGTCCAAGTAATAGCCTTTCTGTAGATTCCCACCAACAAGTTGGTGACCTACAAGGTCGTCCATATAATGCTTCGAAGGGTGCCATGCCAATGCTAGCTTGATAACTGTTGTTGTAGGCAAACTCTAATAAAGGAAAATGCTCTTCCCAAGTCCCTCCGAAGTATAGGATACACAGCCTTAAAAGATCCTTAGAACTATGTTCACCCTCTCTGTCTGTCCATCGGTCTGAGGATTATAAGCGGTGCTTAAACATAACTGTGTACCTAAAGCTTCTTGCAAGCTCCTCCAAAATTCACTGGTGAAAATGAGGTCGCGATCGCTTACAATACTGGAAGGTACCCCATAAAGATGGACTATCTCTCGAACATTACACTGCTGCCGTCCTCTTACTCTTAGCTGGAATGAAATGGGCGCTCTTAGTAAGTCTATCTACCACAACCCAAATACTACTGGTGTTGCCTTTCTTTGATCTAGGCAAACCATCTATGAAATCCATAGAGACGCTCTCCCACTTCCGCTGTGGAAGTTCCAAAGGATGAAGTAAACCACCAGGCTTCTATTGCTCAGCTTTAACTTGCTGACAAACCAAACCTTGATAAACAAACTCTGCCACATCTGTCTTCATCCTAGCCCAAAAGAAAATCCCCTTCATATCTCTATATATCTTATCACTGCCTGGATGAATAGTCATCTTAGAATGGAGGGCTTCTTCTAGGACTGTCCTTATCAAGCTTCCAGTTTGAGGAACACAAATCCTTCCATCTCGTCGCAACCACCCTTTTTCATTTATGGAATATCTACGGAGGTGACTAGAAGTCTCCCCTTTTCTGAGTTTATCTGAGACGACCCGATTTCCCGTTCTCACGGAAACAAGGTTATCTTTGGAATATAACACAGAAACATATAATAGAAGAACATAATTAAATAAATACACCAGATATGAACAACAAAATATACTGGATAAAAGTAATCATCAGAGTTACACAGTATACAGGATCTTACTTAGTACAAATACAGTTCAGCTATACATAAATGTCTACAGCGGAAATAAACAAAATATGTACAATAGGAGCTGAACAGCATAAAAAGAAATAAATGATAGAATCCATCTTCAGCTCCAGCTATCCAGAAAGAACCAGCTAAACCTGAATACAAGGCTGCCCGTGTAGAAAAAGGGGCACCCGAGTTTGAGAGTGAAACAAACTACGAGTCAGTCATGGGACTGGTATGAGAAATCCACTCAACACATATATATAATTGGCTAATCACAGGACCACGCCACTTTCGTGGAACGGGTTTACTCCATTGGATTGCCAGTGCTTTAAAACAAATCTTTCTTTTAAACATCGCTATGCTTTTTATAAAAATGAAGCCGTTATAAGACTCAGTTCCCATCACACAATGCAACGCAAACCGGAGGATAGAGTTTTTCCTTATAACGGCCAAGATATGCTTGATACGAATAAAACAAAGGCATTTGATATTATTGCTAGTGTTTATATGTTTTGAAAACAATTTCAAATCATAACTATCAATCATAGACGGCATTAATGCCCCATACCACTATGTCGCCATATATAGGTATACAATCAAAATCGCATCGTCACGTATTTGGAAATTGGATTTCCGTCATGAACCAAGGCAAAAGATAGTCCTTAACGAATTCGAGACGCTCTAGCCCGCCCCTCAGGAACAGCCGCAACTGCCCCTTGGATCGTCAGGGCCGGTCCACCGATGTGGATTATTATGCCTGAATACTACGTCTCCCCGCCCTTTGGGGCGTAAACGAGCCAACGAATGACTCCATCGGACCCGGATCGTCCGATCAAACCGAGGCGCCTCGCAACAGCAACAACCACATAGGTGAAAAGTATATAAATGTCAGGGCTGGTAGGTCACTGACACCACCCTAGCTAGAAAGAAACGCAGGCCCTCCCTGATGTCCTCTCCCGTTTTAGGTTCATACCGGGGTGTGAGGCTCGCGAATTTACGTTATACACAAAGCTACGCCACACAGGCGGTGCTTTGATCATCACCACAAGACTTTGCTTTTCAACAGAAGCCCTGATCACTGCATCTTAGCATGCCACACAGGCAATTCATACCGTGCAACTGATGGCTATCAATCACACAGAACAAATTCCAATGTCGGACACACAGTCCATTTACAAGTCCGTTCTGGGTCTGAACGAAACCGGAGGCACTAAATACCTCGCAAACCCTTCGATCAATACGTACGTCTGGACGATCACCACTCATTATCCATATTTCGGGATGCCTCCCAATCAGGACCTCGGTTACCATCCAAACGAGGTGAAGATCTCCGGTCTTCGACCATCGTCTTCATCTTCGACTTTCAATCGTCGGTCAATTATTTGAAATGAGAATTAACTCGGCTTTTTCAAATAATTCACGTATATTTAGAATTTCAAATCAATTTATTTCAATGGTTAAATTATTCGACAACACCAATTTTGTTCTTTAATGTAATTTTCACACCAAATACATTCAACCATCAAAAACCACACAAATCAAGCAAATTTCAGTTTATTTCCATTCCATATCGCCTATGATATTTTATAACTATTTATCGCTATTTTTATTTATTTTAAAATAGCCATTTTATTCAAAACGACGCTTCGGGCCATAACGTGGTCGTGGCGCTGTTTTTCTTCAGATTTGATTTACACATATCTGAAAATCTAACCGTTGGATCTTCACAAAATTTACATCATTAGAAAGGTCTTTTCAAAACGAATCCAACGGTTCCAGTTTCGGGAAAATCTGACGGTCGGATCTCCCGGTACAATCGTTTGAAGTTTCGATTTCAAAATACGAACGGCAGCGTCGTTATTCGATTAAATATAATTATATTTATATATATAAATAAATATAATCGTTTCTGGCGCTGTTTTTCTTCAGATTTGAATTAAACATTCCAGACAATCCAACCGTTGGATTTCTACAAAGTTGGTGCCGTTGGGAAGATATTTCCAAGGCGAACCCGACGGTTGAGGTTTCGAGAAAATCTCATGGTCGGATTTCCCGCACTAGTCGTTTGAAATCACGGTTTCAAAATACGAACTGCACGGCCTCGTTTCGTTTTAATTTTATTTATATTTATATATTTATATAAATATAGTTCATTCAACAATTTCAATATCGTTTTCACTTCAAAAATTTTTCTAACGCCTTAAATTTTGGAAAAATTTCGCCATAACCTCCCCTGCACCGGGAGCATCGGGAAATCGCAAATAGCGTTCCCGGTCCTTCTAATCTCAAAAAGAAAAAGAAAAAGCCAAGCGACTAGCCAACAGGCTCAAAATCATCACCCAAACAAATCAGTAAATGTGTACCTATTTGTCGGGCACAAAATTTTATTCCTCTTCTCTAGCCCCTTTGCTATAACCTGTTCAATGAATATTGCATGTACATATATATACAGTTCTTATCATTTATCAATTTTTATTCGACTTCATATTTGATTTCTATTTGGTTTAAAAACACCATTCGTTCTAATGTTACATAAATAGGTGCAAATCATTTCATTAGCTAATTAATGAATATTTCAACTCATATATGTTTATTTTGAACAAGTGGCTATTTTTAACACTTCTCATTTCAACGATTTATGCATACAATAAAAATGTGATTTTTATTGTAAAACAATTCATTTCAAAACACTATTTTTCTATATAGTTCAAGTTGGTGATAAAAATGGATTTTTATCATAAAACAATTTATTTCAAAATATGAATACCATTCAACACATGAATTTCTAAACAACGAATGAATATCAATTCAACACATGAATGTTTTCTATGGTTTCTATATATAGATAAAAATGTGATTTTTGTTATCGAACAATTTATTTCAAAATATGAATACCATTCAACACATGAATTTTTAAACAACGAATGAATATCAATTCAACACATGAATGTTTTCAATTCAATGAATAAATATAGTTTAAGCATATGAAAATAATTCAAACACACGAATATTATTCAAAATTTCGGCAGCATAACGGCAGGGTAGTTACACCGGCACCGTCCCTAGTACGGCTCCTCGCTCTACCTTAAAACCTCGCGGTTTTTGACAATGGGGATCATGCATCTAGTTCGCACGCAGGCGGCATGTATATATTTATTTCATTTCCACAAACTAATCCTATGTGGTTTCAACCAAATATTTTACAACCACAAATGGGTATTTTTCAACCACAATCAACCAATATCAATCACAAACAATCCTAAACAATCAATCGCTATCAATCAATTTACACAACGATTTCAACCAATCAATATCGTCCATGGTTTGTGGACGAGGGGCGTATATATATATATATATATATATATATATTTGTATATATATATATATATATATATATATATATTTGTATATAGCAATTCACTTTTATTTTCAACACGTATATAGATTTTTAAAATCAGAAATCTCACCAATAGCTATACAACTTCACGACTCTTCCTTTATAGAAATCTTCGCCTTTTGTCGCTTTCGCCCGTATTCTCTACATATGTAAAAATCGAATTTTTACTATGCTATTCAATATATAAAAATATGATTTTTACTTCGACTTTCAATATCTAAAAATCTGATTTTTACTTCTTAAAGTTCAAATCCTTTTTCTCTTTAAAGATTAAACCTTTTTCCTATTTAAAGTTTTTACTTTTAAACAAAAATCAGTTTTTACTTTTAAACAAAATCAGTTTTTACTTTTAAAACAAAATCAGTTTTTACTCTTTTAAAAAATTTCAGTTTTTACTCTTTTAAAAATTCAGTTTTTACTTTTTTAAAAATTTCAGCTTTTACTCTTTTAAAAAATTTCAGTTTTTACTTTTTAAAACAAAATCAGTTTTATTTCTTTATTTTTAAAACAGTTTCATTTTTAAAACAGTTTCAGTTTTTATTTTTAAAACAGTTTCAATTTTTATTTTTAAAACAGTTTCAGTTTTTATTTTTAAAACAGTTTCAGTTTTTATTTTTAAAACAGTTTCAGTTTTTAAAATCCTAAAAAAATCAGTTTTAAATGCTTTTTAAAATCAGTTTCAATGCTTTTTAAAATCAGTTTTGAATTCTCAAAAAAAAAAAGTTTTAATGCTTGAAAAAAAAACAGTATTGACAGAATTAAAAATAAAAATAAAATAAAAACGCTTACCTTTGCTGTCGCCTGAAGAGTGGGGGGGGGGTGCTTCGGGTTCACGGATCGATGAAGGGGGGGGGGGGGAGTTCGCGGGTGCTCAGGCGCTGGTGGTGGCGGGGCTTGTGGAGTAGGGTGGCTTCGGGGTTCGAACTGGGAGGCGGCTTTTGGCTTCGAGGCGCTTGGGTCTTCGATCGAGGGAGGAGGGGGACAAGCGGCTCGTCTTCGGCGGCGTTGATCGTGCGAGGGGGGGGCGGCTGCTCGATAGGCGTAGGTTTTTTTTTTTTTTTATATTCTGTATATATCGAAATGAAGGGGGGGGGGCAGAACGAAGATAAAGGGAGGGAAATTATATATATATTTTTATTATTTAATTATTTATTTTGCAAAAAGGTTGACTTTTATCCACGACCTCGAAACGAGGCCCACCGCCTGTCGTCCATAGCGTTTTACCCCCATTCTGAACACAATGGGATATGTATCGCAAGCTGATTTGATCGTTACAGTCAGTTTCCTTTTGAATTTTCATTTAAATCATTATATTGAATTTTAAACGCACATTTCAAATTACCGGGGCCACATACTGACTAGAAAAATTCCAGAAAAATCATCCGCCTTAGTCGCGAATACTACTGGAGCACCCCATTCAGATATGCTTCACCTAATAAATCCTTTCTCAAGTAGCTCCCCTACTTGTTTGCTAAGATCCCTCCTTTCCCTTGGAGCCATATGACACACAGGTAATGCAACTAGCTTTGCCTTGTCCACCAAATATATACGAAAATTGATCTCGCGCCTCGGAGGTAATCCCCGTAGCTCATCAAAAACATCAGGATAATCCCAGACAACCAGAACAGATTGCAGATCATTGATAGATGCATCAAGAGACTCTAGGAAACTAAGCATAACAGATCCTTGCGGGTCATAAGAAATCTCGAGGGTCCTCCGATGATAAGTTAGAAGACTAACCACCCTCTTCTCACAATCTAAAATGGAACCATACATGGCTAGTCAATCCATCCCTAGAATCATCCCGTATCCCATAATACCGAGTACGTATGCATCGCAAACAAACTCGACGCCTAAGACAGCTATTCACAAACCCCGACAAATCATGGATAAATAAGCTGAACCGCCAATGAGGTTTGCCATACAAGTATTTAAATGCAGAGATTCAACCACAGAACTAGATATAAATAAATGTGAAGCGCCAGAATCAGGAAGATTTCTAATAGGATGATTAGAAAGAGAAATCAAACCTTCCACGGAAATTTTCCTACCAATATCCGGATCACTGGTCGCGAGAGCATGCACCGGTCCTCTAGAAGCTCCTGCCCTTTGACCTTATCCTTGTTTCTTCGGGCACTCCCTAGCAAAGTGTCTGATCTCTCCAAAGTCAAAGCAAGAATTCTTCCTTCTTTTACAGTCCTTGACCAAGTGACCCTCTTTTCCACAAGTGTGACACTTCCTCTTATCCTTAGCCTTGTCATTCTTTCCGCCTTTCTTTTGTTGTTGTTGTTGCTGTCCTTTCTCGGGCCATACCTTCTTGTTTTGCGTTGTTTCCGCAGCCTTGACTTCCTTCTTTTCTCCTTTGTCTTCCTCATGCATCAAGTACATATCAACAAGCCTTTCAAAAGTAGATCCCATTGGAATATGGGACATAGCTAACCCATAAAGGGATTCATTCATCCCTTTAGCAAATTGCAAAATCTTCTTATGCGGAGTATCTACCAGTTCCAATCCAAATCTTGCTAGTTGGTTGAATTTGTTCACATATTCTTTAACAGTCACTTTCCTTGTTTGAGTGCCAAGAACCTCTCCATTTGCATGCTTTTCTCAGCTTAAGAAAGAAACTTCCTTTCAGATCTCATTCTAAAATCATCTGAGGTCTCCACCGGACGTCCAGCTTGGGTAACTTCCCACCAGAGTGAAGCTTCATCTTTCGGTAGCCAGACGGCTAACTGAATCTTCCTTTGATCTTCTACATCCAAAATTCCAAACAAGTCCTCGGTCTCCTTGAGGCAATTTCATGCCTCTACGAATGTTTCGATTCCAAGGAATGGTTTCGCTCCCATGGAATAGAAATCTTTGTAGATCTTAGCGAAATTATCTTCTCTTAGAGGAAGAGGAGCAGGAACGATGGGTGCAGCTGTGGGAGGAACGTCAGCTTGACCACCAGCAGGCGTCGTGACCTCTAGATACCTATGGAACTAGCCTGGTATCGTAACGCCCTATGGAATATTAGGTTCCCCAGACATGCTGAAAAGAAAAGAAAAGAGATTCAGACAAAAGGATCGGAAGATATTACATATGGCTTTGGGAGATACGTTTTTCAAAATAGACTTTTCTTTTGAAAATGCTTTCTTTTAAAACCTTATTGAAAATAATTTTAAAAATCTTTTATCTAATCTGGTATCCTTCAGCTCTGATACCAAGTGTGACACCCCATGTCCGTAAATGTCACTCATTAAGAGAATACATTAACTTTCGTGAGGCGTTATAGGTAAACAGAAACATTACAAGACAGATATAAAAATAGCAGCAGAATAAAAACTAACTTTATTAATCATAAATCATCATGGTACAAAACATCATATATCTGCATTACATAAAAACCAATAAATCATAAAAACTTGCGTCTTGTTAAACATCAGAGTACAAAAATAAAGAAGCAAAATCCCTAAATAAAAGCATAGCCATAGTAGCAAAGATAGGAGATTGAGCAATACATCTAAGCAGCTCCAACAAAATGATAGTAGAACCCTGGTCAAGCTTGAGTATTCCCACCCAGAGAACCTGGGGGGAACGGGAAAAAGAAGAGGAAACAAAATGGGTCAGACATAGAGTCTGGCGAGTCCAGTTACTTTTAGCAAGTAAATAAGTAAAAGTAGCATAATAGGCATATAAAGTGGATAAGAAAGATAACATCACAAAAGGCAGGTATGACAAGGTAAACATGATAGAGTGTATACGCTTCTCTAACGATTACTCTTATTCTCTGCACTAATACTAGCATAACCAGAATGAGATGATCCCAACAAATCTAAGATGGTAGACTTAGGTGTACTTCTAGTGAGAGGTTTTAACCTCACACAATCCACAGACAACCCACACTAACAGGCTCCTAAACTTTACCAGAGTTTAAATGTACCCTAACCACTACCCCAATCGATCGTCTCCCTACTCTATAGATACCCTGTGCTGGCCCCATAGTAGGAGGCATCACTTCCTAAAGTGGCAAACCTTCGTGATATGCACAACCATGTCTACTGGTCTCACAGTTGTCTTATCCCCTTCTACCCGGCCCATGCACGCACATGTCCCCGGTTGGTTTGCGCTGCCCACACCATCCTCCACATTTGGATCTCTTACAATCAGCCCAGTAAGCGTGCCCAGACTTCGACCTAGGGCGGAGTGCTCATTCGATACCGTTATATGGGTTACTGACTGAAACAGGTCCCATACACAAGACGATACAAGCTCTTCCCTTTGTCTTGTATCCCCACTAGAATTTCCTTAGGTTATGTATACCTATTGGTGTCTTTAATTACATAACCCTCTGGGTTAAGTTTGTGGGCCTATATATGAATATTACCTACCCCCTCAGATTTGCTTAACCCACCCACTATTCAAACAAGTTTATTTAACCCCTATTCAAGTTCATGTTCATACAATCCCTATGGATTCAACTAGGTTAAGTATTCCAATTCATTACCATGTCCATTTATGGTTATAATGTGCTAGACCTCTCACATTAAACCTATAACTTGAGGATGCTGGTTATGCCGGGCGGCTCCTGGCAGACTTCTTCCACAAGTTGGGTTTAACCTCGTGTCATAACACGTCTCGTATTTGTGCACCTAGACCCCTTAGATTCACCACTTATGGTCGCTAGATATGCCGGGTGGTTCCAGGAAGACTTCCACCATTATTGTAATCTAACCTCGTGTCTAGGTGCAATTACAGTTTCTAATTACTGTAATCCTAGGCATTTCATTATTAGCCAATCCTTACCTATGTCGTTATAGGTTTCATGCCCTTTTTTCCCCAATTATGTTCATAATGAATATATGCCCTAAATTCATATACATCAACATTATTGAAGTTATGCCAAATTCTCCATTTACAAGTTATGCCCAATTTCACTGTTTTCCCTTGGTCTCGGTTTAACGCGTTCGCACATTTAAGCGGCATGCCTAGGATCGAAAGTATCCTGGCTATATAAAATAAAAGGGAAAGATTAAGGGAAGGTAATAAAGATGATTATACTAACAAAATTGTCATAAACATATAGTGGCATAGTGATAAGATGGGCATATGAGAACAAACCTAGTGAACATAACATAATAGAACTATTTATAACGTAACAGGGATGTCGTAATAGGCATTTTAAGATCTAAATAATAATTAGATGTCCAACTAATAACTGATCCAATTTAACCACAAACATGATAGGTACAAGGCGATCTGAATAGAAAACTTGATCTATAATCAAAGATAGGTCTGACATGATAAAGGTTAGGATTCAAGTCATAGATATGTCAGAATATCATAGGTTCACAAATTATTACAGATCTGACATGATAAAGGTTAAGATCCAAGTCAAAGTTATGTCAAAATATCATAGGTTCACAAATTATTACAGATCTGACATGGTTCATGCAGTTACAAAAATAGATCCAAATTAAAGTCATATCATGCTTTACTTTTAATTATTTAAATCTAAAAGCAACTTGAAACTCACAACGTTTGGATCTAGAAAGAAAGAAGAAGAATAGCAAAGGTTGAATCATAGATCTACACTTGAATCTCTAAACTTGATTGCAGAAGAAGAAAAAGATTTGGTTTAGTCCAGGCACTGACAGAATTTAGGCCTCCATTGAATTTATTGTGAGAGAACTAAAGAAATGAGGCCGTATATGTAGCTGCCAGCCACAAGAACCGACCTGCCATGTCATCCCTAGGGGACCGACCCACCCCTTACGGGGTCGACCCATGGGTCGACACCCCCCTTAGGGGTCGACTCCCCTAGGTGGAATTTTTCCCACTCACTCGAATTTTCGCGGTTTGAACGATTTTGAATGTATACTACATACCACTCACTGAATCCAATATGTAGTATTAACGTAACACGATACTCATTAGTCACAAAACGTTTTGTGAGAGTTATGAAATTACTTTCAACTGTGGCTCTTTCCCATCGGTAAGCTTTAGCAGAATCAAACTTAGTTTTTTGTTGCTTTATATTCGCAGTTCTGTCCGTTATGATAAAATTCTTCCATTAAGTGCACGTTAAGGTGTGTTCCATCCAACTCAATTTGAAAAGAACATTAAATAGGTAATACAAAGGTGCCCTTGTCCCCATCAATTTATAGAGAAAATGCTTAAAAAAATTTCACTTGATAACATGATCCTGTCATAAGTCAACTTTATTGTGTTAAAAATAAATAAATAAATAAAAGAAATTGTGACTAATTTTTTTTCTCTAAACCAGGTATCTACATTTTTCTCGTGCATATTCATTTGACATGTGTTATTCTTGAATTCTGGTATAACATCAAGTGATTAATCTAAAGGATATTGCAAATATTTTAATGCACTATATATTTAGCAATATATATTAAGTTTTATTTTTTAAATCCCCTGTTGTCTCCCATATATGCCACTCTCTATTCTAAATTATTGATTATATAAAAACATACTAATTTATTAGTTATATAAAAAGGCTACCAAATTCATGATATACAAACAAATCTCACCTCAAGCAATGTCGGAATAGAAAATTTGACGGTTTCCTGCCGTGCTACTTCTTTCTAAGTTCTTCTCTAAGTGTTTCCCATAGAAATGGAATTCCTCTGAGTTGCATTTGCTTTTCAATCTGAGAAAGTACCAGATGGATCTGTCTAATACAAAGAAGGTACACCTATGTATGCATCAAACCTAACTATCAAAGTGGATAACCCAAATGGATGCACACCATCAATTTTATTGCACATTTGTTACAAACCAGCAATATGTTTAGTGATATACTAAAGGACGACTGGATCTTCTAATGTAAGCTTTTGTGATTGACACTCTATCCTTGCTTTGTTGATTAAGAAACGGGCACCAGCTTTGAGGCCCGGACATATAAGTGCATTATGGTCGTCTAGACTGGCAATCTTATGTAAAGATCTGAAGATCATGACATCCATTGACAAAGCTCGAAAATTATAAAGTTAGCACAAAAGCACATGTAAATATGTATTGTTGACATCTTGACAATGAAATATGTAACCATTTACTGCACATCTTGTTATTTTCTTCATTAAGCTACTTTGAACGAAATGTGTAGTATATCATTATGGAACCTACTTGAAACTAGATGTAATAAACACCTTTGTTACATGGCTTGGCATGCCAAATTAATTTAAGGAAGATTTTTTTGTTTGCATTTATAGAAGATAACAGATGCTATGAAAATAATATATTGATTGAGTACTGTCGAATATAAGCCAATAAATAAGCAAAGTAGTAAGATATTACACATAACAAATTAGGTACACTAACAATATATACTAAATCATTGTACGGTAAAATTTGAAATATATCTTTGATTAATTCCTAGTCTTATTACCCCCTGGCAAGCTCAAGCGAGGGACGAACTTGAAGCTTGGAGCGTAATTGAGATATTCTATCTTTGCTTGAAGGCTTGATGAAGACATCCGCCAGCTGATCTACAGAGGAAACATGACTGATATGAAGATCGCCAGCTTCAACTTGATCTCTGACGAAGTGAAAGTCCAATCGGATGTGTTTTGAGCGTATACCGATGACCAGATTTTTAGACATAAACAAAGTACCCACATTATCACATAGCAGAGTAGGTGGGTCTAGAAGGTGAACATTAAGATCATTAAGTAATTGTTGAATCCAAATAAGCTTGGAAGAAGTATACGCAAGTGCTTGATATTCTGCCTCCGTGCTTGATTGGGCTGCAACCCCTTGTTTCCGAGATGTCCAACTAATCAGATTAGTACCATGGAAAATAGCAAATCCATACTGAGATGACTATCATTAGAGTCCGACATCCATCCTGCAACAGAATAGACCAGAAGTGATGTTGCTTTTGTAGGCCGAAAGTGCAGAAGTTGAGTAATAGTTCCCTTTAGATAGCGTAATATCCATTTCACGTCCTGCCAATACGATGTAGTTGGAGCATAAATATATTGACATACCCGGTTAACAGAATAGGCGATGTCGGGGCGGGTTATGGTTGCATACTGAAGAGAACGTAAAATCTGATGGTAAAGCTTTGGATCAAATAATGCTTCACTTGCTAGTTCAAGCCTGGATGATGGATCTGCTGGTGTTGAAATGGGTTTAGGATCCTACATTTTGTAACGAGCTAGAATATCATTGATGTAGGCCGCTTGAGAAAGCGTTATACCTGCTTTATTTTGCTGAATTTTGATGCCATGAAAGAAGTTTAGAGCACCGAGATCTTTGAGAGAAAATTTCTAATGGAGATTGTGGATGAACTGCTGAACCAAAAAGGCATTGCTGTCCGTGACAATTAAATCGTCAACATACACTAGCACATAGATGGTAGTTGAAGGAGTGACACTCACAAACAAAGAAGTATCAGACTGACAAGCTCTAAACCCCCGGGAGACGAGATAAGTTTTCAGCTTTGTGAACCATGCTCTAGGCACTTGCTTAAGCCCATATAGAGCTTTGTGTGGCATGCATACGTGGTTGGGCATCACAGGGTTTTCGAAACTACGTGGTTGGACCATGTAAACAACTTTTGATAAATCACCGTTTAAAAAGGCGTTGTCGATGTCTAGTTGAGAACCAACCAACCACGAGAGAGCGCAATGGACAACACCAAACAAATTGTTGTAGGCTTAATTACAGGACTGAAAGTCTCAAAGAAATCAAGACCGACCTCTTAACTAAATCCTTGCACCACCAAGCGAGCTTAGTGTAACACCCCACATCCTTTAGTGTCACTCACAAAGGGAATGCACTAAGTTCTGTGGAGCATTTAGGGTAAAAGATGCAGATAAATTACAAGACAAACAAAATTAAAACAGCGGAAAATAAAACTTTACTTTATTGATAAAATAGTTTGTATAACAATTGTTTTCCAATATCAGAGTATCATCTGTCTTACAAAATAAAGAAGCATAAAATAACATTTATATTCCCCCAATGTAGCATAAGCCAGCCATAGCAGCAGAAAAAGAGAGTCCAAAGCACTTTGTCAAAGAATCTTCGAGCTTGGGAAGAGTGACAGTCCAATCTAACCTGAGCTATACTATTCCCTACTTAACAACCTGGGGGGGGGGGGGGGGAGGGGGAACGGAAGAAAAGAAGACGAAAGAAAACTGGGTTAGACATAAAGTCTGGTATGTTCAGTTACTTCTAGAATGTGAACAAGGAAAAACAAAACGACATGAATTAACTGAATACAAGACAATACCATGATGATAGGGCCAACAAGATAGGATAAGATTAACACAAGATATGCTAAGACAAGATAAACTGGATATGTTTTAATACTTTCTCCGCTTCGCTATTAACCTGTTATTATGGTTTCTATGTCTCTGCACCACCTATCTAGTGTCCCAACTAGTAATCTGTCTAAAATGATAACGCGATCCCAATCCCAGTAATTGTGGTTGCCTTTAGGCGTACATTTATTATTTATTACCTAGATCTAATCTAGGGTTTTATATCAAAGTACTTCCTAGATTCCACTCGGGTTTACGCGGCTTATCTAATGCTTCACAGATATAGGGTTTATGCCACCTAGGTCCAACTAGGGATTACGCTACCTGTCGAACGATGCCCCTAGTCTAGGACACACTACCTAGAGCGGTATATGTTCCTAGACTTTCCCCACGTATGTGTCGTGAATCGTTATCACTGTCTAGATGCACATGTCCTCTATATGTGCGACCCGAGTCCCGTGGCTGGGAAAATCAAGAAACCTGGAACTCGGTCGGGAGCTTTAAGTTATCTGCCGATGCTGATGCTAAGGTCTGTTTTTTTTTCCAGTGGCTATGGTCCCACTTGACCCCTCCCTCAACTATTGAAAGGCACACCTTGAAAAATGAGAACTATACGCAGGCTCCCCTATGCCCCCACTAACCTATGGCCATCCGCAACCATAACTAGATAGCAAGTATATGGTCTTTTGGAGTTCTCCACCTTTCCGTATCTCGATTGACTCAAGATGGTAGGTAGACGACGGGTCTCTCTCACAGGGCCATTTGTCCCGCTGAATCACGCTGGTCCATCGTAGTCTTTAGGTTGTCGTATATTGCAACCAAGGCATACCCTTGGTTCTCCTAACGCAGACCTTAACCTCTGTGAGCCCAGGAGGATCATCTGCCACCTCACAGAGGGATACCAAGAGTACCCTCACGTCCCCTCGAAGCCTCGGGCTTCGTAACCCAATACGTTGGAGCCTTCTTTAAGATCGTTCACTCCTCCTCGTGTTATACTAAGGATTACTACTTAGTTTTCCTAACAAAGGTTTACCACTTGGTTTCCTGAATCGTCGTTTTCTTATCTAAGGTTTATCACTTAGTCCTTTTAACTAAGGTTTACTACTTAGTTCTCTTTCTCGTCAAGTTGGATTGGTTAAGTGTCATTAGTCGACACAAGTTAACTTAGCCTATTCATTTGTCATGTTAAACTGGTGAAGTGTTACCAGTAATTCACGTTGACTTAACCCTACCAGCATCAAGTTATATTGGTTAAGTATTTACTTAACCCTACCCATTCATCTTGTATTGGTTAAGTGTTCCTTTTTAACTTAACCTTGCCTATCTGTTTTAACTAACATGTTATAACGGTTAAGTGTTCCCTTAGTTAACTTAGCCCTAACATTGGTTTGATTAACATGTTCTAATGGTTAAGTATTGTCCCTTCATGTTTTTAACTTAACCCTATTCATTTATCACACTCTGATGGTTAAGTGTTCAAGCTTACTTAACCCTACGGTCTAGTCCAGCTTACATATTAAATTGGCTAAGTGTATTAAATTTACTTAACCCCAACCTCTAGTCTAGTTAGCATTTTAAATTGGCTAAGTGTATTAACTTTACTTATCCCCAACCTCTAGTCTAGTTAACATGTTAAATTGGCTAAGTGTATTAACTGTACTTATCCCCAACCTCTAGTCTAGTTAACATGTTAAATTGGCTAAGTGTATTGAATTTACTTAACCACCACTTTCTAGTCTGGTTAACATATTAAATTGGCTAAGTGTTTTTATTAGTTACTTAACCCCTACAAATCTTGTCTTGTTACCATGTTAAGTTGGTTAAGTGTTCTAGTTAACTTAACCCTATCGTTCTAACTTAACTGTGTTAAGTTGGTTAAGTTTTCTTATGGATTTAACCCTCCCATTCTAGCTTAACTTTAATTGTCTTATTAAAGCACTAGCCACTCACATTAGACATGTATTGTTGTGGCTGCCGGTATGCCGGTTGGTTCCGGGCAGTCTTACGCCACAACTCAGTCTAACCTCGGGCCTTTATCGGGCTCAATGCCTTAACCTCACACATTGGATAGGTATTTTTGTGATCACTGGACAGCCGGGTGGGTCCGGGCAGGTTTACATCACAACTCAATCCAACCTCGGGTTAAGCATGTTCGTATTGTCTAAATTTAATTTTCTCATTTAGGATAAATTCTATAAGTAAATTTTCCCTAATTTACTTATTCCATTATTACTCTTTTAATGTACATTGTCAACATTTATTATTATGGCCCATTTTCCCTATATATCATATTTATAGTTTTTGGTATGTAAATTATGCCAAATTAAGTGTCACTAACCATGATTAGTCTAAACATGACAATTACTCACAAATATGAATAAATTCAAAATTTGTGCTAATATACTTATTTTGCCAAATTAACTTTATTTAATTGACCCAATTCTGATTTAACATCCTAATTTACAGTTTATGGCGAGACTAGAATTATTATTCTAGTTTATTGTTTACGCCTAAAACTCAGCTTACTTGCCAATACTAAATTTAATATGTCAAATTACATATTCCACAATTCATATCAAATTTTCAAATTTGCGTTCTAATAAACATGCCATAATACATGTTCTAAATTATGTCAATCATAATTATGTTCATGTTCCACATTATGCCAATTTCCAAGTTTACAACCATGTTTAAGTCAAATTTATGATTTTCCCAAATCGTATTCCCATCGTTCGTGTAATCGTGATTTCTTCCTTGATTATAGATAAATCTAGATTCGTGGATAAAAAGGGAATGAACCAAAATGCCATGAAAAGATAGACATAATGACTGGCAGAAGATGATAATTCACTAATCACAGATCTAACAAATTACACTGAATAAATTGATTAAAGCATCGAAGGCCTATAGATCTGATAATATTATGACATAAAAAGGTTGAACAAATAACATAGGTTCAAGTATATGGGTAGGTCTAACTTAATAGATAAATTCCCATACTCAAGATCCAAGGATAATTAAGAATAAACTGAATAGATAGTCAAGTTTAGATCCAATCTCACAGTCATAATCCTAGGCAATAATATCATGTTCATGAATCATAGGTAATTATCCACTATTGTCCTTGTCATAGTCATAGGCATTGGTTTATGCTCCTAGTCAAAGGCTTATGCTCATAGTCAAAGGCTTATGTTCATAGTCAAAGGCTTATGGGTTCGAAGGCCACAGTTCCATAGTCATAATCTTAAGCATTGACAATTTAGTCACAATGTGTTCTAGGCCATAATCAAGAATCAAACCCAAAGTCATAAACAAGCACAGATTTAATGAAATGATAAGGCATATTTCTTATATTCTTTTAATTTCATGTCACAAATAGAAAAGGCATTCAAATCTAAAAAGTAACCGACTTACATTGATTGGATCTAGAAAAGATTAGAAAGATAGCGTTGCTTGAAGCCGTTGAATCTTTACTTGAATCCTAACTTGTTTTGAATCTTCTCTTGAAAGACTTGAGCAGCATATCCTCGTCTTGATTTATATTTTATTTTAATATATTTATTTAGATTTAGAGGAAGAAGAAGAAGAAGAAGCCATGTCCATCAAGAATTTGTGCAGCATAAGGTTAGAGAAGAATGGTGCAAAGAGAAGGAGACTAGGGGGCTGTTTATATAGGATTGCAAGTTAATTTGAGTCGTCGATGAAGCCAAGGTTAATCAAAGCCATCCATTCTAAAGAGAAGCCAATTATGTTCACAATTACTTTCTTAATGTACATTATTAACATTTATTATTAAATTTGTATGCACATTAGATAAATCCCCCCTTTACACATTTATTATTAAATTTGTATGCACATTAGATACATCTCCCCTTTACACATTTATTATTAAATTTGTATGCACATTAGATACATCTCCCATTTACACATTTATTATTAAATTTGTATGCACATTAGATACACCTCCCCTTTACACATTTATTATATTAAGCATTGGTTATTCTAAAATTAGTAACTTTAGTATTAACAGAAATACGGGGTGTTACATTCTCCCCCTCCTTAAAGGATTTCGACCCCGAAATCTTCAAGTCAAGAAGAATGTAAATCCTACCATCCAATCATCCATCTACTCAACCATCAAACACAGACATCCATTGTCCTTAAAGACTTCTAATGCTTGTATGTTCATATGCATAGTGTGTGTACATGTCTTTATCTAATGCAAAATCAGGCGGTCTACTTATTCAGTTGACCTCCTTAATGCAAATCATGTCAGTGCCATGCGTCCAATATGTATGCAAATCCTAATGATACATATTATTTCTATATGAGTGCACAATCATTCACTCAAATGCGACATCCATATGATAACACATTAAGTTCAATTCATAAACAAATACATATATGTAAATGAAATATGAAGGCGTCTTAGCTGATCTAGTGCCTAATACGTGTGTATATGTATTCACGAGCAACCACTAGCAACCATTCGCAACCATCAACCATAACATGTTTCAAATACATGTTTACATCCAAAAGGGTTTCTACCTAAGGATCGATGATACGTCCTAGAGGATATACCTTAAAAGCTAGAAATTAGTATGCATAGAATTCCTAAAAAAAAGGAATCAAGGATGTACCCTTAAGAAAAAGGGTATGAGGCACGTATGCCTTATCTTCAATCTCCTGTATCATGTCTTCTTGAGCTTTACACAACTGTACCTTAACAGATTCAACTTCACGATTGCGAAGTTTCTTCACCTCCATTTCCAAAATAAACAAATGTCAACCATGATACTGAGTGTATATACTAGGATGATCAGAGGTCTCTCCTCTTAGCTTATCCATCATGCCATAACTATGAGGGGCAAAAGGTCACTACGTACTTTTTACCTCTCCTAAGGTTAGTCCTTCTCTATATAGAGCGCCTGCCACAACTATTCATCTCTCAAGCAAACCATCCTAGTCGAACTCGACATCCCTCAAGTACAAGCCCCAAAGGCCTAAACCAATATCAGACAAGCACCTGAGGAATGTCTCCTCCGAATTTGGACGATCTACGTGAGATGATCTAAGCAAAAACAACCAAACACTTAAGCACTAGTTGGGATCTTTTACTATACAAGTACTAAGGTGCAGAGACTCAACTATGGAATAAAATATGAACAAATGCGAAGTGCTAAAATCAAAAGAAAGAGTACAAACAGAAAAGCTAGACTCTTCCACTAGAACTTTACTACCTTTCTCCTAGGTACGCTTAGTGGTGAAAGCATGTACTTGCTCTTCTGAAAATCTTGTCCTTTGTTCTTAACTATATGCCCTATTCTGCCATAGTAAAGATACTTCCTCTTGTCTTAGGTTTTATAATCCCTTCCTCCTTCGTGAGCCAAGTCTACATCCATGAATTCCTCATCCTTGGGTTGTGCTCCTTAGCCAAACTTCTCATCCTCTTTCGTGTGTAATCATGTTGACAAATCTCTCGAAAGCTGCCTCCATCGTACAGAAAACCCTACTAAGCTTGAAAGAAAACTAGCCGCAGGTGAAACTACTACGGTTATAGATGGAAGTCGGGCACTACTTCGCCCTTCGATGAGGTTACCTCCCAGAAAGCCAGGAGCCCCAGAGACTCAAGAAAGAAGGGGACAAGAATTCAAACAGAGAATCAGAAGATAGTGCGTATGGCTTTTGGGGAATATGCCTTTAAAACAAAACTTTTCTTTTAAAAATGCTTCTTTTAAAACTGTTTGAAAATAATAATTTTTTTTTTTAAATCTTTTATCTGATCCGGTAACCTTCAGCTCTGATACAAAGTGTAACACCCCACATCCTTTAGAGTCACTCACAAACGGAATGCACTAAGTTCTGTCGAGCATTTAGGGTAAAAGATGCAGATAAATTACAAGATAGAAAAAATTAAAACAATGGAAAATAAAACTTTACTTTGTTGATAAAATAGTATGTACAACAATTGTTTTCCAATGTCAGAGTATCATCTGTCTTACAAAATAAAGAAGCATAAAATAACATTTATATTCCCCAACGTAGCATAAGCCAGCCATAGCAGCAGAAAAAGAGAGTCCAAAGCACTTTGTCAAAGAATCTTCGAGCTTGGGAAGAGTGACGGTCCAATCTAACCTGAGCTATACTATTCCCTCCTTAACTACCTGGGGGAGGGGGAACGGAAGAAAAGAAGACGAAAGAAAACTGGGTCAGACAAAAAGTCTGGTAAGTTCAGTTATTCTAGCATGTGAACAAGGGAAAACAAAACGACATTAATTAACTGAATACAGGACAATACCATGATGATAGGGCCAACAAGATATGATAAGATTAACACAAGATATGCTAAGACAAGATAAACTGGATATGCTTTAATACTTTCTCCGCTTCGCTATTAACCTGTTATTATGGTTTCTATGTCTCTGCACCACCTATCTAGTGTCCCAACTAGTAATCTGTCTAAAATGATAACGTGATCCCAATCCCAGTAATTGTGGTTGCCTTTAGGCGTACATTTATTATTTATTACCTAGATCTAATCTAGGGTTTTATATCAAAGTACTTCCTAGATTCCACTCGGGTTTACGCGGCTTATCTAATGCTTCACAGATTCAGGGTTTATGCCACCTAGGTCCAACTAGGGATTACGCTACCTGTCGAACGATGCCCCTAGTCTAGGACACAATACCTAGAGCGGTATATGTTCCTAGACTTTCCCCACGTATGTGTCATGAATCGTTATCGGTGTCCAGATGCACATGTCCTCTATATGTGCGACCCGAGTCCCGTGGCAGGGCACATCAAGAAACACGGAACTCGGTCAGGAGCTTTAAGTTATCTGCCGATGCAGATGCTAAGGTCTGTTTTTTTTCCAGTGGCTATGGTCCCACTTGACCCCTCCCTCAACTATTGAAAGGCACACCTTGAAAAATGAGAACTATACGCAGGCCCCCCTATGCCCCACTAACCTATGGCCATCCACAACCATAACTAGATAGCAAGTATATGGTCTTTTGGAGTTCTCCGTCTTTCCGTATCTCGATTGACTCAAGATGGTAGGTAGACGACGGGTCGCTATCACAGAGCCATTTGTCCCACCGAATCATGTTGGTCCATCCTAGTCTTTAGGTTGCCTTATATCGCAACCAAGGCATACCCTTGGTTCTCCTAACGCAGACCTTAACCTCTGTGAGCCCAGGAGGATCATCTGCCGCCTCACAGAGGGATACCAAGAGTACCCTCACGTCCCCTCGAAGCCTCGGGCTTCGTAACCCAATACGTTGGAGCCTTCTTTAAGATCGTTCGCTCCTCCTCGTGTTATACTAAGGATTACTACTTAGTTTTCCTAACTAAGGTTTACCACTTGGTTTCCTGAATCGTCGTTTTCTTAACTAAAGTTTACCACTTAGTCCTTTTAACTAAGGTTTACTACTTAGTTCTCTTTCTCGTCAAGTTGGATTGGTTAAGTGTCATTAGTCGACACAAATTAACTTAACCTATTCATTTGTCATGTTAAACTGGTTAAGTTTTACCAGTAATTCACGTTGACTTAACCCTACCAGCATCAAGTTATATTGGTTAAGTATTTACTTAACCCTACCCATTCATCTTGTATTGGTTAAGTGTTCCTTTTTAACTTAACCTTGCCTATATCCTTTAACTAACATGTTATAACGGTTAAGTGTTCCCTTAGTTAACTTAACCCTAACATTGGTTTGATTAACATGTTCTAATGGTTAAGTATTGTCCCTTCATGTTTTTAACTTAACCCTATTCATTTATCACACTTTGATGGTTAAGTGTTCAAGCTTACTTAACCCTACGGTCTAGTCCAGCTAACACATTAAATTGGCTAAGTGTATTAAATTTACTTAACCCCAACCTCTAGTCTAGTTAGCATGTTAAATTGGCTAAGTTTATTAACTTTACTTATCCCCAACCTCTAGTCTAGTTAACATGTTAAATTGGCTAAGTGTATTAACTTTACTTATCCCCAACCTCTAGCCTAGTTAACATGTTAAATTGGCTAAGTGTATTGAATTTACTTAACCCCCACTTTCTAGTCTGGTTAACATATTAAATTGGCTAAGTGTTTTTCTTAGTTACTTAACCCCTACAAATCTTGTCTTGTTACCATGTTAAGTTGGTTAAGTGTTCTTGTTAACTTAACCCTATCGTTCTAACTTAATTGTGTTAAGTTGGTTATTGTTCTTATGGACTTAACCCACTCATTCTAGCTTAACTTTAATTGACTTATTAAAGCACCAGCCACTCACAATAGACAGGTATTGTTGTGGATGCCGGTATGCCGGTTGGTTCCGAGCAGTCTTGCGCCACAACTCAGTCTAACCTCGGGCCTTTATCGGGCTCAATGCCTTAACCTCCCACATTGGATAGGTATTGTTGTGATCACTGGACAGCCGGGTGGGTCCGGGCAGGTTTACATCACAACTCAATCCAACCTCGGGTTAAGCATGTTCGTATTGTCTAAATTTACTTTTCTCATTTAGGATAAATTCTATAAGTAAATTTTCCCTAATTTACTTATTCCATTATTACTCTTTTAATGTACATTGTCAACATTTATTATTATGGCCCATTTTCCCTATATATCATATTTATAGTTTTTGGTATGTAAATTATACCAAATTAAGTGTCTCTAACCATGATTATTCTAAACATGACAATTACTCACAATTATGAATAAATTCAAAATTTGTGCTAATATACTTATTATGCCAAATTAACTTTAATTGACCCAATTCTGATTTAACATCCTAATTTACAGTTTATGGCAAGACTAGAATTATTATTCTAGTTTACCGTTTACGCCTAAAACTCAGCTTACTTGCCAATACTAAATTTAATATGTCAAATTACATATTCCATAATTCATGTCAAATTTTCAAATTTGCGTTTTAATAAACATGACATAATACATGTTCTAAATTATATCAATCATAATTATGTTCATGTTCCACATTATGCCAATTTCCATGTTTACAACCATGTTTAAGTCAAATTTATGATTTGCCCAAATCATATTCCCATCGTTCGTGTAATTGTGATTTCTTCCTAGATTATAGATAAATCTAGATTCGTGGATAGAAAAGGAATGAACCGAAATGCCATGAAAAGATAGACATAATGACTGGCAGAAAATGATAATTCACTAATCACAGATCTAACAAATTACACTGAATAAATTGATTAAAGCATCGAAGGCCTATAGATCTGATAATATTATGACATAAAAAAGGTTGAACAAATAACATAGGTTCAAGTATATGGGTAGATCTAATTTAATAGATAAATTCCCATAATCAAGATCCAAGGATAATTAAGAATAAACTGAATATATAATCAAGTTTAAATCCAATCTCACAGTCATAATCCTAGGCAATTATATCATGTTCATGAATCATAGGTAATTATCCACTATTGTCCTTGTCATAGTCATAGGCATTGGTTTATGCTCCTAGTCAAAGGCTTATGTTCATAGTCAAAGGCTTATGTTCATAGTCAAAGGCTTATGGTTTCGAAGGCCACAGTTCCATATTCATAATCTTAAGCATTGGCAATTTAGTCACAATGTGTTCTAGGCCATAATCCAGAATCAGACCCAAAGTCATAAACAAGCACAGATTCAATGAAATGATAAGGCATATTTCTTATATTCTTTTAATTTCATGTCACAAGTAGAAAAGGCGTTCAAATCTAAAAAGTAACCGACTTACATTGATTGGATCTAGAAAAGAATAGAAAGATAGCGTTGGTTGAAGTCGTTGAATCTTTACTTGAATCCTAACTTGTTCTGAATCTTCTCTTGAAAGACTTGAGCAGCATATCCTCGTCTTGATTTATATTTTATTTTAATCTATTTATTTAGATTTAGAGGAAGAAGAAGAAGCCATGTCCATCAAGAATTTGTGTAGCATAAGGTTAGAGAAGAATGGTGCAAAGAGAAGGAGAATATGGGGCTGTTTATATAGGATTGCAAGTTAATTTGAGCCGTCGATGAAGCCAATGTTAATCAAAGCCATCCGTTCTAAAGAGAAGCCAATTATGTTCACAATTACTTTCTTAATGTACATTGTTAACATTTATTATTAAATTTGTATGCACATTAGATACATCCCCCCTTTACACATTTATTATTAAATTTGTATGCACATTAGATACATCTCCCCTTTACACATTTATTATTAAATTTGTATGCACATTAGATACATCTCCCCTTTACACATTTATTATATTAAGCATTGGTTATTCTTAAATTAGTAACTTTAGTGTTAACAGAAATACAGGATGTTACATTTGTAATGCTCAATTGATCCATTAGACCGTCTTTTTATCCTAAAAATCCATATAGAACCCACAACTTTAGAATAATAAGGAGGAATAACAACTGACTAAGTTCTATTTCTCATAAAGGCATCAAATTTCGCTTTCATTGCGGTTTGCCAACATGGGATACGAAGGGCTTGAGATACGGTTCGGGGTTCTATTTGTTGATTAGGGGACATGGAGTATAGAAAAGCTTTCGGCTTAAGGGAGTTTGTGGTGGCTCGAGTAACCATGGAATGATGGTTATTTTCTGCTGGAGGTAATGATGGGGATATGATTGTTTGGATTGCGAGCTGAGAGTGGGGCATTGATAAGGTGGACTGGAATAAGTGGGGATAGGTGATGGGAGTGGGAGCGGGGGCAGTTTGTGTTGGAGATTATATAGAATTAGGAGGTAGTGATAGTGTGGTTTTGACTGAAGTAAGATGATCAAGCAGGCTGGGGTCGATAGATTCTTGAGGTGGCCTGGATGATGGCGGAACTAGGCAATGTGGATCACATGCATATGGGAAGATTGATTCATTAAAAACAACATATCGAGACACATACAACCGAGTTGTGGGCTTGTGATAACAAAGATATCCCTTGTGAGATGTACCGTAACCAAGAAGGGAGGAGTGAGCCAAGAAAGCTAAACCCTTTTCAACGATAATGCGATTTCGATGCTCAACGACACCGTTTTGTTCGAGTGTATACGGACATGAGATACGATGTTCGATTCCACAAGTTTTTAGAAAAGTTGATACATTGCGATATTTACCTCCCCAATTTGTTTGAAGTTGTTTAATATCACACTGAAATTGTGTTTTGATCATAGAATGAAATTGGATAAATGTTGATAGAACCTGTGATTTGTAAGAAAGAAAATATATCCAAACTTATTTAGAACAATCATGAACAAAATAACGATGTCCATTAATTGAAAATAAGGGAGACGGACCCCAAACATCAGCATACACCAAATCAAAAGTTTTAACAGACGAAATATGAGAATTTAAAAGAGGCAATCTATGACTTTTGCCTAACTGACATGACTCACACATTGTGGGAGGTTTATTTGATGTGACAGGAAGCTAGAAATCAGAAACAAGACGTCATAGAAGATGTTGATGAGGGTGTGCAAGCCTATTGTGCCAAGGAGCTTCGAACACCAGTCAACGCCATCATCCGATAATTAGGAGGAACTGAGAACTTATAAAGACCATTATCTACTCGCCCTTGAAGGGTGATTCTGCTCTGAAAATCCTTAACACAACAAAAATGAGGCCAAAACTCCATATAAACATTGTTATCTTTAGTTAATTTGGATACAGATAATAAATTTTTGGTTAAGGCAGGGACAACTAAAACGGTTGGCAAACACAAATTAGGTAAAGAATAAGGTGCAATATGAGAGATAGATAATTGGTTACCATTACCAACTTGAAGCTTGTCGTCGCCATTGTAGTCATCAATGATCGTCGGATTGCCCACATCAAAAGAGGCATGATCAGTTGCACCCGGGTCGAAGTACCATGAAGGATCCAAGGAAGATGGACTATTGAAATTTGCAATGTTGGTCGATCGATTCCGAGCTCTAGGATTGGGGTGATGAGATGGATAATCTGTTTGATTATCTCGTTGCCAACAATCAATAGCTTCATGTCCTTGATGACCACATTGCTGGCATTGAAGATGACGTCTCCGCTGATCACCGCCACGGAAATTGAAAGAGGAAGAGCCCTGATATGTGTTTTGTGGGGTAGAATGATTTGGTTGGCCAGATGCTGTATTGGCTAATGGAGGCATCATGGGAGTAGGAAGAATGGCAGTAGCCTGGCTAGTAGTTTCATGATCCAAGCGAGCTTCCTCCTGAAGTAGGAGTCCAACCAGATCATCGACTGAGGAATTGTCGAAATTGAATCTTCATCCGAAATTGGATGAACATTATCAGCAAGAGAATCAGCAATTGCATGCTTCTTTTCAACATATTCCATCATGGATAACGCTCCTTTGGAAAGAGTCTGAATCTGGGTTTTCATGGCCATGCGACGGGCCCTAGTTTGCGCTTGGAAAGAACGATCAAGAGCAAGCCATGCCGTGTAAAAGGAGGAACAGCGAGTGACAATGGATAGAGCACGCTCAGAGAGGGTTGATTTGATCCGAAGCAAGAAAAACGATCCCGCTTTTTCCAATTGAGAAAAGCCAGATTTGGTTTGGTGGACATAGCATCATCTGGAGTGGAAAGAAATTTAGGTGGCGAATTAGGAGATAAGATGAAGGATTCGAGATCGAAGATCTCAAGGGCTGAAATGATTATGGTACGCCAAAGCGAATAATTTTCTCGGTCTAGTTTGATGCTAATAGAAGGAATCTGGAAATTAAATTGAGAGGAGGTCATGGTAGCAGTTGTAAGAAGTTGTTGATTTGTGGAGTTGTTGAGAGACATGGCAGTGTAGAAAAAAGTTGGAGTGTTTAGATTAGCTTTGATACCATATAGAAGATAACAGATGCTGTGAAAATAATGTATTAATTGAGTACTATTGAATACAAGCCAATAAATAGGCAAACTAGTAAGATATTACACACAACAAAGTAGGCACACTAACAACATATACTAAGTCATTGTACAGTAAAATCTGAAATGTAACTTTGATTAATTCCTAGTCTTCTTAGCATTACTGAAGTTTGTTTGTTACGCCTATTGTTCATTCATATATATGATAGTTTCCAAAAACAGAGAAACGGTACAGAATTAGGATTCAAAATCAATTTGGAGCAAAGTATGTGATGCATAATAAAATACAATGAAATTTGGTAAAACTGGAAACTGATAAATATTGAATTACATAAAGATAGAAAATAATTTTAAGAAACATTGTCATATAGAAAATATCCCAATGAAAAATAATTAAATCTAATAAAAAATAGTTAATACTAATAAAAAATAGTTTAATTTAAAATAGTTGTAAAATAATTAATACTAGTTAAAAGTCTGTCCATGGCTACAGGCGAATTTCCTTCTTTAGATGATCAAGCTCTTCCACCCTCGTCTGTTCCTTCACTTCCGATCCCCGTCTCATCTTTTTGTTTATATATCTTCCTCCTCTTTTTAACATAGATGCCTCGAAAGCATAGATCTAAGGTTTCGTTCTCTCCGTTAGATCCGGAGTCGTGTTCATCTATGAGGTCCTGCTGCCCCTTCCCTAAGAACTGTCAACCATTTCCCCTATCACCGTGCCTGTTCAAGCTTCGACTCACATGATTTCGGGATGCCTCCACTCTGTCTAAGACTGCGACGCAACCTGCTATATATTTGGTTTTTTTTCCCTGAAAATGTGAACTCGGTTGCTAACTCCATGACGATGCTGATTTGCTAAAATCACTGCTTTGCCGTGCAGTGCTCTTGCAAGAAGCCAGGTCTGAGATGTAGTGACCTTTGGCATTTCCCCTCCAAGTGATACCCTCTCTTGATTTCTTCTTGCCGCAAATACCAAAACTTACTGGGTTGATGAGACAGTTGAGAGCTTTCAGCCTGAAATTTTGAAAATGAATACTAAAAATCAAGAACTCTATAAGTCATGTAGTACCGGGGAACATATTCATATGAAGAGTCGTAACATTAGTGGCCTTGAAAACTACAGGCATGTGATATTGCATATGCATTAAAGGTTGTATGGTATACTAACATTTTCTTAAGTATGCGTACAACAAATAATATTTAAATACATGTTGTGGTAAAATATGCGGAAGCCCATTTAATCGCACTAAATATCTTCATGTACCCTGCTTACTTGTGCTTCGACTGTTCTTCCGCCAAAGGCCCGATAAGGCATTGAAACTATTGTCGCACTTGAATTCTGGATCTATATGCCAGCTAAATGCTTGAAGTCGTGCTCCTCCACATCCTGACATATTCAAGAAGGGAGTACATATACACAAATTTGTATGAAACCACACTAAACTTATTCAAAATGAAACTAATATGTCTGGTTCATATGCACATGAAGCTTGATGCACCTGAATTTTATGTTCCCATCAAACACTCATACATATAACCCATTGAAAATTCAAGTAAAGCTTTTCTCTTTCAAAACCATATACTTCAAACTTAGTGTCTCAAATACATTTGAAAGCTGATTTACTTAACTGCATAAGTCGAGGGCTTTTAAAAACTTCTATTTATAACTTTGAAATTCTTCCTGAACATACTTGCATATGAAACCTAAAGCTATACTTATATTCAAAACCATATAAATTGGGAACTTTATATATTCTAAAAACTCATTGACACCAAAGACACATGAATCTGGAAACTTATGGAAATGTATGTAATATGTGTTATATGCTCAATGCCAAAATATATTTCAAAGCTATATACCAATATACACAAGATCATTTTATTCATTAACTTTTCCAAAATGCATTTGTGTCGGATGCCACAACTTTTCTGCTAAGTATCATGCTGAAACGAATATAAAACATAATGTATGTAAATGCATACCCAAATCTGACAGCACATATGCAACTTTTGTATGATTCTATAACTATTATTATTGCATTCAAATGACAATAAAATTTATTATGTAAACAACAAAGGCAAAAACATTACCAAGATACCAGTAGTTGGATCATGGTAGCCAATGAGAAGAGTAAACACATAATTATTTCTATTATGTCATGCTTGCATACAAGCGATACTACATAAATATGACAATGCATTTTGATTGTGTGTACCTGTAAGCAACCAAGTAACAGATCATAATATTCCTTAGAAAATCAAATTCAGATATGTAGGATAGGCTCCACCATTTGTAAACCTTTAGCTTTTTTAATTGGATATTGCTAAGAAAATCATTTGCTTAGTATGTTCGGTCTTGTAAACATCTCACTCACGTCAATAGGGATGTCTACCACCTTAATGTCAGCAACCATAGCTTTAACCTCTTCTTCGCTGTAAGCTATAACAACAGGATCTCTATATGATATTAGATACAATAGGCATGAATCATATACTTGTTGGTACACTTGATGACCACGTCAGATCCTGTTCATGTATAATTTATTCTTTAAATGTTTATTTGCAACGAAATTGAGTTGTACATGATTTTCGAACAAAATTATGTATATATATCTAAATAATAATCCTTAAGATTGTATACTGGTTCTCATAAACAATTGAATATTAAATTCTTTTAGGTATCATCAGCAAAATGCTCAATTAAACTATAATAAACTACCACAAACTCTGTGTTTCTTTTATAATCTAAACCATGAACTGCAAGTGCTATATACCTACATAAATAAAATATTATATGATGAATTATTTTTGAGAGCCTTGGACGTTTATGCATCTCACTAATCTTTCAATGGTGCAAAATGTTAAGCTTATAAAACCAAAGTATAAAGCTTGAGAACTCTACTGTTCACATTGTATGGTAGTAGTATATGCTTTCAGTAAAGTCAATAGTTATTATTGAAGGAATGTAAATGAGTTGGTACAATAGAGCTCAAAAAAAAAAAAAAAAAAAAAAAAAAAAAAATAATGAAAGAATATTTTTTTATTTTATTTTATTTTTATCTCTCTCACATATATTACTTTTCCATAACATGCTTATATAGCTTCTAGAGAACTCTATAGATGACCTTTTCTAGAGAACTCTATAGATGACCTTTGATTACTTGGTTCATGAACCTACAATAAATAAATATGAAAGTCCTTTGATTACTTGGTTCATGAACCTATAATAAATAAATATAAAAGTGCATTAATTTCAACACTCCCCCTTAATGCACTTGTTTGTTAATTCCAATGTGTTCACGTAAGTAGCAGAATTTTTCTTTTGAAAGAGCCTTTGTACACTTTGTTTTCTCCCCCTTCCACCAAGAATCCTTGTGGTTGCTCAACGTAAATTTCTTCATCTATCATTCCGTTTAAGAATGCTGACTTAACATCGAGCTGGAAAATTTTCCATTTCTTTTGTGCAGCAAGAGCAATCACGGTTCTTATGGTTTCAAGTCTTGCTACTGGGGAAAATGTTTCTGAAAAATCAACGCCGGGCTTTTGAGTAAAGCCTTTAGCGACTAGCCTTGCGTTATGCTTTTGAACTTCTCCATTTTGATTTAATTTTGTCTTGTAGATCCATTTTAACCCGATAATTTCTCTTCCTTCAGGTTTGTCTACAAGCTCCCATGTTTTGTTCTTCTCAATCATGTGCATTTCTTCTTCCATTGCTTGCTGCCATACTTCATGTTTCTCAGCTTTTTTAAAATTTTCTGGTTCAGTAACCACAAAATTACAAGATTGATATATTTCACTCGTTCTTCTGAATTTTCTTGGTGGAGTTTCATTCTCATCCTCTGATTCAGATGTGTGAGTGTGTTGATCTTGTTCTTCTCTTTCTTCAGTTTCTTCATTTGTTTCCAGAGAACTTGGTAGATTGACATGTTCAACTTGTTTTTCTTTCCAATCCCAGGCTGTATTTTCATCAAATAGAACATCTCTACTAACAACCAATTTGTTAGTTTCAACATTAAAAAGCCTGTAACCTTTAGTCTCCAGAGTATAACCAGTAAAAATACATTTTTTACTTTTATCATCAAGTTTAGAACGTTTCTCGGCAGGTATATGAACATAACCAATGCAGCCAAATATTCTTAAATTACTTACAGATGGTTTTTCCCCACTCCATGCTTCAATAGGTGTCATGTTTCTTACAGATTTTGTGGGACACCTGTTGAGGATGTACACAGCTGTGTTTGTAGCTTCAGCCCAGAATGTCTTTGGCAGTCCTTTTTCATTCATCATTGACCTGGCCATTTCAACAATTGTTCTATTTTTGCGTTCTGCAACTGCATTTTGTTGTGGACTGTACCCTGCTGTGAGCTGCTTCCAAATGCCTTCATCTTTGCAATATTCTTGAAATTCTTTAGAGGTATATTCACCTCCTCTATCACTCCGTATGCACTTAATATCACAGCCACTTTGTTTTTCTACAAGGGCTTTAAATCTCTTAAAAGTAATGAATGCTTCTGATTTTTCCTTTAGAAAATAAATCCAAGTCATTCGTGAAAAATCATCAATAAAAATTATAAAATACCTTTGTTGTCCCAACGATAGTGTTTTCATTGGACCACAAATGTCAGTATGTATAAGTTCCAAGCGTCCTTTTGCTCTCCATGATTTTCCTCTTGGATATGGCATTTTGTGGTGCTTTCCCATGATGCATCCTTCACACGGGTTCTTTTCATTTTGTATTTTGGGAAGGCCGTCCACCATGTTCTTTTCTTTGAGAAGCTTTAATCCCTGAAAATTTAGATGGCAATATCTTTTATGCCAAAGCCATGATTGATCTTCCACTTCAGCCTTTAGAGCATTGTAGTTGAATATTAGTGGAAAGTTCCTGTTCCTCTCCATCTTTACTTCTGCAATGGCCTGTCTCTTGTTTTTTTTCTCAAAGATTCTGCACATATTATCCTCAAATACAAGAAAATAGTCATTTTCCAAAAGCTGTCCAACATTTAATAAATTTTCTTTTAAATCTGGAACGAGAAGAACGTCTCGTATGTATTTGACTCCAGATTTTGTGTTGATAGCAATTGTTCCTTTGCCTATTGCTTCTGAAACAGCTCCATTACCCATCCTCACCTTTGGGTTTATTGTTGTATCAATCTGCACAAAGATATTTTTATCTTCACACATATGATTGCTGCATCCACTGTCTATATACCAGGCTTTCTTGTATTCAGGAAGGATGGAATGACAAGCATAAAATATATGCTCTTCCTTGCTGTCCTCCTTTTCTTCTATAAAATTTGCCTTCTCGACAATTTTAAATCTGCAGTCTTTTTCAATATGGCCAAACCTTCTACAATAATTACATTGAGGCCTACCCTTGAACCAACATTTAGATGTTATATGACTGGTTCTTTTGCAGATGTTGCAAAAAAAATTTGGGTTAGAACTTGTACCTCTATCATTCTGATTATTTTTGTAAGTGCTGGAATTGTCTTCTCTCTTCTTCCTCCAGTCTGACTTCTTTTTCTCCTGGTTGTAACCACCCTTCTTTGCAAATTGTTGTGGCTTCACCTTAGCTTCAGATAGAAAAGCATTTTCTGATTTCTTAGCCTGTTTAAGTCTTCTTTTTTCATGTGCTTGAAGAGAGCCCATCAATTCTTTTACGGACAACTTGGTAAGATCTTTTATTTCTTCAATAACGGCAACAATATATTCATATTTATCTGTTAAACTGATCAAAAGTTTCTCCACAACATGTTGATCAGAAATATTATCACTCTAGGTTTTCATTTGATTCACAATCTCCATTACACGAGCATGATAACTTTGTATATTTTCATAATCCTTCATTCTTAAATTCTGAAAATCTTTTTTAAGGGATTGGAGATTAACACTTCGTACCTTTTCATCTCCATGGAATTCACCTTCTAGAATATCCCATGCCTCTTTTGTTGTTGAAGCTGTTGATATCCTTGTGAAAATTGGTTTTGTGACTCCCATCTGAAATTTGCTCAGTGCTTTTGCATCTTGGCGACGAGACGTTTCAATTTTCTTTAATTCTTGTTCATGCAAGTTTGTTTCATCTTCAGGTTCTGTAAACCCTTTCTCCACAATATTCCACAAGCCTTCTGCCGTTAGAACAGTTTTTATTTTGATCTTCCATTAGTCATAATCTTCACCATCAAAGACAGGAATTAGAGATGATTCTGAATTTGACGCCATGAAATCACTTCTTGTTTCAATCCCAGATTAGAATCGAAAAACCGCTCTGATACCAATTTGAAGGAATGTAAATGAGTTGCTACGGCAGAGCTAAAAAAAAAGGAAGATGAAAGAATCTTTTTTTTTATTTTATTTTTATCTCTCTCACATATAGTACTTTTCCATAACATGCTTATATAGCTTCTACAGAACATTCTAGAGAACTCTATAGATGACCTTTTCTAGAGAACTCTATAGATGACCTTTGATTATTTGGTTCATGAACCTACAATAAATAAATATGAAAGTCCTTTGATTACTTGGTTCATGAACCTATAATAAATAAATATAAAAGTGCATTAATTTCAACAATTATGACCTCATGTAAGCCAAAAAAGACCATAGTTAAAACAATTGCCACTATCAGAATGAATATCATAAATTTGGCAAACGAAATAGTGCGCGATATTAGCGAAATAATTGTTTGACATTATCATCGGAAATAGCAATAATGAGATACTTACGAAGTATAATCATAGGAACTAAGAATGCATTTATGAGGCTAAGGATAGCTTGGGAATATGCTAGAGATGCTCGGTTGCATCGGCAGATGCAACAATACCAAAGCTCAAAATTCCAGACATACCAACTACAGTAAGAAAACAAACATGTAATGATTGTGGGTTATTGTTGCTGACCACCACTTTTTTGGTTTTATCATTCAGTTGCACCTTTATTTTTAATCTATCATCGTAGTACTTTTGCTGCCCAACTTTGAATTTCCCTTTTATGGGTATTTCTTTTTGTTTTTAATTGGGTTGTTGCTGCTACTTTGCATCGCTTTCTTCATCCTCTTTATTTTGTATGGATGCTTATTCATTCCATCTATCATAACTTGACTTTTATATCTTCTTCCACTACCAGTTTGCTTGCTGATTTCTCTTTTGGTAAACACTACATGCAACTCTTCTGAAAATGGACATGACGTCCTTGTTTCTGAAGTTATGACGTAGGCTAAATCCAGTGCTCTAGTTAACTTCAAGGGGAGATTAAGAAAAAATAGAGTCAGGGCAACTGTAGTAGACTATAACAAACCAATTTCAGTTATCTTCTATCTTTTCTTTAATTAATGTGAAAAGTTGTGCATCTGATCGGATTAAAATCCAAGTTCAGCATGCCTGCTATATGTGCATAACCTAATCCTAATATAGGCAAAGGAAGTTTCGTTACCCTTCAATATTGGTGCAGATGTGACCATATACGATAACCAACATTGATCTTTCTAGAAACAATTACCGACCTTATTTGAATTTGACCACCAGCATTAATCCTTCCAGAAATCTACAATGTTAAACCACAAGATTATTTAATTTTGGGAACGTAGTAGTTCATACTTTATGACTTTAAACACAAAGTGCAAACGGAGCGGACAAAATCATAGGTATAGACTGATCTTTCCCCATGTAGCCTATAGTGCAGACATATGAAACAAATGCATGTATGACCACTGAAATTTGGTAAATCGGGACGAATTTGCCTTGTTGTCCAAAATTGAGCATTTAGATATTTATTCTGTGATGCTTAATTTAAGTAGATGGGCAGAAAAAATTCACATTACAAATTTTTACCAACTGTAGTTATAAAATCGTACATCCCTTATATATCCTCTAGCAACAACAATCACAATACAGTGTTCATGTCTAAAGTAAGAGGATTAAAAACAATCAAAGACCGAACATTCACCTGATTGAATATAGAACCATGAGTAGATACTAGCTTGACAGTGATATTAGCCAAGCTTTATACAATAGCTAAAATAGTAATAGATAGAGCACGGATAATGTTTAATAGATTAAGCATCATGAGAAGTGAAAAAATAAATTAAACTTGTAGTACCTTTCACGACAATTCTAATAGGTGAAGTGTGAACTTAGGATTCAAGCGGTTGAAATGGTGCCTGCATTTAGGAATTGGGATCGAATATTGGCAGTGAAGATAAACATTAGGGTTTCACAATTTAAAATTTACAATTGTTGATGACAAAGGTTAATTGTTTGGCAATTCAATCGATCATTGATAATTTGGGGATAAATTTAGTTTGTTTTTCTAGAGGCAAAATGGAAAGACATGGAGTTTTAGGGTAATTTTATTTCCACACAAAATAATTTGTTCCCACCTATCCATGGGATAGCGTTAAGTACATGTGTTGAGTTGCCTCAAAGCATTGGAATTCTTAAATTGTACCGTGCAAGAGAAGGAAAATGCGGAAACTCCATGCGGTTTGTGCTATCAAAATCCAAGTTTGTTGTAGTGCCACTACTTCCATTCATCACGTGTGCATGCAATTGGTCCGCAAATGTGAATGCAAAGAGGAAGGTGATTATGCACCTGCTTGCACTAGGGGTGAACATTATTTTGTTAAACCAAATAAACCAACCAAACCAATTTGTTTTTGTTGGTTTGGATTGGTTTTGAAATTAAATCAGTTTGTAATTGACTCGAAAAATATTAAGTTTGGTCATCGGTTTAACCAAATTAACTGAACATTTACTATATTTTCAAAACTATCGATATTATAATAAATATTTTAGGTTAGTTTAGCTATTTAAGTTAAATTTAATCATTACCTATGTATCAAAATCATGCCCGACCCATTGTCAAAGCAGGGGAAGCACCCGCTTAGGGCCCCAAGTAGTCCAGGGCAACAAAATTTACCCATACCAAGAAAAAAATACGAAACAATGGCAATTCCGAAATCACGATTTACGACTACGAGCGAATGGAGAGCAAATGGACCGATTCACGATTCAACCATCAATTGCAGCGCTCCATTCTTCGTTTAGCGGTAAGCGAACAACGATTTTAAGTTGATTTTTCTTTTTTTTTCAAATTTTCAGTCTCACTCTCCGATCTGATTCACAAAATTGAATTATCACGAGAAAAACCATCGTTGAAGCTTGAAAGGTATAAACTGAATTTCAGTTGAAGGCGAGGTTTGAAGTTATTATTTTGGATTTTGTTAGTTGAAATGTTTAGTTATTGCCTACTGTGTTGGTTTAGATGTTGAGTTTAAGTTGTTAGATTATATTTGCTTTGCAAACTGATGCGTTGTGTTCTAAACAAAATTCAATACAGTTGTGTTCGATGCTCCCTATTTCACATGGATTGGAGATTTTTTTTTTAAATAAGTGAATAACCTAAGCTTCAGATTATGGAAGGAAAAAAGAGAGGGGATGTGTTTTAGTAGTGGAAGAGGAAATGCTAATGGATGTATGCACAGTTTTTTTTTATCTTTCAAACTTTGATAATTTCATCATATTTTAGTAGCCGAAAGCTTCAGATGGTAGCCAAAAGAATGTAAAGGATGAACATACTTGAAATGGAAAATGATAAGGACAGACTGGCGCTTAAACGGTGAATTATCAATCATCGGTAGTAGTATCTATAATGCCTATTCTTCGAGGAAATCTAGGCTATTCCACTTTCTCCTGCCATTATTCCTCTTGCTGTTACAATATTAGCCGTCATTACCTCGATTAGTCTCTCAAATCTCCTTTGACTTCATTTGTTATTTCTTCTTCCTGAAAATTCATCGAACCCTAATTATTCAGGCATCACTAATCGCCTGCCATCGAGGAGTCAACTGGAAACTTCGGTCCTAAAGTAAATTAGGTAAAATAATGTTTGTTAATTTTAGCTATTTAGTTTAAATTTAGGTTTTTAAACATTATCGACGACTATTTCTTTTGTTTTGATATTCTCTTAGGGTTGAAAATGCTATTATATATGTGTTGATTGAAAAAATGCTTTTGTTGGTTTGCTAGAAGCCTATAATAACCGAATCCTGAAATATCATCCCTGAAATCAATTGAATATGGGCCTAGGTGTTAATTTATCATAAATTACTCTTTTCCTTCTGCATGCTTCATTTTCTGTTCTAAATTGCATATTCAATGCAATGTTTTTATCCATTTATCATAATTTAGTTAGGATTGTTCAGATTGTATGTTCTCATGCTTAGATAAAATATTTTGTGTCCATTCTATTTGCTATAGTGTTTTTTAGATAAAGATAAAGATAACATATTCTATAATGCGCTTTAGTCAAATCAATATATAAGAACATAAAATGTGACACATTAGGCAAATTTTCTATATTCAGAAATTTTTTCCCTAAATTTGATAACTTTTTACATATTATATTTATGAAAATTAGGAGTGGAAGGCTACACATCTACTATAAAACTATATATAAAATAAAATACAATCAAAGGGTCAAGTGTACTCATATGCTGTTAATAATTTTAGTACAGTATGGAAAAAGTATAACTATCACTCGATTACATGCACATAAATTAAGTTTGTCCTACTTAATCTAAATATCGTGTCATTAGGTTGTTGTGGCGAACACCAAATCCTTTATCTATCATTTGTTACTGTTCTATCAATGGTTCATTCTTCTCTAAATCAAAGATCAATAGTAAATTAGTAACATAAGGACCTGCAAGGTAAAATTCCTTGATTCTAGAATACTGATGCCATTAGTATGATGTTGTTTGCTTTGAGTTTGTAATTTTTGAAGATGGTGCAATTTAATAGTTGCATAGCTGGAATTTAGTTTATATTTTTCTACTTTTGTAGTTGGTCCGTATTTTATGACGTGATGGTATTTTTGGGGATGGAACTCTTAAGTATGCTTCACCGCTTCTTATTTCTAAATATAAATGTTAATTTCTAACCTATGGTGAAATACCTTAACTATATATTTTATTTAATCCATATTATGTCACCTTTCACATATAATTTGTGGATCCGATGAGGATAAAAAATATCTAATTCGTATGTTGTTGTAAGAGTGCTCACATTTAATTATAATGGATAAGTTTACTTTCGAATTTAGCATGCTGTATTTTATATCGTAGCGATATATATCAATTTCCGATGACAGTGAACAACATGTGAAGGAATTTGTTTTTAGCTTAACATGCAACATTCACTGGACGTGATCCTATGCAAGCAAGAAACAACATGGATGTCAAAGGTATTTGATACTTTTGGATTTTTATACCATTATCTGTGTGTGCTCAGAGAAAATATGCACAAAGTTGACACAGTATTTATGGTGTGGAGTGTCATTTTTTTTTCCAAACCTTTTCTGTTGCACCGTACTCCTGAACTTGGTGTCCATACTTTGGCCTTTAACTTCACTTTGTGTCCTTGCTTTGTGATTCTTTTACCATAATTTCTTAGGTTTCACAATAAGCGGAAATGGGTTGGAAATGCTATAGAAGTGAAATAGTTTTCTTTGTCATGTGATCCTTAAGTTAAATTTATATTATTTTATTACTTAAACTTAATAAAAAAAGAGCTTGGCATATCTTGATCAATGTTATACTGTGCTATCGACATAATTTTGAATTTCAAGACCATTGAAATAAATAACCATTCAAGACTATACATAGTTGCACATAATTTATATTGAGTATTTCGTAAAATAGAAAATATGACATCTAAAATTGAGTTATTTTTTAGCAAAGATGATAATAGACAAAAAATATATTCAAAAAATAGTGATTATTTATCATTTTCCCACATTTGGTTAGCCACATATGGCTGTTAAGTTCACTCGGACATTTGGCACCCAAGTATCACAATGTATAATATCAAAATATACTTCGTCGATCAATCTGAATTTGAGAATGCAATACTTCCAACATAAGAAGGATTTTCAAACTTAATTGGTAATAGATAAAAGTTGTGACATTATTTCACTATTAGTATGTGCTTTTGGTAAATTTCATCAACATACATAATATAAGATAAAATTTGACATCTTTTATTTCAATTTTAAATGTAAACGTGATACGATATAGTGATCAAAATATATCATGCCAAATTATGCTTTTTTTTTCGTATCTCAATAGTCTAGCTCATTTTTGTTTCCATAAAAAAAAACTTTTGTGAAATATGTTTCTTTTCCAGTAATGATTTATAATTTACCCAATTTGCTTCCATTTTTATTTTGGCTCAAAATAACATTTTTTCCACATAACTTGCAACTTTTCATGTTGATCGTAAACAATTATGGTAATCTCTTTTTATATCGTCTTCACTAAATGTTTTCAACCAATTATATGCACTTTATGTCTCTAACAATGTATACATGAGTGTTATAATAATAAATTTAGAAAACAATGATGGTGAGCAAGATAACAACTATATCAACATTATTTACAAAATAATAATTATAAGTGTTGACTAACCAAGGGAGATAACTTAACAAGTGCCACCTCGTTTAGTAAAATGGAAAAACAGCCCAACAAAGAGAGGATGAATAAAATCCTCGAAGAGTCAATATGTATGATACCATGTATGGTATGTGGTTATGTTGCTCTTTTGACGATGATAAGCAGCTTTTGGTCGACTATAGCGTTATTTTCTAATATTTACAAAATAACCTTTTTATAATATTTTCTTATAACAACACTGAATTTCCATCTATGAAAAGAGTTGCTATAGAGTTTTTTCGATGTCAGTAGCTGGTGACCCAAATATATATGTACATTTACGACCACATAAATCAATTAATAGGAAATGTACACTTGACATTGATTGCTTATAATATTTTTAGCTTTAACTATGCTATAATATACTATTTGGTAATCGCAGCTGACAAATGGTTTCAAGTCATATTTTAATCAATATAATTTTTTGATACTTATCCCATTTGTTTCCTTTTATGATGAATGAATTAAAATATACATGAAACTTAATATACTTTCTGAATTTGGATGATCTGTATCACTGAAATTACATGAATATGGATGTTTATATAAAAAGGAACAAATGAGATGAAACATGCAAGGCGCAATCACCAATATTTTACTGAATTCTATTACTGAAATTATAAACAAATGAAAAATCCGCAAACTATATTTCTTAATAAGAGTTAATTATGACATAATGAATATTTACCTGCTTATACTAAGAAACTATAATGGATTACGTACCTTGGTTTATTACATGGTTGCTTCTAATAATATATTCATGTTCTCTTTTAACAGGATGTAATTGTCGACAACAATATAACATGGGAAAAATGATTTGATTTTTTTATAAAATATTCAAAATGTGCCCTTTTGCTGCCTATTTCTATTAAAATTCTATCTTAATTCTTGACTAAATAATTATTTTTCATATTTAATAAATATTTCAATCACTTTGAATTTGAGAATGCTATACTTTAAACATAAGAAAGGTTTTCGACTTTAATTGGTAATAGATAAAAGTTGTGACAATATTTTGTTAATGGTAGGTACTTTTGGTTAATTTTATCATGAGACAGAACAAAAGGTAAAATTTGACATAATATACATTAACTATTTGATCTCTCTTTTATTTCAATTTCGATGTAAAAGCAATAAGATAAAATGGACAAAATTTATCATGACAAATTATGTGTTTTATTTTGTATCTAATAGTCCAGCTCATTTCTTTTTTCATGATAAAATGTTGGATGAATGGAGTGCTGGGATCCCTACTTAATTGGAGAGTTTCTAGAAAATTCTAGACGTTTCTAGAGAAATCTAGAATTTTCCAGAATGTTCCGGAGAACTCTAGAGAAGTGTAGAACCCTCTAGAAGCTTGTGGAAGAGTGTAGAACCCTCTAGAAGCTTGTGGAAAAGTGTGGAACCCTCTGGAATATTCTGGAGACGTGTGGAACCTTCTGGAACCTTACGGAAGATTATGGAAGAATAAAGAAGGGAATGGAAGAGTGTAGAGATTCCGAGAGAGTGTGGAGCATTCTAGAGAATCAAACTCTACCATCGGATGCAAGTAATCACCACCATTCATTATGGAGATTGAGTAGTATAAACATGAGAAGGAGCCCTATTACTATTCATCCAAGAATCCAAGAAAGAAATCCACTTCTTAGAGTGAGAAAATTACTTGAGAGTTAGTAAGCCTCTTTGAGAGAAAAGAGAGATAGCTTAAGAAGTATCTATCCTTAAGCTTGAGTCAAGTGTGAGTTATTTTTGTAATCAAATTCTTGTAATCCTACTATTCCTTTGTATAGTGGAAGAATCTCCATATTGGAGAATTATAAACTCTTGTGCACCCGTTGCTACTTTTAATTTTAATTGCCTATCTTAACTTCACGAAGCGGGAAAGACCGAGATTTCCCCAACAGTGGTATCAGAGCCAGGTTCATCTGTAGTCGTAATCAAGCTCGTGTAAGTTCAAGATGGAGGATAATGTCGCTCATGATGGAGACATGTTCAAGCTCACAGCCAACAACTACTCCTATTAGAAGCCAATGATGGAGGACCACTTGTATTGTAAAGATTTGCATGAGCCCATCATCTACAAAGATAAAGTGTTTGGGAAGAGTGATGCTCAATGGGAACTGTTGAACCGGAAGGCTGTTGCTATGATCCGTAAGTACATTGACAAAACTCGCTTCGAGCATGTTTCTACTTATACAAATGCCTATGAATTATGGACAAAGCTTGAGTCCATGATTCAGAAGAAAACGCCTCGCAACAAGGCCAATTTAGTTCGACGATTGGTGAAATTGGAGTATAAGGATGGTCATAGTATGATTGAGCACTTGAATAACTTTCAAGGGGCTCGTAAATCAACTAGCAAAAATTTATATGAAGATTGATGATGAGTTACAAGCTCTTCTACTCCTCAGTTCCTTACCAGAAAGTTGGGACACACTTGTTGTTACACTTAGTAACTCAGCTCCGGAAGGAAAGTTAACTATGGATACCGTCAGTGACAGCCTTTTCAGTGAAGAAGCAAGGAGAATGGAACGAGATGAGTCTATTCATCCCGAAGCTAATGTTGTTGACAATCCGGGTAGGAATGAAACTCGTGGACGTAGTAAAAGCCGAAATCCACATCAATCTCGAGGAAGATCCAAGTCACGCTCGAAGATTACATGCTATTACTGTGGAAAGATAGGTCACAAGAAAATGGAATGTCGAAGCTTCAAAAGAGACCAAAAGGCCGGTAATGTTAAGCCTGGCCAAATAAGCCTAACGAAGAAGCAAGAAGAAAAGAGTACTACTGCAATAGTATTGAAGGAAGATCTGCTATATCTCATTGGTGAAAGTAACATTCTAAACATTGCTTGCGATGAGAGTTCTTGGATTATTGATTCTGGTGCTTCCTTCCATGTTACTCCACATGAAAACTTCTTCTCATCCTACCAAAGAGGTGACTTTGGCACAATGCAAATGGGAAATCAAGATAGAAGCAAGATTGTTGGAATAGGAGACATCACTCTGACGACAAGCACCGGGTGCAAGCTTATTTTGAAAGATGTGAGGCATGTCCCAACCATGCGCCTCAGTCTTATCTCCGCTGGAAAGCTAGATGATGATGGTCTGATGAATTACTTTGGTGAGGGAAAGTGGAAGCTCACCAAAGGAAGTTTGACGATGGCTCGAGGAAAGAAGGTAGGCTCATTGTATGTAATGCAAGCTAAGCTATGCAAAGAAGAAGTAAATGTCTCTACTGATGATACGGACAAATGGCATCAACGACTTGGGCACATTAGTGAGAAAGGTCTTCACATACTCATTCAGAAATAGCTCCTCCCTAACATGAAAGGTAAACCACTTCATCCTTGTGCTCATTGTTTAGCTGGAAAACAACACAGGGTTGCTTTCCAAAGATCTTCTCCGCCCACAAGGAGAAAGAACATTCTAGACCTCGTGCACACTGACGTATGCTCAATGTCTGAGAGATCCATTGGTGGTGCTCTACATTTTGTCACCTTCATTGATGATCATTCAAGAAAAGTATGGTTGCACCTATTAAAATCAAAGGATCAAGTGCTTGAAGCCTTCAAAGAATTCCATGCTCTAGTGGAGCGTGAGACTGGACGGAAGATCAAGTGTGTACGATCAGATAACGGAGGTGAGTATAGAGGCCCTTTTGAAATCTATTGCAATAAATATGGCATTAGGCTAGAGAAGACTCCACCCAAGACACCACAATTGAATGGGCTAGCTGAGAGAATGAATCGAACCATTGAAGAAAGAGTTCGTTGTGTGCTCTCTCATGCTAAGTTACCCAAATCATTTTGGGGAGAAGCTATAATGGCTGTGATCGACATTGTCAACCTCACACCATCAGTTCTTTTGGATGGGGCCATTCCTGAGGAAATTTGGATGGGCAAGAGGGCTTCATATAATCATCTCAAGGTGTTCGGGTGCAGGGCATTTGTTCACATCCCAAAAGACGAGAGAGCTAAGCTTGATGCAAAGACAAAGGAGTGTATCTATCTTCGTTCACCTAAGGATGAATTTGGGTACCGGTTGTGGGATCCAATTAACAAGAAGGTTATTCACAGTAGAGATGTTGTATTTTTCGAATACCAAACAATTGAAGATATCAAGAATTCAGAGAGGCCAAGGTTGAGAAGCTATAAGAATACTGAAACTACTTTGGTTCAACATGAAGATAATAACACCCAAGAAAGTAGTGATGCTGAAGATCATGAAACTCATGATGAACCGGTCCAGGAAGAACCTCAATCTAGCACTCCAATCGCACCGGAGCCAAGACGATCCTCAAGGGACAGAAGAGCATCCAGCCGATACAACACAGAGGAGTACGTTATGCTCACTGATGAGGGGGAGCCTCAAAGCTATAAAGAAGTAATGAGTGGTTGTCATAAAGAAGAGTGGAGAATAGCCATGCAAGAAGAAATGCAATCCTTGCATGAGAATAATACATATGAACTAGTGGAGCTACCAAAAGGGAGAAGAGCTTTGAAGAATAAGTGGGTTTATAGAATCAAGACCGAAGAGAACTGTTCAAAGCCTCGCTACAAAGCTCGGTTAGTCGTTAAAGGATTTGGACAAGAAAAAGGTACCGACTTTGAAGAGATATTCTCTCCCGTGGTAAAGATGTCATCAATCCGAGTTGTCCTTAGCCTAGCAGCCGTGCAAGATTTGGAGATTGAACAACTCGATGTCAAGACGACATTTCTACATGGTGACCTAGAGGAAGAGATCTACAAGGAACAGCCTGAGGGATTCAAAGTTCCAGGCAAAGAAGATCTAGTGTGCCGCCTCACAAAGAGTCTATATGGACTTAAACAAGCACCAAGACAATGGTACAAGAAGTTCGACGCATTCATGGCAGAACATGACTTCAAAAAGACGGAAATCGATCATTGTGTCTTCATAAAGAGATTTGGGACCGGCTAAACAAATCCTTGGGATGAGAATAACTCGTGATAGATCAAAAAGACTATTGTGGCTATCCCAAGAGAGATACATCGAGAAAGTGTTGGAAAGGTTCAACATGCACAAATCAAAGCCGGTTAACACTCCACTAGCTGGGCACTTCAAGCTAAGTCCGAAGCAGAGTCCGACAAGTGAAAAAGACAAGGAGGAGATGAAGAAGAAACCATACTCATCTATAGTAGGAAGTCTCATGTACGCAATGATATGCACAAGACCAGATATCGCTTATGCAGTTGGTGTTTTCAGTCGCTTCTTGGCAAACCCAGGGAATGAGCATTGGGTTGCAGTCAAATGGATCCTCCGATATCTACGTGGAACTTCCAAAAGATGTTTATGCTTTGGAAAAGGAAAACCTGTGTTGGAAGGATATACAGATGCAAACTTGGCTGGTGACATTGATTCAAGGAAATCAACATCGGGATATTTAACCACTTTTGCAGGGGGGGCTATTTCATGGCAATCAAATCTACAAAAGTGTATTGCATTATCCACTACAGAGGCAGAGTATATCGCAGCTACTGAAGCTTGCAAGGAGATGTTGTGGGTGAAGAACTTGTTACATGAATTGGGAGTGGATCAAGAAAAGTATGTCTTGAAGTGTGACAATCAAAGTGCAATTTACTTGGCAAAGAATTCAACATTTCATTCCCGCACAAAGCACATTGATACAAGATATCACTGGATCCGAGGAGTTCTCGAGGAAAAGCAAATACACCTTGATAAAGTTCACACGGATGAGAACTGGTCTGACATGATGACCAAGGTAGTACCAACAAAGAAGTTTGAAGATTGCTGTCAAGATGCCGGTGTACTACTACCCCCCAATTAAGTCGGGAGGGGGAGATTTGTTGGGATCCCTCCTTAATTGGAGAGTTTCTAGAAAATTCTAGACGTTTCTAGAGAAATCTAGAATTTTCCAGAATGTTCCGGAGAACTCTAGAGAAGTGTAGAACCCTCTAGAAGCTTGTGGAAGAGTGTAGAACCCTCTAGAAGCTTGTGGAAAAGTGTGGAACCCTCTGGAATATTCTGGAGATGTGTGGAACCTTCTGGAACCTTACGGAAGATTATGGAAGAATAAAGAAGGGAATGGAAGAGTGTAGAGATTCCGAGAGAGTGTGGAGCATTCTAGAGAATCAAACTCTACCATCGGATGCAAGTAATCACCACCATTCATTATGGAGATTGAGTAGTATAAATAGGAGAAGGAGCCCTATTACTATCCATCCAAGAATCCAAGAAAGAAATCCACTTCTTAGAGTGAGAAAATTACTTGAGAGTTAGTAAGCCTCTTTGAGAGAAAAGAGAGATAGCTTAAGAAGTATCTATCCTTAAGCTTGAGTCAAGTGTGAGTTATTTTTGTAATCAAATTCTTGTAATCCTACTATTCCTTTGTATAGTGGAAGAATCTCCATATTGGAGAATTATAAACTCTTGTGCACCCGTTGCTACTTTTAATTTTAATTGCCTATCTTAACTTCACGAAGCGGGAAAGACCGAGATTTCCCCAACAGTGGTATCAGAGCCAGGTTCATCTGTAGTCGTAATCAAGCTCGTGTAAGTTCAAGATGGAGGATAATGTCGCTCATGATGGAGACATGTTCAAGCTCACAGCCAACAACTACTCCTATTAGAAGCCAATGATGGAGGACCACTTGTATTGTAAAGATTTGCATGAGCCCATCATCTACAAAGATAAAGTGTTTGGGAAGAGTGATGCTCAATGGGAACTGTTGAACCGGAAGGCTGTTGCTATGATCCGTAAGTACATTGACAAAACTCGCTTCGAGCATGTTTCTACTTATACAAATGCCTATGAATTATGGACAAAGCTTGAGTCCATGATTCAGAAGAAAACGCCTCGCAACAAGGCCAATTTAGTTCGACGATTGGTGAAATTGGAGTATAAGGATGGTCATAGTATGATTGAGCACTTGAATAACTTTCAAGGGGCTCGTAAATCAACTAGCAAAAATTTATATGAAGATTGATGATGAGTTACAAGCTCTTCTACTCCTCAGTTCCTTACCAGAAAGTTGGGACACACTTGTTGTTACACTTAGTAACTCAGCTCCGGAAGGAAAGTTAACTATGGATACCGTCAGTGACAGCCTTTTCAGTGAAGAAGCAAGGAGAATGGAACGAGATGAGTCTATTCATCCCGAAGCTAATGTTGTTGACAATCCGGGTAGGAATGAAACTCGTGGACGTAGTAAAAGCCGAAATCCACATCAATCTCGAGGAAGATCCAAGTCACGCTCGAAGATTACATGCTATTACTGTGGAAAGATAGGTCACAAGAAAATGGAATGTCGAAGCTTCAAAAGAGACCAAAAGGCCGGTAATGTTAAGCCTGGCCAAATAAGCCTAACGAAGAAGCAAGAAGAAAAGAGTACTACTGCAATAGTATTGAAGGAAGATCTGCTATATCTCATTGGTGAAAGTAACATTCTAAACATTGCTTGCGATGAGAGTTCTTGGATTATTGATTCTGGTGCTTCCTTCCATGTTACTCCACATGAAAACTTCTTCTCATCCTACCAAAGAGGTGACTTTGGCACAATGCAAATGGGAAATCAAGATAGAAGCAAGATTGTTGGAATAGGAGACATCACTCTGACGACAAGCACCGGGTGCAAGCTTATTTTGAAAGATGTGAGGCATGTCCCAACCATGCGCCTCAGTCTTATCTCCGCTGGAAAGCTAGATGATGATGGTCTGATGAATTACTTTGGTGAGGGAAAGTGGAAGCTCACCAAAGGAAGTTTGACGATGGCTCGAGGAAAGAAGGTAGGCTCATTGTATGTAATGCAAGCTAAGCTATGCAAAGAAGAAGTAAATGTCTCTACTGATGATACGGACAAATGGCATCAACGACTTGGGCACATTAGTGAGAAAGGTCTTCACATACTCATTCAGAAATAGCTCCTCCCTAACATGAAAGGTAAACCACTTCATCCTTGTGCTCATTGTTTAGCTGGAAAACAACACAGGGTTGCTTTCCAAAGATCTTCTCCGCCCACAAGGAGAAAGAACATTCTAGACCTCGTGCACACTGACGTATGCTCAATGTCTGAGAGATCCATTGGTGGTGCTCTACATTTTGTCACCTTCATTGATGATCATTCAAGAAAAGTATGGTTGCACCTATTAAAATCAAAGGATCAAGTGCTTGAAGCCTTCAAAGAATTCCATGCTCTAGTGGAGCGTGAGACTGGACGGAAGATCAAGTGTGTACGATCAGATAACGGAGGTGAGTATAGAGGCCCTTTTGAAATCTATTGCAATAAATATGGCATTAGGCTAGAGAAGACTCCACCCAAGACACCACAATTGAATGGGCTAGCTGAGAGAATGAATCGAACCATTGAAGAAAGAGTTCGTTGTGTGCTCTCTCATGCTAAGTTACCCAAATCATTTTGGGGAGAAGCTATAATGGCTGTGATCGACATTGTCAACCTCACACCATCAGTTCTTTTGGATGGGGCCATTCCTGAGGAAATTTGGATGGGCAAGAGGGCTTCATATAATCATCTCAAGGTGTTCGGGTGCAGGGCATTTGTTCACATCCCAAAAGACGAGAGAGCTAAGCTTGATGCAAAGACAAAGGAGTGTATCTATCTTCGTTCACCTAAGGATGAATTTGGGTACCGGTTGTGGGATCCAATTAACAAGAAGGTTATTCACAGTAGAGATGTTGTATTTTTCGAATACCAAACAATTGAAGATATCAAGAATTCAGAGAGGCCAAGGTTGAGAAGCTATAAGAATACTGAAACTACTTTGGTTCAACATGAAGATAATAACACCCAAGAAAGTAGTGATGCTGAAGATCATGAAACTCATGATGAACCGGTCCAGGAAGAACCTCAATCTAGCACTCCAATCGCACCGGAGCCAAGACGATCCTCAAGGGACAGAAGAGCATCCAGCCGATACAACACAGAGGAGTACGTTATGCTCACTGATGAGGGGGAGCCTCAAAGCTATAAAGAAGTAATGAGTGGTTGTCATAAAGAAGAGTGGAGAATAGCCATGCAAGAAGAAATGCAATCCTTGCATGAGAATAATACATATGAACTAGTGGAGCTACCAAAAGGGAGAAGAGCTTTGAAGAATAAGTGGGTTTATAGAATCAAGACCGAAGAGAACTGTTCAAAGCCTCGCTACAAAGCTCGGTTAGTCGTTAAAGGATTTGGACAAGAAAAAGGTACCGACTTTGAAGAGATATTCTCTCCCGTGGTAAAGATGTCATCAATCCGAGTTGTCCTTAGCCTAGCAGCCGTGCAAGATTTGGAGATTGAACAACTCGATGTCAAGACGACATTTCTACATGGTGACCTAGAGGAAGAGATCTACAAGGAACAGCCTGAGGGATTCAAAGTTCCAGGCAAAGAAGATCTAGTGTGCCGCCTCACAAAGAGTCTATATGGACTTAAACAAGCACCAAGACAATGGTACAAGAAGTTCGACGCATTCATGGCAGAACATGACTTCAAAAAGACGGAAATCGATCATTGTGTCTTCATAAAGAGATTTGGGACCGGCTAAACAAATCCTTGGGATGAGAATAACTCGTGATAGATCAAAAAGACTATTGTGGCTATCCCAAGAGAGATACATCGAGAAAGTGTTGGAAAGGTTCAACATGCACAAATCAAAGCCGGTTAACACTCCACTAGCTGGGCACTTCAAGCTAAGTCCGAAGCAGAGTCCGACAAGTGAAAAAGACAAGGAGGAGATGAAGAAGAAACCATACTCATCTATAGTAGGAAGTCTCATGTACGCAATGATATGCACAAGACCAGATATCGCTTATGCAGTTGGTGTTTTCAGTCGCTTCTTGGCAAACCCAGGGAATGAGCATTGGGTTGCAGTCAAATGGATCCTCCGATATCTACGTGGAACTTCCAAAAGATGTTTATGCTTTGGAAAAGGAAAACCTGTGTTGGAAGGATATACAGATGCAAACTTGGCTGGTGACATTGATTCAAGGAAATCAACATCGGGATATTTAACCACTTTTGCAGGGGGGGCTATTTCATGGCAATCAAATCTACAAAAGTGTATTGCATTATCCACTACAGAGGCAGAGTATATCGCAGCTACTGAAGCTTGCAAGGAGATGTTGTGGGTGAAGAACTTGTTACATGAATTGGGAGTGGATCAAGAAAAGTATGTCTTGAAGTGTGACAATCAAAGTGCAATTTACTTGGCAAAGAATTCAACATTTCATTCCCGCACAAAGCACATTGATACAAGATATCACTGGATCCGAGGAGTTCTCGAGGAAAAGCAAATACACCTTGATAAAGTTCACACGGATGAGAACTGGTCTGACATGATGACCAAGGTAGTACCAACAAAGAAGTTTGAAGATTGCTGTCAAGATGCCGGTGTACTACTACCCCCCAATTAAGTCGGGAGGGGGAGATTTGTTGGGATCCCTCCTTAATTGGAGAGTTTCTAGAAAATTCTAGACGTTTCTAGAGAAATCTAGAATTTTCCAGAATGTTCCGGAGAACTCTAGAGAAGTGTAGAACCCTCTAGAAGCTTGTGGAAGAGTGTAGAACCCTCTAGAAGCTTGTGGAAAAGTGTGGAACCCTCTGGAATATTCTGGAGATGTGTGGAACCTTCTGGAACCTTACGGAAGATTATGGAAGAATAAAGAAGGGAATGGAAGAGTGTAGAGATTCCGAGAGAGTGTGGAGCATTCTAGAGAATCAAACTCTACCATCGGATGCAAGTAATCACCACCATTCATTATGGAGATTGAGTAGTATAAATAGGAGAAGGAGCCCTATTACTATCCATCCAAGAATCCAAGAAAGAAATCCACTTCTTAGAGTGAGAAAATTACTTGAGAGTTAGTAAGCCTCTTTGAGAGAAAAGAGAGATAGCTTAAGAAGTATCTATCCTTAAGCTTGAGTCAAGTGTGAGTTATTTTTGTAATCAAATTCTTGTAATCCTACTATTCCTTTGTATAGTGGAAGAATCTCCATATTGGAGAATTATAAACTCTTGTGCACCCGTTGCTACTTTTAATTTTAATTGCCTATCTTAACTTCACGAAGCGGGAAAGACCGAGATTTCCCCAACATGGAGAAATTCATTTTTTTTGTTTGAATGATCTAAGAGTCACACATATAGACCTGGATACACAAACATGTGTATGCGTGTGTGTGACTATACATGCATATACATATCTATGTAACGTGTGTGTATGCATGTATGATTGTGAATGTATTTTATTTATATGTAGGTGTGTGAGAATGTGAATGTGTGTATGTGTTACAGAGAAAGGACACTTCTCAAACATATTAGTCTAAATTTTACTCTAATTTAAACAAAGATTAAAGATTTGGGCTCCTCTGTGTTATACTTATAATTCTTACACCATAAAAATTTGACTTTATTATTACTTTGATCTAACAATTCACATGCTTTCCAAATCAGATATGTAATATGCTCTCTAACCAATATCTGATTTTTTTTCATAGGTTACGTAGAGATATTTGATTGAAAAAATAATTAAGAAAGGCATCAAATATTTTTTTCCAAAACTTGGTAAACAACGAACAGCATCAACCTTTAATCTAATTTCTTTGTTTGATATTCTTTATTTTTATGAAAGAAATGTCATATTTTAATCCCTTAGGAACCCAAATGCTCTTTTTGGTGATCAATTTAGAATTAAAATAGGCTGTAGTGCTTCTTCCAGACAAATGCTACTTTTTCCCCAACGAGACTACGTTCAAAATATCATTGTTTCATTTTTTTAATTTCAGTCAAGACAAGATAAGGATGAATTGTTTCTTCCCATTAATTAAGCATTCAATTATTTACTGTTTTCTTTTGTTGAAGTATGCGAAACTATATGTTGGATTGAAGAGGTCGAAGATAGCTTCGAGTCGGAGGTGACCGTTCGCAAATCGGAGCTCGTATGTAGGAGTTATGAGCTGGAAGAAGTTTGTTGTCAACTGGGAACAGGGGCAGACGTCTGTCATTGGGAGTGACAGACGGATGACTGCAGGGAATTGGTTTCTCGAGAGTTCAGACAGACGTCTGACACATGAGGGACAGACGTCTGTGCTGAGTGCATATGCCCAATTAATCTCTAGAAGATGTCAGACGTCTGTCAGGTGATGCGACAGACGTCTGATCGTGTCTTTGGGCTATTTCGGGCTGGAAATAAGCAAACAGATGTGAATTGAGTAGATCTTGGAAACTTGATTTGGGATCAAGGGTTTATTCTCAAGGGTGAATTAGGGTTTATAACCTAATTCCAATTCTTCAATTCTATTCTCCTCAAACTCTTTTCTATATTGAAATATAGTGATCATTGGTCCAATCTCTTGTATTCCTTTCATCGTGGTAATAAAATACTCTCTCCAAAGTGGATGTACACTAACAAGATGTTAGTGGAACCACTACAAATCCTTGTGTGATTTATTTTTGCTACTTTGTCATTAGTTTCTTGCTTGAGATTGAGATTTGGATTATTCATGATTGGTTGATCTTTGTTTGTGGCTTGAGTTATTGCTTTGGTTGTTTTTGCAAGTCTAACAACGGTCTAGTCTTCCGCTAGCGCATTGTGGTTTAGATATCGGATTTGAGTGGTCTTGAATCGGATTAATCACAACGGTAACAACAGTTGGTATTAGAGCAGTTTGGTGCTTGTTAGGTGTTTGTGAAAATGCTGGTGACAGGTAGTAGCTCGGTAAGTCCTTCAACCGAAAGTCCGAATAGTGTGGCGCCTTATGTATGGGGTTCGTATGCGGCGTCGGGTTCTCAATTGGTTATTGACAAGTGGAATGCTGATAATGACTTTGGGAAGTGGCAATGGAAAATGAAAGCGGTTCTTAGGAGAAATCGGGTGCACCGAATAGTATTTGATACCCACTTATTGCCAAGTGATATCTCGGATGTTGAGGGAGAGGAGATGGAGGAATTGGCTTACACTACTCTTCAACTTGCTATGGAAGAGAATGTGATCTCCGAAATTAGTGGTGAGACTACCGCTAAAGGTATGTGGGACAAGTTGGAAGAACTTTATATGAAGAAGTCGCTCACTAACCGTTTGATCTTGTTGCAAACATTTTTCACCTTCAAGATGAAGGAGGGTAATTCTCTTAAGGCACATTTGAATTCTTTTGATGACTTGCTCATGAAGATGAAGGCCGTTGATTTGAAGATTGAGGAAGAGTAAAAGGCGATGATATTATTATATTCGTTTTCGGACCGTTACATGGGTTTCTTAAATAGTTTGATCTATGGCCGGGATTCCTTGACTCTAGATGATGTCAAGACGGGTCTTCTTAGTGAGGAGTGAGATATTAAATGAAGGAGATGAGTGAGGGTAGTAGTGGAGCTAGTAGTGGTCACGGGTTGTTTGTGGAGAAAGAAAAGAATGTGAAGAAAGGAAACTGGGGGTGTTCTAAATCAAGAAAACCCAGTAGAAGAGGTAAATCGAAAGAGGGAAATGGAAAGTGCTTTATTTGTAAAAAACTGAGACATTGGAAGAATGAATGTCCAGACAAAGATAAGAAGGAAGTAGCGTCTGCATCCGTGGCGGTGGAGAGTGAGGATGGTGAGATAGATGAGAACGTGTTGACGACGGTAGCAACGGGTGTTTCAGGTAACGAATGGGTACTCGATTCGGGTGCGTCGTAACATATGACACCAAATAGAAATTGTTTTTCATCCTTTGAGGTCAAAAAGGGAAATGTAATTGCTATGGGAAATGGTGCTATTTGCAAGTCAATGGGTAGTGGCTTTGTGCAAATAAGGATGTTTGATGGAGTTGTTCGCACGCTCACCAATGTTAGCTATGTTCTGGGACTTAGACAGTCGCTTATATCTTTGGGGCAATTGGATTCTCTAGGATGCAAGATAACTATCGAAAAGGATTTCTTGAGGGTTTCGAAGGGGGCACTTGTGGTTATAAAGGGTGCTAGGACTCATGGTATATATTTGCTTCAAGGTGTGACCGTAGGAGGTGATACTTGTGTAGGTGTTGATAGTTCTCGTGACTTGGATGCGACACGGTTGTGGCATTTGAGATTGGGTCATGTCTCGTAGAGGAGTTTGGATATTCATCGGAAGCGGGAGATGATCGAGGGTGAGAGTTTCAACAAACTAGAGTTTTGTGAGGAATGTGTCATGGGGAAGTAAACAAGGGTATCATTCAATGAAGGCAAGCATGACTCAAAGGAGGTTCTTGAGTATGTTCATTCGGATGTTTGGGGACTGGCACCGGTTGCTTCTTTAGGAGGAGCAAGGTATTTTATTTCTTTCATTGATGATTTGTCTTGAAAGGTATGGGTGTATGTAATGAAGGCCAAGTCGGCGGCATTTGCTAAGTTCAAATTGTGGAAGGCTCTTGTTGAGAATGAGAGTGGTAAGACTTTGAAGGTGTTAAGGACCGATAATGGCGGCAAATATATTTCCCAGGAATTCTTGGAGTATTGTAAGCATCACGGAATCCGGAGACATTTTACTACACTGGGAGATCTGCAATCTAATGGAGTAGCGGAGAGAACGAACCGAACTCTACTTGAGAAAGCTCGATGCTTGAGATTGACATCAGGTTTGTCTAAGGGATTTTGGGCCAAAGCTTTGTCAACCGCCGTGCATATTGTGAATCGAATTCCGTGCTCGGACATTGGTAACAAAATTCCGGAGGAAGTGTGAAAAGGGAAGAGTGTTGACTTGAGATATCTTCGTGTGTTTGGTAGCCCGGTTTATGTGCATGATCCGAGGAATGATAAGCTTGGAGCTAGAGCATTCAAATGGGTCTTGCTTGGTTTCATGGATGATGTGAAAGGCTATCGGATTTGTAATCTGGAAACAAAGAAGGTTGTTAATTCTCGTTATGTCACTTTTGATGAGTCGGCTTTATTCAAGGTGAATGAGAGCTCATTGGACGTTCCGGACTTGGTTCATGGTGAATCAAAGGAGAAGGAAGTCATTCCCACATTTCATCCAAGTGGTAGTCGAGTTGAAGAAGCTCGTGGGGTTGAAGCGGTTGATGAAACATCACATAGTCCACATGGTTCCTCTAGTGATGTTGGTGATGTACATGATACTAGAGAAGTTTTGACTCAAGGTGGAGCCGAAACGGGTTTGGGAGATAGTATTGCTACTCGGGTTGGTCGACCTGCAATAAGGCCTACCGAAATATATGGTGATTGGAACTACCTTAGCTTTTGTGATCATTTGGACTATGCTCTCAATATAGTCCAAGATGAGCCGATGGACCTTGATGGCGTCATGGAGTCGAGAGAGAGCTCGAAGTGGATTTGCGCCATGGAGGAAGAGATGCAATCGCTTATGAAGAACCGAACTTGGGAGTTGGTTCCACTTCCTTAAGGAAACCGTGTTATAAGGTGCAAATGGATTTACAAGGTGAAGGATGATTGTAACAACCCGAAAATCTGAGCCAGTTTGAAATTTTTATTTTGACAATTTTAGTGAATTTTGAATATTTAAAATGAATTATTTTAAATAATAACGATGAAAAATTTATTTTGAATAGAATTCGAACGTATATATTATATAGATCGTCGTTAGAATATAAATAATTATTTTAAATTATAAAAGGAATTGAAAATGGCGCGGTAGTTCGATAATTCGATTTCAAAGTTCAAATGAATGTACAGGATTCAAAATAAACTGGATTTTAGCGAAACCAAAAATATTAGAATATATTTGAGAATATCTTTCCAACGAATCCGAAAAATTGAAATTTCATAGCGGGAATCAAAAGATATGTCCAGTTGAAAATTCAGAATAGTCGCTATGGAATTCTGGCACTTAAGAATGGAAATTTTGCAAACGACCTCGGATTTTGACGAAACCACTTTTGTTGGATCCGGGATGTCAAGTTATTGCTAGATTCCAATTTTCGTAATTTTTTGAATAAATATGTGAGCGTGGCGAAGAAAAACGCGTTTGACCAGTTTTAGTTAATTTTAATCGATTGGAAAATGACCATTTTTCAAACGGTCTCAGAATTCGACGAAACTAGTTTTGTTAGGACCGTATCGTCAATACAAAGCTAGAAAATATTTTTCTGGAATTTTCCGAGTTCGTATGTGACCCCAGTAAATTGAAATGCACGTTCAAATTCAATATATAAAGTTATATGTTGATTTTGATGAAAACTGATCGAAACGATCGAATCAGCTTACGATACATATCCCATTGTGTTCGGAATGAGGGTAATTAGCTTTGGAAGACAGGCGGTGGGCCTCGTTTAGAGGTCGAAAATAAAAGTTGCTTTTTGGGAGATAATTAAATAAAAAAAATCCTCACACCTCTCTCTCTTTCCCCTTTTTACTTCAGCCCCCCCTCCCCCCCCCCCCCGTTCAAAATCACAAAAAGGATAAAAATGAAAATAAAAAACAAACAAAAAAAACAGCGCCGCGCCGCCTACTCCACCCTCCTTCTCCATCGCCGACGAGCCGCCACCCTCCATCAGTGCCCCGCCGCCCTCTCCTTTCTTCCCTCCCTCTCCTCTGTAAACCGCCGCCCTCTCCCTCGTTCGAGACCCACCCAACCCCGAAACCCCCAAATCAGCACCGCCTCCTAGCCCCGCCACCTCCTCGCAGTAGCACCCCGACCACCAGTCAGGCCGCCACCTCCCCTCTGACCGCTTCCCCTTGCTCGTCCTCTCTCCTTCTACCTAAAAACAACCGCCAATGCACGTAGAAACCCCCCTTCTACAACGTGAAAGGTAATTGTAAGTATAATGTATATATTATGTTAGTAAAAATAGGTTTTTTTTCTACATACAAAGCTATGATTTTTATTTTATACAAAGTTGGGATTTTTATATATGTTATAGCTTAGGAAAATTTCGATTTTTATATATGCGATATCGTCGTAAAAATGTGATCTTTGATATGTGTGAAAGAAGAGATTTTCAATTGGTTAAAGACGAGATTTTCATTTGTAAAAAGATTAGATCTTTCTATGTGAAAGGATTGGATTTTCATATATGAAGTAGTGATATTAAAATATGATTTTGTTTATATAGAAAGATTTGATTTTTCTTTATAAAAAGATTGGATTTTTAAATATTCAAAGAAATGATTTTTGTTGATGTGAAAATATAAAACACTTTGATTTGAAAATATAGAATACATTGATTTGAAAGGATAAAATGGCAAGGATATAAAGATATGTTTTTTTATATAATGTAGATAATAAAAATATGATTTTTATAGTATAGAGAGTATAAAGATACGATTTTTATATGATATAACTAGAAAAAAATTGATCTTTAGATGTGTAGCAGAATAAAAATCTGATTTTTATTATATATATGTTGAAATAAAAATGTGATTTTTATAGCGATGATATAAAAATTCGATCTTTATAGTGGAAATAGAAATATAAAAATATAATTTTTATATAGAAGGAAGTGTTGTAAAAGTATATAAAGTAGAAATGAAAATATAATTTTTATTTATTGAAATGAAGTAATAAAAATATAATTTTTATTATGAGCAGAGTAAAAAAGACGGCATTAGAATTTCAAACAGATCCAGACGGTTCGGCAGTTCAAAAGCAAAGCACGGCGGGGTGGAGCCCTCTGTGAGAACTTCTCACCTTTAATTTAATTTTTCTAGTTAAAATATATACTAGGATGCAGACGGTGTTTAGTAGCACCCGACACCCGTCGTCCACAGACCATGGACGGCTTGTATGCTTGTTTGTTGGATTTTGATGTGTAGTTGATTGTGTGATGTGATCTGAAATGAAACAAAATATTTAGATAGTTAAAAATATTTTATAGTTGAAAATAGATTTTTTTAACGTGTATATAAAATAAATAGTAATAAACAAATCAGAGATTTGTTTATATACACTGATTTGACTGATATTGATTGGGACGATAAATTTTACACATCACCCAACTACACAAATAAAATCTGTGTTTGATTGTTTGAAACCCCACACGGGTATTGGGATGAGATTTGACGTACACTAATAATGATTGTTTAGTTGTATGTCAATCGATGGATTGACAGACTGTGTAAGCGTTAATTATTTATATTTAATACTTATGCAGTTGTGTGGTGCACTCTGGATGATGGTTGATTATTTATCGTTGTTATTATTTACATGTGTTCTAGAAAAATCCATATAATTAACATTATATGGTAATTGATTGGGCCTTATTCCAGTTTTGAAATAGAATATTTGAATAGAAATATTTGAAAAAGAAATATTTGAAATAGAATATGTGAATATTGAAATGTGAAGCCGTGTTAAGGAGTTACACGCCATTTTAGCACGAACGGGAATTTTGTCGATTTTATAATGAATATTGAAAGTAATTTCAAAATCGAATATTTTGAAATGAATTCGAATTGAAATTGAATAGAATTGAATTCGAATTGAAATTGAATAGAAATGAATTCGAATTGAAATTGAATAGAAATGAATTCAAATTGAATAGAAATGAATTTGAATTGAAATTAAATAGAAATGAATTCGAATTGAATTTCAAATAGAAATAAATTTGAATTGAAATTGAATTGAATTGAAAACAAACTGAAGTTGAACTGAAAATCGATTTGAATTGAAATCAATTTGAAATGAATTTAAAACGAATTTATAAGGAAAAATTCAATTTTGGTTTGAATTTTGAAAATGAAGTTGAAATCATTTTGAAAACGAATTTGAAACGATTTATAAAATTCGTTTCGAAATGAAATCAACGAAGTATATATTATATATATAATATAATGGCCTGAGTAGAACGCGCCGCGCCGCGGTAGTTCGCGAATTTCGACCATTGACTTCGAATGGATATTGTGGGAGATCCGACCGTCGGATTCTCCTAAAACCGGAGCTGATGGGTTCGTATCGAAAAAAGCTTTCTATCGAATATTAGAAATTAGAAATCTAACGGTTGGATTTGGAATTATGTCCAAATCAAATTTGGAAAAGGTCGATGTAAGTGCAGTTCGATGACCATTGATGGAAATCGACTGTACGGGCCTTGATAAAATTATTAAAAATATCAATAATTTGTGTAAAATCATAAGAAATGATTTGTGAAGAATTGGGATGAAAAACTCCATATTTGAAAAGATAAAAATAGATTTTTATCGAAATGAACTAGTTTTGAACTAGAATAATAATTTATTTATTTTTAAAATAAATAACGTGGATTTGAAATGGTTTTGAAAATAACCAGAACTTCCAATAATTAAATTGGAATGGATTTGAATCGAAATTGTCTTCAGAATATTTCGATGTTGGATTTCGTGATGATTCAAATATTGTTATGGGAATTTGAAAGATATATTAATATCGTTATTTCCAATACGATATTTGTTGGTCGTAGAATTTGATATTGAATATAAGCCGATATATTTTCTATTCAGAGCCTTGTATTTAATATCAAATGTGATTTGGGTTTGTCGTGAATGGTGTCTTCATTAACACTGTTCTTAAGCCCAGTGGAGAAAAAGATTAAATCTTTTTATTTAGATATAATGAAGTGTACCAATTAAATAATATTTAATTGGAATTGAATTGGTATTGATTTTTGGGTTTATCGTGAACAGTGTTTTAAATAACACTTGTTCTTTAACCCGATAATTAATGGAATGTGATTTTGGGTTTATCGTGAACCGTGTTTTAAATGACACTGATTCTTTAGCCCAGTTAAATATTAAAACTAAGTGGAGTTTTAATGAATCTTTAATTAGATTGAAAAGATCGAGACGGGAGTATCACCAGTTTTGCTCCAGGCGATAGTTAGATCTTTAATTAGATTTGAATGTGAAATGATAATTGAATTTACCGATAATACCGTGGTGTTAGATATGAAGTATGACCAGTTTTACTTCATGGGATGAATATGTTGGGATTGGAAAATAAAATAAATGATTACTTCGGTGTGGTTCGCTAATCCCGACTAGTTTGAATTAATATTCAAAGAAAATTAAAGAATAAATTTAAAGAATTTATCTTTGATAAAATTAATGGGAACCTTTCCCAAAGTATAAGGATATTGGAATAAAAGAATATTCTAAATTGGAATGAGGCATATGTTGTGTTTGTGTAACACTTGTTTATTATATACGCGAGTTATTCAGAAAGACCGGGTTTATCCCATTCTGAATAACTGATTCGACGTGGTGTCGAGGATGAAGATGGTGGTCGAAGGCCGGAGGTCTTCACGTCGCTTGGGTGGTTACTGATGATTTGATTGGGCCGTACACCCAAGAGGAGGGAATCGGTTAGTGATTGTCCAGACGTACTTGGAGATCGATGGATATGCGGGGTACTAGGAGCCTCCGGTTTCGTTCAGACCCAGAACGAACTTGTAAATGGACTGTGTTTGACATCGGATTTCATTCTGTGTGATTGATATCGATTGCATAGCGTGAATTGCCAGTGTGACATGCTAAGATGCAAATGATCAAGGCTTCTGTTGAAAAGCAGAGTCTTGTGGTTGATGATCAAAGCACGTCCTATGTGGCATAGCTTTGTGTAACGTGAATTCGCGAGCCTGACACCCCGGTTGTGAACTAAAAACGGGAGAAGGACCTCAAGGAGGACATGCGTTTCTTTCCAGCTAGAAGTGGCGTCAATGGTCTTACACGCCCTGACGAGTTTGACTTATGTGGTTGTTGCTGTTGCGAGGCGCCTCGAATATATCGGTGACTATGTGAAGCCGATGGAGTCATTCGTTGGCTCATTGACACCCCAAAGGGTGGGGAAACGAAGTGTTCAGGAATTTTAATCCACATCGGTGAACCGGCCCTGTCGCTCCGAAGGTCACTCGAGCTCTGACCTGAGACACGGGCTAGAGCGTCTCGAATCGGTAGAGGACTATCTTTTGCCTCGGTTCACAGATGGAAATCCAACTTCCAATACGTGACTTTGCGGTTTTATTTGTAGAGCCTAGTATGGCGACATAGTGGGATGGGGCGCTTATGCCGTCTATGATTGATACTTATGATTTGAAGTTGTTTTATACACTATGCACTTATAATAGTATCAAATGATTTGTTTTAAACGTATGAAGCATTCTTGGCTATTATAAGGTAAAAACTCTATCCCCCGGCTTGCGTTGCATTGTGTGATAGGACCTGGGTCTTATAATAGCTCCATTTTTCTTTATTTAGCATTGCGCTGTTTGTTTTATGCACTGGTATTCTTGGGAAGAAACCCGTTCCGTGTTATACGGTGTGGTCCCTTGATTTACCTAACTGTAAAATAAAGATTAATAATTGTTTTAGTTCTCACACCAGTCACATGACTGACCTGGAGTTTATTGTTTTAACCTAAACTCTGGGTGCCCTTATTTTGACACGGGCAGCTAGTAGTTTTGGTTTTGCAGATTTATATTCATAGGATCCTGATGTACATCTGGAACGATATCCGGAAAGCTTTGTATCTGTATATCTTCTTCTAGTTGTGTATTGTATTATTTTCCGCTGCTATGTAATGTATTGTAATCTCTGATATTTTATAATGTGTAATATTGGTTTATACTCTGTATATTCTTGTAATCTGATGGAATTGTTGTAATAAGCAATGAAATGTTCTTCAGTTTGGGTTCTGATTTGTCGTGTTCTCAAAGCGATCAGGGGTTTCGAACGGTCTTGATCGATTTAGCGACTGATTCAGATCGAGCGAAATTCTTTTTCGTTACAATGATGGAAGGTACAAAGCAAGGTTAGTGGCAAAGGGGTATTCACAAAGGAAAGGAGTATGATGAAATTTTTGCACCGGTGGTTTGCCATACTTCTATCCGGGTTTTACTAGCCATAATTGCTATCAATGACTTAGAGTTGGAGCAACTTTATGTGAAAACCGCTTTCTTGCATGGAGACTTGGCTAAAGACATCTACATGGAGCAACCGGACGGGTTTGTTGTAGGTGGTAAGTCTAAAATGGTTTGCAAGTTGAAGTAATCACTATATGGGTTGAAGCAATCACCTAGACAATGGTACAAGTGATTCGATCATTTCATGCTTGAAAGCGGCTTCCATTGAAGCATCAAGGAGGCTTGCGTATATTTCAAGAGGTTGGGAAATGACTGTTGGGTGTATTTACTCTTGTATGTGGACGATATGCTCATTGCTTCCAAGGATCAAAATGAAATCAACAAATTGAATATGCTTTTGAAATCGGAATTCGAAATGAAAGATCTTGGAGAAGCAAGAAAAATATTGGGCATGGAAATTGAAAGGGACCGAAAGAGTTTTTAGTTAAGATTGACTCAAAAGGAATACATTAAGAAAGTGCTTTTCCGGTTTAGCATGGAGGATGCAAAGGCATTAAATACACCTTTACCTTTGCATATGAAGCTTTCGGAGAAGGGATCACCTATCGGGGACAAAGACAAGGCTTATATGGCAAATGTGCCATATGCAAGTGCAGTTGAAAGTTTGATGTATGCAATGGTGTGTACAAGGCCCGATATTGCAAATGTCGTCGGGGTGGTTAATCGGTATATGGCTAATCCTGGGAAATCGCATTGGGAAGCTGCGAAGGCTATTGTGAGATACTTTAAAGGCACAACATCTCAGGGACTTGTCTTTGGCAGTAGTAATGATAGGAGTTTCAAGTTGGTTGGTTATTGTGAGTCGGACTACGCCGGTGATAGGGATTGGAGGAAATCAACTTCCAGGTATGTCTTCACACTTGGCGGGACAACCACTAGTTGGATATCATGATTGCAAACCGTAGTTTCTTTATCCACTACGGAGGCAGAGTTGATTGCCGCTGTGGAAGCAGCCAAGGAGGCACTCTACTTGAAGCGATTGTTGTGTGACTTGGGTTTCGAACATGGAAGTGTTGATGTTCTACGTGATAGCAAAAGTGCTATCCATTTGGCGGAGAATTTGGCGTTTAGCTCACGGACTAAGCATATTGAGGTGAGGAAGTCATTTCTTGTAGCCATGGATGAGGGTAAGCTAGTATACCTTCGAAAAGTACACACAAAGGATAATGCGGTAGATATGTTTACGAAGGCATTGCCGTATGGGAAGTTCGAGCATTGCTCGAACTTAATTTGCTTGTTGAGTTGCTACATGCCACAGGGTGGCACGAGGTGGAGAGAATGATTTTGTGGTTGATGGAAAGGAATAGCGGTGAGAGATTGGAAATATATCTTTATGGTAAGTACTCTTTACACTCCTGAGTACATTGTCTTTGGGTGAGATGGTTTTGGTTTGAATGTTTTCAACACTACATTGGCGGGTGGGGGCATTGCCTGAACTCGTTGGTGTAGTGCAATAGGCGATGGCCATGCCGGAGCTCATTGGGAAAACATTCAAGTTTGCTTGGTCGAAGGTAGAAGGAAATGCTTGGGGCATTGGAGTTTGGAGTTGAGATGGTTATAGTATTGAGGTGAAGTGTTGAAGTATGCGATACTATATGTTGGAATGAAGAGATCGAAGATAGCTTCGAGTCAGAGGTGATCGTTCGCAAATCGGAACTCGTATGTAAGAGTTATGAGCTGGAAGAAGTTTGTTGTCAGCCGGGAACAGGGACAGACGTCTGTCAATGGGAGTGACAGACGTCTGACTGTAGGGAATTGGTTTACCGAGAGTTTAGACAGACGTCTGACACATAAGGGACAGACGTCTATGCTGAGTGCATATGTCCAATTAATCTCTGGAAGATGACAGACGTCTGTCAGGTGATGCGACAGACGTCTGATCGTGTCTTTGGGCTATTTCGGGCTGGAAATAAGCAAGCAGATTTATGACTAATTCTGGGGCAATTTGGGTAATTGGCCAAACCTCTATATAATCTATTTTCTAATGTGAATTGAGTAGAGCTTGGAAACTTGATTTGGGATCAAGGGTTTATTCTCAAGGGTGAATTAGGGTTTATAACCTAATTCCAATTCTTCAATTCTATTCTCCTCAAGCTCTTTTCTATATTGAAACATAGTGATCACTGGATCAATCTCTTGTATTCCTTTCGTCATGGTAATAATATACTCTCTCCAAAGTGGATGTACACTAACAAGATGTTAGTGGCACCATTATAAATCCTTGTGTGATTTATTTTTGCTAGTTTTCATTAGTTTCTTGCTTGAGATTGAGATTTGGATTGTTCGTTATTGGTTGATCTTTGTTTGTGGCTTGAGTTATTGCTTTGTTGTTTTTGCAAGTCTAACAACGGTCTAGTCTTTCGCTAGCGCATTGTGGTATAGATATCGGATTCAAGTTGTCCTGAATCAAATTAATCACAACGGTAACAACATCTTTTTGTTAAAGTTATTAAAGTATTGGAAGTTAGGCTTTTTGCTCTACTATCTTTGAGTATACGAAAATTATTACATGGTGACTTATTTTTTCCCCCATGTCTATATGTGTCATCAAAGGTAATATTAAACATGTGCTTGGTTGACTTTAGTGTTTATACGTATTTCATATATATATATATATCACTTTAACTTCATCATGCGGGCCATATTACCAAAATTTTATCACTGTTTGCTACGTTGTCATACTGTAGATTATTATCATATAGTAAGAATGCATTTCCATGTGCTTAACACACGGATGGTGATTCTTATTTCCTTTGTAAAAAAAGATTCAATAATGTTATCTTTGACTATATAGTTTTAGTTCTAACAAATTCTTAATTATTCAAATTCCGTTTATTCCCATTATAAATCTTTTGAAAAAAATGTTCTTATAGTTGTTCTTTTCACAACTTTGCTTGGTTATATGGTTTATATAATTTTAAGTGAATAACATAATAAGTAGTTTACTTTCTCTTTTGTGATTAACTACAAACATAATTAGCCATTTAGTTATCTTATATTTATATGAAAAGACACAAAATTTTGCAATTTTAATTGGTTCAGTTCAGTCTAATTGATGCAGTTCTCATAATTTCTAACTGGAACTAATAAAAGGACACACCTCTATGCATAAGTCTATCGGTAATCCTAATCCTCTTGGGATTTTGAAATATTCATCATTACTACATACTTAATACCATTTTCTATTGAGATTTTAACCCACTAACTGTTGATGCAGGTATTTAGTCCAAACACAAATGTATGCTTAAGTAGGAAATTGATCAGGAATATGGAATAGTTCCAATCATTGAGTTAGTTTCTGCTTGGTATATGTGTAATTGGTTATGAGAGTAGGAGGGTGATGTTCCATAAATGGGGCAGTGGTTGACGCAGCAGATAGATCCATCCATGTGAAACAATTACAATGTTGATTTTCTTCGTCGAAAGGTTAGATTCGAATTTCTGCTTATTTTCCGCCAATTCAATTTGCTATTTTAAAGCTTGCATTTATATTGGATTTTATTTTATTCAAGTTTCACACAAGGTGTCTATTAATCTAAAAATATTTAGTTAATTGCTTTTGGCAATAAATTATCATATCAAAATTTAAGCTTTTACTGGCAAAGTGAATTTTGCACGTTAAATTTTGTATTCGTTCGACCATGCTGATCATTTAATTAACACCGATAGTAAATACGACCTTAGAAAGTTGTGACATGCATGTCTATTATATTTGGAAATGCATTCTAAAGAAATATGAATACAGGTAGCATATCTAGAATAGTGTGGTTGTTTGTGTTTTTGGTTTTTGGATTTAGATGGGTCTGAAGATAAGGGAAAAAAATATTTTCAGTTTTCTTTAGCATTCCCGTTTTTCAAAATGTTGATTTTTCAAAATCAACTTTACAAAGCAATAAAAGAAACAAGTTTACAATGTTTTTCAAAACTAAGAGCTAAAAAGGTTTTGAAAAAGCTAAACCAGACAGGTTCTAATCTTCTGCTCTTTTCCTTTTGTTTTCTAGTTACTTTAGATTTTAAAAGCATGGGATCAGGCCCAAGCTTTAATGGCAAGTTCTCAAATCTTTGTTTTCAAACTACCATTCCTTATCTTATTCTGGCTCATATGTGCATGTCACCACCATTACTTGATGGATGAATATACATAATGTAGCTTTTAAGCTTTTTAGAATAGTCATTTTAAGATCAATGGATCAAAATAACGACCACTTGGAGTAGTCGACTGTATGGTCTTCACTGGATTTGTTTGCTGTGATTTATTATCATCTTCATCAATTATTTAGTGTATTAGTTATAGTTCATGAATGGGATTTATAAATGTTGTACCAAATAAAACCCAAGAGAAAGTTGCTAGAAATATTAATGTAAACATTTAACCTTACAAATAATTTTCAGTTTGTATACAAAAAATATGCAATAACGCCATGCCAAAAAAAAGGAAATAATTTGAAGAAGAAAAACAACATCCGTCTATCAGTGGTTTAAGAGCAAGATAATATTTTGAATACATCAAACTATATATCAGTTTATATTATTCACTACAAAAAAGGGGTCATTTTCCAACTTGGGTTTCCCTACGCCATACCTACGTAGCTTAGGCGCGGTGTAGGGAAAATATAAAAATACGTGAATGGCGTAGGGACTGGGTAGGGAATTCCCTACCCATTCCCTACACCTTTTATATAGGTTGGAATTTATTTAATCGGTTGTGAAATTACGGTTCAAATATCCGCAACCCATTTAAAACAAACACGTTGGCCCATCATTCATCTCATTCGATTAAAACCAACGCGTCTATTATAATTAAAAAAAAATCCGTCGTCGGTTATCATTCGCATTCAATTAAATGAAAAAAACCCTAATTTGTCTTCCAGCTCGATCGCGCCGCCAAGCCAAATTCAGGCCGCCGCTCTCTCTTCCTCCGTCGCGCCGTCCCTGGTCGCTGCCGCTCTTTCTCCCTTTCTCAGTCGCGCCACGCGGTATCTGTTCCTCCGTCACGCTGCCCATCAGAAAATCAAAGGTACTTTTCAATTACTTAATTGTCTACATAAACAAAATTGAGGTCAGTAAGTTGCCTTGACTTTCAGCTACTCACACGTTCCTCATGCTTTGTTACCTTGAACTGGTCACACATTTCCCCCTTTGGTTGTTGCCTTGACTTAGTCTTTTTCTTTATTTGTCTTATGGCCTTGAGATGAGAAAAACACACATTCCTATAGCTTGATTTTGTATGTTGTTTTTAATTTTAGTGGCAACTCCTTGCATTGCACGTCCCATATAAATTTAACTTACTACATTAACACCTCGAAATATAATATAGTAAGTAGTATCTATGTGCAGACCTTTTTCTTGGTGAGTAATGCTCCTGCCTTATTTTCCTTTAATGGATACATGCCTGTAGCCTTGCATTTTGGAATGCAACCAAAACATTTTTAAGTTATAAAGGACGTCCTTCCTTTATTTGCTTGTAGCCTTGCCTTTTGGAATCCACCTCCTTGTATGATGTTTTTATTTTGTACGTCCTCGTCTAAACTGCTGTCATTATGTTTTTTCATCCTTGGTATTTTGGTTTTGCCGATATTTGTAGTTTGCCATTCTAAATATTTTGATTTTTTGCATCCCTGATATTTTAAGTTTATGATGTTGCCTCATTGTTTCATGGATTTATAAAAGTTCATTTTTTTAGCACTGCTTAGTTTTCACATACCATCAAATCCACAAACTTTACATGTTTAATGGAGACATGCCTTATATGCATGACCTACTTATTGGCTGTTGAAAAATGTTATTCCATTTCTGTCCATTTAAATTTCTTAATTGAAATCCCCGTTAAAAAATTTGTTTTCTTACCGTTATCATATCATTTGCATGCTTGGCTGGATAGGAAATTTTATTTTTGTTATGTTTTCCTTTCCACTTATAGCATGAGGTTGAATTGCCAATGAAATATCAACAATAATGACATTGTTGGTTTTGACTAGTAAATCCCCACTATATAAAGCTGAAGTTCCTTTAAAATCTTTTTTCTATATGTTTTTTTTGTAAATTACATGATACCTGTATTTCCAAAGAATATGTTTTTCTCACTGTTGTTTTTTCTTTGCGTATAACATGTTGATATATGGTCATATTTAATTTATGTTGAAAGCTAGCCTAGCTCTTTTAGGTGTTTTCGCTTAAATTTAAAATTTTGAAGATGTGTGAAGGTTATACATAAAAAAATGTCCTTTTTTTGCAGTATTTTTGTTGCGCAAACGACGTGTTATTGTTAAATTTGGTGATACAAAATCACAAATTGATTGGAACAAATTTGCAAAGAATAGAAAGTAAATATTTTTATAATGGGAATGCATTGATTGCATTTGATGAGATGACAGAGAAATAAATGAAGGGATTAATTTCTTCCATCTATGCTAAAGAAACAGATTGATTTACTTTCTATGTTTGCACAATTGTTGCTATGGTAATTTACCTCCATTATATTATTACCATATGTTGGTAATATAATTGATGACTCACATGGATTTGCACTGGCTATATATTGAGGGGTAGACTTTAGTGTAAACCTATCCTGGCCTAGAGCCAGTGATCCCCAATGGCGTCTCTTCTTGTTAAACCTGATTGAGGTTTGGATATGTAAACTCTTATTTTGTAATCTCTTGTAATTCTCTCATGTGGAATAAAATCTCTCTCTGTTAGACTGGACGTACACTATCTCGAGGATAGTGGAACTAGTATAAATATTGTGTCTCTTTGTTTCTCTGCTATAGTTATTTACTATTTTGTTGATGTAATAGAATAATTGCTATCAGATTAAATTGGTGTTCAACTGACAAATCTAGATCCTGCTTATTGTGCTTCCGCATCTGCTCAATTTTGCACAACAGATTGGTATCAGAGCGAGGCGATTTGTTTTAAATTGTGCATCAATTATTTCTACAAAGGTTGGTAGATTCAGTGGTGATTATGCTATTACTATTTTGGAGAAAAGGAGACTTCGGTGGAGGAGATTATGTTGAGAGTGAAGAGCGTTCCAATCTGGGAACTTTGACGTGATATGGAGTTTACTGTGTTGAAGGGACTATTGGATTTGGGAAGTTTTGATCATGTTTTAGACAGGGGTCTTCATGTTGATGATGCTCGAAGGATCCAAGATGATCAGGAAAGGAGCTCAGGTCAAGTGATAGACTGGTGTCAAGACAGAGATCATTGTGGTTTAGACAGGGGTCTTCACGTTGATGATGCTCGAAGGATCCAAGATGATCAGGAAAGGAGCTCAGGTCAAGTGATAGACGGGTGTCGAGACAGAGATCATTGTGGTTTAGACAAGGGTCTTCACGTTTATGATGCTCGAGGGATCCGGGATGATCGAGGAAGGAGCTCAGGTCAAGTGTTAGACGTGTGTCGATGTGTAATACAAGCACTTTTAGACCGTTAATGTTGCGTGGTGCATCTCGAGGGAAAGATGCATCTTTGGCAGGCGGTGGGTTTGTGTTTGTAATGGTTTTAATTGAGAGAATTAGATTTTGGCCTTGGCGGTGTTGAGATTACTTTGGTGTCTGCCTTCTTTGTTATTTTGGATATTTGCAACAGTTTGTTGGCGGACGGGGACATAGTCTGAGCTCGTTAACAATGGTGTGATGGGGGGTAGCTTTGCTGGAACCCATTAGGCAAAATATTCATTTTTGGTTTCTATCTCATTGTGAGATTTTGATTGAAGGTGGAGTTCTGTTGAAGAGTTTTATGATGTGAAGAGAATTTGATTGGAGATGGGGTGCTGCAGATATGTGATTTTGCATCAAGGTGGAGTGTTAAATTTGGTGATACAAAATCACAAATTGATTGGAACAAATTTGCAAAGAATGGAAAGTAAATATTTTTATAATGGGAATGCATTGATTGCATTTGATGAGATGGCAGAGAAATAAATGAAGGGATTAATTTCTTCCATCTATGCTAAAGAAACAGATTGATTTACTTTCTATGTTTGCACAATTGTTGCTATGGTAATTTACCTCCATTATATTATTACCAAATGTTGGTAATATAATTGATGACTCACATGGATTTGCACTGGCTATATATTGAGGGGTAGACTTTAGTGTAAACCTATCCTGGCCTAGAGCCAGTGATCCCCAATGGCGTCTCTTCTTGTTAAACCTGATTGAGGTTTGGATATGTAAACTCTTATTTTGTAATCTCTTGTAATTCTCTCATGTGGAATAAAATCTCTCTCTGTTAGACTGTACGTACACTATCTCGAGGATAGTGGAACCAGTATAAATATTGTGTCTCTTTGTTTCTCTGCTATAGTTATTTACTATTTTGTTGATGTAATAGAATAATTGCTATCAGATTAAATTGATGATCAATTGACAAATCTAGATCCTGCTTATTGTGCTTCCGCAAAGGCGCAATTTTTCATAACAGTTATAGCGATATTATCAACTAAAAGTAAGATGTATTTCATTTAAAATCGTTTGCTAAAATCTATGTTGTATATATAACTTGTCGTACTCTTATTTAATGTGGTTTTGATTTCTTTGCTCTTCTGAGACCTCCTTGGTGTCATACTTCATAAATATGCTTTGCACCTTCATATGTGCTTCGCCAAACATTGTACTTGTATTGCATATGCATATTTACTTACACTTGTGCCTGTAGACTTTTGCTATTATGTCCACGTCAGAACTGGAAAGGGATCATGTATCATCAGAATTAAAGGTTTTGGTACAACAATATACATTATATACATTGACTACATTTCAAATATATTTTTCCCTTGTTAAATATTTTTCATTTTGGTTTTATTTGTCCCTGTTGCCCTTGAATGCCTTATACTATGTTACTATCATTTAGTGTTGTATTCATCCTTAGGTGATCACTGCCAATTCATGCTTTGTTTTTGGTTTCCCGGATCTGTTACACTGGCACTGTATGAACCTTGTATCTGTGAGTATTAGATCTGCCTATGCGGAGTGTGTGACGTGTGCATGACTTTGTGTGTCCATGCTTTTAATTTCATGCTTCTGAATGGTGACGGAGCTTTGAAGTTTTTTTTTTTTTTTTTTTTTTTTTTTTTTTTTTTTGCTGAAATGGTTCAGTTCAGTTCATGTAATTACAAGTAGGTTAGGTAGTGGTCATAGTACTAATGTGTACTTGAAATATTTACAGTGAATTCAATCAAAATGAAAGCTTTCGGTTGAATTCATTTTGTTACTTTTACTTTATTTAGCTCACAAATAATCTAAAACACAAAACTTATGCTCATCATTGCTATTAATTTGTTGTATAATAGCAAACATAAAAAAAAACTTAATAATATGGTATTTTTTGAGATAGCATAACATTTATTTCTTACCAAATATTGAGAGACAAGGAAGTTATTACTCATATCGGTAAAAATTAATATGCAGTCTATTTGTATGGACAAAAATTAGAATTAAATATATGGCAAAAGGCCTAGCTGTGACATTAAGCAACTCTGGTTTATAAGAAATGTTAAAATAAAGATGAATAATTTAAAAATTATTAGGTTTTCGAGTACGCAACGATGGAAAAAATGCTAATACGTCAAATATTTACATGTTCAAATTTGTGTGTTGTAAGTCTTCCAATACTATGATCACTATTCAAATGTTAAGACATATTTCTTTGTAGTGAAAAATCCTAAAGCGCGAAAAATCCCAAAGCGCATTTTTTCATTCGAAATGTTTTTTTGTTTTGTTTTAAACTTAGATTGAATGTTTTTTTGACTACTTATGTGAACCCCTTAGATGAATTTGGCCCCGTCCGACAAGTGTTGTATATGATCGTTATATGGATATTCGTTTTTACACAAAACGGAAATCTATATTCATTTGATACAATATTCGTTGGATTTGTCCTAGTATTGGACAAGTTACAAATATAATAACGTAATCATATTTTATAAATCATTTCAGTTTAAACGGTTAACAAAATTTCGATGACACTTCCTTTTTGTTCCCGTGTACACGCATTTGTGTACGATACAAGGACCAAAGGGAAGTGCTGCTGAAATTTTGTTGAACCGTTTAATTTGAAATGATTTATAAAATATGCTTATGTTGTTATGTTTGTAATGGGAAGTAGGTAGACCGGCCGTCAAAGTAAAAAGAAATAAACAAAAAAAACTGAAAACATGTAATAGTTTACAAGTATAATAACGTAAGCATACATCTAATTTACATAAATGGAAGAATTTAAACATTTAAAAGAATAAGAATTTTTGAGTTAAAATAGCATACATCCAATATTGTATTTGTATGTGTACGAAATTGAAATTATATCCATCTAAATAAAATAATACGATAATTAGGTAAGTATTAAAATAATGAAATTACTATAGTTCTATATAATAATAATATAAGTACTCATCTTATAATATAACATGTCTTAATTATCCAGTATAAGATGGAACAATTGAAAGTTCGTCGTGCTTGGATGTACAAAGATGTTGGACATAGACGAACAATTCCATTTCAATTTTTAAGAGGTTTAAACGAGTTCATGCTAGTGGCATCTTCCAACGGAACAAATATGACGGAAATCTGTTGTCCTTGTAAGAAATGCAAAGCTACAAAACATCATCGTCATGAAAATGTTCAAAGACATTTGACTAAAAACGGTTTTATGGATGATTACTATGTGTGGATACATCACGGTGAAGATGCGGTGAATGTTATTAATACGTCGGCTGATGTTGACGATGATAATGTAAATTTTGGTGTCGATTTTGATGAATCTAGTGCTACAGAAAATAGAATGACTGAAATGGTTATTGATGCCGCTGGTCCGAGCATGTTTTCTAATTTATTGGATGTAGAGGAAGAGCCAAATCCAAAAGCTAAATCTTTTTTTGATTTGTTAGAAGCATCAAAAAAACCGCTTTTTGATGGATGTCCTATGACAGAGTTGGCAGCGACTGCTAAGCTAGTTGCAATAAAATCCACAAACAACGGTACCCAAAAATTAATGAATGACGTTCTTAGTTTAATTTGAGATGTGCTCCCATCCGGTTTGCAAGCTAGATTGGCTAAAAATTGGTATCAAATAAAAAAACAAGTGTCTGCATTCGGATTGTCGTATGAAAAGATAGATACATGTCGAAGTGGTTGTATGCTATATTGGAAAGAAGACATAGATCGTTCACAATGTAAATTTTGTGGCTTAGGAAGATACGAAAAGAAAAAAAGCAATGGTAAAGGTGTGCCTTTTACTCGTTTACATTATCTTCCGATTATTCCTAGATTGCAAAGATTGTATTCATCTTATGCCACTGCGGAGCATATGAGATGGCATAGTGAGCGGGTTCGAGAGGAAGAAGTTTTATGTCATCCTGCAGATGGAGAAGCATGGAAACATTTCGATGACAAATATCCTGATTTTGCCAATGAATCACGAAATCCTAGTCTCGGTTTATGCACTGACGGTTTCCAACCTTTCAGCCAGTATGGTAAAAAATACTCCACTTGGCAAGTTATTTTGACACCTTACAATTTACCTCCTTGGATGTGTATGCAAAATCCATACATGTTTTTAACCCTAATTGTCCCTAGACCCAGAAATCCGAAAAATGGAGTAGATGTTTATTTGCAACCTTTAATCGAGGACTTGAAGAAAATGTGGGTAGAGGGTGTTGACACATACGACGTATCAAAAAGGAAAATTTTCAAACTATTTGCTTGTTTGTTATGGACGATAAGCAATTTTCCCGCGTATGGGATGCTTTCGGGCGGGAGTACGGGAGGTAAACTATCTTGTCCTGTGTGCATGGATTCAACAAAAGCATTTACACTGAAGCATGGTGGTAAGTAGTGTTGGTGGGATTGCCACCGTCGATTTTTACATACAAATGACACATTTAGACGTGATACGAAAAACTTTGAAAGAAATAAAACTGTAAATTTGCAACCACCAACTTTTTTGAATGGAGAAGAGATATTTGATATTGTACAAGATTATGCAAAATTACATGAGATAGGAAACAAAGAGCCCAAAATTCCTGGCAAAGGTGATTATCACAATTGGTACAAACAGAGTATATTTTGGGAATTGCCATATTGGAAGGATCTAAAAATTCGACACAATTTAGATGTGATGCATACTGAAAAAAATGTATTTGAGAATTTCTTTCATATAATCATGAATGCGAAAGGAAAAACCAAAGATGATTTGAGATCAAGAAAAGATGTCGAATACTATTGCAATCGTCCAAAGCTTAAGATTAATCATATTCGTCCAAACTTCAAAGTTCTTGCTTTTTATGAGCTGGGTAGGACTCGTTGTATAAAATTACTAGAGTGGGTCGATTCTTTGAGATTTCCCGATGGGATTGCTTCTAATATGAAACGATGCGTTGATATGAAGGATCTTATTCTGTCAGGTATGAAGAGTCATGATTGCCATGTATTTTTAGAGACTCTATTTCCGATAGTATTTAAAGGGCTTTTACCACAAAAGGTTTGGATGCCTATAACAGAGCTCAGTTTATTTTTTAAAGATATATGCTCGACAACTCTATCTAAAAGCCATTTGCAGAAGCTTGAAAGAGATATACCCAAATTAATATGTAAATTGGAGAAAATATTTCCTCCTAGAGTTTTTAACTGCATGGTACATTTGCCAGTACATTTACCAACTGAAGCATTACTACGGGGACCAGTGCAGTATGGATGGATGTATCCTTTTGAGAAGTATGTAATAATTATATTTGTTGGCTAGCTTTTTGACCAAGCCACCCAGGTTCACTCACAAGAAGAAAGTATGAAACTACATTCCCAAAGTACATGAAGGAACGGATCGCACCATCGGATGGCACCTCATCGGATCACCCCCATTGCATCAGCGAAATGACCACCTCTATGCGACCCGATCCGTATATACATTACTGCCCAGTATAGACCGATCCGATCCCCTGATGCACGGCGAAGCTTCTGACCCGTTCAAGCACGAGCTAGTCTTCGGCGATTCGAGATATACGGATCCAGCAACACGTGTCCCCAACTGTCATTTTGACTGATTCTCCTCCTTTATCCGATCCGATATTCAAGGGGATCATGACACCTGTCCACAACGGCTAATTTGACTATTTCTTCATCGGCTGCGATACGATCCGATGTTCTCGGGATTCGTGCCACGTGTGACCACGATCCGCCTGACAAAATCAGCTATAAATAGCCCAGAGCTTGGCATCTTTTAGGATCTTTTGGCAATATTGAGTTCTGATTCCTCCATTATTGTCATACTACCATTTCTTATCAGTCTTATTACTAGATTATTGAGAGAAATCACAATTGTAAAAGTGAGCTAGAGAGAGATAATTGATTGTACTAGCATTCAAAGTATAATCGATAACATATAAAGTGGACGTAGGCTCGTTAACGCCGAACCACTATAAATCCTGTGTGTTTCCTGCTTTTTCTTCATTCTCCAGTTAAAACTCTATAAGATTCAGAACAATTTGGGTGTTAGGTCCAAATTTTGATCTAACATTTTGGTGCTTTCATTGAGAGAACAGTCTCAAAACTTCACTATTCAGTTCTTTGAAGATTCCAGCGACATCTGATATCATGGCTGGAAAGAGATCTAAGGAAGTACGAGCTTCACGAACAAATGAAATCGCGAACGAAGTAGTTGAAGACAGTGTGCACGAGCTAGGCAATGAGGGAAATTTGGATCGCGGAGCGCCGGGGGCGAACCGATCCGATGAAGGTGCCATGCTCCGAGTCGACGAGGACGAGACGAACCGAACTGCTGAAGGGGTTGTTACTCGATCCCGTGATAACGCCTCGAACCCTCCGCGAACCGTGACCACGAACCGATCCCAGGGGGGCGCTGCGAGCCACCATCCTCGATCCATAGCGATCTGAATTGATGATCAGACTACAACTAGACCTGGAAAGGAGCCTATGGCTCGCTCCAATCGTCCTGGCCCCTCCGCTCGACCTGGCTCAAGCTCTTTGCGCATAAGAGAAATTGATGATGATCAATATGACCCTTCTGCTCCCGTTACTGAGGGGGACCTCTCTCGCTTTTCTGAAATGTGGGAAAGGCTGTTTGATGAGCTAGCTGCTCAGAGACAGGAAAACTCCGTTCTGCGACAGAATTTGACCGCTATGGATAGAAGGATTAATGATCTCGTAAGGCAAAGGACGCCACCAGTTCGTCCGCTCACCACAGAATACTCTTCCTCGTCAGAGGAATCGCCGAGACCTCCGCGGCGACCATATGAGAGACCCGAAAACATAGAGCAGCTTCGATTTGGAACCCTGCCGTCACGGGAAGAAGAGGCGCTGGGTGCAGGGCCCTCAAACCGTAATGTGAACGATCACGCCGCAACTCCCAGAGCTCGGGGTGTGGACAGCCCTGTACAGGACAGACGGCCTCAACCCCGTCGTCGTGCAAATGCTCATGGTAACAGGGGGCAACGAAGCCCAATTCGAGCCCCGGATTTTGTGACTGCTCCCGGAAGAGAGATTAGAGAACCCCACCGAGCAAGAGGCACTGACCCCGAACCTCCGCTGACCAGTGCAAACGTTGCAGCTATGATCCATCAAATTCTGTCAGATAGCCGTGGACAACGAAATGAAGATTGGGGAATTGACCGCAGTCATACCCCTTTCACTGATGATATTTTGGATGCGACTTTCCCGAGGCGTTTCAATATGCCACAGATGAACCGTTACGCGGGTAGATCTGATCCCGTCCAGCATCTGATGAGATATTCTTGGTCAATGACCGCTGCCGCAGCTTCTGACGCTGTCAAGTGCAAAGCATTTCCCATATTCTTGGAGGATGTAGCATTGTTATAGTTTACTCGCTTACCAGCAAGATCAATTTCCAGCTTCAGGGAGTTGAGTGAAAGGTTCGTGGTACAGTTCCGCATCTACGCACAAAAGACAAAGAGTGTGATTGACTTTTTCCTTGTCAAGCAACGACCAGGCGAGAGTCTGAGGGTGTACCTAGACCGTTTCAACCTGGCCGCTATTGAAGTTAAAGATCCTTACGAGCCAACCATTGTCGCAGCTCTGATTGACGGAGTAGATAAAGACACTGAATTTGGGAGATACCTGGCCGGCAAGCCACCCCATACTAGAGAGTTATTCTACGAAAAAGCTAACTTACATTTACGCCGGGAAGAAGTATATGCTAACCGAAAGGCAAAAACGACCGATAAGGAGGAAATCCAGAGCAGTGTCGCCATCAAGCAGACATGAGACAGCTCGGGGAAGGTCGAAGTTAATGTCGGAAATCGGAATCAGGGTGGTCGTCAGTCAGGGAACAATGATAATAACAGTAATGGCAACAACCGGAAGAGGAATCGAGGGAACGACTCCCAAAGAAGGACTCGTCCCAGGGCTTTTGAGAGTTATACGCTAATAAATGATACGTTGGAAAATATCTTCATGGACTCGTATAATGTCCTCCAGAATAAGAGGCCACCTCCTAGAGAGTCGACGGAGAAAGAACGCGAAACGGGGAAGTTTTGTCTCTTTCATCAGATTCATGGCCATTCGACAAATGAATGCCGTCACCTAAGAGATGTAGTCGAGAGGCTTCTTCGAGAAGGAAAATTAGATGAATACAGAGTAACGCCCAGAGATAGGGGGCAAGCCGTACAGGCCCCAAATCAGAACCAGAATCAACCTGCTGTCAGGCCAACTGCCCAGCAAAAGGGAAAAGACCTTGTTATCAATACCGTAATCGGAGGGCTTTATCTCGCCGGACACAGTTCCAAGGCATTGGATCAGTATGTCAATGCAGCCAAGCAACACCTCGAGGTAGGGGAGTTTAGCGACCCCGAGGTCAACATCCCGATAAAGCAACAAAAGATGATGTTCGATGATGTCGTTTTCCGAGAACGAGAAAGTATTGGAGTCCATGCTCCGACTGAAGATCCATTTGTAATCAAAGTACCTATTGGCTCGGCCACTATTCATAAGGTTTTGGTGGACAGCGGGAGTTCCATCAACATTCTTTTCAAAAGGACATTCGACCAGATGAACCTCGAGATAAAAAGACTTGAAGCCCTGTCAGGGATGGATCCGTGGATTTAACGGAGCATCCACCGCTCCAATGGGTTATGTAGAGTTACCAGTTACGCTTGGGGAAGGAGAACGCCAGAGAGTGAGAATCCTTCCCTTCGTGGTTTTGGATGTTGAATCACCCTACAATGCCATCCTGGGCCGACCAGCCCTCGCAAAGTTTAGAGCCTGTATAGCCCCCTAGTGCTTATTATTGAATTTCCTACGGAAGATGGCATTGGTATTGTCAGAGGAGATCAGGTTGCCGCACGAGCGTGTTATGTTGCAGAGCTAAAACTACTCCGCAATGGAGGGGACATAGAAACCAAGGGCGCTTCTCCCCCTACAAGGGCGGAGACCTTATAGCAACTAAAGAGGATAACCGTAGGAGAGTCGCCCAGAGAGTTGCCCGAGGATATAGATCCCAGAGAGGACCAAGAACCTGGGGGCAGAATGGCGACTCCCAACGAGACAACTGTGGATGTACCGATTGATGATAGTGACCCAGAGAAGGACCTTAAGATTGGATCCCAGTTAAATCCGAATCTCGCTAAAGAACTGACGAATTTCTTAAAAAATAACTTGGATGTATTTGCTTGGACCCACGCAGACATGTGCGGGATATCTCCATCAATCATGAGCCATTCATTAAGCATTAACCCTAAACATCCTCCGGTAAAACAAAAAAGGCGAATGCTGGGCCCAGAGAAGTCCGCTGCCTTCAAAGAAGAAGTTGGAAAGCTAAAAAGTAATGGATTTATCAGAGACTCGATCTACCCAGACTGGATTTCAAATTCAGTCCTGGTAAAGAAGGCCAACGGGAAGTGGCTAACGTGTATCGATTTCTCGGATTTGAACAAAGCCTGCCCAAAAGACAGTTTTCCGTTACCCCGGATCGACCAGTTGGTGGACTCGACGGCGGGCCATGAACTTCTCTCATTTATGGATGCTTATTCAGGATATAACCAGATTCCAATGCACGTACCAGATCAAGAACACACTAGTTTTATTACGGATCTGGGTTTATATTGCTATGTAGTGATGCCCTTTGGCTTGAAGAATGCAGGCGCTACATATCAACGGTTAGTGAACAAAATGTTCTATAACCAGATCGGGAAAACAATGGAAGTATACGTCGACGACATGTTGGTTAAGTCCAAGCAATCCTCCAATCACACTACGGACTTGGCAGAGATGTTCGGCATTCTTCGAAAGTACGGGATGAAACTCAACCCAACAAAATGTTCATTCGGTGTCGCCTCCGGAAAATTCTTGGGGTTCATCGTCAGTTCTCGTGGGATTGAGATTAATCTAGACCAGATCGCGGCAATCAGAGACATTCAGGAACCTAGGAAAATTAAGGATGTTCAAAGCCTTGCAGGAAAAGTAGCCGCACTAAGCAGATTTATCTCCAGGGCTACAGACAAATGCATCCCATTCTTCGAATTGATAAAGCGAGGAAAATGCCACTTCAAATGGACGCCCGACTGCGTAGAAGCGTTTCAGAACTTGCTGAGACACCTGGAGAAACCTCCGATATTATCTAAGCCGATGGATCACGAGGACTTATTCGTGTACTTGGCAGTGTCATCCCACGCGATCAGCTCAGCGTTGGTAAGAGAATAAGATAAGGTCCAAAGACCTGTATATTCCGTGAGCTAAAAATTGACGGCAGCAGAGCGTAATTATCCAAGGATAGAAAAGTTGGTGTATAGTTTACTGATCGCCTCTAGAAAGCTTCGACATTATTTTCTGGCGCATCCCATTACCGTATACACCGATCATCCACTCAAGCAAGTTCTACAGAGACCAGAAGTGTCTGGGAGATTACTCAAATGGAACATTGAGTTAAGTCAATTTGATCTGAACTTTCAGCCCCGACGGTCAATTGTGGGGCAAGTGATAGCCGATTTCATAGCAGAGTTTACCGTCCCGGAGGAGGATATAACAAACGAAGAAGTTGACCCCTCAAAATTACTTCTCGATCCCAGTGCCTGGAGATTGTATACTGATGGCGCTAGGAATGACGAGAGATCCGGCACTGGAATAGTGCTTGAAACTCCCGAGAAACGATTGATATCCTATGCTATCTGAATGGAGTTTCACGCCACTAACAACGACTCCGAATATGAAGCCCTGATAGCCGGACTAAGGATCGCAAAGGAGTTTGAAGTCACAAAGCTGGACATCTTTTGCGATTCCAAGTTAGTTGTGAACCAGGTTACTGGAAAATTCCAAGCCAAAAGTGCAAGATTGATTTTATACTTGAAGAAAGTGAAGGAGTTGCTGAACGACTTTGATCACTACAGCATATCTCACATTCCGCGGTCAGAGAATCAGCAGGCGGATAAGTTGGCAAAGATGGCTAGTTCCGACGATCCTGAAGAGGCCGGGCTAGCCCCTGTCGAAGTACTTCGGTCCCCTAGTATAGATCAAATGGAAATCGATCCAATACTAGAGACGGAACCAGAAAGGGAGTCGTGGATGACCCCTCTAAAGAATTTCTTGATGAATGGAGCGCTTCCGACCAAGAAAAGCGAGAGGCGTAAAGTAATTCGTAAAGCTGCCGATACGTTCTGCAAGGCGGAGTTCTTTACAGACAAGGATTTTCGATGCCCCTTCTTCGGTGTATAGCTCATGATGACATCAAGCGTGTGCTGCAGGAGGTACACGAAGGTTAATGCGGCGATCACACTGGAGGGAAAACATTGGCGAACAAGGTGTTGCGGCATGGTTATTTCTGGCCTACCATAAACAAGGATGCGGCGAAATACGCACGACGGTGTGATGCGTGCCAGAGATTTTCAAAGATACCTAGAGCACCTCCTAATCAGTTGAAAACAATGACGAGCCCATGGCCTTTCGCTATGTGGGGAATTGATATTATCGGAAGTCTCTCCATAGCTAGGGGCGGAGCAAAGTTCGCTATTGTAGCCGTAGATTATTTCACTAAATGGGTCGAGGCTGAACCACTGACTACAATCACAACCAAACGAGTGATCAATTTTATCGTTAGAAACATCATCTGTCGATTTGGGATTCCAAAGATTCTTATAACTGATAACGAAACTCAGTTCGATAGCACAGAATTCAGAAACTTCTGCCAGAAATACCACATTGAGAAACGATACACCTCTGTGGCGCACCCGCAATCGAATGGACAAGTCGAAGCTGCGAATAAAGTGATTAAGTCCATTCTGAAAAGAAGACTGAAGCGGGCCAGAGCCATGTGGGCTGATGAATTACCCTTGGCACTATGGGCCTACAGGACAACGTATAAATCGGCAACAGGGCATACCCCCTTCTCCCTTGCTTTTGGAGCAGAAGCAGTCATCCCGGTTGAGATAAAAGTACCTTCTCACCGAGTGACTTATTACGATCCAATGACTAATAACGAATTGCTCCTTGAAATCCCTGGATATGATCGAAGAAAAGAGGGATGAAGCAGACCTGCGTGCCTTGAGGTGCAAACAACAGGTCGCTCGATACTACAACAAAAAGGTTCGAGCCCGAACCTTGGAACCAGGAGACTTGGTTCTGAAGCGTGTCTTTCCACCCCCAACTCATATGGGCGCGAAGTGGGAAGGACCGTACTCCATTCTGAGCAAGCTTGATAATGGAACCTTCAAGCTGGCAACCGTAGATGGAAAGGAAATCCCCAGAGTGTGGAATGCCCAACATTTACGGCCATACTTAACATAAAAATTTCAAATTTGTTCTTTTGCTTTGTTGAGAACCATGTACAAGGCACGAGTTGCCTAGAATAGTCTGATTTCTTAAAGCAAAAATTATAAAGTGGACGTAGGTCATGATTCGACCGAACCACTATAAAAATATTGTGTGTCATTTACCTTTATTGCATCTTTATTTATCTGCCTTTTTATTTTTATGGAAATTGCTGTGAATAATGCAACGATCCCAGAAGCATATAATTATAGATGCCTTCCATCAGAATGGAATGTAATCACTAGTCAAAATTCTGAGGATGCAATAAAGTAAATTATATCGTTGATAGCGCTCTAACTCTCCAGAGCCGAGAGAGAGCATAACGGACATGAAGCCGATGTCCATAAGTCATGGCGGTGTACCATGATCGGAACCGCCTTGACGGAACTCTAACCTCGGCGACCGCCAAGAGAGTACAAAAGCGTCTCCGATTGAGCACTGAGAAAGAGCTCCTTCCCCGCTGAAGGATCGGGGAGCGATTGAACTGCTGAGTTCGAACTCTAACTCTCCAGAGAGAGAGAGAGAGAGTATAAAAGCGTCTCCGATTGAGCGCTGAGAAAGAGCTCCTTCCCCGCTGAAGGATCGGGGAGCGATTGAACTGCTGAGCTCGGACTCTAACTCTCCAGAGAGAGAGAGTATAAAAGCGTCTCCGATTGAGCGCTGAGAAAGAACTCCTTCCCTGCTGAAGGAATAGGGACCGACTGAACTATTGAATTTGAACTCTAACCTCGGCGACCGCCAGGAGAGTATAAAGGAGTCTATGGTTAAGCACTGAGAAAGGTGCCAGAAATTCAGTACCACAAGAACAGTTATCTTATGAAATTTTTCTAAGTCCCCCATATTCAGAAATAGGGGGAAACATGCGAATAATGCTAATCAATCTTTAATAAGCCCTAGTTAAGTGCTACATTAGCGATTGATTGGGGGCCATATGCATATACACATGAACTTTAATGCAGCAATGCAGCACGAAAATTTTTAATTTTTCTTTCTGTTGTTTGACTGATTTGTAGTTATAATTAGATGGTCTATGACTAAACATGAAAAGTTTATTTGAATACAGGTACACAATGATGCAAAAAGAGATAAACTTTCATTTATATACTGCAAGCCTACAAAGTGAAAAATAACCTAGAAAGCAAAAGTGAGGGCCAGTCTCACAATTACATTTCCTGGCCAGTGGGAAACCTAAAGACAAAATATAAACAAGCGACGATATCCTATTTATGCTTTGACCTCTTCTCCTGCTTCTGTTTCTCCAGCTTCGCCTTGTTAGCGTCGGATTGATATCCTTTCTTTCTCTTCCTTTTGTCTATGAGAGGAACATCCGACTCTTCAGAAGATTCCTCTTCCGCCTCCTTTCTCTTCCTTTTATCAGTAAGGGAAGCTGGGAAATCATCAGGATTCGCAAAATGAAGCTGTCTGCTGATGGATTTGGGCTGGATTTTCAAAATCATACCAGTTTTGGGATCAAATTCTGCCATAGGGACTATGTTCAAAGGCTCTTGTCCCACCTTCTTCAAAGTCATCTCCTTTTCCTGCCTAGCTTTTCTGTTGGCCAAAGTTTCGTCATCATCGTCTTCGGTTTCTTTGGCGCTAATAATATCCTCTTCGTCCTCTACATGGCGCCCATCCATATCTTTCACGGCCTCGATGGTTTCATCATCCTTGGGCACATCAGCACTGGGTGCCAGGACGCTTTTCTCTGCTGTTGCACCCTCAGCCTGCTTCGATATATCAACACCGGCACCTGGCGAGACGACCTCCTTCTCCGCCTCTTTCCCTTTTTCAACAACCATGTCGACGGGCTCACCACCTGTATTATGGGGAACACATGTTACTAATTCAATTGGTTGTTCTACCAGACGACGACAATTCACAATTGCTTTGACAAATTGTGGGGAAAAGAGGGAGATACCTTCCGCAGATCCTCCGTCTAGAGTAGCTGCAGGAGCTCCAACAACAACAGGAGTTAGGCCCAAGGGGATCAACGGATCATCAGGATGGTATTCCTCAACTCCGGAGGTCTTGGGCTCCACGGCTGAACTCGAACCTTCGTCAGCCTTGCTTTTACCCTTAGCCAGGGCCCTCTCCTTTTCTATTTCCGCTTGAATCAGACGACGACCTTCTGCCAGATCCTCGGGCTCGTTATCCCTAAGGATGGTCTTCATCGGCTCATCTTCGTCGATTTCTTCGACTCCCAATCTCTGCTTCTCACCCTCAACAATGGCATCCCATAAATTGGCTAAAGTAACGTGGTAGTCCGGGATCCACGAGATGTTGCGGGTTTTGAGGACTTGGCCCAGGAAGTCAAAAATCATCTCCTCAAACCCTTCGATATCTTTTTCTCTCTCGAGGAGCTTGTTGTTAGAAGCAGTAGCCATTTCAATGGCACTTTCAACAATCTTTTCGGCAAGAGCCGCCCGTCTCTCTGCATCCATGACTTGATCATTCAAAATCACCTTTTCCACTTCAGCCAAGGCTAAACTTTCTCTCAAACTTGCTTTTTCTGCCTCCCAGGCAGCCCTCTCAGCTTCGAAATGGCCTTGTGCTGTCTTCAACTCAATGTTGGCCATTTTAAGATCTTCTACCTCCTTCTTTATGGCCATCTTTTCTTGGCTATTTGAGTCAAGTTCCGAATGAAAGCGCTTCTTAGCATTCTCCAATTCGATCTTATAATTTTCAGCATCTCTCCGCGCTAAGGCGAGTTGGGATTGAGCATCTTCCAAGTCCTTCTCCATCTTTGTCCTGGCCCTTTCGTTGTTATCAATTTTCACTTTAGATCTATGGGCTTCCATTTCAAGCGTTCGAATGACTTCTGAAAGATTAACCGCGTGTTTCTTCATCATTTCATACAGCCTGGCTACATGGCGAATGTGCCCGACGACTTCATTATCCCAGTTCCTAGGGACTGGTTCCAAGGCTGGAACAAACGTCATCCTTTCGAAGAAGATGTTGGGGAATTGTTCCCGCAACTTTTCCAGCCTACCTTGATTCTCGGGACCATGGATGTAATCTCGTGACCCGGGGGCAGCTAACTCTGGCTGGCTGGAAGGGACAATGTCACTTCTCTCCTTCTCAGAATCTTTGTTCCGATCCTTGCTTTTATCCTTAGGCTCGTAGTGCCTTTTTGACGACCTGCTGTGAGAGGGTGCACTTTTCGGAGGAGTTAATTCTTTAGGAAGTTGTTTTCCCCCTGCAGGAGCTACCGGATAACTGGGAAGCTTGCCAGAAGTCGATTTTGATGGAGACCGGGGTTGCGAAGAAGTATGTAACACCCCGCCTCCGCTAGGGTCACTCGCAAAGGAATGCACTAGCTTTAGAGAGGCATTATTGGTAAACATGCACAGAAATATCACAAGACAGAACATATATAAATAAATAGCGGAAGTAAAATCAAACTTTCATAAACATGAATACATAAGGTCTAAAGCCTTTTACATCAGAGTACATCAAAACCTGTCTTGCAATAGTAAAGAAGCATAAAGACTTTTTAATAAATTATTCCCCAAGTAAAACCGTAAAGTAGCCATAGCCAAGAGAAGTCCAAGCCATCCATGATGACCTTCAAGCAGAAGAAGTCCGAACTAAACAGCATTGTTTCCTCCCTGAAACCTGGGGGGAAACGGAAGAAAAGAGGCGAAACAAAACAGGTCAGTCAAAAAGACTGAGTAAGTCCTATCTACTTCCAGTATAAAAACAGGTAAAGGTAACATGACATGCATAAACTGAAAGTAAACATAAGGATAACTACAAGATAGATAAACCAGGGTAGCCGGTTGAACTACTGCGGCAAGGTAAACTAAGGTATCATGATAAACTACGGTGTTATGATAAGTCAAGGTATCACATCGTCAGATTTCTATCGAGTACATTATCCCAAGGTATCTACCCCGTCTAACATCCCACGGTACCTATTATGTATATTCTTCCTTGTTCTAACATGTATATTTGCTCTGCACCTCTCGTACTAGTATCCCTACCCGCGTCATGTGTTAACCATGAACGTCCCTTGCTCAAAGTTGTGTAATGGTCCATGTCAACCTAATATATCACATATATAGGTTACTCAAATCATATGTTTCTTTCCATGTATATAAGTTCAGTCCTTTGCCGTACCTCGTACGGGCTTCCCCATGTCGTATTATCCTTGAAATCGTTTGGACTGTCACCCTTGTTCTAGCCAGGCTCTTCCGTATGAATCATCGTTTGAACTACTAGAACTTACGCCACCTAGCACCACTAGGGATCACTCTTACCTATTGCACGCTTTCGTATTTCGGTTTGGGTTAAACCACCTAGGCCACTAGGGATTACGCTAACCCTCAACCGCGCCTTTTTTCCCACGCATTCATCGTGAATCGTTTTTCTACAGCTGGATGCACATGTATCACATCGTGCCATCCGAGTCCTGTCACCGACCAAAACAAGAAATACAGGACTCGGTCAGGAGCTTTAGATTTATCTGCCGATGCAGATGCTAAGGTCTGCTTTTCTACACGTGGCTATGGTCCCACGAGACCCCTCCCTCAACTAGTGAAAGGCAACACAAGAGAAAATCTTGCATGAGAACTACACTCCGGCCAGCCCACATCCTACGGCCTACCTCACCCATAATTAGATAGCAAATTATGGTCTGTTGGGTGTTCCTTGCCTTTCCGTACGTACATGCTTGACTCAAGATGGTAGATGATCGACGAACTTGCTATCTCGGGCACCTTATGTATTCGCCGACTCACTGCTATCCACCCCAGTCTTTAGGTCGCTCGCATAGCAACCAAGGCATATTCTTGGTTCTTCTACCGCAAACCTCAACCTCTCGTGAGCCTAGTATAATGACCTGGCAGCTCACAGAGGGATCCCAAGAATATCCTCACGTTCCCCGAAGCCGCTGCTTCGTTACCCAGTTCGTTGGAGCCTTTATCTAAATCAGATAGCCTGCCCCTACACGCATACTTAAACGTTGACCTAACGTATCGGGTTATTGATCTATCTAAGAAATGGTCCAAATTTCCTTGACTAAGAATTATTACTTAGTTTCCCTTAACTAAGGTTTACCACTTAGCCTTATTTCCATAATCCTTGTCAACTATTTTTAGGGTTTATCTAATGGGTTAAGTGTCACTTAAGTTCATAACTTAGCCCGTCTACAAGCCATGTCAAAATTGGCTAAGTATCCAAGTCCAAGACTTAACCCTACAAACCATGTGTCAAGTTGGCTAAGTATATTAAGCAATCCATAACTTAACCTCGTCTAATTATCATTTTAGATTGGTTAATTATATAAATTAACTTGACCTTGTCAGCAAATCGGTCAAGCGTATTCAAGTGATTCGTGACTTAGCCTTATCATGTTTTCACGTTAGATTGGTTAAGTATAGGTTAACTTAACCTCATCAAATTAACGAGTTAGATTGGTTAAGTATAGGTCACTTAACCTCATCAAATCATCGTGTTAAATTAGTTAAGTGTTTAACTTAACCCCATTAAATTACCAAGTTGGATTAATTAAGTCTAGGCTAACTTAACCCCATCCGATTACCATGTTTAGATTAGTTAAGCCTAATCTTAACCCCATCCATTAACTGTATTATACGGTTAAGTGTCATTAAGAAAATTTACTTAACCTTATCGCGTTATCGTGTTGGATTGATTAAGTATTGGTTAACTTAATCCCGTCCACTAGTCGTATAAAAATGGTCAAGTGTCATTAGGCAAATCAAGTTACTTAACCTACCCAAGCTTATCATGTTTTGTTAAGTATCATTAGCCTAATCAAATTACTTAACCCATTTGTCCATATCATATTTGGTTAAGCCTCATTAATCAAATTAACTTAACCCTATTATGTGGCATTAATTTAATTAATGCACCCTCAACCTCTCACATTAGACCTTGTTGTGGTTACTAGTTAAGCCGGGCGGGTCCGGGTAGATTTACACCACAACCTAGTCTAACCTCGGGTCTTAAGCGCGACATGACCAACTTCTCACATTGGGTCCTATTGTTTGCAACTACTAGTTAGGCCGGTCGGTTCCGGGTAGTTTTACGTTGCAAACTCAACCCAACCTCGAGTTGGCCACAGTTATATTATCTAAGTTCATTCCAAAACATGTTACAAGTTTTCAAGCATTTGGGTAGACCTAACTTAATAGGTAAATTCCCAAAGGGTAGACCTAACTTAATAGGTAAATTCCCAAGCTCATGCTTTTATGCATACTTGCATGCCAACCTCCATGTTATCTTTCAAGTCATATTTTCAAGTATAAACACATGTCATATTCAAGTTAAGATTTTGCGACATGTTCATGTTTATCTAACTACCCAAAATCGTGTTTTCCCAACGCAAGCAAAGCGAGTCAACATAGTAAGGATACTATGTCACATATTGGTCTCAAAACATGCATGATGCCAAAAAGGGCTTGGCTTCCACATGCATAACATCATAAAGGGATTGGCCATAAACATGCATAGTGTCATAAGGTAATTTGGCCACAAACATGCATATTATCAAAAAGGGTTTGGCCATAAACATGCACAACTTAAAAGAGGGGATTGGCCACGAGCATGCATAATCTCATAAAGGATTTGGCCACAAACTTGCATGTTAGCATAAGGGGTTTGGGTTCATAAACATGCATAAGCCCCAAAATCTTGTCTTAGCCAATGTTTCACAAGTAAAGTGGTTCCTAAAGGTTCATGCTAGCATTTCATGCATAAAGATCCAAACTTGCAAGATAAACTAGGTTATGCATAGCATGAGAGGCATGATTAAGTTCCTCACATGGCGTAAAATCATAAACATGAACACAAGAGGCATGGTAAGGTTCATATAGGTTCGCATAATCATGTTTAGCCTCATTTTATCCCATGTCATTATCAAAACTACCGTTTCCATCTAAAAGTAGCTAGAACTTACATAGTATGGCAAGAGGACTAGGAGCATGAATCGTTTTGGCGAAGAAAGGTGGCTCCTTTGATGAAGATCCGTCATGAAACTCGCATAGCAACGTTGATTTGGCCTCTATTTGGTGTAGCAAGCTTGCACCTTTTGATTTGAACCCGATTTGAACGCATAGGCTCTAGGGATTGGAGATGGAGGCCATGATCAAGATTGATTTTGGCAGCACTTAGTTGCTAGGTTTGATTTTTAGGGATTTAGGTTAGGTTTAGGGTCTTTTTATAGAGATTAGGATAGTTTTAGGCCCTAGGATTAGATCTAGGATTAATCTAGGCCACAGAAATCGTCACAGGCCCATCAGACCAGACCAAGACTGCATCCAGGTGCACCAGGCCACAAAACACGGAGTTGTGTTTTTGGACCCAGTCGACAGCCCTGTCGACTTGGGGTCCAGGGGTGTCGACAGCCCTGTCGACTCCCCTGTCGACATGGGCTTTGGCGGGAAAATTCCCGCCTACCCCAAAACTTGAACTTCCTAGGTGATTTTCAAACTTGAAAACCCTGAAGACTTTGACGGATCATAACTTGGTCATACGGACTCCGATTCTTGAAAACTCGGACTCTATTTCGCGTATGTTTCCGAGACGAACGCAATGGCATAGCCTGTTTCACTTGATTCAGAATTTAAAATTAAATTCTGCCTTGATTCTCGTTTTAATATGTTATCGAAAAATACGGGTTGTTACAAAGTAGGCTTGTGAGAAGGGCCGCGAGAGCGCTCAGTGCTCGGATGAAGACTGGGTGTGCCTTCACGAAGAGAACGATAAGAATAAGACCGCCTACGAGACATCTTTCCTGCAAAAGAGAAAAGAGCATATTAAAACCTTGAATATTGTTGATATAAAAGTGCGGGGTCAGGCAGTGTGTGTGATTTGTGCATCCCATATAATTCCCCCTAACGGACCCGGGCCTGAAGTCAGGCTCATCTGAGTAGTTTCTTGTTCTCTAATTGGAACGGTGGTCTCTTGGGAAGAAGGGAAGAATGGCTCCCCTTCAAAGTCCCCCTCTGTGTATACATCATCGGGCAGAGGAATTTTGCTCAGCTCTTTAAATAGCTGTTCATCTGTCAAATCATCAGGAGCAGCAGGTTCGATCGAAAGGGAAGTCCTGGAGGGGAAACCTCGCGGAGAGACTGGGATTTCCTTAGGCTTGTCACCACGAGCCTCATCTCCTCTATATATGTTCAGGTCCTCGTCATCCTGGATGATTATCGGGGAAGGACTCTTACGGAATTTAGCTGTTTCTACTGCCCAAGATGTTCCCTCTCCCTCCGTTGGGGGCACATATTTGTAGGGTTTGCCGCCAGCACCAAGTCCAAATCTTATATCCAAAAGATGATGCTTATGAAGATTTTCGTCAGTGATGCACTTCTTGATCCTTAGAAAATCGGATCTGCATTGTAGAAGAATAGACAATCGGTGATTGTATAACGGGCCTTCCGTCTTGGGGAAGACGTGATCTGCTTAGAACAAAAAAAAGAGGGGGATGTTAATGCTTCGGCTTGTTGAGCAAGATATTCAGTCAAAAGATTAAAGTTTACTTCATTTAAGCCATCTTCTTGAGCACCCGGCCTGTTTCTTTATATAGAACCAATCAGACTTGGGATCCCCTATATTGTTATATCCGTCATACAGAACTTTCCTATTCGCCACAGATTCAAAGAAAGAGAAATTTGGGGTTGCCGAGGAGCGATGCTTGAAAAGATAAAAGAATGTTAAATCTCTAAATGTGAGTTCGGTATGCAGGATCTCCGCGTATGCAATATATAGGGTGTATAGAGATGCGTAGACGTTAGGATGAAGCTGCATTGGGGCGATACCCAGTCGTTTTAAAGTCTCGATGACAATTGGAGGAAACGGAGAAATAGCTCCTACCAAGCACATGGTTCGGCTGACTGCCATATACCCTTCCGGAGCTAAGTGGGGTCTATCTTTACTAATGGGTGTCCTCACATCATCCCAAGGGATCCCATGTCTCAGGAAAATTCTTTTAAGCTTTATGTCATCGAGCTTAGATGCTAAAGAGTCAGAAAATTTCTCTATCCCGAGCGCGCCAGGAATCTCATCGGGAGCTCGCCTGTCTGTTTCAGACTCTTCACCAGATGAAGTACTTTCAGACGGATCAGATTCCGTTGCCTCGTATTCAGATCCGAAATCTTCACCCCCTGGGCTAACTGGAGGGACCTCGGGGTTGTGTTGCTCAGGAGCCTCGGACTCCGTTTCTGTAACGGATCTTGAAGAAGATTGATTATCCGACATTACTGTTAGGTGAGAAAACATGAGAAATGAGATTAAAACTACCCATCCCCCGTGTGTTCAGGTGCCGGTGTGTGTGTTTGTGCATGCATTAAAGAAAAATACAAGGGTCAATAAAATCATCCAGACATTGGTCATCGTTCGATTGATAGATTATGCGTTTGTTCGATCTGGAATGTTCGTATCAAGGGCTCTAACCTAACTGTTCATCGATTTGTTAAAGTCGCATCATATGATTTAGTCAGCAGTCGAATCGCAAGATAGGTTCGGATCGCCGCATGTGGACGGATCGCGGTGAAGGACTCGATACGCGGAAGGGTATTAAGATATGGAAAAGCTTCGAATCGTGAGGCGCACCAACTCATCTTGAACGGATCGCAATGGCTTCTTGGCGATCCGCATCGCCCCCATCATCCATGACCCGAAGCTCTGGTATCTCCGCGATCCGACACTCACACGAATCGTAGCCTTGTCATTTCCGCGATCCGATCCGCTACCCAAATCAACCTTCCAGTTCCGTACCCTCTCCCCTCGTCTTGCTACCACTCCGAACTCAGACCTCGCCCACGAACCGACTTGGTCATCCCTTCCTTCTCCTTCCTCAACTCTCCTCTTCGCACCAGGCACGCTCACGTCCACTATCACCAAATCCTATAAAATCCCGCTGTCCATGCTCTCTAAACTAGTGCGAACAGGGTAGAAACTCAAGATAAATCTTCTAGTTACCTTTTTAAAATTCGAAATCAGGCAAGAATTTGGAAATCGAAACTAAGGTTTTTCCTCGATGGAGCTGGCGATACGATACAGAAGCGAGAAGAAAGAAGAAAGTGGAGAGGAGGGTCGACTTATATAGGTAAAAGGGCGACCGTTTGTCTCCCTTTTTTTGTCTTATTCGATCCGCGAAAGTAGACGGGCCGCGAACCAAAAGCCCACCACGTCTCGAAGAGAAGCCCACCTCGTTCCGTTCCGTGAAGAGGCCCAAATGCTCACCAAAGGACAAGGCGAATGACTCACTAACAGACTGCGACTTGCGCATGCGATCCGAATCGATAAACGACTGACAGATTCGATGATGAAGACTCTGAAAGATCCCAGAAAAGGAATTGTTCACTGATTTGCATCTCTTTATGAAAAGACGTTTTTATAGTTTCGAAGCATGTTCCATCATCGATCAAACATACTTCGAGGGGGCAAAATGTTGGCTAGCTTTTTGACCAAGCCACCCAGGTTCACTCACAAGAAGAAAGTATGAAACTACGTTCCCTAAGTATATGAAGGAACGGATCGCACCATCGGATCGCACCTCATCGGATCGCACCTCATCGGATCGCCCCCATTGCATCAGCGAAACGACCACCTCTATGCGACCCGATCCGTATATACATTACTGCCTAGTATAGACCGATCCGATCCCCTGATGCACGACGATGCTTCTGACCCGTTCAAGCACGAGCTAGTCTTCGGCGATCCGAGATATACGGATCCAGCGACACGTGTCCCCAACTGTCATTTTGACTGATTCTCCTCCTTTGTCCGATCCGATATTCAAGGGGATCGCGACACCTGTCCACAACGGCTAATTTGACTATTTCTTCATCGGCTGCGATACGATCCGATGTTCTCGGGATTTGTGCCACGTGTGACCACGATCCGCCTGACAAAATCAGCTATAAATAGCCCAGAGCTTGGCATCTTTTAGGATCTTTTGGCAATATTGAGTTCTGATTCCGCCATTATTGTCATACTACCATTTCTTATCAGTCTTATTACTAGATTATTGAGAGAAATCACAATTGTAAAAGTGAGCTAGAGAGAGATAATTGATTGTACTAGCATTCAAAGTATAATCGATAACATATAAAGTGGACGTAGGCTCGTTAACGCCGAACCACTATAAATCCTGTGTGTTTCCTGCTTTTTCTTCATTCTCCAGTTAAAACTCTATAAGATTCAGAACAATTTGGGTGTTAGGTCCAAATTTTGATCTAACAATATTTATTTACGTAATGATATATAACATGTCATAGTTAATTTCACACGTTTTCCTATTAAGGTATCTAGGCCACCTAAAGAAAAAGGTGAAGCAGAAATCACGTGTTGAAGGTTCTATTTGTCAAGCGTACATTATTGAAGAAGCATCCATATTTTTTAGTCATTATTTCGATGATCATGTGAATTTAAATTTTAATCGTGGTCATCGCAATGAAAATGATATTGTGGATGATTCAGTCGATAACATTCTCTCGGTATTCAAAAAACAAGGACGTCCATTTGGTAAATGGAAGAATGTTAAAGGCTTCACTACAACAAAGGATTACAATCTAGCCAATGCAACCGTGCTTCTTAATTGCAATGAATTGGCTGATCTTATAAGGTACTATAATAATTTGATTATTCATTAACTAAATTAATGCCAATCTCTTCAAGCTACACACTATACTACTTAGATATTGACATGTGTGTTTCGTTTAAACAGCAAGTTCGAAAGTGAATATCCCAATGCTGAAATCTTTAAAGAATTCGAGGGATGGTTTAAACAATATGTAAGTATGGTAAGTCATGTTTTTTTAACCTTACACGATATCCATTATATATTAACTTGTGTATTTAATTCAAATTGATAGGTTGATACGAACAACATCACCAACATTTGCTATAGGAAACTTGCGTTTGGTCCGCATACTAGTTACAGAATATGTCCAATAATGTTTATAAATGGATTTAAGTTCCACACAGAAGAATATGGAAAGAAAAAGACAACTGTTAATAGTGGAGTTTGTATCAAAGGAGGGAACAACGATGATGACATAACAGATTATTATGGTGTATTGGAGGAAATAATCGAGTTAACTTACTTGGTGGTGCCGGAGTTAAAAACGTTTCTATTCAAATGTCGATGGTTTGATAGTAGACCGAATATTGGAGTAAAACACATACATAAGGACTACCCTCTTATTGAAGTAAACCACAAAAAAAAATATTTAGGGTATGATCCATTTGTGTTAGCGGCACAAGCTACACAAGTTTATTTCACACCGTATCCTGCTATCGACAACAGTCGTTCAGATTGGTGGGCTGTTATTAAAACAAAAACGAGATGGTCATTTCACTCAAACAAGATCATAACTGATAATATGGCATATCAAAACGATCCAGAACCTAATGAGCTACTAGAGATTGTACAACAGGTAGAAGACATAGGCTCTCTTATTAATGACGTCAATGATGGGGTCGAAGTATATGGAGATGACGATGAGCAAATTGAAGTAGAGGAAGATGAGTGTGAGCTTGAAGACGAGAGTGTAAACATTGAGAGTGACGATGATAATGAAGATTGGTAGCATGTATATTTAATTATGATTATTTGCATGTGTTTTTAGTTGCTCGGTTGCTTTTATGTTTATGAAGTTGTTTATGTTTAGTTAGTAGTAAAATTTTCAATTGTTGATTTACATTCTATGCTCTCTGATGAATGTTTTCAAACCTTGTCTTAAATAAAGTTCACTACTTTCATGAAATGTTAGATTATCTTATGTATATAGTTGCAAATGCCGTATTCATGTAATAGATATGAGTTCTCGTGGTCGCGGTGGCCGTAGTAGCGGTGGTGGTCGTGATGGTCATAGTGGTAGTGGTGGTCGTAGTGGATAGGGATGGCAAAAAAATCTGTACCTGCGGTTATCCGTGGGTAAAATCCATCATGGATATGAAATGGATAGTTAAATGGGTATCAATGGGTAAAATAAACAGGTATTTTTAGTATTTGTTAATTAATGGGCAGGTACGGATAGTAAGATATCCATGTCCACGGGTACCCGTGCCCGTATTGAATGTGATTTATTATCAATAGTCAATACAAAAAAAAAATATTGTTGTTGGCTGTTCGGTATTTGTGTGCATGCTTTTACTCAACAATTTATAATTGGCTGTTGATATTTTGATGGATACTTTTGTTGTTGTCCGTTCTTTTTTGGATGTTGGTTTAAATATATATTGGTATTTTGAGGTTAGCATTTAAGGATTGGTCTAATTTGTTTTTTTTAACCAAATGTACTTTTGAATAATTTCAATAAATGGCTAAAAAATAAATTGAATAAATATAATGGATACCCACGAATACCCACCATTACCCGCAACCTATTTAAAACCCGTTTAATGGATACCCGTGCGGGTATGGGGTGGGCACGGAGCAAAAAATCATCCAACGGGGCGGGTGATGGGGTGGTACTACCCGCGCCCTCCCCGCCCCATTGTCATCCCTAGTAGTGGACGTGGTGGTCGTGGTGGTAGTGGACGTGGTTTGGGTTTGATCGAACCAGCACCACCCTCTATCAATCAACAATCCACCCCTTCGGATGAATGTGATCATGATGAAGACACCCTTGGGCTATCTGGACAAGTGTCACAGACTGGCTCGACTTCTTCAGTCGGTACCATGTACATCTATTGTAGGAATAGTGGCGAGTAAGTAAAAAATTTAAATTTTCGAATTATTGTGTATTTCAATAATGCATTACATAATTTACTCTAATTTCTGCATTAACAGGTGGGAATTCGCGAATAGTGACTCGACATCTCGTACTTTATCTAATATGCTTAAGGCCTGTTTGACATCATTTTGGCCTTGTTTCAGTACGATTCCTGCTAATATTAAGGATCATTGGTTTGACGAGTTTAAGGTAGAATAATTTTAAAATTCAGGTTCTTGCAATATTTAGTTCATTCATGATTAAGTTTTCCAGTTTATTTGATCCTAAAATCTTGTGTAGGCATTGTACATTTGGGATACCACTACTTCTTTTGCTGATGTCAGACTGTTATGGAATCAAAAGTGTTCTTTGAAGTATAGGTGGATTGTTGGAGACATGAAAAGGAATAAAAAGAAGAATGCTTGTATAACAGATGAGGTATGACAACAATTTTTAGCATATTGGGAGAGGGAGGATGTGAAGGAGCTTTCTAAAAAAAACTCAACTGCTCGCAAAAAAAATCCAAGGCCACATAGATGTGGTTCTAAGTCAATGGCACAATGGATGAACGATATGGTAATTGTTTAAATTATTAACTTATAATAGTATACAATCCAAATAAAGATATGATAAATTGTTTTTATTTTTTTAGGAGAAAGGACAAGACCGAACACCAACTTTCGTGCAGGTTTATATTCGAACACATTATGTTGAGAAACCGGACGGTTCTATAGATGGGGGATGGGTTGATGAGTACTCAGAACAGTTTGTTGTATGTAATCAACAAAAGTTTTAAATTATAGTTTACAATTTTCTAATTCTGTTAAACAATACGATATCTAACTTTTATGTAATTTACAAGCCAAATACAATGAGCGGGTTGCTCAAATGACCGAGAGTCAGGGTGGTGAGTTCTCTCACGACGAGCTAAAATATCTTTACATGTAGCTTATTGGAGAAGGTGAGACGTGTGCTTCCTCAAGAAGCAAACGAAGGCCCGGTACCAGCAATATTCCTGGGGTATTGACATGAAAACTTAATTTATTTATTTTCTAGTTATGTTCATGCTTTATACTGTAGACTTTTAGTTGATAATGCTTCTACTTAATATTTTGAAGTTAGGTTTCTTTGATCCGAAGTAACAATGAGAAAAGTTTGTGATAACATCTTGGCTTAATAAAGTCTTACAGTTAAGCATGAAATAAAAATGTTGTTTCAATTATATTTCGAAAGATGCATCCCATCTTAAGGTGTAGTAGAGCAACTCAGTGACGTTAAAGATCATATTATTTTCTTTTACGTATTGGTACAGTAGATTGTTGTGATGCTATAACTATGTCTTTAATGTAGCATTTAAGTTATAAATTGATTGGAGAAGTTGTAATTCCGGTTTTCATTTTTTTAACTGTTTTCCAAGCTTTTGTAAAGTTTGATTATATTTCAAGTTTTTGTATTGTTCTTTACATACGAGTTCGTTAATCATTCATCCTTTAGCGTTCAACTGACAAATATTTTTTTGAACTATTTTGTTACAACGTGCGATTACAAATGAGAAACAAGTTAATTGTAACACAAATATTTGCATGATTAACACTTTCATCATAAATATTTACACTTGAAACATGGTACTAACAACATTTTTTTTTGAGATGTGATTGATATATCAACATAAGAGGGCAAATGTTTTTCAAGTTGTTGTACATTGGGATAAAGAAAAAGGAATTGATTCAGTGAAAGATAGTGTTAGTAAATTGAAAACAAAGCTTTGATTTTGTCTTTTTTTTATGTGAGATAGTCAAATTTGTACCAAATATGTGTACACTAAATCAAAGGTATAACTATTCTTTCTGTTTGCTAAACAACTCGGTCTTAATCAATATGAAAATGAAATGCTACATAATTTCTTTCTTCCTTTTTTGTTTTTTGTCTTTGCAAAATTTGATGTGTTAAATACATCAGATTCAACGTTCGTCCTTCGTAAAGCATTTGTGAAATATCAAATCCGGTAACGACGGTAATTTTTACATAAAGTCAGCAATAATTTTACAATATGGAGACATGGATGTGACTGGTATGTTTCAAGGATGAGTCGTGAATCTAATTTTTGGTGTAAAAAGATGTGATTCAAAATGTCCTGTAAAAAGGATGCAAGGGTTTCATGGGTGGCAATAAATATGGGCTTTAGACAAAAAGCCAAGGGTGTTTATAAGAAAAACATTGCTAAAATGTTGGAAACCTATTAACTGAGTTGTGTAAAAATGTATTGGTGAAATTCATAATTAAGATAATTACGAGATTCGTATTTGTTACCCTATTGAAATCATTTCAGATTTTCTCTTTGGTATGAAACCTTTCAAATGGATGTACCAATATAGACTGATGTTATCCCGTTCGTGCATAAAATATACATCTGCAAATGGTGCATAAAATTATACTCGATAATTATAATTGACGTTGGTTGAAGCAGACATACCCAACTTGATCCCTCTTGGAAGTTTATTAGTCTATAGGGTTCTCCTAGTAGTGTATTAACAACAACAACAAAAAAACCATGTTGGGAAATTTAAATATAAAATGATGCCATCATGTACTGTTTGTGAAAAGCTAGCAACATCAACTTGAGTTGCTTGTTGCTGTGCAAACCGCAGCTCGAGCTGCTGTGCAAACAGCAGCTCAAGCTGCTGTGCACAGCAACTCGTTTCTGTGCACAACAGCTCGGGCTGTTGTGCACAGCACCTCGAGGTGCTGTGCAAACAGCAGCTCTAGCTGCTGTGCACAGCAATTCGTTGAGGTGCACAGCAATTCGTTGCGGTGCACAGCAGCTCGAGTGTTGTGCACAGCAACCCGTTGCGGTGCACAGCAGCTTAAGCTGCTGTTTGCACAACACCTCGAGTTGCTGTTGCACAGCAGCTCGAGCTGCTGCTTAACAGCATTGCTATTGCACAGCAACTCGCGTTGCTGTGCAACAGCATCTCGAGGTGTTGTGCAAACAGCAGCTCAAGCTGCTGTGCACACACAACACCTCGAGGTGCTGTGCAAACAGCAGCTCGAGCTGCTATGCACAATAGCTCGAGCTGCTATGCACAGCAGCTCGAGCTGCTATTTGCACAGCACCTCGAGTTGTTGTTGCACAGCAACGCGAGTTGCTGTGCAACAACAACTCGCGTTGTTGTTGCATAGCAGCGAGTTGCTGTGCACAACAGCAATGGGTTGTTGTTGCACAGCAGCGAGTTGCTATGCAACAGCAACCCGAGTTGCTGTGTAACAGCAACTTGAGTTGCTGGCGCAACAACTTCAAGTTGTTGTCGCTGAGCCTTAAAAGGCTCAGCGGAAACTGAGCAATTTCGGCTTAGCGAAGCTGAGCCATTTCGGCTCTGTTTCGCTGAGCTTTAAGCTCAGTTCCGCAAAACTGAACATTTTACTTGATTGTAATATGAAATGTATTCATTGTATCAATTGGGTTAAAAAATTTATGTGTAGATATACAAAGACAATACATACACCGTTAGGTTTGGAGCTACAGATGATACAGAAAAGCTTGTGAAGGAAGTAGAAGAGTTAAGAGATAAAAATCAAGAAATGAGTGTCACTATTAGCAAACTACAAGAGCAAATGAGTTCTGTACAAGAGTTTTTACAAGGGTTACGGCGAGAGCAAGAACTGCAAATATGACGTACGACGTACTTTATGAATTAATCTTATTTTGGTAGTGAGTTTGATGTTCTATTTGTGTAAGGTACATTACACGATGTTTGAATTGGATGAGACGATCATGTTTGAGTTATGTAGCAACTTTATTTTTTTGTTTATTGGACATGATTTGTTTAAATATATATGTAGCAAGTTTATGGTAATTCGACCATGAAATTCATTTTACATTATTGTTTTTATTGATATATATTGCTATGATTTTGCATATGCTCGGTTTTGTTATGATTTGTGGTAGACGAAGATAAATATAAAACTACCATATTGATTTTTGGTGTACGGATGCGTAGGGAAGCCGTAGGGAAGGGGTAAGGATGTATATGAAACTTGGCGTAGGGATGACATATGGAACTTTGCGTAGGGATGGCGTAGGAAATTTGGCGTAGGGATGACGTAAGGAACTTGGTGTGGGGATGGCATAGGAAATTTGGCCTAGGGATGACGTAGGGAATCTGGTCTAGGTATGGCGTAGGGAATTTGGCGTAGGTATGACGTAGAGATTTTAGCGTAGGTATGACGTAGGGAATTTGGCGTAGGTATGACGTAGGGAAATATTTGCGACGAGCTGTTTTCCGACTTCCTTGTTGGCGTAGGTATGGCGTAGGAAAATTCGATTCCCTACGCCATACCTTTGCCAAATTGGTGTATGGAATTCAGAATTCTTTTGTAGTGATATTTGTACTATAAAGTTCAGACTAAAATAAAAGTTAAAAAATTGAAATGTCAACCATGGTGCTAGGTAACTATTAATTATTCGAAATCCACCGGTAAATGTAATGGATATTTTGATACTGTTATTAACTCTTATTTTTTATGTTCGACGGATCCAACACACTTTTTTCACAGTGGTCAAATGAAATTTATTTTGCACAAACCTATACAACTTAAAAAACCTATTTTCACTACGCTGCGATAGTAATATGTTTCCTTTAAAATAAATGTTGTTTGAAAATGGATTTTGTATAGTTTTCTTTGTGCTTTAAAGCTTACATACTATGTTGTAATATATTGTCTGCAGTTTTCTATTTTCATGGACTTTTAGTAGAGACTTTATTATTAGCGTACATTCTGGAAAGGTTCGTCATTCTTTCATCACACTACATGAAGTTTTGTCTAATATTGCAGATTATACGTAGTGGTCCCTTGCGAGCTATAATTATATAGGTAATGAATTCATGAATGTGAATGTGCAATTTTTTTATTCGTTGACTTAAACATGGTTTTAGAAATACAAACAATTTAAAATGTGGTTTGATTGGGCAGTCAAAGATTATTTGGGCATGAGGCGCCATAGTTTTTACAAATATGAAATACACATGACATAATTATATAAGGTTCGGGTTGTTCTTTTGGAGTTTTATATTCTTACTGGGTACAGAATTAATATAATGTTGACATGCAGAAGTAGCAGAGTAGATTTTGTGTAGTACAAATTAAAGAAACATGGATTTTGGAGATGTTTCATATTTAAAGTTCGCTGCAAATATCCTCTTTTTATTTGTCAAGTTTGTACTAAGAAGGAAATATACTCTGTAATTAACTGTGTTAATAAATATGGTATTTTTTACCTTGCAAACGATTAATACACCACTTAATTGTGCTTATTTCTTTGACGTATTTTGGTGGACAATTTTAGAAAAAAGTATTTGACATACCAACACTTTTAAACCAGCCAAGTAGCAAAAATCTATAATACTTAGACTGTAATAGATGTGAAAGTACTAAAGCAAAGTTGATGCACAAGTGTGATATGGTAAACCAAGATATAATTGCATACAACTACATTATGTTTTTTTTTTTTTTTGGTAATTAAAGCCTGTTAATTTACTGTTAGTACTATTTCATATTTATATTCCTTAAATCAATATTGGCATTCTCAATTTATTTGAATAACATTCTCACTTCAGCTAAATGTGTTTTTGAAAGTTAATGTACACATGGTTAGAAACTTGGTTAGTTTAGAAATAAAATTCAACTGTCTGTATACATATTTTTACTAATTAGAAAAATTACATGATTGACTTTAGGAAAAGTTAACCAATTTTTTTATTGCTTCTCGGGTGTTGAAGAATGTCCACTTAACTAAGTCTCAGTTGTATACGATATTCAAGGAAAAAGGAAAAAACTAAGCTTATGTCAGCCTTATTTAACATATGTGAATGCGAACGTATTTATTTTCTTTCAGTTAGTCTCTTATGGTACGTATTAGATGTTCTACTTTTATTACTGCTATAAAAATAAGCGTGCTTCGCATTCTTATTCTATTTCTTGCATTTGCACCTTAAAATCTAATTTAAATTGTATTTTGTAACAGACCTATTTCTTACTAGAAATTGGTTCGGCTGGCTGTGTTTGCATCAAATATTGCTGCTAAAAATCATGAGTAAATTAATTTCTTGTGATATATACTCTTTGTGCTTGCAGTTTTTCAAAGAAGGTGATGAACAGTTGAACACATGGTTATCTCATTATTGAATTTCATTGTTTTAAAACTTTCTTCAAAATGTTCTACAAGGTACAAAATACTATGGCTGAAAAGGGACAATTTGTACAGGAATTTGCAAAGTAGTTTTTTTAAAACTAAAGATAGGATTATCTTCTCGAAGGTGAACAACTATACAAACGTAAGTGAATGCTATCCAGAATTTGATCTTAATACTGTTGTGATTAACTTCATACTGTTGTGATTGAGTTGTACATCAAATGAAAAATTGTGTTCTTGGGATGCACCAAAAATGAAGACGGGAGAAGGACATAATGGCACTGTAGTCTCTTATAACTAAGTGGATAGACTTATTTTTATTAATGACGTTGTACAATTACTCATGAGCGTGTATAGTTTGATGTGCAAAGACTTGAGGGCAGAAAGTCAATTAAAAAAACAATAATTCTTTATGTTGTTTGAAATGTAAATCTACATATCTCCCAGACAATAACTAAATTCCAATCGTGTGTCAAAATTCAATATGAAGTTAATTTGTATGATATATCTTAATCTTCTGTAATGTCCCGGATTTTTGAACGTTAATTACGAATATTTAAATCCGTTTTAAATATTAATTTAGTGATATTAATGAATTATATATGGAATTTATTTTATAAAATGAAGTTCGAATATATATAAATTATAATATAATTAAAACGAGCTCGAAACGACGCGGTAGTTCGTAATATTGAATTTAGAACTTTAATTGAATATACAGAATCCGATATAAATCGAATTTCTGTGAAACAAGAAACGGTCGAATCGATTTGATGATAATTTTCTAAATAAAGAGAAAAATCGAGATTTCATCGTATAGATGTTAAGCTATGTCCAATTCAAATTTTCAGAAAAACGCTATGGAATCGTTTATAAACCATAACGATACTTTAATTATAATTAAATATCGGTTTCAAATTTGGACAAGATCTTTGAGACATAGCTATAATTAAATTTTTAGAATTTTACTGTGTTTTTAATTGGGAAAATACGCCACTTTTTATTTGGAGTAATTTGTACCCCGTATCAGCATTTTGGAGTTTCACTATATGAGTTGACCTACCGATATTGTTATATCTTTGAAATCATGGGGCATTGCTCGACACAACGGTATTTTTATTTTTATCAATAGTAGTCTGTAAACGGACGAAATGGTACACAACGGGAACCCTAAATAAATATCTAAAATAAAACAAAACGTTTCGTCAAGTATATGCAAACCCATTTCTCTATGGGTAATGTGCGTATGTCCGACTTATAGCCTAGGTAAGAAAAATCTATTCCTAGATTTCCGCCATGTTTTGTGCAAAAGCACATCGCTGATGTACAAATGGATTAACATAAAGAGCATTGCTATGGACAGTCGCATCTGAGCGCGACTGTCATAATACTCGCCAGCCAATTGGTTCACTGATTTAATTATTCTTCAAATATTTGAGTAGTGGACCCACTTCCAAGTATTTTAGCCAATGGTGTAGCAAGTAGAGAACACAGTCGCGTTTTAGGCGAATGACCCTAGCAAAATCCTAACATAAAATATATGTGATCCTTATACATATATCCATCGATCTGTAACTTTCTCCCCATCTCTATACACTAGAATGTGACCCGTGCTTCGCATACGGGTAGATAGAGAATTAGGCCGGATAACTGGTGTCTAATTATAACTTATTTTATATGTATAGGAAATTGATGAAACGTCGTGTTTGAAAAATTATCTGTCATGAAAATTAAAGAAACACCATCTTTTTGTAAGGCAATTTTTTTTACGATCATGCTACAACAATCGAAGAAAACGGTGACAAAAGCAGTATCTAAGAATGAACGAAGCCAAATTTAGGTAGGCTAGCCATCTGACGGTTCAAACTACTGATGCACTAAACGACTCCCTATTTTCCGGTTGAAACAACACATTTGTTTATTTTATATGCATCTTATATAAATATTTTGTACATATTTTATAAATATTTTTTCATCTCTCTCAATTTAAAAATAAGAATCACCATAAAGAGCGAATGTCAACAGCATCATCATTGCTTTTAATATACCTAAGAAAAGACAGTTACCATCAAATGATTGCCTATATCATCATAAACGAATGAATATGGTAGTTTAGTCATTCTGTTCAAGCGGTAGATGCCAAACCGTTTGCTCCTTAAATTATTTCGTTGCACGTACATGAAGTGGCCACATGCTAAAACTTAACATTGAATTACGTATGTTACGTACTTGAATACGACATAGAGGTGGTAGGTCGCTGAAAGGTATGAATTAGGGGAAGCATTGCAGAAATAAAGCTGTAAGAATGCATTTTTGAAGATGGAGTAAAACGCTGTTAGCAAAACATACATAAGTGGAGTTCAAAATTAGGTCATACAATAAACATAAGTAGACATTGTTTAAGCACAAAATAATGAAAAATATAAATATGAACTGAAATGAAAACATGTGCCCCAGTATCGAATAGCGGACTTCAAAACCTGCAACCTTCATTCCTTCTGATGTGGTCTCTCCCTATTATTTGTGAAATTTCGTCCTGTGATTTTTGCGACTTCTTTAGTGCCCTCCTAATAGCAGTAAAGTAACACAGGTTAGTTTAACATATTGGATGATTGGAGAACGTTCTAAACGTGTGATTATGAAATAGAGTTGAAACATCCATTAATTAACGGAGCAAAAATGCATTAAGAGTTTACAAATACATGGTTTTTAGAGTAACATAGTATAAGTGGATCTGTAAATTGAAGTTATGATATTGAAATATAAAGCATCATTCACCAGTTAAACAGGGAACGTAAATCAACCTTACATTTATTTTCTAATTTCCCACAGTTTTTTAGGTCAATATATTTTCTATTTGAAACTATTAATGTTTGAAATTGTACGCAACCACGAGGAAACCAAATTTACCATAGACACACGAAATCAACTGCCCTATCATTTTAACATGCATAGTAGTAAAATTGCAAATGAAAAGTCCACATCAAACCCTAACCACCAACAATATCAAAGGGATATCCTAACTCCGACTTTGGATACAGTTTCTAGGAGTACATTTTCATAACTGTTATGTTGCACTCTTTCATGAAAAGTGGAGTTTTACTCTGAGATTATCATTAGTTTCATTTCATCAATTTAGAAAAGGAGAAAGGACAAATTTGACAATATATCTAAGAAGAAAGAGTTACTAACATGAATTTTCATTCATCCCTTGTGGGATGGTGTTGATTTTATTCAGTGAACCTTGAGGTGTGAAATCCAATTCCATTGATGTCAATTTATCGTGCTAAAAAAAGATATTTTTTTTATTACGAATTTAATCTCCAATTTTAATTATATGGTATTCAGTCTCCTCCTTCATATATCTGGTATAAACATAAATTATCCAATATATGCTTATCTTCATACTCGTTTCAAAAATCACTATCATATCGAGCAAGATTTAACATCTACTGTTTAGTTTTTAACTCCTTTGAAAATATTCCGGTGTAGTATCCCTAACATAATCTTAGTAGAAAATGCATATTATAGTTCAAAATTAGCATACTACCCATCTTTACATTTTTTATGTTACTGCAATGAATAAAAATACATAAAAATTGTAGTAACTTGTTTCTGCAAGTATATTTACTGAATATTAGTGGTACATGTTGATGGTCGATGGGAGCTTACGTAGTTAAACCATCTGAATCTAATTACAAATGACTGCGTAATATACATAAGTGTTTTACAGTTTATATAAAATGGTAATTTTGGATGGAGGAAATAAATATCCGTCTTAATCTTGTTTTAGTACCTATTCAGTTAACCAATTATAATCGGGGTTCCATTCTTCAAGTATTCCTAAATATAGCATAGCTTTGACATTAACTAACCCAACATAAATTGTCTACATTCCTAGTAAGACAGTTGGGTTGTAGTTAGGTAATCAATTGCCAACTAATAAAGCTAGTGGAATGTACATGGAAATTGCCTATATTCCATGATAGCAAAGGATTGTCGGAAAGTGCGTGAAATCTCCAATAAGTTGAATATAATGACCAATAAGTTGAAATAGGTTTTTGAAAAATTTATACATAATGACCAATTATACCCTGCGATTGAGTTGCTGCGGCCCATTATTGCATATCTTATGTTTTTCTCGAAGTGCATCTTGATCGAGCCTGTGGTGAATTTTCCATAAAATGTGAAGTGTGGTGATCAATGAGAGAAAGGGCGGTCAATCTGAGTAACTGGCAAATATGAGTTTAGTACAGGTTTATATGATTATTGTACAAAATTCTAAACTTGGGAACATACCAAATCTCATTGTCCAGCAAAAAACAATATTATCTAGGTAGTAATAACTCAAAAAATTGTTTTTTTACAACTATTACAAAAAAATGATATAAAAGTTATTGGATAATGATAAGAATTATAGATGGATATTTAGGATAGTTTTAACACATTAGTTCAGTAAATTAGGGATTATAATCAGAGAGAGGTAGGAATACTTTGTCAAAACATTTTCAGCCATATCCGCAATACTGGTAGGTAACAACCTAAGTTAATTATGAGACAACATAAGGAACATAGAGTGCCAAACTTTCTAAACTAAAAAACAGGGAATGGTATAGAAGATTTGCAGATAAGAAATTATTTTGCTGAAATTCATGAGAAAGAAGCATGTAAAAAAAAAAAAAAAAAAAAAAAAAAAAAAAAAAATTGAAGTTTTGGTTATATAATTCAACAATTAGTGCAAATGGTAACAAATAAACGAAAGTGTGCAATATTTGAAAATCTAAATATTTAAGATGATTTAATGCAAGCAAAATTTATCTATCACACCAACATGGTTCCAAACCTATTTCATATCGTCAACAATTCACCCTAGCAACTATAATTGTCAAAAAATCAGTAAAATGTTAAATCATAGCACAATATGAAGTATATGTATTCTTCGAGTAAATGCAGTTGAAGAAGTTAAACTAACCTATGTACACAAAAGTAGATATTATGGCTTTATGGACAGAAAAGGTATGCTTACTAATATAGACATAGCATTTGCAAACGATTACCACAACAACAACTACAACAAAAAGCGAAATATGCTTTCTAGTTCAACATGATTATAGCATTAATTGAAGTATTTGTGAATTGGATGGTAATATGTCGATGAGATATAATGTTCTGTACTTCGAACACAGTTAGAGAAAAAGTAAACTACAAACGCAAACATAGAGAACAGTTAAGTGATGAATTATTTAAAAAGAGAGGCCCTGTGTGATTTCGCTTTGATGTTATGTTTTTTATTTTCAATTTGTAGTACAAAATATGAAGAATGAGGTAAGAAGATTGATAATTCTTAGCCACTTCAATGACCTACGGACAATGGAGCAGGTAGAATATTGTACACGATTTTGTTATCTCCCGAATCTGAAAAATTAAGTAGAATTCCTTTCTATTTCGCGAGTTAATTTCATTTTTCAAAATTGCTTGTTTTTCAACAATACATACGATGTGCACATTTTTGTTAAATGAAAATACGAAATTAAAGTTGTCAAACTAAAGGGGACGTCAATTTTTTCTGATACATGGAACAGTGTAATATTATATGACATGAACAGAATGTAATTTGTAACATTTGTTCCATTGATAGAAGGGGATAATACAATTTTAAACTTCGTAAAAATTAACCTGCAAATTCGTATTATAAAGAAGTATAGAAGTATTCTTCGAAATCATTACCAAGTGTGTTAGTGTATTAAATTATGACCGACATTATCAATATCCCCAGTTCCATATAGAATTGCAATCTTAGGCATTTTACAAAAATGAAATGATGTAACAGCTCTAAAGTTAGAAATTAAACCACAAGCTACTTTGGCAATTTACCCAAGAATGGTACCCTAGTATTATTTTTTAGTTTCATAGCTTGATAGTGCATTGGTTAAACTTGTTTATCGATTTGGTTTCTGGTAATGGTCAATGATTGTAATATAAAGTAGGCACTCACTGTAAACAATATACAAACTAACTTGCAAATCTTCAATATGATAGAAAATGGATAAATAATTTTTAAGTGGGAAAGGATAATAATTCATAGAATAGAGGCAGAAAATGAACTACTGTTTCATGTTCAAAACTTCAAAATCTTAAAGTTGAAAATGATAATATATTCCAATTTTAAGTGACATGAATTTAGCCTAAAATTAGGAAAAAGGTTGAATATTACTAAATTAAATACATATTATATTTCATTTACGGGTAAAAAATCGATAACCTAACAAAAAAAACATCCATGAGAATTCACTGAGAGAGAGTTTTTATAAAGTAATAGGTTCAAATTGTGACTAAAACAATTTGAGAATACTCAAGTCGAGGAAAACACGAGCAAGTACAGCGAAGAGAATGTAAACTATGTCACATAAAGTGACACTGTATCAACCATATTTGGCCACAAAATCAATTATAACGAAATGAATTTACAGATAATATTTCTAGAAATAAACAAATCAAAATTCGTAGTAGAATAGTATGAGGAAACTTTTGACCAACAGAACGGTATAAATAATTGCTGTGCAAGGTTTAATCATCACCCTGTCAAAGTTCTGAAGAAATAAATCAATGCATGCAGTATGAAAGTCCATCAATTATTGGCAATTATGAGCGAAATCAGACGTAAATCCCATTTTCATATATGAAACTAAATTGAAGAAGTTGTGGTATGATTGAAAAGATAGTGTTAAATTGGATCTAATTAATTTGGGGAAGATATATAACCCGGTTCGTTTACAATTGCACATGGTAGATGAAGAGATAGTGTAAAACTGAGACTAATTAATTTAGGGAAGACGTACATTTGTTTCGATTACGGTTGTGGGATAAAGGAAAATTCCTGAAGTGAAGCGTATTAGAGTATTTAAAAATTTGAGAGAGCAGGGTAGGCATGCAATCGTTTTCGTGATCCTATTTTTTATGTTTAAATAATAGATTATTATCACCGTAATAATTGCAGTTGGTCCTGAAATTAGAAAGCAGAGACATAATGAAATTGCAATAAGCAAGCCATAAGCTTAAAGATGGTAAGTAAAAGAAACTATAATTTTAATGTTTTACTGTTCATCACAAATCCAGTAAACTAAAGACCATCGAAAACGTTGATTTGAAAAATGGCTGGCAGAACAAAAAGTTAGACTTAAAAATTCACCAGTTTAGTAAATAAAACCTCAAGTAGACAACCTAATACAATATGCAAGTCTTCCCATTATTGGTAGAGTAATGATTTTTTTTTACTATATATCTGAAATTGTGCATGTTTTCTGAATTCTAAAACCAGAAGGAAATAGAATATAGATTTGGTTGTCACATATTCGAATTCTAGAACACAGATTATGATATGATAAATTCAAAGTGAATGAATTTTAACAGCAGGAATGGTATTGATCATATATATTTTAATTTGAGTAAAACAAAAAATAACTGAAATAAAAAAAACGACCACAGAGATTTGCAGGGGGGATAGGATTGGTACTTGCATATACAGAAGTTACAATGAAACAAAGATAATTCTTTGGCTTGTAGTTTTGTACCGTGGTTAGATTTTCATACATTTCCCAGCTAGATGGTAGAAAGCAACATCCAAGCTCAGCAAACTTGATAATTGTATCTTTAAATCGGCATAAAAATAAGGTTGAATTATTCTTTTCCGTACAGTAAATAAACTTATTGTAGAAGCACGGTTACCGACGTATTTAATGTAATCTATGTTATAAACATTAAATGATAAAAATGGATACTGACTTATTCAAAACCAAATATTCATTATAAATTCACTCAACAACGCATCTAATGCAATAGTTTAAACAATTTCCAAATGTGCGAAAAACAGTATCAATGAAGTATGCACCAAATATGTCAAAGGATACTCATAAAAACGGTTACCATATTTAATTTGAATGCTTACCTTTGCAATTCAAAACGAATCCGTTGATAAGTTTTACAATACAAAAAAGAAATCAAAATTTGGAAACAACTTATTTACGGCAAACAATCAATTCAACAAATTAAGTACAATCAACGAAAAAGAGAAAGAATTTAAGAAGACATGGATTTGGTATACTTGTAAAATAATACCTATCCAATACTCATTGATTATCCTGAAAAGAACATAACTGAAATTCAAAACTTCAGATTTATTATATACACAGACAGATCAAACTTTAAGTCAATGGCAACAATAACCATGAAGTACAATGGAAAAATTAGTTGCACATGTGGGTTACAGTTAATACTACGGAGAGCAAATTTATAATTTTTGATTTGTAGATAAAATTCAATATTACAAAGGTCAGCATAACTTGCTTTGTAAGGATTTGAAACCAGTAATGATCATCATGTACAGCTTTAAGCAGGAAAATTTAGGATTAGAATATGGTAATAGTATATATTTATCATGTAACGAAAATGTCTGAACGACCTAATGTTGGCAATAGGGATTTGAAATCGTAATTGTTTCTGTGTTTTCTACCTGTTAATGTGATGTAACATGCCATGCCTATTCTGTGGGTTTTGGGGGAAAAAAATATTTCACAAATGTCAATCGACTCTTATGTATCGTTTTAGTAAAAAATGATTCATGAACTCTAATACTGAAAGCTTCAACGGTATTATTACTGGTAGTTTCCTATTAGACAGTCGGAGAGAGCAGTTACTAACATAAATAATTTAAAATATCAGCCCATGTATGTACCAGAATTCTTTTATGTGGTACGAAGAATAGATTTGGAAGTGAAACTTATTAAGTTTTGTAATGCATATGATATGTTGAAACAAATGAACAATCAGTTCAAGGGATTGTAATTTCAAGCATCTAACGAATGCAAATAAAATCAGTCTGTAAAAATCAGTAGGTAAACACATGAAGGTGAATTAAACAAATGTAAAACCAAAGCGACAAAATTAGTTCAACTAATTCACTGTACTAAAACATTGAATGACTGGTTAATGCAATGTATGAATAGTGCCAGTAATTTGGACTATTGCACAATCGTGCCACACATGTAATATGCTGGAGAAATTAGCACGTACAATAATTGAGTTGGGACCGAGCAGGATCTGAGACAAACAGTTAATAAGTCAAATTTCTTGTAGTGCAATTTCACTTTAGCCAAATACAGGGTTAGAAAACTCCTTAAATTACTGTAGAAAAGTGTGTGCATGTGAATTGAAAGGTTAAGTTGGGGTTGGTAGAAATATAGATAGGCAAATTCTATTCAGAACCATCTATTTGCTGAGTAGCCCCCCAATTTTTTAAAAACTTTCGCATGACCAAAATATAGATAGGCAAATTCTATTCAGAACCATCTATTTGCTGAGTAACCCCCCAATTTTTTAAAAATTTTCACATGACCAAAATACCCTTTACCTCGTAGAGTCACTATTAGGTTATGTTGCTTACCTCGTAGGGACTCTACGAGGTAATGGTGCTAACCTCGTAGGACCCCTACGAGGTATTGATGTCAACCTCGTAGGGCCCCTACTAGGATGAATCACAATCCCCACACCCACGCTGCGTGTTTGATGAAAATGTGTAAAAAAAAAAATATTCAACGAAGGGTATTTTTGTCCAGCGAAATTTTAAAATAAAAAAAGGGGCTACTCAGTATGTTTTTGCGTCTGAATAGAATTTGCCATATAGATATGCGTGTGTGGAGTAAGGGAAGTAAATTTCATGGGCTGAGGAATTAAAATTTTGGGAGATAGCAAACCTGTGACGATTCAAATTTCAGTCACGTCAATTACCGCCAGACCAGTAAGCATGGCTAAGAGTGATCGTCTTCACTCATCGGATGAGAGGCAGACATTGGGAACCAGTTTAAATTGAATGGAAGGGAAAGGGGATGAAATAAAATTTGCAGCAGATTGGTTACCACCAAGCAGGGAAGAAGATCAGGGCTATTGATTTGACCGCCTGACGGATTTGTGGAACCAGACGTCCCCGAACGACAATCCATTAATGGACGTGAAGGCTGATGAAGTAGTGTTGGCAGCGAAGAGGTTACAGGTGACCACAGTACAACGTTAGGGTTTGTGATTTGGTTCTCCACCGAGGTGGACAATATTCCGAGCGTACAGGAATACGTTCGGAATGGCATTGGGAGTATTCGGGGAAGAGGGTGGGAAGGGAATGGCTGGAGAGAAGGAAACGTAAATTATTTGTATTAGGGATTGGGGAAATGAGTACGCTAAATAAATTCGCGGTCTGACAGTTGACAGTGGAATTGAGAAGACTGATTTACAGGGCGTTGTTTGGTAATACAGAGAAGCGAAGTTGCGATGGAAGCATGCCGTGTTTCCTGATTTGGGGAAGGGGGAAAAGGAGGAGAGGGAGAAGAAGTTGAGCGGTTTCCTATTAACGTTGTTTTCAAGTTTTATAACGTTCAAAATAAATGGACTGGGGAAAGGAAAAAAATAGTCTTGGAACATAGATCGAATATTTTGAAATAGCGAGAAGAGACGATGCCACCTAAGTGGTCAGAATTTCCTGGTGTCTAGTTTAAGTAATAGATTTCTTCCTGAAACCACATTCTTTCGTTTCTTTCTAAAAACAAGATCTCGGATTTAATAATAAATCAAAGGGGAGGGGCGTGAAGTTTCAACCGGGTATCTTTGCTTGCGGTGGCGATAGAGGCTTCGCTGCCGGGGACCGTGGACCACATGAAGGCGTAAATCACTGAAAGAAGGGCGAGCTTAGTAGTAAGGTGTCGGTGAAGTGATGGTGGGGGCTCACATGGTGGGAGGCGGCGCCGATTTCGGTGGCCAGTGGCTTGAGAAGCGGTGCACTAACAAGGGAGCACTCGTTTATAAAAGTGGCAGAAGCATAATGATAATAAAAGGACAGGGGGGACTTCGCTGTCTGTCGGCATTGGGCAGTGGGAGCAAAGGAACTGAACGGTAGTGGTGCTGTGTCCATACAGTAATGGTGCAACTAAGTTGAGAGAAAGTATGGTGGAAGTGCACTTTTCATGAGAGAGGTCCTGTTGAGTGTTGAACGCGATGAAGTGAGGGGAAGACTTCGCTGGAAGCAGGCGAATACAAAGGAAGATATTGAAGGAGCCAAGTGGAGTGTGATGTGTCGTGAAGGACTGGGAGGAAACGAATGGCGGTGCTGGAAGTTGTCTTCAGTTTGTAGTGTGAAGGGGTCTCGTGGTTCAAATATTGGGTGATGGTTTAAAAACGTGAATTCAAGGAAGATGGAAAGCTGTGTATACATGTTAATTGGATGGTGTTAGGTCATTTGAACCAGTAACGAGGTGGACTTGAGATCGAGTGTGTGTTTGAAGTTTGGCATGATATGGATGAGGTTTGAGGAAGTGTTGAAGCCTGGGAAGTAATACAGGCATTTGCGTGGAAGTTCGATCAGGTGTAAATGGGGAGGATGAACATGAGCCGAGGGTTGCCTGTACATGGGAGATTTTGGAAAGTCGAAGAGAACGACGCATGGTTTTGTTTGCAACCGGAATGTCAAACGTACGCTGTTGACACTACTGAATGGGATCGAATCTGCAGCGAAGGAAAACAGAAGATGGAGGTCGGGAACTGTTGGGATGGTGATCGAAAGCGCATGAATCGACCGTCGAAACAAGGTGAGTTCATTCTCACACTTTTCTGAAATTCTATGCAGTGTTAAATTCATATAAAATATAACCCATCGTTGATGATAAATAATTGGATGATTGCATGCCCTGGTTGGTTGGTTGTTTAAATAATTATCGACAAATTATATTTGTCGTATTGGATTATTTAGAGATAAATATTGTTTATGTAGTATTAGCAAACATATTATCTGCGATGCAGAGACGGACAGGTTGGAGGGATTCGACCGGAATCCTCAAATACACTGTATATTGTTTATATTATTTAAATATAGAACTGTTTACCCCAATGATGATATTGATTGAATATTTAACCTAGAATTGAAGCTCACATTTATGTGATGTTTTTAACCAATAAACGGTATTGATTAGGTAGTTGGCAGCAACGATCTAAAACCCTGTTTTATGACGGTAATTCGCCGTCAGGCGAAGCTACGTATTTAAAGTTATAAAATTTATTTTTATAACTGAATTGAAGTTTTAAATTATATTAGTAGAAATTTCATAATTAGTCAATACTTAGAAGTCGGGGTTTATGAAAATCATTTAGGTAATATTATGAATAATATTTTAGATAAAATTTATAAGCGTAGTGATCATAATTTAACCGACAGGTTGTTGTTTTAAGATAACTGTTTTTCTTAGTAAAACAGTTAAGTGTTATTTTTATATTAACCATTTTAATCTAATGATAAATTGATTCAGTTAGAACCAGTAATGATCTTTAAGTGGATTAAGTCAATTATATTAATTAGAACTAGAAATTAAATTAATTCGTCTTCAATTAATCTCATGCAAAGGGTTTAGCGAATGATTGATTTAATTAAATTATTAAATATCTTTTTGTCTAATGAAGTTAGAAATTGATTATTAAATTAATGACTATTAACATAGTTAGTAATGATTAATGGAGTGATTAGCAAATTTGTTTAATCACCAACGAAGTCAATTACCTTTAATTATTATTTTAATTAATAATTAAAATAAATTATTTCTAAATGGAATGGATTAGAAGTTATAACAAGGTTTAAACTCAAATGATCGTATTAAAATAAGTCTTACTTAAGGAACAAGATTAAGGAAACGATTATAAGTAAAAAAGGGCATTTGATAATGTAAGGAATTGATGTATAATTGAACTCAAGTTAAAGTATAATTTTATTTATACCCTTGAATTAAAGATATAGTGGTTTTTCCAAAGTATACAAAATAAAATATAATTGGTGAATAGCGATGTTTCGAAGTAAAGAAATAAAGTAGAGTTTGGTGAGTACGGGTTCCAGCGTAGCGAGAACAATGAGATGTGGAATAAGAATATAGAAATCGTTTTTAAGAAACGAAGAAATGGTTTAATAAATGGTTCTAAGTTAAAAGATCGGAGCTGCCAATATACTTGACTGTACTGTTTTGACATTGATAGTTAAAACACCAAACTATCAATGAATTGTATTATACCCATTTGACATGTTGTTTTGAAGAGACTGGTATGGGAACTGGACCCAAAACAACTTCGAACCAACGTTGCGTACGAAACCAACTTACAGCGAGTGAAGACAGAGCATTGAAGACCCGTAGAATTTCATAAGCGGAAGAACTACTTAATCTCTGGGTAGCTCCCAAACAAAAGAGATACACTGTGATTCTGCCGTGGTTGAAACTAAGGGATTGCAAGGACTTCTCGCTACTGATCCTGGGGGTGATTCCTATACAATATGCGGTACCAGAGTGACTTCGGTTCATCCTATTCCTGGATGACTTGTATGGACGAATGTATGACAGAATATCTCCAACGATCACGGCCGTTGATTTTTATGAATATACCAAGTTGGTGGGGAGAAGGCAACTTCTCTTTATTTTCCACCCAGTGTGCATTTGTATAGTCAATATGTGATTTACGGATTTGACGATGTGACATTCAAAGTAAATGATGGTGTGCTGTTCTAGAAGATAAACATAGCCTTTATCCTCACAACCGGGAGATGACAGAAATCAGGCAAGGCAGCATGGCTAGTTGGGTCATTCCCAAGCAGGGTGTATCTGTCATCGATCTAGAGAAAATTCCTTATTGTTCTTCTTTTCGTTTCTGTATCTTCGGATGACGGTTGGACGGCCGACAACCGTGGGTGGAAATATATTCGCTACACTCAAGCATAATGAGTGGGCGGTCATGTGTGGCCGGGTTGCAAGACGTTCTTGTTGAACCCCAGTGTATACCCTCTAGAGTACACTGATCGGAAGGTGATCCCATACCTTGTCTTTTGGAATCCATTCTCCAATAAGAGCCCCACGGTTTTTGATTATATAATAAATATGTAGAGCGTGAGATGCATGCGTTCTACTACTTGGTTATTTATTTATGATTGATAGACACTATTATAATATCATTAGATTTTGATATATCAAAACTGTTTTGGGTTATAGTAAGGTAAAAACCATCCATATTTATGTGTGGGCTGGTCTTACTATTATCCTTCCTTTCAAAAAGGATTTCTGAAATTAAGCGACTGTTTATTGTGAATTTACAACTGAAAGTATTCCAGACTGATTCGGGTGAATTTTGTTTTAAATCAAATGTGCTTGGGTCAGACCGAGTATATTTACAGGTTCAATTCCACTTGGAGTTCAAGAGCTGGAAGCAGGAGGCTTCACCATTAGTTATCTAATTTTTTTTTTCACTGTGTCTGATATATGATGTACTCTGATGATTAGTATGTATATGTACTTTCTTTTTGTATTAAAAGATTTGATATATTATATTTTATTCGTTCCGTTGTGAGATTCTGATGTTCTTCTTACTCTTCTATTCTATTAGTTCTATCTCATCTTTCTCATTCTCTAACTTCTTCTCTTAACATTCTGCTTTGCTGTACAATTTGGTTGACTGTGGAAGTAAAATGTCAGCTTAAATTGGTACGGAAAAGTGGGACGTTACATCTTCCCTTCGTTTTCTAGATTGCTATGTACTGTGTGTGAGAGATTCTTTTTTCATACTTTTTATATGGAATGTTGCTTATGTTAGCTTTTTTCTTTTAGGACTAACTGTAAAGGTTATCACGATGCTGACTACAGACCGCGGTTAACTTGAAATGAAATCGTTCATGTTTTTTTTTTGAATTAGTAACCAAAAAAATATTTTAAACAAATAGGTATACAATATCAAATAATTTTACTATATGATTTTTTGAAGTGTTATAAAAGATCTTAAAATTTATGCGCCATGCTTTATTTTTAGAAAAAGAAGATTGAAACAAGTTAATTTTAAACACTTAATTGTCTGTAAGGGAAATTGGGGAAATTTGTACAATGGAGGTCATTTTGTCTCATATATACGCAAACTGTTGTGCATGTGTGTGCTACAATGACAAAATTTTCCTTTCAATAAAATATAAGTGAATATTTGATTATAAAATATGTATATTGAACCAACTAATTTAGGTTGGATCAGTGACATGATTCAAAAAAAATTCTTTATATGCATACGTGTCCGTGGACATGAAAAGATTACAAACGTGATGACATAAAATATATGTAAATCGAATCACTCAATTTATTATTGAAATCAGTGGCAGTGTTGTAAACTATATGAGTTCATCACAAGTTAATCAACATTTTTAACGATAGCCGTGTGCACTGTTTGAGGTGCTGCACTGTTTGGGTTGCTCTCGAACCTGCCCCATATATATATGTATATGTATATATGTATATATTGACATTTTATAAAAATTATTCATGCGACATAGGTTTACTTCATGCATATAATAATAAGTGGTGCATTAATATTTTGGAATATAGGGTTAACAAGCAAAACAGAGCTGCAGGGATCCAAGAGAACTTTAAGGAGGGAAGGAACTATAAGGAGAATGCCTTTCGTATATTTGTCAGCAACAGAAGGCCTGAGATTATGCCTTCAGTCAACGGATTCTTTTCATAATACAAATGAAGTTTTCTTCACAATAGAATCGGTTAGCATTTGCTTCATGGATTTTGGAATTGTTTCATAAAATATGTAAATGCAAAGAATCCGCTTTCAGCATCCACCAACGTAAACACATTTAATCTTCTTGATTCTTTACTTTTTGGAATAATTTAATGGGTAAAAAATAGAAGCATGTTACATTTATTGGCAAAATCATGTTAATTTGTATTAAATTTGAAATGACTGGTTTGCAAGTCCAGGAAAAATGCAAATAACTTAAATACTACTATTAAGAAATAATTTCCATACATATTAATTAACTACCTCAATTGAGGCTAAGATTTTGGCTAAGATTGTATTTTCAAATACATATTAATGAAATAAAATCTATAGCATTTGAAAATGAGCCAATAAAACCTGTAGTATTTTTTCAAATACATGTTAATTATTATGTACACCCATCAACCATTTCTCACATTTTGTCTGTAACAATATCATGATACAAATGCAGATTCTATAATTACTGAACCACACTATAATTTTCTCACTTTCACCTGGAACAACTGCCACTCCATCATTGGGTAATGGCATCAGTGAGCATGTGGATATGTATAGAGTTACTGGTGATGGGATAAATCGGATGATGTGGTGGCTCATTTCAATATGGCCAGGTAGAATCCTTAATTTACTCATTTTCTATGAATTCATTCTCTTATGAAAATTTGTTGTTGTAATCATCTCAACTGTATGAAATACTAAAATGACAAGAGAGAATAGTTATAAAGCTGGCTGTTTTCCTCCTCTAATATATTTTCCTATTCTTTTCTCTTGCATTTTTATGCTTTTTAAAACCATGTACCTTTTTTTTGGGCCTCTATTAGTTTTATGGTTAAAAATTGATAATAATATTTGTACTTTCCTGTGAATCAGGATTTTGCTGCTGCACATAAAATTAGGGCTCTGGGTTTGAATAGAAAATCATGGTCTGATCTAGACATGTTCCCACTTGGTTGCTTAACCAATCCAGGTACATTATGAAATAGACGTTCTATTAAGTCTCTCAAAAAGTGCTTGCACTTTGATTTTGGGTTAGATATAAGTTTACTTGATCGTTACTTTGTTTTATATTTGAAAATATGATTATCATACATTCTATGTTTATGTCCGCTATTACATATATGTTTTATGCCACCTGTTTTACTTTTGAAATACGTTGTGAAACTCTTAATTGAGAAACTTAGCTTCATTGATCATTTGTCCATAATCACATTATCTGTTAAGCCTACGAAGCACTACTAAAAGTTCTCTAGACGATTTTGAAACATTGGTCAATAACTCAACATTTAGCCTTGATAGGAACATAACTGTCGGTATTCAAATGGGCTTAAAAGTAATCAATAATCGTCATTTTACCATAAGTCATTTGGCTGCAGTTCATGCATGGTAGTTCCCATTAAGAACCCAGACCCGAACTGAATTTGAATTAAGGCGGGCAACACTACAGAACATTGCAAATGAAAGGAAATGGGCACGACGTTCGAATTTGAAACGTTTCTGAAGAGGCGTGACACTACGAACATGAACAGATATGACCATTGCAAAACAGTTTGGATGAAAGGGTGTCTCTTCGGCATTATAAATTGCGACACCCAAAAAGCATCAGGAATTTTTTACTTTTAATTCGTCTTCTTCCCGGATTTGTTGTGCCATTACCAAAAGTGCAAACTTTCGCAAATTCTCGGATTTGCAACACATTTAGGCATTGCAAAATTTTGTTTCTTTCTACTCTTCTTTATACTTTGATTCTAGCATCATCATAAATATATATAAAGAGTTGTCTTCATAGGATCAAATCCATACAAACTTTGAATCCGATTTCGCTGTTCCAAGGCTTTGTTGAATCCTGAAAGTCAATAGCTCGATAATCCGTTTGTACCTGGTGGATTGAACTATTGCCTGAAAGAATTTGCTCCACAAATCCTTAAAGTCTGAAGTACGGAAATCATACGATGATCATCATCATCCAGTAGCCTCAAACCACAAAGTCCCTAACAAATTTTCAGACAATAACTTCAATCATGGAAGGTTTTAGTGCATTGCAAGTGATGAATCAACATTTAATGAAGTTGGAGCGTTTTGATGTTGAAAACTTTTCTCGTTGGCAAGAGACTACGAAGTTCTTCTTGATCACTGTGAAATTGTTCTATATCTTGGAAGATGATTTGGAAGAAATACCATGGGAAACCGCTGACGAGGATGCCGCTCTAAAAGCAAAATGGGCAAAGTGTAAAGAGGAAGATTTTCTATGCGGAGGGCACATTGTGAATGCATTGTCTACTCCTGTCTACAACGCTCATAGGACCTTGGAAACTGCAAAGGAACTCTGGACTGCTTTGGAGAGAAAGTATCGCATAACCGAGGCAAGTAATAAAAAAAATTCTTATTTGTAATTTTATGGATTTCAAAATGGTCACCAACAAGTCCATAATTGGACAAGTAAGTGAAATACTTCTGCTGGTAAATCAACTTAAAGATGTCGGTACTGATGTCCCTGAATCTTTTGTTGTCGGAGTTATTATTTCGAGACTCTCGGATTCTTGCAATGATTAAAAGAAAAAATTAAATCATGCGGAAACAGACTATAATTTAGATGATTTATAGCATCATCTTCGCATTGAAGAGGATTCTCGTAAACGCGAACTAAATGATAATCTGCAAACTAAGTCTCAGGCTAAGGAGAATAATATTGAAATTACTTATAAATTGAAGCCTAATAGTGAGACACAGTTTAAGAAGAATAATAATTCCAAGAACAAAAAGAAGGGTGCCTGTAACTATTGTAACAAACCCGACGACTATGCCCGAGACTGTCGTCTTCGGAAGAAAAAACAAAAAGTGAATGTGGTCGAAGAAAAGCTTGTGGCTATTGTACAAGAGGCGAACTTCGTTAGTGGCATTGATAATGATTGGTGGTTTGATACTGGAGCAACCATTCATGTTTGCAAAAACCGTAATCCGTTCAAGACTTACGAAGAGAATAATGGAGAATCCGGCGAAGTTACCGGCGAAAACAAAGTTGCAAGCAAAGTTCTGCGAAAAGGCACAATTGAACTTACATTCACGGAAAGTTCTTACATTAGTCAACTTATTTTATGTACCTGATATGTGTAATAATTTGGTTTCTGGATATCTTTTTAACAAAGGAGGATTCAATATGGTATGTGAGTCTGACAAGTTAGTGTTGTCCAAGAACAACAAATTTATTAGACAGGAGTATTCTTGTAGCGACATGATTCAGTTGAATCTAATTAAGAAATCTTTTGTTTATATTGTTGCTTCTGTTAGTTTATGGCATGGTAGATTAGGACATGTTAATTATAAGTCTCTTAAAAATATGCATAATTTAGGATTAATTTCTGATTGTGATTTCGATTCCATCTCTAAATGTAAAATATGTGTTCAAGCAAAAATACACTGGAAATCCTTTAAATCAGTAGAAAGGAAAACTGGTTCGCTTGATTTAGCATATAGTGATGTGGGTGACTTGAAAAGTCATATCACCTATGGTGGTAACCAATACTATATAACATTTATTTATGATTATACTAGATATGCATATGTATATCTAATGAAATCGAAAGACGAGGCCATTGGTAAATTCAAAATTTAAAAAGCAGAAGTAGAAACACAATTAGGAGTTAAAATTAAAGTGTTACATTCAAATCGTGGTGGTGAATATTTTTCAAATGAGTTTACTTTGTTTTGCAAACAAAATGGTATAGTTCACCCGCCCCGTATACGCCACAACAAAATGATGTTGCTGAAAGGAAAAATAGAACTTTAGTAGAAATGGTTAATGCCATGCTCATAAATTCTAATTTAACTTATAACCTTTGGGGTGATGCTACGTTATCTACATGTTACATCTTAAATAGAATACCACTTAAAAAGAATAATATTTCCACTTATGAATCATGGTTTAGTAGAAAACCAAACCTTACTAGACTTAAAGTTTGGGGTTGCTTAGCATATGTTAAAAAACTTAACCCTAAACAACCCAAGTTAGGAAATAGGGCATTTAAATGTGTTTTCATAGGATATTCTCTTAATAGTATAACATATAGGTTCCTTATACTTGACACCTTAGAAGTTATAGAATCTGTAGATGTAGAATACTTTGAAAATCAAACTATTGAGAATCCATTGAGATCATCTTGTTCGGAACCAACTGAGACTAATGATATCAATGATGATGAATATGCTCCTGCTCGAAACAGCAAGGAAATGCCAGTACCAGATAATAGTACTGAACACAAGAGAAGTAAAAGAGCGAGAATTGAGAAGGACTATGGTCCTGACTTCATAACATATCTCGTAGAAGGCAATAAGGACGAAATCGTTAATGTCACAAGATATGTAATGAAGGTCGATGATGATCCCAAAACCTATTTTGAGGCTATGAGTTCTAGAGATTCTAATTTCTGGAAAGAAGCTATCAAAGATGAAATGAATTCCATAATGTTAAACCAGACTTGGGTTTTATCTGATTTACCTCCTAGTGCTAAACCTATAGGATGTAGATGGATATTCTAGAAAAAGTTGAATGCAAATGGATCCATTGATAAGTTTAAATCCAGTTTAGTTGCTAAGGGACATAAACAAAGATAAGGATTAGATTATTTTGATACGTATGCTCCGGTCGCTCGCATATCTTTAATATGTTGTTTAATAGCACTTGCATCAATTCATAATTGTAATAACCCGGAAATCCAAGCCAATTTAAAATTTTTATTTTGGCAATTTTAGTGAATTTTGATTATTTAAAATGAATTATTTTAAATATTATCGACGAGAAATTTATTTTGAATATAATTCGAACGTATATATTTATATAGCTCGACGTTAGAATATAAATATTTATTTATATATATAAAAGGAATTGAAAATGGCGCGGTAGTTCGATAATTCGATTTCAAACTTCAATTGAACATACCGGGTGCAAAATAAACCGGATTTTAGTGAAACCAAAAATAATGGAATCAAATTGTGACCATCTTTCCAATGAATCCGAAAAATCGAAATTTCATAGCGGGAATCAAAAGATATATCCAGTTGAAAATTCTGTATAGTCGCTATAGAATTCAGGCCCTTAAAAATGGAAATTTTGCAAACAACCTCGGATTTCAACGAAACCACTTTTGTTGGATCCGGGACGTAAGGTTATTGCTAGATTCTAAATTTCATAATTTTTCGAATCAATATGTGAGCGTGGAAAAGTAAAATGCATTTGACCCGTTTTAGTTGATTTTAATCGACTGAAAAATGGCCATTTTTCAAACGGTCTCAGAATTTGACGAAACTAGTTTTGTTAGGACCGTATCGGCAATACGAAGCTAGAAAATAATCTTTGGGAATTTTTCTAGTTAGTATGTGGTCCCAATAAATTGAAATGTGCGTTCAAATTCAATATATAGAGTTATATTTTGATTTTGACGGAAACTGATCGAAACGATCGAATCAGCTCACGATACATATCCCATTGTGTTCGGAATGAGGGTAACTAGCTAGGGACGACAGGCGGTGGGTCTCGTTTCGAGGTCGAAATAAAAAGGTACCTTTTGAAATAATTAAACAATATATATATTTTTCCTTAACCCCCCTTACCCTCTTTTTGACAGTCAAAGCCGAAATTAAAAAAAAAGGGAGAAAGGCGATCGAACCCAGAATCCCCGTCACCCCTACGCCGCCCCACCTTCGACGACCCCGCTGCCATGCCCTAGCCGACCGCCGCTGTTTCCCCTTCTTCTTCTTTCTCCTGTCGCGACCCCCCCTCACTCCATGAAGACGCATCCCCGCCCAAATCGAACGCAGCCCCCCAAATCGACCGCACCACCCCACCAGCCTCCCACCACCCCCGACAACCTCCTGCACTCCTCCTCTTCCTCCCCGGCGAACCAAAGTGAGCTTCTCCTTATTTATTTATTTTAAAATTAGTTTTTGTCATCTTTATTTATTAAAATAAATTGATTAATTCTCTTCTTAGTTTATATGAAAAGCTTAGATTTTTAGAAATATAAAGTTTAGATTTTTAACATTATAAAGACTGGATTTTTATTGTATGAACGGCATCATAAAGATATGATTTTTATAGATTGAATAGAAAAGTAAAAATTCGATTTTTATAGATTTAATAACAAAGTAAAAATTCGATTTTTATATATTGAATAGCAAAGTAAAAATTCGATTTTTATATATTGAATAGCAAAGTAAAAATTCGATTTTTATATATTGAATAGCAAAGTAAAAAATTCGATTTTTATAGAATGAATAGCAAAGTAAAAATTCGATTTTTATAGATTGAATAGCAAAGTAAAAATTTGATTTTTATATATGTAGTGAATACGGATGACGAAAGTGATGAAAGAAGAAACGGCGGAGATTTTTTACATATGAAGAGTCGAGGCGTTTGGATTAGCTAGTCTGTGAGAACTTCTCACTTTTAATTTTATTTCTAGTTGAAAAATATACTAGGGTGCAGAAGGTGTTTAGTAGCACCCGACACCCGTCGTCCACAGACCATGGACGGCTTGTACGCTTGGTTGTTTGATTTTGATGCGTAGTTGATTGTGTGATGTGATGTGAAATGAAATAGAATATTATATAGTTAGAAATATTTTATAGTTGAAAATAGAATTTTTAACGTGAATATAAAATAAATATTTATAAAAAAATCGGAGATGTGTTTATATACACACATTTGACTGATATTGATTGGGACGATAAATTTTACGCATCGCCCAACTGCACAAATAAAATCTGTGTTTGATTGTTTGAAAACCCCACATGGGTATTGGGGTGATATATGACATACACTAATCCCAATAATTAGTTATATGTCGATCGATTGATGGACAGACTGTTATGAGCGTTAAATATTTATATTTGATGCTTATACAGTGTAGAATGCACTTTGGATGATGGTTGATTATTCATCGTTGTTATTGTATACATGCATTGTAGAAAATCCATATAATTAACAGTATATGGTAATTGATTGGGCCTCATTCCAGTTTTGAAAAAGAAATATTTGAAATAGAATATTTGAAATAGAATATTTGAAAATAGAAATATATGAAGCCATGTTGATTAGATTGACGCCATTTTGACGTGAACGATTTTTATATCGATTTTATTCATTTTATAATGAATATCGAAAGTGATTTCAAAATCTGATATTTTGAATAGAAATGAATTCGAATTAAACTGAATAGAAATGAATTCGAATTGAAATTGAATAGAAAGGAATTCGAATTGAAATTGAATTGAAAACAAACTGAAATTGGATTCAAAATCGATTTGAATTGAAATCAATTTGAAATGAATTTAAAACGAATTTGTAAAGGAAAATTCAATTTTGATTTGAATTTGAAAAAGAAGTTGAAATCATTTTGAAAACGAATTTAAAACGATATATATAATACGTTTTAAAAAGGAAATCGATGAAGTATTTATTATATATATAATATAATGGCCTGAATAGAATGCGCCGCGCTGCGGTAGTTCGTAAATTTCGACCATTGACTTCAAATGGATATTGCGGGAGATCCGACCGTCGGATTCTCCTAAAACCGGAACCATTGGGTTCGTATCGAAAAGAGATTTCTAACGAATATTATAAATATGAAATCTAACGGTTGGATTTGGAATTATGTCCAAATCAAAATTGAAAAAGGTCGCTGTAAGTGCGGTTCGATGGCCATTGATGGAAATCGACTGTACGGGCCATGATAAAATTATTAAAAATATCAATAATTTGTGTATAATCATAAGAAATGATTTGGGAATAATTGGGATGAAAAACTCCATATTTGAAAAGATAAAAATAGATTTTTATTGAAATGAACTAGTTTTGAACTAGAATTATAATTCTATTTATTTTGAAATAAATAAATTGGAATTGAAATGGTTTTGAAAATAACTAGAATTTCCAATAATTATATTGGAATGGATTTGAATTGAAATTGTCTTTGGATTATTTCGATGTTTGGTTTCGTGATTATACAGATATTGTTATGGAAATTTGAAAGATATGTATATCGTTATTTCCAATACGATATTTGTTGGTCGTAGAATTTGATATTGAATATAAGCCGATATATTTTATATTCAGAGCCTGGTATTTAATATCAAATGTGATTTGGGTTTGTCGTGAATGGTGTCTTCATTAACACTGTTCTTGAACCCAGTTGAGAAAAAGATTAAATCTTTTTATTTAGATTTAATGAAGTGTACCAATTAAATAATATTTAATTGGTATTGATTTTTGGGTTTATCGTGAACAGTGTTTTATATAACACTTGTTCTTTAACCCGACAATTAATGAAATGTGATTTTGGGTTGTCGTGAACGGTATCTTCAATAATACTATTTGTAGACCCAAAGGAGCTAAGAAAATCAGAAACTAACGGGAGATTAGTTAAGTTGAATGGTTTCTGGGGTATTGATCTGATGTTGGTTTCGGCCTTCGGGGTTAATACTTAGGGAATTGCTCACTTGCTAATTTACGGTTAGGGACTGATTGAAATTTGATGTGATTTTGGGTTTATCGTGAACCGTGTTTTAAATGACACTGATTCTTTAACCCAGTCACCGATTAAAACTAAGTGGAGTTTTAATGAATCTTTAATTAGATTGGAATGATCGAGAATGGAGTATCACCAGTTTTGCTCCAGGCGATAGTTAAATATTTAATTAGATTTAAACGTGAAATGGTAATTAAATTTACCGATAACACCGTGGTGTTAGATATGAAGTAAGACCCGTTTTACTTCATGGGATGAATAGGTTGGGATTGGGAAATTAAAATAAACGATTACTTCGGCAAGGTTCGCTAATCCCGACTAGTTTGAATTGATATTCAAAATTAGATTAAAGAATAAATTTAAAGGATTTATCTTTGATAAAATTAATGGGAACCTTTCCCTATGAATGTGAAATTTAGAAAACTAACTGCCGGTTAGCTAAGCAGAATGGTTTTCTGGATATTGATCTGATGTTGGTTTCGGCCTTCGGGGTTAATATTTGGGGAATTATTCTCTTGTTAATTTATGGTTAGTGACTGATGAATTGGAATGAGGCGTATGTTGTGTTTGTGTAACACTTGTTTATAATATACACGAGTTATTCGGAAAGACCGAGTTTATCCCATTCTGAATAACTGATACGACGATAAGTCGAAGATGAAGACGGTGGTCGAAGACCGGAGGTCTTCACGTCGTTTGGGTGATTACTGATGATCTTGATTGGGATGTACACCCAAGAAGATGGAAACAGTTGGTGATCGTCCAGACGTACTTGGAGATCGATGGATATGCGGGGTACTAGGTGCCTCCGGTTTCATGCAGACCCAGAACGAACTTGTAAATGGACTGTGTGTCTGACATTGGATTTTAGTCTGTGTGATTGATTTCTATTAAATATATATTTGTTTGGCGGCGGAGAATTTATTCCCTTGCTTAACGCCCTTCTCTGAGACGTACGAGCTCAGGGGTTATATACTGATGGATATCAAACGCATAGAGTGAATTGCACGTGTGGCATGCCTAAGTGGCGAATGATCAAGGCTTCTGTTGAAAAGCAAAGTCTTGTGGTTGATGATCGAAGCACGGCCTTTGTGGCGTAGCTTTGTGTAACGTTTACTTCGCGACTTTCACACTCGGTATGAACCAAAAACGGGAGACGGACCTCAGGGAGGACATGCGTTTCTTTCTAGTTAGAAGTGGCGTCAGTGGTTTTACACGCCCTGACAAGTTTGACTTATGTGGTTGTTGCTGTTGCGAGGCGCCTCGGTTATATCGGTTTCGACCGATGCATTCTGGTCGGCAAACGGACCAGACTTACGCCTCAAAGGGCGGGGAAACGCAGTGCTCCGGAATTTTAATCCACATCGATGGACCGGCCCTGGCGATCCAAAGGTCACTCGAGCTCTAACCTGAGGCTCGGGCTAGAGAGTCTCGAATCGGTAGAGGACTATCTTTTGCCTCGGTTCATAGATGGAAATCCAATTTCCAAATACGTGACTTTGCAGTTTTATTTGTAAACCTATATATGGCGACATAGTGGCATGGGACACTCATGTCGCCTATGATTGATACTTATGATTTGAAGTTGTTTTATACACTATGCACTTATAATAGTATCAAATGATTTGTTTTAAACGTATTAAGCATCCTTGGCTATTATAAGGTAAAAACCCTCCTCCGGCTTGTGTTGCATTGTGTGATGGGACCTGGGTCTTATAATAGCTTCAGTTTTCTTTATTTAGCATTGCGCTGTTTGTTTTATGCACTGGTATTCTTGGGAGGAAACCCGTTCCGTGTTATACGGCGTGGTCCCTTGATTTACCTAACTTTAAAAATAAAGATTAATAACTATTTTAATTCTCACACCAGTCACATGACTGACCTGGAGTTTATTGTTTTAACCTAAACTCTGGGTGCCCTTATTTTGACACGGGCAGCTAGTAGTTTTGGTTTTGCAGATTTATATTCACAGGATCCTGGTTTATAGCTGGAATGATATCCGGAAAGCTTTGTATCCGTATATCTCCTTCAGTTGTGCATTGTATTATTTTCCGCTGCTATGTATTTAAATGTAATTTAAATCTCTGATATTTCTGTGTAATATTGATTCATTTATACTCTGTATATTCTTGTATTCTGATGGAATTGTTGTAATTAACAATGAAATGGTCTTCCGTCTGCGTTCTATTTTGTCGTGTTCTCAAAACAATTCGTTCTTTCTCTTCTCTTCGGAGACCGGGGAAGTTCGGGTCGTTTACAGTTGGTATCAGAGCTTTGGTTTACAAAGCTCAGAGAACAAGACACATTAGAACCATATGAAAGAATTCATCAGATATTGGATTAGTAATATCCAATTGGAGTGACTTGTTAGAGATGTGATCAGTAGTATCCTAGAACGAGTGTGAAGAGTATATTTTTAAAATGAAAACAAATTTTGTTTTGAAATTTAAATCACTTATTCGTATTTGATTATTTATTTTATATTGAATTGGGACAATCCAATATATAAAATTTTTGTGTATATGTCTTGCAAACGTGTATTCGAAGTTTTAATGTATTGGATGGTTATAGAATCACACTCTAGTGCCCAGGGATAATTCTGGTGACGGGGCATCATCGCCAGTATTTATTTTCGAGCGACGAAAATGGAATTTCTATATATTTCCAATTGACTGGTGTGAGAACCAAAACTAGATAGGGCTTATTGTTGTGATTTGGCATCAAAAATCTGATTTTTGACTAGGCGTCAAAGTTATGAATTTCAAAAGCTAATCAACTAATTGATTGATGGTTGTGTCGTTGATTATTGGTTGATTAATTAAATTTTTTAACCATTTAGCCAAATTGGCTAAAAAGTGAATTGTATTGAAATTTGGTCGCATTTGCTTGCATATACATGTACTTACATTGAACAGGTCATAGCAAAGAGGCTAGAGCAGAAGAATAAAATTGTTTGCCCGACAAATAGGTACATGTTTACTATAATTTACTGTTTTGTTTGGGTGATGATGATTTTATGAGCCGATTGGCTAGCCGCTTGGCTTTTTCTTTTTCTTTTTGAGATCAGAAGGCCTGTATGGTGATTTCGGGATTTTCCCGGTGCAGGGGAGGTTATTGCGAAATTTTTCGAAAATTTAGGGTGTTAGCCAAATTTTTGAAAAATTTGAAAGGTTCTAGAAACTGAAAAGTTGAAGAACTTAAGCCGTAATGAAAATATCGAAAGTTGAGTTGATTTGTTAAACAACTTTCAGCTTCGTTCCTTTTCGGGGACGAAAAGTTTTAAGTGGGGGAGATTGTAATAACCCGGAAATCCGAGCCAATTTAAAATTTTTACTTTGGCAATTTTAGTGAATTTTGATCATTTAAAATGATTTATTTTAAATAATATCGACGAGAAATTTATTTTGAATATAATTCGAACGTATATATTTATATAGCTCGACGTTAGAATATAAATATTTATTTATATATATAACAGGAATTGAAAATGGCACGGTAGTTCGATAATTCGATTTCAAACTTCAATTGAACATACCGTGTGCAAAATAAACCGGATTTTAGTGAAACCAAAAATAGTGGAATCTAATTGTGACCATCTTTCCAACGAATCCGAAAAATCGAAATTTCATAGCGGGAATCAAAAGATATGTCCAGTTGAAAATTCTGAATAGTCGCTATAGAATTCAGGCCCTCAAAAATGGAAATTTTGCAAATGACCTCGGATTTCGACGAAACCACTTTTGTTGGATCAGGGATGTAAGGTTATTGCTAGATTTTAAATTTCATAATTTTTCGAATCAATATGTGAGTGTGTCAAAGGAAAACGCATTTGACCCGTTTCAGTTGATTTTAATCGACTGAAAAATGGCCATTTTTCAAACGGTCTCAGAATTCGACGAAACTAGTTTTGTTAGGACCGTATCGGCAATACGAAGCTAGAAAATAATCTTTTTGAATTTTTCTAGTTAGTATGTGGTCCCAATAAATTGAAATGTGCGTTCAAATTCAATATATTGAGTTATATTTTGATTTTGACGGAAACTGATCGAAATGATCGAATCAGCTCACGATACATATCCCATTGTGTTTGGAATGGGGGTAATTGGCTAGGAACGACAGGTGGTGGGTCTCGTTTCGAGGTCGAAATAAAAAGGTACCTTTTTGAAATAATTAAATAATTAATTTTTTTTCCTTAACCCCCCCTTTCCCTCTTCTTGACAGTCAAAGCCGAAAAAAAAAGGAGAAAGGCGATCGAACCCAGAACCCCCGTCACCCCTGCGCCGCTCCACCTCCGACGACCCCGCCGCCATGCCCTAGCCGACCGTCGTCGTTCCCCCTTCTTCTTCTTCCTCCTGTCGCGACCCGCCCCCCCTCCTCACTCCATGAAGACGCAGCCCCCCCCCCCCCCCCCAAATCGAACGCAGCCCCCAAATCGATTGCACCACCCCACCAGCCTCCCACCACCCCCGACAACCACCTGCACTCCTCGTCTTCCTCCCCGGCGAACCAAAGTGAGCTTCTCCTTATTTATTTATTTATTTTAAAATCAGTTTTTGTCATCTTTATTTATTTAAATAAATTGTTTAATTCACTTCTTAGTTTATGTGAAAAGCTTAGATTTTTGGAAATATAAAGTTTAGATTTTTAACATTATAAAGACTGGATTTTTATTGTATGAACGACATCATAAAGATATGATTTTTATAGATTGAATAGCAAAGTAAAAATTCGATTTTTATAGATTGAATGGCAAAGTAAAAATTCAATTTTTATATAGTGAATAGAAAAGTAAAAAATTCGATTTTATATATTGAATAGCAAAGTAAAAATTCGATTTTTATATATTGAATAGCAAAGTAAAAAATTGATTTTTATATATTGAACAGCAAAGGCAAAATTCGATTTTTATATATTGAATAGTAAAGTAAAAATTCGATTTTTATATATTGAATAGCAAAATAAAAATTCGATTTTTATGGATTGAATAGCAAAGTAAAAATTCGATTTTTATAGATTGAATAGCAAAGTAAAAATTTGATTTTTATATATGTAGTGAATACGGATGACGAAAGTGATGAAAGAAGAAACAGCGGAGGTTTTCTACATATGACGAGTCGAGACGTTTGGATTAGCTAGTTTGTGAGAACTTCTCACTTTTAATTTTATTTCTAGTTGAAAAATATACTAGGATGCAAACGGTGTTTAGTAGCACCCGACACCCGTCGTCCACAGACCATGGACGGCTTGTATGCTTGGTTGTTTGATTTTGATGTGTAGTTGATTGTGTGATGTGATGTGAAATGAAATAAAATATTATATAGTTAGAAATATTTTATAGTTGAAAATATAATTTTTAACGTGAATATAAAATAAATATTTATAAACAAATCGGAGATTTGTTTATATACACACATTTGACTGATATTGATTGGGACGATAAATTTTACACATCGCCCAACTGCACAAATAAAATATGTGTTTGATTGTTTGAAAACCCCACACGGGTATTGGGGTGATATATGACATACACTAATCCCAATAATTAGTTATATGTCGATCGATTGATGGACAGACTGTTATGTGCGTTAAATATTTATATTTGATGCTTATACAGTGTAGAATGCACTTTGGATGATGGTTGATTATTCATCGTCGTTATTGTATACATGCATTGTAGAAAATCCATATAATTAACATTATATGGTAATTGATTGGGCCTCATTCCAGTTTTGAAAAAGAAATATTTGAAATAGAATATTTGAAACAGAATATTTGAAAATAGAAATATATGAAGCCGTGTTGATTAGATTGACGCCATTTTGACGTGAATGATATTTATATCGATTTTATTCATTTTATAATGAATATCGAAAGTGATTTCAAAATCTGATATTTTGAATAGAAATGAATTCGAATTAAACTGAATAGAAATGAATTCAAATTGAATAGAAAGGAATTCGAATTGAAATTGAATTGAAAACGAACTGAAATTGAATTCAAAATCGATTTGAATTGAAATCAATTTGAAATGAATTTAAAACGAATTTGTAAAGGAAAATTCAATTTTGATTTGAATTTGAAAAAGAATTTGAAATCATTTTGAAAACGAATTTAAAACGATATATATAATACGTTTTAAAAAGGAAATCGACGAAGTATTTATTATATATATAATATAATGGCCTGAATAGAACGCGCCGCGCTGCGGTAGTTCGTGAATTTCGACCATTGACTTCAAATGGATATTGCGGGAGATCCGACCTTCAGATTCTCCTAAAACAAGAACCGTTGGGTTCGTTTCAAAAAGAGATTTCTAACTAATATTAGAAATTTGAAATCTAACGGTTGGATTTGGAATTATGTCCAAATCAAAATTGAAAAAGGTCGCTGTAAGTGCGGTTCGATGGCCATTGATGGAAATCGACTGTACGGGCCATGATAAAATTATTAAAAATATCAATAATTTGTGTAAAATCATAAGAAATGATTTGGGAATAATTGGGATGAAAAACTCCATATTTGAAAAGATAAAAATAGATTTTTATCGAAATGAACTAGTTTTGAACTAGAATTATAATTCTATTTATTTTCAAATAAATAAATTGGATTTGAAATGGTTTTGAAAATAACCAGAATTTCCAATAATTATATTGGAATGGATTTGAATCGAAATTGTCTTTGGATTATTTCAATGTTAGATTTCGTGATTATACAGATATTGTTATGGAAATTTGAAAGATATATATATCGTTATTTCCAATACGATATTTGTTGGTCGTAGAATTTGATATTGAATATAAGTCGATATATTTTCTATTCAGAGCCTTGTATTTAATATCAAATGTGATTTGGGTTTTTCGTGAATGGTGTCTTCATTAACACTGTTCTTGAACCCAGTTGAGAAAAAGATTAAATCTTTTTATTTAGGTTTAATGAAGTGTACCAATTAAATAATATTTAATTGGAATTGAATTGGTATTGATTTTTGGGTTTATCGTGAACAGTGTTTTATATAACACTTGTTCTTTAACCCGACAATTAATGAAATGTGATTTTGGGTTGTCGTGAACGGTATCTTCAATAATACTGTTTGTAGACCCAAAGGAGATAAGAAAATCAGAAACTAACTGGAGATTAGTTAAGTTGAATGGTTTCTGGGGTATTGATCTGATGTTGGTTTCGGCCTTCGGGGTTAATACTTAGGGAATTGCTCACTTGCTAATTTGCGGTTAAGGACTGATTGAAATGTGATGTGATTTTGGGTTTATCGTGAACCGTGTTTTAAATGACACTGATTCTTTAACCCAGTCACAGATTAAAACTAAGTTGAGTTTTAATGAATCTTTAATTAGATTGGAATGATCGAGAATGGAGTATCACCAGTTTTGGTCCAGGCGATAGTTAAATCTTTAATTAGATTTAAACGTGAAATGGTAATTAAATTTACCGATAACACCGTGGTGTTAGATATGAAGTAAGACCGGTTTTACTTCATGGGATGAATAGGTTGGGATTGGGAAATTAAAACAAACGATTACATCGACAAGGTTCGCTAATCCCGACTAGTTTGAATTGATATTCAAAAGTAGATTAAAGAATAAATCTAAAGGATTTATCTTTGATAAAATTAATGGGAACCTTTCCCTATGAATGTGAAATTTAGAAACTAACTGTCGGTTAGCTAAGCAGAATGGTTTTCTGGATATTGATCTGATGTTGGTTTCGGCCTTCGGGGTTAATATTTGGGGAATTATTCTCTTGATAATTTACGGTTAGTGACTGATGAATTGGAATGAGGCGTATGTTGTGTTTGTGTAACACTTGTTTATAATGTACGCGAGTTATTTGGAAAGACCGGGTTTATCCCATTCTGAATAACTGATATGATGATAAGTCGAAGATGAAGATGGTGGTCGAAGACCGGAGGTCTTCACGTCGTTTGGGTGATTACTGATGATATTGATTGGGATGTACACCCAAGAAGATGGAAACAGTTGGTGATCGTCCAGACGTACTTGGAGATCGATGGATATGCAGGGTACTAGGTGCCTCCGGTTTCGTTCAGACCCAGAACGAACTTGTAAATGGACTGTGTGTCTGACATTGGATTTTAGTCTGTGTGATTGATTTCTATTAAATATATATCTGTTTGGTGGCGGAGAATTTATTCTCTTGCTTAACGCCCTTCTCTGAGACGTACGAGCTCAGGGGTTATATACTGATGGATATCAAACACATAGAGTGAATTGCCTGTGTGGCATGCCTAAGTGGCAAATGATCAAGGCTTCTGTTGAAAAGCAAAGTCTTGTGGTTGATGATCGAAGCCCGGCCTTTGTGGCGTAGCTTTGTGTAACGTTTACTTCGCGAGTTTCACACCCAGTATGAACCAAAAACGGGAGACGGACCTCAGGGAGGACATGCGTTTCTTTCTAGTTAGAAGTGGCGTCAGTGGTTTTACACGCCCTGACGAGTTTGAGTTATGTGGTTGTTGCTGTTGCGAGGCACCTCGGTTATATCGGTTTCGGCCGATGCATTCTAGTCGGCAGACGGACCAGACTTACGCCCCAAAGAGCCGGGAAACGCAGTGTTCAGGAATTTTAATCCACATTGGTGGACCGGCCCTGACGATCCAAAGGTCACTCGAGCTCTAACCTGAGGCTCGTGCTAGAGAGTCTCGAATCGGTAGAGGACTATCTTTTGCCTCGGTTCATAGATGGAAATCCAATTTTCAAATACGTGACTTTGCGGTTTTATTTGTATACCTATATATGGCGACATAGTGGCATGGGACGCTCATGTCGCCTATGATTGATACTTATGATTTGAAGTTGTTTTATACACTATGCACTTATAATAGTATCAAATGATTTGTTTTAAACGTATCAAGCATCCTTGGCTATTATAAGGTAAAAACCCTATCCTCCGGCTTGCGTTGGATTGTGTGATGGGACCTGGGTCTTATAATAGCTTCATTTTTCTTTATTTAGCATTGCGCTGTTTGTTTTATGCACTGGTATTCTTGGGAGGAAACCCATTCCGTGTTATACGGCGTGGTCCCTTGATTTACCTAACTTTAAAAATAAAGATTAATAACTGTTTTAGTTCTCACACCGGTCACATGACTGACTTGGAGTTTATTGTTTTAACCTAAACTCTGGGTGCCCTTATTTTGACGCGGGCAGCTAGTAGTTTTGGTTTTGCATATTTATATTCACAGTATCCTAGTTAACAGCTGGAATGATATCCGGAAAGCTTTGTATCCGTATATCTCCTTCAGTTGTGCATTGTATTATTTTCCACTGCTATGTATTTAAATGTAATTTAAATCTCTGATATTTCTGTGTAATATTGATTCATTTATACTCTGTATATTCTTGTATTCTAATGGAATTGTTGTAATTAACAATGAAATGTTCTTCTGTCTGCGTTCTATTTTGTCGTGTTCTCAAAACAATTCGTTCTTTCTCTTTTCTTCGAAGACCGGGGAAGTTCGGGTCGTTTACAATAATTTGGTCATACATCAAATGGATGTAAAGACAGCTTTTCTAAGTGGAGATTTAGAAGAAGAGATATACATGGAATAACTTGAAGGTTTTATAACCCCAGACAAAGAAAAGAAAGTTTGTAAATTAGTCAAATCTTTTTATGGCCTAAAGAAAGCTCCCATGCAATGGCATGAGAAGTTTGATAAAGTTGCACTGTTATTTGGATTCATTATTAATGATTCTGATAAATGTATTTATAGCTTTGTGGAATATATCTGTGTATGCTACATTCTTAAGTAGCTTTCTCATGAGCATGTTGGGGTCTTAGGGCACCCAAATGTTTGCTTTGTTGTTAGGACGAAGACCATGCATGTAGACCACACACGGGCGCGCCATCCGTCCGACCGAACCGGGTCGGGTCGGGTATGAGTACGGGTTTCGGGTCAAATGAGAATAATTTTGGACCAAGAATTTAAACCGCAACGGGCCGAATTCTGCTCGTTAAGAACTCAGACCCGAACTGAAATTGAATAAAGGCGGGCAACGCAACAGAACGTTGCAAATGAAAGGAAATGGGCGCGACGTTCGAATTTGAAACGATTCTGAAGAGGTGCGACACTTTGAACAGGAACAGATATGACCGATGCAAAACAGTCATGACGTTTGGATGAAAGGGTATCTCTTCGGCAATATAAATTGTGACGCCTAGAAAGCATCAGGAATTTTTTAATTTTAATTCTTCTTCTTCCCAGATTTGCTGTGTCATTACCAACAGTGCAAACTGTCGCAAATTCTCGAATTTGCGACACATTTAGGCATTGCAAAATTCTGTTTCTTTCTCCTCTTCTTTCTACTTTGATTCTAGCATCATCAGAAATATATATAAAGAGTGTTCTTGATCGGACCAAAGCCGTACAAACTTTGAATCCGATTTCGTTGTTCCAAGGCTTTATTGAATCCCGAAAGTCAATAGTTCGATAATCCGTTTGTACCTAGTGGATTGAACTATTGTTTGAAAGAATCTGCTCCGCAAATCCTTCAAGTCTGAAGTATGACAATCATATGATGATCATCATCATCTAATAGCATCAAACCACAAAATCCCCAACAAATTTTCAGATAATATCTTCAATTATGGAAGAGTTGAGTGCATTGCCAGTGATGAATAAGCATTTAACGAAATTGGAGCGTTTTGATGGTGAAAACTTTACTTGTTGGAAAGAGACTATGAAGTTCTTCTTGATTAATGTGAAATTGTTCTATATCTTGGAAGATGGTTTGGAAGATATACCATGGGAAACCGCTGATGAGGATGCCGCTCTGAAAGCTAAACGGGAAAAGCGCAAAGAGGATGATTTTCTATGCAGAGGGCACATTCTGAATGCATTATCTACTCCAGTCTACAATGCTCATAGGACCTCGGAAACTGCAAAGGAACTATGGACTTCTTTGGAGAGCAAGTACCGCATAACCGAGGCAAGTATAAAAAATTTCTTATTTGTAATTTTATGGATTTCAAAATGGTCGCCAACAAGTCCATAATTGGACAAGTGAGTGAAATACTACTGTTGGTAAATCAACTTAAAGATTTGATCTCCCTGAATCTTTTGTTGTTGGAGTTATTATTTCAAGACTCCCAAAATTTTGGAATGATTATAAGAAAAAATTGAATCATGCGAAAACAGATTATAATTTAGACGGTTTACAATGTCACCTTCGTATTGAAGAGGATTCTCATAAACGTGGACTAGATGATAATCCGCAAACCGAGTCTTAGGCTAAGGAAAATAATGTTAAAATTACTAATAAATTAAAGCCTAAGAATGAGACACAGTTTAAGAAAAATAATAATTCCACGAACAAAAAGAAGGGTGCCCGTTACTATTGTAATAAACCCGGCCACTATGCTAGAGACTGTCCTCTTCGGAGAAACAACAAAAAGCGAACGTGGTCGAAGAAAAGCTTGTGGCTGTCGTACAAGAGGCGAACTCCGTTAGTGGCATTGATAATGATTGGTGGCTCGATACTGGAGCAACCATTCATGTTTGCAAAGACCGTAATCTGTTCAAGAATTACGAAGAGAATAATGGAGAATACAACGAAGTTATTGGCGCAAACTAAGTTGCATGAAAAGTACTGGAAAAAGGCACTATTGAACTTACATTCACCTCTGGGAAAGTTCTTACATTAGTTAGTGTATTTTATGTACCCGATATATGTATGAATTTGGTTTCTGGATACCTTCTTAACAAAGGAGGATTCAAGATGGTGTATGAGTCTGATAAGTTAGTGTTGTCCAAGAACAACAAATTTATTAGATAGGGATATTCTTGTAACGATATGATTAAGTTGAATCTAATTAAGAGATCTTCCGTTTATATTGTTGATTCTGTTAATTTATGGCATGGTCGATTAGGACATGTTAATTATAAGTCTCTTAGAAATATTCATAAATTAGGATTAATTTCTGATTATGATTTCGATTCCGTCTCTAAATTTGAAATTTGTGTTCAAGCAAAAATACACCGGAAATCCTCTAAATCTATAGAAGTTTGTTTGATTTAGTATATAGTGATGTGGGTGACTTAAAAAGTCATATCACCTATGGTGGTAACCAGTACTATATAACATTAGTTGATGGTGGTAACCAATACTTAAAATTAAAGTGTTACATTCAGATTGTGATGGTGAATATTTTTCAAATGAGTTTACCTTTTTTTGCAAACAAAATGGTATAGTTCACCAATGTACCGCCCCGTATAAACCACAACAATATGGTGTTGCTAAAAGGAAAAATAAAACTTTAGTAGAAATGGTTAAAGCCATGCTCATAAGTTCTAATTAACCTTATAAACTTTGGGGTGATGCTATTTTATCTGCATGTTACATTTTAAATAGAGTACCACTTAAAAAGAATAATATTTCCCCTTATGAATTATGGTTTAATAGAAAACAAAACCTTACTAGGCTTAAAGTTTGGTGTTGCTTAGCATATGTTAGAAAACCTGACACTAAACGACCCAAGTTAGAAAATAGGGCATTTAAACGTGTTTTCATATGATATTCTCTTAATAGTATAACATATAGGTTCCTTATACTTGACACCTTTTAAGTTATAAAATCTGTAGATGTAGAATTCCTTGAAAATCAAACTATTGAGAATCCATTAGGATCATCTAGTCCGGAACCAACTGAGACTAATGATATCAATGATGATGAATATGCTCCTGCTAGAAACAGTAAGGAAGTGTCAGTACCAGATAATAGTACTGAACACAGGAGAAGTAAAAGAGCTAGAATTGACAAGGACTATGGTCCTGACTTCATAGCATATCTCGTAGAAGGCAGTAAGGACGAAGTCCTTAATGTCACAAGATATGTAATGAAAATCGATGATGATTCAAAACTTATTCTGAGGCTATGAGTTCCAGAGATTCTAATTTCTGGAAAAAAGCCATCAATGATGAAATAAATTTCTTAATGTTAAACTAGACTTGGGTTTTATCTGATTTACCTCCTGATGCTAAACCTATAGGATGCCAATGGATATTCAAGGAAAAGTTGAATACAAATGGATCCACTGATAAGTTTAAAGCCAAATTAGTTGCTAAGGGATATAAACAAAGACAAGGAGTAGATTATTTTGATACGTATGCTTTGATCGCTCATATATCTTCAATACGTTGCTTAATAGCACTTGCATCAATTCATAATTTGGTCATACATCAAATGGATGTAAAGACAGCTTTTCTAAATGGAGATTTAGAAGAAGAGATATACATGGAACAACCAAAAGGTTTTATAACCCCAGGACAAGAAAAGAAAGTTAGTAGATTAGTCAAATCTTTTTATGGCTTGAAACAATCTCCCATGCAGTGGCATGAGAAGTTTGACAAAGTTGCATTGTCATTTGGATTCATTGTTAATGATGCAGATAAATGTATTTATAGCAAATTGAATAACAACAGTTATGTTATAATATGTTTATACGTTGATGACATGCTAATATTTGGTTCCAATATATCATGTGTATATGAAATTAAAAAGTTTATATCTTCTAAATTTGATATGAAAGATCTAGAAGAGGCTGATGTAATTTTAGGAATTAACATCATTAGGAAAGAGGCGGAGTTATTACTAACCCAGTCTCATTACATTGAGAAGTTCCTAAAGAAGTATGGTCATTATGAGGACAAACCAGCACCAACTCCTTTAGATCCAAGTATCAAGTTAGAAAAGAACACTGGACGTACCATTTCTCAACTTGAGTATTCTAGTGTTATTGGGAGTCTTATGTATGCTATGCATTACACTAGACCCAACATCGCACATGCTATAAGTGTATTGTGTCGATTTATGAGTAACCCAGGTTTCAAACGCTGGAAAGCCATTTTCAGAGTTTTAACTTATTTGAAAGGAACCATCAACCATGGTTTATCTTATAGAGGATAACCTGTTGTAATAGAAGGATATAGTGATGCAACCTGGAACATTGTAGAATCCAAATCCAAGTCTATCACTGGATGGATATTTACATTAGGAGGCACTAGTGTATCTTGGGCTTCCCAGAAGCAGACATGTATATCTGATTCAACTATGTTGTCAGAATTAATTGCATTAGTAGATGCATGTAAGGAAGCGGAATGGCTTAGGAATTTGTTAATGGAATTCCCATTATGGAAGAAGCCGTCTCCAGCAGTCTTGATTAACCGTGATAATCAAGCAACAATTTATAATGTCTCTAATAAGACATATGTGACACCCCGCGTCCGTTAATGTCACTCATTAAGAGAATGCATTAAGTTTCAAGAAGCGTTATAGGTAAACAGAAACAGAAAAATTACAAGACAGATATAAAAGCAACAGTGGAATTCAAATTTTTATTTCAAACATAAATCATAACATCGTGCTCCAAAATATCATAAGTCTGAAGCTGTATAAAAGCCATTACAAAAATATAAAACTTACTGTGTTGTTCCATCAAAGCACATTAAAAGCACAATTCCCCAAAACGAGATAGTCACAGTAGAGATAAGAACTTGAGCAATAATTCAAGAGCAGCTCCTAGCAAGATAAAAGCAGAATCACGGTCAAGCCTGAGTGTTCCTGCCCTGAGAACCTGGGAGGGGGGAACGGAAGAAAGAAGAGGAAACAAAAAGGGTCAGACATAAAGTCTGACGAGTCCAGTTACTTTTAGCAAGTAAATAAATAAAAGTAGCATGATAGGCATATAAAGTGGATAAGAAATATGACATTATAAAAGGTAAGCATGACAAGGTAAACATGATAAAGTGTATATGCTTCCCTAATGATTACTTTGCACTATTACTATTATAACCAGAACGAGATAATCCCTTCCACTATAAGGTGGTGGACTTAGGCAAACGTCCAAATGTCCCATAACTACTACCCTAATCGATCGGCTCCATAATCCGCGTAGATACTCTGTGCCGGCCTCACCGCGGGATGTATCACGTCCTAAAGTGGAAACCCTTCGCTGATATGCACAACCCCATATCTACAGGTGTCATGGTCGTCTTATCCCCCACTGCCCGGCCCACGCATGCACATGACCCGGTCGGTTTGCGCTGCCCACACCGTCCACCATATTTGGATCTCTTACAATCAGCCCAGTAAGCGTGCCCCAACTCCGACGACGGAGTACTCATTTGATACTTTTACATGGGTTAATGACTGAAGCGGGTCCCCCACACAAGATGACACAATCTCTCCCCCTTGTCTTGTATCCCCACTAGGATTTCCACAGGTTATGCTTACCCTAAAAGGTGTCTTTAATACATAACCCCCAATTGGTTAAGTTTTGTGGGCCTATATCTAGATATTACCCACCCCACCTAGATATACTTAACTTAACACTCCCATTGTTCAACCAAGTTTACTTAACCCCTATTCATGTTTATATTCACACAATCCTTATGGATTCAACTAGGTTAAGTATTCCAATTCATTACCATGTCCATTTATGGTTATAATGGGCTACACCTCCCATATTAGGCCTACAACTTGTGGACGCTGGATATGTCGGTCGGGTCCGGGTAGACTTCCCCCACAAGTTGGGCCTAACCTCGTGTCTTAGCCTGTGTCGTATTTTTGCACTTATACCCCTCACATTAGATTCAACATTTGCAGTTGCTGAATATGTCGGTCGGGTCTGGGCAGACTTCCACCACAAATGCAATATGACCTCATGTCATAAGTGCAGTTATAGTTTCTAATTTCTGTAATCCAAGGCATTTTAATTGTTAACAAATTAATTATGCCTATGTCTTTATTGGTGTTCATGCCCATTTACCAAATTATTTTCACAATGAATTATATGTCCAAATTCATGTTCATAAACATTATTCAAGTTATGCCAAATTCCCTTTTTCCCAATTATGTCCAAATTATAACGTTTTTTGCTCGTTCCCAATCTAACGCATTCAAATTAGCATGAATTTAGAAGCATGCCTAGGCTCGAAAGTAGCCAGGCTATATAAAGTAAAAGGGAAAGAGTGAAGGGAAGATGACAAAAATAGTTATTCTAACAGAAGTGACATAAACATGTAATTGGCATAGTAATAAGGTGGACATAAAAACAAATCTAGTGAACAGGTGATGATAAAACTAGATCTAACATAATAAGGATATCCTAATAGGCATGAATATATATAAATAAAGATTCATATGTTCAATTAATGACAGATCTAAATTAACCACAACATGATAAGTACAAGATTATTTAGATGGAGAATTAGATCTAAATAAGGATTTAACTGTCCAAATAATAAATGATCCAAAATAACCACAAACATAGATAATGGTTAAGATCCACAAATATGACATGATAAATTAACCACAAGTGAATTAGATCTATAAAAGTAGATCTAGCATAATAAAGGTTAAGATCCAAGAATATCATAGATTCACAATTTATAACAGATCCAAATCACAGTGTTCGCTTTCCCTAATTTTCGCGATTTTGAATTTTGAACTGAAATTTTGAATCTCTGGACCCTATATATATATATATATATATATCTTGCGCGTATACAAATTTCAAACCTTCATAACTTCTTTATACGGTGTCTGTTTACACAAATCAAATGTCTAACTTGACCAAAATTACGAGACGGATGCAACGGCGCAGTCCGTTTCCATTAATTTTGAATATTAAATTAATTATTCTTTAATTTGCTCTATTTACTGTTGTTAAAATTATGAGGTGTTACATTCCCCCCTACTTAAAGGATTTCATCCCCGAAATCTCTAAGTTGAGAAGAATGTACATCCTACCATCCATCACCCATCTACTCATCCATCAATCACAAGCATCCATTGTCCTTAAAGACTTCTAATGCTTATATGAATCATATGCAAAGGTGTGTGTATATGTCCTAATACTAATGTGAAGATTAGGTGGTCTACCGATTCAGTCGACCTCCTCAATGCAATGTATGTCAGTGCCATGAATCCAATTTGTATGCAAATAACCCTATTATAACATGAAAGTTCTATATGTGTGCACACTCATTTGTCCAAATGCAACGTCCATATGATAATACATCCATCCATTTTCATCCATTAAAAGCAAAGAAAAATGCACACACATCCATATACAGTATGAGAGTTATTGAGCCGATCTAGTGCCTAATGTGTGTGTATATGCATCCACAGGAAACTACTAGCAAACACTTGCATCCATCAAACATAACATGTCTTAAACACATGTTTTCATCCATAGGATTCCTATCTAAAGGTTCGAAAATACTATTGATAGGACATACGCAAATGATAGAAACAAGCATAAATAAATCTTTGGGAAAGGAGTTAATGACATACCCTCGAAAAGGAAAGGGTATGAAGCACGAATCTTGTCTTTGGTATCCCAAGTCGCATCCTCTGGGTTATCTCCCCATTGAACCTTTATCTGCTTGATTTCTTTATTGTGTAGCTTCTTAACTTCTGATCCAAGAATACGGGTAGGGACTCGTCTGACTGTCGCCTCCCGCTCTACTTCTACTTCCTCCAATATACTTGGCTCAACAACTTCTATGATGTCATGCAAGCACTTTCACAGATGAGAAACGTGGAAGACATCATGAACGCCGGATAGATTTTCTGGTAGCTTTACTCTATAGGCCATTTGGCCGATCCTTTCAGTCATGGGAAATGGTCCCACAAATCTGGGTGCCAACTTCCCTATAGATCCGAAGCGAACCACATTCCTCAGAGGCGATACTTTAATAAAAACTAAGTCTCCCACTTCAAATTCGATGTCATTCCTTCTCTTGTCTGCGAAAGATTTCTGCCTATCTTGGGCTGTCTTCGTCCGCCGTCGAATAAGGTCAATCTTCTCGGACGTTTCTTCTACCATATCAGGTCTAAATAATAATCTTTCTTGTAATGACCTGCATTTCAGCGATATAATAATTAATTTATTTAATTATTTATAAAGTGATTTAGAGAATATAATGGTCGTTTAATTAAATAATAGTGAATATTTAATTTAAATAATAATTAAATAATATATTTAATTATGAAATAATCAAAATGGGCTGAAATGGCGATATGGTATGAATTGGGAAATTCAAAATATATAATTCAGTTTGGAATTGAATTATAATAATGAAAATATTATTTGAACGAAGTTTGAACGTATAATTATATTATAATCGAGCTCGAAATGGCGCTGCAATTCGTAAATTGGCGATTCGAACTTCAACTGAATATACAGAAGCCGTTTTATATCGGATTTCTGTGAAACAAGAAACGTTAGGAGCTGGTGGATTATATCTTTCTAGTGGAAGAGAAAAATCAGGATTTCGTCGTGTAGATTTTGATTTATCTCCAAATCAAATTTTAAAATAGTCGCTATAGAATCGTTTATCGACCGTAACGGTTTATTCGATATAACTAGATACCGGTTTCGAATTTAGACAAGGTTCTTTTGAGACGTAGTGATAATTTAATTTTTAGAATTTTATTGTAATTTTTAATTAATTTATCTAAGCTACTTTTTATTGGGAGTATTTTGCACCTTTAATCAGCGATTTTGGGGTTTCACAATATAAGTTAATCTACCGATATTATTATATTTCTGGGATCGTGGCACATTGATCGTCACGATGGTGTATTTGATCCTGTCGATAGCCGTTCGTAATTAACGAAGTTTTATAAAATGGGATGACCAAAATGTTATAACTTAATTTATCCTCTCCCTAAAACCTAATCCCTTCGTTTGAGTGATCAACCGAACTCCACGGCCCCTTTCTCCTCAACCATATCTCCTCTTCTTCAAAATAACGTGGAGGGCTTTCATTCAAAGGAAATACCCTATAAATACCCAAACCTTTGCCTTAACACTAAAACAAAAACTTCCTCAGGTCAAACCAGTTTATCCGCCGCTGTTTCCTTCTTGGTTCAGCAGAACGATGGTTTGGAAATTCAAAACAATTCAAGTTAAAATCCTTAAATCAAAATACTCATATATCTTTAATCCTCATAACCTACACTTCGTTTCTATATACTTCTTTTTGGATTCGAATGCAATAAAGTTTGCGGGATTCGAGGTACAGTAGGTTAGGGTTCGATGGTATGGATTTCCGAAGCAGGGATTCTCGATTTCAACGTTGTGGGTGAGGTTGGTGTTGAAATTGATGGCAACGACGAGATCTGTGTTTGTGTTGGGTTCGAGCTTTGACCTTGTGAAGGGGTTTCAGGATATCGGGAAGGAGAAGACTGGTCTGAGAAGGGATGGAGCAAAAGGTAGGGATGAGCGGGGTCAAGCAAGGTTAAACGGTGATTAGATGTGATTAGTTCGATTAAGGATTTATTTAGTATAAGTTAATAATGTTAAAATATATTTAAATGTGTAGAAACCTAGAAAAGGAATGGGAAGGAAGCTACAGGCGTGTTTGCCTGGTGGAGGGAGAAGGAGCAAGAGTCAAAATGGGACAAGGCAGTAGGAAATTGGATGGGACGTAGTCTTTGTGAAGCCCAATTCGAAGGAAAATAGTGTTAGCCCAGTTTTGAATATAAAGGAAAAATGGAAAATCAGTGGAGAACGTGAAGACATGCAATTGAAAAGAAAAGGGAGAGTTGCAATACTTTTCTGGGAGTAAACCAAATGAGGCAGTGGGGTTTTACGCTGAATAATGAATGGGGTCTGGGCCTTTTAAAGGAATGACTGGGCCGAGTATGCAGGATCGTACGGACGACAACTACCAACTGGGACTGACTGGGAGTGGATGAGAGCTCGTTTGAAATTATGGCGAAATAAATTGTTTGATTCAAATCAAACAACACAGTTTATCATTCTTTAACGATGAACTGCCAAAGTGAGTAAATCTCACTAACTCTGAACAGTTCATATTTTTGTAACGTATATTTAGACCATTTAAAAATTGTCTGCTTGACTGTGTGTTCACTGTTTGATTGAACTGCTAGTCAGTTAGTTGAATTTCTATATTGATTCTGTTTATCAGAATAGTTCATATCGAACTGAAAGTGAAAATAATCATATTGTGTAACATCTGTGGATGCAGGGAAACAGGTTGGAGGAATCCGACTGGATTCCTCAACAGTTATTTTATTGTTATCATATAATTGAAAATATGATGTGCTATATAATCTGTTGGCGATTATATGTGTTTGGACGATATTGGTCATCGTGTTTTGATGGGTTAAGTACCATAGAAATACTGGAGTGTTAAAAAGGGAATTTTCAAAAATGAATATTGAAAATAGTTTTTATAAAATCAAAGGGTTTTATAAAGTGGAATATTTATAAATAGAGAATATTTATAAAGTGGAATATTTATAAATAGAGTGTTAGATCAAAATTTGGCTCTAACACCCAAATTGTTTTGATTCGTAGAGAATTATAACTGAAAAATGAGGAAAAAACAGAAAACACACACGGTTTATAGTGGTTCGGCGTTAACGAGCCTACGTCCACTTTATATGCTATTGATTATACTTTTAATGCTAGTACAACCAATTATTTCTCTCAAACTCACTCTTACAATTATGATTTCTCTCAGTAATCTCGAAGTAAAACTGATGAGAAATAGTGGTATGACAGTAATGGTGAAAACAATACTCAAAACTGCCAAAAGATCCTGAAAAATGCCAAGCTCTGGGCTATTTATAGCTGATTTTGTTAGGCGGATCGCGGTCACACATGGCACAGATCCCGAGAATGTCGGATCGGATCGTAGCTTGAGGAAAAATTGGTCAATATGACAGTTGTGGACAGGTGTCGTAAGATCCATGCACCTCAGATCGTGATAAAATGGGTTAAAGTCTTCGGCGTGGCTTCTGGAATTCGGATCGGATCGAACTGACATGGATGGATTGGGTCGCATGGGCTCGTAGCGAACTGATAGGGCGAACCGAAGGGGGGGCGATCCGACCTGAGGATGGTTGAACGACTGTGATCTGACTTTTCGTGAACTAGAGGAATGAGACTTCATATTTTCTTCTTGTATGTGAACCTTGGTGGCTTGGTCAAAAAGCTAGCCAACATTTTGCCCCCTCGAATTATGTTTTATCGAGGATGGAACATACTTCGAAACTGCTGAGACGTCTTTCCATAAGGAGATGCAAATCAATGGTTGCGTCTGACTGAAATGTCATGTTACTTCAAAGAGTCATATCCTTTGACAAGTATAAATATCGGTTAAATCTTCAATCATTTCTCTATCCATCGGAGAATTTCTATATCTGGAAGCTTTTAGAAACTTCGTTATCGGATTTGCCAGGTAAATCTCTGAATATTATGTAAATATTTCTGACTCTCTCCTTCCGTCTGTTGCTTAATGGTTCGGGTCGCGTAAAATCACCACGATCCGCGGAGTGAGTCGCTTGTGAAGGTTGGGCGTCTGGGCCTTGAAGCGTGGTGGGCCTTAGTTCGTGGCCCACCCATTCCCACGGTTCGAGTAAAACAAAAATGGGAAGATTAACGGTCGCGGTTTCATCTATATAAACCCGAACCCTCTCTCTTCCTTTTCCCCTTTCTTCTTCTTTCTGCTGTTGGCCACCGCTAGCTCCTTCCAGCAAAACCCTAGCTTTTAATTTCCAAAAACTCACTTGTTTCCCAATTTTCAGAAAGGTAATCTTATTAAAAGCATTCTCACGAAATTTCTCTCTCATTTTTTCTGATCTTTTGACTGATTTGAGGAAAACAAGGAGCAGAGTTTTGTGGTTTTTGAGGGTTTGGAGGCTGTCGAGACACCATGGGTCTTGTCGTTCGAGCTCAGCGATGGATAGGAAAAGAGGAGAGGAAGAAGAAGAAGAAGGGGAGAAAAAAGACGCTAAGCAGATCGGTTCGTGAGCATGGTTTGGATACGGATCTGGTTGTGGACACGGGGGAACAGAGATTGAAGTGTGGGTCGGATTGTGGTGATGAGGTACCGGTTCGGGTCGTGGAAATACTGGTATATAAGCCAAGTGACGGGTCGGGTCGTGGCTAGTCTTTGCGATCCGCTCCACTTTCGCGATCCGACACACTTCCACTAACTGGCGACTTCACTGCGAGTCCCTGTTCGCCTCGCGATCCGATCATGCACTGCGACCCGAACAGGTCTATGCGATCCGAGTGATATGACGAACTTGTTAAATATACGTTGCAACTCAAATCCGATATATCGATGGACAGTTAGGCTAGGGCCTTTGAGATGGACTTTCTGGGAAGATCGGCAGCATAACTTAACAGCAAACAATGACTAGCATCTCGATGATTTTGTTGACTTTTATGCTTTTCATTAATGCATGCACAGGCACACACCAGCACTTGCACACACGGGGGGAAGGGTAGCCATATTCTAATCTGTTATACTTGCCAACACAGCTATGTCAGATAAACGAGTGATTGAGACGCCAGAGAAAGAAACTGAACCAGAAACATCAGCACATCATGATCCCAACGTGCTTTCCTCAACCTCAGGTCAGGATAAGTCCGACCCTGACTACCAAATGGACTCTGGCGCGGAAGCAACGTCTTCTGACGATACATCCTCCGAAGGAGCGGACGATCAGGCTCCCGATGAGCTTCCGGGAGCTAAAGCTATAGATAAGTTTACTGATTGTCTGGCTTCTAAATTGGACGACACCAAGCTTCGGAAACTATGCTTGAAGCACGGGATATCCTGGGATGACGTTAAAACTCCAGGGAAGGACGATAGACCTAATTCTGCCCCACCTGGATACATGACCATTAGTAGATTAATGTGCGTGGTAGGCGCTATTCCTCCGTTTCCGCCAATCGTCGTCGAAACTTTAAGGCGATTGCGTATTGCTCCAATGCAGCTCCACCCCAATGCTTATGCAGCTCTACACACTTTATCTGTTGCATACCTAGAGATTCTGCAGACTGAGCTTACCTTTAAAGACTTAAAGTTCTATTACCTCCTTAAACATCGTTCCAAGGCAACTCCAAATATCTCCTTTTGTGAATCAGTGGTCAATAAGAAGGTCGTAACTGACGGTTACAGCAACATAGGGGATCCCAAAGCCGACTGGTTTTACATAAAACTGCAGACGGGATGCGCACGAAAATGGCTTAAAGCAAGTGAGTTTTAATTCTCCAGATTGGTGACTTGATTAAATAATCAAGATGCTAACATGTTTCTTTAATCCATACAGATCATACTTTCCTCAAGACAAAAGGCTCGGTGTATGAGAGTCGACTGTCTCGTCTTCTCAAAAGTGAATCAGATTTCTTGAGAATAAAGCTATGTCTCACCGACGAGAATCTTCACAAGCACCATCTTCTGGATACAAGATTCAGACTGGGCAAGGACGGCAAACCTTACAAATACGTGCCTGTGGTTGGGGGAGAGGGAACCTCATGGGCTACAGAAACAACTAGACTCCACCAGAGCCCTTCACCGCTCATTGGTCAAGATGATGAAAATCTGAATAAATATAAGGGAGATGAGATCTGGGCTGACAGGTCTAAAGAAATTCCGGTTTCTAAAGATCATTCTCCCTCAAGAACTTCACCACCGGTCGATCCCGCCATTCGTGATGATTTCACGGAGGAGCAGATAATAGGGGAACTAAACAAGATCCCTCTACCAGATACCATTTACTCCCATGAAGAATTTGATGAGGAACCATTCTTTCTTTCCACTGAAGAAGCGAATGCCCCCATTGGAGAAAAAGATACTACACAGAAGAGCCTAGCTCTGGGCCCTGGTCCGTTAGGGGGTTATATGGGATGCACAGATCACATGCACCGCTCACCACAACACTTTCTACACTATTGCTGTTCATAGTTCTAACATATGCTTGTTACATTTGCAGGAAGGATGACTCGCAGACAGTCTTATTCTTATCGTTCCCTCCATGCGGGCACACCAAGTCTTCGTTCAGATCCTGAGTGCGCTCGTAGCAGCAGTCGAGGGGGAGACAACCATCGGCCCCGGGATGCTTACAAGCCTCGCTCTTCACCATCCAGATCCCCGTCAAAACAAACTTCTGGGAAGCCCCACAGTTATCAAGGACCACCTACAGGGGGAAAACGACTTCCCAAAGACTTAACTCCTCCGAAGAGCACGCCGTCTCATAACAAGTCATCAAAAAAGCACCACGAGCCTAAGGATAAAAACAAGGATCCAAACAAGGATTCTGAGAAGGAGAAAACTGACATCGTCCCCTCCAGTCAACAAAGTCTGAGTGCCCCCGGGGCACGAGACTATATCCATGGTCCTGAGACTCAGGCTAAGCTGGAGAAATTATGAGAACAATTCCCCGATATCTTCTTCAAGAGGATGATGTTCGTTCCAACTCTGGAACCAGTCCCTGGGAATTGGGATACTGAAGTCATCAGACATGTTCGCCATGTAGCCAAGCAATATGAGGCGATGAAGAAACACACTAACAATCTTTCAGATGCTATCCAGAAGTTAGAAATAGAAGCACAAAGGTCCAAAGTAAGGATAGATAACAATGACAGGGCCAGGGTGAAAATGGAAAAGGACTTGGAAGATGCACAATCTTTGCTTTCCTTGGCTCAACGAGATGCTAAAAATTATAAGACAGAGCTGGAGGAGTTCAGGCAACGTTTTCACAATGAGCTCGATTCTAACAGCAAAGAGCGTGTGTCATTGAAAAAGGAGGTGGAAGATCTCAAGATGGTCAACACTGAACTGAAAACAGCCCAGGATCATTTCGAAGCTGAAAAAGCTACTTGGGAGAAAGAAAAGGCAAGCTTGAAAGATAGTTTAGCTCTGGCCAAAAAAGAGAAGGCGCTTCTGAATGATCAACTCTCATATGCAGAGAAGCGCGCGGTTCTTGCTGAAAACAATGTGGAAAGTGCCATTGAAATGGCTACTGCTTCTAATGAAAAGCTCCTCGAGAGAGAGAAAGATATTGAAGGATTTGAAGAAATGTTGTTTGACTTTCTCTGCCAGGTCATCAAGACCCGTAACATCTCCTGGATCCCGGACTACCATGTCACTTTGGCCAACATATGAGATGCAATCGTCCAGGGCGAGAAACGACGATTAGAAGTCGATGAGATTGATGAGAATGAGCTGATGCGGACCATTCTTAGGGATAACGAACTTGAGGATTTAGAGAGAGGCAGACGCCTACTCCAAGAAGAGATGGATAAGGAGAAAACTCTGGCCAAGGGCAAAAATAAAGTTGAAGAAGGCTCGAGCTCAGCTGCAGAGCTCGAAGCCTCCGAAATTGAGGAATACAGTCCCGATGATCCATTGATTCCTCTGGGCCCGATTCCTCCAGTTGTTGGAGCTTCTGCTGCTAGCCTAGATGGGGGATCAGCGGAAGGTATCTCTATATTCTCTCCGCAATTTGTCAAAGCGATCGTCACTTGTCGCCGTCTTGCCGAACAATCAACTGAGCAAACCGCATTCTCTCCTGAAATAACGTTTGTTTCTTATGTTACAGGTGGCGTGCCATCCGATAAGGATGTTGAGAAGAAGACAGAGGCGGAGAAAATTGTCATCCCGCCAAGTGCTAGCGCTGATGCTTCCAAGCAGTCTGAAGGTGCGACAACGGAGAAAGTCCTTCTCGCATCCAGCGCTGATATTCCCCAAGATACTGAGCCCATCGATGCTTTGAGAGATATGGACGGGCACCATGAAGACGATGAAGAGGAAGTCACCATTACCAAAGAAATCAAAGGCGATGATGAGGAAACCTTGATTGAAAGGAGGGCTAGGCGAGAGAAACAGCTGGCCTTGAAAAAAGATGAGCAAGAGCCTTTGAATGTGTCTCCGATCTCAGAGTTTAATCCCAAAACTGGGTTGGTACAAAAAATCCAAACCAAATCAATTACCAAACAGTTTGCTTCCCAGTCTTCTGATGATCCCTCAATTCCCTTTATTGACAAAAGAAAAAGAAAGAAGAGTGATCAATCTGATGCTGGCAAGGCGGTGCTGGAACAGCGGAAGAAGGAGAAGAAATCCAAGCCATCTCCCAAGCATAAGTAGGATGTAGACGTTTTTCTGTATTTTGTTTTAGGCTTTCCACTGGCCATGAAATGTAATTGTGAGAATGGCCCTCACTTTTGTTTAGGTTCTTCTTTCTCTTGTAAGCTTGCAGTTTATGAATGAAAGTTTATTTCTTTTGCATCATCATGTACCTGCATTCAATAAATTTTTCACACTTAGTCACAAATTATTTGACCGTAACCAAGTTGAAATTATACGACAAATCATTCAAGCGACAGAAAAAAATTTAAAAATTTCTATGCACGTTGCTCCATATCTCTGAATACGGGGGACTTGGAATTTGTAGTAGGATTATAGTTCTTAAGGCGCCAAATCTTCGGTACCTTTGTACTCCCCCGATCCATCAGCGGGTTAAAGTACGAACTCGTATCGTGATCTGCTCACCGATACTTCAGCGTGGCAGAAATTCTAGGGGCGCTGAATCTCCAGCACCTTTCTCAGCGCTTAATCATAGACGCTTTTATACTCTCCTGGCAATCACCAAGGTTAGAGTTCGAGCTCAGCTGTTTAGTCGCTCCCCGATCCTTCAGCGGGGTAAGAGCTCTTTCTCAGCGCTTAATCATAGACGCTTTTATACTCTCCTGGCAATCACCAAGGTTAGAGTTCGAGCTCAGCTCTTCAGTCGCTCCCCGATCCTTCAGCGGGGTAAGAGTTCTTTCTCAGCACTTAATCATAGACGCTTTTATACTCTCCTGGCAATCACCAAGGTTAGAGTCCTGTCAAGGCGTTTTTCATCATGGTGCGTCGCCTTGCCATATGGACGTTAGTTTCGCGTCCTTTACTTTCTCTCTCGGCTCTGGAGAGTTAGAGTGTAATCAATGGTGTGACTCACTTTATTGCACCTTTAGCGTTCCGGCTGTGGACTACTCTCCATTCTTCTAGAAGGCATTTAGAATTACAAGTTTCTATGATCGCTATACGGTATTACAGCAAACTTTATAAAGATAGAAGAGCAGATAAATAATAGTGCAAATAAAGGTAAACGACACACCATATTTTTATAGTGGTTCGGTCGAATCGTGACCTACGTCCACTTTATAATCCTTTACTCAAAACATTGGACTATTCTAGGCAAGTCATGCCTTTTACATGGTCCTAGGAAACAAAAGGATAAATTTGACAACTTTACATCAGATAGGGCCGCAAATGCTGGGCATTCCACACTCTGGGGATTTCTTCTCCATCTACGGTTGCTAGCTTGAAGGTTCCATTATCGAGCCTTCATAGAACGGAGTATGGTCCTTCCCACTTCGCACCCATATAAGTTGGTGGTGGAAAGACACGCTTCAGAACCAAGTCTCCAGGTTCAAAGGTTCGGGCTCGAACCCTTTTGTTGCAGTATCTAGCGACCTGTTGCTTGTGTCTCAAGGCACGCAGGTCTGCTTCATCCCTTTTCTCCTCTATTGTATCTAAGGATTCAAAGAGCAACTCGTTATTAGTCATTGGATCGTAATAAGTGACTCGGTGAGATGGTTCTTTTAGTTCAACCGGGATGACTGCCTCTGCTCCAAAAGCAAGAGAGAAGGAGGTATGGCCTGTCGCCGATTTATACGTTGTCCTGTAGGCCCATAATGCCAAGGGTAATTCATCGACCCACATGGCTTTGGCCCGCTTCAATCTTCTTTTGATAATGGACTTAATCACTTTATTTGCTGCTTCAACTTGTCCGTTCGATTGCGGATGTGCCACAGAGGTGTACTGTTTCTCAATGTGGTACTTCTGGCAGAAGTCCCTGAACTCGTTGCTATCAAACTGGGTTCCATTGTCAGTTATGACGATCTTCGGGATCCCAAATCGGCAAATAATGTTCCTAACAACGAAATTAATCACTCGCTTGGTTGTGATTGTAGTTAACGGCTTAGCCTTGACCCATTTGGTGAAGTAGTCTACAGCTACAATAACGAACTTTGCTCCGCCCTTCGCTATAGGGAGGCTTCCGATGATATCAATTCCCCACATAGAGAAAGGTCATGGACTCATCATTGTCTTCAATTGGCCAGGAGGCGCCTTGGGAATTTTTGAAAATCTTTGACATGCATCACAGCGTCGTGCGTATTTTGCCGCATCTTTGTTTATGGTAGGCCAGAAGTAACCATATCGCAATACCTTTTTTGCCAATGTCTGTCCTCCAGTATGGTCACCGCATTCACCCTCATGTACTTCCTGCAGTACACGTTTAATTTCATCATGGGCTATACACCGGAGAAGGGGCATCGAAAATCCCTGTCTGTACAGGACTCCGCCTTGCAGAACGTATCGGGAAGCTTTACGGATTATTTTACGCCTCTCGCTCTTCTTGGTCGGAAGCATTCCATTCATCAAGTAATTCTTTAGAGGGGTCATCCATGACTCCCTCTCTGGCGTTCTCCTTCCCCAAGTATTACCGGCAGTTCTACATATCCCATTGGAGCGGTTGAAGCTCCATTAAATCCACGGATCCATCCTTCACATGGCTTTAAATCCTTCAATTCAAGGTTCATTTGATCGAACGTCTTTTTGAATAGAATATTGACTGAACTCCCGTTATCCACTAAAACTTTATGAACAGTGGCCGGGCCAATAGGAACTATGATTATAAATGGATCTTCGGTCGGAGCGTGGACTCCAATACTCTCTCGATTGCGGAAAATGACGTCATCTGACATCATCTTTTGTTGTTTTACCGGGGCATTGTCTTCAGGGTTGCTACACTCTCCTACCTCAAGATGCTGCTTAGCTGTGTTAACGTATTGATCCAACGCCTTGAAACTATGCCTGGTTAGGTGAAGCCCTCCGATTATGGTATTGATAACAAGATCCTTTCCTTTTTGCGGGGCAGTTGGCCTGGCAGTAGGTTGATTCTGGTTTTGGTTCGGGGTCTGAATTGCTTGCCCCCTATCTCTAGGAGTCACCCTATACTCATCCAATTTCCCTTCCCGGAGCAACCTCTCAACTACGTCTCTCAGATGACGGCATTCATTTGTAGAGTGGCCGTGAGTCTGATGGAAGAGACAAAACTTCCCCGTCTCACGTTCTTTCTCGGTCGAATCTCTTGGAGGAGGCCTTTTATGCTGGAGAACGTTGTATGAGTCTACGAAGATATTCTCCAAAGTATCATTTATTGGCGTATAATTTTCGAAAGACCTGGGACGGGTCCTTCTCTGGGAGTCGTTCCCCCGATTTCTCTTCCGATTATTGCCATTACTATTATTATCATTATTTCCTGACTGGCGGCCACCGCCTTGGTTTCGGTTTCCAACATTAACTTCAACCTTCCCCGAGTTGTCTCCTGTTTGCTTAATGGCCACATTGCTTTGGATTTCCTCCTTATCCTCCACTTTAGTCTTCCGGTTAGCATACACTTCCTCCTGACGTAAGCGTATGTTAGCTTTCTCGTAGAACAATTCTCTAGTATGAGGTGGCTTGCCAGCCAGGTATCTCCCAAATTCAGTATCCTTATCTACCCCATCGATCAAGGCTGCCACAACAGTTGGCTCATGGGGATCCTTGACTTCAGTGGAAGCTAGGTTAAAATGATCCAGATACACCCTCAAGCTCTCGCCTGGTCGTTGTTTGACTAGGAACAGATCAATCACACTCTTTGTCCTCTGTGCATAAATGCGGAACTGTTCCACGAACCTTTCACTCAACTCCCTGAAACTGGAAATTGATCTTGCTGGTAAGCGAGTAAACCATAATAACGCTACATCCTCCAGGAATATAGGGAATTCTTTGCACTTTACAGCGTCAGAGGCTGCAACAGCGGTCATTGACCAAGAATATCTCATTAGATGTTGGATTGGATCAGATCTACCCGCGTAACGGTTCATCTGCGGCATGTTGAAGCGCCTCGGGAATGTTACATCTAGAATGTCATCAGTAAAAGTGGTGTGACTGCGGTCAATCCCCCAATCTTCATTCCTTTGTCCATGGCTATCTACCAGGATTTGATGAACCATAGCTACAACATTTGCACTGGTCATCGGAAGCTCGGGATCAGCGCTTCTCGCTCGGTGGAATTCTCCGATCTATCTTCTAGGAACAGCCACGAAATCCGGAGCTCGGATTAGGCTTCGTTGCCCCTTGTTACCATGAGTATTTGTACAGCGAAGGGGCCGAGGTGGTATATTCTCAACAGGATTGTCCACAACTCGAGATCTAGGAGTTGCGGCACGATTATTCAAGTTGCGGTTCGAGGCTCCTACATCAAGTGTCTCTTCCTCTTATGATGGCAGGGTTCCAAATCAGAGCTGCTCTATGTTTTCAGCCCTCTCATACGGTCGCCGCGGAGGTCTTGGCGATTCTTCTGATGAAGAATAGTACTCCGGGGTAAGCGGACGAACTGGGAGTGTTCTTTGCCTTGCGAGATCATCGAGCCTTCTATCCATAGCAGTCAAGTTCTGTCGCAACATAGAGCTCTCCTGCCTTTGAGTAGCTAATTCATCAAACAGCCTATCCCACATTTCAGAGAAGCAAGAGAGATCTCCTTCAGTGACCAGAGCAGAGGGGTCATATTGATCATCAACATTTTCTCTTATGCGCAGAGAACTTGAGCCAGGCCGAGCAGAGGTACCGGGACGGGAAGAGCGAGCCATAACCTCCTTTCCAGGTCGAGTTGTAGTCTGGTCATCACTTCGGATTGCAATAGACCTGTGTATGTGGCTCGTAGCGCCCCCCCGGGATCGGTTCATGGTAACATTAGGGGGATGGTTCGCGGCGTTATCTCGGGATCGAGTGACGACCCCTTCAGATGTTCGGTTCATGCCGCCCTCAATTCGGATCGTGGCGCCCCCTTCGAACCGGTTCGTGACGCCACGTTCGGGTCGGATCACCCCTATGTCCCCGCGATCCGCGAGACCCTCCTCAACCTACTCATGTACACTTTCTTCAACTGCTTCATTCGCCTGCGAAGCTCGTACTTCCTTAGACTTCTTTCCAGCCATGATATCAGATGCCGTTGGAATCTTCAAAAATCTGAACAGTGAAGTTTCAGGACTGTTTCCTTCGGACTTGAATATCCAAACAATGGAGCAACAATCCAATATGCTGAGAAATCAACTCTCAGTGAAAGCACCAAAATTTTAGACAAAAAATGGTCCTAACACCCAAATTGTTGTATTTCGAGCATAGGATATGAAGAAATAACTGAAAAATATAGAAAAAGCGAGATAACAACATTTTTATAGTGGTTCGACGTTAACGAGCCTACGTCCACTTCATATTTTCTCATTTCATTCATGGATTACAATTACAATGAGTATTGTCTCTCAATTGGTTGAATTCAATGAATAATTCTCTCTAAATACAATAATTTTTTTGGAGGAGGTGGTGATTATTCATGGAGAAGTACTAGCCATGGCAGCCATGGACCAGTAGATACCAAAAATCCCCTAAAAATGTCCTTTGGAGGTGTATTTATAGCGGTAGGAAGGCTCATATGGTGATGGGGTCGTGGTAGGACACGTGGCACCCGATCCGGGAAAGTAGGACCGATCATAACCTTGAGAATAGGTCAAAATCTACATGTGTAGTAGCGGGTCCTGGTCGCGGTTCGTGGTCACAGTTCGTGATCACAGTTCATGAGCCGGGGTAGTGAGCTGGTGATGGTCGTGATGGTGATGGTCAGGCCGGTTCATGGTCACGATCCGACCCCAAGGGGTGGTCACGATCCGACCCCAAGGGGTGGTCACGATCCGACCCCAAGGGGTGGTTACGATCTGATCCTAGAGGGTGGTCACGATCCCAAAATGTTAGATCAAAATTTGGCTCTAACACCCAAATTGTTTTGATTCGTAGAGAATTATAACTGAAAAATGGGGAAAAAGCAGAAAACACACACGGTTTATAGTGGTTCGGCGTTAACGAGCCTACGTCCACTTTATATGCTATTGATTACACTTTTAATGCTAGTACAACCAATGATTTCTCTCAAACTCACTCTTACAATTATGATTTCTCTTAGTAATCTCGAAGTAATACTGATGAGATATAGTGGTATGACAGTAATGGTGAAAACAATACTCAAAACTACCAAAAGATCCTGAAAAATGCCAAGCTCTGGGCTATTTATAGCTGATTTTGTCAGGCGGATCGCGGTCACACATGGCACAGATCCCGAGAATGTCGGATCGGATCGTAGCTTGAGGAAGAATGGGTCAATATGACAGTTGTGGACAGGTGTCGCAAGATCCATGCACCTCGGATCGTGATAGAATGGGTCAAAGTCTTCGGCGTGGCTTCTGGAATTCGGATCGGATCGAATTGACATGGGTGGATCGGATCGCATGGGCTCGTAGCGAACTGATAGGGCGATCCGAAGGGGGGGCGATCCGACCTGAGGATGGTTGAACGACTGTGATCTGACTTTTCGTGAACTAGAGGAATGAGACTTCATATTTTCTTCTTATATGTGAACCTTGGTGGCTTGGTCAAAAAGCTAGCCAACATTTTGCCCCCTCGAAGTATGTTTTATCGAGGATGGAACATACTTCGAAACTGCTGAGACGTCTTTCCATAGGGAGATGCAAATCAATGGTTGCGTTTGACTGAAATGCCATATTACTTCAAAGAGTCGTATCCTTTGACAAGTATAAATATCGGTTAAATCTTCAATCATTTCTCTATCCATCGGATAATTTCTATCTCTAGAAGGTTTTAGAAACTTCGTTATCGGATTTGCCAGGTAAATCTCTGAATTTTCTGTAAATATTTCTGACTCTCTCCTTCCGTCCATTGCTTAATGGTTCGGGTCGCGTAAAATCACCACGATCCGCGGAGCGAGTCGCTTGTGAAGGTTGGGCATCTGGGCCTTGAAGCGTGGTGGGCCTTAGTTCGTGGCCCACCCATTCCCACGGTTCGAGTAAAACAAAAACAGGAAGATTAATGGTCGTGGTTTCATCTATATATACCCGAACCCTCTTGCGCGCCAGGTAGAGGGCAAGCAGGAACACTCAGGACGATCACAGTCTGACCTTTCACCGTTTGATGCCGATACTCAAAGCCTGGATAAGAGATGAGAGATTAGCATGGGATGAGTGCCAAAAAATATGTTTGCAATCAACTCCTACTCATGGTGCGAGGAGTGAATATAAATCCGGAGAAGATATGGATTAGAAGCGTACTACTCAACGGAACCCCCATAGATATGGGGCACATGGTACGAGCCTTGAGCGACATAGTTCGACTAATCGATGCATATATTTAGAATTGAATGATAGAAGCCTTATTAACGGCTACTACTCATGTGGAGCAAAGAAGCCTGAGGCCGACCTTCACCTATTTCAAGACTCCACGCTGGAGGTACCAGCGTTGAATTAGAAGGCCGAGCAATAATCATCAATTCGCTGGAAATGATAAAATCAAAGTTCAAGCAATGACGAACTTGGCTCAGCCAGATAGAAACCATCAACTCGGATTAAACACAAACCATTCAGCAGGCGTGCAACATGCGGCTTCGATTCAGACATCGTGGATGGAATCATGGACAATGGAACAACTACCTGCAACATCCTAGGTGAGAATGCAAGAATTGTAACAAACGCAGGTTATGCACGACCATTTCAGAATATGCTGAAGCATAAACGGAGGGGCCCAATTAACTTCGTAACGACATTTATCCACTCGCATTTAGCGAGCTTACTTAACTTCACAACTGATCCAATGGGAGTAACCGAATTCGCTGACGTCCGGTGAGGCAATCCTCATTATCCGACTAAAGAGTAGAGACGATATCAAAGGAAATATAATTCGAACAGTTGCATATACAACACCAACTCTTGCTGATTCGAGAGAGAGCACAAAATGTCTTGGGTCGACTAAAATTGCTGAACCTGTAACTCTTACCCGATGCAATGACTGGAAGTATAAGACCCTGAAGATTGGATGTCCGATTGACTTACTTTAACCCCCATCGATGCTGGGGGCATAAGCCCTGACTTTGCTTGTCCTCCAATGGCACTGAGAGCACAAGTTTCGATTCATAGACAATCCTGGCATGGAATGAGATTCAAAACATGTATGTTACACCTCCAGAGTATGACCTGATTCATCTTCCCAGACCAAGCGAGCTAGATAGCGGATCAAATGCGAACTTAAAGAGTCAAATGACACCGGATGGAAGGTATGACAAACTAATCTACTGCCTTACGATGGTAACGATTATATAGGCGCTGGTTCACATGATTTTAACAACATCCCTTATTGACTACTCCATATGTGATTATTGGATTATGAAGTGACCCAGAGCGATTATGGATTCCTTTGACCACGATCCAGAGTGATCATGGCTTTCAGATTCCTTACTGTTACAATTCAACGGAATTTTAAGGTCCTGGATCAATATCAAGATATCAAGCTAGTCCAAACTTGAGTATAAATGACAAATTCATATGTTGATTCTGATGTGCTTGGTCCCAACCATCCAGATACCGACTCAAAGCTCGAGAATTCTTGAATTACCCAATGATTTGGATGGCTACCTTGTACATTAACCCATATGTAAAAGAAAGTCTAACCTGACAATGCACTCAGCTTGCGTAAAATGATAAAATTGTTTGGCAACGACCTGTGCGTGTAGAATCACGCTCGGGAGCCAACGATTTAGCATGACTTTTGACGAGTGAATTAGACCTTTTGATTCGACAAGGTCTAAACAATTACTTGATCATCTCGAATACTCCTTCCAGAGAACCTGGCTCGACTAGCTCCCAGGGATGCAATGCAACAATTGGATAAAGACTGCTCAAGGACGAATAATGCTCCGAGAAGATTTAGCCTGACATATTCAAAGCACATCTCACCTGTGATAAGATGTACTTTGGGGGGCAAAATATTAGTCTGCTTTGTGACCAGGCTACCCAAAGCAAAGGGCTTGAATATGAACATGAATTGATCATCAATCGCTCAGTTGAAGTGGCGGGATAACATCACTTTCTGGCATTGAAAGCATCATCAGAAGACACTGGGCAGTTTGGTCAAAATCGCAACATCAGTATAAGCTGGCCCAAAACCCCTATCAAACTACCTCATTTGGATCTAAACACATCAAATACTTGTAGCCCTCTGAATTAGCTTCAAGTAGAGCTTTCGTTTGGTCCAATCGGCCTTACGGTTTGAAAGATACGTCCGTTTCCGTGAACGCATGCAGAAATATGGAAAAACCCTGCATTTTGGCATTTTTGAAGATCGGATCGCTACCACCCTCTGGGTTCGGATCATGACCACCCCCTGGGGTCGGATCGTGAACACCCCCTGGGGTCGGATTGTGACCACCCCCTGGGTTCGGATCGTGACCACCCCCTAGGTTCGGATCGTGACAACCCTCTCGGATCGGATCGTGACCACCCCCTGGGGTCAGATCATGACCACCCCCTGGGGTCGGATCGTGACCATGACTCGGCCTGACCATCACCATCACGACCATCACCAGCTCACCAACCTGGCTCACGAACTGTGATCATGAACTGTGACCACGAACCGCGACCAGGACCCGCTACTACACATGTAGATTTTGTCCTATTCTCAAGGCTATGATCGCTCCTACTTTCCCGGATCGGGTGCCACGTGTCCTACCACGACTCCATCACCATATGAGCCTTCCTACCGCTATAAATACACCTACAGAGGACATTTTCAGGGGACTTTTGGTATCTACTGGTCCATGGCTGCCATGGCTAATACTTCTCCATGAATAATCACCACCTCCTCCAATAAAATCAATGGATTCAGAGAGAATTATTCATTGAATTCAAGCAATTGAGAGACAATACTCGTTGTAATTGTAATCCATGAATGAAATGAGAAAATATGAAGTGGACGTAGGCTCGTTAATGCCGAACCACTATAAAAATCTTGTTGTCTCGCTTTTTCTATATTTTTCAGTTATTTCTTCATATCCTATGCTCGAAATACAACAGTTTGGGTGTTAGGACCATTTTTTGTCTAATATAGAGAATATTTATAAAGTGGAATAATTTAAATAGGAAATATTTATGAATGGGATATTTATAAATTGGAAATATTTATAAATAGAATATTTATAAATAGGATATAACAAATAGGATAGAAGAGGAATATTTGCAAACTATTTGCAAATAGAATAGAAAAGGAAATATTCGTAAACCATTTACAAATAGAATTGAAAGAGATATTGATTTAGAAAAAAAAATAAGTTATTAAAGAGAATATTGGTAAAACCATTTACAAATAGATTATAAAGGAATATCATTTAGAAGATAAACAGGTTATAAAGGAATACTTGAAAATGAATAGAATGGTATAAAAAGAGAATTTTACACTAAGTTCAAACCCGTGCTTCGCACACGAGTATAATCAGAATATGAATATAGAGTGAATCTTCAAGGGAAATCTGTTTTTAACAGATAAAGTAAGAAGATTAATTTATAAATAAGGATTTATAAATTAAGTAAAATATTTATCTTTATATAAATAGAATGTATAAGTCAGGACTTATATAAAGAAGTAAAAATCGATTTCAACATCGATGTTTGAAACTGAATAAGGACAAAGAGTTAATCAGTTAGGGTTAACCAGTTAGAGTAAACCATTAGGGACAACCAGTTAGAGTTAATCGAAAGAGTTAAATCGAACTAGAGTTATTGAATAAAGTTAAATCGAACTAGAGTTATTCAAATGGAGTTAATCGAATTTAATTTATTCGAATAGAGTTGAAGTGAGATAATCGAATAGTAGATATTCGAAGTGAGATAATCGAATCAGAGATATTCAAAGTGAGATAATCGTATCAGAGATATTCGAAGTGAGATAATCGAATCAGAAATATTCGAAGTGAGTTGATCGAATCTAGTTATTCGACAGGAGTTAAATCGAATAAGATTTATTCGAAGAAAGAGATTATCGAATATAAGTATTCAAAAGTAAGAAAATCGAATTAAATTATTCGGATGTAAGTTATTCGAATAAAAGTTAATCCAGTAAGAATTAAATAGAGTTAAAGTTAATCGAATAAGAGTTATTAGATTGGAGTTATTCGAATAAGAGTTATAGAATAAGAGTTAACCAAATAGGAGTTGATAAATTAGTTGTTCGTTATTTATTCGAGTTAGGAAATAAGAGTTAGATTAAAGTTATTATATTTCAAAAGCAGGAGATTATAACACCACTGTTATAATCAAATGATTCTGTAAAGGAGTTGGACTCGTAAATTATATCCAGAAGTTACGTGAGGAAGTGTTAAAGAGTTAAAAGATGAACTTACCCTATTTCGAGATTTGAAATGTTGTTCAGTTAAGGTCTGAGAGGTAGTTATACCCCAACTTGATTGGCTTCGTTTTAAATTTAGAAATGGTTAAGGTTCGAGAGTGAAAAAGGTTAAGTGATTTTAGTAAATAAGTATAGTGGTTTGAGTTGTCGTCGCGATGTTGATTTAAACATATGTTTAAATCAAAATAAAGAAGATTTGGAAATGTTTTCCAAATAGAATCAGAAACGTAATCAAATTTTGAAATTTGAAATATGAATTAGAAAAGGAACTGTTCATGTATAAGGAGTTATGAAATGGAGTTAAGGTAAATCAGAATTTGACTGGAGACTTGTTAAGTTGAATGGTTTCCTAAGTGTCTATCTGATGTTGGTTTCGACCTTCGGGATTGGTACTTAGGGAATTGTTGCTATACTAGTTTACAATCAAAGACTGATAGCTGTAGAAGAATAGTGATACGTAAATAAGTTATGGGTTTTCCAGCGTTAACATATATTTCTAAACATAGAAAATAAGGAACATATGAATATACATATATGTATAGATATATATATGATTGATGATTGATTTGATAGAATTTCCATCTGGAAATAATATCGTTGTTTGCACACGTATTTTTCTTTGATAGTTAACTCACCGACTATCGAAGTTTTTGACCATTTTAACGTTGTTAATATGGAGAGACCGGTTGGATTATTATCCAAAGAACCACTCTATATTGGCATAAGCATTGCGAATCATATATGCCAAAGATAATTGAAGACGGAGTAAAGTGCAAGGGCTATTATATAAGTCTTAGATAACAGTGCCTAAGATGGATGTACTGAATAGTGCCTTCGGTTCATCTTGTTCCTGGATGACTTGTATGGATGAATGTCTGACAGAGTATTTCCAGAAAGGTCACGTACATTGATTTGTTCAACCGTACCAAGAGTGGAAGAGGAGAAGGAAACTTCTTTAGCTAACATGTAATGTACTGTTGGAGACGTCAATTAGTGATTTTCGATGGATCTAACAATGTGGAATTCGAAGTGAATCTGATGTGATGATAAGGCGTAACCTCAAGCCTCATCAATCGGTAAATGACAGAAATCAGGCAGGTAGCATGGCTATGTAGGTCGCACCTATTAGGGTGTATAATCACCTGATCTAGAGTTTCGTTTACATCTAAAAATCTATTGTTGATGTTGTCCCATTCGGGAAACGGTTGCTGATCCCAACCATTGGTGATATACATTTGATACACTCAAGAGAAATGAGTGGTCGGTCATGTGTGGCCGGGTTGCAAGATGTTCTTGTTGAACCCAGTGTATTCCTCTCTAGAGGTACACTAGCGAAAGGTGGTTCCATACATTGTCATAGTTGGAAATCCATTACCCAATACGTGCTTGCGGTTTTGATTATATACTATATATGTAGAACGTGAGATGAAAGCGTTTCTGCTAGATGATTATTACATTATGTTGATAGACATTATTATAATATCAAAAGGTTTTGATATAAAGATATTTTGGATTCTCATAAGGGAAAAACCCGTTCCGTTATACAGCGTGGTCTTATGAGATATCGTTTACTAGTTCGAACTGTTTAAACTGTTTTACTCATACCAGTCCCATGACTAATCCGAAGTTTATTTTTGTTTTGTTTCCCCTAAAATCTTGGGTGCCCAATTCTGTACGGGCAGTCGAGTAGTCGGGATTTACAGATACTTGAAGAGCTGGAGTAGGAGGCTCCAGGATCATATAGCTATAGTTTATTTCCTCTGTGTTGTATGTGTTGTACTCTGATAATGTTATTGTATATGTAACACCCCGCCTCCGCCAGGGTGTCTCTTGCAAGCACTCTGACTTTGGAGGGGCGTTTGAATCAGGTAAACATGCATAATGATATATCAAGGCAGAACAAGAACATATGTATATATGTAAACAGAGTAAATAACATAGATAAAACAGCGGAAGATTTCAAACCATTTCAAAACCAGTCTGGTACAACATAATGTCAACTTTCCAAATAAACAAGTCTAGATAAAACAACATCAACTGAAAAACTGAAATACATAAGTACTAATCCCCAAAAGAAGTGATAGCCATAGCTAGCTTCATGTCAAACCGTACATGAGCTAAATCCCTCAAGCAAGCGGTCAGAAATCCAAGCTAAGCTCCAATATTCCCTCCCTGTGAACCTGGGGGGGGGGGGGGGGGGGAACGGAAGAAAAGAGGCGAAAGAGAACAGGTCAGTCAAAATGACTGAGTAAGCCCTACTACAATCAATGTAAACTGATAAAGTTAACTGGCATGAGAAGCAGGTATGATCATAAGGATAACAACATGCTAGCATGGTGATTAACTCACAAGGTAGATAAAGGTGTCATCGCATAATCAGGATTAAGGTTTTTGCACCACAGGTGTACTAGCAAACTAACATGACTTGAATAAACAAGTATTGATCCCTTGGCCCAAGCTTTGGCCCAACAACATGAACTGACCCTAATACAAGGTCCAACCAAACGGTCTAGTCGATCGGCTCCCTAAGCCTAACTCGTCACGTGTTGGTGTCAATACGGCCCAAACATAATTGTAGTCGAACTGTGCCGGGTCCACCCTTCGGGTGTATCAAGCCCTAGGGTGTCAACCCCTGGACACCATGAACATGAGTGTACAGTCCCGATCTACTGGTACCCGTGCATGTTTTCTCCGGCTACGGACTATGTGCACGACCAGAGTCCACCCGGAACTACACCGGCGTACCACCCTGCCGTCGTTTATTGGTCGCTTACCTCCAGCCCAGTAATCGTTCCCCCTCCCTAGCCTAGTCCCTAGGGTCTTAATGATACAAACTTGGGATTACTGCTGGAGTGGGCCCCCCATTGCTAGGATTTTTTAGTGGGTTAAGTACGGTTTAACCCTCTTGCTAATCATGGATTAACTTGGTAAGTGTAACAATGAGTTCACGACTTAACCCCGATTAATCTACCAAGCCCAAATTGGTTAAGTATTAAGTGGACCATGACTTAACCCTAATCATGAGGCATTAATTAATTTTAATGCGCCTTAACCTCTCATATTAGACCTTGTTGTGCTTACTAGTTAAGCCGGGCGGGTCCGGGTAGCTTTACACCACAACTTGGTCTAACCTCGGGTTCAAGGTACAACATGGCCAACTTCTCACATTCGGTCCTGTTGTTTGTAGCAACTAGTTAAGCCGGTCGGTTCCGGGTAGGTTTACGCTACAAACTCAACCCAACCTCGAGTTGGTCACACTTATCTTTTCTAAGTGTCTTGTCCATCATGTTTCCAAAACATGTTACAACTTTTCAAGCAATTGGGTAGACCTAACTTAATAGGTAAATTCCCAATGGGTAGACCTAACTTAATAGGTAAATTCCCAAGCTTATGTTTTATGTCTTTTTAAGTTTACCCAACCCCAAACGCAATCCCATCGCTTACATATCGCAATAGCGCATAAAGGATAGAAAGAGGGAACTTGGCATAATCATGACATAAAGGTGTTGAAGCCACAAGTTCAACATGGTGGCATATGAAATATACATGTGTTCATATACTTGCATATTACATTTTTAGGCCTCAAAAACATGCATAAAACCAAACTTAGCATATTGGTGATACATGGTGCTAAATGACATTTAGAAATGGCCATAAGTTCGCATCTAGCCTCACATGCAAGTTATCATAAGAGATATGATAACTTACATGTTGCCAAAATGCAACCTTTGGCATAAAGCTTGAAGCTTTATGTTCATAAACCCAAGATAAGCTTGCATAACATGATAGCATGAACAAAATGTTCAACCCAAACTTGCATAACATAACTTGGCATACTTGCATATAAACTTGCATATCACAACATGATAAACTTGCATATAAACTTGCATATCACAACATGATAAACTTGCATTTCATAGCATAGTAAACTTGCATACAAACTTGCATATCATACATTTAACTTTAGAGTTTAAGTATGAAAGTAGAATAGGGCTTACAATGCTTAAGAAGTCACAAAAATATGACAAAGCCCTTATGAAATCAATCAAACCCAAAATGCAAGCTCTAACATAAAAACCCTTGAGCCAAAATGATCAAAACTCTTTCTTTATGATGCAAATATAGAAACTTGACTTGAATGCAAGCTAATGATGCTCATACAAGTTTGAAAACACTTGTATGCATGGAAAATCACTTAGAAATTTATTTAGAAATTTTATGAAGAGAGTGGAGGCCATGAGAGGATTGATTTTGCCATAGTTTAGTTGTAGGATAGATTAATGATGATTTAGGGCTAGGTTAGGGCCTTATTTATAGATTAGGCAAGTGTTTTAGGCCATAGGATTAAACCCTAGTTGCAATCTCAGCCCTTAAAACCGAATCTGGCCCCCAAGCTCAACACAATCTCAAAATGGTGCACCAGGCTAAACAACCCGGCTGGACCAAGTCGACAGCCAAGTCGACAGGGCTGTCGACTTGGGTCCAACCAAGTCGACTCCCAAGTCGACAGGGCTGTCGACTTGGGTGCTCTGGCTGGAATTCTCCCGCCTGGCCCAAACTGGCCCAAATTTTCAAATTCAAACTTGAATTTGAAATCTGTTTTTGCTTTTGAATTTTCTGAAAACTTCGTTGGGCCTTAATCGGGTCATACGGACTCCGATTTTCGAAAACTCGGACTCTATTTCGCGTATTTTTCCGAGACGAACGCAATGGCATAGCCCGTTTCCCTTGATCCAGATTTATAAATTAAATTCTGCCTCGATTTATGTTATAACAGGTTATTGAAAATACGGGTTGTTACAGTATACATATACTGATTTTATTTCAAGGATATGTTATCTATTATATGATTATTCGTTCCGCTGTGAGGTTCGTGTTGCTCTGATGTTGCGTTCTTCTTCTTCTATTCTAAGTTTCTATCTTATCTTTCCTCACCCTCTTATTTCTTTCATTAACCATCTGGTATTTTCGACTCTTGTTGTTCGATATGTGTTGTATATCGGATAACCAAGATCGCAAATTTCCGGGTCGTTACAGTTGGTATCGGAGCACAAGGTTAAGTGAATTACCTTGGCTCTGTCGCGTGACTCAGTAGAGATGGGGTTAGTAATACCCTAGATTGATTTTGAGTGTATATATACGAGAGCGTATTTGTTATTCAATATTAAAAAAAATTATACTTGGAGATGCATTGGTTGAGTTGTTTATGGGTTTTGGTCGATCAGTTTGATTCACTGTATCGGTAGGAGTTTATAAACACTTGAATACGATGGACCATCGTGGTATGTTATGAAAAGAGGGTAAATGATATGATTTTACCCAAATTATATTTTGATATAAAGAAGATTGATATTGAAATGATTATAATATATTAGATATATTGGTTGTTACTATAATCGAGTAAGATTATAAAAAAAGTGAAATGGTTATGTAAATAACCAATCAGAATTTATATAAGTGAAATATATGAAATCGAATTGAATTAAATCTGAATTTTAAATCAGAATTTGGAATTAAAATAAGGAAATTTTAAGTTCCTGGGAGATTTTGAAAGTGTTTTTCAATTTGAAATAGATATAGTATTCAACTCACCTTGATGACTGGAAAATAATTCCGAGGATGGATCGATACATCGTCGGTGTGATTTTCGAGTTTCTAAGTGGCGGATTACTACTAAAGGTTTTGTTTTCAAATTGTTTTGAGGAAACAAGTTGTTTAGAAATTCAAAGGTTTTGAATTGGTGTTATGATTTAAAACTGATTTGAAATAAACCCAGGAATTAAATTCTGGAATTAAAATTTAACTTATGAAGTTAAATGGATTAAAGTATTGAAAGTGAATAAATAATTTTGAATTAAACTTAGACAAGGTTAAATATAAAATGGAATTATATTGGAATGATATCGTGTAAGTTGATTGATGATATAAGGATTGGAATCAAGAATTGTACTTAAGTTTGAAATGGAATCTGACTTGAGTATAAGCAAATGATTGGGTTTGAGGATAAAAACTGATAGGAGATTGATTGGAATGACATTGGTATATGTTGAGTTGATAACCAATGGGAATGGTATAATGATACGGTCGGCAAAAAGGTACAAGTTTATATATCATATTGAGTATGAGATTTTATGAGCCAAATTGGCAAGCCGCTTGGCAGTTTGATTTTCTTTTGTGTTGTAGATGGCCCAGAGAGGCGAGTTGGAGTTTGACCTATCGACCAGTACAAAGGAGGTGCTGGCGAAATTTTTCGAAAAGTTAAGGAGTTAGAATATTTTCAGGATTTTTGAAAATATTAGTTGATAGAATTAAATCAATAATTTAATTGGAAGTAAATTAATTCAGTTGAAACTGGAGTTAAGAAGTAAACGATAATTTTTAACCAGTTAATAGGGTTTGATCTCTACCTTAGCAATTTCGAGGGCGAAATTATTTTAAGTGGGGAAGAATGTAATGACCTGCATTTCAGCGATATAATAATTAATTTATTTAATTATTTATAAAGTGATTTAGAGAATATAATGGTCGTTTAATTAAATAATAGTGAATATTTAATTTAAATAATAATTAAATAATATATTTAATTATGAAATTATCAAAATGGGCTGAAATGGCGATATGGTATGAATTGGGAAATTCGAAATATATAATTCAGTTTGGAATTGAATTATAATAACGAAAATATTATTTGAACAAAGTTTGAACGTATAATTATATTATAATCGAGCTCGAAATGGCGCTGCAGTTCGTAAATTGGCGATTCGAACTTCAACTGAATATACATAAGCCGTTTTAAATTGGATTTCTATGAAACAAGAAACGGTAGGAGCTAGTGGAGTATATCTTTCTAGTGGAAGAGAAAAATCGGGATTTCGTCGTGTAGATTTTGATTTATGTCCAAATCAAATTTTAAAATAGTCGTTATAGAATCGTTTATCGACCGTAACGGTTTATTCGATATAACTAGATACCGGTTTCGAATTTAGACAAGGTTCTTTTGAGACGTAGTGATAATTTAATTTTTAGAATTTTATTGTAATTTTTAATTAATTTATCTAAGCAACTTTTTATTGGGAGTATTTTGCACCTTTAATCAGCGATTTTGGGGTTTCACAATATAAGTTAATCTATCGATATTATTATATTTCTGGGATCTGGCACATTGATCGTCACGATGGTGTATTTGATCCTATCGATAACCGTTCGTAATTAACAAAGTTTTATAAAATGGGATGACCAAAATGTTATAACTTAATTTATCCTCTCCCTAAAACCTAATCCCTTCGTTTGAGTGATCAACCGAACTCCACGGCCCCTTTCTCCTCAACCATATCTCCTCTTCTTCAAAATAACGTGGAGGGCTTTCATTCAAAGGAAATACCCAAACCTTTGCCTTAACCCTAAAACAAAAACTCCCTCAGGTCAAATAAATTTATCCACCGCTGTTTCCTTCTTGGTTCAGCAGAACGATGGTTTGGAAATTCAAAACAATTCAAGTTAAAATCCTTAAATCAAAATACTCATATATCTTTAATACTCATAACCTACACTTCGTTTCTGTATACTTCTTTTTGGATTCGAACGCAATAAAGTTTGCGGGATTCGAGGTACAACAGGTTAGGGTTCGATGGTATGGATTTCTGGAGCAGCGATTCTCGATTTCAACGTTGTGGGTGAGGTTGGTGTTGAAATTGATGGCAACGATGAGATCTGTGTTGTGTTGGGTTCGAGCTTTGACCTTGTGAAGGGTTTCGGGATATCGGGAAGGTGAAGACTGGTCTGAGAAGGGATGGAGCAAAAGGTGGGGATGAGCGGGGTCAAGCAATGTTAAACGGTGATTAGTTGTGATTAGTTTGGTTAAGGATTTATTTAGTATAAGTTAATAATGTTAAAATATATTTAAATGTGTAGAAACCTAGAAAAGGAATGGGAAGGAAGCTACAGGCGTGTTTGCCTGATGGAGGGAGAAGGAGCAAGAGTCAAAACGGGCCAAGGCAGTAGGAAATTGGATGGGCCGTAGTCTTTGTGAAGCCCAATTCGAAGGAAAATAGTGTTAGCCCAGTTTTGAAAATAAAGGAAAAGTGGAAAATCAGTGGAGAATGTGAAGACATGCAATTAAAAAGAAAAGGGAGAGTTGCAATACTTTTCTGGGAGTAAACCAAATGAGGCAGTGGGGTTTTACGCAGAATAATGAATGGGGTCTGGGCCTTTTAAAGGAATGACTGAGCCAAGTATGCAGGATTGTATGGACGATGACTACCAACTAGGACTGACTGGGAGTGGATGGGAGCTCGTTTGAAATTATGGCGAAATAAATTGTTTGATTCAAATCAAATAACACAGTTTATCGTTCTTTAGCGATGAACTGCCAAAGTGAGTAAATCTCACTAACTCTGAACAGTTTATATTTTTGTAACGTTTCTTTAGAACTATTAAAAATTGTCTGCTTGACAGTGTGTTGACTATTTGATTGAACTGCTAGTCCGTTAGTTGAATTTCTATACTGATTCTGTTTATCAGAATAGTTCATATCGAACTGAAAGTGATAATAATCATATTGTGTAACATCTGTGGATCCAGGGAAACAGGTTGGAGGAATCCGACTGGATTCCTTAACAGTTATTTTATTGTTATCACATAATTGAAAATATGATGTGCTATATAATCTATTGGCGATTATATGTGTTAGGACGATATTGGTCATCGTGTTTTGATGGGTTAAGTACCATAGAAATACTGGAGTGTTAAAAAGGGAATTTTCAAAACTGAATATTGAAAATAGTTTTTATAAAATCAAAGGGTTTTATAAAGTGGAATATTTATAAATAGAGAATATTTATAAAGTGGAATATTTATAAATAGAGAATATTTATAAAGTGGAATATTTTAAATAGAGAATATTTATGAATGGGATATTTATAAATTGGAAATATTTATAAATAGAATATTTATAAATAGGATATAACAAATAGGATAGAAGAGGAATATTTGCAAACTATTTGCAAATAGAATAGAAAAGGAAATATTTGTAAACCATTTACAAATAGAATTGAAAGAGATATTGATTTAGAAAAATAAATAAGTTATTAATGAGAATATTGGTAAAACCATTTACAAATAGATTATAAAGGAATATCATTTAGAAGATAAACAGGTTATAAAGGAATACTTGAAAATGAATAGAATGGTATAAAAAGAGAATTTTACACTAAGTAAGTTTAAACCCATGCTTCGCACACGAGTATAATCAGAATATGAATATATAGTGAATCTTCAAGGGAAATCTGTTTTTAACAGATAATGTAAGAAGATGAATTTATAAATAAGGATTTATAAATTAAGTAAAATATTTATCTTTGAATAAATAAAATATATAAGTCAGGACTTATATAAAGAAGTAAAAATCGATTTCAACATCGATGTTTGAAACTGAATAAGGGCAAAGAGTTAATCAGTTAGGGTTAACCAGTTAGAGTAGACCATTAGGGACAATTAGTTAGAGTTAATCGATAGAGTTAAATCGAACTAGAGTTATTGAATAGAGTTAAATCGAACTAGAGTTATTCAAATGGAGTTAATCGAATTTAGTTTATTCGAATAGAGTTGAAGTGAGATAATCGAATAGTAGATATTCGAAGTGAGATAATCGAATATGAGATATTCGAAGTGAGATAATCGAATCAGAGATATTCGAAGTGAGATAATCGAATCAGAAATATTCGAAGTGAGTTGATCGAACCTAGTTATTCGACAGGAGTAAAATCGAATAAGATTTATGTAACGACCAGGAATTTCGCTTGATCCGAATCAGTCGCTAAACCGACCCAGACCGTTCGAAACGCCTGATTGTTTTGAGAACACGATAAAATAGAACGCAGACGGAAGAACATTTCATTGTATATTACAACAATTCCATCAGAATACAAGAATATACAAAGTATGAACAAATATTACACATTCGATAAATATCAGAGATTACAATAAATTACATAGCAGTGGAAAATAATACAAAACACAACTGAAGGAGATATACGGATACAAAGCTTCCCGGATATCGTTCCAGCTGTAAATCAGGATCCTGTGAACATAAATCTGCAAAACCAAAACTACTAGCTGCCCATGTCAAAATAAGGGCACCCATAGTTTAGGTTAAAATAATAAACTCCAGGTCAGTCATGGGACTGGTGTGAGAACTAATACAGTTATTAATCTTTATTTTTAAAGTTCGGTAAATCAAGGGACCATGCCGTATAACACGGAACAGGTTTCCTCCCAAGAATACCAGTGCATAAAACCAACAGCGCAATGCTAAATAAAGAAAAATGAAGCTATTATAAGACCCAGGTCCCATCACACAATGCAACACAAACCGGAGGATAGGGTTTTACCTTATAATAGCCAAAGCATGCTTGAAACGTTAAAAACAAATCATTTGATACTATTATAAGTGTATAGTGTCAAAACAATTTCAATCAAAAATATCAATCATAGACGGCATGGGTACCATATATCATGTCTCCATACTAGGCTCTACAATCAAAACCGCAAAGTCACGTATTTGGAAATTGGATTACCATCTGTGAACCGAGGCCAGGGATCGTCCTCTACCGATTCGAGACAATCTAGCCTACCATGTCTCAGGCAAGTACTCAGTCAAGCCTTGGATCGTCAGGGCCAGTCCACTCGATGTGGATTAAACTTAAACCCTGGACAATACGTTTCCCCGCCCTATGGGGCGCAAATGAGCCAACGAATGACTCCATCGGCTTCACATAGTCACCGATATATCTGAGGTGCCTCGTAACAGCAACAACCACATAAGTCAAACTCGTCAGGGCATGTAAAACCACTGACGCCACTTTTAGCTAGAAAGAAACGCATGCCCTCCCTGATGTCCTCTCCCGTTTCTGGTTCACAACCGGGGTGTGAGGCTCGCGAATTCACGTTACACAAAGCTGTGCCAAACAGGTTGTGCTTTGATCATCACCCACAGGACTTTGCTTTTCAACAGAAGTCTTGATCATATTGCCACTTAGGCATGCCACACAGGCAATTCACTCCATGCGTTTGATATCCATCAATATATAACCTCTGAGCTCGTACGTCTCAGAGAAGGGCGTTAAGTAAGAGAATAAATCCTCCGCCACCAAACAGATATATATTTAATAGAAATCAATCACACAGAATAAAATCCAATGTCATACATACAGTCCATTTACAAGTTCCTTCTGGGTCTGAACGAAACCGGAGGCACCTAATACCCCGCATATCCATCGATCTCCAAGTACGTCTGGACGACCACTAACTGATTCCCTCCTCTTGGGTGTACGACCCAGTCAAGATCATCAGTAATCACCCAAACGACGTGAAGACCTCCGGTCTTCAACCCCCGTCTTCATCTTCGACACCACGTCGAATCAGTTATTTAGAATGGGATAAACCCGGTCTTTCTGAATAACTCGCGTATATATTATAAAAGTGTTACACAAACACAACATACGCCTCATTCCACTTCAGAATATTCTTTTCATTCAAATATTCTTATATTTTGGGAAAGGTTCCCATTAATTTTATCCAAGATAAATTCTTTAAATTTATTCTTTAATCTCCTTTTTGAATATCAATTCAAACTAGTCGGGATTAGCGAACCACACCGAAGTAATCATTTATTTTATTTCCCAATCCCAACCTATTCACCCCATGAAGTAAAACTGGTCATACTTCATATCTAACACCACAGTGTTATCGGTAAATTCAATTACCATTTCACGTTCAAATCTAATTAAAGATTTAACTATTGCCTAGAGCAAAACTGGCGATACTCCATTCTCGATCTTTTCAATCTAATTAAAGATTCATTAAAACTCCACTTAGTTTTAATCTTTAACTGGGTTAAAGAATCAGTGTCATTTAAAACACGGTTCACGATAAACCCAAAATCACATTCCATTGATTATTGGGTTAAAGAACAAGTGTTATTTAAAACACTGTTCACGATAAACCCAAAAATCAATACCAATTCAATTCCAATTAAATATTATTTAATTAGTACACTTCATTAAATATAAATAAAAAGATTTAATCTTTTTCTCAACTGGGCTTAAGAACAGTGTTAATGAAGACACCATTCACGACAAACCCAAATCACATTTGATATTAAATACAAGGCTCTGAATAGAAAATATATCGGCTTATATTCAATATCAAATCCTACGACCAACAAATATCGTATTGGAAATAACGATATATATATATCTTTCAAATTTCCAAAACAACATCTGTATAATCACGAAATCCAACATCGAACAATTCCGAAGATGATTTCAATTCAAATCCATTCCAATTCAATTATTGGAAATTCTGGTTATTTTCAAAACCATTTCAAATCCACTTTATTTATTTTAAAAATAAATAAATTATTATTCTAGTTCAAAACTAGTTCATTTTGATAAAAATCTATTTTTATCTTTTCAAATATGGAGTTTTTTATCCCAATTCTTCACAAATCATTTCTTATGATTTTACACAAATAATTACTATTTTTAATAATTTTATAAAGGCCCATACAGTCGATTTCCATCAACGGCCATCGAACTCCACTTACAGTGACCTTTTCCAACTTTGATTTGGACGTAATTATAAATCCAACCATTAGATTTCAAATTTCCAATATTCATTAGAAAGCTCTTTTCGATACGAACCCAACGGTTCCGGTTTTAGGAGAATCCGACGGTCGGATCTCCCGCAATATCCATTCGAAGTTAATGGTCGAAATTCGCGAACTGCCGTGGCGTGGCGCGTTCTATTCAAGCCATTATATTATATATATAATTTATACTTCGTCGATTTCCTTTCGAAATGAATTTTATAAATTGTTTTAAATTCGTTTTCGAAACGATTTCAACATCATATTCAATTTCTAATCAAAATTGAATATTCCAATATAAATTCATTTTAATTTCATTTCAAAACGATTTCAATTCAATTTCAATTTAATTCGAATTTCAATTCATTTCAATTTAATTCGAATTCATTTCTATCCAATTTCAATTCGAATTCAATTCTATTCTATTCAATTCGAATTCATTTCTATTCAATTATTTTCAAATATAATTCGAATTTCAATTCTTTTCCATATAATTCGAATTTCAATTCTTTTCAATATAATTCGAATTTCAATTCTTTTCAATATAATTCGAATTTCAATTCTTTTCAATATTCATTGAAAAAATGAATAAAATCGATATAAATCTCGTTCGCGTCAAAATGGCGTCAATCTAATCAACACGGCTTCATATATTTCTATTTTCAAATATTCTATTTCAAATATTTCTTTTTCAAATATTTCTATTTCAAATATTTCTTTTCAAATATTTCTTTTCAAATATTTCTTTTCAAATGGTTCTATTTCAAAACTGGAATGAGGCCCAATCAATTACCATATAATGTTGATTATATGGGTTTTCTACAACACATGTATATATCAACAATGACAAATGATCAACCATCATCCAAAGTGCATTCTACACTGTATAAGCATCAGATATAAATATTTAACGCTTATAATAGCCTGTCAATCAATCGATCGACATACAGCTAATCATTGGGAGTAGTGTATGTCATGTATCGTCCCAATACCCGTGTGGGGTTTTCAAACAATCAAACACAGATTTTGTTTGTGCAGTTGGGCGATGTGTAAAATTTATCGTCCCAATCAATATCAATCAAATATGTGTATATAAACAAATCATTCGATTTGTTTATATTACTCTATTTCATTTCATATACACGTTAAAAATTCTATTTTTAACTATAAAAATATTTTAACTATATAAATATTTTTATTTCATTTCACAACACATCACACAATCAACTACACTTCAAAATCAAACAAACAAGCATACAAGTCGTCCATGGTCTGTGGACGACGGGTGTCGGGTGCTACTAAACACCGTCTGCATCCTAGTATATATTTAACTAGAAAAAGAAAATTAAAGGTGAGAAGTTCTCACAGAGGGTTCCACTCCGCCGTTCTTTGCTTTTGAACTGCTGAATCGTCTGGATCTATTTGAAATGCCAGCGCAGTCCTTTTCACGCTGTTCAAAATAAAATTATATTTTTATTGCTTCATTTCAATAAATAAAAATCATATTTTTATTTCTAATTCATATATATTTACAACGCTTCTTTCTATATAAAATTATATTTTTATATTTCTACTTCTAATATAAAGATCGAAATTTTATTTCATCGTTACAAAAATCACATTTTTATTATGCTATTTTATATTTAAAAATTGTATTTTTACTTCATTAAAAATTATATTTTTATTTCGCTACATATATAAAGATAATATTTTTATATTCTATATTATATAAAAATCATATTTTTAATACTTCTACTTTATAAAAATCATATTTTTATTCTTTCCACTATATAAAAATCCGACCTTTTCTATTTGATTAACTATATAAAAATCCGATCTTTTCTATTTGATTTACTATATAAAAATCCGACCTTTTCTATTTGATTAACTCTATAAAAATCTCATTTTTCCTATGCTAACATATATATAGAAATCCATTCTTTTCACTATTAAAAATATCGCCTTTTTTGTTTTAAAAAACTAATTTCTTTGTTTATAAAAATCAAACTTCTTTGTTTGAAAAATCAAAACTTTACTTCATTTAAAAATCATAAAAATCCTAATCTAATCCGCTTAAAAATCATATTTTTATGGTGTTAAAAACAAAAAAAATGTAAATTAATACATAAAAATCACCTTTGACATTAGTGGCCGGAGAGGGGCAATGGGGCGTCGGAGTCTGGCGCCGGTTTGGTCAGGTGGCGGGGAGGCGTCGGGGTAGCCTGCGCGTCGGCGGAGCAGGGTGCGCGGGGGTCTCTCAGGGGTGGTCGGCAGTTTTGGCTCGAATTGGAGATGAGGGAGCGGCTGAACGGAGAGGTGGCGGCGTCGAGGTCATGGGGGGGCGACAGCGTCTACACGGCGGCGCAAGGAGGGAGGAGCGACGGCTATCTCGAGGGGCGACGGGGAGCAGGGTGAACGCGGGATCGATTTAGGGTTTTTTTATTTTTTTTCTTCGTTTCGTTTTGGGGATACTGACGTGGAGTTGGGGGGGGGGGGGCGTTGACAAAGGGAGATGATGCGGGAATTTATATTTTATTATATTATTTTATCCAAAAAGTAAGTTTTCCGTTCGAACTCACCGACTGTCGTCCATAGCTAATTACCCCCATTTCGAACACAATGGGATATGTATCACAAGCTGATTCGATCGTTTCGATCAGTTTTTGTCAAAATCAAAATATAACTCTATATATTGAATTTGAACGCGCATTTCAATTAACTGGGGCCATATACGGACTCTAAAAATTCCCGAAAAATATTTTCTAGCTTCGTATTGACGATACAGTCCTAACAAAACTTATTTCGTCAAATTCTGAGACCGTTTGAAAAATGGCCATTTTCCAGTCGATTAAAATCAACTAAAACTGGTCAAACGCGTTTTACTTCGCCACGCTCACATATTGATTCAAAAAATTATGAATTTTGAAGCCTAGCAATAACTTGACATCACAGATCCAACAAAAGTGGTTTCTTCGAAAAACGAGGTCGTTTGCAAAATTTCCATTTTTAAGCGCCAGAATTCCATAGCGACTATTCTGAATTTTCAACTGGACGTATCTTTTGATTCCCGCTATGAAATTTTGATTTTTCGGATTCATTGGAAAGATATTCTCAATTAGATTCAAATATTTTTGGTTTCACTAAAATCCGGTTTATTTTGCACCCGGTACATTCATTTGAAGTTTGAAATCGAATTTTCGAACTACTGCACCATTTCAGGCTCGTTATATAATTAAAATAAAATATTTATATTCTAACGTCGAACTATATAAATATATACGTTCTAATTCCATTCAAACTAAATCTTTTCTCGTTATTATTGAAAATAATTCATTTTAAATAATCAAAATTCACTAAAATTGCCAAAATAAATTTTTTTAATTGGCTTGGATTTCCGGGTTATTACAATCTCCCCCACTTAAAACTTTTCGTCCCCGAAAAGGAACGAAGTCGAAAGTTGTTTAACTAATCAACTCAACTTCCAGTATTTTCATTACGACTTAAGTTCTTCAACTTTTCAGTTTCTAAGAACTTTTCAAATTTTTTAAAAATTTGGCTAACACCCTAAATTTTCGAAAAATTTCGCCATAACCTCCCTGCACCGGGGACTTCGGGATATTTCATATAGCCTCCCATGGCCTTCTTCAATCCAAAAGAAAAAGAAAAAGCCAACCGGCTAGCCAATCGGCTCACAAAATCATCATCACCCAAACAAAATAGTTAATTATGGTAAACATGTACCTATTTGTCGGGCAAACAATTTTATTCTTCTGCTCTAGCCTCCTTGCTATGACCTGTTCAATGTAAGTACATGTATATGCAAGCAAATGCGACCAAATTTCAATACAATTCCCTTTTTGGTCAATTTGGCTAAATGGTACAAAATTTTAATTAATCAACCAATAATCAGACAACACAACCATCAATTAATTAGTGGATTAACGTTTAAAATTCATAATTTTGATATATAATCAAAAATCACATTTTTGATGCCAAATCACAACCATATGCCCTATCTAATTTCGGTTCTCACACCACTCAATCGGAAATATATAAATATCACACCTTCGAAACACGAACACAATCACTAATGATGCCCGGGCATCACCAGAATTATCCCCGAGCGGCTAGAGTGTGATTCTATATCTGCCCAATATATTAAAACTTCGAATACACGCGGATCAGACGTACATGCAAAATCTTTATATACTGGATAGTCCAAATCAATATAAATAAATATTCAAATACGAACAATTGAATTAAATTTTCAAAACAAAATTTGTTTTCACTTTTTAAAATATACTCTTCACACTCGTTCTAGGATACTACTGATCCTATCTCTAATGAGTCATTCCCATTGGATATTACTAATCCAATCTCTGATGAATTCTTTCGTATGGTTCTAATGTGTCTTGTTCTCTGAGCTTTGTAAACCAAAGCTCTGATACCAACTGTAACGACCGAGAATTTCGCTCGATCTGAATCAGTCGCTAAACCGACCCAGACCGTTCGAAACGCCTGATTGTTTTGAGAACACGACAAAATAAAACGCAGACAGAAGAACATTTCATTGTATATTACAACAATTCCATCAGAATACAAGAATATACAGAGTATGAACAAATATTACACATTTGATAAATATCAAAGTTTACAATAAATTACATAGCAGCGGAAAATAATACAAAACACAACTGAAGGAGATATACGGATACAAAGCTTCCCGGATATCGTTCCAGCTGTAAATCAGGATTCTGTGAATATAAATCTGCAAAACCAAAACTACTAGCTGCCCATGTCAAAATAAGGGCACTCAGAGTTTAGGTTAAAACAATAAACTCCAGGTCAGTCATGGGACTGGTGTGAGAACTAAAACAGTTATTAATCTTTATTTTTAAAGTTCGGTAAATCAAGGGACCACGCCGTATAACACGGAACGGGTTTCCTCCCAAGAATACCGGTGCATAAAACCAACAACGCAATGCAAAATAAAGAAAAATGAAGCTATTATAAGACCCATGTCCCATCACACAATGCAACACAAACCAGAGGATAGGGTTTTACCTTATAATAGCCAAAGCATGCTTGATACGTTAAAAACAAATCATTTGATACTATTATAAGTGTATAGTGTCAAAACAATTTCAATCATAAATATCAATCATAGATGGCATGGGTACCATATATCATGTCGCCACACTAGGCTCTACAATCAAAACCGCAAAGTCACGTATTTGGAAATTGGATTTCCATCTGTGAACCGAGGCCAGGGATCGTCCTCTACCGATTCGGGACAATCTATCCTACCATGTCTCAGGCAAGTACTCAGTCAAGCATTAAAAAGTCAGGGTCGGTCCACTCGATGTGGATTAAACTTAAACCCTGGACAATATGTTTCCCCGCCCTATGGAGCGCAAATGAGCCAACGAATGACTCCATCGGCTTCACATAGTCACCGATATATCCGAGGTGCCTCGCAACAGCAACAATCACATAAGTCAAACTCGTCAGGGCGTGTAAAACCACTGACGCCACTTCTAGCTAGAAAAAAACGCATGCCCTCTCTGATGTCCACTCCCGTTTCTGGTTCACAACCGGGGTGTGAGGCTCACGAATTCACGTTACACAAAGTTGTGCCACACAGGCTGTGCTTTGATCATCACCCACAAGACTTTGCTTTTCAACAGAAGCCTTGATCATATTGCCACTTAGGCATGCCACATAGGCAATTCACTCCATGCATTTGATATCCATCAATATATAACCTCTGAGCTCGTACGTCTCAGAGAAGGGCGTTAAGCAAGAGAATAAATCCTCCGCCGCCAAACAGATATATATTTAATAGAAATCAATCACACAGAATAAAATCCAATGTCAGACACACAGTCCATTTACAAGTTCGTTCTGGGTCTGAACGAAACCGGAGGCACCTAGTACCCCGCATATCCATCGATCTCCAAGTACGTCTGGACGACCACTAACTTATTCCCTCCTCTTGGGTGAACGGCCCAATCAAGATCATCAGTAATCACCCAAACGACGTGAAGACCTCCGGTCTTCAACTACCGTCTTCATCTTCGACACCACGTCGAATCAGTTATTCAGAATGGGATAAACCCGGTCTTTCTGAATAACTCGCGTATATATTATAAAAGTGTTACACAAACACAACATACGCCTCATTCCACTTCAGAATATTCTTTTCATTCAAATATTCTTATATTTTGGGAAGGGTTCCCATTAATTTTATCCAAGATAAATTCTTTAAATTTATTCTTTAATCTCCTTTTTGAATATCAATTCAAACTAGTCGGGATTAGCGAACCACACTGAAGTAATCATTTATTTTATTTCCCAATCCCAACCTATTCACCCCATGAAGTAAAACTGGTCATACTTCATATCTAACACCACAGTGTTATCGGTAAATTCAATTACCATTTCACGTTCAAATCTAATTAAAGATTTTACTATCGCCTGGAGCAAAACTGGCGATACTCCATTCTCGATCTTTTCAATCTAATTAAAGATTCATTAAAACTCCACTTAGTTTTAATCTTTAACTGGGTTAAAGAATCAGTGTCATTTAAAACACGGTTCACGATAAACCCAAAATCACATTCCATTGATTATCGGGTTAAAGAACAAGTGTTATTTAAAACACTGTTCACGATAAACCCAAAAATCAATACCAATTCAATTCCAATTAAATATTATTTAATTGGTACACTTCATTAAATCTAAATAAAAAGATTTAATCTTTTTCTCAACTGGGCTTAAGAACAGTGTTAATGAAGACACCATTCACGACAAACCCAAATCACAGTTGATATTAAATACAAGGCTCTGAATAGAAAATATATCGGCTTATATTCAATATCAAATCCTACGACCAACAAATATCGTATTGGAAATAACGATATATATATATATATATATATATATCTTTCAAATTTCCATAACAACATCTGTATAATCCCGAAATCCAACATCGAACTATTCCGAAGATGATTTCGATTCAAATCCATTCCAATTCAATTATTGGAAATTCTGGTTATATTCAAAACAATTTCAAATCCACTTTATTTATTTTAAAAATAAATAAATTATTATTCTAGTTCAAACCTAGTTCATTTCGATAAAAATCTATTTTTATCTTTTCAAATATGGAGTTTTTCATCCCAATTCTTCAAAAATCATTTCTTTTGATTTTACACAAATTATTACTATTTTTAATAATTTTATCAAGGCCCGTACAATCGATTTCCATCAACGGCCATTGAACTGCACTTACAACGACCTTTTCCAAATTTGATTTGGACATAATTCCAAATCCAACCATTAGATTTCAAAATTCCAATATTCATTAGAAAGCTCTTTTCGATACGAACCAACGGTTCCGGTTTTAGGAGAATCCGACGGTCGGATCTCCCGCAATATCCATTCGAAGTCAATGGTCGAAATTCGCGAACTGCCGCGGCGCGGCGCGTTCTATTCAGGCCATTATATTATATATATAATATATACTTCGTCGATTTACTTTCGAAACGAATTTTATAAATCATTTTAAATTCGTTTTCGAAACGATTTCAACATCATATTCAATTTCTAATCAAAATTGAATATTCCAATTTAAATTCGTTTTAATTTCATTTCAAAACGATTTCAATTTCAATTTAATTCAAATTTCAATTCATTTCAATTTAATTTGAATTCATTTCTATTCAATTTCAATTCGAATTCAATTCTATTCAATTCAATTCAAATTCATTTCTATTCAATTATTTTCGAATATAATTCGAATTTCAATTCTTTTCTGTATAATTCGAATTTCAATTCTTTTCAATATTCATTGAAAAAATGAATAAAATCGATATAAATCTCGTTTGCGTCAAAATGGTGTCAATCTAATCAACACAGCTTAATATATTTCTATTTTCAAATATTCTATTTCAAATATTTCTTTTTCAAATATTTCTATTTCAAATATTTCTTTTCAAATATTTTTTTTCAAACATTTCTTTTCAAATACTTCTATTTCAAAACTGGAATGAGGCCCAATCAATTACCATATAATGTTGATTATATGGGTTTTCTACAACACATGTATATATCAACAATGACAAATAATCAACCATCATCCAAAGTGCATTCTACACTGTATAAGCATCAAATATAAATATTTAACGCTTATAACAGCCTGTCAATCAATTGATCAACATACAGCTAATCATTGGGACTAGTGTATGTCATATATCATCCCAATACTCGTGTGGGGTTTTCAAATAATCAAACACCGATTTTATTTGTGCAGTTGGGCGATGTGTAAAATTTATCGTCCGAATCAATATCAGTCAAATGTGTGTATATAAACAAATCGTTCGATTTGTTTATATTACTCTATTTCATTTCATATACACGTTAAAAATTCTATTTTTAACTATAGAAATATTTTAACTATATAAATATTTTTATTTCATTTCACAACACATCACACAATCAACTACACATCAAAATCAAACAAACAAGCATACATGCCGTCCATGGTCTGTGGACGACGGGTGTCGGGTGCTACTAAACACCGTCTGCATCCTAGTATATATTTAACTAGAAAAAGAAAATTAAAGGTGAGAAGTTCTCACAGAGGGTTCCACTCCGCCGTGCTTTGCTTTTGAACTGCTGAATCGTTTGGATCTGTTTGAAATGCCAACGCAGTCCTTTTCACGCTGTTCAAAATAAAATTATATTTTTATTGCTTTATTTCAATAAATAAAAATCATATTTTTATTTCTACTTCATATATATATTTACAACGCTTCTTTCTATATAAAAATTATATTTTTATATTTCTACTTCTAATGTAAAGATCGAATTTTTATTTCATCGCTATAAAAATCACATTTTTATTACGCTATTTTATATATAAAAATTGTATTTTTACTTCATTAAAAATTATATCTTTATTTCGCTACATATATAAAGATAATATTTTTATATTCTCTATTATATAAAAATCATATTTTTAATACTTCTACTTTATAAAAATCATATTTTTATTGTTTCCACTATATAAAAATCCGAACTTTTCTATTTTATTAACTATATAAAAATCGGATCTTTTCTATTTGATTAACTATATAAAAATCCGACCTTTTCTATTTGATTAACTATATAAAAATCTCATTTTTCCTATGCTAACATATATATAGAAATCCATTCTTTTCACTATTAAAAATATCGCCTTTTTTTGTTTTAAAAATCTAATTTCTTTGTTTATAAAAAACAAACTTCTTTGTTTGAAAAATCAAAACTTTACTTCATTTAAAAATTCTAATCTAATCCGCTTAAAAATCATATTTTTATGGTGTTAAAAACTAAAAAAAAAAACAATGTAAATTAATATATAAAAATCACCTTTGACATTAGTGGCCGGAGAGGGGCAATGGGGCGTCGGAGTCTGGCGTCGGCTTGGTCAGGTGGCGGGGAGGCGTCGGGGTAGCCTGCGCGTCGGCGGAGCAGGGTGCGCGGGGGTCTCTCAGGGGTGGTCGGCGGTTTTGGCTCGAATTGGAGATGAGGGAGAGGCTGAACGGAGAGGTGGCGACGTCGAGGTCATGGGGGGGCGACGACGTCTGCACGACACCGCAAGGAGGGAGGAGCGGCGGCTATCTCGAGGGGCGACGGGGAGCAGGGTGAACGCGGGATCGATTTAGGGGTTTTTTATTTTTTTTCTTCGTTTCGTTTTGGGGATACTGACGTGGAGTGGGGGGGCGTTGACTAAGGGAGGTGATGAGGGAATTTATATTTTATTATATTATTTTATCCAAAAAGTAAATTTTCCATTTGATCTCAAAATCAAACACACCAACTGTCGTCCATGGCTAATTACCCCCATTTCGAACACAATGGGATATGTATCGCAACCTGATTCGATCGTTTCAATCAATTTTTGTCAAAATCAAAATATAACTCTATATATTGAATTTGGACGCGCATTTCAATTAACCGGGGACATATACGGACTCTAAAAATTCCCGAAAAATATTTTCTAGCTTCGTATTGACGATACGGTCCTAACAAAACTTATTTCGTCAAATTCTGAGACCGTTTGAAAAATGGCCATTTTCCAGTCGATTAAAATCAACTAAAACTGGTTAAACGCGTTTTACTTCGCAACGCTCACATATTGATTAAGAAAATTATGAATTTTGAAACCTAGCAATAACTTGACATCACGGATCCAACAAAAGTGGTTTCGTCGAAAACCGAGGTCGTTTGCAAAATTTCCATTTTAAGGGCCAGAATTCCATAGCGACTATTCTGAATTTTCATCTGGACGTATTTTTGATTCCCTCTATGAAATTTTGATTTTTCGGATTCATTGGAAAGATATTCTCAATTAGATTCAAATATTTTTGGTTTCACTAAAATCCGATTTATTTTGCACCCGGTACATTCATTTGAAGTTTGAAATCGAATTTTCAAACTACCGCGCCATTTCAGGCTCGTTATATAATTAAAATAAAATATTTATATTCTAACGTCGAGCTATATAAATATATACGTTCTAATTCCATTCAAACTAAATCTTTTGTCGTTATTATTTAAAATAATTCATTTTAAATAATCAAAATTCACTAAAATTGCCAAAATAAAATTTTTAAATTAGCTTGGATTTCCGGGTTGTTACAATTTATTCGAAGAAAGAGATTATCGAATATAAGTATTTGAAAGTAAGAAAATCGAATATAAGTTATTCGGATGTAAGTTATTCGAATAAAAGTTAATCCAGTAAGAATTAAATAGAGTTAAACTTAATCGAATAAGAGTTATTAGATTGGAGTTATTCGAATAAGAGTTATAGAATAAGAGTTAACCAAATATGAGTTGATAAATTAGTTGTTCGTTATTTATTCGAGTTAGGAAATAAGTGTTAGATTAAAGTTATTATATTTCAGAAACAGGAGATTATAACACCACTGTTATAATCAAATGATTATGTAAGGGAGTTGGATTCGTAAATTATATCCGGATGTTACGTGAGGAAGTGTTAAAGAGTTAAAAGATGAACTTACCCTATTTCGAGATTTGAAATGTTGTTCAGTTAAGGTCTGAGAGGTAGTTATACCCCAACTTGATTGGCTTCGTTTTAAATTTAGAAATGGTTAAGGTTCGAGAGTGAAAGTTGTTAAGTGATTTTAGTAAATAAGTATAGTGGTTTGAGTTGTCGTCGCGATGTTGATTTAAACATCTGTTCAAATCCAAGTAAAGAAGATTTGGAAATGTTTTCCAAATAGAATCAGAAACGTAATCAAATATTGAAATTTGAAATATGAATTAGAAAAGGAACTGTTCATGTATAAGGAGTTGAGAAATGGAGTTAAGCTAAATCAGAATTTGACTGGAGACTTGTTAAGTTGAATGGTTTCCTAAGTGTCTATCTGATGTTGGTTTCGACCTTCGGGATTGGTACTTAGGGAATTGTTGCTATACTAGTTTACAATCAAAGACTGATAGCTGTAGAAGAATAGTGATACGTAAATAAGTTATGGAAATGTTTTCCAGCGTTAACGTATATTTTATAAACATAGAAAATAAGGAACATATGAATATATATATATATATATATATATATATATATATGATGGATGTTTGATTTGATAGAATTTCCATCTGGAAATAATATCGTTGTTTGCACACGTATTTTTCTTTGATAGTTAACTCACTGACTATCGAAGTTTTTGACCATTTTAACGTTGTTAATATGGAGAGACCGGTTGGATTATTATCCAAAGAACCACTCTGTATTGGCATAAGCATTGCGAATCATATATGCCAAAGACAATTGAAGACGGAGTAAAGTGCAAGGGCTATTGTACAAGTCTTAGATAATAGTGCCTAGGATGGATGTACTGAATAGTACCTTCGGTTCATCCTGTTCCTGGATGACTTGTATGGATGAATGTCTAACAGAGTATTTCCAGAAAGGTCACGTACGTTGATTTCTTCAACCGTACCAAGAGTGGAAGCGGAGAAGGAAACTCCTTTAGCTAACACGTAATGTACTATTGGAGACGTCAATTAGTGATTTTCGATGGATCTGACAATGTGGCATTCGAAGTGAATCTGATGATAAGGCGTAACCTCAAGCCTCATCAACCGGTAAATGACAGAAATCGGGCAGGTAGCATGGTTATGTAGGTCGCACCTATTAGCGTGTATAATCACCTGATCTAGAGTTTCATTTACATCTAAAAATCTATTGTTGATGCTATCCCATTCGGGAAACGGTTGCTGATCCCAACCGTTGGTGATATACATTCGATACACTCAAGCGAAATGAGTGGTCGGTCATGTGTGGTAGGGTTGCAAGATGTTCTTGTTGAACCCAGTGTATTCCTCTCTAGAGGTACACTAGCTAAATGTGGTTCCATACCTTGTCATAGTTGGAAATCCATTACCCAATACGTGCTTGCGGTTTTGATTGTATACTATATATGTAGAACGTGAGATGAAAGCGTTTCTGCTAGACGATTATTATATTGTGTTGACCGACATTATTATAATATCAAAAGGTTTTTTTATAAAGATATTTTGGATTCTCATAAGGGAAAAACCCGTTCCATTATACAGCGTGGTCTTATGAGATATCGTTTACTTGTTCGAACTATTTAAACTGTTTTACTCATACCAGTCCCATGACTGACCCGGAGTTTATTTTGTTTTGTTTCCCCTAAACTCTTGGGTGCCCAATTTTGTACGGGCAGTCAAGTAGTCGGGATTTACAGATACATGAAGAGCTGGGGCAGGAGGCTTCAGGATCATATAGCTATCGTTTATTTCCGTTGTGTTGTAAGTGTTGTACTCTGATAATGTTATTTTATACATATACTGATTTTATTTCAGGGATATGTTATCTATTATATGATTATTCGTTCCGCTGTGAGGTTCGTGTTACTCTGATGTTGTGTTCTTCTTCTTCTTCTATTCTAAGTTTCTATCTTATCTTTCCTCACCTTCTAATTTCTTTCACTAACCATATGGTATTTTCGACTCTTGTTGTTCGATATGTGTTGTATATCGGATAACCAAGATCGTAAATTTCTGAGTCCTTACATTTCTGTAGATTCCCACCAATAAGTTGGTGATCTAAAAGGTCGTCCATACAATGCTTTGAAGGTTGCCATACCAATGCTAGCTTGAAAATGTTGTTGTAGGCAAACTCTACTAAAGGAAGATGCTCTTCCCAAGTCCATCCGAAGTCTAGGATACACAGCCTTAAAAGATCCTCAAGAATTATGTTCACCCTCTCCGTCTGCCCATTGGTCTGAGGATGATAAGTTGTGCTCAAACACAACTGGGTTCTTAATGCTTCTTGCAAGCTTCTCCAGAATTCACTAATGAAGATGAGGTCACGATCTCTCACGATGCTGGAAGGTACTCCATGAAGACGGACAATCTCACGAACATAAATTGCTGCCAACCATGATGTCGTTCTCTCAATCTTGATTGGAATGAAATGAGCCCTCTTAGTAAGTCTATCCACTACAACCCAAGTATTGGTGTTTCCTTTCTTTGATCCAGGAAAACCATCTATGAAATCCATGGAGACGCTCTCCCACTTCCACTGTGGAACCTCTAAAGGATGAAGTAGGCCATCGGGCTTTTTTTGCTCAGCTTTGACTTGTTGACAAACCAAATCTTGAGAAACAAACTCTACCACATATTTCTTCATTTCAGGCAAAAAGAAAACCCTCTTCATGTCTCTATACATCATATCACCGCTTGGATGAATAGTCATCTTCAAAAGGTGGGCATCTTCTAGGACTGTCCTTATCAAGCTTCCAGTTTGAGGAACACAAAGCCTTCCATCTCGTTGCATCCACCCTTTTTCATCTATGGAATATCTGGTGAGGGGACTAGAAGTCTCCCGTTTTCCGAGTTTATCCATGATGTCTAAAATCTGAGGATCGTGTCGCTGTGAAGTTCCTATCTGATCCATAAGAGTAGGTTGTATCTCTAACGACGCAAACAAATCAAGAAAAATCTCGATGGAGGGTCTAAAGTCAAAAGTTGATATGAACTTCAAGCTCTTCCTCTCCACAAACAGAGGACTTAAGGCCATCTTGTGCCTATTTAGTGCGTCTGCCACCACATTACCCTTGCCAATGGTATAAGTGATTTCAAAATCATAAGATGCTAGGAATTCCATCCACCTTTGTTGCCTTAAATTTAGATCCTTCTGCGAGAATAGGTACTTGAGAGATTTATGATCGGTGTATGATTCGAACTTCTCTCCAAGTAAATAATGATGCCTCGTCTTAAGCACGAATACTATGGCAGCTAGCTCTAAATAATGGGTAGGGTAGTTCTTCTCATAAACTCTCAATTGTCTACCCCCATAATACACTACCTTTCCTTCTTGCATCAGAACCGCACCAAACCCTGTACCACATGCATCAGTGTAAACCCTAAATACTTTGCTCCCATTGGGCAAGGTCAAGACCGGGGCTATTGTCAGAGCCCTCTTCATCCATTGGAAAGCAACATCACAATCTATATCCCATGAAAAAGCCAAGTTCTTCTTCATCAGCCTGGTGAGAGGGGTTGATATCTTTGTGAAGTCCTTAATGAACTTCTTAGAATAGCCTGCCAATCCAAGAAAGCTTCTCACCTCTGTTACATTTTTCGGAATATGCCAATCTAGCACTGCAACTACCTTTGCGGGATCTACAGCTATCCCTTCTTTGGAGACCACATGCCCTAAGAATCTCACCTCTTTTCTCCAAAAATGGCATTTGGAGAACTTTGCCTTAAGCTGATGCGCACGGAGAGTTTTCAAAACCTCTCCCAAATATTGGGCATGCTCTTCTTCACTTTTGGAGAAGATCAAGATATCATCAACAAAGACCACGACAAATTTATTTAGAAACTTCCGAAACACCCTACTCATTAGATCAAGAAAATAGGCAGGTGCATTCATCAACCTAAAAGGCATAACTAGCCATTCAAAGAAACCATCTAGAGTCCTAAAAGCAGTCTTATCTATACTGTCCTCAGCCACCCTTAACTGATGAAATCCAGAGGCCAAGTCTAACTGAGAGAATATTGAGGCACCAACAAGCTGGTCAAACAAGTCATCTATCCTTGGAAGTGGGTGCTTATTCTTCTTAGTGAGTTTATTCAATTCTATATAGTCTACACATTAGCGAAGCGAACCATCTTCCTTAGTTGCGAATACTACTGGAGCACCCTATTCAAATATGCTTCTCCTGATAAACCCTTTTTCAAGTAGCTCCCCTATTTGTTTACTAAGCTCCCACCTTTCCCTTGGATCCATATGGCGCACTGGCAATGCAACTAGCTTTGCACTGTCCACCAAAAATATACGATAATCGATCTCGCGCCTTGGAGGTAAGCCCGGATCTCCTCAAAAACATCAGAATAATCTCAGACTACTGGAACAGATTACATATCATCTATAGATGCATCAAGAGACTCTAGGAAACTAAGCATAACAGACCTTTGGGGTCACAAGAAATCTCGAGGGTCCTCCCATGGCAAGTCAAAAATCTAAAGACCCTTCTCTCACAATCTAGGATGACACCATACGTGATTAACTAATCCATCCCTAGAATCAAACCATAGCCTATAAAACCGAGCATATACGAATCACATTCAAACTCGACGCCTAACACAGATGTTCTCAAACCCCAACAAATCATAGATAAATGAGCCGAACCACCAATTGGGTTTGAGACAACTACGGGATCCACTACCATACTAATATTTAAGTGCAGAGATTCAACCACAAAATTATATATAAATGAATGTGAAGCGCAAAATCAAAAAGTGTTCTAATAGGATGATTTGAAAGAGAAATTATACCTTCCACAGAAATTTTTCTACCTTTATCAGGAGCACTGATTGCGAGAGCATGCACCTGCCCTCCAAAAGTTCTTGCCCTTTGACCTCGTCACTGTTTCTTCGCTAACTCCCTAGCAAAGTGTCCGACCTCTCCACAATTGAAGCAAGAATTCTTCCTTCTTTTATAGTCCTTCACCAAGTGACCCTCACGTCCATAACTGTGACACTTCATCTTATCCTTAGCCTTGTCATTCTTTCCACCCTTCTTCTATTGTTGTTGTTGTTGTTGCCATTTCTTGGGCCATATCTTCTTGTTTGGCGTTGTTTCCTCATATTAACCTCCTACTTTTCTCCCTTGTCTTCCTCATGCATCAAGGCCATATCAGCAAGTCTTTCAAAAGTTTCCCCCATTGGGATATGGGACATAGCTAACCCATGAAGTGGTTCATTCAACCCTTTAGCAAACCGCAAAGCTTTCATATGTGGGGTATCTACCAGTTCCAATCCGAACCCTGCTAGCTAGTTGAAGTTGTTCACATACTCTTTAACAGTCATGTTCCCTTGCTTGAGTGCTAAGAACCTCCCCATTTGCATGCTTTTCTTAGCCTGGGAAAGAAACTTCATTTCAAACCTCTGTCTAAAATCATCCTAAGTTTCCACTGGACGGCCTGCTTGGGTTACTTCCCACCAAAATGAAGCTTCATCCTTCAATAGCCAGACAACTAACTAAATCTTCCTTCGATCTTCCACTTCAAAGATTACAAACAACTCCTCGGTCTCCTTGAGCCAAGTCGTTGCCTCTACGAATGTCTCGGTTCCGTGGAATGGATTTCCTCCCATAGCATGGAAATCTTTGCAGATCTTGGAAAAGTTGTCTACACGTAGAGGAGGAGGAGGAGGAACAACGGGTGCAGCTGGGGGAGAAATGTTTTCTTGACCTTCGGCAGGCACCATGGCCTCCAGATACCTACGGAACCATCCTGGTATTATAACACCCTCTGGAATATTAGGTTATCCAGACATGCTGAAAAAGGAAAAGGAAAGTGATTCAGGCAAGGGATCGAAAGATATTACTTATGGCTTTTTGGGGAATATTATTCAAAACAAACATTTCTCTTTGAAAATGCTTTCTTTTAAACCCTTTTTGAAAATAATTTTCAAAAGCTTTTATCTAATCTGGTAACCTTCAGCTCTGATACCAAGTGTGACACCCCATTTTCGTTAATGTCACTCATTAAGAGAATGCATTAAATTTCGCGAAGCATTATAGGTAAACAGAAACAGAAACATTACAAGACAGATATAAAAACAACAATGGAGTCAAATTTTAATTTCAAACATAAATCATAACGTCATGGTCCAAAATATCACAAGTCTGAAACTACATAAAAGCCATTACGAAAATATAAAACTTTCTCTCTTGTTCTATCAGAGTACATAAAAAACATAATTCCCCAAAAAGAGACAAAGTCATAGTAGAGATAAGAACTTCAGCAATACTTCAACAACAGCTCCTAGTAAGAAAAAAGAAAAATCACAGTCAAGCCTAAGTGTTCCCGCCCTGAGAACCTAAAGGGGGGGACGGAAGAAAGAAAAGGAAACAAAAAGGGTCAGACATAAAGTCTGGCGAGTCCAGCTACTTCTAGCAAGTAAATAAATAAAATTAGCATGACATGCATATAAAGTGGATAAGAAAGATGACATCACAAAAGGTATGTATAATAAGGTAAACATGAGGAGTGTATATGCTTCCCTAATGATTACTCTTCACTATTACTAGTATAATCAGAATGAGATGATCCCTTCCACTATAAGGTGGTATACTTAGGCATACGTCCAAATGTACCCTAACTACTACCCAAATCGATCAGCTCCCTAATCCGCGTAGATACTCTATGTCGGCCTCACCATAGGATGTATCTCGTCCTAAAGTGGCAACTCTTCGCTGATATGCACATCCCCATATCTACAGGTGTCATGGTCGTCTTATCCCCCTCTGCTCGGCCCATGCACACACATGACCCGGTCAGTTTGCGCTGCCCACACCGTCCTCCATGTCTGGATCTCTTACAATCAGCCCAGAAAGCATGCCCCAACTCCGACCCAGGACAGAGTACTCGTTTGATACTGTTATATGGGTTACTGACCGAATCGGGTCCCCCACACAAGATGATACAAGATCTCCCCCTTGTCTTCTATCCCCACTAGGATTTCCATAGGTTATGCTTACCCTAAAAGGTGTCTTTAATACATAACCCCCAATTGGTTAAGTTTTGTAGGCCTATATCTAGATATTACCTACCCCACCTAGATATACTTAACTTAACCCTCCCATTGTTCAACCAAGTTTACTTAACCCCTATTCATTTTTATATTCACACAATCCCTATGGTTCAACTAGGTTAAGTATTCCAATTCGTTACCATGTCCATTTATGGTTATAATGGGCTAGACCTCTCACATTAGGCCTACAACTTGTGGATGCTGGATAATGGATATGCCGGTCGGGTCCGGGCAGACTTCCTCCACAAGTTGGGCCTAACCTCATGTTTTAGCCCATCTCGTATTTGTGCACTTAGACCCCTCACATTAGATTCGATATTTGCGGTTGCTGGATATGCCGCTCATGTCCGGGCATACTTTAACCACAAATGAAATCTGATGTCGTGTCATAAGTGCAGTTACAGTTTCTAATTACTATAATCCTAGGCATTTTAATTGTTAACAAATTAATTATACCTATGTCTTTATAGGTGTTCATGCCCATTTACCCAACTATGTTCATAATGAATTATATGCCCAAATTCATGTTCATAAACATTATTCAAGTTACGCCAAATTTCCAGTTTTTCCTAATTATGTCCAAATTATAACGTTTTTCCCTCGTTCCCAATCTAACGCATTCACATGAATTTCGAAGCATGCCTAGGCTCAAAAGTAGCCAGGCTATATAAAGTAAAAGGGAAAGAGTGAAGGGAAGATGACAAAGATGGTTATTCTAACAGAAGTGACATAGACATGTAATTGGCATAGTAATAAGGTGGACATAAAAACAGATCTAGTGAACAGGTGATGGTAAAACTAGATCTAACATAATAAGGATGTCCTAATAGGCATGAATAGATCTAAATAAGGATTCATATGTCTAATTAATGACCGATCTAAATTAACCACAACATAATAGGTACAAGATGATCTAGATGGAGAATTAGATCTAACAAGGATTTAATTGTCCAAATAATGACAGATCCAAATTAACCACAAACATATATAAAGGTTAAGATCCATAAATGTGACATGATAAATTAACCACAAGTGAATTAGATTTATAAAAGTAGATCTAGCATGATAAAGGTTAAGATCCAAGAATATCGTAGATTCACAATCTATAACATATCCAAATCACAGTCATATCACGTTTTACTTTTGATCATTTAAATATAAAAGTAACTAAACTAACAGTGTTTGGATTTTAAAAGATAGAAGAGGAGTTGTTGGTATTGAATCTCATATTTATACTTGAATTTCTAACTGATTAGCTCTAGTTGATTTTTGTTGAAGAAAAGGATTCGATTCAGCTCAGGCACCGACAACATTTGGCCTCCATTGATTTTTAGTGTAGAAAACAAGAGAATTGAGCCTTTAATTATAGCTGCCAGCCTCCAGAATTTGACTACCACCTCAGCCCTAGAGGGGTTGACCCCCCTTAGGGGGTCGACCCATGGGTCGACACCCCCTTTGAGGGGTCGACCCTGGGGTCGACACCCCTCCTATGGGGTGACTCCCCTACGCAGGATATTTACCGATTTCCCCAATTTCCGCGATTTTAAATTTTGAACTGGAATTTTGAATTCCTGGACCCTATATATATACACATATATATTTATTATCTTGCGCATATACGAACTTTGAACCTTCATAACTTCTTTATACAGTGTCTGCTTTACGCAAACGAAATGTCTATCTTGACCAGAATTTTAAGACAAACGCAGTGGCGTAGTCCGTTTCCCTTAATTCTGAATATTATATTAATTATTCTTTAATTTGTTCTCTTTGCTACTGTTAAAATTACGGGGTTTACAACATATAATGGGAAGCCTCGACATGTGAGTATAAGGCATCAAATGGTAAGATAGTTACTCAAAAGTGGAGTTATAACTGTGGACTACATAGAAATAAAGAAAAACTTGGCTGACCCACTTACAAAAGGTCTTCCAAAGGCTATGATTTCTATAGAGTCAAAAGTAATGGGACTAAGATCTATGAATGAAGATTGATCATCCTTAGCAGAAACCCAACTTGTGTCTTGAAAAGGATAGACAAAGTACAATGGGTACCAGTAAGTTAAGGGTATGATTATGGAACACTAAAATAATTATCCCATATTATTTAATGTTGGATTCTACATGAACAAAGGATGGATACATATCCTTAATAAGTCTAGAAAACCTTAAAAGGTGTATCGTAGAAACACCTTAAGAGACTTACCAAAATGAGTATGGAAATCATGTCGTTTCCTAGGAAAGTAAGACCGCTTTCTAGGGTAGACTCATGAACTAGGATTAAAGCACATGGCCATTAACGCGCTGAGCAATACAGAATACTCTAACTAAGGAATTCAAAATGTGCGATTGTTCCAGTTTTATCATTAAGGGATACTTGGTTCAGGATTCGTTCACCATTGAATCTCGATAGAACTTTGAACGGTTAAAATTAAGGTTCAACTCCAAAAGATACCTTTTATTTATGTGTTGTATCCACGATGATGCAAAACTTGATCTTAGTACTACATAGGCTTGATCCCACTTGGGTATATAGGAAGTCACTCTAGTGATTCAGCCGTCCATTTTAATTATTTCTTTATTTTGAAAATTGAGGGAGATATAATGGAAACTCTATTAATACTAGTATCAATTCATGCATTGTATCAATGTTGAAAGAGTCTGCATATAATAATTATAAAGAAGCATGTAATCTACAGAAATATTGTTCAATTCAGAAAAGAATGAGATTTATGGCTTTTGAAAATTCAAAAGTTGAAAAGATGGGTAAAGTGTCCGTTGGAAATTCAAATTATGAAAAGGTGGCTGTTGGAAATAAAAATCTTGAACTGCTGTGTTATATGGCTGTTGAAAATTCAAATTCTGGAAAGCAATTGGTGGAAATGAAAAAGGACAGCTGGATAGTGGTTGTTCGAGACATATGACCGAAAATCCAGAACTATTCAATAATCTGAAGTATGAAGATGGTGGATTGGTGAACTTCAGAGATAATTCTATAGGATATGTCATTGGAATTGGCAATGTCGGTAATTCTGAAACTCATACTATTTCTGATGTTTTACTAGTTAGGAATTTAAAACACGACTTGCTAAGTATAAGTCAACTTTGCGATAAAGGTTATAAATTAAATTTTGAAAAGAGTAAATGTTTCATAGAAGATTGGGATTCAAAAGACATATTCGAAGGAGCTAGAAAGAAAAATATTTATATATTAAGTATGAAAATATCTAGCGACAATTTATGTCTTATGGCCAATACAGGTGATCCCTGGATCTGGCATAAGAGATTCGGTCATACGAATTTCAAACACATCACTAGGATTTTGAAATTAGATTCAGTTAGAGGATTACCCAAAATGAAATTTAAAGTTAATAACTTACGTGATGCTTGTCAATTTGAAAAGTTAAAGAAGAGTTCATTTAGATCAAAAGAAGAAATTACCACTTCAAAACCATTAAAGTTAATATACATGGATTTATTTGGTCCATCACAAGTTCAATCAATAAATCATAACAGATATGTGTATGTAATAGTTGACAATTTTTCTAGATTCATTTGGACTTTGTTTCTTAAAAATAAAAGTGATGCATTCGATCAATTTAAAACTTTTTCTAGAAAGATTCAAAATTTGTTATCACTAAAAATTAAAATAATACGTAGTGATCATGACGGAGAATTCGAAAATGAGAATTTCGAAAAATATTGTAATAAAAAGGGAATAACCCACAATTTTTCAATTCCAAGAACTCCTCAATAAAACAGAGTAGTTGAATGTAAAAATAGAACAATATAAGAATGTGCAAGAACTATGTTATCCGATAGTAATTTACCAAGGAATTTTTGGACTGAGGCAATTGCAACAACTTGCTATATTATTAATAGAATTTCAATTAGACCTTTAACTCATAAAACACCCTATATACTTTTGTATAACAAGAAACAAAAAGTATCATATTTTAAAATATTTGGAAGTAAATGTTTTATACTAAACACAAAAGATAATTTAGACAAATTTGATTCAAAATACGATAAAGGAATTTTTATTGGATATTCAGAAAGAAGCAAAGCTTATAAAGTTTTCAATAGTCGAACCAACACTATGGAAGAAACATTAAACGTATTTTTCGATGAAAACTATAAAAGTATAATTCAAAACAACGAAGACGATTATGAAAATGAAATTAATGAAATAAATTATGAAGATGATAAACCAAATAAAAGAATGAGATTAATTAGAGAGCATCCTGTAGAAAATATCTTAGGAGATATTGAATCTGTTGTTAGAACTTGTAATCAATTAAATAAAATGAGTAATACTGCATTTATATCAACTATTGAACCCAAAAATCCAAAGGAAGCTTCTTCCTATGATTCATGGATACTTGCTATGCAAGAAGAACTGAATCGGTTTACTAGGAATGAAGTATGGGAACTTGTTCCTAGACCAGAGGATAAAATAATAATAGGAACCAAACGGGTCTATAAAAATAAAAAGAATGAACACGGCGAGGTAGTAAGAAATAACGCACGACTAGTAGCATAAGGTTATACTCAAGAAGAAGGAATAAATTACGATGAAACTTTTGCCTCCGTAGCAAGACTAGAGGCTATTAGAATTTTACTAGCTTTTGCAAACTATAATAATTTCAAATTATATTAAATGGATGTCAAGAATGCCTTTCCAAATGGATTTGTCAAGCAAGACGTATATGTAGAGCAACCACCCCTATTTGAAGATGAAAAATTACCAAATCACGTATATAAGTTGAAGAAACCATTATATGGATTAAAACAGGCTCCTAGGGCTTAGTATGATAGATTACGAAATTACTTATTACAATCAAACTTTGAAATAGGAAAATTAGACAATACTTTGTTTATCTAGAAGAATAACAAAGATATAAAACAAGTACAAATATATGTTGATGATATAATCTTTGGGTCAACAAATGAAAAAATGAACAAAGAATTTTCAAATATTGTGATAAAGAATTTGAAATGAGCCACATGGGAGAATTATCATTCTTTTTAGGTTTACAAATTCGGAAATTAAAGAATGGAATATTTATTAATCAAGAAAAATATGCGAGAGATTTAATTAATAAATACAATCTAACAACAACTAATGGTAGGCCAATACATATGGCAACTAATATTGCTATAAGTAAAGATGATACATCAAAAGATGTTGATCAAAAACTATATAGAGGAATGATATGATTCTTATTATATATAACCGCAAGTAGAGCAGATATAATGCTTAGTGTATGTCTCTATGCAAGATATCAATCACAACCTAAGGAAACTCATTTAAAAACAGTAAAACGTATTCTGAGATATGTAAAGCACACATTAGATTTTGGATTATTATATCCTAAGAATGATTCATTCGATTTAGTTTCGTACTGTGACGCTGATTATGAGGATGCAAAACAGATTGTAAAAGTACTAGTGGAACATGTCACTTCTTAGGACATTCTCTTGTATCGTGGTTCAGTAAAAAGCAAATATCGTATCTTTGTCAACAACTGAAGATGAATATATATCTCTTGCTTTGGCTTGTTCACAAGTAATATATATGCAACAAACTTTAAATGATTTTGGTTTAAGTATAAATAAATCACCTATATACTGCGATAATACAAGTGCTATAAATATTTCTAAGAATTCAACTTATCATTCGAGAACTAAACATATTGATGTGGGACATCATTTTCTAAGAGATAATGTAAGTAAAGAAAAGATTTTGCTAGAATTTACAGAAACAGATAAACAAATTGCACATATATTAATTAAACCTTTAAATGAAGCAACATTCACTAAATTTAGGAAAGAATTAGGCATATGTTCATTAAGTGAGTTAGAATAATTAAATATAGTAATATATATAATAAGAAATCAAAATAATAAAATTTAAAACAAGACTATGTCGACACAGAGTTTTTGGTATGTCGACATATTACTACCAAAAAATTAAAATTTAGTTCCCACCAAAAGTTAGTTATTTCAAGTATTTAAACCTTTTATTTCGAATTTTCTTCTTCACTTTCATTTTTCTTCTCTATAAAAACTCTGAATTAAAAAATACAATGGCCTCCACTAATCCAAATACTCAAATCAACTCCGATTCATATGCTGGACCATCTGAGGGTCCGTTTCAACGATCTACGCTATCTAGGGTGATCAAAATTGAAGAAAAAATGGAATATCTACTGCAAATGGTGGCTGAGATGCAAGTACTCAAGATTAGGATTAGTCAGGAGCAAAATAGGCAAGGTAAAGTACTAAGAAGTCCCTTAAAGTTTATAATGGATAACGAGACTAATCCGATTATCATTGATGTAGAAAATCAAGCCATGGAAGAGGAGTAAGAACCTAAAGAAGAACCAGAAGAGGTAGAAGAAATGATGGAGGAGGAAGAACAATAAGAGATTCAACCAACGATTATGGACGAAGATGATAACGTTGAATGCGTAGGAGAGATTCTATTTGACAAAAATGGGAATGTGATTGAAAAGAATGGAGAATTTTGTCTTCATTATCCAAATTGTTCAATTCACAAATCTCCCATTGTTAAAAATAATTAGTGAGTAAGGTTTTCTTCGATTCTCGTTGTATTACATTTTTATGATGTATCGTATGTGTATAAATCTATATAGTTGTACAAAGTTGTGTCTAATAAAATTGTCATTTATACTTAGTTATCTCTCTTTAAAATATAACGAATGATTAATTAATGGGAAGTATTGTTGGATAGTCACTTATATTCTATTCATAGAGTTATACAATTTTGGGGGAGTATCTTTAGGATTTCTTTTTGATAATGCCAAAGGGGGAGAAATTATAAAATATAAGCATAGTTTATAGGATTCTTACAGCAGGGGGAGTATAGAATATATATATATATATATATATATATATATATAGTAATACAGTAAAATATATACTATTGATTAATTAATGGGGAGTATTGTTGGATAGTCACTTATATTCTATTCTATACAGCAGGGGGAGTATAGAATATATATTCTTACATCATCAAACATGTATATATAGGTATGATATTTTATAAACTAAGGTTGTGTAACGACCCGGATTTTCGGCGACTTTGGTTATCGACGTAAGCACGACGTCGATAACCAAAACATCGAAAAATCCCGGTAATTAATGAAAGAAATTAGAAGGTGAGAACAGATAAGATAGAAACTTAGAATAGAAGAAGAAGAACACAACATCATAGTAACACGAACCTCACAGCGGAACGAATAACATATAATAGATAACATAACTTTGAAATATAACAGTTATGTATACAATAGCACTTATCAGAGTACGACACTTACAACACAGCGGAAATAACTATAGCTATATGATCCAGAAGCCTCCTACTCCAGCTCTTCAAGTATACCTGTAAATCCTGACTACTTGACTGCCCGTACAAATTTAGGCACCCAAGAGTTTAGGGAAAACAAAATAAACTCCGGGTCAGTCATGTGACTGGTGTGAATAAACTCAAATCATTTAAACAGGTATATGATATCTCATAAGACCACGCCGTAAATACGAAACGGGTTTTTCCCTTATGAGAATCCAAATAACTTTTCAAAGCAATATCATTCTGATATTATAATAATGTCTAAGTACAAATAAATATCAATCTAGCAGAAACGCTTGCATCTCACGTTACTACATATATAGTATACAATCAAAATCGCAAGCACGTATTGGATGATTGGATTTCCAACTATGACAAGGTATGGAATCACCTTCCGATCAGTGTACTCTAGGAACGATACACTGGAGTTCAACAAGTACATCTTGCAACTCAGCCACACATGACCGACCACTCATTCCGCTTGAGTGTATCGAATGTACATCACCAATGGTTGGGATCAGCAACCGTTCCCGTATATATATATGGGACAGCATTGATAGATTAAAAGAAGCAAATGAATATTCACTAGATAGGTGATTATACACCCTACTTCGGTGCGACCGACTTAGCCATGCTGCCTGCCCGATTTCTGTCATTTACCGGTTGATGAGGCTAGAAGCTACGCTTTATCATCACATCAGATTCACTTCGAATGCCACATTGTCAGATCCATCGAAAATCACTAATTGACGTCTACAACCATACATTACGTGTGAGCTAAAAGAAGTTTCCTTCTCCGCTTCCACTCTTCGGTTGAAGAAGTCAATGTACGTGATCGTCTGGAAATACTATGTCAGACATCCATCTTCGTTCGCTTAGAAATGTCACATCGTCATACCCGCCAAATCACAAATTGACTTATCCAAAAATAACACGGGTATACAGCTAAGAGAAACGAATTCCTCCGCCACCAATCGTGAATACGTTTGAACAGATCAACTTACGCGATCCATTGGATATACTCTGTCAGACCTTCGTCCATACAAGTTGTCCTGGGACTGGACAAACCGAAGGCACTATTCTGTAAATAGGATAGCCCTTGCATTTTACTCCGTCTTCAATTATCCTGGGCATATATGATTCGCGACGCTTATGCCAATACAGAGTGGTTCTATGGATAATAATCCAACCGGTCTCTCCATATTAACAACGTTAAAATGGTCAAAACTTCGATAGTCGGTGAGTTAACTATCAAAGAAAAACAAGTGTGCAAACAACGATATTATTTCCAAATGGAAATTATATCGAACAAACATCATTTAACATAAATCCCTTTAGTTCATTTATTTACTTATCTCCTATTTCCCTATATTCTAAATTCTTATTTTTCTTTTATCAGAAAACATTTCTGATTCTCGTTTGGAAAACATTTCCAAAACTCCTTTACGATCAAACCTTACCATTTCTTAGTTAAGAAGGAAGTCAATCAAGTTGGGGTATAATTACCTCTCAGACCTTAACTGAACAACGTTATAACTTCGAAATGGTCAAAGTTTATCTTTTAATCTTTAACAACTTCTTTACGCCTTTCTCGGATTCAATTTTACTAATCCACTTCTATATTTAAAACATTGGTTATAACGATAACGTTATAATCCTTACTTTCGAATTATCTAACTTTAATTATAACTTCTATTCTTATTAGTGAATAATTAACCTAACACTTATTTATTTATAAATAAATAAATCTCTATTTAAACACTGGAAAGTATAAGTACTTCCCGAATTCAATATAATCGAATTTGCTGATTAACTCTCTTCGAGAAATCTCTATTTGATTAACTCTTCTTCGAATAACCTATATTCGATTAACTCCTTCTCGAATAAACGATATTCGATAACCTCTCTTCGAATAACTAATATTCGATAACTCCTCCTTTTCAAATATCTCTTATTTGAAAATCTCACTTCGATTAAACTATAATTGATAACTCCCTTCGATGAAACTAACATTGATAACTCCTTTCGATGAAATTAACATCGATAACTCCTTTCGATGAAACTAACATCGATAACTCCTTTCGATGAAACTAACATTGTTAACTCCTTTCGATGAAATTAACATCGATAACTCCTTTAGATGAAACTAACATCGATAACTCCTTTCGATGAAACTAACATCGATAACTTTAACTCGACGAACTTAACTCGACTAACTTAACTTGACTCGACTAACTCGACTTACTTGGTTCGACCAATTCGATTCGATTAACTAGGCTCGACTAACTTGACTAACTTAACTCGACTTACTTGGTTCGACCAATTCGATTCGATTAACTAGGCTCGACTAACTTGGTCGAACCACCCGATCAACTCAACTTATTTAACTTAACTTATTTCTCAACTCGATCAACTCGATTAACTCCTATCGAATAACTAATATTCGATTAAACTCCATTCGCTTAACTCTAGATCGTAGCGATCACAATGGTTACGCCTGACTCCCTCAGGAAACATCCGACCGCCGTAGGCTATTTACAGCCCTGCGAATTACGCTAGCAGTCGTACAAGATGGCAACTTACCCTGAATACTATGTTTGACTAGCTCTGTCTCAAATAACTATATTTGATTAACTCTAGTTCATTTAACTCTAATCGATTAACTCTAACTAATTAACCCCAACTGCTTAACTCTAACTGATTAACTCTAACTGGTTAACTCTATTTGACTAACTTGACTTGACTAACCCCTTTCGAATAACATATTTAATTAACTAACTTTCACATACCATATTCGATTAACTACTTCGAATACCATATTCGATTAACTTTATTCACTTTATAAAGACTTCCTTTTTAACAACGTTTTATTCATATGAAAAGATTTACTTTTAAATAATGGTTCTACACTTTAAAAATGATTTCCTTTTTATAATGTTTCCTTTTCAATTCTATTATTGAAATATTCTAACTCCTTAAATTTTCGGGAAAATTCGCCATAACCTCCTTTGTAACGGGAGTATCGGGAAAATCCCCAAACCCGCCACGCAGGCCTTTCCATTCAAAAAGAAAAATGTTTTGAATTTATTTTCTTTTTTTGAAATATCTCCTATTTATAAATATCCCAATTTATAAATATTCGTTATTTATAAATATTCCACTTTATAAATATCACTTATTTATAAATATCCCATTTTATAAACATGCTATTTTCAATATCACTTTGAAAATTCCCTTATCAACATTTCGATATGTTATGGTATTAAATCATATCAAATCACGCTGTTCAATATCGTTCAACCACATATAATCGCCCACAGATTTTACATCACATCATATAACAATATATGAAAAATATTGAAATAACTGTTGAGGAATCCAGTCGGATTCCTCCAACCTGTTTCCCTGCATCCACAGATGTTACGCAGTATAATATACATCAATTTCATCCCAACATGAAATATACTGATAATCAGAATCCATATTTGATTTACGGTTTTCTATATATAACTATATCTACGTTTTCAATCAAATCTATTTAACAGTCCAATTTAACAGTCCAATTTAACAATCAATATACAGCAATCAATCATTAAAAATAAAGTACAGTTTATACAAATATAAACTGAACAAAGTTAGTGAGATTTACTCACATTTGCGCGTTAACCGATAAATGTCGGTTTGCGTTATCTGATTCAGTCGAACAATTTATTTCGCCATAAATTGTAACGAGCTCCGATGGACTTGCGGTCAGTCCCATTGTGTAGTGTCCGTCCATACGGTCCCAACGCAACTTACGGTTCTTGATTCTGACCTCGTATGATCAAGTTATCGAGTTACAAAGTTAATATACTTTTAAATATAAACAAAACTTGAATTAAATTAATAATTGGGCTTAACTTTGATCCATGGCCCATTCACCGTCGTACAAGCCCATACCCGCTCTCCTTTATAAACCCGATACTCCTCCTTTCTTTCCCAAATCGTCAGCTGCAGGAAATTACAGTGGCCATTATCCCCCCGTTCGATCCCCTTTCCCTCTATCGATACTCCATGAATCTCCACAAACGAACTTGTGTCCAACTCCTCTCATCACTCTTCATCGCTCCATACCCTAAACGAAGAGCTCGCCGGTCATCCCAGTGCTGCGACGTCGACTGCTCCAGTACGCCCACCGAACTCCAATGCCACTGAACCTCTTCAAAAACCACTCGCAAGTCAAAAATCAAACACTGAATCTATATACGAACTCGCTTTTGAGCATTGATGCTTCATTCGGCAGATTTTGTGAACCCTAGCTTTCATTGGGAAAATACAGTGAGCAGAAATGGGTGTCGCACCCTTCTATCGGTATACCAGAACGAAGAGGATCTTGATACGAATCCATTCATGGTTGTTTTGGGATTTATAGGAATTCATGTGAATTTCTACTGATTTTTGAAAGAGGAAATTTCTCATTTGCTGTTTATAAGTGACGGCGCATTTTACTTGAGTTTACATAGAAGTGAATTAGGTTTAGATGAAGTATGTGCTGTATTTATAGGACAAACAAATATCTAGATATTTTGTAGAAGGAATATTCTCGGGTATATTCTCATATATATATTCATTTCAGTCTTCTAAAAATCACCGCGAACACATACGATGCCTAAAAATCATGAAACTTGACATGTAGCTAGAGTTCGTCATTACGGTCCCAAAGAAACTGGTTTCGTCGAATTCCGACTCCGTATGCTCACACAGCGTATTTTTAACCATCGAAAAACTGACTGTTTCTCACTCTAAAAATCCGTACGACCACACAGTACCTCTAAAAATCACGAAAACTGGACCCTAGCATAAATTCACTATTCCGAATCCAACAAAATTGGTTTCGTCGAATTCCGACTTCGTATGCTCACACAGCATATTTTTAACGCTCTGATTGACCCATTTAAATATATAAATATATTTAAATATTATTAAATTAAATATGAATAAATTAATATTATCGTATATATCCATATATGATGTCGTCCGGCTCCAGAATATCACCTCGTATTTTATGACTTGATTTCCAGACTCCAAATTATCCCGATATTCAGTTCGTATCGAAAAATCGATTTATAACGTATATAAAGCATCGCAAATTATAAAGGAATTCCACAGCGACTTTTTCTGAAATTTGATTTGGACATATCTCAAAATCTACACGACGAAATCCCGATTTTTCTCTTCCACTAGAAAGATATACTCCACCAGCTCCACACGTTTCTTGTTTCACAAAAATCCGGCTTAAAACGAATCCTGTACATTCAGTTGAAGTTTAAATCGCCAATTCACGAACTGCAGCGCCATTTCAAGCTCGTTTTTAATTATAATATAATTATACGTTCAAACTGCCGTCGACTGAATATATTTGTCAATAATATTCAACTCTAAGCTGAATTAAATCCAAGGGACGACCCAGTTCATAGAATATTGTGATTTCCAATATTTTTGATTATTTCTGAATTAAATATATTATTTAATTATTTAATTTAATTAAATATTCCATATTATTTTATTATCGACCATTTAATTCCTTAAATCACCATTTATAAAATTAAATAAATAAATTATATACCCCGGGAAAATGCGGGTCATTACATTCTTCCCCACTTAAAATAATTTCGTCCTCGAAATTGCTAAGTTAGAGGACGACCCTATCTATTGGAATTCCTAAGATTTGTTTACCCCTTATTTCTGATTTCAACTGAACCAACTAATATTGATTTCAGTATTAATTCCTTCCGACAAACTAAAATTTTCAAAAATTCTGAAAATTTTCTAACATTTTAAATTTTCGGAAAATTTTGCCAGCACCTCCTTTGTACTGGTCAATATCTCAAACTCCAACTCGCCTCTCTGGGCCATCTCCAACCCAAAAGAAAATCAAACAGCCAAGCGGCTTGCCAAATCGGCTCATAAATTCCAAACTCATATAAAATATAAACTTGTACCTTTTTGTTGGGCATATCCTTATATCCCTTCCATTTGTTACCAACTCTGCATATACCATGCCGTACAAATCAACTCCAAACAGTTTATATGCTCCAATCACATCTCATTCTTAACTCGAGTTCCCTTCTCGATTTTCAAAATTTTAACTCACCAATTCCAATACCTTTTCTGATTATTCACTAATCGAATTCAGTTTTAATTCAACTTAGTTCAAGTTAAATTTCTAATTTGTTTACTCACATTTACTAGTTCATCTGTTTAATTCATAAGTTAAATTCAAATTTCAAATGCCTGGGTTTATTTCAAATCCATTTGAAATCATAATACGAATTCAAAACATTTGAATTTCTAAACCACTTGTTTCTCAAAACAATTCAAAAACAAAACCCTTGGTAGTAATCCGTCACTTAGCAACTCGAAAATGAACACTGATGATGTGGCCACACTCATCAGGGTTATTTTCCAGTTTATCGAAGTGAGTTCAATACTATAACATGTTCAATTTGAAAACATTTTCAAAATCTCCCAGGAACTTAAAATTTCCTTATTTTAATTCCAATCTGATTTAACTTCAGATTTAATTCATCTTGATTTCATATATTATACTTATATGAATTCTGACTGATTATTTACATAACCATTTCACTTTTTATAATCTTATTCGATTATATTATCAACCAATATATCCAATATATTATAATTTTGATATATATATATCTTCTCTATATCAAGATATACCTTGGGTAAACTTATTTTAATTTACACTCTTTTCAAAACATATCGTGACGACCCATCGTATTTAAGTGTTTAGTCGCTCCTACCGATACAGTGGATCAAACTGATCGACCGGAATTCACAAACAACTCAACCCATGAATCTCCATAATATAAAACAAATTTTTATATCAAATACAAATACGTTCACTCGTATATATACACTCATTCTCAGTCTAGGGTATTACTAACCCTATCTCTACCGAGTCACGCCACAGAGCCAAGTAATTCTTAACTTAAGCTCTGATACCAACTGTAATGACCCGGATTTTCGGCGACTTTGGTTATCGACGTAAGCACGACGTCGATAACCAAAACATCGAAAAATCCCGGTAATTAATGAAAGAAATTAGAAGGTGAGAACAGATAAGATAGAAACTTAGAATAGAAGAAGAAGAACACAACATCATAGTAACACGAACCTCACAGCGGAACGAATAACATATAATAAATAACATAACTTTGAAATATAACAGTTATGTATACAATAGCACTTATCAGAGTACGACACTTACAACACAGCGGAAATAACTATAGCTATATGATCCAGAAGCCTCCTGCTCCAGCTCTTCAAGTATACCTGTAAATCCTGACTACTTGACTGCCCGTACAAATTTAGGCACCCAAGAGTTTAGGGAAAACAAAATAAACTCCGGGTCATTCATGTGACTGGTGTGAATAAACTCAAATCATTTAAACAGGTATATGATATCTCATAAGACCACGCCGTAAATACGAAACAGGTTTTTCCCTTATGAGAATCCAAATAATTTTTCAAAGCAAAATCATTCTGATATTATAATAATGTCTAAGTACAAATAAATATCAATCTAGCAGAAACGCTTGCATCTCACGTTACTACATATATAGTATACAATCAAAATCACAAGCACGTATTGGATGATTGGATTTCCAACTATGACAAGGTATGGAATCACCTTCTGATCAGTGTACTCTAGGAACGATACACTGGAGTTCAACAAGAACATCTTGCAACTCAGCCACACATGACCGACCACTCATTCCGCTTGAGTGTATCGAATGTACATCACCAACGGTTGGGATCAGCAACCGTTCCCGTATATATATATATGGGACAGCATTGATAGATTAAAAGAAGCAAATGAATATTCACTAGATAGGTGATTATACACCCTACTTCGGTGCGACCGACTTAGCCATGCTGCCTGCCCGATTTCTGTCATTTACCGGTTGATGAGGCTAGAAGCTACGCTTTATCATCACATCAGATTCACTTCGAATGCCACATTGTCAGATCCATCGAAAATCACTAATTGACGTCTACAACCATACATTACGTGTCAGCTAAAAGAAGTTTCCTTCTCCGCTTCCACTCTTGGTACGGTTGAAGAAGTCAATGTACGTGACCGTCTGGAAATACTATGTCAGACATCCATCTTCGTTCGCTTAGAAATGTCACATCGTCATACCCGCCAAATCACAAATTGACTTATCCAAAAATAACACGGGTATACAGCTAAGAGAAACGAATTCCTCCGCCACCAATCGTGAATACGTTTGAACAGATCAACTTACGCGATCCATTGGATATACTCTGTCAGACCTTCGTCCATACAAGTTGTCCTGGGACTGGACAAACCGAAGGCACTATTCTGTAAATAGGATAGCCCTTGCATTTTACTCCGTCTTCAATTATCCTTGGCATATATGATTCGCGACGCTTATGCCAATACAGAGTGGTTCTATGGATAATAATCCAACCGGTCTCTCCATATTAACAACGTTAAAATGGTCAAAACTTCGATAGTCGGTGAGTTAACTATCAAAGAAAAACAAGTGTGCAAACAACGATATTATTTACAAATGGAAATTATATCGAACAAACATCATTTAACATAAATCCCTTTAGTTCATTTATTTACTTATCTCCTATTTCCCTATATTCTAAATTCTTATTTTTCTTTTATCAGAAAACATTTCTGATTCTCGTTTGGAAAACATTTCCAAAACTCCTTTACGATCAAACCTTACCATTTCTTAGTTAAGAAGGAAGTCACTCAAGTTGGGGTATAATTACCTCTCAGACCTTAACTGAACAACGTTATAACTTCGAAATGGTCAAAGTTTATCTTTTAATCTTTAACAACTTCTTTACGCCTTTCTCGGATTCAATTTTACTAATCCACTTCTATATTTAAAACATTGGTTATAACGATAATGTTATAATCCTTACTTTCGAATTATCTAACTTTAATTATAACTTCTATTCTTATTAGTGAATAATTAACCAAACACTTATTTATTTATAAATAAATAAATCTCTATTTAAACACTGGAAAGTATAAGTACTTCCCGAATTCAATATAATCGAATTTGCCGATTAACTCTCTTCGAGAAATCTCTATTTGATTAACTCTTCTTCGAATAACCTACATTCGATTAACTCCTTCTCGAATAAACGATATTCGATAACCTCTCTTCGAATAACTAATATTCGATAACTCCTCCTTTTCAAATAACTCTTATTTGAAAATCTCACTTCGATTAAACTATAATCGATAACTCCCTTCGATGAAACTAACATTGATAACTCCTTTCGATGAAATTAACATCGATAACTCCTTTCGATGAAACTAACATCGATAACTCCTTTCGATGAAACTAACATTGATAACTCCTTTCGATGAAATTAACATCGATAACTCCTTTCGATGAAACTAACATCGATAACTCCTTTCGATGAAACTAACATCGATAACTTTAACTCGACGAACTTAACTCGACTAACTTAACTTGACTCGACTAACTCGACTTACTTGGTTCGACCAATTCGATTCGATTAACTAGGCTCGACTAACTTGACTAACTTAACTCGACTTACTTGGTTCGACCAATTCGATTCGATTAACTAGGCTCGACTAACTTGGTCGAACCACCCGATCAACTCAACTTATTTCTCAACTCGATCAACTCGATTAACTCCTATCGAATAACTAATATTCGATTAAACTCCATTCGCTTAACTCTAGATCGCAGCGATCACAATGGTTACGCCTGACTCCCTCAGGAAACATCCGACCGCCGTAGGCTATTTACAGCCCTGCGAATTACGCTAGCAGTCGTACAAGATGGCAACTTACCCTGAATACTATGTTTGACTAGCTCTGTCTCAAATAACTATATTTGATTAACTCTAGTTCATTTAACTCTAATCGATTAACTCTAACTAATTAACTCCAACTGGTTAACTCTAACTGATTAACTCTAACTGGTTAACTCTATTTGACTAACTCGACTTGACTAACCCCTTTCGAATAACATATTTGATTAACTAACTTTCACATACCATATTCGATTAACTACTTCGAATACCATATTCGATTAACTTTATTCACTTTATAAAGACTTCCTTTTTAACAACGTTTTATTCATATGAAAAGATTTACTTTTAAATAATGGTTCTACACTTTAAAAATGATTTCCTTTTTATAATGTTTCCTTTTCAATTCTATTATTGAAATATTCTAACTCCTTAAATTTTCGGGAAAATTCGCCATAACCTCCTTTGTAACGGGAGTATCGGGAAAATCCCCAAACCCGCCACACAGGCCTTTCCATTCAAAAAGAAAAATGTTTTGAATTTATTTTCTTTTTTTGAAATATCTCCTATTTATAAATATCCCAATTTATAAATATTCCTTATTTATAAATATTCCACTTTATAAATATCGCTTATTTATAAATATCCCATTTTATAAACATGCTATTTTCAATATCACTTTGAAAATTCCCTTATCAACATTTCGATATGTTATGGTGTTAAATCATATCAAATCACGCTGTTCAATATCGTTCAACCACATATAATCGCCCACAGATTTTACATCACATCATATAACAATATATGAAAAATATTGAAATAACTGTTGAGGAATCCAATCGGATTCCTCCAACCTGTTTCCCTGCATCCACAGATGTTACGCAGTATAATATACATCAATTTCATCCCAACATGAAATATACTGATAATCAGAATCCATATTTGTTTTACGGTTTTCTATATATAACTATATCTACGTTTTCAATCAAATCTATTTAACAGTCCAATTTAACAGTCCAATTTAACAATCAATATACAGCAATCAATCATTAAAAATAAAGTACGGTTTATACAAATATAAACTGAACAAAGTTAGTGAGATTTACTCACATTTGCGCGTTAACCGATAAATGTCGGTTTGTGTTATCTGATTCAGTTGAACAATTTATTTCGCCACAAATTGTAACGTGCTCCGATGGACTTGCGGTCAGTCCCATTGTGTAGTGTCCGTCCATATGGTCCCAACGCAACTTACGGTTCTTGATTCTGACCTCGTATGATCAAGTTATCGAGTTACAAAGTTAATATACTTTTAAATATAAACAAAACTTGAATTAAATTAATAATCGGGCTTAACTTTGATCCATGGCCCATTCACCATCGTACAAGCCCATACCCGCTCTCCTTTATAAACCCGATACTCCTCCTTTCTTTCCCAAATCGTCAGCTGCAGGAAATTACAGTGGCCATTATCCCCCCGTTCGATCCCCTTTCCCTCTATCGATACTCCATGAATCTCCACAAACGAACTTGCGTCCAACTCCTCTCATCACTCTTCATCGCTCCATACCCTAAACGAAGAGCTCGCCGGTCATCCCAGTGCTGCGACGTCGACTGCTCCAGTACGCCCACCGAACTCTAATGCCACTGAACCTCTTCAAAAACCACTCGCAAGTCAAAAACCAAACACTGAATCTATATACGAACTCGCTTTTGAGCATTGATGCTTCATTCGGCAGATTTTGTGAACCCTAGCTTTCATTGGGAAAATACAGTGAGCAGAAATGGGTGTCGCACCCTTCTATCTGTATACCAGAACGAAGAGGATCTTGATACGAATCCATTCATGGTTGTTTTGGGATTTATAGGAATTCATATGAATTTCTACTGATTTTTGAAAGAGGAAATTTCTCATTTGCTGTTTATAAGTGACGGCGCATTTTACTTGAGTGTACAGAGAAGTGAATTAGGTTTAGATGAAGTATGTGCTGTATTTATAGGACAAACAAATATCTAGATATTTTGTAGAAGGAATATTCCCGGGTATATTCTCATATATATATATATTCATTTCAGTCTTCTAAAAATCACTGCGAACACATACGATGCCTAAAAATCATGAAACTTGACATGTAGCTAGAGTTCGTCATTACGGTCCCAACGAAACTGGTTTCGTCGAATTCCGACTCCGTATGCTCACACAGCGTATTTTTAACCATCGAAAAACTGACTGTTTCTCACTCTAAAAATCCGTACGACCACACAGTACCTCTAAAAATCACGAAAACTGGACCCTAGCATAAATTCACTATTCCGGATCCAACAAAATTGGTTTCGTCGAATTCCGACTTCGTATGCTCACACAGCATATTTTTAACGCTCTGAATGACCCATTTAAATATATAAATATATTTAAATATTATTAAATTAAATATGAATAAATTAATATTATCGTATATATCCATATACGATGTCGTCCAGCTCCAGAATATCACCTCGTATTTTATGACTTGATTTCCAGACTCCAAATTATCCCGATATTCAGTTCGTATCGAAAAATCGATTTATAACGTATATAAAGCGTCGCAAATTATAAAGGAATTCCACAGCGACTTTTTCTGAAATTTGATTTGGACATATCTCAAAATCTACACGACGAAATCCCGATTTTTCTCTTCCACTAGAAAGATATACTCCACCCGCTCCACACGTTTCTTGTTTCACAGAAATCCGGCTTAAAACGAATCCTGTACATTCAGTTGAAGTTTAAATCGCCAATTCACGAACTGCAGCGCCATTTCAAGCTCGTTTTTAATTATAATATAATTATACGTTCAAACTACCGTCGACTGAATATATTCGTCAATATTATTCAACTCTAAGCTGAATTAAATCCAAGGGACGACCCCGTTCATAGAATATTGTGATTTCCAATATTTTTGATTATTTCTGAATTAAATATATTATTTAATTATTTAATTTAATTAAATATTCCATATTATTTTATTATCGACCATTTAATTCCTTAAATCACCATTTATAAAATTAAATAAATAAATTATATACCCCGGGAAAATGCGGGTCATTACAGGTTGTCATCATCAAAAAGGGGGAGATTGTTGGAGAATGGAGTTTTGATGACAACAACCATATTTCAATTATCATTGATTATAAAATATATACTAACACTTTTTGTATAGAATATATATATATGCAGGAATTATATACAGGAAATATTACTAAAGACTGTATAGTTATAAAGATGATAGAGATTCAAAGATCAGAGAAATCTCAAGACTTATGAGTAATCAAGATTTCAAGAGTTCAAGATTAATATAGTTATAAAGTCTAGATTTTGTAAGACTCTAAATAGCACTCCAGGTTCAAATTCAAATTCAAATTTTCAAATTATGATTTTCAATTCTATCCTCAATCCTCTCTATTTCATTTTTCTATTTGTTTCTATTTTTATTCTTCTTTGTTTTTTAAACTTAAGTTTTATATATTTATATACTTTATATTTATACTTTATATAGATTAAAAACTTATAATTTTATAAGTATATTTATATAGTTTAAATTTATGTTTTCATATGTTTTTCTGTCATGTAATATTAATTTACAACACTAGATTTTTACTCAATAATTTCCAGAAATATTTTCACATCAAAACACTTGAAAAATGCTTTGAAAACCAAAAATATACAAGGGTATGTCGACATACCAAAAACACCATGTCGACATACAACTGACATTTTTTCCAATTCTGGAAGAAAGTGTCTTTTCACTATTTGAAACGATTCAGAACCGTTGCAACCTTTCATACTCTATAAAATGCGGCTAAAACCAAATTTTTTATGATATTTTCTTCACTATCTTCATCCTCTTTCTCTACACCATTATTCTTAATCATTTTTATGGTTTTTACACGTATACTCTACTGAATTCAATTCTGTTTTGATCAAACTTATTCTCTCTACACTCTCTACTCTCTGAATCAAGTGCTATAGAAGAGTTATAGGGCTGTTTGTAATTGCTTAGGTTGTGTAATCATTGTTTGTTTTGAAATAAAGAGGAATCGGTGTGTCCTTGTAGCCATGCAATCAAGGAAATAGGAGTCGGTGTGTCCTTGTGAGCCGTAAAATCAAGGAAGTGGGAATCAGTGTCTCCTTGTGAGCCGTGAAATCACGGAGATTGTACTTGACTATTAGAAATAGTAACAAACTCTGCGCAATCAAGCTTTGTGCGGGACTGGACGTAGGAGCAATCCGAACCAGTATGTAACGACCCGGATTTTCAACCGTTGAATTCTGAATATTTAATTTATTTTAAATATTTTATTTGAATTATATATAGGAATTTATTTAATAAAACAATATTTAAAAGTATAATTTAAAACGAGCTCGTAACGGCGCGGTAGTTCGTAATTTGGCGATTCGAACTTTAAACGAATATACAGAATTCGTTATAAGTCGGATTTCTGTGAAACGAGAAACGTTGGAACCGTATTGACGATAATTTTCATATAAAAAAGAAAAATTCAGATTTCTTATTATAAATAGTAAGTTATGGCCAAATCAAATTTTGAAATAATCGCTATGGAAAATCGTTATATAAATATACGCGTTAAAATAGCCGTTTTGCAAACGAACTCTGTTTTCGACGAAATCAGTTTCATTGGGACTGTATCGTTAAATTATTGTACGGTGGTGAGTGGCGTGGAAAACCGATGTCGTATGTGACCACGGTAGCCATAAACGCTCGTTCAGTGCAATTAAATTAATTCAACTGAATAAAGGGATATTAGAGTGTAACTTGAACAGACGATCGAATCAGGCCACGAAACCAGTTCCGGTGAGTTCGTATCGTCGATTTTAGTCAGGGTAGGTATATAGTTTGTTAATTTTAGGGATCGAGAAATTTGGTGTTCAGAAGGGCAGTGCGGTACGCGTTGAAAATGGCATACCGGGGAAACAGTCTCAGAATGCGACGAAACTAGTGCCGTTGGGTTCGTATCGAAAAGTTATTGTCGATGTTCGCAGTTTCGAGTTGTTTCGATTTATCTGGTGATCGTGGTAAATTAAAATGTGAGTTCATTTCTGGTTTTATAAGGGAATTTTTTTCAAACGATGTCGGAATTCGACGAAACTTGTCCCATTGGATTCAGAATACTTTTTTACACCAAGATCAGTTTTTTATCAGTAAACAGGCTGTTCATTCATATGATTATTCGTTCATGATTGAATAATATCGTAAAATTGTTACAACCTCTTTTAAAAAAAAAACGAATGTACAAATGGACGATCACTGTTCAGTACTTCAACACATGACGTGGATTCATTTGCAGCAGAAGATCTTATATGGCATTAACAAATTAATTAAAAAAAAAAAGAAGAGTTTATCTTTCCAGCGTGATTTCCACGATTTCAAGACCGTGAGGGGCAAGTAATTTGAAACCGTGCCTTCGAAGCTATTAGAGTCCGTGTGTCCCAAGAAATTGTATTACCATGATCCCCACGCTTCTTAAACCGTGCTCTCCAAGGCTAATACCCATGACTACCAAGTCACTTTTGCTTTATATACTGGACTTCCTCGTTTCCACGCATAGAACAAAAAGAAGAGAAAAATCGAACAGAAAATATATATAAATCACCACTGTGAAATCAAATGAAATCACCACAAAATCAATACTGCAAAATTCAATCAAGAATATCTTTGAAATCAACTCTTCCTATTCAACAATCCCTTGCCCAACGCCTACTTCAGAAGCCCTCTTTTCTTTTCCTCTTCGCTTTACCTCAATGCTGTTCTTTTCGATTCGGAAGGCAAGGGAGTTCGTCGTTATGGGTGGTGAGGGTGTTCGGTGAAGCGAACTGATTTGGTAGGCATGAAAGAAGGCGCAGGAGTCGGTTATTTGGATGATGACGGGTCTGTACTGGGTTGCGATTTGGCACAATAAGGGGTTATTGCGTGAGAAATTCTGTCGCCCTGTAGCAATTGAGGTATGGATCGTGTGTGTATATTATTGGGGTGAACGGTGACTAAAAGGTACGGTATTGTACTACGGTGGTGCGTGGGTTAGTTTTGAATGAAAAACAACTAGTAAAGGAAATAAAAAGGAAAGAGCTGCAGTGAGTAAACATGAAGAAGGGATTATGTTTGTGCTGAGATTTTTCTTTAAGAAGGGAGAAGTGTTTACTGTTTATAGTGAATGGAGTTTGAACTTGCGGGATTCTAACAGACTAACCCACGATAATCAGGATAAGGAAAGAAGAACTGAGAGACGTGGGTGTTCAAAATTTGCTTGGAAGGAGGAAATTGAATTAGCAGTTTGAACGAAGGAGGGTTAGCGCATTATCCAAGCATTTATGCATTGTTAAAGCATTGATTAAGATGACTAGCAATCCTTATTTGACGATGACGCCTGGGATATTCGATCATTGAGAAGGCCTAGGAACAAAGCATTGGGATTAGATGATTTGTTAAGCACAAGCTCACTTGGTTAATCGAGTCTTTCCAAAATAATGGACGACAAAGTTGGAATCTCGTGATTTAATCCTTGATTGAGCGGCTAAATTTTCGGATTAAGAATTGGACGAAGCTGGGTCCATTGGAATCATAAGAATGAAATCTACATAGTAGAACTGATGTGGCTGGGAATAGAGCTACCGAAATTTTGTGATAAAATCAAATGTCTATTCGATTTTAAGCAAAACAAACGCAGAATCGTCAACTGCAAAACAAGGTGAGTAAACTCACTAACTCCCTCTCGTTTATATTTTTATATATAAACGAGTTTTAAATATTTTTATAATGTGCAATGGTTGATTGGTTGAATAGTTGGTAAATTTGGTTGAATTGGTTGATAGGATTACACCATAAATTGATCATTAGTTCTGATATTTCATTTTGATGTGAAATAATATTATTGATGTTATTAACATCTGTGGATGCAGGGAAACAGGTTGGAGGGATCCAACTGGATCCCTCAACATTTATATTACCGTTTGTTATTTTGTGGTGGTGTGTATACGATGATGGATTGTACTATGTTGAATCACCCTGACACTGGAAATTTAGTTATTTTAAATACCGTAAAAGATTTTCGAATATAGAAAAGAAATTGAGGTTTAAAAAGTAGAAACTTGTTTTATTAAAAGAAGAAGTTGTTTTTAAACGAGTTATAATCATTGAATAAATTGAATATAAAGGCTTTATTTAAATTTATATGGAAAAGTGGAAATTAGATTTGAAATCAATATTTGAGATGGGATTTGAACTTAGCAGAGTATAAAGCAAATCATAAACAAGATTTTTAACGATTGGAATAAAAATCAGATTTGTTTGCAAAGACTCAGAATAGAAGTTATAAATAGAATTTGGGGTTTAAGAGAATATGTATAAGTACGAAATCAAAAGATTATATATAAAAGAAATATATTCAGGATTAAAGTGGATAATGGGTCAAAGGAAGTATTTTGCAAGTGAAATATTTATAAGGGAAGAACACAGCAGACGGTTTTGTGTTAAACATTTTGGATTTTTGAAATAAAAATCCAAGGAAGAAATCTTGTTGTAAAGAAGGTGGAAACCGGATTTTATCCTTATATACTCTTTATCTTATGGGTTTCGACAAATAGAATGATAAATGTCTGCATTGTTTAAATCCAGGCATTTTGACTATCTTTTAAAATGAACAACGGAAGCGTGTGCGTCGCACATGGTATTTTATTCAAAACAGCAATCATAACGCTGTTGTTATAAGAAATGCTTTTATAATTTTAAACAGCGATTATAACGCTGTCTTTGTAAGAAATGCTTTTATAAAACTAAACAGAGATTTTAGCGCTGTTGTTATAATAGATGTTGTAAATCTATACAGCAATTTTAGACGCTGCTGTTATAATAAATGTCTTGGTAAATCTAAATAGCAATTTTAACGCTGCCGTTATAATAACTGTTTTAATAGAAATCTTAATGCTATGGTTATGATAAGTGTTCTATAATGCTAGACAGCGGTTTTAACGCTGTTGTTAAAAGCAATGTTTTATAAATCAAACATTTGAAGACAGCGATTATAACGCTACCGTTAAAATCAATATTTTTATAAAGAAGATGTGTTCATAGATCAAAATCCGAGAGTCGCGTAAGCAATGTTTGGTTTAAAGTTGTGAGCTCTGACTATTTCAAAGTTAAGAATGTCGTTCAGTTAAGGTCTGAGAGGTAATTATACCCCAACTTGACTGACTGCATTATTGACGGAGAAATGGTTAAGACTCGATAGCAAGGGTTGGTTAGTGATATCGTTAGTTAACGAATGATTTATGATTTGAGTTATAATAACGATGTTTATAACATTAGTTAATTCAAAGGATTTAGAAATGTTTTCTAACCGGAATAAGGGATATTTTCTCAATAAAGGAATTAAAATATTGGAAATGTTTCCCAATGATCGAGAGAGAAAATAGAGCTTTGAAAGAACACGAAAGATGGAAAATGGGAATTGGAAATGATAATGAAATAAAGAACTAATATAAAAAGGGCCCAGTGTTGGTTGATGCTTGATTGATAGAATTTCCATTTGGAAATAGGACCGTTGATTGAATGGATGTTCTTTGATAGTTAAATCACCGACTATCAAAGTTTTATTTTTTATATACTCCGTTGTCAATATGGAGAGACCGGGATCAGATTTGATATCTGAAAACCACTCCGTATTGGCGTAAGCGTTATGAAGCAACTTATGCTGAAGAAAATTGTAGACGGAGTTATGCAAGGGCTATCCTGTTTACGGGATAGTGCCTTCGGTTTGTCCAGACCCAGGGCAACTTGTATGGATGAGTGTCTGACAGAGTATTTCCAAAGGGAGTTACGTACGTTGGTTCGTTCAAACGTACGAAGTTGATGGCATAGAAGGGAAACTTCTTTAGCCTAACAATCTGAGTATTTTTGTGGGAATCAATTAGTGATTTCCGATGGATCTGACGATGTGGCATTCAAAGTGAATGATGGCCAGATGTTCTGGAAGATAATTCAAACCTCAAGCCTCATCAACCCGGAATTGGACAAAAATCGGGCAGGCAGCATGGCTATGTGGGTCGCACCCATTAGGATGTATAATCACCTATCTAGAGAAATTCCTTTTGCTTCTTAAATCTATCGATGCTGTCCCTTATCGGGAGGCGGTTGCTGATCCCAACCGTCGGTGGTATACATTCGATACACTCAAGCAAAATGAGTGGTCGGTCATGTGTGGGCTGGGTTGCAAGATGTTCTTGTTGAACCCAGTGGATTCGTCTCTAGAGATACACTATCGGAAGGTGGTCCCATACCTTGTCATGTTGGAAATCCAATCTCCAATAAGCGCCCTGCGGTTTTCGATTTTATATTATATATGGAGCGTGAGATGCAAGCGTTCCGATAGATTCTATTTATTTGTTGTAGACACTATTATAATATCACTGGATTTGATATCAAAAATATTTTTGGGTTATCGTAAGGTAAAAACCATCCATGTTTATGTGTGGATCGGTCTTACGATTATCATTTCTTTCGAAAGGATTTTGAAAGTTAAACAAATGGTTGGAGTTTACTCACACCAGTCCCATGACTGACCCAGAGTTTATTTTGTTTGTTTCCCCTAAACTCTTGGGTGCCCAAATTTGTACGGGCAGTCAAGTAGTCGGGATTTTTCAGATTCGCTTGGAGGAGCTTGAAGCAGGAGGCTTCACCAGTTAGCTATAGACTATCATATTTTCCGCTGTGTACTATGTTGTATCTGGAAACAGGTGTTTATAACTGTTCCAGGGATAATCGTTGTGCTCTGATAATGGTATGTATATACAAATACTGATTTGTGCTTCAAAGTTATATTATCTAATATATTTTATTCGTTCCGCTGTGAGTTTGTGATCTTCGTTTTCTCCTATTCTAATATTTCTTTCTTTCTATTTCTCATCCTCTAACTTCTTTCTAAAAATGATTCGTATTTCTGTGCAATTTGGGTTGGACGTGTGGTATGATTAGTCGACTCAAAGGGTACGGATTTGCGGGTCGTTTCATTTGGTATCAGAGCCAGGTTGAGTAGAAACCTTGGCTCTGTGGCGTAACTCAATGTAGATGGGGTTAGTGATACTCTAGATTGAGTTTGAGTATATATACGAGAGAGCGTATTTGTAGATTTGATATAAATTTGTTTTATATTGTGTTGTCTGGTTTGTTGAGTGGTTTATGAATTCTAGTCGATACAGAATGTACAACTGTATCGATAGGTGTTTCTAAACGGTCGAACAGAACAATTTGACACAATATTGTTTTAAAGATGGGTAAATGATATAATTTTGCCCAAAGTATATTTTTGATATAAAAGGGATAATTTTCTGAAATTATTGAATGTGTTGATTGTTGTTAAAATCAAACGAATTATGAAATATTGAAAAGGTTATATAACCAAGATAAACTAGAATTAAAATCAAACCAAATTTTGTGGATTTAAATCCCGGATATTTTGAAAATATTCTTTGAAGTATTTTAAAGGTAATATAGCATTGGTTTGAAGAGATTTTTGAATTAGAATGGTTTAAATGGATTTTAAAAGTGATTAAGCACTGAAATCACTTCAAGGGCGAGAAATAGTACTGATAATGGATCGCGACATTATCGGTATTCATTTTCGAGTTTCTGAGTGACGGATTGCTACCATAGTAATTTCGGAATGGAAAATTTGTTCGAAAAGGGCAAGATGTTTTAGAAATTCAAATGTTTTGAATTGAGTTGATTATAAACTAATGTATATAAATATATATGATTTTCAAACTAATTTGAAATAAAACCCGGGAATTTGAGTCCTGAATTAAAGTTTAACTTGTGTAAGTTGAAGAAATTGAAATGGTGGAAGTAAATCAATGAATTGAAATTTAACTTAAGATAAATAAAATTGGATTAAATTAGAGATAGTCCAGAATGAATTAAACAAAGAGAAAGGCTTGAAATTGGAATTAATAAAGTGAACTCGACTTATGAATAAGAAAGTTGAATATATTGGATGTTGTTGAATGGGATTGAATTGGATTCAAGGATAATAAGTGAATTGATTTAAATAGAAATCAGATTTGAATTGATAGAATGGAAGCGACTAATCAGAAGTTGATTAGAGATCTGACAACTGGAAGTTGTATTGATTTGAAACTGGTGGGAAATCGATATGTGTATGTTGAGCAGGTATTGAATGGAAACAAATGCAAGAGATAGAATTATGCTCGACAAAAAGGTACATGTTTACAATATTGTTTAGGTTGATGATTTTATGAGCCTATGAGGCAAGCCACTTGGCTTTTTGATTTTCTTTTGATTGGAAAAGGCCTAGAAAGGCGAGTTGTGGTTGTACCGATTGAGCCGTGCAGAGGAGATGCTGCCGAAATTTTTCAGAATTTGAAGTGTTAGAAAATTTTCAGAATTTTTTTCGTTAGTAAGAATAAATGAATATTTTAATTGAAATAAATTGGTCCAGTTAAACTGGAGTTAAGAGGTGAAAAAAACAAAAAGGATTATTGGACCTAGTTAACAGGGTATGTAGCATCTTTTCCTACCTTAGCAATTTCGAGGACGAAATTATTTTAAGGGGGAAGGAATGTAACGACCCGGATTTTCAACCGTTGAATTCTGAATATTTAAATTTATTTTAAATATTTTATTTGAATTATACATAGGAATTTATTTAATAAAACAATATTTAAAAGTATAATTTAAAACGAGCTCGTAACGGCGCGGTAGTTCGTAATTTGGCGATTCGAACTTTAAACGAATATACAGAATTCGTTATAAGTCGGATTTCTGTGAAACGAGAAACGTTGGAACCGTATTGACGATAATTTTCATATAAAAAAGAAAAATTCAGATTTCTTATTATAAATAGTAAGTTATGGCCAAATCAAATTTTGAAATAATCGCTATGGAAAATCGTTATATAAATATACGCGTTAAAATAGCCGTTTTGCAAACGGACTCTGTTTTCGACGAAATCAATTTCATTGGGACTGTATCGTTAAATTATTGTACGGTGGTGAGTGGCGTGGAAAACCGATGTCGTATGTGACCACGGTAGCCGTAAACGCTCGTTCAGTGCAATTAAATTAATTCAACTGAATAAAGGGATATTAGAGTGTAACTTGAACAAACGATCGAATCAGGCCACGAAACCTGTTCCGGTGAGTTCGTATCGTCGATTTTAGTCAGGGTAGGTATATAGTTTGTTAATTTTAGGGATCGAGAAATTTGGTGTTCAGAAGGGCAGTGCGGTACGCGTTGAAAATGGCCTACCGGGGAAACAGTCTCAGAATGCGACGAAACTAGTGCCGTTGGGTTCGTATCGAAAAGTTATTGTCGATGTTCGCAGTTTCGAGTTGTTTCGATTTATCTGGTGATCGTGGTAAATTAAAATGTGAGTTCATTTCTGGTTTTATAAGGGAATTTTTTTCAAACGATGTCGGAATTCGACGAAACTTGTCCCATTGGATTCAGAATACTTTTTTACACCAAGATTAGTTTTTTATCAGTAAACAGGCTGTTCATTCATATGATTATTCGTTCATGATTGAATAATATCGTAAAATTGTTACAAGCTCTTTTTAAAAAAAAACAACGAATGTACAAATGGACGATCACTGTTCAGTACTTCAACACATTACGTGGATTCATTTGCAGCAGAAGATCTTATATGGCATTAACAAATTAATTAAAAAAAAAAAGAAGAGTTTATCTTTCCAGCGTGATTTCCACGATTTCAAGACCGTGAGGGCAAGTAATTTGAAACCGTGCCTTCGAAGCTATTAGAGTCCGTGTGTCCCAAGAAATTGTAGTACCATGATCCCTACGCTTCTTAAACCGTGCTCTCCAAGGCTAATACCCGTGACTACCAAGTCACTTTTGCTTTATATACTGGACTTCCTCGTTTCCACGCATAGAACAAAAAGAAGAGAAAAATCGAACAGAAAATATATATAAATCACCACTATGAAATCAAATGAAATCACCACAAAATCAATACTGCAAAATTCAATCAAGAATATCTTTGAAATCAACTCTTCCTATTCAACAATCCCTTGCCCAACGCCTACTTCAGAAGCCCTCTTTTCTTTTCCTCTTCGCTTTACCTCACTGCTGTTCTTTTCGATTCGGAAGGCAAGGGAGTTCGTCGTTATGGGTGGTGAGGGTGTTCGGTGAAGCGAACTGATTTGGTAGGCATAAAAGAAGGCGCAGGAGTCGGTTATTTGGATGATGACGGGTCTGTACTGGGTTGCGATTTGGCACAATAAGGGGTTATTGCGTGAGAAATTCTGTCGCCCCGTAGCAATTGAGGTATGGATCGTGTGTGTATATTATTGGGGTGAACGGTGACTAAAAGGTACGGTATTGTACTACGGTGGTGCGTGGGTTAGTTTTTAATGAAAAACAACTAGTAAAGGAAATAAAAAGGAAAGAGCTGCAGTGAGTAAACATGAAGAAGGGATTATGTTTGTGCTGAGATTTTTCTTTAAGAAGGGAGAAGTGTTTACTGTTTATAGTGAATGGAGTTTGAACTTGCGGGATTCTAACAGACTAACCCACGATAATCAGGATAAGGAAAGAAGAACTGAGAGACGTGGGTGTTCAAAATTTGCTTGGAAGGAGGAAATTGAATTAGCAGTTTGAACGAAGGAGGGTTAGCGCATTATCCAGGCATTTATGCATTGTTAAAGCATTGATTAAGATGACTAGCAATCCTTATTTGACGATGACGCCTGGGATATTCGATCATTGAGAAGGCCTAGGAACAAAGCATTGGGATTAGATGATTTGTTAATCACAAGCTCACTTGGTTAATCGAGTCTTTCCAAAATAATGGACGACAAAGCTGGAATCTCGTGATTTAATCCTTGATTGAGCGGCTAAATTTTCGGATTAAGAATTGGACGAAGCTGGGTCCATTGGAATCATAAGAATGAAATCTACATAGTAGAACTGATGTGGCTGGGAATAGAGCTACCGAAATTTTGTGATAAAATCAAATGTCTATTCGATTTTAAGCAAAACAAACGCAGAATCGTCAACTGCAAAACAAGGTGAGTAAACTCACTAACTCCCTCTCGTTTATATTTTTATATATAAACGAGTTTTAAATATTTTTATAATGTGCAATGGTTGATTGGTTGAATAGTTGGTAAATTTGGTTGAATTGGTTGATAGGATTACACCATAAATTGATCATTAGTTCTGATATTTCATTTTGATGTGAAATAATATTATTGATGTTATTAACATCTGTGGATGCAGGGAAACAGGTTGGAGGGATCCAACTGGATCCCTCAACATTTATATTACCGTTTGTTATTTTGTGGTGATGTGTATACGATGATGGATTGTACTATGTTGAATCACCCTGACACTGGAAATTTAGTTATTTTAAATACCGTAAAAGATTTTCGAATATAGAAAAGAAATTGAGGTTTAAAAAGTAGAAACTTGTTTTATTAAAAGAAGAAGTTGTTTTTAAAAGAGTTATAATCATTGAATAAATTGAATATAAAGGCTTTATTTAAATTTATATGGAAAAGTGGAAATTAGATTTGAAATCAATATTTGAGATGGGATTTGAACTTAGCAGAGTATAAAGCAAATCATAAACAAGATTTTTAACGATTGGAATAAAAATCAGATTTGTTTGCAAAGACTCAGAATAGAAGTTATAAATAGAATTTGGGGTTTAAGAGAATATGTATAAGTACGAAATCAAAAGATTATATATAAAAGAAATATATTCAGGATTAAAGTGGATAATGGGTCAAAGGAAGTATTTTGCAAGTGAAATATTTATAAGGGAAGAACACAGCAGACGGTTTTGTGTTAAACATTTTGGATTTTTGAAATAAAAATCCAAGGAAGAAATCTTGTTGTAAAGAAGGTGGAAACCGGATTTTATCCTTATATACTCTTTATCTTATGGGTTTCGACAAATAGAATGATAAATGTCTGCATTGTTTAAATCCAGGCATTTTGACTATCTTTTAAAATGAACAACGGAAGCGTGTGCGTCGCACATGGTATTTTATTCAAAACAGCAATCATAACGTTGTTGTTATAAGAAATGCTTTTATAATTTTAAACAGCGATTATAACGCTGTCTTTGTAAGAAATGCTTTTATAAAACTAAACAGAGATTTTAGCGCTGTTGTTATAATAGATGTTGTAAATCTACACAGCAATTTTAGACGCTGCTGTAATAATAAATGTCTTGGTAAATCTAAATAGCAATTTTAACGCTGCCGTTATAATAACTGTTTTAATAGAAATCTTAATGCTATGGTTACGATAAGTGTTCTATAATGCTAGACAGCGGTTTTAACGCTGTTGTTAAAAGCAATGTTTTATAAATCAAACATTTGAAGACAGCGATTATAACGCTACCGTTAAAATCAATATTTTTATAAAGAAGGTGTGTTCATAGATCAAAATCCGAGAGTCGCGTAAGCAATGTTTGGTTTAAAGTTGTGAGCTCTGACTATTTCAAAGTTAAGAATGTCGTTCAGTTAAGGTCTGAGAGGTAATTATACCCCAACTTGACTGACTGCATTATTGACGGAGAAATGGTTAAGACTCGATAGCAAGGGTTGGTTAGTGATATCGTTAGTTAACGAATGATTTATGATTTGAGTTATAATAACGATGTTTATAACATCAGTTAATTCAAAGGATTTAGAAATGTTTTCTAACCGGAATAAGGGATATTTTCTCAATAAAGGAATTAAAATATTGGAAATGTTTCCCAATGATCGAGAGAGAAAATAGAGCTTTGAAAGAACACGAAAAATGGAAAATGGGAATTGGAAATGATAATGAAATAAAGAACTAATATAAAAAGGGCCCAGTGTTGGTTGATGCTTGATTGATAGAATTTCCATTTGGAAATAGGACCGTTGATTGAATGGATGTTCTTTGATAGTTAAATCACTGACTATCAAAGTTTTATTTTTTATATACCTCCGTTGTGAATATGGAGAGACCGGGATCAGATTTGATATCTGAAAACCACTCCGTATTGGCGTAAGCGTTATGAAGCAACTTATGCTGAAGAAAATTGTAGACGGAGTTATGCAAGGGCTATCCTGTTTACGGGATAGTGCCTTCGGTTTGTCCAGACCCAGGACAACTTGTATGGACGAGTGTCTGACAGAGTATTTCCAAAGGGAGTTACGTACGTTGGTTCGTTCAAACGTACGAAGTTGATGGCATAGAAGGGAAACTTCTTTAGCCTAACAATCTGAGTATTTTTGTGGGAATCAATTAGTGATTTCCGATGGATCTGACGATGTGGCATTCAAAGTGAATGATGGCCAGATGTTCTGGAAGATAATTCAAACCTCAAGCCTCATCAACCCGGAATTGGACAAAAATCGGGCAGGCAGCATGGCTATGTGGGTCGCACCCATTAGGATGTATAATCACCTATCTAGAGAAATTCCTTTTGCTTCTTAAATCTATCGATGTTGTCCCTTATCGGGAGGCGGTTGCTGATCCAAACCGTCGGTGGTATACATTCGATACACTCAAGCGAAATGAGTGGTCGGTCATGTGTGGGCCGGGTTGCAAGATGTTCTTGTTGAACCCAGTGGATTCGTCTCTAGAGATACACTATCGGAAGGTGGTCCCATACCTTGTCATGTTGGAAATCCAATCTCCAATAAGCGCCCTGCGGTTTTCGATTTTATATTATATATGGAGCGTGTGATGCAAGCGTTCCGCTAGATTCTATTTATTTGTTGTAGACACTATTATAATATCACTGGATTTGATATCAAAAATATTTTTGGGTTATCGTAAGGTAAAAACCATCCATGTTTATGTGTGGATCGGTCTTACGATTATCATTTCTTTCGAAAGGATTTTGAAAGTTAAACAAATGGTTGGAGTTTACTCACACCAGTCCCATGACTAACCCAGAGTTTATTTTGTTTGTTTCCCCTAAACTCTTGGGTGCCCAAATTTGTACGGGCAGTCAAGTAGTCGGGATTTTTCAGATTCGCTTGGAGGAGCTTGAAGCAGGAGGCTTCACCAGTTAGCTATAGACTATCATATTTTCCGCTGTGTACTATGTTGTATCTGGAAACAGGTGTTTATAACTGTTCCAGGGATAATCGTTGTGCTCTGATAATGGTATGTATATACAAATACTGATTTGTGCTTCAAAGTTATATTATCTAATATATTTTATTCGTTCCGCTGTGAGTTTGTGATCTTCGTTTTCTCCTATTCTAATATTTCTTTCTTTCTATTTCTCATCCTCTAACTTCTTTCTAAAAATGATTCGTATTTCTGTGCAATTTGGGTTGGACGTGTGGTATGATTAGTCGACTCAAAGGGTACGGATTTGCGGGTCGTTTCACAGTATAAAATCCGGTGGGTTCTTTCCTTTTCTACCTCTTTATTTTTGTTTATTTTGCATTTGTGTTTCATTCGTATATATAAACCATCAATTTTTATTCCACCATTCATTATTCATACCAATGCTTGTATATTATTCAATTTTTTATTCCTATAACATTTTAACTTCTTATATAATTTGTAAGTTATATATGCTAGAGAAAAGAATTAATTATTATACAAGTTCAATGGTTTTAATTCGTTTCAATTCATTGTTTCAAATTCTTAAGAGTTTCTATTTTAATTTTATAACTCTCTTAGCCTCATTTTCCTATTATACAATTCAAAAGTTTCTAATTTCAAGTTTTAGTTCATTTCCATAATTCGAAAATAATTAATTATTTGTGAACTTAAGGATTCAACTTTGGGTTCATTTCCAAATCAACTTTTGAAATATTATATATATATTATATATTTTATATAAAACCAAATTATAAAAGATTTAAATGAAATTCAGTTTCGCAAAATAAGGTATAAAAGTTCTAAGTGGCCCCCCCCCACTTAGATTCTCGAAAATAAACATCGATGAGCATGCACTCATCACCGAAATCATTTCCAGAGCCAAGAGTGGAGTATACTCTTACTAAAATTTATTAATAAGCAATTTCTGTTGAAACTACTTTTAAAATATAATTATATTATTTTAAAACCATTTGTAAATCAATACTTTAAAAACACCTGAATTTAAATCCCCAATTTCATATTTAAGTTCATTCTATTTCATTATCAATTAATTTTGAATATCTCATTTTTTAAAATCATTCAAGAACCAATAGTTAAATCATTGATTAATCGAATAAAGGTTGAGAATTTAATATTTTCATTTCTAACAACTAGTATAAGCACATTTATAAACTACCAACAGAATTCCTTATATATAAAATATAATTCAAAACGATATTGTGTTGATCGGTCCTACTTGAATGTTTAGAAGTTCGTATTGATGCCTTGGCGTCCCAAGTACTGACCAGAATTCATAAATACTCAATGGAACAAAACAACATAATACAAAACCATTTTTATATCAAAATTACAAGTACGCTTTCTCATATACACTCAAACTCATTCTAGAGAATTACTAACCTATCTATAATGAGTTAATCTCAATTAGAGCTAAGGTTTTCGCTAAACTAAAGCTTTTGATAATAACTGTAATGACTTGGATTTTTAGTCCGTTCAATTCGACAATGGTCATGATCAAATGTCGACTTAAACAAATCAAAATACAGAAAGTTATTGGGGATTAATGTAAGAAAAGAAGAAAGAAGAAAACAATCACATAATCTCATAGTGGGAGGACAAAATATAATAAACAAATAAGGGTTCATGAAGTTGTTAAAACATGCATTTGATTTTACATTACATGAATTTATCAGTGTTAACTATAATAGAACATAGCAATATTTGTAGTGGAATAACAATAATACATCTATCAAGCTCCTTCTTCATCTTCATTACAGTGTCTTCGATATCTGAAAAACTCAGGCTGACCCGAGCACAAATGAAAAGACAAAAACTCTCAGATCATAACTAAAATATTCTCATATCAGTTAAATCAAAACCAAGTAACAATATGAGTGTGTTAACTTAAGAGATATTATGGGAATTTCCATCTCGTAAGGATCCGTCAAACTAGATACTATATAATACAATACGCTATCATTATAGTGTCTATGGTTAAATATAAAATATTAAAATAGCATAAGCGGAATTACATTTTTACCCTTACACCGTTTATAATGACGTAGTCTATACAGTACCATAAACCCACCAAAAGTAGTGGCATCAGAGGGCATTCCAGAGGTATGACACGAATCAAAATCATAGGGACTCGATGAGGATAAATATGACAAGGCAATACCCATTAGTAGGATTCTACCGGATTGCGGACCCAAGTTGATGGAACTCATAGCCGCCAGCTACCGCACAACCCAAACAATACTCCAAAAAATCAAAGGGCGCCTAAACAATCACAAAGTAAGAGATATGGTATCGGAGAAGCATGTCCGCTAAGAGGAGCTAACTCACATTAACCTGGGTGTGGCTCCTATTTTAGTCAATTCAATTATGACCCGAAAGTTAAAGCTATCCAACATCATTCTCTTTCCTCAAATCCAGTAATCGCCTACAAATCATCCTACTTCATTCTGGATTCTCCACCACGTGCATAGGTGGTAAAGTGGTTTTCGGTATTGGCAGAGAGTATGACAATATCCAATGCTGGTCTCTTCAACAACGAAACGTTTACATTTTTCACACCGATCGGTTCTTTTACATTTTAAAGAGGTTCATACTTCATATCAAAATATCAGATTTTTGCTTTAAACTCATTTCAATAGCCAATATATAATATTTTCATGTTAAAGTCTCCATTTAAAACCAAACTTAAAATTTGGAAACATTTCCAATTCTAAAAATTTGAATATTAAAATATAGTTCAAAAGTATGTTAAAATAATTTAGATATATACTTAAAATAGTTTGGAAATAAATAGTTAGATAATAAAAGTTTTAAATAAATAGTTTAAATATAAAAATAGTGATTATCAAAATTTGGTAAAAATACATATGTATACATAAATATATATGTGTGTGTGTGTGTGTGTGTGTGTGGGTGTGAGTTTGGTAAAATATAAAATAGTTTTTAAAATAGACAATTAGTTATTAAAATAGTTTATTTAAACAGTAAATATATATAAGTTAAAAATAAAATAGTTTACAAAGCAGTGCAATATATCTAAGTTAAATAGTATATTTTATAATATAAAATAAGTATTTAGTAAAATAGTTTATAGAATGGTTTAAAATATTATAATTGGAATTGGAATTGTTCCTTTCGAGTAACTAATCATGTTTCAATTAATCAGATCGATTCAACTTCGATATTTCAGTTCAATTCAACTTTAAATTTATGTTAAATTCAATTCAAAGGTTAAATCCAAATATTTGAAGATTCAAATTTGAATATTCATTTGAATTTATTCAATTTATAATAATCTTAAGTTCAAAATTCAAATATCACTAATAAATAAAGTTGATTTAAAGTATATTTCAAAGATGGATAAAACCATTTAATTTCAATATATTCAATTCATGTTCAGTTTCATTTTTAACTTTAGTTTTGCAACACTTAATTATTTCCTTTAGTTTTATATTTCAAAAACTCAAAGCTCAAGTTCATAGGAAATCAATTTATAAAACATTGTTTATATTATCTTAAAAACAATATTTCGCCATGCCATGCCAAAAAAAAACAATATTTCAAGATTCAAGCTTAAAACAAATTTTATTTAATCAATTGGTGTCCATAAATAATTTTCTATTCTATGACCAAATGATACTTAAAATTTAATTTTAGTATTTTGGGAAAGGATATATATCATTTCAATCCTAATTAGGGTCATAGGTCATTATCATTTGAACTTACGTTCTTAATTCATTTTAATGATTAATCCCGAGTTTACTTGATGCCCGTAACATCTAGGGTAATGGTTGGGATTAATCAACACAATCAATAAGCATAATAAACCAGGTCAATAACAAGATGAATTACACATCAATATATTAAATATATGAATCCAAGGCATCTATCAAAATCAATACATCTAAACAATTCAATATAACATCAGTTTACTAGTCATCAGGCGAGGTTTCTAAACTAGTAATTAAATTCTACCTATACAATTTATATTAACGTTTAAATTAAATTATACTATAAATGCAGATTTACACAAATAAGCAATTTAAACTATCAAACAATGAACAATACAATCATATAATAAAATGGTTTTAATTTAACTAACAATCAAATATTTTGTTAGGTGTGAGTGGGTTTAATCACTCACATTTGATTTCACACGTATTTAAACTCCAAAATAAGCCCAAAATTTGATAGCCTCCAAATCGAACCAAACCAACTTCATCTCGTCCGGAATTTCGGTACGATTCCAACGCAACAAACCGCGCATCAATCTAAGTTCGTATGAGAAAGTTATTTATATTTTACGATATGAATTTCAACGTATAAAAAATAAACAAAAACATACCACTTCCACTTAACTAATGCCACATCACCAATCCACTCCCCACGTTATTCTTCCCCACTACCAAATACCTGCTTCTCCCAACGAAAAAAACCCATGGCCATCACTTTACTACATGTTGTATGGTGTAAGTTGCGACAAGAAATTTCTCTGAATCTTTACAATTTCGCACACTAGATGTTATTCCATGCTCTAAATACAAACATGATAACTAATATGCGAGTCAATCTCTAAATATGTTATAAATTTGAACCCTAGTTTAAACCATTTTCTGTATGAAACATTGAACTTACAAATGATGCTACACCAATAAAATGACACATAGGATCGAATCCCTTACTTTCACGAATTCATCGGATCTGAAATTACTCGATTCCGTTGGGTATTGGATTTTATATAATTTTTGGAAGATGAAAATATGGTGGCCATTGGTTTTTCTTTGAGGCGGATATTGAAATATTTTTTTTTGAAAGGGTGCGCGGCTATTGGTTTACTGGGAGGTAGTAATGTTAGTAAAAATTAGGTTAACATTTTATGGTTTTATATATAAGCATGGAAAATCTCAACGTTATATTCCTTTAATTTCCATCATGCATTTCAAAGTCATACGATCACACGAACTGTCCGATTGCCACAGAATCTGATATCATGCTATATTTTGATATTTCGGATTCGACAAAGCTTGTTTCGTTGAAATCCGAGACCATTTGGAAAATGGCTAATTTAACGGTTTAATAAATATATAATATTTCAATTTCATTTATTCAAAATTTAAATTTAATTTCAGAGCTCATTAACTTCATTCAATTTAAAATAGAATTCAAATCAAATTTATATTTATTAGATCCAATTCAAAGTTTATTAATTTTATTCAAATCAAAAAATAGAATTCAAATAAAATTTCATTTATTTCAAATTTAATTACTTGCCAAATTCAATTCAGAATTTCAATTTCATTCAAATAATTCAATATTAAATTCAAATTTCAATATTTACAAATATAACCATTCATATTTTCGTTTACAATAATTACAAGTTATTATTATTATTATAAATAATTGAAATTCATTACTTAATCAATTCAATTAAGTTTCCATAACAAAATTTCCTAATTAAACCCTAAAATTTTAGATCTAACCATAATTATAAATAAAATTATCTTAAATTTAATAATTTAAATAATGGAAAAAATACGGGTTGTTACACTTATATACATATATATATTAATAAAAAGAAACATAACGCATATTTGTAGCATATACGAATTACAACATCCATTTGGTGATTTCAGTAAAGAATTTTTTGGATGGTTTTCAAACTATGTTCATGATTCCACAAACTGTGTTATTAACGAAGGATTATGACATCTTGTCATCGGACCAAAAAGAAAAGTCAAAACTTATCCAATATACTTCGTCAATGGATTTAAATTCAACACCAATGATTATGGAGCAGAAAAATTAACATATAACAGCAGTGTTCTTGTCAAAGGTAGTGATGATCGAGAGGAGCATATAAAAGATTTCTACGGCGTCTTAACACAAGTTTTAGAGTTGACATATTATGTACAACCTACAGAGAAAAATTTTCTATTCAAATGCAACTGGTTTAGCAATGTTCCTGGTTTTTGAATTAACGTGCACGAAGATTATAAGCTAATTGAAATAAGGCATACGTCGCATTACTATAAGTATGATCCTTTCGTGTTAGCTAATCAAGCATTGCAAGTCTATTTTGCTCTATATCCATCCTTAAAAAAAGATAAAGCAGATTGGTGGGATGTTTTTAAAACAAAGGCAAGATTTTCATTTGAAGGAGATAATATTCTAAACAAAGCAGCTATCAAGCGGATCTTGAGCCAAATACTGAAATAATAATAGCTGATGACATTGATGTAGGGTCGTTGAATGATGAAGCGAGTGTATTAGTAGATGCATTTGTAAGTACTGATGCAAACAATATAGAGTATGAGACTGAGTCTGGATCAGAAGATGACGAAGACTGATCATAGATGATAATTATTTATGAATTTACTTATGTTATGTATTATTCTGAGCTATATAATAACAATGATGATGACTGTTCTTAAATATGAATTTACTTACGTTCTTTACTATTCTAATGTATGTAATGATAATGAAAGGACCCGTTACTTCCCCGTGAAGGAAAGAGCGGATACTTTGAGAACAGCACACAAATGAACGCAGACGGAAGAACATTTCATTGCTATTACAACAATTCCATCAGAATACAAGAATATACAGAGTATAAATGAATACTATACATTCGATAAATATCAGAGATTACAATAAATTACATAGCAGCGGAAAAATAATATAAAGCACAACTGAAGGTGTTACACGGATACAGAGCTTTCCGAGCATCGTTCCAGCTGTAAATCAGGATCCTGTGAATATAAATCTGCAAAACCAAAACTACTAGCTGCCCGTGTCGAAAATAAGGGCACCCAGAGTTTAGGTTAAAAAAATAAACTCCAGGTCAGTCATGTGACTGGTGTGAGAACTAAAACAGTTATTTAAAACTTTACTTTAAAAGAGAGTAATTCAAGGGACCACGCCGTATAACACGGAACGGGTTTCCTCCCAAGAATACCAGTGCATAGAAAAGACAACGCAATGCTTTTTCGAAAAATGAAGCTATTATAAGACCCAGGTCCCGTCACACAATGCAACGCAAGCCGGAGGATAGGGTTTTCCCTTATAATAGCCAAACATGCTTGGTACGTTTAAAACAAATCATTTGATACTATTATAGGTATATAGTGTCAAAACAATTTCAATCATAAATATAAATCATAGACGACATGGGTACCATATATCATGTCGCCATACTAGTTCTACAATTAAAACCGCAATATCACGTATTGGAAATTGGATTCCTTCATGAGCCGAGGCAAAGGGCAAGCTCCTCTCCGCGTTCCAGACACTCTAGCAAATGTCTCAGGACTACACACTCTGGGCAATCCTGGATGCGGCTGGACCGGTCCTCACTTACGTTAGAGGATTAATTATGCCTGTACACACGTTTCCCGGTCCTTACAGACCTATAATCGAGGCGCCTCATTCCAACAACCACAAAGGTGAAAAGTATATAAATGTCAGGGCTGGTAAGTCACTGACACCACCAAAGCTAGAAAGAAACGTCGTGCTCTCCCAGCGGTCCGTATCCCATTTTTGACTCATACCGAGGTGCGAGGCTCGCGAATCCATGCTATACACAAAGCTGCCACGTAGGTCGTGCTTTGATCATCAACCACAAGACTTTTCTTTTCAACAGAAGCCTTGATCCATGCAACTCAGCGTGCCACACAGGCAATTCATGCCATGCGATTGATATCTATCGATATATAACCTCTAAGTTCGTACGTCTCAGAGAAGGGCGTTAAGCAAGAGAATAAATTCTCCGCCGCCAAACAGATATATATTTAACAGAAATCAATCAACATAGAATAAAATCCAATGTCAGACACACAATCCATTTACAAGTTCGTTCTGGGTCTGAACGAAACCGGAGGCACTTTCCTCGCATATCCATCGATCTCCGAGTACGTCTGGACGACCACTAACTGATTCCCTCATCTTGGGTGTACAGCCCAATCAAGATCATCAGTAATCACCTAAACGATGTGAAGACTTCCGGTCTTCAATCACCATCTTCATCTTCGACATATCGTCGAATCGGTTATTCAGAATGGGTATAAACCCGGCCTTTCCGAACAACCCGCGTATATTAAAAACAAATGTTAGACAAACACAACATACGCCTCATTCCAATTCATATTCTCAGGGAAAGGTTCCCATTAATTTTATCCAAGATAAATTCTTTAAATTTATTCTTTGATCTTCCTTTGGATGTCATTTCAAACCAAATTATGGTTTTCCAAACTAGTCGGGATTAGCGAACCACACCGAAGTAATTATTTATTATATTTCCCAATCCCAACCTATTCATCCCATGAAGCAAAACTGGTAATACTCCATATCTAACACCACGGTGTTATCGGTAAAATTAATTACCATTTCACGTTCAAATCTAATTAAAGATTTAACTATCGCTTTGGAGAAAAACTTGGTGATACTTCATTCTCGCTCATTTTCCAAATTTGATAATTTAAATTATCAATTCACATTTCAATCTAATTGTAGATTCATTAAAACTCCTTTTACTGGGTTACAGAACTAATGTTATTTAAAACACAGTTCACGATAAACCCAAATAAATCAGTTCTAATTCAATTCCAATTTATTTATTTAAAAATAAATGGGTTTTAATTTTAGTTCAAAACTAGTTCATTTCGATAAAAATCTATTTTTATCTTTTCAAAAAGGGAGTTTTTCATCCCAATTTTTCCCAAATCATTTCTTATGATTTTACACTAATTATTACTATTTTTAATGATTTTATCAAGGCCCGTACAGTCGATTTCCGTCAACGGCCGTCGAACTGCAATTACATCGACCTTTTTCAAATTTGAATTGGACGTATCTCCAAATCTAACCGTTAGATTTCGAATTTCTAATATTCGTTAGAAAGCTCTTTTTGATACGAACCCAACGGTTCCGGTTTTAGGAGAATCAGACGGTCGAATCTCCCGTAATGTCCGCTTGAAATAAATGGTCGAAATTCACGAACTGCCGCAGCGCGTCGCGTTCTATTCAGGCCATTATATTATATATATATATAATATATTTCGTTGATTTCTATTTAAAACGAATTATATAAATAGTTTTAAATTCGTTTCAAAAACAATTTCAACTTTTATTTCAAATTCAAATCAAAATTGAATTTTCTACTATAAATCCTTTTTTTTTTCTTTCATTTCTATTTGATTTCAATTCAAATTGGTTTTTAATTCAATTCGAATTCAATTCGAATTCAATTCGAATTCATTTCGTTTTATATTCAATTCGAATTCATTTCGTTTTCTATTCAATTTAAATTCAATTCGTTTTCTATTCAATTGAATTCAATTCGTTTCTATTCAATTTAAATTCAATTTGTTTTCTGTTCAATTTAAATTCAATTCGTTTTCTATTCAATTCAAATCAAATTCGTTATATATTCAATTGAAATCAAATTCGTTATATATTCAATTGAAATCAAATTCGTTATATATTCAATTGAAATCAAATTTGTTTTCTATTCAAATCGAATTCATTTTCTATTCTGTTCAAATTCAATTCATATCAAATTTAAAACAAATATAATCGATATAAATATCGTTTGCGTCAAAATAGCGCATCTCTAATCAACACGGCTTTATATATTTCACTAATCCCGTTATTCTATTCAACAAATGAATATTTATTCTTGTCAACACATGACTAATCTCAACGAATGAATACTTTCCACGTGTGACTATTTTATTTATTTAATATATTCTATGAGAATTAAGGTATCTATCGTTTGATATTAAATCAGACTCCAACCATAAATTAGTAAGAGAACGATTCCCTGAATATTAACCCCGAAGGCCGAAACCTACATCAGATCAATACCCAGGAGGCCACTCATCTTATCTATTTTCCAGTTGATTTCTAATTCTATATATGATAAAGATGTAAATTTTATTGTTAAAATATTTCGTTCAACACATGACTAATCTCAACGGATGAGTACTGTCAGCACATGAATCTTTATTTTATAATATTCTATATCTTCTAAATTGGAATGGGGCCCAATCAATTACCATATAAAGTTAATTATATGGATTCCATACAACACATGTATATAATAGCAACGATAAACAATCAACCATCATCCAAAGTGCACTACACTATATAAGCATCAAATATAGATATCTAACGCTTATAACAGCCTGTCAATCAATCGATCGACATACAACTAATTATTGGGATTAGTGTATGTCGTATTTCATCCCAATACCCGTGTGGGGTTTCAAACAATCAAACATAGATTTTTATTTGTGCAGTTGGGTGATGTGTAAAATTTATCGTCCCAATCAAATGTCCTTCAAATAGGTGTACATAAACAAATCGTCCGATTTGTGAAAGAATATTTATTTATTCACATTCACGTTAAAAATTATATTTTTAACGATAAAATATTTTATTTTAACACATGAATTTTTATTCAGTTCATTTACAAAATAAAAATGATATTCTTATTTTTCTAACATATTTTAGAAAATTTCGGCGGCATAACGGCACGATACTAGAAACGGGACGAGGCCTAGCCTTATCCCCGGTCTAGTGAAGGCTCACGCCATTCACACATCAATCAAATCCATTCCATTTCACCATACAATTCAATTCAAACCAAATAATCTAACCAACTACACAACCAAACAATTTAACAAACAAGCCATCCATGGTCTGTGGATGACGGGTGTCGGGTGCTACTAAACACCGTCTGCATCCTAGTATATATATATATATATAACTAGAAAAAGAAATTGAAGAGTGAGAAGTTCTCACCAATAGCTATCCAATACCACGACTCTTCATTGATAGAAATCTTCATTGTCCTCGCATTTTTGTCACCTTCGTTGCCCGTATTCTCTACATACGTAAAAATCGAATTTTTACTTCGCTATTCAATATATAAAAATCGAATTTTCACTTCGCTATTCAATATATAAAAATCGAATTTTTACTATGCTATTCAATATATAAAAATCGAATTTTTACTATGCTATTCAATATATAAAAATCGAATTTTTACTATGCTATTCAATATATAAAAATCGAATTTTCACTATGCTATTCAATATATAAAAATCGAATTTTTACTTCTCTTTCTAGACGATAAAAATCACATTTTTATTCATCTACTAATATAAAAATCCCGTTTTCCTCCATATAAAAATCACGTCTTTTATATTTATAAAAATCTAATCTTTTCATTAAGGAAAATCAAACCTTTTCTATTCTAAAAATCTTTTTTTTTCTATTCTAAAAATCTTTTCTATTCTATTCTAAAAATCTTTTCTTTTCTATAATAAAAGTTATATTTTCAAAATCAAGTCTATTTATACTTTCAAAACATCGCCATTTATATTTTCAAAACATCTCTAATTTCAGTTTCAAAATAATGCTAATCATACCTAATAAAAATAAAATAAAAAGCAAAAAAAAAAATATATCAATAAAAACTTACAGATTTATCGATTCGGAGGGGGTTTGGGCTCTGGTGGGCGTCGGAAATGATGCGGGGGCCACGGTGGTTCACGCGGGGAGGTTGGCGATTGGGTGGAGGCGTCGATCGATGGGGCGACTGGGGGGGTGTTGCGGTGGCGGTGGTTGGCCAGGGGTGGGTCGACGACTTCGGTTACAGTGGGTTAGGGCTTGAGAGGGAAATCGAACGAAGGTGGGAGGGCGTGCATCGATCGAGGAAGGGACGGGGGGGGGGGGGGGGTTCTCGCCGGATTGGCGGTGGCCACCGCCGCCTGGGGGGGGGGGGCGATGGCGGGTCTGGGCTGAAGGGCGTCGTGTCTCCCCCTTTTGAAGAATTTTTTTTATTTTTCTCTGTTACGATTGAAAACGAGAAGGGGGGGCCAGAGGGAATTAAGGGGAGGAGAGAAGGATATTTTTTTTATTTAATTATTTAATTCAAAAAGTTGACTTTTACATACGACCTCTAAACGAGGTCCACCGCCTGTCATCCATAGCGTATTACCCCCATTCCGAACACAATAGGATATGTATCGTTGGCTGATTCGACCGTTTCGATCAGTTTTCGTCAAAATCAACGTATAACTCTATATATTGAGTTTGAATGCGCATTTCAATTTACTGGGGTCACATACTAACTCGAAAAATTCCATAAAAATATTTTCTAGCTTCGTATTAACGATACGGTCCTAAAAAAGCTTGTTTCCTCGAATTCTGAGACCGTTGGAAAAATGGCCATTTTCCAGTCGATTAAAATCAACTGAAACTGGTCAAACACGTTTTCCTTTGCCACACTCACATATTGATTCGAAAAATTAGGAAATTTGGAATCTAGCAATAACTTTACATCCCGGATCCAACAAAAGTGGTTTCGTCGAAATCCGAGGTCGTTTGCAAAATTCCCATTTTTAAGGGCCTGAATTCCATAGCGACTATTCAGAATTTTCAACTGGACGTATCTTTTGATTCCCGCTATGAAAGTTTGATTTTTCGGATTCGTTGGAAAGATATTCCCAATTAGATCCTAATGTTTTTGGTTTCACTAAAATCCGGATTGTTTTGCACCCGGTACATTCAATTGAAGTTTGAAATCGAATTATCCGCGCCATTTTCAATTCTATTTATAATTATATATAAATATTTATATTCTAACGACGACGCGTATAAATATATACGTTCGAATTATATTCAAAATAAATTTCTCGTCGATATTATTTAAAACAATCTATTTTAAATATTCAAAATTCGCTAAAATCGCCAAAATAAAAATTTTAAACTGGCTCGCATTTCCGGGTTATTACAATCTCCTCCACTTAAAACTTTTCGTCCCCGAAAAGGAACAAAGTCGAAAGTGGTTTGATTAATCAACTCTACGTTCGATCTGGCTTCCATTCTCCAACTTTTCAGTTTCTGAGAATTTTCAAAGTCTTCAAAAATTTGGCTAACACCCTAAATTTTCGAAAAATTTCGCCATAACCTCCCCTGCACCGGGAGCCACGGGAAAATCCCGAAATTGCCATATAGGCCTTCTGATCTCAAAAAGAAAAAGAAAAAGCCAAGCGGCTAGCCAAATGGCTCATAAAATCATCATCACCCAAACAAAACAGTAAATTATATAGTAAACATGTACCTATTTGTCGGGCAAACAAATTTTATTCTCTACTCTAGCCTCCTTGCTATGACCTGTTCAATGGATATACATGTATATGCAAGCAAATACGACTAATTTTCAATACAATTCAATATTTGATTCAAAAATTATCAAACAACTAAACATACAACACAAACATCAATCAATTAGTGAATTAGAGTTTCAAATTCATAATTTTGATATATATCCAAAAAATCATGTTTTTGATGCCAATTCATAATAAATAAATCTATCTATATAAGTTTTGGTTCTCACACCAGTCTGATGGAAATATATAGATATCATACCTTCGAAACACGAACATAAATATTGGTGATGGAGCTCCATCATCAAAATCATCTCCGAGCGAATAGAGTGTGATTCTATATCTATCCAATATATTAAAACTTCAAATATACGTTTATGACGCGTATATGCAAAATCTTTATATATTGGATTGCCCAAATTCAATATAAATAAATATTCAAATACGTATACTTGAATTTAACTTTCAAAACAAAATTGTTTTCATTTGAAAAATATACTCTTCACACTCGTTCTAGGATTCTACTGATCCTATCTCTAACGAGTCATTCTAATTGGATATTACTAATCCAATATCTGATGAATTCTTTCGTATGGTTCAAATGTGTCTTGTTCTCGAGCTCTGTAAACCAAAGCTCTGATACCAAATGAAAGGACCCGTTACTTCCCCATGAAGGAAAGAGCGGATACTTTGAGAACAGCACACAAATGAACGCAGACGGAAGAACATTTCATTGCTATTACAAAAATTCCATCAGAATATACAGAGTATAAATGACTACTATACATTCGATAAATATCAGAGATTACAATAAATTACATAGCAGCGGAAAAATAATATAAAGCACAACTGAAGGTGATACACGGATACAGAGCTTTCCGAGCATCGTTCCAGCTGTAAATCAGGATCCTGTGAATATAAATCTGCAAAACCAAAACTACTAGCTGCCCGTGTCGAAAATAAGGGCACCCGGAGTTTAGGTTAAAACAATAAACTCCAGGTCAGTCATGTGACTGGTGTGAGAACTAAAACAGTTATTTAAAACTTTACTTTAAAAGAGAGTAATTCAAGGGACCTCGCCATATAACACGGAACGAGTTTCCTCCCAAGAATACCAGTGCATAGAAAAGACAACGCAATGCTTTTTCGAAAAATGAAGCTATTATAAGACCCAGGTCCCATCACACAATGCAACGCAAGCTGGAGGATAGGGTTTTCCCTTATAATAGCCAAACATGCTTGGTACGTTTAAAACAAATCATTTAATACTATTATAGGTGTATAGTGTCAAAAAAATTTCAATCATAAATATAAATCATAGACGGCATGGGTACCATATATCATGTCGCCATACTAGTTCTACAATTAAAACCACAATATCACGTATTGGAAATTGGATTCCGTCATGAGTCGAGGCAAGGGGCAAGCTCCTCTCCGCATTCGAGACACTCTAGCAAATGTCTCAGGACTACACACTCTGGGCAATCCTGGATGCGGCTGGGCCGGTCCTCACTTACGTTAGAGGATTAATTATGCCTGAACACACGTTTCCCGGTCCTTACAGACCTATAATCGAGGCGCCTCATTCCAACAACCACAAAGGTGAAAAGTATATAAATGTAAGGGCTGGTAAGTCACTGACACCACCAAAGTTAGAAAGAAACGTCGTGCTCTCCCAGCGGTCCGTATCCCGTTTTTGACTCATTCCGAGGTGTGAGGCTCGCGAATCCACGCTATACACAAAGCTGCCACGTAGGCTGTGCTTTGATCATCAACCACAAGACTTTGCTTTTCAACAGAAGCCTTGATCCATGCAACACAGTGTGCCACACAGGCAATTCATGCCATGCGATTGATATCTATCGATATATAACCTCTAAGCTCGTAAGTCTCAAAGAAGGGCGTTAAGCAAGAGAATAAATTCTCCGCCGCCAAATAGATATATATTTAACAGAAATCAATCAACATAGAATAAAATCCAATGTCAGACACACAATCCATTTACTAGTTCGTTCTGGGTCTGAACGAAACCGGAGGCACTTTCCTCGCATATCCATCGATCTCCAAGTACGTCTGGATGACCACTAACTGATTCCCTCATCTTGGGCGTACAGCCCAATCAAGATCATCAGTAATCACCCAAACGATGTGAAGACTTCCGATCTTCAATCACCGTCTTCATCTTCGACATATTGTCGAATCGGTTATTAAGAATGGGTACAAACCCGGCCTTTCCGAACAACCCGCGTATATTAAAAACAAATGTTAGACAAACACAACATACGCCTCATTCCAATTCATATTCTCAGGGAAAGGTTCCCATTAATTTTATCCAAGATAAATTCTTTAAATTTATTCTTTGATCTTCCTTTGGATGTCATTTCAAATCAAATTATGGTTTTCCAAACTAGTCGGGATTATCGAACCACACCGAAGTAATTATTTATTTTATTTCCCAATCCCAACCTATTCATCACATGAAGCAAAACTGGTAATACTCCATATCTAACACCACGGTGTTATCGGTAAAATTAATTACAATTTCACGTTCAAATCTAATTAAAGATTTAACTATCGCTTTGGAGAAAAACTGGTGATACTCCATTCTCGCTCATTTTCCAAATTTGATAATTTAAATTATCAATTCACATTTCAATCTAATTGTAGATTCATTAAAACTCCTTTTACTAGGTTACAGAACTAATGTTATTTAAAACACAGTTCACGATAAACCCAAATAAATCAGTTCTAATTCAATTCCAATTTATTTATTTAAAAATAAATGGGTTTTAATTTTAGTTCAAAACTAGTTCATTTCGATAAAAATCTATTTTTATCTTTTCAAATAGGGAGTTTTTCATCCCAATTTTTCCCAAATCATTTCTTATGATTTTACACTAATTATTACTATTTTTAATGATTTTATCAAGGCCCGTTCAGTCGATTTCCATCAACGGCCATCGAACTGCACTTACAGCGACCTTTTTCAAATTTGATTTGGACGTATCTCCAAATCCAACCGTTAGATTTCGAATTTCTAATATTCGTTAGAAAGCTCTTTTTGATACGAACCCAACGGTTCCGGTTTTAGGAGAATCCGACGGTCGGATCTCCCGTAATGTCCGTTTGAAATAAATGGTCGAAATTCACGAACTGCCGCAGCGCGGCGCGTTCTATTCAGGCCATTATATTATATATATATATAATATATAATATATATTTCGTCGATTTCTATTTAAAACGAATTATATAAATAGTTTTAAATTCGTTTCAAAAACAATTTCAACTTTTATTTCAAATTCAAATCAAAATTGAATTTTCTACTATAAATCCTTTTTTTCTTTCATTTCTATTTGATTTCAATTCAAATTGGTTTTTAATTCGATTCGAACTCATTTCATTTTCTATTCAATTCGAATTCATTTCGTTTTCTATTCAATTTAAATTCAATTCGTTTTCTGTTCAATTGAATTCAATTCGTTTCTATTCAATTTAAATTCAATTTGTTTTCTATTCAATTTAAATTCAATTCGTTTTCTATTCAATTCAAATCAAATTTGTTATATATTCAATTGAAATCAAATTCGTTATATATTCAATTGAAATCAAATTCGTTATATATTCAATTGAAATCAAATTCGTTTTCTATTCAAATCGAATTCATTTTCTATTCTGTTCAAATTCAATTCATATCAAATTTAAAACGAATATAATCGATATAAATATCGTTCGCGTCAAAATAGCGCATCTCTAATCAACACGGCTTTATATATTTCACTAATCCCGTTATTCTATTCAACAAATGAATATTTATTCTTGTCAACACATGACTAATCTCAACGAATGAGTACTATCAACATGTGACTATTTTTGTTATTTAATATATTCTATGAGAATTAAGGTATCTATCGTTTGATATTAAATCAGACTCCAACCGTAAATTAGTAAGAGAACGATTCCCTGAATATTAACCCCGAAGGCCGAAACCTACATCAGATCAATACCCAGGAGGCCACTCATCTAATCTATTTTCCAGTTGATTTCTAATTCTATATATGATAAAGATGTAAATTTTATTGTTAAAATATTTCGTTCAACACATGACTAATCTCAACGGATGAGTACTGTCAACACATGAACCTTTATTTTATAATATTCTTTATCTTCTAAATTGGAATGGGGGCCAATCAATTACCATATAAAGTTAATTATATGGATTCCATACAACACATGTATATAATAGCAACGATAAACAATCAACCATCATCCAAAGTGCACTACACTATATAAGCATCAAATATAGATATCTAACGCTTATAACAGCCTGTCAATCAATCGATCGACATACAACTAATTATTGGGATTAGTGTATGTCGTATTTCATCCCAATACCCGTGTGGGGTTTCAAACAATCAAACATAGATTTTTATTTGTGCAGTTGGGCGATGTGTAAAATTTATCGTCCCAATCAATGTCCTTCAAATAGGTGTACATAAACAAACCATCCGGTTTGTGAATGAATATTTATTTATTCACATTCATGTTAAAAATTATATTTTTAACGATAAAATATTTTATTTCAACACATGAATTTTTATTCAGTTCATTTACAAAATAAAAATGATATTTTTATTTTTCTAACATATTTTAGAAAATTTCGGCGGCATAACGGCACGATACTAGAAACGGGACGAGGCCTAGCCTTATCCCCGGTCTAGTGAAGGCCCATGCCATTCACACATCAATCAAATCCATTCCATTTCTCCAAACAATTCAATTCAAACCAAATAATCTAACCAACTACACAACCAAACAATTTAACAAACAAGCCATCCATGGTCTGTGGATGACGGGTGTCGGGTGCTACTAAACACCGTCTGCATCCTAGTATATATATATAACTAGAAAAAGAAATTGAAGAGTGAGAAGTTCTCACCAATAGCTATCCAATACCACGACTCTTCATTGATAGAAATCTTCATCGTTCTCGCATTTTTTTCACCTTCGTTGCCCGTATTCTCTACATATGTAAAAATCGAATTTTTACTTCGCTATTCAATATATAAAAATCGAATTTTCACTTCGCTATTCAATATATAAAAATCGAATTTTTACTATGCTATTCAATATATAAAAATTGAATTTTTACTATGCTATTCAATATATAAAAATCGAATTTTCACTATGCTATTCAATATATAAAAATCGAATTTTCACTATGCTATTCAATATATAAAAATCGAATTTTTACTATGCTATTCAATATATAAAAATCGAATTTTCACGTCGCTATTCAATATATAAAAATCGAATTTTCACTTCGTTATTCAATATATAAAAATCGAATTTTTACTTCTCTTTCTAGACGATAAAAATCGCATTTTTATTCATCTACTAATATAAAAATCCCGTCTTCCTCCATATAAAAATCACGTCTTTTATATTTATAAAAATCTAATGTTTTCATTAAGGAAAATCAAACCTTTTCTATTCTAAAAATCTTTTCTTTTCTATTCTAAAAATATTTTCTATTCTATTCTAAAAATCTTTTCTTTTCTATAATAAAAATTATATTTTCAAAATCAAGTCTATTTATACTTTCAAAACGTCGCCATTTATATTTTCAAAACATCTCTAATTTCAGTTTCAAAATAATGCTAATCATACCTAATAAAAATAAAATAAAAAGCAAAAAAAAAAATATATCAATAAAAACTTACAGATTTATCGATTCGGAGGGGGTTTGGGCTCTGGTGGGCGTCGGAAATGATGCGGGGGCCACGGTGGTTCACGCGGGGAGGTTGGCGATAGGGTGGAGGCGTCGATCGATGGGGCGACTAAGGGGGTGTTGCGGTGGCGGTGGTTGGCCAGGGGTGGGTGGACGGCTTTGGTTATAGTGGGTTAGGGCTTGAGAGGGAAATCGAACGAAGGTGGGAGGGCGTGCATCGATCGAGGAAGGGACGGGGGAGGGGGGTTCTCGCCGGAGTGGCGGTGGCCGCCGCCGCCTGTGGGGGGGGGGGGGGGGGGGGGCGATGGCGGGTCTGGGCTGAAGGGCGTCGCGTCTCCCCCTTTTGAAGATTTTTTTTTTTATTTTTCTCAGTTACGATTGAAAACGAGAAAGGGGGGGGGGCAGAGGGAATTAAGGGGAGGAGAGAAGGATATTTTTTTATTTATTTAATTCAAAAAGTTGACTTTTACATACGATCTCTAAACCAGGTCCACGGCCTATCGTCCATAGCGTATTTCCCCCATTCCAAACACAATGGGATTTGTATCGTAGGCTGATTCGACCGTTTCGATCAGTTTCCGTCAAAATCAACATATATCTCTATATATTGAATTTGAATGCGCATTTCAATTTACTGGGGTCACATACTAACTCGAAAAATTCCATAAAAATATTTTCTAGCTTCGTATTAATGATACGGTCCTAACAAAACTAGTTTCGTCGAATTCTGAGACCATTGGAAAAATGGCCATTTTCCAGTCGATTAAAATCAACTGAAACTGGTCAAACACGTTTTCCTTTGCCACGCTCACATATTGATTCGAAAAATTATGAAATTTGGAATCTAGCAATAACTTTACATTCCGGATCCAACAAAAGTGATTATAAGTGTTTATTGTGATGTGATTAAACTGTGATTATAGGTGTTTATAAATAAGACATTTATATTGTGGATTATTTTGGGATGACAATTTACCCACTCGTCTCCCAAATAATAGATAAATTCACATGGATTGTGATGTAAACCCCACACGGGTATTGGGACCACAATTTTACACACCGCTTAAGTGTACAAATAATAATTGATTATTTATTGGCTGAAAACCCCATATGGATCTTGTGATGATAATTATTTCACATATCTCCCATGTGTGTAATTTGTAAGTCAATCAATTGATTGACAGACCGTTATAAGCGTTATTAAATTATTTAATGCTTATACAGTTGTAGATGCACTCTGGATGTGAAAGGAATGTTTAATAGTTGTTTACAACTATTGTTTAATACATGCGATGTATGAAATCCATATAAATAAATTATATTGTAATTGATTGAGTCACATTCCAATTCGGAAATAATGAATATTTTAATATAATATTCAGTGAAGAATTAAAATTTGGTTTGATGTCCGATTTTGGATGGAAACGAAAAGAAGCTATTTTTAAAATGATTAAAAATAGACAAAAATTATGTTAAATCATAATAAATGATTTGGAAAGATTTTTGGATGAAATATTCCACTTTTGTAAAGATATATTTATCTGAATAAGCTGTTTATCAACTTGAGTAGAGAACTGAAAGGAATTATATGGTTTTAATATAACCGTAATTTCCAACGTATGAATTGGAAAGGATTTGAATAGAAATAGTCTTCAGAATATTTCAATATTGGATTCTGTGGTTATACAGATATTGCTGAGGAATTTGGAAGATATAGATATCGTTATTCCCAATACGATTGGTTTTAGAATTTGATATTGAATATAAGTCGACATGATTTCTATTTAGAGCCTTGTATTTAATATCAAATTGGTTTTGGGTTTGTCGTGAATGGTATTGTTAATAACACTGTTCTTAAACCCAGTTGAGAAAGGAATAAATCTTTAATTACGATTAATGAAGTTTTGTAACAACCCGGAAAATCTGAGCCAGTTTAAAATTTTTAATTTGGCTATTTTAGTGGATTTTAAATATTTAAAATAAAGTATTTTAAATAATAATAGCGATGAAAATAAGTTTGAATGGATGTTTGAAAATAAATATAATTAATTTTAATTATAAACAAGGCCTGAAATGGCGCAGTAGTTTCAAAAATTGAATTCGAACTTTGACTGACTATACTGGGTGCAAAATAAAACGGATTTTAGTGAAACCAAAAATATTTAAATCTATTAGTGAATATCTTTCGAACGAATCTGAAAAATCGAAGTTTCATAGCGGGAATCAAAAGTTATGGCCAAGTGAATTTTCAGAAAGGTCGCTATAGAGAATATATAGCCCGTGAAAATAGACATTTTGCATACGACCTCAGAATTCGACGAAACCTCTTTTCTTGGATCCGGGATGTCAAATTATTGCTAGGTTTAAAAATTCGTAATTTTTCGAATTAATATGTGAGCGTGGCAAAGGAAAACGCGTTTGACCAGTTTTAGTTGATTTTAATCGACTGGAAAATGGCCATTTTTCAAACGATCTCAGACTTTAACGAAATTAGTTTTGTTAGGACCGTATCGTCAATACGAAACTAGAAAATTTTTTCTGGAATTTTCTGAGTCAGTATGTGGCCTCGGTAAATGAAAACGTGCGTTCAAATTGAAAATATAATGATTTAAATGTTAATTTAAATGAAAACTGATCGAAACGATGGAATTGGCTTACGAAACGTATCTCATTGTTTTCAGAATGGGGGTAATTAGTTGGGGGCGACAGTCATTGGGTTTGGCTTGGAGTTCGTGGTGTTAAACGGGTAATTATTGAATTAAATAAAATAAAATAATATTATATATACTTTAAGAGGGTCAAAACCCTAGTCAAACATCCTCCTTGGTCAACCAACTCATTCAGCCGCTCCAAGCGATTTGAAGGCCGGAAAACTCCCATTTTGATTTGCTAAATTCTTTCAATCCACGTAATAATTCGACGAACGCAAAATACAAATCAAAGAGGAAATCTCGATCCTTGTTTCTGAACGGTCAAGATCAAAATTTATCAACTCTAGAGGCTGATTTTTGGCTCTAAAAGCACGGCTTTCGAAGCCGGTTTTGGGGAGAACGGCGCCACCGAGTCCGACAAGGCACCGGGCAAGCGGAGCTCCGACGAAGCTAGTCGTCGTGGTCCGTCCTGATCGGGGTCCTGCTTCACGTGGAGGGTGCGAATCTAAGCCCTAAATGTTGAGCAGTAGGTTCGACGATGGCCTGAAGGAAACAGAACGGGGAAGATAAGGTAAGAGGGTTTAGTTTTAATTTAAACTTAATTGAGAATTTAATTAGTAATTAAAGTAGTGTTAACTTCGAATATCAATAAATTTTTATTACGGTGTCAGAATTCAGCAAATCCGGATTCGTTGGAACCGTAAGTTCGAACTCTACGCAAAGGAATAGACCAATTCAGAAAAGGAGCTCGTGGCGATTTATGGAAAAATAAAAGATCGGACTGAATTATTGGAAACAATCGTTATTAAACGATTTCAGAAACCGTTCAATGTGAGAATTCTCTCACTATAAATTTTCTTGTACAGTTATTTATATTATAACTGCATATCTGAACTGCTCACATACGTCCACAGACCATGGACGATTTATTTGATTGTGTTGTGACTGTGAATTGTATATATACACGAAATGTGAAAAGTGAAATATATATATATATATATATGAAATGATCAGTGAAAAATATAAATGTGAAAAGTGAAAAATATATATATATATATATGAAATGATCAGTGAAAAATATAAATGTGGAAAGTGAAAAATATATATATATATATGAAATGATTAGTGAAATATATATATATATATATATGAAATGAAAAGTGAAAAATATATATACATGAAATGAAATGTGAAAAGTGAAAAAAAAAAATATATATGCATGAAATGAAAAGTGAAAATATAATATATATTGAAAGTGAAAATATCGTATATATTGAATGTGAAAATATCGTATATATTGAATGTGAAAAAATATATATATGAAATGAAATTTGAAAAGTGAAATATATATATATATATATATATATATATGAAATGAAATGTTAAAAGTGAAAATATAATATATATTGAAAGTGAAAATATCGTATATATTGAATGTAAAAATATCGTATATATTGAAATGTGAAAATATCGTATATATTGAAATGTGAAAATATCGTATATATTGAATGTGAAAATATCGTATATATTGAATGTGATAATATCGTATATATTGAATGTGAAAATATCGTACATATATGAAATGTGAAAATGATTTGATTGTTAAAAATATAATTTTCATGAATATGAAATATTCGATATTGATATAAAATTGAAATTGAATTCGAATTGAATAGAAAATGAATTTGAATTGAATTGAATAGAAAATGAATTTGAATTAAATTGAATAGAAAATGAATTCGAATTGAATTGAATAGAAAATGAACTCAAATTGAATTGAAATTGAAATTGAATTGAAATCAAATAGAAGTGAATGTAAAAAGAATTTATAAAGGAAAATTCAATTTTGATTTGAAATCGAATAAGAAGTTGAAATCGTTTCGAAAACGAATTTAAAACGATTTATAAAATTCGTTTTAAACAGAAATCGGCGAAATATATATTATATATATAATATAATGGTCTGAATAGAACGCGCCGCGCTGCGGCAGTTCGCGAATTTCGACCATTGACTTCGAATTGACGTTACGGGAGATCCGACCGTCGGATTCTCCTAAAAATGGAACCGTTGGGTTCGTATCGAAAAGAGCTTTCCATTGAATATTAGAAATTTGAAATCTAACGGTTGGATTTGGAATTATGTCCAAATCAAATTTGGAAAAGGTCGTTGTAAGTGCAGTTCGATGGCCTTTGATGGAAATCGACTGTACGAGCCTTGATAAAATTATTAAAAATATTAACAATTTGTGAAAAATCATAATAAATGATTTAGAAAGAATTGGGATGAAAAATTCCATATTTGAAAAGATAATAATATATTTTTATTGAAACGAACTAGTTATTAACCAGAAAAGTAATCCAATGGTTATGAATAAATAAATTGGATTGGATTTGAATTGAAATTTTCTTCGGATATTTTCGATATTGGATTCCGTGATTATACAGATATTGTGATGGGAATTTGGAAGATAGCGATATCGTTATTCTCGATATGATATCTGTTGGTTTCAGGATTTGATGTTGAATATAAGTCAATACTATCTCTATTCAAAACCTTATATTTAATGTCAAATTGGATTGATTGATTGTTTGGATTGTGCTCGACCAGTTTATGAGCAAAATATGCTTTTACATTTAGCATTGGGTTGGTTAGAAATATCTGTGTGTTAACACCTTGTGAAACACTTCACGATTTGACGATAAGGTGTTTAGCGATGTTGAGTTCCTTTCAAGTTTAATGAATGATTTTGGAATGATATTTTCCTTAAGTGAAAAGAAATATATTCCTGATTTTAGATAGGGAATGTTTTATAAAAATGTTTTATAAAACAGAAAGGATTTCGAGGCCCAAAACCCGATGATTTCGAAATGATTTAGAAATGTATTATGGTTTTACATTGTAGTTCATCACATATTCGATTAGTTGCTATTAATGATGTATCTGTTTGGTGGCGGAGAATTTGTTCTCTTGCTTAACACCCTTCTTTGAGACGTACGAGCTCAAAGGTAATGTGATTAATAGTGACTGATCATATGTGTGAATTACTGATGTGAAGTACTATATTTTGAAAGTACTTGTGATTATTATGTTGTGAAATGATTTTCCCTACTTCGGGATATGAAATGATTTAGTATGTGGCTAAAGAGTCGGGTAACCCTGAGACTAAAAGTATGGGTGAGAGGGCGGTGTATGCTCTCCATGTGTGGGAGGTGCATCGTCGGTGTAGCCTGCTCCTATGTGGGGTAGGTGCACATTTATATATATATCGAGTTGCGAGGTGCGTACCCTTTGCCTTGTCGATGGGGAGCACGATATTTGGTTGCATACTTGTCTGTATGCATTATTATGTTTTGGAATTCATATTTCCAAACGATTTGATTTGAGATCCCGAAGTGAAATCTACTTTGTTATAGAAAGTTAGATATGTATTTCAAATGATATGAAATAAGAAATCGGGGATAAAATCCAAAGGAATAATTTCTGTAAATTGAATTGATTTGGAAAATCTAAGTGGTGATTAATCTAAATGGGTAGATTGGGACATTGCATGTTGATTGATGCATAGTAGATCCATATCTATATTATCGATTGTTGTTTATACACTGGCATTCATGGGGGTAAACCCGTTCCGCGTTAGCGGCGTGGTCCCATGATATGCCATATGATTTATATAAGGTTGTAACTGTTTAGAGTTTCTCACACTAGTCCCATGACTGACCTGTAGTTTGCTTTTCCCTTGCAAACTCGGGTGCCCCTATTTTCCACACGGGCAGTCGAGTAGTTTTATTTTGTAGATGTATTGAGCATGATTCTGGATTGACGCTTTAAGCTGTGTCCAGGCATTTACAGTCTTCCGCTGTGTAGTTTATATTTTCGCTGTGCATTGTATTACATTTTTGTAAAATTAATCTTTCGCTGTATTATATTTTGATATACTCTGATATTCTGTACTCTGATGTAACATTATTATGATTTTTATAAAAGTCTTCTGTTATTTGTTCTGATGTGTTGTATACCTAGAGTTAGCGAATACGGGATTCGAACGGTTTTGGTCGATTTAGCGATCGATTAGGTCTGAGCGAAATCCGTGTCGTTACAAGTTTTCTCCAATTAATAGTTTTAAATGACATTAGTTCTTAAACCCAATTAACAGTGAATATATGATTTGGAATTTATAAATTTTCTAATTAAGATTTAGGGAAATTTTCCAAAGTAAAGTTTTCCAATTTATTACATTAAATTGGAATTGAGTGGAATTCGATTTAGTGATATTTGAGATGAGCTTCCGTAAAGGAATACCATTACTATTTATGGAATTTAAAAGGTTTTGTCATTATTCCAATTATAGTATTAGTCTAATACAGAAATCTATATCTATTACGACTCACCGGATTTCCATGAAGGTTCCATATTAAATGGAAGATGATTTTGGGTTTATCGTGAACTGTTTTTTAAGTGATATTGGTTCTTTAACCCAAATTAGAGATAGGATTAATTTCCTAAAAGATTGAATAATCATTAAGTAATGATTTTTGAGACTAAAACCAATTGGAATTTTAATGAATCTTTAATTAGATTGAAATATGAATGAGATAATAAAATTTATCGAATTCAAGAAATGTTCGAGAATGGAGTACCATCAGTTTTACTCCATGTGATAGTTATATCCTTAATCAGATTTGAACGTTAGATGGTAATTGAATTTACCAGTAACACAATGGATGTTAGATATGAAGTACTACCAGTTTTTATCTATGGGATGAATAGGTTGGGATTGGGATAATAAGACGAACGGTTACTTCGGTAAGGCTCGATAATCCCAACTAGTTTATAAGCCTTAATTTGGTTTAAATTGTGAAAAGATATTATAAATCTTTTGAAATGATTTCCAAGAATATTGGAATAAAATAATATTCTGGATAGGAATGAGGCATATGATGTGTTTTTATAGCACTTGATTGTAAGATATGCGAGTTATTCGGAAAGATTGGGTTTAACCCATTCTGAACAACTGATACGATGAGTAAAAATTGAAGATTTGAAGACAGTGGTTGAAGATCGGAGATCTTTACATTGTTGGGATGATTACTGATGTCTTGATTGGGTTGTACACCTAAGACGAGGTAATAAGTGGTGATCATCCATACGTACATGGAGATCGACCGGATATGCAAGGGCCTCTCTCATGTATTGGACATGTAGGATGAAGAATAAGGTGCCTCCGGTGTTGTTCAGACCCAAAACGGACTTGCAAATGGATTGTACGTCTGACATTATATTTTTTGATGTTTTTGTTGATCTCTGCTAAATATATATCTTTTTGGTGTCAGAGAATTTATTCTCTTGCTTAACACCATTCTATGAGACCTACGAGCTTAGAGGTTATATATTGGTGGAAATCAATGGTATGGTATGGATTGACAATGTGGCATGCTGAGTTGCATGGATCAAAGCTTTTGTTGAAAAGAAGGGCTTTGTGGTTGATGTTCAGAGCATAGCTTTAATATAGCGTCGCATTGTGTATAGCGTTAATTCGCGAGCTTCACACTCCGGTATGAACCAGAAACAAGACGAAGGACCGTAGGGAGGACATGCATTCCCTTCTAGCCAGAAGTGATGTCAAGGTATGGAGCACATACATCTTAATTATGTGGATGTTGGATTATGATGGTTAGCGAGGTACCTCGGATATGGCCAACCAAAAGGCCCTTGATGTTTGACATACTGACCATAAATGCGGTATAATTGGACCAGGGAACGCATTGTTTAGGAATTGCCAATCCACAAATGTAAGAGTGGACCGGCCCTGCCAGAACCAGGTGCACGTGTGCGTGAGTCCTGGGGCATTTTCTAGGGTGTCCCGAATCGGATATGGAAGATCCTTTGTCTTGGTTCATGATGGAATCCAATTTCCAATACGAGACATGAGTATTGTTTTAGTTGTAATCCTATATGGCGACATAATAGGATGGGGTATTATGCTGTCTAGGATTGATACAATTATTTTCGAAGTTGTTTTCTACACTCTGCACTAATAGTAATAAAAGATAGATTTCGTGTATCAAGCATATAAGGTAAAACTATATCCTCAGGTTTGTGTTTGCATTGTGTGATGAGACCTGAGTCTCATAATGACTTCATTTTTCCTTTTAGCATTGTGTTATTTGTTTTATCGTATTCTTGGGAGAAAATCCATTTCGTGTCATATGACATGGTCCCTTGATTTACCCAACTTTAAAATGAAGTTAATAACTGTTTTAGTTCTCATACCAGTCCCATGACTGACACGGAGTTTATTGTTTCCACCTAAACTCCGGGCACCTATATTTTCCACACAGACTACTAGTAGTTTTGGATTTCGCAGATATTTCTTTTCACAGGATCCTGGATTACGGTGGGAGCAATATTCGGAATGCTTTGTATCTGTGTATTTTTTTCAGTTGTGGTAGTTGATGTTTTCCACCGCACATTATATTCATGTATATATATTTCCGCTGTTTTGTAATTTAAATCTCTGATATTTTCTGCAGTAAATTATTTATTTGTACTCTAATATCTTGTACTCTAATATAAATTGTTGTAATAATAATGAAATGTTCTCCTGTTTGTGTTTTGATGAGTCATGTTCTCAAAGCAGTTTGCCTTCTTGTTCGGTTTAGGTCGGTAGGGAAGTTCGAGTCGCTACAATTAATCTAATAATATCACTAAATTGTTTATCTCAAAAACAATTATCCTAAATTATTAACTTGTGGGTTAATTACTGCTTTATTCGCTTATAAAACTTATTTAAACGTAAAATTCTTATTATAAAATCATTTTATAATATTTTTATAAAACCAATTTATAAACATTGATTTATTTCTAAAACTTATTTGTATATAAAACATAAAATATAATAGGAAATCTTATTTTAGTTATAAAAGTAAATTTTATAACTTAACTTCCCCAATTCGCCTGACGGCAAATCAACATTTTAACAAAAAAGTGGATTTTTGGTCATCTACTGCTAATGCCTTAATCAATACCATCTTTGATTAAATCAAAACAACATTGAGTTTCAATTCAACATTTAACATCCAAACATATTTTCAATGTCACTCAGGTTTAATATTATATATAAATAATATGAAAACAAACAACTTTCAAATTATTTGAGGAATGCATTTGAATCCCTCTAACCTGTCCTTCCCCTGCATCACAGCTCATGATATCATTTTATAATAACGTATGGGATATGAATTTAATTCAGTGCATTTAAATGATATAAATATAATTACCGTCAATCAATAACAAACAAATAGCATTCAAGGCACCCAAACAACCAATTTATACTATCAATGATAGATTATGTTGTTTGCTATTACTTATGTCACTTTCCCCCCGTTAGTTCTTATGTCATTTTCTAGTCGTGCAGGTACTGTTTTACAAGTGCATATTGGGATTGGCTGGGTAGACGAGGCTGGTTTTCTAGCTTGGAGTAGGTGGGCTTAGTCTTTTTATTAGAAAACTTTTTAGATGCTTTCGCCTTGGGATCCCTTGGGAAGGAGCATCTTCTGTTCCCCATTGATCAGATGTAGCAGTGTTGCTTGGCTTTTTATACGGATTATGTTGGGCTTATTCTTTTTGCCCTATTGCATCTTTATAAGGAGGCTTTCGGCTTGCTGCTTTTGTTTCTCTTCATGTATGTTGTTTATCTTCTTCTTTTTTGTTATTATTTTATAGAATTCATAGTCGTTTATAAACTACGAATCTGATTTTGGATGCCATTGGAGCAAGGCTTTTTCCATCCATTTTGGTATATAGTATTTATTTACGTTAAAAAAATACGAGTTTTATCTCATCATAGGATTTCAGAAAGAGTGAGTTAACTCACATTTTTTTTCGACGATTTAATGGATTCAATTCTTTTCATATAAGTCTAAACAAACATTTAAAATCAAATAAAATTCCAATTTCTTCTGAATTTTTCTGAATCAGCTCAAAAGTGTAGTATTCTTCACTGCGATTCCAACATAACTTGTTTCGTGCCATTATATTCATGTAGTCTAAAATTATGGATTATACAATATTAAGCCCAAACTTAAAGTAATATAAATTAACCAAATTTATAATTATCTACTAATAACCATTTTAACTTCTTAACCACGTGATTAGCGGCCCGTAACCCTCCTTCCAAAACCACGATTCCTCGATTCCATCGTTCAGCACTTCAACCTAAAACACGCGACCTCACTTTGGCATTACCACGCTACCAAACAATGCCCTGGACCCCTGCCGTTTCCACCACCACAAGCACCCACCGAAGCGACTCCACGCCAGAAACCCATCCCCAAACCTGCTACCAAATTGCCAGCATACAGCTTTGAAAGAAAACCGGTGATAGCCCAAATAAACTGCCGTCGTGCCACCAGAATCCATGCCTCAACCAACGTTGGAACCGCCAGCATCTCCTCTCTCCTCGAACTTCAGTCCGCCAGACCCCACATCACTGTTAACACCTTTAAATCGGCCAATTTTCGACCGAACCTCCAAAAGAAATCACAACTTCAATCATTCGCTGCCACGACCGCCTCCGACTATTTCAAGCAAGCCGACAAACTATGTTGTCGGCCTCCCTTCCCTCTCCAACTCTCTGATTGATAGCTCACCTAGAAACATCTCCACCGCACGTAATTCGAGAAAGTACTAAACTCATTTTCTCCGTTGTCTTGGTGATTTTTGACCACCACACGTAACAGCCCGCATTTTACGTATCGGAAGATTGTAAAATATATTTGTTTTATTCTCTAAGGGTTGGATCATTCTCATCTTTTAATATGTGGTTTATGGGGATGTGGGACATGTCCATAATTTTTACTGATTTTGATTGTGACCATTTTGCCCCTGTCAGGCTTGTACAGGGCATAACATTTGACTTAGGTCAAATCAGAGGGTGAGGCCTGTGCCATTGGAAAGAAATTGATGATTGCCATTCTGTAGAATGGTTACATTAAGGATTTGGCTCAGCGGTTTGGGAGAAATCGCTGTTTTAAGGTTTTTCATTTGGCTATTCAAGTTTTGGAGCCTTAGTGGAATCCTATAAATAGGGGGTGAGAGTGGAGGGAAAAGTTTTACTTTCCCATTCTCTCATTTGGAGACATTGATCTCCTTCTTCCTCCTACATTTTTCCACCATTAAAAATCCAAATCTAAGGGAGGAAATCGAAGATCTACGCCATCCAAGGCAAGATCTACATCATTTCAAAGGCAAGTTCATCGGATTGAGGGGTTTGATTCGGAGTGATCGCTGTTCGGATTCTTATTTCTATCGTTTTAGATTGTTTGGGCAAATCGGTGAGTGATTTACATCTCTCACATGAATACAATGAAGTATATGAGTGTTTGTGCATGTTTCTCATCAAATTGGGATGTTTTACCATAGATTTACACCATTACAAGTTCATTTTCATATGCATCACCCTACGATCTAATCTAACAAGTTTTACTCGTTAATTTCAAGTCATATTACATGTTTATGTTAGTTAGATCTCTCATTTTGATCATATGTTCATTTTAATGGTTTTTGGTGAGATTTACATCGTTTTTGTGGTAATCATCATATTCATGTGGTTAGTAATGTTACGAGATGCTTATGAATGTGTTTGATGATTTTGGTTGAGTTGGTTTCGTCGGATTCGTTGTTTGGCGAAGTTTTGGTCGAAATCAGAGTTGAATTGCAATATGCAGAAATTGGCTCGGCTAGGAGTTAGCTCAGCCATAGGTTGAATCGTGTAACACCCCGCGAATTCTACAACTGTGAAATTAACAAATTAAAGTATAATTAATTTGAAATCAAAGAACTAAGGGAAACGGGATACGCCATTGCGTTCGTCTCGGAAAAATACGCGAAATAGAGTCCGAGTTTTCGAAAAACGAAGTCCGTATGAAGAAGATATGGCCTTCGGAAGTTTCTGAATTAAGTTTAAAATTCAAACAGAATAAAATAGCTCAGAAAATCAAGTTTAAATTCCAAAATGGGGCCCAATGGGCCAGGGCGGAAGAACACCCGCCTAACGCACCCAGGTCGACTGGGCTGTCGACCTGGTCTAGCCAGGTCGACAGGGCTGTCGACAGGGCTGTCGACAGGGCTGTCGACAGGGCTGTCGACCTGGTCCAGAGCCAGGTCGAACCCAGCCCAACCTGGCTGGCCTATTTTATGTTAGTCGATTTTCTGCAGTCTGCTTTGTCATTAGGGCTAGGTGGCAGGCTCTAATTGGTCTCTCCTTAGGATGAATGGCTACGATCAATCCAAGCAACATCAATGGTCCTAATCAGTTCATTACCCCTATAAAAATGACCCTAGACTCAACCCTAATCTATTCACTCAAAAATAAGAACAATGCCGCCATGTTGCTGAGGAACGACTAAGAGTAGCCACCAATTGGAGAGAGGATTAGGAGGCAAATTCTAAAGCATAAAAGCAACCTAAACAAATCAAATCAACAAGGAATCGCATCTCCAAATCCCTAAATTGGAGAATTCTCCACACCATTGTAAGTAGAGTATTATTTTGGTATGAACAAATAACTGTGTTGGTTTGTATACTTGATTGGGGTGATAAATAATTCATAATTTGTGCGTTACTATGATTCTTATCGATTTGGAATATTGTATACGTTTGGATATTCTCGAATTATGTTATTCATTATAAAAAACTACATGCGGTAGTTTTATGCAAGTATACGTTTGGAATATTCGCAAATTATGTAATCCTTGTTGAAGCAACATGTATGTAGTTGTTTAATTAAAACTCATGCAAGTTTGGGGTTTTGCTACTATGCCATCATGATGTATATTTTTGTACATAAATCATTTGGTACGTAATTGGAACAAGTTTGGTTGTTATAGTTCATATGAAACTATGTTGAAATTTTGGCACCATGATTTATGTATTAAGACATGCTTTTGTACTAGAAAACCTATTTGCAAACTTACGAATATTACTAGGCTATGATTGATATTTGGCATAATTGAAATCCATGTTAAGTCTATATTGTTTACAAGAATTATATGATGACATATGTGGTACATAGCTAGGTTAGATTCAAAATCCCTTTTTGCAAGTTTGCATGACTAAAGTAAAAATCATGATTTCATGTTAGAAATATTTATGCCATGGTTATGTGAACAAATTTAACTATACTTTTGTATTAGTCACAAAAGTAGGCACCTTTGTAAACATGTAGTAGTCTTATGAACATGATTTGCTTATGTTTGACATTATGCCTGAATAAAAATATAGGTTTATGCTGTAGTTAAGCCTATGTGTCGATAGTGATATTCTTAACTTAACTACAAGTTTACATGGTTCGATTCATGTCACTTATGCTTTATGACCAAAGTATATGTCACTACTATGCAAGTACACCAGTTTCTATTTTGTATTTCCAACGTCATATTGCAAGTTCATGCGTTCACATTCCACTTTTTGTGTATGTAATCACGCTTTAAGCCTCCCCTTTTCGCATGGCTAAGTTGGGCTTAAAAAAGGCTAAGCCCAACATATATATAATAAACGGACGTGTTAAACGGGGGAAAATAACGTTGGGTTAAAATTACTAATGAATGAAAATATAAAATAGAAGGGCCAAATTCAAGTATGGGTTGGGCCCATGATTGGTGTAACCTTTACACCACTAACTTAATAATGGGCCGCAAATATTTACATATAAGAAAATAAAGAAGAAAGACAAAATATGTAAATGTAGAACATACGATGTGTTTAACCCGAGGTTGGATTGAGTTGTGATGTAAACCTGCCCGGAACCGCCCGGCTGTCCAGTAGTCACAACAATACCTATCCAATGTGGGAGGTTAAACATGGAGCCCAATAAGGACCCGAGGTTAGACTGAGTTGTGGCGTAAGACTGCCCGGAACCAACCGGCAACAGGCAGCCACAACTATACCTGTCTAATGTGAGAGGTCAAGGCTTTAATAAGACAATTAAGGCTGAGTCAGGATTGTTAGGATTAAGTGAACTAAAGACTTAATCAAAATGGAACATGCTAAACTAAACGAACTGGTGGGGGTTAGGTTAGAAAACACTTAACCAACTTAGAATGTTGGCTAGAGATAGAAAACCTAGTAACGGGGGACCCTTTTCAGCAGTAACCCTAGAAGGTGTATCAGGATACCCTGAAACTAGGCAGGGTGGGGCACGATTACTGGGCTGATTGTAAGAGGTCAAATCGACGGCGGTGGTGTAGCAGTGTAGGTTCTAACGGGGTGCGGGCGTGCACACACTCCGGCGCAGAAAAATAAAGCACTGGGCACCAGTAGCATACCTGTGCATTCTAAGGTTGTGTCGGGTCGCCGCCATGGGACTTGATACACCCCATGGTGGGACCAGCATAGGTAACTACAACATCGGGGACCGTAAGACACATGTAACTATGCGAGTAGGAGCCGATCATCATAGAATGGATCACATCACCCTGATTATGGGGTGCCAGTTGGAAACTAGTTTATATGGGTTCAGAGATTAACATGGGGTACGATAGTATATTCGACCCTAGACAACTTAACCAAGTTTATAGTACTTTCCCACTTCTTGTTTATACTTATCATACCCAGTTCTTTATTCATAGACAGAATAGTACTAGACTTACTCAGGTTTTATGTCTGACTCTACATTTCTTTCGTCTTCTTTTCTTCCGTTCCCCCCCCCCCCAGGTCCACAGGGAGGGAACACAGCAGCTTGACCGGTCTTAACATCCAGCTTGAAGAGGAGACATGTATTGCTTGGTCCTTTTCGTCTTGAACTATGGCTTTGGACAACCACTATGGGGCCTTTGCAGTTTATCTATGTTTTATTTATGCTTCTTTAAATAATGTAATCAAGACAGATTATGAAAATGTTATGTTTTGGAAAAGATGTAAGACAATTATGGTGATGTTGTTGTAGCACGTATTTGCTTTTATGAAATAAAAGTTGTTGTTTTTCCGCTGTTTACAAATATGTGTTCTTATATCTGTCTTGTATATCTGTGACTTATACTTATAAACCTCCACCAAAGTTAGGGCATTCCCTTTGAGAGTGACCCTAACGGAGGTAGGGTGTTTCACTTGGTATCAGAGCATAGGTTTACCAGATAAGATAAAAAGTTTTGAAAAATTACTTTCAAAAAGGAAATTTAAAGAAGCATTTTTTTAAAAGAAAAATATTATTTTAAAAAGGCAAAGTCCACCCCCCAAAGCCATAGGTACTATCTCTTATCCTTCGTTTTGAATCTATCCTTTTTGTTTCAGCATGTCCGAAGATCTTAACTTGCCGGAAGGGGTACCAATACCTGGTTGGTTTAGACGGTTCTTAGAAGCAAGAGCCACTCAGCCAGGTCCTACCATTCCTCCTCCCCCAGCTGCCGGAAATCATCCAGCTGCAGCAGCACCTTTTCCTCCACCTCCTCCACGGGGAAACACGTTTGCTAAGATATGTAAAGATTTTAAAGCTATGGGGGGAAAGGATTTCCATGGAACTGAGTCCTTCGTGGCAGCTAGAAATTGGCTGAAAGAAACGGAGGACCTATTCATCATCTTTGAGGTAGAGGATAGACAAAAAGTACAATTGGCAGTGTGGCTACTGAAGGGCGAGGCTTCCTACTGGTGGGAAGTCACTAATGCTGAAAGACCAGTGGAGACATGGGAGGACTTTAGGGCAAGGTTTGAGACTAAATTTCTCTCAGATGCGGAAAGAAGTTTGCAGTTGGAAAAATTCTTATTTCTTAAGCAAGGGGACAAGACAGTCAGAGAGTATGTGAATCAGTTCGATGAGCTGGCTAGGTTTGGGCTTGACCTAGTCAACACCCCGCACAAGAAGGCTCTCCGTTTCGTCAAAGGGTTGAATGAGCCATTACACAGTTTGGCCATGACCCATATACCCATGGGAGCCACGTATGAAAGATTGGTGCAAATGGCATTGCTGAATGAAGAGGATAAGGGCAAGAAGGAGACAAAGGCAGAAAGCTCTCAAGGGAAGAAAGAAGGTTTGCAGCCTAAGAAGACAGACTTTAAGAAGGGCGGGAAAGGCAACAAAGAGAAGAGGAAGTGCAATTTCTGTGGCAAAGTGGGGCACTTAGTAAAGGACTGCCGGAAAAAGAAGGCCAAGGAGAATGGTGGGTGCTTTTCTTGCGGTGAGACAGGCCACAGGGCTAAGGACTGCCCAAAGAAACGAGGACAGGGGCAGAGGGCTGGATCCACCCCAGGGGCACAGGTTCATGTGCTGGAAGCGCCACCTCTGCAACAGCGAGGTATAAATACTTCTGTAGAAAGTGTAGTTTATCTTTATGATCACCCCGTTCGCACTTTATTTGATTCTGGCGCATCACACTCCTTTATCTCGTCTGCTCTAGTAGAATCTCTGCACCTAAAAACTAGTATGGTAGAGGACCCCTTAATTGTTTCAAACCCAATTGGGGGCCCAGCTCATTTGTCTATGATCTGTTTGGGATTGAAAATTTCTATTCTAAGTGTAGAATTTCAATGTAGTGCCTTTGTTTTGGGCTTTTCGGGTTATGGTTTGACTTTGGGTATGGATTGGCTATCCAGTAATGGGGCCATCCTTGATTGTGAGAAAAGGGTTGTTAGGCTCCTAACCCAGCTCGGTAATACTTTGGAAATTTCTTGTAATCCCTCATACGCGGTTATGCTTAGTTACCTTGAATCGCTAGATGCCTCTGTTAAAAATTTGCAATCAGTTAGAGTGGTCCGGGAATATCCGGATGTCTTCGAAGAGGTGAAGGGCTTGCCTCCGAAGCGGGAAATAGACTTCTGCATATATCTTGTAGATAATGCAAAGCCCGTTGCGTTGCCCGTTAGACACATGGCTCCACGAGAAAGGAAAGAGCTCAGTAAACAGATTAAAGAGCTTCTAGAAAAGGGGTTCATTAGGAGAAGCATTTCAGAATGGGGCGCTCCGGTGGTGTTCGCTACAAAGGCGGATGGTTCACTCCGTCTATGTGTTGACTATAGGGAGCTCAACAAGCTAACGAAAAAGAAAAGGCACCCTCTCCCTAGAATTGACGATTTATTTGACCAGCTTGTAGGAGCGTCTGTTTTCTCCCAACTCGATTTAGCAACCGGTTTTCACCAGCTAAGGGTGGCTGATGATAGCATCGATAAAACGGCGTTCAGAACCCCAGACGGCTTCTTTGAATGGCTTGTCATGCCTTTCGGCTTGACAAATGCACCTGCTTACTTTGTGGACCTAATGAGTAGGGTATTTAGAGATTTCCTCAACAAATTCGTAGTGGTCTTCGTAGATGATATCCTTATCTTCTCAAAGAGTGAAGAGGAACATGCTCAGCACTTAAGGGCAATCATGGAAACTTTGCGAGTCCATCAACTAAAATCCAAATTCTCCAAATGCCACTTTTGGAGAGAAGAGGTGAGGTTCCTTGGGCACATAGTATCCAAACAAGGGTTAGCAGTGGACCCTGCTAAGGTAGTGGCGGTACAGGATTGGAAGACACCAAGGAATGCAACTGAGGTCCGAAGCTTTCTAGGACTAGCAGGTTTCTATCGAAAGTTTATAAGGGATTTTGCGAAAATCTCAGCTCCACTCACGAAATTGACTAAGAAGAATCTAGTGTTCAATTGGGATTTGGATTGCGAGTTTGCTTTCCAACGACTGAAAAGGGCTCTCACAACAGCCCCAGTTTTGACGCTGCCAGATGGGAGCAAGATGTTCACTGTTTATACGGATGCATGTGGGACAGGGCTAGGCGCCGTCTTAATGCAAGAAGGAAGGGTAGTAGCTTATGGCGGGAGGCAGTTGAAAGTGCACGAAAAAAAACTACCCAACCCACGATCTTGAGTTAGCCACCATCGTCTTTGCACTCAAGTCTTGGCGACACTATCTCCTAGGTGAGAAGTTCGAACTTTACACTGACCATAAATCGTTGAAATATCTTTTCTCGCAGAAGGATCTTAACTTGAGGCAACAAAGATGGATGGAGTTTCTTGCCTCGTACGATTTCGAAATCTCCTACACTCCGGGCAAAGGCAACGTAGTGGCAGACGCATTGAGCCGAAAGAAATTGACCCTAAGCCCGTTGTTTGTTGAAAGACAAAGCCTAGAGTTTATAGCCAGCTTCGACTTTAGGCCTTCCTCCGATTTTGTACCAGGCTTGCTAGCATCTCTCGAAGTGCGCCCAACTTTAGTGGATTCAGTAGGGACAGCACAACGCGAAGACCCTCAACTTGTGGAAACAATTGATAGGCTAATTAGGGGTGAGACTTCAAGTCACCTCAACAGATACTCCATCGACGATAGGGGTTTGCTAAGGCGAGACGGAAAACTATGCGTCCCACAGACAAAAGATTTAATAAAGAAGGTTCTCGAGGAAGCACATCACTCCAAGATGACGATACACCCAGGCGGAGATAAAATGTACAAAGACATAAAAAGGACTTTCTTCTGGAACGGCATGAAAAAGGACGTGGCAGAGTTCGTTTCTAAGTGTATGGTGTGCCAACAGGTTAAGGCGGAACAGAAAAATCCTGGCGGACTACTACATCCTCTGGAGGTCCCGCAGTGGAAGTGGGATAGCATCTCAATGGACTTCATCGATGGGCTGCCTAGGTCTAGGAGAGGCAACACTAGCATTTGGGTAATAGTGGATAGGCTTACTAAAAGCGCCCACTTTTTACCTGTCAAAAGTAAGAGAACTGCCTCATCCCTAGCATCACTTTACCTCAAGGAAATCGTTCGACTCCATGGAATACCATCTAGCATTGTTAGTGACCGAGACCCCATCTTCACCAGTGAGTTTTGGCGGAGTCTGCAAGAAGCAGTAGGAACGCAGTTATGCTTGAGCACAGCCTATCATCCCCAAACCGACGGCCAAACAGAGAGAGTGAACAGAGTTTTGGAAGACCTTTTAAGACTATGCGTCCTTGACTTCGGAGGGACATGGGAAGACCACCTTCCTTTGGTGGAATTTGCCTACAACAACAGTTATCAAGCAACCATCGGAATGGCGCCCTTCGAAGCTTTATATGGAAGACCGTGCCGATAGCCCACTTGTTGGTGGGAGTCTACTGATAAGCTCATACTTGGACTAGATATGATCCGAGAGACTTCAGAGAAAGTAGACTTAATACGAAGAAGGATGAAGACGGCCCAAGACAGACAAAAGTCCTATGCCGACAAGAGAAGGACCGACCTTGAATTTGAGGTTGGAGACAAAGTTTTTCTCAAGGTATCACCACTAAGAAACGTTGTTCGTTTTGGAACCACAGGAAAGCTAGCACCAAGGTTCGTAGGGCCATTCCCTATCATCGAGAAAATTGGGAAAATGGCCTATAGATTAGAGCTACCCGAGAAGTTGGCTGGAGTCCACAACGTTTTTCACGTTTCACATCTCCGAAAATGTCTACATGAGTCAGCCGAGGTGGTAGAGCCAAATATCCTCGAAGAGGCCGAAGTGGAACGCGAAGCAACCATAAGGAAAGTTCCAACCCGCATATTAGGAACGGAAGTGAAGAAACTACGCAACCGCGAAGTCAAGCTCGTCAAAGTTCTGTGGAGCGACGCCGAGGGAGACGCGACTTGGGAAACTGAAGCTAGAATACGCACTGCCTACCCTTTTCTGTTCGAGGGTACATCCTTGATCTTTCCTTTTCCTTAAGTTGCGCTTTTATCTATCTTTTTAGGTATATTTCCTCGACCTTATCTTTTAGGTAGAAACCCCTTTGGATGGAAACATGTAATTGAAACATGTTATGGATGATGGTTGCAAGTGGTTGCAAGTGATTGCTAGTGGTTGCTCGTGGTTGCATATACACACACAATCTAGGTTTTAGATCGGCTCAGTCACTTCATATTGCATATGCAAATATGTTTGCATTCGTATATGGTTGAACTTTAATATGTTGTCATATGGATGTTGCATTTGTATTGAATGATTATGCACTCATGTAGAATCAAGAATAGGAAAAATTGCATACATAATGGATTCATGGCACTTACATAATTCGCATTAAGGAGGTCAACTGAATCAGTAGACCGCCTGATTTTGCATTAGATAAGTACATGTACACACACACTTCGCATATGATCATGAAGCATTAGAAGTCTTTTAAGGACAATGGATGCTCGTGTTTGATGGTTGAGTAGATGGATGATTGGATGTTAGGATATACATTCCTCCTAACTTGAAGATTTCGGGGACGAAATCCTTTTAAGTGGGGGAGAATGTAACACCCCGCGAATTCTACAACTGTGAAATTAACAAATTAAAGTATAATTAATTTGAAATCAAAGAACTAAGGGAAACGGGATACGCCATTGCGTTCGTCTCGGAAAAATACGCGAAATAGAGTCCGAGTTTTCGAAAAACGGAGTCCGTATGAAGAAGATATGGCCTTCGGAAGTTTCTGAATTAAGTTTAAAATTCAAACAGAATAAAATAGCTCAGAAAATCAAGTTTAAATTCCAAAATGGGGCCCAATGGGCCAGGGCGGAAGAACACCCGCCTAACGCACCCAGGTCGACTGGGCTGTCGACCTGGTCTAGCCAGGTCGACAGGGTTGTCGACGGGGCTGCCGACAGGGCTGTCGACCTGGTCCAGAGCCAGGTCGAACCCAGCCCAACCTGGCTGGCCTATTTTATGTTGGTCGATTTTCTGCAGTCTGCTTTGTCGTTAGGGCTAGGTGGCAGGCTCTAATTGGTCTCTCCTTAGGATGAATGGCTACGATCAATCCAAGCAACATCAATGGTCCTAATCAGTTCATTACCCCTATAAAAATGACCCTAGACTCAACCCTAATCTATTCATTCAAAAATACGAACAATGCCGCCATGTTGCTGAGGAACGACTAAGAGTAGCCACCAATTGAGAGAGGATTAGGAGGCAAATTCTAAAGCATAAAAGCAACCTAAACAAATCAAATCAACAAGGAATCGCATCTCCAAATCCCTAAATTGGAGAATTCGCCACACCATTGTAAGTAGAGTATTATTTTGGTATGAACAAATAACTGTGTTGGTTTGTATACTTGATTGGGGTGATAAATAATTCATAATTTGTGCGTTACTATGATTCTTATCGATTTGGAATATTGTATACGTTTGGATATTCTCGAATTATGTTATTCATTATAAAAAACTACATGCGGTAGTTTTATGCAAGTATACGTTTGGAATATTCGCAAATTATGTAATCCTTGTTGAAGCAACATGTATGTAGTTGTTTAATTAAAACTCATGCAAGTTTGGGGTTTTGCTACTATGCCATCATGATGTATATTTTTGTACATAAATCATTTGGTACGTAATTGGAACAAGTTTGGTTGTTATAGTTCATATGAAACTATGTTGAAATTTTGGCACCATGATTTAAGTATTAAGACATGCTTTTGTACTAGAAAACCTATTTGCAAACTTAAGAATATTACTAGGCTATGATTGATATTTGGCATAATTGAAATCCATGTTAAGTCTATATTGTTTACAAGAATTATATGATGACATATGTGGTACATAGCTAGGTTAGATTCAAAATCCCTTTTTGCAAGTTTGCATGACTAAAGTAAAAATCATGATTTCATGTTAGAAATATTTATGCCATGGTTATGTGAACAAATTTAACTATACTTTTGTATTAGTCACAAAAGTAGGCACCTTTGTAAACATGTAGTAGTCTTATGAACATGATTTGCTTATGTTTGACATTATGCCTGAATAAAAATATAGGTTTATGTTGTAGTTAAGCCTATGTGTTGATAGTGATATTCTTAACTTAACTACAAGTTTACATGGTTCGATTCATGTCACTTATGCTTTATGACCAAAGTATATGTCACTACTATGCAAGTACACCAGTTTCTATTTTGTATTTCCAACGTCATATTGCAAGTTCATGCGTTCACATTCCCCTTTTTGTGTATGTAATCACGCTTTAAGCCTCCCCTTTTCGCATGGCTAAGTTGGGCTTAAAAAAGGCTAAGCCCAACATATATATAATAAACGGACGTGTTAAACGGGGGAAAATAACGTTGGGTTAAAATTACTAATGAATGAAAATATAAAATAGAAGGGCCCAAATTCAAGTATGGGTTGGGCCCATGATTGGTGTAACCTTTACACCATTAACTTAATAATGGGCCGCAAATATTTACATATAAGAAAATAAAGAAGAAAGACAAAATATGTAAATGTAGAACATACGATGTGTTTAACCCGAGGTTGGATTGAGTTGTGATGTAAACCTTCCCGGAACCGCCCGGCTGTCCAGTAGTCACAACAATACCTATCCAATGTGGGAGGTTAAACATGGAGCCCAATAAGAACCCGAGATTAGACTGAGTTGTGGCGTAAGACTGCCCGAAACCAACCGGCAACAGGCAGCCACAACAATACCTGTCTAATGTGAGAGGTCAAGGCTTTAATAAGACAATTAAGGCTGAGTCAGGATTGTTAGGATTAAGTGAACTAAAGACTTAATCAAAATGGAACATGCTAAACTAAACGGACTGGTGGGGGTTAGGTTAGAAAACACTTAACCAACTTAGCATGTTGGCTAGAGATAGAAAACCTAGTAACGGGGGACCCTTTTCAGCAGTAACCCTAGAAGGTGTATCAGGATACCCTGAAACTAGGCAGGGTGGGGCACGATTACTGGGCTGATTGTAAGAGGTCAAATCGACGGCGGTGGTGTAGCAGTGTAGGTTCTAACGGGGTGCGGGCGTGCACACACTCCGGCACAGAAAAATAAAGCACTGGGCACCAGTAGCATACCTGTGCATTCTAAGGTTGTGTCGGGCCGCCGCCATGGGACTTGATACACCCCATGGTGGGACCAGCATAGGTAACTACAACATCGGGGGCCGTAAGACACATGTAACTATGCGAGTAGGAGCCGATCATCATAGAATGGATCACATCACCCTGATTATGGGGTGCCAGTTGGAAACTAGTTTATATGGGTTCAGAGATTAACATGGGGTACGATAGTATATTCGACCCTAGACAACTTAACCAAGTTTATAGTACTTTCCCACTTCTTGTTTATACTTATCATACCCAGTTCTTTATTCATAGACAGAATAGTACTAGACTTACTCAGGCTTTATGTCTGACTCTACTTTTCTTTCGTCTTCTTTTCTTCCATTCCCCCCCCCCCCCCAGGTCCACAGGGAGGGAACACAGCAGCTTGACCGGTCTTAACATCCAGCTTGAAGAGGAGACATGTATTGCTTGGTCCTTTTCGTCTTGAACTATGGCTTTGGACAACCACTATGGGGCCTTTGCAGTTTATCTATGTTGTATTTATGCTTCTTTAAATAATGTAATCAAGACAGATTATGAAAATGTTATGTTTTGGAAAAGATGTAAGACAATTATGGTGATGTTGTTGTAGCACGTATTTCCTTTTATGAAATAAAAGTTGTTGTTTTTCCGCTGTTTACAAATATGTGTTCTTATATCTGTCTTGTATATCTGTGACTTATACTTATAAACCTCCACCAAAGTTAGGGCATTCCCTTTGAGAGTGACCCTAACGGAGGTGGGGTGTTTCAAATCGGCTAGGTGTGGACCGGATCGGGTCATACTTGGATCGGGTCGGGCTAGACTGGATTGGGTCGGGCTAGAATTGATCGGGTCGGTTGGTTGTTATATGAATTGGATCGGACCATAGTGGATCAGTCAGATGTGGAACGGATCGGTCAGGGGTGGATCGGTTCGGTCATTTTGGTGGATCGATCGAGTTCTGAAGCCAGAAGTGTGCTGGATCGGGTCGGTCAGATGTGGTTCGGGTCGGCCTAGTTTGGATCGGGTCCGTCTGAAAGGAGGCGGATCGGTCATGTTTTTAACAGCGCTTTTAAACGCTTTGGTTGATAGTGATGATGCTATGGGTTATTTCCAATAGGGTCATTTTCTGAAAAAGTACGTTTTTCGGGTACGACTCGGATTTGGAGAAAAAGGTTTTAAAAAAATATTTTTTGGGGGCAACCCCCCAAATCTTAGCCGCAGCGCAGTGATGTAATTAGCTCGGTGATTGTGTGACTTCAAAGTAAATTCAAGTAGGAAGGTTCGAAGTGTTGAAAGATGTTCGTTGATTAGAGTAGAACACCGAATGAAGTAACAACTCAAAGGTCATAGGTTGGTGGATAATGATTGCTCGAGAAGGTTGCTTGAACTATGAAATGTCGTCAAGGTTGGATGACTAGAGATGCAAAGGCCGAGAAGTCATCGTTGTCGTAAGTTCTAGTAGGCTAAAAGAAGGGGTACGATGGGGGCACCCAATAGACCGGAAGGTTGCTGGTCGAGTACCTTGGGTATCGTTGAAAAGCCTAGTTTTCAAGGTTGGACATTGTCAAGTTTGGACATGTGGAGTTTATGCTAGAACTAGGGTTACCATTAGCCCTTGACATATGGAGAGGTTGGCCGCATACGATTAACGATGGTTTCAAAGAAGGATTGGCGGTGATAGCCAGAGTCAGTCATGGATGATTGGTTGTTCTGTGTGAGACTTACATAATCTGAATGTCATGTGTGTGTTTTCCATGATTAAATGGGTATTCTAGTTTCCATGGATGAATGGTTGAATTGTTATTGTAAAGGCTATCACTGTACGATGTGGGGAAGATAAGGTTGAATTCTTTTCACGTGTCTTGGGTAGATTAGTATGTTTATCAATCCTTTCTCATACACTTTATTATTGAAGTTTGTTAGTTGTTTTATCTCTCACTAAGACTGTTGTCTGACTCAAGGTTTTATGTTCCCTCTTATTACCTTGGGCTGTTCATCCGGTTATGGATGGGCAGACTAAGTAGTAGGTGATAGGTAATGCTTTAGTGAGGACGATGGTGCTGATCGGTGGCGAGCAGGAGGCTCATGTACCAGTTTTACTACTATCTAATAATTGGGTTTCCGCTGTTTGCTTTTCCGAATAATGTAGTGAGGCAACTTTGTATAAACACTATTTCCAAGTTTGTGGATATTACTTTCTGGTTATATGAAAGTTTTGTCTTTCTGCTTCACCATTACTACCTATTGTATATGTTCTATTATATTTTATCCTTGCGCTGTGAGTTTACGACAGGTTCCGCTTGTGTTTACCTACTCTGATGATCGTCCATGACTGCCTTGCACACCTTTCAGCGCATTATTTCTTTTGTATAGTGGTGGGGTTATGGGCGGTCGTCACATTTGGTATCAGAGCTCTGGTTAACGATTTTGGGCCAAAGTTCAAGGACGTAATCACGTATGAGAGACGTACTTGTAGATTTCAGTTGGATGCTTACTATATATATTAGCATATGTAGTAGCTGCGGTTGTTTTCCTTTAGCAATTTTTCTTGAAGTGACTAATTATTCTAAATTGCAGATTTAGAATGAGTAGACGAGAAACAAGACGCGCTGCTAGGGGAGTCAATACTGGAGGGGGAAATGGTGGTGAACCTAATTACTTGGCCATGTTTGAAGCCATGGCAGAAGCAGTTATGCGAAGGGTACTCGCTCCAGTGGCGGCAACGGTAGATGTTGGTGTGCGAGTTCATAAAGTGGTAGATTTTGCAAAGCTGTGCAAGGACTTTACATCTCTAATGGGAAAACCATTCAAGGGAACTGAACCAGCTGGAGAGGTTCAGAGGTGGATGGACTCATGTGTCTGAATCTTTGGAGACTTGGGTATTGGGGATGCAATAAAGAGAAAGCTTGCATCAAGGCAACTGCAGGACAGGGCCATGGAATAGTGGAATTCTGTTACACTCGAGACTCCAGAAGAAGAAATTTCATGAGAGCTATTCCAAGATAAGTTTAAAGAAAAGTTTATCTCCACAACTCAGAAATTTGCTCTATTCAAGAAGTTCGTAGAGCTAAAACAGAATGGTCGTTCTGTGCTTGATTATATTTCTGATTTCGAAGCCTTGTCTAGATATGCTCGTTCATACATTGATACACCATATCAGAAGAACGAGAAGTTTGTCTTGTGTTTGGATACTCATATTGGAAAGCCGCTAGTGGACCACCTTGATGATTCATTTGAGAAGATTGCGGAAAAAGCTATTCGTCATGAGGGCTTGTTTCCTAAGGAAGCAAATGTTGTCGCTGCGACCAAAGAGGCTCAGAAACCATAGAAGGGTGGTAATAATAAGAAGAGGAAGCAGCAAAAACAAAAAGGAAAAGATGGTCAAAAGAAGCCCACGAGTGAGGTGATTTGCTTTAACTGCCAACAGAAAGGCCATTATGCTAGTGAGTGCAAGAATCCCAAAGCTGAGAAGAAGTGCTTCAAATGTGGAAAGCCTGGGCATGAGAAGAAAGATTGTCCAGAATCAGCTAAGGGGAAGCAGGTTGTGATGGCATATGCTTTGGATGAAGTGCCAACTTCTTCGAGAGCTCCTACTGTAGAGGAGAAGGGAAAGGGTGTCGTGGTGCAAGGTACTCTTTCAGTTAATGGTGTTTCAGTTCGTGTGCTTTTCGATACTGGAGCATTGCATTCCTTCATTTGCAATGAGCTTGTGGGTCTCTTGAGTTTGGAACCTGAGATTTGTGATAGACCCTTCGTATTGACTAATCCAATTGGGGGTTCGTCAAATCTTTGCATGATATGTCGAGGTCTAGTGTTGTCGAGTCATGGTTGCTCTTTTGTGTGTGATTGCTTTGTTCTTAACTTCGCTGGGTTTGGGATCTTCTTGGGCATGGATTGGCTCAAGAGGTATGCGGCAAGGGTGAATTGCGAGAAGCTAGAGGTGAGGGTCGGGGATGTAGAAGGGCGAAAGGTGTTGATTAGATGTAAGCGCAAAGGCGGGGTGTTCGTGAGTTATCTATATTCGCTTGGGATTCCACAAGAAGACCTATCATCCGTGTTGATCGCTAATGAGTATGTAGATGTATTTGACGAGGTCAAAGGGTTGCCGCTGCATCGTGAGATCGAGTTTAGGATCGATTTGGTCGAGGGTGCTAGACCAACCGTTATGCCTCTTAGGCGAATGGCACCTAGGGAACAACAAGAGTTAGAGGTGCAAGTTCGTGACCTTTTGGGAAAAGGATTCATTCGGAGGAGTGTTTCCGAATGGGGTGCACCAGTCATATTTGCAACCAAGGCGGATGGCTCGTTAAGATTGTGTGTGGACTATCGTGAGCTGAACAAGGTGACTAAGGAGAACAAGTATTCGTTGCCAAGGATTGATGACTTGTTCGATCAGCTTCACGAAGCCAAAGTGTTTTCTCAGATGGATTTGGCAACGCCAGTTGAGGGTGGCTAAGGATAGTGTGCCAAAGACTGCTTTTAGGACACCATCAGGTTTCTTCGAATGGTTGGTGATGCCATTCGGGTTGACTAACGCGCCAGCTTATTTTGTGGATCTTATGAATAGAGTGTTCAGAGATCAGTTGAACAAGTTTGTGCTTGTGTTCATGGATGATAGTCTGGTTTACTCCGGAAATGAGGAAGAACATAAGACGCACTTGAGAGTTGTGTTAGAGATCTTGCGGAAGCATCATCTTAAGGCTAAGTTCTCAAAGTGTCACTTCTGGAAGGATGAAGTGAGGTTCTTAGGTCATGTAGTTTCTGGAAAAGGGATAGCGGTTGACTCCGCTAAAGTTGCAGTAATCCAGGACTGGGATCGACCTAAGAATGCGATGGATGTTCGGAGTTTCCTTGGGTTGGCAGGATATTACCGACGGTTTATCAAGGATTTCTCCAAGGTAGCTGCACCGTTGACAGGATTGACGAAGAAAAACCAAGTGTTCACATGGGATGCAAAGTGTGAACAAGCATTTGGAATCCTGAAGGAGAGATTGACGAGTGCACCTGTGTTGACCATTCCAAGTGGGAATGAAGAGATGGCGGTATATACCGATGCATGTGGTATTGGATTGGAGCAGTGCTAATGCAGAGGGATAAGGTTGTGGCCTATGCGAGTCGACAGCTAAAGCCGCATGAGAAGAATTACCCAACTCATGATTTGGAGTTGGCAGCGATTGTATTTTCTCTAAAGATGTGGAGACATTACATGTTGGGAGTTCGATTCGAGTTGTTTACGGATCACAAATCGTTGAAGTATCTTTTCTCCCAAGTGGATTTGAACCTTCGGCAGCAAAGATGGTTAGAGTTTCTGCGTCATATGATTTTGACATAGCCTATACTCCGGGCAAGGGTAACGCAGTTGCAGATGCGTTAAGTCGAAGACATGCAAGTTTGTGAGCGATGTTTTTGGAATGGAAGAGCCTCGAGTACTTGGCAAGGTTCAATTTCAGGCAAAGTTGTGAGTTGGAAGCTGAAATGTTGGCAAGCTTATCAATAAGACCAACTCTTATCGAAAGGATTGGCAAGAACCAAAAGAAAGATGCGAAGCTTGTCAAGTTCATTCAGAAACTGGAACTAGAAGATAAAGAGTTCGAGGTCGATCGAGAAGGTTGGCTTCGAAAACAAGGGCGGTTAGTTGTTCCGGATATCGACGGATTGAGGGATGAGGTTCTGAGAGAATGTCATCACTCGAAGTTGACGATTCATCCCGGTGGCAATAAGATGTATCGGGACATGAAGAGAGTCTATTACTGGGAAGGGATGAAGCGAGATAATGGAATGTTCATATCCAAGTGTATGAACTGTTAGTTGGTGAAAGCTGAACAGAAGAAGCCGAGCGGTTTACTTCAGCCATTAGAAGTTCCTACGTGGAAGTGGAAGCAGGTATCGATGGACTACCTAGAGCCAGGGCAGGAAACGAAGGGATTTGGGTCATCGTGGATCGTTTGACCAAAATTGCGAGATTCATTCCTGTTAAGTCAACTAGGACGACATCAAAATTGGCTGAACTTTATGTGAAATAGATAGTTCGATTCCATGGTCTCCCAAAGAGTATAGTGAGTGACCAAGATCCATTATTCACGAGTGGATTTTGGAATAGTTTGCAAGAAGCTTTGGAAACCGAGTTGTGCTTAAGTACGGCATATCATCCCCAAACTGATGGTCAGACCGAGAGAGTCAATCGAGTTTTGGAAGATCTCTCGAGGGCTTGTGTGTTAGACTTCAGAGGATCAAGGGAAGACCATCTACATCTAGTTGAGTTTGCATATAATTATAGCTACCAATTTAGCATTGGGATGGCACCGTAGGAAGCGTTGTATGGAAGGTCGTGCAATTCTCCAGCATGTTGGCTAGAAACTGGAGATAAGTTGGTACTTGGGCCTGAGATGATTACAGAAACCTCGGATTGTATCGAGATAGTTCGACAATGAATGAAGCAGCCCAGGACTATCAGAAGAGTTACGCCGACAAGCGTCGTAAGGACTTGGAATTCGACGTGAGCGCTATGGTTTTCGTGAAAGCTTCGCCGCTAAAGCACACGGTTAGATTTGGAAAGAAAGGAAAGTTAGCTCCAAGGTTTGTTGGACCATTTCCGATAGTCGAGCGAATTGGAAAGCTCGCATATAGATTGGAATTACCCGAGCAGATGTCGAGTGTGCATAATGGGTTCCAAGTGTCGTTTCTACGAAAATTCATGCATGATTCAAATGTGTTGGTATCTCCAGAACAGTATGAAGACTTAGAAGTAGAGCCCGTTGTTTCGAGACCTTGTAAGCCACTTCGTGTTGTGGGGAATGACACGAAACAACTTAAAAGGAAGACGGTTAAGCTAGTCAAGGTACAATGGAGTGAGGATGGAGACGATTGTACGTGGAAGACGGAAGAGAGTATGAGAGCAACCCATCCAGAACTCTTCGTCGGTAGGACCCTTTGATATCGTATCTTTGTTATATCACTGCATCTTGTTGTTGATTGTTAGAATTCCACGTGCTAGGATAAAGCTATGGATGTATGGCTTGATGGATGCTAGTTTGGATGATAGAATTGGCTTTTTATGGATGATAGGCATGCGGAATCGTTGTGATTACTTAGGTTTGTTTGGAATTTCGGGGACGAAATTCTTAAGGGGAGGGGAGAATGTAACAGCCCACATTTTACGTATCGGAAGATCGTAAAATACTTGTTTTATTCTCTAAGGGTTGGATCATTCTCATCTTTTAATATGTGGTTTATGGGGATGTGAGACAAGTCCATAATTTTTATGGATTTAGTTTGTGACCATTTTTCCCCTGTCAGGCTTGTCCAGGGCATGACTTTTGACTCAGGTTGAATCAGAGGGTGAGACCTGTGCCAGTGGAAAGGAATTGATGATTGCCTTTCCGTAGAGTGGTTACATTAAGGATTTGGCTCAGCGGTTTGGGAGAAATCGTTATTTTAAGGTTTTCCAGTTGGCTATTCAGGTTTTGGAGCCTTAGTGGAATCCTATAAATAGGGGGTGAGAGTGAAGGGAAAAGGTTTACTTTCCCATTCTCTCATTTGGAGGCATTGATCTCCTTCTTCCTCCTAAACTTTTCCACCATTAAAAATCCAAATATAAGGGAGGAAATCGAAGATCTACGCCATCCAAGGGAAGATCTACATCATTTCAAACAAATTCATCGGATCGAGGGGTTTGATTCGGAGTGCTCGCTGTCCGGATTCTTATTTCTATCGTTTTAGATTATTTCTGCAAATCGGTGATTGATTTACATCTCTCACATGAATACAATGAAGTATATGAGTGTTTGTGCATGTTTCTCATCAAATTGGGATGTTTTACCATAGATTTACACCATTACAAGTTCATTTTCATATGCATCACCCTATGATCTAATCTAACAAGTTTTATTCGTTAATTTCATGTCATATCACATGTTTATGTTAGTTAGATCTCTCATTTTGATCATATGTTCATTTAATTGGTTTTTGGTGAGATTTACATCGTTTTTGTGGTAATCATCATATTCATGTGGTTAGTAATGTTATGAGATGCTTATGAATGAGTTTGATGATTTTTGTTGAGTTGGTTTCGTCGGATTCGTCGTTTAGCAAAGTTTTGGTCGAAATCGGAGTTTAATTGCAATATGCAGAAATTGGCTCGGCTAGGAGTTAGCTTGGCCATAGGTTGAATCGGCTAGGAGTGGATCGGATCAGGTCATACTTGGATCGGGTCATATTTGGATCGGGTCAATTTTGGATCGGGTCAGGCTAGACTGGATCGGGTCGGTTTGTTGTTATATGGATTGGATCGGACCATAGTGGATCGGTCAGATGTGGAACGGATCGGTCAGGGGTGGATCGGTTGAGTTCTGAAGCCAGAAGGGTGCTGGATCGGGTTGGTCAGATGTGGTTCGGGTCGGCCGAGTTTGGATCGGGTCGGCCTAGTTTGGAGCGGGTCGGTCTGAAAGGAGGCGGATCAGTCATGTTTTTAACAGCGCTTTTAAGCGTTGTGGTTGATAGTGATGATGCTATGGGTTGTTTCCAATATGGTCATTTTCTGAAAAAGTACGTTTTTCGGGTACGACTCAGATTTAGAGAAAAAGGTTTGAAAAAAAATATTTTTTGGGGGCAACCCCCCAAACCCTAGCCACAGTGCAGTGATGTAATTAGCTCGGTGATGGTGTGACTTCGAAGTATATTCAAGTAGGAAGGTTCGAAGTGTTGAAAGGTGTTCGTTGATCGGAATAGAACACCGAATGAAGTAACGACTCGAAGGTCGTGGGTTGGTGGATAATGGTTGCTCGAGAAGGTTGCTTGAGCTATGAAATGTCGTCAAGGTTGGATGACTAGAGATGCGAAGGCCGAGAAGTCATCGTTGTCGTAAGTTCTAGCAGGCTCAAAACAGGGGTACGATGGGGGCACCCAATAGACCGGAAGGTTGTTGGTCGAATACCTTGGGTATAATTGAAAGGCCTAGTTGTCAAGGTTGGACATATGGAGTTTATGCTAGAACTGGGGTTACCATTAGCCCTTGACATATGGAAAGGTTGGCCGTCATACGATTAACGTTGGTTTCAAAGCAGGATTGGTGGTGATAGCCAGAGTCAGCCATGGATGGTTGGTTGTTCTGTGTGAGACTTACATAATCTGGATGTCATGTGTGTGTTTTCCATGATTGAATGGGTTTTCTGGTTTGCATGGATGAATGGTTGAATTGTTATTGTAAAGGATATCACTGTCCGATGTGGGGAAGATAAGGTTGAGTTTCTCTGGTGTCGTGGGTAGATTAGTATGTTTATCTATCATTTCTCATACACTTTATTGTTGAAGTTTGTTAGTTGTTTTATCGCTCACTAAGACTTTTGTCTAACTCAAGGTTTTATGTTTCCTCTTATTACCTTGGGTTGTTCATCCGGTTATGGATGGGAAGACTAAATAGAAAGTGACAGGTAATGCTTTAGTGAGGACAATGGTGCTGATCGGTGGCGAGCAGGAGGCTCACGTACCAGTTTTACCACTATCTAATAATTGGGTTTCCGCTGTTTGTTTTTCTGAATAATGTAGTGAGGAAACTTTGTATAAACACTATTTCCAAGTTTGTGGATATTACTTTCTGGTTGTATGAAAGTCTTGTGTTTCTGCTTCACTATTACTACCTGTTGTATATGTTCTATTATATTTTATCCTTGCGCTGTGAGTTTACGACAGGTTCCGCTTATGTTTACCTACTCTGATGATCGTTCATGACTGCCTTGCACATCTTTCAGCGCATTATTTCTTTTTTATAGTGCGGGGGTTATGGGCGGTCGTCACACCACAAGTGTCTGATCGCCACCAAATTTAACCAGCACGTCCCCCTCAGCATATCCTCTATATTCCCAGTTGACGACATCCTCCAATTCACAACCATTTAGGAGAAATAACAAATTTTCAAAATAGGCTTATTTTTAAAACTAATAACATATTTAGGCTAGTTTTGAAACTATTAGCAGAAAATAGATTTGTTTTGGCTACCTCAGTGCTGAGGTGGCCAATGCTGAAGAAAAAATACATGGGGAAGCACTTGTGAAGTGCGCCCCTTAAAATATATAATGACCCACTTACTAAGTGCGTGCTTCCAGAAATACATGGGCGCATTTCACAAGTGCGCCCATGAAATTTTATACTGGTGCACCTACAAGGTGCTTCTCCTATAAGTTGCTCGTATTATGTATAATAGTTGGGGCGCTTATTCCCAACACCTGAGTTTAATCCCTATATACACTGTAATGACCCGGATTTTTGCGACTTTGGTTATCGACATAAACTCGATGTCGATAACCAAAACATCGAAAAAATCCTGATAATTAGTGAAAGAAATTAGAGGGTGAGGATAGAAACTTAGAATAGAAGAAGAAAAGAAGAACTTACATCATCAGAGTAACACGAATCTCACAACGAAACGAATAACATATAATATATAACATAACTTTGAAATATAACAGTTATGTATAAAATAGCACTTATCAGAGTACAACACTTACAACACAACGGAAATAAACTATAGCTATATGATCCTGAAGTCTCCTGCTCCAGCTCTTCAAGTATATCTGTAAATCCCGACTACTTGACTGCCCGTACAAATTTAGGCACCCAAGAGTTTAGGGAAACAAAACAAAATATACTCTGGGTCAGTCATGGGACTGGTGTGAGTAAAACAGGGTAAACAGGTATATGATATCTCATAAGACCACGCCGTGAATACGGAACGGGTTTTTCCCGTATGAGAATCCAACATCTTTGATAAGCAATATCATTCTGATATTATAATAATGTCTATCAACACAATATAATAATCATCTAGCAGAAACGCTTTCATCTCACGTTCTACATATATAGTATAAAATCAAAACCGCAAGCACGTATTGGGTAATGGGTTTCCAACTATGACAAGGTATGAAACCACCTTTCGCTAGTGTACATCTAGAGAGGAATACACTGGGTTCAATAAGAACATCTTGCAACCTGGCCACACATGACCGACCACTCATTTCGCTGAGTGTATCGAATGTATATCACCAACGGTTGGGATCAGCAACCGTTTCCCGAATGGTACAGCATCAACAATAGATTTTTAGAAATAAATGAAACTCTAAATCAGGTGATTATACACCCTAATAGGTGCGACCTACATAGCCGTGCTACCTGCCCGATTTCTGTCATTTACCGGTTGATGAGGCTAGAAACTACGCTTTATCATCACATCAGATTCCCTTCGAATGTCACATCGTCAAATCCATCAAATCACCGATTGACGTCTACAACAGTACATTACATGTTAGCTAAAGAAGTTTCCTTCTCCGCTTCCACTCTTGGTACGATTGAAGAAATCAATGTACGTGACCTTTCTGGAAATACTCTGTCAGACATTCATCTTCATTCGCTTAGAATGTCACATTGTCATACCCGCCAAATCACAAATTGATTTCCTCAAAAATACAACGGGTATACAGCTAAGAGAAACGAATTCCTCTGCCACCAACGTATATACGTTTGAAGAGATCAACTTACGCGATCCATTGGATATACTCTGTCAGACCTTCATCCATACACGTTGTCCTGGGACTGGACAAACCGAATGCACTATTCAGTATATCCATCTTAGGCACTGTTATCTAGGACTTATACAATAGCCCTTGCACTTTACTCCGTCTTCAATTATCTTTGGCATATATGATTCACAACGCTTATGCCAATACAAAGTGGCTTATTGGATAATAATCCAACCGGTCTCTCCATATTAACAACGTTAAAATGGTCAGAACTTCGATAGTCTGTGAGTTAACTATCAAAGAAAAACAAGTGTGCAAACAACGATATTATTTCCAGATGGAAATTATATCGAACAAACATCATTTCAACATTTATCTCCTTAGTTCATTTTTCATCTCCTGTTTCCCTATATTCAACATTTCTTATTTTATAGATTTAGAAAATATATGTTATTACCATTGGAAAACATTTCCATTTCCTTGTTTTCTATATTAGAAAACAATTCTGATACTTCGTTGGAAAACATTTCCAAAACTCAAACATTGGACTTAGACAGATGGTTAAACAAACCATCGCGATGCCAACTTAAACCATTTTACTTATTAACTAAATCCACTTAACCACTTCACTGTCGAACCGTAACCATTTCTTAATTAAAACCACAGTCAATCAAGTTGGGGTATAGCTACCTCTCAGACCTTAACTGAACAACACTTCTAACCTTGAAATGGGCAAAGTTCACTTTATATTTCTTTAACTAACTTCCTTACTTAACCTTTCTTTCGAATACTATAATCGATTAACTCCTTCACTTAACTCTATTTGATTAACTCCTTTGGATTAACTCTACTTGATTTACTCGATTTAATTTACTCTATTAACTTAACTCCTATCGAATAAACTATGTTCGATAACTCCTCTAACTCTATTCGAATAAACTATATTCGATTAACTCTTCTAACTCTATTCGAATAAACTATATTCGATTAGCTCCTCTAACTCTATACGAATAAACTATATTCGATTAACTCTACTCTCGAATACACTATATTCGATTACTGCTCTCTCGAATACACTATATTTGATTACTCCTCTCTCGAATACACTATATTCGATAACTCTACTCGATTAACTCCATTTGAATAACTCTAACTGCTTAACTATAACTGGTTGACTCTAATTGATTTATTCTAATTGGTCAACCTTAATTGATTTTACTTGGTTTAACTAACTCAATTTATTAACTCGACAGACTAATTCAACTCGATTAACCTCAATTGATTTTGCTTATCTCGATTTAACTGAACTAATCACTTTGATTAACTCGACTAATTCACTTTGTTTAACTTAACCAAATTCACTTTTATTTAACTTAACTAATCCACTTTGATTAACTTAACCAAATTACTTAGTTTAACTCAAATAATTAACTTTGTTTACTTAACCAATTCATTTAGTTTAACTCAACTAATCCACTTTATTTACTTAACCACTTCACTTAGTTTAACTCAACTAATCCACTTTGATTAAATCCTACTTGTTTAACAATAAATATTCCTTTATTCTATTTATTCCCAAAATAAATAAATCATTTAACTTTATTTATACCCTAAATAATAAATTCTTTTACCTTTATTTATTTCCTAAATAAATAAATCCTTTTATATCTATTTGTAAATGGTTTACAAATATCCCTCTTTCTATTTGTTTTAACAAAATTTTCCTTTATATATATTGTTTTACAAATACTTTCCTTTATATTTGATTTCACAAATATATCTCCTGTATATTTGTTTAACAATAAAATCCCTTTTTATTTGATTAACAAATATAATTCCTTTATATTTGATTTACAAATAAAATTCTTTCATATTTGATTTACAAATATAATTCTTTTATTCAAAATCCTTTTTCTTTTATAATATAAAATCCATTGATTTTATATAAATAAATTATTTTTAAAATATACTTTGAAAATCCCTTTATCACATTCTGGTATTTCTTATGGTATTTAACACGCCACATAATAACGATAAATATCATCCAAACATACAAAATCAACAACAGATTTTATCACATCATATATTTTTAATATATGAAAAGCAATAAAATAACTGTTGAGGAATCCAGTTGGATTCCTCCAACCTGTTTCCTTGCATCACGGATGTTAAACAATATAGATAACATCACATTTAGTTCTATATGATATAGTATGTTAAACAGAATCAATATAGAAACTCAACTAACTGACTAGCAGTTCAATCAAACAGTCAACACACAGTCAATCAACAATTATTTAACAGTTTCTAAAAATACAACATGAAATTATAAATTGTTCAGAGTTATTGAGATTTACTCACTTTGGCGCGTTAACCGTTAAATAACGGTTTGCGTTATTTGATTCGGTCGGACAATTTATTTTGCTATAAATTGTACCAAGCTCCGATGGACCTCCAGTCAGTTTCATCGTGTAGTGTCCGTCCATACGATCCTGTCGGATCTTGTTTCGCTGCATTTCGTTCACGTACGAAGTAGTTATGTAATTTACAAATTTGGATAAACAATTAAATTATTTAAATTGATTTCTTTATAACATGGGCTCACCATCGAACATCTCGGCCCATACCAATTTAAAACCCCACCCACGTGGACTCTTTCTTCCCAGAAAATGAAGACCGATGTCTGCTCCAACCTTTTGCCATTCTCGACTCCTTCTTGCTTCTTGTTCTCTTTCTCCTTTACATACATCCACAAACCGACTACACCATTATCTTCCCCTTCGATTTCTCTTCGCAATCATACCCTTCGAACTCCACTCGCCGCTCACCACCTAGTTCCGTCATCTAGCATTTAACCGTACTCCAAGTGTCGACATCGACATCAAGAACCCCGAAATCCCCTCAGTTTTTCCCCAAATGATGCTAATCCCCCCGATAAGTATGAATACACCAATCAAACCTCAAATCAAAGCACCAATAACCGGAAATCCTAAACCCTAAAATTACTGCTCTAAATCGTGCACGATCCAGACTGAATCGAACGCTACAAAACGAGCCTAGGATTGAAGAGCATCATACAAGGATCCCATATATGAAGTGCTTCTCATTTATGGCAATTTATTTTGATTTCTTAGAAATTCAAAAAGTCACAAAAAATGTTTTTGAGCAAGAAAAGGGACGGTGGCACATTTTCATTGACTATGGAAGTAAGAACTTAGGGTTAGAGATAGTTAGGGAGTATTTATAGGGTTGAGAAAATATCTAGATATTTTATTTTGATTATTTAATTCATATATAATGAAGTGCTGCTTATGATTGTCCTTTTAAAAATTTCTGCGGCCACACATGATATTCAAAAATCACGAAACTAGGCATGTAGCTAGAGTTCGACATTACAGTCCCAACGAAACTGGTTTCGTCGAATTCTGACTCCGTTTGCTCACACAGCGTATTTTTAACTATCGAAATACTGACTGTTTCTCAATCTAAAAATCCGTACGGCCACACACTGACTCTAAAAATCACGAAACTGGAAATCTAACAACTATTTGACATTGCGGATCCAGCAAAATTGGTTTCGTCGAATTCCGACTTCGTATGAAAAACTGGCTATTTTTAAAGCTTTGAATGACCCATTTAAATATATAAATTAAATTAAATTAAATTAAATATAAATAAATTTATATTATCGTATATCTTCACATATGATAACGTACAACTCCAGAATATCATATCAGAATTTACAGCTTGATATTTCAGATTCCAGATTATCTAGATATTCAATTTATATCGAAAACCCTTTTATAACGTAAATAAAGCGTTGCAAAATATAAAGGAATTCTACAGCGACTTTTCTGAATTTTGATTTGGACGTAAATCAAAATCTATCCGACGAAATCCCGATTTTTCTCTTCCACTAGAAAGATATACTCCACCAGCTCCCGACGTTTCTTGTTTCACAGAAATCCGGCTTAAAACGAATCTTGTACATTCAGTTGAAGTTCAAATCGCCAAATCGCGAACTGCAGCGCCATTTCAAGCTCGATTTTAATTATAATATAATTATACGTTCAAATGACGTCGATTGAATATATTCGTCAATATAATTCAACTCTAAGCTGAATTAAATCTTAGGGATGACCCCGTTCACAGAATATTGTGATTTCCAATATTTTTTATTATTTCTGAATTAAATATATTATTTAATTTATTATTTTAATTAAATATTCACTATAATTTAATTCCACGACCATTTAATTCACTATATCACTATATATATAATTAAATAAATTAATTATAATACTTCTGCCAATGTGGGTCATTACATTCTTCCCCACTTAAAATAATTTCGTCCCCGAAATTGCTAAGTTAGAGGATGACCCTATCTATTTGGTAAAAGCTTATCGGTTTACCCCTTATCTCTGGTTTCAACTGAACCAACTAATATCGATTTCAATATTAATTTCTTCCGACTAACTAAAATTTTCAAAAATTCTGAAAATTTTCTAACACTTTAAATTCTCGGAAAATTTCGCCAAAACCTCCTTTGTACAGCCCTATCGGTAAAACTCCAACTCGCCTCTCTAGGCCTTTTCCAACCCAAAAGAAAATCAAGCAGCCAAGCGGCTTGCCAATTCGGCTCATAAATCTCATGCTTATATCAATTTTAAACTTGTACCTTTTTGTCGGGCATATTAACTTTATCCCTTTCACCTGTTATCAATTCAACATATACCATTGTTATCCCAAATCAAACTCCGAAATCACTTTTATCTCCAAAACAACCATTCGCTTTTTACCAAGCCAAATATCATTTCAACTCAAGTTCAATCTTGATTTTCAATTCCTTAACTCCTCAATCCAATACCATTTCGGATTCTAATTTCAAAAATCCAATCTTATTCGATTTCAATTCAACTTCGGTTACCACTTAACTGACTTTACTTTAATTCAAATCTGCTTTCACAAATTTCTGTTAAATTTGTTTTTAATTTAAACAGTCTTTCCCTGGGAGTTTTTTTTAAACTGTTTACTCTTTTCAAAAATCAAATTTTCCTTTTTGAAATTTAACTGAGCCCATAATCAATATTCCATTAGTTAAATCACTTCTCTATTTCTTTATCAATATTTGTTAACCAAATATTTTCAATAACCATATTGGCCTTTTATGTTATTTGGAAAACATTTCTGAATATCGCCTTCCTTTATTTTCTAAACTTTCAGAAAATATATGCTATTTATAATTGGAAAATATTCCAATTACTTATTTTCTTTTTCGATCTCGTTTATTTCTATACTTAGGAAATATTCATTATTCTATTTCCAAGTTTACACTTATTTGGGTTAAAACAGATGTTGTGTAAAACATCGTTACGACAACCCAAATACTATATTCAACTAACTCTTATTCAACATTGATCTTCGAGCCTGAAATCTTACTATTTATTTGTTAATAATGAAATCAATCAAGTTGGGGTATAACTACCTCTCAGACCTTGACTGAATAACATTTATAACGTCAAAACAGATATGACTACTTACTCGAATAATCAATACCATACAACTACTTATTCACTTTTTAACACGTATATGCTTCCTCTTTCTATTTTTACAAGATTTTATTCTTAGTCTTCCTTTTTGATTTTACTATTCTATTTCTAAGTTCGTTTCCTTATAGACTTATATATATATATATATATATATATATATATATATATATATCGATACGTTGATTTCTAACTATCAAATTATCTTAAAAATATTCTAACTCCTTAAATTTCCGGAAAAATTCGCCATAACCTCCTTTGTACCAGGAGCATCGGGATATTTCAAATAGCCTCCCATGGCCCTCACCAATCCAAAGAAAAAGAAAAAGCCAAGCGATTAGCTGATACGGCGCATAAAATCTCATATATGAATTAAATACGTACCTTTCCATCGAGCAATCTATTTATATACCTTTATACCTTATCCATACCTATCTCATGTATATTTATATCTGCCTAATCTATTTTAACTATACCTGGTCGTTTTAACTCAATTCGTTAATTAATTTGTTAACTAACTCTTTAGTCTATTTCACTTCTATTTATCCAAATCTATTTCACTTCTATTATTCAAATTCTATATTATAAATCCCATTTGAATTTCTATTTCACATCTCTTATATTCAAATCCCATTTTGAAATTCAACACAACTTGTCTTTTCCAAAACAAATTCAAAAGCAAAATCTTCGGTAGCAATCCGTCACTTAGCAACTTGAAAATGAGCACTGATGATGTCGCGATTCATCATCAGGGTTATTTCCTAGTTATCAAGTGAGTTTAATACTATATTACTTTAAAACCATTTCTAAACACTTCCACTTTGAAATATATTTCAAATACCATTCACAATGCTTTTAAACCAATTTAAAATCTCCCAGGATTTTAAAATTCTCTTATACTTAATCCAGATTCATTTACAAACTTCTTTCCAATTCCTGGGATTTTAATTCCAATTCTGATTTAAATTTCAGATTTAACTCATCTGATTTCACGTATTTCACTTATATGAATTCTGATTGGTTATATATAACCATTTCACATGTTATAATCTTACATGATTATAATCACAACCTATATATGATACATATCCATACTGTGTCGGTCCATCGTATTCAGGTGTTTATAAACCCCTACCGATACATTGGATCAAACTGATCGACCAGAATTCATAAACTACTCAACCAATGAATCTCCCCAATATAAAACCATTTTATATCAAATACAAATACGCACTCGTATATATATACACTCAAACTCAATCTAGCGTGTTACTAACCCTATCTCTACCGAGTCACGCCACAGAGCCAAGGTAATTCTAAACTTAAGCTCTGATACCAACTATAATGACCCGGATTTTTGCGACTTTGGTTATCGACATAAACTCGATGTCGATAACCAAATCATCGAAAAAATCCTGATAATTAGTGAAAGAAATTAGAGGGTGAGGATAGATAAGATAGAAACTTAGAATAGAAGAAGAAAAGAAGAACTTACATCATCAGAGTAACACGAATCTCACAGCGGAACGAATAACATATAATATATAACATAACTTTGAAATATAACAGTTATTTATACAATAGCACTTATCAGAGTACAGCACTTACAACATAACGGAAATAAACTATAGCTATATGATCCTGAAGTCTCCTGCTCCAGCTCTTCAAGTATATCTGTAAATCCCGACTACTTGACTGCCCGTACAAATTTAGGCACCCAAGAGTTTAGGGAAACAAAACAAAATAAACTCCGGGTCAGTCAAGGGACTGGTGTGAGTAAAACAGGGTAAACAGGTATATGATATCTCATAAGACCACGCCGTGAATACGGAACGGGTTTTTGCCTTATGAGAATCCAACATCTTTGATAAGCAATATCATTCTGATATTATAATAATGTCTAAGTACAAATATATATCAATCTAGCAGAAACGCTTTCATCTCACGTTCTACATATATAGTATAAAATCAAAACCGCAAGCACGTATTGGGTAATGGGTTTCCAACTATGACAAGGTATGGAACCACCTTTCGCTAGTGTACCTCTAGAGAGGAATACACTGGGTTCAACAAGAACATCTTGCAACCCGGCCTCACATGAACGACCACTCATTTCGCTGAGTGTATCGAGTGTATATCACCAACGGTTGGGATCAGCAACCGTTTCCCGAATGGGACAGCATCAACAATAGATTTTTAGAAATAAATGAAGCTCTAGATCAGGTGATTATACACCCTAATAAGTGCGACCTATATAGCCATGCTACCTGGCCGATTTCTGTCATTTACCGGTTGATGAGGCTAGAAGCTACGCTTTATCATCACATCAGATTCCCTTCGAATGTCACATCGTCAAATCCATCAAATCACCGATTGACGTCTACAACAGTACATTACGTGTTAGCTAAAGAAGTTTCCTTCTCCACTTCCACTCTTGGTACGGTTGAAGAAATCAATGTACGTGACCTTTCTGGAAATACTCTGTCAGACATTCATCTACATTCACTTAGAATGTCACATTGTCATACCCGCCAAATAACAAATTGATTTCCTCAAAAAATACAACGGGTATACAGCTAAGAGAAACGAATTCCTCCGCCACCAACGTATATACGTTTGAAGAGATCAACTTACGCGATCCATTGTATATACTCTGTCATACCTTCATCCATACACGTTGTCCTAGGACTGGACAAACCGAAGGCACTATTCAGTATATCCATCTTATGCACTGTTATCTAAGACTTATACAATAGCCCTTGCACTTTACTCCGTCTTCAATTATCTTTGGCATATATGATTCACAACGCTTATGCCAATACAGAGTGGTTCTTTGGATAATAATCCAACCGGTCTCTCCATATTAACAACGTTAAAATGGTCAAAACTTCGATAGTGTGTGAGTTAACTATCAAAGAAAAACAAGTGTGCAAACAACGATATTATTTCCAGATGGAAATTATATCGAACTAACATCTTTTCAACATTTATCTCCTTAGTTCATTTTTCATCTCTTGTTTCCCTATATTCAACATTTCTTATTTTATAGATTTAGAAAATATTTGTTATTACCATTGGAAAACATTTCCATTTCCTTGTTTTCTATATTAGAAAACAATTCTGATACTTCGTTGGAAAACATTTCCAAAACTCAAACATTGGACTTAGACAGATGGTTAAACAAACCATCGCGATGCCAAATTAAACCATTTAACTTATTAACTAAATCCACTTAACCACTTCACTCTCGAACCGTAACCATTTCTTAATTAAAACCGCAGTCAATCAAGTTGGGGTATATCTACCTCTCAGACCTTAACTGAACAACACTTCTAACCTTGAAATAGGCAAAGTTCACTTTATATTTCTTTAACTAACTTCCTTACTTAACCTTTCTTTCGAATACTATATTCGATTAACTCCTTCACTTAACTCTATTTGATTAACTCCTTTGGATTAACTCTACTTGATTTACTCGATTTGATTTACTCTATTCACTTAACTCCTGTCGAATATACTATGTTCGATAACTCCTCTAACTCTATTCGAATAAACTATATACGATTAACTCTTCTAACACTATTCGAATAAACTATATTCGATTAACTCCTCTAACTCTATTCAAATAAACTATATTCGATAAACTCTTCTCTCGAATACACTATATTCGATTACTCCTCTCTCGAATACACTATATTCGATTACTCCTCTCTCGAATACACTATATTCGATAACTCTACTCGATTAACTCCATTTGAATAACTCTAACTGGTTAACTATAACTTGTTGACTCTAATTGATTTATTCTAATTGGTCAACCTTAATTGATTTTACTTGGTTTGACTAACTCAATTTATTAATTCGACTGACTAATTCAACTCGATTAACCTCAACTAATTTTGCTTATCTCGATTTAACTGAACTAATCACTTTGATTAACTCGACTAATTCACTTTGTTTAACTTAACCAAATTCACTTTGATTTAACTTAACTAATCCACTTTGATTAACTTAACCAAATTACTTAGTTTAACTCAACTAATTCACTTTGTTTACTTAACCAATTCACTTAGTTTAACTCAACTAATCCACTTTGTTTACTTAACCACTTCACTTAGTTTAACTCAACTAATCCACTTTGATTAAATCCTATTTGTTTAACAATAAATATTCCTTTATTCTATTTATTCCCAAAATAAATAAATCATTTAACTTTATTTATACCCTAAATAATAAATTCTTTTACCTTTATTTATTTCCTAAATAAATAAATCCTTTTATATCTATTTGTAAATGGTTTACAAATATCCCTCTTTCTATTTGTTTTGACAATATTTTCCTTTATATATATTGTTTTACAAATACTTTCCTTTATATTTGATTTCACAAATATATCTCCTGTATATTTGTTTAACAATAAAATCCCTTTTTATTTGATTAACAAATATAATTCCTTTATATTTGATTTACAAATAAAATTCTTTCATATTTGATTTACAAATATAATTCTTTTGTTCAAAATCCTTTTTCTTTTATAATATAAAATCCATTGATTTTATATAAATAAATTATTTTCAAAATATACTTTGAAAATCCCTTTATCACATTCTGGTATTTCTTACGGTATTTAACACACCATATAACAACGATAAATATCGTCCAAACATACAAAATCAACAACAGATTTTATCACATCATATATTTTTAATATATGAAAAACAATAAAATAACTGTTGAGGAATCCAGTTGGATTCCTCCAACCTGTTTCCTTGCATCACGGATGTTAAACAATATAGATAACATCACATTCAGTCCTATATGATATAGTATGTTAAACAGAATCAGTATAGAAACTCAACTAACTGACTAACAGTTCAATCAAACAGTCAACACACAATCAATCAACCAATATTTAACAATTTCTAAAAATACAACATGAAATTATAAATTGTTCAGAGCTAGTGAGATTTACTCACTTTGGCGCGTTAACCGTTAAATAACGGTTTGCGTTATTTGATTCGGTTGGACAATTTATTTTGCTATAAATTGTAACAAGCTCCGATGGACCTCCAGTCAGTTTCATCGTGTAGTGTCCGTCCATACAATCCTGTCGGATCTTGTTTCGCTGCATTTCGTTCACGTATGAAGAAGTTATGTAATTTACAAATTTGGATAAACAATTAAATTATTTAAATTGATTTCTTTATAACATGGGCTCACCATCGAACATCTTGGCCCATACCAATTTAAAACCCCACCAACGTGGACTCTTTCTTCCCAGAAAATGAAGACCGATGTCTGCTCCAACCTTTTGCCATTCTCGACTCCTTCTTGCTTCTTGTTCTCTTTCTCCTTTACATACATCCACAAACCGACTACACCATTATCTTCCCCTTCGATTTCTCTTCGCAATCATACCCTTCGAACTCCACTCGCTCACCACCTAGTTCCGTCATCCTGCATTTAACTGTACTCCAAGTGTCGACATCGACATCAAGAACCCCGAAATCCCCTCAGTTTTTTCCCAAATGATGCTAATCCCCCCGATAAGTATGAATACACCAATCAAACCTCAAATCAAAGCACCAATAACCGGAAATCCTGAACCCTAAAATTACTACTCCAAATCGAGCATGATCCTGACTAAATCGAGCGCTACAAAACGAGCCTAGGATTGAAGAGCATCGTACAAGGATCCCATATATGAAGTGCTTCTCATTTATAGCAATTTATTTTGATTTCTTAGAAATTTAGAAAGTCACGAAAAATGTTTTTGAGCAAGAAAAGGGACGGCGGCACATTTTCATTGACTGTGGAAGTAAGAACTAAGGGTTAGAGATAGTTAGGGAGTATTTATAGGGTTGAGAAAATATCTAGATATTTTACTTTGATTATTTAATTCATATATAATGAAGTGCTGCTTATGATTGTCCTTTTAAAAATTTCTACGGCCACACATGATATTCAAAAATCACGAAACTAGGCATGTAGCTAGAGTTCGACATTACAGTCCCAACGAAACTGGTTTCGTTGAATTCTGACTCCGTTTGCTCACACAGCGTATATTTAACTGTCGAAATACTGACCGTTTCTCAATCTAAAAATCCATACGGCCACATACTGACTCTAAAAATCACGAAACTGGAAATCTAACAACTATTTGACAATTCGGATCCAACAAAATTGGTTTCGTCGAATTCCGACTTCGTATGAAAAACTGGCTATTTTTAAAGCTCTGAATGACCCATTTAAATATATAAATATATTTAAATTAAATATAAATAAATTTATATTATCGTATATCTTCACATATGATATCGTACAATTCCAGAATATCATATCAGAATTTACATCTTGATATTTCAGATTCCAGATTATCTCGATATTCAATTTATATCGAAAAACCCTTTTATAACATAAATAAAGCATTGCAAAATATAAAGGAATTCTACAGCGACTTTTCTGAATTTTGATTTGGACGTAAATCAAAATCTACCCGACGAAATCCCGATTTTTCTCTTCCACTAGAAAGATATACTCCACCAGCTCCCGACGTTTCTTGTTTCACAGAAATCCGGCTTAAAACGAATCCTGTACATTCAGTTGAAGTTCAAATCGCCAAATCGCGAACTGCAGCGCCATTTCAAGCTCGATTTTAATTATAATATAATTATACGTTCAAACTGACGTCGATTGAATATATTCGTCAATATAATTCAACTTTAAGCTGAATTAAATCTTAGGGATGACCCCGTTCACAGAATATTGTGATTTCCAATATTTTTTATTATTTCTGAATTAAATATATTATTTAATTTATTATTTTAATTAAATATTCACTATAATTTAATTCCACGACCATTTAATTCACTATATCACTATATATATAATTAAATTAATTAATTATAATACTTCTGCCAATGCGGGTCATTACATATGCCATGCATATGCCACCTTAAAAACCAATAGGCAATCTGTTCAGCCTTGTTAGCCAAATACATAATATTATATTTATATATTATTATAGTAGTATGACTCTCAATTCATAAAAACCTTATCATCAAAAATAATAATTAACAAGAGGCAATCGACTTTGGTTATAAGGCTCACGTGCTTCCAAAAACCACGACCTGAGGCGAGGAAACCTAAGGAAGGTGATCATAGGTTTGAACATGTATTGGAGGGTTGTTTGTGGGTAGGTTTGATGTTCACTACGGGTGTATGACTTGATGCACATGTGAGTAATGGAAGTTCAAGTTTAGGTTATGCGATCTAGGTCCCAATTGATAAAATGGACAGGATGTAGAGGGAGCCCAGTAGCCTATAAGCTAACGACAGTTGTCTCATATTTATATAACACATTCTCAAAATTTGAATATACGCTGCTCTTAACAGCAGCTTATAGCAGGCGCACCTTGCAGGTGCGCCTGTATAAATAGTTTATGGGCGCACTTGTGAAGTGTGCCCATGTATACCTGGAAGGGCACACTTACAAAGTGCGCCCTTATATATTTTGACGGGCGCACTTCACAAGTGCGTCCCCAAGTATTTTTTTTAAGCGCTGGCCACCTTAGCGTTTAGGTGGCCAAAACAAGCATATTTCTGCTAATAGTTTCAAAACTAGCCTAAATCTGCTATTAGTTTTTAAAATAAGCCTACTTTAAAAAAATTCCTTTAAAACGTAAAAATGGACTAAATTGCAAAATATGAATGATTTGTTTGGTTTGGGGTTAGGGTTATGTGACGGCCTGGAATTTCGCTCGATCTGAATCAGTCGTTAAACCGATCTAGACCGGTCGAAACCCCTGATCGTTTTGAGAACAGGACAAATCAGAACGCAGACGGGAGAACATTTCATTGTTATTACAACGATTCCATCAGAATACAAGAATATACAGAGTATGAATGAATAAATTACATTCGATAAATATTAGAGATTACAATAAATTACATAGCAGCGGAAAATAATACAAAGCATAACTGAAGGTGATACACGGATACAGAGCTTTCCGGATATCATTCCAGCTGTAAACCAGGATCCTGTGAATATAAATCTGCAAAACCAAAACTACTAGCTTCCCGTGTCAAAAAATAGGGGCACCCAAAGTTTAGGTTAAAACAATAAACTCCAGGCCAGTCATGTGACTGGTGTGAGAACTAAAACAGTTATTTAAAACTTTATTTTAAAAGAGAGTATTTCAAGGGACCACGACGTACAACACGGAACGGGTTTTCTCCCAAGAATACCAGTGCATAGAATAAACAACGCAATGCTTTTTCGAAAAATGAAGCTATTATAAGACCCAGGTCCCATCACACAATGCAACGCAAGTCGGAGGATAGGGTTTTCCCTTATAATAGCCAAACATGCTTGGTACGTTTAAAACAAATCATTTGATACTATAATAAGTGTATAGTGTCAAAACAAATTTCAATCATAAATATAAATCATAGACGGCATGGGTACCATATATCATGTCGCCATACTAGTTCTACAATTAAAACCGCAATACACGTATTGGAAATTGGATTTCCGTCATGAGTCGAGGCATGGGGCAAGCTCCTCTCCGCGTTCGAGACACTCTAGCAAATGTCTCAGGACTACACACTCTGGGCAATCCTGGATTCGGCTGGGCCGGTCCTCACTTACGTTAGAGGATTAGTTATGCCTGAACACACGTTTCCCGGTCCTTACAGACCTATAATCGAGGCGCCTCATTCCAACAACCACAAAGGTGAAAAGTATATAAATGTCAGGGCTGGTAAGTCACTGACACCACCAAAGCTAGAAAGAAACGTCGTGTTCTCCCAGCGGTCCGTATCCCGTTTTTAACTCATACCGAGGTGTGAGGCACGCGAATCTACACTATTCAAAAAGCTACGCTACGTAGGCCATGCTTTGATCATCAACCACAAGACTTTGCTTTTCAACAGAAGCCTTGATCCATGCAACTCAACGTGCCACACAGGCAATTCATGCCATGCGATTGATATCTATTGATATATAACCTCTAAGCTCATACGTCTCAGAGAAGGGCGTTACGCAAGAGAATAAATTCTCCGCCGCCAAACAGATATATATTTAACAGAAATCAATCAACACAGAATATAATCCAATGTCAGACACACAATCCATTTACAAGTTCGTTCTGGGTCTGAACGAAACCGGAGGCACTTTCCTCGCATATCCATCCATCTCCAAGTACATCTGGACGACAACCAACTGATTCCCTCATCTTGGGTGTACAGCCCAATCAAGATCATCAGTAATCACCCAAACGATGTGAAGACTTCCGATCTTCAACCACCGTCTTCATCTTCGACTTATCGTCGAATCGGTTATTCAGAATGGGTATAAACCCGGCCTTTCCGAACAACCCGCGTATATTAAAAACAAATGTTACACAAACAAAACATACGCCTCATTCCAATTCATCAGTCACTAACCGTAAATTAATCAAGAGAATAATTCCCCAAATATTAACCCCGAAGGCCGAAACCAACATCAGATCAATATCCAGAAAACCATTCTGCTTAGCTAACCGACAGTTAGTTTCTAGATTTCACATTCATAGGGAAAGGTTCCCATTAATTTTATCCTAGATAAATTCTTTAAAATTTATCCTTTAATCTTCCTTTGGATGTCATTTCAAACCAAATTATGGTTTTCCAAACTAGTCGGGATTAGCGAACCACACCGAAGTAATTATTTATTTTATTTCCCAATCCCAACCTATTCATCCCATGAAGCAAAACTGGTAATACTCCATATCTAACACCACGGTGTTATTGGTAAAATTAATTACCATTTCACGTTCAAATCTAATTAAAGATTTAACTATCGCTTTGGAGCAAAACTGGTGGTACTCCATTCTTGCTCATTTCTAAATTTGATAATTTAAATTATCAATTCACATTTCAATCTAATTACAGATTCATTAAAACTCCTTTTACTGGGTTAAAGAACTAATGTTGTTTAAAACACAGTTCACGATAAACCCAAATCACATTCTATTTATTATCGGGTTAAAGAACAAATGTTATTTAAAACACCGTTCACGATAAACCCATAAATCAATTCTATTTCAATTACAATTTATTTATTTAAAAATAAATGGGTTTTAATTTCAGTTCAAAACTAGTTCATTTCGATAAAAATCTATTTTTCTCTTTTCAAATATGGAGTTTTTCATCCCAATTTTTCTCAAATCATCTATTATGATTTTACACAAATTATTACTATTTTTAATAATTTTATCAAGGCCCGTACAGTCGATTTCCATCAACGGCCATCGAACTGCACTTACAGCGACCTTTTCCAAATTTGATTTGGACATAATTCCAAATCCAACCGCTAGATTTCAAATTTCTAATTTTCATTGGAACGCTCTTTTCGATACGAACCCAACGGTTCCGGTTTTAGGAGAATCCGACGGTCGGATCTCCCGTAATGTCCGTTTGAAATAAATGGTCGAAATTCACGAACTGCCGCGGCGCGTTCTATTCAGGCCATTATATTATATATATAATAAATATTTCGTCGATTTCTATTTAAAACGAATTATATAAATAGTTATGAATTCGTTTCAAAAACAATTTCGACCTTTATTTCAAATTCAAATCAAAATTGAGTTTTCTATTATAAATCTTTTTTACTTTCATTTCTATTCAATTTAAATTTAAATTTTTCCTTATAAATTCGTTTTAAAATTCATTTCTATTAAATTCAAATTTCAATTCAATTTGAATTCTTTTCAATTCGTTTTCAATTCAATTCAAATTCGTTTTCAATTCAATTCAATTCAAATTGGTTTTCTATTAGATTCAATTCAAATTGGTTTTCTATTCGATTCAATTCAAATTGGTTTTCTAATCGATTCAATTCAAATGGTTTTCTATTCGATTCAATTCAAATTGGTTTTCTATTCGATTCAATTCAAATTGGTTTTCTATTCGATTCAATTCAAATTGGTTTTCTATTCGATTCGAATTCGATTCGTTTTCTATTCAATTCAAATCCTAAAAACGAATATAATCGATATAAATATCAATTCGCGTCAAAATGGCGCATCTCTAATCAACATGGCTTTATATATTTCAACAATCCCGTTATTCTATTCAACAAATGAATATTTATCCTATTCAATACGTGAATCTAAATATTTCGTTCAACACATGACTAATCTCAACGGATGAGTACGGTCAACACATGAACCTTTATTTTATAATGATAAAGATGTAAATTTTATTGTTAAAATATTTCGTTCAACACATGACTAATCTCAACGGATGAGTACAGTCAACACATGAACCTTTATTTTATAATGATAAAGATGTAAATTTTAATGTTAAAATATTTCGTTCAACACATGACTAATCTCAACGGATGAGTACAGTCAACACATGAACCTTTATTTTATAATATTCTTTATCTTCTAAATTGGAATGAGGCCCAATCAATTACCATATAGCGTTAATTATATGGATTCCGTACAACACATGTATACAATAGCAACGATAAATAATCAACCATCATCCAAAGTGCACTACACTGTATAAGCATCAAATATAGATATCTAACGCTTATAACAGCCTGTCAATCCATCGATCGACATAAAACTAATTATTGGGATTAGTGTACGTCGTATTTTATCCCAATACCCGTGTGGGGTTTCAAACAATCAAACAAAGATTTTATTTGTGAAGTTGGGCGATGTGTAAAATTTATTGTCCCAATCAATGTCCTTCAAATAGGTGTACATAAACATACCGTCCGGTTTGTAAATGAATATTTATTTATTCTCGTTCACGTTAAAAATTATATTTTCAACGATCAAATTATTTTATTCAACCTATGAATATTCTATTCGGTTCATTTACAAAATAAAAATGATATTTTTATTTTTCTAACTTATTTTAGAAAATTTCGGCGGCATAACGGCACGATACTAGAAACGGGACAAGGCCTAGCCTTATCCCCGGTCTAGTGAAGGCCCACGCCATTCACACATCAATCAAATCCATTCCATTTCACCAAACAGTTCAATTCAAATCAAATAATCCAACTAATCTATGCAACCAAACAAACAAGTCCATGGTCTGTGGACGATTGTGTCGGGTGCTACTAAACACCGTCTTCATCCCAGTATATATATAACTAGAAAAAGAAATTTTGAAAGGTGAGAAGTTCTCACCGATAGCTATTCCAACTTCACGCCACTTCAAATGTAGAAGTCTTCGTTGTTCTCGCTTTTTGTCACTTTCGTTGTCCGTAGCCACTACATATGTAAAAATCGAATTTTTACTTCGCTATTCAATATACAAAAATCGAATTTTTACTTCGCTATTCAATATATAAAAATCGAATTTTTACCTCGCTATTCAATATATAAAAAGCGAATTTTTATCTCGTTATTCAATATAAAAAAATCGAATTTTTACTTCGTTATTCAATATATAAAAATTGAATTTTTACTTCGTTATTCAATATATAAAAATCGAATTTTTACTTCGTTATTCAATATATGAAAATCGAATTTTTACTATACTAACAATATAATCTCTTTGTTATTAAAAATATAAACTTTCATGTTATAAAAATATAACTCTTCATCGTATAAAAATATCGCCTTTTCAATATGAAAAATATAGTTTTTCCATTGTTAAAAATTCGACCTTTTTATTATTAAAAATTCTAACTTTCTATTTTAAAAAAATTCGAACTTTCTATTTTAAAAAAACTAATCTTTTCTATTTTAAAAAATCCTACATACTAAAAATCATATTTATTTCCTATATGTATAAATAAAAATCATTCCTTTATATTTAATATACATAAATAAAGGTCCTTTCTTTATATGTATATATTTTATTTTTATAACCTAATTCATAGAAAATAAATAAAAATAAATAAAGAAGCTTACAGTGTCGATTGGAGGAAGGAGGGGGGTTCAGACGTCAAGGGCGTGGGTGACTGGCGCGGCGGAGGGCGTGGGTCCAGGGAGCAGCGGCAGGCGGTGGAAAGGGGGGTGCGATGTTCGTACTGGCGGCGGATTCCTGAGGCGAGGGAGGGGGAAGGAGAAGAAGAGGAGGAAGAGGGAGGAGCAGGTCGATGGAGGGGGCGGTGGCGCCCCGCCCTAAGCGGCGGCGGTGGCTCTCCGATGGGAGGAGCGACGGCGCTCCTCCCTCCTCTTCATCGTCTTTTTTTTTCCTTTTCGATTTTGAAAGAATAACTAACGGGGGGGCCTGAATGATTAAAGGGGTGAGGAGAGAGAGGTGAGTGGGGGTGTTTTATTTATTTATTTAATTATTTAATTCCAAAAAGGTACTTTTATTTTCGACCTCGAAACGAGGCCCACCGTGTGTCATCCATAGCTAATTACCCCCATTCTGAACATAATGGGATATGTATCGTAAGCTGATTCGATCGTTTCGATCAGTTTTCGTCAAAATCAACATATAACTCTATATATTGAATTTGAACACGCATTTCAATTTACTGGGGTCACATACTAACTCGAAAAATTCCCGAAAAATATTTTCTAGCTTTGTATTGACGATACGGTCCTAACAAAACTAGTTTCGTCGAATTCTGAGACCGTTTGAAAAATGGCCATTTTCCAGTCAATTAAAATCAACTGAAATTGGTCAAACACTTTTTCCTTTGCCACACTCACATATTGATTCGAAAAATTATGAAAATTGGAATCTAGCAATAACTTTGTACCACGGACCCAACAAAAGTGGTTTCGTCGAAATCCGAGGTCGTTTGCAAAATTTCCATTTTTAAGGGCCTGAATTCCATAACGACTATTCAGAATTTTCAACTGGACATATCTTTTGATTACTGCTATCCAATTTTGATTTTTCGGATTCGTTGGAAAGATATTATCAATTAGATCCTATTGTTTTTGGTTTCGCTAAAATCCGGTTTGTTTTGCACCCGGTACATTCATTTAAAGTTTGAAATCGAGTTATCGAACTACCGCGCCATTTTCAATTCTATTTATAATTATATATAATTATTTATATTCTAACGACGACCTATATAAATATATTCGTTCTAAATATATTCAAAATAAATTTCTCATTGATTTTATTTGAAATAATCCATTTTAAATGTTCAAAATTCGCTAAAATTGCCAAAATAAAAATTTTAAACTGGCCCAGATTTTCGGGTTGTTACAATCTCCCCCACTTAAAACTTTTCGTCCCCGAAAAGGAACAAAGTTGAAAGTGGATTGATTAATCAACTCTACGTCCGATCTGGCTTCCATTCTCCAACTTTTCAGTTTCTGAGAATTCTCAAATTCTTCAAAAAATTGGCTAACACCCTAAATATTCGAAAAATTTCGCCATAACCTCCCCTGCACCGGGAGCTACGGAAAAATCCCGAAATTGCCATATAGGCCTTCTGATCTCAAAAAGAAAAAGAAAAAGCCAAGCGGCTAGCCAATAGGCTCATAAAATCATCATCACTCAAACAAAACAGTAAATTATAGTAAACATGTACCTATTTGTCAGGCAAACAAATTTTATTCTTCTACTCTAGCCTCTTTGCTATGACCTGTTCAATGTAAGCACATGTATATGCAAGCAAATGTGACCAATTTTCATTACAATTCAATATTTGGTTCAATTAGGCAAAATGGTTCAAAATTGTCAAACAAATAAACAAACAACACAAACATCAATCAATTAGTGGATTAGAGTTTCAAACTCATAATTTTGATATATATACAGAAAATCATGTTTTTGATGCCAAATCACAACAAATAAATCTAGCTATATAAGTTTTGGTTCTCACACCAGTCTAATGGAAATATATAGAAAATCACACCTTCGAAACTCGAACACACACTACTGATGCTATATAGTCATCAGTAGAATCATCTTCGGGCGACTAGAGTGTGATTCTATATCTATCTAGTATATTAAAACTTCGAATATACGTTCATGACGCGTATATGCAAAATCTTTATATATTGGATTGTCCAAATTCAAAATAAATAAATATTAAAATACGTATAAAATGGTTTAAAATTTCAAAACAAAATTGTTTTCAATTGAAAAATATACTCTTCACACCCGTTCTAGGATACTACTGATCCGATCTCTAACGAGTCATTCTAATTGGATATTACTAATCCAATATCTGATGAATTCTTTCGTATGGTACTAATGTGCCTTGTTCTCTAGCTCTGTAAACCAAAGCACTGATACCAAATGTGACGACCTGGAATTTCGCTCGAACCGAATCAGTCGTTAAACCGATCTAGACTGTTCGAAACCCCTGATCGTTTTGAGAACAGGACAAATCAGAACGCAGACGGGAGAACATTTCATTGTTATTACAATGATTCCATCAGAATACAAGAATATACAGAGTATGAATGAATAAATTGCATTCGATAAATATCAGAGATTACAATAAATTACATAGCAGCGTAAAATAATACAAAGCACAACTGAAGGTGATACACGGATACAGAGCTTTCCGGATATCATTCCAGCTGTAAACCAGGATCCTGTGAATATAAATCTGCAAAACCAAAATTACTAGTTGCCCGTGTCGAAAAATAGGGGCACCCAGAGTTTAGGTTAAAACAATAAACTCCAGGTCAGTCATGTGACTGGTGTGAGAACTAAAACAGTTATTTAAAACTTTATTTTAAAAGAGAGTAATTCAAGGGACCACGCCGTATAACACGGAACGGGTTTTCTCCCAAGAATACCAGTGCATAGAATAAACAACGCAATCCTTTTTCAAAAAATGAAGCTATTATAAGACATAGGTCCCATCACACAATGCAACGCAAGCCGGAGGATAGGGTTTTCCCTTATAATAGCCAAACATGCTTGGTATGTTTAAAACAAATCATTTCATACTATAATAAGTGTATAGTGTGAAAACAATTTCAATCATAAATATAAATCATAGACGGCATGGGTACCATATATCATGTCGCCATACTAGTTCTACAATTAAAACTGCAATACACGTATTGGAAATTGGATTTCCGTCATGAGTCGAGGCAAGGGGCAAGCTCCTCTCTGCATTCGAGACACTCTAGCAAATGTCTCAGGACTACATACTCTGGGCAATCCTGGATTCGGCTGGGCCGGTCCTCACTTACGTTAGAGGATTAGTTATGCCTGAACACACGTTTCCCGGTCCTTACAGACCTATAATCGAGGCGCCTCATTCCAACAACCACAAAGGTGAAAAGTATATAAATGTCAGGGCTGGTAAGTCACTGACACCACAAAAGCTAGAAAGAAACGTTGTGTTCTCCCAGCGGTCCGTATCCCGTTTTTAACTCATACCGAGGTGTGAGGCTCGCGGATCTACACTATACACAAAGCTACGCCACGTAGGCCATGTTTTGATCATCAACCACAAGACTTTGCTTTTCAATAGAAGCCTTGATCCATGCAACTCAGCGTGCCACACAGGCAATTCATGCCATGCGATTGATATCTATCGATATATAACCTCTAAGCTCGTACGTCTCAGAGAAGGGCGTTAAGCAAGAGAATAAATTCTCCGCCTCCAAACAGATATATATTTAAAAGAAATCAATCAACACGGAATAAAATCCAATGTTAGACACACAATCCATTTACAAGTTCGTTCTGGGTCTGAACGAAACCGGAGGCACTTTCCTCGCATATCCATCCATCTCCAAGTACGTCTGGATGACAACCAACTGATTCCCTCATCTTGGGTGTACAGCCCAATCAAGATCATCAGTAATCACCCAAACGATGTGAAGACTTCCGGTCTTCAACCACCGTCTTCATCTTCGACTTATCGTCGAATCGGTTATTCAGAATGGGTATAAACCCGGCCATTCCGAACAACCCGCGTATATTAAAAACAAATGTTACACAAACACAACATACGCCTCATTCCAATTCATCAGTCACTAACCGTAAATTAATCAAGAGAATAATTCCCCAAATATTAATCCCGATGGCCGAAACCAACATCAGATCAATATCCAGAAAACCATTCTGCTTAGCTAACCGACAGTTAGTTTCTAGATTTCACATTCATAGGGAAAGGTTCCCATTAATTTTATCCAAGATAAATTCTTTAAAATTTATCCTTTAATCTTCCTTTGGATGTCATTTCAAACCAAATTATGGTTTTCCAAACTAGTCGGGATTAGCGAACCACAACGAAGTAATTATTTATTTTATTTCCCAATCCCAACCTATTCATCCCATGAAGCAAAACTGGTAATACTCCATATCTAACACCACGGTGTTATCGGTAAAATTAATTAACATTTCACGTTCAAATCTAATTAAAGATTTAACTATCGCTTTGGAGCAAAACTGGTGGTACTCCATTCTTGCTCATTTCTAAATTTGATAATTTAAATTATCAATTCACATTTCAATCTAATTACAGATTCATTAAAACTCCTTTTACTGGGTTAAAGAACTAATGTTGTTTAAAACACAGTTCACGATAAACCCAAATCACATTCTATTTATTATCGGGTTAAAGAACAAATGTTATTTAAAACACCGTTCACGATAAACCCATAAATCAATTCTATTTCAATTCCATTTATTTATTTAAAAATAAATGGGTTTTAATTTCAGTTCAAAACTAGTTCATTTCGATAAAAATCTATTATTATTTTTTCAAATATGAAGTTTTTCATCCCAATTTTTCTCAAATCATCTGTTATGATTTTACACAAATTATTACTATTTTTAATAATTTTATCAAGGCCCGTACAGTCGATTTCCATCAACGGCCATTGAACTGCACTTACAGCGACCTTTTCCAAATTTGATTTGGACATAATTCAAAATCCAACCGCTAGATTTCTAATTTATAAAATTCATTGGAAATCTCTTTTCGATACGAACCCAACGGTTCCGGTTTTAGGAGAATCCGACGGTCGGATCTCCCGTAATGTCCGTTTGAAGTAAATGGTCGAAATTCACGAACTGCCGCGGCGCGGCGCGTTCTATTCAGGCCATTATATTATATATATAATAAATATTTCGTCGCTTTCTATTTAAAACGAATTATATAAATAGTTTTGAATTCGTTTCAAAAACAATTTCGACCTTTATTTCAAATTCAAATCAAAATTGAATTTTCTATTATAAATCCTTTTTACTTTCATTTCTATTCAATTTAAATTTTTCCTTATAAATTCGTTTTAAAATTCATTTCTATTCAATTCAAATTTCAATTCAATTTGAATTCATTTCAATTCGTTTTCAATTCAATTCGAATTCATTTTCAATTCAATTCAATTCAATTCGATTCAATTCAAATTGGTTTTCTATTCGATTCAATTCAAATTGGTTTTCTATTCGATTCAATTCAAATTGGTTTTCTATTCGATTCAAATTCGATTCGTTTTCTATTCAATTCAAATCCTAACAACGAATATAATCGATATAAATATCGATTCGCGTCAAAATGACGCATCTCTAATCAACACGGCTTTATATATTTCACTAATCCCATTATTCTAATCAACAAATGAATATTTATCCTATTCAATACATGAATCTAAATATTTCGTTCAACACATGACTAATCTCAACGGATGAGTACGGTCAACACATGAACCTTTATTTTATAATGATAAAGATGTAAATTTTATTGTTAAAATATTTCGTTCAACACATGACTAATCTCAACGGATGAGTACAGTCAACACATGAACCTTTATTTTATATTGATAAAGATGTAAATTTTATTGTTAAAATATTTCGTTCAACACATGACTAATCTCAACGGATGAGTACAGTCAACACACAAACCTTTATTTTATAATATTCTTTATCTTCTAAATTGGAATGAGTCCCAATCAATTATCATATAGCGTTAACTATATGGATTCCATACAACACATGTATACAATAGCAACGATAAATAATCAACCATCATCCAAAGTGCACTACATTGTATAAGCATCAAATATAGATATCTAACGCTTATAACAGCCTGTCAATCCATCGATCGACATACAACTAATTATTGGAATTAGTGTATGCCGTATTTTATCCCAATACCCGTGTGGGGTTTCAAAAAATCAAACACAGATTTTATTTGTGCAGTTGGGCGATGTGTAAAATTTATCGTTCCAATCAATGTCCTTCAAATAGGTGTACATAAACAAACCGTCCGGTTTGTAAATGAATATTTATTTATTCTCGTTCACGTTAAAAATTATATTTTCAACGATCAAATTATTTTATTCAACCTATGAATATTCTATTCGGTTCACTTACAAAATAAAAATGATATTTTTATTTTTCTAACTTATTTTAGAAAATTTCAGCGGCATAACGGCACGATACTAGAAACGGGACAAGGCCTAGCCTTATCCCCGGTCTAGTGAAGGCCCACGCCATTCACACATCAATCAAATCCATTCCATTTAACCAAATAATTCAATTCAAATCAAATAATCCAACTAATCTATGCAACCAAACAAACAAGTCCATGGTCTGTGGACGATTGTGTCGGGTGCTACTAACCACCGTCTGCATCCTAGTATATATATAACTAGAAAAAGAAATTTTGAAAGGTGAGAAGTTCTCACCGATAGCTATTCCAACTTCACGCCACTTCAAATGTAGAAGTCTTCGTCGTTCTCGCTTTTTGTCACTTTCGTTGTCCGTAGCCACTACATATGTAAAAATCGAATTTTTACTTCGCTATTCAATATACAAAAATCGAATTTTTACTTCGCTATTCAATATATAAAAATCGAATTTTTACCTTGCTATTCAATATATAAAAAGCAAATTTTTATCTCGTTATTCAATATATAAAAATCGAATTTTTACTTCGTTATTCAATATATAAAAATCAAATTTTTACTTCGTTATTCAATATATAAAAATCGAATTTTTACTTTGTTATTCAATATATAAAAATCGAATTTTTACTATACTAACAATATAATCTCTTTGTTATTAAAAATATAAACTTTCATGTTATAAAAATATAACTCTTCATCGTATAAAAATATCGCCTTTTCTATATGAAAAATATAGTTTTTCCATTGTTAAAAATTCGACCTTTTTATTATTAAAAATTCAAACTTTCTATTTTAAAAAAAATTCGAACTTTCTATTTTAAAAAAACTAATCTTTTCTATTTTAAAAAATCCTACTTACTAAAAATCATATTTATTTCCTATATATATAAATAAAAATCATTCCTTTTTATTTAATATACATAAATAGAGGTCCTTTCTTTATATGTATATATTTTATTTTTATAACCTAATTCATAGAAAATAAATAAAGAAGCTTACAGTGTCGATTGGAGGAAGGAGGGGGGTTAAGACGTCGGTGGCGTGGGTGACTGGCGCGGCGGAGGGCGTGGGTCAAGGGAGCAGCGGCAGGCGGTGGAAAGGGGGGTGCGGTGTTCGTACTGGCGGCGGATTCCTGAGGCGAGGGAGGGGGAAGGAGAAGAAGAGGAGGAAGAGGGAGGAGCAGGTCGATGGAGGGGGCAGTGGCGCCCCGCCCTAAGCGGCGGCGGTGGCTCTCCGATGGGAGGAGCGACGGCGCTCCTCCCTCCTCTTCATCGTCTTTTTTTTTCCTTTTTGATTTTGAAAGAATAACTAACGGGGGGGCCTGAATGATTAAAGGGGTGAGGAGAGAGAGGTGAGTGGGGGTGTTTTATTTAATTATTTAATTCCAAAAAGGTACTTTTATTTTCGACCTCAAAACGAGGCCCACCGCCTGTCGTCCATAGCTAATTACCCCCATTTCAAACACAATGGGATATGTATCGTAAGCTGATTCGATCAGTTTTCATCAAAATCAACATATAACTCTATATATTGAACTTGAACGCGCATTTCAATTTACTGGGGTCACATACTAACTCCAAAAATTCCCAAAAAATATTTTCTAGCTTCATATTGACGATACGGTACTAACAAAACTAGTTTCGTTGAATTCTGAGACCATTTGAAAAATGGCCATTTTCCAGTCGATTAAAATCAACTGAAATTGGTCAAACACGTTTTCCTTTGCCACGCTCACATATTGGTTCGAAAAATTATGAAAATTGGAATCTAGCAATAACTTTACACCACGGACCCAACAAAAGTGGTTTCGTCGAAATCCGAGGGCGTTTGCAAAATTTCCATTTTTAACGGTCTGAATTCCATAGCGACTATTCAGAATTTTCAACTGGACATATCTTTTGATTACCGCTATGCAATTTTGATTTTTCGGATTCGTTGGAAAGATATTATCAATTAGATCCTATTGTTTTTGGTTTCGCTAAAATCCGGTTTGTTTTGCACCCGGTACATTCATTTGAAGTTTGAAATCGAGTTATCGAACTACCGCGCCATTTTCAATTCTATTTATAATTATATATAATTATTTATATTCTAACGATGACGTATATAAATATATTCGTTCTAAATATATTCAAAATAAATTTCTCATTGATTTTATTTGAAATAATCCATTTTAAATGTTCAAAATTCGCTAAAATTGCCAAAATAAAAATTTTAAACTGGCCCAGATTTTCGAGTTGTTACAGGTTAGGGTTAGGTTGAGTTAGATGACTATACAGAGGGAATTTACATTATTTTATTCTTGAAGTGACTAATGATATTTTATTGAAAACAACAAGCAATATTTACTTGTGCCTATCGCTATTTCCGATCGATATTTATTAATTTGTATGATCACATACGAGCTCCAATCACGACGAAAATGGAGATCAAGCTATAGTTCGACATTCCAGACCTAATGAAACTTGTTTCGTCAAAACCCAGGTCTGTTTACAAAAACGACGCTAGTTTGAGTTCAAATGGTCAATTTATTTACATTTTAATTTGCATATGCTCACAAAATAACTCTGATTGGCGCAAAACTTAATATTTGGCAATAATTAGCCTTTACAGATTTAATAAATTTTGTTTCGTTGAAATCAGAGGTCATTTGAATAAAAGCTATTTTTATAGGTCTAATTTTAAATCAATATAAATCGATTTCAAAATGTTTCAATATAATAATAAATTATTATTATTATCGAATGTGTATATTTAGATAGAATTTATATAGCTTCAGAATACAAATTTAACTTGATCTCAGCTCGATATTTTAAATTCCAAGCTAAAACGATATCCAATATATTTAAAATCCTTTTTATTTTATTTAATAAATCATTATGGTTTATAAGCGATTCCATAGCGACTTTCTAAAAATTTGATTTGGATATAACTAAAATCTACAATACGAACACTTGATTTTTCTCTTTCATTAGAAAATTTTAATCCAATTAATTCCAAACGATTCTTGTTTCAAAGAATTCCGACATATATTGGATTCTGTATGTTCATTTAAAGTTCAAAATGTAAAACTGCGAACTACCGCGACAGTATAGCTCATTTATAGTTAAAATATAAGCTATATGTTGAAATGTTGTTTGATAAACGAATTCATTATTATAATTTCAATCTAAACAACATTAAACCCTTTTATGTTGTCCAATTCACATTATATTGTAAATTCCAACTATTTCGAAATTAAATTATTGTTTATATTAATAAAATATTCAAGTCATTTAAGTTCCAAATCAATAGTTAAAACTATTTTTAAATGTTTAATTCAACGGTTAAAAATCCTATTCGTTACACAAACCATCAACCATCAGATTGATTTCCACAATTGCTCTAAACAATAATTGGAAAATCAATCAATTAGATGTGAGTAATGCTTTCTTGAATGGTATTTCGGGGGAAGAAACTTATATGCAGCAGCTAGAAGGATTTATTCAAAACATAGACCAAGTCTGCAAAATAAAGAGAACTATCTATAGTCTAAAGCAGGTTCCTATAGTGTGGTTCGACAAATTAAAAGCCACATTAAACACATTGGGTTATCACCCAACAAATTCTGACTCTTCTCTTTTAACTAAAGGGAATTTTTATTTGTATCCGCTTAATTTGTTAGTTCATCCACATACTTGATTTTAGTAAGTTAATCCACCTGTTTATTTGTAAGTTAATCCACGGTGGATTTAACTAATAAATAGTGGATTAATTAACAAATAAACAATATTTTTTAATTTTTTTAACTAATTGAAACTCAATCAAAACCATTCTTTATACACTCTCATTTCTCGTGTACCGAAAGAAAAGAGAAAACGCTCTTGTGTTTCTGCAAACGCGTTTAAAGCTTTCTCTCATTTACGTACATTATTCGCTGTACTACTGCTCAGTTTTTAACTTGTTTTATGCTTCTAAACACTTTTCTAGAGCTTTTTCTTGGTCTGAGTGCAACTACCTTTTTTTCTCTCCTCCGTGACTTACTGCTTCTTCTATTATGCCTTCATCATCCTCAAACCATTATATACAAGTATTAATTTGTAAGCTAGAAATATTATGGGATGTTTTCACAATACAAGTGTGGCAGCATATCAAATTACAACAACCAAATATGTGACCTAGGCCGTATTGACTTTAAAAATACTTAAAAAATGATGCTCCCAATCCAAAATGTTAATCCTCTTTCCGATAACATGGGATGGTTCAAAGATTATCTAACCAGTAGGAACCCAAGATTTTGGAATTGCACCTCTATTGCTTTTCCTACCAAATCCTGTCATGATTCCTATAACAGCCAATGGCTTTTTACTTGTATGATTTCCATAACTTTCTGATGAGTACTTCCCAACAAAACCTTCTTGCCTTGCTGGTGCTAGCTCCATTTCTAATGCAGCTAACCTATTATGTTGATGCCAACCCTATAGTATGAACAATGTAAGTTTTGAGAAGTAGACCATTAATATTAAAGTCCACAGAAATATATAACTTGTTAATTATTGGCACCAAGGTTTGCTTGATGAAGGATATGGATCTAGTCAGTAAATTGTAAGCCGCATATGCAAGTGTGTAGTATATTACTATATTCTACAAAATTAACTTGTTCTTCGATATACTGACATATCCATGTGTAATAAATATTTTAATAAGGTACTTGATAAACAACAATTGGGTGTTTTTCAACCATGAGGTGATGTGAAGATGTTATCACTGATAAAAACATATGGCTGTAGAAGCTGCTTGTGAATAAATGGCTAGATTTTTCAGAACATGAAATTAACTGTATTTCTTGCACTATTGTTACATACACATATACACAGATTTAGTTCAAGATGGGGAAATTTAACTGGCCAAAGCATATAGTTGCTGCCTGAAGTAGATTATTGATTGGTAGGATTTTTAATATTACTCAAATGTACTTGCTTCTGAAACAAATTGTAGATAATATCCTTTTTACAATCCTCAAAAAACACATGAGAAATTCCATCAACCTTTTTATGCATTTATATAAATTCGATCTTGCAATCTGGTTTCTAGAAGCTTCTTGCCTAGCTAGTTGGAGCTGATACATGTGAGTAAATTCACACACATGCACATAACAGTGCAGACACACGGTACTAAGTCACAAATATCAAACAGGGAAGCATTCAGCAGTTGCCAAGTGATACTCAAAGGGACATCATACAATAAAAATACTTTAAATCAATTATAGCTTATTCCAAATCATATTCAAAACAGTGAATCCATTTATTCCTAAAATATAACTAAAAAGCGAGTTACACAAACAATAGTCATAATTTATTCCTAAGAAACAATAAACTGTAAATAAACATCATCAGACTGAAAGCTTGTGAACATTGTGCCTCTCCATCCTTCATTTTTCCCCCGCTGCATGAATATAATTGTAATATTTTAATTACATCTCAATTATTAAACCATTTTTTAGAAAAGAAATGAAATTTGCATATCTCAAGTACATATGTACAATAAGAAGATTACTAAACATGTAAATATAGTCGATATTTTACCAATTGGAGAGAATTATGCAGCCATCAGTGTGTTCCATTTGGCAATTCTATTGTTGACTACATCAAACCATTTATGCGCATCCGAACAACATTGCTTCTCTCAACCAGGATAAATATGTGGTAGTAGTGCTTCTTCTTTCAAGTGAACTATCATAAAGTGGTTTTCGCCCATCAAAACAATTGAGATCACTTTGTGTTCATCTTTTGGACCTACTCTTAAAGGCAAATATGTCATGCATTGTTCCGGAGAATATACACAGAGTATACAATTGAATGACGTTGCAAATAAACAGCCCATGTCTGGAAAACTCAACCAATACTTTTTCCCTGCGTATTGCCCAAAATAAGTCAATGATTATTCAACTTGTTTATATCTGTTCACACCACCCAACAAATTAGTATATTGTTCCTTATGCAAGTGTAATTCCTCTAACATGGTTAGTCGCACAGTTTTCCACGAATCATCATCTTTAAAACCCAATTGTCGTGCACAACAACGATACCCGCAATGCCCGTCTGGTGGAACATCTTCCATACTTTAAAATACATGCTCGTTAAATGACGGACTAAAATACTTGAAAGCAAATTCAGTTGGTGACAGATCATCATCTGAATTAGTAAGCCTGTACTTTTTATTCTTCTGTTTGTCATCCTTAGCAATGGATAATTTTCTTTTATTGAGCTTATTTTGCACTTCGTCCTTTGTTTGTGCGTACTCAAAAGCAGATTTATCATGCTTTGTACTGTTGATTTTTGTGGAGGTTTTTTTTTTTTTTTTTTTTTTTTTAGGGCGTCCTTTGGGTTTTGTATTTTTCTTTGGTGGTTCCATATTTGTACTTTCTGAATAGTTCACCTAAAACAAAAAGTATTAGTGACTTAAGTTGTTGATAAAGAAGCAATAAAAAAAAGAAATGTTAATACCATATGTACCTCTTTTATAATTTTCAGCATTTTTAGTTGTTGCTCCTCAGTAGAAAGATAAAATTTACATAAAAATGTGGAGATTTTTGGATTAGGATCAAGTGGACTTTCACCGGTCACATTGACAAAATCATTAAGTTTTCTCCAAAACGGATGGATAGATGATAATAAGATCAATCTATTCTCTTGCTTTAACTGCACGATTTCATGTGCACAAGGAAGACCGTGTGTTCGTTTAATTATACAACCACATTTGGAAATATCTAAACCAATATATTTTGATCTTTTTATTTCTTCGCCAATTTGATCTAGTGCATGGTGTGACACAAATCCTCGAAGATTATTGAACAATATTATACGATGGTCATGCAAACTAGTACTTAGTGATTTACGAAGAGAAGCTTTGATGGCCACATATTGTGTTATTATTAACCTGTTGATCATAATCAAATTTTGGATCAAATTGCCTTGAGAAGAAGCCAAATATCTCTTCAATGTTGAATGTTGAGATTCCACTCTATTAGTTGTACGATTTCCAAAATGCCTCACATTGTTTGTCCATGCAGCCACAAATTTATCTTTAAATGGTACAATCCAATTATCTTTGATATATAATATGAGGTCTTTCAGTGTAGCATTTTTACTTTTAAAATGTATCCATGCTTCATTGAATGACTTCTCTGTAGACTCATCAATTAACGTATGAAATTGTTGAATGAAATCAACCCACTCTTCTGTTGTTTTAAAGTATTTTTTCCCCTTTGCTTCAATGTTCTTTGATATATGAAATGTACATAATAAATGGGACGCGGTAGGAAATATGATTTTAACGACATTCATTAAGGATATTTCTCGATCGGTGATAATTACAGAAGGAGTACAATTGGTTGGAAAAAGAATTTCATTTAAACATTGCAAAGACCATGTGTAGTTGTCAACCGTTTCATGGTTAAGAAATGCATGCCCAACTATGAATGTTTTCCATGTGGATGTGACTCCTACTATCTCTAGTAAAGGTCTACCATGACGGTTAGTTTTATAGGTACAATCCATAATCAAAACATGCGGAAAACATCTAACAAGTGTTATGGAATACGGATGTGCAAAAAATAAATCTAATACCTCTTCTGTGTTTTCGTCTCTCCGGTGAAATTCAATATACTTGTTTTCATCTAACATATACAACATTTGTTGCATATATGTCCTTCCTTCCATCTCAATAACTCGATGTTTAGCCTTAAAATTGTAAATAGTTTGAATTGTTGAGGCATTATTTGGGTTCTTTTCTTTGAGAATACGGAGCACTTCCCTTGGTTTTACACCACATGCACTTAATTTTATTACTTCATTCTCTTCATTTGTGGTAAGTCTTCCAGCATATGAATGACCTTCAAAATTTGTATTTTTTTCTACTGGATGATTATGAATTCCATATATAACTTCTACTCTCCATTGATCAAGCATATGAAGTTTAACTCCTTTCAATAAGAAAGGGCATCCACATTTTTTTGTTTCCGTCTTTTTACCCTTTACTTGTTTGTCAATAGATGCCTTTTTTTAACCCCAACATATATTCCACTTCTCTCACACCAATAAGATATTCGACTTCTACGACCGTTTTTAGGGATTTTCACATTGTTTAATAGTGACAACAACTCCACATGATTTTCCAACATTTTTGCATCATTCAGTGAGTTCATCACGTGAGTTAAAGATCTGAGATATATATGAAAGATTAATTAATTATATATTCAGTTTGTAATGTTTAAATAAAAAAAGTAACATACCTTACTAGTTCGGAATGCAAAAGTGCAATCCCATTCTAATACTTCATCTTTGGAGCAAACTGGTGGACTATCCTGGATGACATAATATCAAAGTAAACATAAGAAAACAAATAAAACTTTATGTACAATAGAAAAAAAAAAACTGCAATATACCATACTAAAAAAAATTCAATTTACCGTACTAAAAATTGATTTTTCTGGATAAACTGTACAGTGCTCCATAACATCATTGCTGTGTGTACCCTCGTTTTCTACTACAGTTGCATTTACCCACTCCTCGTCTGTCTCGTTACTTAGAAATCTCGAATAGTCCAGCCACCGTTCACTTTCGTTTGTACTAAAAAAAATGATGTTCTCATCTGTATTAGACGAACTACTCTTTTCTGACGTATTCCTGTTGAACATACATCAAATGTCACATAAAAATAAATCAAAAAACCATTTTTTTTTTGCTTTTATTAAGTACATTTTCAGCGGTGAACATTGCAATTTCATGTATATGTGTCACAGTGCTTTATATTGTTACTATATTAACAATTGATCATATTTCGTGATCTTACTTTGACAAATAACTACACTTACAATCAAAACACAAAGAAAAAAAAAATCATTTTTTCTACTATCTATTTTGAATAAATTTTCAGAAGTAAACACTGTAAGTTTCACGATACTTATAATTGTCAATTAAAAATTGTCTTGCATCGTCATATTTCATTGACAAATAACTACACATCAAAAGGCAAAAAAAACCTAATTTTTCTACTTTTCTTTCCGATTAAATTTTCAGAAAGACACACTCTAATTTGATACAATTATTCACATTGATTTGATATGTCAATAAATCAAAATTTGATTTTGCATGGTGATATTTTATTTGAATCAATTACATTACAATCAAATTTCTAGGGAAAAAAAATTGTTTTCAGAAGAAGACATTTTACCTTAATCTTGTACTCTTCTATTTCAGATTTGTATTTAGTCTCTTCTTCACAGCACGTTAAAATGAGAAAAATGAGAGATTAGATTTGGTAGTTTATGTTTTGCGTTTCTGATTAGTACGTTGGAAGGAGGAGAAGGAAAGTCGAAAGAAAGATAAATTATTCGTTGTGGATTAACTAATCGAATTTTAAATTTTAAAAAATACATGAAAATAGATAATATCCCTATAAATTAGGGTGGATGAGCTTACAAATTTTGTGGATGAAAATAAAATTTCCCTTTACTAAAAATTAACAGTTCACCTACTGTATACATGCTAATATTTTGATGCTATCACTCTTATTCCTCAAAAATTAATATCAGAATTGCTCGATTACCAGAAAAGCATTTTGTCATTTCCTGCTAATAGGGGCACTTTTTTTTCCCCCACATTACATGATCCAAACTTCCATCTCTTGCGATAGGTTTCTTTCTCGAAGAAGGCTAGGATGGGTGCTATAAGAAAATTATAAGCCGTGGTTTCCGTAGCAGTGGCTTTGCAAGGGCAGTCACCCTTGTGTACATTGTCGAGACTGGTAATTTGGTGAACTAACTAGTTAACGGCGTAGTATCGCATTCTGAGAGATATGATCCTTCTTCCACAAATTCCTGTTCATGTCTGGACTGAATCATTTTTATTGCTGCTAGGATTTTCAGCGAGTAGTACATTGGTCCGTACTATTCGGTATTTTTCTTTTTAATTTTATTATATTACGCACGAGCTGAGCTTAGTCTACTTGTCTTAACCATTTGTATGCTTGCATCACTAAACACATTAACACAGTAAATATCTTAATGACAGCACACATTTGTATAACCAAGAACAAAATACAACACATTTAACGATTAATTAATTAAGCCCATACAGTACTTAACAGTAGTATATATATGAATTATCAAGGAGTTGCAGATAGCATAGACTGGGATTGCTTCTCGTAGCGAAACCCATTCTTCATGGAGTCATCAGCAGACCAGATGAAAATGCCATGAAGTTTTCCCTCCGATCTCAACTTACCGCATGCAGTGAAAAAGCCATTGCTCGGTTTCAACCCCCCACTGTTATCCGTAGCAAAGCTTGCAATCAACTTCCCTCCGTTGTAGTTTGTGCTCTGCGTCTCAAAATAGTTCAAGAACTGGGAAACCGTAGTGCTGGCATCGTAGGCATAGAACTGAAAGTTGACATAGTCGATGACGTCCCCGTACTTGCTCCACAAGGCCATGTAGTGACTTTGCACTTGATCGTCATCAAAAGGAGCGATGGAAGCAAAGGATATAACACCATTGTTTTTCAGGGTAGTGATCAAGCGGCCAATGCACTCTGCAAAGGTGTCATCGTCGGCGCTGAAATGCTCGTAATCGATGTCTATGCCATCTAAGTTGTACTGCTTTACGATCTTGGTCAAGGAGGAGACTGCATTGGAGACCCAGGAGTCAACGGAAGAAGGGTTGAAGTAGGCGTTGCCGTTGCCTACGCTGTCTCCACCTAAACTGAGAGCGACTTTGACGTTGCCGTGGGCTTGTTTGAGGGAGGAAACGCTGTCTGGAGTGAGATTATCGGTGTCCCAGAATACGTTGAAGTCGCCATTTGTGGAAGATGGGTTTGAATCGGTGGTGTAGTCGATGGCGAATGAGAGGATGAAGTGTACGTCTACGTTCGGGTTGATGGGCACATCTGTGAACTTGACCCCGTTGAATTCTGCACCGATGTACTCTCTGAATAGGCTGCAGCTTGTTAGAGCAGGGCCGAATGAGAAGAAAGCATGAAGAAATAGAGAAAAGATGATGAAGAGTTTGAAAGACATTAGTCTAGATATTAGATTACTAATTGAGAGGGAGAAGATGCGATATTGTTTGTGTATTTGCTTGGAGGATGAATGAATGAAGTTATGATTTTGGATCAGAGTCTATATATAGCGGTACAAAATGAAATGAAAAGTTGTTCAATGCAAGATGAGAGATGAGACAAAAGTGTGCATACGCAGGAGGAGAGTATAGGATAGGTTGATAGATCCATGCATGCGGCCACTTCTGATCACTTCCTTTTCTAACCGTTTTCTTTCTCTCAAGCAACTAACTAACTTATTATTCTCTATCATTATTATTAATATTACTCTCTGTTGAACGTTTCCATGCACCTGCAGCAGACGCTTGAATTGGAACCCGTCCGTGAATGCTACGTTAAGCAACTGCCTAATTTCTCCAAGTACGTAATTATTTAACCAGCGATATATCTATGTTTTCTAATGCGACATGCTATCTCCTGTTTGTATATCATGGCCTGCCTACATCGCTGTAACTGTAATACTATTATTTCTTTTTAAACTACGTACCGAAGATTAATTGGAAAACTCTCTACTGTTTATTTGATTTGTGCAGAACATTTGTATTGGAAAGTGCCCATTTTCAGGCAAGTGTTTTATCTTCTCGAAACAAAGTCTTTTGCCTCAAAAGAAAGGAGTAAGAGCACAAGCAACAATGGCTTGGTTAGTTACTAAACAAGCCATGGAGCAACCAGGTGTGGCTTGTTCAGTCATCCGTGGCTAGTTTCGAGCTCGTTCGTGGCTGGTTGACTGAACAGGGGTTGGTGCTTATAACGGCAAACTCTTTGTCGTTATAAGCTTTGCCGTTATAACATTAGTTTTATAATCTTATAACGGCAAAGTGTTTGCCGCTGTAATCTTATAACGGCAAACACTTTGCTGTTGTAACCCCTCCCCCCTTACCTGACCCGTGGTTGGTTCCTTCTTCTGGTTGCTCCGCTCGTTGGACCAGTTTCAAAACAAGAGAGAGAATAACTGAACAGAACGGATGGTTGATTATGGTCTAATGATATAAACATTATTCTCCAACTAAGTTTCAACTACTCCGAAACAAATAAGTCCTACAGCAATCTCATAGACACCACACTTATATGGCATATTTTGGTTGAACAAAACTCTAAGAACATTTACAATATGGAAACACCTAGCCAATGTTAGATTTCTTCTTCTTCTTTTTTTTTTTTTTTAAACTTTTAGAAAAACATTATTTAGTTAAAATAAGATGGGATTGAGGAATTAACAAGCTTCGGACTTCAAAAATACATGGTGCTTGGATTGCCGAAATCCAAATTCAACCTTCAACTCGATTTGATCAAACTAATATCAATAGTGTTTGAAAAATCAGAATTTGAGAAATGTAGCAACACTGAAATTTTATATTAGTTACACGGCTACAGATACATTTTGACTTCTGTATGAGATAATTTTTCTTGCCTTTCTCATGAAAGACATTTGAAACTCTGGAAAATAATTTGATAAAGGACATTTTCATTGGATATAATTCAAAATGCTTTGTATGAAGATTTTGTTTATGCGTAGTATGTACCACATAGATTAAAAAATAAGTTCATTGAGTAATTTTAGTTAGCTTTATTGCAATGAGCACAAATTCACTACAATTACCTAAATTCTCTACCAAAAATGTACATATATACTATGTGAAGACCTCAATATATGGAACTATTGAAAAGATTCTTTATTATACGTATTCGTTACATTGTTCTAGTAATGAAATCTATCAAGCTAAGATAAACTGATTTTAAGATGTAAAGTTAAATTAATGAATGGGTTTATGAATTTGTTATGATTTTGAAATTAAATAAATGGATTAGATAATAATTTATTAAGTAGATGTTTGAATTTAAATATAACCGTAGTTAAATTATTCGGTCGAATTGAAAACGTAGATTTAATTGATATGAAATTAGTGAGATATGTCACTACAACAAAAATACTATAACAACGCGTTTTTTACATCGGGTATTGGTTGTTTGTTGTAATAGAACGCTACTACAACGGTCATTTCGGGACTGTTGTAATAGATGTTCTGTACAACACTTTTTTTACAACGGGCTAGGATTGTATGTTGTAATAAAAAACTATTACAATAGTCATTCAAGCCCGATGTTAATTTTACAATGTTCACTTACTTTTACAACGGGCTAGGATCGCACCCTTAATTTTCTAACATTAATTTTTGTTGCTCGCCAATAAATTTTAGAATTCGCCAAAAAACAAATCTCGACATAAATGCCTAAATCATAAACCCCTAAATCCAGAAAAGTCACCAACAATACCCCTAAATCGCTTCCATACGAATCGACTCTCCATCATGTCAGAAGTGTTCGTCACCATCTCTCATTCTATCCTCAACCAACTATTCCAACTTCAGATCCACCCCTTAACCCAAACCTCATAGCTTCTCTTAAGTTGTCATCATATGTTACTTAGTCAATATAGCGCCTGATTTTACTTGTGGTCGTGGGGGTGGGTATTTATTTTGTATTAAACCAGCTTTGGAGAAAATGACATACATGAGAAAGTCGAAATTTCAATGTACGCAGGTAGGCATGGTTGGATTTGGGAGCTGGCAGTGGCTTTGCTAATGTTGCAGAAAGTCAGGTCAAAAAGTCCTGTTATACATCGCATTAGCATTGATGAGTTCCGAATTCGAGTTGATTTAGTTGGATGAAGAGATGGGTTATTGCTTTCTTGGGTGTGGAATAATGATAGGGCAATCGATGGTTTCTGTTGCACTAGTCCCTCTTTGAGATGAGGATGATACATATCATTTGTCAGTTCACCTTGGCTTTTAGTCATTCATTTGCTTGCTTTTTATTCCACAATAATGCATAAAGAAGTCTATTGATGATCCAAGTGAACAAACAAGATATTTCATTTTTATTCCACGAAAATGTGGCTGCTTTCAGTATCGGTGTGTTTGAGATAAGTATCAGTTTATACGGTTAGTTTACTATGTATACTTTGGTAACAAATAGTGAATTTTGGAATGTTTTTTTTATTTAATATCAAAGATGCTGTATTTAATAGAAAAATTTAAAGGCAAAATGATTTTCGAAAAAAATTATAGAATGTAATAATCTGGAGGAGTGAGTGAATATAAATTATTTAGTAATTGATGATATCTGATTATTTTAAATAAGTGAATTTTGAAGATTTATAGTTTTATATATGTACCGTTGATCGTAAAATGTATTTGAATGATGTTTGAAATCTATAGTAATAATTTAATTTTTATTTGGAGATAAAAGATTCATAATGTGATATCTTTATTATAATGTGGAACTTGAGAGATCAAATGGATTGATCTCAACTGCTTTCAATATAGAAGAAAAATCTGCCTTAGCCATTTTCAATTTTAATCAGTTTAATTTCAATTTTGCAAAAAAGAAAAAGAAAAAAAATAGGTTGACTCAGACCGACATGATTGCATTCTTGGGTAATTATTTCATTAATCGCATATTATGGTTGCATTATAGGTTATTGCAGTTATTTTAAAATATTTAGTGCACATATGCACAAGAAATTTAGCTAGCTTTCATGCCGAGTTTTGTTCGTGTATTAATGCACACTTTGATTCCATTAGCGGTGCACACACTGGGTTTCTAATGCTGTAGTCAATTTTCAAGTAGTAATATATGGCCATGCCTTGTCACTATCTCACTATCTCAATGGTCTTCCTTAGTGATTGCAATGCAATGGAAGAATGTCTGTTATGGTCGGCTGTCGTGTTAGAAAAATACGGTATGTTTCTTTCTAACTGCCTATCCTAGTGCTGGTATTATTTCCATGCAATTATCTTCATGGTTCCAATGTTTTCATGTTTCTTCTCCAGATGCTATATTAAGGCTTAGGTTTTAGGTTGTTTGAAATTGTTATTTATTGGTTATTTGACTCAGTACGTCTGAGGATAAGATTTGTTATTTGATTCCTTCTAATCTAGTCCATTGCCAATTTTAAGGAGGTCACTATGGGTTTTTATCTCAAATATAATTTTTTCCACCTTTGTTATGTTATTGCAATAGTTTTTTGCACCTCTACTGCTGTACAATCATATATGCTTCAATTCGACAACATATTAGTCTATAGATGTATTCTCAAGATGTACCCACATCTTCTTTTACATTTCAAGATGTATGAAAAATGCAAAACAAAAAAAATACATTTTCTAGCCAAACACTACTCTATATTTTAGCTTGTTTCATGATTATAAATTTGATACTTAATGTAACGACCCGCAAGAATTCGACGCCCGAATTCTGACAATAATACATAAATCATGTATTTCTTGCCAAAACTCAAGTATCGAAAACACAGATAGTTATTAGAAAGAAGTTAGAGGGTGAGATAAGAAAGAAATAAATATTAGAATAGAAGAAGAATAATAACCAACACAGAATCAGAGTCTCACATCGTAGCGGAATAAAACATAATATAGAAATAAATATTTCTTGAGAGCTTGAAATAAAACTTACAATAATCGGAGTACATCAACATATCTGGACAGCTATAGTATCTTATCCTCGTATACAACACACAACGGAATAACAAACATATATCATACGTCTGGACTTCTCCAGTTCGTCTTTGAACTTCGCAGCATCCGAAAACCTGAACCTGAACAACCCAGTCTAACCCGAGCATTACAAACGCCGGATCAGTCTGGTGAACCAGAGTGAGAAAAACACACTAAATTTATGGATAGCATCCATCTTGATTTTAAAGTTTAAAATCTTTTCGAAAGAATGGATAATCGTAAGACCAAATCCACACATAAATACAGACGGTTTTTACCTTACAATAACCCAAAACATTTTTGAAATCAATATCTTATTCTGATATTATAATAGTGTCTAATTACAAATAAATATCCATCTAGTAGAACGCTTGCATCTCACGCTCTACATATATAGTATACAATCAAAACCGCAGGCGCTTATTAGAGAATGGATTTCCTGGCAACGTATGGGACCACCTTCTCGACAATGTACCTCTGGAGATGAATACATTGGGGGTTCAACAAGAACGTCTTTCAAACCAGGCTAAACATGACCGACCCCTCACTTTCTCTTGAGAGTACCGAATATATCATTACCACGGTTAGGGGCCAGCTAACCGAACCGATAACATGCATATAAATAAAAGGGACCACCGAAGATATTTGATTTCACCAGATCAGGTAATGATATACCCTTTTGATATGTGCGACCCACATAGCTATGTGACCTACCCGATTTTATATCATTTCCCGCTTGATAAGGCTAGAGGTTAAGCTTATTCTTCTGCATAGTGCATCTCTATTCACTTTGAATGTCACATCGTCAGATCCCTCAAATCACTAATTGACGTCCATAAAAATACTCGGCAGCTGACAGAAGTACGTTTGTAAAAATCAATGTATGTGATTCTTAAGAGATACTTTGTTAGACATTCATCCATACAAGTAATCCAGGAACAGGATGAACCGAAGGCACCCTCCTAGCACATCCTATATAGGTATCACCCCAAGGATCAGTAACGAGTAGTACTTGCAATCCGAAGATTCAACCACGATACGATCACCCTTAGAATATCTCAGGGCGCGATCCAGAGAATTTGACAAGTAGTCCTTCCGCTTATGAAGATCCACGGTCTTCGTTGCTCCATCTTCAATCAGCATCTTCACGTATTTGCTGGATTGGAATGGTTTTTGAATATAAACTTGATTCCGGTCTTTCCGTACCAACAATCATATTGGCCATATTTGATAGTCGGTTATTTAATTAACAAACAAACAAGCATGAGAATAAACTGAGCTTACTAATTCAGTACTTGGCGTTACTTGGCCTCTTTAATTAAAGCAATTAACGGTGGTTAATTTAAAACTCTTAAAGCTTCCATATTAACAAATATAGCTTTCACTTCATATTTATCGTAAGATTATTGCAAAACTATTCTATTTCAATACTTGGGAAAATATCTTATAATCATATCTAATTTTCTATCTTTTTATCATTTGCAAAACATTAGTTATCTCATTACTCACTATCTATAATTAGGAAATAAACTTATCTTATCGCTCGTAAAACAACGTCACGAAATCTTTCTTGTTTATTATTAGAAATAATAACCAACCCTTGGAATAAATCCATTTCATTTTCATTTTCCTTTTATCTCAAAAATCCCATTATAATTTCACACAATCTCCTTTTATTTTGTCTTGTTCGGGAATATCATTATATATAATCTACAATCTTTCCATTCCGTTACATTGGAAATCTCATTATATGTATTTGAAATCATCTTATTATCGTTACTGTGCAATTAGCGCTATTATTTCTCATATGGAAATAATAAATCATTCTATACCACTTTACCATTACAACTAATATCATTCTCAGATAATCCTGAGGTCATCCAAGTTGGGGTATTTTAATTACCTTTCAGACCTTGATCAACAACGTTCTTATCTTAAGATAGAATGAGTTGTAATTCAAAAGCAATATTCACTCTAATATCAAAACAAATCTTACTTAATCATTTTACTTTAACTATGATCTTATAATCCATTTCTTATTTTTTTAAATCTCCTTTTCAAACACAACTAGTATTACTTAACTCATCGATTAAGTAAATACTTATTAAACATCTCCTTTTCACTTCAAATCCATTTACCAAATTATTTTATTACACATATTCTTATTACAAAAATCTTATTCTGAAATTGTAACACCCCACCTCCACTAGGGTCACTCGCAAAGGAATGCACTAGCTTTAGAGGGGTATTATTGGTAAACATGTACAGAAATATTACAAGACAGAACATATATATATATATATATATATATATATATATATATATATATATATATATATATATATATAACAGCGGAAGTTAAAACAAATTTCATTACCTTATAAAATAAGGTCTAAAAGCCTTTTACATCAAAATACATCAAAACCTGTCTTGCAATAATAAAGAAGCATAAAACCATTTCATAAATTATTCCCCAAGTAAAACAGTAAAGTAGCCATAGCCAAGAGAAGTCCAAGCCATGCGTGATGACCTTCAAACAGAAGAAGTCCAAACTAACAATAGCATTTCCTCCCTGTAACCTGGGGGGGAACGGAAGACAAGAGGCGAAACAAAACGGGGTCAATCATAAAGACTGGTAAGCCCTATCTACTATCAGTATATAAACTAGTAAAGTTAACTGGCATGAGGAACTGAGATGAACATAAGTATGATGACAAGATAGATAAGCTAAACCAAAATAACAAGATGAACAACGGTACCAAAATAAACGAGTGTGTCATGATAAACTACGGTGTCAAGATAAATCAGGGTACCACATCGTCAGGTTTCTATTAAGTATACTATCCCAAGGTATTTATCATGTATAACATCCTAAGGTATATATCATGTATATTTTCTCTGCACCCCTCGTACTAGTATCCCAACCCGCGTCATGTGTTAACTATGAATGTCCCTTGCCCAACGCCACGTAATGGTCCATGTCAACCTAATATATAGCATATGTAGGTTTTCCCAACTCATATGTTTCTTTCCATGTATAAGTTTAGTCCTTTGCCGTAGGCCATACGGGCTTTCCCATGTAAACGTCTTATCCTTGAAGTTATTTTGGACTGCTACCCTTGATCTAGTTATGTTTTCTTACCATGAACTATCGCGTGTCCACTTAGGATTTATGCCACCTGGGACCACTAGGGATTATGCTACCTAATGAACGTTTCCATGTCTCGGTTTGGGTTCAGCCACCTAGGGCCACTAGGGATTATGCCACCCGTCAACCGCGCCCTTTATCCCACGTATGTATCGTGAATCATTTTCCATGTCTAGATGCACATGTTCCTCAATGTGCCATCCGAGTTCTGTGCCAGGGCAAATCAAGAAATACGGGACTCGGTCGGGAGCTTTAAGTCGTCTGCTGATGCAGATATCAAGATCTGTTTTTGTACCCGTGGCTATGGTCCCACATGACCCCTCCCTCAACAACTGAAAGGCAATCCAAGAAAAATCATGTATGAGAACTAAACTAAGGCCCATCGATGCCCACTTCCATATAGCCAACCTCACCCATAACTTGATAGCTATTATATGGTCTTTTGGGAGTTCCCTGCCTTTCCGTACGTACACGATTGACTAAAGATGGTAGGTAGTCGGCGACATGCTATCCCGGGGCAAAATCAAGTATCGTCGACTCCACACTAATCCATCCCAGTCTTTAGGTTGCTCGCATAGCAACCAAGGCATACTCTTGGCTCTTCTACCGCAGACCTTAACCCCTGTGAGGCCGGGTTTCATGGACCACTCGCCACCTCACAAAGGGATACCAAGAGTAGCCTCACGTTCCCCGAAGCTTTCACTTCGTCACCCAGTTCGCTGGAGCTTTTATCCTCGTCAGATAACTTGCTCCTCCTCGTATACTAAGCGATGACCTACCGTACCAGGTTACTCATCTCTTTATGAACTAGTCCCATGTCCTTAGCTAAGAATTATTACTTAGTTACCCTTAACTAAGGTTTACCACTTAGCCCCTCTTTCCGCTATCCTTGTTAACTACGATTTCCAACCTAGTCCTTTGAGCTAGGGTTTTGTCAAATGGGTTAAGTGTTGTTATCCAAGTTCGTGACTTGACCCGCCTACAAATCATGTCAAGATTGGCTAAGTACTCAAGTTCAAGGCTTAGCCATACAAGTTGGTTAAGTGTACCAAGAAGCTCATGACTAAACCCTATCAAGTCAAATTGGTTAAGTATTTATTTGCCTTAACCCTATCATATTTTCATGTTAGATTGATTAAGCATGGATTATCTTAATCCCATCAGATTATCGAGTCGGATTGGTTAAGTATGGGTTAGCTTAACCCCATCCACTAATCGTATTACAATGGTTAAGCCTAATCTTAAAAGGTCTTGTGACTTAACCCTTATCAGGTCCACCTATTAGATTGGTTAAGTATAGGTTACTAAACCTCATCAAATCATCACGTATAATTGGTTAGGTACAAGTTACTTAACCCCATTAAATTGTCATGTTAAATTGGTTAAGTATTGGTTACTTAACCCCATTGAATAACCAAGTTTAGATTGGTTAAGTGTTTAACTTAACCCCATCGAATTCCCGTGTTTAGATTAGTTAAGTATAGATTACTTAACCCCATCTAATTACCGTGTTTAGATTAGTTAAGTCTTAGTTACTTAACCCCATCTAATTACCGTGTTTAGATTAGTTAAGTCTTAGTTACTTAACCCCATCTAATTACCGTGTTTAGATTAGTTAAGCGTAAATTACTTAACCCCATCCCCTAACTGTCTTGTATGGTTAAGTGTCATTAAGAAATCAAGCCCGGTCTCACTTAACCTACCCATTTGTGTCATATCGGTTAAGTGTCATTAGTCAAATTTACTTAACCTTATCATGTGACATCAATTTAATTAATGCACTCTCAACCTCTCACATTAGACTTTGTTGTGGTTACTAGTTAAGCCGGGCGGGTCCGGGTAGATTTACACCACAACCTAGTCTAACCTCGGGTCTTAAGCGCGACATGACCAACTTCTCACATTAGATCCTATTGTTTGTAGCCACTAGTTAAGCCGGGCGGGTCCGGGTAGATTTATGCTACAAACTCAACCCAACCTCGAGTTGGCCATTTTCATGTTTGGTCTAGTGTCTTGTTACACTTACAACACATACGTGTCAAGTTTCCAAGTCCCATGCTCATAGCCAAAGTTACATGTTGTCACGTTTATACCAACTTACCAAAATCATGTTTCATGTCATTAAAGTTTCCCCATAACTTAACCCCAACGCTTTTAAACTCGCATATACATTCACAACAACGCATAATGGATTTAAAGAAGGAACTTGGCAAAGGCATGACAAAAAGGGTATAAGGCCACAAGTTAAACATGGTGGAAATGAGGCATAAATGTGCTCACAAACTTGCATGTTACATTGTCAAGCCTCAAAAACATGCATAACATTCAGACTTGGCAAATAGGTGATACATGGTCATAGATGACATGAAATGATGACAAGTAACTCGCATATAACATCACATAAGGGTTATGACTTCATATGCAAGTTAACCTAAAGGTTATGAGGGTTCTCATGTTGCATAATGCAACATTTCAACATAAAGGTTATAGCTTTTAACCCACAAGATCAAGGTAATGACTTTATAGACTTGCATAACATGATAGCATGTATCATACTTAATGATCAAACCCAAACTTGCAACATTCATTTAACTTTATAGTTAATATCTAAGAGTAGGAGGGGGCTTACAATGCTATGAAGGCACAAATCAACATATAAAACAAAGATTGAGATGAAGCCATTCATGCTATCACCCAAAAACCCCAAAAGAACAAGCTCCAAATGAAACCCTTGAGCAAATATCAATAAAAATCCTTGCTTTGAAGAAGAAAGGTTTCAACTTTGGCTTTGAATGAAGCTTATGAGCTCTCATGCAAGATCCTTGCTTTTTGGTCAAGAAAAGGTTGCAACTTTGGCTAGAATGCAACTTATGAACTCTCATACAAACATGAAATCACTCAAATGATCATAGAATCTCTCATGAATGAAGAAAAGAGGCTCCTTTACTTTGAAACTAGCTTAGAACACTTAAGCTATCATGAAGAAGAAGATGGAGGCCATGGGTTGAAGTGGAGGCCATGATGAGGAATCATTTTGGCATAGTTTAGTTGTAGGATCAATTTACGAGGGTTTTAGGAGAGGGTTAAGGGTCTTTTTATAGAAGACTAGGATAGTTTTAGCCATAGGATAAACCCTAGAACCAATCCTAGCCTTTGAAGCATGTCTTGGGGAAGAAGTCACATGTAGGAACCATTTAGGGCCTTTAGATTAAATCTGAACCATGAGAACCATTCAAATGCAAAATCTGCATTCGAGCGAATCGGCCCACGGGTTGACAGCCAAACACCCTGGATTAACCCCTAGTCGACCCAGCGAGCTCGGGTCGACCTCAAAAATCGGCCGGTTCGGTTATTCCCCTCTCCCAATTCGCTGTTTTGAACATTTTTGCATATTTATTTATTAAATTTTCAATTATATATATATATATCAATATATATATATATTTCTCTGTGCAACCCATTTCACTTAATTAAGTATACTTTAATTTGTGAATTTTTATGTTCAAATTACGGGGTGTTACATTCTCCCCTCCTTAAAGGATTTCGTCCCCGAAATCTCTAAGTCAAGAAGAACGTATCCTACCAACCAAACAACCATCTACTCAAACCATCAAACACTGGCATCATTGTCCTTAGACGATTTCTAATGCCATATGAACATATGCAGAACGTGTGTGTATATGCTCCTTAGCTAATGCTAATGATCAGGCCTGAATGATCTTTCTAATGAAAAATATGTTTAGTGCCATGAGTCCAACATGTATGCGAATAGTCCTACTCATATAAGTACTATATGCGTGCACAAACATTCATTCATATGCAACATCCGCATGATAACACATTCAATTTCATCCATAAACAAGTATAAATACTCGTGCATATGCAACATGAAACGTGACCGCGTCAATCTAGTATCTAACGTGTATTCGCGCATCCACGAGCAACCACTTGCAACCATTTACAACCATATCAGTCATAACATGTTTCAAATACATGTTTACATCCATAGAGTTCTATCTAAGGTTCCCAAGATAAGATCGAGGAGATAAACAAGACAAACTCCTTACGGGGTTTGTAACAGAAATAGGACCGAGAGGATATCCACCAAGCGATAGCATGCAAGTAAGCTCTACAGGTGAACCAAGGATCAAAGATACACTCTTAAAAAGAGACATGATGCGCGCGTCTGAGCCGCATTTCCACGAACTTAATTCCATTGTGCCTTGACCGCCTTTGACTTCATGGTTTCGTAGCTCCTTGATTCCTATTTCCAAGGTATGAGTCGGAACTCTTTTCACTGTCGCCTCTCGTTCCACTTTCATTTATTCTTTCCCTAGTATACTTGGCTCAACCATATCTACGTACTCATGCAAGCTCTCCAAAATTCACTAGTGAATTCTGGATCTCGTTTACCAATGCCAATTTATGTTACCACGTGCACTTACTAGGGTGATTCCTATAACCCATGCTTAAGTGGAATGAACCATCCGTCTTATTGGCGGACGTTACTCGATTGGATCAGAGATTTCCGATAAATGCATCAAGAGATTCTAGGTAACTAACCATGACAGAACCTAAAAGGTTACACGAGACTTCGAAGGTATTACCAAAACAAGCCAGGAGTCTGACTGCCCTCTTTTCAAAACCGAGAATGGTATCCCTTACTGGATAACCACTTTACCCCTAGAATCCATCCATAGCTCAACAATAGAAGTATTGCTTCTAATCTCAACACTTGGCATAGACGTTCTCAAATCCAACAAGTCATGAATAAATGGACCGACTCTCCAACCAGATTTTGGGACAAAAACTGGGATCCTCTACCATGCTAGTACTAAGGTGCAGAGACTCAACTATCCAAGCAGACTTAAATGATACGATGGTCAAGACAAAGTTTGGACGGGATGATAGAAAAGAACGACTAAACCTTTACCAGAAACGGTACCATTTCTTTTAGGTACCCTAGAAATGGGAGCGTACAATTGCCCTCTCCGATGATCTTGTCCTTGTCCTCCTTGATGGACTAATCCATAGCAACAGTTGCTTATCCTTAAGCTCGCGTCCTTTATCCTTGTTCTTATTATCCCTTCTTATAACTTTGGTAACCGGTCTCTCGAGAACTTCCTCCATCGCACGGGAAAACACTTACGTAGCTAGACAAGGATTAGTCGCAGTTAAAACTATTGTGACTCCAGATGGAGGAAAGAAAGGGAAAAGAGATTTGATCAAGGGAACAAAGGATAGTGCTAATGGCTTTTGAGGAATAGCCTTTAAAAACTGTTCTTGAAAAATGCTTCTTTGTAAACGGTTTCTCAAATAGTTTTCAGAAGGTTTTTAAAAACTTTTGCCCAGTCTGGTAACCTCGCTCTGATACCAAATGTAACACCCCACCTCCACTAGGGTCACTCGCAAAGGAATGCACTAGCTTTAGAGGGGTATTATTGGTAAACATGTACAGAAATATTACAAGACAGAACATATATATATATATATATATATATATATATATATATATATATATAACAACGGAAGTTAAAACAAATTTCATTACCTTATAAAATAAGGTCTAAAAGCCTTTTACATCAAAACCTGTCTTGCAATAATAAAGAAGCATAAAACCATTTCATAAATTATTCCCCAAGTAAAACAACAAAGTAGCCATAGCCAAGAGAAGTCCAAGCCATGCGTGATGACCTTCAAACAGAAGAAGTCCAAACTAACAATAGCATTTCCTCCCTGTAACCTGGGGGGGGGGGGGAACGGAAGACAAGAGGCGAAACAAAACGGGGTCAGTCATAAAGACTGGTAAGCCCTATTTACTATCAGTATATAAACTAGTAAAGTTAACTGGCATGAGGAACTGAGATAAACATAAGTATGATGACAAGATAGATAAGCTAAACCAAAATAACAGGATGAACTACGGTACCAAAATAAACGAGTATGTCATGATAAACTACGGTGTCAAGATAAATCAGGGTACCACATCGTCAGGTTTCTATCAAGTATACTATCCCAAGGTATTTATCATGTATAACATCCTAAGGTATATATCATGTATATTTGCTCTGCACCCCTCGTACTAGTATCCCAACCCGCGTCATGTGTTAACTATGAATGTCCCTTGCCCAACGCCACGTAATGGTCCATGTCAACCTAATATATAGCATATGTAGGTTTTCCCAACTCGTATGTTTCTTTCCATGTATAAGTTTAGTCCTTTGCCGTAGGCCATACGGGCTTTCCCATGTAAACGTCTTATCCTTGAAGTTATTTTGGACTGCTACCCTTGATCTAGTTATGTTTTCTTACCATGAACTATCGCGTGTCCACTTAGGATTTATGCCACCTAGGACCACTAGGGATTATGCTACCTAATGAACGTTTCCGTGTCTCGGTTTGGGTTCAGCCACCTAGGGGCACTAGGGATTATGCCACCCGTCAACCGCGCCCTTTATCCCACGTATGTATCGTGAATCGTTTTCCATGTCTAGATGAACATGTTCCTCAATGTGCCATCCGAGTTCCGTGCCAGGGCAAATCAAGAAATACGGGACTCGGTCGGGAGCTTTAAGTCGTCTGCTGATGCAGATATCAAGGTCTGTTTTTGTACCCGTGGCTATGGTCCCACGTGACCCCTCCCTCAACTACTGAAAGGCAATCCAAGAAAAATCATGTATGAGAACTACACTAAGGCCCATCGATGCCCACTTCCAGATAGCCAACCTCACCCATAACTTGATAGCTAGTATATGGTCTTTTGGGAGTTCCCTGCCTTTCCGTACGTACACGATTGACTAAAGATGGTAGGTAGTCGGCGACATGCTATCCCGGGGCAAAATCAAGTATCGTCGACTCCACGCTAATCCATCCCAGTCTTTAGGTCGCTCGCATAGCAACCAAGGCATACTCTTGGCTCTTCTACCGCAGACCTTAACCCCTGTGAGGCCGGGTTTCATGGACCACTCGCCACCTCACAGAGGGATACCAAGAGTACCCTCACGTTCCCCGAAGCTTTCACTTCGTCACCCAGTTCGCTGGAGCTTTTATCCTAGTCAGATAACTTGCTCCTCCTCGTATACTAAGCGATGACCTACCGTACCAGGTTACTCATCTCTTTATGAACTAGTCCCATGTCCTTAGCTAAGAATTATTACTTAGTTACCCTTAACTAAGGTTTACCACTTAGCCCCTCTTTCCGCTATCCTTGCTAACTACGATTTCCAACCTAGTCCTTTGAGCTAGGGTTTTGTCAAATGGGTTAAGTGTTGTTATCCAAGTTCGTGACTTGACCCGCCTACAAATCATGTCAAGATTGGCTAAGTACTCAAGTTCAAGGCTTAGCCATATAAGTTGGTTAAGTGTACCAAGAAGCTCATGACTTAACCCTATCAAGTCAAATTGGTTAAGTATTTATTTGCCTTAACCCTATCAGATTTTCATGTTAGATTGATTAAGCATGGATTATCTTAATCCCATCAGATTATCGAGTCGGATTGGTTAAGTATGGGTTAGCTTAACCCCATCCACTAATCGTATTACAATGGTTAAGCCTAATCTTAAAAGGTCTTGTGACTTAACCCTTATCAGGTCCACCTATTAGATTGGTTAAGTATAGGTTACTTAACCTCATCAAATCATCACGTATAATTGGTTAGGTATAAGTTACTTAACCCCATTAAATTATCATGTTAAATTGGTTAAGTATTGGTTACTTAACCCCATTGAATAACCAAGTTTAGATTGGTTAAGTGTTTAACTTAACCCCATCGAATTCCCGTGTTTAGATTTGTTAAGTATAGGTTACTTAACCCCATCTAATTACCGTGTTTAGATTAGTTAAGTCTTAGTTACTTAACCCCATCTAATTACCATGTTTAGATTAGTTAAGTCTTAGTTACTTAACCCCATCTAATTACCGTGTTTAGATTAGTTAAGCGTAAATTACTTAACCCCATCCCCTAACTGTCTTGTATGGTTAAGTGTCATTAAGAAATCAAGCCCGGTCCCACTTAACCTACCCTTTTGTGTCATATCGGTTAAGTGTCATTAGTCAAATTTACTTAACCTTATCATGTGGCATCAATTTTATTAATGCACTCTCAACCTCTCACATTTGACTTTGTTGTGGTTACTAGTTAAGCCGGGCGGGTCCGGGTAGATTTACACCACAACCTAGTCTAACCTCGGGTCTTAAGCGCGACATGACCAACTTCTCACATTAGATCCTATTGTTTGTAGCCACTAGTTAAGCCGGGGGGGTCCGGGTAGATTTATGCTACAAACTCAACCTAACCTCGAGTTGGCCATTTTCATGTTTGGTCTAGTGTCTTGTTACACTTACAACCCATACGTGTCAAGTTTCCAAGTCCCATGCTCATAGCCAAAGTTACATGTTGTCACGTTTATACCAACTTACCCAAATCATGTTTCATGTCATTAAAGTTTCCCCATAACCTAAACCCAACGCTTTTAAACTCGCATATACATTCACAACAACGCATAATGGATTTAAAGAAGGAACTTGGCAAAGGCATGACAAAAAGGGTAAAAGGCCACAAGTTAAACATGGTGGAAATGAGGCATAAATGTGCTCACAAACTTGCATGTTACATTGTCAAGCCTCAAAAACATGCATAACATTCAAACTTGGCAAATAGGTGATACATGGTCATAGATGACATGAAATGATGACAAGTAACTCGCATATAACATCACATAAGGGTTATGACTTCATATGCAAGTTAACCTAAAGGTTATGAGGGTTCTCATGTTGCATAATGCAACATTTCAACATAAAGGTTATAGCTTTTAACCCACAAGATCAAGGTAATGACTTTATAGACTTGCATAACATGATAGCATGTATCATACTTAATGATCAAACCCAAACTTGCAACATTCATTTAACTTTATAGTTAATATCTAAGAGTAGGAGGGGGCTTACAATGCTATGAAGGCACAAATCAACATATAAAACAAAGATTGAGACGAAGCCATTCAGGCTATCACCCAAAAAACCCAAAAGAACAAGCTCCAAATGAAACCCTTGAGCAAATATCAATAAAAATCCTTGCTTTGAAGAAGAAAGGTTTCAACTTTGGCTTTGAATGAAGCTTATGAGCTTTGCTTTTTGGTCAAGAAAAGGTTGCAACTTTGGCTAGAATGCAACTTATGAACTCTCATACAAACATGAAATCACCCAAATGATCATAGAATCTCTCATGAATGAAGAAAAGAGGCTCCTTTACTTTGAAACTAGCTTAGAACACTTAAGCTATCATGAAGAAGAAGATGGAGGCCATGGGTTGAAGTGGAGGCCATGATGAGGAATCATTTTGGCATAGTTTAGTTGTAGGATCAATTTATGAGGGTTTTAGGGGAGGGTTAGGGGTCTTTTTATAGAAGACTAGGATAGTTTTAGCCATAGGATAAACCCTAGAACCAATCCTAGCCTTTGAAGCATGTCTTGGGGAAGAAGTCACATGTAGGAACCATTTAGGGCCTTTAGATTAAAGCTGAACCATGAGAACCATTCAAATGCAAAATCTGCATTCGAGCGAATTGGCCCACGGGTTGACAGCCAAACACCCTGGATTAACCCCTAGCCGACCCAGCGAGCTCGGGTCGACCTCAAAAATCGGCCGGTTCGGTTATTCCCCTCTCCCAATTCGCTGTTTTGAACATTTTTGCATATTTATTTATTAAATTTTCAATTATATATATATATATCAATATATATATATTTCTCTGCGCAACCCATTTCACTTAATTAAGTATACTTTAATTTGTGAATTTTTATGTTCAAATTACGGGGTGTTACAGAAATCCTTTACCAAATTCATTTTTAACAATCCTTTTCCTAATCCATTCAACAATTTCCTGCTTTGAGTATATTATTTCAAATTCCATCATTTTACTTAATTCCATTATTAAGTAACATTAATTTAAAATTAACGATATAACACCTCATCGCTTTTTATAAACCTTGTTTAAGAAAATTCTGGTCTAATATAAGGCCTTTTCAACTAACTTTCCTTTTAACTTAATTCAAATATTAAGTCAACATAATTTAAGCTACCATATTTGCTTGAATTCCTTTTATAACTTTGTTATAAAAATTGGGGATTTAATATAAAACCCTTATATAAACTCCTTTCACAATTCAATTAGATTTCACTTCACTTTGATTAATTTTTAGTGAGTTCCAATTAAAAAGAAATCTCTTAAATTATTATTAATTAAAATAATAATTTACTTCAATCATTAACTACTGCAGAAGTAGTTAATTCCTTTATTAACTAAATAAATAGTAAATTCCTTTTTAAAATCTTATTAAAATTAAAACAAATATTTGTTAAATTATTTCATTATATTAATTCAAAACAAACTAATTTAATAATCGATTCTATTAAAATGATTGGCTTTATCAATTCAAAACACAGTTATTTCGTTAACTAATTCCAGTAGGTCCTTCATTTTAAATTAATTAATAATTTAAATAATTACATTTAATTATTTCTTAAAAAAAATTATTCAAATTCTTAATCTTTAGGTTAATTTTAGCTCATTTGCTTATATATCTTCTTAACATAAGAATTTACTTAATAAAATCAATTAATAATTAACTATAGACTTAATTAATAAATAATAAATATTTATTTTCTTTAAACAAACTTTTATTTAAAATACAAATTTAAAAATCTGTCTCCAGTTATAAAATAAATTTTGTAACTTTACTTCTATTGATTAACCTGACGGTAAATCAATATTTAGAAAACGATTTGTTTCTAGGCCATATACAGCCAATTACTCAACCAATATTACCATTGGTTTGAACAAAACAAATTTTGGGTTTTAGATCAACGGTCAACAACCAAATCAATCATTCAATCAGAACAGTTCATATAATGATAATATGAAAATAAATATCATTAAATATTTTTGAGGAATCCCGTTGGATCCCTCCAATCTATTCATCCATGCATTAGAATAGATTATCTCACATAAATTCATTCAACTCAATTTAACTGATAACTTCTATAATAGTAAATAATGATTATTTAATATCAACCAATTAATAAAACACTTCAAACAATTAAACACGTTTATTTAATAAATGTGACCAACAAGGTAAGTTATCTTAATTGGGACCAATCATTAAAATAACGATTTAGTTTTCCACTGAAATTAAACAACGTTTAATTTCACTAGTTCAATCAATATATGCAATATATTTAACAACCAGTCAATCATTAGCAACCATAGCACACATAATAAAAAACCATCTTATATAAAATACAAGTGGGAAGAACTAAGTGAGTTTAACTCACCTTGATTTCCATTGTCACAAAAGCAGTTCGTTTTTTAATTAAATTAAACCAGCATTTAATTTAATCAAAAATTCCAGCTGCTTCCAAATTTCTCTAAACTGGTTCCAAAATAAAGTATTTGTAACCATGACTCCAATGCGATTTGTTTGGTCAAATTTTGTTCATGGCATAAGAAGTTATACAAGTTTTATCATATGATTTAATTAAATAATTAATCCTCAATTTAATTATAAATTAAACTAATTACTTTGTTTTAACTCTTAGTCGATTACGTTCCTTCTCTGCTCGCTTTTATTCGCGTTCACACATACCCATCTTTGTAAATTCGATTGCTAATTCTAGTCCAAATCCGCTCAACCTTTAACGGGTTACAGACAAATTAATATTAGCTCACCATTTAATTAGTTTACATCTTAATTATAATATATTAAGCTTAATCACTTTATAATTACATTAATTATGTTGTCATGGAATAACAGACCAAGGACGGCGTTTTTCTCTGTTTCCCTCATCTATATATTCTGCCTGTTCCAGATTCCATTGTTCTCACTGCCGTCATGTTTTTAGTTAACATATGTTAATATATGAATTAATTACTAAATTACTTTGTTAACATATTAATTACGCTATAACATGATGATAACCGGGCCAATGTCTGTTCCTTCAGCAATCTTGTCATCGTCTGTTTCCGGTCCTAAAAGATCAGTTACGATTATCTAATTATATGTTTAAATTTAAACTAATTAACTTTTTTTCCTTCGTTTAACCTATATGTCAGCCGAACTCCTTTGTTTCCACTTCCATTATCTACCTGCTCATGAATTAAAGCCCAAACCACCCCACCGCACGAACGAAATACTCCAGCTCCTACTCTCTCTCTCCTACACCTGCTTCTTCATTATTTTTTTAATGCTAAACCTACCGGCATGCTTTCCCCCACCACTAGGGCTCCAATTGAACGCCTCCTCCCTCGACCGCTTCTCTACTATGTCATGCACACAGACCCCACTTAGACACTCGAGCAGCCAGTCCCGAGCTTCCCTCCTTCTTCAGTTCTATAATTATGGTCATGACTTAAAAAGAAAAAGGTGGCCTGGCATGTTTTCGTGTACTGTGTACACATAACATGAGAGGCTTGCATTATTTAAAGGTGCAAAGGGTTTGGATTTAATAAAGGATAGGCTTGTGTGTTTTTTTTTTGTTGAGGGGCATGCTAGACTAAACCATGGTATGGCCACAAAAAAGGGGAACGAAGGCCTTTCTTTGTCGGAAAACAAATGAAGAGAGCGGCAACACATTATTTATAGAAGAGAATAACGTGGTTGGCACGTTTACACAGTCCAATGGGTACAAATTTTAGCTGTCACGTTTTCTTGCATAGGTGTAGGCATGCAGTTGGTTAGAGTAGCATGGGTGTTCATTGAATTATGATTAACATTTTTACCCAGCTTGCTATAGTGTACACGTATGTCTTTGTACCTATAATTTTAGTCTTAGGGTAGTTGTACTTTCATGAATTGTTTAAGTTTTAAGAAATGGGGTAGAGGTGCATGTCATGTATGGTTTGAGGCATGTGTGCGTATTACTACATCGCGATAAGGTAGAAAAAATAAAAATTAATAGGGTATGTACTTGATTGAATTCTATAGACTGCGCATATTTTCCTAGGTTAGTTTTTGCTTAGGATGAAAGAAATATACAATGTAGACATGGTCCGTCATAGATAATAGGGTAGGCTAGGAAAAGATTAAACATATGGTTGCTATGTTAGGAAGGTACGTCTGTATGTTTTCATTTTTCATTGCCAGGCGCGTTTTAGGCTTTCAAAACAAGTATGAGTTTGCGTATTTAATGAGATGGGATGATTTTATTATTATTTTATTATTTATACTTTGCCGTGAAGAAATGTATCAAATTACCTACATATATCCCCCGTTTTTGATAGATAAATATGTAATTCTAGCATAAAAACATTCCAAACCCAATGGGACAGGTTTCGTTGAATTTCGAGGTCGTTTGTGAAAAGTCCTTTATAAATATCGATGAAAAATAAAGCGTTAAAAATTCCCATAATTGCAGAAAAAATCTAAATTTTTTGAAACCTTGACATTTTACTAAATCTCTTCCTGACGGATCCAATGAATCTTGTTTCGTCGAATTTGGAGCTCGTGTGGCCAGTCGTTTATTCGTTAAAAGTTACCCCTGTCTAAATAACATAAGCGATTAAACAAAAACATAGACGTTTTTTGCTACCGAAGTCAAATACGATATCGGTTTGCCATGAAATTTGATTTTCTTACAATAATGTAACGATACGGTTCCAATGAAACTAATTTCATCGAAAACTGAGCCCGTTTGCAAAAATCGCTATTTTTAACGCTTATATAAAATTGATAAAACATTAATTAAATTTCCAAATAATTCAATAAAATAATAATAAATTATTTATATCATGTATATCCAAACAAAATATATATACAACTTCAAATATAAATTGTACAACTCAATATCGTCATTTTCGAATTAACCGTTATCCGAATTATATTTAAAATTCCTTATAAATTATTAAATAAACGTTATATTTAAATAACGATTTTCATAGCGACTATTTTAAAATTTGATTTGGACATAACTAACAATCTATAACACGAAATCTGGATTTTTCTCTTTCATATTAAAATTATAATCAACACGATTCCAGCATTTCTCGTTTCATAGAAATCCGACTTATATCGGATCCTGTACATTCAATTGAAGTTCAAAACTCAATATTACGAACTATCGCGCCATTTTGAGCTCGATTTATATTATATATAAATTTAACGTTCAAACTTCATTTTAAATAAACGAATTCAATATTAAAATCCATTAATATCCCAAATAAATATTTAAAATAATAATTTAAATTAAATATTTGGCTACCAAAAATACGAGAGATTACAGCCTTCCCCCTTAAAAGAATTTCGTCCCCGAAATTTCTAAGGTAAGAAATATGCTGTAAACCCATTAACTTAGAAATCCAATTTAATTTAAATCAAAAACCAATTTATTATAATCAATATAAATTTTTAAAAATATCGAAAATTTTCTAACACATTAAATTCCCGGAAAAATTCGACAGAGTCTCACCTGTACGGAGTGACATCTGCTATATCGCAGGATCAAATAATACATATACATCGACCTACATAGTCGGAAAACAAAATTCAAAACCTAAAATTTATATTTTCGCGTAGGCATACCTTTTTACGAGCGATATTGAGCATATTTTCTCAATTACATGCAATTTATTTAATCAAATCAATCTCAAAGCCTTCTAGCACCTGTGCTTAACTCAGTTCAACATGTAAGTAATCCAATACATGAAACTCTTAAATAACACTTCATTTATTAACAGGTATAACTATACAGATTTCCAAAATCAAACAGGTGGCATCACTTCATTTTAAACGGTATATGCAAATACAGGTTTTTAATCATCCACTTTAATTCATATTCCGTTCCATTCCAATTTATAATACTGAAATTTAGTTTTCAATTCATTCACTCTCTTGCTAAATCATTGATGAATTTATAAACAATCAACAATCAATGCATACCCAGCTCAATCAAATCAACTAAATTTATATTCAATATTCATATTTACTTTGGGGTTAACATATTTGAACATCAATTTGTTTAATATCCAATTGATTTCTATTTAACAATCATTCATTCAATTTCCACATTCTAAATCCATTTATTTAATTCCAATATCATTCTTACTTTAATTTCACTTAACCAATTCAGTTCCAATTCAAATTTTTAATCCAATTTGAAAGTCATTCAAAACAATCAACACACCAATATCTCAATAATACGATAAAATTATTTCTTTTCTATGCAAAAATATATTTTGGGTAAATTTATTTCATTTACCCCATTTTACAAAACAATATTGTATTCATCGTCAGTTCATTGCTTTTCAACACTTTAACAAATCAAACCACACAATACAAAACATTATATATAAAATTTACAAATACGCTCTCATATATATACACTCAACTCAATCTGGGGTATTACTATCCCTATCTCTATCGAGTTACACCACAGAGCCAAGGTTATTACTAAACCAATAGCTCTGATACCACTGTAGCAACCCACAAGAATTCGACGCCCGAATTCTGACAATAATACATAAATCCTGCATTCCTTGCCAAAACTCAAGTATCGAAAACACAAATAGTTATTAGAAAGAAGTTAAAGGGTGAGATAAGAAAGAAATAAATATTTTTTGGAATAGAAGAAGAAGAATAACCAACACAGAATCAAAGTCTCACATTGTAGAGGAACAAAACATAATATAGAAATGAATCTTTATTGAGAGCTTGAAATAAAACTTACAATAATCGGAGTACATCAACATATCTAGACAATTATAGTATCCTATCCTCATATACAATACACAACGGAATAACAAACATATATCATACGTCTGGACTTCTCCAGTTCGTCTTTGAACTTCGCAGCATCCGAAAACCTGAACTTGAACAACCCAGTCTAACCCGAGCATTACAAACGCCGGATCAGTCTGGTGAACCAGAGTGAGAAAAACACACTAAGTTTATGGGTAGCATCCATCTTGATTTTAAAGTTTAAAATATTTTCGAAAGAAAGGATAATCGTAAGACCAATTCCACATATAAATACGGACGATTTTTACCTTAAGATAACCCAATTTTTTTTTGAAATCAATATCTTATTCTGATATTATAACAGTGCCTAATTACAAATAAATATCCATCTAGCAGAATGCTTGCATCTCACGCTCTACATATATAGTATACAATCAAAACCGCGGGCGCTTATTGGAGAATGTATTTCCTAGCAACGCATGGGACAACCTTCTCGACAATGTATCTTTGCAGATGAATACATTGGGTTCAACAAGAACATCTTTCAACCCAGGCTAAACATGACCGGCCCCTCACTTTCTCTTGAGAGTACCGAATATATCATTACCACGGTTGGGGGATAGCCAACTGAACCGATAGCATACATATAAAAATAAAAGGGACAACCGAAGACATTTGATTTCACCAGATCAGGTAATGATATACCGTTTTGATGGGTGCGACCCCCATAACCATGCGACCTACCCAATTTTATGCCATTTCCTGGTTGATGAGGCTAGAGGTTAAGCTTATTCTTCTACATAGTGCATCTCCATTCAATTTGAATGTCACATCGTCAGATCCCTCAAATCACTAATAGACGTCCATAAAAATACTCTGCAGCTGACAGAAGTATGTTTGTAAAAATCAATATACGTGATTCTCAAGAAATACTCTGTTAGACATTTGTCCATACAAGTCATCCAGGAGCAAGATACACCGAAGGCACCCTCTTACTACATCCTATATAGGTATCACCCCAAGGATCAGTAGCGAGTAATCCTTGCAATCCGAAGATTTCAGCTATGATAGGATCACCCTTAGAATATCTCCGGGCGCGATTCCAGAGAATTCGGCAAGTAGTCCTTTCGCTTATGAAGATCCATGATCTTCGTTGCTCCATCTTCAATCAGCATCTTTACGTATTTGCTAGTTCGGAATGGTTTTCGAATATAAACTCGATTCTGGTTTTTCTGCACCAACCATTGTATTAGCCATATTTGATATTCGGTTATTTAACTATCAAATAAACAATCATGAGAATAAACTGAGCTTACTGATTCAGAACTCAACATTACTTGGCCTCTTTAATTAAAACAATTAACAGTGGTTAATTTAAAACTCTTAAAGCTTCCATATTAACAAATATAACTTTCACTTCATATTTATCGTAAGATTATTTCAAAACTATTCTATTTCAATACTTGGAAAATATCTTATAATCATATCTAATTTTCTATCTTATTATCATTTGCAAAATATTAGTTATCTCATTACTCACTATCTGTAATTGGGAAATAAACTTATCTTATCGCTCGTAAAACAACATCACGAAATCTTTCTTTTTTATTATTAGAAATAATAACCAACCCTTAGAATAAATCCATTTCAAAACTACTTTTTCATTTTCCTTTTATCTCAAAAATCCCATTATAATTTCACACAATCTCCTTCGAATTTTTTTTGCTTCGGGAATATCATTATATATATTCTACAATCTTTCCATTCCGTTGCTTTGGAAATCTCATTATACGTAGTTCAAATCTTCTTATTACCGTTACTGCGCTATTAGCGCTATTATTTATCATATGGAAATAATAAATCATTCTATACCACTTTACCATTACAACTAATAGCATTCTCAGATAATCCTGAAGTCTTCCAAGTTGGGGTATTTCAATTACCTCTCCGACCTTGATCAACAACGTTCTTATCTTAAGATAGAATGAGTTGTAATTCAAAACCAATATTCATTCTAATGTCAAAACAAATCTCACTTAACATTTTACTTTAACTATGATCTTATAATCCATTTCTTATTTTTGAAAATCTCCTTTTCAAGCACAACTATTATTACTTAACTCATCGATTAAGTAAATACTTATTAAACATCTCCTTTTCACTTTAAATTCCATTTACCAATTTGTTTTATAACACATATTCTTATTACAAAAATCTTATTGTAAAATCCTTTACAAATTCACTTTTAACAATCCTTTTCCAAATCCATTCAACCATTTCGTGCTTTGAATATAATATTTCAAATTCCTTCATTTTACTTGATTCCATTATTAAGTAACATTAATTTAAAATTAACGATATAACACCTCATCACTTTTTATAAACCTTGTTTAAATAAATTCTGGATTAATATAAGGCATTTTCAGCTCACTTTCCTTTCAACTTAATTCAAATATTAAGTCAACTTAATTTAAGCTATCGTATTTGCTTGAATTCCTTTTGTAACTTTGTTATGAAAATTCGGGTTTTAATATAAAAACCTTTTATAAACTCCTTTCACAATTCAATTAGATTTCACTTCACTTCAATTAATTTTTAATGCGTTCCAATTAAAAAGAAATCTCTTAAATTATTATTAATTAAAATAATAATTTACTTCAATCATTAACTACTGCAAAAGTAGTTAATTCCTTTATTAACAAAATAAATAGTAAATTCCCTTTTAAAATCTTATTAAAATTAAAACAAATTTTTGTTAAATTATTTCATTAGATTAATTTAGAACAAACTAATTTAATAATCGATTCTGTTAAAATGATTGACTTTGTCAATTCAAAACACGGTCATTCCGTTAACCGATTCCAGTTGGTTCTTTATTTTAAATTAATTAATAATTTAAATAATTCCATTTAATTATTTCTTAAAAACAATTATTCAAAATCTTAACCATTAGATTAATTTCAGCTCATTTGCTTATGTATCTTCTTAACATAAGAATTTACTTTATAAAATCAATTAATAATTAATCATATACTTAATTAATAAATAATAGATATTTACTTTCTTTAAACAAACTTTTATTCAAAATACAAATTTAAAAATCTATCTTCAGTTATAAAATAATCTTTATAACTTCACTTCTATTGATTCACCTAACGGTAAATCAATATTTAGAAAACGATTGATTTCTAGGCCATATACTGCCAATTACTCAACCAATATTACCCATTGGTTTAAACAAAACAAATGTTGGGTTTCAGATCAACGGTCAACAACCAAATCAATCATTCAATCAGAACAGTTCATATAATGATAATATGAAAATAAATATCATTAAATATTTTTTGAGGAATCCCGTTGGATCCCTCCAATCTGTTCTTCCCTGCATTAGAATAGATTATCTCACATAAATTCATTCAATTCAATTTAACTGATAATTTCTATAACAGTAAATAATGATTATTTAATACCAACCAATTAACAAAACAATTCAAACAATTAAACACGTTTATTTAATAAATGTGACCAACAAGGTAAGTTACCTTAATTGGGACTAATCATTATAATAAGATTTGGTTTTCCACTGAAATTACTCACTGGTTCAATCAATATATGTAATATATTTAACAACCAGTCAATCATTAGCAACCATAGCACAAAAAATAAAAACCCAACTTATATAAAATACAGGTGGGAAGAACTGAGTGAGTTTAACTCACCTTGATTTCCGTTGTTGCTAAAGTGGTTTAGTTTTTAATTAAATTAATCCAGCATTTAATTTAATCAAAAATTCCAGCTGCTTCCAAATTTCTCCAAACTGGTTCCAGAATAAAGTATTCTTGACCACAACTCCAATGCGATTTGTTTAGTCAAATTTTGTTCAGGGCATAAGAAGTTATACAAGTTTTATCATATGATTTAATTAAATAATTAATCCTTGATTTAATTATAAATTAAACCAATTACTTTGTTTTAACTCTCAGTCGATTACGTTCCTTCTCTGCTCCCTTTTATTCGCGTTCACACATACCCATCTTTGTAAAATCGATTACAAATTCTAGTCCAAATCTGCTCAACCTTTAACCTAGTTACAGACAAATTAATATTAGCTCCCCTTTAATTATTTAACATCTTAATTATAATATATTAAGCTTAATCACCTTATAATTACATTAATTATGTTGTCATAGAATAATAGACCAAGGCCGGTGTTTTTCTCTGTTTCCCTCATCTATATCTTCTGCCCATTCCAGATTCCATTATTCTCCCTGCCATCATGTTTTTAGTTAACATATGTTAATATATGAATTAATTACTAAATTACTTTTTTAACTTATTTACTTACATTATAACATGATGATAATCAGGCTGATGTCTGTTCCTTCAGCAATCTTTTCCTCGTTTGTTTCCGATCCCGTAAGATCAGTTACGATTATCTAATTATATGTTTAAATTTAAACTAATTAACTTTTTTTTCTTCGTTTAACCTATATGTCAGCCGAACTTCTTTGTTTCCACTTCCATTATCTGCCTACTCATGAATTAAAGCCCAAACCACCTTTTGTTTGCAACCATTCCCTTACAGCGGCCCATCACGCCAAGAACCACCCCACCGCATGATCGAAATACTCCAGCACCTACTCTATTTCTCCTACACCTGCTTCTTCATTGTTTTTGTTTTTTTAATGCTAAAACTGCCTGCGTGCTTTCCCCACCACTGATGCTCCAGTTGAATGCCTCCTCCCTCGAATGCTTCTCTACTATGTCACGCACACAGATCCCACTTCGACACTCGAGCAGCCAGTCCCGAGATTCCTCCTCCTCAGTTCTATAGTTACGGTCATAAATTAAAAAGGTGGCTTGGCATGTTTGCATGTACTGTGTGCACATAACTGGAGAGGCCTGAATTATTTAAAGGTGGAATGGCTTTGGGTTTAATAAAGGATAGGCTTGCGTTTTTTTACGAGGATCTTGCTGGACTAAACCATGGAATGGCCACAAAAAGAAGGGAACGAAGGCCATTCTTTGCCGGAAAACAAATGAAGAGAGCGGCAACACACTATTTATAGAACAGCACAACATGGTTGGCACGTTTACACAGTCCAGTGGGTACAAATTTTAGCTGTCACGTTTTCTTGCATATGTATAGGCACGCAATTGGTTAGAGTAGCATGGGTGTTAATTGAATTATGATTAGCATTTTTTCCCAGTTGTGTACAGTGTACACCTATGTCTTTGTACCTATAATTTTACTCTTAGGGTAGTTGTACTTTCATGAATTGCTTAAGTTTTAATAAATAGGGTAGAGTTGCATGTCATGTATGGGTAGAGGCATGTGTGCGTATTACTATTTAGCGATAGGGTAGACAAAATAAAAATTAATAGGGTATGTACTTGATTGAATTCTATAGGCTGCACATGTTTTCCTAGGCCAGTTCTTGCTTGGGATGAAAGAAATATACAATGTAGACATGGTCCGTTGTAGATAATAGTGTTGGCTAGGAAAGGATTAAACATATGTTAGCTGTGTTAGGAAGGTACGTCCGTGTGTATTCATTTTTCATTGTTATGTGCGTTTTAGGCTTTCAAAACAAGTATGCGTTTATGTATTTAAAGAGATGGGATGATTTTACTATTATTTTATTATTTATACTTTGCCGTGAAGAAATGTATCAAATTACCTACATAAACCCCCCATTTTTTGACAAACAAATATGTAATCCTAGCATAAAAAAATATTCCGGACCCAGTGGGACAGGTTTTGTCAAATTCTGAGGTCGTTTGTGAAAAGTCCTTTATAAATATCAATGAAAAATCAAGCGTTAAAAATTCCTATAATTACAGAAAAAACTAAAATTTTTGAAACCTTGACATTTTACTAGACCTCTTCCTAACGGATCCAATGAATCTTGTTTCATCAAATTTGGAGTTCGTTTGGCCAGTCGTTTAATCGTTAAAAGTTACCCTTGCCTAAATAACATAAGCGATTAAACAAAAACAGAGATGTTTTTGGCCACCGAAGTCACATACGATATCCGTTTGCAAAAATCGCTATTTTTAACGCTTATATAATATTGATAAAATATTAATTAAATTTCCAAATAATTCAATAAAATAATAGTAAATTATTTTTATCATATATATCCAAACAAAATATATATACAACTTCAAATATAAATTGTACAACTCAATATCGTCACTTTCGAATTATCTGTTGTACAAATTATGTTTAAAATTCCTTATAAATTATTAAATAAACGTTATATTTAAATAACGATTTCCTTAGTGACTATTTTAAAATTTGATTTGGACATAACTTACAATCTATAACAGAAATCTGGATTTTTCTCTTTCATATGAAAATTATAATCAACATGATTCCAGCGTTACTCGTTTCACAGAAATCCGACTTATATCGGTTCCTGTACATTCAATTGAAGTTCAAAACTCAATATTAAGAACTGTCGCGCCATTTCAAGCTCGATTTATATTATATATAAATTTAACGTTCAAACTTCGTTTTAAATAAACAAATTCAATATTAAAATCCATTAATATCCCAAATAAATATTAAAATAATAATTTAAATTTAATATTTGGATACCAAAAATACGGGACATTACACTTAAAAGCCTTATAAGCAACACAAGTTTTGTGCATTTTCATATGCCTTTGTTGTTGGTTGGCATTGTTGAAATCAGTGTATCTGTTTTTGGTGCAGTCTAGGCGTAGTCTTTGGTGGGACCAGGTAATTTTATCGTTTATTGTTTCTCATCATATTACTAAGTTAAACATGACTTACGTGAAATCATATTTTAGTTCTAATATCCATCAAGTAATAATAAATTGTTTTCTTCTTCTGTTTATTGTGTTATTTTATTTTGACAGATAAAATAGATGATTGGATACATTTTGGATCAATCACTGATGATGAAGACATTGAGTGTGAGAGTGAGTGAGTGTAACCGAGTGTACATAGTCAGACAATGCTTGTACAAATGGGTATTTTGCATAGTGATTGTGCAATAGAGAGAAAAAACTGTGTACTATTGAAAAGTGTAACAAATATTTGTTTGAATAAAATATCTATTTAAGATTAGTAATTCTGAGTTAAATATTTTAATTTTCGAAAATATTATATATTACAACGATCAGAATTTTTTGCAAGTTTCAACATTTTACAATGGGCATTAATTGTTGTCATATAGTCTACTGCAAGGGCCAATGATCGTTGTAAAAAAGTATCTTATTACAATGTGACTTAATACAATGGTCCTTAACTATTGTTATAGACACTGTTGCAACGGCCAATGCCTGTTGTAAAATGGTTACCGATTACAACCGCCAATCCCCATTGTAAAAAGGTTACCTATTACAACGTGACCTATTACAACAGTCACAGTGCTCGTTGCGAAGCTCATATTACAACGGACATTGCCCGCTGTAAAAGGATTGTTTTGTTGTAATGTTTTAAAGAAAATGTGAAGTGTTTTAAAGAAAATGTGAAATTTAAAGAATTTATTTAAGTAATGACACCGAACCCAACTTGGACATTGTTTTGAAATAGTTGAAATTACGAATATGCCATTAAAAGTTTAAACTTAAGTTGAACTGAAATTTTGAATCTGAATTAATGATAAGCCGAATTTGGAAATACGGATAAGTGGTTTACATTGGACTATGGTAAATAATTTGAAATTTGCATTATCTTATGTTAAACTAATTTAAAATATACTATCTAAACATAACTATTATTTTATAACTATTTTAGTGTAACTATTTTATATTTAACTTAATTATTATTTTTTGTGATAAATATTTTAATTATACGAATAATTTCTTAAATTTAACTATTATATATTTTATATTTATTTTAAATCAACTTATTTTATATAAATATAATTGTTTTTAATAATTATTATTTTTTGGCATGGCAAATTAGTCATAATCATTTAATATTATATTAACTATTTTAATAAAGTTTATGTCCAGTCTGAGCTGTTAAGTATGAAATGTTGAATATAAAGGTTTTAAAAAAATGATAATTGAGATATATAAATGTGAAATCAAAATTTAATTTTGTAAATAAACCATTTATAAATAGGAAACCTGAATTTAGAATTTAACCAAATAATCGAGTTGGTTTAATATGATTTATGACATTGTAATATCTGAATGCAATTATTTGAAAATAAATCTATATTGCAATTATTTGATTTATGATATTTTAAATATGATTTCAAATATAAATGACCACGGTGTGAAATATGTGTTTGGTTGTTAAAAAGACCGGAGTTGTAATAACCCGTCTGAAATGGGCCTAAATTCCAACCTAGAAAAAGGCCCATTGAAACTTAGAGCCATTTTAAGCGGATCGTTGGTTTCCATAAGAATTACATAAACAGAGCCAACTAAAACAACATCAGAATTTCACAGCAGAAGGGATAAAATATAATTACAGAAAATTGGTGTACCATTAAATAAAATTCATAACAATGTTGAGTACATCGTATCTCAACTGTAAATAAGGGTATAACAACAATAATAATAATATACCAAGGTTACAATAATACTTCCAAACATGGTATTAATAATTATTATTACTATTATAGATCCTTCGTCATCAGGCTCCAATCCCCATGACTGCATCAAGCAAGCGTTTCCCACCTATTAACCTGTTTATATGTTAGGAGGAGGAATGTTCGAGCAATAGGTTCGGGTAAATGAAAATCACATAAGTTTAAGGAATGCATATTTCCTGTACTTGGTAGTATGAATTCATCAAATCATTCATACGAAAATTCAACACTTAATTAGTATGAATTAATTAGGCGGACTAATCTAAAGTCACTTACGGCCTTGTCTTATAATCATCATCACTATTAAATATACTCTCAATGTAAATCGAGAGATAGTAATCTGCCACTTAATACCAGGTTTATGTAGATAGTCATCGCTATTTATGACCCTTTTGGCAGACCCATGCGTTACTATCTAGTTGTCATTACAGGTGAACTCCTAGTCACTTAATAATTTCCTTAAACTGGCAGTCCCATAGAAATTTTCTTACATATACACAAAAGACATCTCACATTAAACCGACCACTTTTAGGCGCTGGATTTATCTGGCGGTTCCTGGCAGACTTCTACTACATGTTGGGCTTAACCTCGTGTCTTTGTGCAATAATTTTAATGGATAATGGCATATAGACCTCCCACATTAACCCGACTAACTTGTAGATGTTAGATATGCCAGTTGGTTCTGGGAAAAGCTTCTACTACAAGTTGGGGTTAACCTCATGTCATGTGTCATTAATACTAATAAAAGCCCTTAATACTCACACACAAATAAATTTCCTATAGGAACATTTATAATTCTAATTTCCAACCTTAACGTAATTAGTATGCTCTTAATATGAATTTGATATGCATTTATAATATGTTAATTACATCATAAATAGCAATAAATAAAACATAAATCAAGCGCACCTAAGAAACGTCCTAAACGTTGAAATGTCAATCCTAACATCAAAATAAGGTTTATAAGTTTATTTCTCTAACTTCATCAACATGGCATAAACATGTATATTACCATTCAATCGACAACAGGGAAATAACAACATATACATAAAAATTTGTGACCGAGGTTTAAAAGATTATTTCAATAATAAAAGAAAGACAAGGTGCAATATATCAAATATATATGTAAAAATTGGCACACACATACATAATTTTTATACTTTTACAACGGAGTGAATTAGACCATTATTAGAAATTGAACAACACCCAAAAACCTAACTTTTATTACATCAATAACCAAAACCCAATTTACACCAATTGATTGACCATTTCTGCAAATTATAAGGGATTTAGAGGATCAGTTTATATTTTGTTTTCGTGCAAATCCAGATCCCTTTAGGCATAACAATCCAAATCTACACTAGAGAACATAGAAAATAGAAAACTGATGAAATTTCCACTCATATGGATAGAAAGAGATGAATAGTGAATTCAACGTAGAATCTAACAAAAGTGACTTCAAATCAGCCTACTCCAAATCCCCAAGTTTAGAATCCTATACATATATATACTATCCTTAATTCCAGAATCTAGACAAGAATTCAGATATAATAGAGATATAATATAGGTTAAAAGAAAGAAGAAACCTTCCTATTAATGGAATTAATAAAAAAGGCAGAGAGACAGAATAGAGGCATAGAAGGGAATGAATGTAGGGTTTAAAGTAGAGACTAGGGGTCTTTTTGTAGTCACTAATGTGTGTATAAATCATAGGATTAGTTTTATTTAATCTGGACTGTCTATTTAAGCAAAACTATATAAAAACCCTCAACAAAAAGTGTCTCTTTCCCATCCTCGACCAGGAGGATGGTCGACTTCCCTTCTGGGTGCCCTTCTGGGTCGAGCGCAGGGAGATTCATTTCCCTTTAAGTTATCATTATACTATTTACGTTATAAATCTAATTGATTCTTTATGTTTATTATTTATTCTTGTCCCCTCTTGTATATAATATCTACACAAATATTCAAATCTCCAGGGAATATTCCATTATGCCAATCAGTATATTGTTTTATTCCTACTTTATATTTATTCAGTTTGAATTTATAATCTTGTGTGTATACAATTATCATATAAACTATTTTATTAATAACTTCTTCATATGGACTCCATTTTTGAAAAATAAAATATGAAAACAGACTCGAATATCACAATGAATATAAGGGTTAGATTCTCATGGCCTAATTCTCAATTTCCCAAAATTCTTATTTTTAGCACATTAATAATTTATTAATGTATTATTTCTTATATTTAATTTAAATATATATGTCTAGTTAGGGTATATTTTATGGGGTATTACATTCTCCCCCTAAAAAGAGTTTTGGTCCCAAAATCGTTTTGAAAGGTAGAAAAACACAAATCGTTATAACAAACATGTTGCACATCCATGTTATCTATAAAACATTCATTACTCGATGTGATCATGTGCTACAGACTTGCTAAAGTGAGTTCAGTCTTAGCGTTAAAGTGTAACATGTGATGCTGTATGTATGCAAAACACCATAATATACATATGATTTCTATATAAGTGTTCGGTGCATTTGTGTTGCAGTCATCTCCTACCATCCAATCTAGCAACCATGATGCAAGCATAAAGACATTTAGAGGAAATTGTTACCCATGAAAAGCTTTGGATGAGTTTTCCTTATCTTTTCTTCCGTTTCCCATGTGCATTCCATAGGGATATCTCCCCATTTTTCTTGGGCAAAGCTGATGGATTTTCTATGAAGCCTTTAAATTCTGTGCTCCATAATACTTGTCATGGCACATGGTACCCTAGGCTCTAACTCAAAGCTCCCTAAGTTCCCAATCTGATCTAGCTCACATTTAATGCGGAATCATGAAGGCCCTTTTTAAGATGAGAAACATGGGAAATGTTATGGACTCCGAATAAACTGTAACAACTCGGGGAATTCAATGCCCGAATTCCGATAATAATACATAAAACCCGTATTACATGTCAAAACCCAAGTATCAAAAACACCAGATAGTTAATAGAAAGAAACTAGAGGGTGAAAAAAGAAAGAAACAAATATTAGAATAAAAGAAAAGGAAGAAGAACAACAAAACAGAATCAGAGTCTCACATTACAGTGGAAACAAAATATAATATAAATAAATCTTTATTGAGAGCTTGAAATAAAACTTACAAATCATCAAAGTACATCAAACATCTGGACAATTATAATAATTTGTCCTCATATATAACACACAATGGAATAAAGATTAATACGTCTAAACTCCTCCAGCATGCTTTATGAACTTTGTAGTATCCAATAATCTAACCTGTAAAACCCGGTCTAACAAGCATAACAAACGCCAGATTAGTCTGGTGAACCAGAATGAGAAAACTCGCTAAGTTTATAGGCAACATCCAACTTGATTTTAAAGTCAAGCAAAAAATTTTTGAAAGAAAAAGGTAATTGTAAGACCAAACCCACATAAACACGGACGGTTTTTACCTTAGGATAACCCATGAATGGGTTCATTTAGCCCTTTAGAAACCACAAAGCTTTCTTATGCGGAGTGTTCACCGGTTCCAATCCAAACCTTGCTAGCTGGTTGAATTTTTGCACATATTCTTTAACGGACATGTTTCCTTGTTTGAGCGCCAAGAATCTCTCCATTTGCATGCTTTTCTCAGCTTGGGAAAGAAACTTCATTTCAAACCTCTGCCTAAAATCATCCTATGTTTCCACCGGATGTCCAGCTTGGGTAACTTCTCACCAGAAAGACGCTTCATCTTTTAGTAGCCAAGGAGCTAGCTGAATCTTCCTTCGATCTTCCACTTCAAAGATTATGAACAAGTCCTCAGTGTCCTTAAGCCAATTCCTTGCCACTACTAGTCTTTCGCTTCCACAAAATGGCTTCCCTCCCATGGAATAGAAATCATTGCAGATCTTAGCGAAATTATCTGCTCTTGGATGAGAAGGAGGAGAAATGACGTGTGCAACTGGGGGAGGAACGTTAGCTTGACCTCCGGTAGGCGTCCTGGCCTCAAGATACCTACAGAACCAGCCTGATATGGTAACGCCATCAGGAATATTAGGTTCCCCAGACATGCTGAAACGAAAAGGAATGAGATTTAGACAAAGGATAGAAGGATATTACATATCGCTTTACGGAATATGTTTTTAAAACAGACTTTTCTTTTCGAAATATTATTTCTTAAAATCTTTTTGAAAATAATTTTCAAAAACTTTTATCCAATCCGGTAACCTTCATCTCTGATACCAAGTATGACACCCCATGTCCGTTAATGTCACTCACAAAGGGAATGCATTATGTTTCATTAAGCGTTATAAGTAAACAAAAACAGACAGATATAAAATGACAGCGGAATTAAAAACTTTAATAATCATAAAGCATTGTGCTTCAAAAACATCACATGTCTGAAATACACAAAAACCATTACATGATAAAAACTACTGTCTTGTACTTTAAAACATCAGAGTACATAAAAGAAGTAAAATTCCTGAAACAAAATATAGCCATAGCAAGTAGGATAGGAGCTTGAGCCATACATCTAAGCATCTCCAGCAAAATGTAAGCAGAATCACGGTCAAGCCTGAGTATTACCACCCTGAGAACCTGAGGGAAAGGAAGAAAGAAGAGGAAACAAAACGGGTAATACATAAAGTCTGGAAAGTCTAATTACTTTTAGCAAGTAAATAAGTAAAAGTAGCATGATAGGCATTTAAACTGGACAAGAAAGATAACACTACATAAGGCTGGTATGACAAGGTAAACATGGTAGAGTGTATACGCTTCCCTAATGATTACACTGATTCTCTGCACTGATAATAGTATAACCAGAAATGATATGATCCCGACAATTATCAAATGGTAGACTTAGGCATACGTCCAGATGTACCCTAACTACTACCTTAATCGATCAGCTCCCTTATCCGCATAGATACTCTGTGCCGGCCCTACCATATGATGCATCACATCCTATAATGGCAACCCTTCACTGATATGCATAACCATATCTACAAGTGTCACGGTTGTCTTATCCCCCTCTGCCCGGCCCATGTACACACATGACCCGATAGGTTGCGCTGCCCACATCGTTCTCCATGTTTGGATCTCTTACAATCAGCGTAGTAAGCGTCCCCACTCCGACCTAGGGCGGAGTACTCGTTTTGATACTTATTAAGGGTTACTGACTGAAACGGGTCCCCTACACAATTTGATACAAGCTCTCCCCCTTTTCTTGTAACCCCACTAGGATTTCTATCGGTTATGTATACCACAAAGTGTTTTTAATTACATAACCCTACCATTTCTACAAGTTATTCTTATCCTAAAAAGGTGTCTTTAATTACATAACTTCAACATTTTCACAGGTTATGCTTACCACTAGGTGTTTTTAATTACATAACCCTATCAGGTTAAGCTCGTGCACCTATATGTAAATATTACCCACCCCCTCAGATTTACTTAACCCACCTTATGTTCAACCAAATTTACTTAACCCTAAATTTAAATTCATGTTCATACAATCCTTATGGATTCAACTAGGTTAATATTTAAGTTTTATTACCATATTTTCATTTATGGTTGCAGTATGCTAGACCTCCCACACTAAGCCTACCATTTGTGGATGCTGGACATGAAGGGCAGGTCCGGGCAGACTTATTCCACAAATCGGGCTTAACTTCATGTGTTAGCACATCCTGCATTTGTGCACCTAGACCTCCCACATTAGATTCACCACTTGTGGTCGCTGGATATGCTGGGCGGTTCCGAGCAGACTTCCACCACAAGGGTAATCTAACCTTGTGTCATAGACACAGTTACAGTTTCTACTTACTGTAATCCTAAGCATTCCATTATTAGCTAATGTTTACCTATGTCGTTATAGGTTTCATGCCCGATTTTCCCAATTATGTTCATAGTGAATTATATGTCCAAATATAAACATTATTCATGTTATGCCAAATTAATATTTGCATATTTTATTCAAGTCATCCCTAAACTTCCAGTTTCACGTTGTGCCCAATTTCAATAATTTCCCTCATTCCCCGTTTAATGCATTCGCTTATTTTAGTGGCATGCCTAGGCTCGAAAGTAGCCAGGCTATAAAATAAAAAGGGAAAAAGATAGAAGGAATAGAACAAAGATGAATATACTAATATGGATGACAGATTTCAGGCATGAACATATAGTGGCATTAGTGACAATATAGGCATGATAAGATCTAGATGATAATTAAGATGTCCAACTGATGACATGTCCAAATTAACCACAATCATGATAGGTACAAGATCTAAATAGTGAATTAGATCAATAAAAGTAGATCTGACGTAATAAAGGTTAAGATCCACATCATAGTTATGTCTTGTCATAACTAATTCAGAATGCCATAGATTCACAATTTACAATAGATTGGGTATAATTCAGTCACAGTAATAGATCCAAACTATAGTCATATCATGTTTACTTTTAATCATTTAAATCTAAAAGTAACTTAAAACTCACAATGTTTGGATTTGGAAAATAAAACTAGAAGAGAAGATTGTTGAGTCACAAATCTACACTTGAATCTCAAATCTTTGATTGTAGAAGAAAAGGATTTGATTCAGTCCAGGCACCGATAACATTTGGCCTCTATTGATTTCAGTGTAAGAAAATAGGAGAAATGGACCTTTATTTATAGTTGTCAACCACCAGAAATCGACTGCCACCTCAGCGCTAAAGGGGTCGACCCCGGGGCGACACCCCCTTAAGGGGTCGACTCCCCTGGGGAGGGAGATTTACCACCTACGGAATTTCGAATTTTGAACTGAAATTTGATTTTCTGATTAATTATATATATATATATAATTCTCTTGCGCGTATACAAACTTTAAACCTCCATAACTTCTTCATACGATGTCCGTTTTACGCAAACGAAATGTCTATCTTGACCAAAATTTCAAGATGAACGCAATGGCGCTGTCCATTTCCCTTAATTCTGAATATTAAATTAATTATTATTTATTTTATCCTCTTTTAGTGTCGTTAAAATACGAGGTGTTACATTTTCCCATACTCAAAGGATTTCGTCCCCGAAATCTCTAATTCAAGAAGAATGTTTATCCTACCATCCAACATCCATCTACTAATCCATCAATCACAGGCATCCATTGTCCTTAAAGACTTATAATGCTTAAATGAACATATGCAAAGGTGTGTGTATATGTCCCAATGCTAATGCGAAGATCAGACGATCTACTGATTCAATCGACCTCCTTAATGCATTGTATGATAGTGCTATGAGTCCAACATGTATGCAATAATCCTGTCATGTAAGTTTTACATGGGTGCACAAACATCCGTCCAAGTGCAACATACATATGATGATACATTCAATTTCATCCATATAAGAAAAGAAAATGCACAAACATCCATATGCAGTATGAGAGTGATTGAGCCGATCTAGTGCCTAATGTATGTGCATATGCATCCACGAGCAACCACTAGAAAATACTTACATCCATCAAACATGACATGTCTCAAACACATGTTTACATCCATGGGATTCCTATCTAATGGTCGGAAATTCTATCAATATGACCTACTTAAATGATAGAAACAAGCACAAATAAAACTTTAGAAAAAGGAGTTAAGAACATACCCTCGAAAAGGAAAGGGTACGAGGCACGAATCTTGTCTTCGGTCTCCCATGTTGCATCCTCTGGGTTATCTCCCTATTGAACCTTCATCAACTTGATTTCTTTTTTGCGTAGCTTCTTAACTTCTGATCCAAGAACATGGGAAGGAACTCGTCTGACTGTTGCCTCTCATTCTACCTCTACTTCTTCCAATACACTCGTCTCAACTACTTCTGCGGTATCATGCAAACACTTCCGCAAGTGAGAAACGTGGAAAACATCATGAACGCAGGATAGTCTCTCTGGCAGCTTTACCCTGTAGACCATTTGGCCAATCCTTTCTGCTATGGGAAATGGCCCTACGAATCTTGAAGCCAGTTTCCCTATAGACCCGAAGCGAACCACATTCCTCAAAGGTGACATTTTAATGAAAACCATATCTCCTACATTATATTCAATATCAGTCCTTCTCTTGTCAGCATAGGATTTTTTCCTATCTTGAGCGGCCTTCATATGCCGTCTAATAAGATCTATCTTCTCAGACGTTTCTCTAACCATATTTGGTCCAAGCAATATTCTTTCTGTAGATTCCCACCAACAAGTCGGTGATCTATAGAGTCGTCCGTATAAGGCTTCAAAAGGTGCCATGCCAATACTTGCTTGAAAGCTGTTGTTGTAGGTGAATTCTACTAAAGGAAGATTCTCTTCCCAAGTACCTCCGAAGTCCAGAATACACAACCTCAAAAGATCCTCTAAAACTCTGTTCATCCTCTCCGTCTGTCCAGCAGTCTAAGGATGATAAGAAATGCTTAAACATAACTGTGTACCTAATGCTTCTTGCAAACTCCTACAAAATTCACTAGTGAAGATAGGGTCACGATCGCTTACGATGCTGGAAGGTACCCCATGAAGACGGAAAATCTCAGGAACATAAACTGCTACCGACCATGCTGCCATCCTCTAACTCTTAACCGGAATGAAGTGAGCGCTCTTCGTAAGATAATCCACCATGAACTAAATACTGGTGTTGCCTTTCTTCGATCTAGGCAAACCATCTATAAAATCCATCTAGACACTCTCCCATTTCCACTGCGGAACTTCCAAAGGATGAAGTAGACCATCGGGCTTCTTTTGCTCAGCTTTTACTTGCTGACAAACTAAACATTGAGAAACAAACTTTGCCACATCTTTCTTCATCCCAGCCCAAAAGACAACCCTCTTCATATCCCTATACATCTTATCACCGCTTGGATGAATAGTCATCATAGAATGATGGGCTTCTTCTAGGACTATCTTTATCAAGCTCCTAATTCTAGGAACACAGAGCCTTCCATCTCGTCGTAACCACCCTTTATCGTTTATGGAGTATCTACTGAGGTGACTAGAAGTCTCCCCTTTACTTAGCCTATCCAGGATATTTGAAATCTTGGATCATTTCATTATGAAGCTCCTATCTGATCCATAAGAGTGGGTTGTATTTCCAGAGATGCAAACAAACTAGGCAAAAGCTCGGTGGTGGGTCTAAATTCAAAAGCTAATACACACTCCAAGATTTTCCTTTCTACAAACAAAGGACTTAAGACCATCCTCTGTCTACTAAGTGCATCTGCTACTACATTACCCTTGCCAGGGTATAAGCAATCTCAAAATCATAGGAAGCTAGAAACTCCATCCACCTTTGTTGCCATAAATTAAGATCCTGTTGCAATAACAAATACTTGAGAGATTTATGATCGGTGTACAATTCGAACTTCTCTCCAAGCAATAACGATGCCACATCTTAAGCGCGAATACTATGGCAGTTGGCTCTAAATCATGGGTAGGGTAGTTCTTCTCATGAACTCTCAACTGTCTACCCCCATAACACACAACCTTCCCTTCTTGCATCAAAACCGCACCAAGACCTATACCACATGCATCAGTGTAAACTATAAATACTTTGTTCCCCTCAGGCAAGGTCAAGACTACGACTGTTGTCAAAGCCCTCTTCAGTTGTTGGAAAGCAACATCACAATCTATATCCCATGAAAATGCCAAATTCTTCTTCGTCAGCCTGGTGAGTGGGGCTGATATCTTTGCGAAGTCCTTAATGAACTTCCTATAATAACTTGCCAATCCCAAAAAGCTTCTCACCTCCATTGCATTCTTTGGAATCTGCCAGTCCAGAATTGCAACCAACTTTGCGGATCCACTGCTATCCCATCTTTGGAAATCACATGCCCTGGAAATCTCACCTCTTTTCTCCAAAAATGGCATTTGGAGAACTTTGCCTTAAGCTGATGTGCACGGAGGGTTTTCAAAAATTCCCTCAAATGTTGTGCATGCTCTTCTTTGCTCTTAGAGAATATCAAGATGTCATCAACAAAGACCACGACAAATTTATTTAGAAACTCTTGAAACACCTTACTCATCATATCGGCAAAATAGGCGGGTGCATTCGTCAACCCAAAAGGCATTACAAACCATTTAAAGAAACCGTCTGGAGTCCTAAAAACGGTCTTATCTGTATTGTCTTCAGCCACCCTCAACTGATGAAACCCCATGGCAAAGTCTAACTGAGAAAATACCGAGGCACCAACAAGTTGGTCAAACGAGTCATCTATCCTCAGAAGTGGGTGTTTGTTCTTCTTTGTGAGTTTGTTCAACTCTCTATAGTCTACATACAAACGAAGCGAACCGTCCGCCTTGGTCGCGAATACAACTGGAGCACCCGCATTCAGATATGCTTCGTTTGATAAATCCTTTCTCAAGTAGCTCCCATAATTGCTTTCTTAGCTCCCTTCTCTCCTTGGGAGCCATATGACGCACTGTTAATGCAACTGGATTTGCATTGTCCACCAGATATTTTTGGAAACCCCTTACCTCATCAAAAACATTAGAATAATCTCGGACTACTGGAACAGATTGCAAATCATAGATAAATGCATCAAGAGACTTTAGGAAACTAAGAATAACAGATCCTTGTGGGTCACAAGAAACTTGAGGGTTCTCCAATGGCAAGTCAACAGTCTAACGACCTTCCTCTCATAATCCAGAATGGCACCATACGTGGTAAGCCAATCCATCCCTAGAATCAACCCATAGCCAATAAACTCGAGCACATATGCATCACACTCAAACTCGACGCCTAAGATAGGTATCCTCAAACCCCGACAAATCATAGACAAATGAGCCGAACCACCAATGGGGTTTGAGATAACAACGGGATCCACTACCATACTAGTATTTAAGTGCAGAGATTCAACCACAGAACTAGATATAAATGAATATGAAGCACCAGAATAAAAAAGAGTTATAATAGGATGACTGGAAATAGAAATCAACCCTTCCACAGAAATTTTCCTACCTATATCCGGAGCACTAGCCGCGAGAGCATTCACCTACCCTCCAGAAGCTCCTGCCCTTTGACCTTGTCCCTGTTTCTTCGTGCACTCCCTAGCAAAGTGTCCGACCTCTCCACAATTAAAGCAAGAATTTTTCCTTCTTTTACAGTCTTTGACCAGTGACACTCTCGTCCACAACTATGACACTTCCTCTTGTCCTTGTCATTCTTTCCTCCTTTGTTTTGTTGTTGTTGTTGTCCTTTCTTGGGCCATACCTTCTTATTCTGTGTTGTTTCCTCAGCCTTAACTTCCTTCTTCCCTCTTTTGTCTTCCTCATGCATTAAGGCTATATTAACAAGCCTTTCAAAAGTAGCTCCCATTGGAATATGGGACATAGCTAACCCATGAAGGGGTTCATTTAGCCCTTTAGCAAACCGCAAAGCTTTCTTATGCGGAGTGTCCACCAGTTCCAATCCAAACCTTGCTAACTGATTGAATTTGTGCACATATTCTTTAATGGACATGTTTCCTTGTTTGAGCGCCAAGAACCTCTCTATTTGCATGCTTTTCTCAGCTTAGGAAAGAAACTTCATTTCAAACCTTTGCCTAAGATCATCCCATGTTTCCACCGAACGTCCAGCTTGGGTAACTTCCCACCAGAAAGAAGCTTCATCTTTCAGTAGCCAAGAAGCTAGCTGAATCTTCATTTGACCTTCCACTTCAAAGATTACGAACAAGTCCTCGGTCTCCTTGAGACAATTCCTTGACTCTACGAATGTTTCAGTTCCACGGAATGGCTTCCCTCCCATGGCATAGAAATCTTTGCAGATCTTAGCGAAATTATCTGCTCTTGGAGGAGGAGGAGGAGGAGGAGGAATGACGGTGCAGTTGGGGGAGGAACATCAGCTTGACCTCCGCAAGCGCCGTGGCCTCTACATACCCACGGAACCAGCCTGGTATCGTAACGCCCTCAGGAATATTAGGTTCCATAGACCTACTAAAACGAAAAGGAAAGAGATTTAGATGAAGCATCGAAGGATATTACATATGGCTTTGGGGAATATGTTTTTCAAAACAGACTTTTCTTTTTGAAAAATGTTTTCTTAAAACCCTTTTGAAAATAATTTTCAATTTTTTTTAATCTAATTAGGTAATCTTCAGCTCTGATACCAAGTGTGACACCCCATGTCCGTTAATGTCACTCACAAAGGGAATGCATTAAGTTTTGTGAAGCGTTGTAGGTAAACAAAAACAGATAGATATAAAATGACAGCGAAATTAAAAACTTTATTAATCATAAAGCATCGTAGTTCAAAAACATCAATTGTCTGAAATACACAAAAACCATTACATCATAAAAACACTGTCTTGCACTTAAAAACATCAGAGTACATAAAAGAAGTAAAATCCCCCAAACAAAATATAGCCATAAAAACTAGGATAGGAGCTTGAGCCATACATCCAAGCAGCTCCAGCAAAATGTAAGCAGAATCATCGTCAAGCCTGAGTATTCCCACCCTAAGAACTTGGGGGAGGGGGGGGAACAGAAGAAAGAAGAGGAAACAAAAAGGGTCAAACATAAAGTCTGGCGAGTCTAGTTACTTTTAGCAAGTAAATAAGTAAAAGTAGCATGATAGGCATATAAAGTGGATAAGAAAGATAACACTACATAAGGCAGGTATGACAAGGTAAACATGGTAGAGTGTATACGCTTCCCTAATGATTACTCTGATTCTTTGCACTGATACTAGTATAACTAGAAATGATATGATCCCAACAACTATCAAATGGTAGACTTAGGAATACGTCCAGATGTACCCTAACTATTACCTTAATCGATTAGCTCCCTAATCCACATAGATACCCTGTGCCGGCCCCACCATAGTATGTATCACGTCCTATAGTGGCAACCCTTCGCTGATATGCACAGCCATATCTACAGGTGTCACGGTCGTCTTATCGCCGTCAGCCCGGCACATGCACGCACATGATTCGGTTGGTCTTCATCGCCCACACCGTTCTCTACATTTGGATCTCTTATAATCAGCCCAGTAAGAGTGCCCTATTCCGACCTGGGGTGGAGTACTCGTTTTGATACTTATTAATGGTTACTGACTGAAACGGGTCCCCCACACAATAGGATACAAGCTAAAACCCATGTCTTGTATCCCCACTAGGATTCCTATCGGTTATGTATACCACTAGGTGTTTTTAGTTACATAACCCTACCATTTCTACAAGTTATGCTTACCCTAAAAAGGTTTCTTTAATTACATAACTTAAACATTTTCATAGGTTATGCTTACCACTAGGTGTCTTTAATTACATAACCCTATCAGGTTAATCTCGTGGGTTTAATAACCCGGAAATCCGAGCCAATTTAAAAATTTTATTTTGGAAATTTTAGTGAATTTTGATTATTTAAAATGAATTATTTTAAATAATAACGATGAGAAATTTATTTTGAATAGAATTAGAACGTATATATTTATTTGAAGCGTCGTTAGAATATAAATATTTTATTTTAATTATAAAAGGAATCGAAAATGGCACGGTAGTTTGAAAATTCGATTTCAAAGTTCAAATGAACGTATAGGATTCAAAATAAACCGGATTTTAGCGAAACCAAAAATATTAGAATATAATTGCGAATATCTTTCCAACGAATTCGAAAAATCAAAATTTCATAGCGGGGATAAAAAGTTATGCCCAGTTGAAAATTCAGAATAGTCGCTATGGAATTCTGGCCCTTTAAAAATGACCATTTTGCAAACGACCTCGGTTTTCGACGAAACTTTTGTTGGATCCGCGATGTCAAATTATTACTAGATTCCAAAATTCGTAATTTTTCGAATCAATATGTGAGCGTGGCAAAGGAAAACGCGTTTGACCAGTTTTAGTTGATTTTAATCGACTGGAAAATGGTCATTTTTCAAACGGTCTCAGAATTTGACGAAATCAGAATTGTTAGGACCGTATCGTCAATAAGAAGCTAGAAAATATTTTTTGGGAATTTTTCGAGTTAGTATGTGACCCCAGTAAATTGAAATGTACGTTTAAAATTCAATATAGTGATTTAAATGTTAATTTAAATGGAAACTGATCGAAACATTGGAATTGGCTTACGAAAGATATCCCGTTGTGTTCGGAGTGGGGGTAATTAGCTAGGGGCGACAGTCGTTGGACTTGAATTGGTGTTCGAATTAAGAAGTTACTTTTGGAAATTAAAATATAATTAAATTATGTATATATATATATTTTCAATAACCCCCCTTATCTCCATTCACTCAGTCAACCCCCCCTCCCTCGTTCTATTTTCCAAATCGATATCGTGCCCCCCCATCACCGATCCGCTGCGTCTCCCTCTCCGATCGCCACCTCCCTTAGCTCCGCCACCGTCGGTCTCGCACCCCGTCATTCGCCTCCCCCCTGACCTCGCGACGCACCCAAGCCCCTAAATCAATCCGAACCCTAGCGCATGAAACCGCGATGGACCACCGACACCCCACTGGCCCCGCCGCCGGTCCTCCCACCTCCGCCACGGCTATCCCGACTCCGACGCGTTGACGAACCCCCCTCCTTCTGGTTTTCAACTGTAAGTTTTATTTTATTTTATTTATTATTCTTCTTTATTTATTTAGTGTAAATAAACTTCAAAATGATTAGAAAAAAAATCAGTGATATATATATTATGATTTACTACTTTTATTTAGACAATAAAATATAATGTTTCGATTTTTATTATGAAATATAAAATATAAAGATTCGATTTTTAGAAATAAAAAGGTTAGATTTTTACTATAGAAAAGATGGGATTTTTATTGATGAAAGCTATGATTTTTAACATAGGAAAGATTAGATTTTTATCATTAAAAAGATTCGATTTTTAATTGTGAAAAGGTGGTATTTTTAATCGTATGAAGTAGCGAAGAAAAATATAATTTTTCCATGTATGTAGCAAAGTAAAAATATAATTTTTATATAGTAGAGACAATAAAAACATGATTTTTATATTATAGAAATATTAAAAATTCGATCTTTATTATATAGAAGGAGCAAAGGTGTGATTTTTATATGAGTGGCAATATAAAAATATAATCTTTATTATATGAGCACCGTTATAAAAATAGAATTTTTATCTATATAGTAGTGGTATAAAAGTAGAAATTTTATCCATATAGCGTAGTTATAAAAATATGATTTTTATATAATAGAGAATATAAAAATGTGATTTTTATATATATAGTGGCTACGGACAATGAAAGTGACAAAAGGCGAGCACGACGAAGATTTCTACATAAGAAGAGTCGTGGCGTTTGGTTTAGCTAGTCGGTGAGAACTTCTCACTTTAAACTTTCTTTTCTAGTTGAAATATATACTAGGATGCAGACGGTGCTTAGTAGCACCCGACACCCGTCGTCCACAGACCATGGATAACTTGTTTGTTTGATTTCTGTGTTGTGAAATTTGATTGTGTGATGGTGAATGAAATAAAATATTTTATAATGGAAAATATTTTATAGTTAAAAATATGATTTTTTATGTATATATAAAATAAATATTTATAAACAAATCGGAATATTTGTTTATATACACTGATTTGACTGATATTGATTGGGACGATAAATTTTACACATCGCCCAACCACACAAATAAAATATGTGTTTGTTGATTTGAAACCCCACACGGGTATTGGGATGATATTTGACGTACACTAATCCCGATTGTTTAGTTGTATGTCAATCGATGGGTTGACAGACTGTATAAGCGTTAATTATTTATATTTAATGCTTAAGCAGTTGTGTGGTGCACTCTGGATGATGGTTGATTATTTATCGTTGCTATTATATACATGTGTTCTAGAAAATCCATATAATTATCATTATATGGTAATTAATTGGTCCTCATTCCAATTTAGAAAATAAATTCATGTGTTGAATTGAAAATAAATTCATGTGTTGAATTGAAAATAAATTCATGTGTTGAATAGAATAAATATTCATGTGTTGAATAAAGTCGTGTTGATTAGATTGACGCCATTTTGACGTGAACGATATTTATATTGTTTTTATTCATTTTTATAATGAATATAGAAAAGGAAGTGATTTCAAAATATAACGTTTTGAAAATATTATCATTTGTATATCGATGATGTGGAATATTCAATTTTGATTTGAAATTGAATATGAAGTTGAAATCGTTTTGAAAACGAATTTAAAACGATTTATAAAATACGTTTTAAAAGGAAATCGATGAAGTATATATTATATATATAATATAATGGCCTGAATAGAACGCGCCGCGCTGCGGCAGTTTGTGAATTTCGACCATTGACTTTGAGTGGACATTATGGGAGATCCGACCGTCGGATTCTCCTAAAACCGGAACCGTTGGGTTCGTATCGAAAAGAGCTTTCTAATGAATATTATTGATTTGAAATCTAACGGTTGGATTTGGAATTAATTCCAAATCAAAGATGGAAAAGGTCGTTGTAAGTGCTGTTCGATGGCCGTTGATGGAAATCGACTGTACGGGCATTGATAAAATTATTAAAAATAGTAATAATTTGTGTAAAATCATAAGAAATGATTTGTGAAGAATTGGGATGAAAAACTCCATATTTGAATAGATAAAAATTGATTTTTATCGAAATGAACTAGTTTTGAACTAGAATTATAATTCTATTTATTTTTAAAATAAATAAAGTGGATTTGAAAGGGGTTTTAAAAGTAATCAGGATTTCCAATAATTGAATTGGAATGGATTTGAATTGAAATTATCTTTGGAATATTTCGATGTTTGATTTCGTGATTATACAGATATTGTTATGGAAATTTGAAAGATATATTGATATCGTTATTTCCAGTACGATATTTGTTGATCGTAGAATTTGATATTGAATATAAGCCGATATATTTTCTATTCAGAGCCTTGTATTTAATATCGAATAGGATTTTGGTTTGTCGTGAATGGTATCTTTAATAATACTATTCTTAAACCCAAATGGAGTTAAGGAAATTAGGAACTAACAGGGGATCAGTTAAGTTGAATGGTTTCTTGGATATTGATCTGATGTTGGTTTCGGCCTTCAGGGTTAATATTTGGGAAATTGTTCTCTTACTAATTTACAATTAGAGACTAATAGAATGGAATGTGATGTGGGTTTATCGTGAGCCGTGTTTTAAATGACATTGGTTCTTTAACCCAATTAAAGATTATAACTAAGTGGAGTTTTAATGAATCTTTAATTGGATTGAAATGATCGAGAATGGAGTATCACCAAATTTGCTCCAAGCGATAGTTAAATCTTTAATTAGATTTGAAAGTGAAAGGTAATTAATTTTACCGATAACACCGTGGTGTTAGATATGGAGTGTTACCAGTTTTGCTTCATGGGATAAATAGGTTGGGATTGGGAAATAAAATAAATAATTACTTCGGTGTGGTTCGCTAATCCAGACTAGTTTGAAATGATATTCAAAGGAAGATTAAAGAATAAATTTCAAAGAATTTATCTTTGATAAAATTAATGGGAACCTTTCCCTAAGAATGTGAAATTTAGAAACTAACTGAAGGTTAGTTAAGTCGAATGGTTTCCTGGGTATTGATCTGATGTTGGATTCGGCCTTCGGGGTTAATATTTGGGGAATTGTTCTCTTGCTAATTTACGGTTAGTGACTGATGAATTGGAATGAGGCGTATGTTGTGTTTGTGTAACACTTGTTTATTATATACGCGAGTTATTCGGAAATACCGGGTTTATCCCATTTTGAATAACTGATATGACGATAAGTCGAATATGAAGACAATGGTTGAAGAACGGAAGTCTTCACGTCGTTTGGGTGATTACTGATGATCTTGATTGGGCCGTACACCCAAGAGGAGGGAATCAGTTAGTGATCGTCCAGACGTACTTGGAGATCGATGGATATGCTGGGTACTAGGTGCCTCCGGTTTCGTTCAAACCCAGAACGAACTTGTAAATGGACTGTGTGTCTGACATTGGATTTTATTCTGTGTGATTGATTTCTATTAAATATATATCTGGTTGGCGGTGGAGAATTTATTCTCTTGCTTAACGCCCTTCTCTGAGACGTACGAGCTCAGGGGTTATATATTGATGGATATCAAATGCATGGAGTGAATTGCCTGTGTGGCATGCCTAAGTGGCGATATGATCAAGGCTTCTGTTGAAAAGCAGAGTCTTGTGGTTGATGATCAAAGCACGGCCTGTGTGGCATAGATTTGTGTAGCGTTGATTCGCGAGCCTCACACCCCGGTTGTGAACCAGAAACGGAAGAGGACATCAGGGAGGGCAATCGTTTCCTTCTAGTTAAAAGTGGCATCAGTGGTTTTACACGCCCTGACGAGTTTGACTTATGTGGTTGTTGCTGTTGCGAGGCGCCTCGGATATATCGGTGACTGTGTGGAGCCGATGGAGTCATTTGGCTCATTTACGCCCCAAATGGCGGGGAAACGTAGTGTTCAGGCATAATAATCCACATCGGTGGACCGACCCTGACGATCCAAGGCTTGTCTGCGCGCTTGCCTGAGGGGCGGACTAGAGGCTCTCGAATTCGGTGCGGACTATCTTTTGCCTCTGTTCACAGATGGAAATACAATTTCCAATACGTGACTGTGCGGTTTTGATTGTAGAGCCTAGTATGGCGACATGATATATGGTACCCATGCCGTCTACGATTGATATTTATGATTGAAATTGTTTTGACACTATACACTTATAATAGCATCAAATGATTTGTTTTTAACGTACCAAGCATGTTTGGCTATTATAGAGGAAAACCCTATCCTCCGGCTTGCGTTGCATTGTGTGATGGGACCTGGGTCTTATAATAGCTTCATTTTTCTTTATTTAGCATTGTGCTGTTGTTTTATGCACTGGTATTCTTGGGAGGAAACCCGTTCCGTGTTATACGGTGTGGTCGCTTGATTTACCTAACTTTAAAATAAAGATTAATAACTGTTTTAGTTTCACACCAGTCACATGACTGACCTGGAGTTTATTGTTTTAACCTAAACTCTGGGTGCCCTTATTTTGACGCGGGCAGCTAGTAGTTTTGGTTTTGCAGATTTATATTCACAGGATCCTGATTTACAGCTTGAACGATACTCGGAAAGCTCTATATCCGTGTATTACTTCTAGTTGTATATTGTATTATTTTCCGCTGCTATGTAATGTATTATAAACTCTGATATTTATCGAATGTATTTTATTTATTCATACTCTGTAAATTCTTGTATTCTGATGGAATTGTTGTAATAAGCAATGAAATGTTCTTCTGCTTGCGTTCCGATTTGTGTTGTTCTCAAAGCGATTCATGCTTTCCTTAACGGGGAAGTCACGGGTTATCATGGTGGTATCAGAGCTTTGGTTTACAAAGCTCATAAAACAAGACACGTTAGAACCATACGAAAGGATTCATCAGAGATTGGATTAGTAATATCCAATGAGAATGACTCGTTAGAGATGGGATCAGTAGCATCCTAGAACGAGTGTGAAGAGTATATTTTTAAATTGAAAACAATTTTTGTTTTGAAAAATTAAATCGTATTATACGTATTTGAATATTTATTTTAAATTGATTTGGACCATCCAATATATAAAGATTTTGTGTATATGTCTGATCCACGTGTATTTGAAATTTTAATATACTGGATTGATATAGAATTGCACTCTAATCGCCCGGAGATGATTTTGATGATGGAGCTCCATCATTAGGCTTTATGTTCGTGTGACGAAAGTGGGATGCCAATATATTTCCATTAGACTGGTGTGAGAACTAAAACTAGATAGGGCTTATTGTTGTGATTAGGCATCAAAAATCTGATTTTTGGACTATGTATCAAAATTATGAATTTGAAATGCTAATCAACTAATTGATTGTTGATTGTGTTGTTAGATTATTGGTTGATTAATTAAAATTTGAACCATTTAGCCAAATTATATCAAATAGTGAATTGTATTGAAAATTTGTCGCATTTGCATACACATGCATGTACTTACATTGAACAGGTCATTGCAATGAGGCTAGAGCAGAAGAATAAAATTGTTTGCCCGACAAATAGTTACATGTTTACTAATTTATTGGGGTTTGGATGATTTTATGAGCCAATTGGCTAGCTGCTTGGCTGTTTCTTTTTCTTTTTGGATTGATGAGGGCCATGGGAGGCTATTTGAAATATCCCGAAGTCCTCGGTGCAGGGGAGGTTATGGCGAAATTTTTCGAAAATTTAGGGTGTTAGCCAAATTTTTGAAAAATTTGAAAAGTTCTTAGAAACTGAAAAGTTGAAGAACTTAGGTCATAGTGGAAAATAATGAAAGTTGAGTTGGTTAGTTAAACAACTTTCGGCTTCGTTCCTTTTCGGGGACGAAAAGTTTTAAGTGGGGGAGATTGTAATAACCCGGAAATCTGAGCCAATTTAAATTTTTTATTTTGGCAATTTTAGTGAATTTTAATTATTTAAAATGGATTATTTTAAATAATAACGACGAGAAATTTATTTTGAATAGAATTAGATCGTATATATTTATTTGAAGCATCGTTAGAATATAAATATTTTATTTTAATTATAAAAGGAATTGAAAATGGCGCAGCAGTTTAAAAATTAGATTTCAAAGTTCAAATGAACGTACAGGATTCAAAATAAACCGGATTTTAGCGAAACCAAAAATATTAGAATCTAATTGAGAATATATTTCCAATGAATCCGAAAAATCAAAATTTCATAGCGGGGATAAAAAGTTATGCCCAGTTGAAAATTCAGAATAGTCGCTATCGAATTCTGGCCCTTTAAAAATGGCCATTTTGCAAAATACCTCGGTTTTCGACGAAACCACTTTTGTTGGATCCGCGATGTCAAATTATTGCTAGATTCCAAAATTCGTAATTTTTCGAATCAATATGTGAGCGTGGAAAAGGAAAACGCGTTTGACCAGTTTCAGTAGATTTTAATCGACTGGAAAATGGCCATTTTTCAAACGGTCTCAGAATTTGACGAAATCTGTTTTGTTAGGACCGTATCGTCAATAGGAAGCTAGAAAATATTTTTCGGGAATTTTTTGAGTTAGTATGTGACCCCAGTAAATTGAAATGTACGTTTAAAATTCAATATAGTGATTTAAATGTTAATTTAAATGGAAACTGATCGAAACGTTGGAATTGGCTTACGAAAGATATCCCGTTGTGTTCAGAGTGGGGGTAATTAGCTAGGGGCGACAGACGTTGGACTTGAATTGGTGTTCGAATTAAAAAGTTACTTTTGGAAATTAAAATATAATTAAATTATATATATATATTTTCAATAAACCCCCCTTATCTCCATTCACTCAGTCAACCCCCCCCCCCTCTGTTCTATTTTCCAAATCGAGATCGTGCCCGCCCATCACCGATCCGCCGCGCCTCCCTCTCCGATCGCCACCTCCCCTAGCTCCGCCACCGTCGGTCTCGCGCCCCGTCATTCGCCTTCCCTCTGACCTCGCGACGCACCCAAGCCCCTAAATCAATCCAAACCCTAGCGCCTGAAACCGCGATGGACCGCCGACACCCCACTGGCCCCGCCGCCGGCCCTCCCACCTCCGCCGCAGCTATCCCGACTCCGACGTGCTGACGAACCTCCCTCCTTCTGGTTTTCAACTGTAAGTTTTCTTTTCTTTTATTTATTATTCTTCTTTATTTATTTAATGTAAATAAACTTCAGAATGATTAGAAAAAAAATCAGTGGTATATATATATATATTATGATTTACTACTTTTATTTAGACAATAAAATATAAAGTTTCGATTTTTGTTATGAAGTATAAAATATAAAGATTCGATTTTTAGAAATAAAAAGGTTAGATTTTTATTATAGAAATGATGGTATTTTTATTGATGAAAGCTATGATTTTTAACATAGGAAAGATTAGATTTTTATCATTAAAAAGATTCGATTTTTAATCGTGAGAAGGTGGGATTTTTAATCTTATGAAGTAGCGAAGAAAAATATAATTTTTCCATGTATGTAGCAAAGTAAAAATATAATTTTTATATAGTAGAGACAATAAAATTATGATTTTTATATTATAGAAATATTAAAAATTCGATCTTTATTATATAGAAGGAGCAAAGGTGTGATTTTTATATGAGTGGCGATATAAAAATATAATCTTTATTATATGAGCACCGTTATAAAAATAGAATTTTTATCTATATAGTAGCGGTATAAAAATAGAAATTTTATCCATATAGCGTAGTTATAAAAATATGATTTTTATATAACAAAGAATATAAAAATGTGATTTTTATATATGTAGTGGCTACGGACAATGAAAGTGACAAAAGGCGAGCACGACGAAGATTTCTACATAAGAAAAGTCGTGGCGTTTAGTTTAGCTAGTCGGTGAGAACTTCTCACTTTAAACTTTCTTTCCTGGTTGAAATATATACTAGGATGCAGACGGTGCTTAGTAGCATCCGACACCCGTCGTCCACAGACCATGGATGACTTGTTTGTTTGATTTCTGTGTTGTGAAATTTGATTGTGTGATGGTGAATGAAACAAAATATTTTATAGTGGAAAATATTTTATAGTTAAAAATATGATATTTACGCATATATAAAATAAATATTTACAAACAAATAGGACGATTTGTTTATATACACTGATTTGACTGATATTGATTGGGACGATAAATTTTACACATCGCCCAACCACACAAATAAAATATGTGTTTGTTGATTTGAAACCCCACACGGGTATTGGGATGATATTTGACTTACACTAGTCCCAATTGTTTAGTTGTATGTCAATCGATGGGTTGACAGACTGTGTAAGCGTTAATTATTTATACTTAATGCTTATGCAGTTGTGTGGTGCACTCTCGATGATGGTTGATTATTTATTGTTGCTATTATATACGTGTGCTGTAGAAAATCCATATAATTAACATTATACGGTAATTGATTGGGCCTCATTCCAATTTAGAAAATAAATTCATGTGTTGAATTGAAAATAAATTCGTGTGTTGAATAGAATAAATATTCATGTGTTGAATAATGACGTGTTGATTAGATTTACGCCATTTTGACATGAACGATATTTATATCGTTTTTATTCATTTTTATAATGAATATAGAAAAGGAAGTGATTTCAAAATATAACGTTTTGAAAATATTATCATTTGTAAATCGATGATGTGGAATATTCAATTTTGATTCGAAATTGAATATGAAGTTGAAATCGTTTTGAAAACGAACTTAAAACGATTTATAAAATACGTTTTAAAAGGAAATCGACAAAGTATATATTATATATATTATATATATAATATAATGGCCTGAATAGAACACGCCGCGCTGCGGCAGTTCATGAATTTCGACCATTGACTTTGAGTGGACATTACGTGAGATCCGACTGTCGGATTCTCCTAAAACAAGAACCATTGGGTTCGTATCGAAAAGAGCTTTCTAATGAATATTATAGATTTGAAATCTAACGGTTGGATTTGGAAGTAAGTCCAAATCAAATTTGGAAAAGGTCGTTGTAAGTGCAGCTCGATGGCCGTTGATGGTGTTGGATCTAGATTAACCCTAGAGGGGGGGTGAATAGGGTTTATCACAGTTTTTAACTAAAATGAAAAGCTGACAGGATATTAAAATAATAAACAAATCATAGAATGCTGCAGAAATAAAAAGCAGAAGGAAAATAACACACAGAGATACCCAGCTTCGGCAAAATCCTGCCTACTGCTGCATTCCTAAGGTTTCTACTAGGTGATAGAACAGATTCCGCATACAAGACCGTGTACACTCGCGACTCTTGCTCCTATTCTAACCCTACGCTCAAAACCCTTGACTGACCGATATCCCCTCGAACAGATTTTCCCCTATTACAAACCCATAACACGTAACCTAGATTTTATAGACTCTAGCAACTGTCAGTCAACACCCTGACTGATTCTCCTAGTTTTTACAGACACAAGAAAAACTGTTTGATTTGTTTTACAAAAGAAATTTAAAATACAACAAAAAAATGAAGAATAAAAGAAACCCTTGTAAAATGAATAAAGGAGTTTAAATAATAAAGGTTATCCCCTTTGTAAATTATGGCCGGCCCACTTCATTTGTTTTTGCCCGATTGCTTTGTCCTCTGAAAAAAAAATGGCGGCTGATTAATTCTAGGGTTTCCTCCTTCGCTCCAAATCGAATTGCAAATGTTACGAATTGATACATTGAAGCCCAACTCCTTTGTTTTGCTAACTGATCGATTTGGTCTTTGTCTCTGGCTCTTGTCGATTTGGAGCTGATCGAAAAACGTGAGTAAATTGTTGATCTTGATTTCCTGCTTGAAATTGTTATGCTTGGTTTCGATTATAATGCCCGTGATGATTGGTGTATATGTAGGGTTAATTAGAAACCCTATAAACACTCTGATTTCGATTTAATTGACTTGCCCTGATACTTTGCGGTTTCCACTTTTGATTTTGATATTCTCGGTTTGATGGCTCTTGTGGATTTACGGTGATGAATAAATTCATATATGCTGGCCCTTGATTCTCTGATTTCTCTTTAATGACTTGCCCCTTTTGATATTGGAATATTCGAATTGTGTTTTGTTTTCTCTGGAAAAAATTTCTATCCAATATTAATCGAGTTGCACCCTTTCTGTTTTTGCACCAATTTTCTCTGTCAATTCGAAAGTTTAATACATGATTTTGCATGTTTCCATGCTTGAAACTCTGGCAATATATGAAATGTTTTGTGGTCCAAAAGTGATTGCATGATTCTCCCTTGATTGTACATGATTTATTTCCATAAATTGAATTCCAACCAAAATCGAAATTCTGTAAATATTATAGAACTTGCCAAACCCATATAAAAATGCCGAGATTGAATTCTCCCTTGTCACCATGCTATATTTCGGGAGTCATAACAATTGTTTCACTCCCAGCAGATTTTTCTTGCCAAAAATACTTGCACTGATTTGTGTTTGTATTTCAGAGTTTGCCAAGAACTAATGCTGAATATAAATCTGTCCAAAACATGATTGATACATGTTTTCAATCCCACCTAAAAAAGATTTGTCCCTTGGAAACATCTTGCCGAAAATGAATGATTGAATTCGTGAGTCATTTCTGGAAATATTATAATGATTTCTTTGCTTCATAAAAAAATTATCCATTTGTGATTACCATCCTTGACACATTCGAACATATCTTGTTTTCTGAAAACCTTTGAATTGAATGCATGCCAGATTTAATTTCAGTACACATTACTGCATTTTGAATTGATGATTCATATGTATGACAATATATGCTTGCGTTAGAATTTGTTGATCACGCATGAATATGCTGCCATGCATACTTGTTCCTTCATATGAATGCGGTGCTTCTGTATTGACATCACTTTTGACTGTTGCCATATATACTGTGTACCTGAACATGCTATTTAGCTTATTACCGTGAGACCATCCTTGTATTTGTTTACATCCTAAAATGCTTGTCCTTGTTCCACTATGCATGCTTGAATTTACTGTCATTTAACACTTGGATGAGAAAACTTGACTTATTCATGCTGTCTTCATTATACATGAAGTTGCTTCATTGTTTTGCATGTTCGTTATGAAGTGTTGCCTGAGTTGAGCTTTGCCTTTCACTTTGATTTATTGAACCTGCCAGTGTAGCTTGATCTTCCATGTACACTGTTATTAACCTGCTTATATATGTCGACACATTCTTGCTTCATCATGCTTGAGCCACCTTGCTGTTATGTCACTTTTGTATTTGGACTACTTGATCAGTTTGGGCTGCACCATCTTATTTGCTTTATTGACACATGAACCATGGTTGCACCACCTGTATTTGCTGTATCCATTGAACATCTTGTAGGTGCACATTTGTTAAATGACATACTTGACCAAATGATGTTGTGTTGACTTTTGTTGCTCGACTCTTGAGCTGTGTTGCACTTTGTATTGTGTCGGCCACTTTGGCTTTATTATTTGCTGAGCAGTCTTGGGCTTGGCTCGACCATTTTGATGTGTGTTGACTATGTTGACATGTGCACTGAGCCGAGAAGGTCCAAGTGGCTACTCCTCAGTTGCACACTGATTGGCGAGGCAGTGCACATGTGTATATGCATGCACGTGTGTACATGCAGCCATCAGACAATTTCCTGTCCCTGTACTTATATAAATACTGTCTACCTTGTGGTATTTACAGTGTATCACTGTGAATATCACAAGCTGTCTAGACACAGAATGATGGTTTTATAAATCAGATCGAGTCAGAAAAATGATGAGAAACACACCAGAAAGCTGAGGCAAATAATTTCAAAAATAAAATTCAAATCTGCATGTATTCTGTTTTTATTTTTATTGTAGTGTACTGTGTGTTTCTGTTTCATGTGACAGGTAAGAAGATGAGACTGGATGCAGAAAGCTATGAAGACAAAAGACTGAATATAAGATGACAGTGTGTAGTGTCAGTGAATGTGTCAAAGTGTATGTATGTAAATATGAGTGTTGAGACAGAATGTATGTACAAAAAAAAGTGACTAACTTAATCTGTAATGAGGAGCTATATATATGAAATCTGATATGGCATGAAGTGTAGTACAGAGATGAACAAATAGTGGACTATAAAATTTGTACTGTTTGTTATTGAAATAAAATATTCTATTCAAATAAAATACTGTGAATATTTAAATTTCTGCACAGTTGTATTTTATTTAAATATAAATATTATATTCCAGTCTGTGATGTACAATAACAGTACAATATCAAACACATTAAAATAATATTTATTTGGTTGTTATCATCAAACAAAAATCATATAATTGTGTATACAACACCGTTATATACAACAATCTCCCCCTTTTGATGATGACAAACAAATAAAAGATTTTGTATACAATAGATGTGTTTGACAATGAATATTGAACTCCCCCTATTTATTAGCTCCCCCTACAACAGACAACTCCCCCTATAACTGTGCATGAGTGAAATGTATGAATAATAATAAATTTTCAAAATTAAAAATATTTATAAAATATTCACTCATAAATCAAAATCTCTATCCATTCTCCCCCTTTTGTTATCATCAAAAGGATACAGAATTTAAAATACAGATGAAAAATGACTAACACATACTATATCAGCTTAAGAGGAAGAACAGTCATCATAAATCTCAATCAGTCAAACAAAAATCATAATATTCTAAGAACAGGTGGCATATTTCACATTGTAGAAAATGACGGATTTACGATGAATTTTATATAAAATGGGGAGAGTAAAAAAAATATTCCAATTATTTCAAAAAAATAAGGTTCAAAAACAGAGATGGAATTTGGACTATAATTAATAATTCAATTTAAGTGACAAGATCGAATAACCTCAAATCCCAGTAACTATCAATCAACAAATCATAATACGTCATAAAATATTAACACATTTCACAAATTGGAATATGGATTGATAGACTGATTTTTGTACTCAGAGGAGAATTTCGAATTTATTTCTATTTTTAGCACTTTATTTCCTTTTTATTTATTTTTTATTTAAGAGCACACTGACCATGGATAACCAAAGCTTGGATTTTTAAATGAGGTCAGTTGCAGCTTAAATGATAAGTTGTCTCATAACCATGCATGACCAGAGCTTGGATTTTTAAATGAGATTAGAGACACACTTATGTATGTTATATTTATTATTTTCAGCTTTTAAAGGAAAAACTCCTCGGTATACAAAACCAATATGGATGATAGAAAAATGATAGGTACAGAAATGGTTTGTGAAATAAATTTATAAATTAATTATATTATGAAATATGACCAACCGTACCGGGATCACTGAAAATTCTCAATTATCACTAATTCTGAATAATAATATAGTCCCATTTGTATCACAAATATTTTCACTATTTGTTCAAAAAGATTTTCTAAAAAAATGTTTAACTCTCCATATTTATATAAATCATAATGGATGGTAGAAGAATGATAGATTATGAAAATGGTCGTGAAATAATTGCCAGTTCAAAGGTATTATAATAGATATTCAACCATCATGAAAATCCAGATAAAATCTGCTCTTGTTGTGAAATATACTGCAGTCACAGTTCATCACAATTTCAAGATCCGATAATAATTTTGATGAATTATAAATACAGCACAAACTGGATATTGATTTTAATTTCTGAATGAATAAAAAATAAATAATTTTAAAATTGAAAATCAATTACAAGAGGAAATTAAACAGATTTATACAAAAAAAATCTATACAGGGTGCAGATAATTAAAAAAAACAGATAAGTGATAAAGCTAATACCAGTTGGTGTCTCAATCTTGAGGATTTTAACATGACATAGGGGACTAACAAGAGTATCATAAAGCCAAAGCAGACAAGACTCACAAATTTTACAAGATTATCATAGCAGCAATTTGTATTTACCAAAGCAAACAGTCATAAAAAAAATTGTCGAATCAGTATCAGAGCAGCACAGAAAACATTTTCAAAACAGACTAGTCGAGATGATGGTTACAAAAGATGATTCATGATCCAAGATTAAAAATATTGTTTATTTTAAATCATTTGAAGAAATATGAAAAATATCAGAATTTAATGAATCAATCACACCAGATTATAAATTTTTGATTCGAGATATGTGTGTGATTCAATAAATCAATAATTTCAAATGATTTTAAACAAACAAATATTTAAATCAAAATAATCATGAAATAACAGTGATTTTTAGAACCAAAGTTTCAAAGAATTTCTCCACAATATTTCAGACAAGCCCAAAGAAAAATCAGATCATTTACATCAGGTATGAGAGATATTCATGATCCAGAATGATTTATTTGAAATCACTTGAATCAATGTCAAGTTTTGAGATAAATTGAATAAGTCACAGAAGATTGATAATTTCATATTTAAGAGGTGTGTGATATTCAAAATATCAAGAATTTTAACCGATTTCAAACAAACATATTTCAATCAAAAATAATGATCACAAATAACGATGAATTTCAAGATGTATCACTGATTCAAGACAGATTAAAATATCCAAGCCAATTTGAATATCAATGAAATTATCACAACTGATAAGAAGCTGTGTACTGTAATGAGTATAGTATCTTAAGTGTTTCCAAAATGAATTGGAAGAAACTCAAAACAGCAAAGGTGTTTGAAATCTCATTAATATTTCAGATCACCAAAAAATAATATAGAATTCAAAGTAACAGTATTCAAGATATAACATGAATAACCAACACTGTTAGGAATTCAAAACACGGAAAATAAACTTCAAAAAACAATTGCAGATATATACAAGTTAAAATCAAGATTCTGAAAAAGAATTAAAACATAAGAGGATTATACAATTAAAAACGAATTTCCAGAAAATCGTGAATTCTGCAACTGGAAGTTTAATTAGCACGGAATAAGACAAAAATATGTGGCAGTGATAAATCTAAAACAAAACAAAAACAGAAGGAACAGAAGAGGTAGAGAAGGAATAAGACAAGAAGATAAAAACAGAAAATTATTTACAAAGTTGAGTCCAGAGATCATACCTGATTTTGCAGTAGACGATGTGAATCTCCAACTCATCGGACTTGCTAAGGAACTGAGAATAGTTCAATGATATGAAGCAGTTTGGATTCAGTTTCTCTTTTCAGCAAAGCAGTTCCTCAGCCTCCTTTGGTACCTAACAGTTAAGAGGATCGAGTGGTCTAACAAAATTTGTAAAACCACTCACAGTTTCGTTTGTGCGTTTTGGTACCCAAACCTGTTTGTATAACAACCCAACTGAATTTACTTTCGTGCCCTTAGGAACCCAAAACCGTTTAGTTTTTCCAAAAATGGTTTTATTTATTTTTGGGGTCCATGATTGTTCAACTGGATTGTTATAAAACAAATTCACATCTCGATTATGATTTAAAAACCCTTTGAACTATTAGAGTTCAAGTTTTCAAATTTATTGTTCTTAAAGAGGTTTGAAGGAATTTTCAAATCATTCGAGTTTCGTTTTTCAAAATCATTTTCTTTCTCGAAACAAAAACCTCTTTTATTTCCAAAAGAATTTTGATTTTTCAACAACATATTCAAAGATTTTTCACTTGTTGAAAAACATTTCAAACTCAATTCAAGATCGTTGATTTTGGATTTTAGATCAGAATTTTCTTTTATCAGATTCGAACAACGATTAATGCTGATCTTTCTCCTTTCAGTCTCATTTTGTTTCAAAATCAAATTTTCATTTTCAAGTACTTTGATTTTGGTCTTGGATTCAAGAATCTCAGATTCAAACTGAATTTGCTTTTCAAATTGTTGTTTTTCAAAAATCTTGAATTTTTCAATTTCGTTTTCAAGATTTTTCAAAGCTGATTCAGTTTCCAACAACTTTTCTTTTTCATAAATTTCAAATTCGGGATTTTCGTATGTTTTGAAATTATCTAATTCCTTTTGCAAAAAATTGTTTTTATAAGTTTGCTCATTCTCATTATTTTTCAAAATCAAAATTTGGTTTTCAAGCTGTTCAAATTTTTTATTAAGATGAGCAAGATTATTTTCCAAATTCAAACAATTTTCGCACACAGAATTAGAACAATCTCCACTTTTAAATTTCAATTCCAAATCACTATTTTTGTGTCGCAACTCAGAATTTTCAGATTTCAAATTTTTAATTTTCAGTTGGAGTTCATCAACAGATTTAGTTAAATCAAGACACATGTAAACTAAGTCTTCATAAGAGAAATTTCCTGTTTCATCATCTGTTGAGTCTCCATCATCTGTTGAATCTTCATCATCTGATCCATCTGAAATTTCGTCGACATGACCTGTAAAGCAAAGATCTGAATCTGAGTTGATCTCGTGGGGTTTTGAGAAATTGTTGTATGTTCTGTAAACCTTGTCAAGAGTTTTCCAAATATCCTGCGCAGTCAAACAATGAGAGATAAATTTTAATTGATTATTACCAATGAAAGAATAAATAATATGCATAACCTGAGCATTTAAAACCTTATTCCTCTTATCTAACATATCTCCCATATTTTCAATAATATTCCAATATTCAAAATTTACAGATTTTAAATATAATTCGAATTTTGATTTCCAAATTTGAAAATCTGTTCCATTGAAAATCATTGGAATATCACTGGACTAACTCTTAGAAGACTGACAACAAGGATTCACCATTTCTCTAGAGTTAACAAAAAATACCTGCTCTGATACCACTTGTTGGATCTAGATTAACCCTAGAGGGGGGTGAATAGGGTTTATCACAGTTTTTAACTGAAATGAAAAGCTGACAGGATATTAAAATAATAAACAAATCACAGAATGCTGCGGAAATAAAAAGCAGAAGGAAAATAACACACAGAGATACCCAGCTTCGGCAAAATCCTGCCTACTGCTGCATTCCTAAGGTTTCTACTAGGTGATAGAACAGATCCCGCATACAAGACCATGTACACTCGCGACTCTCGCTCCTATTCTAACCATACGCTCAAAACCCTTGACTGACCGATATCCTGTCGATCAGATTTTCCCGTATTACAAACCCGTAACACGTAACCTAGATTTTATAGACTCTAGCAACTGTCAGTCAACACCCTGACTGATTCTCCTAGTTTTTACAGACACTAGAAAAACTGTTTGATTCGTTTTACAAAAGAAATTTAAAATACAACAAAAAAATTGAAGAATAAAAGAAACCCTTGTAAAATGAATAAAGGAGTTTAAATAATAAAGGTTATCCCCTTTGTAAATTATGGCCAGCCCACTTCATTTGTTTTTGCCCGATTGCTTTGTCCTCTGAAAAAAAATAATGGCGGCTGATTAATTCTAGGGTTTCCTCCTTCACTCCAAATCGAATCGCAATTGTTACGAATTGATACTTTGAAGCTCAACTCCTTTGCTTTGTTAGCTGATCGATTTGGTCTTTGTCTCTGGCTCTTGTCGATTTGGAGCTGATCAAAAAACGTGAGTAAATTGTTGATCTTGGTTTCCTGCTTGAAATTGTTATGCTTGGTTTCGATTATAATCCCCGTGATGATTGGTGTATATGTAGGGTTAATTAGAAACCCTATAAACACTCTGATTTCGATTTAATTGACTTGCCCTGATACTTTGCGGTTTCCACTTTTGATTTTGATATTCTCGGCTTGATGGCTCTTGTGGATTTACGGTGATGAATAAATTCATATATGCTGGCCCTTGATTCTCTGATTTCTCTTTAATGACTTGCCCCTTTTGGTATTGGAATATTCGAATTGTATTTTGCTTTCTCTGGAAAAAATTTCTATCCAATATTAATCGAGTTGCACCCTTTCTGTTTTTGCACCAATTTTCTCTGTCAATTCAAAATTTTAATACATGATTTTGCATGTTTCCTTGCTTGAAACTCTGGCAATATATGAAATGTTTTGTGGTCCAAAAGTGATTGCATGATTCTCCCTTGATTGTACATGATTTATTTCCATAAATTGAATTCCAACCAAAATTGAAATTCTGTAAATATTATAGAACTTGCCAAACCCATATAAAATGCCGAGATTGAATTCTCCCTTATCACCATGCTATATTTCTGGAGTCATAACAATTGTTTCACTCCCAACAGATTTTTCTTGCCAAAAATACTTGCACTGATTTGTGTTTGTATTTTAGAGTTTGCCAAGAACTAATGCTGAATATAAATCTGTCCAAAACATGATTGATACATGTTTTCCATCCCACCTAAAAAAGATTTGTCCCTTGGAAACATCTTGCCGAAAATGAATGATTGAATTCGTGAGTCATTTCTGGAAATATTATAATGATTTCTATGCTTCATAAAAAAAACTGTCCATTTGTGATTACCATCCTTGACACATTCGAACATATCTTGTTTTCTGAAAACCTTTGAATTGAATGCATGCCAGATTTAATTTCAGTACACATTACTGCATTTTGAATTGATGATTCATATGTATGACAATATATGCTAGCGTTAGAACTTGTTGATCACGCATGAATATGCTGCCATGCATACTTGTTCCTTCATATGAATGCGGTGCTTCTGTATTGACATCACTTTTGACTGTTGCCATATATACTGTGTACCTGAACATGCTATTTTGCTTATTACCGTGAGACCATCCATGTATTTTTTTTACATCCTAAAATGCTTGTCCTTGCTCCACTATGCATGCTTGAATTTACTGTCATTTAACACTTGGATGAGAAAACTTGACTTATTCATGCTGTCTTCATTATACATGAAGTTGCTTCATTGTTTTGCATGTTCGTTATGAAGTGTTGCCTGAGTTGAGCTTTGCCTTTCACTTTGATTTATTGAACCTGCCAGTGTAGCTTGATCTTCCATGTACACTGTTATTAACCTGCTTATATATGTCGACACATTCTTGCTTCATCATGCTTGAGCCACCTTGCTGTTATGTCACTTTTGTATTTGGACTACTTGATCAGTTTGGGCTGCACCATCTTATTTGCTTTATTGACACATGAACCATGGTTGCACCACCTGTATTTGCTGTATCCATTGAACATCTTGCAGGTGCACATTTGTTAAATGACATACTTGACCAAATGATGTTGTGTTGACTTTTGTTGCTCGACTCTTGAGCTGTGTTGCACTTTGTATTGTGTCGGCCACTTTGGCTTTATTATTTGCTGAGCAGTCTTGGGCTTGGCTCGACCATTTTGATGTGTGTTGACTATGTTGACATGTGCACTGAGCCGAGAAGGTCCAAGTGGCTACTCCTCAGTTGCACACTGATTGGCGAGGCAGTGCACACGTGTATATGCATGCACATGTGTACATGCAGCCATCAGACAATTTCCTGTCGCTGTACTTATATAAATACTGTCTACCTTGTGGTATTTACTGTGTATCACTGTGAATATCACAAGCTGTCTAGACACAGAATGATGGTTTTATAAATCAGATCGAGTCAGAAAAATTATGAGAAACACACCAGAAAGCTGAGGCAAATAATTTCAAAAATAAAATTCAAATCTGCATGTATTCTGTTTTCATTTTTATTGCAGTGTACTGTGTGTTTCTGTTTCATGTGACAGGTAAGAAGATGAGACTGGATGCAGAAAGCTATGAAGACAAAAGACTGAATATAAGAAGACAGTGTGTAGTGTCAGTGAATGTTTCAAAGTGTATGTATGTAAATATGAGTGTTGAGACTGAATGTATGTACAAAAAAAAGTGACTAACTTAATCTGTAATGAGGAGCTATATATATGAAATCTGATATGGCATGAAGTGTAGTACAGAGATGAACAAATAGTGGAGTATAAAATTTGTACTGTTTGTTATTGAAATAAAATATTCTATTCAAATAAAATACTATGAATATTTAAATTTCTGCACAGTTGTATTTTATTTAAATATAAATATTATATTCCAGTCTGTGATGTACAATAATAGTACAATATCAAACACATTAAAATAATATTTATTTGGTTGTTATCATCAAACAAAAATCATATAATTGTGTATACAACACCGTTATATACAACAGATGGAAATCGACTGTACGGGCCTTGATAAAATTATTAAAAATACTAATAATTTGTGTAAAATCATAAGAAATGAGTTGTGAAGAATTGGGATGAAAAACTCCATATTTGAAAAGATAAAAATTGAATTTTATCGAAATGAACTAGTTTTGAACTAGAATTATAATTCTATTTATTTTTAAAATAAATAAAGTGGATTTGAAAGGGGTTTTAAAAGTAACCAGGATTTCCAATAATTGAATTGGAATGGATTTGAATCGAAATTATCTTTGGAATAGTTCGATGTTGGATTTCGTGATTATACAGATATTGTTATGGAAATTTGAAAGATATATGGATATCGTTATTTCCAGTACGATATTTGTTGGTCGTAGAATTTGATATTGAATATAAGTCGATATATTTTCTATTCAGAGCCTTGTATTTAATATCAAATGGGATTTTGGTTTGTCGTGAATGGTATCTTTAATAATACTGTTCTTAAACCCAAATGGAGTTAAGAAAATTAGGAACTAACTGGGGATCAGTTAAGTTGAATGGTTTCTTGGATATTGATCTGATGTTGGTTTCTGCCTTCGGGGTTAATATTAGGGGAATTGTCCTCTTACTAATTTACGGTTAGAGACTAATAGAATGGAATGTGATGTGGGTTTATCGTGAGCCGTGTTTTAAATGACATTGGTTCTTTAACCCAGTTAAAGATTAGAACTAAGTGGAGTTTTAATGAATCTTTAATTGGATTGAAATGATCGAGAATGGAGTATCACCAGTTTTGCTCCAAACGATAGTTAAATCTTTAATTAGATTTGAACGTGAAATGGTAATTAATTTTACCGATAACACTGTGGTGTTAGATATGGAGTATTACCAGTTTTGCTTTATGGGATAAATAGGTTGGGATTGGGAAATAAAATAAATAATTACTTCGGTGTGGTTCGCTAATCCCGACTAGTTTGAAATGATATTCAAAGGAAGATTAAAGAATAAATTTCAAATAATTTATCTTTGATAAAATTAATGGGAACCTTTCCCTAAGAATGTGTCAAATGGTTTCCTGGGTATTGATCCGATGTTGGTTTCGGCCTTTGGGGTTAATATTTGGGGAATGTTCTCTTGCTAATTTACGGTTAGTGACTGATGAATTGGAATGAGGCGTATGTTGTGTTTGTGGAACAATTGGTTGTTATATACTTGAGTTATTCGGAAAGACCGGGTTTATCCCATTTTGAATAACTGATACGACGATAAGTCGAAGATGATGACGGTGGTTGAAGACCGGAGGTCTTCACGTCGTTTGAGTGATTACTGATGATCTTGATTGGGCCGTACACCCAAGAGGAGGGAATCAGTTAGTGATTGTCCAGACGTACTTGGATATCGATGGATATGCGGGGTACTAGGTGCCTCCGGTTTCGTTCAGACCCAGAACGAACTTGTAAATGGACTGTGTGTCTGACATTTGATTTTATTCTGTGTGATTGATTTCTATTAAATATATATCTGTTTAGCGGCGGAGAATTTATTCTCTTGCTTAACGCCCTTCTCCGAGACGTACAAGCTCAGGGGTTATATATTGATGGATATCAAACGCATGGAGTGAATTGCCTATGTGGCATGCCTAAGTGGCGATATAATCAAGAATTCTGTTGAAAAGCAGAGTCTTGTGGTTGATGAACAAAGCATGGCCTGTGTAGCATAGCTTTGTGTAGCGTTGATTCGCGAGCCTCACTGTAATAACCCGGAAAATCTGGGCCAGTTTAAAATTTTTATTTTGGCAAATTTAGCGAATTTTGATTATTTAAAATAGATTATTTTAAATAAAATCAACGAGGAATTTATTTTGAATATAATTCAAACGTATATATTATATACGCGTCGTCGTTAGAATATAAATATTTATATATAATTATAAATAGAATTGAAAATGGCGCGGTAGTTCGATAATTCGATTTCAAATTTCAATTGAATGTACCGGGTGCAAAACAATCCTGATTTTAGTGAAACCAAAAATAATAGGATCTAATTGATGATACCTTTCCAACGAATCCGACAAATCCAGATTTCATAGCGGGAGTCAAAAGATATGTCCAGTTGAAAATTCTGAATAGTCGCTATGGAATTCAGGCCCTTAAAAATGGACATTTTGCAAATGACCTCAGATCTCGACGAAACCAGTTTTGTTGGGTCCGTGATGTTAAGTTATTGCTAGATTCCAAATTTCAAAAATTTTCGAATCAATATGTGAGCGTGGCAAAGGAAAACGCGTTTGACCAGTTTCAGTTGATTTTAATCGACTGGAAATTGGCCATTTTTCCAACGGTCTCAGAATTCGACGAAACTAGTTTTGTTAGGACCGTATTGTCCATACGAAGATAGAAAATATTTTTCTGGAATTTTTCTAGTTAGTATGTGACCCCGGTAATTTGAAATGTACGTTTAAAATTCAATATAGTGATTTAAATGTAAATTCAACGGAAACTAATCGAATCGATCGAATCAACATACGAAACATATCCCATTGTGTTCGGAATGGGGGTGAAACGCTAGGGACGACAGGCGGTGGGCCTCGTTTAGAGGTCGTATGTGAAAGTCTACTTTTTTGAAAAATAAAATAATTAAATTAAAAAAAAAATTCTCTTCCTTAAAACCTCTCTGGCCCCCCCCCACTTCGATTTCTTAAATCTGAAAATAAAGAAAAAAAAACGCACGAACGAAAACCCACCGCCGATCTCAATCCTGCCCCGCCCCCTCTTCTTCTGCCACCGCGCGCCGCCAGGGCGTAGCCCTTCCCCTCGTCGAACCCCTCCTCCTCTCACTGCCTCTCTCCCCTAAACCGCCGCAGCCCTAAGCCCTTCCCCCACGCCGTAGACCCCTTCAAAACCGCCGCCTCCGACTATCAGAGGGCCCGCCGCCGCACCAGGGTCCCACCGCCGTGCCGAAGCTCCTCCCTCCCCTCAGCGAACGCCCAAATTCCCCACTGTAAATCCTTTTTTCTTTTTATTTATTTTACTTTTGATTTATATAAACTGAAAAAAAAAAAGATTAAATACTGTTTTTATTTTAAAGTCTAAAACTAATTTCGATTTTTAATTTAAAAACTGATTTTAAAAGTAATTTAAAACTGATTTTAAAGAGTAATTTAAAACTGATTTTAAAAAGAATTTAAAATAGAAAAGGTTTGAATTTTAAATGGAAAAAGATTAGAACTTTAAAAGGTGAAAAGATAGGATTTTTATTTGGTAAAAGGTATGATCTTTATATTTATAAAATAATAAAAATATGATTTTTATATTTTTAAAGTATTAAAAATATAATCTTTACTATATAGAAATATTAAAAATATAATCTTTATAGGATAGAGAATATAAAAATATCATCTTTGTGTATGTAAAGAAATAAAAATCTGATTTTTATTTTATATACGTTGAGATAAAGTGGTAATTTTTATAATGATGAAATCTATATTTTTATAAAGATAAAACTTTATTTTTTTTAAAAAAAAAAAGGGGCGAAAACTTTATTTTTATAAAGGCGAAAACTTTATTTTTATAAAGGCGAAATCTATATTTTTGAAATGGGATTTTTATATATGGAATAGCGGAGTAAAAATTCGATTTTTAAATATATGAAGTGATTATAAAAATATGATTTTTAAATGGAAAGTGAATAAATAAAAATGTGATTTTTATTTCAAAGACAACAAAATATAAAAATGTGTGATTTTTATATATGTATTGGCTACGGGCAAAGAAGATAGCAAAGATGCGATAGCAATGAAGATTTCTATCAGTGAAGTGTCGTGAAGTTAGGATAGCTTTCGGTGAGAACTTCTCACTCTTCAATTTCTATTATAGTTATAAATATAAACTAGGATGCAGACGGTGCTTAGTAGCACCCGACACCCGTCATCCACAGACCATGGATGGCTTGTTTGTTAAATTGTTTGGTTGAGTAGTTGGTTAAATTATTTGATTGAAATTTGAGTTGTTTGGTGAAATGAATTGATTTTGATTGATGTGTGAATGGCGTGGGCCTTCACTAGACCGGGGATAAGGCTAGGCCTCGTCCCGTTTCTAGTATCGTGCCGTTATGCCGCCGAAATTTTCTAAAATATGTTAGAAAAATAAAAATATCATTTTTATTGAATAAATGAACTGAATAGAAATTCATATGTTGAAATAAAATGTTTTATCGTTAAAAATATAATTTTTAACGTGATGTGAATAAATAAATATTCATTTACAAACCGGACGGTTTGTTTATGTACACCTATTTGAAGGACATTGATTGGGTCGATAAATTTTACACATCGCCCAACTGCACAAATAAAATCTGTGTTTGATTGTTTGAAACCCCACACGGGTGTTGGGATGAAATATGAAGTTCACTCATCCTGATTGATTAAACGTGTCGATCGATTGATTGACAGGCTGTTATAAGCGTTAGATATTTATATTTGATGCTTATACAGTGTAGTGCACTTTGGTTGATGGTTGATTATTTTTCAATGCTATTATATACATGTGTTGTATGAAAATCCATATAATTAACATTATATGGTGATTGATTGGGCCTCATTCCAATTTAGAAAATAAAGAACAATATAAAATAAAGGTTCATGTGTTGACTGTACTCATCCGTTGAGATTAGTCATGTGTTGAACGAATTATTTTTATAATAAAATTTACATCTTTATCAATATAAAATAAAGGTTCATGTGTTGACTGTACTCATCCGTTGAGATTAGTCATGTGTTGAACGAATTATTTTTATAATAAAATTTACATCTTTATCAATATAAAATAAAGGTTCATGTGTTGACTGTACTCATCCGTTGAGATTAGTCATGTGTTGAACGAAATATTTTTATAATAAAATTTACATCTTTATCAATGTAAAATAAAGGTTCATGTGTTGACTGTACTCATCCGTTGAGATTAGTCATGTGTTGAACGAAGTATTTTAACAAAAATAGTCACACATGGACGGTACTCATTCGTTGAGATTAGTCGTGTGTTGACAAAAAGAAATATTTGGAATTGAATATATAACGGTTTCGAAATGAATTGAATATTTAACGATTTCGAAATGAATTGAATATTTAACGATTTCGAAATGAATTGAATATATAACAATTTCGAAATGAATTGAATATATAACGATTTTGAAATGAATTGAATATATAACGATTTCGAAATGAAATGAATATTTAACGATTTCGAAATGAATTGAATATTTAACGATTTCGAAATGAATTGAATATATAACGATTTCGAAATGAATTGAATATATAACGATTTCGAAATGAATTGAATATATAACGATTTCGAAATGAATTGAATATATAACGATTTCGAAATGAATTGAATATATAACGATTTCGAAATGAATTGAATATATAACGATTTCGAAATGAATTGAATATATAACGATTCCGATTTGAATTGAATATAAAACGATTTCGAACTGAATGGAATAGAAAACCAATTTGATTTCAAATTGAATATATAATGAACTTGATTCAAATAGAAAACGAAACGAATTTAATTTGAATAGAAAATGAATTTGAATCGAATAGAAAACCAATTTGTATTGAATTGAATTGAAAACGAATTCGAATTGAATAGAAATGAATTTTAAAACGAATTTGTAAAGAAGAATTCAATTTTGATTCGAATTGAAATGGAAGTTGAAATTGCTTTTGAAACGAATTTAAAACTATTTATATAATTCGTTTTAAATAGAAATCGACGAAATATATATTATATATATTATATATATAATATAATGGCCTGAATAGAACGCGCCGCGCCGCGGCAGTTCGTAAATTTCGACCATTTATTTCAAACGGACATTACGGGAGATCCGACCGTCGGATTCTCCTAAAACCGGAACCGTTGGGTTCGTATCGAAAAGAGCTTTCTAAAGAATATTAGAAATTCAAAATCTAACGGTTGGATTTGGAGATTCGTCCAAATCAAATTCGAAAAAGGTCGCTATAAGTGCAGTTCGATGGCCATTGTTGGAAATCGACTGTACGGGCCTTGATAAAATTATTAAAAATAGTAATAATTTGTATAAAATCATAAGAAATGATTTGGGAAATTTGGGATGAAAAAACTCCACATTTGAAAAGATAAAAATGGTTTTTATCGAAATGCACTAGTTTGAACTAAATTTAAAACCCAATTATTTTTAAATAAATGAATTAGATTTAAAAAGGGGTTTTAAATAATCGAATTTCTAATATATTTGATTAAATTTGAAATGGGTTTATCGTGAACAGTGTTTTAAATAACACTAGTTCTTTAACCCGATAACAAATAGAATGTGATTTGGGTTTGTCGTGAACTGTGTTTTAAATAACACCTAGTTCTTTAACCCAGTAAAAGGAGTTTAACAATTCTGCAATTAGATTGAAATGCGAATGGATAATCTAAATTATCAAATTTAGAAAATGAGCGAGAATGGAGTATTACCAGTTTTGCTCCAAAGCGATAGTTAAATCTTTAATTAGATTTGAACGTGAAATGGTAATTAATTTTACCGATAACACCATGGTATTAGATATGGAGTATTACCAGTTTTGCTTCATGGGATGAATAGGTCGGGATTGGGAAATAAAATAAATAATTACTTCGTTGTGGTTCGCTAATCTCGACTAGGTGGAAAAAAAAACCATAATTTGGTTTTAAATGACATCCAAAGGAAGATTACAGGATAAATTTTAAAGAATTTATCTTGGATAAAATTAATGGGAACCTTTCCCTAAGAATGTGGAATTTAGAAACTAGCTGTAGGTTGGCTAAGAAGAATGGTTTCCTGGGTATTGATCTGATGTTGGTTTCGGCCTTCGGGGTTAATGTTTGGGAAATTGTTCTCTTGCTAATTTGCGGTTAGTGACTAATGAATTGGAATGAGGCGTATGTTGTGTTTGTGTAACATTTGTTTTCAATATACGCGGGTTGTTCGGAAAGACCGGGTTTACACCCATTCTGAATAACCGATTCGACGATATGTCGAAGATGAAGACGGTGGTTGAAGACCGGAAGTCTTCACATCGTTTGGATAATTACTGACGATCCGGATTGGGCAGTACACCCAAGAGGATGGAAATAGTTGGTGGTCGTCCAGACGTACTTGGGGATGGATGGATATGCGAGGAAAGTGCCTCCGGTTTCGTTCAGACCCAGAACGGACTTGTAAATGGATTGTGTGTCGGACATTGGATTTTATTCCATGTTGATTGATTTCTATTAAATATACATCTGCTTGGCGGCGGAGAATTTATTCTTTTACTTAACGCCCTTCTCTGAGACGTACGAGCTCAGAGGTTATATATCGTTGGACATCAGTCGCATGGCATGAATTGCCTGTGTGGCATACTAAGATGCAATGATCAAGGCTTCTGTTGAAAAGCAAAGTCTTGTGGTTGATGATCAAAGCACGCCTACGTGGCAGCTTTGTGTATAACGTGAATCCGCGAGCCTCACACCTCGGTATGAGTTAAAAACGGGATACGGGCCGTTGGGAGAACACGACGTTTCTTTCTAGCTTTGGTTGTGTCAATGACTTACCAGCCCTGACATTTATGTACTTTTCACCTTTGTGGTTGTTGGAATGAGGCGCCTCGATTATAGGTCTGTAAGGACCGGGAAACGTGTGTTCAGGAATTGCCAATCCTCTAACGTAAGTGAGGACCGGCCCAACCGATCCAAGGGTTACCCAGTGTGAGTAATCCTGAGGCATTTGCTAGAGTGTCTCGAACGCAGAGAGGAGCTTGCCCCTTGCCTCGACTCATGACGGAAATCCAATTTCCAATACGTGTAATTCGGCTTTATTTGTAGAGCCTAGTATGGCGACATAGTAGCATGGGATACTATGCCGTCTATGATTTATATTTATGGTTGAAATGTTTTGACACTATACACTTATTATAGTATCAAATGATTTGTTTTAAACGTACCAAGCATGTTTGGCTGTTATAAGGTAAAACCCTATCCTCCGGCTTGCGTTGCATTGTGTGATGGGACCTGGGTCTTATAATAGCTTCATTTTTCGAAAAAGCATTGCGTTGTTTATTCTATGCACTAGTATTCTTGGGAGGAAACCCGTTTCGTGTTATACGGCGTGGTCCCTTGAATTACTCTCTTTTAAAGTAAAGTTTTAAATAACTGTTTTAGTTCTCACACCAGTCACATGACTGACCTGGAGTTTATTGTTTTAACCTAAACTCTGGGTGCCCCTATTTTCTGCACGGGCAGCTAGTAGTTTTGGTTTTGTAGATTTATATTCACAGGATCCTGGTTTACAGCTGGAATGATATCCGGAAAGCTCTGTATCCGTATATCACCTTCAGTTGTGCTTTATATTATTTTTCCGCTGCTATGTAATTTATTGTAATCTCTGATATTTCTGTGTAATATTTATTCATTTATACTCTGTATATTCTTGTAATCTGATGCATTGTTGTAATATACAATGAAATGTTCTTCTGTTTGTGTTCTGATTTGTCATGTTCTCAACGTTCAGGGGTTTCGAACGGTCTAGATCGGTTTAACGACTGATTCAGATCGAGCGAAATTCCAGGCCGTGACATTTGGTATCAGAGCTTTGGTTTACAGAGCTCGAGAACAAGACACATTAGAACCATACGAAAGAATTCATCAGATATTGGATTAGTAATATCCAATTAGAATGACTCGTTAGAGATAGGATCGGTAGTATCCTAGAACGAGTGTGAAGAGTATGTTTTCAAATGAAAACAATTGTGTTTTGAAAATTTAAACCATTTTAAAACGTATTTGATTATTTATTTATTTTGAATATGGACAATCGAGTATATAAAGGTTTTGCTTATGCGCGTCATGAACGTATATTCGAAGTTTTAATATATTGGATAGATATAGAATCACACTCTAGTCGCCCGGACCTGATTCTGATGATTGACGCGTCATCATTAGTAATTAGTTTCGTGTTTCGAAGGTGTGATACCTGTATATTTCCATTAGACTGGTGTGAGAACCAAAACTTATATAGTTAGAACACTTTGTTGTGAATTGGCATCAAAAACAAGATTTTCCGTATATATATATATATCAAAATTATGAATTTGAAATTCTAATTCACTAATTGATTGATGTTTGTGTTGTTTGTTTATTTGTTTGCTAATTTTGAACCATTATGCCTAATATAACCAAATATCGAATTGTATTGAAAATTGGTCGCATTTGCTTGCATATACATATACTTACATTGAACAGGTCATAGCAAGGAGGCTAGAGTAGAGAATAAAATTTGTTTGCCCGACAAATAGGTACATGTTTACTACATAATTTCCTGTTTTGTTTGCGTGATGATGATTTTGTGAGCCTATTGGCTAGCCGCTTGGCTTTTTCTTTTTCTTTTTGAGATCTGAAGGACCGGGGAAGCTATTTGAAATTCCCCGATGCTCCCATTGCAAGGGAGGTTATGGCGAAATTTTTCGAAAATTTAGGGAGTTAGCCAAATTTTTGAAAATTTGAAAATTCTCAGAAACTGAAAAGTTGGAGAATGGAAGCCAAATCGAGCGTAGAGCTGATTAATCAAACCACTTTCGACTTTGTTCCTTTTCGGGGACGAAAAGTTTTAAGTGGGGGAGATTGTAATAACCCGGAAAATCTGGGCCAGTTTAAAAATTTTATTTTGGCAATTTTAGCGAATTTTGATTATTTAAAATAGATTATTTTAAATAAAATCAACGAGGAATTTATTTTGAATATAATTCGAACGTATATATTATATACGCGTCGTCGTTAGAATATAAATATTTATATATAATTATAAATAGAATTGAAAATGGCGCGGTAGTTCGATAATTCGATTTCAAACTTCAATTGAATGTACCGGGTGCAAAACAATCCGGATTTTAGTGAAACAAAAAATAATAGGATCTAATTGATGATACCTTTCCAACGAATCCGACAAATCCAGATTTCATAGCGGGAGTCAAAAGATATGTCCAGTTGAAAATTTTGAATAGTCGCTATGGAATTCAGGCCCTTAAAAATGGACATTTTGCAAATGACCTCGGATCTCGACGAAACCAGTTTTGTTGGGTCCGTGATGTTAAGTTATTGCTAGATTCCAAATTTCATAATTTTTCGAATCAATATGTGAGCGTGGCAAAGGAAAACGCATTTGACCAGTTTCAGTTGATTTTAATCGACTGGAAATTGGCCATTTTTCCAACGGTCTCAGAATTCGACGAAACTAGTTTTGTTAGGACCGTATTGTCCATACGAAGCTAGAAAATATTTTTCTGGAATTTTTCTAGTTAGTATGTGACCCCGGTAATTTGAAATGTACGTTTAAAATTCAATATAGTGATTTAAATGTAAATTCAACGGAAACTAATCGAATCGATCGAATCAACATACGAAACATATCCCATTGTGTTCGGAATGGTGGTGAAACGCTAGGGACGACAGGCGGTGGGCCTCGTTTAGAGGTCGTATGTGAAAGTCTACTTTTTTGAAAAATAAAATAATTAAATTAAAAAAAAAAAATTCTCTTCCTTAAAACCTCTCTGGCCCCCCCCACTTCGATTTCTTAAATCTGAAAATAAAGAAAAAAAAAACGCACAAACCAAAACCCGCCGCCGATCTCAATCCTTCCCCGCCCCCTCTTCTTCTGCCACTGCGCGCCTCTAGGGCGTAGCCCTTCCCCTCGTCGAACCCCTCCTCCTCTCACTGCCTCTCTCCCCTAAACCGCCGCAGCCCTAAGCCCTTCCCCCTCGCCGTAGACCCCTTCAAAACCGCCGCCTCCGACTATCAGAGGGTCCGCCGCCGCACCAGGGTCCCTCCGCCGTGCCGAAGCTCCTCCCTCCCCTCAGCGAACGCCCAAATTCCCCACTGTAAGTCCTTTATTCTTTTTATTTATTTTATTTTTGATTTATATAAACTGAAAAAAAAAAGATTAAATACTGTTTTTATTTTAAAGTCTAAAACTAATTTCGATTTTAAATTTAAAAACTGATTTTAAAAGTAATTTAAAACTGATTTTAAAGAGTAATTTAAAACTGATTTTAAAAAGAATTTAAAATAGAAAAGGTTTGAATTTTAAATGGAAAAAGATTAGAACTTTAAAAGGTGAAAAGATAGGATTTTTATTTGGTAAAAGGTATGATCTTTATATTTATAAAATAATAAAAATATGATTTTTATATTTTTAAAGTATTAAAAATATAATCTTTACTATATAGAAATATTAAAAATATAATCTTTATAGGATAGAGAATATAAAAATATCATCTTTGTGTATGTAAAGAAATAAAAATCTGATTTTTATTTTATATACGTTGAGATAAAGTGGTAGTTTTTATAATGATGAAATCTATATTTTTATAAAGATAAAACTTTATTTTTTTTAAAAAAAAAAAGGGGCGAAAACTTTATTTTTATAAAGGCGAAAACTTTATTTTTATAAAGGCGAAATCTATATTTTTGAAATGGGATTTTTATATATGGAATAGCGGAGTAAAAATTCGATTTTTAAATATATGAAGTGATTATAAAAATATGATTTTTAAATGGAAAGTGAATAAATAAAAATGTGATTTTTATTTCAAAGACAACAAAATATAAAAATGTGTGATTTTTATATATGTAGTGGCTACGGGCAAAGAAGATAGCAAAGATGCGATAGCAATGAAGATTTCTATCAGTGAAGTGTCGTGAAGTTAGGATAGCTTTCGGTGAGAACTTCTCACTCTTCAATTTCTATTATAGTTATAAATATAAACTAGGATGCAGACGGTGCTTAGTAGCACCCGACACCCGTCATCCACAGACCATGGATGGCTTGTTTGTTAAATTGTTTGGTTGAGCAGTTGGTTAAATTATTTGATTGAAATTTGAGTTGTTTGGTGAAATGAATTGATTTTGATTGATGTGTGAATGGCGTGGGCCTTCACTAGACCGGGGATAAGGCTAGGCCTCGTCCCGTTTCTAGTATCGTGCCGTTATGCCGCCGAAATTTTCTAAAATATGTTAGAAAAATAAAAATATCATTTTTATTGAATAAATGAACTGAATAGAAATTCATATGTTGAAATAAAATGTTTTATCGTTAAAAATATAATTTTTAACATGATGTGAATAAATAAATATTCATTTACAAACCGGACGGTTTGTTTATGTACACCTATTTGAAGGACATTGATTGGGTCGATAAATTTTACACATCGCCCAACTGCACAAATAAAATCTATGTTTGATTGTTTGAAACCCCACACGGGTGTTGGGATGAAATATGAAGTTCACTCATCCTGATTGATTAAACATGTCGATCGATTGATTGACAGGTTGTTATAAGCGTTAGATATTTATATTTGATGCTTATACAGTGTAGTGCACTTTGGTTGATGGTTGATTATTTTTCAATGCTATTATATACATGTGTTGTATGAAAATCCATATAATTAACATTATATGGTGATTGATTGGGCCTCATTCCAATTTAGAAAATAAAGAACAATATAAAATAAAGGTTCATGTGTTGACTGTACTCATCCGTTGAGATTAGTCATGTGTTGAACGAATTATTTTTATAATAAAATTTACATCTTTATCAGTATAAAATAAAGGTTCATGTGTTGACTGTACTCATCCGTTGAGATTAGTCATGTGTTGAACGAATTATTTTTATAATAAAATTTACATCTTTATCAATATAAAATAAAGGTTCATGTGTTGACTGTACTCATCCGTTGAGATTAGTCATGTGTTGAACGAAATATTTTTATAATAAAATTTACATCTTTATCAATATAAAATAAAGGTTCATGTGTTGACTGTACTCATCCGTTGAGATTAGTCATGTGTTGAACGAAGTATTTTAACAAAAATAGTCACACATGGACGGTACTCATTCGTTGAGATTAGTCGTGTGTTGACAAAAAGAAATATTTGGAATTGAATATATAACGATTTCGAACTGAATTGAATATTTAACGATTTCGAAATGAATTGAATATTTAACGATTTCGAAATGAATTGAATATATAACGATTTCGAAATGAATTGAATATATAAAGATTTCGAAATGAATTGAATATATAACGATTTCGAAATGAATTGAATATTTAACGATTTCGAAATGAATTGAATATTTAACGATTTCGAAATGAATTGAATATATAACGATTTCAAAATGAATTGAATATATAACGATTTCGAAATGAATTGAATATATAACGATTTCGAAATGAATTGAATTTATAACGATTTCGAAATGAATTGAATATATAACGATTTCGAAATGAATTGAATATATAACGATTTCGAAATGAATTGAATATATAACGATTTCGAAATGAATTGAATATATAACGATTCCGATTTGAATTGAATATAAAACGATTTCAAACTGAATGGAATAGAAAACCAATTTGATTTCAAATTGAATATATAATGAACTTGATTCAAATAGAAAACGAAACGAATTTAATTTGAATAGAAAATGAATTTGAATCGAATAGAAAACCAATTTGAATTGAATTGAATTGAAAACGAATTCGAATTGAATAGAAATGAATTTTAAAACGAATTTGTAAAGAAGAATTCAATTTTGATTCGAATTGAAATGGAAGTTGAAATTGCTTTTGAAACGAATTTAAAACTATTTATATAATTCATTTTAAATAGAAATCGACGAAATATATATTATATATATTATATATATAATATAATGGCCTGAATAGAACGCGCCGCGCCGCGGCAGTTCGTAAATTTCGACCATTTATTTCAAACGGACATTACGTGAGATCCGACCGTCGGATTCTCCTAAAACCGGAACCGTTGGGTTCGTATCGAAAAGAGCTTTCTAAAGAATATTAGAAATTCAAAATCTAACGGTTGGATTTGGAGATTCGTCCAAATCAAATTCGAAAAAGGTCGCTATAAGTGCAGTTCGATGGCCATTGTTGGAAATCGACTGTACGGGCCTTGATAAAATTATTAAAAATAGTAATAATTTGTATAAAATCATAAGAAATGATTTGGGAAATTTGGGATGAAAAAACTCCACATTTGAAAAGATAAAAATGGTTTTTATCGAAATGCACTAGTTTGAACTAAATTTAAAACCCAATTATTTTTAAATAAATGAATTAGATTTAAAAAGGGGTTTTAAATAATCGAATTTCTAATATATTTGATTAAATTTGAAATGGGTTTATCGTGAACAGTGTTTTAAATAACACTAGTTCTTTAACCCGATAACAAATAGAATGTGATTTGGGTTTGTCGTGAACTGTGTTTTAAATAACACCTAGTTCTTTAACCCAGTAAAAGGAGTTTAACAAATCTGCAATTAGATTGAAATGCGAATGGATAATCTAAATTATCAAATTTAGAAAATGAGCGAGAATGGAGGATTACCAGTTTTGCTCCAAAGCGATAGTTAAATCTTTAATTAGATTTGAACGTGAAATGGTAATTAATTTTACCGATAACACCGTGGTATTAGATATGGAGTATTACCAGTTTTGCTTCATGGGATGAATAGGTCGGGATTGGGAAATAAAATAAATAATTACTTCGTTGTGGTTCGCTAATCTCGACTAGGTGGAAAAAAAACCATAATTTGGTTTTAAATGACATCCAAAGGAAGATTACAGGATAAATTTTAAAGAATTTATCTTGGATAAAATTAATGGGAACCTTTCCCTAAGAATGTGGAATTTAGAAACTAGCTGTAGGTTGGCTAAGAAGAATGGTTTCCTGGGTATTGATCTGATGTTGGTTTCGGCCTTCGGCGTTAATGTTTGGGAAATTGTTCTCTTGCTAATTTGCGGTTAGTGACTAATGAATTGGAATGAGGCGTATGTTGTGTTTGTGTAACATTTGTTTTCAATATACGCGGGTTGTTCGGAAAGACCGGGTTTACATCCATTCTGAATAACCGATTCGACGATATGTCGAAGATGAAGACGGTGGTTGAAGACCGGAAGTCTTCACATCGTTTGGATAATTACTGACGATCCTGATTGGGCAGTACACCCAAGAGGATGGAAATAGTTGGTGGTCGTCCAGACGTACTTGGGGATGGATGGATATGCGAGGAAAGTGCCTCCGGTTTCGTTCAGACCCAGAACGGACTTGTAAATGGATTGTGTGTCGGACATTGGATTTTATTCTATGTTGATTGATTTCTATTAAATATACATCTGCTTGGCGGCGGAGAATTTATTCTTTTGCTTAACGCCCTTCTCTGAGACGTACGAGCTCAGAGGTTGTATATCGATGGACATCAGTCGCATGGCATGAATTGCCTGTGTGGCATACTAAGATGCAATGATCAAGGCTTCTGTTGAAAAGCAAAGTCTTGTGGTTGATGATCAAAGCACGCCTACGTGGCAGCTTTGTGTATAACGTGAATTCGTGAGCCTCACACCTCGGTATGAGTTAAAAACGGGATACGGGCCGTTGGGAGAACACGACGTTTCTTTCTAGCTTTGGTGGTGTCAGTGACTTACCAGCCCTGACATTTATATACTTTTCACCTTTGTGGTTGTTGGAATGAGGCGCCTCGATTATAGGTCTGTAAGGACCGGGAAACGTGTGTTCAGGAATTGCCAATCCTCTAACGTAAGTGAGGACCGGCCCAACCGATCCAAGGGTTACCCAGTGTGCGTAATCCTGAGGCATTTGCTAGAGTGTCTCGAACGCGGAGAGGAGCTTGCCCCTTGCCTCGACTCATGACGGAAATCCAATTTCCAATACGTGTAATTCGGCTTTATTTGTAGAGCCTAGTATGGCGACATAGTAGCATGGGATACTATGCCGTCTATGATTTATATTTATGATTGAAATGTTTTGACACTATACACTTATTATAGTATCAAATGATTTGTTTTAAATATACCAAGCATGTTTGGCTGTTATAAGGTAAAACCCTATCCTCCGGCTTGCGTTGCATTGTGTGATGGGACCTGGGTCTTATAATAGCTTCATTTTTCGAAAAAGCATTGCGTTGTTTATTCTATGCACTAGTATTCTTGGGAGGAAACCCGTTCCGTGTTATACGGCGTGGTCCCTTGAATTACTCTCTTTTAAAGTAAAGTTTTAAATAACTGTTTTAGTTCTCACACCAGTCACATGACTGACCTGGAGTTTATTGTTTTAACCTAAACTCTGGGTGCCTCTATTTTCCGCACGGGCAGCTAGTAGTTTTGGTTTTGCAGATTTATATTCACAGGATCCTGGTTAACAGCTGGAATGATATCCGGAAAGCTCTGTATCCGTATATCACCTTCAGTTGTGCTTTATATTATTTTTCCGCTGCTATGTAATTTATTGTAATCTCTGATATTTCTGTGTAATATTTATTCATTTATACTCTGTATATTCTTGTAATCTGATGCATTGTTGTAATATACAATGAAATGTTCTTCTGTTTGTGTTCTGATTTGTCATGTTCTCAACGTTCAGGGGTTTCGAACGGTCTAGATCGGTTTAACGACTGATTCAGATCGAGCGAAATTCCAGGCCGTGACACTCACACCCTGGTTGTGAACCAGAAACGGGAGAGGACATCAGGGAGGGCATGCGTTTCCTTCTAGTTAAAAGTGGCGTCAGTGGTTTTACATGCCCTGACGAGTTTGACATATGTGGTTGTTGCTGTTGCGAGGCGCCTCAGATATATCGGTGACTTTATGGAGCCGATGGAGTCATTTGGCTCATTTACGCCCCAAAGGGCGGGAAACGTATTGTTCAGGCATAATAATCCACATCGGTGGACCGACCCTGACGATCCAAGGCTTGTCTGCGCGCTTGCCTGATGACGGACTAGAGGCTCTCGAATTCGGTGAGGACTATCTTTTGCCTCGGTTCACAGATGGAAATCCAACTCCCAATACGTGACTGTGCGGTTTTGATTGTAGAGCCTAGTACAGCGACATGATATATGGTACCCATGCCGTCTACGATTGATATTTATAATTGAAATTGTTTTGACACTATACACTTATAATAGTATCAAATGATTTGTTTTTAACGTACCAAGCATGTTTGGCTATTATAAGGGAAAACCCTATCCTCCGGCTTGCATTGCATTGTGTGATGGGACCTGGGTCTTATAATAGCTTCATTTTTCTTTATTTAGCATTGCGCTGTTGTTTTATGCACTGGTATTCTTGGGAGGAAACCCGTTCCGTGTTATACGGCGTGGTCCCTTGATTTACCTAACTTTAAAATAAAGATTAATAACTGTTTTAGTTCTCACACCAGTAACATGACTGACCTGGAGTTCATTGTTTTAACCTAAACTCTGGGTGCCCTTATTTTGACACGCGCAACTAATAGTTTTGGTTTTGCAGATTTATATTCATAGGATCCTGATTTACAGCTGGAACGATACTCGGAAAGCTCTGTATCCGTGTATTACTTCTAGTTGTGTATTGTATTATTTTCCGCTGCTATGTAATGTATTGTATCTCTGATATTTATCGAATGTATTTTATTTATTCATACTCTGTAAATTCTTGTATTCTGATGGAATTGTTGTAATAAGCAATGAAATGTTCTTCTGCTTGCGTTTCCATTTGTGTTGTTCTCAAAGCGATTCGTGCTTTCCTTACAGGGGAAGTCATGGGTTATCACAGTGGGCCTATATGTAAATATTACCCACCCCCTCAGATTTACTTAACCCACCTTATGTTCAACCAATTTTACTTAACCCTAATTTAAATTCATGTTCATACAATCCCTATGGATTCAACTAGGTTAAGTATTTAAGGTTTATTCCCATATTTTCATTTATGGTTGCAGTATGCTAGACCTACCACATTAAGCCTACCATTTTTGGATACTGGACATGCCGGGCAGGTCCGGGCAGATTTCTTCCACAAATCGGCCTTAACCTCGTATGTTAGCACGTCTCGTATTTGTGCACCTAGACCTTCCACATTAGACTCACCACTTGTGGTCGTTGGATATGTCGGGCGGTTCCGGGCAGACTTCTTCCACAAGTGTAATCTTACCTCGTGTCATAGGCGCAGTTACTGTTTCTAATTACTGTAATTATATGCATTCCATTATTAGCTAATTTTTACCTATGTCGTTATAGGTTTCATGCCCCATTTTCCCAATTATGTTCATAATGGATTATATGTCCAAATATAAATATTATTCAAGTGATGCCAAATTAATATTCACATATTTTATTTAAGTCATGCCTAAACTTCCAATTTCAAGTTATGCCCAATTTTAATAATTCCCCTCGTTCCCCGTTTAACGCTTTCACTTATTTTAGTGGCATGCTTAGGCTCGAAAGTAGACATGCTATAAAATAAAAAGGGAAAAAGATTGAGGGAATAGAACAAAGATGAATATACTAACATGGATGACATAAAATGACATATTTCAGGCATGAACATATAGTGGCATTAGTGACAATATAGGCACGATAAGATCTTGATGATAATTAAGATGTCCAACTGATGACATGTCCAAATTAACCACAATCATGATAGGTACAAGATCTAAATAGTGAATTAGATCAATAAAAGTAGATTTGATGTAATAAAGGTTAAGATCCACATCATAGTTCTGTCAGAATGTCATAGATTCACAAGTTACAATAGAACCGATATGATAAAGATCGAGATCCAAGTCATAACTAATTCAGAATGTCATAAATTCCCAATTTACAGTAGATCGGGTATAATTCAGTCATAGGAATAGATCCAAACTATATTCATATCATGTTTACTTTTAATCATTTAAATATAAAAGTAACTTAAAACCCACAGTGTAATGACCCGGATTTTTGACGGTGTAATAATTAACTTATTTAATTATTTAAATAACGAATATATTATTTAAGTAACGACGGTTGAATGTAAAATATATATATTAATTAAAATCGAGCTTGAAATAGCGCTGTAGTTCGTAATTTGGCGATTCGAACTTCAACTGAGTGTACATGATTCGTTTTAAATCGGATTTTTGTGAAACAAGAAACTTGTGGAGCTGGTGGAGTATATCTTTCTAGTGGAAGAGAAAAATCAGGATTTCGTCGTGTAGATTTTGAGATATGTCCAAATCAAATTTTAAAATAGTCACTAGAGAATCGTTTATCGACCGTAACGGTTTATTCGATATAACTAGAGATGGGGTTTGAATTTAGACAAGGTTCTTTTAGGACATAACGATAATTTAATTTTTAGAATTTTACTGTAATTTTTAATTAATTAAATAAGCAACTTTTTATTTGGAGTATTTGGCACCCTGTATCGACATTTCGGGGTTTCACAATATGAGTCCATCTACCGATATTAATATATTTTTGGGATCGCAGCACCTCACCGAAGACAACTGTATTTTCATTTCGGTCAATAGTGGTCTGTAACTGAGCAAAGTCTACGTGATAGATACGAACTAAGTTTGATTTTTATATATATATATATATATATATATATATATATATATATATATATATATATATGTCTCACAAACATGTTTAAAACTAAACCTATATTTCAAAACATACATGTCCAAAGCTTCACACGGAGAATGGAAGAGCAGTGTATATAACATAGACCGTAAGCCAAAACTGATTACCAAAATCTCACTACCAATGTTGTATGAAACAAGACACACATGCATAGCCAAGTCAACTGCATGCCTATGGACTAGAAGAACGTAGTTATCTTTTCCCCATGCTCCACGTCAACAGCTACTCCTCCAAAATATCTACTAAAATATCTCTGAACAAATATCTGACCTTCTTTGTGTATAAATACCCTTCATCTCCTTAAGACCTAATCTCGTTCTCTTCCTCAAGTAAAAATTTGTAGCTGCCACTTGAAAACGAGAGCTGTGAGTTTTAACTCCTCAAAACAAATCAAAAGAAAATGATACAAAATCCTAAAAATACCAAACTTTGTATCTTTGAATTCATGAAGGCGTGCTCTTCAAATCCCCACTGGTTTTACTTTGTTCGAACCTATTTCTGGGATGTCGAGTGTGGCAGTAAAACCTAGGGCTCGACTTATTCGAAGTTATATGAGACTAGAGTCAATTGAAGGGTCGGATTTGAGTTCGGTATTCCACAGCAAATGCGTGGACTGGAGGTGACACGAAATGAGCATGGCGAATTCGAGTTGTGCTTCATTGATGTGGTGTTGTCGAGAGTGAGACGGGAAGGAGAACGAAACATTTTGTTGGTGGAATCATGAAGTGATGGAAGGGTTGTAGGAGGGGAAAGTTGTAGAAATGGGGAATATAGCTGTCGTGTACTTAATTGAGAGGAGGAGGAGTATCACCATGATTGGTGAAGCAAAGAGGAGTTTGCGAAGGAAGTGGAAACTGTGAAGCGTGTTGTGATGGAAGGGGAGAGATAAAGGAATAACGTGGGTCTTGGTTTTGATAAGTGCATGGGACGTGAAGCATAGAATGGGGGAGATGGAGTGCAAGGCTACAGGTGGCCATTCGAAATGTTTAATTGGGAAGAGGTGAGTACACGTGTGTAAGTGGAGTTGAGGAAAACATGTGGCAAATGATGATGGATGTTGAAAAAAGGTTATTTAAATAGGAAGGAACACTGAGGATCGGACTATAAAAGGTGGGATGGATGATGACCAAATTCCCGTGACTTCTCCTATAGCTGTAGATAGGAAGTGTGGGTGGTTTTTGGGTCATGAAGTGTTGAGGATATTCGTGCATGGATCCTTGTTGAAGAATTTAAGAGCTGTCCAAAAGTGTGCAGGAAGTCGGTGATGATTTTGAGGGGACGGAGAAGAAGCAGACATGTCGTCCTGCTTTGTGAAGTGAGTAAGAGTGATGGGTATGTGCTAAAATGTAGAATGGAGCAGCAGAGGATTTCATTTCGAGGAAGAAGCTCCAGTGCGGGTTTGGGCTTTGTAGGGGACGGATCGGACCAGATTTGTTAAGAAATGCGAACGGACGGTCGCATTAGGATCACATGGACACAGATTTACCGAGGAGCTTGTCTGGAGCAAATTTGGGGATCGTCACAATTTATTTCAAAATAAATGTGTCTGATCAGAATCGACAATCGTTATTCGATATTTAATGATAACGACAAATGTGAGTAAACTCACCAACTCTGAACAGTTATATTTTTATAACGTACTTTTAGAACTGTTAGATATTGATTGATTGTTGTGTGTAGATTGATTGATTGAACAGCTAGACAATTAGTTGAAATTATATATATATATATATATACACCATTAAATATTGATGTTGTTTATCAGAACAATTCATACTGAAACGAAGTTGATGTTAATTATATGGTTTAACATCTGTGATGCAGGGGAATAGGTTGGAGGGACCCAAATGGGTTCCTCAATATATAAATACTGTTCGTTTCATATATTCTGTTATAGGATGTGATATGAAATCTGTTGATGATTTTATATGTTTGAATGATACCGATCGTTGTTATATGGTACGTTAGATACCATAAGGAATACCGGAGTGTTAAAAATGGAATTTTCAAAAAATTTAATATTGAAATTAGATTATTTATAAAATCAAGGGATTTTATAAAAGAGATAATATTTATAAAATCAAAGAAGAAGTATAAAAGGAATTATTTATAAATGGAATATTTATAAAAATAGAAATTTATTTATAAATGGATTATTTATAATTAGGAAATACTTAGAAATAAAATTCGAAAGGAAATATTTGCAAACCATTTGCAGATAGAATAAATAGAAAAGATAAGAGAATTATTTATTTGTTAAATAAATAAATTAAAATAGAATATTTATTTGAGAAATAAATAGAAGTATAAAAGGGGTTATTTATGTAGAAAATAAATAGAGTTTGAAAAGGAAATTATTTATAACGGAATAGGATGTTATAAAAAGATAAACGCTGTTATAAGGAAATCATTATAAGTGATTAAACGCTATTATAAGGAAACATTATAAATGATTAAACGCTGTTAAAAAGGAAATCTTTATAAGTGGAGAAACGTTATAAAAATGACATTTTTAAAGTGAAGAACCGTTACTAAAAGTAAATCTTTATAAATGGATAAACGTTATTTAAAGGAGTAAATCGAATATAAGTTATTCGAATTTGAGTTAATCAGTTAGAGTTAATCGAATAGCGTTAAAGAAATAGAGTTAAGCAAGATTAGAAACTGACTAGAGATTAGTAAGTTGAATCGTTTTCTGAGTATCGATCTGATGTTGGTTTCGGCCTTCGGGGTTTATACTTAGAGAATTGTTCTCTTACTAGTTTACAGTTAGGGACTAATGATTGTGGAATGGTAGTGGTGCGTGTGTAAGCTATGGAAATGTTTTCCAGTGTTAATAACGTATATTTTCTAAACATAGAAAATGTGGAAAATATATATACATGTTTAATGATTAGATTGATAATTCCATTTTGAATTTAGATCGTTGTGTGAACACCGACATGTTTTTCTTTGATAGTTAACTCACTGACTATCAAAGTTTTTACCATTTTAACGTTGTTAATATGGAGAGACCAGTTGGATTCTTATCCGAAGAACCACTCTGTATTGGCATAAGCGTTGCGAATCATATATGCCAAAGATAATTGAAGACGGAGTAAAGTGCAAGGGCTATTGTATAAGTCTTAGATAACAGTGCCTAAGATGGATGTACTGAATAGTGCCTTCGGTTTCGTTCAGTCCCAGAACGAACGTATATGGACGAGTGTCTGACAGAGTATTTCCAATGATCGAATGGGTAGGTCTGTATAAATATATATGGTTGCAACGGATTTATCCCTTAGCATAACATCTAAGATATTTGTATAAACCAACTAATGATTAACGAATCTGATAATGTGGCATTCAAAGTGGTCGTGTTATCAATGAATGGAAAGTAAGCGTAGCTTCTAGCCTCACATCCGGTAAATGACAGAAATCGGGCAGGCAGCATGGCTAAGTCGGTCGCACCGAATTAGGGTGTACAATCACCTATCTAGAGAATATTCATTTGCTTCTTTAATCTATCAATGCTGTCCCATATATATATATATATATATATATATATATATATATATATATATATATACGGGAATGGTTGCTGATCCCAACCGTTGGTGATGTACATTCGATACACTCAAGCGAAATGAGTGTTCGGTCATGTGTGGCTGAGTTGCAAGATGTTCTTATTGAACTCCAGTGTATCGTTCCTAGAGTACACTAATCGGAAGGTGGTTCCATACCTTGTAATAGTTGGAAATCCATTACCCAATACGTGCTTGCGGTTTTGATTGTATACTATATATGCAGAATGTGAGATAAAAGCGTTTCTGCTAGATGATTGTTATATTGTGGTTGATAGACATTATTATAATATCACAAGGTTTTTGATATAAAAATATTTTGGATTCTCATAAGGGGAAAACTCGTTCCATTATACGGCGTGGTCTTATGAGATATCGTTTACTTGTTCAAACTGTTTTAAACTATTTTACTCATAACAGTCCTATGACTGACCCATAGTTACTTTGTTGTTTTCCCTAAACTCTTGGGTGCCTAAATTTGTACGGGCAGTCAAGTAGTCGGGATTTTACAGATAAATTTGGAGAGCTTGGAGCAGGAGGCTTCAGGATTCTATAGTTACTATTATTTCCGCTGTTGTTGTAAGTGTTGTACTCTGATAAGTGCTATTGTATACATATACTGTTTGTATTTCAAAAGGTATGTTATATTTTATTCGTTCCGCTGTGAGATTCGTGTTTACTCTGATGATGATGTTCTTCTTCTTCTATTCTATTAGTTCTATCTTATCTTTCCTCACCCTCTAACTTCTTTCATTAACAATTCGGTTATTTTCGATCCTTGGATGTTCGATATGTGTTGTATATCGGATAACCAAGATCGTCGGAAACCCGGGTCGTTACAGTTGGTATCAGAGCTTAAGTTGAGAATTACCTTGGCTCTGTGGCATGACTCGGTAGAGCTAGGGTTAGTAATACCCTAGATTGAGTTGAGTGTATATATACGAGTGAACGTATTTGTTATTTGATATAAAAATTTGTTTTATATTGTGGAGCTTTATTGGTTGAGTGGCTTATGAATTCTGGTCGATAGTGGGGCACCACAATATCGATAGGGTTTTCTAAACACTCGAATACGATGAACCAACCTGATATGTTTTGAAAATACCATAGTATAATTGGTTGTATGGGTTGTTAGTATAAAAGAATGGAACAAAAAAAAGGTGAAATAGTTATAAATAACTAATCAGAATTCATATAAGTAAAGTATGTCAAATAAGATGAAGTAAATTTGAATTTAAATCAGATTTGGAATTATAATAAGGAAATTTTAAGATCCTGGGAGACTTTGAAAGTGTTTTCAAATTGAAAGAGAAATATAGTATTGAACTCACTTCGATCGCTGGGAAATAATTTTGATGATGGTGTACACATCATCAGTGTGATTTTCGAGTTTCAAAGTGATGGATTACTACCAAATTTTTTATTTTTAATTGTTTTGATAAAACAAGTTGTTTTGAAACTCAAAGGTTTTGAATTGGTGTAATGATTTCAAAATATGATTTGAGATGAACCCAGGGATATAAAATTTCTGGAATTTAAATTTGACTTGAACTAAGTTAAATAAAACTGGATTTGATTAGTGAATAATCTAGAATGATATTGGAATTGGTGAGTTAAAAATTTTGAAAATCGAGAATGGAACTCGAGTTAAGAAGGAGATGTGATTTGAGGATATAAACTTTTGGAGTTGATTGGTATGGCATGGTATATGCAGAATTGGTAACAGATGATAGGGATATAATGGTATGCCCGACAAAAAGGTACAGGTTTATATTTATTTTGGGTATGAGGTTTTGACGAGCCGAATTGGCAAGCCGCTTGGCTGTTTGATTTTCTTTTGAGTTGGAGAAGGCCTAAAGAGGCGAGTTGGGATTTTACAGATAGGGCTGTACAAAGGAGGTTATGGCGAAATTTTCTGAAAATTATAAGTGTTAGAAAATTTTCAGAATTTTTGAAAATTTAGGTTAGTCGGAAGGAATTAATATTTTAGTCAATATTAGTTGGTTCAGTTGAAATCAGAAATAAGGGGTAAACAAATCTTAGGAATTCCAATAGATAGGGTCATCCTCTAACTTAGCAATTTCGAGGACGAAATTATTTGAAGTGGGGAAGAATGTAATGACCCGGATTTTTGACGGTGTAATAATTAACTTATTTAATTATTTAAATAATGAATATATTATTTAAGTAACGACAGTTGAACGTAAAGTATATATATTAATTAAAATCGAGCTTGAAATGGCGCTGCAGTTCGTAATTTGGCGATTCGAACTTCAACTGAGTGTACAGGATTCGTTTTAAATCGGATTTCTGTGAAACAAGAAACGTGTGGAGCTGGTGGAGTATATCTTTCTAGTGGAAGAGAAAAATCAGGATTTCGTCGTGTAGATTTTGAGATATGTCCAAATCAAATTTTAAAATAGTTGCTATAGAATCGTTTATCGACCGTAACGGTTTATTCGATATAACTAGAGATGGGGTTTGAATTTAGACAAGGTTCTTTTGGGACATAACGATAATTTAATTTTTAGAATTTTATTGTAATTTTTAATTAATTAAATAAGCAACTTTTTATTTGGAGTATTTGGCACCCTGTATCGACATTTCGGGGTTTCACAATATGAGTCCATCTACCGATATTAATATATTTTTGGGATCGCAGCACCTCACTGAAGACAACTGTATTTTCATTTCGGTCAATAGTGGTCTATAACTGAGCAGAGTCTACGTGATAGATACGAACTAAGTTTGATTTATATATATGTCTCACAAACATTTTTAAAACTAAACCTATATTTCAAAACATACATGTCCAAAGCTTTACACGGAGAATGGAAGAGCAGTGTATATAACATAGACCGTAAGCCAAAACTGATTACCAAAATCTCACTACCAATGTTGTATGAAACAAGACACATATGCATAGCCAAGTCAACCGCATGCCTATGAACTAGAAGAACGTAGTTATCTTTTCCCCATGCTCCACGTCAACAGCTACTCCTCCAAAATATCTACTAAAATATCTCTGAACAAATATCTGACCTTCTTTGTGTATAAATACCCTTCATCTCCTTAAGACCTAATCTCGTTCGCTTCCTCAAGTAAAAATCTGTAGCCGCCACTTGAAAACGAGAGCTGTGAGTTTTAACTCCTCAAAACAAATCAAAAGAAAATGATACAAAATCCTAAAAATCCCAAAATTTGTATCGTTGAATTCATGAAGGCGTGCTCTTCAAATCCCCATTGGTTTTACTTCATTCGAACCAATTTCTGGGATGTCGAGTGTGGCAGTAAAAACTAGGGCTTGACTCATTCGAAGTTATATGAGACTAGAGTCAGTTGTAGGGTCGGATTTGAGTTCGGTATTCCATAGCAAATGCGTGGACTGGAGGTGACATGAAATGAGCATGGCGAATTCGAGTTGTGCTTCATTGATGTGGTGTTGTCGAGAGTGAGACGGGAAGGAGAAAGAAACGTTTTGTTGGTGGAATCAAGAAGTGATGGAAGGGTTGTAGGAGGGGAAGTTGCAGAAATGGGGGATATAGGTGTCGTGTACTTAATTGAGAGGAGGATAAGGAGTAGCACAATGATTTGTGAAGCAAAGAGGAGTTTGCGAAGGAAGTGGAAACTGCGAAGCGTGTTGTGATGGAAGGGGAGAGATAAAGGAATAACGTGGGTCTTGGTTTTGATATGTGCATGGGACGTGAAGCATAGAATGGGGGAGATGGAGTGCAAGGCTACAGGTGGCCATTCGAAATGTTAAATTGGGAAGAGGTGAGCACACGTGTGTAAGTGGAGTTGAGGAAAACATGTGGCAAATGATGATGGATGTTGAAGAAAGGGTATTTAAATAGGAAGGAACACTGAGGATCGGACTATAAAAGATGGGATGGATGATGACCAAATTCCCGTGACTTCTCCTATAGCTGTAGATAGGAAGTGTGGGCGGTTTTTGGGTCATGAAGTGTTGAGGATATTTGTGCATGGATCCTTGTTGAAGAATTTAAGAGCTGTCCAAAAGAGTGCAGGAAGTCGGTGATGATTTTGAGGGGACGGAGAAAGCAGACATGTCGTCCTGCTTTGTGAAGTGAGTAAGAGTGATGGGTATGTGCTAAAATGTAGAATGGAGCAGCAGAGGATTTCATTTCGAGGAAGAAGCTCCAGTGCGGGTTTGGGCTTTGTAGGGGACGGATCGGACCAGATTTGTTAAGAAATGCGAACGGACGGTCGCGTTAGGATCACATGGACACAGATTTACCGGGGAGCTTGTCTGGAGCAAATTTGGGGTTCGTCACAATTTATTTCAAAATAAATGTGTCTGATCAGAATCGACAATCGTTATTCGATATTTAACGATAACGACAAATCTGAGTAAAACTCACCAACTCTGAACAGTTATATTTTTATAACGTACTTTTAGAACTGTTAGATATTGATTGACTGTTGTGTGTAGATTGGTTGATTGAACTGCTAGACAATTAGTTGAATATATATATATATATATATATACACACACACACACACCATTAAATATTGATGTTGTTTAGCAGAACAATTCATACTGAAACGAAGTTGATGTTAATTATATGGTTTAACATCTGTGATGCAGGGGAACAGGTTGGAGGGACCCAACTGGGTTCCTCAATATATAAATACTGTTCGTTTCATATATTCTGTTATAGGATGTGATATGAAATCTGTTGATGATTTTATATGTTTGAATGATACCGATCTTTGTTATATGGTACGTTAGATACCATAAGGAATACCGGAGTGTTAAAAAGGGAATTTTCAAAAAAATGAATATTGAAAATAGATTATTTATAAAATCAAGGGATTTTATAAAAGAGATAATATTTATAAAATCAAAGAAGTATAAAAGGAATTATTTATAAATGGAATATTTATAAAAATAGAAATTTATTTATAAATGGATTATTTATAATTAGGAAATACTTAGAAATAAAATTCGAAAGGAAATATTTGCAAACCATTTGCAGATAGAATAAATAGAAAAGATAAGAGAATTATTTATTTATTAAATAAATAAATTAAAATAGAATATTTATTTGAGAAATAAATAGAAGTACAAAAGGGGTTATTTATGTAGAAAATAAATAGAGTTTGAAAAGGGAATTATTTATAACGGAATAGGATGTTATAAAAAGATAAACGCTATTATAAGGAAATCATTATAAGTGATTAAACGCTGTTATAAGGGAACATTATAAATGATTAAACGCTGTTAAAAAGGAAATCTTTATAAGTGGAGAAACGTTATAAAAAGGACATTTTTAAAGTGAAGAACCGTTACTAAAAGTAAATCTTTATAAATGGATAAACGTTATTTAAAGGAGTAAATCGATTATAAGTTATTCGAATTTGAGTTAATCAGTTAGAGTTAATCAGTTAGAGTTAATCGAATAGAGTTAAAGAAATAGAGTTAAGCAAGATTAGAAACTGACTAGAGATTAGTAAGTTGAATCGTTTTCTGAGTATCGATCTGATGTTGGTTTCGGCCTTCGGGGTTTATACTTAGAGAATTGTTCTCTTACTAGTTTACAGTTAGGGACTAATGATTGTGGAATGGTAGTGGTGCGTGTATAAGCTATGGAAATGTTTTCCAGTGTTAATAACGTATATTTTCTAAACATAGAAAATGAGGAAAATATATATATATATACATGTTTGATGATTAGATCGATAATTCCATTTGGAATTTAGATCGTTGTGTGAACACCGACATGTTTTTCTTTGATAGTTAACTCACTGACTATCGAAGTTTTTACCATTTTAACGTTGTTAATATGGAGAGACCAGTTGGATTCTTATCTGAAGAACCACTCTGTATTGGCATAAGCGTTGCGAATCATATATGCCAAAGATAATTGAAGACGGAGTAAAGTGCAAGGGCTATTGTATAAGTCTTAGATAACAGTGCCTAAGATGGATGTACTGAATAGTGCCTTTAGTTTCGTTCAGTCCCATGGACGAGTGTCTGACAGAGTATTTCCAATGATCGAATGGGTTGGTCTGTATAAATATATATGGTTGCAACGGATTTATCCCTTAGCATAACATCCAAGATATTTGTATAATTCAACTAATGATTAACGGATCTGATAATGTGGCATTCAAAGTGGTCGTGTTATCAATGAATGGAAAGTAAGCGTAGCTTCTAGCCTCACATCCGGTAAATGACAGAAATCGGGCAGGCAACATGGCTAAGACGGTCGCACCGAAGTAGGGTGTACAATCACCTATCTAGAGAATATTCATTTGCTTCTTTAATCTATCAACGCTGTCCCATATATATATATATATATATATATATATATATATATATATATATATATATATATACGGGAACGGTTGCTGATCCCAACCGTTGGTGATGTACATTCGATACACTCAAGCGAAATGAGTGGTCGGTCATGTGTGGCTGAGTTGCAAGATGTTCTTGTTGAACTCCAGTGTATCGTTCCTAGAGTACACTGATCGGAAGGTGGTTCCATACCTTGTCATAGTTGGAAATCCATTACCCAATACGTGTTTGCGGTTTTGATTGTATACTATATATGTAGAACGTGAGATGAAAGCGTTTCTGCTAGATGATTATTATATTGTGGTTGATAGACATTATTATAATATCACAAGGTTTTTGATATAAAAATATTTTGGATTCTCATAAGGGAAAAACCCGTTCCGTTATACGGCGTGGTCTTATGAGATATCGTTTACTTGTTCAAGCTGTTTTAAACTGTTTTACTCATACCAGTCCCATGACTGACCCGGAGTTTACTTTGTTGTTTTCCCTAAACTCTTGGGTGCCTAAATTTGTACGGGCAGTCAAGTAGTCGGGATTTTACAGATAAATTTGGAGAGCTTGGAGCAGGAGGCTTCAGGATTCTATAGTTACTATTATTTCCGCTGTTGTTGTAAGTGTTGTACTCTGATAAGTGCTATTGTATACATATACTGTTTGTATTTCAAAAGGTATGTTATATTTTATTCGTTCCGCTGTGAGATTCATGTTTACTCTGATGATGATGTTCTTCTTCTTCTTCTTCTATTCTATTATTTTTATCTTATCTTTCCTCACCCTCTAACTTCTTTCATTAACAATTCGGTTATTTTCGATCCTTGGATGTTCGATATGTGTTGTATATCGGATGACCAAGATCGTCGGAAACCCGGGTCGTTACACACAGTGTTTGGATTTAGAAAATAGAACTAAAAGAGAAGATTATTGAGTTACAGATCTACACTTGAATCTCAAATATTTGATTGTAGAAGAAAAGGATTCGATTCGGTCCAGGCACCGACAACATTTGGCCTCCATTGATTTCAGTGTAAGAAAACAGGAGAAATGGACCTTAATTTATAGTTGCCAGCCCCAGAAATCGACTGCCACCTCAGCCCTAGGGGGTCGACCCCTCTTTAGGGGGTCGACCCATAGGTCGACACCCCCTTTGAGGGGTCGGTCCCGGGGTCGACACCCCCATAAGGAGTTGAATCCCCTGGGGTTGGAGATTTACCGCTAACGGAATTTCAAATTTTGAAATGAAATTTGATTTTCTGATTAATTATATATATAATTCTCTTGCGCGTATACAAACTTCAAACCTCCATAACTTCTTCATACGTTGTCTATTTTACGCAAACGAAATGTCTATCTTGACCATAATTTCGAGACGGACGCAATGCCGCCGTCCGTTTCCCTTAATTCTGAATATTAAATTAATTATTATTTAATTTACCCACTTTTAGTGTTGCTAAAATATGGGTTGCTACAATTGATGAACAAGCTTCGGACTTTAAAAATACATGGTGGTTGGATTGCCGAAATCCAAATTCAACCTTTGATTCGGTTTGATCAAATTAACGTCAACAGTTTGAGTCAAACTGATTTATCTATTAGACAAGTCACACACTTAGAATATCTAAAATAGAAAATACAAAACCGAATTAGAGTTCTAGATGTTCATGTCAAATCGAATTATGTGGATGCAACCTTTTCAATTCAGCCTGTGGTAGTCGAAAGGCCGTTGACTTCAGAGAGGAGAAGAAAAAAGTAGGAGATGGAATTGAACTGCTAGAGCGATATCGGAGACCCATAGTCAGAGATTTAAGGTTGCAAAAATGATCGACTTCAGAACTGTTAATAAGTGAACTGCTAAATATCGGAAATTGGAGATGGTTCATATTTCAATTAGGGTTATTTATGGCTTGATACAACATTCTTTTATAGAACCGAGGAATTTGGTTTGGAGAGAACGTTCAAGTAACGAACGAGGAGAGGAGCACAAGCTGCTGTTGAGAAGCACGAAGACAATGTAAAGGCGATACATTATGATTTGGGGGTTAGGGATTTTGGATCGATGAAGGCTGAAAAGGAAGAGAGCAATTTGGGATTTAGGTTTGGGGAATTAGTCACAAGGATAATTAGAGTAAGCGATGAAGTCAAAATTAGAGCAGCTATTAAAATTTCAGCTTGCCGCTTTTTTCTTAGAGGCAGGTTAGATGTTTCTAGATTATTAAATACAATAAATTATTAAATATTAAAATACTAATTATTATAATAATTAGTAATTTTGAATTATTTAATACTCAGCCATAATAAGTTATCAATAATGACATATTTGAGTTTTTATTTATATATATATTACGTAAGAAATTATTACGTAAGTTGTTATTTATACATTATTATTAGAAAATATTAATTATGATATACTAATCATTATTCAAATTAATTATTAAATATATTAATTATCAAATAATAGATTTAATTACTACTTATTAAATATTTATTATTAAATAGCAATTATTAATTATTAAAATATAACTTCTTGTTGTTTATTATTTATTGCTTCACTAAAATAGTTGAATATTATTTATTAAACGTAAGTCATTACTTATATTATTGATTATTAACAATAATAATTAGTTATTACATATCTAATATTAGTTATTTAAGGATTTTAAATATACGTTTATTGCAACTAGCGGGAAAAAGTAATTTGTAGTTTTATTTATAAGTTTAAAATTATTTAAATTATTGAATATTTAATATAATTATCAATTATAATTATTACATACTAAGTAATAAAATTACATATTAATATTAATTATCAAATACAATCATTATATATTTTTCTTGGTGTTGACGTGGGGTATTATCGCTTTATTTAGCACACGCCAACCCTCGAATGTATGTGTATATGAGAACACATAGAAATCCAAATGTAAATTATAGTAACGTGTCGAAAACATAACTTTTTATAGTGGTTCGACATCAACGTCTACGTCCACTTTGTAGTAATCATTCATCATATAATTGTTGATTGCACAGTTGCACAAGTTCGGACAATTTTTAGGTACAAAGCATCGTAATAGAACAAAAATAATAATTGTTAATTCTAAACTTTGACTAAAATGCCCCTCTTTGAAAAATGAGTTGACTTTGTCAACAGTGTCCAAAAAATAGCTTCAATGTCCAAAAAATCCAAACATGCTCAAAGCAGTCCAAAAGCAGTGTATTTATCCTTGTGGATGTCCAAAAGTTGGTGGAAAACGTGCATGTAACATTTAAGTGGTCCATGTTATTTCCAATAGCAATGAAGAAGAAGATGAAAGCCATTAGTGACACTTGGGAGCTCTAAGAAATTCAAAAATATAAGGGAAAAAGATCCATATGAAGGCCAAACTTGGTGGGTTTTTATAGGTGAGTGAGTTAAGTAGGAGTAGGTAGGATTTGTAGTCTACTATTAGAAAATCGCAACCTTCATAGCCTACACACAAAAAAATTGCATCCAACATAGCTTGGACACGAAAAATTGCAACACGCCCTTGTCGAATCTAAAAAACCACATCTGAGGCTCGTCGGAGTGAATAAATCGCATCTTGGCATTTTGCCAGATCGCATCACCAAAAATTGAATAAATCACGTGCGGATCCCTTGATTTTGCCTGATTCGGATGGGCATTTGTATCATGCCAACCATTTGCCACGTTGCCAAGCTCCACTACATGCAAGAATCTCACATCCGAAACCACGTGTGCGGCTTGAATAAAAACCACATCGCACCAATGCGCACACCATGATTTCGCATCCATATGCCTACCCAATCCGTTGCATGATTTTGCCATGCCAAGAAATTGCATCACGTTGGATACGATGCGATGTCGAGCGGATCTGACTTCTTGCTTTGCGGATCACCAAGAAAATCACATCAAGGCCTGACATAATGCGATGAGGCCAACGTGCCAAGCCATCTTGTTAGGTGGATCAACCACAGTGCGCACCCGTGATAACTTGATGACCCACCATGTTGCTCAGGTGGTTTTCAACATGCCAAATATGATGATCAACCAAATTTTCTAAGTGATCAGTAAAGGGTGTGCATGGGTTTTTTGAGTGATCCACCATGTTTTTGCACTGCAAAAACCTAAGCTTGCCATTTTTACCAAATTGATCGACCAAAGTTTTCATCGTGATTTGTCATGATTCTTACGTGCCGATCGGGCCATTTTGACGAGCCAATCAGCTTTTTCTAGTTTACCATATTTTGACGCCGTGAGTTGTACAAGCCATTTATCGTGATCGATACGTGTCGATCAGTTGTTTTTGAATGCGTGACACAGCTTTTTACCAAATCCATATATTTTTACGCGACGAGTTTTGGAACGTGATCGGATCGACGCGCTCAAACATTTTGAGCTGATTGGACTGTGTCGATTATGTGTCTTTACCGCGCTAGCTTTTCCGAGTCCATCGAAGATGATTTTACGAATTGATACCATTTCTATTCCTTTTCTGAATATGTCGTGAATTTGGTTGAAACACTTTATGTTTTCTGATGATATTCTTGATGCTCGAGCATGTTGTTAACTAAAAATTTGACATGTGATAGCATCGACCAAAAACATGTCAATATTTTTTCCCCTAAAATATGTCTTGCTTGTCAAAGGAAGATGTGTTTTGCGAGAAGAAGAGAAATCCATAAACCCACGATCACTTCATATCGTATTATTTATGAGTCGGAAAATCAGAAAGCTTGAACTTTAACGAAGGCCGACTATTGATTTGGATCATATTATTCAAAAATCCACGACCACTTGAGATTGTATTAATAGAAGTCCTTGATCACTTGGGGTCGTATTAATTAGAAATCCATTGAAAGTCGATGATTAATTTGGATCATTTAGAGATAACCAGAATATCTGAGGGACTGGAGGAGCCTAATAACCTGCAAAGAAAAGAATACGTGTAACCAGAAGTGAACTATCTTGCCGTGTTACCAAAGAGGCCGCCACAGGTTATCATATTTTTCTAAGTCGATCTTGTCGAGGCAAGACGACCAAGGTATGTAGTTAGGTCCAAGGAGATTTTACATTGGTAAGGATACCAAGGCATGTATGGGACCTAAGGCGATCTTGAACGAGGCAAAATCAACCTAGGAGTTGGATCTAAGGCGATCTTGAACGAGGCAAGATAAATCAAGGAAAGGGGATCCCAGGCTATTTTGAACGAGGCTAGATCAACCAAAGAGTAAGGTCCAAGGCGATCTTGAACAAGGCAAGATAAACCAAGGAATATGGCACAAAGCGATCTGGAATGGGGGAAGGTCAACCAAGGGAAGGGGATCTAAGGTGATCTTGAACGAGGCAAGATAACCGAGGAAAGTAATTAAAGGAAAAAGCTAAAGTTTGCAATCCAATTTTAGATTTTATAATTCACAAGCATTTGCCTTGAGAAGTAATTTTATTAAAGTTATAAAGGTTAGGGGTTTTTAGTTAAATGAAAAGGAAAACTTAGCGATCCATCATCCAAAAACAGCATGCTTAAGGAGATTTTGGTCTCGTATATGGGTATCATAACTTAGCCATTTTTTAATTCAAATTCATTCGTGAAGGGGACTGGATGGTTCATCGTTCGCGAAGAGCATCTTAAGGACATTTTGGTCTCATGCATGGGTAAGCGAGCTTAGCCCTTCTAGTTCCAAAACCATAATTTTGTCAAGGCGATCTGGACGAGGCAAGACGACCAGGAGCTATAGATGGGTTCAAGGCGGCATTACTAAAGTAAAACAACCAAGAAATGTTAGAAAATCCATTTTATTGATAACTATATGGTGCATTATCGAGCAAAGAGCATGCTTAGGGATCATAACTACTCCCGTGCATGGGTTGGTCGACTCAACCCTTTACATTCCATAGAGCCAAAACAGATAGGACCATAGGGCTAAATCCTGAATATCCATAATTAGAGAAAGCCAAGAGGGCCAATGCCATGGGACTCAAGAAATCCGAAAGTAGGAAAATTAGAAGCGAGAAATCCATAAGTGATGAGCCTATATTCGAGGTCCATTAATTCAGCAGTCAAGAAGACCATAAGAGTGGAAGAAAAGAATCCACAAGTCACGAGATATTGATGCCCAAGAGACTTGCATCCGAGACATCAAAGCTAATGAGAAGTTTAGTTGATAACGATGTCATTGGGACGATTGTTGGTCCAGGCCTGTCTATATTCCTTTGAGGGGCATGTGCCTGTCCTGGCACTGTAGCTCGAGTTCGAACATATCGTGCCAACTCTCCACTTATAATGCACTCTTTAATCACATTCTTGATATGTCCACACTCATTTTTATTGTGACCATCGATGTCATGGAATATGCAGTGCCGGCTAGAATCCTTGTCTTTCTGAGTGGGGTCCCGAATGGGAGTCTTTGTGAAGGGATCAGTTAGATGAACCTCTTGATAAATCTCCTCGAGGGTGTGAGTAAGTTTTGAGTAAGTCTAGAATCTAGGTCTCCAAGCTATATTATGATCATTTGTCAAGGAATGATTATTCCTCAAAGGAGGTTGGTTAGCAGCAGCGGAATCTTTAGCCTTTATAAAATCAGATGGTTTGCCGCCCTTAACAACATTATCCTCGAGAACCTTTTTATCAGTTCTCACATTTTCTTCCCAAAGGAATCTTTTATCTTTGAAATAAAATTCTCCGAGATCCCTAGGCGGGTCCCAGTGAAGTTGTGTTAAATTCAGATTTTTCCAAGACACCTGAAACTACGGCCATTAAAACCATAGAAGGGTAAGGTATGTATGTTGGAGAATGGAGTTTTGAGGACAACAACCTTATTTCAATATTAATTGATTATAAATTATATACTTACACTTTTGTCTAGAATATATACAGGGGCATTATACATTAAGGGCCTCCTTTAGTTAAACATTTAGTTTCTAGGGCACACGTTCGAATTAATTATTTTCCAGGACAAATTTTAGAACCTCGTCCATTTTTTCCATCGAATTCTAATTGCATCCATCTTCAAATGAAATCAAAAACTGAAATACTATTTTTTTTCTAGATCTAAATCGATTACAATATATTTTTTCTTGATCGATTGAGTTCTATGGCAAATTTCAATTACAAGGTTTTCTGCTTCATCGATCTTCAAAAACAAGACCTAAGCCAATTCATCAATCCCTAAAAACTAAGCTGATTGATAACTACCTAAAACCCTGAATCCTTAAGTCGAACTTCTCAAACAAATTGATCTTCTCAAACAAGTTGATATTCTCGAACTAATGACTCGATAGATATGAATCTATGTTTTAATCTTTTAGCATTCATAAGTAACTGAAGTTTCTAATCATTAGCATTCGCTATTTTCGACTATTATTATGTGTTTTTATGTGATTGTAACTTTTTGATGATATTTTTCATCAACACCGGGGATAGGTCTAAGGAGATGGACCTAAGGGGAAAAATAGGGTTATTCAACTTCTCCCAGCTCGATCTAGTTCGCCTCTTCCTTAGGAGAAGGGCTTCTTCGTGAGGAAGAGTGCCAGGTTGCTAAGAAACTAACGGCTTGTACAAGGACATTCCGGCGATCCAATATCATTGCAAAACATATCCAAAAATGCATTCAAGAACAAATATAGCATGCGAAAAAAGTAAAAACACACAGTTTATAGTGGTTCGGTTTGACTTGAACCTACATCCACTTCAAAGGGCTTTGATAATTTTATTCATGGAGGAGGTTACATAAGAAATCCCCAGATTGATTTATAAATTAGGGTTTTTTCTCTAGGATCTGAGAGAAATAAGGATCGCCTTCCTCTCTACAAAAGAATGAGGGAGAATCCCTAGGGTCTTACTTATAGGCATATTGGGCCCCCTTCTGTTGTAGACTCAGCAGAAGACCTTCATGAATGCGGAAACAGGGTTTCGACTGTTCTTTGAACTCTAGTTCTGGCAGAAAGGTTTCGACCTCCTTTCTTCCCATTAAATGTCTTCATGGATGCTTCTTTGTCTTGGCAATATCAATCTGGGGCTCTTGGGAGTGGTCCCGATACTATACCTTCTTGTAGTTTAATCTTGGAATTTGAGGGCTTGGCCACTTTTGGTTTCGGGACCTTTTGTCTCGGTATGTCTTTATACCTCTCGATTTAAGTAGTGGGTTATGGAACCTTTGATGGTGGTAGAGGGTGTTGGCTTTGGCTTCTGGCATATGTATTCATCTTTAGTTATGAAGTTAGGCTTTCAGAATACCACCCAGTGATACTGAAGATGCTTCTTGATGTTGGTGTTGGTACCAAGTAGGTATCGGTAGGCTCTTTCCTTCTATTGCTTATGTTTTAGATTACATGTTCTTGGTAATCCTCTTGTCATCAGCTTCCGGTATCATGTGTAATGCTTCCGGAATTGTTACTCTATGTCGCTTGAGTTTCGGCATTACCCTCTTGGTATCATCCTTTGACCTTGATCTTTCCCCTATCATGACCTTTCGGAATCTTCTATACTACTTTCTATCTCCAACAATCAGTATTGGATTAATATTATTGTATTCTGATTCTTCTTGGTTACCGGTGTCTGCTATTGGCTTTTCCCTTCTTGCCCTATGGCTTTGTTGTTGGCTCTCGGATTTTGCTTCCGGTGAATCCTCAGATTTGGTCTTTTCCTTACGAACCTGGTTTCGTTGTCCGATACCCCTTTTATCCTTTCGGTTTTAAAGCTTCCGCTTCTCCATATTTGATTGGTACAAAATTTTGTGCTAACAGCTAGCCCCCTAGTATGAAGAAGCTTTTGTTCTTTAGTACAAACTCTTGTGATTCCTGTATAGCTCGCCTGTCACTTAAAATTTTTCATGAAAATCTTTTAGTATTATCTCCATATTTTCCAGAATATTAATGCGAGGGGGAAGTGAATCTCGCCAACGGAAAGAGTTTGAACACAATTTACGAGTTATGAACCATATTGCGCGAAAACCAATATGTACTCATTTATGATTTAAAATTCATCATAATTCAACTCTAACTCATGGTGGCAAATGCTAAGGGTAAATGTGATACGAGTTTAGAAAACACCCTGTACGAAGCGTTGTGAGATCATAATCCTTTCTGAAGAACCCTGTACGATAGCTTCATAACATCTATTTTTGTTCTATGCCAAAAACTTTTTATCTAGGCACAATATCGACATATTTGAACCTCATATGTGAATATAGTAGAAAATAATGAACATCTTATATGGAAATACCCAAGAATGAAAGTTTAAGGCTTAAACTTGAGTTTGTACAGTAGAAATTTGAAATTTTGGATGTGATAGGAAAATGAAAACCCATAAATAGAGGTCAGACACAAGAAATTCCCATCTGCGATTAGTAGAAATCCCGATACTTATGCTTGGGTAAATAGGAGGTCAGAAATTCCGATACTCATGCTTAGATTGATGGAAATCAGAAACTCATGCAACAACCCCGAGATTCATACTCAGGTAAATAGTAAGTCAGATATCATATCCGAAAATAATAGAAACCCCAAGACTCATACTTGGGTAAATTGAAATCATAAATCATGACAGCCCGAGACTTATATTCCGGTAAGTAGAAATCAGAAATCATTGAGAACTCCCAAGACTCATACTAGGGTAAACTTAAATCAGAAAGCATGGAGAAATTCCAAGACTCACACTTGGGAAAACATAAATCAGAAAGCATAAAGAAATTCCAAGACTTGCACTTGGGAAAACATAAATCAAAAAATCATATAGAAAGCCCGAGATTCATGCTTAGTCAAATAGAAATCAGGAAATCATAGCAACCCCGAGGCTCACACTCAGGTAAATAGTAAGTCAGATATCATACCTGAAAATGATAGAAATCCCAAGACTCATACTTGGGTAAACATAAGTCAGAAATCATATGTAAACCCCAAGACTCACACTGGGGTACATGAAAAGTCAAATTTTATATCTAAAAATAATAAAGACTCCAGGACTCATGCTTGGGAAAAAAAAGGAGGCAGAAACCATGCAAATTCCTAAAGTGAGCATTCGGGCGAGCATACATCACATTTATATATTGAACTTCGAATAGAACATATGCAGGGAAAGCATAAAGGTTAAGCACACCATATTAAGGAACACTTAGAAGAATTACCAAATACTATTAAGAAGTCATCAAATATAATCATTATCATTGACCAAAGGTTACTTGTGTGCATAATGCTAAACGATTTTAGTGTCAGCGAGAAATCTAATTAATATTGAGCTATCCATAGACACCTCAGAATTTGGCTCAGAGAAATCGCACGGGTGAAAGAGTCATAACTATCCCGAGGAATACCCTCTCGGACACATAGGTAGAGGACTTCTCTCGAAAAATAAACTAATCCTATCCTAAACCAAATAGTCATTCAATAGTAGTTCCGTTCAATTTCAAACCATTTGATCCTTCAGTAGTAGTTATGTTCAATTGTTTCGTCATTTAGCCATTCAGCAGGTAATTCCGTTCAATCATCCAATCTTCCGATTGTTTGATCATTCAGCAAGTAGTTCCGTTTGGCTATCTGAATCCACAATCGTTCAGTGAGAAGTTCCGTTAGATCAGGCAATTATCAACTGTTCAGCGAGAAGTTCCGTTTGATTATTTGGTTGTTGGGTATTTAACGCCTAACTTTAATCCTAACCCCTAGGATATGCAAATGAATGAATGCCCTCTAAGAGAGGTCCCCTTATGGGTAGATATTTAGCTAGCCCCCTTATAAGGGGAAACTCTGCTAACCAGATATGCAGGTATGTTTAGGCCCCCTGTAGGGCACTCCATTGTTGGAGATGAAGGTATTGTAGCCCTACCCCAAAGGCGACTCCATTATAGGAGATGTAATCTTTGTGGCTTCTCTTCTTGGAAGCTTTATTTGCTGCTCCTCTTTTAGAGGCTTTGTTTGTTGTTGCTTCTCTCTCTGGAAGCTTTGTTTGTCGCTCCTCTTCTGGGAGGTTGTGTTTGTTGTTACTTCTCTCTCTGGAAGCTTTGTTGACATAGCTTCTCCATCCGGAAGCTTTGTTGATATAGCTTCTCAATCCAGAAGCCTTGTTGATATCATTTATCAAGGGCAGGTTCCACACCTTTCATAGAATCATATAAGAATGTCAATATAACATGTCTGACAAAGTCGTGAAATTCTGAAATAGGGGAGATAAGGTTTAGAAGAATTTTATTTGATCCGAGCTATGATGGGCGTTTAATCATTCCATTGCTGCATATTTGTATGAACATCTTCCACCGAAGCTTGTCTTTTATTGATAGCTTTGTTGCGTATTCGTTCATGTATTGTTCCTCTTTAAGTGCTTCCATTTGAGCTTTCGCTCCCTTCTGCGGGGCAAGATATAGGCAGAAGGCGTTCCCTTTGAGCTTTTGTTACATGCATAGGTTCGAACACGGTTTGGTTTTTTTTTTAGCCCGTAAAGACACTTGAACTTGTAATAATATTTGTTTGACTACAAATGAGAAGCAAAATGAAATGACTGAACAAAACAAGTATTTGGAACAGAAAACTTTTTGTTAGATCTTAATCTCTTTTGGAGGTGTCCTTGACCATTATCCTTCCCCGTCACTTTTCAGCTTTTCTCGAGTGGGCGCCTTTTACCTTTTGTTATGGATTCTTTTTGTCGGACCTCGACATTGGCTGGTTTTGTGACTTCCTGCCTTGTGGTATGAACAATAGCCTTTCTCCCTATTTGGCTTTGTGTGATCATTTGCTGAGAGATCGGAACTGAGCTCTTGTAACTCTAGATCCTATTCTAAGCTTTTCTTTGTATTGAGGATCCTTTCCATATGGACAAACTTGTCAGCTCTAGCATAAAAGTCATCAAAGCTTCCAAATTCGTTTAAAATAAGATCCTCCCAGAAGGGTGTAAGTATGAGCAGTCCTGAATGCATAGCTATAAGCTTTTCTCTATCTGTTGCTCCTTTTACCTTGAGCGACTCAGTATGAAATCTTTTCAGATAACCATCGAGCGACTCTTCGGGTCTCTGTTCAATGGTGGCTAAATCGTAAATACTAATTGTTGGATCCTTCCATACATGGAATTCTATAGTAAATGTACTCGGCAGTTGTTTCCAAGTAGTGATTACTGGGCCGTGTTAATGTTTGCACCATTTGGTGGCCTCTGCACGAAGTGTTGTTAGGAAGATCTTGCAACAGAGTGCTTTAGGCGTGTTGTATAAATTCATGAAGTTCTTGAAGACATAAAGGTGGTTTTCTGGGTTTTTCGTTCCATCATACTGAAGTGGTGGCATTTTCAAATTGAATGAAGCTATAGCCATTTTTATCTCGTTAGAGAAGGTGATTCTTTGTAGATTCTTATCTTCTGGCAACATAGGGCCCTCGCCTTCTTTCGAACCATCTACTTCTTTTAATATTTCGTTTCTTCTTTGCATAACTGGAATGTCATGTAGGTTTGGTGTAGCACTAACTTGAGTATTGAGCTCTTGAGGTTCTACCGCTCCTGATTCCATTTCATGAGGTCTTGCTTCAAAGGTCCTTTCAATCATGTTTTCTTCGATAAGCCTTCTTGCAATATCGATTTGTGAAGCTAAATGCATTACCTCCAACTCATAACTCACCTCTTTCATCAGGTTTGAAGGTTCCTATAACACCTTGTATTTTCTATGTTTATTAAAGTAACGAATTTAAGAATACTAAATTGTAAAAATGAGAATTAAGGGAAATGGGTTACGTCATTGCGTTCGTCTCGGAATTCTTCTTGAGATAGAGTCCGAGTTTGCGTGAATCGGACTTTGTATGAAGAAGTTATGGAGTTCAGAAGATTTCATGTTTAAACAGAAAATATAATAATTAAATAAACAAAACAGTTCGAAATTCAAAATCACGTGAATCAGCTGGGCAGGAAAATTCCCTCCTATAGGGGTCGACTCCCCCCGGGGGGTCGACATAGGTGTCGACCCCCCAAGAGGGGTGTCGACTGGGGTGTCGACCCCCTATAGGGGTCGACCCTCTAGCCCAGATCCAAACAGTGACGATTTTCTGGCTTGTTGCAGAGTCACTAGGGCATAGGTGGCGATTTCTGGATAATCTATCTAGTCCGGACGGTTTTGATTGCTCCTAGGTTGATCTAATGGCTCACATAAATCTAAACCTCTACAAAAGCAACCCCAACCCTCAACCCTAAATCACACAATTTCATTCCAAGGAGCCACCATGTTGTCCATGGTCAACCTTGCATAGCCACCATTCTTCTCCAATTAGGTAGCAAACTAGAAAGCAAGTTAGAAGCTACGAATCAAATTTAAATTAGAGAATTGATAGTTTACGTCAAGGGATAGCTTTTCAGTTTCAGAAAACAGATCCCAGAAAACAAGATTTTTCTTTTATTTGTAAGTCCTGTTATTCTTTAGATGTGAACGATTAAAAATCATGATTTGTAATAAAGTGAAATCTAGAACTGTGCCTAGCTGTAAGATAATGGTGATGCTGATTTATGTCTATTCTTGTGATGATTCTATCATATATGCCTATGAGACTATTGTGGTTTATTGGACTTATAATGTTGTATGTTAAACCAATCGTGTATTATATAAATTTGGTGACTCTTTCATGTTATGTTACACGCAAGTTTTAGGCTAAGTCATATACATGTTTAGATCTACATTCTCATATGTTTAGATCTATGTTAATTGGATCCAAAATGCAAGTTCACATTTACATGCCTAATTGGATTTGTGTAATTTTATGTAAGTCCCCGTTCATATGCTTAAGATTCATGTTAATTGGATCCAAAATGCAAGTTCACATTTACATGCCTAATTGGATTTGTGTAATTCTATGTAAGTCCCTGTTCATATGCTTAAGATTCATGTTAATTGGATCCAAATTGCAAGTTCATTGTTTTATGCCAAATTTATGTGACACATGTTTAGTTAGATCCTTATTATTTTGTGTTGTGGGAATGGTACATGCTGCTTTCTTTTCCCTTTTGTTTATAAGTTAAGCTAAGTTGCGAGCCTAACATTCTATGTGAATTTTGTGAACATATAACGGGGGTAAAATTGGGAAAAACCTTAAGTTTCGTATTATTGGCATAGTTTGGCCCATAATCATATAAATGATTAGTGGCATAAAATGGTATAATTTATATACCTAAAAATTATGAACATGATTTAGAGGGTAAATTGGGCATGACTTGAATGACAATAATTGTGGATAATTTACATATAAACATGAAGGGTAAATATGTAAATTAAGTAAGATAAATATGCCTAACCCGAGGTTAGAATGAGCTACGGTGTAAGACTGCCCGGAACCGCCCGGCACATCCAACAACTGTAACAATATAGATCTAATGTGAGAGGTTAGCGCATCAAGCCCAAAAGAACCCGAGGTTAGATTGAGTTGCGGTGTAAGACTGCTCGGAACCGACCGGCACATCCAGCGACCGCAACAATGCATATCTAATATGAGTGGTTGGTGATTTAATGAATGAATTAAAGTTAAGATAGGAATGGTAGGGTTAAGTTAATTAAGGAAAAACTTAACCAATACCACATGTTCACCAAACTGATGGGTGGGGTTAGGTTAATTTGAGAACACTTAACCATTTTAACATGTTGATTAGGAAACCCTAGTAACGGGGACCCATTTCTGCAGTAACCCACATAGATGTATCATGGTACCCTGAACTAGGCAGGGTGGGGCACGATTATTGGGCTGATTATAAGAGGTCAAAACAACGGCTGGTGGTGCATCCGTGTAGGTTCCGACGGAGTGCGGGCGTGCACGTACTCCGGAGTGGAAAAACAAGCACTGGGCATCAGTAGTTATACACCTTACATCTTGAATTGTGTCAGGTTGCCACCATAGGATTTGATATACCCCATGGTGGGACCAACACAGGTATCTACAATCAAGCGGGGCCGAATAACACAAGTAGTTAATATATACGAGTAGGAGCCGATCGATAAAGGGTATCATTTATCTTGAACACATGGTGCTAGTTGAAACACTTGTAAGTAGGTGCAGAGAAATAGTAATGAGTGCGATAGCATATTCAGTACTATTATCTTATTTCTAGGGCATTGTCCTAGGTTCAGTTTATTCATCTCATAACCTTTTTCCTTTTTACATACTAAATAATCACTGGACTTACCAGACTCATGTCTGACCCATTTTTCTTTTGTCTTCTTTTCTTCCGTTCCCCCACCCCCAGGTCCACAGGGAGGGAATACTTCAGCTTAGTTCGGACCATTTCCAGCTTAAAGAGAGTAGATGTATTGCTTGGATTCTCTTTCCTTGGGCTATGGCTTTGGGTACACTCTTATTGGGGATTTATGCTGCCTTATTGTTATTTTATGCTTCTTTATGTTTTAATCAAGACAAAGATTTTGTTGTAATGATTTGGAAGTTGGTTTGAGACAGTTGTTGTAATGTTTTGACTGAACCACGTACTTATGAAATAAATTTAGTTTTTCCGCTGTTTATATGTCTGTCTTGTAAATTATCTGTATCTTTTACCTATAATGCTCCATCGAAGTTAAGGCATTCCCCTTGTGAGCGACCTTAACGGAGGTGGGGTGTTTCACTTGGCATCAGAACTGATGGTTGCCAGATCAAATAAATTTTTTTGGAAACTAATTTTCAAAAAGAAGTTTAAAGAAGCATTTTCAAGAAAAAGTGTTGTTTTTACTTTAAAAAGGCATAATCCCCAAAGCCATATGCACTATCTTTCTATCATTTGTTTTGAATCTTTTCTTTTTCGTTTCAGCATGTTTGGGGATCTTAACCTTCCAGAGGGCGTACCGGTACCTGGCTGGTTCAGAAGGTACCTGGAGGCTAGGGCTAATGACGCAGGCCCAGCAGACGTTCCTCCTCCCCCAGTTGCAGTTGTTCCTCCTCCTCCTCCTCGTGCAAATGCTTTCTCAAAGTTATGTAGAGACTTTCGAGCCATGGGTGGAAAGAACTTTAATGGAACTGAATCATTCATGGAAGCAGGAAACTGGCTCAAAGAAACTAAGGATTTGTTTGTTATCTTCGAAGTGGACGACAGGCAGAAGATACAGTTGGCCGTATGGTTTCTTAAAGATGAAGCCTTTTATTGGTGGGAAGTTACTAATGCTGAGAGACCAGTTGAAACTTGGGTGGATTTCAGAATGAGGTTTGAAATGAAATTCCTCTCACAAGCTGAACAAAGCTTACAGATGGAGAAGTTCTTAGCTCTCAAACAGGGAAGTATGTCGTTTAAGGAGTACATCAACTAATTCAACCAGCTGGCTAGATTCGGACTGGGAAGTATGCCTATGTTTTGGGCTTCACGGGCTATGGGTTGATTCTAGGCATGGATTGGTTATCCAGTAATGGTGCCATCCTTGATTGTGAAAAGAGAGTGGTTAGACTTATGACTCACCTCGGTAAAGAGAGTGGTAACAATCTTATAAAGAGATTTGATATTATATTTTATCAGTTCCGCTGTGAGATTCTGATGTGGTGTTCTTCTTCTTTCTTCTATTCTAATATTTCTTTCTTTCTTATCTCACCCTCTAAATTCTTTCTAATAACTATCCAGTGTTTTCGGTGCTTGGAGGATCGGCATGGGGTACGGTAAAGGTATTTATGTCGATTTTCAGGGCCGAAAATCCCTGGGTCGTTATACCACCTCCCCCGTACACTTCACACCATATATTATTGGCACCTTAGAGTATTTATGGTATGTAGTGCTAACTCTTTGGTTCCAGGTCCAGGTTCAGGTATGGTTTAGTATACCTGTTATTGTTCTGTTTAGCTGCTTATCGCTCATACCAGACTTTTATGTCTCTTCTTATTACTCTGGGTGCTCTCACAAGCAGACTAGAGACAGGTTAGGTGGTATGCACGAGTGGCTGTACTGGAGACGAGCAGGAGGCTTCCACGTATGATACATATATATAGATATTCTCCCTGTGTTACTGCGGTCACTACTTTGGGCATTAGTGGTGTACCTTTCTTTCTTTTGTTTAGAGACAGAAATTTGGAAAGTTGTAATAAGCTGTATTTGGATTTCCGCTACTCTGATGATGATGTTGTTGTTGCTTTTAGTTATCAGCTTATGCACTGTCTCGCCTATTTTATGTCAAGTATATTATTATTATTATATTTTGTTCCATGCGCTTTGAGACATTCTACAGGTTTTCGATTGGCTCATTCCCTTCTTTCCTTTCTTTGACGACCGTCCCATGCTAGTCGGGCATACTTACAGCGCACCTTCGGAGGAAATGCCGGCTGGTGCGGGGCAGGCCGTCACAGTCTATGATTGATACATTTATATTCGAAGTTATTTTTGATACTATACACTTATAGTAGTATCAAATGATTTGGTTAAACGTACCAAACATGTTTGGCTATTATAAGGTAAAACCCTATCCTTCGGCTTGCATTGCATTGTGTGATGGGACCTGGGTCTTATAATAGCTTCATTTTTCTTTATTTAGCATTGCGCTGTTTTTTTTATGCACTGGTATTCATAGGAGGAAACCCGTTCTATGTTATACGACATGGTCCCTTGATTTACCTAACTTTAAAAATAAAGATTAATAACTGTTTTTAGTTCTCACACCAGTCACATGACTGACTCGGAGTTTATTGTTTTAACCTAAACTCTAGGTGCCCCTATTTTCCACACGGCCAGCTAGTAGTTTTAGTTTCGCAGATTTATATTCATAGGATCCTGGTATACAACTGGAACGATACTCGGAAAGCTCTGTATCCGTGTATTTCTTTCAGTTGTGCTTTGTATTATTTTTCCGCTGCTATGTATTTAAATGTAATTTAAATCTCTGATATTTATCAAATGTGTAATATTTATTCATACTCTGTATATTCTTGTATTCTGATGGAATTGTTGTAATAAACAGTGTAATGTTCTTTAGTTTGTATTCTGATTCGTCTTGTCCTCACGGTAATTCGTTCTTTCTCTTCTCTTCGGAGACCGGGTAAGTTCGGGTCGCCATAGTTGGTATCGGAGCTTTAGTTTACAGATCTCGAGAACAAGACACCTTAGAACCGAACGAAAGAATTCATCAGAGATTGGATTAGCAATATCCAATAAGAATAACTCGTTAAAGATGGGAACAGTAGTATCCTAGAACGAGTGTAAAGAGTGAAAATTTTGAAATATAAAATTGAAAACAAATTTTGTTTTGAAAGTTAAGTTCAAGTATACGTATTTGAATATTTTATTTGTATTAATTTGGATAATCGAGTATATAAAGATTTTGCATATACGCGTCATGAACGTATATTCGAAGTTTTAATATTTTGGATAGATATAGAATCACACTCTAGTCGCCCGGGGACAATTCTGATGATGATTGCAACATCATCAGTATTTGTGTTCGAGTTTCGAAAGTGGGATTTCTATATATTTCCATTGACTGTTGTGAGAACCAAAACTAAACAGGGTTTATTGTTGTGATTTGGCATCAAAAACACGATTTTCTGTATATATATATATATATATATATATATATATATCAAAATTATGAATTTGAAACGATAATCCACTAATTGATTGATGGTTGTGTTGTTTGATTGTTGGTTTGATTAAATAAAATTTTGAACCATTGTGCCAAATTGAACCAAATATTGAACTGTATTGAAAATGATTACAATTGCATGCATATACATGTATATCCATTGAACAAGTCATAGCAAGGAGGCTAGAGCAGAGGAATAAAATTGTTTACCCGACAAATAGGGACATGTTTATTGTATTTCTTGGGGATTTGATGATTTTATGAGCCGATTGGCTAGCCGCTTGGCTTTTTCTTTTTCTTTTGGATTGATGAGGGCCATGGGAGGCTATTTGCAATATCCTGAAGCTCCCGGTGCAGGGGAGGTTATGGCGAAATTTTTCAGAAATTTAGGGTGTTAGCCAATTTTTTGAAAAATTTGAAAAGTTCTTAGAAACTGAAAAGCTGAAGAACTTAAGCCGTAAAGAAAATAATGAAAGTTGAGTTGGTTTGTTAAACAACTTTCAGCTTCGTTCCTTTTCGGGGACGAAAAGTTTTAATTAGGGGAGATTGTAACAACCCGGAAATTCTGAGCCAATTTAAATATTTTGGAAACTTTAATGAATTTTGAATATTTAAAATGAATTATTTTAAATAATAACGACGAGAAATTTATTTTGAGTAGAATTAGAACGTATATGTTTATATAGATCGTCGTTAGTATATAAATATATTTTTTTAATTATAAAAGGAATTGAAAATGGCGTAGTAGTTCGAAATTTTGATTTCGAATTTCAAATGAATGTACATGATTCAAAATAAACTGGATTTTAGCAAAACCAAAAATATTTGAATCTATTTGAGAATATATTTCCAACGAATCAGAAAAATTAAAATTCCATAGCGGGAATCAAAAGTTATGCCCAATTGAAAATTCAGAATAGTCGCTATGGAATTCTGGCCCTTAAAATTGGAAATTTTGCAAACGACCTCGGTTTTCGATGAAACCACTTTTATTGGAACCGAAATGTCAAGTTCTTGCTAAATTCCAAAATTCGTAATTTTCTGAATCAATACGTGAGGGTGGCGAAGTTAAACGTGTTTTGATAGTTTCAGTCAATTTCGATCGACCAGAAAATGGCCATTTTTCAAACGGTCTCAGAATTCAATGAAATTAGTTTTGTTAGGACCGTATTGTCAATACGAAGCTAGAAAATATTTTTCTGGAATTTTTAAAGTTAGTATGCGGCCCGGTAAATTGAAATGCGCGTTCAAATTCAATATATAGATTTATATTTTGATTTTGACGGAAACCGATCGAAACAGCCGAATTGGCTTACGAAACATATCCCATTGTGCTCGGAATGGGGGTAGTTAGCTAGGAACGACAGTCGTTGGGTCCCATTTCGAGTTCGAATAAAAAGTCAACTTTTTATGGAAAATTAAATTAAATAAATTAATTATAAAACTCCCCTTTACCCTTCCTCCCCTTTCCTTCTATTGTCGATTTCAGTTAAAAAAAAAAGAAATGCCATCGCGCTGAGTGCGACAGCCCACCGCCTCCGTCTAGGCATCCCCCCCCCCCCCGCGCCACCTTCCTCCACCGCCCCCTCTCTTCCTTCTCCCTCCTCCTCCGAACCCAAACAGCCATCCACACCCCTTCCTCCACTCAAATCGGCCAGCGCCCGCCACCTCCGGCCCCACCATGGCCTGAGCCACCCGCTACCTCCACCAGCATGCCCTAGCGCGGCTACCCGCCACCTCATTCCGGCCGTAGACCGTCCTTCCACATAAAAACCCGATTTTTAATAATTCCAGCCCTGAAACCACCATTTCTTCGCTGCTCCGGCCAATGGGGCACCGCCGCCGACCGTCAGTGGCTCTCCCAAGCCTCCTTCACCACCTAACAAGGTCCGGTGAGCATTAAATTTCATTTTTAGTCGCTTACATAATTAAAAATGCGATTTTTAATTGTGAATCTCATGTATGAAAATGTGATTTTCAGTTGTATGATAGTAGCAATCAAAATATGATTTGTAACGTAGTAAAGATAGGATTTTTATTTGCTTAAAGAGAGTAAGAATATAAATTATATGCGAACAAAGATTTGATTTTTATTTGTGTAGACAAGACTTGATTTTCATGCGATAAAACTATGGTTTTGAACACAGTGAAAATATGATTTTTTATATAGAAAAGTTAAGATTTTTAATATATGAAAGGTGAAATTTTTATGATATGAAAGATGGAATTTATATATGTTGAAAGATTATATTTTTATATGTTAAAAGGTTATATTTTTATGAGAGAAGATATGATGTTCGATATAAAAAGGATATGATTTTTAATCGTAAAATGATTAGACAGATTTGATTTTACATAGTAAAAAGATTCAATCTTTATAAATAAAAATATAATTTTTATATATGAAGTAGCGAGATAAAAATATAACTTTTATCGGTATGAAGTAGCGATAAAAATTTGATCTTTATATAGGAAGTAGCATTGTTAAAAATATAATTTTTAACATATACCGCGTGAAAAAGATCTTGTTGGAAACACGGCGAAGATTTTCTACATATGAAGAGTCGCGGTGTTTGGTTTAGCTAATCGATGAGAACTTCTCACTTTAATTCTTGTTGTCTAGTTAAAATTATATACTAGGATGCAGACGGTGCTTAGCAGCACCCGACACCTGTCGTCCACAGACCATGGACGACTTGTTTGATTTTGTTGTGTGGTGAAAAATTGATTGTGATGTGGAATGAATGAAAATAAACATTCATGTGTTGAAATAAATATTATATAGTTAAAAATATAATTTTTAACGTGAATGTGAATAAATAAATATTCATTTATAAATCGAACGATTTATTTATATACACCCATTTGAAGGATATTGATTGGGACGATAAATTTTACACTTCGCCCAATTGCACAAATAATATTCAGTGTTTGTGGATTGAAACCCCACATGGGTGTTGGGATGATATTTGACGTATACTAATCCCAATTGTTTAGTGGTATGTCGATCGTTTGATTGACAGACCGTGTAAGCGTTAATTAGTTATATTTAATGCTTATGCAGTTGTGTGGTGCACTCTGGATGATGGTTGATTATTTATCGTTGCTATTATATACATGTGTTGTATGGAATCCATATAATTAACATTATATGATAACTGAGTGGGTCTCATTCCAATTTAGAAAATAAATTATATTCATGTGTTGAATAAACAAAATAGTCATGTGTTGACAATACTCATGTGTTAAGAATATTCATGTGTTGAACGAAATATTTATACAATAAAATTCACATTTTTATTGTAAGTAAGAATTAATAAATATTCATGTTTTGAATAAAGTATATATGCATGTGTTGAAGAAAATATTCATTTGTTGAATAGAATAACGAAGTTATTGAAATATATAAAGCCGTGTTGATTAGATATGCGCCATTTTGACGCGAACGATATTTATATCGATTATATTCGTTTTTATAATGAATATAGAAAAAGTAGTGATTTCAAAATATAACGTTTTGAAAATATTACCATTTATATGTTAATGATATGGAATATTCTATTTTGATTTAAAATTGAATATGAAGTTGAAATCATTTTAAAACGAATTTAAAACGATTTATAAAATACGTTTAGAATGGAAATCGATGAAGTATATATAATATATATATTAAATGGCCTGAATAGAACGTGTCGCGCCGCGGCAGTTCGCGAATTTCGACCATTGACTTCGAATTGACGTTGCGGGAGAGTCGACCGTCGGATTCTCCTGAAACCTAAACCGTTGGGTTCGTATCGAAAGGAGCTTTCCAATGAATATTAGAATTTTGAAATATAATGGTTGAATTTGGAATTAAGTCCAAATCAAATTTGGAAAAGGTCGCTGTAAGTGCAGTTCGGTGGCTGTTATTGAAAACCGACTGTATGGGCCTTGATAAAATTATTAAAAATATTACTAATTTGTGTAAAATCATAATATATGAGTTGGAAAGAACTGGGATGAAAAATTCCACATTTGAAAGGATAAAAATATATTTTTATCGAAATGAACTAGTTTTGAACTAGATTTGAAGTGGTTTTAAAAATAATCAGAATTTCCAATATACGAATTGGAATGGATTTGAATCGAAATTACCTTTGGAATATTTCGATGTTGGATTTCGTGATTATACAGATATGGTGGTGGAAATTTGAAAGATATATTTATATCGCTATTTCCAATACGATATTTGTTGGTTTCAGAATTTGATATTGAATATAAACCAATATATTTTCTATTCAGAGCCTTGTATTTAATATCAAATGGGATTTTGGGTTCGTCGTGAATGGTGTCTTAAATAACACTGTTCTTGGACCCAGTTTAGAAAAGAATGAATATTTTAATTAAGATTTAGTGAAATTTGTCCAGTTAATTAGAATTTAATTGGAATTGAATTTAAATTGGCTTTTGGGTTTATCGTGAGCGGTGTTTTGAATAACACCTGTTCTTTAACCCGATTAACAATGGGAAGTGATTTTTGGTTTATCGTGAACCGTGTTTTAGATGACATTGGATCTTTAACCCAGTTAAAGACAGGATATTGATTTTTGGGAGGATTAAAACTATGTGGAGTTTTAATGAATCTTTAATTAGATTAAAGTGATCGAGAATGGAGTATCACCAGTTCCAAGCGATAGTTAAATCTTTAATTAGATTTGAACGTGAAATGGTAATTAATATTTACCGATAACACCGTGGTGTTAGATATGGAGTATTACTAGTTTTGCTCCATGGGATGAATAGGTTGGGATTGGGAAATAAAATAAATGATTACTTCGGTGTGGCTCGCTAATCCCGACTAGTTTGGAAAACCTTAACATGGGTTCATTTGATATCAAAAGGAAGATTAAAGACTAAATTTAAAAGAATTTATCTTTGATAAAATTAATGGGAACCTTTCCCCAAGAATGTGAATATTTGAATAAAAGAATATTCTGAATTGGAATGAGGCGTATGTTGTATTTGTGTAACACTTGTTTATTATATACGCGGGTTATTCGAAAAGGCCAGGTTTATACCCATTCTGAATAACCGATTCGACGATACGTCGAAGATGAAGACGGTGGTTGAATACCAGAGGTCTTCACTTCGTTTGGATGATTATTGATGATCTTGGTTGGGCTGTACACCCAAGAGGAGGGAATCAATTGGTGATCGTCCAGACATAGTTGGAGATCGATGGATATGCGAGGAATAAGGTTCCTCCAGTTTCTTTCAGACCCAGAACAATCTTGTAAATGTACTATGTGTCTGACATTGGATTTTCTTCTGTGTGATTGATTTCTATTAAATATATATCCGTTTGGCGGCGGAGAATTTATTCTCTTGCTTAACGCCCTTCTCTGAGACATACGAGCTTAGAGGTTATATATCGATAGATATCAATCGCATGGCATGAATTTCCTGTGTGGCATACCTAAGTGGCAAATGATCAAGGCTTCTGTTGAAAAGCAAAGTCTTGTGGGTGATGATCAAAGCACGGCCTATGTGGCACAAATTTGTGTATAACGTTGATTCGCGAGGCTCACACCTCGGTATGAGTCAAAAACGGGATAGTGACGTTGGGAGAACATGACATTTCTTTCTAGATATGGGTGATTTTAGTGACCTACCAGCCCTGACATTTATATACTTTTTACCTATGTGGTTGTTGGATGCGAGGCGCCTTGGATATAGGTCTGATAGGACCGGGAAACGTGTGTTCAAGAATAACTAATCCTCAAAAGTAAGAGAGGACCGGCCCAACCGATTCCAATGATCGCTGTGTGTGGTCCTGAGACATTTGCTAGAGTGTTTCGAACGGAGAGGAGCTTGCCCCTTGCCTCGACTCATGATGGAATCAAATTTCCAATACGTGACATTCGGTTTTATTTGTAAAGCCTAGTATGGCGACATAGTAGCATGGGATACTATGCCGTCTATGATTGATACATTTATATTTGAAGTTGTTTTTGACACTATACACTTATAGTAGTATCAAATGATTTGTTTAAACGTACCAAACATGTTTGTCTATTATAAGGTAAAACCCTATCCTTCAGCTTGCGTTGCATTGTGTGATGGGACCTGGGTCTTATAATAGCTTCATTTTTCTTTATTTAGCATTGCGCTGTTTGTTTTATGCACTGGTATTCTTGGGAGGAAACCCGTTCTGTGTAATACGACGTAGTCCCTTGATTTACCTAACTTTAAAAATAAAGATTAATAACTGTTTTTAGTTCTCACACCAGTCACATGACTGACCTGGAGTTTATTATTTTAACCTAAACTCTGGGTGCCCCTATTTTCCACACGGGAAGCTAGTAGTTTTGGTTTTGCAGATTTATATTCACAAGATCCTGGTATACAGCTGGAACGATACTCGGAAAGCTCTATATCCGTGTATTTCTTTCAGTTGTGCTTTGTATTATTTTTCCGCTGCTATGTATTTAAATGTAATTTAAATCTCTGATATTTATCAAATGTGTAATATTTATTCATACTCTGTATATTCTTGTATTCTGATGGAATTGTTGTAATAAACAATGAAATGTTCTTCTGTTTGTGTTCTGATTCGTCTTGTCCTCACGGTAATTCGTTCTTTCTCTTCTCTTCGGAGACCGGGGAAGTTCGGGTCGCCACATAAGGACAATGGATGCCAGTGTTTGATGGTTGAGTGGATGGACGATTGGGTGGTAGGATATACATTCTTCTTGACTTGAAGATTTCGGGGACGAAATCCTTTAAGGAGGGAAGAATGTAACACCCTGTATTTTCTATGTTTATTAAAGTAACGACTTTAAGAATACTAAATTGTAAAAGTGAGAATTAACGGAAATGGGTTACGCCATTGCATTCGACTCGGAATTGTGCTTGAGATAGAGTCCGAGTTTGCGTGAATCGGACTCCGTATGATGAAGTTATGGAGTTTAGAAGATTTCATGTTCAAACAGAAAATTTAATAATTTAATAAACAAAACAGTTCGAATTTCAAAATCACGTGAATCAGCTGGGCGGGAAAATTCCCACCCATGGCGGTTGACTCCCCCCCGGGGGGGGGTCGACATAGGTGTCGACCCCACAAGAGTGGTGTCGACTGGGGTGTCGACCCCCTATAGGGGTCGACCCCCTCGCCCAGATACGAACAGTGACAATTTTCTGACTTGTTGCTGAGTCACTAGGGCATAGGTGGCAATCTCTGGATAGCTCTATCTAGTCTGGACGGTTCTGATTGCTCTTAGGTTGATCTAACGGCTCACATAAATCTAAACCTCTATAAAAGCAACCCCAACCATCAACCCTAATTCACACAATTTCATTCCAAGGAGCCAGAATGCTGTCCATGGTTAACCTAGCATAGCCACCATTCTTCTCTAACTAGGAAGCAAACTAGAAAGCAAGTTAGAAGCTAAGAATCAAACCTAAATTAGAGAATCAATAGTCTATGTCAAGGGATAGCTTTTCAGTTTCAGAAAACAGATCCCAGAAAACACGATTTTTCTTTTATTTGTACGTCGTGTTATTCTTTTGATGTGAACGATTAAAAGTCATGATTTGTAATAAAGTAAAAAATAGAATTGTGGCTAGTTGTAAGATAATGGTGATGCTGATTCATATCTATTCTTGTGATGATTCTATCATATATGCGTATGAGACTATTGTGGTTTATTGGACTTATCATGTTGTATGTTAAACCAATCATGTATTATATAAATTTGGTGACTCTTTCATGTTATGTTACATGCAAGTTTTAGGCTAAGTCATATATATGTTTAGATCTACATTCTCATATGTTTAGATCTATGTTAATTGGATCCAAAATGCAAGTTCACATTTACATGCCTAATTGGATTTGTGTAATTTTATGTAAGTCCCTGTTCATATGCTTAAGATTCATGTTAATTGGATCCAAAATGCAAGTTCACATTTACATGCATAATTGGATTTGTGTAATTCTATATAAGTCCCCAATCATATGCTTAAGATTCATGTTAATTGGATCCAAAATGCAAGTTCATTGTTTTATGCCAAATTTATGTGACACATGTTTAGTTAATCCTTATTATTTTATGTTGTCAGAATGGTACATGCTCCTTTCTTTTCCCTTTTGTTTATAAGTTTGGATAAGTTGCGAGCCTAACATTCTATGTGAATTTTGCGAAAGTATAACGGGGGTAACTTTGGGAAAAACCTTAAGTTTCATATTATTGGCATATTTTGGCCCGTAATCATATAAATGATTAGTGGCATAAAATGGCATAATTTATATACCTAAAAATTATGAACACGATTTAAAGGGTAAAGGGGGCATGACTTGAATGGAAATAATTGTGGATAATTTACATATAAATATGAAGGGTAAATATGTAAATTAAGTAAGACGAATATGCCTAACCCGAGGTTAGATTGAGTTACGGTGTAAGACTGCCCGGAACCGCCCGGCACATCCAACAACTGTAACAATATAGATCTAATGTGAGAGGTAAGCGCATCAAGCCCAAAAGAACCCGAGTTTAGATTGAGTTGCGGTGTAAGTCTGCCCGGAACCTACCGGCACATCCAACGAACGTAACAATACATATCTAATGTGAGTGGTTGGTGCTTTAATGAATGAATTAAAGTTAAGACAGGAATGGTAGGGTTAAGTTAATTAATGCAACACTTAACCAATAAAACATGTTAACTAAACTGATGGGTGGGGTTAAGTTAATTTGAGAACACTTAACCATTTTAACATGTTGATTAGGTAACCCTAGTAATGGGGACCCATTTCAGCAGTAACCCACATAGATGTATCATGGTACCCTGAACTAGGCAGGGTGGGGCACGATTACTGGGCTGATTATAAGCCGTCAAAACAATGGTGGGTGGTGCGTCAATGTAGGTCTCGATGGAGTGCGGGCATGCACGTACTCCAGAGTAGAAAAAGCAGGCACTGGGCATCAGTAGTTATACACTGTGCATCTTGAATTGTGTCAGGTTGCCACCATAGGATTTGATACACCCCATGGTGGGACCAGCCCAGGTATCTACAATCAAGCGGGGCCAAATGACACAAGTAGTGAATATATATGAGTAGGAGCCGATCAATAAAGGGGATCATTTATCTTGAACTCATGGTGCTAGTTGAAACATTTGTAAGTGGGTGTAGAGAAATAGTAATGAGTGCCATAGCATATTTAGTTTTATTATCTTATTTCTAGGGCGTTGTCCTAGGTTCAGTTTATTCATGTTATGATCCTTTTTCTTGTTTACATAATAGATAATCACTGGACTTACCAGACTCATGTCTGACCCGTTTTTCTTTCGTCTTCTTTTCTTCCATTCCCCCCCAAAAGGTCCGCATGGAGGGAATACTTCAGCTTAGTTCGGACCATTTCCAGCTTGAAGAGAGTAGATGTATTGCTTGGATTCTCTTTACTTGGGCTATGGCTTTGGATACACTCTTATTGGGGATTTATGCTACCTTATTGTTATTTTATGCTTCTTTATGTTTTAATCAAGATAGAGATTTTGTTGTAATGATTTGGAAGTTAGTTTGAAACAGTTGTTGTAATGTTTTGACTGAACCACGTACTTATGAAATAAATTTAGTTTTTCTACTATTTATATGTCTGTCTTGTAAATTATCTGTATCTTTTACCTATAATGCTCCACCGAAGTTAAGGCATTCCCCTTGTGAGTGACCTTAATGGAGGTTGGGTGTTTCAGTTCCCCTGTTTGAAAATTTGCTAAGGGGAAGATTAGAAGTATACCATCTTCTAGGGTAGATGATGCACTGAAATCTTGCTCATGATTCTTTCTAGGTATGACCATCTTCAACGACTATTGAAAGTATCTCTCTATAAACTTATTTCTCCAAAGCTTAATCCAACCCAAGACGAAACAGCACGATTAGAAGCGTGGAAAGGTTACCACAGGATTAAAGGTAGAAATAGGGATCGGAGGTTCAGGCCCTCCTTCTAGAGCCAAAATGTTGACGATATTTTTGGTCAACATAGGAGATAGGTCTAAGGAGATGGACCTAAAGGAAAAAATAGGGTTATTTGACTTCTCCCAGCTCAAGCTAGTTCGCCGCTTCCTTGGGAGAAGGGCTTCTTCGTAAGGAAGAGCGTCAGGTTGCTAAAAACATAACGACTTATATAAGGACATTCCGGTGATCCAATATCATAGCAAAACATATCCAGAAATGCATTCAAGAACAAATATGGTATGCGGAAAAAATAAAACACACAATTTATAGTGGTTCGGTTTGACTTGAACCTACATCCACTTCAAGGGGCTTTGATGATTTTATTCATGGAGGAGGTTACATAAGAAATCCCATGATTGATTTACAAATTAGGGTTTTTTTCTCTCTAGGATCTGAGAGAAAGAAGGAAGGATCAGAGTTCGCCTTCCTCTCTACCAAAGAATGAAGGAGAATCCCTGGGGTCTTATTTATAGGTATATTGGCCCCCCTTCTATTGTGACTCGGCAGAAGACCTTCTTGAATGCGGAAACAGATTTTCGACTGTTCTTGTGAACTCCAGTTCCGGCAGAAAGGTTTCGACCGCCTTTCTTCCCATTAAATGTCTTCATGGATGCTTCTTTGTCTTTGCAATATCAATCTGGGGCTCTCGAGAGTGGTCTCGATACTATACCTTCCAATAGTTTGGTCTTGGAATTTGAGAGCTTGACGACTTTCGGTTTCGGGACCTCTAGTCTCGGTCTGTCTTTATACCTCTCGGTTTAAGCAGTGGGTTATGGAATCTTTGATGGCGGTAGAGGGGGCCGGCTTTGGCTTCTGGCATATGTATTCATCTTTAGTAATGAAAGTAGGATTTCGAAATACCTCCCGGTGATACTGAAGATGCTTCTTGATGTCGGTGTTGGTACCAAATAAGTATCAATAGGCTCTTTCCTTCTCCTGCTTATGTTTCAGATTACATGTTCTTGGTAATCCTCTCATCGTCAGCTTCCGATATCAGGTTAATGCTTCCATAATTGTTACTTTGTTCCCCTTCAATGTCGGCATTACCCTCTCAGTATCTTCCTTTTCATATTGACCTTGATCTTTCCCCTATCATGACCTTTCGGAATCTTCAATACTACTTTCTGTCTCCAGCCGTCGGTATTGGATCGGTATTGTTATATTCTGATTCTTCTTGGTTGCCGGTGTCTGCTATTGGCTTTTCCCTTCTTGCCCTATGGCTTTGTTGTTGGCTCTCCGATTTTGCTTTCGATGAATCCTCGGATTTGGTCTTTTCCCCACGAACCTAGTTTCGCTGTCAGATACCCCTTTTACCCTTTTGTTTTTAAAGCTTCCGCTTCTTCATATTTGATTGGTACAAAATTTTGTGCTAACATAACTTATTTTTTGTTGTTTGATTAATATTCATGGTTTTCTACTGTTTGATTACTCAAAAGATTAATACATTTTTCTTTTAAAGCATCATGTGTCCAATTGTTGTTTTCTACTATAAGAAATCTTGTACTTATCCATTTTAACACAGTAAAGTATTCATAAATGGATTTTGTAGCAAAAAAGCTGATTAAACCATGTTCAACACGTAAATAAAATAAAATAAATAAATAAACGCGCAAGGTAAAAAAACATACAACTTACGTATATGAAAAAGAAGAAAAACCAATAGATTTGGACACTGTCACCATTCCTGAGAGGAATAAAAAGGAAAGTAAAATAAAAATTGAAGATTGTCAGCTTCTGAAACATTTGCTCGATGAAGAAGTTAAGATTATAAAAAACTTTTTCAAAATAACTGGTGACAACAAGTAAGTATATATATTTGTCCTATTTGTTAAATTATATACGTAAATTTCATCTAAACTTGTTTTATTCTATTTTATTTCAGATTTATAAAAGATAATTGTATCTATCTTTTCAAAACTGAACTTCAGATTTAAAAAAGACAATTGAATATATATGTCATGTGTTAATTGTTAGTTGCAAACATGTAATGTTAATGATAAAACTGAACTTTTAATTACAAAATTTCATTTTTGTAAGTAACAATTTTAAATGTTTAGTAGAATATCTTATTTTATGTAACACCCCGAATTTCACTTAATATTAATGTTTAGTAATTAAAGAATAATTAATCTCAGACGTGAGAATTAAGGGAAACGGGTTGCGCCATTGTGTTCGTCTCGGAATTCTGGTTGAGATAGAGTCCAAGTTTGCGTGATTTGGACTTCGTATGAAGAAGTTATGGCCATCCGAAGTTTCAGAAAATTCAAAACAGATTTAAAATATTCAAATTTCAAATTTCAGAAGAGGCAGGAAAATTCCTGCCAGACAGAGGGTGTCGACACTAGGGTCGACATGGGTGTCGACCCCCCCCCCCAAGGGGTCGACCCATGTATCGACCCAGGGGTCGACCCATGTGTCGACCCAAGGGTCGACCCCCCCTGTCGGTCAGGTTGGCCTGGGTGCACTGATTTGAGCTTTGGGCTGTGTTTTGGGGCTTGTGACGAAATCTGACGGCTCTAACCTAATCTAGGGTTAATCTAAGGGCCTAAACTACATCCTAATTCTATAAATACACCCTAAGACTACCCTAATTCATACTAAAAATAGATACAACGTCGTTATGCCGTCAAAATGCAACTTGAAGGAGAATCCATCAAATTGTAGAAGAAAATAGCTTCTCAAAACAACTTCTAATCAACTCTAGCAACTTAATCTTCTTCATAGGAGTGCTAATCAACAAGTTGTGAGTTTCTATGCCTTTAGCAAGCATTTGCTAAACTAATTATGATAGGATATAATGAGGTTATGGTTATGTATGTGGATCAATGCAAGTTATGTTATCATATGCTATGTGTTCATGATGTTATGCAAGTTATGCAAGTCATATGCTACGTGTTCATAATGTTATGCAAGTTATGCAAGTCATATGCTATGTGTTCAGGATGTTATGCAAGTTATGCAAGTCATATGCTATGTGTTCATGATGTTATGCAAGTTATGCAAGTTTTATGCTATGTGTTCATGATGCTAGTTATGCAAATCACTATGATAAACATTGATCCATTATGACACCATGTTATGCAATTTTGGTGTTTGATTATATGCAAGTTCATATATGACATGTTATGCAAGTTTGGTGTTTGATTATATGCAAGTTCGTATATGACATGTTATGCAAGCTGGGTGTTTGATTGTATGCAGGTAACATGTGCAAGTTTACACCTTTGTATGAGATGCATACATATGCAAGTTAACCCCTTTATATGTCATACATACATATGCAAGTTTACCCCTTTGTATGACATAAGTAACTTATGCAAGTTACCCTCTTTATGACATATGTGATTCATGCAAGTTGGGTTGATTATTTGTGCTAGTTGCGTTTGATGCAATGGTCATATATACAAGTTGACACCTTTAAAACCCATGTTGATGCTAAAGTTATGCAAAGTAGAACCCATTGTATTTGTGTTGAATCTTCCCTTTTAAGTATGTCATGTTAGCGTATTACGTGGGGGAACGATGGGGTTAATATTCATATTAACAAAATTGTGGTGAAATTGGTATGATGTTGCATACCATGAGTGGATGGACATATGTGAGTCAATTATGTACATCATTAAATTGGAATTAATTAGGGAAAACTAATTCAAAATATGGGGGTGATTAATTAGGTGTAATTAATCGACTAAGACACGAGGTTGGACCCTTTTGTAGCATAAGACTGCCCGGACCCGACCGGCAAATCCAGCGGCTATAAATGATTGGCCCAATGTGAGAGGTCTAAGGCATAAACTAAATACGTGACAAGTGTAAAGACACGAGGTTAGACTCGGTTATGGTGTAAGGCTGCCCGGACCCGACCGGCAAATCCAGCTGCCATAAAAGATAGTCTAATGTGAGAGGTCTTTACAAAGGTTACGTTCTTAATCAATTAAGAAACACTTAACCAGATAAGCATGTAGTGGGGCATGAGGGGTTAAGTGGGTGCCTTGGGTGGCATGTGGAAATCAAGTAAGTGCCTTGGGTGGCATGTGGAAATCTAGTGGGTTGCCTTGGGTGGCAATAGAAAATACGATTAGAATACTTAACCAAGTGGAAACATGTAATTAAACATCATTAAAGGGTTAAGTGGGATGCACTAGAAAAAGGGACAAGCTTAGGTGGGTAGCTTGTGGGGGCCCATTTCAACCAGTAACCCATATGTATCTTATTGGGCTCGACCCATGTCGAAGACGGGACACACGTACTGGGCTTGACTATAAGAGGCCAAAACGGGTTAGCGGTGGCAACGCAAGTCCAACTGGTTTCATATGCGTGTTTGGACTCGGGCTGGTAGGTAAGACGTTGTTGCATCGTGTAGGTATAAGCCGTGCACCATTGATTGTATCGGGTTGCCACTTTAGGGAGTGATACACCCCACTGTGGGGCCAGCACTGGTATCTACGGTAGGGAGCCGATCGCTTGGGGAGTAGTGGGTACACCTAGTGGAGATAGGGGCAGACGGCACCTATGTAGTCAGCTAGGGGTACACGAAACTACTAGTTAAATTTTCTAAGTCCTTGGGTGGGATCAACCTTTAAGTAGGAATGACTGGTGTGGTGCAGTGTAGTAATTACCCTTGGGTGGGTAGATGCGTCTTTATCGATATCTTAGTTTTTCCTATGTCTAGTTGGCTGCTTAGTGTAGTCATTTATCCCCAGCCATCACAGTACCAAGTTTATATCATACCCTAATTACTTTAATGATTGTATTGTTAAAGTTATAGGGCTCACTCAGACTTATGTCTGACCCCGTTGTTTTTATCTTTTTCCCAACCCTCAGGTTCTCAGAGTGGGCCTAGCACTAGTGGGCTTTGATCAGATTGCTTTATCTATCTTTTGGAGCTTGGACCGTGATGTAAAGCTCAGCTTATCTTTTCTATTATGGCTATTAGTTATGTAGTGGGATTATGTACTTATGTTTTTATCAAGATGGATATTTAGTACTTGACTCTTGTTTAGTTGGTTTTGGTATTGTAACCAGACATGTTTATCTTCTGCTGCAATGAAACGATGTTTTAAATTTTCAAGTATTATTTATATCTGTCTTGTTGTAATTTTTCTGTTCTATATTCACTTAAAATACTCCACCGATGCTATGGCATTCCCTTAGTGAGTGTCCGTAGCGGGTGTGGGGTGTTACACGTGGTATCAGAGCTGAAGGTTACCAGAACAGATAAAACTTTTAGAAAAACTATTTTTCTAAGAACATTTTTGAAGGAGTATTTTCAAAAACATGTCTTTTAAGAGAAAATTTTTTGAAAGAAAAGCATAATCCCCAATAGCCATATCTTTATCTTTCGAATTCTCCGTTTTGAATCTTTCCTTTTTCGTTTCAGCATGGCTGAAGATCTTAACTTTCCGGAGGGTGTAGCGATACCAGTATGGTATAGGAGGTTGATGGAGGCTAGGGCTGCCACTGCGGGTCCAGCAAATGTTCCTCCACCAACGGTTGCACCCGATCTTCCTCCTCCTCCTCCTCGAGCGGATACTTTTGCTAAGACTTGCAAGGAATTTAAGGCTATGGGAGGGAAACCTTTTCAAGGATCAGAAACTTTTGTGGAAGCTAGGGATTGGCTTAAGGAGGTGGAAGACTTGATAGATATCTTTGAGATGGAAGAAGGAAAGAAAGTCAAGTTAGCTGCTTGGTTAATGAAGGGAGAGGCCTCGTTATGGTGGGAGGTCACTAATGGAGAACGCCTAGTTGACTCTTGGGCGGATTTCAGACAAAGGTTTGTGGCAAATTTTCTCTCAAGGGCGGAAGAGAATCTATATATGGAAAGGTTCTTGACACTAAAGCAAGGAAACCTATCAGTGAAGTAATATGTCAAAAAGTTTAATCAGTTGGCAAGGTTTGTATAGGCATGGTGAATACAGCGGAGAAGAAGGCTTTGAGGTTCGTTAAGGGCTTGAATGAACCAATGCATGGATTGGCTATGACTCACATCCCTATGGGGGCCACCTTTGAGAAGCTAGTAGACATGGCACTCATGCATGAGGAAGAGAAGGGTCCCAATGCTAATAAGGCACCCGAGAAGAAAGGAGATCCGAGGAGACCTCAACAGAAACAGCAAAACAAGGGTGGGAAAGGCAACGGTGGCAAGGGAAAGAAGAAGTGTTTCAATTGCGGGACACCAGGCCACCTAAGCAAAGATTGTCGGAAGAAGAAGAAGACCGGCTGCTTTCACTGTGGCGAAGCAGGGCATCTAGTGAAGGACTGCCCTAAGAAGGGGCAAAGGACGGGATCTACCTCAGTAGGACAGGTGCAAGCTCTTATGGCACTAGGTCAGGCAAGGGGGAAAGTTCAGGCTCTCGCGGTTCCACCGATTCAGGAAAGAGGTAGAACTATTTCCGTTGAAAGTCTGGTTTTTCTGTTTGATCATCCTGTCCGTACTTTGTTTGACTCTGGCGCATCGCATTCGTTTATCTCATCATCATTAGTTGAGTCACTGCACTTAGACACCAGTCTAGTAGATGATCCCTTGGTTGTTTCAAACCCAATTGGGGGCTCCACTTATTTGTCCATGATATGTTTGGGTTTGAAGATTTCTATACTTAGCGTTGAGTTTAGATGTGATGCTTTTGTTTTGGGCTTCACGGGCTATGGGTTGATTTTGGGCATGGACTGGTTATCCAGTAATGGTGTCGTTCTTGATTGCGAAAGGAGAGTTGTTAGGCTCATGACCCGCTTGGGTAACACTGTCGAGATCTCTTGTAATCCCATGGATTCTGTTATGCTAAGTTATCTTGAATCGCTTGACGCTTTGGTCGAGAGTTTGCGATCTGTTAGAGTGGTCCGGGAGTACTCGGATGTGTTTGAGGAGGTGAAGGGCTTACCTCCGAAGCGGGAGATAGACTTCCAAATATATCTGGTGGACAATGCTAAACCAGTATCTTTGCCAGTGCGCCACATGGCTCCTCGTGAGAGGAGGGAGCTCCATAAGCAAGTAGGGGAGTTGCTTGAGAAGGGGTTCATAAGACGAAGTACATCGGAGTGGGGTTCTCCAGTAGTTTTTGCCATGAAGGCGGATGGGTCCCTCATACTTTGTGTAGACTATAGAGAACTCAACAAGCTCACAAAGAAGAATAGACACCCATTGCCGAGGATTGATGATCTCTTTGATCAGTTGGTTGGCGCCTCAGTGTTCTCGTAGTTGGACTTAGCCACGGGGTTTCATCAGTTGAGAGTGGCTGAGGATAGTATAGAGAAGACTGCCTTTAGGACTCCGGATGGTTTCTATGAGTGGCTTGTGATGCCATTTGGTTTGACAAATGCCCCCGCATACTTTGTTGATTTGATGAGTGGGGTGTTCAGGGAGTACCTTAATAAGTTCGTGGTGGTCTTTGCGGATGATATCTTAGTCTTTTCTAAGAGTGAAGAAGAGCATGCCCTACATCTTAGGGAAGTGTTGGAGACTCTTCGAGCGCATAGCCTTAAGGCTAAATTCTCTAAATGTCACTTTTGGAGGAAGGAAGTGCGGTTCTTAGGGCACGTGGTCTCTAAGGAAGGGATAGCTGTGGATCCCGCGAAGGTAGTATCCATCCAAGATTGGAAGGTTCCGAGGAATGCTATCGAGGTGAGGAGTTTCTTGGGGTTGGTTGGCTACTATAGGAAGTTTATCAAGGACTTCACGAAGATATCAGCCCCATTAATTCGCTTGACGAAGAAGAATCTAGTCTTCACATGGGACGTAGATTGTGATGACGCGTTCCAATGGTTAAAGAGAGCTTTAACCACAGCTCCAGTCTTAGTGTTGCCAGATGGGAGTAAGCCATTTGTTGTTTATACCGATGCTTGTGGGACAGGACTAGGCGCAGTCTTAATGCAAGAGGGAAGGGTAATAGCCTATGGGGGAAGGCAGTTGAAAGTGCATGAGAAAAATTACCCTACCCATGATCTAGAGTTGGTCGCTATTGTTTTTGCGCTTAAGACTTGGCGCCATTATCTTCTTGGAGAGAGGTTCGAATTGTTCACTGACCACAAATCATTGAAGTACTTGTTTTCTCAGAAGGATTTGAACTTAAGACAGCAAAGGTGGATGGAGTTCTTAGCATCCTATGATTTCGAGATAGCGTATACGCCTGGCAAGGGTAACGTGGTGGCGGACGCCTTGAGCAGAAAAAGGTTGTCCTTGAGTCCATTGTTCGTGGAACGACGAAGCTTGGAATTTATCTCTATGTTTGATTTCAGACCTTCCGTTGACTTTGTACCCGGTTTGCTAGCATCCTTAGAGGTCAGACCTACTCTTTTGGGATAGATTGGCGAGGCACAGCGGGACGACCCACAGTTGGTTGAGTTAGTAGAGAAGCTCATAAGGGGGGAGTCGTCCAGCCATTTGAGTAGGTACACCCTAGACGATAGGGGGTGCTTGCGTAGAGACGGTAGACTTTGTGTACCGCAAGACGAGGGTTTGAGGAAGGCTATTCTTGATGATGCGCATCGTTCGAAGATGACCATTCATCCCGGTGGGGACAAGATGTACCAAGACATGAAGCGAGTTTTCTTTTGGGCCGGTATGAAAAAGGATGTGGCTGAGTATGTCGCTAGATGCTTGGTGTGCCAACAAGTGAAAGCGGAACAAAAGAAACCCGGTGGGTTGCTTCACCCATTGGAGGTTCCGCAATGGAAGTAGGATAGCTTCTCGATGGACTTTGTTAATGGGTTACCGAGATCGAGGAAGGGTAATACGGGAATTTGGGTTGTGGTAGACAGACTTACTAAGAGTGCCCATTTCATACTCGTGAAGAATAAGAGGACTGCTCCATGGCTAGCTTCAGTTTACCTTCGAGAGATAGTTCGATTGCATGGTGTACCTTCTAGCATAGTGAGTGATCGAGATCTTATCTTCACTAGCGAGTTTTGGAAGAGTTTGCAAGAGGCAGTAGGGACTCAGTTGTGTTTGAGCACCGCATATCATCCTCAGACGGACGGCCAGACCGAGAGGGTGAATCATGTTCTAGAATACCTTTTGAGACTATGTATCTTAGACTTTGGAGGTACATGGGAAGAGCATCTTCCATTGGTGGAGTTCGCGTATAACAACAGCTTTCAGTCCAGTATTGGTATGGCTCCTTTCGAAGCTCTTTATGGAAGGCCTTGTCGGTCACCTACATGTTGGTGGGAATCTACGGGTAAGATCTTGCTTGGGCCTGATATGGTTAGAGAGACTTCAGAAAAGATTGATTTGATTAGAAGAAGTTGAAAGCGGCGCAAGACAGACAGAAATCTTACGCGGATAAGAGGAGGACGGATCTGGAGTTTGATGTTGGGGACATAGTCTTTGTCAAAGTGTCTCCATTACGGAATGTTGTTCGCTTTGGGTCCGTTGGGAAGTTAGCACCAAGGTTTGTAGGACCGCTTCCTATTAAGGAAAGGATTGGACAGATGGCATATAGAGTGGATCTGCCTGGGAGACTTAGTGGTGTACATGACGTATTCCATGTGTCACATTTGAGGAAGTGCCTACATGAGACCGCAGAGGTGGTAGAGCCGAGCTTGCTTAGAGAAGTGGAGGTAGAGCGTGATGCGACGATTCGACGAGCTCCTACCCGCATCCTTGGGTCAGAGATTAGGAAGTTGAGAAACAGAGAGGTTCAACTAGTCAAAGTGCAATGGGGAGATGATGAGAGCAACGCTACATGGGAGACAGAAGCTAAGATGCGTTCACTATACCCATTACTTTTTGAGGGTATGTCTTTTAACTTCTCCTTTATCGTTTGTCTAGTACTTATCTTTAGTATGTCCTCTCGTTAGTACCTTTGACCTTTAGATAGGGTAAACCTATGGATGAAACATGTGTTTGAGACATGTTATGATTGATGAATGCGTGTGGATGCAAGTGGTTGCTAGTGGTTGCTCGTGGATGCATATACACACACTTTAGACACTAGATCGGCTCAGTCACTTCATATTGCATATTGCATATAAATTGTGTGTAGGTAGCTTTATTAATGGATGTATAATGGTTGCGTTATCATATGGATGATGCATTTCGGTGTATGGTTGTGCACACATGTAGAAATAGTATGTGTCGATAGGGTTCTTTCGCATACATATTGGATGCATGGCACTATCATGGTTTACATTAAGGAGGTCAACTGAATCAGTAGACCGCCTGATTTTGCATTAGATAGGGAACATATACACACACTTCTTGCATATGTGCATACAACATTAGAAACTATAAGGACAATGGATGCCCGGGTTTGATGGTTTAGTAGATGGTTGTTTGGTTGGTAGGATACGTTCTTCTTGACTTAGAGATTTCGGGGACGAAATCCTTTAAGTAGGGGAGAATGTAACACCCCGAATTTCACTTAATATTAATCTTTAGTAATTAAAGAATAATTAATCTCAGACGTGAGAATTAAGGGAAACGGGTTGCACCATTGTGTTCGTCTCGGAATTCTGGTTGAGATAGAGTTCGAGTCTGCGTGATTTGGACTTCGTATGAAGAAGTTATGGCCATCCGAAGTTTCAGAAAATTCAAAACAGATTTAAAATTTTCAAATTTCAGAAGAGGCGGGAAAATTTCCGCCAGACAAAGGGTGTCGACACTAGGGTCGACATGGGTGTCGACCCCCCCCCCAAGGGGTCGACCCATGTGTCGACCCAGGGGTCGACCCATGTGTCGACCCAGGGGTCGACCCCCCCTGTCGGTCAGGTTGGCCTGGGTGCACGGATTTGAGCTTTGGGTTGTGTTTTGGGGCTTGTGATGAAATCTGGCGGCTCTAACCTAATCTAGGGTTAATCTAAGGGCCTAAACTACATCCTAATTCTATAAATACACCATAAGACTACCCTAATTCATACTAAAAATAGATACAACGTCGTTATGCCGTCAAAATGCAACTTGAAGGAGCATCCATCAAATTGTAGAAGAAGATAGCTTCTCAAATCAACTTCTAATCAACTCTAGCAACTTAATATTCTTAATAGGAGTGCTAATCAACAAGTTGTGAGTTTCTATGCCTTTAGCAAGCAATTGCTAAACTAATTATGATAGGATATAATGAGGTTATGGTTATGTATGTGGATCAATGCAAGTTATGTTATCATATGCTATGTGTTCATGATGTTATGCAAGTTATGCAAGTCATATGCTACGTGTTCATGATGTTATGCAATTTATGTAAGTCATATGCTATGTGTTCAGGATGTTATACAAGTTATGCAAGTCATATGCTATGTGTTCATGATGTTATGCAAGTTATGCAAGTTTTATGCTATGTGTTCATGATGCTAGTTATGCAAATCACTATGATAAACATTGATCCATTATGACACCATGTTATGAAAGTTTGGTGTTTGATTATATGCAAGTTCATATATGACATGTTACGCAAGTTTGGTGTTTGATAATATGCAAGTAACATGTGCAAGTTTACACCTTTGTATGAGATGCATACATATGCAAGTTAACCCCTTTATATGTCATACATACATATGCAAGTTTACCCCTTTGTATGACATAAGTAACGTATGCAAGTTACCCTCTTTATGACATATGTGATTCATGCAAGTTGGGTTGATTATTTGTGCTAGTTGGGTTTGATGCAATGGTCATATATGCAAGTTGACACCTTTAAAACCCATGTTGATGCTAAAGTTATGCAAAGTAGAACCCATTGTATTTGTGTTGAATCTTCCCTTTTAAGTATGTCATGTTAGCGTATTACGTGGGGGAACGATGGGGTTAATATTCATATTAACAAAATTATGGTGAAATTGGTATGATGTTGCATACCATGAGTGGATGGACATATGTGAGTCAATTATGTACATCATTAAATTGGAATTAATTAGGGAAAACTAATTCAAAATATGGGGGTGATTAATTAGGTGTAATTAATCGACTAAGACACGAGGTTGGACCCTTTTGTAGCATAAGACTGCCCGGACCCGACCGGCAAATCCAGCGGCTACAAATGATTGGCCCAATGTGAGAGGTCTTAGGCATAAACTAAATACGTGACAAGTGTAAAGACACGAGGTTAGACTCGGTTATGGTGTAAGGCTGCCCGGACCCGACCGGCAAATCCAGCTGCCATAAAAGATAGTCTAATGTGAGAGGTCTTTACAAAGGTTACGTTCTTAATCAATTAAGAAACACTTAACCAGATAAGCATGTAGTAGGGCATGAGGGGTTAAGTGGGTGCCTTGGGTGGCATGTGGAAATCAAGTAAGTGCCTTGGGTGGCATGTGGAAATCTAGTGGGTTGCCTTGGGTGGCAATAGAAAATACGATTAGAATACTTAACCAAGTGGAAACATGTAATTAAACATCATTAAAGGGTTAAGTGGGATGCACTAGAAAAAGGGACAAGCTTAGGTGGGTAGCTTGTGGGGGCCCATTTCAACCAGTAACCCATATGTATCTTATTGGGCTCGACCCATGTCGAGGACGGGACACACATACTGGGCTTGACTATAAGAGGCCAAAACGGGTTAGCGGTGGCAACGCAAGTCCAATGGGTTTCATATGCGTGTTTGGACTCGGGCTGGTAGGTAAGACGTTGTTGCATTATGTAGGTATAAGCCATGCACCGTTGATTGTATCGGGTTGCCACTTTAGGGAGTGATACACCCCACTGTGGGGCCAGCACGGGTATCTACGGTAGGGAGCCGATCGCTTGGGGAGTAGTGGGTACACCTAGTGGAGATAGGGGCAGACGGCACCTATGTAGTCAGCTAGGGGTACACGAAACTACTAGTTAAATTTTCTAAGTCCTTGGTTGGGATCAACCTTTAAGTAGGAATGACTGGTGTGGTGCAGTGTAGTAATTACCCTTGGGTGGGTAGATGCGTCTTTATCGATATCTTGGTTCTTCTTATGTCTAGTTGGCTGCTTAGTGTAGTCATTTATCCCCAGCCGTCACCGTACCAAGTTTATATCATACCCTAATTACTTTAATGATTGTATTGTTAAAGTTATAGGGCTCACTCAGACTTATGTCTGACCCCATTGTTTTTATCTTTTTCCCAACCCTCGGGTTCTCAGAGTGGGCCTTGCACTAGTGGGCTTTGATCAGATTGCTTTATCTATCTTTTGGAGCTTGGACCGTGATGTAAAGCTCAGCTTATCTTTTCTATTATGGCTATTAGTTATGTAGTGGGATTATGTACTTATGTTTTTATCAAGATGGATATTTAGTACTTGACTCTTGTTTAGTTGGTTTTGGTATTGTAACCAGACATGTTTATCTTCTGCTGCAATGAAATGATGTTTTAATTTTTCAAGTATTATTTATATCTGTCTTGTTGTAATTTTTCTGTTCTATATTCACTTAAAATACTCCACCGATGCTATGGCATTCCCTTAGTGAGTGTCTGTAGCGGGTGTGGGATGTTACATTTTATTTCAGATTTAAAAAAGATAGTTGTATCTATCTTTTCAAAATTGAACTTCAGATTTAAAAAAGATAATTGAATATATATGTCATGTGTTAATTGTTATTTACAAATATACAATATTAAAGATAAAACTAAACTTTTAATTACAAAATTTCAATTTTGTAACTAAAAATTTTAAAATGTTTAGTAGAATATCTTAGTTTATTTCAGATTTAGAAAAGATAGTTGTATCTATCTTTTCAAAACTAAACTTTAGATTTGAAAAAGATAATTGAATATATATGTCATGTGTTAATTGTTAGTTGCAAATATGCAATGTTAATGATAAAAATAAACTTTTATTTACAAAATTTCATTTTTGTAATTAATGATTTTTAAATGTTTTGTGGAATATCCTATTTATTTTAGGTTTAGAAAAGATAGTTACATCTATCTTTTCAAAACTGAATTTCAAATTTAAAGAAGATAATTGAAGATATATGTCATGTGTTAATTGTTAGTACCAAATATATGATGTTAATGATAAAACTGAACTTTTACTTACAAAATTTCAATTTTGCAATTAACAATTTTAAAATATTTAGTAGAGTATCTTATTTTATTTCAGATTTAGAAAAGATAGTTGTATCTATCTTTTCTAAACTGAATTTCAGATTTAAAAAAGATAATTGAATATATATGTCATGTGTTAATTGTTAGTTGCAAATATGCAATGTTAATCATAAAACTGAACTTTTAATTACAAAATTTCATTTTTGTAATTAACAATTTTTAAATGTTTAGTATAATATCTTATTTTATTTCATATTTAAAAAAGGTAATTTCATCCATCTTTAAAAAAAAAACGTTTTATGTTTGATATATCTACTGAATTTCACAAGTTGGTATTGTTGTGTTTTATGTTACTATTATTGTTTGTTTTATGTTACTATTAACTGTTAACTTTTTTTTCTGTTTACAACAGATATGACTGTTAAATGTATGTCATCATGAACTTGAGAAATTTTACGCATGGAAGACCTATGATAGCAAGCATTTCTCATGAACATATGGACAAATTAAGAGTTAATTTTGCGTCTAGTATACTGCAAGATGAACAATACAGCTGGATGATTGAAAATTTCGATGCCTTAGTTTGAAAGATTTGAAAAAAAAAAATTAGATAACTATACATGTAGCATAGATAATTTGAGTACTGTTAATTGAAGGGATCTATACGTTTGGAGCTGTGTATTGAAATAATGTTGTCTTGAACAATTGTGTTTATTTGTAGTTTCATGTTCATTTCTTGTACTTGCCAAATGCTTTATTTATCTATGTGGGGTTGAGATTCACATCAACAATTGATACCTTCTACTTGTAGTATCATTTTTTGCAAACTGAAAAAAGATATATGCATTTATCTTTGTCACAAAACAGATGGTAGTATATACTATTGTATATGATCAGGAATTTAAATAACATGAATGAGATGAGCTTAAATAAAAACCAGCAAACAACAAATTTAAATGAAAATGACATTGTATTCAGATTATCAACACAAAATGGCTAGTGAATTGCACTTGTAATCTCAGCACAGAGAAAATCATTTTAATAAAAGATAAATGCTTTTATCTTTTTCAGACATTACGTTAAAAAGTAATTAGTCACATAATATTCTGTGGGGCTTGAATCCACCCATATACATAAAACTGAAACTACAGCAAAATACACTATAAAAGTGGCAATATATACATCATAATATGAGTCTACACTTATAATCAAAAGATACAATTCCTGATGATAACTTATAGTGTTATTTTGTATAAAAGACAAGTTATTTTATCTTTTCATATATAATGAAAATGCTGCCGACATCAAGATGGCCTGGTTCTAGTGCAACTCCGTTTAATTTTTTGCCACAACTTCTAATTGTAACCATCTCCACTACCTGTCACACCAAAAGATTGCTTCGAGTCTTCACATCAAACAATATAGTTCAAGCAATGTTCTGAACACAAGCCCAGCACTAAAGAATATCATCGGCTATTGCAATTATTGTTTGCTTTCCGTTTGCCACACCAAAGGTAAATTACCATTTACACAACCATTACACATGAATCACACCTTCAATTAAAGATGTAAACAAATAAATGCGTGTATAAAATGTTTTACAGTATCTAATCTTAATTTGCAACTAATTACATAAAATAGTACATAACAGGTCCATTTTTACCCACTTTACAAAAGAAGATATAAATGTATATTTTTTCCGGAATTCAAAAGTTGGAAAAATAATGCAACAACTTAAATCCTATGTGCATCATGAAAAAAAAATATGGCTACTACTTGTGTGAAAACATATATTTGATTCACTTGAGAAAAGATAAACAAAAAGATATATTTATCTTCTTTACTTTGAATATATATATTCACTTGAGAAATAATTAAAAAGATAATTGAATACATGCCATGTGTTATAACTAAACATTTATGTCACACAATAAGTAGAGCTAAACATCTAATTATCTTTTTTAAATCTGAAGTTCAGTTTTTAAAAGATAGATGCAACTATCTTCATTAAATCCTATCTCTTCAAACAATTAATTGTTAATTCTGTTTTAAATCTAACAATTAACACATGACATATATATTTGACTATCTTTTTTAAATCAGAAGTTCTGTTTTGAAAAGATAGATACAACTATCTTTTTTAAATGTGAAATAAAATAACAAATTCTACTAAACATTTAAAATTATTAATTAAAAAATTACAATTTTGTAATCAAAAGTTCAGTTTTATCATTAACATTGCATATTTGCAACTAACAATTAACACATAACATATATATTCAAATATATTTTTAATTCTGAAGTTCAATTTTGAAAAGATAGATGCAACTATCTTTTTTAAATCTAAAATAAAATAAGATATTGTACTAAACATTTAAAAATTGTTTTCCTTCCAGATTTTTTTTAAAAAAAAATTGTATATAATCATCAGGTAAAACAATATTCTCGTACATATTTATTTCATAAATGGATAGAACTAGTAATATTGCTATATCATTTGAAACGGTGCAAAAGATAAATGAATTTATCTTTATTGAATAATGGGTTAAAAAATATGTTACAAGTAACATATACAATAATTTTCTTTTGTTGAAAATATGATTCCACTATATTTGATCCAATTGCACTATATTTCAAGCAGTACTATATAACAGTAAACGAATGTTTTATATGTTTTATTACAGTTTAAAAAAGATAAAAGCAATTATCTATTTCATTCCTATAACATCTGTTGTGTTGTTTAAATAAACATTATAATACTTTTCCATAATACATTTCCATGCATCACACAGTTTAAAATAAATAAAACCAATTATATTTTTTAGTCCTATAACATCCGTTATGTTATTCAAATAAACATTTCACCTACTAACACCAATACTTTGAATTGAAAATCAGACATTAATGAGTCCAGTGAGTTCCACCATACTACACGAAACCAAAGAGATAAAGCGCTAAATTGACTATATTAAATTAGATGAAACTCAGATAACATATATTTGGCAGATCAGGAGCAAATCCGAAATTAATTTTCAAGTGATTTGGGAATTAACACGGTAAAAAAAGGTTCGATTAAGGTTTTTACTTGCGATTTGTACTGATTTGCTAGTGATGGAGTTTAAAGAAGATAAATACATGTGATTATCTGCAATTTGTGGCGATTTGTTACGGCTTGTACTAATTTGTCCTAATTTTTGCTGATTTGTGTTGATTAGTTGTAACGACAAGGAATTTCGCTCGATCCGAATCGATCGTTAAACCGATAAAGACCATTCGAAACCCCTGATCGTTTTGAGAACAGGACAAAATAGAACGCAGACGGAAGAACATTTCATTGTTATTACAACAATTCCATCAGATACAAGAATATACAGAGTATAAATGAACAAATTACATACGATAAATATCAGAGATTACAATAAATTACATAGCAGCGGAAAAATATACAAAACACAACTGAAAGTGATACACAGATAAAGAGCTTTTCGATCATCATTCCAGCTGTAAATCAGGACCCTGTGAATATAAATCTGCAAAACCAAAACTACTAGCTGCCCGTGCGGAAAATAGGGGCACCCAGAGTTTAGGTCAAAACAATAAACTCCAGGTTAGTCATGTGACTGGTGTGAGAACTAAAACAGTTATTAATATTGGTTTTAAAGTTCGGTAAATCAAGGGACCACGCCGTATAACACGGAACGGGTTTCCTCCCAAGAATACCAGTGCATAGAACAAACAGCGCAATGCTAAATAAAGAAAAATGAAGCTGTTATAAGACCCAGGTCCCATCACACAATGCAACGCAAGCCAGAGGATAGGGTTTTCACTTATAATAGCCAAAGCATGCTTGATACGTTTAAAACACATTATTTGATACTATTATAGGTGTACAGTGTCAAAACAATTTCAATCATAAATATCAATCATAGGCGGCATAGCTACCATCTACTATGTCGCCATACTAGGCTCTACAAATAAAACCGAAACACACGTATTGGAAATTGGATTCCATCATGAGTCGAGGCAAGGGGCAAGCTCCTCTCCGCGTTCGAGACACTCTAGCAATGCCGCAGGATCCCACTCTGATCCTTTGGAACCTCCAAGACCGGTCATCTCTTACTTTTGAGGATTAATTATTCCTGAACACACATTTCCCGGTCCTTACAGACCTATATCCGAGGCGCCTCGTATCCAACAACCACACAGGTGAAAAGTATATAAATGTCAGGGCTGGTAGGTCACTGACACCACCCTAGCTAGAAAGAAACGTCGTGCACTCCTTGGGTCCGTATCCCGTTTTTGACTCATACCGAGGTGTGAGGCTCGCGAATTCAAGCTATACACAAAGCTACGCCACACAGGCCGTGCTTTGATCATCAACCACAAGACTTTGCTTTTCAATAGAAGCCCTGATCAATTGCCACTTACGCGTGCCACACTGGCAATTCACTCCGTGCGACTGATGTCCATCGATATACAACCTCTGAGCTCGTACGTCTCAGAGAAGGGCGTTAAGCAAGAGAATAAATTCTCCGCCGCCAAACAGATGTATATTTAATAGAGATCAATCAACACAGAATAAAACCCAATGTCAGACACACAATCCATTTACAAGTTCGTTCTGGGTCTGAACGAAACCGGAGGCACTTTCCTCGCATATCCATCCATCTCCAAGTACGTCTAGACGATCACCAACCGTTTCCCTCATCTTGGGTGTACAGCCCAATCGAGATCATCGGTAATCACCCAAACGATGGGAAGACTTCCGGTCTTCAACCACCGTCTTCATCTTCGACATCTCGTCGAATCGGTTATTCAGAACGGGTATAAACCCGGCCTTTCTGAATAACCCACGTATATGATAAACAAATGTTACACAAACACAGCAAACGCCTCATTCCAATTCAGAATATCCTTTTATTCACGAAATCACATTCTTAGGGAAATGTTCCCATTAATTTTATCCAAGATAAATTCTTCTAAATTTATTCTTTAATCTTCCTTTGGATATCATTTCAAACTAGTCGGGATTAGCGAACCACACCGAAGTAATTATTTATTTTATTTCCCAATCCCAACATATTCATCCCATGGAGCAAAACTGATAATACCCCATATCTAACACCACGGTGTTATCGGTAAAATTAATTACCATTTCACGTTCAAATCTAATTAAAGATTTAACTATCGCTTTTGAGAAAAACTGGTGATACTCCACTCTCGATCCCTTTTCAGATTTGATACTTTAAATTGTCAATTCACATTTTAATCTAATTAAAGATTCATTAAAACTCCACTTAGTTTTAATCCTTTCAAAAATCAACATCTTTCCTTTAACTGGGTTAAAGAACCAATGTCATCTAAACACGATTCACAATAAACCCAAATCACATTTGATATAACCTACAAGGCTCTGAATAGAAAATATACCGGCTTATATTCAATATCAAATTCTGAAACCAACAAATATCGTATTGGAAATAACGATATAAAATATATCTTTCAAATTCCCATAACAATATCTGTATAGTCACAAAATCCAACATCAAAATATTCCGAAGATAATTTCGATTCAACTCCAGTCCAATCCACGTATTGGGAATATTGATTATTTTTAAAATCACTTTCAAATTCAATTTATTTATTTCAAAAATAAATTGATTTTAATTCTAGTTCAAAACTAGTTCATTTCGATAAAAATCTATTTTTATCTTTTCAAATATGGAATTTTTCAGCCCAATTTTTCCCAAATCATTTCTTATAATTTTACAAAAATTATAGATATTTTTAATAATTTTAACAAGGCCCGTACAGTCGATTTCCATCAACGGCCATCGAACTGCACTTACAACGACCATTTTCAAATTTGATTTGGACATAATTCCAAATCCAACCGTTAGATTTCAAATTCCTAATATTCATTGGAAAGCCCTTTTCGATACGAACCCAACGGTTCTGGTTTTAGGAGAATCCGACAATCGGATCTCCCGCAACGTCAATTCGAAGTTAATGGTCGAAATTCACGAATTGGCGCGGCGCGGCGCGTTCTATTCAGGCCATTATATATATAATACATATATTATATATATATATATTTCGTCGATTTCCTTTTTAAAACGTATTTTACAAATCGTTTTAAATTCGTTTTCAAAACCATTTCAACACTATATTCAATTTCAAATCGATTTGATTTCAATTCAATTCGAATTCATTTCAATTTTATTTAATTCGAATTCAAATTCATTTCAATTTTATTTAATTCGAATTCAAATTCATTTCAATTCATTTCAAATTCTAATTCATTTCAATTCAATTCAATTTGAATTTACCTTTTATTTAATTCAATTCGAATTCATTTCAAATCAATTCAAATTCATTTCAAATTGATTCAATAAAATTTCAATTTGAATTTTTAATCTAATTTAATTTGAATTTCTTTTCAAAATATTAAATTTTGAAATCACTTTTCAATATTCATTATAAAACGAATAAAATCGATATAAATATCGTTCGCGTCAAAATAACGCATCTCTAATCAACACGGCTTTATATATTTCAATAATTCGTTATTCTATTCAACAAATGAATATTTATTCTGTTCAACACATGAATCTATATTTCTTTCAACACACGACTAATCTCAACACATGAGTACTGTCAACACATCACTATTTTTGTTATGTAAAATATTTTGTATAATTATGGTATCTATCATTTGATTTTCAATTAGACTCCACCGTGAAGTAGTTCTAATTTTAAATATGATAAAGATGTAAATTTTATTATATAAAATATTTCACTCAACACGTCAATAGTTTCAACACATGAATATTTTTATATTCAACACATGAATTTTCTTTTATAATATTCATTATTTTCCCAATTGGAATGAGGCCCAATAAATCACCATATAATGTTAATTATATGGATTCCATACAACACATGTATATAATACCAACGATAAACAATCAACCATCATCCAAAGTGCACCACACAACTGCATAAGCATCAAATATAAATAATCGACGCTTACACAGTCTGTCGACCAATCGATCGACATACAATTAATTAATTGGGATTAGTGTACGCCAAATATCATCCCAACACCCGTGTGAGGTTTCAAATCAACAAACACATATTTTTATTCGTGCAGTTGGGAGATGTGTCAAATTTATCATCCCAATCAATATCAGTCAAATCAGTGTATATAAACAAATCGGCCGATTTGTTTATAAATATTTATTTACTCACATTCACGTTAAAAATTATATTTTTAACTATAATTAATTTATTTCAACTATCTATATTTTATTATTGATTTCACATCCACATCACAAACAAATTTTCACAACATATCAATCAAACAAACAAGCCATCCATGGTCTGTGGATGACGGGTGTCGGGTGCTACTAAGCACCGTCTGCATCCTAGTATATATGTATATATAACTAGAAAAAGAAATTTAGAGTGAGAAATTCTCACCGATAGCTATCCCAATTCGATGACACTTCATTTATAGAAATCTTCATCGTTCTCGCCTTTTTGTCACCTTTGTTGCCCGTATTCTCTACATATGTAAAAATTGAATTTTTACTTCGCTATTCAATATATAAAAATCGATTTTTTACTTCGCTGTTCAATATATAAAAATTGATTTTTTACTTCGCTATTCAATATATAAAAATCGAATTTTTACTTTGCTATTCAATATATAAAAATCGAATTTTTACTTTGCTATTTAATATATAAAAATCGAATTTTTACTTCGCTATTCAATATATAAAAATTGAATTTTTTACTTCGCTATTATATAGATAAAAATTCTATTTTTACATCGTTACTATATAGATAAAAATTCTATTTTTACATCGCTATCATATAGACAAAAATTCTATTTTTACAACGCTATTATATATAAAGATTTCGCCATTTCCATTTCAAAAATCTAATCTTTTCTATTTTAAAAATCTAATCTTTTCTATTTTAAAAATCTAATCTTTTCTATTTTAAAAATCTAACCTTTTCTATATGATAAAAACATAACCTTTATATCATGCCATATAAAAAAACTGATTTTTATAATTTGCTAATACCAATTACATAGGAAAAAAGAAATAAAATAAAAGTAAATAAGGAAAAAGGGGGCTTACAGTCGAAATCGAAGGTCGGGGGACGAGGCTGAGGCGCAAGAGGGGGATGGGTTTCGCCAGAACGGCGGTCATAGGTGGTGGGGCCTGGGCGCGGGTTTGATTCGAGGAGGGGAGGGGATTGTGGTCTCAGGAGGAGGGAAGCAGGAGTGGAGAAGGGGGAGGGGCACGGTGTGGCGGGGCCGCCCTGGGGCGCGGCGGCTCATCGGGGGGGGGGGGGGGGGGGGGGGATCGATCGACCTCGTCCCCCCTTCTGTTTCTTTTTTTTTAAATTTTCTTTTCTGAAATGAATTCGAACGGGGGGGTGGGGGCAGAGGGTATAGGAGAGGGTTTTATTTTATTATCTTTTATTATTTAATTATTTTATTTTTCACCAAAAAGCAACTTTTATTTTCGACCTCAAAACGAGGCCCACCGCCTAATGTCCATAGCGTTTCACCCCCATTCTGAACACAATGGGATATGTACCATAAGCTGATTTGATCGTTTCGATCAGTTTTCGTCAAAACCAACATATAACTCTATATATTGAATTTGAACGCGCATTTCAATTTACCGGGGTCACATACGAACTCTAAAAATTCCTGAAAATATTTTCTAGCTTCGTATTGTCGATACGGTCCTAATAAAACTAGTTTCGTCGAATTCTAAGACCGTTGGAAAAATGGCCATTTTCCAGTCGATTAAAATCAACTAAAACTGGTCAAACGCCTTTTCCTTTGCCACACTCACATATTGATTCAAAAAATTATGAAATTTGGAATCTAACAATAATTTGACATCACGGACCCGACAAGAGTGGTTTCTTCTAAATCCAAGGTCGTTTGCAAAATTCCCATTTTTCAAGGCCTGAATTCCATAGCGACTATTCAGAATTTTCAACTGGACATATCTTTTGATTCCCGCTATGAAATTTCGATTTTCCGGATTCGTTGGAAAGATATTCTCAATTAGATTCAAATATTTTTAGTTTCACTAAAATCCGGATTGTTTTGCACCCAGTACATTCAATTGAAGTTGGAAATCGAATTATCGAACTACCGTGCCATTTTCAATTCTATTTATAATTATATATAATTATTTATATTCTAACGACGACGTATATGATATATACGTTCGATTTCATTTCAAAATAAATTTTCCGTCGATATTATTTAAAATAATTCATTTTAAAAGTTCAGACTTCGCTAAAATTGCCAAAATAAAAATTTTAAACTGGCCCAGATTTTCGGGTTGTTACATTAGTTGACGCTAATACAAATCCATCTGCAGATATTAAATTGAAATTTAAAGAAGAGGCAGATCGAAGTAAAGAAAGTTGATGAAGATCGATTTTTCAATTTGAGAAAGGGGCAAACAGGTTTGTGAAATAAGCAGCGTATAAATTTTTTTCCTTAAAACAAATTCCGACGAATCCGTGTCCTTAAAACAAATTGGACCGACTAGTAAGCCCTTGACGCAAATTTCCACATTCATATATATAGACACACATACACATATGCAAGATTTAAATAGAGGGAATATTACTGACGGCTGTGCAGTTTAAAGATATTAGAGATTCATAATTCAGAGATGATTCAAGACTTATGAGTATTAAAGATTTCAAGAGTTCAAGACAAATATATTAACGGAGCCTAGATTATGTAAAACTCTGAATACCACTCAAGGTACAAATCCAAATTTAAATTTAAATTCTGTTTTTCAATTTCTGATTTCAAATTCTATTTTCAAATTCTATCTTTTCTCTCTATCTTCTTTATTTTATTTTCTTTACTTTACTTTTGATTTCAAACTAAAATATTATAAGTTTTATATATTTATACTTTTATATACTTTATATTTATATAGTTTTAACTCTATAATTTTATAAATATTTTTATATAATTTATATTTATGTTTTCATATGATTTCCTACTTTATAATATTCATTTATAACACTATGTTTTAATTCAAGAATTATATATGTGTGTATATATATATATATCAAAACACTTGAAAAATGCTCAAAATTTAGTTTTACAAATGTATATGTCGACATACATTTATGCCTTTGTCAACATACGTTTATGACCATGTCGACATATAACTTTCATTTTTCAAAATTAACGGTTTAGAAACATTACAACCTTTCAAATGTTATAAATAGGAATTGATTTCGAATTTTATTATCATTCTTCTTCTCCATCTTCATTCACTTTCATTACACCATTATATCTTCTCATTTTTATGATTTCTATACTTATACTCTGCCAAATTCAATTCTTGTTTTCAATAAACTTCTTCTTTTCTCTCTCTACTCATTACTCTCAGAATCAAGTGCTATTGAAGAGTTATAGGTTGTTTGTAATTGTTTGGGTTGTATAAGTAATCGGTGGTATCCCTTATAGCTGTGAAATCAAGGACGGGTAATTGGTGGTATCCCTTGTAGCCGTGAAATCAAGGAGAATATACTTGATCAAGTGTGTGTGGAATCAGTGTTATCCCTTATAGTCGTGAAATCAAGAAGGGTTGTAATTGGATATTGATATAGTAATAAAACTCCGCGCAATCCAGCGTTGCTTGGGACTGGATGTAGGAGCAATCCTAACCAGTATAAAATCTGGTGTGTTCTTTCCTTTTCTGCACTTTATTTTTGTTTATCTTTGTGCTTATGTTTGATTCTGTGTCTGTGATTGTCTCTGTAGGGTTTGATTCATATAGTAGTTCACATAAGTTTTGGATTTTGTTTAAATTCTCAAAAACACCATTCACCCCTTTCTTTAGTGTTTGTTTTGCCTTAACAATCCACTCCGCAATCCTTAACAATTGGTATCAGAGCAAGGTCTTTCAAATAGTTCATAATCTGATTTTTGGAAATTGCGATAATGGCAACTCAAAATTGACGGTTTAGAAACGTTGCAACCCTTCAAATGTTATAAATAGGAGTTGATTTCAAATTTTATTATCATTCTCCTTCTCCATCTTCATTCACTTTCATTAGACCATTATATCTTCTCATTTTTATGATTTCTACACTTATACGCTGCCAAATTCAATTCTGTTTTCAATAAACTTCTTCTTTTCTCACTCTCTATTCATCACTCTCTGAATCAAGTGATATTGAAGAGTTATAGGCTGTTTGTAATTGTTTGGGTTGTATAAGTATTGGTGGTATCCCTTGAAGTTGTGAAATCAAGGGCGAGTAATTGGTGGTATCCCTTGTAGCCGTGAAATCAAGGAGAATATACTTGATCAAGTGTGTGTGGAATCGGTGGTATCCCTTATAGCCGTGAAATCAAGGAGGGTTGTAATTGGATATTGATATAGTAATAAAACTCTATGCAATCCAGCGTTGTGTAGGACTGGACGTAGGAGCAATTCGAACCAGTATAAAATCCAGTGTGTTCTTTCCTTTTCTGCACTTTATTTTTGTTTATCTTTGTGTTTGTGTTTTATTCTATGTCTGTGATTGTTTCTGTAGGGATTGACTCATATAGTAGTTCACATAAGTTTTAGATTTTGTTTAAATTCTCAAAAACACTATTCACCCCTTTCTCTAGTGTTTGTTTTGCCTTAACGATCCACTCCGCAATCCCTAACAATTGGTATTAGAGCAAGGTCTTTCAAATAGTTCATAATCTGATTTTTGAAAATTGTGATAATGGCAACCAACACATGTAGCAATAATAGTTCTTTTGTAGAGGGTTAGTCCACTGTTAGACCACCACTGTTTAATGGTAGTAATCATTCATATTGGGCATGTAGAGTGAAAATATATTTACAATCAGTAGGACTAGACACATGGAATAGTACACAAAATGAATTTATTGAACCCACAACTGCTTCTTCACAATGGACCAATGAACAAAAGATTGTGCACGAAGAAATTCTAAAGCCATGAATATATAATTCTGCTCGTTAGATAGAAATGAGTTTAATAGAGTGTCAATAGGTAAAACTGCTTATGAAATTCGGAGAACTTTACAAGTTACTCATGAAGGAACTTGTAAAGTTAAACAAACTAAAATAGCAATGTTTGTTAATCAGTTTGACTTATTCAAAATGAATGAAATGACCCTATCTCTAATATGTATTGCAGATTTCAAGAGATAGTGTATTCATTGACAGCACTTGGAAAAATTTATTCTAAAGTAGATCAAGTCAAAAAATATTGAGTTCATCGACTCCGAAATTTGATCAGAAAACTTTTGCAATTGAAGAAGACAGTGATGTCAATGAAATGAAGATTGAAGAGTTAATCAGAAATCTGATGTCGTATGAAGTCCAATTACAAAAGAGAAAAGAAAACAAGCCAACTGTGTAACAACCCGCATTTTACGTATCAGAAGATCGTAAAATATTTTTATTTTATACCCTGGGGTTGGATCACTCTCATCTTTTAATATATTGCTTATTGGGATGTGAGACATGTCCATAATTTTTACCGATTTTGTCAGTGACCATTTTACCCCTGTCAGTCTTGTACAGGGGAAAACTTTTGACTCAGGTCGAACTAGAGGGTGAGACCTATGCCATTGGAAAGGAATTGATGTTTGCCTTTCCGTAGAATGGTTACATTAAAGATTTGGATCAGCGGTTTGGGAGAAATCGTTGTTTTAAGGTTTTCCAATTGGCTGTTCAGGTTTTGGGAGCCTAATGGGCTGATTTGGGGAAGGCCCATTGGTGGGCTAGTTGAAGGGTATAAATAGGAGGTGAGGCATATGGGAAATGGTTTAGTTTTTTATTTCCTCATTTAGTGGCCTTGTGCTCCTTCTTCCTCTAATACCTTTCCACCATTAAAAATCATAATCCAAGGAGGGAAATCATAGATCTACACAATTTGAGGCTAGATCTACATCATTTCAAGGGCGAATTCATCGGGCCGAGGAGTTTGATTCGAATTGCTTGCTGTCCGGATTCATAACTCTATCATTTTAGCTTGTATTGGAGAATCAGTGATTACATCTCTCACATGGATTCAATGAAGTGTATGAGTCTTTGATTATGTTTTTCATCATATTCAATCATTTTCCATAGATCTATGCCATATTAAGTCCCTTTTTCAAACGAATCACCCTATGATATGATTTAGTAAGTTTAGATAGGTAATTTCCATGATATTTCATATGCTTATGCAAGTTAGATCTATAGTTTTGTTCATATGATCATTTTTCCATGATTTGGGGTGATTTGCATAATTTGGATAAAATTGTTGTATTCATGTTGATGATGATTTCATACCATGTTTGTGGCCATATTTGATGAATTGGACGAGTTGGTTTCGTCGGATTTGTCGTTTGGTGAAGATTTGGATGAAATCGGAGTTGAATTACAAAATGCAGGTTTTGGGTCAGCCGTAGTTAGGTTGGTTGGTCTCAAATCATGTCTTGAGGAACAAGTCAAGTTGGGTTAGCCTAAGTTGGGTCGACATAAAGTTGGGTCGGCATATAGTTGGGTCGGCACAAACTTAGGTCAGCACTAATTTGGGTCGGCGTAAAGTTGGGTCAGCACTAAGTTGGGTCGGGCTAAAGTTGGGTCGGCATAAATGGGTCGACCATTTCTGGTCAGCCATTTTGGCCATTTCTTGCCAGACATTTCTGGTCGGACATTGATGTGACCTCAAAGTGAATTCAATTGGGAAGTTTTGAAGTGTTGAAAAGTGTTCATTGGTTGGTAGAATAACGAATGGTATGACAATTAAAGGATGTATTGAGTTCGTGTGAAGTGATTGCTCTAAAGTGTTCTGAGATAATTAATAGTCATAATTGATAATGACTAGAGATGTGAAGGCCAAGGAATTTTCGTTGTCATAGGTTCTAGTAGACTCAAAGAAACAATTAAAGACCAAATTGTAGGTCGAGTACCCTGGAGGTCGTGTGTGGTGTAGACATGTGTTGGGTATAGCATTAACACATGTTGAAGATAGCATGTGCAGTTTTGCTAGAACCGAAGCATCGTGTATGGTCCTTGATAGTTGACAGCAAGTTGTTAGCCAATCATACGATAACGAAGTTTCCAAAGCAAGGTTGGCGGTGATAGCCAGAGTCAGTCATGGACGTTCGAATGCATGTTGTGATCATGATTGAGTTTCTTTGCCATATATGAATGGATGCTTTAATTGCCATGACTGAATTGTTGTTCCTTTGGGTATATGGATTGTAAAGGCTATCACTGTCATGAAGTGGGGAAGGAAATTGAGAGTACTTCTCTGGAGCTAGGTAGATTAGTTGATTATTTACCCATTCTCATATACTTTATTGATGAAGTTTGTTAGCTGTTTTATTGCTCACTCAGACTATTGTCTGACTCAAGGTTTTATGTTTTCTTCTTATTTCCTTGGGTTGTTCATCCCTTTGTGGATGGGCAGACTGAGCAGCAGGTTACTGGTGATGTTTTAGTGAGGACGATGATACTGATCGATGGCGAGCAGGAGGCTCACATACCAATTTTATTACTATCTAGTATTTGTTTCCGCTGTTTGCTATTTCTCTGAGTGTTGTAGTGAGGCAAATTGTACAAACACTATTGTTGTTATCCATATGTATAGGAAATACTTTCTAGTTGTCACGAAAGTTTAGTGTTTTCTGCTTCACTATCACTATCTGTTGTAAATGTTCTGTTATATTTTATCCTTGCGATGTGAGTTCACAACAGGTTCCCCTTATGTATCATACCTTAATGATCGCACATAGCTGCCTGACACACCTTTCAGCGCATTATTCCTCTTGTATAGTGCAGGGGTTGTGGGCGGTCGTCACATTTGGTATCAGATCTCTGGTTAATGATTTAGCCAAAGTTCTAGGATGTAATCACGTATGAGAGATGTATTTGTAGATTTCAATTGGATGCTTACTTTATATATTAGCATATATAGTAGTAACGATCGTTTTCCTTTAGCAGTTTTCTTGGAAGTGGCTAATTATTCTAAATTGCAGATTTAGAATAAGTAGACAACCACCAAGACACGCTGCTAGGGGAGCTAATACTTGAGGGGGAAATGGTGGCGAAACAGACTACCCAGCCATGTTCGAGGCCATGGCGGAGGCAATCATGGATAAGGTTCCCGCTCTAGTGGCGACTATGGTTGACGTTGGAGTTCCAGTGCCTAGAGCTGTAGAATTTGCAAAGCTATGTAAAGACTTTTCTTCGTTGGACGGAAAACAATTCAAAGCACAGAACCGGTTGAAGAGTTTCAAAGGTGGTTGGATACTTGTGTTAGGATCTTCATGGACTTGGGCATTGATGATGCAACAAAGAGGAAACTTGCATCAAGGCAATTAGTGGGCAGAGCAATGGACTGGTGGAACTCTATCACACTTGAGAATCCTGGAGAGGATATTTCATGGGAATTGTTCCAAGCTAAGTTTGACGCAAAAAATTTCTCCACCGTGCAGAAGTCTATTCTGTTTAAGAGATTCGTTGACCTTAAACAGAATGGTCGCCCAGTTCTTGACTATATTTCTTACTTCGAGGCTTTGTCGAAGTATGCTCGTTCATATGTGGATACTCCTTGTCAAAAGAATGAGAAGTTTTTCTTGGGATTGGATGAATATCTTGGGAATCAGCCTGTGGATCACCTCAATGATAGCTTTGAGAAGATCGTCGAGAAGGCTTTGAGGCCTGAAAGTATTTTTCCTAAGAAGATGTCTGTTGTTGCAGCTAAAGAGGAGTGGAAACCACACCATGGTGGTAATAACAAGAAAAGGAAGCAACAACAACAGAAAGGAAAGGATGGCCAAAAGAAGCCGAAGGGAGAAGTAACATGCTTCAATTGTTGGCAGAAGGGTCATTTTGCTAGTGAATGCAAGAATCCTAAAGTTGAAAAGAAGTGCTTCAAGTGTGGGAGGTCGGGACATGAGAAGAAAGATTGTCTAGAATCAGCTCAAGGGAAGAAAGTGGTTAAGGCTCATGCTTTAGGGGCAGTGCCGTCTTCTTTGAAAGCTCCTACTGCGGAGGAGAAAGGAAAGGGTGTCATGGTGCAAGGTACTCTTTCTGTTCATGGTGTTTTAGTTCAAGTTTTGTTTGATACTTGAGCATCGCATTCTTTCGTTTGCAATGAGCTTGTGTATCGTTTGGGTTTGGAACCCGAGATATGTGATAGACCATTGATTGTGACTAGTCCAGTTGGGGGTTCGTCCAGTTTGTGCATGTTGTATCGTGGTCTAATGATGTCGAGTCATGGTTACTCTTTTGTGTGTGATTGCATTGTTCTTAACTTCGCTGGGTTTGGGATCATCTTGGGCATGGATTGGCTCAAGAGGTATGCAGCAAGGGTGAATTGCGAGAGGCTAGAGGTTAGACTCGGGGATATGGAAGGGCGAAAGGTATTGATAAAGTGTAAGCCCGAAGAGGGTGTCTTCGTTAGCTACCTGTATTCGCTTGTGTTTCCACAAGAAGACTTGTCATTTGTGCTGATAGCTAATGAGTATGAGGATGTCTTTGTCAAGGTCAAAAGGTTGCCGCCGCATCGAGAGATCGAGTTTAGGATCGATTTGGTCGAGGGTGTTAGACCAATTATTATGCCTCTTAGGCGGATGGCGCCTAAATAATAGCGAGAATTGGAGGTAAAAGTTCGAGACCTTCTAAGAAAGGGGTTCATTCGGAGAAGTATTTCCGAATGGGGTGCACCGGTCATGTTTGCAACCAAGGCAGATGGCTCGTTAAGATTGTGTGTGGACTATCGTGAGCTAAACAAGGTGACAAAGAAGAACAAGTATCTGTTGCTAAGGATAGATGACTTGCTCAATTAGCTTCATGAAGCCAAAGTGTTTTCTCAAATGGATTTGGCAACGGGGTTTCACCAGTTGAGGGTGGCGAAGGATAGTGTACCAAAGACTGCTTTTAGGACACCATCTGGTTTCTTCGAATGGTTAGTGATGCCATTCGGGTTGACTAACGCGCCAGTGTATTTTGTGGATCTTATGAATAGAGAGTTCAAAGAATAGTTAAATAAGTTTGTTCTTGTGTTCGTGGATGATATTCTAGTTTACTCCAGGAATGAGGAAGAACACAAGACGCACTTGAGAGTTGTGTTAGAGATCTTGTGAAAACATCAGTTGAAAGATAATTTCTCGAAGTCACTTCTGGAAGTATGAAGTGAGATTCTTAGGCCATGTAGTTTCTGGAAAAGGGATAGCGGTTGACCCCGCTAATGTGGCAGCAATCCAGGACTGGGATCGACCTAAGAATGCGACGGATGTTAGGAGTTTCCTTGGGTTGGCAGGATATTACCAACGGTTTATCAAGGATTTCTCCAAGATAGCTGCACCGTTGACTGGATTAACGAAGAAGAACCAAGTATTCACATGGGATGCGAAGTGTGAACAAGCGTTCGAAAGCCTGAAGGAGAGATTGACGAGTTCACCTGTGTTGTCCATTCCAAGTGGGAATGAAGAGATGGTGGTATACACCAATGCATATGGTACTGGACTTGGAGCAGTGCTAATGCAGAAGGATAAGGTTGTGGCCTACGCGAGACGATAGCTAAAGCCGCATGAAGGAATTATCCAACTCATGATTTGGAGTTGGCAGCAATTGTGTTTGCTCTGAAGATATGGAGACATTACCTGTTGGGAGTTCGATTCGAGTTGTTTACGAATCATAAGTTGTTGAAGTAACTTTTCTCCCAAAAGGTTTTGAGTCTTTGGCAGTAACGGTGGCTAGAGTTTCTGGCATCGTATGATTTTGATATAGCTTATACTCTTGGCAAAGGTAACGCAGTTGCAGATGCATTGAGTCGAAGACACGCAAGTTTGGGAGCGATGTTTTTGGAATAGAAGAGCCTTGCGTATTTGGCAAGGTTTGAGTTCAGGCCAAAGTGTGAGTTGGAACCTGAAATGTTGGCAAGCTTGTGGATAAGACCTACTCTTATCGAAAGGATTGGCGAGACCCAAAAGCAATATGCAAAGATTGTCGACTTTATCCAGCGACTAGAACTAGAAGATAAAGAGTTCGAAGTCGATCAAGAAGGTTGGCTTCAAAAGCAAGGGCGATTAGTTGTTCCAGATATCGATGGATTGAGAGATGAGGTTCTGAGTGAATGTCATCACTCGAAGTTGACGATCCATCCCGGTGGTAACAATATGTATTAGGACATGAAGAGAATTTATTATTGGGATGGGATGAAGCGAGATATTGGAATGTTCATTTCCAAGTGCATGAATTGTTAGTTGGTAAAAGCTAAAAAGAAGAACCCGAGTGGGTTGCTTCAGCCATTGGAAGTTCCTCCATGGAAGTGGGAGCAAGTATCGATGGATTTTATTGATGGACTACCTAGAACAAGGGCAAGAAATGAAGGGATTTGGGTCACTGTGGATCGCTTGACCAAAAGTGTAAGATTTATTCCTGTCAAGTCGACTAGGACGGTGTTGAAATTGGCCGAACTTTATGTGAAATGGATAGTTGAATTCCGTGGTATCCCATAGAATATAGTGAGTAATCGAGATCCGTTGTTCACTTGTGGATTTTGGAAAAGTTTGTAAGAAGCTTTGGGAACTGAGTTGTGTTTGAGTACATCATTTCATCCCCAAACTGATGGTCAGACCAAGAGAGTCAATTGAGTTTTGGAAGATCTCCTAATAGCTTGTGTGTTGGATTTTTGGGGATCATGGGAGGATCATCTACATCTAGTTGAGTTCACATATAATAATAGCTACCAGTCGAGAATTGGGATGGCAACATACAAGGTGTTGTATGAGAGGCCGTGTAATTCTTCAGCTTGTTGGTTGGAAACTGGGGATAAGTTGATACTTGGGCCTGAGATGATAAGAGAGACCTCAGATTGTATCGAGATCGTTCGACAAAGAATGAAGGTAGCCCAAGATCGTCAGAAGAGCTATGCTGATTGGCGTCGAAATGATTTGGAATTCGACATTTGTGGCATGGTTTTCGTGAAGATTTCTCCATTGAAGCATGTGGTTCGATTTGGGAGTAAAGGAAAGTTGGCTCCTAGGTTTGTTGTACCGTTTCCGATAGTCGAGTGAATTGGAAAGCTCGCATATCGATTAGAGTTACCCGAGAAGATGTCGAGTGTGCATAATGTTTTCCATGTGTCGTTTCTACGGAAGTTCGTGCATGATTCGAATGTAGTGGTATCTCCAGAACAGTACGAAGACCTAGAAGTTGAAACCGCAGTTGCGAGACCTCGTAAGCCGCTTTGTGTTGTAGGGAATGACATGAAACAGCTTAGGAGGAAGACAGTTAAACTAGTCAAGGTATAATGGTGTGAAGATGGTGACGATTGTACATGGGAGACAGAAGAGGGTACAAAGGTGACTCATCCAGAACTCTTCATCGGTAGGACCCTTTGATATCGTATCTTCGTTATATCATTGTATCTTGTTACTACTTGATAGAATTCCGCGTGCTAGGATAAGGCTATTGATTCATGGCTTGATGGTTACTAGTTTGCATTATAGAATTGGCTTTTCATGGATGATAATCATGCAGAGTTATTGTGATTGCTTAGGATTTCAGGGCTGAAATTCTAAAAGGGGGGGGGGAGGGGAGAGAATGTAACAGCCAGCATTTTACATATCGGAGGATCGTAAAATATTTTTATTTTATTCCCTAAGGGTTGGATCACTCTCATCTTTTAATATGTTGCTTATGGGGATATGAGACATGTCCATAATTTTTACCAATTTTGTCTATGACCATTTTACCCTTGTCAGTCTTGTACAGGGCATAACTTTTGACTCAGGTCAAATCAGAGGGTGAGACATGTGCCATTGGAAAGGAATTGATGTTTGCCTTTCCGTAGAATGGTTGTATTAAATATTTGGCTCATTGATTTGGAAGAAATCACTTTTTAAGGTTTTTCAGTTAGCCTTTTAGGTTTTGGGAGCCTAATGGGCTGATTTGGGGAAGGCCCATTAGTGGGCTAGTGGAAGGGTGTAAATAGGGGGTGAGGGATATGGCAAATGGCTTAGTTTTTCATTTCCACATTTAGTGGCCTTGTGCTCCTTCTTCCTCTATCACCTTTCCACCATTAAAAATCATAATCCAAGGAGGGAAATCATAGATCTACACCATTGCAGGCTAGGTCTACATCATTTCAAGGGAGAATTCATCGGATCGAGGAGTTTGGTTCGAACTGCTCGTTGCCTGGATTCATAACTCTATCATTTTAGCTTGTATTGGAGAATCAGTGAGTGATTTACATCTCTCACATGGATTCAATGAAGTGTATGAGTCTTTGATTAGGTTTCATCATATTCGATCATTTTCCCATAGATCTATGCCATATTAAGTCCGTTTTTCATATGATTCACCCTGTGATACGATTTAGTAAGTTTAAATACGTAATTTCCATTATATTTCATATGCTTATGCAAGTTAGATCTATAGTTTTGTTCATATGGTCATTTTCCATGATTTGGGGTGATTTGCATAATTTTGGTGAAAATTGTTGTATTCATTTTGATGATGGTTTCATACCATGTTTGTGGCCATATTTGATGAATTAGACGAGTTGGTTTCGTCGGATTTGTTATTTGGCGAAGTTTTGGATGAAATCGGAGTTGAACTACAATATGCAGGTTTTGGGTCGACCATAGTTGGGTCGATCGGTCTCAAATCATGTCTTGGGGAACAAGTCAAGTTGGGTCGCCCTAAAGTTGGCGACATATAGTTGGGTCGACATAAACTTAGGTCAGCACTATGTTCGGTCGGCCTAAAGTTAGGTCAGCACTAAGTTGGGTCGGCCTAAAGTTGGGTCAGCACTAAGTTGGGTCGGGCTAAAGTTGGGTCGGCATAAAGTGGGTCGGCCATTTTGGGTCAGCCATTTCTGGTCAGCCATTTTGGCCATTTCTGGCCAGACATTTCCGGTGATGATGTGACTTCAAAGTGAATTCAATTGGGAAGTTTTGAAGTGTTGAAATGTGTTCGTTAATCGGCGTAAAAGAACGAATGGTATGACAACTCAAGGGTGTATTGAATTCATGTGAAGTGATTGCTCTAAAGTGTTCTGAGCTAGTTAATAGTCGTAATTGATAATGACTAGAGATGTGAAGGCCAAAGAATTTTCGTTGTCATTGGTTCTAGCGAACACATAGCAGTGGTACAATTGAAGACCAAATTGTAGGTCGAGTGTCCTGGGCGTCGTGTATGGCCTAGACACATGTTGGGTATAACGTGTAACACGTGTTGAGGATAACGTGTGCAGTTTTGCTAGAACCGGGGCATCATGTATGGTCCTTGACAGTTGACGACAAGTTGTTAGCCTGTCATACGATAACAAAGTTTCCAAAGCAAGGTTGGTGGTGATAGCCAGAGTCAGTCACGGACGTTTGAATGCATGTTGTGATCATGGTTGAGTTGCTTTGCCATATATGAATGGATGCTTTAATTTCCATGATTGAATTGTTATTCCTTTGGGTATATGGATTGTAAAGGCTATCCCTGTCATGTTGTAGGGAGGCAATTGAGAGTACTTCTCTGGAAGTGGGTAGATTAGTTGATTATTTACCCACTCTCATATACTTTATTGATGAAGTTTGTTGGCTGTTTTATCGCTCACTAAGACTGTTGTCTGACTCAAGGTTTTATATTTCCCTCTTATTACCTTAGGCTGTTCATCCAGTTGTAGATTGGTAGACTGAGCAGCATGTGATAAGTGATGTTTTAGTGAGGACGATGATGCTGATCGATGGCGAGCAGGAGGCTCATGTACTAGTTTTATTACTATCTAGTATTTGTTTCCGCTGTTTGCTATTTCTCTGAGTGTTGTAGTGAGGGAAATTGTACAAAAACTATTGTTGTTATCCACGTGTATGGGAAATACTATCTAGTTGTCATGAAAGTTTAGTGTTTTCTGCTTCACTATCACTACCTGTTGTATATGTTCTATTATATTTTATCCTTGCGCTATGAGTTCACGACAAGTTCCGCTTATGTATCTTACCTTGATGATCGCCCATAGCTGCCTGGCACACCTTTCAGCGCATTATTCCTTTTATATAGTCCGGGGGTTGTGGGCGGTCATCACAAACTGAGAAGAAATCTATTGCATTAAAAGAAATAACAAATGATTCTGACTCGAGTTGTGAAGATGATGAAGAAACAACTCTTATGGCATTAAGTGTTGTTACATACTATATCCGCTTAATGTTTTATTCAGTGACAGCGTTATAGAATATTTATTATGAAAGTTGATATTTCCATTGTTAACGATCGATTTAATTTATTTAAATTAATCTAAACACATGCAGCCGAAATTCAAATACAAAATCAAAATTAAATATTTCAAGTTTAACATCAAAACCGTTTCTATTTCATTTACGATATTATTCAATGGTAGTAAAATATTATTTCCAAATTCATATTTATTCTTTTTATGAAATTATACTTAACTTTAAAATTAACATATATAATTTATCCCTCTCAAATCATTATTTGGATTTCATCAAAGCACTAATTCAGTTTTAATATGGAACATAAACTGCGACTAACTCGCTTTCTTTTAACGTTATAATCAACTAAATTTTAATTTTACTAAAAATCATAGTTTATAAATTATATTAAGAATCACAAAAATATCTTCTTTCAAACAATATTATTCAAATGTCATAAAATTGAATATTCAAAAATTTCTTGAAATATGGTTCATTACGATAAATTAATGCGTGTCTGTTATTGTTTTTGCACGGAATTAATGCTTAAACTTGAGTAGAGTATAGGTTTTTCTTGCATAAAAATGAAATAGCCTGCTTAAAAGTTAATTATTTTGTATATTTTTATGCTATATCGGTATATGTATGTGATTTAATATTATCTTCACCAATTTTGGGATGCCTTACCGATTGAATGTAGTATATATATTATGATTACATAAAATTTTATTTTTTCTAAATGTTATATGTACAAAGAAGGCTCTGCATTTTTTTTTTGAAAAAATCGACACATATAAACATTTCAAAAAAAATTGTATTTGAAAAATAGAAAGTTATTAGCTCAATCTGTTTGAAGCAGTAGCATATGATAAGCCTAGTTGAAGTGGGAGCCACATAGAGGATTAAGTAGTTTGAGTTTGATATTAGTTTGTAGGATACAACATTATAAGACTATGTGGCTATTCCAACGGCTGGGAGTCGTTGACAGCCATTGGAATATAGTCAACGAATTTTAACAATTTCCACTGGATCCAACGGAATATTTCCAATGGCTTTTTCAACGGCCTCCAATGGTTCGTAGCCGTTGGAAACTGGTAGAAATACATAACAAAAAGCCGTTGGAAACTGTTGCAAGCCGTTAGAATTCCAGGTTATTTTATAATAGCAAGCCTATTAACCTTCCAGCCACATCATTTACAATCCATTCCATTTCCTTTCCCATTTCCAACCCATTCCATATATATATATATATATATATATATATATATATATATATGTATAACACATACATATCAATAACATTATAAATAACCAACATAAATCAAATAAACACCAATATAAACTAAATGAACCATCCAAACATCAGAAATCAACATCACATGTCAACAAATCAAGTACATATCATAAAAATATATCCAAAATATTATCCTCACCCACTCCAAACCAGCATATACAACATCAAAACATAATCCTCACCATCTCCAATTCAATATATACATCTTGCAAACACAAGCACACAAAAAATATACCTCAAGTATCTTCATTGTTTCTGGAAGCACTGGACGACAAAGGAAAGGAACCATACTGCTGCACATATTCTGCTAGCTTTTGATTCAGCTGCTCCATCTGTATAGCTTGAAGATGATTCTTCTCCTGCACCTACTCAATCATTTTTCTAAGCTCTTTTATTTCAGCTTTGTCTTGGGCTTTTTCAGCTGCTCAAGCCTGCAAATAGAATGAATAGCAAAAGGATTGTTAGTACATGAAAAATAGCATATGCAAAATAGTACTAAAGTTTGAATCTCCAATCATGTTGACTTATTCCAATTATGTATATTTCTTATCAGTTTATTTATAGTTTTCCTGCCAGCGTGTAAATAATATAACACTAAATATCTACATGCAAAAAAATTAGTTACCACCTGGTTCTCGTAGCCATAATGTCTACTCTACTGCGTTGGATTCATAACTGCATCGAATATGTTATCTTCCTCTTCCCCTGTCAACTCATCGCGACTGAATTCTTCAAGAGCATGAGCCGGTGCCTCTTGAAACTTTGCTTATAATGAAAAAATTAATTACAGTTGAAATATAATATAATGTTATTTTTATTTTAAATAACTAGTGATTAATAAAATTATTGATGTGAGTAATAGAATTTAAAATATGCATACATATGCACTTGTCACCCTATCCTGATCACCCTAATGGTATGTGATGTTTCCAGCTTCATCTACTTGCCTTGATGTGTGGGTGTGAGAAAATACTTCCATGTAAGACATGGGACGTCCACGAGCTTATTCCTACAATTGATAATTTAGATAATTCAGTTCCACATAGCTATTTACTGAACTAATCAATATACAAATGTAATAACTGATAAATTTACCAAGTCCTCAAGGTGATGTTGGAAAGACTTGGATCCTCCACAATGAGTTACTGGATTCCTGCTCCTGTTTATTGAGTTCCTTGCTGACTCCGCCTGCAAATTTACATTGAATAATTATTTAATAATTGTTAAAAAAAATTAATGAGATTCATCGTAGATTTACCTAGAATTCTTCAGTGTTCCACCAGTCAACCCACTTTTCCCATACAGCCATGCTCATCCACTTTGGTTTCTTCCCCAATTTTTTATCTTTGACATTTTCTCCCTATAGTTCTTAGCGATCTTTGAGTTCCAATGTCGCTGAACTAGGTTGACGTCATCCTCATGCAAATCTACTTGGCCTTGTATAATGAGAAAATATTACTAATTATTTATTTACACATAATCATTTTGTAAATAGGTATTAATTTATAAGAAAAGCTTGCCAAATGGCCTCTCTAACGCTATTGGGGATCTTGCTCCACTTTGGCTAGAAATCACTCATCCTAGCCATATACCCATTCTTGGAAATGTTCAGAAGCACTCCTGATGTGTAACATCCCGGATTTTTTTGGCCAATTATTTAAATTATTTTATTATTTAAAATATTGATTTGAATTTAAATAATGGAATTTAGCCATATTATTTTGAATAGGTTATTAATATAAATAATATAGTAATATTTTATTTCAAAATATTTGGGAAATGATAAATTTACAATATAGTGTGAACATGAGATTTAAAATGGTTTAATATTGTTTATTGTGAAATTATAATAACGATTTCGTTAATTTACCGACATTATAATGTTTATTTTATTATTTAATTATAAATCGAGCTGCAGCGGCGCAGTAGTTCGTAATATTGTGTTTTGAACTTTAATTGGCTATATAGGATTCAATATAAGCCGGATTTTCTCGAAACAAGAAACAACTGAATATATTTGATGATATTTTTCTAATGTAAGAGAAAATTCGAGTTTTCATAGCGTGGATTTGGTTTTATGTCCAAATCAAATTTTGAAATAGACGCTATGGAATTTCTTTATAAATTATAAGGATTTACTATATAAAATAAGGGGTTTTTAAATATTTTTATTATCGAATTGGCTTGGATTTCAACTCGGAATATTTTATTTTGAATCTATATGAAATTCTGGTCGTGTATGGCCAACTTTTATATTTTTATATTTTTATATTGAGGTATTTTTAAATTGATTTGTTTTAATGTAAATTTGACCCTTAAAAAGGGACTTTATTCAAATGACCTCCGTTTTCGACGAAACAAATTTTATTGAGATCATAATAGCTAATTATTGCTAGATTTCAAGTTGCGCGTCAATTGGAGTTAATTTGTGAGCGCAGCAAAATAAAATGCAAATCAAACGACCATTTGGACGTGAACAAGCGCCGTTTGAGCAAACAGACTCGGAATTTGACGAAATAAGTTTTATTAGGACCGTAACGTCAAATTATAGCACGTCATTCATTTTTGTCTTGAACGAAGTTTGTATGTGAGCACGGTAATCAATAAACGACGTTTAGAATTGCGGTGGACATGAAATAAAAATTGTCGGTCGTTGTCGGTCATCACATCTGGTTAAAATATTAATATGTACAATTATATATACCCTAAAAATCAGAACATCAGCCCAAACCATTTTCCACCGTTCATAATATTTGCAGAAATGACCCTGGCACAAAACAATTTATTCTTCACAATCAAGCGAGAATCAAAGGGGGTGGCGAAAGGGAAAGTTGTAGCAGACGTTGAGGGGGAAGTACTGGTAAATTTTGGTGGTCAAACACCACCTGTGGTGGCCGAAACGGCACGAAAACCGAAGCAGGTCAGTTTCTTTCTTTTAATGATGGTGGGAGATTGGATCGATTATAGATGTTCAGACCTGGGGGAAATTGAAGAGGGGAGTTCCAGCTTTTGTTTGGCACCAGTCTGAGGTTATACGGTGGTCAGTGGTGGTCGCGGTTGTTAGAAGATCGGAGATGTGTATTTTGGGGGGGGGGCTTTGGAAAACACAAACCGGATTTCACCATTTTCCGGCGGCTGGGGTCGATGGGAGGCCGGTGTATGTGAAGGGCGGAGAAGCACGGTGGCGAGGGATCGGCAGAGGTGCGGTGGCCTGATTTGGAGTGTGGCAGTGTAATTTGGACCATGAACGGTTTTCGTTCGAAGGAAGATTTCGACGTCTGAACGGCGACTGGAGGGGTGGTACTTCGGGCGTGGCGGCTGCTCTATGGGGTGAGGCGATTAGCATGGCGGACGTTGCTCCGGTGGCCCAGGGTGAGGGCTGCGATGAAAATTTGGGGGAGTGTGATTTTGATAAGGCTGATCGTGATGAACGAAAGAGGAACAATCGAGGAGAGAAGCTCCAAGATGGAAAAATGCCTGAGAATTATGGGGCCTGCTGATGTGGACCGTATAAAGTAAGGTAAATAACTTATTAGAATATAATTTTAAGATTTAATTACTTAAATTTTATTATTTAAAATCCAAATTAAAAATAAATTAGTGTAACTAGTTCATACGTTAATGAAATTCAGCGTAACAAGATCCGTTGGGATCGCAGGGACGAGATTTAGACGATGGTGCTAACAGGAAATCGACTGGACACAGTTGGATTTTCAGTTAATTTTAAATGCTTGTTCAAAATCAAATGGAACAAACAACACTACAACCGTCAACTGAAATAACTGGTGAGTTAATTCTCACACTTTTCTAGACTGCCATGATGTGATAAATCCATATAAAAATACATATTGGTTGATTGGCTGCTTTGGTTGCTAATGGTTGATTTAATGGTTGCTGTTAATTTTATTATCATCATTTATTCATTTATTTAAAATTATCTATTGTCATGAAATATTATAATAACCGTGATGCAGGGAAGAACAGGTTGGAGGGGTCCGACTGGATTCCTCAAAATATTTTGTATATTGTTCATCTTTATGTTGTTCATCCATAAATTGATTGAACCCCCAGTTGACATTAAACCCTATTCAGATAGTGATGATTGAATGGATGTTAATCATTATTTTGATTTTAAATCAATCGTCAGTATTGATTAAGCAGTTGGCAGTGAGGGCCTAAAATTTACTATTTTAAGATGTTCTGTCGTCGGCCAAATTAACGTAACATTTAGTTACAAATTTATTTTTATAACTAATTTGAAGTTTAGATTTATTTTTGTATAAGTCAATCAAAATGGGAATTTCATAAATATATTTATAATTAAATCATGTTTTCAAAAAGGATCATTAGTCGGTTTATATGACATATTCTGATGTCATGTTTTGAATGGAAGATCTGAAACTAACATACAAGTTAGTAATAATGGGATAATTGTTTTTATAAACAATTAAGTGATGTTTTAAAATTAATTAAGTTAATTAATTAAGTTAATTAATTAATTAAAAAGGGAAATGTAAATGGGAAATCAGTTGACAATTAACTGATATGTCCGGTTGGCTAAAATCCATTGTTCTAAGTGATAATTGACAATTTGATTTTTTTGATTTAAATAAATCAGATGAAGAATTTCCTGAATATTCGTTAAATTTAACGAATAATGTTATCAATTAGTAAATCTTCGATTAACTAAATTTCAAGTAATTATCAAACTATTTAGTGTTAATAAAGTTAATTATTATTTAATAAGCTTTTAAAGTGATAATTATTCTATTTTGTAGTTAATATCAAAATTAACTATTTTAATGTAGTTAATATTAAAGTAATTATTATTGTAATCAATAGTAATTAAAGAAATGATTTTTAATTGGAATTTAATTATGAAGGAATTAAGTGGGCGAGTTAAATTATCAAGATTTAAACTAAATCCGCAATATTAAATAAGGAGTGAAGTTTTATCGATGTATAACCAAAAGGGTTAAAACAAACTTATTAGAGTTTATGAAGTTTCCTATTTATAATAGAATTTAGATATGTGTATGTAATGTTCTAAAAGACTGTATAGTTAGTAGAGGAGGTTAATAATAATTATTTAAATTAAGTAAACGCGTTAAGATTTGGAATAAGATTTCAAAAAGGAATTGTGATATTAAAACCATGTTTTTCATCCAATGGTAAATGATATATGTGGAATAATAGGAGAAAAGAGAAAAGGGAATTCCAGATGATATCATTAAGTACAGATGGAGGAGACTATTACAAGATAATTAAATGGATTCGAGCAAAAAAAAATTGGTTAGTTTAATGGCGTGAGTGGAGAGATTGTAAGGAATTACAAGTAGATGATATGGTTTATGAAAATCATATTGGATCCGAGTGGATAATAAGATTCGAAAGTTTACTTAGTGAGGTAAAAAGAATTATTTTGTAAAGTGGGATTTCAAATAAAAGGAAATGGTTTTTAAAACTATAGTAAATGGAAATGGGAATGACATATCAGATATTTGAATGGAAAACTTCTATTATCTTAAGATAAGAGCGTCGTCGATCAAGGTCTAAGAGGTAATTAAAATACCCCAACTTGAACGGCTTCACTATTATCAAGAGATAGTATTAGTTGTAATGGATTGGAAAGCGATATCGAGTTAATGATGATTTAAAATATAATTATCATGTATTTAAATAACCCTTTGAAAAAGAATTAACTATGCTAGTCCAGTTAATTGGAAAGATAACTATTTTTATTAATAATAACTAAAGCGAGCGTTTGATAATTGGAATTTCTTTTATTTAAACAAAATAAAGGATTATAGAAAGGATTTGGAGTTTAATTCAAATTATATAAACCAAGTTGTAAAAAGGAGTTTAACCAAGGCGATGACTTTAAAAATAGCGTTCACCTAAGAGTTGGGTTAAATGAAATGTTTTGATTGAAATAAAGGAGGATTTTGGTAATTTAAACCATGCCGTTGTTTAAATAAAAATATAAAGATATTTCCAATTATAAAGGAAATGAAAGGAGGATTTATAAACTATGATGATGTTTTCAAAAATAAGAAGTACAAAAGGGTTTTGAGAATGTAAACGATGTACCTAGATAAAAAGGGTAATACAAGATGTTTTATGAAATACAGTATGGCTCCTTGACAAAGGAAATAAAGAGTGATGTCTGGTGAAATTGTTACTCCAAGGAATATATGGACAAATGTTTTCAAAGTAATGAACTGGAGGAGTTTGGTCGAGATATAATTTATGAAATCAATCATAAGGATCAATGGAATAGTTGGAAATGAAATAGTTAATATAAAAGACCTGAGCTGCAAACGTACTGAACAACATTGTTATGATTTGATAGTTAAACCACTGACTATCAATGAATTATTCTTGAACCTTTTTGATGTGATGTTTCGAAGAGACCGGGATGGGAACTAGACACAAAACCACTTCGAATCAATTGTGCCGGCGCGACTAACTCGAAGGATATAGAGACGGAGTTAATCGAAGACCGTAGATATTTATAAACGGAAGGATTACTTAAATCTCTGACTCATGACCAGATGTATATTGTGGCTCCGTCGTGGTTAAAATCTGTGGATTTGAAAGGACTACTTGCTATTGATTCATAGGGTGATTCCTAGGATGTAGTAGGAGGGTGCCTTCAGTTCATCCTGTTCCTGGATGACTTGTATGGACGAATGTCTGACAAAGTATTTCCAAAGGGATCGCGTACGTTGATTTATTAAACGTATCAAGTTGGTGGTATAGAAGGGAAACTTCTTTAGCTTAACAACTAGAGTATTTTGTGTAATTCAATTAATGACTACTGGAGGATCAGACAATGTGGCATTCAAAGTGGATGGAGATATAATGTTCTGAATGATAAGCGTAACCTCTAGCCTCATCAACCGGGAAATGGCACAAAATCGGGTAGGCAGCATGTTTTTGTGGGTCGCACCCATTAAAAGAATATATCATTACCTGATCTGGAGAAATCAAATGACGTCGGTTGTCCCTTTTTATTTTTATATATGCTATCGGTTCGGTTGGCTGGCCCCCAACCGTGGTAATGATATATTCGGTACTCTCAAGAGAAATGAGGGGCCGGTCATGTGTGAGCCGGGTTGTAAGACGTTCTTGTTGAACCCCAATGTATTCAACTCCAGAGGTACATTGTCGAAAGGTGGTCCCATACCTTGCCATAGTTGGAAATCCATTCTCCAATACGAGCCACAGTTTTTATTATATACTATATATGTAGAGCGTGAGATGCAAGCATTCTGCTAGATTGATATTTATTTGTGGTTTGATAGACATTATTATAATATCAGAAAAGGTATTGATTTCAAAATTGTTTTGGGTTATAGTAAGGTTAAAACCGTCCATGTTTATGTGTGGGCTAGTCTTACTGTTATCCTTTGATTCAAAAAGGAATTTTCAACGTTAAACAAATTGTTTGTGCTGTGAATTTATCACTGAAAGTATTCCAGACTGATCCGGGTGAATTTTGCTTTGCTTCAAATGTGCTCGGGTTAGACCGAGTATATTTATAGGTTAGGTTTTCACTTGGAGTCTAGGAGCTAGAAGCAGGAGGCTTAACCGTTAGATATATAAAGTGTATTTTCGCTGTGACAGTTATATGTTTTACTCTGATGATTGGTATGTATATACAGTTTCTTTTGGATATATCATATTTTATCCCTTCCGCTGTGAGATTCTGATGTGTTCTTCTTTATCTTCTATTCTAATGTTTCTTTCTTTCTTTTCTCACCTTCTAATTTCTTTCTAATAACTATCTTGTGTTGTTCGATACTTGGGTTTTGGCAAGTAATATGAGTTACATATATTATTGTTGAAATTCGAGCATCGAATTTCTTGCCGGGTCGTTACAGTAGTATCAGAGCAACTGGTTTAGTGATAACCTTGGCTCTGTGGCGTAACTCGATAAAGATGGGGTTAGTAATGCCCAAGATTGAGTTGAGAGTATATATATGAGAGTGCGTATTTGATATAAATTATTTTAAATTATTTTGAAATTTATGTTTACCTAATATATTTTATAAAATAGTAAAGGTAATAATTATTATAATATGAGCAATTAGACTTACCAGTGTTGACGGGAATGGGTTGATCGTGCGGTTGGATTGAACCAACCAGAGAACATTTCATATTCGAAATATAGAAATGTGAAACATTAACTTAAGTTGAGCTAAAATGAATTATATAAGTTAAGATCTGGATTGGAATGTTGAATTGAAATTTAACTTAAGACGATAGGTATTTGACTTGAGATTGGAGTAGAAATATTGGCCAATATTAATTTGAATGAAACATTTGGATTGTTGGATGGATGGTTGCGTAAATATAGACTTGAAAATGAATAAATTTGATTGAAATCATTCTGAAATGAATAAGTCGGGTTATTGAACTAAAAGTCTATTGGCTCTGAATGAATTGACATTGATTGGCTATTAAGGAATTTCATGTGAACTGAATAATATGATATGGATATTTAAATCTTATTGACCTTGTTTTGGAAACTAATGAAGTTTAATGGAGTTGATAACAGGTGCAGAAGGGATCATTCAACTTTAAAAACCTATCCAAGAGAATTTTGGAGTAAATTAAATTCAGTTGGGTATACTAGTTAAACATTCATGAGTAAATTTATCGTTTATCGCGTAATAACGCTTGCAAAAAGGTACGCCTACAAAAAATATAAATTTTTGGTTTTTATTTGGGTTTTGAGTTAGGATTTTGAATTTTTCCGACCGTGTTGGTCGATGTATATATATTTCTTGAACCTGCAATATTGCAGATGTCACTCCGTACAGGGGAGACTTTGCCCAAAAAATTCCAAAATTTAAGATGTTAGAATATTATTGAAAATTTTTCGGAAAATTTTATTATTTAAAATAAATTGGTTTTAAAACAAATTGGGTAAAATTTGAAAATAAAACTGAGTTTTAATTAAATATTTTTCTAAAGATAATTGGTTTTCAACATTCTTCTACCTTAGCAATTTTGAGGACGAAATTCTTTTAAGGGGGAAGGAATGTAACATCCCGGATTTTTCTGGCCAATTATTTAAATTATTTTGAAATTTAAATTATTGACTTAAATTTAAATAATTGAATTTAAACATATTATTTTGAGTAGGTTATTAATATAAATAATATAGTAATATTTTATTTCAAAATATTTGGGAAATGTTGAATTTACAATATAGCGTGAATGGGCGATTTAAAATGGTTTAATATTGTTTATTTTGAAATTATAATAACAATTTCGTTTATTTAACGGCGTTATAACGTTTAATTTATTATTAAATTATAAATCGAGTTGCAGCGGCGCGGTAGTTCGTAATATTGTGTTTTGAACTTTAATTGGTTGTACAGGATTCAATATAAGCCAGATTTTCTCGAAACAAGAAACATCTGAATATATTTGATGATATTTTTCTAATGTAAGAGGAAAATCGAGTTTTCATATTGTAGATTTTGTTTTGTGTCAAAATCAAATTTTTAAATAGTCGCTATGGAATTCCCTTATAAATTATATCGATTTATTATATAAAATAAGGGGTTTTTTAATATTTTTAATATCGAATTGGCTTGGATTTTAACTCGGAATATTTTATTTTGAATTTATATGAAATTTTGGTCGTGTATGGCCAACTTTAATATTTTTATATTTTTATATTGAGGCATTTTTAAATTGATTTATTTTAATGTAAATTGGACCCTTAAAAAGGGACTTTATTCAAACGACCTCCGTTTTCGACGAAACAAATTTTATTGAGACCGCAATAGCTAATTATTGCTAGATTTCAAGTTGCGCTTCAATTGGAGTTAATTTTTGAGCGCAGCAGAATAAAATGCAAACCAAATGACCATTTGGACGTGGACGAGCGCCGTTTGAGCAAACGGACTCGGAATTCGATGAAACAAGTTTTATTAGGACCGTAACGTCAAATTATAGCGTGTCGTCCATTTTTGTCTCGAACGGAGTTCTTATGTGAGCACGGCAATCAATAAACGACATTTAGAATTATGATAGACATGAAATAAAAATCGTCGGTCATTGTCGGTCATCACATCAGGTTAAAATAATAATATTTACAATTATATATACCCCAAAAATCAGAACTTCGGCCCAAACCATTTTCCACCGTTCATAATATTTAACAGAAAAAACCCTGGCAAAAAATAATTTATTCCTCACAATCAAGCGAGAATCAGAGGGGGTGGCGAAAGGGAAAGTTGTAGCAGACGTTGAGGGGGAAGTACCGGTAAATTTTGGTGGTCAAATACCACCTGTAGTAGCCGGAATGGCACGAAAACCGGAGCAGGTCAGTTTCGTTCTTTTGATGATGGTGGGAGATTGGATCGATTATAGATGTTCAGACTTAGGGGAAATTGAAGAGGGGAGTTCCAGCTTTCGTTTGGCACCAGTCTGAGGTCATACGGTGGTTAGTGGTGGTCGCGGTTGTTAAATGATCGGAGATGTGTATTTTGGGGGGCTTTGGAAAACAGAAATCGGATTTCACCATTTTCCGGTGGCTGGGGTCGATGGGAGGCCGGGTTATGTGAAGGGCGGAGAAGCGCGGTGGCGAGGCCGAGGGATCGGTGGAGGAGCGGTGGTCTGATTTGGAGTGTGGCGGTGTAATTTGGACCATGAACTGTTTTCGTTCGAAGGAAGATTTCGACGTCTAAACGGCGACTGGAGGGGTGGTACTTCGGGCGTGGCGGATACTCTGTGGGGTGAGGCAATTGGCATGGCAAACGTTGGCTCTGGTGGCCAAGGGTGAGGGTTGCGATGAAAATTTGGGGGAGTGTGATTTTGATAAGGTTGATCGTGATGAACGAAAGAGGGACAATCGGGAAGAGAAACTCCATGATGGGAATACGCCTGAGAATTATGGGGCTTGCTGACGTGGACCTTGTTAAGTAAGGTAAATAACTTATTAGAATATAATTTTAAGATTTAATTACTTCAATTTTATTATTTAAAATCCAAGTTAAAATTAAAATGAGTATAGCTAGTTCTTACGTTAATGAAATTCAGCGAAACAAGATCCATTGGGATCGCAGAGACGAGATCTAGATGATGGTACTGACCGGGAATCAATTGGACACAGTTGAATTTTCAATTATTTTTAAACGTTGGTTTAAAATCAAATGGAACAAACAACACTACAACCGTCAACTGAAATAACTGGTGAGTTAAGTCTCACACTTTTCTGGACTGCCATGATTTGATAAATCCATATAAAAATATATATTGGTTGATTAGCTGCTTTGGTTGCTAATGGTTGATTTAATGGTTGCTGTTAATTTTATTATCGTCATTTATTTATTTAATTAAAATTATCTATTGTCATGAAATATTATAATAACCGTGATGCAGGGAAGAACAGGTTGAAGGGGTCCGATCGGATTCCTCAAAATATTTTGTATATTGTTTATCTTTATGTTGTTTATCCATGAACTGATTGAACCCCCAGTTGACATTAAACCTTGTTCAGATAGTGATGATTGAATGGATGTTAATAATTATTTTGATTTTAAATCAATCGTCAGTATTGATTAAGCGGTTGGCAGTGAGGGCCTAAAATTTACTATTTTAAGATGTTGTTATGCCGTCGGCCGAATTAACGTAACATTTAGTTATAAATTTATTTTTATAACTAATTTGAAATTTTAAATTTATTTTTATATAAGTCAATCAAAATTGAAAATTTTAAATATATTTATAATTAAATCATGTTTTCAAAAAGGATCATTAGTCGGTTTATATGACATATTCTTATGTCACGTTCTGAATGGAAAATCTGAAACTAACATACAAGTTATTAATAATGGGATAATTGTTTTTATAAACAATTAAGTGATGTTTTAAAATTAATTAATTAAGTTAATTAATTTAAAACAGAAATGGGAATGGGAAATTAGTTGACAATTAACTGATATGTACGGTTGGCTAAAATCCATTGTTCTAAGTGATAATTGACAATTTGATTTTTTTGATTTAAATAAATAAGAAGAAGAATTTCCTGAATATTCGTTAAATTTAACGAATAGTGTTAACAATTAGTTAATCATCAATTAACTATATTTCAAGTAATAATCGAACTATTTAGTGTTAATAAAGTTAATTATTATTTAATAAGCTTTTAAAGTGATAATTATTCTATTTTGTAGTTAATATCAAGATTAACTATTTTAATGTAGTTAATATTAAAGTAATTATTATTGTAATCTATAGTAATTAAAGAAATGATTTTAATTTGAATTTAATTATGAAGCAACTAAGTAGGCAAGTTAAATTATCAAAATTTAAACTAAATTCGCAATATTAAATAAGGAGTGAAGTATTATCGAGGTATAACCAAAAGGGTTAAAATAAACTTATCATAGTTAATGAAGTTTCTTATTTATAATAGAATTTAGATATGTGTATATAATGTTCTAAAAGACTGTATAGTTAGTAGAGGAGGTTAATAATAATTATTTAAATTAAGCAAACGCGTTAAGATTTGGAATTTTTTTCGAAAAGGAAGCGTGATATTAAAACCAGGTTTTTCATCGAATGGCAAGTGATATATGTGGAATAATAGGAGAAAAGAGAAAAGGGAATTTCCAGATGATATCATTAAGTACAGATGGATGAGACTATTATAGGATAATTAAATGGATTCGAGCAAAAAAAAATTGGTTAGTTTAAAGAGTGGAGAGATTGTAAGGAATTACAAGTAGATGATATGGTTTATGAAAATCATACTGGATTCGAGTGGTAAATAAGATTCGAAAGTTTACTCAGTGAGGTAAAAAGAATTATTTGGTAAAGTGGGATTTCAAATAAAAGGAAATGATTTTTAAAACTATAGTAAATGGAAATGGGAGTGACATATTAAATATTTGAATGGCAAACTTCTATTATCTTAAGATAAGAGCGTCGTTGGTCAATGTCTGAGAGGTAATTAGAATACCCCACCTTGAACGGCTTCACTATTATCGAGAAATAGTATTAGTTGTAATGGATAGGAAAGCGATATCAAGTTAATGATGATTTAAAATATAATTATCATGTATTTAAATAACCCTTTGAAAAAGAATTAACTATGCTTGTCCAGTTAATCGGAAAGATAACCACTTTTATTGATAATAACTAAAGAGAGTGTTTGATAATTGGAATTTCTTTTATTTAAACAAAATAAAGGATTATAGAAAGGATTTGGAGTTTAATTCAAATTATATAAACCAAGTTGTAAAAAGGAGTTTAACCAAGGCAATGACTTTAAAATAGCGTTCACCTGAGAGTTGGGTTAAATGAAATGTTTTGATTGAAATAAAGGAGGATTTTGGTAATTTAAACCATGCCATTGTTTAAACAGAAATATAAAGATATTTCCAATGATAAAGGAAATGAAAGGAGGATTTATAAACTATGATGATGTTTTCCAAAATAAGAAGTACGAAAGGGTTTTAAGAATGTAAACGATGTACCTAGATAAAAAGGGTAATACAAGATGTTTTATGAAATATAGTAAGGCTCCTTGAAAAAGGAAAGAAAGAGTGATGTTTTGTGAAATCGTTACTCCAAGGAATATATGGATAAATATTTTTAAAGTAATGAACTGGAGGAGTTTGGTCGAGATATAATTTATGAAATCAATCATAAGGATCGATCGAATAGTTGGAAATGAAATAGTTAATATAAAAGACCTGAGCTGCCAAGGTACTGAACAACATTGTTATGATTTGATAGTTAAACCACCGACTATCAATGAATTATTCTTGAACCTTTTTGACGTGTTGTTTCGAATAGACCGGGATGGGAACTAGACCCAAAACCACTTCGAATCAACTGTGCGGGCGCGACTAACTCGAAGGATATAGAGACGGAGTCAATCGAAGACCGTAGATATTTATAAACGGAAGGATTACTTAAATCTTTGAGTCATGACCAGAGATATACTGTGATTCCTTCGTGGTTAAAATCTTCAGATTTGCAAGGACTACTCGCTATTGATCTATAGGGTGATTCCTAGGATGCAGTAGGAGGGTGGCTTTAGTTCATCATGTTCCTGGATGACTTGTATGGATGAATGTCTGACAGAGTATTTCCAAAGGGATCGCGTACGTTGATTTCTTCAAACGTACCAAGTTGGTGGCATAGAAGGGAAAATTCTTTAGCTTAACAACTAGAGTATTTTTGTGGAAATCAATTAGTGACTACTGGAGGATCTGACAATGTGGCATTCAAAGTGGATGGAGATATACTGTTCTGAATGATAAGCGTAACCTCTAGCCTCATCAACTGGAAAATGACACAAAATCAGGTAGGCAACATGGCTATGTGGGTCGCACCAATTAAAAGGGTATATTAATACCTGATCTGGAGAAATCAAATGCCATCGGTTGTCCATTTTTATTTTTATATATGCTATCGGTTCGGTTGGCTGGCCCCCAACCGTGGTAATGATATATTCGGTACTCTCAAGAGAAATGAGGGGGCGGTCATGTATGAGCCGGGTTGCAAGACGTTCTTGTTGAACCCTAATGTATTCATCTCCAGAGGTACATTATCGAAAGGTGGTCCCATACCTTGTTATAGTTGGAAATCCATTCTCCAATACGAGCCTCGATTTTGATTGTATACTATATATGTAGAGCGCGAGATGCAAGCGTTCTGCTAGATTGATATTTATTTGTGGTTTGATAGGCATTATTATAATATCAGAAAAGAAATTGATTTCAAAACTGTTTTGGGTTATAGGAAGGTAAAAACCGTCCGTGTTTATGTGTGGGCTGGTCTTACTATTATCCTTTGATTCAAAAAGGACTTTTCAAAGTTAAACAAATTGTTTGTGCTGTGAATTTATCACTGAAAGTATTCCAGACTGATCCGAGTGAATTTTTCTTTGCTTCAAATGTGCTCGGGTTAGACCAAGTATATTTACAGGTTAGGTTTTCACTTGGAGTCCAGGAGCTAGAAGCAGGAGGCTTCACCGTTAGATATATAAAGTGTATTTCCGCTGTGACAGATATATGTTGTACTCTGATGATTGGTATGTATATATAGTTTCTTTTGTATAAGAGATTTGATATATCATATTTTATCCGTTCTGCTGTGTGATTCTGATGTGTTCTTCTTTATCTTCTATTCTAATATTTCTTTCTTTCTTTTCTCTGCTTCTAATTTCTTTCTAATAACTATCTGGTGTTGTTTGATACTTGGGTTTTGGCAAGTAATATGAGTTACATATATTATTGTCGAAATTCGAGCATCGAATTCCTTGCCGGGTCGTTACATGATGGCTCCAACTCGAATCCCCCATATTAAATATAAAATAGAATTTTAGACAGCTATGGATATATCATGTAGAAAAATAAATAAATTGCTATGTTGCTAATTTTGATACTTACACATGATCAACTTTAGGCTGCAAGTAAATGATTGGATGAGCTAATACTCGCCACTACTCTCACCAATTTGTTGGGAAGAACTACATTATCGAGAGACAAACATAATACCTACCACATACATACATATACAATTCATAATAAATGAACCATTAAAAAATGTAATACATGCTATATTGTTGTGTGTTTGAGCATAACTTGTTGTCATTAAAATTATATAACTTGGATAAATGCGATATTAATAATCGAAAATTGTAATATGAATAATTGTAAAAATTACTGGATATTACTCAATCCTCGACGTTTTCTGATTCAGAATCGGTTCTATGTTATATGTCATTTTCTTGTACACTCTCAAATGCTTCGACTAATACATTTGTCTCATCATTTAAAGGTATGAAATCAATTTGATCATTTGTAATTGCTATTTCAACATTTTCCTCCGGATCTGCTTGATAGGCTTGTTTGTCTAGAATATTCTTTCCATCGAATGTAAATCTTGCCTTGGTTTAAAAATCGCTGACCATTATGCTTTTTCTCTTTTTAGAGATGGATAAGGCACGTAATAAACATATAGGGCTTGTTTGGCTAGTACAAAAGAGTCATACTTTTGATAACGTGAGGTATGTTTAATTTCTATAACATTATAATTTAGATGCACGTTAATAGAGAACCAGGAACATTGCTGAACTTGTTGCATCTAAACAAAAAACATCCACCTCGGGTCTTGTAAAATATGCCAATTGCAAATCTGAGTTTACACGCCATGGAAATCATTTATATGATTATTGAGACCATCACTGTCTTTAACAAATACACCAGTATTGTTTGTAAATTTTTCAGCACTGTATTCTTTGATATTGAATTTATATCAGTTAATGAGAAATATTTGGTACATTTTAATTTTTTTAATTTTTGGTCCAAATGCCAGATGTTTTAGTCCTTCATCAAGCACATGATTTATGGGATCAGAAACGTAGTTCGAAAAACAAGTACCAAAATCTTTGCTTAAATCGCTACTTGGATTTTGTGATTCATAAATACTGCAAACAAAAACATAATATATTGCATTATTATTTATTTATGCGTGTAGTATTAAATTTAACAAAACTTATATTGTGATAATTACCTAACAAATGGTGCAACTTTAGGATAATTAAAAAGAATATATATGTGTGCTATATGGTAATCTCTATCATCTATCCATACTTCCACACATTTTCCAACCTAATAGTCATGTTGTTTAAAAATTGATAACATTGCTTCAGAAGAAGAATCTTGTTCAATGGCCTCATCATTACGCGTAACACTTTCAAATGATAATTTCACATGATCATTGAAATAATGAAAGAAAAAGAACGAAGCTTCTTCTTCGATATATTATTTGCAAATGGAACCTTCAACTCGACCTTTTTGTCTCACTTTTTTATTTAAATGATTTAAGTACCTAATAAGAAATATTTCGTTTCAATTTTAACTTTTATTTATAATTAGTAACATACATTTCAAATGGATGCATCCATCCATATTACACAGGACCTCGAAGACGTGCTTAATATGGAAGATGAACAGGCAAGTGCTTTATTACATTAAAGAAACTTGGAGGAGATATTTTATCCAGTTTGTAGAGCAGTATAGGGATTTCTTCTTCAAGCTTAAGTAGACGGTCAACTTTTAACGTAGTTGAACAAAACTCATTGTAAAATAAACTAAATTATGTTATTATATTCCGAACTTTTATAGGTACTAGTTCTTTGATAGCAACAGGTAACAAAGTTTCCAGCATTACATGACAATCATGGTTTTACATTCCACTCAGTCATCCATTTTTATAGTCGACACATCTATGAATATTAGAGGAAATTCGAATGGGAAATCATAATTCTTCCACCCATTTTAAGAGTACTTTAACTTGGTTGTTGTTTAGTTCATAGCATGTGTAACAACCCAGATTTTAACAAGGAATATTTAATTAGTTTAAATATTTTAAAATGATTTATTTTAAGAATTAACGATTTGAAATTTATTTAATTTAAGGTTTGAACGTATAATTTATAATATAATTAAAAACGAACTCGCAGCAGCGCGGTAGTTCGTAATATTATGTTTTGAACTTTAAATGAATGTATAGGATTCAATATAAGTCAGAATTCGTCGAAACAAGAAACTTTCGAATCTATTGGACTATAGTTTTCTAAAGAAAGGGGATTTCATTGTATAGATTGTGAGTTATGTCCAAATCAAATTTTCAGAAAGTCTGTATGGAATCATTTATAAACCATAACAATTTATTGAATATAATAAAGGGATTTTACTGTAAATTGAATATCGATTTAGCTTAAAAATGGAAGTATCGATTTTAAAATCCAATATACTTTATTCTAAAGCTATATGAAATTTTACTTGAATATATATAAAGATAATAATTCATTTATAGCAGAATTTGATTATTTTGAATATAAATTATATTTTATTGATTTAATTGAATATTGGAAAATAACCATTTTGCAAACAAACTTGTATTTCGACGAAACCAATTTTATCGGATTCAGAATTGTAAATTATTGTAAGATTCCTAAATTCGGATCAATCGTAGTTAGAATGTGACTGTACGAGCTATAAACGTTCAATGTAAATACGTATGTGCAATTATTCAATAATTTAAGCTCAAACTAATCCTATTTGAGCAAACGGCCTTTGATTTCAACGAAACAAGTTTCATTAGGACAGTAACGCCAAACCATAGCTGCATATCAATTTTCACTGCGAATGAAGTTCGTATGCGTCCATGCAAATTTATAAACATCAATCGGAGATAGTGATATCACATAGTAATATAATAATTGAATAGAATATTAATAAACTGACAATATCTCACCTATAAATACCCCTCAACATTTCCTAAACCAAAATCCCTAAATTTCAACCACCATAATTTGCAAATAAGTCGATTTCACACTTTAAATTTTATCTTCCAAAGAGTGAGAATTTCAGGAAGTGTCCAACGTGATAGTTTTTGATCATATCGACGGGAAACTACTGCTAGAATAGGGTAGCCAATGGACACTCGAGGTGGCTGGAAGTCACCGACGACCGTGAACTATTCATTTTCGTGTTTCATGGAACTGTTGGAGAATTAAATTTTGATGACAACAACCTTATTTTCTATATTAATTAATTATAAAATATATACTAACACTTTTATCTAGAATATACACACACACACACATATGCAGGTATATATACAACAATTTATACTAAAGACTGTACAGTTTAAGATATTAGAGATTTGGAATTTAGAGATGATTCAAGACTCATGAGTATTCAAGATTTCAAGAATTCAAGGTAAATATAGTAATGGAGTTTAGTTTATGTATGATTCTAAATTGCACTCCAGGTTCAAATTCAAATCCAAATTATGTTTTTCAGTTTTTGATTTCAAATTCTATTTTCAATCTCTATCTTCTCTATTTTATTTTCTTTACTTTACTTTTGATTTTAGAATCATGTTTTATAGTTTATAAGTTTTATATATTATATACTTTATATGCTTTATATTTATATGGTTTTAAACTCTACAATTTTATAAATATGTTTATATAGTTTATACTTATGGTTTCAAATGATTTTCTACTTTATAATACTCATTTACAACACCATGTTTTAATTCAAGAATTTCCAGAATTATATATATATCAAAACACTTCAAAAATGCTCAAAATTTAGTTTTACGCATCATATGTCGACATACATTTATGCCCATGTCGACATATAACTGTTACATTTTGAAAATTGAAAGGAAGTGTCTTTTCACTATTTGTGATGCTCCAAAAACGTTGCAACCTTTCAAATGCTATAAATAGGGGCTGATTTGGAATTTTTTAATAATTCTTCTTCTCCATCTTCATCTTCTTTCTTTACACCATTATATCTTCTCATTTTCATGATTTCTACACTTAAACTCTTCCGAATTCAATTCTATTTACATAAAACTTCTTCTCTTCTCACTCTCTACTCATTACTCTCTGTATCAAAGTGCTATGAAGAGTTATAAGGCTCTTGTAATCATTTAGGAAGTGCATGTAAACAGTTGTATCCCTTGTAGCCGTGAAATCAAGGATGTTAGAATCGGTGGTATCCCTTGTAGCCGTGAAATCAAGGATGTTAGAATTGTGGTATCCCTTGTAACCGTGAAATCAAGGAGAGTATACTTAATCAAGTGTGTGTGGAATCGGTGGTATCCTTTATAGCCATGAAATGAAGGAGAGGATTGTAATTGGGTATTGATATAGTAATAAAACTTTGCGCAATCCAACGTTGCGTGGGACTGGACATAGGAGAAACTCCGAACTAGTATAAAATCCGGTGTGTTATTTCCTTTTTTGCATTTTATTTTTGTTTATATCTGTGTTTGTGTTTGATTCTATGTCTGTGATTGTTTCTGTGGTGTTTGATTCATATAGTAGATCATATAAGATTTTGTTTAAATTCTCGAAAGCACTATTCACCCCCCTTTTAGTGTTAGGTTTGCCTTAACGATCCATTCCGCAATCCCTAACAATTAGTATTAGAGCAAGGTCTTTCAAAAAGTTCATAATCTGATTTTTGAAAATAGTGATAATGGCAACCAACACTAGTAACAATAATTGTTCTTTTGTAGAGGGTCAGTCCACTGTTAGACCACCACTGTTTAATAGTAGTAATTATTCATATTGGGTATGTAGAATGAAAATATATTTAAAACCAGTAGGATTAGACACATAGAATAGTTTACAAAATGAGTTTGTTGAAGCCACAACTGCTTTTGCACAATGGACAAATGAACAAAAGACTGCTGCATAAAGTAATTCTAAAGTCATGAATATGCTAATTTGTTCATTAGATAGGAATGAGTTTAATAGAGTGTCAGTATGTAAAATTGCTTATCAAATTTGGAGAACTTTACAAGTAACTCATGAAGGAACTAGTAAAGTTAAACAAACTAAGATATCAATGTTAGTTAATCAGTTTGAGTTATTCAAAATGAATGAGAATGAATCTATCTCCGATATGTATTGTAGATTTCAAGAGATAGTGCATTTGTTAACAAAACTTGGAAAAACTTATTCTGAAGAAGATCTAGTTAGAAAAATATTGAGTTTATTGTAACGGCTCCGGAATTTTGCCCGGACCCAATCGATCGCAAAATTGATTAAGACTGACCCGAATACGTTAACTCTTGGAATACAGCAACATCAGAACAATAACAGCAGACTTTTATTACAATAATGTTGCATCAGAGTATAGAACATATCAGAGTAAATTGAATAAAATTACAACGGAAGATAAATTACAGTAAATTAATACAATACACAGCGGAAATAAAATAACTAAGGTAGCGGAAGACAACTATGCTCTGGACACAGCTTTAGGCTTCGATCCAGGATCCTGCTAAAGATAAATATCTGCAAAAAGCTACTCAATTGCCCGTGTGAAAAAGATGGACACCCGAGTTTTCCAGTGAAACAAACTATAGGTCAGTCATGGGACTGGTATGAGAAATCTAACTTAACTAATCTAATAATAAGGCTAATCACAGGACCATGCCGCTAACGCGGAACGGGTTTACTCCATTGGATTGCTGGTGCATAAATTAAAGTAAATCGTTAAACAACGCAATGCTTTTTGGAAAAATGAAACCATTATAAGACTCAAGTCCCATCACACAATGCAACGCAAACCGGAGGATAGAGTTTTACCTTATAATGGTTAAAAATGCTTGATACGATAAAAACAGGTTTGATATTATTGTTAGTGTATATATGTTTCAAAAACATTTCAAAGTAAATGTATCAATCCTAGGAAGCATAGCTACCATATACTATGCCTCCATACTAGTGATACAATCAAGTCCGTAGGGTCATATTGGGAATTGGGTTTCCATCATGAGTCAAGGCTAGGAACGATCTCCTTACCGATTCGAGACACTCTAGCTAATGTCTCAGGATTCCCCGCAGAGAACCCTTGGATAGCTACAGGGCCGGTCCACACTTGCGGTTTGTGAATTAGTTATTCCTAAACACACGTTCCCCGATCCTATAGGACCTAACATCCGAGGCGCCTCATTCCATCATCCACATAAGTAAAATGTCGGGCCGTGTAAAACTCAAACACCACTTCTAGCTAGAAAGAAACGTGCTGCTCTCCCTGCGTTCCCTTGCTCCGTTTTTGACTCATACCGGGGGGGGGGGGGGGGAGGTTCACGAAGTCACGTTATACACAAAGCTACGCCTAAACAGGCCGTGCTTTGATCATCAACCACAAAGCCTGCTTTTCAACAAAAGCCTTGATCATTTGCATCTTAGCATGCCACATTGTCAATCCATACCATACCATTGATTCCTACCAATATATAACCTCTAAGCTCATACGTCTTAGAGAAGGGTGTTAAACACCAAACAGATATATATTTAGCAGAGATCAACGAATACTGTATAAAGGAATACAACGTCAGACATGCAATCCATTTTCAAGTCCGTTCTGGGTCTGAACGAAACCGGAGGCACCTTATACCTCGCATATCCGAACAATCAACAATACGTCCGGACGGCTACCCCTGACTCCCCTTCAAGGTAGCTACTCCGATCATGGGCCTCAGTAGCAACACATCCATTCGATGTGAAGATCGTCGGTCTTCAATCACCATCTTTAACTCTTCGACTTATGTCGTCGTATAATCATTTGAAATGAGATTGAACTCGGACCCTTCAAATGATTCTCGTATATATATATATATATATATATATATATATATATATATATATATTAAAACCATTTCATATCATTATTAGTATTTAATAACGATCTATCACTATTTTTATTTATATAAAAATAGCCCAAATTAATTTAACGACGCTTCGGGTCAATGGGCGACACTGGCGCTGTTTTCACCCAAATTTATTTTACACATTTCTCTAAATCTAACCATTGGAATTTAACACAATTCATATCGTTGGAAAGATCTTCCCAAGGCGAACCTAACGGTTTCAGTTTCGGGAAAATCCGACGGTCGTATATTTCGGTATAATCAATTAAAAGTACAATTCCAAAATGTGAACTACCACGCTCGATTCGTTTACTTTTAATATATATATATATAATTATATATAAATATAATTCCTTCGTCCATTTCGTTATCGTGATTAACACAACAAGTTAAGAACGTTATATTTCCGTAACCTATTTACATTTTTATAATACATAGTGAAATGTATTTTATTTTACTATATTTTGCTAATGACAAGAATTATTATCTAAATATAATGTCATGGCACATAAGAATGTTGATCTTTATTTCGACTTGCATTCACATCCTATATACAAAAAGGTATATTTTTCAATCATCTTTCAAATTACACAAAATTGTATATTTCATGTATCATTACAATTACAACAAAAATAGGTATTTTTGTGTTTCATTTCCATTACAACAAACATGAATATTTTTGTGTGTCATTTATAATTTAACACAAAAATGAGTATTTTTGTGTCATTTCAATTTCTAACAAAAATGCAATATATTTTGGTGTCAACTTCAATTCTACAAAAATAATAACTTTGTTAATCTTTCATCACAAACAAAATAATAATTTTGTGTGTTAATCTATCTACATAAAAATGTAAATTTTTATCTTTATCTTTTTAATGAAAATTTAATTCATTAAAATGTAAATTTCATCGTTATAATCTTTACTGAAAATCTTTTTACATAAATATGTAAATTTCATACCGTTGTCCTTTTTAATGAAAATTCAATTCATTAAAATGTAAATTTCCTTCCCTAAGTTCCATTTACATGAAAATGTAATTTTTCTTCTTTAAATTATATTTACATGAAAATGTAAATTTTCTTCTTTAAATTCTATTTACATGAAAATGTAAATTTTCTACTTAAAAACTAATTACATGAAAAATGTAATTTTCTACTTTAATCCAATTACATGAAAAATGTAACTTTCACTTTAATTCAATTCACATGAAAAATGTAATTTCACTTTAATTCAATTACATGAAAAATGTAACTTTTACTTTTATTCAATTACATGAAAAATGTAACTTTTACTTTTATTCAATTACATGAAAAATGTAACTTTTACTTATAAATCTAATTACATTAAAATGTAACTTTCATTTCTTTAATCTTATTCACATTAAATTTTTAATTTGTTTATTTTTATAACAAACATGACGGTGAAAATATTCATTCCATTATTAACGCATGACAGTGCAAAATGTTCATTTCTAAATAATCTTAATTTCATATTTTAACATAAACAGTGAAAATAATCTTAACAATTCACTTTTTCCATTAACGCTAAAAATATGATAATATTCCATGTTTCTCATTAACGTTAATTCTATATCTACATTTCATATTTTTCATTAATGCTAATTTTATAACTACATTACATATTTTTCATTAATGCGAATTTTATAACTACATTACATATTTTTCATTAGTGCTAATTTTATAACTACATTACATATTTTTCATTAATGCTAATTTTATAACTACATTACATATTTTTCATTAATGCTAATTTTATAACTACATTACATATTTTTCATTAATGCTAATTTTATAACTACATTACATATTTTTCATTAATGCTAATTTTATAACTACATTACATATTTTTATATGACAATAGAAATTGTTAACATATACAATATCATTTTTATATGACAATAGAAATTGTTAACATATACAATATCATTTTTTATATGACAATAGAAATCATAGAAATTGTTAACATATACAATATCATTTTTATATGACAATAGAAATCAAATGAAACGACCCTGAACTTCCCCGTTAAGGATAGCCTGGATTGCTTTGAGAACAACACACATCAGAAAACAAACTGAAGAACATTTTATTGCTGGTTACAACAATTACATCAGAGTACAAGAATATAACAGAGTATGAATACTTATTACACAATTGAAATACAATAATATCAGAGATTTAAATTACATTTAAATAGCAGCGGAAAAATAATACAAATATACAACTGAAAGGAATACACGGATACAGAGCTTTTCGAATACCGCTTCAACTATAAACCAGGATCCTGTAAATATATCTGCAAAAAGCTACTCGACTGCCCGTGTGGAAAATATGGGCACCCGAGTTTGTCAGTGGAACAAACTATAGGTCAGTCATGGGACTGGTATGAGAAATCTAACTTAACTAATCTAATAATAAGGCTAATCACAGGACCACGCCGCTAAAGCGGAGCGGGTTTACTCCATTGGATTGCCAGTGCATAAATTAATGCAAACCGTTAAACAACGCAATGCTTTTTAGAAAAATGAAACCATTATAAGACTCAAGTCCCATCACACAATGCAACGCAAACCGGAGGATAGAGTTTTACCTTATAATGGTCAAAAGATGCTTGATACGATAAAAACGGATTTGATATTATTACTAGTGTATATATGTTTCAAAAATATTTCAATCATAATGTATCAATCATAGACGGCATAGCTACCATATACTATGTCGCCATACTAGTTCTACAATCAAAACCGTAAGGTTGTATTGGAAAGTGGATTTCCATCATGCATCGAGGCTAGGGATCGTCCCCTCTGATTCGAGACACTCTAGCAAATGCCTCAGGATTCCCCGCAGTGAACCCTTGGAGCGGTAGGGCCGGTCCACACCTATCGAAAGTGGATTGGCAATTCCTGAACACATGCTTCCCGGTCCTTTTGGACCTCCATATGACCACTTCCAGCCTATAAATCCGAGGTACCTCATAATCCATCATCCACATAAGTAAAATGTCAGGGTTGGTGGTCACTGACACCACTCTAGCTAGAAAGAAATGTGTGCACTCTCTACGGTCTATATCTCGTTTTTAACTCATACCGGGGTATGAGGCTCGCAAAGTCACGTTATACACAAAGCTATGCCTAAACAAGCTATGCTTTGATAATCAACCACAAGGCTCTGCTTTTCAACAAAAGCCTTGATCCATGCATCTTAGCATGCCACATTGTTAATCCATACCATACCATTGATTCCTACTAATATATAACCTCTAAGCTCGTACGTCTCAGAGAAGGGTGTTAAACACCAAATAGATATATATTTAGCAGAGATCAACGAATATCGTATAAAGGAATACAACGTCAGACATACGATCCATTTACAAGTCCGTTCTGTGTCTGAACGAAACCGGAGGCACTTATACCTCGCATATCTGAACAATCAACAATATGCTTGGATGGCTACCCCTGACTCCCCTTCAAGGTAGCTACTCCAATCATGGGCCACAGTAGCAACCCATCCATTCGAGGTGAAGATCGTCAGTCTTCAATCGTCATCTTTAACTCTTCGACTTATGTCGTCGTATAATCATTTGAAATGAGATTGAACTCGGGCTTTTCAAATGATCCTCGCATATATATAATTTAAAATCATTTCATATCGTTATTAGTATTTAGTAACGATTTATCACTATTTTTATTTATATAAAAATAGCTCAATCTAGTTCAACGACGCTTCGGGTCAATGGGCGGCATTAACGCTGGTTTTACCAAAATTTGATTAACACTTATCTCAAAATCTAACCGTTGGATTTTAACAAAATTTATATCTTGGAAAGATCTTCCCAAAGCGGTCCTAACGGTTCCAGTTTTGGGAAAATCCGACGGTCGGATCTTTCGGTATAATCGTTTGAAGTTATGACTTCGAAACACGAACTACCGCGCGCGATTCATTTATTTTATAATTATATTTATATAAATATATATACATATGAATCGTTTGGCGATTTCAACTACTAAGATAGATTCATTTTATCGCATCTAAAATGACGATAAGAATATCACTTCTATTTCTACTCTTTTTATCGCATTTAAAATGACGATAAAAATGCCACCTTTATTTCTTCTTTTTATCGCATCGATAAAATGCCACTTTTATTTCTACTCTTTTTATTTCTACTCTTTTTATTGTCCATAGAACGACAATAAAATACTTCTTTTAATTCTAATCTTTTTATTGAATAAAGTATCAATAAAAATGTCGCCTTACATTTATTCTTTTTGTCTACACTTAAAATGTAAATAAAGATATCACTTTACATTTATTCTTTTCATTTGCATAAAAAGGTAAATAAAAATATAGCCTTTTAATTCTAATCCTTTTTATTGTCTCTATTCTGACAATAAAAATATAACATTAAATTCTATCTTTGTGATTGCATCTAAAACGCAAATTAGAATGTCACTTTTATTCTATGTTTTTACTTACATCTAAAATGTAAATAAAAAGTGCTTTTTATTCCTATGTTTTTATTTACGTCTAAAATGTAAATAAAAATATACTTTTTATATTCTTATTCTTATTTACATCTAAAATGCAAATAAAAATATCCTTTTTTATGCAAGTTTTATTTATATCTAAAATATAAATAAAATGTCAACTTCTATAATCATGTTTTTATTTACAACTAAATTGTAAACAAAAATGTACTTTTTTTTAACTCATGTTTTTATTCACATCTAAAATGTGAATAAAATACTCCTTTTTAATTTCATTTTTTTATTCACATCTAAATTGTGAATAAAAATATATCATTCAATGTCATATTTTTATTCGTAACAAAATTACAAATAAAAATGTGCTTTATAAATTCATGTTTTTATTTGCAACTAGTTTGCAAATAAAAATTCACTTTTTAAAACGGTGTTTTTATTTACATATGGAATGCAAATAAAACGTACTTTTTTCTTTTCATATTCTTATTCACATCGAAAATGTGAATAAAAATGTTCTTTTTATTTTCCTATCTTTCATTCACATCAAGAAAGTGAATAAAAATGTGCTTTACATATTTGCAAATAAAAAGTGTAACACCCCGTGTATTCTAGAACAGTGAAATTCACAAATTAAAGTATAACTAATTTCAAATCAAAGAATTAAGGGAAACGGGATACGCCATTGCGTTCGTCTCGGAAAAATACGCGAAATAGAGTCCAAGTTTTCGAAAAACGGAGCGCGTATGACCAAATTATGGCCCGATGAAGTTTCAGAAAATTCAAATGGAGTCGACCTGGGGGTCGACTGGGGAGTCGACCTGGCCCCTGAGCCAGGTCGAACCCAGCCCCCCTGGCTGGCCTGCTCTGTGCTTAGCTGAATTCCTGAGCCTTGCCTTGTCACTAGTGCTAGGTGTCAGCTCCTGATTGGTCTCTCCTTCAAATGAATGGCTAATATTAATCCAAGCTCCATCGACGGTCCTTATCAATTCACAAACTCTATAAAAAGGACCTAAGACTCCACCTAATTCATACAAACAAAAATAAGAATGAGACCGTCATGCTGTTGAGGAAGGACTAGAAATAGCCGTCAAAATTGAGAGACGGTTAGGGGACAATTCAAAAGCTTAAAGCAACGACAACTAAATCAAAACAACGCCTACAACAAAGGATAGCATCTCCAAATTCAGAATTCAGATTCCTGAGTTGAAGATTCGTCATACGTAGTAAGTAGAGTGCTATTCCGATGTGAATAAATAATTGTGTTTTGATTTGTGTAAAATGAGAAATAGAATTGTATTTGATTTGTGGTGATAATAATTCATATTTGTATGTTGCTTTGATTCTAAACGATTTGGGATGTTGTGGTATAACGATTGGATATTTGCAAGTATGTGATTCATGTTGAAAGTTAACAACTACATATTTGTGGTAGTTTATTTGAGATTCATGCAAGTATATGATTCACTATTATGCCAACATAATATATGTTATAATCACTTTTAGTGTAGTTGGATCCATTTGGGTATTATGACTTATGTGAATTTATGTTGGAATTGGCATCATGATTTAAGTGTAAAACCATACTTTTGTATTAGAGACAAAAGTAAGCATCTTTGTGAACTTTTGTTGACTCTATGAACATGACTAGACTATGTTTGGTGTTATGCCTAATTGAAAAACATGTTTTAGGCCTATATTGTTATCAAGACCATATGATAATATATGTGACACATAGCTAAGTTAGATTTACATTCCAATTGCAAGATTATATGAATAGATCAAAAACCATGATTTCATGTTTAGGTATATTTATGCCATGATTATATGAATAGATCAGAAACCATGATTTCATGTTTAGGTATGTTTATGCCATGATTATATGAATAGATCAAAAACCATGATTTCATGTTTAGGTATGTTTATGCCATGATTATATGCTATTACAATGCAAGTTCACAAGTGCCAAATTTATGTTAATTAGTTCGCTATGTTGCAAGTTCATGCGTTCACAATCCCCTTTTTATGTTACTTAGAATATATAAACACCATGTTCTAAGCCTCCCCTTTTCATGTGGCTAAGTTGGGTTTAATTGTTAAACCCAACATATGTTATATTGTAGCGAACGTATAAAACGGGGGTAATGACGTTTGGGTTAAAATATAGAACATATGTGTTGGCATGTTTGACGCATGCCAACGACCTTGAAAAACAATTAAGTGGTGTAAATTAATTTTACCCAATAAAGATGAATTTGAATAATGGGCCGCAAATATTTAAATATAAAAAGAAAAGAGACAAAATATGTAAATTTAGAAAATACGATGTGTTTAACCCGAGGTTGGATTGAGTTGTGATTTAGACCTGCCCGGAACCTCCCGGCTGTCCAGTAGTCACAACAATACCGATCCAATGTGGGTGGTTAAACACGGAGCCCAATAAGGACCCGACGTTAGACTGAGTTGTGGCATAAGACTGCCCGGACCCAACCGGCAACAGGCAGCCACAACAATATCTGTGTAATGTGTTAAGGCTGAGTCAGGATTGGTAGGATTAAGTAAATTGAATTAATACTTAATCAAAAATGGAACATGCTAAACTATACAGACTGATTGGGGGTTAGGTTTGCAAAACACTTAACCAACTTAGCATGTTGGCTAGAAATATAAAACCTAGTAGCGGGGGGACCCTTTTCAGCAGTAACCCTACAAGGTGTATCAGGATACCCTGAACTAGGCAGGGTGGGGCACGATTACTGGACTGACTTTAAGAGGTCAAATCGACGGCGGTGGTGCAATAATGTAGGTTCTAACGGGGTGCGGGCGTGCACACACTCCGGCGCAGAAAAATAAGGCACTGGGCACCAGTAGTATACCTGTGCATTCTAGAATTGTGTCGGGCCGCCACCATGGGACTTGATACACCCCATGGTGGGACCAGCATAGGTAACTACAACATCGGGGGCCGTAAGACACATGTAACTATGCGAGTAGGAGCCAATCATTAGAAATGGATCACTTCACCCTGATTATGTGGTGCCTGTTGGGAACTAGTTTATATGGATGCAGAGATTAATATGGGGTACGATAAGTATATTCGATCTAGACAACTTAACTTAGTGTATGGTGCTTTCCCAATTCCAGTTTATACTTATCATGCCCAATTCTTTATTCATAGACTGAATAGTCCTAGACTTACTTAGGCTTTATGTCTGACTCTACTTTTCTTTCGTCCCCCCCCCCCCCAGGTCCACAGGGAGGGAATACCGCAGCTTGACCAGTTTTCACATCCAGCTTGAAGAGAAAGAATGTATTGCTTGGATCTCTTTCGTTTTGGACTATGGCTTGGATTGCAACTATGGGGACTTATACATTTTACTTTTGTTTTTATGCTTCTTTAAGTTATGAAATCAAGACAGTTATGAGAATGTATTGGTTTTTGGAAGTATTGTAAGACAATTATGACATGGTTTGTGTAACACGTATTTTGTTGAAATAAAAATTGCTGTTGTTTTCCGCTGTTCAAAAATATGTGTATTTATATCTGTCTTGAGTATCTGTGACTTATACTTATAAACCTCCACCAAAATTAGGGCATTCCCTTTGAGAGTGACCCTAACGGAGGTGGGGTGTTTCACTTGGTACCAGAGCCAGGTTTACCAGATAAGATAAAAAGTTTTTAAAATTTATTTTCAAAAGAAAATTTAAAGAAGCATTTTTAAAGATAAAATGTTATTTTATTTTAAAAAGGCAAAGTCCCCCAGAGCCATAGGTACTATCTTTTATCCTTCGTTTTGAATCTATCCTTTTTGTTTCAGCATGTCCGAAGAACTTAACTTGCCAGAGGGTGTACCAACACCTAGTTGGTTCAGATGATTCTTAGAAGCAAGGGCCACTCAGCCAGGTCCTACCGTTCCTCCTCCCCCAGCTGCAGGAAATCAACCAGCTACAGCAGCACCTCTTCCTCCACCTCCTCCGCGGGGTAATACTTTTGATAAGATATGCAAAGATTTTAAAGCTATGGGAGGAAAGGACTTTCATGGAACCGAATCCTTCGTGGCAGCCAGGAACTGGCTAAAGGAAACAGAGGACTTATTCGTCATCTTTGAGGTAGAAGATAGGCAGAAGGTACAACTGGCAGTATGGCTACTTAAAGGCGAGGCTTCCTACTAGTGGGAAGTCACCAATGCAGAAAGACCAGTGGAAACATGAGAGGACTTTAGGGCAAGGTTTGAGGCTAAATTTCTCTCAGAAGCTGAAAGGAGTCTTCAGTTGGAAAAATTCTTATTTCTTAAGCAAGGGAATATGACAGTCAAAGAGTATGTTAATCAGTTCGATCAGCTGGCTAGGTTCGGACTGGACCTAGTCAACACTCCGCACAAGAAGGCTCTCCGCTTTGTCAAAGGATTGAATGAGCCATTACACAGTTTGGCCATGACCCATATACCCATGGGAGCTACGTATGAAAGGTTGGTGCAGATGGCATTGCTGAACGAAGAGGATAAAGGCAAGAAGGAGACAAAGGCAGAAAGCTCTCAAGGGAAGAAAGAGGGTTTATGTAATAACCCGGAAATTCTGAGCCAGTTTAAAATTTTTGTTTTGGCAACTTCGACGAATTTTGAAGATTTAAAATGAATTATTTTAAATAATATCGACGAGAAATTTATTTTTGAATATAATTCGAACATATATATTTATACGCGTCGTCGTTAGAATATAAATAATTATATATAATTATAAAAGGAATTGAAAATGGTGCGGTAGTTCGATAATTCGATTTCAAACTTCAATTGAATGTACCGGGTGCAAAACAATCCGGATTTTAGTGAAACCAAAAATAATAGGATCTATTTGGTAATATCTTTCCAACGAATCTGAAAAATCGAAATTTCATATCGGGAATCAAAAGTTATGCCCAGTTGAAAATTCAGAATAGTCGCTATGTAAATTATACATGGCCCAAAAAGTGAAATTTTGCATACGGATGGATTTGGACTCGAAACCACTTCCATTGCGTTCAAAATGCCGTTTAGAACTCCGAAAAGTATAAGCTTCAATATATTCCGATATCCGGAATAGTGGCAAATGACAGGAGCTTTTCGGTTAACAAAACATAGCCCTTAAAAAGTGAAATTTTGCATACGTGCTCAGAATTCGACGAGATAAATTTTTATGGATTCACAATGACAAATCATTGTTGAGTTCCAAATGGCGCGTCGAACGGAGTTAGTATGCGGCCGTGCGAGCTGAAACAGCTCAGGGTAAAGCGAGCAGTCATTTTACAAAGGAACATTATTGATACGACCTCAGAATTCGATTTCGTTTTTTTTTTTGGATTCGTATCGTCTAAAAATGGTTAAATCCAAAAGGGCATGATTTTTGAAGTTAGCATGTGAGCGCGCGAGAAGAAAAGGTACGCCAAAATCGCATTTTTAGAGCTTATCTGAGCATTTTCGTGATTTTTTTGAATGGTCAAACGAACTCGGAATTTGACGAAACTTGTTTTGTTGGACTCGTCTTCACATCTACTATCTCGTGTCCGAAATCCGCGGCGATTGGAGATCGTTAGCGTTCAGGCGATACGGGAGAAACTAGCATATAATCACTTTTACTTCCTTTTTCTCTTCATTATTTCTCACTTTCTCTCTTCCTCTCTTTCTTCAAAAAAAACTCAATAATGGACACCGCTCCCCAAACCCGCTGCCCCTCCTCCACCAGCGCCACCACCCACCTCCACCGCCGGCCGTCGCCCTCCTCCTCCCCTCCTCCTCCTCTTCCTCCTCCTCCTTTCTCTCTTCCAATTTCAAATCCCTAAACCCCCAAATCATCATCACCACCACCACGGACCCCACCGCCACCGCCACCACCCGTTAGCAACCTCCCCCACGCCCATCAGGCCCGCCACCGCCCACTGGCCACCCAATTCCGGCCGTGGGCCCCGCTACACTCAAAAACTCATTTTCACCAAAATTCCCGTTTTGCACAACACCCCGGACTGTTTTGGCTTATGTCTCCTAAACAGTACGTTTTTGGCCAAAGTCCCTCTAAACCAAAGTTGTAGAGCACGAAATTCTCTTCGATTTGGCTATATGGAAGTCATGTTTTGGAGTCCGGAGCTGCTTGGAAAACGCGTTCGAAGTCTGCTGTTCAAAAGCGGTAAAATTCGTGTACTTTCGCGAATTCTGGCGAATTGGGGCATTTTCGGCAAAAAGACCGTAGGCGAAAGTTGTCCGGAATGGCGCGTTTAAGCTAGAAAAAAGATTGTGTGAAGATTGAAGCTCGTTTGCAAATTCTGGGACCCGAACAACGAATCCGGGCGTTAGAAAAAAGTGAGTTTTCTCCGCTTTAAAGCTTCTATGGTTTTTGACTAATGAAGTAGAATAAAAATATGATTTTTATATTATAGAAAGAATAAAAATATGATTTTTATATAGTAGAGAAAATAAAAATACGATTTTTATATTATATAGATAGTAAAGATTTGATCTTCACTATATGAACAGCGGTGTAAAAATAGAATTTTTATCTATATAGTAGCGATGTGAAAATAGAATTTTATCTATGTAGTAGTAGTATAAAAATATAATTTTTTATATACATAGCAAGAATATAAAAATGTGATTTTTATATATGTAGTGGCTACGGGCAACGAAAGTGACAAAAGGCAAGAACGACAAGATTTTCTACATAAGAAGAGTCGTGGAATTGGGATAGCTTTGGTGAGAACTTCTCACTCTAAATTTCTTTTTTCTAGTTATATATATACTAGGATGCAGACGGTTTTTAGTAGCACCCGACACCATCGTCCACAGACCATGGACTTGTTTGTTTGGTTGTGTAGTTGGTTAGATTGTTTGATTTGAATTTGATTGTTTGGTGAAATGGAATAGATTTGATTGATATGTGTATGGCGTAGGCCATAACTAGATCGGGGATAAGGCTAGGCCTTGTCCTGTTTCTAGTATCGTGCCGTTATGCCGCCGAAATTTTCTAAAATAAGTTAGAAAAATAAAGATATCATTTTATTTAATAAATGAACCGAATAGAATATTCATAGGTTGAATAAAATAATTCGATCGTTAAAAATATAATTTTTAATGTGAATATAAATAAATAAATATTCATTTACAAACCGGACGGTTTGTTTATGTACACTGATTTGACTGACATTGATTGGGACGATAAATTTTACACATCGCCCAACTGCACAAATAAAAATCTATGTTTGTTGATTTGAAACCCCAAACGGGTATTGGGATAAAATACGGCATACACTAATCCCAATAATTAGTTGTATGTCGATCGATTGATTGACAACCTGTTATAAGCGTTAGATATCTATATTTGATGCTTATACAGTGTAGTGCACTTTGGATGATGGTTGATTATTTATCGTTGCTATTATATACATGTGTTGAATGGAATCCATATAATTAACTTTATATGGTAATTGATTGGGCCTCATTCCAATTTAGAAGATAAAGAATATTATAAAATAAAGGTTCATGTGTTGACCGTACTCATCCGTTGAGATTAGTCATGTGTTGAACGAAATATTTTAACAATAAAATTTACATCTTTATCATTATAAAATAAATGTTCATGTGTTAACAGTACTCATCCGTTGAGATTCGTCATGTGTTGAACGAAATATTTTAACAATAAAATTTACATCTTTATCATTATAAAATAAAGGTTCATGTGTTGACAGTACTCATCCGTTGAGATTAGTCATGTGTTGAACGAAATATTTTAAAAATAAAATTTACATCTTTATCATATATAAAATTAGAAACTAATTGGAAAATAGATAAGATGAGTGGTCTCCTGGATATTGATTTGATGTTGGTTTCGGCCTTCGGGATTAATATTCAGGGAATCGTTCTGTTACTAATTTACGGTTGGAGTCTGATTTGAAATCAAGCGATAGATACCATAATTTTTATAAAATATATTAAATAACAAAAATAGTCACATGTGGACAGTACTCATTCGTTGAGATTAGTCATGTGTTGACAAAAATATAGATTCACGTAGTGAATAGAATAAATATTCGTTTGTTGAATAGAATAGCGGAATTATTGAAATATATAAAGCCGTGTTGATTAGAGATGCGCTATTTTGACGCGAACGATTTTTATATCGATTATATTCGTTTTTTGAACTGAATTGAATAGAAAACGAATTCGAACTAAATTGAGAAGAAAACAAATTCGAACTAAATTGAATAGAAAACGAATTCGAACTGAATTGAATATAAAACGAATTCGAATTGAATATAAACCAAATTCGAATTGAATTGAATATAGAATGAATCAAGATTTGAATTGAATTGGAAATGGAAGTTGAAATGTTTTTGAAATGAGTTTAAAACTATTTATAAAATTCGTTTTAAATAGAAATCGACGAAATATATATTATATATATAATATAATGGCCTGAATAGAACGCGCCGCGCCGCGGCAGTTCGTAAATTTTGACCATTGACTTCGAACAGACATTACGGGAGATCCGACCGTCGGATTCTCCTAAAACCGGAACCGTTGGGTTCGAATCAAAAAGAGCTTTCTAACAAATATTAGAAATTTGAAATCTAATGGTTGGATTTGGAGATATGTCCAAATCAATTTCAGAAAGGGTCGTTGTAAGTGCAGTTCGATGGCCATTGTTGGAAATCGACGGTACGGGCCTTGATAAAATTATCAAAAATAGTAATAATTTGTGTAAAATCATAAGAAATGATTTGGGAAAAATTGGGATGAAAAACTCCATATTTGAAAAGATAAAAATAGATTTTTATCGAAATGAACTAGTTTTGAACTTAAATTAAAACCCATTTATTTTTAAGTAAATAAATTGGATTTGAAATGGGTTTTAAACAGAATTGGTCTGTGGGTTTATCGTGAACAGTGTTTTAAATAACATTTCTTCTTTAACCCGATAGTAAATAGAATGTAATTTGGGTTTGTCGTGAACTGTGTTTTAAATGACATTAGTTCTTTAACCCAGTAAAAGGAGATTTAATGAATTCTCAAGTAGATTGAAATGTGAATTGATAATCTAAATTATCAAATTTAGAAATTGAGCGAGAACGGAGTATCACCAGTTTTGCTCCAAAGCGATAGTTAAATCTTTAATTAGATTTGAACGTGAAATGGTAATTAATTTTACCGATAACACTGTGGTATTAGATATGGAGTATTACCAGTTTTGCTTCATGGGATGAATAGGTTGGGATTGGGAAATAAACAAATAATTACTTCGGTGTGGTTCGCTAATCTCGACTAGTAGTGGGAAACCATAATTTGGTTTGATATGACATCCAATGGAAGATTAAAGAATAAATTTTAAAGAATTTATCTTTGATAAAATTAATGGGAACCTTTCCCTAAGAATAAGAAATTTAGAAACTAGCTGTAGGTTAGTTAAGAAGAATGGTTTCCTGGGTATTGATCTGATGTTGGTTTCGGCCTTCGGGGTTAATATTTGGGGAATTGCTCTCTTACTGATTTACGGTTAGTGACCGATGAATTGGAATGAGGCGTATGTTGTGTTTGTGTAACATTTGTTTTAATATACGCGGGTTGTTCGCAAGCTTTGTGTATAACGTGAATTCGCAAGCCTCACACCTCGGTATGAGTCAAAAACGGGATACAGACTGCAGGGAGAGCACGACGTTTCTTTCTAGCTTTGGTGGTGTCAGTAACTTACCAGCCCTGACACTTATATACTTATCACCTATGTGGTTGCTGGATGAGGCGCCTCGATTTTAGGTCTGTAAGGACCGGGAAACGTGTGTTTAGGAATACTAATCCTCAAATGTAAGAGAGGACCGGCCCTGAAACATCCAGGGGTTACTTAGAGTGTGTAGTCCCAAGGCATTTGCTAGAGTGTCTCGAAAGCGGAGAGGAGCTTGCCTCTTGCCTCGACTCATGACGGAATCCAATTTCCAATATGTGTATCTCGGTTTTATTTGTAGAGCCTAGTATGGCGACATGATAGATGGTACCCATGCCGCCTAGGATTGATATTTATGATTGAAATTGTTTTGACACTATACACTTATTATAGTATCAAATGATTTGTTTTTAAAAACGTACCAAGCATGTTTGGCTATTATAAGGGAAAACCCTATCCTTCGGCTTGCGTTGCATTGTGTGATGGGACCTAGGTCTTATAATAGCTTCATTCTTCGAAAAAGCATTGCGATGTTTATTCTATGCACTGGTATTCTTGGGAGGAAACCCGTTCCGTGTTATACGGCGTGGTCCCTTGAATTACTCTCTTTTAAAGTAAAGTTTTAAATAACTGTTTTAGTTCTCACACCAGTCACATGACTGACCTGGAGTTTATTGTTTTAACCTAAACTCTGGGTGCCCTTATTTTCTACACGGGCACCTAGTAGTTTTGGTTTTACAGATTTATATTCACAGGATCCTGGTTTACAGCTGGAACGATGCTCGGAAAGCTCTGTATCCGTGTATTACTTTCAGTTGTGCTTTGTATTATTTTTCCGCTACAGTACTGTATTTAAACCTCTGATATTTATCAAATGTAATTTATTCATTTATACTCTGTATATTCTTGTATCTGATGGAATTGTTGTAATAACAATGAAATGTTCTTTCGTCTGCGTTCTATTTTGTCCTGTTCTCAAAACGATCAGGGGTTTCAAACGGTCTAGATCGGTTTAACGACTAATTCGGATCGAGTGAAATTCCTTGCCATCATATTTGGTATCAGAGCTTTGGTTTACAGATCTCGAGAACAAGACACATTAGAACCATACGAAAGAATTCATCAGATATTGGATTAGTAATATCCAATTAGAATGACTCGTTAGAGATAGGATCAGTAGTATCCTAGAACGAGTGTGAAGAGTATATTTTCCAATAGAAAACAATTTTGTTTTGAAAATTTAAACCATTTTATACGTATTTGAATATTTATTTATATTTAATTTGGACAATCTATTATATAAAATTTTGCATATACGCGTCATGAACGTATATTCGAAGTTTTGATATACTGGATAGATATAGAATCACATTCTAGTCGCCCGGAGATGGTACTGATGATAGCACGTGCATCATCAGTATTTATGTTCGTGTTTCGAATGTGTGAGATCTATATATTTCCGTTAGACTGGTGTGAGAACCAAAACTTATATATATATATATATATATATAGATTTATTTGTTGTGATTTGGCATCAAAAACATAATTTTCTGTATATATATAAATTATGAATTTGAAATGTTAATCCACTAATTGATTGATGTTTGTGTTGTTTGTTTATTTGTTTGATAATTTTGAACCATTATGCCTAATAGAATCAAATATTGAACTGTATTGAAAATTGGTCGCATTTGCTTGCATATACATGTACTTACATTGAACCGGTCATAGCAAGGAGGCTAGAGCAGAGAATAAAATTTGTCTGCCCGACAAATAGGTACATATTTACTATAATTTACTGTTTTGTTTGGGTGATGATGATTTTATGAGCCGATTGGCTAGCCGCTTGGCTAGCCGCTTGGCTTCTTCTTTTTCTTTTTGAGATCAGAAGGCCTATATGGCAATTTCGGGATTTTCCCGTGCTCCCCATACAAAGGAGGTTATGGCGAAATTTTTCGAAAATTTAGGGGGTTAGCCAAATTTTTGAAAATTTGGAAATTCTCAGAAACTGAAAAGTAGGAGAATGGAAGCCAGATCGAACGTAGAGTTGATTAATCAAACCACTTTCGACTTTGTTCCTTTTCGGGGACGAAAAGTTTTAAGTGGGGGAGATTGTAATAACCCGGAAATTCTGAGCCAGTTTAAAATTTTTGTTTTGGCAACTTCGACGAATTTTGAAGATTTAAAATGAATTATTTTAAATAATATCGACGAGAAATTTATTTCTGAATATAATTCGAACGTATATATTTATACGCGTCATCGTTAGAATATAAATAATTATATATAATTATAAAAGGAATTGAAAATGGTGCGGTAGTTCGATAATTCGATTTCAAACTTCAATTGAATGTACCGGGTGCAAAACAATCCGGATTTTAGTGAAACCAAAAATAATAGGATCTATTTGGGAATATCTTTCCAACGAATCTGATAAATCGAAATTTCATAGCGGGAATAAAAAGTTATGCCCAGTTGAAAATTCAGAATAGTCGCTATGTAAATTATACATGGCCCAAAAAGTCAAATTTTGCATACGGATGGATTTGGACTCAAAACCACTTCCATTGAGTTCAAAATGCCGTTTAGAACTCCGAAAAGTATAAGCTTCAATATATTCCGATATCCGGAATAGTGGCAATTGGCAGGAGCTTTTCGGTTAACAAAACATAGCCCTTAAAAAGTGAAATTTTGCATACGAGCTCAGAATTCGATGAGATAAATTTTTATGGATTCACAATGGCAAATCATTGTTGAGTTCCAAATGGCGCGTCGAACGGAGTTAGTATGTGGCCGTGCGAGCTGAAACAGTTTAGGGTAAAGCGAGCAGTCATTTTACAAAGGAACATTATTGATACGACCTCAGAATTCGATTTTGTTTTTTTTTTCTGGATTCGTATCGTCTAAAAATGGTTAAATCCAAAAGGGCATGATTTTTGAAGTTAGCATGTGAGCGTGCGAGAAGAAAAGGTGCGCCAAAATCGCATTTTTAGAGCTTATCTGAGCATTTTCGTGATTTTTTTTGAATGGTCAAACGAACTCGGAATTCGACGAAACTTATTTCGTTGGACTCGTCTTCACGTCTACTATCTCATGTCCGAAATCCACGGCGATTGGAGATCGTTAGCGTTCAGGCGATACGGGAGAAACTAGCATATAATCACTTTTACTTCCTTTTTCTCTTCATTATTTCTCACTTTCTCTCTTCCTCTCTTTCTTCAAAAAAAACTCAATAATGGCCACCGCTCCCCAAACCCGCTGCCCCTCCTCCACCAGCGCCACCACCCACCTCCACCGTCGCCCGTCGCCCGTCGCCCTCCTCCTCCCCTCCTCCTCCTTTCTCTCTTCCAATTTCAAATCCCTAAACCCCCAAATCATCATCACCACCACCACGGACCCCACCACCACCGCCACCACCCCTTAGCAACCTCCCCCACGTCCATCAGGCCCGCCACCGCCCGCTGGCCACCCAATTCCGGTCGTGGGCCCCGCTACACTCAAAAACTCATTTTCACCAAAATTCCCGTTTTGCACAAAACACCCCGGACCGTTTTGGCTTATTTCTCCTAAACGGTGCGTTTTTGGCCAAAGTCTTTCTAGACCAAAGTTGTAGAGCACAAAATTCTCTTCGATTTGGATATATGGAAGTCATGTTTTGGAGTCCGGAGCTGCTTGGAAAAGGCGTTCGAAGTTTGCTGTTCAAAAGCGGTAAAATTCGTGTATTTTCGCGAATTCTGGCGAATTGGAGCATTTTCGGCAAAAAGACCCTTAGGCGAAAGTTGTCCAGAATGGCGCGTTTAAGCTAGAAAAAAGATGGTATGAAGATTGAAGCTCGTTTGCAAATTCTGGGACCCGAACAGCGAATCCGGGCGTTAGAAAAAAAGTGAGTTTTCTCCGCTTTAAAGCTTCTATGGTTTTTGACTAATGAAGTAGAATAAAAATATGATTTTTATATTATAGAAAGAATAAAAATATGATTTTTATATAGTAGAGAAAATAAAAATACGATTTTTATATTATATAGATAGTAAAGATTTGATCTTCACTATATGAACAGCGGTGTAAAAATAGAATTTTTATCTATATAGTAGCGATGTGAAAATAGAATTTTATCTATGTAGTAGTAGTATAAAAATATAATTTTTTATATACATATCAAGAATATAAAAATGTGATTTTTATATATGTAGTGGCTACGGGCAACGAAAGTGACAAAAGGCAAGAACGACAAGATTTTCTACATAAGAAGAGTCGTGGAATTGGGATAGCTTTGGTGAGAACTTCTCACTCTAAATTTCTTTTTTCTAGTTATATATATATATATATATACTAGGATGCAGACGGTGTTTAGTAGCACCCGACACCATCGTCCACAGACCATGGAATTGTCTGTTTGGTTGTGTAGTTGGTTAGATTGTTTGATTTGAATTTGATTGTTTGGTGAAATGGAATAGATTTGATTGATATGTGTATGGCGTGGGCCATCACTATATCGGGGATAAGGCTAGGCCTTGTCCTGTTTCTTGTATCGTGCCGTTATGCCGTCGAAATTTTCTAAAATAAGTTAGAAAAATAAAGATATCATTTTATTTAATAAATGAACCGAATAGAATATTCATAGGTTGAATAAAATAATTCGATCGTTAAAAATATAATTTTTAACGTGAATATGAATAAATAAATATTCATTTAAAAACCGGACGGTTTGTTTATGTACACTGATTTGACTGACATTGATTGGGACGATAAATTTTACACATCGCCCAACTGCACAAATAAAAATCTATGTTTGTTGATTTGAAACCCCACACGGGTATTGGGATAAAATACGGCATACACTAATCTCAATAATTAGTTGTATGTCGATCGATTGATTGACAGGCTGTTATAAGCGTTATATATCTATATTTGATGCTTATACAGTGTAGTGCACTTTGGATGATGGTTGATTATTTATCGTTGCTATTATATACATGTGTTGAATGGAATCCATATAATTAACTTTATATGGTAATTGATTGGGCCTCATTCCAATTTAGAAGATAAAGAATATTATAAAATAAAGGTTCATGTGTTGACCGTACTCATCCGTTGAGATTAGTCATGTGTTGAACGAAATATTTTAACAATAAAATTTACATCTTTATCATTCTAAAATAAAGGTTCATGTGTTGATAGTACTCATCCGTTGAGATTAGTCATGTGTTGAACGAAATATTTTAACAATAAAATTTACATCTTTATCATTATAAAATAAAGGTTCATGTGTTGACAGTACTCATCCGTTGAGATTAGTCATGTGTTGAACGAAATATTTTAATAATAAAATTTACATCTTTATCATATATAAAATTAGAAACTAATTGGAAAATAGATAAGATGAGTGGTCTCCTGGATATTGATCTGATGTTGGTTTCGGCCTTCGGGATTAATATTCAGGGAATCGTTCTCTTACTAATTTACGGTTGGAGTCTGATTTGAAATCAAACGATAGATACCATAATTTTTATAAAATATATTAAATAACAAAAATAGTCACACGTGGACAGTATTCATTCGTTGAGATTAGTCATGTGTTGAAAAAAATATAGATTCACGTAGTGAATAGAATAAATATTCGATTGTTGAATAGAATAACAGAATTATTGAAATATATAAAGCCGTGTTGATTAGAGATGCGCTATTTTGACGCGAACGATTTTTATATCGATTATATTCGTTTTTTGAACTGAATTGAATAGAAAATGAATTCGAACTAAATTGAATAGAAAACGAATTCGAACTAAATTGAATAGAAAACGAATTCGAACTGAATTGAATAGAAAACGAATTCGAATTGAATATAAACCAAATTCGAATTGAATTGAATATAGAATGAATCGAGATTTGAATTGAATTGGAAATGGAAGTTGAAATGTTTTTGAAATGAGTTTAAAACTATTTATAAAATTCGTTTTAAATAGAAATCGACGAAATATATATTATATATATTATATATATAATATAATGGCCTGAATAGAACGTGCCGCGCCGCGGCAGTTCGTAAATTTCGACCATTGACTTCGAACGGACATTATGGGAGATCCGACCGTCGGATTCTCCTAAAACCGGAACCGTTGGGTTCGAATCGAAAAGAGCTTTCTAACAAATATTAGAAATTTGAAATCTAACGGTTAGAATTGGATATATGTCTAAATCAATTTTAGAAAGGGTCGTTGTAAGTGCAGTTCGATGGCCATTGTTGGAAATCGACGGTACGGGCCTTGATAAAATTATCAAAAATAGTAATAATTTGTGAAAAATCATAAGAAATGATTTGGGAAAAATTGGGATGAAAAACTCCATATTTGAAAAGATAAAAATAGATTTTTATCGAAATGAACTAGTTTTGAACTGAAATTAAAACCCATTTATTTTTAAATAAATAAATTGGATTTGAAATGGGTTTTAAATAGAATTGGTCTGTGGGTTTATCGTGAACAGTGTTTTAAATAACATTTGTTCTTTAACCCGATAGTAAATAGAATGTGATTTGGGTTTGTCGTGAACTGTGTTTTAAATGACATTAGTTCTTTAACCCAGTAAAAGGAGATTTAATGAATCTACAATTAGATTGAAATGTGAATTGATAATCTAAATTATCAAATTTAGAAATTGAGCGAGAATGGAGTATCACCAGTTTTGCTCCAAAGCGATAGTTAAATCTTTAATTAGATTTGAATGTGAAATGGTAATTAATTTTACCGATAACACCGTGGTATTAGATATGGAGTATTACCAGTTTTGCTTCATGGGATGAATAGACTGGGAAATAAAATAAATAATTACTTCGGTGTGGTTCGCTAATCTCGACTAGTAGTGGGAAACCATAATTTGGTTTGATATGACATCCAATGGAAGATTAAAGAATAAAATTTAAAGAATTTATCATTGATAAAATAAATGGAAACCTTTCCCTAATAATAAGAAATTTAGAAACTAGCTATAGGTTAGTTAAGAAGAATGGTTTCCTGGGTATTGATCTGATGTTGGTTTCGGCCTTCGGGGTTAATATTTGGGGAATTGCTCTCTTACTGATTTACGGTTAGTGACCGATGAATTGGAATGAGGCGTATGTTGTGTTTGTGTAACATTTGTTTTAATATACGCGGGTTGTTCGGAAAGGCCAGGTTTATACCCATTCTGAATAACCGATTCGACGATATGTCGAAGATGAAGACGGTGGTCGAAGACCGGAAGTCTTCACATCGTTTGGGTGATTACTGATGATCTTGATTGGGCTGTACACCCAAGATGAGGGAATCAGTTGGTGATCGTCCAGGCGTACTTGGAGATCGATGGATATGCGAGGAAAGTGCCTCTGGTTTCGTTCAGACCCAGAACGAACTAGTAAATGGATTGTGTGTCTGACATTGGATTTTATTCTGTGTTGATTGATTTCTGTTAAATATATATCTGTTTGGCGACGGAGAATTTATTCTCTTGCTTAACGCCCTTCTCTGAGACGTACGAGCTTAGAGGTTATATATCGATAGATATCAATCGCATGGTATGAATTTCCTGTGTGGCATGCTGAGTTGCATGGATCAAGGCTTTTGTTGAAAAGCAAAGTCTTGTGGTTGATGATCAAAGCACGGCCTACGTGGCAGCTTTGTGTATAACGTGAATTCGTGAGCCTCACACCTCGGTATGAGTCAAAAACGGGATACAGACTACAGGGAGAGCACGACGTTTCTTTCTAGCTTTGGTGGTGTTAGTGACTTACCAGCCCTGACATTTATATACTTTTCACCTATGTGGTTGTTGGATGAGGCGCCTCGATTTTAGGTCTGTAAGGACCGGGAAATGTGTGTTCAGGAATACTAATCCTTAAACGTAAGAGAGGACCGGCCCTGAAGCATCCAGGGGTTAACCAGAGTATGTAGTCCCGAGGCATTTGCTAGAGTGTCTCGAAAGCGGAGAGGAGCTTGCCCCTTGCCTCGACTCATGACGGAAATCCAATTTCCAATATGTGTATCTCAGTTTTATTTGTAGAGCCTAGTATGGCGCCATGATAGATGGTACACATGCCGCCTAGGATTGATATTTATGATTGAAATTGTTTTGACACTATACACTTATTATAGTATCAAATGATTTGTTTTTAAAAACGTACCAAGCATGTTTGGCTATTATAAGGGAAAACCCTATCCTTCGGCTTGCGTTGCATTGTGTGATGGGAACTGGGTCTTATAATAGCTTCATTTTTCGAAAAAGCATTGCGCTGTTTATTCTATGCACTGGTATTCTTGGGAGGAAACCCGTTCCGTGTTATACGGCGTGGTCCCTTGAATTACTCTCTTTTAAAGTAAAGTTTTAAATAATTGTTTTAGTTCTCACACCAGTCACATGACTGACCTGGAGTTTATTGTTTTAACCTAAACTCTGGGTGCCCTTATTTTCTACACGGGCAGCTAGTAGTTTTGGTTTTGCAGATTTATATTCACAGGATCCTGATTTACAGCTGGAACGATGCTCGGAAAGCTCTGTATCCGTGTATTACTTTCAGTTGTGCTTTGTATTATTTTTCCGCTGTAGTACTGTATTTAAACCTCTGATATTTATCGAATGTAATTTATTCATTTGTACACTGTATATTCTTGTATCTAATGGAATTGTTGTAATAACAATGAAATGTTCTTCCATCTGCGTTCTATTTTGTCCTGTTCTCAAAACGATCAGGGGTTTCGAACGGTCTAGATCGGTTTAACGACTAATTCGGATCGAGTGAAATTCCTTGCCGTCACAGTTTACAGCCTAAGAAGACCGACTTTAAGTAGGGCGGGAAAGATAACAAAGAGAAGAGGAAGTGTAATTTCTGTGGGAAGGTGGGGCACTTAGTGAAAGATTGCCGGAAAAAGAAGGCAAGATGAATGGTGGGTGCTTTTCTTGCGGTGAAACAGGCCATATGGACAAGGATTGCCCAAAGAAACGAGGGCAGGGGCAGAGGGCTCGATCCACCTCAGGGGCACAGGTTCATGTGCTAGAAGCGCCACCTCTGCAACAGAGAGGTATAAATACTTCTGTAGAAAGTGTAGTTTATCTTTATGATCACCCAGTTCGCACTTTATTTGATTCTGGCGCATCACACTCCTTTATCTCGTCTGCTTTAGTAGAATCTCTGCACCTAGAAACTTGTATGGTAAAGGACCCCTTAATTGTTTCAAACCCAATTGGGGGCCCAGCTCATTTGTCTATGATCTGTGTGGGATTGAAAATTTCTATTCTAAGCGTAGAATTTAGATGTAGTGCCTTTGTTTTGGGCTTCTCGGGATATGGTTTGATTTTGGGCATGGATTGGCTATCCAGTAATGGTGCCATCGTTGATTGTGAGAAAAAGGTGGTTTGGCTTCTGACCCAACTCGGTAACACTCTGGAAATTTCTTGTAATCCCTCGTATGCGGTTATGCTTAGTTATCTTGAATCGCTAGATGCTTCTGTTGAAAGTTTGCAATCGGTTAGAGTGGTCCGGGAATATCCGGATGTCTTCGAAGAGGTGAAGGGCTTACCTCCGAAGCGGGAGATAGACTTCCGCATATATCTTGTAGATAATGCAAAGCCCGTTGCGTTGCCCGTTAGACACATGACTCCACGGGAATGGAAGGAGCTCAGTAAACAGATTAAAGAGCTTCTAGAGAAGGGGTTCATTAGAAGGAGCATTTTAGAATGGGGCGCTCCAGTGGTGTTCGCTACAAAGGCGGATGGTTCACTCCGTCTGTGTGTTGACTATAGGGAGCTCAACAAGCTAACGAAAAAGAATAGGAACCCTCTCCCCAGAATTGACGATCTGTTTGATCAGCTTGTAGGAGCGTCTGTTTTCTCCCAACTCGATTTGGCGACCGGTTTTCATCAGCTAAGGGTGGCTGAAGATAGCATCGATAAAACGGCATTCAGAACCCCAGACGACTTCTTTGAATGGCTTGTCATGCCTTTTGGCTTGACAAACGCACCCGCTTACTTTGAGGACCTGATGAGTAGGGTGTTCAGAGAATTCCTCAACAAGTTCGTAGTGGTTTTCATAGATGATATCTTGATCTTCTCAAAGAATGAAGAGGAGCATGCTCAGCACCTAAGGGCAATCATGGAAACTCTGCGAGTCCATCAGTTAAAAGCCAAATTCTCCAAATGCCACTTTTGGAGAGAGGAAGTAAGGCTTCTTGGGCACATAGTATCCAAAGAAGGGTTAGCTGTGGACCCTGCTAAGGTAGTAGCGGTACAGGATTGGAAGACACCAAGGAATGCAACTGAGGTCCGAAGTTTTCTAGGACTAACAGGTTTCTACCGAAAATTCATAAGGGATTTTGCGAAAATCTCAGCTGCGCTCACCAGGCTGACAAAGAAGAATCTAGTGTTCAATTGGGACTTGGATTGCGAGTTTGCTTTCCAGCGACTAAAAAGGGCTCTTACAACAGCCCCAGTTTTGACGTTGCCAGATGGAAGCAAGATGTTCACAGTTTATACAGATGCATATGGGATAGGACTAGGCGCTGTCTTAATGCAAGAAGGAAGGGTAGTAGCTTATGGCGGAAGACAGTTGAAATAGCACGAAAAGAACTAACCGACCCACGATCTTGAGTTGGCTGCCATCGTCTTTGCACTCAAGTCTTGGCGACACTATCTCCTAGGTGAAAAGTTCGAACTTTACACTGACCATAAATCGTTGAAATATCTTTTCTCGTAGAAAGATCTTAACTTGAGGCAACAGAGATGGATAGAGTTTCTTGCCTCATACGATTTCGAGATCTCCTACACTCCGGGCAAAGGCAACGTAGTGGCAGACACGTTGAGCCGAAAGAAATTAACCCTAAGCCCGCTGTTTGTTGAAAGACAAAGCCTAGAGTTTATTGCCAGCTTTGACTTTAGGCCCTCCTCCGATTTTGTACCGGGCTTGCTAGCATCTCTCGTAGTACACACGACTTTAGTGGACTCAATAGGGACAGCACAGCGCGAAGACCCTCAGCTTGTGGAGATGATTGATAGGCTAGTTAGGGGTGAGACTTCAAGTCACCTCAGCAGATACTCCATCGACGATAAGGGTTGGCTAAGGAGAGACGGAAGACTATGCGTCCCACAGTCAAGGGATTTAGTAAAGAAGGTTCTCGAGGAAGCACATCACTCTAAGATGACGATACACCCAGGCGGAGATAAAATGTACAAGGACATAAAAAGAAATTTCTTTTGGAATGGCATGAAGAAGGATGTGGCAGATTTCGTTTCTAAGTGTATGGTGTGCCAACAGGTTAAGGCGGAATAGAAAAAGCCTGGCGGTCTGCTCCATCCTCTAGAGGTCCCGCAGTGGAAGTGGGATAGCATCTCAATGGACTTCATTGATGGGCTGCCTAGGTCTAGAAGAGGCAATACTAGCATTTGGGTAATAGTGGATATGCTTACTAAAAGCGCCCACTTTTTACCTGTCAAGAGTAAAAGAACTGCCTCATCCCTAGCATCTCTTTATCTCAAGGAAATTGTTCGACTCCATGGAATACCATCCAGCATTGTTAGTGACCGAGACCCTATCTTCACAAGTGAGTTTTGGCGGAGTCTGCAAGAAGCGGTAGGCACACAGTTATGCTTGAGCACAGCCAATCATCCCCAAACCGACGGCCAGACAGAAAGAGTGAACAGAGTTTTGGAGGAACTTTTAAGACTGTGCGTCCTTGACTTCGGAGGGACATGGGAAGACCATCTTCCTTTGGTGGAATTTGCCTACAACAACAGCTACCAAGCCACCATCGGAATGGCACCCTTCGAAGCTTTATATGGAAGACCGTGCCGATCGCCCACTTGTTGGTGGGAGTCTACTGACAGGCTCATACTTGGACCAGATATGATCCGAGAGACTTCGGAAAAAGTAGACTTAATACGGAGAAGGATGAAGACAACCCAAGACAGACAGAAATCCTACGCCGACAAGAGGAGGACCGACCTAGAATTTGAGGTTGGGGACAGAGTTTTTCTTAAGGTATCTCCGCTAAGGAACGTTGTTCGTTTTGGAACCACAGGAAAGCTAGCACCAAGGTTCGTAGGACCATTTCCTATTATCGAGAAAATTGGGAAAATGGCCTATAGATTAGAGCTACCCGAAAAGCTGGCCGGAGTTCACAACGTTTTTCATGTTTCGCACCTCCGAAAATGTCTACATGAATCTGTTGAAGTGGTAGAGCCAAACATCCTAGAAGAAGCTGAAGTGGAACGCGAAGCAACTGTGAGGAAAGTTCCAACATGCATCTTAGGAACTGAAGTGAAAAAGCTACGCAACCGCGAAGTCAAGCTCGTCAAAGTTCAGTGGAGCGACACCGAGGGAGACACAACTTGGGAAACTGAAGCTAGAATACGCACAACCTACCCTTTTCTTTTCGAGGGTACATCTTTGATCTTTCTTTTTCCTTAAGTTGCGCTTTTATCTATCTTTTTAGGTATATCTCCTCGACCTTATCTTTTAGGAAGAAACCTTTTGGATGAAAACATGTAATTGAAACATGTTATGGATGATGGTTGCAAGTGGTTGCAAGTGATTGCCAGTGGTTGCTCGTGGTTGCATATACACACACAATCTAGGTTTTAGATCGGCTCAGTCACTTCATATTGCATATGCATATATGTATTTATATTCGTATATGGTTGAAACTAAATGTTTTGCCATATGGATGTTGCATTTATATATGAATGATTGCGCACTCATGTAAAATCATGAATAGGAAAATTTGCATACATAATGGATTCATGACACTTACATAATTTGCATTAAGGAGGTCAACTGAATCAGTAGGCCGCCTGATTTTTCATTAGATAAGTACATGTACACACACTTCGCATATGATCATGAAGCATTAGAAGTCTTTTAAGGACAATGGATGCTCGTGTTTGATGGATGAGTAGATGGATGTTTGGATGTTAGGATGTACATTCTTTCTGAACTTGAAGATTTCGGGGACGAAATCCTTTTAAGTGGGGGAGAATGTAACACCCCGTGTATTCTAGAACAGTGAAATTCACAAATTAAAGTATAACTAATTTCAAATCATAGAATTAAGCGAAACGGGATATGCCATTGCGTTCGTCTCGGAAAAATACGCAAAATAGAGTCTGAGTTTTCGAAAAACGGAGCCCGTATGACCAAATTATGGCCCGATGAAGTTTCAGAAAATTCAAATTTCGAAAATAGATTTGAATTTCAGCCCAATCAGAGTAGGCGGGAAAAGTTCTCGCCCTGCCCACTAGGTCGACCTGGGGGTCGACCCTAGGGTCGACCTGGGGGTCGACCCTAGGGTCGACCTGCCAGGCCACGTCGACCTGGGAGTCGACCGGGGGGTCGACCTGCCCCAGCAGCTCGACTCTAGAGTCGACCTGGGGGTCGACTGGGGAGTCGACCTGGCCCCTGAGCCAGGTCAAACCCAGCCCCCCTGGCTGGCCTGGTCTGTGCTTAGCCGAATTCCTGAGCCTTGCCTTGTCACTAGGGCTAGGTGTCAGCTCCTGATTGGTCTCTCCTGCAAATGAGTGGCTGATATTATTCCAAGCTCCATCGACGGTCCTAATCAATTCACAAACTCTATAAAAAGGACCTAAGACTCCACCTAATTCATATAAACAAAAATAAGAATGAGACCGTCATGCTGCTGAGGAAGGACTAGAAATAGCCGTCAAAATTGAGAGACGATCAGGGGCAATTCAAAAGCTTAAAGCAACGACAACTAAATCAAAACAACGCCTACAACAAAGGATAGCATCTCCAAATTCAGAATTCAGATTCCTGAATTGAAGATTCGTCATGCGTAGTAAGCAGAGTGCTATTCCGATGTGAATAAATAATTGTGTTTTGATTTGTGTAAAATGAGAAATAGAATTGTATTTGATTTGTGGTGATAATAATTCATATTTGTATGTTGCTTTGATTCTAAACGATTTGGGATGTTGTGGTATAACGATTGGATATTTGCAAGTATGTGATTCATGTTGAAAGTTAACAACTACATATTTGTGGTAGTTTATTTGAAATTCATGCAAGTATATGATTCACTATTATGCCAACATAATATATGTTATAATCACTTTTAGTGTAGTTGGATCCATTTGGGTATTATGACTTATGTGAATTTATGTTGGAATTGGCATCATGATTCAAGTGTAAAACCATACTTTTGTATTAGAGACAAAAGTAAGCATCTTTGTGAACTTGTGTTGACTCTATGAACATGACTAGACTATGTTTGGTGTTATGCCTAATTGAAAAACATGTTTTAGGCCTATATTGTTATCAAGACCATATGATAATATATGTGACACATAGCTAAGTTAGATTTACATTCCAATTGCAAGATTATATGAATAGATCAAAAACCATGATTTCATGTTTAGGTATATTTATGCCATGATTATATGAATAGATCAAAAACCATGATTTCATGTTTAGGTATGTTTATGCCACGATTATATGAATAGATCAAAAACCATGATTTCATGTTTAGGTATGTTTATGCCATGATTATATGCTATTACAATGCAAGTTCACAAGTGCCAAATTTATGTTAATTAGTTCGCTATGTTGCAAGTTCATGCGTTCACAGTCCCCTTTTTATGTTACTTAGAATATATAAACACCATGCTCTAAGCCTCCCCTTTTCATGTGGCTAAGTTGGGTTTAATTGTTAAACCCAACATATGTTATATTGTAGCGAACATATAAAACAGTGGTAATGACGTTTGGGTTAAAATATAGAACATATGTGTTGGCATGTTTGACGCATGCCAACGACCTTGAAAAACAATTAAGTGGTGTAAATTAATTTTACCCAATAAAGATGAATTTGAATAACGGGCCACAAATATTTACATATAAAAAGAAATGAGACAAAATATGTAAATTTAGAAAATACGATGTGTTTAACCCGAGGTTGGATTGAGTTGTGATTTAAACCTGCCCGGAACCGGCCGGCTGTCCAGTAGTCACAACAATACCTATCCAATGTGGGTGGTTAAACACGGAGCCCAATAAGGACCCGAGGTTAGACTAAGTTATGGAGTAAGACTGCCCGGACCCAACCGGCAACAGGCCGCCACAACAATATCTGTCTAATGTGAGAGGTCGAGGCTTTAATAAGACAATTAAGGTTGATTCAGGATTGGTTGGATTAAGTAAATTGAATTAATACTTAATCAAAAATGGAACATGCTAAACTATACAGACTGATTGGGGGTTAGGTTTACAAAACACTTAACCAACTTAGCATGTTGGCTAGAAATAGAAAACCTAGTAGCCGGGGGACCCTTTTCAGCAGTAACCCTACAAGGTGTATCAGGATACCTTGAACTAGGCAGCGTGGGGCACGATTACTGGACTGACTGTAAGAGTTCAAATCGACGGCGGTGGTGCAGCATTGTAAGTTCTAACGGGGTGCGGGCATGCACACACTCCGGCACAGAAAAATAAGGCACTGGGCGCCAGTAGTATACCTGTGCATTCTAGAATTGTGTCGGGCCGCCACCATGGGACTTGATACACCCCATGGTGGGACTAGCATAGGTAACTACAACATCAGGGGCCGTAAGACACATGTAACTATGCGAGTAGGAGCCGATCATTAGAAATGGATCACTTCACCCTGATTATGGGGTGTCTGTTGGGAACTAGTTTATATGGATGCAGAGATTAATATGGGGTACGATAAGTATATTCGACTCTAGACAACTTAACTTAGTGTATGGTGCTTTCCCATTTCCAGTTTATACTTATCATGCCCAATTATTTATTCATAGACTGAATAGTCCTAGACTTACTCAGGCTTTATGTCTGACTCTACTTTTCTTTCGTTCCCCCCCCCCCCCCCAGGTCCACAGGGAGGGAATACCGCAGCTTGACCAGTTTTCACATCTATCTTGAAGAGAAAGAATGTATTGCTTGTATCTCTTTCGTTTTGGACTATGGCTTTGGATTGCAACTATGGGGACTTATGCATTTTATTTTTGTTTTTATGCTTCTTTAAGTTATGAAATCAAGACAGTTATGAGAATGTAATGGTTTTTGGAAGTATTGTAAGACAATTATGACATGGTTTGTGTAACACGTATTTTGTTGAAATAAAAATTGCTGTTGTTTTCCGCTGTTCAAAAATATGTGTATTTATATCTGTTTTGAGTATCTGTGACTTATACTTATAAACCTCTACCAAAATTAGGGCATTCCCTTTGAGAGTGATCCTAACGGAGGTGGGGTGTTTCAAAAAGTGTAATTCTTCCTTATGTTTTGTTTGCATCTAAAAATGCAAATAAAAAGTATAATTCTTCTTCTTCTATTCGCATCTAGAAATGCAAATAAAAGTACAATTCTTTTTCTATGTCCTATTTTCATTTACACTAAATAGTAAATAAAAATGTCTCTTTTCTTATGTCCTGATTTATTTACCTATGTGTAAATAAAATATTCTTTTCTTTATATCATGCTTCATTTACACTAAATTGTAAATAAATGTATTCTTTTTCTTCCATGTTTATTTGCCTAAATGTAAATAAATGTAATCTTTTTTCTTTCATGTTTATTTACACTAAATGTGAATAAATAAAATCTTTTTCTCTTCATGTCCTATTTACACAAAAATGTAATTGAATGTATCCTATCAATTTGCATATCCTATTTACATAGAAAATGTAAATAAAGGTGTCATTAAGTTTTGTTCTTTTTATTTACAAAGGAAAATGTAAAGATGTGTCCTTTTTCTAATGTTTTCATATTACAATAAAAATGTTATTTTTATTGTCTATTCTTTTCTCATGATACATATTAACATAAATATATAATTTTTTATGTTACATCATTCCTAACATTTCACATTAACATTAAAATAATACTTTTATGTTAAATCAATTCTAATATTTCAACAAAAACAAATAAAAGTGATATATTTGTTTGTTGTCAATTCTAACTCAACAAAACAAATAAAAAAATGATATTTTATCAATTCAACATTTTATAACTGAGATGTTATTTTTATTCACCTTAACATTTTATAAATAAAATATTATTTTTCTTTACTTTAACATTTTATAACTAACATGTTAATTTTCTTATCTTAACATTTTATCACTAAAATGTTATTTTCCTTTATCTTAACATTTTATAAATAACATGTTATTTTTATTATCTTGACATTTTCTATTTAGCAAAATGAACATTTTGTTTAACATACTTTTCTCTTTATCAACATGAATATTTTGTTTTGCATATCAACAAAATATGACAATTTGGTTTTGTCAATTCTAAATTAACAAAATATGACAACTTGGTTTTATTCTTTTTACTAGACCAAAATGTAAATTTTGGTTTTCATTCTTTTAAAATGACTATCTTATTTTAATATAGCATTATCGAAAAATTTCATATTTAATTCTAATATGACCGTTTCTAACAAAAGTGTTAATTTATCCGACATGACAATATATAAACAAACAAAGATGGCGTTTTTGTTTGTGTATAAAATTTACATTAAACATGACAAACAAAGATGGTGTTTTTGTTTGTGTATAAAATCTACATTAAACGTGACAAACAAAGATGGTGTTTTTGTTTGTATATAAAATCTACATTAAACATGACAAACAAAGATGGTGTTTTTGTTTGTATATAAAATCTACATTAAACATGACAAACAAAGATAGTGTTTTTGTTTGTATATAAAATGTACATTAAACATGACAAACAAAGATAGTGTTTTTAATGTCACATAAAAATGATATCTTATATGTTAACAATTTCTATGATTTCTATTGTCATATAAAAATGATATTGTATATGTTAACAATTTCTATGATTTCTATTTCATTCTTTACATTTGACAAAATGAATATTTTTATTATTCAATCTTTTTGTCAACAACAAAATGATATATTCCTTTTACTTATTTTATTTTAACCATAATGAGATATTAGTTTACATTAATTTTATAATAACCAAAATGACATTTGTTTTTCAACAATTTTATAATCACTACAAGACATATTTGTTTTTAATTATTTTATCTTAACAAACAAGACATATTTGTTTCAACAAAACAAACACGAACTGCTTACTTTCAACTATCCTATAACAATCAAAATAATTCAATCAAGCAACAGATCGGTATAAGGGAATTCATCAATCCACATCAAGTCACGAATAACACAAAATATTACAGCGCATGTGTAACACTATGATTATAATTAACAAATTTAAATTATATAATTAAAGAAATAGAATTTCTCACATCGATTTGAGTTCTGCACTGTTCAGATCCAAAATTTGTCAAAAATTCAACTTGCTCAGAATCATGTCTAGTTAGATTCATCGCGAAGATCTGGGTCTCACGATCGTGGCGCACCTGAAATCGTTCAAATCCGAGTCCATGCGAACAAGATACGGTTTAATTAAGATTGGAAATTTTTTGAATTACTTAATTTGTAAAGTCAAAGCTTTGAAAAGTCAACCCTCCATCTTCCTCCCTAACGTTCAAAACACAAAATGAACCCATAACCTTCAAAACTAGGTTTCTATTTATCTCGAAATTGGTAAAGCTTGAAGACGATCGGAAGGTGGCACTACGGAGAGGGAGGAGAGGGCTATGTGCGCCCTAGGGGTGGTTGGTCGCGGTGGGCCCATGGTGGTGCTGTGGGGGCTGTTTGGCCTGGGTTAGGTTGTGTTTTCTGGCCAAATTACTTCTCTAAATCCGATCATCACCTTATGGAATCAAAGCTTGTGTAAATCTCTTCAATAAGTTCAAAAGAGGCATTGAATTTCATTGAAGGGATTTGGAGAAACCGAGGGATGAAAATTCGTGCATTCTAGGCCATGGAAAGAGGAGATGGCGGCTGTGTATTGTAGAGGGAGGATTAGGGTTGAGGATTAGTGAATATATTTATATTAGTTAATTAGTTAATTAGCCCATTAAGGCTCGTTTAGCAACTTTGTCAGATTTCAGCCCAACTACTGTCGTTCCTACCTATTAAACCATATTCCAGACTCATCTGGCTATGTCCCGCAGGCCCAAACGACAGATTTGACCTGGTTTTCTTTAATTTAAATTTTTTACTTTTATTTTATATTCAACCGTACAAATAAACTCACCGGGGCCACAAATTAACTTCAAAAATTCCCGAAAGATATATTTAACTATGCTTTGACGCTGTGGACCTAGGAAAATTAATTTCGTTCAGTTCTGAGCCAGTTTGAAAAATGGCCTTTTTCAAGTCAATTAAAATTTGACTAAAACTGACAAAACGCACTTTCTTCTGCCACGCTAACATATTAATTCAAAAAATTCTAGAAAATTAAACTTAACAATAATTCGACATTCCGGTTCCAACAAAAGTAGTTTCGTCAAAAACAGAGGTCCTTTGCAAAATGTTTATTTTTAAGGGCTATATATAATATTAAAATATATATAAATTCAATAGCGACTTTTCTAAATTTTAAACTGGACATAACTTTCTATTTATAAAGTGAAATTTCAATTTCTTACATTCGTTAGAAAGATATGATTAAACAGGTTTAAATATTTTTGGTTTTACTAAAATCCGATTTATTTTGAATCTTGTACATTCAGTTAAAGTTTAAAATCAAAATTTCAAACTACAACGCTATTTTAAACTCCTTTTATAATTAAATTTATTCATTTTAACTTCGATTAAAATAAATTTTTAGTCGTTATTATTTAAAATAAATCAGTTTCAAATATCCAAAATCCCTTAAAATTCTAAAATAAAAAACTTAAATTGGCCCCAAAATTCCGGATTGTTACATTTTTCATTAATGCTAATTTTATAACTACATTACATATTTTTCATTAATGCTAATTTTATAACTACATTACATATTTTTCATTAATGCTAATTTTATTTTCATTTTTTCATAAAAGTAGATGACGCTAACTATTGTTTCAATTAACATGTAAATTTATAATACATGAAATAGCCCAACTTTTGTTACCAACATGTCAACTTATAACACATGAAATAACCCAACCTTTATTTACTAACATGTCAACGCAACATATTAAATGGTGTATAGTTTTCATGTCAACGCAATACAATAACAACATATTAAATGGTGTATAGCTTTTATGTCAATGCAATACAATAACAACATATTAAATGGTGTATAGTTTTCATGTTAACACAATACAATAACAACATATTAAATGGTGTATAGTTTTCATGAATCAAAATAAAAGGTCCAACTTGATTATATTTTGTGAATCAGAATGAAGATCCAATCTTTATTTCATTTCTTTTATATCAAAATAAAAGTCAAACTTTATTTCATTCTTTTATTCAACAATAAAAATCTAAACTTTATTTGTTTTGTAAATCAAAAAGATGTAAACTTCTATTAATTTTGTAAATTAAAAAGATCTAAACTTTTATTAATTTTATTCATTTCAAAATAAAGATCTAACTTTATTATCTTCTTTTATTTCAAAACAAAGATCTAAACTTTATTTACTTGATAAAAAAAAGAATAAATCTTTATTTATTTAGTAAATCAAAATAAACAAAATAAATCTTTGTTTATTTGGTAAATCTAAATAAAAGAATAATTCTTTAATTTAAACTTTATTATTTCCTTAATTAAGAAATACAGATCAAACTTTCATTCTTTCCTTTATTTAAAATAAAAGATCCAAATTTTCCTTCTTTCTTTTATTTAAAAATAAAGATCCAAATTTATTTAATTTATTTCAAAATAAAAGATCTAATTTTTATTTATATAAAAATAAAGATCTAAACTTTCTAGAAACAAAAAATAAAGATGAGAACTCGTATGAAGATTTCATCAAAATTTATGGGTCTGACAAACTTGAATATCACAAAACATTACAATTCACAAAACAACAAAATCTAAAAACACAAGCATAGCACTCAATCATCACAGACCTAACTTTATTTCCAAACAAACATCGATTTCACATCACGAGAAAAATAGTTAAATTAAATTAATTATTAAAATAAGAATCTCACCAGTTATGCTTTCCAATTCTTCACCTAATATTAGGCGTGAATAGCACTCTTCATTCTCTAGGTGCTCACAAAATTTCATGGCCTAACTCCTTATGGTTTGGGAGATATAAATTATTTAATTTTGAGGGGCTTTCATGCAGAGTTTTGAGAGAGAGGGAGAGAGAGAAAGAGGGCTGCTGTTAAATTTTGAGGAAAAAGAGAAATGAGAATTTGAGGAGAGGAAATGATAGTATGTAGTGGAGAGTTTAGAATATTAGGGTATTAATAATATTATGGCTGAGGTGGCGAATTTATTTCTCCTTTTTTTTTCAAATCCCCTTTGATTACGTTCTATAATGGAATATTTGCATATGAAAGGAAGAGAGAGAATGGGGTATTTATGTTATAGTATTTTATGTTTAATTATTTTAGTATGCTACACTCTATATATATGGCTTTGATTACTTAAATAATTGCCAAACATTTACTATATTTTTAAAAACAAATTCACGTATAAAAATTCAAGTTAGTTGTCACAACGATTTTTAGTGTTTGGTTTCAATTGTAATTAAATTTTATCATGTATATATGTATATATATATATATATATTTAATTCCACAAAATTTGGTTTGATTTAATTATGTCACTGAGTTAGGGAAAGAAATTAATAAATTGATAGATTATTTTGGCAAAGAAAGTGAATAGATGAAGGGTTGATTTAAGCGAGAGTCTTAGGAAAGGATTTCAAAGGTTAATTAAATAAATGCACCATTAAATCTTATTAAATACACCAAAATTGAATTCTAACTTTCAACGTTTACTTATATAAACAAAACTACAAAAAAAAAAAAATCTTTTTAAATGACTTAAATTAAAATTTCTTTTTTTTTCAATTCATTAACAATTCGCCATAAATCCCCTATTTATATCATTATCTTTAATTAAATTTCAGAAACTAATCAACTTTATTTATATCAAAATAGAACTTAATAAATAAGGTTTAATTTTAATTATCAATTACATCAGTTTATTGCTTTCTTTTTATTGCGCACAACAATTAATAAACGAATACACATTATATATTAACGCACGTCAAATGCGTTTTTTTTAATTAACCCTCACACACTAACAATTCCTACATGTAATCAACCAATAAATTTCAAATTCGCGTTATACACTAACGCGCCTTAAATGCATTTATCTTGGCAACCATTACACACTAACAATAATTAATTAGCTATTCATGCAATTTTTCATCAAAATTTATTAAAATCAAATTTAAATTTTGTCCTGAAATTCAGGGTTGTTACAGTCTCCCCCACTTAAGAACTTTTCGTCCTCGAAAAGGAACAAAGCTAAAGTTGTTTAATCAACTAACTCATTTTTTAATTTTCTCAATTGGTTTCTATAATTTTATTAGTTGAACTAATAATTACACTACACAATCATCAATCAATTAGTTGATTAACTTTCCAAATATATATAACTTTTATTTATTCAAAAATCATATTTTCTAAAATCGGTTTATATATAATTAAAAATATGTTAATTATAAACTTGTCACTCTTAACTCATTCTAGGGCATTACTAACCCCATCTCTAGTGAGTATTCTCATTCTAGGATACTACTGATCCTATCTCTAATGAGTATCCTTATTGGATATTACTAATCCAATCTCTAATGAGTATTTTGTTCAGTTCTAACGAGTTGTACCCCAAAGATTTGAGCTAACCAGAGCTCTGATACCAACTGTAACGGCTCCGGAATTTTGCCTGAAACCAATCGATCGCAAAATCGACTAACACCGCACCCGAATACGTTAACTCTGGGAATACAACAACATCAGAACAATAACAGCAGACTATTATTACAATAATGTTACATCAGAGTACAGAATATATCAGAGTACATTGAATAAATTTACAACAGAAGATAAATTACAGTAAATTAATACAATACACAGCGGAAATAAAATAACTAAGGTAGCGGAAGACAACTATGCTCTGGACATAGCTTTAAACTTCGATCCAGGATCCTGCTAAAGATAAATATCTTCAAAAAGCTACTCGACTGCCCGTGTGAAAAAGATGGGCACCCGAGTTTGCCACTGAAACAAACTACAGGTCAGTCATGGGACTGGTATGAGAAATCTAACTTAACTAATCTAGTAATAAGGCTAATCACAGGACCACGCCGCTAACGCGGAACGGGTTTACTCCATTGGATTGCCGGTGCATAAATTAAAGTAAATCGTTAAACAACGCAATGCTTTTTGGAAAAATGAAACCATTATAAGACTCAAGTCCAATCACACAATGCAACGCAAACCGGAGGATAGAGTTTTACCTTATAACGGTTAAAAATGCCTGATACGATAAAAACGGGTTTGATATTATTATTAGTGTATATATGTTTCAAAAACATTTCAAAGTAAATGTATCAATCCTAGGAAGCATAGATACCATATACTATGCCTCCATACTAGTAATACAATCAAGTCCGTAGGGTCGTATTGGGAATTGGGTTTCCATCATGAGTCAAGGCTAGGAACGATCTCCTTACCGATTCGAGACACTCTAGCTAATGTCTCAGGATTCCCCACAGAGAACCCTTGGATAGCTGCAGGGCCGGTCCACACTTGCGGTTTGTGGATTAGTTATTCCTGAACACACATTCCCCGGTCCTATAGGGCCTAACATCCGAGGTGCCTCATTCCATCATCCACATAAGTAAAATGTCTGGTCGTGTAAAACTCAAACACCACTTCTAGCTAGAAAGAAACGTGCAGCTCTCCCTGCGTTCCCTTGCTCCGTTTTTGACTCATACCGGGGGGTGAGGCTCGCGAAGTCACGCTATACTAAAAGCTACGCCTAAACTGGCTGTGCTTTGACCATCAACCACAAGGCCTGCTTTTCAACAAAACCCTTGATCATTTGCATCTTAGCATGCCACATTGTCAATCCATACCATACCATTGATTCCTACCAGTATATAACCTCTAAGCTTGTACGTCTTGTTGTGAAGCTCTCGTCCCCACGATTGCAACGGATCTAGTTTCACGCGATTTGGACCTCGTATGAGAAAGATATGCTGTTATTTGTGTTGATTACAAAAATGAAGATAATTAATTAAATAATATTTACACTTTAACCCCTGTCTCCTTCGTTCAGTAGCAAAACCCGTAACCTCCCTTCAAAACGTTGACCGCCTGTTGCTCCTCCCATAGTTCCTCAGAGTCAGATCTGACGCCTCCACGCTGACCAGCGACGAGAGCCACGCCACCCCCAGAGCAGCGATGAGATCGACGGCCTCTGGTGGTCTGAAACCACGGTGAAACCTGTGACTTTGCTCAGCGAGTTCTCAAAATTCGGGCCACCTTTGATGATCTCTACCATTGAGATTGGAGAGCTCAAGGAGCTATTCGATTTGCATTTCGAAAGGGTTGAAATGGGAGCGTGGATCGTGAGGACGAGAGGGAAGAATATTAGAACGATTTGGATCGCTCATCATGGCTGAAGCGGAATTAGGTTTATGTTTTTTTTTCTAAATTTCTGATTGGCCGCTCCTTTATATAATATATTTTTTAATTATTTTAATTCATTAATTAGTTGTTTAATGCCATGAAATCCAAATCAAACACAATGACTATCGTCTCTAGCCAAATACCCCCATTCCAGACACAATAGGGTATGTCCTGTAAGCTAATTTGACAATTTCGATCAGTTTTTATCATAATTAAAATATAAATCAATATATTGAATTTAAAAATACATTTTAATTTACCAGGCCCACATACTGACTTCAAGAATACAAGGAAAATTAATCTAGCTACGTTTTGACAATACGTTCCTAACAAAACTAATTTCGTCGAATTTGGAAACCATTTGTAAAGTGGGCAATTTGCAGTCGACTAAATTCAAGCTGAAATTACCAAACGCGTTTAAATTTACCACTCTCACATATTAATTCTGAAAATTGGAATCTAGCAATAATTTAACATTACGGATCCAATGAAAGTGGTTTCATCGAAAACGGAGGTCATTTTGCAAAATGACTATGTAACGACCCGGATTTTCGGCGACTTTGGTTATCGACATAAGCACGAAGTCGATAACCAAAACATCGAAAAATCCTGGTAATTAGTGAAAGAAATTAGAGGGTGAGGAAAGATGAGATAGAAAATTAGAATAGAAGAAGAAGAAGAACACAACATCAGAGTAACATGAATCTCACAGCGGAACGAATAAATATATTTCATAACATAACTTTGAAATAAAAATCTGTACTTGAATATACATATCATTATCAAAGTACAGCACTTACAACACAGCGGAAATAACTATAGCTATATGATCCTGAAGCCTCCTACTCCAAGCTCTTCCAGTATATCTGTAAATCCCGATTACTTGACTGCCCATACAAATTTAGGCACCCAAGAGTTTAGGGAAACAAACAAATAAACTCCGGGTCAGTCATGGGACTGGTATGAGTAAAACAGTTTAAAAACAGTTGAACAGGTAAATGATATCTCATAAGACCACGCCGCATAACGGAACGGGTTTTTCCCTTATGAGAATCCAAAATATCTTTATATCAAAAACCCTTTTGATATTATAATAATGTCAATCAACCACAGTATATATATATAATCTAGCAGAAACGCTTTCATCTCACGTTCTACATATATAGTATACAATCAAAACCGCAAGCACGTATTGGGTAATGGATTTCCAACTATGACAAGGTATGGAATCACCTTCCGCTTGTGTACCTCTAGAGAGGAATACACTGGGTTCAACAAGAACATCTTGCAACCCGGCCACACATGACCGACCACTCATTTCGCTTGAGTGTATCGAATGTATATCACCAACAGTTGGGATCAACAACTGTTTCCCGAATGGGACAGCATCAACAATAGATTTTTAGAAGTAAATGAAACTCTAGATCAGGTGATTATACACCCTACTTCGGTGCGACCGACTTAGCCATGCTGCCTGCCCGATTTCTGTCATTTACTGGATGTAAGGCTAGAAGCTACGCTTTATCATCACACCGGATTCACTTTGAATGCCACATCGTCAAATTCATCAAATCACCGATTGACGTCTACAACAATACATTATGTGTTAGCTAAAGAAGTTTCCTCCTCCGCTTCCACTCTTGGTACAGTTGGAGAAATCAATATACGTGATCGTCTGGAAATACTCTGTCAGACATCCGTCCATACAAGTCATCCAGGAACAGGATGAACCGAAGGCACTATTCTGTAAACAGGATAGCCCTTGCATAACTCCGTCTTCAATTTCCTTTGACATATATGATTCGCAACGCTTATGCCAATACAGAGTGGTTCTTTGGATAATAATCCAACCGGTCTCTCCATATTAACAACGTTAAAATGGTCAAAACTTCGATAGTCTGTGATTTAACTATCGAATAAAAATAGGTGTGCAAACAATGATATTATTTCCAAATGGAAATTATATCGATCAAACATCATTCAACATTCATCTCCTTAGTTCTTTTTTCATCTCCTGTTTCCCTATATTCAACATTTCTTATTTTCTAAATTTAGAAAATATACGTTATTAACAAATGGAAAATATTTCCATCTCTTTGTTTCTTTATTAGAAAACATTCTGGTTTCTTATTTGGAAAACATTTCCAAAGCTTCTTCATTGGACTTAGACATATGTTTAAACAAACCATTGCGATGCCAACTCAAACCATTTCCTTTACTGTCGAACCTTAACTATTCCTTAGTTCAAAATGAAGTCAATCAAGTTGGGGTAGAACTACCTCTCAGACCTTAACTGAACAACATTTCTAACTTTGAAATTCACAAAGTTCACTTATATTTCTTTGACAAACTTCCTTACTTAACCCTCCTTCGAATAACTATATTCGATTGACTCTTATCAATTAACTCTATTGGACTAACCCCTATCAATTAACTCTATTGGACTAACACTATTTATTTACTCATTTCACTTACCCTTTTCGAATAAACTATATTCGATTTCCTTTTACTTTCTATTCGAATAACTATATTCGATTTACTCATTTGCTTCTATTCCAATCGATTAAACTAACATCGATTATCTCCTTTCAACTTTATTCTCTAATCGATTAACTAACATCGATTAACTTCTTTTTAACTTTATTCTCTAATCGATTAACTAACATCGATTAACTTCTTTTTATACTTTATTCTCTAATCGATTAACTAACATCGATTAACTTCTTTTTAACTTTATTCTCTAATCGATTAACTAACATCGATTAACTTCTTTTTAACTTTATTCTCTAATCGATTAACTAACATCGATTAACTTCTTTTTAACTTTATTCTCTAATCGATTAACTAACATCGATTAACTTCTTTTTATAAACCACGTTTTTCGTTACAACTATTTCCTTTTTATAACGTTTACTTACCGTTACAAATATATCCTATTTATAACTTCTATTTACCGTTACAAATATTTCCTATTTATAACGTTTACTTACCGTTACAAATATTTCCTATTTATAACTTCTATTTATTTTCTAAATAAATATCCCTTTTATAAAACCGTGTTCGTTTTATAAATAATTCATTTTATAAAATCCTGTGATTTTACAAAATTCCTTTATTTCAATATACATTGAAATACTTCTTTTTACATCCCAGGGTCTTTTATGATATTTACAATATCGAATAACAATGATCAACATCATTCCAACACCCATAATCCATAACAGATTATATAACACATCATATATCACAATATATGAAAACAGTAAAATAAATGTTGAGGAATCTAGTTGGATTCCTCCAACCTGTTTCCCTGCATCACAGATGTTAAACAATATAGATAACATCACTTTTCAGTTCTATATGATATATTCTGTTAAACAGAATTAATATAGAAAATTTAACTAACTGACTAGCAGTTCAATCAAACAGTCAACATACAGTAAATCAACCAATATCTAACAGTTCTAAAAATACAACATGAAATTATAAACTGTTCAAAGTTAGTGAGATTTACTCACATTGCGCGTTAGCCATTAAATAACGGTTTGCGTTATTTGATTCAGTCGGACAATTTATTTTGCCATAAATTGTAACGGGCTCGGATTCACTCCCAGTCAGTCTCATTGTGTTGCTCCCGTCCATACGATCCCAACGGATCTGACCGTCCAGAATTCTGATAATGTACGAGGAAGATACGATAATTATAAGCTAACACGCTAGTTAATATTTTTAATTTAACTAAATAAATTTAAACATTTTGGGCCTCACCTCAGCCCATATACCCACGCGCCCGTTTTCTCATTCTTCCTTGTTTCCCCGAACTTGAGAAAACACGCTCCAGTTTCTTCATGGCCATTTCGTTTTCTCTTGTTGCCAATTTACGTTCTGCTTAACGGACCCTTTTTTCTTTCTCTTTATATTTCAATTGGGCTTCACCACTAAATATAAGGCCACTCCAATCTTGAACCCGTCCCACGTATGTACTACTTCTTCCACCGAATACAATCCCTCCACGTCAGCTTTTCCATACCCCATCAAAACAAGAATTAGATCTCCCTTTATTTTCTGTAACCCAACTTTGCATAACCGTACCCATACAATCCCACTACACTCATCTCATTGGCCACGTTATCAGCAAAACCGCTCCTTTCATGTAACACACTTCACGGAAATCACTACAGCACCATATCTTTTCCGCTACCCTCCCTGTTCGGCTAAAACAAAAATCTGCAGTGTCATTCCTTGCTCTTCACGTTCCCAGCTTGGCCTCGCCACATCAACAATAGAGAAGATCCTCGAGCCTATAGGAGATTCCGACTTCCCTTCTTCTTCGCTGCCATGGTGACAGCAGTGTCACTTCTGCATGCCCATCCTATCAACTGAACCCTTCCTCTCCCACAACATCAAACATTAGTAATGAACTCCATGCAAGAACTGTCGAACCACCACCTTCTTGAATCCCGTACCTTCTCTTCTCTTTTTATTTGTTTGAATTGTTGTTTGCCATCAAAACTTTCGACAGGAATGGGTTTTGCAAAATAGGTGCAGTCTTGCGTGTGTGTATATATAGATTTTCATTTATTTTCTTTGAATGAATGATACCCTTCCACGTTTTTGGTTTGAAAACCACAAAGTAGTGGTGGTTGAGAATAAAGAAGACGTGGCTGCCGTTTCCTTTTGATGTGTCGGTGGCCTTGTTTATGTTCATAAATTTGTTTATAGCTTTTATTTTATTAATTTATATTGTTACGTACCTCTTCAGACAGAAATAAAAACACCATCGTGATGAGCGAGGTGTCCCGACTCCAGAAATATAATAATACCGGTAGATTAACTCATATTTTGAAACCCCAAAATCGCTGATTAAGGGTGCAAAATACTTCAAATAAAAAGTTGCTTATTTAATTAATTAAAAATTACCATAAATTTCTAAAAATTAAATTATCCTTATGTCCCAAAAGAACCTTGTCTAAATTCAAACCCGATCTCTAGTTATCTCGAATAAACCGTTACGGTCGATAAACGATTCTATAGCGACTATTATAAAATTTGATTTGGACATACATCAAAATCTACACGATGAAATCCCGATTTTTCTCTTCCACTAGAAAGATATACTCCACCAGTTCCACACGTTTCTTGTTTCACAGAAATCTGGCTTAAAACGAATCATGTACATTCAGTTGAAGTTCAAATCGCCAAATTACGAACTGCAGCGCCATTTTGGGCTCGTTTATAATTATTTTATAAACTATACGTTCAACTGCCATTATTTAAATATATTTGTTATTCAGATTCTATTCCAAGCTGAATTAAATATCACAGATGATCCAGTTCACACCATATTGCCATTTCCGCCAATTTCGATTATTTCAGAATTAATATATTATTTAATTTATTATTTTAAATTAAATATTCACCATTATTTAAATCCATGACCATTTGATTCACTAAACCACCATTTATACAATTAAATTAATTAATCATAATACCCCTGTCAATGCGGGTCATTACAGACTATTTTCAAGGGCTATATATATATATTTAAAAAATATATAAATATATTTAAATTTCATAGCAACTATTCTAAATTTTAAACTGGACATAAATATTAATTTTTAAAGTGAAATTTTAGATTCTTACATTCGTTAGAAAGATATTATTAAACAGATTCCAACGTTTCTTGTTTTACTGAAATCCAGTTTATTTTGAATTCTGTACACTAATTTGAAATTTGAAATCGAATTTTCAAACTACCGCGCCATTTCAGGCTCGTTATATAATTAAAATAAATTTATACGTTCTAACTTCGATTTAAATAAATTTTTAGTCGTTATTATTTAAAATAAACCATTTTAAATATCCAAAATCCACTAAAATTGCTAAAATAAAAAATTTAAATTGGTTCTGAAAATCCATGTTGTTACAATTTGCTCCACTTAAAAGCTTTTCGTCCTCGAAAAGGAACAGAGCGGAAAGTTGTTTAACTAACCAACTCAACTTTCATTCTGGCTTTCATTCTTCAACTTTTCAGTTTCTAGGAATTTTCTTATTCTTCAAAAATTTGGAAAAAAATTGGCTAACACCCTAAATTTTTGAAAAATTTCACCATAACTTCCTTTTGTACGGGTTGATATTTAATACCACAACTTGCCTCACAGGGCCCTCATCAATTTAAAAGAAAAAGGAAAAGACAAACGGCTAGCCAATCGGCTCATAAAATCATCAAACTCAATAAATACAGTAAATATGTACCTATTTGTTAGGTATACATTTTATTCCTCTTCTTAGCTTCCATGCTATGACCTGTTTACACATATATATGTACATGTATGGAATTCCAATCAATTTTCAATTCAGTTCAATATTTTGATTTGATTTGGCTAAATTTACCCTTTTATACTTTTATTGGTTTGATCATTCCAATATTTTAATTAGTTGAACTAATAACATGCAACATAATCAGCAATCAATTAGTCGATTAAATTTCCAAACATATATCTTTCTATATATACTTAAAAATCATATCTTTAGTGTCAAATCACAATAATAAACTCGAACTAAGTTTTGGTTCTCACACCAGTCAATTGGAAATATATAGACATCCCACTTTTGAAACTCGAACATAGATACTGATGATGCGATCGCCATCATCAGGATCATCTCCGGGCAACTAGAGTGTGATTCTATATCTATCCAGTATATTTGAGGCTTCGTATACACGTGGATCAGACATATATGCAAAATATTTATATACGTGATTGTCCAAAATTAAATAAAATAAAATACTCGAATACGTATAATAATATTTTAATTTCAAAACTAAATTTGTTTTCATTTTCATTATAAAATTAACACTCTTTGAAACTCATTCTAGGATACTACTGATCCCATCTCTAACGAGTCGTTCCCATTGGATATTACTAATACAATCTCTGATGAATTTTTTCGTTTGGTTCTAAAGTGTCTTGTTCTCGAGCTCTGTAAACCAAAGCTCTGATACCACGCTGAAACGACCCAAACTCTCCTGTAAGGGAAAGCCCGGATTGAGTTAAGAACACGACAAATCAGAACACAAACAATAGAACATTTCATTGCTTATTACAACAATTATATCAGAGTACGAGAATATATCAAAGTATGAATAAATAATATACATTGGAAATACAATATTAGATATTAAAATTACATTAGCAACGAAAAATAATAAATAACACAACTGAAAGTGATACACGATAAAATCTTTCCTAACATAGCTCCAGCTATAAATCCAGAATCCTGAAAAATAGAAATCTGCAAAACCAAAACTACTAGCTGCCTGTGTGGAAAATAAGGGCAACCAGATTTTAGGTTAAAATAATAAACTCTAGGTTAGTCATGGGACTAGTGTGAGAACTCAAAATAGTTATTTAAAACTTCACATAAAAATTTGATAAATCAAGGGACCACGCCGCATAACACGGAACGGGTTTTCTCCCAAGAATACCAATGCATAAAACAAACAGCGCAATGCTTTTTGGAAAAATGAAGCTATTATAAGACTCAGTTCCCATCACACAATACAACGCAAGCCGGAGGATAGAGTTTTACCTTATAATAGCCAAACATGTTTGGTACGTTTTAAAACAAATCATTTTGATATTACTATAAGTGTATAGTGTCAAAATCACTTCAAATATAAATGTATCAATCATCGACGGCATAGTACCCCATCATACTATGTCGCCATACTAGTTCTGCAGTTAAAACTGAAATGTCACGTATTGGAAATTGGATTCCATCTATGAGTCGAGGCCAGGGATGGCCCCTCACCGATTCGAGACACTCTAGCAAATGCCTCAGGATCCCCCGCAGTGAACCCTTGGATGCTTCAGGGCCGGTCCACACTTAAGTTAGTGGATTGGTTATTCCTGAACACACGTTTCACGGTCTTATCGGATCTATCCATCAGCCCCATAGTGATTGATATCTCTGAGGCGCCTCGCAATCCATCATCCACATAGGTAAAAAATATAAATGTCTAGGCTCCATATCATGACACCACCCATAGCTAGAAAGAAACTTCGTGCACTCCCTGCAGTCTGATCCCGTTTTTAACTCATACCGAGGTGTGGGGCTCGCGAAATAACGCTATACACAAAGCTATGATATTTAAAAATCGTGCTTTGATCATCAACCAAAAGTCTCTTCTTTTCAACAAATGCCTTGATCATTTACGTCTCATTATGCCACACTGACAATTCATGCCATGCAACTAATGTCTATCAATATATAACCTCTGAGCTCTTATTTCTCAGAGAAGGGTGTTAAGCAAGAGAATAAATTCTCTGCCACCAAATAGATATATATATAATAGAAATCAATAAACACAGAATAAAATCCAATGTTAGACACACATCCATTTACAAGTCCGTTCTAGGTCTAATCGAAACCGGAGGCACCTTATTCCTCGTCCCATATGTCCAATACAGGAGAGAGGTCCTCGTATATCCGGTCGATCTCCAAGTACGTCTGGACGATCACCACTTATTACCTTGTCTTGGGTGTACAACCCAACCAAGACATCAGTAATCATCCAAACGATGTGAAGACCTCCGGTCTTCAACCACCATCTTCATCGTCGACTTATCGTCGAATCAGTTATTCAGAATGAGCATAAACCCGATCTTCTTGAGTAACTCGTGTATCTCATAATCAATTATCCAATGCTATGGAAACACATTATACGCCTCATTCCAATCCAGAATATTCTTTCATTCAAATATTCACATCTTTAGGGAAACGTTCCCATTAATTTCACCAAAAATAAATTCTTTAAATTTATTCTTTAATCTTCCTTTGGATATCAATTCTAACCAAATTACGGTTTATAAACTAGTCAGGATTATCAAACCATACCGAAGTAGTCATTTCTTTTATTATTCCAATCCCAATCTTTTCATCCCATGGAGCAAAACTAGTAATACTCCATATCTAAAACCACGGTGTTATCGGTAAATTTAATTAACATTTCACGTTCAAATCTAATTAAAGATTTAACTATCATTTGGAGCAAAACTGGTGATACTCCATTCTCGATCATTTCCCAAATTTGATAATTTAAATTATCATATTCCCATTTCATTCTAATTAAAGATTCATTAAAACTCCACTTAGTTTTAATCTCATAAATCATTACTCAATGATTATTTAGCTTTGGAAACCCAAACATGCCACATTGACAATCTACACCATACCATTGATTTCTGCTTATATATAACCTCTAAGCTCGTATATCTCAGAGAAAGGGGTTAAGCAAGAGAATAAATTCTCCGCCACCAAACAAATATATATTTAGCAGAGATCAACAATACGGTTCGAAATACAATGTTAGACATGTAATCCTGTCTTTAGCTAGGTTAAAGAACTAATGTCATTTAAAAAATAGTTCACGATAAACCCAAAATCATATTCCATTAATCATGGAATCTTCACGGAAAACAAATACGTATATAATCGATATCAATTTCTGTATCCGACTAATAATATAAAATGGAATAACGGCAAAGCCTTGCAAATTCCATATATATTAACAGTCTTCCTCCATAGAAGCTCACTTCAATTATTACCAAATCGAATTCCATTCAATTCCAATTTAATATATTAAATTGGAAAACTTTACTTTGGAAAATTCCCATTTTATTCCCATTACTAAATATAATTGGAAACTCTAATAATCTTAATTAAAAGATTTATTCTTTTCTTATCTAGGTTTAAGAACAATGTTACTGAAGACACCATTTACGACAAACCCAAAATCCACTTTGATATTAAACATAAGGCTTTAAACAGAAATTATATCGGCTTACATTCAATATCAAATTCTGAAATCAACACATATCGTATGAGGAATAATGATATATATCTATCTTCCAAATTTCTCTACAATGTCCGTATTGTCACGGAATCCAGTATCGAAATATCCCGAAGATGATTTCTATTTTAAATCCATTCCAATAATATAAATGGAAAATCCTGGTTAGATTTAAAACAATTCACAAATCCGATTTATTTATTTAAAAATATTGGATTATCTTTCTAGTTAATAACTAGTTCATATTGATAAAAATATATTTTTATCTTTACATATGTGGAATTTTTCATCCAAATCATTTATTATGATTTTACACAAATTAATAGTTCTATCAAGGCCCGTACAGTCGGTTTCCAATAACTGCCACCGAACTGCATCCATAACGACCTTTTTCAAATTTGATTTAGATATAATTCCAAATCCAACAGTTAGATTTCAAATCTCTTATATTCATTGGAAAGCGCTTTCGATAAGAACCCAACGGTTCCGGTTTTAGGAGAATCCGACAGTCGGATCTCCCGTAATATCAATTCGAAGTCAATGGTCGAAATTCGCGAATGGTCGCCGTCGCAGCGCGTTCTATTCTGGCCATTAAATATATATAATATATATTATATATATTTCATCAATTTCCATTTAAAACGTATTTTATAAATTGTTTATAAATTCATTTAAAACGATTCCTACTTTCATTTCAATTTTAAATCAAAATTGAATACTCCTTATCATTATAATATTTAAATGATAATATTTTCAACATATCTTATTTTGAAATCAATTCCTTTTTTATATTCATTATAAAAATGAATAAAATCGATATAACTATCGTTTACGTCAAAATGGAGCATATCTAATCAATACGGCTTCACATATTTCAATATTTTCGTGTCTATCCAAAATCGAACATCAAATTCACATTTTAATCCTTACGGACTATTATTTTAAAATATTCGTTGTTTTAAAATATTTTGTATTCTTGATATGGAATCAGACCCAACCAATTACTATATAATTTTTTTATATGGATTTCATACAACACATGTATACAACAACAATGATAACCAATCAACCATCATCTAGAGTGCATTACACAACTGCATAAGCATTAAATATATATAATTAACGCCTACTACAGTCTGTCAACCAAACGATTGACATACAACCAAACAATTGGGATTAGTGTACATCAAATATCATCCCAATACACGTTTGGGGCTTCAACCAACAAATACTGAATATTATTTGTGCTGTTGGGCGATGTGTAAAATTTATCGTTCGAATCTATGTTAGTTAAATGGGTGTACATAAACAAATCGTTCGATTTGTGAATAATTTTTTTTCATTTCAGGAGAATTTTATGTCGTTCACATATACGTTAAAAATTATATTTTTAACGATAAAATATTTATTTCAACACTTGACTATTTTATATAGTTCATATATTCAATAAAAATGATATTTTTACTGTTCAAACATTTTATTCAACACATTAATATTTTATACAGTTCATATACACATTAAAATTATATTTTTTATGAACAATATTTATTTCAGAAAATTTCGGCATTATAACGGCGCGATATTAGAATGGGGTAATGTCAAGCATTACCACTCTCCTAATACTGGCTCGCGCCATACACAATAATCAATCCAAACAACAAAATCTCAATACAATCATTTCACCAAAATACAGTCAATCCACCACAATTCAATACAAACAAACAACCATGATTTGTACAATTAATAATGTCGGGGGCTACTAAGCCCCGTCTGCAACCTAGAATATATTTAACTGCAAATTAATTTGAGTGTGAAGGCGTTCTCACTTTGGGATCCACTCCATCTGTCTTTAACTGGCGATTCTGGTACCGTTCGGGTTTGAATTTTCCTAAATTTCTAACTAGCTCCAAATTGGACCCGGTTAGTCTTGTTGTGAAGCTCTCGTCCCGACGATCGCAACGGGTCCAGTTTCGCGCAATTTAGACCTCGTATGAGAATGATATGCTATTATTTGCGTTGATTACAGAAATCAAGATAATTAATTGAATAATATTTACACTTTTACCCCTGTCTCCTTCATTTCGTTTCAAAACTCGTAACCCCCTTCTAAATGTTGACCGCCTGTTGCTCCTCTCATAGTTCGTTGGAGTCAGATCCGATGCCTCCACGCTGACTAGCGACGAGAGCCCCACCACCCCCCAACAGCAATGAGATCAACGGCCTCTGGTGGTTTGAAACCATCCTGAAACGCTGCGACTTTGTTCGGCAATTTCTTGAAATTCGGGCCAATAGTGATGATCTCCACTGTTGAAATTAGAGAGCTCAAGGAGCTCTTCGATTTGCTTTTGGAGAGGGTTGAAATGGGGGCGTGGATCGTGAGAACGAGAGGGAAGAAGATTAGAGCGATTTGGATCATTCATCGTGGCTGGCGGTGGAATTAGGTTTAGGTTTTTTTTTTTCAAATTTTCTGGTTGACCGCTCCTTTATATAATAATTTTTTTAATTATTTTAATTTGTTAATTAGTTGTTTAATGCCACGAACTCCAAATCAAACCCAACGACTACCATATCTAGCCAAATACCCCTATTCCAGACATAATAGGATATGTCCCGTAAGCCAGTTCGACTGTTTCGATTAGTTTTTATCAAAATTAAAATATAAATCAATATATATTGAATTTGAACATACATTTTAATTTACCGGGGCCACATACTGACTTCAAAAATTCCAGAAAAATAAATCTAGCTACGTTTTGACGAAACAGTCCTAACAAAACTAATTTCATCGAATTTGGAGACTGTTTGTAAAATGGCCAATTTCCAGTTGATTAAATTTAAACTAAAATTACCAAATGCGTTTAAATTTACCACACTCACATATTAATTCCAAAAATTATGAAAATTGGAATCTAGTAATAATTTGACATTCTAGATCCAACAAAAGTGGTTTCGTCAAAAACGGAGGTCGTTTGCAAAATGAATATTTTTAAGGGCTGTATATATATATTTAAATTTCGTAGCAACTATACTAAATTTTAAACTGGACCTAACTTTTAATTTTTAAAGTGAAATCTCAGTTTCTTACATTCGTTATATTATTAAATAGATTCCAACGTTTCTTGTTTTACTGAAATCCGATTTATTTTGAATTCTGTACATTCATTTGAAATTTGAAATCGAATTTTCAAACTCTCGTCCATTTCAGGCTCGTTATATAATTAAAATAAGTTTATACGTTCTAACTTCGATTTAAATAAATTTTTAGTCATTATTATTTAAAATAAACCATTTTAAATATCCAATATCCACGAAAATAGCTAGAATAAAATTTAATTTGGTTCTGAAAGTCCGGGTTATTACAGATATGATATTTTATAAACTAAGGTTGTTATCATCAAAAAGGGGGAGATTGTTGGAGAACGGAGTTTTGATGACAACAATCTTATTTCAATTATCATTGATTATAAAATATATACTAACACTTTTTGTATAGAGAATCAAAGATTAGAGAAATTTCAAGACTCATGAGTATTCAAGATTTCAAGAATTCAAGAGTTCAAGGTTAAAATGTTTATAGAGTCTGTATTATGTAAGACTCTAAATATCACTCTAGGTTCAAGTTCTAATTCTAATTTTCAAATTCTGATCTTTTTATTCTATCCTCAATCCTCTCTATTTAATTTTCTATCTTTTCTAACTTTTTCTTTTATTATCCTTCTTTGTTTTTCAAACTTAAATTTTATACTTTATATTTATATAGCTTAAAACCTTATAATTTTATAAATATGTTTATATAGTTTAAATTTATGCTTTCATATGATTTTAATATTAATTTACAATACTATATTTTGATTCAAGATCTTCAAGGATTATATTTATATAAAAACACTTGAAAAATGTTTTAAAATTCAAAAATACACTAAGTATGTCGATATAACAAAAACACCATGTCGACATATAACTGTCACTTTTTCAATTTTGAAAGGAAATGTCTTTTCACTACTTGAAACATTTCAGAAACATTACAACCTTTCATACACTATAAAAAGGGGTTAAAACCGAATTTTTAAACAAATCTTCTTCTCCACTTTCATCCTCTTTCGTTATATAATCATTCTGAATCATTTTTATGATTTCTACACTTATACTCTGCCGAATTTAATTTTTTTTTGATCAAACTTCTTCTCTCTACATTCTCTTCTCATATTTCTCTGAATTAAGTGCTATTGAAGATTTATAGGGCTGTTTGTAAAAGTTTGGGTTGTGTTAAGGAATCGGTGGTATCCCTTGTAGCCATGAAATCAAGGACGGGTAATCGGTGGTATCCCTTGTAGCCATGAAATCAAGGACGGGTAATCGGTGGTATCCCTTGTAGCCATGAAATCAAGGAAGTCGGAATTGGTGGTATCCTTTGTAGTCGTGAAATCAAGGAGGTCGTAATTGGATTTTGATATAGTATTAAAACTCTACGTGATCCAGCATTGCGTGGTACTGGACGTAGGACCAATCCGAACCAGTATAAAATCCAGAGTATTCTTTCCTTTTCTGCATCTTTATTTTTGTTTATTTTGCATCTGTGATTGTGTTTGTAGTGTTTGATTCATCCCGTAGTTCATATAAGTTTAAGATTTTGTTTAAATTCTCGCAAACACTATTCACCCCTTCTAGTGTTTGTTTTTCCTTAACGATCCTTTCTGCATTCCCTTACAAGAGAATCATATTTCATGTTATATGACATGGTCTTATGATTTTCCCAACTTTAAAATAAAATAACTGTTTTAGTTCTAACACCAGTCATATGACTGATCTGGAGTTTTTTGTTCTTCCACCTAAAATCTAGGTGCTTATATTTTCCACACAGGCTGTTACGAAATCCATTCTTTGATTCCGATGACAACAAACACACATTGGAAATCATACATATAATATGTTTATGTAGATAATTGTTCAAGTTTGACTCAATATAAAGCATAAAACATGACTTAACAACAAGGAAAATGATACAAGAAGAAAAAGGGGTATGCACAAAGAAATGAGAAAAAGAGGCCAAGACATGCACAGTTGACATAGGTGTGTCAAACGTCTGGATATATTACCAGATGTCTGATTTCAGAATCAGAAAACCATCTGCATAGAGATCAGATGTCTGATAAATATTCCAAACGTCTGAATTTTCTCTTAGGTTAAAAAATATATGTCTGAAGAAGCATTCAGTCGTGCGGAACAAAATCAAGACGTCTGACCTAGAGTTCAGCCGAAAAAAATAAGAAACAACTGTCACTTTTTGAGAAGTCACCTTCACCTCTCTTCATCACAAATTTTCAATTCCAATCAAGGCAACTCTTGGATGAAGACTAATAGCTACTATTCTTCAATTACCACTCCTAACATTATTTAAGGCATCAACACTCAAGGAGAACATCACGTTTCTACAGACTTTGTATTCTAAAACATCTCTCTACATTCTATAAACAATCAAGCAATTCAAACCACTTACAAACATCTATTACTCTTCCATATTCATTTGCACTTAAACCAATAACTATTCAAGGAGATATTGGAAGATTGTGTACTAGATAGTCAACATTTGTGTTATTTGGAACACACATTTGACAAGAAACTTTATTGTATCTGTTGACCCACTTTTTGGCAAAAGCTGTCACGGTTCAACGGATCGAAGCCCAATGTCAAAAGACTCAACATTCAGTACTGATTGATCCCAACAAACGGCATGTATTCCGGAAAGCTCAAACAAGATTCGGCCCAAGCCAGTCTCCTTAAAGTAGCGACATAATAGCTCTCCCCAGCCGACCGAGTCAACCATCTCCTTAAAGCTCGGATCGATCGGATATCCCTGAATCTACCTAGAAATATTTGGATGAGTCATTCATTGCTTAGCCTGATTCTCAAGGCATAAAAGGCAGTCAACACTTCCAGCCAAAGCGCTACTTTTGATACACCATAGTTGTAACAACCCGTATTTTCTAAACCAAATTAAAATTTTAATTTAAGCTATTTTTATGAATATGGAAATATAAATTGGTTATTTTTGATAAAAAACTTTGAGAATAATTTTAAAATTAGTTTAAATATTTTATTTGACTTAAAACAAACCTAGCAAAATTATTTAATTGATTTATAAGCTTTATATATGAAAATTTTAAAAATTCGATTTTTAAAATCATTGAATAGCCCTTAAAAAGTGAAATTTTTCTAGGAAACTCAGAATTCGATGAGACCAATTATTTTGGATTCGTAATGGAAAATCAATGTTGAGTTTCCAAATTCACAGCTAATGGACTCAGTATCTAGCCGTGCGCGATAAAACTGTTTGAGGTAAAACAGGTGATCAGTTTACAAAGGAACATTATTGAGATGACCTTAGAATTCGATTCCACTTTTTTTCTAGATTCATTTTGTCGTATAATGGTAAGATTCCAAGTTCCACATTTTTAAAATCAATATGTGGTCGAGCGTGATTGGACAGTGGAAAAATAGACAATATTTTGACTTTGAAAATTCGACGATTGTGCATACAAACTCGGAATTCGATGAAACTAGTTTTGTTGGATCTGTAATGTCAGAGATTAGTTTCACGTCAATTTTTATTGAAAACGGGATCCGTAGGTGATCACAGGATTTTTAAACCACGAAAACAAGCATAAATTGGATAGAAAAATAAAAACTAATATAAAAATAATTTGCACCTACTATGTAACATCCTAAACTCCCCTAACCAAATCCTATTCCTCAAAATCCACATTGCCCCTTTCTCTACGTTTTCTAAACCCTAAATGCAACTTCTAAATTCAAGAACAAATCAAAGAAAATCTATAAATTGCAAAGCTTAGTTCTTGGAACTCGTATGAGTGTAGGCTGTATGAGTTTGGTGAAGATTTTGTGCTCTCCAAATTTTACAACATGCATGCATTTTGTTCTTGGAGCTTAAGGTTCGGATTTTTGGCGAATACAAGCAACGATATATGTTTTGGCTATTGTTTTAGAGTTAGTGAGGTGTTTTGAAGCTTGTATGCAAAGTTTGAGGCGAAACGGTGACAAAAAGTATCGAGGAAAGGAAGGAGACAGCAGAGGTTTGATAGTAGACATAATTTTTGGGGGAGCTTGAGATTCATGGTATTGAGATTGTAGAGAAGGAGAAGAGATGAATAATGGTGTTTACGGTTTGTGATTTCATGGATAAATGAAGGAGAAAGAGGTAGAGGAAGATTGCATGAAAATGGACAAGGAAGGCTTAGGGCTGGTGTGTTATACGTGAGTTTTGGGAGAGGGAGAGGGATTAGAGGAGTGATTAGCAAGACATTTGGGTAATTAATTAATGGGAGCGGCTATAGAGACACAAAATTAGATACAAATTTATGTACACAAAATCAGGACCACAAGATTTGTTTGCCTTTATGTGTAAGGTGTAATTCTGGGGGAGATCTAATGGCTCAAATTTTGTGTGTTTAATTTTATGTCAACATTTTGTATCCATTTAGACTTTCCCTTAATTAATTAATTACATTAATAACATATATGAGTATAGAAACTTGTAAAATGCATAACTTTTTCATACGAACTTGGAATTCAGCGGAATAAGAGGCGTTGGGACCGTATCGACGAGAGCTTTGCAATGAATTGATTTGGAGTGATTTGGATGTCATATGCAGACTAAGGAACTGAAAAGGTCGCATTCTTCCGTTTAGATATTTGATGGAGTGGAAACGAAAGTGAGAACTCTCTCACTCAAACTATTTTTACAGTTATTATAGCTATGACTAAATATATCTTGATTGCCTGTGATTGCAATATTTGTTTGGCGATTGATGGATGTTACAGTTTTAAATGTTATCGTTATTAAACTGTGAAAATATTAGATAAGTTCACATGGATTGTGATGTAAACCCCACACGGGTATTGGGACGATAATTTTACACATCGCCTAAGTATACAAATAATAATATTTGTTGATGGTTGAAAACACCACACGGGAAGGGATGATAATTGTAACAACCCGGAAAATCAGAACCAATTTAATATTTTTAATTTGGCTATTTTAGGAAATTTTGAATATTTAAAATAATTTATTTTAAATAATAATGACTAAAAATTTATTTGGATCGAAGTTATAGCGAACATATTTATTTTAATTATAAAATAAGGCCTGAAATAGCGCGGTAGTTTGAAAATTTGAACTCGAACATTGACTTACTGCACAAGATGCAAAATAAAATGGATTTTAGAGAAACCAAAAATATGTAAATCTATTTAAGAGTATCTTTCTAACGAATCTGAAAAATCTAAATTTCATAACGGGAATCAAAAGTTATGGCCAAATGAATTTTCAGAAAGGTTGCTATGGAATTAATATACCCATTGAAAATAGACATTTTGCAAATGACTCAGTTTTCGATGAAACCGCTTTTGTTGGATCCGGAATGTCAAATTATTGCTAGGTTTCAAATTCCATAATTTTTGGAGTTAATATGTGAGCGTGGCAAAGGAAAACGTGTTTGGTTGATTTCATTCAATTTGGATCAAGCAGAAAATGGCCATTTTTCCAATGGTCTCCAAATTTGACGAAATTAGTTTTGTTGGGACCGTATCGTCCTAACATAGCCAGATTTATTTTTTTTGGAATTTTTGGAATCAGTATGATTCCCCGGCAAATTGAAATGTATGTTCAAATCCATATTTGAATGTTTTGTATTTTAATTTGAAGAATAACTGACTGAAACAGTCGAATGGGCCTACGAAACATATTCCATTGTGTTCGGAATAAGGGTATTTAGCTAGGGACGACAGTCGTTGGGTTTGAACTGGAGTTCGTTTGGAAAAAAGATATTTTTGGAATTATAAATAGCACGGGCCAATTAATTTTTTTTATTAAAAAAAAGAAAATTCCTTTTCTCTCTCCCCGTAACAGCGACGCACGACAGAACCTCCTTCTCCACTTCCCTCTTCAAATCTTCTCAATCCACTCAACGAAATCAAATGGCGCAGTTGAGGATTTTGTAGTGCTCCTCATGATCGTCGCTGGTCTATGAATTAGAAAAGCGCGACATTTGTAATAAATTCTGCAAGCATACAGGTGTGTAGCATACAGGTCGAACACAGGGAGGAAAGTTAAATTTTATTATTTATATGTTTCGTGGGCGTGTTAGACGAACTTTGGAGGTTGATTTTGCAAACAAAACAAAATTAAAACTGTAATTTGATTCAGAACAGATCTAACTGAACCGACGATCAAATCACAATTTCAATGGAAAGCAAATGAAACTATGAATTAGATTTGAATCTAACCAAACCCAATTTGACCTAAGAAAATAATAAAAAGCAGAAATTGAAATTGCAGAAATTGAAATAACAAACAAGAATTAAAATTAGGATTTCCGCTGAATCTAATCAGACGGTAAATCACTAATGCAAACAAGTGCAAAATACAACTAGTGTTCTACCGAATCTAATCGTATAGACAACACTAGTTGCTAAGAAAACAAAAGAAATGCAGAAAATAAAAGAGAAAGAAGAACTTTTATTAGAACAATGGAATAAGAGATGAGATAGGATGGTGGCTACAATGCCATTACAAGGGTATATATAGGGTAGATAGCCAAACCCTAACCCTAACCCTAATGGTAAATGGGCCTGGTCATTACACCACTAATTTGTTTACAATGAGAAACATAAATGGGCCTTAGATAAATAAAGAAAATTTGGGCCTTTTCTCTTTTTCCTCTTGCTTCCTTGATATTTCTTCATTGATTTGTGATGTGCAAAGCCTTTTTCTCACTCCTTTTCTTGTCCAACAGCAACTAGATGTGATATCTTCATCTACAATTCTTCAAAATGCAAATACACAGCAAATTGACTCTATTTCTCTACATTTCTGGTTGCATGCGGGCTGGGTTGAACTATCTGTAAAAATAACAAAACAATACCCAAGTAATATTTATTTATATACAAAAGATAAGATATAAGAGCATAAAATAAACACATTTCTATGTCAATCACCTCACGAGCTTCACATCCATATAAAGATTGGATTTTTTCGTGGCCTGTATCGTTCGAATCGATCCCTAGAAGTCTCGAACTTCCAACCGCCACCACCGACAACGGAGACATCGAAGTGGACCCCACCACCGCACGTGGGTGCGCCCATCCTCCCTCTTCGACGTGGCGTTGGCCGATGCTTCTATCGTGCTACGGATTGAAAGAAAAATCAAAACCTAGTTTTGAACAGTTTGCTGAAGGTAACGGCTGAAATAAATTTAACTGTTTATAGCACTTTAGAGCGCTACGAATTATGATTTTACAATAAAAATCATATCTTATTGCTTTGTTGTCGAAATCCAGTGAAACAAGAGATATTGGACTCGTGGCGACGTCTTCTACATTCTAGAAGAGACCGGAGAATTTTTGGAGCTTCCTACAATTTAGAAGGAGTGGAACCCAATGTGAGATTTCTAAATTCAAACTGGAATGGAATAATGATGTATAAATTATATGATCGATGTATAAGTTATATAAGCATTGTACACCTCATGTATAAGCGTTGTATAAATTATATGTGCGATGTACAAGTTATATATACGTTGTAAAAATCATATGTGCGTTGAATGGAATTGAAATATATTTATCTACACATATATATATATATACACACACACACACACCCCTCGTCCACAGACCATGGACGATATATGTTGGTTGTGATTGTTTGGATTTTGGTTGACGTGAAATTTGGTTGATAAATGTGAATGGTTGATTGTGGTTGAAAACAAAATTGGAATTGTTTGTGGAAAAATTCATTGGGATATGAAAATGATTGAAATGGTTAGATTATAAGGATAAGCCCCTTAGGGAACGCCGCGAGGCGTAAGGTAGTGCGAGGAGTCGTACTCGGGATGATGCCGGTTTTAAACCCCCTGCCGTTATGCTGTTGAAATTTTCCGAAATGTTCATGTGTTTGATTTATATTCATGTGTTGATAAAGATATTCATGTTTGAAATAAATTGTTTGAACGATAAAAATCACATTCTTATCATGTATATGAAGTATATAAAATATTCATGTTCGAAATAAATTGTTTTAACAATAAAAATCACATTTTTATTATATATATGAATCGCTAAAAATATTCATGTTTGAAATAAAAAAAATTGACAATAAAAACTTTTGACAACAAAAACCACATTTTTATTACTTATATGAAGTGTTAAAAATAGTCATGTGTTGAAACAAATATTTGTTGGGTAAAAATATTATTTTTATCAAATATATGAAAGGAAAATGTTTTGGAAATTAAAGAACGGATTATATATATATATAAATATAATTAAATTAAAACAAATAATGATACTGCGGTTCGTGTTTTGAAATTATGATTTTATACGATTATTACGGGAGATCCGACCATCGGATTTTCCCGAAACCGAAACTGTTGGGTTCGCTTTGAAAGTATCTTTCCAACGATACCAAATTTGTAAAGATCCAACTGTTAGATTGTGTGAAATGTTTAATTCAAATCTGAATAAAAACAGCGCCAGAATGGATTTATATATATATATATATATATATATATATATATATATATATATATATATAATTAAAATAAAACGAATAACGAAGCTGCATTTCGTATTTTCAAGTCATAACTTTAAACGATTGTACCGGGAGATCTGACCGTCGGATTTTCCCAAAACTGTAACCATTGGATCCGTTTTGAAAAGATCTTTCCAATGATGTAAAATTTGTAAAGATCCAACGGTTAGATTTTCAGATATGTTTAAATCAAATCTGAAGAAAAACAGCGCCATAGCCGCGTTATGGCCTGAAGCGTCGTTTAAATAAATGGGTTATTTTTAAATAAATAAAAATAGCGATAAATCGTTATAAAATATTATAAATGATATGGACTGGAAATAAACCGAATTTACTCGGTTTATTGGATATTTGATGGTTGAATGTGTTTGACATGAAAATTGCATTAATGAACTGAATTATGGATGTCAAATAATTTAACCAGGAAATGAATTGATTTGAATTCTAAATAATCGTGAATTATTTGAAAAGGCCAAGTTAAATCTCATTTCAAATAATTGGTCGACTATTAGAAGTCGAAGATATGAAGACGGTGCAAGACCGATGATCTTCACATAGAATGGATGGCTACTAATGCCTTTGATGGGAGTTGCTGCCCTGAAGGGGTTATAGTGGTGGTTGTCCGGACGTACTTGTTGATCGTTCGGATGTGCGAGTGCCTCTCTCCTGTATTGGACATATGTGAAGAGGAATAAAGTGCCTCCGGTTTTGTTTAGACGTAGAACGGACTTGTAAATGGATGTGTGTCTGATGTTGTAGATTGACAACGTGGCATACAGAGATGTTGTGATCAAGGCTTTTGTTGAAAAGCAGAGTCTTTTGGTTAATGATCAAAGCACGGCTTTAAATAGTATAGCTTTGTATATAGCGTTGATTCGCGGGCCTCACACCCCGGTATGAACCAGAAACAGGAGAGGACTTCAGGGAGGACATGCGTTTCCTTCTAGTTAGGAGTGGTGTCAGCGTTTTGCAAGCCCTGACGTTTTACTTATGTGGATGGTGGATAGCGAGGCGCCTAGGTTATTTTGGTCTCTGCAGAGCCGATGGTTTGGTCGGGATATGACCAGCTTATGCCCCATAGGGCGGGGAAACGCAGTGTTCAGGCATTTTAATCCACTACATATGGACCGGCTCTGACGATCCAAGGCTTAAATGAGTAATTACCTGAGGCTCGGACTAGAGAGTCTCGAAGCGGTATGGAAGATCCCTTGCCTTGGTTCATAACGGAAATCCAATTTCCATATATGACATTGTGTAGTTTTGATTGTAAACTTATTTATGGTGACATGATATATGGTACCCGTGTCGTCTACGATTGATACTTATGATTGAAATTGTTATTGAAACATATAAACACTAGTAATAATATCAAATGCTTTTGTTTTATACGTATCAAGCAAATTTTGGTCATTATAAGGTAAAACCCTATCCTCCGGCTTGCGTTGCATTGTGTGATAGGACCTGAGTCTTATAACGGCTTCATTTTTGTAAAAAGCATTGCGATGTTTAAATGATTTACTTGTTTTAAGAACTGGCAATCCAATGAAGTAATCTCGTTCCACGTTAGCGGCGTGGTCCTGTGATTGGCCTTATTATAAGATAAGTTAATTAGATTTCTCATACCAGTCCCATGACTGACTCGTAGTTTGTTTCACTTGCAAACTCGGGTGCCCTATTTTCTACAGCCTTGTATTCAGGTTTTAGCAGGCTCTCTCAGGATAGCTATGGAGCTGAAGATGGATTCTATCACTTCTTTTATGCTGTTCAGCTCCTGTTATGTATATTATATTTGATTCCGCTGTAGACATTTTATATAAAGCTTAAATCGTATGTTGTACTAAGTGTGATCCTATATACTGTGTAACTCTGATGATTATGTTTATCCAGTGTATTCTGTTGTACATTATCTGGTGTAATTATATATTCCTATTCTGCTGTTATTGTTTATGTGTTATATTCCAAAGATTACCCTTGCCACCATGGAACGGGGGTTTGGGGTTGTCACACGTGTTATCAGAGCTTTAGTTAAGCTTAGTTCTAGAATATAACGTATTAACGAACTCGTCAGAAATAGAATCAGAAGTATTCTATGACGAATAACTCATTTTAGATAGGATCAATAATATCTTAGAATGAGTGTAGCAGAATGAAATACACCCCGATAGACACATTTACATTCAAGTATATGTCTCTATGCTTTAAAATACCTTTTCTGTTGGCCTAACACTTTTTCTACTATTTTCAGACTCAGAAAAATGAGTGGCAGAAGCAGAAGAAGTAATCCTATGGTTCGACAATCTAATGAGCCAGTTGTGCTCCTACAGCCAGGATCAGATATAGAAGCTCTATAAAGAGGTATCGAAATCTGGGTGGAGTACCGTTCTCGGGCAATGAGTCCATTATTCAAACTCAATCTTGGGTGCGCTCTGCTGAGAGGATTTTTGAAGGTTTCAAGCTGAGAGACGATCAGAAAGGATTATTGGCATCTTGGGCACTTAAGGACGAAGCTTTAATCTTGTGGGAAACCGTTATTAAGGATAATCCAGAAGGTAGTATTACCTGGGATAGATTTAAAGAAATTTTCAATGAAAGATTTATTCTTCCAGAAGCAACTGATTGGCTATACGATGAATTCTACTATCTGATTCAAGGAGATATGACTATTCCAGAGTATCATAAGAAATTCAATGAACTTTCTCGTTTTGCCCTACATCTAATTCGAAATCCTAAGAGGAAGAATCTGAGGTTTATTAACGGGCTCCAACGAAAGTACCAAAGTAGTGTAACTGCGCATGTGCAACTTCCTTTTTCTGAAATGATATACACGGCTTACCAGTATGAAGATCTGGATAAGCAGGGTCTTTTGGAGGATGAAGAGGAAGTCAGTTCTAGCAACAAAAGGAAATTTGAAATTGATAGCCCCGAGACAAGTACGCAGCCTAAGGAAAATACGACGTCTGGGGTCAGAAAGAAGCCTAGAGTCAATAGGAAAAAGGTTAAATCTGAGAAAGAACCAGTAACGATGGCCACATGCTCTAACTGCAATACGCAAGGACATCAATTGATAAGTTGCAGATCTTTGAAGAAACAAATAAAGAGTGGGTCTAAACCCAATAAGAAGCAAAAGAAATCTCATGGTACAAGGGAATGCTATAAGTGTCAGCGGATAGGTCTTCTTGCTAGAAATTGCCTGCTATCAGGGAGATCTGAAGCAGTACAGGTAAATGAAGTGGCAGAAGTTCCTGCATCCTCAGCCAGTCAAGCAAGGCCAGATGTTTTAGAAGGCACGCTTACTGTCAAAGATATTCCAGCTAAAGTATATTTGATACAGGCGCGTCGGGAAGCTTTATTGCAAGTAATGCGGTTAAGAAATTGGATTTGAAATTGAAAAAGCTTAAAAAACCCATGACTGTCCATAATCCGGTTGGGGGTTCCCTCAATCTTAGTTGGATTATAGGGTGCCTATCTCTTTTTCCCGTTATCGGTTCCCTACCATCTCTGTCGTCATGAATTTTACAGAATTTGATCTTATTTTAGGATTGGATTGGTTAACCAAATATGAAGCTGAGGTTAAATCCGCCGAGAGAGTTGTTAGGGCAAAAACATAGTTTGGGGAGTATATATAACTATTCCATGTGAAGGTCCGAATTCTAATAGAAAAAGACTTTTGGGCAGCTCTTGATGTTTCTCCTACTCAATTAGAACCTATTCATGTCGTCATAGAGAATATTCCAGTCGATATAGAAAATATTCCCGTCATCAAGAATTATGCGGATGTGTTTGAAGAAGTTGTTAGCTTACCTCCGCGAAGAGAAATTGATTTCAAAATCTCTTTAATTCCGAATGCAAGGCTAGTAGTGCACGCTATTCGAAGAATGACCTTGGAAGAAAAAGAAGAGTTAGACAATCAAACTCAACAATTTGTATGGAAGGGTCTGATCAGACCTTGTTTCTCGGATTGGGGAGCAGCAGTGGTGTTCGTCCCAAAGTCAGACGGTACTCTCAGACTATGTGTGGATTATTGTGACTTGAACAAGAAGACGTTAAAGAATAAATATCCATTGCCGCGAATTGATGATTTGTTAGATCGATTGAATGGAGCACAGGTATTTTCACGAATGGACCCGGCTACAGGTTTCCATCAGCTTCGTATTGTCGAAGAGTGTGTTACTTTGACAGCATTCAAAGTTCCAGACTTATTCTATGAGTGGTTAGTAATGTCGTTCGGCTTATGTAATGCTCCAGCTTATTTTGTCGATCTAATGAACAAGGTATTCAGAGAAGTATTGAATAAATTCGTACTAGTTTTCACTGATGACATATTGATTTTCTCTAAGTCAGAGAGAGAGAGCATGTGAAACATTTGGAACAAGTGTTAGAGATTCCGAGAAAGAATGTTTTAAAGGCCAAATTTTCCAAATGTATATTCTGGCAAGAAGAAGTCAAGTTTCTTGGCCACATAGTTTCAAAAGAAGGAATTTCTGTGGATCCCAGTAAGATCACAGCTATTCAAGATTGGAAGCAGACAACTACTCCCACAGAAGTCCAAAGTTTTCTTGGATTGGCTAGTTATTATCAGAAGTTTGTTAAAGATTTTTCGAAGATATCTACTTCCTTAACAAAGCTTACAAAGAAGCACACAAGACTCAATTGGACTCCAGAATGTGAGACAGCTTTCCAAGAGCTGAAGTTAAGATTGGCAACTGCTCCAGTGTTAACAATTATCGATGGCAATCAAGACTTGAAAGTTTGGACAGATGCTTCTAAAGAAGGTCTTGGTGTAGTATTAATGCAAAGAGGCCAAGTAGTTGCTTATTCTAGCCGTCAGTTGAAGCCGCATGAGAAGAATTATGCGACACACGATCTTGAATTGTTAGCCATCGTGTTTGCTATGAAAATCTGGAGACGTTATCAATTGGGTGAGAAGTTCGAACTATATATTGATCATCAATCATTGGAGTATTTGTTCACCCAGAAAGATCTGAATATGAAGCAGCAGCGTTGGCTAGAATTTCTCATGGCATATGATCTTGATATTTTTTGTACTCTGGGGAAAGCCAATGTTGTGGCTGATGCGCTCAGCAGAAAGAATGTGATCATCGCCAATCTTATGATTACGCCTTCATTGATTGATAACATATCTGCTCTTCAGAAGGATAATCACTTCATTCTAAAGATCAGAGGGAGAATTCAGAAAGGCGAGCCCTCGAGTTTTCAGGTGGATAACGATGGGATTCTGAGGTTAAAAGGACGAATTTGTGTTCCAAACATATCTGTGCTTCGGAAATAAGTGCTGGATGAATGTCACAAATCCAAACTTAGTATCCATCCAGGAGTGAGTAAAATATATAATGATATCAAACGCACTTTCTGGTGAAGATCTATGAAAAGAGACATTTCCTTGTACGTTAGCCGGTGTTCTACTTGTCAACAAGTCAAAAGCGATCAATAGAAACTCGCTGGATTGTTGCCACCATTGGAAATTCTCGGTTGGAAGTGGGAACAAATTTCTATGGATTTCATAGATGGTTTGCCCAGAACCAGGAGAGGAAATGACATTATTTGGGTGATCGTAGATCATTTCACGAAGATCGCCCACTTTATACCTCTCAGATCAAATAGAACTGCTCAGAGTCTGGCGCAGATTTGTTTTAAGGAAATTGTTAAACTGCATGGACTTCCCATGAGTATCGTTAGTGATCGTGACCCGATTTTCTCTAGTAAATTCTGGGAAGCATTCCAAGCAGAATTGGGAACAAAACTGAAATTGAGCACCGCTTATCATCCTCAAACAGATGGTCAAACTGAGAGGGTAAATCATATTCTAGAAGATTTATTGCGGGCTTGTATTATTGATTTTTGTGGATCATGGGAAGACCACTTGCATTTGGCTGAGTTCTCATACAACAACAGCTACCAGGCGAGCCTGAAAATGTCAACATTCGAAGCATTGTATGGTAGACCGTGCAGATCTCCCGCATGTTGGGTAGAACCTGGCAATAGACTTGTATTGGGACCCGATATGATTCGTGAAGCTTCGGATAAAGTCGATTTCATTAAGAAATGATTGAAAATAGCTCAAAGCCGTCAGAAGAGTTATGCAGATTCGAGAAGAAGAGATTTGGCTTTTTCTGTTGGTGACTATGTATACTTGAGGGTTTCTACAATGAGAGGAGTAGTCCGATTTGGAAAAACAGGGAAGTTGGCGCCCAGATTTATCGGTCTGTTTCCTATACTTGAACAGATAGGAACTCTCGCTTATAGGTTTCAATTGCCTGATTGGTTGCCTGGAGTACATGATGTGTTTCACGTATCTCAACTTAGAAAGCATGCACATGATCCAGACTTGGTCTTTGTAACACCCCACCTCCGCTAGGGTCACTCACAAAGGGAATGCACTAGTTTTGGAGGAGCGTTATCGAGGTAAACAAACACAGAAATATTACAAGACAGAACATAGATAAAACAGCGGAAGAATAAAAGAACATTTTTATTACTTTCAAGAAGAGTCAAAGCCTTTTTCATTAAATAGCCAAGATCATTATTTTCCATTACAACAAATTCTGTCTTGCATAAATAAAGAAGCATAAACTTGAAACCTCAAAAGTAGCTTAATTCCCCAAAGGTAGCAGAAATGCAGCCATAGCATAGCTCAAGATCAAACCGTACATGAGCTGAACCGAAAGCAAGCCAAATCCAAGATAATTGCTAGAGTTTCCTCCTTGAGAACCTTGGGGGGGGGGGGAATGGAAGAAAAAGAGGCAAAAGAAAACAGGTCAGTCATAAAGACTGGTAAGTCCAAGTGACTTTTAGCATAAAAACAGATAAAGGTAACATGACATGTACAAACTGAAAGTAAACATACAGATGATGACAAGATGGGCAAGATAGACTAAGATAACATGATAAATCAAGTATAGCATCACGTATTTCAAGGTTTGCTGCATCAACTGTACTAGAATCCCAACCCGTGTCCTATATTAATCATGAAATGATCCCTTGGCCCAATATCACGAATGACCCATTACTGGGTCCAAAGGAACGATCCACTACTCGATCGGCTCCCTACAAGTTCTAGCTCGTCATGTGTCTGTGTCATATGGCCCTATCATGAATGTAGTCACCTGTGCTAGGTCCACCATAGGGTGTATCAAGCCCTAGGGTGCCAACCACCGACACGAATCAAGAATGCACAGATAAACCTATCAAGAATGCACAGATAAACCTACTGATGCCCAATGCTTGCTTTTTCAACTCTGGACCACGTGCACGACCATAGCCCGCCTGAACCTACACTGGCGCACCAACACAGCCATTGTTCTGGTCGCTTACAATCAACCTAGTAATCGTGCCCCACCCTGCCTAGTCCAGGTTACCATGATACATCTAGTCGGTTACTGCTGAAACGGACCACGTAACTAGGGTTTCCGTCCAATAGGTTCAGTATTGTCATTTAAATTCGTGACTTAACCCCTATCAGTCTAGCATGTCAAGTTTGTTAAGTGTTGTCATTCATGTTCGTGACTTAACCCACCTACGAATCATGCATCAAGTTGGTTAAGTGTTGTCTTACATGTTCATGACTTAACCCTATCATGTGGCATTAATTCATTAATGCACCCCAACCTCTCACATCGGACCTTTTGTTGTCGTCACTGGATATGTCGGGCGGTTCCGGGTAGAATTACACCACAACTCAGTCTGACCTCGGGTTTCAAGCGCGATATGACCAACTACCCACATTGGATCCTATTGTTTGCAGTAACTGGATTTACCGAGCGGTTCCGGGCAGAATTACACTGCAAACTCAACCCAACCTCGAGTTGGCCATTTTCAAGTTCATTCTAGTGTCATGTCCATGTTCAAGATTCATGTCAAGTTCGTGTCAAGTTTTCAAGGCAAGTTTCATGTCAAGTTCTTGTCAAGTTTCAAGGCAAGTTTCATGCCAAGCTTCCTATGATTACCAATTTTTCCCAACGTTACCCCGTCTAAAAATTAGGCTAACAATCTTAGCCTAATTTCTCGTCCGCATGATTTTTGACATATAATATTAGGCTAAAAACTTAGCCTAATTCAACGTATACAAAATTGGCGTAAAGCAATTCATTAACATAAACATGACATAGGTGTAAACTTGGCATTTTCGGCATAGTCAATCTGAACATCGTAGGTATGTACTTGCAAAACAATCAACATGAATATCATAGATGTGATCTTGCGACGTATACTAAATCAACATACATATATGTGAATTTGCAACATAGACCAAATCAACTTACATATATGTGAACTTGCAAATCAATCACGAGCATATGAACAAGTGTGAACTTGAAATATGACATAGGTTTAACATATACACATAAACATGTAGATCTAACATTTAGTCACATATGTGTTATGATTTTACAACCTAAAACTTGCATAACATGATAAACTACACAACTTGTCATAACAGGTTATACTTCAAGTTCATATACATATGAATAGACTTATTCATTAATTCCCAGTTCAACATGATAATAAAATAGAACCACAGGCATAGATCAATATCATTCAATAACATAATCAATCTATTTTCAAGGTATGACATAACTGAATAAATTGATTAAAACATCACAGGCATATAAAACATTACGAACATAAAAAGGGTTGAATGCTAATCTAGATTCAAGAACATGGATAGATCTAACTTAAATAGAAAAATGCCCAAAATTGAGATCCAAGGACAAATAAAGAAAATAGGTCTGAATAGAAAGTCAAGCTTAGATCCAATTTCATAGTCATAATCCTAGGCAATGAATCATAGGTGATTAACCACAATTGTCCTTGTCATAGTCATAGACAATAGTCTTATTGTTCATAGTCATAGGCAGTCTTATGTTCATCGTCATAGTCATAGGCATAGTCTTATTAGTCATAGGCAGTCTTATATTCACCGTCATAGTCATAGGCATAGTCTTATGTTCACCGTCATAGTCATAGGCATAGTCTTATGTTCACCGTCATAGTCATAGGCATAGGAAAAATCTTATGTCCACAGTCATAGGCATAGTCATAGTCTTATGTCATTAACAACAGTTTCAACGTCGTAGGCAATATTCCCAATAGTCAAGATCCAAGAAGAAAACAAGAACAGATATGAATCATACATAAATCACTTCCAATTTATACCATGCTCATGTTAGATTTATAGTTTTTATCTAAAAGTAACTGGAACTTACAGATCGTGGTCTAAGAAATTTAGATGCAGAAGTCAAGTCTAGAAATTAGTCGTTGAATTGTTGAATCGTTGAATCTTGCTTTGATTGTAGAAGCAAATCCCCAATTCCTAGCCGTAGTCTTCAAGAAATAATCTTCTTGTTTTATTTTTATTTTAATTTAATTAAGGTGGAGGCAGCATAACATTGCAATGGTTTGGTGTGGAGAGAACGCTAGGTTTAGGGGTGTTTAAATAGGAGAATAGGGTAATGTAGAGCCTTCAGATCGGTCCAGAAGTCATCAGAACCACCCAGCTCGAAGACAGGTCATCCAGCCACTCAGAAGAAGGCACGTCATCACAGAACACTCCAGAATTCTATGATGGATCTGTATGGGCGCACATGGCAGGTGCGCCAGTGTATTTTTGTACTGGCGCACTTCACAAGCGCGCCAGTGTATTCTGGCATGTTTCCGGTTTTTCTGCCTAACTTCGTTCGTCCATATCTTCTTCATACGTTATCCGTTTTACGCAAACTCAGACTCTATCTCAAGCAGAATTTTGAGTCGAACGCAATGGCGCATCCGTTTCCCTTGATTCTTATTTTAAAAATTAATTCTGCCTTGATTTATGGTTTTAACATGTTATAAAAATTCGGGTTGTTACATTCTTCCCTCCTTAAAGGATTTCGTCCCCGATATCTTCAAGTTAAGTAGAATGCATCCTATCATCCAATCAACCATCTACTCAACCATCATCCACAAGCAACCACTGTCCTTAAAAGATTTCTAATGCTATATGAACATATGCAGAAAGTGTGTGTATATGTTCCTTATCTAATGCAAATGATCAGGCCTGATTGATCTTCTTAATGCAAAATATGTTTGGTGCCATGAATCCAACATGTATGTGAATAGTCCTAGTCACATAAACGCTATATGTGTGCACAAACATCCATCCATATGCAACATCCACATGATAACACGTTCAATTTCATCAATAAATAAGTATAAACACTCATGCATATGCAATATGAAAATGTTTCTGAGCCGATCTAGTGCCTAATGTGTGTTATGCAACCACGAGCAACCACTTGCGACCACCTGCAATCATTTGCAAACATCAACCATAACATGTTTCAATCACATGTTTACATCCAAAAAAAAGGTTCTACCTAAGGTTCTCAAGATAGCATTGAGGAGATAAGCAAGATAAAACAAAGCATCAAGGAGAAGAAGTTAAAGATGTACCCCAAGAAGGTTCTGCCTGCCGGGCTTGCCCTGGCTTCTTAGGGCAGTTCTTGCTGATATGTCCAGTTTCACCACACTGGAAGCATGCTCCCATCTTCATCTTCTTTCTACAATCCTGGGCTATATGCCCCTCAATACCACAGAATTGGCATTTTCTTTTCTCGTGTGTCTTGTTATCATTCTTCTTGTTGTTGTTGTTCTTGCCTCCCTTCTGGAAGTCTTTCTTCTCGTTCTGAAACTCATCCGCCTTAACTTATCACTCATACCTTTCCTATGTAACATGTTAACAAGCCTCACAGAAACTATCTCCATCGTACGGAAAACCCTCTACGAAGCTAGAAAGAAGATTAGCCACAGGTAAAAACCACTACGACTACAGATGGAGAAAAGAAAGGAAAAGAGACTCAAACAAGGAAACAAAGTATAGTGCTAATGGCTTTTGGGGAATAGCCTTTAAATTAAACAAGTCTTTTTCTTGAAAAATGCTTCTTTGTAAACAGTTTTGAAAATAGTTTTAGAAGGTTTTAAAAACTTTTGCCCAGTCTGGTAACCTTCTGCTCTGATACCAAATGTAACACCCCACCTCCGCTAGGGTCACTCACAAAGGGAATGCACTAGTTTTGGAGGAGCGTTATTGAGGTAAACAAACACAGAAATATTACAAGACAGAACATAGATAAAATAGCGGAAGAATAAAAAAAAAACATTTTCATTACTTTCAAGAAGAGTCAAAGCCTTTTTCATTAAATAGCCAAGATCATTATTTTCCATTACAACAAATTCTGTCTTGGATAAATAAAGAAGCATAAACTTGAAACATCAAAAGTAGCTTAATTCCCCAAAGGTAGCAGAAATGCAGCCATAGCATAGCTCAAGATCAAACCGTACATGAGCTAAACCGAAAGCAAGCCAAATCCAAGCTAATTGCTAGAGTTTCCTCCCTGAGAACTTGGGGGGGGGGGACGGAAGAAAAAGAGGCAAAAGAAAACGGGTCAGTCATAAAGATTGGTAAGTCCAAGTGACTTTTAGCATAAAAACAGATAAAGGTAACATGACATGTACAAACTGAAAGTAAACATACAGATGATGACAAGATGGGCAAGATAAACTAAGATAACATGATAAATCAAGTATAAATCAAGTATAACATCACGTATTTCAAGGTTCGCTGCGTCAACTGTATTAGAATCCCAACCCATGTCCTATATTAATCATGAAATGATCCCCTGGCCCAATATCACGAATGACCCATTACTGGGTCCAACGGAACGATCCACTACTCGATCGGCTCCCTACAAGTTCTAGCTCGTCATGTGCATGTGTCATACGGCCCTATCACGAATGTAGTCACCTGCGCTAGGTCCACCATAGGGTGTATCAAGCCCTAGGGTGCCAACTACCGACACAAATCAAGAATGCACAGATAAACCTACTAATGCCCAATGCCTGCTTTTTCAACTCCGGACCACGTGCACGACCATAGCCCGCCTAAACCTACACTGGTGCACCAACACAGCCATCGTTCTGGTCGCTTACAATCAGCCCAGTAATCGCGCCCCACCCTGCCTATTCCAGGGTACCATGATACATCTATTGGGTTACTGCTGAAACGGAACGCGTAACTAGGTTTTCCGTCCAATAGGTTAAGTGTTGTCATTTAAATTCGTGACTTAACCCCTATCAGTCTAGCATGTCAAGTTGGTTAAGTGTTATAATTCAAGTTCGTGACTTAACCCACCTACGAATCATGTATCAAGTTGGTTAAGTGTTGTCTTACATGTTCATGACTTAACCCTATCACGTGGCATTAATTCATTAATGCACCCCAACCTCTCACATCGGACCTTTTGTTGTCGTCACTGGATATGTCGGGCGGTTCCGGGCAGAATTACACCACAACTCAGTCTGACCTCGGGTTTCAAGCGCGATATGACCAACTACCCACATTGGATCCTATTGTTTGCAGTAACTGGATTTACCGAGCGGTTCCGGGCAGAATTACACTGCAAACTCAACCCAACCTCGAGTTGGCCATTTTCAAGTTCATTCTAGTGTCATGTCCATGTTCAAGATTCATGTCAAGTTCGTGTCAAGTTTTCAAGGCAAGTTTCATGTCAAGTTCTTGTCAAGTTTCAAGGCAAGTTTCATGCCAAGCTTCCTATGAATACCAATTTTTCCCAACGTTACCCCGTCTAAAATTTAGGCTAACAATCTTAGCCTAATTTCTCGTCCGCATGATTTTTGACATATAATATTAGGCTAAAAACTTAGCCTAATTCAACGTACACAAAATTGGCGTAAAGCAATTCATTAACATAAATATGACATATGTGTAAACTTGGCATTTTCAGCATAGTCAATATGAACATCATAGGTACGTACTCTCAAAACAATCAACATGAATATCATAGGTGTGATCTTGCGACGTATACTAAATCAACATACATATATGTGAATTTGCAACATAGACCAAATCAACTTACATATATGTGAACATGCAAATCAATCACGAGCATATGAATAAGTGTGAACTTGAAATATGACATAGGTTTAACATATACACATAAACATGTAGATCTAACATTTAGTCACATATGTGTTATGATTTTACAACCTAAACCTTGCATAACATGATAAACTACACAAATTGTCATAACAAGTTATACTTCAAGTTCATATACATATGAATAGACTTATTCATTAATTCCCAGTTCAACATGATAATAAAATAGAACCACAGGCATAGATCAATATCATTCAATAACATAATCAATCTATTTTCAAGGTATGACATAACTGAATAAATTGATTAAAACATCACAGGCATATAAAACATTACGAACATAAAAAGGGTTGAATACTAATCTAGATTCAAGAACATGGATAGATCTAACTTAAATAGAAAAATCCCCAAAATCGAGATCCAAGGACAAATAAAGAAAATAGGTCTGAATAGAAAGTCAAGCTTAGATCCAATTTCATAGTCATAATCCTAGGCAATGAATCATAGGTGATTAACCACAATTGTCCTTGTCATAGTCATAGACAATAGTCTTATTGTTCATAGTCATAGCCAGTCTTATGTTCATCGTTATAGTCATAAGCATAGTCTTATTAGTCATAGGCGGTCTTATGTTCTCCGTCATAGTCATAGGCATAGTCTTATTGTTAGATCAAAATTTGACTCTAACACCCAAATTGTCGTATTTTGAGCATAGGATATGAAGAAATAACTGAAAAATATAGAAAAAGCGAGACAACAAGATTTTTATAGTGGTTCGGCGTTAACGAGCCTACGTCCACTTCATATTTTCTCATTTCATTCATGGATTACAATTACCGTGAATATTCTCTCCAAATTCATTGATTTTTATTGAAGAAGATGACAGTTATTCATGGAGAATTGTTAGCCATGGCTGCCATGGACAAGGAGATGCCAAAAGTCCCCTGAAAATGCCATCTGAAGGTGTATTTATAGCTGTAGGAAAGCTCCTGGGAGGACTGGGTCGTGGTAGGACACGTGGCATGCGATCCGAAAAAGTAGGAGATCGAATAGCCTTAAGAATAGGTCAAAACAGTGCATGTATCTGCAGGTTCGGCGATCGGTTCGTGGGTCTGGGATCGGTTCGTGATATGGGCTCGGTTCGTGATATGGGCTTCACGATCTGAGGCTTGGTTGTGAGCTGGAGTGGACGGATCGTGGCTTGAGGACGCTCCGCGAACAGAGGGGGCGATCCGATCCAGTATCCACGATCCACGGTACGCGATCCGACCAGGAATGACACGAGTTGATGCTAATCTGGACCCGTTCACGGAAACGGGCATAACTTTCAAACCGTAAGTCTGATTGAGCCGAACCAAAGCTCAAACTGAAGCTTATTCAGAGGGCTACAAGCATATGATGTGAATAGATCCAAATGAGGTCGTTTGATAAGGGTTTCGGACCAGTTTATACTGGTGTTGTGATTTTTAACAAACTGCCTTGTGTCTTCTGACGATGCCTCCAATGTCGGAGAGTGATGTTATCCAGAGATTCCATATGAGGCAGCATTTACCCAGAGGTGTGTCAACACGATCTTTGCTTTGGGTAGCCTGGTCACAAAGCAGGCTAACATTTTGCCCCCCAAAGTACATCTTATCGAAGATGAGATGTGCTTTGAATATGTTGATGTAAATCTCTCTGGAACGTCATTTATCCTTGAGATGGCTTTATCCAATTGTTGCATTGCTTCCATTGGAGCTAGTCAGGCCAAGTTCAAAAAGTCATGCTAAACCGTTGGCTCCCGAGCGTGATTCTACATGCACAGATCGTTGCCAAACAACGGCATCATTCCACACAAGTCATGCGCATGGTAGGATCGATCTTTCTTTTATATATGAGTCAATGTATGGAATAGTCACCCGAATAATGGAGTTTTTCAAGAATCTTCGGGCTCTAAGCTACCATCTGGACCATTGGGATGGAGCACGCCAAAATCATCATACGAATTTGTCATTTGTACTCAAGTTTGGACTAGCCTGATATCTTGATATTGATTCAGGATCTTAAAATCGCATTGAATCGTAACAGTAAGGAATTCAAAAGCCTTGATCACTCTGGATCGTAGTCGAGAGACTCCACAATTGTTACGGATCATTTCTTAATCCAATATTCACATATGAAGCAGGCAGTAAGGGATGTTGTTAAAATTATATGGACCAGTGCCTATAGGATCGTCACCATCGCAAGGTACTAGATAGGTTTGCCACTCCTTCCATTCGATGTAGTTTGAGTCTTTAAGTTCACATTTGATCCACAAGCTAGCTCGCTTGGTCGGCAAAGATGAGTAAGGTTGTACTCCGGAGGCATGACATACATGTTTTGAATCCAATTTCATGCCTGGATTGTCTTTAAAGTTAGTCTATGAACCGACGCTTGCGCTCTCAGTGCCATCGGAGGACAAGCGAGGTCAGTATTTATGCCCCCAGTATCGATGGGGGTTGAGTTGAGTCAATAAGGCTTTTGGTCTTGAAGATTTTATACTTCCTGTCGTTGCATCTGGTAAGAGTTGCAGGTTCAGCAATCTTAGTCCACCCAGATCATTCTGTACTGTTTCTCAATTTAGCAAAAATCGGAATTGTATATGCGAAGGGTTGAACCACATTTGCTTTGATATCATCTCTTCTCTTTAGTCAGATAGTGAGGATTGCCTCATCGGGCATCAGCGACTTCGGTTACTCTCATCAGATCAGTTGTGGAGTTAAGTAAGGTTGTTGAATGCGAGTGAATAAATGTCGTTATGAAGTTAGTTGGACCCCTCCGTTTATGCTTCGGCATAGTCCGAAATGGTTATCACAGTCTTATTGAGTCTCTTTCTCGTACTCGGTTCAATTGTGCTTGACAAACAAGATCATGGGCTCAATAAGTGGTATAGGTTCTCTTTGTAACTGCACATTTTTGTCATTCTTTTCCGGGGCTTTTCCTTTGTCCTCACCGTTTCAGGAATTGAAAGGTGCTCTATTCTTTAGTCGGAAAAGCATCTTGGTTATTCGTCTCGACGTTAACACTTTTTTTTGTCATAAAGGTCTATCCACCTCAAGGTTGAATTCGTCAGAGCCTCTGAGGAAGTCTCGTTGTGGTGAAGCATTGAAATATGTGGGAATAAGAGGATATTCTAATGTCCCATGTGAAGAGGCTATGATTGTCGTTACCCACATCATCTTGAGAAGAAAAGCTTCTTGAGAGGTGCCGAATCAAACTAGCAAGTAGGTTGCCATCAAAGAATTGATGCATATTATCAAGATCCTGGCTGGTGCCCCCAGCATCGAATCTGAGATTACAAAGGGGGTCTTTGCTGATTTCTTGTTTCCACGTCGATATTGCCCCCGGGTCATGGTTTGAGTCATTCGACCTGACCGGGTTCCTGTTTTTCGAGTTGTTGCGTTCTTTCTTGGAGCTGAGTATGAAATGTCGCTTGAGTATTCATTCGAGTTGGAACTAATGCTGGTCGTGCATGACCTGTGCTTGTTGCGATCCTTGTATTTTCATCTGGGTTATTGCAGGTAGTTGTTCCATTGCCCGTGTTTCCATCCATGATGTTATGAATCGAAGCTGCATGCTGCATGCCTGCTGATTGGTTTGTGTTCAACCCAAGCTGATGGTTGATATCTGACTATGCCTAGTTCGTCATTACTTGAACTTCAATTTTATCATTTCCAGTGAATTGATGATTGTTGCTCGGCCTTCCAGTTCAGTGCTGGCGCCCTCACCCTCGGGGGTTTGTTCTGAGTAGCGGACTTCAAATCCATATCTTTCATACTCCCTCTTCGCATCATGAGTTAGAGTTGGGTGAAAATCGATTTGTTGGTACGAAATCCACGCTAATCTTTTGTCCTTTATCCAGGCTCTGAGGATCGGCATCAAACGACGAAAGGTTAGACTGTGATCGTCCCGAGTGTTCCGGCTTGCCTCCTGCGTCAAGGGAAAGGTCGGAGATACGATGGTGTGTCACATCTAACGGTTGCATGAGATGTATCTAGTCTCATCTGAGCTTTCGAGTCTGGAAGTAGGTTAGGACCAAAAAACGTTCTCTTTGCATTTGTTTCCTAGTCCTCAAGGAGCCTGTCAAGATCACAACATAAGTCAAATACAGGCATATAAGCTATGTCTTCTGTAAATATTTTCAATAGTCATGCCCCCAATCATAGGGTAAATGTGAAAGACATGCGGTCGGATCACTTCCCTTTTGAATTCAGACATGTAAACATGAGGAGAGGAAGTTGCTTTCAGTCTGACCCCCGAAACTCCGGCGGGGTAAGAGTTCTTGTGGCGCTAAGTCTCTAGCGCCTTTATACTCTCCCGATCCTTCAGCAGGTTAGAGTTCGAGTGGTGCTAACTCTCTAGCGCCTTTATACTCTCCCGTCCAAGCTCTGAGGACAGAAATCAAGCGGTGAAGAGTCAGATTGTAGTCGCCTCGAGTGCTCCCGTTTGCTCTCTGCATCAAGGGAAATGTCGGGGACGAAATGGTTGCATCATGTCCAATTATTACATGGGATATATCCAGCCTTATCTGAGCTTCCTGTTCTGGAAGTAAGTTGGGATGAGCAGATGGACGTTCTCTTTTCATTTGCTTTTTGGTCTTCAAGGGGCCTACATCATCCTTCTGGATGCGACCCTTTGTTCGTTTTCCATTAGCATGTTGCCATTGTTGCGAATGAGGCCCTCGCGTTCTTGACTAGTAATCTTTTGTAAACCTGCGTTTAGTAATAAAATTTTTGTTTCTTTCGCATTGTCTTGTACCTGCGAATGGGCAAATAAGTCATGAAGCGCTATAAGTAATCAATGCAATTATAAATGAAAATGCACTAAAGTAATATGTGTGTATAGGTATGCTTCCAATCAATCATTAACTTAGTGCCTGTCCAGGGCTTTGTTGAGGATTGATTAGGATCTTATTTGTTTTGCCCCCATGTCTGGGCATGGAGGATTCAGGGTCAAAGCTCAGTTAATCCCCCGACACTCCGGCGGGGTAGGAGCCCTCGTGGCGCTAAGTCTCTGGCGCCTTTATACTCTCTCTGGAGTTTAAACTCAGCGGTTCCCCGATCCTTCAGCGGGGTTGGAGTTCTAGTTCGTTTCATGGTATGCTCAACGATCCTTCAGCGGAGCAGAAATTATGGGGGGTGCTGAGTCTCCAGCACATTTCTCAGCGCTCAATCAGAGGGCTTTTATACTCATTCTCAACTCTGGAGAATTAGAGTTCGAGCTCAGCAGTTCCGTCGCTCCCCGATCCTTCAGCGGGGTAGGAGCTCTTTCTCAGCGCTCAATCGGAGACGCTTTTATACTCTCCTGGCAGTCGCCGAGGTTAGAGTTTTGCTCAGGCGGCTCCGATCATGGTACACCGCCACGCCTTGTAGACGTCATCTTCGCGTCCTTTATACTCTCTCTCGGCTCTGGAGAGTTAGAGTCACGGATCAAGTGGTCTGCAATCTTGCATGCCCATCGAACTCATCCTAGGTTTATATTTTAATCCAAGCTCTGAGGATTAAAACCAGTCGGACGAACAGTTGGAGCATTTGCCAAGGCTTTGAGTTCCTCCGAACAGTCTACGGGAGGAATGGTTGGCACCTGACTTCGGGTACCTGCATTATTCATATCGCATGAGTTAGTCATGTCAATAACTCGAAAAGCATGTGAAAGTAAATTGCATGATTGAAAAGTGAGCATATCAAGGGGCAGTGCCGCCTCCTTTATTCAGATTCGTGCGATTCAGTGGCGTCGAGGACAGGATCGAGCCATATGGGCGGTCACACTGCGTTCTTCTGGAGTCGGACTACGACTTTGCGATTCAATGATTTATGTACGATTGTTTTTTTTTGTTCTGCCACGCGTGAGCCAAGGATTGGATGGTCATTCTAGATCCACCTTGAGCTATATGATTTTCTTTAGATGGAGGGCGTGGTTTTGTAGACGAGCAGTTCAGTCGAGCTCGTTATGGTTCTGTTCCATAATCCCATATGCGGGTGTCAGAAATCTGATCGGTATCAAATCCGGGGTACCTACACCATCCACATATTAGTTCATCTGAGTTAACTACATCAATAACTCATAAATCATGCAAATATAAGAGTCATAGTTAAAGAACAGTCCTGTTAAAGGAATGAGCGTCATTATGAGCGAAAATGGCGTTGCATGTTCATTGCAGGTCCATTTTGCTTCGCCTTAGCTCTGCCAGTGAAGGGCTGCCAAAATCTTTTAGCTGATGAAGGATATCTTTTCAAAATATTGTGGGGTGGCGGTCCCAAGAATGAATAGGCCTTGATCGGGGTCCTGAGATGGCAAAGGCGGTTAGGTGGGTACTATAAGTGAGTGATGAGGGCGCGTCTCCCTTTAAATCGTCTCTTGGCCCCCATGCTGAGGGTAAGGATAGAGTGTCGGGGAGTCATGTTTGTACTGCCAATAGTAGCACGCCATCACATTGGTGTTAAGATGGAAGTTGGCACGAGAACAACGGATTCATGCTTGTAGAAACTTTTGCACTTTCTGTGCTAGGAAATAGAATATAGCAGCTGGAGAGATAATCATATCACATAAATTTGCTGATATACCCTCGATCCCATATCGGGGACAAGGGTTGGTGCGCCGACAATCAACCAGCATTCATGCGTAAGCATTCTAGATCTTCAACTCGCTAACTTTCAGGCAAGACTAAGTTAATTGGCCAAGAAATTTCTTGATGTATCAGCTCCGAATTAGATGATGTAATCTCGAGCAATTTATGCTCAAATCTGTAGTTGCCCCCAGCCTTAGGGGAGTGAGTCACTTGGCAGATAATCGATGAAAAGAGTGGAAGTATGAATCTTCACTTTCTAACTTCAGAACGCCGTTGGCCAGAAGTTTCATTCATGTACATCTCCCATCTAATGGGTGGCTGACTGGTGATTTGGTCGAATCATTTAGGGCGGTGAATTTGGCAATTGCATTCGTTAGTGTTTGTTTTGGGACAACCTTCCAAGAGAAATAGGCAATGTCGAATTGCATGTCATACCTCGAGGCATAAAGAACGATTGCACGCCTTTCACTTCACCTTGTTAGATGCATTTTGTGCTGTAGGAAGTTTATCATGGAGTTAACCATGACTCTCTTCAGGGTTTGGTCTCCAAAATTGGATCAACTTCCATTTTATCAATGGTTGTATTTCATAGTGTCTTGATGGGGATCATCTCTATCTTTTCTGGATTATCGGAACTTTCTTATTCGACCAGATGATTCGACTTTAGATCTTTTGTGTATGAAATATGAGGTATGTTGTAACGTTCCAATCCATCCAATAACTCTTCTGCCCATTCTGGGTAAGCTGCGAGTTGTGGTTTCTCCGACTGGAATTCCTTTCGAGTCGTCCTTCGGGGGTTATCTGCAAAACTTCGGCGTTGTGTTGCCGATCATTTCTTGCACCGTCTGTATACAACTTCCAAGTGGTTGATTTCATCTTTCATTTCGAATGGCAACTCCATATAAAATCCCGCGATAGTGAACTTACTGCATATGTCTTATTTGCTTGACAGGAGAACACTTCAGGTTTATACTCAAGAAATGACTCATAATTTGGGATTAAATCCCGCAAATATTAGCACTGGTTTAAACGAACACATCCAGGCTCGCCTACTGAAAGCATATAAGTTCCCTCGTTCGGAAGAGGTCTAAAGGAGATCCGATGTGAAGACCTTAGTCAGGGCGGCGTCACCAGTCGGAACACGTGCAGTTGCGTTATTAGATGTCACCCTTCTTCATCCCGAATCACCATCCTCTCTGGAATCTATGTCTTCGGGCAGGTCGTTTGGCAATTCCTTTTGCGATGCTCCCATCATTCGCAATATTGACACCTCCTTCACACTCCATTTCATCTAGAGGGGAAGCGTCTTTGGGTTTCACGCAATCTCTGTTGCGTAGCATATTCCATCCTTCCTAATCAGTCGGCTTCTCCAATAACTTGGTCACCATAGACCAGTCTCACTCCGTCTTTGGTAGGGATATTTAACGGTGAACACCCATATGCTATGTAAGCTCTGAATTCCGCTAGACCTGGTTGGTTGAGACCACGATCAGATAAGCTTGAATGCAATAGCATGGCTTGCAAGGCTTCAAGTAAGGTTCGTATATCCTATCACAACTGTTGTATGAAGTGGAGAGCTAATGGTTGATTCATATTTGCATTGATCTCAAGTTCTCATTTCTTGACCAATGTCATAAGGTGGCTGGTGAGCAGTCAAGTTGTCATCATCCCAGCAATGATCGATATATCCAATCACGGCCTGCGGAGGTTCAATTGGTTCCTAACTCTGGGGACCAAAGTACATCGATCTAACCCTTGGACACGTGGAATTCAATCTATCTCGATGCGGTTGACGGCAAATAGGTGAACTGAGACCATCATTATTTTGTATACTGCCATAGCCAGCGTGTCGAATCTTTTCAACAACTCCTCACATTCAATAACATCGGTAGATAGAGGTCATGGCTTCTGGAAAGAATCCTCAGGATACCTACCGAATCTTGGTCGATAAGCATTTGTGATAATTGTGGGTCAGAATGTACTCCGAGCCGAAGGCGAGGCCGTCAGCGGGTCCGGGCGCAGCACCGGCGGGGGTCCGGGGCCCCGCAGTCCCGGCGGCGATCGACCTAGCCGGTTAGGTCGAAAATGTGGGCACCGCACGATTTTTTCAATTTTGGAAGATAGAGCCTTTTCTGAAATGATCTGAAAATTACATTTTTTCCAAAATATGTCACTTTTTTGGGTCGGATCGCGACCCTTGTTCGTCACCGCTTTTCTGGGTCGCGGTTCGCTACTGTCGTCTGGTTCGTGGCTCGGATCGTTAATTAATCGTCGTCTTCGGATCGGATCGCGGATCCTACACCAGGTTGGGTCGTGAAGATCATTCTGGGCCCGGGTCGTGGAGGTCGTTCCGCGATCCGCGAATCGGATCGTGATGGCTCCTGCGATCCGCGAACCGCGAATCGGATCGTGATGGCTCTCTGGGCTCCGTTCGCGGAGGTCGTTCCGCGAACCGCGAATCGGATCGTGATGGCTCCTGCGATCCGCGAACCGCGAACCGACCACCTGCTCTAACCTGCTCCTGTGCATTTTCTTTATAATCCTCATTCAGTTCTCAGTGAAAGCACCAAAATGTTAGATCAAAATTTGACTCTAACACCCAAATTGTCGTATTTTGAGCATAGGATATGAAGAAATAACTGAAAAATATAGAAAAAGCGAGACAACAAGATTTTTATAGTGGTTCGGCGTTAACGAGCCTACGTCCACTTCATATTTTCTCATTTCATTCATGGATTACAATTACCGTGAATATTCTCTCCAAATTCATTGATTTTTATTGAAGAAGATGACAGTTATTCATGGAGAATTGTTAGCCATGGCTGCCATGGACAAGGAGATGCCAAAAGTCCCCTGAAAATGCCATCTGAAGGTGTATTTATAGCTGTAGGAAAGCTCCTGGGAGGACTGGGTCGTGGTAGGACACGTGGCATGCGATCCGAAAAAGTAGGAGATCGAATAGCCTTAAGAATAGGTCAAAACAGTGCATGTATCTGCAGGTTCGGCGATCGGTTCGTGGGTCTGGGATCGGTTCGTGATATGGGCTCGGTTCGTGATATGGGCTTCACGATCTGAGGCTTGGTTGTGAGCTGGAGTGGACGGATCGTGGCTTGAGGACGCTCCGCGAACAGAGGGGGCGATCCGATCCAGTATCCACGATCCACGGTACGCGATCCGACCAGGAATGACACGAGTTGATGCTAATCTGGACCCGTTCACGGAAACGGGCATAACTTTCAAACCGTAAGTCTGATTTAGCCGAACCAAAGCTCAAACTGAAGCTTATTCAGAGGGCTACAAGCATATGATGTGAATAGATCCAAATGAGGTCGTTTGATAAGGGTTTCGGACCAGTTTATACTGGTGTTGTGATTTTTAACAAACTGCCTTGTGTCTTCTGACGATGCCTCCAATGTCGGAGAGTGATGTTATCCAGAGATTCCATATGAGGCAGCATTTACCCAGAGGTGTGTCAACACGATCTTTGCTTTGGGTAGCCTGGTCACAAAGCAGGCTAACTCTTATGTTCACCGTCATAGTCAGAGGCATAGTTTTATGTTCACCGTCATAGTCATAGGCATAGGAAAAATCTTATGTCCACAGTCATAGGCATAGTCATAGTCTTATGTCATTAACAACAGTTTCAACGTCGTAGGCAATATTCCCAATAGTCAAGATCCAAGAAGAAAACAAGAATAGATATGAATCATACATAAATCACTTCCAATTTATACCATGATCATATTAGATTTATAGTTTTTATCTAAAAGTAACTGGAACTTACAGATCGTGGTCTAAGAAATTTAGATGCAGAAGTCAAGTCTAGAAATTAGTCGTTGAATTGTTGAATCGTTGAATCTTGCTTTGATTGTAGAAGCAAATCTCCAATTCCTAGCCGTAGTCTTCAAGAAATAATCTTCGTGTTTTATTTTTATTTTAATTTAATTAAGGTGGAGGCAGCATAACATTGCAATGGTTTGGTGTGCAGAGAAAGCTAGGTTTAGGGGTGTTTAAATAGGAGAATAGGGTAATTTAGAGCTTTCAGATCAGCCCAGAAGTCATCAGAACCACCTAGCTCGAAGACAGGTCATCCAGCCACTCAGAAGAAGACACGTCATCACAGAACACTCCAGAATTCTATGCTGGATCTGTATGGGCGCACTTGGCAGGTGCGCCAGTGTATTTTTGTACTGGCGCACTTCACAAGTGCGCTAGTGTATTCTGGCCTGTTTCCGATTTTTCTGCCTAACTTCGTTCGTCCATATCTTTTTCATACGGTGTCCGTTTTACGCAAACTCGGACTCTATCTCAAGCAGAATTTCGAGGCGAACGCAATGGCGTAACCCGTTTCCCTTGATTCTTAGTTTAAAAATTAATTCTGCCTTGATTTATGGTTTTAACATGTTATAAAAATTCGGATTGTTACAGTCTTGGAAGAAGCCATGCAACAAGATTTGGAGATTACTCCAGAATTGGCGGTGAGGAGAGAACCGATAAAGATTATTGGAAAAGAAACTAAAGAGTTGAGGAACAAGAAGGTTCACTTATTCAAAGTGCAAAAGAGTAGAGATCCACGAGACTGTACTTGGGAAACAGAGGAGAGCATTAAGCAAGCCTATCCCAATTGCAGGGTGGATATCTCTGATTAGCTCTGGTGCAAGATACATTCACCGTATTTTGCATTTCCGTATTGTTTTCCTACTTCGCCGTTGTTTCCTTTTCATGGATGTGAAATTTTTAATTATATAGTCTGATCTTAGCAAATATGATTTTAAAAGAGTATATAAATTAATTATTAAATTTTTGAAATTTTAATCAACAAATTGATTGCTATTTAGTTGTGTGATTATAAATTTGATTAATCATAATATTGGAATGATAGTTAATCTAATCCATAATAGAAAGAAAGGTATGAAAGGTAAATTTATGCAAATTAAATCAAATATTGAACTGATTTGAAAATTGATTGAAATGCATGCATGTACATCATATATCTTTGAACAGGTAAATGGATTTGCTGTTGAGTAAAGAATTTATTTGCATGCCCGACAAATAGGTAAGCCTAAATGAGTTGGACGCACAATTTTATTTATATATCAACTCCTGTGAATGCCAATGGATGCAGAGTGCTGGTTGTTCTGTGTGAAATAATAAACGTCGCCGTAGGATAGTAACAATTAATTTTGAACTACACTATATACCATACTTCTTGAAGATAGCATACTTTATCATATACCACATAAGCACTTGGAGCTTATGTGACGAGGTTGAAGATTTACCATACAAGCAAGAGGCTTGTATGGCAATGACTATATTACAGGTTGAACCAAAGACTGATATGGACTATATAAAATGTAACGGTAAATTGCCAGATTAATAAAAAACCCCACACGGTTCTGGAGATGACAATAAACACGTCTCTCTAGTCATTAAGGCACAAAAACCATTTATAGGGTGACAAGAATTTATTCTCTGGAGTTATGTTCTATACACACTCCCCTATATACACCGAAATATATCACTATAAATATGTGTATGCTTTATAGGATTTATTGGGTACCTAATACGACCCGATAAATTTCCAAACCCCTACCCGTACAAAGGAGGTTATGGCGAAAATTTTCGAAAATTTAGGGTGTTAGCCAAATTTTTGAAGAATTAGAAAATTCTTAGAAACTGAAAAGTTGAAGAATGGAAGCCAGAATGAAAGTTGAGTTGGTTAGTTAAACAACTTTCAGCTTCGTTCCTTTTCGGGGACGAAAAGAATTTAAGTGGGGGAGATTGTAACAACCCGGAAAATTAGAACCAATTAATTTTTTTTAATTTGGCTATTTTAGGGAATTTTGAATATTTGAAATAATTTATTTTAAATAATAACGACTAAAAATTTATTTGGAATAGCGAATATATATATTTTAATTATAAAATAAGGCCTGAAATAGCGCGGTAGTTTGAAATTTTGAATTCGAACTTTGACTGACTACACAGGATGCAAAATAAAATGGATTTTAGCAAAAATAAAAATATTTAAATCTGTTTAAGAACATCTTTCTAACGAATCTGAAAAATCAAAATTTCATAGTGAGAATTAAAAGTTATGGCCAAATGAATTTTCAGAAAGGTCGCTATGGAATTAATATAGCCCTTGAAAATAAACATTTCGCAAACGACCTCCATTTTCGACGAAACCACTTTTGTTAGATCCAGAATGTCAAATTATTGCTAGATTTCAAATTCCGTAATTTTTGGAGTTAATATGTAAGCATGGAAAAGGAAAACGTGTTTGGTTGATTTTAGTAAATTTGGATCGAGCAGAAAATAGCCATTTTTCCAACGGTCTCCAAATTCGACGAAATTAGTTTTGTTGGGACCATATCCTCCTAATATAGCCAGATTTATTTTTTTGGAATTTTTGGAATCAGTATGTGGCCCCGACAAATTGAAAGTATGTTCAAATCCATATTTGAATGTTTTATATTTTAATTTGAAGAATAACTGACTGAAACAATCGAAACGGCCTACGAAACATATTCCATTGTGTCCAGAATGGAGGTATTTAGCTAGGGAAGACAGTCATTGGGTTTGAATTGAAGTTCGTTTGGAAAAACATATTTTTGGAAGTATAAATAGCACGGGCCAATCAGATTTTTTATAAAAAAGAAAATTCCTTTTCTCTCTCCCCGTAACAGCGACGCACGACGGAACCTCATTCTCCACTTCTCTCTAATAATACTCTTAATCCACTCAACTAAATCGAATGGCGTAGTTGAGGATTTTGTAGTGCTCCTCACGAGCTTCACATCCATATAAGGATTGGATTTTTTCGTGGCCTGTGTAACACCCCACATCCGTTAAGGTCGCTCACAAAGGGAATGCCTTAACATCGGTAGAGAGTTACAAGTAAAAGATAGAAATAAATTACAAGACAGACAAAATTATAACAACGAAAAATAGAACTTTACTTTATTGATCAAATAGTTTGTACAACAATTATTTTCCAATACCATAATATCTGTCTTACAAAATAAAGAAGCATAAAATAACATTTATATTCCCCAATGTAGCGTGAGCCAGCCATAGCAATGGAAAAGAGAATCCAAGCAAAACTTCGACAAATCTTCAGCTTGGAAAGAAAACTGGGCTAAGTAGTAATATTCCCTCCCTGCGAACCTGGGGGGAGGGGGAACGGAAGACAAGAAAGCGAAAGAAAACAGAGTCGGACATAAAGTCTGGTAAGTTTAGTAACTTTCAGCATGTGAACAGGTAAAAAGCAACATGGCATGAATTAACTGAATACAAGACTACACCATGATGACGGGAATCATAAGGCTAGCACAAGATATGATAAGGTAAGATAAACTGGATGCACTTCTATACTTTCTCTGCTTCGCCACTACCTTGTTATTCTAATTTCTATATCACTGCACCACCTAACTAGTAATATGTATAAACTGATAAGAACAGATACGTGATCCCAATCCCTGCAATGGTTGTTGTTTCAGGTGTACATCTATTATTTATTACGTAGGTCTAACCTAGGGTTTTCTATCGAGCGCATTCTAGATCCAACCAGATTTTTTGCTACCCAGGGCTACTGGGGTTTATGCTACCTATTGAACGTTTCTTGGATTTTAGGGTTTACGCGACCTAGGTCCAACTAGGGATTATGCTACCTACCGAACGATGCCCCCTAGTCTAGGACACACTACCTAGAGCGGCATATGTTCCTAGACTTTTCCCACGTATGTGTCGCGAATCATTATCGATGTCTAGATGCACATGTCCTCCGTATGTGCGACCCGAGTCTCATGGCAGGGAAAATCAAGAAACACGGACTCGGTCGGGAGCTTTCAGATATCTGCCGATGCAGAAGTTAAGGTCTGTTTTTCCAGTGGCTATTGTCCCACCTGACCCCTCCCTCAACTAATGAAAGGCACACCTTGAAAAATGAGAACTGTACGCAGGCGCCACTATGACCCACTAACCTATGGCCATCTGCAACCATAACTAGATAGCAAGTATATGGTCTTTTGGAGTTCTCCGCCTTTCCGCTTCACGTATCTCGATTGACTCAAGATGGTAGGTAGACGACGAGTTGCTATCACAGGGCTACTGGTCTCGCCGAATCACACTGGTCCATCCTAGTCTTTAGTTTGCCTTATATTGCAACCAAGGCATACCCTTGGTTCTTCTAACGCAGACCTTAACCTCTGTGATCCCAGGCGGATCATCTGCAGCCTCACAGAGGGATACCAAGAGTACCCTTACGTCCCTTCGAAGCCGCGTGCTTCGTACCCCAGTTCGTTGAAGCCTTCTTTAAGATCATATGGACGTTCGCTCCTTCTCGTATTCTACTAAGGTTTACTACTTAGTTCCCTTAACTAAGGTTTACTACTTAGTTTCCTCAATCGTCATTTTCTTAACTAAGGTTTACAACTTAGTCCTCTTAACTAAGGTTTACTACTTAGTTCTCCTTCCCGTCAAGTTGGATTGGTTAAGTGTCATTAGTCAATTCAAGTTAACTTAACCCATTCATTTGTCATGTTAAACTGGTTAAGTGTTATCAGTAGTTTATGTTGACTTAACCCTACCACAAATCAAGTTATATTGGTTAAGTATTTCTTATTACTTAACCCCACCCCTTCATCTTGTATTGGTTAAGTGTTCCCTTTGTTAACTTTAACCTAACATCTGTTTAATTCACATGTTCTATTGGTTAAGTATTGTCCCTTCATGTTTTAACTTAACCTTGTTCATTTGTCACACTATAATGGCTAAGTGTTCTAAGTTTACTTAACTCCACCTTCTAGTCTAGTTAACATGTTAAATTGGCTAAGTGTATTTTACATAACCCCACCTTCTAGTCTAGTTAACATGTTATAACGGTTAAACCTTTTTTTAACCTCACCCACTTGTCTAGTCAACATGTTATAATGGTTATTTAACCCCTATAAGTCTTGTCTTGTTAACATGTTAAGTTGGTTAAGTGTTCCTATGGACTTACCCCTCCCATTCTAGCTTAACTGTTTCTTAGCTTTAAATTATTCATTTAAAGCACCAACCACTCACATTAGACAGATATTGTTGCGGTCACTAGATGTGCCGGTCGGTTTCGGGCAGATTTACACCGCAACTCAGTCTAACCTCGGGTCCTTTTTGGGCTCAATGCTCTAACCACCCACATTCGATAGGTATTGTTATGGTTGCTGGATTTGCCGGGCGGTTCCGGGCAGTCTTATACCGTAACTCAATCTAACCTCGGGTTAGGCATATTCGTCTTTCCTAGATTTACATATTTATCCTTTTTGTCTATACGTAAATTGCTAACAACTCTTTTAAACAAATTTGCCCTATATCATATTTATTTGTCATGCCGACTAACATACCTATATTCTAGGTCCAAATCTTGATTTACCTATCAATTAACCCAACTTGTAGTTTATGCCAAATTAGATCAGTTCATGTCAAAACTAGATTTAATATTCTAGTTTATAGTTTATATCCAAACTTGGCTTACATGCCAATTACATACTTTGCGGTCAATTAACAATTTACCATTTTACGCCCAAGTATAATATGCATGCAATATTTACTATTATAGCCAATTCAGATTATGCTAACATATTTGTTATGCAAAATCATCTTAATTAAGCTACGCCCCAATTCCCCCGCCGTAATCGTACGTATAACATGATTTCACAAGTTTCTAGGTACTCATGAAATGAAACTAACAAAAGGAACATGGGATAAGCACGAGAATTGACATAAGAGAATAGGCATAAAAAAGCGAACCAAAATACACAAATACAAAGATAATGGATCCAGTGGGTTTGGTGTACATAATAGAGAACCAGAATAAACTAAGCAAATTACACCCTAAGTATGAGATCCAACAAAATCAAGGGATACAAAGGTGATTTGATCCAACATAATCCCAGTTCGGTATACAATCATGATTTGTAACTATAATGTTATGGGCATAAGCAACTAACCATAATAGTCATAGGCAATTAACCACAACAGTCCTAGGCAATTAACCATAATAGTCCTAGGAAATTAAGCACAATAGTCATAGTCATGGTCTCATAGTTATGAATCTTAGTCATAGGAAATAGTCTTATGTTCATAGTCATAGGCGTAGTCTTATGTTCGTAGTCATAGGCAATAGTTTCATGTTCGTAGTCATAGGAAATACTTTCATGGGACACGGTTTCATAGTCATAGTCTTAGGCAAAAAGTCCCATAATCATATTCATTGAAAAATTGCCACAATAAGTTCTAGGACATAATCGAGAATCAGATCCAGAGGCATATACAAGCACCGATTCAAACGAAAGGATTAGGCATATTCTCATATCCATTTAATTACATGTCACAAATAGATCTAGGCGTTCAAATCTAAAAAGTAACTGACTTACATTGATTGGTTTTAGAAAAGGATAATAAGATAACGTTGAGGTGATTCGCGTGACGGTGATCGAAGCCGTTGAATTAGCCTTTGCTTCCCTTCTTGATGCTTTAACTTTATTTGAATCTCCAATATGCAATTCCTAGCCGTAGTCTTCAAGAATAGTCTTCGTGTTTTATTATAATTAATTTATTTCAATTATTCCAGAGGCAGCATAAGGAGAGTATAAAATGGTGTACAGAGAATGGGGCTAGGGGGCTGTTTATATAGGATTAGGCGGACGAATCTAGACTGAAAACTATACCAGAAACATTAGAATGAACCCAGGCTCAAAACTGGGTTTCAGCACTAGGTCTACCCCCAGGTCGACCATAAGGCCGACCTGGTCCCTGGGAGGTCGACCATAATGTCGACCTGGTCCCTGGGAGGTCGACCATAGTGTCGACCCCCAGGTCGACCTGGTCCTGGGCGGGAAAATTCCGACCCAGTCTGCGCTGGGGTTTGAATTCGAATTTCGAATTCGAGCTGTTTTTCTGTTCTGAAAATCCTTGAAACTTCGGAGGGTCATATCTCCCTCATACGGACTCCGTTTCTTGAAAACTCGGACTCGTTTCCAAGCAGAATTTCGAGACGAACGCAATGGATCAACCCGTTTCCCTTGATTCTTATTTTAAAATTTAATTATACTTTAATTTGAGAAACTTAATGTTATAGAATTACGGGGTGTTACATTCTCCCCCTCTTAAAAGGATTTCGTCCCCGAAATCTTCAAGTTAGGAAGAATGTATCCTACCATCCAATCACCCATCTACTCAACCATTCAATCATAGGCATTCATTGTCCTTAAAAAGATTTCTAATGCTTTCATGTTCATATGCATAGTGTGTGTATATGTCTTTATCTAATGCAGAATCAGGCGGTCTATTGATTCAGTTGACCTCCTTAATGCGAATTATGTCAGTGCCATGCGTCCAATCATGTATGCAAGCATCCCTAGTTATGTAAATACTTGTGTGCATAGTCATTCATCCATATGCAATAACCATATGATAACATATCCAGTTAAATCCGTTAAGCAAATACATATATGCTAATGCAATATGAAAGTGACCGAGTCGTTCTAGCGCCTATGGTGTGTATATGCATCCACGAGCAACCATTTGCAACCATCAATCATAACATGTTTCAAATACATGTTTACATCCATTGGCTTCTACCTAAGGATCGATGACACACCCTAGAGGATATACCTTAAAAGCTAGAAAGTATGCATAAAATTCCTAGAAAAAGAGATCAAGGTTGTACCCTTAAGAAAAAGGGTATGATGCATGTATATAGTCTTCAGTCTTCTAAGTTGCATCTTCTTGAGCTTCACTATTCTGTACCTTATCTAATTAGTCTTCACAATTGCGAAGCTTCTTGACCTTCATTTCCAAAACTGTCATTGATAGGATAACTGGTTTTGCATTGTCAACTGGATATATGCGGAAGTCTATCTCGCATTTTAGGGGTAAACTCCTAACCTAATCAAAAACATCTGCGTACTCATGGACTACCCTAACGGATTGAAATCGTCGATAAATGCATTAAGCGATTCTAGCTAGCTAAGCCTAACTGATTCTTTACACGGAATCTCGAGGGTATTTCCAAGGCAAGTCAAAAGTCTAACTACCCTACTTTAAGAATTACTAGCCAACCAACCCATGCCTAGAATCAACTCATAGCCCATGGAACCAAAAACATAAGCATTACGCTTAAACTCAACACTTAATATAGTTATTCTCAAATCCTTACAAACCAAAGGTAACCGGGCCGAACCACGAATTGGATTTGAGACACTAATGGGATCTTCTACTATGCAAGTACTATGGTGCAGAGACTCAACTATGGAAGTAGATATGAACAAATGCGAAGCTCTATGATCAAAAGAGTGCTAAGTGGTTGATCAATACGAAAAGCTAAACTTTTCCAACAGAGACTTTTACTATCTCTCTCAGGTATTCTGGTGGTGGAAGCATGCACTCTCCCTTCTGAAGATCCTGTCCCTCGTCCTTGCCCTTGTCCTTAATTATATGCCCCATTATACCATGGAAAAGATACTTCCTCTTGTCTTAGGTTTTATAATTCCTTCTTTCTTTGTGAGTCGAGTTTATATCCATGAATTTCTCATCCTTGCGTTGAGCTCCCTAGCCAAACTCCCTCATCCTCATCTTTACCATCCCTGTGTAATCATATTGACAAGTTTCTCAAAAGCTGCCTCCATCGCATGGAAAACCCTTCAAAGCTTGAAAGAAGACTAGCTGCCGGTGAAACTACTATGGCTATAAATGGGAGTCGGGCACTACTTTGCCCTTCGATAGGTATCGTAGTCTTATCAAGCCTACGGAACCGTGCCGCGATGAGGTTACCTCCCAGAAAGCCAGGAGCCCCGAAGACTCAAGAAAGAAGAGGAAAAGAATTCAAACAAAGGATCAGAAGATAGTGCGTATGGCTTTTGGGGAATATGCCTTTAAAACAAAACTTTTCTTTTGAAAAATGCTTCTTTAAAAACCTTTTTGAAAATAATTTTTTTTTCAAATCTATTATCTGATCCGGTAACCTTCAGCTCTGATACCACGTGTAACACCCCACATCCGTTAAGGTCACTCACAAAGGGAATGCCTTAACTTCGGTGGAGAGTTATAGGTAAAAGATAAAGATAAATTACAAGACAGACAAAATTAAAACAGCGGAAAATAGAACTTTACTTTATTGATCAAATAGTTTGTATAACAATTATTTTCCAATACCAAAATATCTATCTTACAAAATAAAGAAGCATAAAATAACATTTATATTCCCCAGTGTAGCGTGAGCCAGCCATAGTAATGGAAAAGAGAATCCAAGCAAAACTTCGACTAATCTTCAGCTTGGAAAGAAAACTGGGCTAAGTAGTAATATTCCCTCCCTATGAACCTGGGGGAGGGGGAAATGGAAGACAAGAAAGCGAAAGAAAACAGAGTCAGACATAAAGTTTGGTAAGTTCAGTCACTTTCAGCATGTGAACAGGTAAGAAGCAACATGGCATGAATTAACTGAATACAAGACTACACCATGATGACGGGAATCATAAGGTTAGCACAAGATATAATAAGGTAAGATAAACTGGATGCACTTCTATACTTTCTCTGCTTCGCCACTACCTTGTTATTCTAATTTCTATATCCCTGCACCACCTAACTAGTAATCTGTATAAACTGATAAGAACAAATACGTGATCCCAATCCCCGCAATTGTGGTTGTTTCAGGTGTACATCTATTATTTATTACGTAGGTCTAACCTAGGGTTTTCTATCGAGCGCATTATAGATCCAACCAGGGTTTCCGCTACCCAGGGCTACTGGGGTTTATGCTACCTATTGAACGTTTCTCGGATTTTAGGGTTTACGCGACCTAGGTCCAACTAGGAATTATGCTACCTACCGAACGATGCCCCTAGTCTAGGACACACTACCTAGAGTGGTATATGTTCCTAGACTTATCCCACATATGTGCGACCCGAGTCTCGTGGCAGGGCAAATCAAGAAACACAGAACTCGGTCGAGAGCTTTCAGATATCTGCCGATGCAGATGCTAAGGTCTGTTTTTCCAGTAGCTATGGTCCCACCTGACCCCTCCCTCAACTAATGAAAGGCACACCTTGAAAAATGAGAACTATACGTAGGCACCCCTATGCCCACACTAACCTATGGCCATCCGCAACCATGACTAGATAGCAAGTATATGGTCTTTTGGAGTTCTTCGCCTTTCCTCTTCATGTATCAAGATTGATTCAAGATGGTAGGTAGACGACGAGTTGCTATCACAAGGCTACTGGTCTCGCCGAATCACGCTGGTCCATCCTAGTCTTTAGGTTGCCTTAAATTGCAACCAAGGCATACCCTTGGTTCTTCTAACATAGACCTTAACCTCTATGAGCCCAGGCGGATCATCTGCAGCCTCACAGAGGGATACCAAGATTACCCTCACGTCCCCTCGAAGCTGCATGCTTCGTACCCCAGTTCGTTGGAGCCTTCTTTAAGATCAGATGGACGTTCGCTCCTTCTCGTATTCTACTAAGGTTTACTACTTAGTTCCCTTAACTAAGGTTTACTACTTAGTTTCCTGAACCGTCATTTTCTTAACTAAGGTTTACAACTTAGTCCTCTTAACTAAGGTTTACTACTTAGTTCTCTTTCTCGTCAAGTTGGATTGGTTAAGTGTCATTAGTCAATTCAAGTTAACTTAACCCATTCATTTGTCATGTTAAACTGGTTAAGTGTTATCAGTAGTTCATGTTGACTTAACCCTACCACAAATCAAGTTATATTGGTTAAGAATTTCTTATTACTTAACCCCACCCCTTCATCTTGTATTGGTTAAGTGTTCCCTTAGTTAACTTTACCCTAACATCTGTTTAATTCACATGTTCTAATGGTTAAGTATTGTCCCTTCATGTTTTAACTTAACCTTGTTCATTTGTCACACTATGATGGCTAAGTGTTCTAAGTTTACTTAACTCCACCTTCTAGTCTAGTTAACATGTTAAATTAGCTAAGTGTATTTTACTTAACCCCACCTTCTAGTCTAGTTAACATGTTATAGCGGTTAAACCTTTTCTTAACCTCACCCACTTGTCTAGTCAACATGTTATAACGGTTATTTAACCCCTACAAGTCTTGTCTTGTTAACATGTTAAGTTGGTTAAGTGTTCCAATGGACTTAACCCACACATTCTAGCTTAACTGTTTCTTAGCTTTAAATTATTCATTTAAAGCACCAACCACTCACATTGGATAGATATTGTTGCGATCACTGGATGTGTCGGTCGGTTCTGGGCAGATTTATACCGCAACTCAGTCTAACCTCGGGTCCTTTTTGGGCTCAATGCTCTAACCACCCACATTCGATAGGCATTGTTACGGTTGCAGGATTTGTCGGGCGGTTCTGGGCAGTCTTATACTGTGACTCAATCTATCCTCGGGTTAGGCATATTCGTCTTTCCTAGATTTACATATTTATCCTTTTTGTCTATACGTAAATTGCTAACAACTCTTTTAAACAAATTTGGCCTATATCATATTTATTTGTCATGCCCACTAACATACCTATATTCTAGGCCCAAATCTTGATTTACCTATCAATTAACCCAACTTGCAGTTTATGCCGAATTAGATCAGTTCATGTCAAAACTAGATTTAATATTCTAGTTTATAGTTTATATCCAAACTTGGCTTACATGCCAATTACATACTTTGCGGTCAATTAACAATTTACCATTTTACGCCCAAGTCTAATATGCATGTAATATTTACTATTATAGCCAATTCAGATTATGCTAACATATTTGTTATGCCAAATCATCTTAATTAAGCTATGCCCAAATTCCCCCACCGTAGTCGTACGTATAACATGATTTCACAAGTTTCTAGGTACTCATGAAATGAAACTAACAAAAGGAACAGGGGATACGCACGAGAATTGACATAAGATAATAGGCATAAAAAAGCGAACCAAAATACACAAATACAAAGATAATGGATCCAGTGGGTTTGGTGTACATAATAAAGAACCGGATTAAACTAAGCAAATTACACCCTAAGTATGAGATCCAACAAAATCAAGGGAGACATAGGTGATTTGATCCAACATAATGCCAGTTCGGTATACAATCATGATTTGTAACTATAATGTTATGAGTATAAGCAATTTACCATAATAGTCATAGGCAATTAACCACAATAGTCCTAGGCAATTAACCACAACAGTCCTAGGCAATTAACCACAAAATAGTCCTAGCCAATTAACCACAATAGTCATAGTCATGGTCTCATAGTTATGAAACTTAGTCATAGGCAATAGTCTTATGTTCATAGTCATAGGCATAGTCTTATGTTCGTAGTCATAGGCAATAGTTTCATGTTGGTAGTCATAGGCAATAGTTTCATGGGCCACAGTTTCATAATCATAGTCTTAGGCAAAAAGTCCCATAATCATAGTCATTGAAAAATTGCCATAATAAGTTCTAGGCCATAATCGAGAATCAGATCTAGAGGCATATACAAGCACCGATTCAAACGAAAGGATTAGGCATATTCTCATATCCATTTAATTACATGTCACAAATAGATCTAGGCGTTCAAATCTAAAAAGTAACTGACTTACATTGATCGGTTTTAGAAAAGGATAATAAGATAACGTTGAGGTGATTTGCTATGATTCACGCGACGTTGCTCGAAGCCGTTGAATTAGCCTTTGCTTCCCTTCTTGAAGCTTTAACTTTATTTGAATCTCCAATATGCAATTCCTAGCCGTAGTCTTCAAGAATAGTCGTCGTGTTTTATTTTAATTTATTTATTTCAATATTCCAGAGGTAGCATAAGGAGAGTATAAAATGGTGTAAAGAGAATGGGGCGAGGGAGCTGTTTATATAGGATTAGGCGGACGAATCTAGACTGAAAACGAGACCAGAAACATCAGAATGAACCCAGGCTCAAAACTAGTTTTCAGCACCAGGTCGACCATAGGGTCGACATAGTCCCTGGGAGGTCGACCATAGTGTTGACCTATAGGTCGACCTGGTCTTTGGCGGGAAAATTCCCGCCCAGTCTGCGCTGAGGTTTGAATTAGAATTCGAGCTATTTTTCTGTTCTGAAAATCCTTGAAACTTCGGAGGGTCATATCTCCCTCATAAGTACTCCGTTTCTCGAAAACTCGGACTCGTTTCCAAGCAGAATTTCAAGATGAACGCAGTGGCGCAACTCGTTTCCCTTGATTATTATTTTAAAATTTAATTATACTTTAATTTGCAAAACTTAATGTTACAGAATTACGGGGTGTTACAGCCTGTATCGTTCGATTCGAGCTCAAGAAGTTTTGAACTTCCAACCGCCGCCATTGACAACTGGTGCCACCGATGTGGATCCGACCATCGCACGCGGGTGCGCCCCTCCTCCCTCTTCGACATGGCATTGGCCGATCCTCCTATCGTGCTACGGATTGAAAGAAAAATCAAAACCTAGTTTTGAACAGTTTGCTGAAAGTAACGGCTGAAATAAATTTAACTGTTTATAGCACTTTAGAGCGCTACGAATTATGATTTTGCAATAGAAGTCATATCTTTTTGCTATGTTGTTGAAATCCAGTGAAACAAGAAACATTGGACTCGTGGCGACGTCTTCTACATTCTAAAAGAGACCGGAGAATTTTTGGAGCTTCCTACAATTTTAGAAGGAGTGGAACCCAGTGTGAGATTTCTAAATTCAAACTGGGATGGAATGACGATATATATATTATATGATCGATGTATAAGTTATATAAGCGTTGTACACCTCATGTATAAGCGTTGTATAAATTATATGTGCGATGTATAAGTTATATATATGTTGTAAAAATCATATGTGCGTTGAATGGAATTTAAATATATTTATCTACATATATATATATATATACACACACACTCTCTCCTCGTCCACAGACCATGGACGATATATGTTGGTTGTGATTGTTTGGATTTTGGTTGACGTGAAATTTGGTTGATAAATGCGAATGGTTGAAAACAAAATTGGAATTTTTTGTGGAAAAATTCATTGGGATATGGAAATGATTGAAATGATTTGATTATAAGGATAAGCCCCTTAGGGAACACCGCGAGGCGTAAGGTAGTGCGAGGAGTCGTACTCGGGACGGTGCCAGTTTTAAACTCCCTGCCGTTATGCTGTCGAAATTTTCTAAAATGTTCATGTGTTTGATTTATATTCATGTGTTGAAATATATTCATGTGTTGATAAAGATATTCATGTTTGAAATAAATTGTTTGAATGATAAAAATCACATTTTTTATCATGTATATGAAGTATATAAAATATTCATGTGCAAAATAAATTGTTTTAACAATAAAAATCACATTTTTATTATATATATGAATCGCTAAAAATAGTCATGTTTGAAATAAATTGTTTTGACAATAAAAATCACATTTTTATTACTTATATGAAGTGTTAAAAATAGTCATATGTTGAAATAAATATTTATTGGGTAAAAATATTATTTTTATCAAATATATAAAAGGAAAATGGTTTGGAAATTGAAGAATGGATTATATATATATATAATTAAATTAAAACGAATAATGACGCTATAGTTCGTGTTTTGAAATCATGATTTTAAATTATTATTACGGTAGATCCGACCGTCGGATTTTTCCGAAACCAAAACCGTTGGGTTCGCTTTGAAAATATCTTTCCAATGATACCAAATTTGTAAAGATCCAACGGTTAGATTGTGTGAAATGTTTGATTCAAATCTAAATAAAAACAACGCCAGAATGGATTATAGTCATATATATATATATATATATAATTAACTAAAATAAAATGAATAACGAAGCTGCAGTTCGTATTTTGAAATCGTAACTTTAAATGATTGTACTGGGAGATCCGACCATCGGATTTTTCCCAAAACTGGAACTGTTGGATCCGTTTTGAAAAGATCTTTCCAATGATGTAAAATTTGTGAAGATCCAACGGTTAGAATTTCAGATATGTGTAAATCAAATCAAAAGAAAACATTGCCATGGCCGCGTTATGGCCTGAAGCATCGTTTAAATAAATGGGCTATTTTTAAATAAATAAAAAGAGCGATAAATCATTATAAAATATTATAAACGATATGGAACCGAAATAAACCGAATTTACTTGGTTTATTGGATATTTGATGGTTTAATGTGTTTGGCATGAAAATTACATTAATGAACTGAATTATGGATGTCAAATAATTTAACCAGGAAATGAATTTATTTGAATTCTAAATATACGTGAATTATTCGAAAAGACCAAGTTAAATCTCATTTCAAATAATTGGTCGATGATTAGAAGTCGAAGATATGGAGATGGTGCAAGATCGATGATCTTCACATCGAATGGATGGCTACTAATGCCTTTGATGGGAGTTGCTGCCCTGAAGGGGTTACAGTGGTGGTTGTCCGGACGTACTTGTTGATCGTTCGGATGTGCGAGGGCCTCTCTCCTGTATTGGACATATGGGACGAGGAATAAGGTGCCTCCGATTTCGTTCAGACCCGGAATGGACTTGTAAATGGATGTGTGTCCGACGTTGTAGATTGACAACGTGGCATACAGAGACGCTGTGATCAAGGCTTTTGTTGAAAAGCAGAGTCTTGTGGTTGATGATCAAAACACGGCTTTAAATAGCATAGCTTTGTGTATATCGTTGATTCGCAGGCCTCACACCCCGGTATGAACCAGAAACGGGAGAGGACTTCAGGGAGGACATGTGTTTCCTTCTAGTTAGGATTGGTGTCAGCGTTTTGCAAGCCCTGACGTTTTACTTATGTGGATGATGGATAGGGAGGTGCCTCGGTTATTTCGGTCTCTGCGGAGCCGATGGTTTGGTCATGATATGACCAGTTTACGCCCCATAGGGTGGGGAAACGCAGTGTTCAGGCAATTTAATCCACTCTGTGTAGACCGGCCCTGACGATCCAAGGCTTGATTGAGTACTTGCCTGATGCTCGGACTAGAGAGTCTCGAAGTGGTAAGGACGATCCCTTGCCTTGGTTCATGACGCAAATCCAATTTCCGAATACGACATTGTGCCGTTTTGATTGTAAACCTATTTATGGAAACATGATATATGGTACCCATGCCGTCTATGATTGATACTTATGATTGAAATTGTTTTTGAAACATATAAACCTAGTAATAATATCAAATGCTTTTGTTTTATACGTATCAAGCATATTTTGGTCATTATATGGTAAAACTTTATCCTTCGGCTTGCATTGCATTGTATGATGGGACCTGAGTCTTATAATGGCTTCATTTTTGTAAAAAGCATTGCGATGTTTAAATGATTTACTTATTTTAAGCACTGGCAATCCAATGGAGTAAATATGTTCCGCTTTAGCGGCGTGGTCCTGTGATTGGCCTTATTATAAGATAAGTTAAGTAGATTTCTCATACCAGTCCCATGACTTACTCGTAGTTTGTTTCACTTGCAAACTCGAGTGCCCTATTTTCTACATAGGCACACTTGTATTCAGGTTTTAGCAGGCTCTCTCTAGATAGCTATGGAGCTGAAGATGGATTCTATCACTTCTTTTATATTGTTCAGCTCTTGTTATGTATATTATGTTTGATTCCACTGTAGACATTTTATATAAAGCTGAAACTGTATGTTGTACTAAGTGTGATCCTGTATACTGTGTAACTCTGATGATTATGTTTATCCAGTGTATTCTATTGTACATTATCTGGTGTAATTATATATTCCTGTTCTGCTGTTATCTGTTTATGTGTTATATTCCAAAGATGACCCTTGCCACCGTGGAACAGGGGTTTGGGGTTGTCACAATAATTAATTCACATCTCCCATGAATTTAATTATATGTCAACTGATTTATTGACAAACCATTATAAGCGTTATTTAATTATTTAGTGCTTATATGGTTGTAGATGCACTTTGGATGTGAATTGAATGTTTAATTGTTGTTTATCACTATTTTTGAATATATGCGATGTATGGAATTCATATAAATAAAATTATATGGAAATTGATTGAGTCACATTCCATTCGGAAATTAACATTCAATGAAGAATTAAAATATGCTTTTGGTGTCCGATTTTGGATAGACACGAAAAGGGCTTATTTTTAAAATGATTAAAAATAGAAAAAAATTATATTAAATCATAATAATGATTTGGAAAGATTTTTGAATGAAATATTCCAAGTTCGTAAAGTTGAAATATACTTTTATCTGAATAAGTTGTTTATCAACTTGAGTAGAGAACTAAAAGAAATTATACAGTTTTAATATAACTAGAATTTTCCAATGTACAAATTCGATAAGATTTGAATGGAAATAATCTTCGGAATATTTAGATATTGGATTCCATGATTATACGGATATACTTGAGGAATTTGAAAGATATAGATATTGTTATTCCCAATAATATCTGTTGGTTTCAGAATTTGATATTGAATATAAATCGATATGATTTCTATTCAAAGCCTTGTAATTAATATCAAATTGGATTTTGGGTTTGTTGTGAATGGTGTCTTCAATAACATTGTTCTTAAATCTAGTTGAGAAAGGAATAATTATTTTATTTAAGATTAGTTCAAGTTCCAATTAATTAATTTAGTTGGAATTGAATTGGATTTTGGGTTTATCGTGAGCGATGTTTTAAATAACATTAGTTCTTTAACCCAATTAACATTGAAGTTAATGATTTGGAATTTATAAATCTTTTAATTAAGATTAATGGAATTTTCCAAAGTAAAGTTTTCCAATTTAATACATTAAATGGAATTGAATGGAATTCGATTTAATAATCGAGATGAACTTCGGTAAAGGATGACCGTTACTATTTATGGAATTTAAAAGGCCTTGTCGCTATTCCAATTGTAGTACTAGTTTGATACGCAAATTTATATCGATTATATATTGTTATGATTTCCGTGAAGATTCCATTTTGATGGAAGATGATTTTGGGTTTATCGTGAACGGTGTTTTAAATAACATTTGTTCTTTAATCCAAGTAAAGGCAGGATTAGTTTCCTAAAGTTAAATAATCATTAAGTAATGCTTTTTGAGATTAAAATATATGGAGTTTTAATGAATCTTAATTAGATTGAAATGAGAATAGGGTAATTAAATTTACCGAATTCAAGAAATGTTCGAGAATGGAGTACCACCAGTTTTACTCCATGCGATAGTTAAATCTTTAATTAGATTTGAAAGTTAAATAGTAATTAAATTTATCGATGACACAATGGGTGTTAGATATGGAGTACTAACAGTTTTGCTCCATGGGATGATTAAGTTGGGATTGGGATAATAAAATAAGTGATTACTTCGGTAAGGATCAATAATCCCGACTATTTCATAAACCTTAATTTGGTTTAAATTGTGAGAAGAATCTTTGAATAAAAGAATATTCTGGATTGGAATGAGGTGTGTGATGTGTTTGTATTTCACATGACTATAAGATATGTGAGTTATTCGGAAAGACCGAGTTTAACCCCATTCTGAATAACTGATATGACGACTAAGTCGAAGAAGATGGTGGTTCAATACCAGAGATCTTCACATCATTTGGATGATTACTGATGTCTTGATTGGGTTGTACACCTAAGACGAGGTAATAAGTGGTGATCGTCTAGACATACTTAGAGATCGACCGGATATGCGAGGGCCTCTCTCCTATATTGGACATATGGGATGAGGAATAAGGTGCCTCCGGTTTCGTTCAGACCCGGAACGGACTTGCAAATGGATTGTATGTCTGACGTTATATTCCATGTTATATTCGTTGATCTCTACTAAATATATATCTATTTAGTGGCGGAGAATTTTTTCTCTTTCCTAACACCCTTCGCTGAGACGTACAAGCTTAGAGGTTATATATTGGTGGAAATCAATGGTACGGTATGGATTGACAATGTGGCATGCTGAGTTGCATGGATCAAGGCTTTTGTTGAAAAGCAGAGTCTTGTGGTTGTTGATAAAAGCACAGCTTTAAGTAGCACTGCTTTGTGTAGTGCTAATTCGCGAGCTTCACGCCTCGATGTGAACTAATAACGGGAGAGGACAACAGAGAATGGACACACGTTGCCTTTTAGCTGGGAGTGATGTCATGGTATGGAGCCTAGACATTTCACTTATATGGATGTTAGATGATGGATAACGAGGTACCTCGGAAATGGCCGACTAAAAGGCCTTTGATTGGTCGGCAAACTGACTAGAGATAGGTCTGATAGGACCGGGGAACGTATAGTTCAGGAGTAACCCTAATCAGCTACGGCTGGCCGGCTCTGCCGCTCCAAGGTCGCACCTGAGTACGTGTCCTGGACATCTTGCTAGAGGTACTCCGAATCAGATGAGGAAGATCCCTTGCCTCGATTCATAGATGGAATCCAATTTCCAACACGTGACTTTTGGATTTAGTTATAAACCTATATGAAAACATAACATAATGGTACCTATGCGGTCTATGATTGATACATTTATATTTGAAATTGATTTCTTCACTAATAGTAATTATAAAAGATAAATTTCGTGTACCAAGCGTATTTGGCCATTATAAGGTAAAACTCTATCCTCTGCTTTGTGTTTGCATTGTGTGTGATGGGACTTGAATTTTATAATGGCTTCATTTTCCCTTTTAGCATTGCACTGATTATTTTATGGTATTCTTGGGAGAAAACCCGTTCCATGTCATACGGCGGGGTATCTAACTTTAAAATAAAGTTAATAACTGTTTTAATTCTCACGCCTGTCCCTTGACTACCTCGAAGTTTATTGTTTCCACCTAAACTTTGGGTGCCCATACTTTCCACACGAGCAGCTAGTAGTTTTGGTCTGTAGATATTTCTTTTCATTGGATCCTGGATTATAGTTGGAGCTATATATGAAAAGCTTCATATCCGTGAATTCTTTCAGTTTTGGTAGTTGATGTTTTCCGCTGCATATTACATTTATGTATATATATTTCCGCTACTTTGTAATTTAAATCTCTGGTATTTTCTTCTGTATATTATTTATTTAAACTCTGATATCTTGTACTCTGGTGTAAATTGTTTTAATAGGAATGAAATGTTCTCATGTTTTTGTTCTGATGCGTCGTGTTCTCAAAGCAATCCGCCTTCTCATTCAGTTTAGGCCGGTCGGGAGGTCTAGGTTGCTATAGTTGGTATCAGAGCTTTGGTTTACAAAGCTCGAGAACAAGACACATTGGAACCGAACATCAAAGATAGGATTAGCAATATCCTATAAGAATTACTCCTTAGAGATAGGTTAGTAATACCCTAGAATGAGTTCGAAGAGTGTTATTTATAAAAAAAATGAATTTAGTTTTGAAAATTATATCTTATTATACGTATTTGAGTATTTTATTTGATATTGATTTTGGACTATCGAGTATAAGAAGATTTTTGAACATACGTCTGATCCTTGTGTATTCAAAGTCTCAAATATACTGGATAGATATAGAATCACACTTTAGTCACCCGGGGATGATTCTGATGATGATGCCTCATCATCACTATTTATGTTCGAGTTTCGAAAGTAGGATATCATATGATTCCAATTGACTGGTGTTAAAACCAAAACATTGTTAGAGTTTAGTGTTTGTGTTTTGGCACTGAAAATATGATTTTAAATATATAAAAGTTATGTATTTGTAAAGCTAATCAACTAATTGATTGTTGGTTGTGTTGTGTGATTATTAGTACAATTAATAAAAATATTGGAATAATAAAACAAATATAAGAATGAATGATAAATAAAGCCAAATATAATATACTGTATAACTAAATTGAAAATTTAATTCGAATTTGATTTATTTATATATAGATATGCATATATATATATATATATATATATATATATATATATATGCTAAGCAGGTTATGGATTTACAGTTTAGTAGAGAAATAAATGGCATGCCCGACAAACAGGTGCACCTTAATGAGTTGGTTGCGCAATTTTATTTATTATATAACTATTATGAGTGATTTGGATGCGCTGTGATGGTTGATCTGTGTGAAATTAAAACATACGCCATAGGATAGTAACAATAATTGTGGACTACACCGCATAGCGCGTATTGAAGATAGCATAGCATATCATATTCCATATAAACATTTGGTGCTTACATGACGAGGTTTGGATTACCATACGAGCGAGATGCTTGTATGGCGAGTACTGAATTATAGGTTGAACTGAGGACTGATTATGGACTTAATAACCTATAATGGTAAATGGCAAGATTTAATAACAATCCCTACAAAGGTCCGGAGATGATTAAAAAAATACACGTCATGTCTCTCTTGTTTTAATTATCAGGCGTGGGTTTGAGGGGGGAGTAGGGCTTATAAATTATTATGGGTGTACATTTTTTTTATGCAATATATTGATTTATTGGTTGCCTAATACGGCCCAACAAAATTTTCAAACCCTCCCCGTACAAAGGAGGTCATGGCAAAAAAATTCATAAATTTAGGACGTTAGCCAAATTTCAGAGAAATTTAGAAATTCTTAGAAACTGAAAAGTTAAAGAACTGAAGCCGTAATGAAATTGAGTTGGTTAGTTAAACAACTTTTAGCTCCATTCTTTTTCGAGGACGAAAAAGTTGTAAGTAGAGGAGATTGTAACGACCTGTATTTTCTTAACCAATTTAAAATTTTAATTTATTTTATTTTAATGAATATGGAAATATAAATTGGTTATTTTTGATAAATAAAATCCGAGAATAATTTTAAAATTAGTTTTTATATTTTATTTGACTTAAAACAAACCTAGTAAAATTATTTAATTGATTTATAAGCTTTGTATTTGAAAATTTTGAAAATTCGATTTTTAAAATCATCGCATAATCCTTAAAAAGTGAAATTTTGCTAGGAAGCTCTGAATTCGATGAGACCAATTTTTTTTGGATTCATAATGGCAATCATTGTTGAGTTTCAAAATTAGCTCCTAATAGACTCAATATGTGGCCGTACGCGATAAAACCGTTTGAGGTAAACCAGCGATCAATTAACAAAGGAATTTATTAAGATGACCTCATAATTCGATTCCACTTTTTTCTGGATTCGTATCATCGAATAACGGTAAGATTCCAAGTTCCGTGATTTTTTGAATCAGTATGTGGTCGGGCGTGATTTTACAGTGGAATAATAGACAATATTTTGACTTTAAAATTTTGCTGATTGTGCATGCGAACTCGGAATTCGACGAAACTAGTTACATTGGATCCGTAATGTCAGAGAGTAGTTTCTTGTCAATTTTTTTTGAAAACAGGATCTATAGGTGATCACACGGTTTTTTAAACCATGAAAACAAGCATAAATTGGATAGAAAAAAATATAAAAATAATTTGTACCTACTATATAATATCCTAAACTCCCCTAAACTAATCCTATTCCTCAAAATCCACTGTGCGCCTTTCTCTACATTTTCTATACCCTAAATGCAACTTCTAAATTCAAGAACAAATAAAAGAAAAATTTATAAATTGCAAAGCATAGTTCTTGGAACTCGTATGAGTGTAGGCTTCGATGTGTATGAGCTTGGTGAAGATTTTGTGTTCCCCAAATTTTACAACGTGCGTGTGTTTTGTTCTTGGAGCCTAGGGCCTGGATTTTTGGTGAATACAAGCAATGCTATATGTTTTGGTTATTTTTTTAGAGTTTTTGAGGTGTTTTGAAGCTTGTATGCAAAGTTTTAGGCGAAACAGTGAAAAAAAGTGTCGAGGAAAGGAAGGGGGCAGCGGAGGTCTAACAGTAGACATGATTTTTGGGGGAGCCTGAGTTTGAGATTCACGGTGTTGAGATTGTAGAGGAGGAGAAGAGAAGAATAACGGTGTTTACGGTTTGTGATTTCATGGAGAAACGAAGGGGAAAGACGTGGAGGAAGATTGCATGAAGATAGACATGGAAGGCTTGGGGTTGGTGTGTTATACATGAGTTTTGAGAGAGGGAGAGAGATTAGAGGAGTAATTAGCAAGAAATTTGGGTAATTAATTAATTACATTAATAACATGTATGTGTATAAAAACTTGTAAATGCATAACTTTTTCATATGAACTCAGAATTTAGCGAAACAAGATGCGTTGAAACTGTATTGACAAGAGCTTCGCAATAAAACTATTGGATGTTGCATACGGGCTGTAAAGCCGAAAAGGTTGCATTCTTCTGCATAAAGGTTTGACGGAGTGGAAACCAAAGTGAGAACTCTCTCACTCAAACTATTTTTATAGTTATTATAGCTGTGACTAACTATATGTTGATTGCCTCTGATTGCAATATTTGTTTGGTGATTGATGGATGTTACAGTTTTAAAGTTTATCTTTATTAAACTGTGAAAATATTAGATAAGTTCACATGGATTGTGATGTAAACCCCACACGGGTATTGGGACGATAATTTTACACATTGCCCAAGTATACAAATAATAATATTTGTTTGATGGTTGAAAACCCCACACGGGTCTGGGGATGATAATTAATACACATCTCCTTTGGATTTAATTGTATGTCAACCGATTGATTGACAAACCGTTATAAGCGTTATTTAATAGTTGTTTACCACTATTTTTGAATACATGTATGGAATCAATATAAATAAAATTATATGGAAATTGATTGAGTCACGTTCTAGTTTGGAAATTAATATTCAGTGAAGAATTAAAATATGGTTTTTAATGTCCGATTTTGGATGGGCACGAAAAGGGCTTATTTTTAAAATGATTAAAAATAGAGAAAAATTATGTTAAATCATAATAAATGATTTGGAAAGATTTTTGAATGAAATATTCAAAGTTTGTAAAGATGAAATATATTTTTATCTGAATAAGTTGTTTATCAACTTGGGTCGAGAATTGAAAGAAATAATATGGTTTTAATATAACCAGAATTTTCCAACGTATGAACTGGATAGGATGTGAATGGAAATAATCTTTGGAATATTTCGATATTGGATTCCGTGATTATACAGATATCATTGTGGAATTTGAAAGATATAGATATCGTTATTCCTAATACGATATCTGTTGGTTTCAGAATTTGATATTGAATTTAAATAGTTTTGATTTCTATTCAAAGCCTTGTATTTAATATCAAATTGGATTTTGTGTTTGTCATGAATGGTGTCTTTAATAACATTGTTCTTAAACCCAGTTGAGAAAGGAATAAATCTTTCAATTAAGATTTAATGAAGTTTCCAATTAATTAATTTAATTGGAATTGAATTGGATTTTGGGTTTATCGTGTGCAATGTTTTAAATAACGTTAGTTCTTTAACCCAATTAACATTAAAGATAATGATTTGGAATTTATAAATCTTTTAATTAAGATTAATGGAATTTTCCAAAGTAAAGTTTTCCAATTTAATATATTAAATTGGAATTGAATGGAATTCAATTTAATAATCGAGATGAATTTCGTTAAAGGATGACCATTACTATTTATGGAATTTAAAAGGCCTTGTCGCTATTCCACTTATAGTATTAGTTTGATACGGACATTTATATCGATGATATACTATTATGATTTCCGTGAAGATTCCATTTTGATGGAAGATGATTTTGGGTTTATCATGAACGGTATTTTAAATAACATTTGTTCTTTAGTCCAAGTAAAGGCAAGATTAATTTCCTAAAGTTAAATAATCATTAAGTAATGATTTTTGAGATTAAAACTATATGGAGTTTTAATGAATCTTAATTAGATTGAAATGAGAATAGGGTAATTAAATTTATCGAATTCAAGACATGTTTGAGAATGGAGTACCACCAGTTTTACTCCATGCGTTAGCTAAATCTTTAATTAGATTTGAAAGTTAAATAGTAATTAATTTACCTATGACGCAATGGGTGTTAGATATGGAGTACTAGCAGTTTTGCTCCATGGGATGATTAAGTTGGGATTGGGATAATAAAATAAGTGATTAATTCGGTAAGGATCGATAATCCCGATTAATTGATAAACCTTAATTTGGTTTAAATTGTGAGAAGAATCTTTGAATAAAAGAAATATTCTGGATTGGAATGAGACGTATGATGTTTTTATATTTCACATGATTATAAGATATGTGAATTATTCGGAAAGACCGGGTTTAACCCACTCTGAATAAATGATACGATGACTAAAAGTCGAAGAAGGCCGTGGTTGAAGACCAGAGATCTTCAAATCGTTTGGATGATTACTGATGTCTTGATTGGGCTGTACACCAAAGATGAGGTAATAGGTGGTGATCGTCTAGATGTACTTGGAGATTGACTGGATATACGAGGGCCTCTCTCCTATACTGGACATATGGTATGAGGAATAAGGTGCCTCTGATTTCGTTTAGACCCGGAACAGACTTGTAAATGGATTGTATGTCTGACATTGTATTTCGCGCTGTATTCGTTGATCTCTGCTAAATATATATCTGTTTGGTGGCGGAGAATTTATTCTCTTTCTTAAAACCCTTCTCTGAGAAGTACGAGCTTAGAGGATATATATTGGTGGAAATCAATGATATGTTATGGATTGATAATGTGGCATGTTGAGTTTCATGGATCAAGGCTTTTGTTGAAAATTAGAGTCTGGTGGTTGATGGTCAAAGCACAGCTTTGTGTAGCATTAATTCGCGAGCTTCACACCCCGATGTGAACCAAAAACCGGAAAGGACAGTAGAGAATGGACATATGTTGCCTTCTAGCTGGGAGTGATGTCATGGTATAGAGCCCAAACATTTTAGTTATGTGGACGTTGGATGATGGATAGCGAGGTACCTCGGATGTGGCTAAATAAAAGGCCTTTGATTGGTCGACGTACTGACCAGAGATAGGTCCGATAGGATTAGGGAACGTATAGTTCAGGAGTAACCCTAATCAGCTACGGTTAGCTAGCTCTACTGCTCCAAGGGCGCGCCTGAGTACGCGTCCTGGACATCTTGTTAGAGGTGCTCCGAATCGGATGAGGAAGATCCCTTGCCTTGGTTAATAAATGGAATCCAATTTCCAATACGTGACTTTCGGATTTAGTTGTAAACCTATATGACGACATAATATAATGGTACATATGTCGTCTATGACTGATACATTTATATTTGAAGTTGATTTCTTCACTTATAGTAATAATAAAATATAATTTTGTGCATTAAGCATTTTTGGCCATTATAAGGTAAAACTCTATCCTCTGGTTTGTGTTTGCATTGTGTGATGGGACCTGAGTCTTATAATGGCTTCATTTTTCCTTTTAGCATTGCGCTGATTATTTTATGGTATTCTTGGTGAAAAATCATTCTTTGTCATACGGCGGGGTCCTTTGATTTATCCAACTTTGAAATAAAGTTAATAACTGTTTTAGTTCTCACACCATTCCCATGACTGACTCGGAGTTTATTGTTTCCACCTAAACTCTAGGTGCCCATATATTCAACACGGGCAGCTAGTAGTTTTGGTTTGCAGATATTTCTTTTCATAAGATCCTAGATTATAGCTGGAGCTATATTCAGAAAGCTTTGTATCCATGTATTTCTTTTAGTTGTGGTAGTTGATGTTTTCCGCTGCACATTACACTTATGTATATATATTTTCGTTACTATGTAATTTAAATCTCTGATATTTTCTTTCATTATTTATTTGAACTCTGATATCTTGTAATTTGGTGTAAATTGTTGTAATAGCAATGAAATGTTCTCATGTTTGTGTTTTGATGTGTCATGTTCTCAAAGCAATCCGCCTTCTCGTTCGGTTTAGGCTGGCCGGGAGGTCTGGGTCGCTACAATAGTTCAAGGCCACACAAGCCACAATTTTCAAAGAACTATTAATCAACAGTAGACCAAGTCCCACCGTCGTAAATATACCACAGGATCAAGCTCCCTGTGTCCAAGTTCCAAGAAAGCAGCATGCCACGTCTCTTCCAAGCCGGCCCATACCTTGGTTTATAAATAACTCCTTTCCTAAAGAGGAAAGGCATTCTGAATTTTCTGAAAGTGGCTTGTGGCTAACTCCAGATATTACCAACTCTCATCCCACTCAAATACAAGGATTTTATGTTCATATCTCTGATCTCTCACTTTCTTCAAAAAGAGAAAACAGATTGTACTTGTAATCAAAAGCAAATCAATACATATAAAGTGGACGTAGGCACCAATCTTGCCGAACCACTATAAAAACTCTGTGTGTTCCCCTTTTTATTTACTTTTCCATACTCTGTGATTGTGATTCATGTGTTCCACGTACGATTGGGGGTTGACTGTCACTAGTGATTAACTTTTGACATCAACACTTTGGCATGCCAGGTAAAGGGGGAACGCACCGGACATACTCTACGACCTTTGACCACCTTCAGCAATTTCTAAATCAAGCGATGGAAAACAATCGAAAGAAGGATGCTTTATCCTCCCGTCCTACACTCGCCGATGCAGCTGACCCACACGCTGCAGAAGCAAGTCAGGAAGCCTCCTCTCATGAAGACACATCCAAGTATCTCACCAGGGATGACCTAGATAAAGTTCTAGTTGAGTTCAAAGGCCAGATGGAATCTCATGGTGAACTCTCAAATGTCAACAGGAAGCAACGAACAATCTCCTTGCTTGGATGGAGAAGGGAAACCATATTCCAGTATCATTTCCTACATCGGGCGATACTGGGGCAACAACTGATCTTCGATCTGCGGAATCCGAGCCCCAGATCAGACCATACCTTTTCTTCCTCCCGTCTCAACTGCACTTCCCGATCGACCAATACTTGGGTTGACACTCTCGGCAGCCCCCCGTATTACAGCTGCAGCAGATTATCAGGTTGGCGACGATTAAGATCTAGGTTGTTCAACTATTTTTCCACCGGTCCAGGGATCGACTCGATTCCCAAGACCCATCAAGCAACCGTTGGGTCGACCAAAACCAGGAACATTGCCATTTCCATTACAATCCAGCATCTTACAGTAGACTCGTTTTATGCTACCTCTCCTCCAAAGAAGAGCTGGTGATAGCAACCCTTCGAACGAGCAAGGCCACTCTATCAGGCCAGCTTAGGGTAGGTCGGAGGGAAACACTACCGAAGATCATCATAATATCATCTCGAGCGAGGGCAATGCCAAGCCAGGAACATCACATGCTTTGTTGGGTTAGTCTAATGCTAACCAAACTTGGACAAACCCTACCGACAAAGGTACGGTTCAGTCAAACAATGATCTAGTAGCTTTAGCTACGACTGAACCAGTCCCCTCAGCCGGGACATGCCCTCAGCCTCACCTTCGCACAACTCTTGGAGGTCGAGCCCAACCAATGACTCCAATTCCGAGCATGCTTTCGAATCTAGTATTGGGATTCTCACCAATGCAGAATTGGATTCGTGGCAAGACTCCTCGGGGATGAAAGCCATCTTGCAAGTATCATCAGATGCTTCGCTACGACTGAACCACTCCCCAAAGTCGGGACACTCCCTCAGCCTCACCTTTACAGAACTCTCGGAGGTCGAGCCCAACCAACAGCTCCAATTCCGAGCATGCTTTCGAATCCTAGTATTGGGATTATCACCAATGCAGAATTGGATTAGTGGCAAGACTCCTCGGGGATGAAATCCATCTTGCAAGTATCATCAGACACTTCACCCGGGGCACCTCTTCTCAAAAGGATATAGACGATATCCACCGCAACCCATTTACCAGGGAAATCAGAAACTCCCAAAATCCTCCAGACTTCAAATTTCCGGCTATAGAGCCCTACAATGGTCGGACCGACCCAACCATTCACCTCATGCGATACGTGCGCCACATGGAAGTACTCTCGGCCTCGACCAACGTTATGCCCAAGTTATTCTCTCTCTTCCTCACTAACATAGCTGGTACGTGGTTCTGGCAGCTAATAACCGAGTCGATCGACAGTTGGAATATGCTAGTCACCCGCTTCATCGAGCAGTTCTGGGTCCACAACTCCCAACCAAAAAGAGTCTTGTTCCTCACCACCATCAAACAACGACCAGGCGAAACCCTCTGATCCTTCGTAGAAAGATTCAACATGGCCAGCAAAAATTGATCGACCCGAGCCATCGATGGTGCTTACGGCCGTCATTGCAGGTGTTCAAAACCGATCGGAATTCAAAATCTCTTTAACCAGGGATCCCCCCAAGGACATTAACGACTTCTACGCCAAACTAGCCCGATTACTCCGACAAGAGGATACCGGCATCGAGATGGAAAGCCTCGAGGTACTTGCCACCATGGACGGAGGTCCATCAAATACCAAGGGCCAGAACAAGGGCAAAGGAAAAGTCTCGGACAAGAACGGCTGTAACGTGCGATCAAGAAGAGATAACAAGTATGATCACTACATCGAGTTCAACTCCACCTTGTTCGACATTTACCTTGACGTACCAGGAACGTTGCCTTTCCCAAAACCTCCTCGAAGGCAGCCGACCCAAAAGGAACTCGACTCTGGAAAGCACTACATGTACGACAACATGACAGGCCACAATACCAGTGAATGCTGATACTTGCGGGACCTCATCGAGGATAAGGTTAGGCGTGGAGAACTGCCCGAGTACATAAAAAAACCTTCATAGGCCGAGCTGCCACAATCCTCTATCCAAGCTCCTCAGTCCGGTCCTGAAACTCCTAGAAACAGAAAGGATCCCAAGCCCAACAATTACAACATCATCATCAATTAATAAAACTTAGACTTTTCTCATTTCTTAAGTTGTAATAAATGTACTTTTAGCATTTTCTTTCAATAATGTTGATATGTTAAAGCACACACGTACGGAATTAGCTCCTACTCGTGCTCTGGATTCAGCTATCACTTCCTTAGAGTTTGTTTTCAGTTTTCTGTAATAGCTCTTTAGCAGCAATAAACTTTCTTTTCCGAGCATAGATTATGTTAGGAACTATTCTAAGCCAAGCAAGATTGACACTCGCCAACCGAAATATGGTCAGCGCTAGCCACCATCTCTAAGCTATGGTCGATGCCTGCCACCATATCTAAGCCAACTCCACGAGCCGAGTATGGCCCAACTTCTTAATACTCGCCAACATATCTGAACCGATTCCACAAGCCAAGTGTAATTGACATTCGCCACTTCCATAAGCCGAGTATAGCTAATACTTGACCCTCCTCAAAGCCGAGTATGACAAATACTCGCTACCACCTCTCAACCAAGTTTGTAGCCATTTCTAAGCCGATAATGACCTATACTATCTATGCAGGTATCACGACAAGATCTGTCATCGGTTAATCCCATAACATTTTTGGCCTTAATACTGTCTTTGGTGGTTGTCGGTTCTCAGACCTTAATACGATCTATATCGATCGTTGGCTTCCCGGCCTTAATACAACCATTAGGATCGTCAGATTTCTGGCCTTAATATGGTTCGGCGAAACCATGGCTGCCCGCACAATGAGCTCCGATACAATATCCAGAACATATCTTTTTTTTTACCAAGAAAGATGTATTCTTGGGGGCAAAATGTTAACCCACTTTTTGGCAAAACCTATCACGGTTCAACGGATTGAAGCCCAATGCCAAAAGGCTTACCATTCAGTACCGATCGATCCCAATAAACGGCCTCTATTCCAGAGAGCTCAAGCAAGATTCGTCCCGAGCTAGTCTCCTTCAAGAAGCGGAAAAATAGCTCTCTCGGTCGACCGAGTCAACCATCTTCTTAAAGCTCGGATTAATCGGATATCCCTGAATCTACCTAGAAATATCTGGATGAGTCATTCAATGTTAGCCCGATTCTTAAGGCATAAAAGGCGGTTAACACTTCCCGACCAAAGCACTACTTTTGATACACCATAGTTCAAGTGCCACGCAAGCCACAATTTTCGAGAGAACCATTAATCAACAGTAGACCGAGTCCTACTACTACAAATATACCACTAGATCAAGCTCCACATGTCCAACTTCCGAGAAAGCAACATGCCACATCTCTTCCAAGCCGGCCCACACCTTGGTCTATAAATACCTCCTTCCCCAAAGAGGAAAAGGCATTCTATATTTGCTGGAAGAAGCTTATGGCTAACTCCAAAAATAAACAACTCTCATTCCACTCAAATTCAAGGATTTTATGTTCATATCTCTGATCTCTCACTTTCTTCAATAAGGGAAAACAGATTGTACTTGTAATCAATACATATAAAGTGGACGTAGGCACCGATTTTGTCGAACCACTATAAAAACTTTGTGTGTGTTCCCTTTTTTTTATTTACTTTTTCGTCTGTGATTGTGATTCATGTGTTTCACACATGATTGGGGGATGACCGTCACTAGTAACCAATTTTTGACGACAACAGTATCTAAGCCTATTCCTCCAGGCTAAGCGAGGTTTGTGATAGTTATAAAGCCGAAGGGGAGCTTGGAGACTGGACATAGGACGGGAGGTCCGAACAACTATAAAAACTTCGGTGTGAATTTTCCTTACTAGCTTTTACTTTACTATATCAATCTTAAGTATATTTATATTCATACTTGCCTATACATGATCCACTCATATAGACTTCTAATTGGAATCATAGCAAAGTTTGATCAAATTATAATAACTCCTATTTACATAGCTTAATATGGCAAGCATAAGTATATTTCAAGAAGGTTAGTCCACACAATTCCTCCACATTTCAACAGGTCAAATTATGCATATTGATCAACTCGTATAAGGATTTTTATGAAAGCAAACGGTTTGGAAATTTGGTCCGCACTTAAAAAAAATGAAGCACCAATTATTAAATCGAGTGCATGGACCGATGCTCAAAAAACCACATCTTCTAACAATTCAAAAGCAATGACTGTTTTATTTTGGGCACTAGATAAAAATGAATTTTCGTGTGTCTTGATGTGCACCACCGCCTATGATATATTGCGTACCTTACAAATTACTCACGAAGGTACCACAAAAGTTAAACAAACAAAAATCTCAATTTTACAAGATCAGTTCTCATCTATTAGAATGAAAACAAATGAGTCCATTAGTGATATGTGCACTAGATTCCAAATTATACAACATGATCTTATGGCTCTCGAAGTCAAGTTCACTGATTTTGATTTAGTTACACGAATTTTAAATTCTTTGACAAATGATTGGGAGGGAAAAAATTTGGCAATGGAAGAGGCTAACGATCTCTCTCAACTAAAAGTTGAGGATTTACCTGGGAATTTGTTATTCTATGATGCTAACTTGCAGGCTTAAATGGAACAAAATGCTTAAAAAAATATATCATTTCAAGAAGTTCAGGAAAATGATAAGGTATCAAAATCGTAGGAAATCAAGTCAGCAAATCAGACATCTATCAAATGCTTCGAATGTGACAAATTTGGTCATACAAAGAAAAATTGTCCAAAGATTTTCAATGAAAAGAAGAAAAATAGACATGAAAAATTCTAAAAGAAAAGAAGAGCTTTTCAAGTCACTAGGGATGATTCTGATTCTTCCCCATCAGAAAGTGAGAGAGATAATGATACGGAACAAGAAAATATATGCTTTATAGCAGATACGAACGGGGTACCCAAAACAAAACAAAAGGAGAAATGGATATAGATAGTGGATGCTCCAAGACGTGATGGGAAACAAAAGTATGTTATCAAATATCACATACATGGATGGTGGCATAGTAACATTTGACAATAACTCAAAAGGATACGTCATTGGCAGTGATGAATTCATCAATATCGGTGTATCTAATTGTCCTATTATTTCTAATGTTTTATTAGTTAAAAACTTAAAGCACAATCTTTTAAGTATTAGTCAGTTATGCGATAAAGGGTTTCAAATTAATTTTGAAAAGGATAAATGCAACATACTTGATAAAAATAAATTCTAGTATTTGAAAGATTTAGAAATAGAAACATATATATTTTATACGAAAGTTAAACAAAATTCTGATTTATGCTTAACTGTAAATCATGACGATACTTGGTTATGGCATAAACGATTTTGTCAAGTTAATTTCAAATACATTGATAAATTAGCAAAATATGAACTAGTTAAAGGATTACCTAAAATAAATTACAAAGTTAATCATTTATGTGATGCTTGTCAATTTGGCAAAGTAAAGAAAAGATTGTTTAAACCTATGAAAAATATTTCTTCAAAACAACCATTAGAACTTTAAATTCAGATTAATTTGGTCAGACTCAAGTACGATCAATAAATCATAGTAAGTATGTTTTTGTAATAGTTGACAACTTTTCTTAATATACATGGACATTATTCTTAAAACATAAAAGTTATACTTTTAGTATGTTTAAAATTTTTGCCAAACGAATTAAAACTAAAATGGATTTAGAAATGAAAAATATTAGAAGGGATCACGGCGGTGAATTCGAAAATGATTTGTTCATTAATTTTTTTGAAAAGAAAGAATAAGTCATAATTTTTCTTTTCCTCACACACCACAACAAAATGGTGTAGCAGAAAGGAAAAATCGTACATTACAAGAATGTGCGTGTACACTTTTAAGTAGCTATAATTTACCAAGACATTTTTTGGGTTGAAGCCATTGCAACGGCTTGCTATTTTTTGAATCAAATAAGAATACGACCCACGACTAAAAATACTTCTTATGAACTATTTTTTGGAAGAAAACCCAAATGTCATAATTTAGAACTTTCAGATCTAAATGTTTCATATTAAATACTAAAGATAATTTAGAAAAATTTGATCCTAATGCCGATGAAGGAATATTTATTGGATATTCAGATCGTAGTAAAGCATATATAGAATTTTTAACAAAAGAAATAACTCTATAGAAGAAAGTACACATTTCATTTAATGAAAACTTTTTTATTAATAGAAATAATGATGAAGAAGAAGGTATGGTACAATCTACTGAAAATAATACAACTTCTAATAATGGGTCAACAAACTTATTAAGATCACCTCCGCGTATTGTAGAAGATCATCCTTCAAATAATATTACTGGAGATTTAAATTCAAGAGTATCAACACGACATTAATTAAACGAAATGTGTCACATTGCGTTTATTTTAACTTTTGAATCCAAAAATTATAAAGAAGTAACTAATGATGATTTTTGGATAATTAAAATGCAAGAAGAATTAAATCAATTTGAATGTAATAACGTATGGGAATCAGTTCCACGATCGGATAATCAATCCGTTATTGGAACAAAATGGGTATATAAAAATAAACTAGATGGAAATGGGAATATAGTTAGAAATAAAGAACACTTAGTAGCTCAGGAGTATAACCACGAAAAAGGAATCGATTATGATGAAACATGTGCACCTATAGCTAGATTAGATGTTATATGAACTTTATTAGCTTTTGGGTGTCATCATGAATTTTAATTATATCAAATGGATGTTAAAGTGCATTTTTAAATGGTTTTATTAAAGAAAATGTATGTGTGGAACAACCACTGCTTATTGTTTATGAAAATTATCATAATCACGTTTTCAAACTTAATAACGCTCTGTATGGCCTAAAACAAGCTCCCCGAGCTTGGTATAAAAGAATTAAGAATTATTAACGATATTTTTTGTCAACACCGGGATTAGGTCAAAGGATATGGACCTAGGAGAAGAAAGGGATTATTTAGTTCCTACAAGCTTGAGTTAGTTCACCGTTTCCTATATATCAACGTCTTAAGCACGAAGATTAGTTACTCTTACCTCAAGGGGTGAGTATTACACTTACGAGTCTCAAGGACTAACCATTAACTTGGGATAAGAGCTTCCTAAGTGAAACACAAGTCAGGAAGCTAAATGGTTTGCATAGGGGCATTTCAGTAATTTGATTTATATATTAAGGGTCATTAGGTGATTTTCGGAAATGTTGGGTTAAGAAGTGTTAAACAACATAAGCACAACAATGTACAACATAATATGCAAAATAGTAGAGAACATAAGAATTTATAGTGGTTTAATTCATATTAAACCTACGTCCACTTTAAGGGCTTTGACGATTTTATTCATGGAGGAGATTACATAGGAAATTCCCAAATTGATTTACAAATTAAGGTTGGTTCTCTTAAAATTAAGAACCAGATTGTGGAATGAGGAAAGAGTCCCCTAAAATGTGACCCGTGGGGTCTTATTTATAGAAAAATCGGACCCCCTTTTTGTCATTGGCTTAGCAGAAGCCTTTTTCGGGTGTGGCAACAGGCTTTCGACCACCTTGTACCTTTCGGCCTTGGTAACTGCGTGTTTCGGCCGCCTTTCTTTCTAATTTATATTATTATTGGGTCTGAACTGACTTTCGGTGCGTAATCTTGATGTTTCTCTTCATGTTTATTGATACCCAGTTCTTTGGTATATATAGCTTTTGGAATTGCTTTCGGTCTTCGAAAACAAGCTCTGGTTTCGGCTTTGAGCTTTCATAACATTGTTCTTTGGCTTCCATGTCTTGTGACCTTAGAATCTTCATCTCTTCTGGTATCAACACAAAGAAAATTATTATGGATAACTGTTCTTGGAAGCTTCAGTTCACTTTCAGTGAGTCTTTGTAGTTGGTTCCTGTCTTGCGACAGCATGCTTTTGGTGAACCTCCAGATGGCTTTTGAAGTCGTGTCTTAGTGTTGGTACCGATACCGAGAAAATTGGTATCCATAGTCGCTTACTCCATCCTTTTAGTGTTTCAAATAATATACGTCTGGCAATCCCTTATATATCTGCTTTCGGTACAAAAAAGAATGCTTTCAGACTTGTTCTTTGTCGACGGCTTTCTGCGTTGCTCTATCGCTATCTCCTTTTGTATCAATGCCAGGTTTTCGTTTCCTCCTTCTGTTTTCGGTGCCAGTTACTCCAGCGATATGTTTTCGGTTAGCTGCTTTCGCAATACACTTTGGATGCTAGTATCGCTCCGATACGCCTTTGTCGGTATCTACTTTCGGTGTTGAATCTGGTAGTAACATACTTCCTTTCTTTATTGGTGTCGTTTTCATGTTCTTTCCCTCTTCCTTCTTCCAAACCCTTTGTATTTAGCTTCAAGTATCGTTGCTAACATCAGGTTGTTTGTTCTGATAGTCTCCTATAGCTTTGTCATACTATGCCTCTGACCTTTTACTTTTCCACTGTGAACTTGGTTCGGCGTCATGCCTTTTCTCGAGTATTTGGGTATCGGTTTCACAATACGAGTTATTTGATCATTTTAGCTTCGCTCTTGATACATTTCATGGGTTATCGGATTTATTCTTTCACCCTCGAGCACTTGGTATGGATTCTTCTCAGGCATTATCCTTTTAACTGTCGTTTCTAGTATTTGATGTCTTATTTTGTACCGATACTATGTACTTGTCTCCTTTATCGGTATCGGCACCAAGCCAATAACCAATCGCATGTTGGTGTCGATACAAGTCTTTCACTCTTTTCCCTTCCTATCACTTTGGTATCACAATTGCTGTTTTCTTGCTATCGATGTTGACTCTATCGGCTTCCCATGCTTCTATTTTTGTTTTCCCCACGGCTCTTTTCCTTTTCAGTTTCGCCTTGGCTTCCTTCAGTGTTCTTTCTGCTTGATTCCAGCTTTACTGCCTAAAACCCTTTGTTCTTCTGGTTTAGAGGCTTCTGCTTCTTTATACTCGGCCAATGCAAATTTTTGGTGTTAATAGCCCTCCTAGTATAAAGAAGCTTTTGTTATTTAGGGTAAATTCTTATGATTCCTGCACCATCTTCTCTGCAACTGAAGAAATACTTAGGAGAATTTTGTTATTGGTTCATAACCCAAATGTGAAGACCCGCAACTTCCCCGTAAAGGAAAGCGTCGGATAGTTCGAGAACAAACCACAACAGAACGCATATAAAAGAACATTTCACTGTATATTACAACAATGCATCAGATTACAAGAATATACCGAGTAACAATGAATATTACATAGAAATATCAGAGATTTAAGTTACATTTAAATACATAGCAGCGGAAAATAATACAATACACAACTAGAAGTAGATATTCGGATACAAAGCTTTCCGGATATCGTTCCAGCTGTAAACCAGGATCCTGTGAATATAAATCTGCAAACCAAAACTACTAGTTGCCCGTGTTAAAATAGGGGCACCCAGAGTTTAGGTTGAAACAATAAACTCCAGGTCAGTCATGTGACTGGTGTGAGAACTAAAACAGTTATTTATCTTTATTTTCAAAGTTCGGTAAATCAAGGGACCACGCCGTATAACACGGAACGGGTTTCCTCCCAAGAATACCAGTGCATAAAACAAACAGCGCAATGCTAAATAAAGAAAAATGAAGCTGTTATAAGACCCAGGTCCCATCACACAATGCAACACAGCCGAGGATAGGGTTTTCCCTTATAACAGCGAAAGAATGCTTGATACGTTTAAAACAAATCATTTGATACTATTATAAGTGCATAGTGTATAAACAACTTCAAATCATAAGTATCAATCATAGGCGGCATGAGCGTCCCATGCCACTATGTCGCCATGTATAGGTTTACAAATAAAACCGCAAAGTCACGTATTTGGAAATTGGATTTCCGTCTATGAACCGAGGCAAAAGATAGTCCTCAACCGATTCGAGACAATCTAGCCTACCATGTCTCAGGATCAGAGCTCGAGTGACCCTAGGAGCGACAGGGCCGGTCCACCGATGTGGATTAAAATGCCTGAACACTACGTTTCCCCGCCCTTTGGGGCGCAAATGAGCCATCAAATGACTCCATCGGTTCGAGAACGACCGATCAATCCGAGGCGCCTCGCAACAGCAACAACCACATAAGTCAAACTCGTCAGGGCGTGTAAAACCACTGACGCCACTTTTAGCTAGAAAGAAACGCAAGTCCTCCCTGAGGCCCGTCTCCCGTTTTTGGTTCATACCGGGTGTGAAACACGCGAGGTAAACGTTACACGAAGCTACGCCACAAAGGCCGTGCTTTGATCATCACCACAAGACTTTGCTTTTCAACAGAAGCCTCGATCAATTGCCACTTAGGCATGCCACACAGGCAATTCACTCCATGCGTTTGATATCCATCAATATATAACCCCTGAGCTCGTACATCTCAGAGAAGGGCGTTAAGCAAGAGAATAAATTCTCCACCGCCAAACAGATATATATTCAATAGAAATCAATCACACAGACTAAAATCCAATGTCAGACACACAGTCCATTTACAAGTCCGTTCTGGGTCTGAACGAAACCGGAGGCACCTAGTACCCCGCACATCCATCGATCTCCAAGTACGTCTGGACGATCACCAACTGTTTCCATCTTCTTGGGTGTACAGCCCAATCAAGATCATCAGTTATCACCCAAACGACGTGAAGACTTCCGGTCTTCGACCATCATCTTCATCTTCGACTTATCGTCGTATCAGTTATTCAGAATGGGATAAACCCGGTCTTTCCGAATAACTCGCGTATATTTTAAATAAGTGTTACACAAACACAACATACGCCTCATTCCAATTCATTAGTCACTAACCGTAAATTAATCAAGAGAATATTTCCCCAAATATTAACCCCGAAGGCCGAAACCAACATCAGATCAATATTCAGAAAACCATTCTGCTTGGCTAACCGACAGTTAGTTTCTAAATTTCACATTCATAGGGAAAGGTTCCCATTAATTTAATCCAAGATAAATTCCTTGAATTTATTCTTTATTCTATTTTTGAATCTCAATTCAAACTAGTCGGGATTAACGAACCTTACCGAAGTAATCATTTGTTTTAATTTCCCAATCCCAACCTATTCATCCCATGAAGTAAAACTGGTAATACTTCATATTTAACACCACACTGTTATCGGTAAATTCAATTACCATTTCCCGTTCAAATCTAATTAAAGATTTAACTATCGCCTGGAGCAAAACTGGTGATACTCCATTTTCGATCATTTCAATCTAATTAAAGATTCATTAAAACTCCACTTAGTTTTAATCTTCGACTGGGTTAAAGAATCAGTGTCATTTAAAACACGGTTCACGATAAACCCAAAATCGCATTTCATTAATTATCGGGTTAAAGAATAAGTGTTATTTAAAACACTGTTCACGATAAACCCAAAAATCAATACCAATTCAATTCCAATTAAATATCATTTAATTGGTACACTTCATTAAATCTAAATAAAAAGATTTAATCTTTTCTCAACTGGGTTCAAGAACAGTGTTAGTGAAGACACCATTCACGACAAACCCAAATCACATTCGATATTCAATTCAAGGCTCTGAATAGAAAATATATCGGCTTATATTCAATATCAAATTCTACGACTAACAAATGTCGTATTGGAAATAACGATATAAATATATATCTTTCAAATTTCCATAACAACACCGGCATAATCACGAATTCCAACATCGAAATATTCCGAAGACAATTTCGATTCAAATCCACTCCAATGCAATCATTGGATATTCTGGTTATTTTTAAAACCCTTTTTAAATTCAATTTATTTATTTAAAAATAAATAGAATTATAATTCTAGTTCAAAACTAGTTCATTACGATAAAAATTTATTTTTATCTTTTCAAATATGTAGTTTTTTCATCCCAATTCTTTCTAAATCATTTCTTATGATTTTACACAAATTATTACTATTTTTAATAATTTTATCAAGGCCCGTACAGTCGATTTCCATCAATGGCCATCGAACTGCACTTACAGCGACCTTTTTCGAATTTGATTTGGACATAACTCCAAATCCAACCGTTAGATTTCAAATTTCTAATATTCGTTAGAAAGCTCTTTTCGATACGAACCCAACGGTTCCGGTTTTAGGAGAATCCGACGGTCGGATCTCCCGTAATGTCCGTTTGAAATAAATGGTCGAAATTTACGAACTACCGCGGCGTGGCGCATTCTATTCAGGCCATTATATTATATATATAATATATATTTCGTCAATTTCTATTTAAAACGAATTATATAAATAGTTTTAAATTCGTTTCCAAAAGCAATTTCAACTTCCATTTCAATTCAAAGAAAAATTGAATTCTTCTTTATAAATTCGTTTTAAAATTCATTTCTATTCAATTCAAATTTCAATTCAATTCGAATTCATTTCAATTCGCTTTCAATTCAATTCAAATTCGTTTTCAATTCAATTCATTTCGAAATCGTTTTCAATTCAATTCATTTCGAAATCGTTTTCAATTCATTTCATTTCGAAATTGTTTTCAATTCAATTTATTTCGAAATCATTTTCAATTCAATTCATTTCGAAATCGTTTTCAATTCATTTCATTTCGAAATCGTTTTCAATTCATTTCATTTCGAAATCGTTTTCAATTCAATTTATTTCGAAATCGTTTTCAATTCATTTCATTTCGAAATCGTTTTCAATTCATTTCATTTCGAAATCGTTTTCAATTCATTTCATTTCGAAATCGTTTTCAATTCATTTCATTTCGAAATCGTTAAAATCGATATAAATATCGTTCACGTCAAAATGGCGTCAATCTAATCAACACGGCTTCATAAATTGCTATTTTCAAATATTCTATTTCAAATATTTCTTTTTCAAAATAGTTGTTATTATCAAAATATTTCGTTCAACACATGACCAATCTCAATGGATGAGTACTGTCAACACATGAACCTTTATTTTATATTGATAAAGATGTAAATTTTATTACTAAAATATTTCGTCCAACACATGACCAATCTCAATGGATGAAACTGTCAACACATGAACCTTTATTTTATATTATTCTTTATTTTTCAAATTGGAATGAGGCCCAATCAGTCACCATATAAAATTAATTATATGGATTTTCATACAACACATGTATAAAATAGCATTGAAAAATAATCAACCATCAACCAAAGTGCACTACGCTGTATAAGCATCTAATATAGATATCCAACGCTTATAACAGCCTGTCAATCAATCGATCGACATATTCAATCAATCAGGATGAGTGAACTTCTTATTTCATCCTAACACCCGTGTGGGGTTTCAAACAATCAAACACAGATTTAGTTGTGCAGTTGGGCGATGTGTAAAATTTATCGACCCAATCAATGTCCTTCAAATAGGTGTACATACACAAACCGTCTGGTTTGTAAATGAATATTTATTTATTCACATTCACGTTAAAAATTATATTTTTAACGATAAAACATTTTATTCCAACATATGAATTTCTATTCAATTCATTTATTCGATAAAATGATATTTTTATTTTTCTAACTTATTTTAGAAAATTTCGGCAGCATAACGGCACGATACTAGAAACGGGACAAGGCCTAGCCTTATCCCCGGACTAGTGAAGGCCCACGCCATTCACACATCAATCAAATCCATTCATTTCACCAAACAATTCAATTTCAATCAAATATCTAACTAATTTTATGCAACCAAACAAACAAGTCCATGGTCTGTGGACGGTTGTGTCGGGTGCTACTAAGCACCGTCTGCATCCTAGTATATATATATAACTAGAAAAAGAAATTGAAAGGTGAGAAATTCTCACCGATAGCTATCCAAACTCCACGGCACTTCTAATGCAGGAAATCTTCTTCGTTCTTGCTTTCACTACATATGCAAAAATGGAATTTTTACTACGCTATTCAATATATAAAAATCGAATTTTTATTACGCTATTCAATATATAAAAATCGAATTTTTATTTCGAAGTTCAATATATAAAAATCATATTTTTACTATGCTATTCAATATATAAAAATCGAATTTTTATTTCGAAGTTCAATATATAAAAATCATATTTTTACTATGCTATTCAATATATAAAAATCGAATTTTTATTTCGAAGTTCAATATATAAAAATCATATTTTTACTATGCTATTCAATATATAAAAATCGAATTTTTATTTCGAAGTTCAATATATAAAAATCATATTTTCACTATGCTATTCAATATATAAAAATCGAATTTTTATTTCGATGTTCAACATATAAAAATCATATTTTTATTTCGCTGTTCAACATATAAAAATCCTATTTTTATTTCGATGTGCAACATATAAAAATCCTATTTTTATTTCGATGTTCAACATATAAAAATCCTATTTTTATTTCGATGTTTAACATATAAAAATCCTATTTTTATTTCGATGTTTAATTTGTTAACTTATATATAAAAATCAAATTTTTATATTACAAAAATCAAATCTTTGTATGATTAAAAACCCGAACTTTATGATGTTAAAAACCTCATCTTTATGATGTTAAAAAACCTCATCTTTATGATGTTAAAAACCGCATCTTTATGATGTTAAAAACCTCATCTTTATGATGTTAAAAACCGCATCTTTATGATGTTAAAAACTTCATCTTTATGATGTTAAAAACCGCATCTTTATGATGTTAAAAACCTCATCTTTATACGATAAAAAATCTAGTTTTTATACGATTAAAAATCATAGATCTATGTAAATAAGGATCCTAACTTTATGTAATTTATAAAATCAAATTTGTTTCAAAATAATTAAAGAAAAATCAGAAAACGCACCGTCGAACGGACGAGAGGGCTCGCTCACGGATTCAGGTTGGTGGTGGGGTTGATTGGCGCCAGTGGTGGCAGTCGGAGGCGGTCTCTCTCAAGGAGGGGGTAGCGGGTTTCAGATCGGTTTTGGGGGTAAGAGGGGGTTACGGGTTTTATTGGAAGAAGAGGAGAAAGCAGGAGCTTGGAGAGAGGGTCGATGGTGAAGGGGGTTCGGCGATCAACTCCGGCGGCGCTCTAACGGCGGTGTGGCGGCTACGGGGAGCGATGGCGTCGAGCTCCGTTTTTTTTTTTTTTTCTCTTTTGATTTCCGATTATGAATCGGGGGGGGGCCTGGAGGGGTTAAGAGAGGAAGGGATTGATTTTTTTTATATATATTATTTAATTTAATTATTTTATTTTCTAAAAAGTTGACTTTTACATACGACCTCTAAACGAGGTCCACCGCCTGTCGTCCATAGCGTTTCACCCCCATTCCGAACACAATGGGATATGAATCGCAAGCTGATTCGGCTGTCACAATCAGTTTCCGTTAAATTTACATTTAAATCCTTATATTGGATTTTAAACGTACATTTCAAATTACCGGGGTCACATACTACCTCGAAAAATTCCAGAAAAATATTTTCTAGCTTCGTATTGACGATACGGTCCTAACAAAACTAGTTTCGTCGAATTCTGAGACCGTTTGAAAAATGGCCAATTTCCAGTCGATTAAAATCAACTGAAACTGGTCAAACGCGTTTTCCTTTGCCACGCTCACATATTGATTCGAAAAATTATGAAATTTGAAACCTAGCAATAACTTGACATCACGGACCCAACAAAACTGGTTTCGTCGAAATCAGAGGTCATTTGCAAAATGGCTATTTTTAAGGACCTGAATTCCATAGCGACTATTCAGAATTTTCAACTGGACATATCTTTTGATTCCCGCTATGAAATTTTGATTTTTCGGATTCGTTGGAAAGATATTACCAATTAGATCCTATCATTTTTGGTTTCACTAAAATCCAGATTGTTTTGCACCCGGTACATTCAATTGAAGTTTGAAATCGAATTATCGAACTACCGCGCCATTTTCAATTCCATTTATAATTATATATAAATATTTATATTCTAACGACGACGTATATAATATATACGTTCTAAATATATTCAAAATAAATTTCTCGTCGATATTATTTAAAATAATTCATTTTAAATATTCAAAATTCGCTAAAATAAAAATTTTAAACTGGCCCAGATTTTCGGGTTGTTACAATCTCCCCCACTTAAAACTTTTCGTCCCCGAAAAGGAACAAAAGTCGAAAGTGGTTTGATTATCAATTCTATGTTCGATCTGGCTTCCATTCTCCAACTTTTCAGTTTCTGAGAATTTTCAAAATTTCAAAAATTTGGCTAACACCCTAAATTTTTGAAAAATTTCGCCATAACCTCCCCTGCACCGGGAGCATCGGGGAATTTCAAATAGCTTCCCCGGTCCTTCAGATCTCAAAAAGAAAAAGAAAAAGCCAAGCGGCTAGCCAATAGGCTCATAAAATCATCATCACCCAAACAAAACAGTAAATTATGTATTAAACATGTACCTATTTGTCGGGCAAACAAATTTTATTCTCTGGCTCTAGCCTCCTCGCTATGACCTGTTCAATGTAAGTATTTGTATATGCAAGCAAATGCGACCAAATTTCGATACAACTCAATATTTGTTTCAATTATGATAAATGGCTAAAAATTATCAAACAAATAAACAACCAACTCAAACATCAATCAATTAGTGAATTTAACGTTTCAAATTCATACTTTTGATATATAGTCAAAAATCTCATTTTTGATGCCAAATCACAACAATAAGCCCTATCTAATTTTGGTTCTCACACCAATCAATAGGAAATATATAGAAAGTCCACTTTCGTCACTCGAACATAAATTCGGATGATGATCGATCAATCATCAGAATCACCCCCGGGCGACTAGAGTGTAATTCTATATCTATCCAGTATATTAAAAATTCGAATACACGCGGATCAGACATATACGCAAAATCTGTATATACTGGATTGTCCACATTCAAACATAATAACTAATCAAATACGAATAGTTGATTTAAATTTTCAAAACAAAATTTGTTTTCATTTGAAAAATATACTCTTCACACTCGTTCTAGGATACTACTGATCCTATCTCTAACGAGTCATTCTAATTGGATATTACTAATCCAATATCTGATGAATTCTTTCGTACGGTTATAATGTGTCTTGTTATCTGAGCTTTGTAAACCAAAGCTCTGATACCAACTGTGAAGACCCGCAACTTCCCCGTAAAGGAAAGCGTCGGATAGTTCGAGAACAAACCACAACAGAACGCATATAAAAGAACATTTCACTGTATATTACAACAATGCATCAGATTACAAGAATATACCGAGTAACAATGAATATTACATAGAAATATCAGAGATTTAAATTACATTTAAATACATAGCAGCGGAAAATAATACAATACACAACTAGAAGTAGATATACGGATACAAAGCTTTCCGGATATCGTTCCAGCTGTAAACCAGGATCCTGTGAATATAAATCTGCAAAACCAAAACTACTAGCTGCCCGTGTTAAAATAGGGGCACCCAGAGTTTAGGTTGAAACAATAAACTCCAGGTCAGTCATGTGACTGGTGTGAGAACTAAAACAGTTATTTATCTTTATTTTCAAAGTTCGGTAAATCAAGGGACCACGCCGTATAACACGGAACGGGTTTCCTCCCAAGAATACCAGTGCATAAAACAAACAGCGCAATGCTAAATAAAGAAAAATGAAGCTGTTATAAGACCCAGGTCCCATCACACAATGCAACGCAGCCGAGGATAGGGTTTTCCCTTATAACAGCCAAAGAATGCTTGATACGTTTAAAACAAATCATTTGATACTATTATAAGTGCATAGTGTATAAACAACTTCAAATCATAAGTATCAATCATAGGCGGCATGAGCGTCCCATGCCACTATGTCGCCATGTATAGGTTTACAAATAAAACCGCAAAGTCATGTATTTGGAAATTGGATTTCCGTCTATGAACCGAGGCAAAAGATAGTCCTCAACCGATTCGAGACAATCTAGCCTACCATGTCTCAGGATCAGAGCTCGAGTGACCCTAGGAGCGACAGGGCCGGTCCACCGATGTGGATTAAAATGCCTGAACACTACGTTTCCCCGCCCTTTGGGGGCGCAAATGAGCCATCAAATGACTCCATCGGTTCGAGAACGACCGATCAATCCGAGGTGCCTCGCAACAGCAACAACCACATAAGTCAAACTCGTCAGGGCGTGTAAAACCACTGACGCCACTTTTAGCTAGAAAGAAACGCAAGTCCTCCCTGAGGTCCGTCCCCCGTTTTTGGTTCATACCGGGTGTGAAACACGCGAGGTAAACGTTACACAAAGCTATGCCACAAAGGCCGTGCTTTGATCATCACCACAAGACTTTGCTTTTCAACAGAAGCCTCGATCAATTGCCACTTAGGCATGCCACACAGGCAATTCACTCCATGCGTTTGATATCCATCAATATATAACCCCTGAGCTCGTACGTCTCAGAGAAGGGCGTTAAGCAAGAGAATAAATTCTCCGCCGCCAAACAGATATATATTCAATAGAAATCAATCACACAGACTAAAATCCAATGTCAGACACACAGTCCATTTACAAGTCCGTTCTGGGTCTGAACGAAACCGGAGGCACCTAGTACCCCGCACATCCATCGATCTCCAAGTACGTCTGGACGATCACCAACTGTTTCCATCTTCTTGGGTGTACAGCCCAATCAAGATCATCAGTTATCACCCAAACGACGTGAAGACTTCCGGTCTTCGACCATCGTCTTCATCTTCGACTTATCGTCGTATCAGTTATTCAGAATGGGATAAACCCGGTCTTTCCGAATAACTCGCGTATATTTTAAATAAGTGTTACACAAACACAACATACGCCTCATTCCAATTCATTAGTCACTAACCGTAAATTAATCAAGAGAATAATTCCCCAAATATTAACCCCGAAGGCCGAAACCAACATCAGATCAATATTCAGAAAACCATTCTGCTTGGCTAACTAACAGTTAGTTTCTAAATTTCACATTCATAGGGAAAGGTTCCCATTAATTTAATCCAAGATAAATTCCTTGAATTTATTCTTTATTCTATTTTTGAATCTCAATTCAAACTAGTCGGGATTAACGAACCTTACCGAAGTAATCATTTGTTTTAATTTCCCAATCCCAACCTATTCATCCCATGAAGTAAAACTGGTAATACTTCATATTTAACACCACAGTGTTATCGGTAAATTCAATTACCATTTCTCGTTCAAATCTAATCAAAGATTTAACTATCGCCTGGAGCAAAACTGGTGATACTCCATTTTCGATCATTTCAATCTAATTAAAGATTCATTAAAACTCCACTTAGTTTTAATCTTCGACTGGGTTAAAGAATCAGTGTCATTTAAAACACGGTTCACGATAAACCCAAAATCGCATTTCATTAATTATCGGGTTAAAGAACAAGTGTTATTTAAAACACTGTTCACGATAAACCCAAAAATCAATACCAATTCAATTCCAATTAAATATCATTTAATTGGTACACTTCATTAAATCTAAATAAAAAGATTTAATCTTTTCTCAACTGGGTTCAAGAACAGTGTTAGTGAAGACACCATTCACGACAAACCCAAATCACATTCGATATTCAATACAAGGCTCTGAATAGAAAATATATCGGCTTATATTCAATATCAAATTCTACGACTAACAAATGTCGTATTGGAAATAACGATATAAATATATATCTTTCAAATTTCCATAACAACACCGGCATAATCACGAATTCCAACATCAAAATATTCCGAAGACAATTTCGATTCAAATCCACTCCAGTGCAATCATTGGATATTCTGGTTATTTTTAAAACCCTTTTTAAATTCAATTTATTTATTTAAAAATAAATAGAATTATAATTCTAGTTCAAAACTAGTTCATTACGATAAAAATTTATTTTTATCTTTTCAAATATGGAGTTTTTTTCATCCCAATTCTTTCTAAATCATTTCTTATGATTTTACACAAATTATTACTATTTTTAATAATTTTATCAAGGCCCGTACAGTCGATTTCCATCAATGGCCATCGAACTGCACTTACAGCGACCTTTTTCGAATTTGATTTGGACATAACTCCAAATCCAACCGCTAGATTTCAAATTTCTAATTTTCATTGGAACGCTCTTTTCGATACGAACCCAACGGTTCCGGTTTTAGGAGAATCCGACGGTCGGATCTCCCGTAATGTCCGTTTGAAATAAATGGTCGAAATTTACGAACTGCCGCGGCGCGGCGCGTTCTATTCAGGCCATTATATTATATATATAATATATATTTCGTCGATTTCTATTTAAAACGAATTATATAAATAGTTTTAAATTCGTTTCCAAAAGCAATTTCAACTTCCATTTCAATTCAAAGCAAAATTGAATTCTTCTTTATAAATTCGTTTTAAAATTCATTTCTATTCAATTCAAATTTCAATTCAATTCGAATTCATTTCAATTCGCTTTCAATTCAATTCGAATTTGTTTTCAATTCAATTCATTTCGAAATCGTTTTCAATTCAATTCATTTCGAAATCGTTTTCAATTCATTTCATTTCGAAATCGTTTTCAATTCAATTTATTTCGAAATCGTTTTCAATTCAATTCATTTCGAAATCGTTTTCAATTCATTTCATTTCGAAATCGTTTTCAATTCATTTCATTTCGAAATCGTTTTCAATTCAATTTATTTCGAAATCGTTTTCAATTCAATTCATTTCGAAATCGTTTTCAATTCATTTCATTTCAAAATCGTTTTCAATTCATTTCATTTCGAAATCGTTTTCAATTCATTTCATTTCGAAATCGTTTTCAATTCATTTCATTTCGAAATCGTTTTCAATTCATTTCATTTCGAAATCGTTAAAATTGATATAAATATCGTTCACGTCAAAATGGCGTCAATCTAATCAACACGGCTTCATAAATTGCTATTTTCAAATATTCTATTTCAAATATTTCTTTTTCAAAATAGTTGTTATTATCAAAATATTTCGTTCAACACATGACCAATCTCAGTGGATGAGTACTGTCAACACATGAACCTTTATTTTATATTGATAAAGATGTAAATTTTATTACTAAAATATTTCGTCCAACACATGACCAATCTCAATGGATGAAACTGTCAACACATGAACCTTTATTTTATATTATTCTTTATTTTTCAAATTGGAATGAGGCCCAATCAGTCACCATATAAAATTAATTATATGGATTTTCATACAACACATGTATAAAATAACATTGAAAAATAATCAACCATCAACCAAAGTGCACTACGCTGTATAAGCATCAAATATAGATATCCAACGCTTATAACAGCCTGTCAATCAATCGATCGACATATTCAATCAATCAGGATGAGTGAACTTCATATTTCATCCTAACACCCGTGTGGGGTTTCAAACAATCAAACACAGATTTAGTTGTGCAGTTGGGCGATGTGTAAAATTTATCGACCCAATCAATGTCCTTCAAATAGGTGTACATACACAAACCGTCTGGTTTGTAAATGAATATTTATTTATTCACATTCACGTTAAAAATTATATTTTTAACGATAAAACATTTTATTCCAACATATGAATTTCTATTCAATTCCTTTATTCGATAAAATGATATATTTATTTTTCTAACTTATTTTAGAAAATTTCGGCAGCATAACGGCACGATACTAGAAACGTGACAAGGCCTAGCCTTATCCCCGGACTAGTGACGGCCCACGCCATTCACACATCAATCAAATCCATTCATTTCACCAAACAATTCAATTTCAATCAAATATCTAACTAATTTTATGCAACCAAACAAACAAGTCCATGGTCTGTGGACGGTTGTGTCGGGTGCTACTAAGCACCGTCTGCATCCTAGTATATATATATAACTAGAAAAAGAAATTGAAAGGTGAGAAATTCTCACCGATAGCTATCCAAACTCCACGGCACTTCTAATGCAGGAAATCTTCTTCGTTCTTGCTTTCACTACATATGCAAAAATGGAATTTTTACTACGCTATTCAATATATAAAAATCGAATTTTTATTACGCTATTCAATATATAAAAATCGAATTTTTATTTCGAAGTTCAATATATAAAAATCATATTTTTACTATGCTATTCAATATATAAAAATCGAATTTTTATTTCGAAGTTCAATATATAAAAATCATATTTTTACTATGCTATTCAATATATAAAAATCATATTTTTACTATGCTATTCAATATATAAAAATCGAATTTTTATTTCGAAGTTCAATATATAAAAATCATATTTTTACTATGCTATTCAATATATAAAAATCGAATTTTTATTTCGAAGTTCAATATATAAAAATCCTATTTTTATTTCGATGTTCAACATATAAAAATCCTATTTTTATTTCGATGTTCAACGTATAAAAATCCTATTTTTATTTCGATGTTCAACATATAAAAATCCTATTTTTATTTCGATGTTCAACATGTAAAAATCCTATTTTTATTTAGATGTTTAACATATAAAAATCCTATTTTTATTTCGATGTTTAATTTGTTAACTTATATATAAAAATCAAATTTTTATATTACAAAAATCAAATCTTTGTATGATTAAAAACCCGAACTTTATGATGTTAAAAACCTCATCTTTATGATGTTAAAAAACCTCATCTTTATGATGTTAAAAACCGCATCTTTATGATGTTAAAAACCTCATCTTTATGATGTTAAAAACCGCATCTTTATGATGTTAAAAACCTCATCTTTATGATGTTAAAAACCGCATCTTTATGATGTTAAAAACCTCATCTTTATACGATAAAAAATCTAGTTTTTATACGATTAAAAATCATAGATCTATGTAAATAAGGATCCTAACTTTATGTAATTTAGAAAATCAAATTTGTTTCAAAATAATTAAAGAAAAATCAGAAAACGCACCATCGAACGGACGAGAGGGCTCGCTCATGGATTCAGGTTGGTGGTGGGGTTGATTGGCGCCGGTGGTGGCAGTCGGAGGCGGTCTCTCTCAAGGAGGGGGTAGCGGGTTTCAGATCGGTTTTGGGGGTAAGAGGGGGTTACGGGTTTTATTGGAAGAAGAGGAGAAAGCAGGAGCTTGGAGAGAGGGTCGATGGTGAAGGGGGTTCGGCGATCAACTCCGGCGGCGCTCTAACGGCGGTGTGGCGGCTACGGGGAGCGATGGCGTCGAGCTCCATTCGTTTTTTTTTCTCTTTTGATTTCCGATTATGAATCGGGGGGGGGGGGCCTGGAGGGGTTAAGAGAGGAAGGGATTGATTTTTTTTTATTATTATTTAATTTAATTATTTTATTTTCTAAAAAGTTGACTTTTACATACGACCTCTAAACGAGGTCCACCGCCTGTCGTCCATAGCGTTTCACCCCCATTCCGAACACAATGGGATATGAATCGCAAGCTGATTCGGCTGTCACAATCAGTTTCCGTTAAATTTACATTTAAATCCTTATATTGGATTTTAAACGTACATTTCAAATTACCGGGGTCACATACTACCTCGAAAAATTCCAGAAAAATATTTTCTAGCTTCGTATTGACGATACGGTCCTAACAAAACTAGTTTCGTCGAATTCTGAGACCGTTTGAAAAATGGCCAATTTCCAGTCGATTAAAATCAACTGAAACTGGTCAAACGCGTTTTCCTTTGCCACGCTCACATATTGATTCGAAAAATTATGAAATTTGAAACCTAGCAATAACTTGACATCACGGACCCAACAAAACTGGTTTCGTCGAAATCCTTGGTCATTTGCAAAATGGCTATTTTTAAGGGCCTGAATTCCATAGCGACTATTCAGAATTTTCAACTGGACATATCTTTTGATTCCCGCTATGAAATTTTGATTTTTCGGATTCGTTGGAAAGATATTACCAATTAGATCCTATCATTTTTGGTTTCACTAAAATCCGGATTGTTTTGCATCCGGTACATTCAATTGAAGTTTGAAATCGAATTATCGAACTACCGCGCCATTTTCAATTCCATTTATAATTATATATAAATATTTATATTCTAACGACGACGTATATAATATATACGTTCTAAATATATTCAAAATAAATTTCTCGTCGATATTATTTAAAATAATTCATTTTAAATATTCAAAATTCACTAAAATAAAATTTTTAAACTGGCCCAGATTTTCGGGTGGTTACACCAAAATAATGATATAATATAGGATTTTAAGTCTACTCGGATAGTAGCATTTGAGTTTAGGCTTTGAATTATGAAACCTTATATGTTTAATTGTATAATATGCGAACAATATGATGAATCCACTTGGGCATTTATAATGGAAATTTATAGATCAAGGACCTCCTTTCCTTTGACCGAAATAAGGAATCCAAGGTTTCAACTTGGGCATTTAGCATCAAGAGTTCGCTCTTTGAAAATGTGTGGTAGTACCTGAGATCCAAATCTGGATGCTTGCAATGGAAATTTAGGAATATGCTTATATTAATAAATGGAATAATATAAACCCGTATTCAAATGCTTCAGAAGCTTGATCAGAGATCCGTTCTTGGAAATGAGAGAAATATTGAATCCCAGATTTAGGCATATATAATAGAAAACCAGAACTCCACTTCTACAAATAATAGGGATCTTGAAGAATACAACAGCTAATATTTCCTACATTAGTCTCTTACCTAATATTCCATGTTTCGTCCATACTATGTCAACTGTTGTTTTAACCAAGTTTACATAGTAAATAATATAAAGGTTTAATTCTTGTGTTACCTATGAAATGGCTTTTGGAATGAATGTGTCGGTATTGTTTGAAGTGTATGATAGCTTGCACAACCCATATGAGACAATATCTGAATTATAACTAATTAATTGATTATCTTGCAATAAAGTAATATGACCATTTGTATTTGAATAATACTCATATAGAATGTGAGTTTAGAGAACCTCCCGGTATGAGGTGTTAAGAAGATGTAGCTTTCATTGAAAAGTTTCAAATAGAAGGTTTGACATACTATCCTAAGTACCGATCAAGAAATCCTCTTTTGGAAACAAGATAGCAGGCTTGAACCCTTACTTGGGTATGGTAATAGGAATTCAAAAGTCCATATTTATTGACAATAAAAGTTCTGAACAGAAACCCAGGTTTGGGTATTTGACAGAAGACCAGAACTCCACATCTCGCAATAGTAGAAGTCCCTAACCAAACCCAGATTCAGGTATTGTAATAGAAGACAGAAATCCACTTCTCGTAATAAAAGAAGTCTGAACCAACCCAGGTTCGGGTATTTGAATAGAAGACCATAAATCTGCTTCTGGTAACAATAGAAGTCAGGAACCAACCCGGATTCGGGTATTTTATCTTTGCTATAAGTTGTCGTTTCAGCCTGGTGAGGCATTCTTTGGGCTTTATTTTGATTTGCAAGTTTATTCCTTAAGCTTTGATCTGGTTTGATGAGCCACTTCCTCGGACTTTGATTGGTCATTTCGGCTTTGTTATTTAAGTAGAGGTGGTATATGCTTCGGGTGCTCCCTTTTAGATGTTGTTCCCTTCTGCGGGATAAGATGTGAGCAGATGATGTACTTGCTTCAGGTGATTCCTTTGAGATGTTGTTCCCTTCTACGGGATAAGATGTGAGCAGAGGATGTACATGCTCTGAGTGCTCCCTTCGAGCTTTGTTCCCTTCTATGGGACATGACATAAGGAAAGGTAGGGTGTACTCATTTAAAGCAGTGGCAGGGCGTGCTTAGCCAAAGAAAAGGCAGAGCATACTCATATAGAGCAGAGGCAGGGTGTGCTTTTCAATTATAGCTTGAGCACATAGCTCGTGCAACAATGAGCACATAGCTCGTGCACCAATGAGCACATGGCTCATGTCGTTATGAGCACACGACTCGCGTATTGATGAGCACACAACTCTTGTAGTGTAAACCATAAAATACTTAGAGAAGAACTATAATTCCACTGATGGTCAAATCATGAATGACCATTAAATATGGTATGGGAAAAATATCCACATTAAGCTAGTAGACAAGCCAAGTTAACCAAATGTCGTGTAACTACTAAGCTTGAGAATCCATGAATGAAATGTAAAACTTATCATCAGACACAAACAAAAGTTGTTGTGTTAGAACTTACAACATCAAAGTTTTTTTGGAATAACCCATCGATGTCATAGGATCCCTGGTCTAAGTCAGAGATCATAGTGTATTTCAAAATCAAAGCAACACAATCATCCATGACGCTCAGTGGAAAATACCTTATCCACCCTAAACTTATAGAGCTGCCTACTCTAACTTCTATTCTTAGTTCCATTTTGCTAAAAGAGTGAGGATTGGGTGCAAAATTTATGTAGGGTGAAATCTTCCACTAAATTTAATATTGCAGAAGCCTCAAATAGGCTCACGGCTCCTAGAACAAAGAGCCTTATATGCTATATTCGTTGGTATTCAAGTTAATTGGGCTTAGTTCATTTTTGATGAATAAAAAGACTTTTGGAATTGGTTTCAACAATCAGTCATATATGCTCCTTTCATTATGCGCTTGTTGAAGGCAAAAGAAGTTCCTACCTATTTATCAACATTCGAAGAAATTCCGATTAAGGAGGCGGCAAAAAAATTATTTTCCTTGATGCAACTTCTATAAGAATCACCTAATTTTTTCACTCTCGACGAATGGAGAGAGAGGCATCAAGGTCAACAAGTTCCGCGGCAAGAGCATCATCATGAAGAACGAATTCAGGATATACCGGAATACTCATCTCAACATGCTTCTCAACATCAAACATTCAAAGATATGACTTCTCCAAAAATGGTAATACTTCCAAATTAATATTTACGTGAAGTTGTTATGTATAATCGACCAAGTTTATATCAAAATCAAATTGCTTTGGGAAATCGAATTGCGAATATGGAATTTATTCTAGCATCTTGTCTGCAACGGTTGAGAAAGAGACGAGTACGGTTGCACTATCTTTAAAGGAACTCCTACGACAAACTCAACCTCCCTCATTATCTCCACATCACCATTCTCCTCACCAGAAAAGGCTTCTAAACAAGAGAATTCTAAGGAATCTGGTGATAAAGAAGAGAAAGCGGAAGATAAGGAGGTAGAAAGCAAACCTAAAGAAGCGAAAATTGATCCAAAAGACACTGGCGCTTAATTAACATATTCTGATAAAATGTGTGAACATTAAAAACTTCTATTTTGTGACATGGCTATAGTATTGTTTTGTAATGTGCTTGTGACTTGATATGTGGTATACTTGTGAAACACTTAGTGATATTATTTTGGTAGGTGTTGTGAATATGATGTTTTGATCTTGTTGTATCTCCTTTATATGCTCGGTTATATTTTCTTATATTGGTGTGTACATGCTATCTAAAGCATAATAATACTTTATTATGTTTTAGATATGGTGTATACATGATATCTAAGACGTTCATATGATTTATCTCTCCCGAATTTAGTGTATACATGGCATCTACAGATCAGATATTCTTATTATTTTCGAAATAAGTTTGTACATGCATATGAATTAAGTGTTTAGTTATTCCTTTTCGACAACGACAAAGGGGGAAAATACTTTCAGGGGGAGATCACATATTAAGGGGTAGTTATAGAACTTATAGTCTCAAGTACATTGTGTTGTTGTCATCATCGAAAAGGGGGAGAATGTTAGGAAATCCATTCTTTGATTCCGATGACAACAAATAAACAATGAAAATCATATATATATATATATATATACACATATATACAATAAGTTTAGGCAATTAACTGTTCAAGATCGACTCGATATAAAGCATAAAACATGACTCGATAACAAGTAAAAGGACACAAGAAGCAAAAGCAGTATGCATAAAGAAAGAAGAAAAAGAGGTCAAGACATGACACATGTGTGTCAGACGTCTGGATATATTACCAGACATTTGATTTCAGAATCATAAAACTATCTGCATAGAGATCAGACGTTTGATAAATGTTCCACATGTATAGATTTTCTCTCGGGTTAAAAAATATATGTCTGAAGAAGCATTCAGATGTATGGAACGAAATCCAGACGTACCTGGAGTTCGGCAAAAAAAGGAAAAGAAGCAACTATCACTTTTTGAAAAGTCACCTTCAGCTCTCTTCATCGCAACTCTTCAATACCAATCACGGAAACTCTTGGATGAAGACTAATGGCTATTACTCTTCAATTACCACTCCTCAGCATTATTTAATGCATCAACACTCAAGGAGAACATCACCTTTCTATAATCTCTGCCTTCTAATATATCTATCTACATTTTATCAGTACTCAAGCAATTAAAACCACTGACAAACATCTACTACTCTTCCATATTCATCTGCACTTCAAATCAATAACTATTCAAGGAGATATTGGAAGATTGTGTACTAAATAATCAAAATTCATGTTATCTAGAACACTCATTTAAAAACAAACTTTATTATATCTAATCCTATTCCTCCAGGCGAAGCGAGGGTTTGTGATAGTTAAAAGACCAAAGGGGAGCTTTGGGATTGGATGTAGGATGGGGGGTCTGAACCAGTATAAAAACTCTGTTATGCATTTTCCTTACTAGCAGTTACTTTACTATATCACTCTAAGTATATTTATATTCATACTTTCCTATAAACGATCCACTCATATAGACTTTCAAGGACAGCTTAGTAGTTTTGGTTTGTAGATATTTTATAGAGACGGTGTTGGATTGAACCTAGAGTTGTGTCCAGAGCATTTTATTTCTTCTGCTGAGGGTTTATGTTTCCGCTGTGTACATGATACACTCTGATATAGTTATTTCCGCTGTGCATGTATTTATTATTGTACTCTGATACAAGTTGTATTCTAATGTAAAAGTTATTGCAATGGTAATGAAAAAGTTAGTTTTTTAGTTCTTATTAGTTGTAAACCCAAGCGATACATCTTGTTGATTGGTATAAGTAAGTTTAATCATCGGTTTCAACTGGGCAGCATGGCGGGTCGTCACAATATGCTTTGGGTTTTTTTACTGTCATTGATCTTAATATGAAGCTTAGGACGATTGCTATTGCCTCCATATCACGTCTAGATTTCAAATCGTCCTTAGTCTTTCCCTTAACATTCAAAATTGTATTAAACACATTATCAAATACGTTTTTCTTATTATGCATCACGTCAATGTAATGACGTGCTAAGATATTTTTCCAATAAGGCAACTTATAACGACCCGAACTTCCCTGTGAAGGAAAGCCCGGATTGAGATGAGAGCAACACACATCTGAACGCAAACAGACGAACATTTTATTGTTTACTACAACAATTCCATCAGAATACAAGAATATACAGAGTATGAATAAATATTATACATTCGATAAATATCAGAGATTACAATAAATTACACAGCAGCGGAAAATAATACAAAACGCAACGGGAAGTAATACACGGATATAGAGCTTTCCGAGTATTGTTCCAGCTGTAAATCAGGATCCTGTGGATATAAATCTGCAAAACCAAAACTACTAGCTACCCGTGCGGAAAATAAGGGCACCCAGAGTTCAGGTTAAAACAATAAACTCCAAGTCAGTCATGTGACCGGTGTGAGAACTAAAATAGTTATTAATCTTTAATTTAAAGTTAGATAAATCAAGGGACCACGCCATTTAACACGGAACGAGTTTCTTCCCAAGAATACCAGTGCATAAAACAATAGCGCAATGCTAAATAAAGAAAAATGAAGCTATTATAAGACCCGGGTCCCATCACACAATGCAACGCAAGCCGAAGGATAGGGTTTTACCTTATAATAGCCAAAGAATGATTGATTCGTTTAAAAACACATTATTTTGATATTACTATAAGTGTGAAGTGTCAAAACAATTTCAATCATAAGTATCAATCATAGGCGGCATAGCTGCCATCTACTATGTCGCCAATACTAGGCTCTACAAATAAAACCGAAATATCACGTATTGGAAATTGGATTCATCATGAGTCGAGGCAAGGGGCAAGATCCTCTCCGTTCGAGACACTCTAGCAAATGTCTCAGGACCACACACAGCGATCCTTGGAATCGGTTGGGTCGGTCCTCTCTTACTTTTGAGGATTAGTTATTCATGAACACAAGTTTCCCGGTCCTAATAGACCTGTATCCGAGGCGCCTCGCATTCCAACAACCATACTGGTGAAAAGTATATAAATGTCAGCCTGTTTAAGCACTGACACCACCACTAGCTAGAAAGAAACGTCGTGTTCTCCCAACGGTCACTATCCCGTTTTTGACTCGTACCGAGGTGTGAGGCTCGCGAATTAATGCCATACACAAAGCCGCGCCACACAGGCCGTGCTTTGATCATCAACCACAAGACTTTGCTTTTCAACAGAAGCCTTAATCAATTGTCACTTAGGCGTGCCACACAGGCAATTCATGTCATGCGACTGATGTCCATCGTTATACAACCTCTGAGCTCATACGTCTCAGAGAAGGGCATTAAGCAAGAGAATAAATTCTCCACCGCCACACAGATGTATATTTAATAGAGATCAATCGACACAGAATAAAATCCAATGTCAGACACACGGTCCATTTACAAGTTCGTTCTGGCTCTGAACGAAACCGGAGGCACTTTCCTCGCATATCCATCAATCTCCAAGTAACTGATTCCCTCATCTTGGGTGTACAACCCAATCAAGATCATCAGTAATCACCCAAATGATGTGAAGACTTCCGATCTTCAACCACCGTCTTCATCTTCGACTTATCGTCGAATCGGTTATTCAAAATGGGTACAAACCCGGCCTTTCCGAATAACCCGCATATATAATAAACACGTGTTACACAAACACAACATACGCCTCATTCCAATTCAGAATATTCTTTTATTCAAAATTTCACATTCTTAGGGAAAGGTTCCCATTAATTTTATCAAAGATAAATTCTTCTAAATTTATTCTTTAATCTTCCTTTGGATATCATTTCAAACCGTGTTAAGGTTTTCCAAACTAGTCGGGATTAGCTAACCACACCGAAGTAATCATTTATTTTATTTCCCAATCCCAACCTATTCATCCCATGGAGCAAAACTGGTAATAATCCATATCTAACACCACGGTGTTATCGGTAAATATTAATTACCATTTCACGTTCAAATCTAATTAAAGATTTAACTATCGCTTTGGAGCAAAACTGGTGATACTCCATCCTCGATCACTTTTCAGATTTGATAATTTAAATTATCAATTCACATTTCAATCTAATTAAAGATTCATTAAAACTCCACTTAGTTCTAATCTTCTCAAAAATCAATATCCTGTCTTTAACTAGATTAAAGAACCAACGTCATCTAAAATACAGTTCACGATAAACCCAAAATCACATTCTATTGTTAATCGGGTTAAAGAACAGGTGTTATTCAAAACACCGCTCATGATAAACCCTAAAAATCAATTCAAATTCAATTCCAATTAAATATTATTTAATTGGTACACTTCATTAAATCTAAATAGAAAGTTTTAAACTTTTTCTCAACTGGGCTAAAGAACAGTGTTAATGAAGACACCATTCACGACAAACCCAAATCACATTTGATATTAAATACAAGGCTCTGAATAGAAAATATATCGTCTTATATTCAATATCAAATTCTACGACCAACAAATATCGTATTGGAAATAACGATATAAATATATCTTTCAAATTTCCATAACAATATCTGTATAATCACGAAATCCAACATCGAAATATTCCCAAGACAAATTCGATTCAAATCCATTCCAATTCGTATATTGGAATTCTGATTATTTTTAAAACCACTTTCAAATTCAATTTATTTATTTCAAAAATAAATTGATTTTAATTCTAGTTCAAAACTAGTTCATTTCGATAAAATCTATTTTTATCTTTTAAAATATGGAGTTTTTCATCTCAATTATTCCCAAATCATTCCTTATGATTTACACAAATTATTACTATTTTTAATAATTTTATCAAAGCCCGTACAGTCGATTTCCATCAACGGCCATCGAACTGCACTTACAGCGACCTTTTCCAAATTTGATTTGGACATAATTCCAAATCCAACCATTAGATTTCAAATTTCTAATATTCATTGGAAAGCTCTATTCGATACGAACCCAACGGTTCCGGTTTCAGGAGAATCCGATGGTCGGATCTCCCGTAACGTCAATTCGAAGTCAATGGTCGAAATTCGCGAACTACCGCAGCGCGGCGCGTTCTATTCAGGCCATTATATATATAATATATATAATATATAATATATATATATATATATATATATATTATATATATATTTCGTCGATTTCCTTTCAAAACGTATTTTATAAATCGTTTTAAACTCGTTTTCGAAACGATTTTAACTTCATATTCAATTTCGAATCTAAATTGAATATTCCACATCATCGATATACAAATGATAATATTTTCAAAACGTTATATTTTGAAATCACTTCCTTTTCTATATTCATTATAAAAACGAATATAATCGATATAAATATCGTTCACGTCAAAATAGCGCAACTCTAATCAACACGGCTTTATATATTTTAATAACTTTGTTATTCTATTCAACAAATGAATATTTATTCTATTCAACACATGAATCTATATTTCTTTCAACACATGAATATTCTCAACACATGAGTATTGTCAACACATGACTATTTCTGTTATTTAATATATTTTATAAAATTATGGTATCTATCGTTTGATTTTTAATCAGACTCCAACCGTAAAGTAGTAAGAGAATGATTCCTTAAGTATTAACCCCGAAGGCCGAAACCAACATCAGATCAATACCCAGGAAACCACTCATCTTATCTAGTTTCCAGTTAGTTTCTAATCTTAAATATGATAAAGATGTAAATTTTATTGTTAAAATATTTTACTCAACACATGAATATTCTCAACACATGAGCATCGTCAACACATGTTTATTTATTTTATTTAACAGATGAATCTTCTTTATTCTATTCAACACATGAATATATATTTTATAATATTCTTTATTTTCCCGATTGGAACGGGGCCCATTCCATTACCATATAATGTTAATTATATGGTTTCCATACAACACATGTATATAAATAGCAACGATAAACAATCAACCATCATCCAAAGTGCACCACACAACTGCATAAGCATTAAATATAAATAATTAACGCTTACACAGTCTGTCGACCAATCGATCGACATACAACTAAATAATTAGGATTAGTGTACGCCAAGTATCATCCCAACACCCTGTGGGGTTTCAATCCACAAACACTGGATATTATTTGTGCAGTTGGGCGACGTGTAAAATTTATCGTCCCAATCAATATCCTTCAAATAAGTGTACATAAACAAACCGTCCAGTTTGTAAATGAATATTTACTTATTCACATTCACGTTAAAAATTATATTTTTAACGATAATTAATTTATTTCAACACATGAATCTATATTTCCCATTTCACATCAACATCACAAACAAATTTTACTACGCATCAAACAAGCATACAAGTCATCCATGGTCTGTGGACGACGGGTGTCGGGTGCTGCTAAGCATCGTCTGCATCCTAGTATACATTTTAACTAGAAAACAAGATTTAAAGTGAGAAGTTCTCACCAACTAGCTAAACCAAATGCCACGACTCTTCTTATGTAGAAATCTTCGTCGTGCTCGCCTTTTGTCACTTTCATTGTCTGTAGTCACTACATATATAAAAATCACATTTTTATATTGTTGTTACGTATATAAAAATCTCATTTTTATATTTCTACTGTATAGATAAAAATTCTATTTTTACACTGCTACTATATAGATAAAAATCTATTTTTACACCGCTACTATATAGATAAAAATTCTATTTTTACACCCCTACTATATAGATAAAAATTCTATTTTTACACCGCTACTATATAGATAAAAATTCTATTTTTATAACGGTGTTCATATAATAAAGATTATATTTTTATCACACTATTCTCTATATAAAAAATATATTTTTATTTCACTCCTCATATAATAAAAATTATATTTTTATTATGCTACATATCTAAAAATCACATTTTTATAACTCTACAAATATAAAAATATCATCTTTATTATTTCTACTATATAAAAATCACATCTCATAATGTTCTCTTCATAATAAAGACCACTTCTTTGTATGATGTTCATACAAATAAAAATCGCATCCTTATACCAAAAAAATCACATTTTTATATAGTATTTATAATTAAAAATCGCACCTTTAATTACTTAAACAAATAAAAATGAGATTAAACGCTCACCACGGTCGGAGGAGGCTCGGGGAAGAGGCTAGAAGAGATCTAGACTGAAATGTAGTCACCGGAGACAAGAAAAATAGGGTTTTTACTTGCCGGGGGCCCCACGGGCGGCGCTGGCGGTCAGGGGGCGGCGGCTTGGGGTGTAGGTGGCGCGTGGGTGGTGCGTTGGTCAGGTGGGGTCGGATTTTGGGGTTGGAGCGATGTGGAGGAGGATGGGGAGAAGGAGAGAAGGCGAAGGAAGGGGGAAACGGGGAGGGGGGGCTTGCCCTTCGACGGCGGCGCACCAGGAGGCACGGCGGCACCCTGATCGGAGGAGCGACGGCTCCTCCTCCGTTCGATTATTTTTCTTTTCTTTTTTCTTTCTCCGAAGAATAATGACCGGGGGGGCTGAGAGGGAATAAGGGAGAGGAGAGAGAGTTTTTATTATATAATACTTAATTATTTAATTATTTCAAAAAGTTACCTTTTAATTTCGACCTCAAAATCAAACCCACTGACTGTCGTCCATAGCTAATTACCTCATTCCGAACACAATGGGATATGTATCGCAGGCCGATTCGATCGTTTCGATCAATTTTCGTCAAAATCAAAATATAACTCTATATATTGAATTTGAACGCACATTGAAATTTACTGGGGTCACATACTAACTAGAAAAATTCCCAAAAAATATTTTCTAGCTTCGTATTGACGATACGGTCCTAACAAAACTAATTTCATCAAATTCTGAGACCGTTTAAAAAATGGCCATTTTCCAGTCGATTAAAATCAACTAAAACAGGTCAAACGCGTTTTACTTCGCCACGCTCACATATTGATTCGAAAAATTACGAATTTTGAAGTCTAGAAATAGCTTGACATCACGGATCCAACAAAAGTGGTCTCGTCGAAAACCGAGGTAGTATGCAAAATTTCCATTTTTAAGGGCCAGAATTCCATAGCGACTATTTTGAATTTTCAACTGGACATAACTTTTGATTCCCGCTATGAAATTTTGATTTTTCGGATTCGTTGGAAAGATATTCTCAATTAGATTCAAATATTTTTGGTTTCACTAAAATCCGGTTTATTTTGCACCCGGTACATTCATTTGAAATTAGAAGTCGAATTTTCAAACTACTGCGCCATGTTCAATTCCTTTTATAATTAAAAATAAATATTTATATTCTAATGACGATCTATATAAATATATACGTTCTAATTCTATTCAAAATAAATTTCTCGTTGATATTATTTAAAATAATTCATTTTAAATATTCGAAATTCATCAAAATTGCCAAAAAAAAAAAAAAAAAAAAATTGGCTCAGAATTTTTGGGTTATTACACAACTCCCATTATATACTCTATTTGCACCAATTATGAACCATTGATTTACCTTGAATTTCATTTTGTTGTCTAGTTTCGTGTACCTTTGGATAATCTTTTACAAGTTCATATATATCCTCGCTTGACCAAATCGTCTGTGGTCATAGAGTCTCATGTCTATTTTCCATGAAGTTTTTTTTGTCTCTTCTAAACGAATGATTAATATGAAGAAAACATCAATGACAATCACACCATGAAATTTTCTTCCCATACGGTAAGGAAAATGCTCGTGTTTTCTTCCTTGCAATGAGGACAAGCAAAATGACTGACTATAATCCAACCCGAAAGCATTGCATATGCAAGAAAATTGCTAATAGTCCATAATAAGGAAGCGAACATCCGAAATTTTTTCTGTTTTGATATGTCGTGTGTTTCAAATCCTTCATACCATAATTTTTTCAACTCTTTGATTTATAGTTGTAAGTAAACATCAATACTCTATGTTAGATCATCAGGGCCAGAGACGACAATTGTGAGAAACATATTTGGAGTTTTCATACACACTCACGATGGTAGATTGTAAGGTGTGATTATTATAGGCCAAGATGAATATTTAGAATAAAACTGAGAAAGCAATGAGAAGTCTTCTGTACATAAACCTAGTCTAACATTGCGGCTCTCCACTGTGAAATCTGGATATTTCTTATCAAAATATTTCCATGCTTCTCTATCGGATGAGTGTGTCAACATACCTTTTTGAGGAGTTATCACACTGTGCCATCTCATATGATGCGCTGTTACAGATGATGCATATAACCTTTGAAGTCTATGTGTGATAGGTTAATAATTCATACACTTGTACGAAACTTCTTTTCCCTTCCTTTTCTTTTGTTTGTATTCTTCTTGATTACATATTTTACAGTTTCTAAAATTGATGTCTACTTTCCAATACGACATGCAACTATTTAAACATGTGTCTATTTTTTGACATAGCAAACACAAAGATGACATAAGTTTATTCACTTCATAATAACTTTCGCATATTCTTGGGTTATAGGGGGTGATTTTAACACCATAAGAAGTGTTAATGAAAGAAAATCTAGAACTATTTCAGCTGACACTGATTCTTTCAATTCCTTTATTTCTGATTATTGCCTCATTGACCCCCCCTATTTGCAATTGTTCTTATACCTGGTCAAGTCATAGAATGAATCCTTCTCTTGCTAAACTTGACCGCTTTCTCTTCAATTCTTCTTGGGAGGAGATTCATCCTTTATCTTTTGCAGCTAACCTTGCTTCAATCATTTCTGATCATTGCCCTATTATCCTTAATTCGGGTTCCCTTTCTAATCTTAAGCATCCATTTAGATTTGAACGTTTATGGTTACTTGAACCATCTTTTAAGGATGTTATCCAAACAGTTTAGGTTCAACCTATTCAATCTCAATCGGTCTCTCATAAAATTATCCTTAAATTGAGATGTCTGAGAAAGCTGATTAAACCATGGGCCAAAAATATTTGGGGTTCAATTCATTCTCGTATTTTTAATATTCAAGAAGCCATTTTAGATCTCAACATCTTGGAAGATTCTCTTCCCTTAAATGAGGAGGAACTCAGCTCCTTGAAGAATTTTGAAATGGAATTGGATAGACTGTTTAAACAGGAAGAAATTGGTTGGAAACAAAGATCTAAAGCTAAATGGTTAGAAGAAGGGGACAAAAATACAACTTACTTCCATAGAACTGCTAATGGAAGGAGAAGAGCTTCCTGCATTTTTGAAATTTCTCATGAAGGCCAATCATATTCAAATCATGATGATATCCTTCTTCTTTTTTTAACTTCTATCATTCCATTCTTGGTCGATCGTCTAATGATATTCCATTAAATGATTGGAGCTCTCTTTACCCTTCTCCTGGAGCTATTTCTATTGACCAACCTTTCACTGAAAAAGAAATTTGGGCTGCTTTAAACAAAATGAAGGATGACAAAGCCTCTGGGCCTGATGGTTTTGGGCCTTCATTCTTTAAATCGTTTTGGGCCATGTTGAAAAAAGATATTTTGGACATGTGCAATGAATTTTATGATAACCCTTGCCTTATCTCTCGTCTAAATTATGCAAACATTGTGCTTCTTCCTAAATTCTCCGACACCATCTCGCTCTCTGATTTTTTGTCCCATCAGTTTGCTCAACACCACCTTCAAAATCATTACTAAAACTCTTGCTAATCGGCTTCAATCTGTAATTTCTAACCCTATTGGTGTTGAACAATCAGCTTTTATTCAAGGACGCAGCATTTTCAATTGTATTGCAGCTACACAAGAGGTAATCTCGTATTGTAATAACTCTAATACACTTGATGTCCTCCTCAAATTAGAATTTTCAAAAGCATTTGACTTTGTGAATTGGGTATTTATTTTACAAATGTTTAAACACACGGTTTTCTCTCAGCGTTGGTGCAATTGGATTGAATGTATTATTAAAACGAGTTATTCGTCTGTCTCTATTAATGGCAGTATTAGTGGTTTAATTAAATCCAACAGGGGATTGAGACAGGGGGATCCATTATCTCCCCTCATATTTGTTCTAATTGCAGATGTTTTTAACCGGATGGTTAAGAGAGTGATTGCTAACAATCTATTTGATGGAATTCATCTTTCAAATTCCTCTTTAGCAATTTCTAACCTCCAATTTGCAGATGATACAATTATCTTTTCCTCTCCTGACCTAAATCACATTCATTGTCTGAAAGTGGTGCTTTATGTTTTTGAGCTTATCTCGAGTCTGTCTATTAACTTTTCTAAAAGCTCAATCATTATGTTAGGGAACGCTGATCATCTTGGTCCTTCCATCTCTTCCTTCCTTAATTGTTCTATCCATAGGTTCCCAATTCAGTATTTGGGAATCCCTCTCAGACCCACTAGACTTTATAAATCAGATTGGTTGCCACTCATTCACAAGGTCGAACATAGGTTATCTTCCTGGAAGGCTAATTCTCTATCTTCTGCTGGTCGGTTAGTGTTGGTTAAAGCGGTTTTATCTGTTATGCCAACTTATTGGATGTCTTTTCACAAACTTCCTAAGTGGGTAATTTCGAAAATTTATTCAATAAGGAGTGCTTTCCTTTGGAACGGAAGTAAGGTCAAAAAACTGGTTAATTGGCAAACTGTATGCTTACATATTAATCAGGGGGGCTTGGGTATTGTAAATCTCTCTAATTTCAATGTGGATCTTCTATCAAAATGGTTATGGCACATAGTATCATCGGGTTCCTTCACTTGGAAAGACTAGATCCTTTCTCTTTATTATTCAAGTAATCCCCACTTAGTATTGCACTCTTCTCCCTCTGTTTAGCCTTCTCCTTTTTGGTCTGGTGTAATATCTTGTATTCCTCGTATTAAAAACTTATTTCACGTTAAGTTGGGGAATGAAGAATCTTGTTTATTTTGGCATGGTCATTTTCCTCTTTATCAAACATTTTCTTCTCTTTTCCCTTTTACTTCCAATGAGTTCTATTCAGTGGCAAATCTGATTCATATTGGTCCCTCTACACTTTGCCCATCAACTATGATTGATGTTAATGTCCTTGATAATCTTCTAGATGCTTCTAATTTGATCATGCATACTCATTTTTCTTTCTCTCCAGATTGCTATTTTTGGGCTTTATCTCCAAGAAAAGGATTTTCAGTTGCTTCAGTGTACAATTTTATTAATTTCACTGGTAGAGTATTCTCTTTCCCAAGACTTTGGAAAATTCGTCTTCCACCAAAATTTCTCTTCTTTAATTGGTGTTTGATTCATGGTAAAATCAATACCAGAGTTAAGTTGCAAAGACTTAACTTGATTGAGAGTCCTCTCTGTGCTTTTTGTGCAAATCATGCAGAGTCTATAGATCATCTTTTCTTTGATTGTGAATTCTCATTCCCTATCTTTGCAGCCACTAGCTCTCTTTTGCTTGGATTTGTGCCTAACATTGTTTCAGTGTTTGATTATTGGGAATTCAATGCTGCTAATGGTAACGACCCGGATTTTTGGTCGATTTATTTTAAATATTTAGTATGGTTTTAAATATTGAAATCGAAGTTAAAACTGAATCAACATGATTCAGATGATCAGTGTCAGTTCTGTCTGAATTTAAACGATAATAATAATTTATTATCAAGGAATTTATTTGTTTTTAAATTTAAATTATATTATATTAATTTATTTTGGTTATTTATATTTACGTTCAAATTAAATATCAAAATATATTCAGTTAGTTCAGAATAGTGTTACACTGTTGAAATAACAGTGGTTACGTTAAAATAGCGGTTCATGGTTTAAATTAACGGACCCCGAGATATTTGATTATGGATAGGCTCGAAATCAAATCGATATTTGTTTAAAAAGAAATAAAAATCTCTTTATATCAAATCGTACTTAATAAAAATCAAATCAAAAATCTTTTTAAAATAAAATAAAAGATTTTGCTATGTACTTAAGCCTACATCTTTTAATTGTCGTGTACTACTGTCTCCCTCCTCCTCCTATAAAACCGTTCGATCCTCTCCTGTATGTTGAAAACCGAAGAAACAAAATAGCCTCCTTCCTCAAATACCCAAAATCCCAAAACCAAATCTAAATCCAAATCAGTAATCGCGAAATCGAGACACCCTGAAGCTCGACCTAGGCATTCGCGATTCATAAAGGGAGGCCGATGCTGGTATGTAGTTTCGAGCGGTTTTCTGAAGCTTGGTTTCGAGATTGGGGTTATCGCGATGATGGCTAGAAGGGAGGAAGGGAAGTTAGTGTCGAGTACGATGGTGGAGGGTCTACGCGATGGACTAAGGGAGCATCAAGAGAGGTTTTGACCTAGTATTTGAAGCATGCGATTATAGCTAGTGACGATGGGGTTAACGACAGTCGCCATTTACAGTAACCGCGATGGGTTTTGGGCATTTCCGTTCTCCAGAATCTCGCTGAGACTAGCAGGTTGGAGTTTTCAAGGCACCGAAAAATTGAATGGTGGAGTTTTAAGGTTTATAGTTTTTTGGAATTGTGATGGGTTTTCTAGAGTTCGTATTTTAGGGCAAAGTTCGACAAAAAAGGGGGAAGACTGAAATGCCTGTAACTGCAGTTTCAACTGAGGAAGAAGAGCTCGACAGGAACGGTTTAAGGTTCATGAATGCAGTGTTTTACTTGTCGTTGGACTGGAATAATCTGTCAGTGGTTAGAGTGAAGGGAAAAGGGATTAAAGGTAAAATTTATTTATTTTAAGTGATTTGTGCTTATCACATTAAAAATGGAAAAGGGCAATTCAATTTGTTCTTCATTTATTTAAGCAAGCATTAAATATATATGGGTTAATGTTTAAAAATACATAGTTAGTTTAACTATATTGGTTAAGTTAAATTTAATTTAGTAACAATTAAAGAAGGAAGGAAAATATAGGAAAGTTATTTATTCGTTTAAATAGTTAATTTAAATAAATAATGTTTAACCAGTAAATTTAAATAAAATTATTATAGGTGCGAATTCATTCGAGGAGATTCGTAGTCGATGGTTTGGAAATAAGCAGAATATTCGACAACTGAAATTTCGGTGAGTAAATCTCACTCACCTTTTTCTTTAGAATTATTTTTATTCGTTAAAAATAATTGTCGTTGCTTGTTTGAATGCTCTCTGGTTGTTTTAAATATATTAGTTATTTAGGGTGACTATATATATATATATATATATATATATATATTGGTTTGGTGGTTGGATTCCCGCAGTTTTAAATATCAACATTTAAGCCCAGTGATATTTCAAACAATCAATTAAAATTTACAGGTTTTCTAACACATCATATATGACAGTATAGGTGCAAGAAAACAAACAAACAGATAATATATTTTTGAGGAATCCAGTTGGATTCCTCCAACCTGTTTTTCCTGCATCCACAGACGTTAGTCAACATAAATAATACATATCCTGCTTCGAGGCAGGATATCGCGGTATGAAGGTCATCCACCATCATAGCGTGGGGCATATAGGGTAATCATCCGCTAATGGTACCGCGGGCATCCGCTAATGTAACTGTGGGAATCCAACCACCAAACCAATATATATATATATATATATATATAATAGTTACCCTAAATAACTAATATTTTAAACAACCAGAGAGCATTCAAATAAGCAACGACAATTATTTTTAACGAATAAAAATAATTCTAAAGAAAAAGGTGAGTGAGATTTACTCACCGAAATTTCAGTTGTCGAATATTCTGCTTATTTCCAAACCATCGACTACGAATCTCCTCGAATGAATTCGCACCTATAATAATTTTATTTAAATTTACTGGTTAAACATTATTTATTTAAATTAACAATTTAAACGAATAAATAACTTTCCTATATTTTCCTTCCTTCTTTTATTGTTACTAAATTAAATTTAACTTAACCAATATAACTAAACTAACTATGTATTTTTAAACATTAACCCATATATATTTAATTGTTGCTTAAATAAATGAAGAACAAATTGAACTGCACTTTTCCATTTTTAATGTGATAAGCACAAATCACTTAAAATAAATAAATTTTACCTTTAATCCCTTTTCCCCTCACTCTAACCACTGACAGATTATTCCAGTCCAACGACAAGTAAAACACTGCATTCATGAACCTTAAACCGTTCCTGCCGAGCTCTTCTTCCTCAGTTGAAACTGCCGTTACAGGCATTTCAGTCTTGCCCCTTTTTTTCGAACTTTGCCCTAAAATCCTAACTCTATAAAACCCATCGCAATTCCCAAAAACTATAAACCTTAAAACTCCACCATTCAATTTTTCTGTGCCTTGAAAACTCCAACCCCGACCCGCTAGTCTCGGCAAGATTCTGGAGAACGGAAATGCCCAAAACCCATCGCGGTTACTGTAAATGACGACTGTCGTAAACCCCATCGTCACTAACTGTAATCGCATGCTTCAAATCCTAGGTCAGAACCTCTCTTGATGCTCCCTTAGTCCATCGCGTAGACCCTTCACCATCGTACTCGACACCGACTTCCCTTCCTCCCTTCTAGCCATCATAGCGATAACCCCAATCTCGAAACCAAGCTTCAGAAAACCGCTCGAACCTACATACCAGCGTCGTCCTCCCTTTATGAATCGTGAATGCCTAGGTCGAGCTTCAGGGTGTCTCGATTTCGCAATTACTGATTTGGGTTTAGATTTGGTTTTGGGATTTTGGGTATTTGAGGAAGGAGGCCATTTTGTTTCTTCGGTTTTCAACATACAGGAGAGGATCGAACGGTTTTATAGGAGGAGGGAGACAGTAGTAAACGACAATTAAAAGATGTAGGCTTAAGTACATAGCAAAATCTTTTATTTTATTTTAAAAAGATTTTTGATTTGATTTTTATTAAATACGATTGGATATAAAGAGATTTTTATTTCTTTTTAAATAGATATCGATTTGATTTCGAGCCTATCCACAATCAAATATCTCGGGGTCCATTAATTTAAACCATGAACCGCTATTTTAACGTGACCACTGTAATTTCAACTGTGTAACACTATTCTGAACTAACTGAATATATTTTGATATTTAATTTGAACGTAAACATAAATAACCAAAATAAATTAATATAGTATAATTTAAATTCAAAAACAAATAAATTCCTTGATAATAAATTATTATTATTATCGTTTAAATTCAGTTAGAACTGACACTGATCATCTGAATCATGTGTGATTGATTTCTATCAAATATATATATATCTGTTTGGCGGCGGAGAATTTATTCTCTTTCTTAACGCCCTTCTCTGAGACGTACGAGCTCAGGGGTTATATATTGATGGATATCAAACGCATGGAGTGTGAAACACCCCACCTCCGTTAGGGTCACTCTCAAAGGGAATGCCCTAATTTTGGTGGAGGTTTGTAAGTACAAGTCACAGATATACAAGACAGATATAAGAACACATATTTGTAAACAGCGGAAGAACAACAAACTTTTATTTCATAAAGTCAAATACGTGTTACAACAACATCCTTTCCAAAAACATAACATAACACTTTCATAATCTGTCTTGAGTACATTATTTAAAGAAGCATAAATAAAACGTAGATAAACTGCAAAAGCCCCATAGTGGATTGTCCAAAGCCATAGTTCAAAACAGGAAAGTCCAAGCAATACATTTCTCTTCTTCAAGCTGGATGTTGAGGTAGGTCAAGCTGCTGTGTTCCCTCCCTGAGGACCTGGGGGGGGGGGGAAACGGAAGAAAGAAGACGAAAGAAAAATAGAGTCAGACATAAAGCCTGAGTAAGTCTAGTACTACTTTGTCTATGAATAAAGAACTGGGTATGATAAGTAAAACAGGAAGTGGGCAAACACTATGAACTTGGTTAAGTTACCTAGGGTCGAATATACTATCGTACCCCATGTTAATCTCTGAACCCATATAAACTAGTTTCCAATTTGCACCCCATAATCAGGGTGATGTGATCCATTCAATGATGATCGGCTCCTACTCGCATAGTTACATGTGTCTTACGGCCCCCGATGTTGTAGTTACCTATGCTGGTCCCACCATGGGGTGTATCAAGTCCCATAGTGGCAACCCGACACAACCTTAGAGTGCACAGGTATGCTACTGGTGTCCAGTGCCTTATTTTTCTGCGCCGGAGTGTGTGCACGCCCGCACTCCGTTAGAACCTACACTGCCACACCACCGCCGTCGCTTTGACCTCTTACAATCAGCCCAGTAATCGTGCCCCACCCTGCCTAGTTTCAGGGTATCCTGATACACCTTTTAGGGTTACTGCTGAAAAGGGTCCCCCATTACTAGGTTTTCTATCTCTAGCCAACATGCTAAGTTGGTTAAGTGTTTTTCTAACCTAACCCCACCAGTCCGTTTAGTTTAGCATGTTCCATTTTGATTAAGTCTTTAGTTCACTTAATCCTAACAATCCTGACTCAGCCTTAATTGTCTTATTAAGGCCCTGACCTCTCACATTAGACAGATATTGTTGTGGCTGCCTGTTGCCGGTTGGTTCCGGGCAGTCTTACGCCACAACTCAGTCTAACCTCGGGTCCTTATTGGGCTCCATGTTTAACCTCTCACATTGGATAGGTATTGTTGTGACTACTGGACAGCCGGGCGGTTCCGGGCAGGTTTACATCACAACTCAATCCAACCTCGGGTTAAACACATCGTATTTTCTACATTTACATATCTTGTCATTCTGCTTTATTTATATGTAAATATTTGCGGCCCATTATTAAGTTAATGGTGTAAAGATCACACCAATCACGGGCCCAACCCACACTTGAATTTGGGCCCTTCTATTTTATATTTTCATTCATTAATTAATTTTTTTACCCAACGTTGTTTTCCCCCGTTTTACACGTCCGTTCATATATATTGGGCTTAGCCTTTTAAAGCCCAATTTAGCCACGCGAAAAGGGGAGGCTTATGGCGTATACACAAAGAGGGGAAGGTGAGCGCATGAACTTGCATATGACGTTGGTAATATAAAATAGAAATTGGTGTACTTGCATAGTGGTAACATAGGTGACATGAATCAAAGCATGTGAACTTGTAATTGAGATATCATTATTGACCCATGAACCTATATTTTTACTTAGGCATAATGTCAAACATAAGCATGGCATAAATACTTTTAGCATAAACATGGCATAATGTCAAACATGGCATAAATACTTCTAGCATAAACATGGCATAATGTCAAACATAAGCATGGTATAAATACTTCTAGCATAAACATGGCATAGGTATAGTTAAATTTGTTCATGGCATAAATATAAACAAGTCATGTTCATAAGGTTTCTACATGTTTACAAAGAGGATACTTTGTTACTAACACAAAAGCATAGTTCAACTTAATTAAATTTAATCACATAACGATGGTATACTTATGCATAAATATTCCTAATCATGGTGTTTGCTTTTAACTTGCAAAAAAGGGATTTTTGTGTCTAACTTAGCCATGTCTCACATATGTCATCATATAATTCTTTTAAACAAGATAGACTTAATCATGAATTTCAATTATGCCCAATATCATTCATAGCCTAGCCATATTCATAAGTTTTGCAAAAGCATGACTTAATACATGGATTATGGTGTCAAAATTCCAACATAGTTTCATATGAACTATAACAACCAAACTTGTCTCAATTACTTGCAAAATGATTTATGCACAAAATAGACATCATGATGGCATAATAACAAAGCCCCAAACTTGCATGAATTTCAATCAACTACATACATGTAGCTTCAACATAGACTACATAATTTGCGCAATATTCCAAACGTATATTTGCATAGAACTACCGCATGTAGTTCTTTATAATTGAATGACATAATTCAGAATATCCAAAAGTATATAAATCGCACAAATACGAATTTCATTGCCACAATTCAAGCATACATATCTACACAATCATTTGTTCATACCAAAGTAATACTCTACTTACAATGGTTGCGGCAAATTCTCTAATTAAGAGATATGATTCCTTTGTTGAATTGATTAGCTTTAGGTTGCTTGAATTGCTTTAGGCTTTAGAACTTTCTCCCTAATCCTCTCTCTCTAGATGGCGGCTACTCTTAGTCGTTCCTCAGCAACATGGCGGCTATGCTCTTAATTTGAATGAATAGATTAGGGTTTAGTCTAGGGTTGTTTATATAGAGGTTAGGAATTGATTAGAACCATTGATGTTGCTAGGTTAGATCGTAGCCATTCATTAGATAGAGAGACCAATTAAAACTTGCCACCTAGCCCTAATGACAAAGCAACCCACAGAAATTCGACCAAACACAGACCAGGCCAGCCAGGAGGGACTGGGTTCGATTTTCAAAAATTAAACTTTAAATTGAGCTGTTTTAGTCTATTTGAATTTTATCTATTGTATACATATATTTTTGCATATATATATATATATATATATATATATTCTCATATATATACATATATTTTCTTTATTTCCTTATATGTACGTTCTTATCCTTTCAAAATTTGAATTTGTATACGTACATGTATTTGCATGCTCAGTTGGCCCTCTCTAAAACAGAGATAAAAATTATGTCGCCGCCGGGGTTCGAACCCCCGACCTCCATGCTACAAATCCAATGCCTTAACCAACTGAGCTACAGAGGCTTTTGTTAATAAGTCTTAGAATAATAATAATTATTGTCCTCTCCTTACTTCTCTTTTTTCATGTTTTGCAGTAATATTTAAATTAAAGATATCTTCTTCATACGTTATCCGTTTTGCGCAAACTCGGACTCTATCTCAAGAAGAATTCCGAGACGAACGCAATGGTGATGTCCGTTTCCCTTAATTTTTCTGTTACAATTTAATTATACTTTAATTTGTTAATTTACTGTTAACGGAAAAATCCGGGGTGTTACATTCTCCCCCACTTAAAAGGATTTCGTCCCCGAAATCTTCAAGTTTAGGAAGAATGTAAATCCTAACATTCAATCATCCATCTACTCATCCATCAAACACGAGCATCCATTGTCCTTAAAAGACTTCTAATGCTTCATGATCATATGCGAAGTGTGTGTGTTCATGAACTTATCTAATGCAAAATCAGGCGGTCTACTGATTCAGTTGACCTCCTTAATGCGAATCATGTAAGTGCCATGTATCCATTATGTATGCAGATTTTTCCTATTCATGATTCTACATGGGTGCACAATCTTTCATACAAATGCAACATCCATATGACAACACATTACAATTCAACCATATACGAGTGCAAACATATATGCATATGCAATATGAAGTGACTGAGCCGATCTAAAACCTAGATTGTGTGTGTATATGCAGCCACGAGCAACTACTAGCAATCACTTGCAACCACTTGCAACCATCATACATAACATGTTTCAATTACATGTTTTCATCCAAAAGGTTTCTATCTAAAAGATAAGGTCGAGGAGATATTCCTAAAAAGATAGATAAAAGCGCAACTTAAGGAAAAAGAAAGATCAAGAACGTACCCTCGAAAAGAAAAGGGTAAGCAGTGCGTATTCTAGCTTCAGTTTCCCAAGTCGCGTCTCCCTCGGCGTCGCTCCACTGAACTTTGACGAGTTTGACTTCGCGGTTGCGTAGCTTCTTCACTTCCGTTCCTAGTATGCGGGTTGGAACTTTTCTTATGGTTGCTTCGCGTTCCACTTCGGCCTCTTCGAGGATATTTGGCTCTACCACTTCAGCAGACTCATGTAGACATTTTCGGAGATGTGAAACGTGAAAAACGTTGTGGACTCCGGCCAATTTCTCGGGTAGCTCTAATCTATAGGTCATTTTCCAAATTTTCTCAATGATAGGAAATGGTCCTACCTAAAGGTATAGTCGAATGATAGAAGCAAGTAAAAATTTTGTGCCCATTAGGCAATGTCAAAACTGGAAATCTATGCCACATATATATTGATTAGGAGAAGAACTCTCTAAGCATCAGCCCCGAAGACCGAAATCAACATCAGACTGACACCCAAAGAATTAATCAACCCAACCACCACATATGATTCTAGGAAACTAAGCATGATGGACTCCTTTTAGGTCACAAGGGAGTCCCTTCCTAAGTCCAACTATGTTGCCAAATGTACTTACTAAGGTGATTCTTTACAACTCATGCATAAGTGAAATGAACCTTCAGCCTTAGTGGCGAACACTCCTGGAGTGCCCTATTCTGAAATGCTCCACCTAATGAACCCCTTCTCTAGAAGCTCTTTAATCTGTTTACTGAGCTCTTTTCTTTCTCGTGGAGCCATGTGTCTAACGGGCAACGCAACGGGCTTTGCATTATCTACAAGATATATGCGGAAGTCTATTTCCCGCTTCGGAGGCAAGCCCTTCACCTCTTCGAAGACATCCGGATATTCCCGGACCACTCTAACTGATTGAAAATTTTCAACAGAGGCATCTAGCGACTCAAGATAACTAAGCATAACCGCATACGAGGGATTACAAGAAATTTCCAAAGTATTACTGAGCTGGGTTAGGAGCCTAACAACCCTTTTCTCACAATCAAGGATAGCCCCATTACTGGATAGCCAATCCATACCCAAAATCAAACCATACCCCGCAAAGCCCAAAACAAAGGCACTACATTCAAATTCTACACTTAGAATAGAAATTTTCAAATCCAAACAGATCATAGACAAATGAGCTGGGCCCCCAATTGGGTTTGAAACAATTAAGGGGTCCTCTACCATACTAGTTTTTAGGTGCAGAGATTCTACTAAAGCAGACGAGATAAAGGAGTGTGATGCGCCAGAATCAAATAAAGTGCGAACGGGGTAATCATAAAGATAAACTACACTTTCTACAGAAGTGTTTGTACCTCGCTGTTGCAAAGGTGGCGCTTCCAGCACATGAACCTGTGCCCCTGGAGTGGATCCAGACCCCTGCCCCTGCCCTCGTTTCTTTGGGCAGTCCTTAGCTCTGTGGCCTGTCTGACCGCAAGAAAAGCACCCACCATTCTCCTTGGCCTTCTTTTTCCGGCAGTCCTTTACTAAGTGCCCCACTTTGCCATAGAAATTACACGTCCTCTTCTCTTTGTTGCCTTCCCCGCCTTTCTTAAAGTCTGTCTTCTTAGGCTGCAAACCCTCTTTCTTCCCTTGAGATCTTTCTGCCTTTGCCTCCTTCTTGCCCTTATCCTCCTCATTCAGCAATGCCATTTGCACCAATCTTTCATACGTGGCCCCCATGGGTATATGTGTCATGGCCAAACTGTGTAATGGCTCATTTAACCCTTTGACGAAACGGAGAGCCTTCTTGTGCGGGGTGTTGACTAGGTCAAGCCCAAACCTAGCCAGCTCATCAAACTGATTCACATACTCTCTAACAGTCTTGTCTTCTTGCTTAAGAAATAAGAATTTCTCCAACTGCAAACTTCTTTCCGCATCTGAGAGAAATTTGGTCTCAAACCTTGCCCTAAAGTCCTCCCATGTTTCTACTGATCTTTCAGCATTAGTGACTTCCCACCAGTAGGAAGCCTCGCCCTTCAATAGCCACACCGCCAATTGTACTTTTTGTCTGTCCTCTACCTCAAAGATGATGAATAGATCCTCAGTTTCCTTCAGCCAATTTCTAGCTGCTACGAAGGACTCAGTTCCATGGAAATCCCTTCCTCCCATAGCTTTAAAATCCTTACATATCTTAGCAAACGCGTTTCCTCGTAGAGGAGGTGGAGGAAGAGGTGCTGCTGCAGCTGGATGATTCCCTGCAGCTGGGGGAGGAGGAACGGTAGGACCTGGTTGAGTGGCCCTAGCTTCTAAGAATCGTCTAAACCAACCAGGTATTGGTACTCCTTCCGGCAAGTTAAGATCTTCGGACATGCTGAAACAAAAGGGATAGATTCAAAACGAAGGATAAGAGATAGTACCTATGGCTTTGGGGAGTGGACTTTGCCTTTTTTAAAATAAAATAATATTTTTATCTTTTAAAAATGCTTCTTTAAATTTCCTTTTTGAAAATAAATTTCCAAAACTTTTTAGCTTATCTGGTAAACCTATGCTCCGATACCAAGTGAAACACCCCACCTCCGTTAGGGTCACTCTCAAAGGGAATGCCCTAATTTTGGTGGAGGTTTATAAGTACAAGTCACAGATATACAAGACAGATATAAGAACACATATTTGTAAACAGCGGAAGAACAACAAACTTTTATTTCATAAAGTCAAATACGTGTTACAACAACATCCTTTCCAAAAACATAACATAACACTTTCATAATCTATCTTGAGTACATTATTTAAAGAAGCATAAATAAAACGTAGATAAACTGCAAAAGCCCCATAGTGGATTGTCCAAAGCCATAGTTCAAAACAGGAAAGTCTAAGCAATACATTTCTCTTCTTCAAGCTGGATGTTGAGGTAGGTCAAGCTGCTGTGTTCCCTCCCTGAGGACCTGGGGGGGGGGGGGGAAACGGAAGAAAGAAGACGAAAGAAAAATAGAGTCAGACATAAAGCCTGAGTAAGTCTAGTACTACTTTGTCTATGAATAAAGAACTGGGTATGATAAGTAAAACAGGAAGTGGGCAAACACTATGAACTTGGTTAAGTTACCTAGGGTCGAATATACTATCGTACCCCATGTTAATCTCTGAACCCATATAAACTAGTTTCCAATTTGCACCCCATAATCAGGGTGATGTGATCCATTCAATGATGATCGGCTCCTACTCGCATAGTTACATGTGTCTTACGGCCCCCGATGTTGTAGTTACCTATGCTGGTCCCACCATGGGGTGTATCAAGTCCCATAGTGGCAACCCGACACAACCTTAGAGTGCACAGGTATGCTACTGGTGTCCAGTGCCTTATTTTTCTGCGCCGGAGTGTGTGCACGCCCGCACTCCGTTAGAACCTACACTGCCACACCACCGCCGTCGCTTTGACCTCTTACAATCAGCCCAGTAATCGTGCCCCACCCTGCCTAGTTTCAGGGTATCCTGATACACCTTTTAGGGTTACTGCTGAAAAGGGTCCCCCGTTACTAGGTTTTCTATCTCTAGCCAACATGCTAAGTTGGTTAAGTGTTTTTCTAACCTAACCCCACCAGTCCGTTTAGTTTAGCATGTTCCATTTTGATTAAGTCTTTAGTTCACTTAATCCTAACAATCCTGACTCAGCCTTAATTGTCTTATTAAGGCCCTGACCTCTCACATTAGACAGATATTGTTGTGGCTGCCTGTTGCCGGTTGGTTCCGGGCAGTCTTACGCCACAACTCAGTCTAACCTCGGGTCCTTATTGGGCTCCATGTTTAACCTCTCACATTGGATAGGTATTGTTGTGACTACTGGACAGCCGGGCGGTTCCGGGCAGGTTTACATCACAACTCAATCCAACCTCGGGTTAAACACATCGTATTTTCTACATTTACATATCTTGTCATTCTGCTTTATTTATATGTAAATATTTGCGGCCCATTATTAAGTTAATGGTGTAAAGATCACACCAATCACGGGCCCAACCCACACTTGAATTTGGGCCCTTCTATTTTATATTTTCATTCATTAATTAATTTTTTTACCCAACGTTGTTTTCCCCCGTTTTACACGTCCGTTCATATATATTGGGCTTAGCCTTTTAAAGCCCAATTTAGCCACGCGAAAAGGGGAGGCTTATGGCGTATACACAAAGAGGGGAAGGTGAGCGCATGAACTTGCATATGACGTTGGTAATATAAAATAGAAATTGGTGTACTTGCATAGTGGTAACATAGGTGACATGAATCAAAGCATGTGAACTTGTAATTGAGATATCATTATTGACCCATGAACCTATATTTTTACTTAGGCATAATGTCAAACATAAGCATGGCATAAATACTTTTAGCATAAACATGGCATAATGTCAAACATGGCATAAATACTTCTAGCATAAACATGGCATAATGTCAAACATAAGCATGGCATAAATACTTCTAGCATAAACATGGCATAGGTATAGTTAAATTTGTTCATGGCATAAATATAAACAAGTCATGTTCATAAGGTTTCTACATGTTTACAAAGAGGATACTTTGTTACTAACACAAAAGCATAGTTCAACTTAATTAAATTTAATCACATAACGATGGTATACTTATGCATAAATATTCCTAATCATGGTGTTTGCTTTTAACTTGCAAAAAAGGGATTTTTGTGTCTAACTTAGCCATGTCTCACATATGTCATCATATAATTCTTTTAAACAAGATAGACTTAATCATGAATTTCAATTATGCCCAATATCATTCATAGCCTAGCCATATTCATAAGTTTTGCAAAAGCATGACTTAATACATGGATTATGGTGTCAAAATTCCAACATAGTTTCATATGAACTATAACAACCAAACTTGTCTCAATTACTTGCAAAATGATTTATGCACAAAATAGACATCATGATGGCATAATAACAAAGCCCCAAACTTGCATGAATTTCAATCAACTACATACATGTAGCTTCAACATAGACTACATAATTTGCGCAATATTCCAAACGTATATTTGCATAGAACTACCGCATGTAGTTCTTTATAATTGAATGACATAATTCAGAATATCCAAAAGTATATAAATCGCACAAATACGAATTTCATTGCCACAATTCAAGCATACATATCTACACAATCATTTGTTCATACCAAAGTAATACTCTACTTACAATGGTTGCGGCAAATTCTCTAATTAAGAGATATGATTCCTTTGTTGAATTGATTAGCTTTAGGTTGCTTGAATTGCTTTAGGCTTTAGAACTTTCTCCCTAATCCTCTCTCTCTAGATGGCGGCTACTCTTAGTCGTTCCTCAGCAACATGGCGGCTATGCTCTTAATTTGAATGAATAGATTAGGGTTTAGTCTAGGGTTGTTTATATAGAGGTTAGGAATTGATTAGAACCATTGATGTTGCTAGGTTAGATCGTAGCCATTCATTAGATAGAGAGACCAATTAAAACTTGCCACCTAGCCCTAATGACAAAGCAACCCACAGAAATTCGACCAAACACAGACCAGGCCAGCCAGGAGGGACTGGGTTCGATTTTCAAAAATTAAACTTTAAATTGAGCTGTTTTAGTCTATTTGAATTTTATCTATTGTATACATATATTTTTGCATATATATATATATATATATATATTCTCATATATATACATATATTTTCTTTATTTCCTTATATGTACGTTCTTATCCTTTCAAAATTTGAATTTGTATACGTACATGTATTTGCATGCTCAGTTGGCCCTCTCTAAAACAGAGATAAAAATTATGTCGCCGCCGGGGTTCGAACCCCCGACCTCCATGCTACAAATCCAATGCCTTAACCAACTGAGCTACAGAGGCTTTTGTTAATAAGTCTTAGAATAATAATAATTATTGTCCTCTCCTTACTTCTCTTTTTTCATGTTTTGCTGTAATATTTAAATTAAAGATATCTTCTTCATACGTTATCCGTTTTGCGCAAACTCGGACTCTATCTCAAGCAGAATTCCGAGACGAACGCAATGGTGATGTCCGTTTCCCTTAATTTTTCTGTTACAATTTAATTATACTTTAATTTGTTAATTTACTGTTAACGGAAAAATCCGGGGTGTTACAGAGTGAATTGCCTGTGTAGCATGCCTAAGTGGCAATATGATCAAGGCTTCTGTTGAAAAGCATAGTCTTGTGGTTGGTGATCAAAGCACGGCCTGTGTGGCATAGCTTTGTGTAGCATGGATTCGCGAGCCTCACACCCCGGTGTGAACCAAAAAGGGAGAAGGACCTCAGGGAGGACATGCGATTCTTTCTAGTTTGAAGTGGCGTCAGTGGTTTTACATGCCCTGACGAGTTTGACTTATGTGGTTGTTGCTGTTGCGAGGCGCCTCGGTTTAATCGGACGATCCGGGTCCGATGTAGTCATTCGTTGGCTCATTTATGCCCCATAGGGCGGGGAAACGCAGTGTTCAGGAATTTTAATCCACATCGGTGGACCGGCCCTGTCGCTCCAAAGGCTTGACTGAGTACTTGCCTGAGGCTCGGGCTAGAGAGTCTCGAATCGGTGAGGACTATCTTTTGCCTCGGTTCACAGATGGAAATCCAACTTCCAATACGAGATATTTCAGTTTTATTTGTAGACCCTAGTATTGGCGACATAGTAGCATGGGATGCTATGCCGCCTATGATTGATATTTATGATTGAAATTGCTTTGACACTATACACTTATAGTACTATCAAAATAATATGTTTTAAATGTATCAAGCATTCTTTGGCTATTATAAGGTAAAAATCCTATCCTCCGGCGTGCGTTGCATTGTGTGATGGGACCTGGGTCTTATAATAGCTTCATTTTTCTTTATTTAGCATTGCGCTGTTATTTTATGCATAGTATTCTTGGGAGGAAACCCGATCCGTGTTATACGGCGTTGTCCCTTGATTTACCTAACTTTAAAAATAAAGATTAATAACTGTTTTAGTTCTCATACCAGTCCCATGACTGACCTGGAGTTTATTGTTTTAACCTATACTCTTGGTGCCCTTATTTTCACACGGGCAGCTAGTAGTTTTGGTTTTGCAGATTTATATTCACAGGATCCTGGTTTACAGCTGGAACGATATCCGGAAAGCTTTGTATCCGTATATCTCCTTCAGTTGTATTTTGTATTATTTTCCGCTGCTTTGTAATTTATTGTAATCTTTGATATTTATAGAATGCATTTTATTTGTTAGTACTCTGTATATTCTTGTATTCTGATGGAATTGTTGTAATTAACAATGAAATGTTCTTCTGTCTGCGTTCTGATTTGTCGTGTTCTCAAAACAATCAGGCGTTTTGAACGGTCTTGATCGGTTTAGTGACTGATTCGGATCGAGCGAAATTCTCGGTCGTCACATTAATGTAGGAATTTGTATACATCATTAGAATATTATTTCTATTGGCTATGTTAGGATATAGAAATATCATTTTTAATTGTTATATTAAAAATAGAATTGTATACAATATAAAAGAGACATTTTGATCGTCATGTTAAAAGAGACATTTTTATCATCAAATTATACATTAGAATTGTATACAAATTGAAAGAGACATTTTTATCGTCATGTTATACATTCGGATTTGTATATAAAAAAAATGGACATTTTTATGTGTCATATTATACATTGAATTTATATACAAATAAAAATATTTATTTTTATTTGTTAAAGTTAAAAATAGAAATTGCATACAAGTAAGGAAAATAAAAATTATCTTTTTATTTGTTATCAGCGATATTTTATGTAAATAAATTACATTTTTATGTGACATTAGAAACATGTAGTGATGTAACATAAATAAATTACATTTTTTATGCGACATTAGAAAATATGCAGTGATGTAATGTAAATAAGTTACATTTTTTATGTGACATTAGAAAACATGTAGTGATGTAATGTAAATAAATTACATTTTTATGTGACATTAGAAACATGTAGTGATGAAATGTAAATAAATTACATTTTTACGTGACATTAGAAACATGTAATGATGTAATGTAATAAATTACATTTTTATGTGACATTAGAAAACATGTAGTGATGTAATGTAAATAAATTACATTTTCATGTAACATTAGAAACATGAAGTGATGTAATGTAAATAAATTACATTTTTATGTGACATTAGAAATGTAGTGATGAATGTAAATAAATTACATTTTTTATTTGACATTAGAAATGTAGTGATGAATGTAAATAAGATACATTTTTTATTTGGCATTAGAAATGTAGTGATGAATGTAAATAAATTACATTTTTTATTTGACAATAGAAATGTAGTGATGAATGTAAATAAAAAACATTTTTATTTGACATCAGAAATGTAGTGATGAATGTAAATAAATTACATTTTTTATTTGACATTAGAAATGTAGTGATGAATGTAAATAAGATACATTTTTTTATTTGACATTAGAAATGTAGTGATGAATGTAAATAAGATACATTTTTTCTTTTTTGATATTAGAAACATGTAGTGATGAATGTAAACAAGATACATTTTTATTTGACAATAGAAAACTTGTAGAGAAGTTAGGCAAATTAGATACATCTTTTATTGGACATTAGACAATGTTGGAAATGTATGCAAACAAAACCTCTTTTACTTGCTATTAGAAAATATAACAATTTGTTTGCAAATAATATCTTATTATTTTGTCATTAAAAACATTTAAATGGTTATGCAACATAAAACATTCTTTTATTTGGCATGTTAAACACGTTAGAGGAATCGTCGAATGATTTATACTTATATATAATTATATATATAAATATAAACTAAAATTAAACGAATCGCGCGTGGTAGTTCGCATTTTGGAATCGTAACTTTAAACTATTATTCCAAAAGATCCGACCGTTGGATTTTCCCGAAACTGAAACCATTAGGTCCTTTTTAGGAAGATCTTCCCAATGAAATAAAATTTGTTAAAATCCAACGGTTAGATTTCGAGAAATGTGTAAATCAAATTTTGGGTAAAAACAGCGCTAGGGCCGCCTATTGACCCGAAGCGTCGTTAAATTAAATTGGACTATTTTTATATAAATAAAAATAGCGATAAATCGTTATGAAATAATATTAACGATATTAAATGTTTTAAATTATATATATCCGATAATTATTTGAAAAGACCGAGTTCAATCTCATTTCAAATAATTATACGACGATTTAAATTGAAGATATTGAAGACGGTGTTTGAAGACCGGCAATCTTCACATCGAATGGACAACTACTGATGCCTTTGATTGGAGTTGCTGCCTTGAAAGGGTTACAGTGGAAGTTGTCTGGACGTACTAGTTGATTGTCCGGATAAGCGAGCACCTCTTTTCCGTATTGGACATACAAGACGAGGAATAAGGTGTCTTCGGTTTCGTTCAGACCCAGAACGGACTTGTAAATGGATGTGTGTCTGACATTGGATTTCATTCTATGTGGATTGATTTCTATTTAAAATATATATGTTTGGTGACGGAGAATTTATTCCCTTGCTTAACACCATTCTCTGAGAAGCACGAGCTCAAAGATTATATATTGATAGTTATCGGTCGCATGGCGTGGATTGTCAATGTGGCATGCCAAGATGCAAATGATCAAGGCTTTTATTGAAAAGCAGTGCCTTATGGTTGATGATCAAAGAACAACTTATTTCGGCATAGCATTGTGTGTAGCGTGTAATAACCCGAAAATCTGAGCCAGTTTTTTTTTTTTTTTTTTTGACAATTTTAGCGAATTTTGAATATTTAAAATGAATTATTTTAAATAATATCGATGTGAAATTTATTTTGAATATAATTCGAACGTATATATTTATATACGTCGTCGTTAGAATATATATAATTATATATAATTATAAAAGGAATTGAAAATGGCGGGTAGTTCGATAATTCGATTTCAAACTTCAACTGAACATACCGGGTGCAAAACAATCCGGATTTTAGCGAAACCAAAAACATTAGAATCTAATTGATGATATCTTTCCAACGAATCTGGAAAATTGAAATTTCATAGCGGGAATCAAAAGATATGTCCAGTTCAAAATTCTGAATAGTCAGTATGGAATTCAGGCCCTTAAAAATTGACATTTCGCAAACGACCTCGGATTTCGACGAAACCACTTTTGTTGGGTCCGTGATGTCAAATTATTGCTAGGTTTCAAATTTCATAATTTTTCGAATCAATATGTGAGCGTGGTAAAGGAAAACGCATTTGACCAGTTTTAGTTGATTTTAATCGACTGGAAAATGGCCATTTTTCCAACGGTCTCAGAATTCGACGAAACTAGTTTTGTTAGGACCGTATCGTCAATACGAAGCTAGAAAATATTTTTCTGGAATTTTTCGAGTTAGTATGTGACCCCGGTAAATTGAAATGCGCGTTCAAATTCAATATATAGAGTTATATGTTGATTCTGACGAAAACTGATCGAAACGATCGAATCATCTTGCGATACATATCCCATTGTGTTCGGAATGGGGGTGAAACGCTATGGACGACAGGCGGTGGGCCTCGTTTAGAGGTCGTATGTAAAAGTCAACCTTTTGAAAATTAAAATAATTACATAATAAAAAAAATAAAACCCTTATCTTCCCTCTGCCCCCCTTTCATTTCGAAATCAAAATAAAAAAAAGGGGCGCAGCCGCGCAACCGCCACCCCCCCCCCCCCAGCGGCGCCGACCGCCGTGCGAGGCCCCCCCACCTCAGCAATCGCGTCGCCGCCCAGACGCGACCCCCCCTCCGTTGCGAACTGCGACCCCCTTCCCCAGAAAAGCAACCGCACCCCCCTCACCTACCCCTACGCCGCCTCCTCTTGGTTCTGACGCGCCTCAGACAGCCCCCCCACCCCCCCCAACCTCGCGCGTTCAAACGATACCCCCCCCCCCCTTCGTCGATTACTGTAAGTAATTTATTTATTTATTTTTATATGAAAATCAGTTTTTTTTTCTGTTTATCCTTTAGCACAATAAAAATTTTGTTTTTATATATACATTATGAAGATAAAAATAAGATTTTTATATTTTTAAAGAATTAAAAATATGATTTTTATATTTTTAAAGTATTAAAAATATAATCTTTCATATAGTAGAAGGATAAAAATATGATTTTTGTTTAGGTAGAGAATTAAAAATATAATTTTTACATGATAGGAATATTAGAAATATCATCTTTATATGTATAGCAAAATAAAAATGTGATTTTTATAATGATAAATATGAAAAGGAGAAATCTTTATTTTAGAAAAGGTGAAAGATTTATTTTTGAAAAGGCGGAAACTTTATATAGAGAATAGCGTGATAAAATAGAATTTTTATCTATATTGTAGCGGTATAAAAATAGGATTTTTATACATTGAATAGCGAAGTAAGAATAGGATTTTTATATATTGAATAGCGAAGTAAAAATAGGATTTTTATATATTGAATAGCGAAGTAAAAATAGGATTTTTGTATATTGAATAGCATAGTAAAAATTCGATTTTTATATACTGAATAGCATAGTAAAAATTCGATTTTTATATATTGAATAGCATAGTAAAAATTCGATTTTTATATACTGAATAGCATAGTAAAAATTCGATTTTTATATATTGAATAGCAAAGTAAAAATTCGATTTTTATATATTGAATAGCAAAGTAAAAATTCGATTTTTATATATTGAATAGCGAAGTAAAAATTCGATTTTTACATATGTAGAGAATACGGGCAACGAAGATGACAAAAGGCGAGAACAGTGAAGATTTCCTGCATTAGAAGTGCCGTGGAGTTAGGATAGCTAAAGGTGAGAATTTCTCACTCTTCAATTTCTTTTTCTAGCTATATATATACTAGGATGCAGACGGTGCTTAGTAGCACCCGACACCCGTCATCCACAAACCATGGATGGCTTGTTTGTTTAATTGTTTGGTTGTGTAGTTGGTTAGATTATTTGGTTTGAATTGAACTGTTTGGTGAAATGAATGGATTTGTTTGATGTGTGAATGGCGTGGGTCTTCACTAGACCGGGGATAAGGCTGGGCCTTGTCCCGTTTCTAGTATCGTGCCGTTATGCCACCGAAATTTCCTAAAATGTGTTAGAAAAATAAAAATATCATTTTATTGAATAAATGAACTGAATAGAAACTCATGTGTTAAAATAAAATATTTTATAGTTAAAAATATAATTTTTAACGTGAAAGTGAATAAATGAATAATTATAAACAAATCGGCCGATTTGTTTATATACACTGATTTGACTGATATTGATTGGGTCGATAAATTTTACACATCGCCCAACTGCACAAATAAAATATGTGTTTGATTGTTTGAAACCCCACACGGGTATTGGGATAAAATACGGCATACACTAATCCCAATAATTAGTTATATGTCGATCATTGATTGACAGGCTGTTATAAGCGTTAGATATCTATATTTGATGCTTATACAGTGTAGTGCACTTTGGATGATGGTTGATTATTTATCGTTGCTATTATATGCATGGGTGGTATGGAATCCATATCGTTAACGTTATATGGTAATTGATTGGGCCTCATTCCAATTTAGAAGATAAAGAATTTTATAAAATAAAGGTTCATGTGTTGACCGTACTCATCCGTCGAGATTAGTCATGTGTTGAACTAAATATTTTAATAATAAAATTTACATCTTTATCAATATAAAATAAAGGTTCATGTGTTGACAGTACTCATCCGTTGAGATTAGTCATGTGTTGAACGAATTATTTTAATAATAAAATTTACATCTTTATCAATATAAAATAAAGGTTCATGTGTTGACAGTACTCATCCGTTGAGATTAGTCATGGGTTGAACGAAATATTTTAAAAATAGAAATATTTGAAAAGGAAATATTTGAAAAAGAAATATTTGAAATAGAATATTAGAAAACAGAAATATATGAAGCCGTGTTGATTAGATTGACGCCATTTTGACATGAACGATATTTATATCGATTTTATTCATTTTAAAATGAATATTGAAAAGTGATTTCGAAATCGAATATTTTGAAATGAAATTTGAATTGGATTGAATAGAAAACGAATTCGAATTGAATATATAACGAATTTGATTTCAATTGAATATATAACGAATTTGATTTCAATTGAATCTATAACGAATTTGATTTCAATTGAATATATAACGAATTTGATTTCAATTGAATATATAACGAATTTGATTTCAATTGAATATATAACGAATTTGATTTGATTTGAAAAGAAAACGAATTCGAATTGAATTGAAGGCGAATTCGAATTGAATTAGAAACGAATTGAAATGAATTCAAATTTAATTGAAATTTGAATTGAATTCAAATGAATTTTAAAACGAAAGTATAAGGAAGAATTCAATTTTGATTTGAATTGAAGTGGAAGTTGAAATTGTTTTTGAAACGAATTTAAACCTATTTATAAAATTCGTTTTAAATAGAAATCGACGAAATATATATTATATACATTATATATAAAATATAATGGCCTGAATAGGATGCGCCGCGCCGTGGCAGTTCGTGAATTTCGACCATTAACTTCGAACGGACATTACGGGAGATCCGACCGTCGGATTCTCCTAAAACCGGAACCGTTGGGTTCGTATCGAAAAGAGCTTTCTAACGAATATTAGAAATTCAAAATCTAACGGTTGGATTTGGAGATACGTCCAAATCAAATTTGGAAAAGGTCGCTGTAAGTGAAGTTCGATGGCCATTGATGGAAATCGATTGTACGAGCCTTGATAAAATTATTAAAAATAGCATTAATTTGTGTAAAATCATAAGAAATGATTTGGGAAAAATTAGGATGAAAAACTCCATATTTGAAAAGATAAAAATAGATTTTTATCGAAATGAACTAGTTTTGAACTGAAATTAAAACCCATTTATTTTTAAATAAATAAATTGGATTTGAAATGGGTTTAAATAGAATTGATTTGGGTTTATCGTGGACTGTGTTTTAAATGACACTAGTTCTTTAACCCAGTAAAAGGAGTTTTAATGAATCTGCAATTAAATTGAAATGTGAATTGATAATTTAAATTATCAAATTTAGAAAGTGAGCGAGGATGGAGTATTACCAGTTTTGCTCCAAAGCGATAGTTAAATCTTTAATTAGATTTAAACGTGAAATGGTAATTAATTTTACCGATAACACCCCGGTGTTAGATATGGAGTATTACCAGTTTTGCTTCATGGGATGAATAGGTTGGGATTGGGAAATAAAATAAATAATTACTTCGGTGTGGTTCGCTAATCTCGACTAGTTGGAAAACCTTAATTTGGTTTGAAATGACATCCAAAGGAAGATTATAGGATAAATTTTAAAGAATTTATCTTGGATAAAATTAATGGGAACTTTTCCCTGAGGATATGAATTGGAATGAGGCGTATGTTGTGTTTGTGTAACATTCGTTTTAATATACGCGGGTTGTTCGGAAAGGCCGGGTTTATACCCATTCTGAATAACCGATTCGACGTTATGTCGAAGATGAAGACAGTGGTCGAAGACCGGATGTCTTCACATCGTTTGGATTATTACTGACGATCCTGATTGGGCTGTACACCCAAGAGGATGGAAATAGTTGGTGGTCGTCCAGACGTACCTGGAGATCGATGGATATGCGAGGAAAGTGCCTCCGGTTTCGTTCAGACCCAGAACGGACTTGTAAATGGATTGTGTGTCTGACATTGGATTTTATTCTGTGTTGATTGATTTCTTTTAAATATACATCTGTTTGGCGGCGGAGAATTTATTCTTTTGCTTAACGCCCTTCTCTGAGACGTACGAGCTCAAAGGTTGTATATCGATGGACATCAGTCGCATGGCATGAATTGCCTGTGTGGCATGCTGAGTTGCATGGATCAAGGCTTCTATTGAAAAGCAAAGTCTTGTGGTTGATGATCAAAGCACGGCCTTTGTGGTGTAGCTTTGTGTATAGCGTGAATTCGCGAGCCTCACACCTCGGTATGAGTCAAAAACGGGATACGGACTGCAGGGAGAGCACGACGTTTCGTTCTAGCTTTGGTGGTGTCAGTGACTAACCAGCCCTGACATTTATATATTTTTCACCTTTGTGGTCGTTGGATGAGGCGCCTCGATTTTAGGTCTGTAAGGACCGGGAAACGTGTGTTCAGGAATACTGATCCTCTAACGTAAGTGAGGACCGGCCCTGAAGCATCCAGGATTGCCCAGAGTGCGTAGTCCTGAGGCATTTGCTAGAGTGTCTCGAACGCGGAGAGGAGCTTGCCCCTTGCCTCGACTCATGACGGAAACCCAATTTCCAATAAGTGTATTTTGGCTTTATTTGTAGAGCCTAGTATGGCGACATAGTAGCATGGGATGCTATGCCGTCTATGATTTATATTTATGATTGAAATTCTTTTGACACTATACACTTATTATGGTACCAAATGATTTTTTTTAAACGTACCAAGCATGTTTGGCTGTTATAAGGTAAAACCCTATCCTCCGGCTTGCGTTGCATTGTGTGATGGGACCTGGGTCTTATAATAGCTTCATTTTTCGAAAAAGCATTGCGTTGTTTATTATATGCACTGGTATTCTTGGGAGGAAACCCGTTCCGTGTTATACGGCGTGGTCCCTTGAATTACTCTCTTTTAAAGTAAATCTTTAAATAACTGTTTTAGTTCTCACACCAGTCACATGACTGACCTGGAGTTTATTGTTTTAACCTAAACTCTGGGTGCCCTTATTTTCTACACGGGCAGCTAGTAGTTTTGGTTTTGCAGATTTATATTCACAGGATCCTGGTTTACAGCTGGAACGATATCCGGAAAGCTCTGTATCCGTATATCACCTTCAGTTGTACTTTGTATTATTTCCGCTGCTATGTAACTTATTGTAATCTCTGATATTTATCGAATGTAATTTATTCATTTATACTCTGTATATTCTTGTATCTGATGGAATTGTTGTAATAGCAATGAAATGTTCTTCCATCTGCGTTCTATTTTGTCCTGTTCTCAAACGATCAGGAGTTTCGAACGGTCTAGATCGGTTTAACGACTAATTCAGATCGAGCGAAATTCCAGGCCGTCACATTTGGTATCAGAGCTTTGGTTTACAGAGCTCGAGAACAAGACACATTAGAACCATACGAAAGAATTCATCAGATATTGGATTAGTAATATCCAATTAGAATGACTCGTTAGAGATAGGATCAGTAGTATCCTAGAACGAGTTTGAAGAGTATATTTTTCAAATGAAAACAATTTTGTTTTGAAAATTTAAATCACTTTATACGTATTTGAATATTTATTTATTTTGAATTTGGACAATCTAGTATATAAAGGTTTTGCATATACGCGTCATGAACGTATATTCGAAGTTTTAATATATTAGATAGATATAGAGTCACACTCTAGTCGCCCGGACATGGTCCTGATGATGAAGTATACCATCACCAGTATTTATTTTCGAGTGGCGAAGGTGTAATTTTCTATATATTTCCATTAGACTGGTGTGAGAACCAAAACTAATATAGCTAGATTTATTTGTTGTGAATTGGCATCAAAAACATGATTTTTGACTATATATCAAATTATGAATTTGAAATGTTAATTCACTAATTGGTTGATGTTTGTGTTGTTTGGTTATTTGTTTGATAATTTTGAACCATTATGCCTAATTAAATCAAATATTGAACTGTATTGAAAATTGGTCGCATTCGCTTGTATATACATATACTTACATTGAACAGGTCATAGCAAGGAGGCTAGAGCAGAGAATAAAATTTGTTTGCCTGACAAATAGGTACATGTTCACTATATAATTTACTGTTTTGTTTGGGTGATGATGATTTTATGAGCCGCTTGGCTTTTTCTTTTTCTTTTTGAGATCAGAAGGCCTGTATGGCAATTTCGGGATTTTCCTGTGGCTCCCGGTGCAGGGGAGGTTATGGCGAAATTTTTCGAAAATTTGGGGTGTTAGCCTAATTTTTGAAAATTTGAAAATTCTCAAAAACTGAAAAGTTGGAGAATGGAAGCCAGATCGAACGTAGAGCTGATTAATCAAACCACTTTCGACTTTGTTCCTTTTCGGGGACGAAAAGTTTTAAGTGGGGGAGATTGTAATAACTCGAAAATCGGAGCCAGTTTAAATTTTTTATTTTGGCAATTTTAGCGAATTTTGAATATTTAAAATGAATTATTTTAAATGATATCGACGTGAAATTTATTTCGAATGTAATTCGAACGTATATATTTATATACATCGTCGTTAGAATATATATAATTATATATAATTATAAAAGTAATTGAAAATGGAGCGGTTGTTCGATAATTCGATTTCAAATTTCAACTGAAAATACCGGGTGCAAAACAATCCGGATTTTAGCAAAACAAAAACACTAGAATCTAATTGATGATATCTTTCCAACGAATCCGGAAAATTGAAATTTCATAGCGGGAATCAAATGATATGTCCAGTTGAAAATTCTGAATAGTCGCTATGGAATTCAGGCCCTTAAAAATTGACATTTTGCAAACGACCTCGGATTTCGGCGAAACCACTTTTGTTGGGTCCGTGATGTCAAATTATTGCTAGGTTTCAAATTTCATAATTTTTCGAATCAATATGTGAGCGTGGCAAAGGAAAACGCATTTGACCAGTTTTAGTTGATTTTAATCGACTGGAAAATGGCCATTTTTTCAACGGTCTCAGAATTCGACGAAACTAGTTTTGTTAGGACCGTATCGTCAATACGAAGCTAGAAAATATTTTTCTGGAATTTTTCGAGTTAGTATGTGACCCCGATAAATTGAAATGCACGTTCAAATTCAATATATAGAGTTATATGTTGATTCTGACGAAAACTGATCGAAACGATCGAATCAGCTTACGATACATATCCCATTGTGTTCGGAATGGGGGTGAAACGCTATGGACGACAGGCGGTGGGCTTCGTTTAGAGGTCGTATGTAAAAGTCAACCTTTTGAAAATTAAAATAATTAAATAATAAAAAAAAACCCTTATCTTCCCTCTGCCCCCCCCCCTTCATTTCGAAATCAGAATAAAAAAAAGATAAAAAAGGGGTGCAGCCACGCAACCGCCACCGCCCCACCCCCAGTGGCGCCGACCGCCGTGCGAGGCCCCCCCTCAGCAATCGCGCCGCCGCCCAGACGCGACCCCCCCTGTTGCGAACTGCGACCCCCTTCCCCAGAAAAGCCACCGCACCCCCCCCTCACCTACCCCTCCGCCGCCTCCTCCTGGTTCTGACGCGCCTCAGACAGCCCCCCCCCCCCCCACCCAACCTCGCGCGTGCAAACGATACCCCCCCCCCCTTCGCCGATTACTGTAAGTAATTTATTTATTTTTATATGAAAATCAGTTTTTTTTTCTGTTTATACTTTAGCAGAATAAAAATGCTGTTTTTATATATACATAATGAAGATAAAAATATGATTTTTATATTTTTAGAGAATTAAAAATATGATTTTTATATTTTTAAAGTATTAAAAATATAATCTTTCATATAGTAGAAGGATAAAAATATAATTTTTGTTTAGGTAGAGAATTAAAAATATAATTTTTACATGATAGGAATATTAGAAATATCATCTTTATATGTATAGCAAAATAAAAATGTGATTTTTATAATGATAAATTTGAAAAGGAGAAATCTTTATTTTAGAAAAGGTGAAAGATTTATTTTTGAAAAGGCGGAAACTTTATATAGAGAATAGCGTGATAAAATAGAATTTTTTTCTATATAGTAGCGATATAAAAATAGGATTTTTATATATTGAAAAGCGAAGTAAAAATAGGATTTTTATATATTGAATAGCGAAGTAAAAATAGGATTTTTATATATTGAATAGCGAAGTAAAAATAGGATTTTTATATATTGAATAGCGAAGTAAAAATAGGATTTTTGTATATTGAATAGCATAGTAAAAATTCGATTTTTATATACTGAATAGCATAGTAAAAATTCGATTTTTATATATTGAATAGCATAGTAAAAATTCGATTTTTATATATTGAATAACATAGTAAAAATTCGATTTTTATATACTGAATAGCATAGTAAAAATTCGATTTTTATATATTGAATAGCAAAGTAAAAATTCGATATTTATATATTGAATAGCAAAGTAAAAATTCGATTTTTATATATTGAATAGCGAAGTAAAAATTCGATTTTTACATATGTAGAGAATACGGGCAACGAAGATGACAAAAGGCGAGAACAGTGAAGATTTCCTGCATTAGAAGTGCCGTGGAGTTAGGATAGCTAAAAGTGAGAATTTCTCACTCTTCAAATTCTTTTTCTAGTTATATATATACTAGGATGCAAACGGTGCTTAGTAGCACCCGACACCCGTCATCCACAGACCATGGATGGCTTGTTTGTTTAATTGTTTGGTTGTGTAGTTGGTTAGATTATTTGGTTTGAATTGAACTGTTTGGTGCAATGAATGGATTTGTTTGATGTGTGAATGGCGTGGGCCTTCACTAGACCGGGGATAAGGCTAGGCCTTGTCCCGTTTCTAGTATCGTGCCGTTATGCCGCCGAAATTTCCTAAAATGTGTTAGAAAAATAAAATTATCATTTTATTGAATAAATGAACTAAATAGAAACTCATGTGTTAAAATAAAATATTTTATCGTTAAAAATATAATTTTTAACGTGAAAGAGAATAAATGAATAATTATAAACAAATCGGCCGATTTGTTTATTTAAACTGATTTGACTGATATTGATTGGGTCGATAAATTTTACACATCGCCCAACTGCACAAATAAAATCTGTGTTTGATTGTTTGAAACCCCACATGGGTATTGGGATAAAATACGGCATACACTAATCCCAATAATTAGTTGTATGTCGATCGATTGATTGACAGGCTGTTATAAGCGTTAGATATATATATTTGATTCTTATACAGTGTATTGCCTTTTGGATGATGGTTGATTATTTATCGTTGCTATTATATGCATGGGTGGTATGGAATCCATATAGTTAACGCTATATGGTAATTTATTGGGCCTCATTCCAATTTAGAAGATAAAGAATTTTATAAAATAAAGGTTCATGTGCTGACCGTACTCATCCATTAAGATTAGTCATGTGTTGAACGAAATATTTTAATAATAAAATTTACATCTTTATCAATATATAATAAAGGTTCATGTGTTGACAGTACTCATCCGTTGAGATTAGTCATGTGTTGAACGAAATAATTTAATAATAAAATTTACATCTTTATCAATATAAAATAAAGGTTCATGTGTTGACAGTACTCATCCGTTGAGATTAGTCATGGGTTGAACGAAATATTTTAAAAATAGAAATATTTGAAAAGGAAATATTTGAAATAGAATATTAGAAAACAGAAATATATGAAGCCATGTTGATTAGATTGATGCCATTTTGACGTGAACGATATTTATATCGATTTTATTCATTTTAAAATGAATATTGAAAAGTGATTTCGAAATCGAATATTTTGAAATGAAATTTGAATTGGATTGAATAGAAAACGAATTCGAATTGAATATATAACGAATTTGATTTCAATTGAATATATAACGAATTTGATTTCAATTAAATATATAACGAATTTGATTTCAATTGAAAATATAACGAATTTGATTTCAATTGAATATATAACGAATTTGATTTCAATTGAATATATAACGAATTTGATTTGATTTGAAAAGAAAATGAATTCGAATTGAATTGAAGGCGAATTCGAATTGAATTGGAAACGAATTAAAATGAATTCAAATTGAATCGAAATTTGAATTGAATTCAAATGAATTTTAAAACGAAAGTATAAGGAAGAATTCAATTTTGATTTGAATTGAAGTGGAAGTTGAAATTGTTTTTGAAACGAATTTAAACCTATTTATAAAATTCGTTTTAAATAGAAATCGACGAAATATATATTATATATATTATATATATAATATAATGGCCTGAATAGGACGCGCCGCGCCGCGGCAGTTCGCGAATTTTGACCATTAACTTCGAACGGACATTACGGGAGATCCGACCGTCGGATTCTCCTAAAACCGGAACCGTTGGGTTCGTATCGAAAAGAGCTTTCTAACGAATATTAGAAATTCAAAATCTAACTGTTGGATTTGGAGATACGTCAAAATCTAATTTGGAAAAGGTCGTTGTAAGTGCAGTTCGATGGCCATTGATGGAAATCGACTGTACGAGCCTTGATAAAATTATTAAAAATAGCAGTAATCTGTGTAAAATCATAGAAATGATTTGGGAAAAATTGGGATGAAAAACTCCATATTTGAAAAGATAAAAATAGATTTTTATCGAAATGAACTAGTTTTGAACTGAAATTAAAACCCATTTATTTTTAAATAAATAAATTGGATTTGAAATGGGTTTAAATAGATTTGATTTGGGTTTATCGTGAACTATGTTTTAAATGACACTAGTTCTTTAACCCAGTAAAAGGAGTTTTAATGAATCTGCAATTAAATTGAAATGTGAATTGATAATTTAAATTATCAAATTTAGAAAGTGAGCGAGGATGGAGTATTACCAGTTTTGCTCCAAAGCGATAGTTAAATCTTTAATTAGATTTAAACGTGAAATGGTAATTAATTTTACCGATAACACCCCGGTGTTAGATATGGAGTATTACCAGTTTTGCTTCATGGGATGAATAGGTTGGGATTGGGAAATAAAATAAATAATTACTTCGGTGTGGTTCGCTAATCTCGACTAGTTGGAAAAACCATAATTTGGTTTGAAATGACATCCAAAGGAAGATTAAAGGATAAATTTTAAAGAATTTATCTTGGATAAAATTAATGGGAACCTTTCCCTGAGAATATGAATTGTAATGAGGCGTACGTTGTGTTTGTGTAACATTCGTTTTAATATACGCGGGTTGTTCGGAAAGGCCAGGTTTATACCCATTCTGAATAACCGATTCGACGATATGTCGAAGATGAAGACGGTGGTCGAAGACCGGAAGTCTTCACATCGTTTGGATTATTACTGACGATCCTGATTGGGCTGTACACCCAAGAGGATGGAAATAGTTGGTGGTCGTCCTGACGTACCTGGAGATCGATGGATATGCGAGGAAAGTGCCTTTGGTTTCGTTCAGACCCAGAGCGGACTTGTAAATGGATTGTGTGTCTGACATTGGATTTTATTCTGTGTTGATTGATTTCTATTAAATATTTATCTGTTTGGCGGCGGAGAATTTATTCTTTTGCTTAACGCCCTTCTCTGAGACGTACGAGCTCAGAGGTTGTATATCGATGGACATTAGTCGCATGGCATGAATTGCCTGTGTGGCATGCTGAGTTGCATGGATCAAGGCTTCTGTTGAAAAGCAAAGTCTTGTGGTTGATGATCAAAGCATGGCCTTTGTGGCGTAGCTTTGTGTATAGCTTGAATTCGCGAGCCTCGCACCTCGGTATGAGTCAAAAACGGGATACGGACTGCAGGGAGAGCACGACGTTTCTTTCTAGCTTTGGTGGTGTCAGTGACTTACTAGCCCTGACATTTATATACTTTTCACCTTTGTGGTTGTTGGATGAGGCGCCTCGATTTTAGGTCTGTAAGGACCGGGAAACGTGTGTTCAGGAATACTAATCCTCTAACGTAAGTGAGGACCGGCCCTGAAGCATCCAGGATTGCCCAGAGTGCGTAGTCCTGAGGCATTCGCTAGAGTGTCTCGAACGCGGAGAGGAGCTTGCCGCTTGCCTCGACTCATGACGGAAACCCAATTTCCAATACGTGTATTTCGGCTTTATTTGTAGAGCCTAGTATGGCGACATAGTAGCATGGGATGCTATGCCGTCTATGATTTATATTTATGATTGAAATTGTTTTGACACTATACACTTATTATAGTATCAAATGATTTGTTTTAAACATACCAAGCATGTTTGGTTGTTATATGGTAAAACCCTATCCTCCGGCTTGTGTTGCATTGTGTGATGGGACATGGGTCTTATAATAGCTTCATTTTTCGAAAAAGCATTGCGTTGTTTATTCTATGCACTGGTATTCTTGGGAGGAAACCCATTCCGTGTTATACGGCGTGGTCCCTTGAATTACTCTCTTTTAAATTAAAGCTTTAAATAACTGTTTTAGTTCTCACACCAGTCACATGACTGACCTGGAGTTTATTGTTTTAACCTAAACTCTGGGTGCCCTTATTTTCTACACGGGCAGCTAGTAGTTTTGGTTTTGCAGATTTATATTCACAGGATCCTGGTTTACAGCTGGAACGATATCCGGAAAGCTCTTTATCCGTATATCACCTTCAGTTGTGCTTTGTATTATTTCCGCTGCTATGTAATTTATTGTAATCTCTGATATTTATCGAATGTAATTTATTCATTTATACTCTGTATATTCTTGTATCTGATGGAATTGTTGTAATAGCAATGAAATGTTCTTCCGTCTGCGTTCTATTTTGTCCTATTCTCAAATGATCAGGAGTTTCGAACGGTCTAGATCGGTTTAACGACTGATTCGGATCGAGCGAAATTCCAGGCCGTCACATAGCGTAACTTCGCGAGCCTCACACCCTGGTATGAGTCAAAAACGGGATAAGGACCATGGGGAGTGCATACGTTTCTTTCTAGCTATAGGTGGTGTCATGGTATGGAGCATAGACATTTTTACTTATATGGATGATGGATTACGAGGCCTCAGATATATTGGTGGATAGTGGCCAATTGATAGGTCCAATAGGACCGGGAAACGTATTGTTCAGGAATAATTAATCCACTAATGTATTTGTGGACCGGCACTAATGCATCCAAGGGTTCGCCAACGTCTGAATCCTGAGGCATTTGCTAGAGTGTCTCAAATCAGCGAGGAGCCATCCCTAGCCTCGACTCATGATGGAAACTCAATCTCCAATACGACATTACGGATTTGATTGTAAACCTATATATGGCGACATAGTAGGATGGGGTACTATGCCGTCTAGGATTGATACATTTACTTTATAAGTATTTTTAAACTGATTAGATGCTAATAATAATATTAAATATTATTTTATACGTATCAAGCATGTTTGATCATTATAAGGTAAAACTCTATCCTCCGGTTTGCGTTGCATTGTGTGATGGGACTTGAGTCTTATAATGATTTCATTTTTTAAAAAGCATTGCGTTGTTTTGAATAAAATTTTATTTAATTTATGTACTGGCAATCCAATGGAGTAAATCCGTTCCACGTTATTGGCGTGGTCCTGTGATTAGCTATATTGTTAGATAAGTTAGGAAAGATTTCTCATACCAGTCCCATGACTGACTCGTAGTTTGTTTCACTTGCAAACTCGGGTGCCCTTATTTTTATACAGGCATCCAAGTGACAGGTATCAGGTTATTTTGGACATGTACTGAAGTGGAGTATGCTCTTAGACAGAAGACAAAGATCATTTCTATCTTTTATTTCTATTCTGAGACATTTAGACATCATTTATCCATGTTGTACTTGATGGTGTTTTAGACCTATTTCTATTCGCTGAGACTTTTTATATGCTAAGTTGTATCCTGTAACTGTGTCGCTCTGATGTTCGGATGTTGTGATGTTTATGACATTTCTATTTTCCGCTACTATGATTTATGTGTTATGTTGTTATCTGATATCTGCTGTTGTTATAAATGTGTTATATTCCAATGATTATCCTGGCTTTCGTACTACGTGAGTTTGGGGTCATCACAAATAATCTATCTTGGCGAGTTATCCAATTTGTATCGCATTTTCTTATCTATAACTGTTATTTTCGTTGCATGTTTTATTCTGATAATGGATTGCAATGAATAATGGTTTTATTGAATTGTTTCTTGGCAATATTATCACAGTTTGGGAAATTTATATTTCGATAGCTCATAAATATGATCTAAATCCTATCTTTGATAAAAATTTAATATTTGGTCATGTGTGGTTGTTGATACAGATTGAATTGGATGAAATTGGGTTGCACCTTTTTCATCAATTTTTATTATGATGTAATCACATATTTTTTTATCATTTAACAATAAAATAAGTATTGTTAATGACAAATTTATTTTATTTCTATGTACACTTTTTATCTCAAATTTATATTTGTAACCCACTTGAGATAACCAAATAATATCTCCAAAAAAAGATGTCAAAAAAAAGGGAGACCACAACCAATATCTTTAAAATACTAATGACTCGCTTTTGGTCTCAAATAAGTGCCTACATTAAAACTAGATAGAGACAATTTTATGGGTCTTTTGTATAAATATTAAGACCACATTCAATGTTTCAAATCAATCACAAATATAGTTGTTATTTTAGACCAGTTTCATCACATGCACAAATACAATGTCTAACATAATAATATATATAAAGAAGGTACAGCACATGTCCCAAAGATAAAACATGATGCATTTGCCATGACCTAAATATACAAATGTAGACTTATATTTAAGCATGTGTAATGAAGTACCAAATCACACATCCAAACTAAGCCTAGTAATAACATATATACTTCTAACCCAAGTTTCTAATATTATACAAACATGGGAAACTATATTGAGTACGAAATGTTCAACTAAAGTACATGTGTAGGCCTTCAAGTGTAACGAAACACAAAAGCCAATAGGGTCTTAAGTAACTTTTACAAATGGAATCCTATACTCAGTAGTAGGTAAGGACCTTTTAGGAGAAAAGCCTTGGCTTAGTATTAAAAAAAACAAGACATATTAAAAAGTTGCTCTCAACGCATATATTCAGCAGCAACACATATATTAAAAAGCAATTGGCTTCAACACACATATACAAGATTTGATTTCAACACATATATTAAAATGCAACCCACTATACATTGCCGAAAAAAAAACGTATAAAGGTATCCAAAGTACAAATTCCATCATAACATTAAAAATAACAAACTAATTTATATCCTATAAATTGTACCTGATAGAAGACAAGTGCAAAAGCAAAACCTACGATAGTAGTTCAAAAGAAAATACAAGTTTCAACAGAGCATGCTTAAAAGTTTTCAATAGAGAATGCTTGGAAGTCTTCCAACATAGCACGCTTGATACTTTTAGAGGCTGGCGAGCAGTAAACTTTCATGCATCTTCACTTTGAGATAGTTCAGGTCCTTGAGGATTTTATGTTTGATTGTTTCCAATTTGATTTTGAAGGGGTTGATCTTGTGTCATAGGTCTAAATAGTTGCATAAAAAATTCAACTTGTTCTGATATGTTTCCAAAAGTTAATTGAAAAGGCACATGCATTGTTTGTTCAGGAGTTTGTTGACAAGGGAATTGATGTGTTTGTCAATTGACAAAGCGAATGAGAAGACTAACCAGATGGTTGTAAGATATGATTAGAATTTGTAATAATGATTGATCATACAATTGTGGAAGTTAGATTCCTGATGTGATAGGAAACTTGAAAGTTGAAGAAATAGGTGAGGAGGAGGTTGCAATACTTAATTTTGTGGTTTTAGTAACTATTGAGCAGATGGAGTTGCAAATGACTGAGTAAGTGGTTGTGGAATTTGACTTGGTGGTTGTACATAAAACTAAATTAAGGGGTGTGTTTGAACGGATGATTGGTTGAACGTCCATGACTGTTGGTTTTATTCTTTGAAGATTCCTCAGATTGGTTGAGCCAAATAAGTTAGTTACTTTCAATTGCATTCCTTTTTCTAGCATCGATTTAATGTCTGATGTCAATAACATGTCTTTCGATATAACAAGTTTTTCTTGATTGCAAGATCTGCTAAAAAGTTGGATTGATAACCTTTATGAAGTTTAGTATATGTATCAACATAAGGCGTTCCATAAACTCTTCCTCATGTAAGATGACTCAAGCCAAAGTCTGGATTCCATACATTTTTAGTTTCTTATAACTCAGCTTTTCCTTCAAGTATGTTTCCAAAAATGGTTGAAAATGAAACATTATATAGGCTTGTTGGATAGCAACATATAACATCTATTTCGATATATAGCCAAAAATGAGATAAATTAAAACTTTGGCAAACTGAAATTAAGAGTGTGGGTGAACTCTTCGGCTAGTTGTACTTGAAAATGCCTACCAAACTGTTCCAACTCATTGAAATTATAGTTTAAAATTAGTTTTCAAATTGATTCTAAACGCTGTAAGGAATTGATTTAACTGAGTTTGTAAATAGAGTTTAAAAACAGTTTGAAAATTGTAATTACACGTAGTTCGTAAACTGGGTTATTGAACTCGGCATTCAAGAGTTTAAACTTAGTTTAAAAACTGTGACACCCCACGTCCATTAATGTCACTCACAAAGGGAATGCATTAACTTCTATGGAGCGTTTTAAGTGTGTATAGAACAGAAACTTAACAACAAGACATATATAAAACAGTACTTAAAAATTTAAAACATCATTCATTGTAGCGGTAAACAAATAAGTTTGATTACATCATCAAAAACCAAATACTAGAGTCAAGTACATAATATCCATCTTGACTAAATCAGAGTACATAAAATGAAAGACATAACCCCAACATAAAATAGCCATAAATAAGATAGGCTGAACTTTTACTTCAGCGATCCAAGCAACTTCCAAAAGAAAGAGATAAGGCTGTCCAAATCAAGCTCCACTAGTACTAGTCCCACCCTGAGCACTTGGGGGGAAAGGAAGAAAAGAGGTGGAAACAAAGGGGTCAGACATAAAGTCTGGCGAGTACAATAACTTTAACAATATAATCATTAAGTAACTAGGACAAGGCATAAGCTGGAAATATGGAAATGACCGTGAACAAATGGGTATGACAAAGAAAACAAAGGAAATAAGATGAACAAAGATAACGTTAAAGGCGCACCTAATCACTATAAGATAATTACTACACTGCACCACACCAAACACCCTAAAAGTTGATCCTGCCTATAGAACTTAATAATGATAATGGTAGTTTCGTGTACCCCTAGCTGCCTTCATTGGTGCCATCTGCCCCTATATCCACTAGGTGTACCCACTACCCCCATTCGATCGGCTCCCTAACTTGTAGATACCCGTGCTGGCCCCACAGTGGTGTGTATCACTACCCAAAGTGGCAACCTGATACCACCAAAAATGCACGGCTTATATCTACACGATGCAACAACGTCTTACCTACCAGCCCGGGTTCACACACGCATATGACCTTGTTGGACTTGCGTTGCCACCGCTAACCCATTTTGACCTCTTACAATCAAACCCAGTACGCGTGTCCCATCCTCGACTTGGGTCGAGCCCACAAAGAAACTTAATGGGTTACTGGTTTGAAAAGGGCCCCCATGCATGACACAAGCTTTCCACCTATGCTTGGTCCCCTCTAAGGTTTTTCCCCACTTAACCCCATTCTTATTCATGTCTTCTTACATGTTTCAATCTTGGTTAAGTGCATCTAATCGTATTTCACATGCCATCCAAGGCACCCTCTTAATTTCACATGCCATCCAAAGCACCCACTTAACCCCCTCATGTCCCACCACATGTTTATCTGGTTAAGTGTTTCTTAATTCATTAACACCGTAACCTTGTAAAGACCTCCCACATTAGACTGGCATTTGTGGCAACTGGATTTGCCGGGCGGGTCCGGGCAGTCTTACACCACAAACGAGCCTAACCTCGTGTCTTTACAGCTGTTACGCATTTAATTCATGCCATTGACCTCTCACATTAGACTGGCATTTGTGGCTGCTGGATTTGCCAGGCGGGTCCGGGTAGTCTTACACCACAAAAGAGTCTAACCTCGTGTCTTAGGCTGTTTATTATTACACATCTTCATTTAACCCCAAATTGGATTAATATCCCTATTCAAATTTGTCAATAAATTCCAAATATATTTATGTCCATAATTGTCTCTTAAAATTATGTCCATAAATGCCAATTTTTCCAATTGATGTCTTAAATTAATTATATGCCTTTTTCAGGCCATTTATGCTGATTCTCAGTAGGTGTATATTCAATATTATCCCCATCGTCCCCACGTTGTTCGTTCGTTTATCATGACATATATATATATATATATATATATATTAGACTAGCAATTAGTCTAACACATAAAAGAGAAGAAACGCCGCAAATTTGCATAACATATAAACTAGATCTAATCTTACAAATAAGGATTACAACATATCTAGCATAAACTTTTTATTGTCATGAATCTGAACATAGGCCTAAAGGTGTGAACTTGCATATATATAATATAGTTTTTCACCTAGAACTTGCATACATGAATATAGTTTTCATCCAAAACTTGCATAGGCTATAGTCACAAACTTGCATAAAACTATGTACATCATAGATCTAAATCTAAAGGTGTAAACTTGCATATATGTGAATCCAATTTCTACCTAAACTTGCATATAGTCACTTTATTTGATTCACATGTAAACTTGTGTACAATTCATATAGAAACTAGCATATAATCTACACCCTAACTTGCATATAAAATGATATCAAACGTGAATCAAGTTGAACATAGGTGATTTGGCATATGAAAAGGGATCTACAACAAAACTATCATTATGAACAACTAGCATATATTCACAAAATATCACATTTTTTCAATGTTTCACAAACATAGCCATATAACCCAATTTATAACTCAACCCAATTAACTTGTTAATTATCTTATTAAAGAAATTGAACTCACAACTAAAAGAAGGTCTTGAGTTCTGGAATCTGAGTTCTGAAATTGATTTAGCTAGCCTTTGAAGTAGACAAATTCGTTGTTGTTGTTGTTGTTATAAATTTGAGTTGATTAGCTTCACTTTCCCTCTAGTTGGTGGCGGCTACTCTAGGTTGCAAGGTGATAGCATGTTGGCCATGTTTCTAATTTTGATTTGGTTTTAGGGATTGAGTCTACATGTGTTTATATATAATTTAGGATTGATTTAGGCCATCCGATCAACCTAGAATCAATCAAGACCATCCAGTCAAGATAGAGTGACACCTCAACCCTAATGACTCAGCACTGAGTCACGAAATCGTCATCTCTCAGATCTGCCCCGGGGTGAGGGGGGCAGGTCGACCCCTAGGTCGACCCCCAGGTCGACCTGTAGGGGGGAGGTCGACGCTAGGGTCGACCCCTTGGTCGACCTGGGCCCTGGGCGGGAATTTTCCCGCCCAACCCGCTTCTGACTTCTGATTTGAATTTTGAATCTGTTTCGAGCTGTTTGAATTTATTTGAATTTTCTGGAAACTTCCGACAGCCATAACTTCTTCATACGAAGTCCAATTTACGCAAACTCAGACTCTATCTCAACCAGAATTCCTAGACGAACACAATGGCGTAACCCATTTCCCTTGATTCTTACATTTAAAATTAAGTATTCTTTAATTTGTTAACTTTAATATTTAAAATTATGGGGTGTTACATTCTCCCCTCCTTAAAGGATTTCGCTCCTGAAATCTCCAAGTTAAGGAGAATGCATTTCCTAACATTCAATCATCCATCTACTCAACCATCAAACACAGGCATCCATTGTCCTTACAAAGTTTCTAATGTTGTATGAACATATGTAAGAAGTGTGTGTATATGTTCCTTATCTAATGCAAAATCAGGCGGTCTACTGATTCAGTTGACCTCCATAATGCAAATCATGATAGTGTTATGCGTCCATTATGTATGCAAAAGAATCCTATCAATACATATTATTTCTACATGTGTGCACAACCGTTCACCAAAATGCAACATCCATATGATGACACAACCATTATGCATCCATTAAATTAAATATGCACACACATTTATCTGCAACATGAAGGTGATTGAGCCGATCTAGTGCCTAAGATGTGTATATATGCATCGACGAACAACCACTAGCAACCACTTGCATCCATTTGCATCCATCATACATAACATGTCTCAAACACATGTTTCAACCATAGGGTTCTTCCTAACTAAAGATCGAAGATGTCATCGCAAAGATAATACTAAAAGATAGGACAAGTATCAACAAAGCGGTAGAGAAAGGAGAAATTAAAATATACCCTCAAAAAGGAAAGGGTACAACGTACGCATCTTATCTACCGTCTCCCAAGTCGTGTCTCTTTGATCATCTCCCCATTGCATTTTGACCAACTTGACCTCTTTGTTGCGAAGCTTTTTGACCTTCGATCCGAGAATGCGTGCATGAGCTCGTCTGATCATGGCATTGCGCTCTGCTTCCACTTCTTCGAGCGTGCTCGGCTCTACCACTTCCGCCGTATCGTGTAAACACTTACGCAAATGTGAAACGTGAAACACGTCATGAACTCCGCTGAGCTTCTCTAGTAACTTTACTCTGTACGCCTTAATAAAAACCATGTCCCCAACATTGAACTCAAGATCGGTTCGTCTCTTATCAGCATATGACTTCGTTCGGTCCTGTGCCGTCTTCATTCGCCGTCGAATCAGGTCTATCTTCTCCGAAGTCTCCCTAATCATATCGGGTCCAAGCAAAACCTTGTCCGTGGATTCCCACCAACAAGTAGGTGATCGGCACGATCGTCCATAAAGAGCCTCAAAAGGTGCCATGCCAATGCAAGTCTTAAAACTATTATTATAGGCGAACTCTACTAGTGGAAGATGTTCTTCCCATGTTCCTCCAAAGTCTAGAATGCATAGCCTTAGAAGGTCTTCTAGAATCTGATTTACTCTCTCGGTCTGGCCGTCTGTCTAAGGATGATAAGCGGTACTTAAGCATAATTGCGTTCCAACCGCCTCTTGTAATATTTTCCAAAATTCACTAGTGAAAATGAGATCTCTATCGCTCATAATGCTAGAGGGTATGCCGTGCAAACGGACTATCTCTTGAAGGTAAACGGATGCTAACCATGCGGCGATCCTTCTACTTTTAACGGGAATAAAATGGGCACTTTTAGTAAGTCGGTTACAATTACCCAAATCCCTGTATTACCCTTCCTTGATCTTGGTAACCCATCTACAAAATCCATGGAAACGCTTTCCCATTTCCAAAGTGGAATCTCTAAAGGATGGAGCAAACCTCCAGGCTTTTTTTGCCCTGCCTTGACTTGCTGGCACACTAAGCATCTAGCAACGAACTCGGCCACGTCCTTCTTCATTCCGGCCCAAAAGAAAACCCGCTTCATATCCCTATACATCTTATCACCAACAGGATGTGTGGTCATCTTAGAGCGATGTGAGTCTTCAAGAATTGCCTTCTTCAAACTTTCTTCTTGTGGTATGCAAAGTCTCCCGTCTCTACGTAACCAACCTCTTTCATCTATAACATATCTATCAAGAAGTCTTGAGGACTCCCCTCCTATAAGCTTGCCTACTATCTCAACCAACTGTGGGTCGTTTCGCTGTGCCTCTCCAACTCGACCCAAAAGTGTAGGTTGCACCTCTAATGATGCCAACAATCCAGGTACATAATCGACAGAGGGTCTGAAGTCAAAGGAAGATATATATACTCCAAACTCTTTCGCTCTACAAACATAGGACTTAAAGTTAACTTCTTTCTACTTAAGGCGTCGGCTACAACGTTACCCTTGCCAGGGGTATATGCGATCTCAAAATCGTAGGATGCCGAAAACTCCATCCATCTTTGTTGCCTCAAGTTTAGGTCCTTATGAGAGAATAAGTACTTTAGCGACTTATGGTCTGTATACAACTCAAACCTTTCGCCAAGCAAATAATGACGCCATGACTTAAGCACAAAAACTATGGCCGCCAACTCCAGGTCGTGGGTTTGGTATTTTTTCTCGTGGGTTTTCAACTGTCTTCCACCATAGCATATCATCCTTCCCTCTTGCATTAAAACTGCGCCAAGCCCTATCCCACAAGCATCGGTATATACAGTGAATGCCTTACTCCCGTCTGGCAAAACTAAAACTGGAGCTGTCGTCAAAGCTCTCTTCAGACGTTGGAAAACATCTTCATAGTCAACGTCCCAAGTAAAAGTCAAATTCTTCTTCGTTAATCGAGTGAGAGGGGCTGATATCTTCACGAAGTCCTTAATGAACTTCCTATAATAGCCAGCCAGCCCTAAAAAGCTTCTTACTTCGGTTGCGTTCTTAGGCGTTTTCCAATCTTGGATTGCCACTATCTTAGCGGGATCCACAGCTATCCCTTCCTTAGAGACCACGTGTCCTAGGAACCTCACTTCTTTTCTCCAAAAATGGCAGTTGGAGAACTTAGCTTTTAGCTGATGTGCTTATAGGGTCTCTAAGACTTCCCTAAGATGTAGGGCATGCTCTTCTTCATTTTTAGAGAAAACCAGAATATCGTCTACAAAGACTACCACAAACTTATTCAGAAACTCCCTAAACACCCTACTCATTAAGTCAACAAAGTATGCGGGTGCATTAGTCAAAACAAAAGGCATGACGAGCCACTCGAAGAAACCGTCAGGAGTTCTAAATGCAGTCTTATCGATGCTATCTTCAGCCACCCTTAGCTAATGAAACCTTGTAGCCAAATCCTGTTGCGAGAAAACCGAAGCACCCACCAACTAATTGAATAAATCGTCTATCCTCGGTAACGGGTGTCTGTTCTTCTTTGTTAGCTTATTCAGCTCTCTATAGTCCACACACAATCTAAGTGAACCATCAGCTTTTGTAGCAAAAACGACTAGAGCACCCCACTCCGAAATACTTCTTCTTATGAACCCCTTCTCAAGCAATTCTTTCACTTGCTTACTGAGTTCTCTTCTCTCTCTCAGAGCCATGTGGTGCACTGGTAATGCAACTGGCTTTGCATTATCTACTAAGTATATTCGAAAGTCTATCTCACGCCTCGGGGGTGAACCTCACACTTCATCGAAGACATCTGAGTATTCACGGACCACTCTAACAGACTGCAAACTCTCAACAGACGCGTCAAGCGATTCTAGAAAAACTTAGCATAACAAAATTCATGGGATTACAAGAGATTTCGAGAGTGTTGCCCAAGCGAGTCCTAAGCCTAACCTCTCTCTTTTCAGAATCTAGGACGGATCTATCACTGGATAGCCAATCCATGCCCAAAACTAAACCATAGCCCGTGAAGCCCAAAACATAAGCATCACATCTAAACCCAACGCTAAGTATAGAAATTTCCAAATCCAAACAAATCATCGACAAATAGGCTGAGCCCCCAATTGGATTTGAAACAACTAAGGGATCCTCTACTATACTGGTGTTTAGGTGTAGTGTCTCAACTAAAGAAGTGGATATAAAAGAGTGCGATGCACCAGAATCAAAGAGTGTGCGAACAGGATGATCGAAAAGATAAACTAAACTTTCAACGGAAATCGCTCTACCTCGTTCTTGCAGCGGTGGGACCACGAGAGCCTGGACCCGCCCCCTTGCCTGCCCTGGTGCCGTGAGAGCCTGAATTTGCCCTCTAAAGGTAGGCCCTGCCCTTTTCCCTTTCTTTGGGCAGTCCTTAATCATATGTCCTGCCTCGCCACAGTGGAAACAACTAGTCTTCTTCTTCTTCTTCTTCCTACAGTCTTTGCTTAGATGGCCTAATGTCCCACAGTTAAAGCATCTTTTCTTTCCCTTACCATTGTTGTCTTTACCACCCTTCTTGTTCTGTTGTTGCTGTTGTGGTTTCTTTTGATCCCCTTTCTTCTCAGGTGCCTTATTAGCATTGGTGCCTTTATCCTCTTCATGCATAAGCGCCATGCCAACTAGTCTCTCAAAGGTGGCCCCCTTAGGGATGTAGGTCATAGCTAACCCATGTAGCGGCTCGTTCAAACCCTTAACAAATCTCAGGGCCTTCTTTTCGGGTGTATTCACCAAGTCCAAGCCAAATCTTGCCAACTAATTGAACTTGTTGACATATTCTTTCACTGATAGATTCCCCTGCCTCAATGCCAAAAACCTTTCCAAGTATAGATTCTCTTCAGCCCGTGAGAGAAACTTTGCCTCAAACCTACGCCTGAAATCCGGCCATGTATCAACTGGACGCTCCCCATTAGTGACCTCCCACCAAAACGAGGCCTTATCCTTTATTAACCAGGCAGCTAACTGGACCTTTCTTCCATCTTCTACCTCAAAGATTCCAAACAATTCTTCCACCTCCTTTAGCCAATTTCGAGCTTCAACAAACGTCTCCGACCCGTGAAAAGGTTTCCCGCCCATTGCCCGAAAGTCCTTGCATATCATTGCGAAAGTGTCAACACGGGGAGGAGGAGGAGGAGCATTTGCTGGGCCTACGATATGGGCCCTAGCTTCCAGATACCTTCTAAACCATACTGGTATCGGTATCCCCTCAGGTACCTCGGGAATTCCAGACATGCTGAAAAGAAAATGAAGAGATTCAAACGAAGAATTCGAAAGAAGGATATATGGCTCTTAGGGGTTATGTTTTTTTTAAATAAACTTCTCTCTTGAAGATATTCTCCTTAAAACGTATTTTTGAAAGTATTTCTTTATAAAAGTGCTTTTTGAAAAATAGTTTTTCAAAATATCTTATCTGTTCTGGTAACCTTCAGCTCTGATGTGACACCCCACGTCCATTAATGTCACTCACAAAGGGAATGCATTAACTTCTATGGAGCGTTTTAAGTGTGTATAGAACAGAAACTTAACAACAAGACAGATATAAAACAGTACTTAAAAATTTAAAACTTCATTCATTGCAGCGGTAAACAAACAAGTTTGATTACATCATTAAAAACCAAAGACTAGAGTCAAGTACATAATATCCATCTTGACTAAATCAGAGTACATAAAATGAAAGACATAACCCCAACATAAAATAACCATAAATAAGATAGGCTGAACTTTTACTTCAGCGTTCCAAGAAACTTCCAAAAGAAAGAGATAAGGCTGTCCAAATCAAGCTCCACTAGTACTAGTCCCACCCTGAGCACCTGGGGGGAGTGAAGAAAAGAGGTGGAAACAAAGGGGTCAGACATAAAGTCTGGCGAGTGCAATAACTTTAACAATATGATCATTAAGTAACTAGGACAAGGCATAAGATGGAAAATAAGGAAATGACTGTGAACAAATGGGTATGACAGAGCAAACAAAGGAAATAAGATGAACAAAGATAACGTTAAAGGCACACCTAATCACTATAAGATAATTACTACACTGCACCACACCAAACACCCTAAAAGTTGATCCCGCCTACAGAACTTAATAATGATAATGGTAGTTTCGTGTACCCCTAGCTGCCTTCATAGGTGTCGTCTGACCCTATCTCCACTAGTTACACCCACTACCCCTATTTGATCGGCTTCCTAACTCGTAGATACCCGTGTTGGCCCCACAGTGGGGTGTATCACTCCCCAAAGTGGTAACCCGATACCACAAAAAATGCACGGCTTATATCTACACAATGCAACAACGTCTTACCTACCAGCCCGGGCCCACACATGCATATGACCCCGTTGGACTTGCGTTGCCACCGCTAACCCGTTTTGACCTCTTACAATCAAACCCAGTACACATGTCTCGTCCTCGACTTGGGTCGAGCCCACAAAGATACTTTATGGGTTACTGGTTTGAAAAAGGGCCCCCATGCATGACACAAGCTTTCCACCTATGCTTGGTCCCCTCTAAGGTTTTTCCCCACTTGACCCCATTCTTATTCATGTCTTCTTACATGTTTCAATCTTGGTTAAGTGCATCTAATCGTATTTCACATGCCATCCAAGGCACCCTCTTAATTTCACATGCCACCCAAAGCACCAACTTAACTCCCTCATGTCCAACCACATGTTTATCTGGTTCTTAATTCATTAACACCGTAACCTTGTAAAGACCTCCCAAATTAGACTGGCATATGTGGCAGCTGGATTTGCCGGGCGGGTCCGGGCAGTCTTACACCACAAACGAGCCTAACCTCGTGTCTTTACAACTATTACGCATTTAATTCATGCCTTTGACCTCTCACATTAGACTGGCATTTGTGGAAGCTGGATTTGCCGGGCGGGTCCGGGCAGTCTTACACCACAAAAGAGTCTAACCTCGTGTCTTAGGCGGTTTATTATTACACATCTTCATTTAACCCCAACTTGGATTAATATCCCTATTCAAATTTGTCAATAAATTCCAAATATACTTATGTCCATAATTGTCTCTTAAAATTATGTCCATAAATGCCAATTTTTCCAATTGATGTCTTAAATTAATTATATGCCTTTTTCAGGCCATTTATGCCAATTCTCAATAGGTGTATATTCAATATTACCCCCAACGTCCCCACGTTGTTCGTTCGTTTATCATGACATATATATATATATATATATATATATATATATATATATGTATATTAGACTAGCAATTAGTCTAACACATAAAAGAGAAGAAACACCACAAATTTTCATAACATACAAATTAGATCTAATCTTACAACTAAGGATTACAACATATCTAGCATGAACTTGTTATTGTCATGAATCTTAATATAGGCCTAAAGGTGTGAACTTGAATATATATAATATAGTTTTTCACCTAAAACTTGCATATATGAATATAGTTTTCATCCAAAACTTGTATAGGCCATAGTCACAAACTTGCATAAAACTATGTACATCATAGATCTAAATCTAATGGTGTAAACTTGCATATATGTGAATCCAATTTCTACCAAAACTTGCATATAGTCACTTTATTTGATTCACATGTAAACTTGTGTACAATTAACATAGAAACTACCATATAATCTAAACCCAAACTTGCATATAAAATGATATCAAACGTGAATCAAGTTGAACATTGGTGATTTGGCATATGAAAAGGGATCCACAACAAAACTATCATTATGAACAACTAGCATATATTCACAAAATGTCACATTTTTCCAATGTTTCACAAACATAGCCATATAACCCAATTTATAACTCAACCCAATTAACTTATTAAAGAAATTGAACTCACAACTCAAAGAAGGTCTTGAGTTCTGGAATCTGAGTTCTGAAAATGATTTAGCTCGCTTTGAAGTAGACAAATTCGTTGTTGTTGTTGTTATAAATTTGAGTTGAATTGAGTTGATTAGCTTTACTTTCCCTCTAGTTGGTGGCGGCTACTCTAGGTTGCAAGGTGATAGCATGACGACCATGGTTCTAATTTTGATTTGGTTTTAGGGTTTGAGTCTACATGTGTTTATATAGAATTTAGGATTAATTTAGGCAATCCGATCAACCTAGAATTAATCAAGACCATCCAGTCAAGATAGAGTGGCACCTCAGCCCTAATGACTCAGCACTGAGTCACAAAATCGTCATCTCTCAGATCTGCCCGGGGGGGGGGGGGGGGGGCAGGTCGACCCCCAGGTCGACCTATAGGGGGGAGGTCAACACTAGGGTCGACCCCCTAGTCGACCTGGGTCCTAGGAGGGAATTTTTCCTCCCAGCCCGCTTCTGACTTCTGATTTGAATTTTGAATCTGTTTCGAGCTGTTTGAATTTATTTGAATTTACTGGAAACTTCCGATAGCCATAACTTCTTCATACGAAGTCCAATTTATGCAAACTCGGACTCTATCTCAACCAGAATTCCGAGTCGAACACAATGGTGTAACCCATTTCCCTTGATTCTTAAATTTAAAATTAAGTATTCTTTAATTTGTTAACTTTAATATTTAAAATTACGGGGTTATACAAAAACCGAACTAGATCTCTCTTTAAATAAATTGTATGTGAACACAACGTGTTGTGCAGCAAATTTATTGGTTTGCGATTCCAAAAAGTGTTATTTTGTATTTGGTATTCAAATTACCATGGAAGTGTCCAACTCATATGAATGGTTTATTTAAGTAAAGAAAGATGGTAGTTTTCAATGTGACGAAGCACTTACATGTTCCATCTTTTACCTCATCGACAAATTTTTAATGTAAAAATTGTAAGAGATGTTGGTCGCAAGTTGTTTCATTATTTGATATTTATAGTGCCTTCTAAATTTTAATTTATTGACATGTACAATTGGAGTAGATAATGAATTGGAATGTTGAGTTCTTATAGTAAGAATAAGTTTCACCACTAAACAAACAGTATATGCCGACGGATAGGAGAAACGGCCGTCAACGTCAGTAAAGCAACGACTATCAATAAATATTACATTTTAGACTTTTTTAAAGATCTATCTGTTAGAAGCTGTTGAAAACCTTTGAAGTTATGCCATTTGTGGATTTGGTAGCCATTGCTAAATCGCGAGCAAACAGCCGAGACCTGCTTCTTTTTGCACATTCCACTTTCCTCCCCAATACCGAGCCAAAACCATTCATCCTCCCCAAATTTTGCTACCCACTAGCTTCCACCCCTTCACTATCTTCTCCAAATTTTGGAAACCCACCTCTCTTCCTCTCAAACCCCTAATCTCCTCTAGAACAAACATTAACCCTAAACCCTATTTGATTAAATTTGTAAATATAAGGTTAGTTTTTTTAACTTTCATGTTCGTGCCTTAATGTATGTGAAGTGTAGTTTATTGAAGCTTAATTACGATTATCAACCTAAGTACTGCAAATTTATAATTTATGTGATAATAGAGCAGTGTGCGTATGAGTTGAATATTTAGTGCTTTTAGGCTTATTTAGATTATTTAATGTGTACGAGCATAATTTAGTTTATGTATTTTAGAAAATGTCAAAAGAGATAATTATTTTATAGAATGTATGGTTAGTTAATTAAACTTTGTAGTTAGATTGGAACTAAGCCACACATGCCTTACTCAGTTTAAAATACACTGGTTTGCACAGATTGATAACAAAAGCGACAACAATTTATTTTTAATATGCACATCCATATTATTAAATTACTGGAAACTATAAAAGAGCAAAATTTACATGATTTTGATTTTGATTTCTATAAAGAAATCGATGTTAGTTCAGAAAAATTTCCTTGATTTCATATGTAACAACCTGAAAATCAAAACCAATTTAAAATTTTTATTTTGGCGAATTTAATGAATTTTGAATATTTAAAATGAATTACTTCAAATAATAACAACGGAAAATTTATTTTCGACAATGTTAAAACGAATAATTATATTTTAATTATAAAAGGAATTGAAAATGGCGCGGTAGTTTGAAAATTCGATTTCAAATTTCAAATTTCAAATGAATGTAAGGATTCAGAATTAAACGGATTTTAGTGAAACCAGAAATATTAGAATCTATTTGAGAACATCTTTCCAACAAATCCAAAAAATTGAAATTTCATAGCGGGAATAAAAAGTTATGCCTAGTTGAAAATTCAGAATAGTCGCTATGGAATTTTGGCCCTTAAAAATGGAAATTTTGCAAACGACCTCTGTTTTCGACGAAACCACTTTTGTTGGATCCGGGATGTCAAGTTATTGCTATATTCCAAAGTTATTAATTTTTGAGGTCAATATGTGAGCATGGTGCAGGAAAACGTGTCTTGTCAGTTTCAGTCAATTTGGATCGACCAGAAAATGACCATTTTTCAAACGGTCTTCGAATTTGATGAAATTACTTTTGTTAAGACCGTATTGTCAATACGAAGCTAGAAATAATTTTTCTGGAAATTTTGGGGTCCGTATGTGGCCCCGGTAAATTGAAATGTACGTTTGAATTAAATATATAATGATTTATATTTCAATTTAAATGGAAACTAAATGAAACATTAGAATTGGGTTACGGGACATGTCCCATTGCGTTTGGAATAAGGGTAATTAGTTAGAAGTGACAATGGTTGGGTCTTGTTTGGAGTTCGAATGTGAAAAGCACTTTTTAGAATTTAAATGGATTAAATAAGTAAATTTATATATTATTATTCTCCACCCATTCCCTTTCTCTTTCCCTCCCCACCGTTGACCAAAGATCGTGATTCACCCAGCCCCCCTTTTTTCCAACCACGCCACCGCCGTCAGAGGCGCCCTCCCCCTCGCCACGACCGCCTGACCCCACTCCCCCTTCCTCCTCCCGACGGACGCCCTCTCTCTGCCTTCCTCCAAAACCGCGAATCCCCCAATCCGAATACCCCCAAACCCTAAACCGCCACCGACAGCCACCTCATGGCGTGCCACCTCCGCCGCGACGCCCTCCGACCTGCCGCCCCCTCTTCCATCATCCCCATACCCTCTCTCTGCCGCTCCCTCCTCTCGATTTCGATCTGTGGATCCCCACACCTCCACCGCGAACACCCAGCTCCGTAGAGCACTACTCCGGACCATTTGTGAGTTTTATTTCCTTTATTTTGTTTTATTTATTTAAAATCAAGTTTAAATCTTTTATTTATATAAAAGTTTAGATTTTTATCAATAAAAAGGAATGATTTTTAAAGAGATAAAGGAATGATTTTTAATGATGAACAAGATTTGATATTATTATTTTCATGAACAAGATTTGATTTTTTTGAAACTAAAAAGATTAGATTTTTATAATAGAAAAGTTTATATTTTCAAATACGAAAAGAAGAGATTTTTAATCATACAAAGATAGGGTCTTTATCTATAAAAAGGATCGATTTTTAGTTATGTAAAAATATGATTTTTAGTGGATAAAAATATATTTTTTATCGTATAAATGTCATGAATGAAGTATAAATATTGGATTTTTCTTTGTGTGAATGAAGGATAAAGATTTGATTTTTAATTAGAGAAAAGGTATGATTTTTATGTATATAAAAATCAAACTTTTTTTGTCATGAAATAGAAATTATGAAAATACGATTTTTATTTATAGAGTAGCAATATAAAAATTAGATATTTATATATCAAGTCGTGGGTTAAAAATATGATTTTTAGCTTATGAATGTTATTAATGAAAATCAATCATGTAGGATATCGTGTTCGCTTAAGGTTGTAGTCTACGAGGTTTTCAACTTCTTTTCTTTGAATGGATGATAAAGTGGATCCCAAAGGTGAGAACTCCTCACTTTTATTTTATTTTCTAGTTAAAATATATACTAGGATGCAGATGGTGCTTAGCAGCACCCAAAACTGGTCATCCATAGACCATGGACGACTTGTTTGTTCGATTTGATTGTGTTATGAAAATTGATTGTGTGATGTGGAATGGAATAAAATATTTTATAGAAAAATATAGTTTTTAACGTGTATATGAATAAAATAAATATTTATAAACAAATTGGACGATTTGTTTATGTACACACATTTGACTGATATTGATTGGGATGATAAATTTTACGCATCGCCCAACTGCACAAATAAATCTGTGTTTGTTGTTTGATAACCCCACACGGGTATTGGGATGATATTGGACATACACTAATCCCAATATTTAGATGTATGTCAATCGAATGGTTGGCAGGCTGTTGTAAGCGTTAAATATTTATATTTGATGCTTATGCAGTGTAGAATGCACTCTGGAGATGGTTGACTGTGTTTGATTGTGGTTGTGTACATGTGTTGTATGAAATCCATATAAATCACATTATATGGTAATTGACTGTGTCTGATTCCAATTCAGAACGAATGAATATTTTAAACAACGAATATTTTAAAATAATGACTATTTTTAAAATAATATTCAGTAAAAGATTAAAATTTGATTTTGATGTCCGATTTGGGATGGACACGAATATATTTGAATATATATAGCCGTGTTGATTAGATATGCGCTATTTTGATGCGAACGATATTTATATCAATTTTGTTCATTTTTATAATGAATATTGAAAAGGAATTGATTTCAAAAAATCTAATGTTTTGAAAATATTATCATTTATATATTAATGATATGGAATATTCAATTTTGATTTGAAATTGATTACGAAGTTGAAATCATTTTGAAAACGAATTTAAACCGATTTATAAAATACGTTTTAAATGGAAATCAACGAAATATATATTATATATTATATATATAGTATAATGGCCTGAAAAGAACGCGCCGCGCTGCGGTAGTTCGCGAATTTCGACCATTGACTTCGAATGGATATTACGGGAGATCCGACCGTCGGATTCTCCTAAAATCGGAACCGTTGGGTTCGTATCGAAAAGAGCTTTCTAACGAATATAAGAGATTTCAAATCTAATGGTTGGATTTGGAATTATGTCCAAATCAAATTTCGAAAAGGTCGTTGTAAGTGCAGTTCGATGACCATTTATGTAAATCGACTGTACGGGCCTTGATAAAATTATTAAAATTATTAATAATTTGTGTAAAATCATAATAAATAATTTGGAAAGAATTAGGGTGAAAAATTCCATATTTGAAAAGATAAAAATATATTTTTATCGAAATGAACTAGTTATGAACTAGAATTATAATCCAATATTTTTAAATAAACAAATTGGATTTAAGATGGTTTTAAAAATAACCAGAATTTCCAATATATGATTGGAATGGATTTGAATCGAAATTGTCTTCGGAATATTTCGATGTTGGGTTTCGTGATTATACAAATATTGTTATGGAAATTTGAAAGATATATTTATATCGTTATTTCCAATACGATATTTGTTCGTTGTAGAATTTGATATTGAATATAAGCCGATATATTTTCTATTCAGAGCCTTGTATTTAATATTAAATGGGATTTTGGGTTTTTCATGAATGGTGTCTTCAATAACACTGTTCTTGAACCCCATGTGAAGAGAATAAATCTTTTAATTAAGATTGTTAGAGTTTCTAATTATATTTAATAATTGGAATAAAATGGAATGTGAATTGGGTTTATTATGAACTGTGTTTCTAACGACATTCGTTCTTTAACCCGATTTACGGTGAAATGTGATTTGGAATTTATAAATCTATTGTTGAGATTTAAAGGGGATTTTTCCAAAGTAAAGTTTTCCAGTTTAACATATTAAATTGGAATTGGATGGAATCTGATTTGGTAATAATCGAAGTGAATTTCTATGGAGGAAGACTGTTGCTATATGTGGAATTTAAAAGGCTTTGCCGTTATTCCATTTATATTACTAGTTAGATATGGAAGTTTATATCGATTATATATGTTGATCTGTTTTCCATGAGGATTCCATGGTTAATGGAATGTGATTTTGTGTTTACCGTGAGTTGTGTTTTAAATGACATTAGTTCTTTAACCCAGTTAAAGATAAGATTTATTTCTTAACTTTGAATAATCATTAAGTAATGATTTTTGGAAATTAAAACTGAATTAGAGTTTTAATGGATCTTTAAATAGATTGAATGGTGAATTTGATAACTAAAATTATCAAATTCAAGAAATGAACGAGAATGGAGTATCATTAGTTTTGCTCCAAGCGATAGTTAAATCTTTAATTAAATTTGAACGTGAAATGATAATTAATTTTACCGATAATACTGTGGTGTTAGATATGAAGTATTACCAGTTTTACTTCATGGGATGAATAGGTTGGGATTGGGAAGTTAAACAAGTGATAACTTCAGTAAGGTGCGCTAATCCCGACTAGTTTGGATAAATCATAATTTGGTTTGAATTGTAATCCAAAAGAAGATTGAAGAATAAATTTGAAGAATTTATCTTTGATAAAATTAATGGGAACCTTTCCCAAATATAAGAATATTTGAATAAAGGAATATTCTGGATTGGAATGAGGCGTATGTTGTGTTTTTATAGCACTTGTTTATTATATACGCGAGTTATTCAGAAAGACCGGGTTTATCCCATTATGAATAACTGATTCGACGATGTGTCGAGGATGAAGATGGTGGTTGAAGACCGGAGGTCTTCACATCATTTGGATGATTATTGATGTCTTGATTGGGCTGTACACCCAAGACAAGGTAATAAGTGGTGATCATCCAGATGTACTTGGAGATCGACCGGATATGCGAGGGCCTCTCTCCTGTATTGGACATATGGGACGAGGAATAAGATGCCTCCGGTGTCGTTCAGACCCAGAACGAACTTCTAAATGGATGTGTGTCTGACATCGGAGTTCATTCTGTGTGATTGATAGACATCGGTTGCATAGCGTGAATTGCCTGTGGGGCATGCTGAGATGTAAATGATCAAGGCTTCTATTGAAAAGCAGAGTCTTGTGGTTGTTGATCAAAGCAACGCTTTAATATAGCATAACTTTGTGTAGCATTAATTCGCGAGCCTCGCACCCCAGTGTGAACCAGAAACGGGGGGGGGGGGGGGGGACATCAGGGAGGACATGCGTTTCCTTCTAACTAGGAGTGGTGTCAGCGTTTTGTAATCCCTGACGTTTTACTTATGTGGATGATGGATAGCGAGGTGCCTCGGTTATATCGGTCGTTCCGGGGCCGATGGATGGTTTTCATACAGACCAGATTTACGCCCCATAGAGCAAGGAAACACAGTGTTCAGGCATTTTAATCCACTCCATTCGGATCGGCGCTGACGATCCAAAGGCTTGACAGAGTACTTGCCTGAGGCTTGGGCTAGAGAGTCTCGAAGCGGTAAGGACGATCCCTTGCCTTGGTTCACAGATGGAAATCCAACTTCCAATACGTGACAATTGCGGATTTGATTGTAGAACGTAGTATGGCGACATAGTGGGATGGGGCACTCATGCCGTCTATGATTGAAACATTTATATTTGAAATTGTTATTGACGCTATACACTTATAGTAATAGTAAAATATGAAATTTCACATACCAAGCGTTTTAGGCTATTATAAGGTAAAAACTCTATCCTCCGGCTTGCGTTGCATTGTGTGATGGGACCTGTGTATTATAATAGCTTCATTGTTCCTTATTTAGCATTGCGTTTTTTGTTTTATGCATTGGTATACTTGGGGTAAACCGGTTCCGTGTTATACGGTGTGGTCCCTTGATTTACCTAACTTTAAAATCAAATTAATAACTGTTTTAGTTCTCACACCAGTCACATGACTGACCTGGAGTTTATTGTTTTAACCTAAACTTTGGGTGCCCCTATTTTCCACACGGGCAGCTAGTAGTTTTGGTTTTGTAGATTTATATTCACAGGATCCTAGTCTACAGCTGGAATGATATTCGGAAAGCTATGTATCCATATATTCTTTTCAGTTGTGTTTTGTATTGTTTTCCCGCTGCATTGTAATTTGTAAACCTCTGATATTTATCGAATGTGTAATATTTATTCGTACTCTGTATATTCTTGTATTCTGATGAAATTGTTGTAATAAGCAATGAAATGTTCTTCTGTTTGTGTTCTGATTCGTCTTGTCCTCAATTCAATCCGGGCTTTCCTTCACGAGGAAGTTTGGGTCGTTACATCATATAAGTTGAAAACCAAATTTTTAGTAAGTACAAAATATATATTATATTCATAAAACCCATAAAATGTTTTTTGTGCCTCATCTAATAAGTATTGTAAATGATCGTTATGTGGATTTTTAATTTTTTAACAGAATAGAAGTCTGTATTAATCGTATACAATATTTGATTGATTTGTCCTTATATTCGACAAGTAACAACACAATAACGTAATTAAATCTTGTATGTCATTTCATTTTAAACGGTTCACAAAATTTCGATAGCGCTTCCTTTATGTTTCTTAGGTAGATGCAATTGTGTAATGTTCAAGGGATCAAAACAAAGTGTTATCGGAAAAAAAATCAATCATTAAAATTAAAAAGATTTATATGATTTAATTACATTATTGTATTTGTAATAAGTGGTAGGATGACTTATCAACAAAGTGCACAATGATCAATTAATATAACATTAACCTATAAAATTGTTTTAAAAAATTGTCAATGCAATTTTAATTTATATCATACTTTTTAAATTATTACGTAGGAGAAATGAATAACTATTTTACTAATTCGAGCTAGATGTTTCAACAATAAAGGGAAATAGGAGGTTAATAAGTGAACATTTTAATAACAGTGCTCGTGTATTCATTGATTTCGCTTTAAGTAATAATTGAAATGAAGAAGAAATCTGTTGTCCATGTAGTAGATGCAAATTGTTAAAGCAAGTGATACCCAAAATGGTTAGAGTTCATTTCTATCAGTACGGTTTCGTGCCGAACTATTTGGTTTGGGATCGTCATGGAGACCTATTAGCATCTAATTGTGTACAAATCGAGGAGGTAGTGAGTAATGAAATTGGTACTGCAAATCTCATAGAACATATGGTTGAAGATGTTGCACGTTCAATATTCCATACTATTCAATTTATTGTTGATGATGGTAACGCTTAAGAAGAAATTTTTTAAGGAAAATATATAATCTATTTGATGCTGTAAAGAAATCCCTTTGGGAATGTTGTCCAAGAAAAACTCAATTATCAGTAACTGTTAAATACATTGCAATGAAATTTAAACACTAGCTCACGGAAGTTGGATTTACAACTGTTGTGCAAGCTACGAAGTGACATATACCTCCAAATAATTTAATGTGAAAATCATTATGAAGTAAAAAAAAAAACTGCTTTCGGCTTTTGGTTTCTCATATCAATAAATAGACATGTCTAAAAGGTTGCATGTTGTTTTTGGAAAGAAGATATCAACCTTATAAACTGTAAACTATGTAGCCAGAAAAGGTACAAACCAAGAAGTAAAAGGGAAAGGAAGTCCCATATAAATATATGCATTATTAGGCTATTACTCCTAGGCTTCAAATATTATATGCATCTTTTGTAACTGCGCATCATATGAGATGACATAGTGTGAGAATACGGGGAAGAGGTATGTTTACACACCGAGTTGATGGTGAAGCATGGAAGCATTTTGAACAGAAATATCATGATTTTGCATTCAAGGTCTGTAATGTAAGATTTGGTTTGTGTATGGATGTTTTTTTACCATTTTCTCAATTTGGTTCTAAAAATTCTTTTTGACCTATAATTGTAGCACCTTAGAATTTACCTCCATGGAAGTGTATGAAAACTCCATATATGTTTCCCATAATTGTTGTCCCTTGTCCTGATGATCTGACATAAAGAATCAATTTTTATTTACAACTTTGATTGAAGAATTAAAAACATTATGGTAGGAAGGAATAGAAACATACAATACTTTAAAAAAAAACTTTTGCATGTTTGCTTCTTTATTGTGGACAATTAGCGATTTTCCTGCGTATGCAATGCTTTCATGTTGGATTACGGCCGGTCGTCTAGCTTATCCTTATTACATGGAAGAAACAAGAGCATTTTCTTTACATCATAGAAAGAAAATTTTGTGGCTTGACTGTCATCGATGTTTTCCTTATATTAATCGTTCATTTAGAAGTGAGAAGAAAAACTTTACAGCTAATAGACATGTTACTTTCGACAATCTAATGTTTTAGTCAGGCGAAGATACTTATGAACCTGTAAAGGATTATCTAATGATACATGAAACAAGAGAACAAAGTGATATTCAAGGTAAATCATCGATTCATAATCGGTGCAAACAAAGTATATTTTTGGAGTTGCCTTCGTGGAAAAATCTCCTTATTCATCATAATATCAACGTGATGCACAACGAGAAAAATGTAATTTATAATGTGTTTAGTACAATTTTACAAGTTAAGTGGAAGACGAAGAATGATTTGAAATCATGACATGATATAAAAGTAATATGTAATCCTCTTGAGCTTCATATGAAGCCTAATGACACAAAAAAACCAAAGCGTGCTATGCGCTGAACAATAATCAAGTTAACGATACTTTTAAAATGGGTGGAAAGATTAAGATTCGTGGATGTATACCTTCTAATCTTCATAGATGTGTCGACTATAAGAACAAAAAACATAGCGAGATGAAAAGCAATGATTGTCATGTTATGGTGGAAAATTTGTTACCCATCGCTTTCAAAGAACTATTGTCCGTAAAAGTTTGGACAGTTGTAACAGAACTTAGTCTATTTTATAAAGATCTTTGTTCTAATACATTAAAAGTTGATCGTGAATGTAAACTAGAGGAATAAATTTCTCTATTTCTATCCAAACTAAAAGAAAAAGTTTCCTCCAGGTATTTCCAATGTAATAAAGCATTTACTTATTTATCTTTTATTTGAAGCACGTCTTTGAGGGCCTGTGCAATATGGATTGATGTATCCATTTGAAAGGTATTAAAATTTAGTTCATTAAATACTAGTTTTATTAAATGTATAAAAAATAATTTTAAATAATTCTTAATATGTACTTATATCATCTAAAGAAAAAATGAGACAGAAAGAACAAGTTGAAGTTTCGATTTCTAAAGCATACATAGAAAAAGAAGCTTCGTTTTCTTCTCTCATGAATTTAGTGACCATATGAACTTATCATTTGAAAGCTCTATATATAATGATAAAGGCATTCACCAAGATGATTTTCAAGTGACTTTATCTATTTTTTAAAAATGGTCGGCCTGGTGGTAAACGTGTAGAAGTATTGTTTCATGATAAAGATTACTTCGCAACACATACATATATTCTTCTCAAATGTGCTAAAGTTGAACCATTTGTTAGGTAATATACTTATGTTCGTCGCAATGCATTATATCATCTACATATGCGTAACATAATTATAAAGCAATATTTGTTATATAATTGCAGTGTTTACGAATCACAACACCTGAAACGACCCAAACTCGCCGGTAAGGGAAAGCTCAGATTGAGTTGAGAACACGACAAATCAGAATACAAATAGAAGAACATTTCATTGCTTATTACAATAATTTACATTAGAGTACAAGAATATAACAGAGTATGAATAAATAATATGCATCAGAAAAATCTCAGAGATTAAAATACATTACATAGCAACGGAAAAATAATACATAACACAACTGAATGAGATACACGGATACAAAGCTTTCTGAATATAGTTCCAACTATAAATCCAGGATCCTAGGAAAAGAAATATCTTCGAAAACCAAAACTACTAGCTGCCCATGTGGAAAATAGGGGGCACCCGGAGTTTAGGTTAAAACAATAAACTCCAGGTCAGTCATCGTACTGGTGTAAGAACTAAAACAGTTATTAAATCTTTACTTTAAAATAGAGTAAATCAAGAGACCACGTCGTATAAAACGGAACGGGTTTTCTCCCAAGAATACCGGTGCATAAAACAAACAAAGCCATGCATTTTGAAAAAATGAAGCTATTATAAGACTCAGGTCTCACCACACAATGCAACGCAAGCCGGAGAATAGAGTTTTACCGTATAATAGCCAAACATGCTTGATACATTTAAAACAAATCATTTTGATATTACTATAAGTATATAGTGTCAAAAACAACTTCAAATATAAATATATCAATCATAGACGGCACGGGTACCATATATCTTATCTCCATACTAGTTCTACAACTAAAACCAAAAAGTCACGTATTGGAAATTGGATTCCATCTATAAGTCGAGAACAGGGATGGCTCCTCACTTTTCGAGACACTCTATCAAATGCTTCAGGTCGCACCCTTAGCAACCTTGGATCTTCAGGGCTGGTCCTCTGTAATGGCCCGAAAATCCAGTCCAATTTGAGCTGACTAAATAACACAAGTCCAACCCCAAATTGAACTGGAAATTCAAGAAATTAATAGAAAGAAGATAGAGGGTGAGAATAGATAAGGTAGAACTATTAGAATAGAAGAAGAAGAAGAAGAACATCATCATCAGAGTAACACGAATCTCACAGCGGAACGAATAAAATATAACATAACTTTTGAAATACAAACAGTATATGTATACAATAGCATTGCAGAGTACAACACTTACAACAACAGCGGAAATAATAATAGCTATAGAATCTTGAAGCCTCCTGCTCCAAGCTCTTCCAGTATATCTGTAAATCCCGACTACTTGACTGCCCGTACAAATTTAGGCACCCAAGAGTTTAGGGAAACAAAACAAATAAACTCCGGGTCAGTCATGGACTGGTGTGAGTAAACTCAAATCATTTTAACAGGTATATGATATCTCATAAGACCACGCCGTGAATATGGAACGGGTTTTCCCTTTTGAGAACCCAACATCTTTGAAAAGCAGTATCACTGATATTATAATAATGTCTAAATACAATTAGATATCAATCTAGCAGAAACGCTTTCATCTCACGTTCTACATATATAGCATACAATCAAGACCGCGGGTGCGTATTGGATGATTGGATTTCCAACTATGACAAGGTATGGAACCACCTTCCGATCAGTGTACTCTAGGAACGATACACTGGAGTTCAACAAGAACATCTTGCAACTCAGCCACACATGACCGACCACTCATTTCGCTTGAGTGTATCGAATGTACATCACCAACGGTTGGGATCAGCAACCGTTTCCCGTATATATATGGGACAGCATTGATAGATTAAAGAAGCAAATGAATATTCTCTAGATAGGTGATTATACACCCTACTTCGGTGCGACCGACTTAGCCATGTTGCCTGCCCGATTTTTGTCATTTACCAGATGTGAGGCTAGAAGCTACGCTTACTTTCCATTCATTGATAACACGATCACTTTGAATGCCACATTATCAGATCCGTTAATCATTAGTTGGATCTGCACAAATAGATTCTGGATATTATGCGAAGGGAATAAATCCGTTGGCCACCATATATATTTGTATAGTCCAACTCTTTCGATCATTGGAACTATTCTGTCAGACATTCGTCCATATACGTTCGTTCTGGGACTGAACGAAACCGAAGGCACTATCTTGTAAACAGGACATCCCTTGCACTTTACTCCGTCTTCAATTATCTTCATCTTATTTGATCACAACGCTTATGTCGATACAGAGTGGTTCTTCGGATAATAATCCAACCGGTCTCTCCATATTTACAACGTAAAATGGTCAAAACTTCGATAGTCTGTGATTTAACTATCAAATGAAAACATGTCGGTGTACAAACAATGACTTAATTCCAAATGGAATTATCGATCCAATCATCAATCATATATATATATATATATATATATATTCATATTTCCTTATTTTCTAAAACTAGAAAATATACATTTTCAACATTGGAAAACATTTCCAATCCCCATTTACGCATCACCATCATTCCACAACTATTAGTCCCTAACTGTAAACTAGTAAGAGAACAATTCTCTAAGTATAAACCCCGAAGGCCGAAACCAACATCAGATCAACACTCAGAAAAATATTCAACTTACCAATCTCTAGTCAGTTTCCAATATTGTTTAACTTCACTTCTTAATTTCTATATTCGATAAACCCCTTTTGATAAACTACGTTTGATTAACTCCTTTTGATAAACTACGTTTGATTAACTCCTTTTGATAAACTACGTTTTCAGTTACAAATATTTCCTATTTACAACTTCTATTTACCGTTACAAATATTTCCTATTTACAACTTCTATTTACCATTACAAATATTTCCTATTTACAACTTCTATTTACCGTTACAAATATTTCCTATTTACAACTTCTATTTACCGTTACAAATATTTCCTATTTACAACTTCTATTTACCGTTACAAATATTTCCTATTTACAACTTCTATTTACCGTTACAAATATTTCCTATTTATAACTTCTATTTACCGTTACAAATATTTCCTATTTACAACTTCTATTTATTATCTAAATAAATATTCTCCTTTTCAATTCTATTTATTTTCTAAATAAATATCCCTTTTATAAAACTCTATTTGTTTTAAAAATACTATCCTTTTATAAAACCGCATTCGTTTTATAAAAATTTACTCTTGTAAAATCCTGTGATTTTATAAAATTCCTTTATTTCAATATACATTGAAATATTCCTTTTGACAACTCAGGGTTTCTTATGATATTTAAAATATCGAATAACAATGATCAATATCATTGTAACACACATAATCCAGAATAGATTATATAACACATCATATAACACAATATATGAAAACAGTAAAATAATTGTTGAGGAATCCAGTCGGATTCCTCCAACCTGTCTCCCTGCATCCACAGATGTTACACAGTATAATATATATTATATTTCATTTTGAAATGAAATATCCTGCTGTACAGAACCATATTTGATTAACAGTACATAGATTAACTATAACTATGTTTTCAATCAAATCTATTTAACAGTCCAGTTTAACAATCAATATACAGTAGTCAACAAAATAAAGTACAATTTATATTAAAATATAAATTGAGGAGAGTTAGTGAGTTTTACTCACATTGGACGATCATCGTTAATAACGATAACCATCGCTTGATTCATACGGACAATTTATTTTGCTATAAATTGTAACCAGCTCGGCTTCACTCCCAGTCAGTTCCATTCTGTAGTCACCGTTCATACGATCCTGTCGGATCCTGTTTCGCCTCATCGGCCCATTTCCATACTTAGAACCCATCCTTAACTTAGAAACCATGCACATACCCTTAACGGTTGAGGAGAGAATCTTGTTCAAAGATATTGGTTGTCCCGAAAGTAGCTGTCAATCCAATGGAAGATATATTTAATTTCATTACCCATATTTACTTAATATCCAATGGATTAGTACCTAAAAAAGGAAAAGAACTCATTATCCGTTTTACTGTGTGGCCTCACAAAGTATTCATCATAAGTACGAACATTTCGTAGTTCCTCACATCGGAGTTATTGTCTGATCCGAGGTTTACCTTTCCTCCTGTACCTCTTGAATGTAGAACCACATAATAACCTCAAGCAATAGTCAAACAAACCGAGTTCCCCATCACTGCCATCTCCTCCATCAAAGTGAATGGTTTATCGCAACTAACCACAAACTACCGTGCAACTTCAACCACTCCGCTATTCATCTGCCTTCTTTTCTTTCTTTATGAACTCATATATGCCACCTACCAGTTCCTCCTTTTCACGTAAGCCACTTACATGCCGTAGAACCCCAAGTCCTCACAAACTCCACAGTCCTTCCCTTTTCTCCAGATACCTACTTCATGTTGTGCTCACCCGTACCCCTCCTCCCTTCCACGTGTACTCCCCTTTAACTCACCTAACCGCATGTAATCCTCCTTCATTATTTTAACATACATCCCTTTAAATGTTTTCCTCCTCCCTTACTGCATCTTCGCACCAACCCAACTTCTCACATAACCAATACCTTGCTCTGATGACCAAGACCTGCTGCTACCTCGCCGAGCCTCCAACGTGTGCCTCCCAGTCCACATTTCATGCCCTGGACCAATCTCGCACCACACAAACATCGTACTGACCTCGCAACCACCTTCGAACTCAACCTCCCTGCTGCGTCGTTCAGCTCTACCCTATGCTGTGAAGTACTTCGTGCGACATATACTTGATCCGAGCCCATAGAAATTCATACGAGAAGGAAGCTTTAGTCTATGCGAGATTGATGAAGTGTTTTCTTTTGAGATTTAAGTGGATCGAGATATCGGATTTTTGGTTTTCAAGTGAATGGAACTGGCGGCCGGTTTCTGTTGTGAGAAAATGAATTAGGTCTTAAGGGAATGATAGTGGTTAGGTATTTATAGTGAATAGGTTTGAGATATTAATTTAGTTGTATGGATTTGGTTCTCCTACGTTTTGGTTCGAAACCCACAAAGAAAATGGTGGCTGAGGAAAAAAAATCGTGGCCTTCTATTGATCAAGGAATGGGATAAAACGTGGACTTCGCCGCACCAAGGATTTCTTATTTTAAATTCTTTTAAGTTATTAAAAGTTCCTGTACCCTGCTCCATATAATTATACCCATGTACGAGTGTTACAGACTGAGATAAATATACCATTTTAATCCGCTCGGTGCCACGACCCCAAAAATATAATAATACCGGTAGATTAACTCATATTTTGAAACTTCAAAATGTTGATTTCCGGGTGCAAAATACCCCAAATAATAAGTCGCTTATTTAATTAATTAAAAATTACAGTAAAATTCTAAAAATTAAATTATCACTACGCCTCAAAAGAACCTTGTCTAAATTCAAACCCGATCTCTAGTTATATCGAATAATCCGTTACGGTCGATAAAAGATTCTATAGCGACTATTTTAAAATTTGATTTGGACATATCTCAAAATCTACACGACGAAACCCTGATTTTTCTCTTCCACTAGAAAGATATACTCCACCAGCTCCACACATTTCTTGTTTCACAGAAATCCGGCTTCAAACGAATCCTGTACATTCAATTGAAGTTCAAATCGCCAAATTACGAACTGCAGCGCCATTTCGAGCTCGGTTTTAATTACAATATAATTATACGTTCTAACGTCGTCAATTAATTAATATATTCGTTATTTAAATAATTAAATAAGTTAATTATTACACCGCCAAATATCTGGGTCATTACATTCTTCCCCACTTAAAATAATTTCGTCCTCGAAATTGCTAAGGTAGAGGACGACCCTATCTATTGGAATTCCTAAGATTTGTTTACCCCTTATTTCTGATTTCAACTGAACCAATTGATATTGGCTAAAATATTAATTCCTTCCGACTAACCTAAATTTTCAAAAATTTTGAAAATTTTCTAACGCTTTAAATTTTTGGAAAATTTCGCCATAACCTCCTTTGTACAGCCCTATCGGTAAAACTCCAACTCGCCTCTCTAGGCCTTCTCCAACCCAAAAGAAAATCAAACAACCAAATGGCTTGCCAAACGGCTTGCCAATCGGCTCATAAATCACCCAACTCATATGAAATATAAACTTGTACCTTTTTGTTGGGCATATCACTACATCCTTCCTATCCACCTGTTACCAATTCTACATATATCATGCCACACCAATCAACTCCAAACAGTTTATATCCTCAAATCACATCTCATTCTTAACTCGAGTTCCATCCTCGATTTTCAAAATTTTAACTTACCAATTCCAATACCATTCCAGATTATTCACTAATCAAATCCAATTTTTATTTAACTTAGTTCAAGTTAAATTTTAGTTTATTATTCACTTTTACCATTCATTCTGGAATTTAAATCCCTGGGTTTATTACGAATCAATTTTAAATCATAACACCAATTCAAAACATTTGAATTTCAAAACCACTTGTTTTCTCAAAACAATTTTAAAAACAAAATCTTTGATAGTAATCCGTCACTTAGCAACTCGAAAATGAACACTGATAATGTGGCCACACTCATCAGGGTTATTTCCTAGTTTATCGAAGTGAGTTCAATACTATATCATTTCCAATTTGAAAACATTTTCAAAATCTCCCAGGAACTTAAAATTTTCTTATTTTAATTCCTAATCCCGATTTAGATTCGGATTTAATTCATCTTATTTCATATACTTTACTTATATGAATTCTGATTAGTTATCTATAACCATTTCGCCTTTTTATAATCTCATCTGATTATAATAACAACCAACACAACCAATTATACTATGTTAATTTCAAAGCATATCATGTTGGTTCATCGTATTCGAATGTTTAGAAACCCTTATCGATATTGTGGTGCCCCACTATCGACCAAAATTCATAAACCACTCAACCAATAAAGCTCCACAATATAAAACAAATTTTTATATCAATTAACAAATACGTTCACTCGTATATATACACTCAAACTCAATCTAGGGTATTACTAACCCCATCTCTACTGAGTCACGCCACAGAGCCCAGGTAATAACTTAACTTAAGCTCTGATACCAACTGTAATGGCCCGAAAATCCAGTCCAATTAGAGCTGACTAAATAACACAAGTCCAACCCCAAATTGCACTGGAAATTCAAGAAATTAATAGAAAGAAGATAGAGGGTGAGAATAGATAAGGTAGAACTATTAGAATAGAAGAAGAAGAAGAACATCATCATCAGAGTAACACGAATCTCACAGTGGAACGAATAAAATATAACATAACTTTTGAAATACAAACAGTATATGTATACAATAGCATTGCAGAGTACAACACTTACAACAACAGCGGAAATAATAATAGCTATAGAATCTTGAAGCCTCCTGCTCCAAGCTCTTCCAGTATATCTGTAAATCCCGACTACTTGACTGCCCGTACAAATTTAGGCACCCAAGAGTTTAGGGAAACAAAACAAATAAACTCCGGGTCAGTCATGGACTGGTGTGAGTAAACTCAAATCATTTTAACAGGTATATGATATCTCATAAGACCACGCCGTGAATACGGAACGGGTTTTCCCTTATGAGAACCCAACATCTTTGAAAAGCAGTATCACTGATATTATAATAATGTCTAAATACAATTAGATATCAATCTAGCAGAAACGCTTTCATCTCACGTTCTACATATATAGCATACAATCAAGACCGCGGGTGCGTATTGGATGATTGGATTTCCAACTATGACAGGGTATGGAACCACCTTCCGATCAGTGTACTCTAGGAACGATACACTGGAGTTCAACAAGAACATCTTGCAACTCAGCCACACATGACCGACCACTCATTTCGCTTGAGTGTATCGAATGTACATCACCAACGGTTGGGATCAGCAACCGTTTCCCGTATATATATGGGACAGCATTGATAGATTAAAGAAGCAAATGAATATTCTCTAGGTAGGTGATTATACACCCTACTTCGGTGCGACCGACTTAGCCATGTTGCCTGCCCGATTTTTGTCATTTACCAGATGTGAGGCTAGAAGCTACGCTTACTTTCCATTCATTGATAACACGATCACTTTGAATGCCACATTATCAGATCCGTTAATCATTAGTTGGATCTGCACAAATAGATTCTGGATATTATGCGAAGGGAATAAATCCGTTGGCCACCATATATATTTGTACAGTCCAACTCTTTCGATCATTGGAACTATTATGTCAGACATTCGTCCATATACGTTCGTTCTGGGACTGAACGAAACCGAAGGCACTATCTTGTAAACAGGACAGCCCTTGCACTTTACTCCGTCTTCAATTATCTTCATCTTATTTGATCACAACGCTTATGTCGATACGGAGTGGTTCTTCGGATAATAATCCAACCGGTCTCTCCATATTTACAACGTAAAATGGTCAAAACTTCGATAGTCTGTGATTTAACTATCAAATGAAAACATGTCGGTGTACAAACAACGATCTTAATTCCAAATGGAATTATCGATCCAATCATCAATCATATATATATATATATATATATTCATATTTCCTTATTTTCTAAAACTAGAAAATATACATTTTCAACATTGGAAAACATTTCCAATCCTCATTTACGCATCACCATCATTCCACAACTATTAGTCCCTAACTGTAAACTAGTAAGAGAACAATTCTCTAAGTATAAACCCCGAAGGCCGAAACCAACATCAGATCAACACTCAGAAAAATATTCAACTTAACAATCTCTAGTCAGTTTCTAATATTGTTTAACTTCACTTCTTAATTTCTATATTCGATTAACCCCTTTTGATAAACTACCTTTGATTAACTCCTTTTGATAAACTACGTTTGATTAACTCCTTTTGATAAACTACGTTTCCGTTACAAATATTTCCTATTTACAACTTCTATTTACCGTTACAAATATTTCCTATTTACAACTTCTATTTACCGTTACAAATATTTCCTATTTACAAGCTCAAAAGATTAACTCTCCTTATTCTTAGCTAGTGGAATTGAAGCTTCACTCTTTCCTATCCACTTTGCCGAGGAGAGAGAACTATCAGATAACTCAAGCTAGACAGAAAGGTAAAAAAGTCCACAGTTCGGATCCTGTAAGCAAGTAGTGCAGATTGTTATTTAGCTTCAATTTGTTTTCAGTCAAGTATATTAATCCGTCCGCATGCAACAAAAGAAATTGGATTAGCCTACACCCGCCAAGTATATTAATCCGGGCCCAGTATATTAATTGGCTCTTACAGAGGTCCAGTGTCACCCAGTATACTTATGACACCCCAGCCTCTCTTATGAAGCTATAAGAGGAGCTCTAGTGGTATGTGCAGCCCGACAAATATTTCCTATTTACAACTTCTATTTACCGTTACAAATATTTCCTATTTACAACTTCTATTTACCGTTACAAATATTTCCTATTTACAACTTCTATTTACCGTTACAAATATTTCCTATTTACAACTTCTATTTACCATTACAAATATTTCCTATTTACAACTTCTATTTACCGTTACAAATATTTCCTATTTACAACTTCTATTTACCGTTACAAATATTTCCTATTTACAACTTCTATTTATTATCTAAATAAATATTCTCCTTTTCAATTCTATTTATTTTCTAAATAAATATCCCTTTTATAAAACTCTATTTGTTTTAAAAATACTATCCTTTTATAAAACCGCGTTCGTTTTATAAAAATTTACTCTTGTAAAATCCTGTGATTTTATAAAATTCCTTTATTTCAATATACATTGAAATATTCCTTTTTAGAACTCAGGGTTTCTTATGATATTTAAAATATCGAATAACAATGATCAATATCATTGTAACACACATAATCCAGAATAGATTATATAACACATCATATAACACAATATATGAAAACAGTAAAATAATTGTTGAGGAATCCAGTCGGATTCCTCCAACCTGTCTCCCTGCATCCACAGATGTTACACAGTATAATATATATTATATTTCATTTTGAAATGAAATATCCTGCTGTACAGAACCATATTTGATTAACAGTACATAGATTAACTATAACTACGTTTTCAATCAAATCTATTTAACAGTCCAGTTTAACAATCAATATACAGTAGTCAACAAAATAAAGTACAATTTATATTAAAATATAAATTGAGGAGAGTTAGTGAGTTTTACTCACATTGGACGATCATCGTTAATAACGATAACCATCGCTTGATTCATACGGACAATTTATTTTGCTATAAATTGTAACGAGCTCGGCTTCACTCCCAGTCAGTTCCATTCTGTAGTCACCGTTCATACGATCCTGTCGGATCCTGTTTCACCTCATCGGCCCATTTCCATACTTAGAACCCATCCTTAACTTAGAAACCATGCACATACCCTTAACGGTTTGTAATAACCCGCAAAATCTGGGCCAGTTTAAAATTTTTATTTTGGCAATTTTAGCGAATTTTGATTATTTAAAATGAATTATTTTAAATAATATCGTCGAAAAATTTATTTTGAATAGAATTCGAACGAATATATTTATATAGTTCGTCGTTCGAATATAAATAATTATATATAATTATAAAAGGAATTGAAAATGGCGCGGTAGTTCGATAATTCGATTTCAAACTTCAATTGAATGTACCGGGTGCAAAACAATCCGGATTTTAGTGAAACCAAAAATAATGGGATCTAATTGATAATATCTTTCCAACGAATCCGAATGATCAAAATTTCATAGCGGGAATCAAAAGATGTGTCCAGTTGAAAATTCTGAATAGTCGCTATGGAATTCAGGCCCTTAAAAATGGACATTTTGCAAACGACCTCGGATTCCGACGAAACCAGTTTTGTTGGGTCCGGGATGTGAAGTTATTGCTAGGTTTCAAATTTCATAATTTTTCGAATCAATACGTGAGCGTGGCAAAGGAAAACGCGTTTGACCAGTTTCAGTTGATTTTAATCGACTGGAAATTGGCCGTTTTTCAAACGGTCTCAGAATTCGACGAAACTAGTTTTGTTAGGACCGTATCGTCAATACAAAGCTAGAAAATATTTTTCCGCAGTTTATAGAGTTAGCATGTGACCCCGGTAATTTGAAATGTACGTTTAAAATTCAATATAGTGATTTAAATGTAAATTCAAAGGAAACTGATTGTAACGATCGAATCATCTTACGATATATAGCCCATTGTATTCGGGATGGGGGTAAAACGCTATGGACGGCAGGCGGTGGACCTCGTTTCGAGGTCGTATGTAAAAGTCGACTTTTTGAAAATTAATTAATTAATTAATTAAAATATATATATACTATATTAACTCCCTCCCCCTTTTTCTTTCTGTACAAACCTAAATCGGAAAAAAAAGGGGAACGACGAGTTGCTCCAGCCCCTCCATCGTTCAACGCCGACCACCGCCCTGCCTACCGCCTCGTCGGAGCAGCCGCCACCCTCCAATCCTCCCCCTCTCCCCATCGCACCCTCCGTCTCGAGCAGGAGCCCGATGCCCGCCACCCCACAGGCCACCGCACCACCTTCGTACCCTCTCCGCTCCCTCCATCTCGAGGCCGCCACCAACATCTCACGCCCCCACAGTGAACCCCCACCGCCCCCTTAGGCTCCTCCCTCCTCGATTTCAGACCCCAAACCCCTGTAAGTTTTTAATGTTTTATTTTTATTTGTTTTCTTTATTTATTTATTAGGTAATAGCTTTTATAAATTTAGAAAAATCGTTTTTTCTCTCATGATTAAAATTAGTCTTGTTTGCTAGGTATATGAGATAAAAAGGGTTTGAACTTTAAAAATAGAAAAGGAGAGAACTTAAATTAGAAAAGGCGAGAACTTTATATATAGAAAAAAATATGATTTTTATATTTTTAAAGTATTAAAAATATAATCTTTATTAAGTAGAAGATGTAAAAATATGATTTTTGGTTAGGTAGAGAATTAAAAATATAATTTTTACATGATAGAAATATTAAAAATAGCATCTTTATATGTGTAGAAGAATAAAAATGTGATTTTTATATATTGAATAGCGAAGTAAAAAATTCGATTTTTATATATTGAATAGCGAAGTAAAAATTTGATTTTTATATATTGAATAGCGAAGTAAAAATTCGATTTTTATATATTGAATAGCGAAGTAAAAATTCGATTTTTATATATTGAATAGCGAAGTAAAAATTCGATTTTTATATATTGAATAGCGAAGAAAAAATTCGATTTTTATGTATGTAGTGGCTATGGGCAACGAAGGTAACAAAAAGGCGAGATCGAAGAAGATTTATACCAAAGTAGAGTCAAGATGATTGGATAGCTATCTGTGAGAATTTCTCACCTTTCAATTTCATTTCTATTTATATATATATATACTAGGATGCAGACGGTGCTTAGTAGCACCCGACACAATCGTCCACAGACCATGGACTTGTTTATTTGGTTGCATAAAATTAGTTAGATTATTTGATTGAAATTGAATTGTTTGGTGAAATTGAATTGTTTGGTGAAATGAATGGATTGATTGATGTATGAATGGCGTGGGCCTTCACTAGACCGGGGATAAGGCTAGGCCTTGTCCCGTTTCTAGTATCGTGCCGTTATGCGGCCGAAATTTTCTAAAATATGTTAGAAAAATAAAAATATCATTTTATTTAAAGAATGAACTGAATAGAAATTCATATGTTGGAATAAAATGTTTTATCGTTAAAAATATAATTTTTAACGTGAATGTGAATAAATAAATATTCATTTACAAACCAGACGGTTTGTTTATGTACACCTATTTGAAGGACATTGATTGGGACGATAAATTTTACACATCGCCCAACTGCACGAATAAAATATTTGTTTGATTGTTTGAAAACCCCACACGGGTGTTGGGATGAAATTTGATGTTCACTCATCTTGATTGATTAAATATGTCGATCGATTGATTGACAGGCTGTTATAAGCGTTAGATATCTATATTTGATGCTTATACAGTGTAGTGCACTTTGGTTGATGGTTGATTATTTGTCGTTGCTATTATATACATGTGTTGTATGAAAATCCATATAATTAACATTATATGGTGATTGATTGGGCCTCATTCCAATTTAGAAAATAAAGAATATTATAACATAAAGGTTCATGTGTGGACAGTACTCATCCATTGAGATTGGTCATGTGTTGAACGAAATATTCTGATAATAACAACTATTTTGAAAAAGAAATATTTGAAATAGAATATTTGAAAATAGAAATTTAGGAAGCCGTGTTGATTAGATTGACGCCATTTTGACGTGAACGATATTTAAATTGAATTGAAAACGATTTCGAAATGAATTGAATTGAAAACGAATTCAAATTGAATTGAAAGCGAATTGAAATGAATTCAAATTGAATTGAAATTTGAATTGAATAGAAATGAATTTTGAAACGAATTTATAAAGAAGAATTCAATTTTGCTTTGAATTGAAATGGAAGTTGAAATAGATTTTGAAACGAATTTTAAAACTATTTATATAATTCGTTTTGAATAGAAAATCGACGAAATATATATTATATATATAATACAATGGCCTGAATAGAACGGGCCGCGCCGCGGCAGTTCGCGAATTTCGACCATTGATTTCAAACGGACATTACGGGAGATCCGACCGTCGGATTCTCCTAAAACCGGAACCGTTGGGTTCGTATCGAAAAGAGCTTTCTAACGAATATTAGAAATTTGAAATCTAACGGTTGGATTTGGAATTATGTCCAAATCAAATTTGAAAAAGGTCGCTGTAAGTGCAGTTCGATGGCCGTTGTTGGAAATCGACTGTACAGGCCTTGATAAAATTATTAAAAATAGTAATAATTTGTGTAAAATCATAAGAAATGATTTAGAAAGGATTGGGATGAAAAACTCCATATTTGAAAAGATAAAAATAGATTTTTATTGAAATGAACTAGTTTTGAACTAGAATTATAATTCTATTTATTTTTAAATAGATAAATTGAATTTAAAAAGGGTTTTGAAAATAACCAAAATATCCAATGATTGCATTGGAGTGGATTTGAATTGGAATTGTCTTCGGAATATTTCGATGTTGGAATTTGTGATTATACAGGTGTTGTTATGGAAATTTGAACGATATATATTTATATCGTTATTTCCAATACGACATTTGTTAATCGTAGAATTTGATATTGAATATAGGCCGATATATTTTCTATTCAGAGCCTTGTATTGAATATCGAATGTGATTTGGGTTTGTCGTGAATGGTGTCTTCACTAACACTGTTCTTGAACCCAGTTGAGAAATGATTAAATCTTTTTATTTAGATTTAATGAAGTGTACCAATTAAATAATATTTAATTGGAGTTGAATTGATATTGATTTTTGGGTTTATCGTGAACAGTGTTTTAAATAATACTCGTTCTTTAACCCGATAATTAATGAATGTGACTTTGGGTTTATCGTGAACCGTGTTTTAAATGACACTGATTCTTTAACCCAGTTAACGATTAAAACTAAGTGGAGTTTTAATGAATCTTTAATTAGATTGAAATGATCGAAAATGGAGTATCACCAGTTTTGCTCCAGGCGTTAGTTAAATCTTTAATTAGATTTGAACGTGAAATGGTAATTGAATTTACCGATAACACCGTGGTGTTAGATATGAAGTATTACCAGTTTTACTTCATGGGATGACTAGGTTGGGATTGGGAAATTAAAACCAATGATTACTTCGGTAAAGTTCGCTAATTCGGACTAGTTGAATCGAAATTCAAAGGAAGATTAGAGAATAAATTCAGGAATTTATCTTAGATAAAATTAATGGGAACCTTTCCCTATGAATGTGAAATTTAGAAACTAACTGTCGGTTAGCTAAGCAGAATGGTTTTCTGGATATTGATCTGATGTTGGTTTCGGCCTTTGGGGTTAATATTTGGGGAATTATTCTCTTGATTAATTTACGGTTAGTGACTGATGAATTGGAATGAGGCGTATGTTGTGTTTGTGTAACACTTATTTAAAATATACGCGAGTTATTCGGAAAGACCGGGTTTATCCCATTCTGAATAACTGATACGACGATAAGTCGAAGATGAAGACGATGGTCGAAGACCGGAAGTCTTCACGTCGTTTGGGTGATTACTGATGATCTTGATTGGGCTGTACACCCAAGAAGATGGAAACAGTTGGTGATCGTCCAGACGTACTTGGAGATCGATGGATATGCGGGGTACTAGGTGCCTCCGGTTTCGTTCAGACCCAGAACGAACTTGTAAATGGACTGTGTGTCTGACATTGGATTTTAGTCCGTGTGATTGATTTCTATTAAATATATATCTGTTTGGCAGCGGAGAATTTATTCTCTTGCTTAACGCCCTTCTCTGAGACGTACGAGCTCAGGGGTTATATATTGATGGATATCAAACGCATGGAGTGAATTGCCTGTGTGGCATGCCTAAGTGGCAATTGATCGAGGCTTCTGTTGAAAAGCAAAGCTTTGTGGTGATGATCAAAGCAAGGACTTTGTGGCGTAGCTTTGTGTAACGTTTACTTCGCGTGTTTCACACCCGGTATGAACCAAAAACGGGAGAGGACGTCAGGGAGGGCATGCGTTTCTTTCTAGCTAAAAAGTGGCGTTAGTGGTTTTACACGCCCTGACGAGTTTGACTTATGTGGTTGTTGCTGTTGCGAGGCGCCTCGGATTGATCGGTCGTTCTCGAACCGATGGAGTCATTTAGTTGGCTCACTTACAACCCATAGGGTGGGGAGACGTAGTGTTCAGGCATAATAATCCACATCGGTGGACCGGCCCTGAGGATCCAGGGGGCAGTTGCGGCTGTTCCTGAGACACGGGCTAGAGCGTCTCGAATCGGTTGAGGACTATCTTTTGCCTCAGTTCATAGACGGAAACCCAATTTCCAAATACGTGACATTTGCGGTTTTAATTGTAGAACTAGTATGGCGACATGATATATGGTACCCATGCCGCCTATGATTGATACTTATGATTTGAAGTTGTTTTATACACTATGCACTTATAATAGTATCAAATAATCTGTTTTAAACGTATCAAGCATTCTTTGGCTGTTATAAGGGAAAACCCTATCCCCCGGCTTGCGTTGCATTGTGTGATAGGACCTGGGTCTTATAACAGCTTCATTTTTCTTTATTTAGCATTGCGCTGTTTGTTTTATGCACTGGTATTCTTGGGAGGAAACCCGTTCCGTGTTATACGGCGTGGTCCCTTGATTTACCAAACTTTAAAAATAAAGATTAACTGTTTAAGTTCTCACACCAGTCCCATGACTGACCTGGAGTTTATTGTTTTAACCTAAACTATGGGTGCCCCTATTTTGACACGGGCAGCTAGTAGTTTTGGTTTTGCAGATTTATATTCACAGGATCCTGGTTTACAGCTGGAATGATATCCGGAAAGCTTTGTATCCGTATATCTCTTCTAGTTGTGTATTGTATTATTTTCCGCTGTGATGTATTTAAATGTAATTTAAATCTCTGATATTTCTGTGTAATATTCTTTTATACCCTGTATATTCTTGTAATCTGATGCATTGTTGTAATATACAATGAAATGTTCTTCTGTATGCGTTCTTTTGTGGCTTGTTCTCGAACTATCCGACGCTTTCCTTTACGGGGAAGTTTCGGGTTTTCACACGGTTGAGGAGAGAATCTTGTTCAAAGATATTGGTTGTCCCGAAAGTAGCTGTCAATCCAATGGAAGATATATTTAATTTCATTACCCATATTTACTTAATATCCAATGGATTAGTACCTAAAAAAGGAAAAGAACTCATTATCCGTTTTACTGTGTGGCCTCACAAAGTATTCATCATAAGTACGAACATTTCGTAGTTCCTCACATCGGAGTTATTGTCTGATCCGAGGTTTACCTTTCCTCCTGTACCTCTTGAATGTAGAACCACATAATAACCTCAAGCAATAGTCAAGCAAACCGAGTTCCCCATCACTGCCATCTCCTCCATCAAAGTGAATGGTTTATCGCAACTAACCACAAACTACCGTGCAACTTCAACCACTCCGCTATTCATCTGCCGTCTTTTCTTTCTTTATGAACTCATATATGCCACCTACCAGTTCCTCCTTTTCACGTAAGCCACTTACATGCCGTAGAACCCCAAGTCCTCACAAACTCCACAGTCCTTCCCTTTTCTCCAGATACCTACTTCATGTTGTGCTCACCCGTGCCCCTCCTCCCTTCCACGTGTACTCCCCTTTAACTCACCTAACCGCATGTAATCCTCCTTCATTATTTTAACAGACATCCCTTTAATCGTTTTCCTCCTCCCTTACTGCATCTTCGCACCAACCCAACTTCTCACACAACCAATACCTTGCTCTGATGACCAAGACCTGCTGCTACCTCGCCGAGCCTCCAGCGTGTGCCTCCCAGTCCACATTTCACGCCGTGGACCAATCTCGCACCACACAAACACCGTACTGACCTCGCAACCGCCTTCGAACTCACCCTCCCTGCTGCGTCGTTCAGCTCTTCCCTATGCTGTGAAGTACTTCGTGCGACATATACTTGATCCGAGCCCATAGAAATTCATACGAGAAGGAAGCTTTAGTCTATGCGAGATTGATGAAGTGTTTTCTTTTGAGATTTAAGTGGATCGAGATATCGTATTTTTGGTTTTCAAGTGAATGGAACTGGCGGCCGGTTTCTATTGTGAGAAAATGAATTAGGTCTTAAGGGAATGATAGTGGTTAGGTATTTATAGTGAATAGGTTTGAGATATTAATTTAGTTGTATGGATTTGGTTCTCCTACGTTTTGGTTTGAAACCCACAAAGAAAATGGTGGCTGAAAAAAAAAATCATGGCCTTCTATTGATCAAGGAATGGGATAAAACGTGGACTTCGCCGCACCAAGGATTTCTTATTTTAAATTCTTTTAAGTTATTAAAAGTTCCTGTACCCTGCTACGTATAATTATACCCATGTACGAGTGTTACAGACTGAGATAAATATACCGTTGTAATCAGCTCGGTGCCACGACCCCAAAAATATAATAATACCGGTAGATTAACTCATATTTTGAAACTTCAAAATGTTGATTTCAGGGTGCAAAATACCCCAAATAATAAGTCGCTTATTTAATTAATTAAAAATTACAGTAAAATTCTAAAAATTAAATTATCACTACGCCTCAAAAGAACCTTGTCTAAATTCAAACCCGATCTCTAGTTATATCAAATAATCCGTTACGGTCGATAAAAGATTCTATAGCGACTATTTTAAAATTTGATTTGGACATATCTCAAAATCTACACGACGAAACCCTGATTTTTCTCTTCCACTAGAAAGATATACTCCACCAGCTCCACACGTTTCTTGTTTCACAGAAATCCGGCTTCAAACGAATCCTGTACATTCAATTGAAGTTCAAATCGCCAAATTACGAACTGCAGCGCCATTTCGAGCTCGGTTTTAATTATAATATAATTATATGTTCTAACGTCGTCAATTAAATAATATATTCGTTATTTAAATAATTAAATAAGTTAATTATTACACCGCCAAATATCTGGGTCATTACATCCTCTCTTACTTTTGAGGATTGGTTATTCCTGAACACACATTTCCCGGTCCAATCGGACCTATCCATCGGCCCTGTAGTGACCGATATATCCGAGTCGCCTCGCAATCCATCATCCACATAAGTAAAAAATATAAATGTCTGGGCTCCATACCATGACACCACCCATAGCTAGAAAGAAACGTTGTGCACTCCTTGTAGTCCGATCCCGTTTTTAACTCATACTGAGGTGTGAGGCTCGCGAATTAGCACTATACACAAAGCTATGCTACTTAAAGGCGTGCTTTGATTAAAGAACGAATGTCGTTAAAGACACAGTTCACAATAAACCCAATTCACATTCCATTTTATTGCAATTACTAAATATAATTGGAAACTCTAATAATCTTAATTAAAAGATTTATTCTTTTCACACGGGGTTTAAGAACAGTGTTACTGAAGACACCATTCGCGACAAATCCAAATCCACTTTGATATTAAATATAAGGCTCTAAACAGAAATTATATCGGCTTATATTCAATATTAAATTCTGAAACCAACACATATCGTATGGGGAATAACGATATATATCTATCTTCAAAATTCCTCCACAATATCCGTATAGCAACGGAATCCAATATCGAAACATCCCGAAGATCATTTCTATTCAAATCCATTCCAATTTATATATTGGAAATTTCTGGTTTTATTAAAACCCTTTATAAATCCAATTTATTTGTTTAAAAATTATTGGATTTCAAATCTAGTTAATAACTAGTTCATTTAGATAAAAATATATTTTTATCTTTACAAACGTGGAATTTTTCATCCAAATCATTTATCATGATTTTGCATAAATTATTAATATTTTAAATAATTTTATCAAGGCCGATACAGTCGGTTTCCAATAACGGCCATCGAATTGCATCCATAGCGACCTTTTCCAAATTTGATTTGGACATAATTCCAAATCTAACCGTTCAAATTTAAATCTCTTGTATTTATTGGAAAACTCTTTTCGATACGAACCCAAGGTTCCGGTTTTAGGAGAATCCGACGTTCGGATCTCCCGTAATGTCAGTTTGAAATCAATGGTTGAAATTCGCGAACGGTCGCGGTGCGTTCTATTTAAGCCATTAATATATATAATATATTACGTTCAAAACGTATTTTATAAATTCGTTTTAAAAACGATTTCCACTTTCATTTCAATTTTAAATCAAAATTGAATACTCCTTATCATTATAATATTTAAATGATAATATTTCCAAAATATCAGATCTTGAAATAATTTCCTTTTCGATATTCATTATAAAAATAAATAAAATCGATATATATATCATTCGCTTTAAAATGGTGCAAATCTAATCAACACGGCTTCATATATTTCAATATTTTTGTGTCCATCCAAAATCGGACATCAAATTCACGTTTTAATCCTTTGCTGAATATTATTTTAAAATATTCGTTATTCCTGAATTGGAATCAAACCCAAGCAATTACCATATAATGTTAGTTATATGGATTTCATATGTCATATGTATACAACAACAATGATAAACAAACAACCATCATCCACAGTGCACTACACAACTGCATAAGCATTAAATATAAATAATTAACGCTTACAACAGTCCGTCAACCAATCGATTGACATACAACTAAATAATTGGGAATAGTGTATGCTAAATGTCATCCCAATACCCGTGTGGGGTTTCAACCAACAAATACTGAAAATTATTTGTGCAATTGGGCGATGTGTAAAATTTATCGTCCCAATCAATGTCAGTTAAATGGGTGTACACAAACAAATCGTCCGATTTGTAAATGAATATTTATTTTCATTTCAGGAGAATTTTATGTCATTCACATATACGTTAAAAATTATATTTTTAACGATAAAGTATTTATTTCAACACTTGACTATTTAATATAGTTTATACATTCAATAAAAATGATATTTTTATTGTTCAAACATTTTATTCAACACATGAATATTTTATATAGTTCATTTATACAATAAAGATGATATTTTTATTGTTCAAAAATTTTACTCAACACATGAATGTTTTATACAGTTCATTTATACAAGAAAGATGATATTCTTATTGTTCAAACATTTTATTCAACACAAGAATATTTTATACAGTTCATATACACATTAAAAAATATATTTTAATGAACAATATTTATTTCTGAAATTTCAGCATTATAACAGCGCGATATTAGAACCGGAGTAATGTCTAGCATTACCCCTCTCCTGATACTGGCTCGCGCCATACACAATGGTCAATCACATTCAATACACCACAATACAATCAATTTTCAACACAACCAAATTTCCACAACACAATCCATACAAACAATCATGGTTTGTACAATAAATGATGTCGGGGGCTACTAAGCCCCGTCTGCAACCTAAAATATATTTAACTGTAAAATAATTTGAGTAAGAAAGAGTTCTCACATTGAGAGTTTGGGGGTTATTGGCTATACAAGGTCAGGAGTGTTTTTGCAAATACGGGATTTTGTAAAAATTTGATTTTTAGAGGAAGGAGGCCCATGGCCGGCGTTGGTGGCCCGAGAGGCGGCGCCGTGGGTGGTTAGGTCGGTGGAGGCGGCGACAAGGCTGTGGTGGGCCCAGGGCGGCTGTGGGGTGCAGATTTGGGGGTGGGGCTTCACATAGAAGGAAAAGGAGAGAGGAGAGAGGGGAGGAAGGAGAGAGGAGGTGGTGGAGGCGGAGGGAGGCCGGCGGCGGTCGTAGGGAGGTAAGCGACACGGCAGATCGGAGGGACGATGAGCGTGGCGCACAGGCGGGCGACGGGTCGATCATTTTTTATTTTATTTTTTTCTGAGTGTTTGACTTTGAGGGGAGAGAGAAAGGAGGGCATATAAATTTATAATAATATTATTTTAAATTTCCAAAAAGTGGATTTTTCATTCTACCTTCGAATCAAACCCAATGATTATCGCCTCTAGCCAAATACCCCCATTTCGGACATAATAGGATATGTCCCGTAAGCCAATTCGACTGTTTCGATCAGTTTTCATGAAAATTAAAATATAAATTAATATAACATTCAAAATTGGTTTCAACGTACATTTTAATTTACCGGAGCCACATACTGACTCCAAAATTCCAGAAAAATAAATTTAGCTATGTTTTGATGATACGGTCCTAAGAAAATTAATTTTTTCGAATTTGGAGGCCGTTTGAAAATTGGCCCTTTTCTAGTCGATTAAATACAAACTGAAATTACCAAACACGTTTAAATCCACCACGCTCATATATTAATTCGAAAAATTATGAAAATTGGAATCTAGCAATAATTTGACATTCTGAATCCAACAAAAGTGGTTTCGTCAAAAACGGAGGTCGTTTGCAAAATGGCTATTTTTAAGGATTATATATTATATTATAATATATATAAATTCCATAGCGATTATTTCTAATTTTAAACTGGACATAACTTTTAATTCATATAGTGAAATCTGGATTTTTCACATTTGTTAGAAAGATATAGTTTAACAGATTCAAATATTTCTTGTTTCATCCAATTCTGATTTAAAATGAATTCTATACATTCAATTGAAATTTAAAATCAAATTTTCAAACTACCGCGCCATTTCCAGTTCGATTTATAATTAAAATAAATTTATACGTTCTAATTTCGATTAAAATAAAGTTTTTGTCGTTATTATTTAAAATAAATCATTTTAAATATTCAAAATATATAAAAATAGCTAAAATAAAAATTTAAATTGGTTTTGAAAATCCGGGTTGTTACAACACCAAAAGGGCGATATTAGCAAATATTCCGCTACTTGATTTGCTAATTATGTTTCTGATACGATAAATTGTGTGGGAGACGAAGGATTGAAAATTTTAGCCATCGGTCCGAAAAGAAAAGTCAAGACTTATCCAATATTCCTCGACAATGGATATAAATTTAAATACCAAAGAATACGATGCTGAAAAATTAACTAAAAATACCAGTGTATTCATTAAAGGTAATAATGAACCAAATGATCATATAAATGATTTTGATGACATGTTAATCCTGGTTTTGCAATTAACATATTTAACAAAACCTACGGAAGAAGTTTCTTTGTTTAAATGCAACTGGTTTAGTAACGTTCCAGGTTCTTGAATCAACGTGCACCCAAAATATAATCTTAAAGAAATAAAACATAGTTCATGTGATTATAAGTACGATCCTTTTATACTTGCCAAACAATCTCTTCAAAATTATTATGCTCCTTACCATCTCTAAGAAGAGATAAAACAGATTGGTTGGACGTTTTTAAAACAAAGGCCAATTTTATATTTGATGAACAAAATAGTCCCGATGAACAAGCTTACCAAGATGATATTGAGGAAAATAAAGGAATAGTAATAACCGATGATCAAACTAACTTTGGAACTCTAAACGACGAATCAAATGCATTAATTGTAGCATTTGAGACTATAGAGGAACAAAATATAGAGTATGAAATGAAGGCTGAATCTAAAAGTGACGAGGAGTGATTAATAAACTACATTTTGAGAAGGTAATATTTCTTTATGTTATACTGTTCTCATTAAAAATGAAATGTTATGCTAATGGCATGTATCACATAATCCTTTCATGTCCTGCATAATGTATGTTTCACACAATCCTTTTTATTCCTCCATAATATGTGTTTAATAAAATTTAATGATATGTTTATTATATATGATATATATGTTTGTAACAGGTACAATATATATATCATCCCATATATATTATTCTTCTCTTTATGGATCTCCGGCCTCTTCCTCTTAGAGAGGGACCGGTCTTCCTCTAGTAGGTGGTGATGACAATGGCCCATCATAGTAGCAAGCATGTCCTATGGCGTGATTGTAACCCAAGGCCAATAAAGCATAGCGATTAAGATTTAAAGTTAAATCTCATTCATGTACAATCTATTATATATTATAGTCATGAAATATTAAATGTTTTTTGCTTTTTAATATAGTGGTTTGGAGCCTGAGCCGTCTGGTATAGTTCTTCATATCTTCCGACAGACGTATGTGGCTGCATAATTGCATGTTAGTGGAAGTGGTCGAAGGTACCAAATAACTCGAGAGAGACCATTTGGTAGGACTTCTTAGAAAGTGTGAATTTAGCTTGTAAATTTACAACTTATATTTTAATACACGTGCATGCTACTTATAACATGTGGAAATAATTCTACCTTAAATTGTGATACATCATTTATTGCATTATATAGGCATGCACATAATTTGTTGTATATCCTATTTCTTTGGTTTGAATATAATTCATGTTTATAAGGAACACTTTATATATTGGCTAGTCATTTATACGACAGTTTATATATAGTCATATTATTTATAGAACAATGCCATGTTTACTATTTATAAAAATGTATAACTTTTATTTTCTCAAACGTGCAGGGTGAAGTAGACCTTCAATAGGTTGATCTGGTGTTTTTGGTAATCAGATATTTTATTTAATTTATTATTTTAAATATTGATTTGGAATTATATATATCGATTTATAATATATAATTCGTTTATATAACGAAGTTTGAACGTATAATTTATTTTTAATTATAATTCGACCTCGAAACATCGGGGTAGTTTGTAATTTACAATTTGAATTTCAATTGAATGTACATAATCTGTTTTAAGTCAGATTTTTGTGAAACAAGAAACATTTAAATCTATTTGATTATATTTTTCAAATAAAAGAGAAAACTAAAGATTTCAGTTTATAGATTGCGAGCTATGTCGAATTCAAATTTTCTAATAGTTGCTATGGAATTCGTTAATAAACAATAATGTTTATTTAATAATTAAATCGGAATTCCTATATAATTTGAATATCATTTAACCTGAAATTTTAAACGTTGAGTTTAAAATCTATATTGTTTCCGTTTGAAGATATACGACGATAATAATTTATTAGAATTGTTTTGAATTTTATTATATTTTATTGTTATTATATGGGCCTTAGAAATAGTTTTCTTTTTAAACAACCTCCGTTTTTGACGAAACAATTTTCATTGGAATACGTACAACTAGTTATTGCTAGATTTCCAGTTGGAAGGCAATTGGAGTGGTTTTATCTGTGCGTGCAATTTAAAGGTGAACCGATAAATAAATTGGAATTAAAATAACGCCGTTTTTTCAAATAGAGTCGGTTTTCAATGAAATTAATTTCAGTAGGATGGGAACATCGAGACGTAGCTGCATGACCATTTTTATTACATTTGGAATTCATGAATATCGGTACGAGTTTAGAACATTGAACGTAAAATAACGGTAGAGATAACCGTAAAATTAAATATATATATATATATATATATATATATATATATATATATATATATATATATATATTTATATATACTTAACCCTTAAGAAATTGAACTACGCACCTACCTTATCTTCGCCTAATAAGTATCCACGCACAGCTTTCCCCTATGTTTCCTACTACTTCATGCGCCAGAAAATAAAAGTATTCACCTAACCTATACAAGGTACAGACTAACATCCCATATGTTAAAACAATTAATGTACAGCCTTCCAATGAAAACAGTTGTGCATGCCCCTGAGTCTACAGCAAAGTACCAATCAATGAAAACATGAATGACCCCTATATTTTTAAATGAAAAATAATGTTGCATACATGTCTGTTCCATTTCTTCATTCTTAAACGGTTGTACCCTAGTACAAACTCTACTCTAGACCTACACATTGCTACTGAAAACTACTTTGTTCTTATCACATTTCCATCGCCTATATATATATATATATATATATATATATATATATATATATATATATATATAAAATCATGCAGCTTCCATAACTTAAGAACCAAACCTTTCCCTCTGCTAAAATTAAAAAAATAAAATAAAATGCGTAAGCCCCATGTATACAACAAATCAGAACATCACGTATGGAGAGGGAGTTGCTGTTGTACAACAACATGTACATGCAAGTGGAAATAGAACAAAGTGGTGTGTATTTGGAAGGAAGATCAGCGCAGGAAAGTGGAGCTGATGTTGGTTGGTTTGTCAGAGGTTTGGGCTCGAAGCGAACTAAGGCGCAGAGAGGTGGGTTTCCTTTTGAATGAGGGTGTGTTGTTTGTAACAAAGCAACGGGGTGGCGCAGCTGACATGGCACGATGGCCTGGGGTAGTCAGCAACATTGGTGGATGAAAGAGAAGGGGACATGCAAGGTCTCGGGTGTAGGCTCGGTCGAGAAGTGGGGTGACGAGGTGGCAATGGGTTTCGTAGTTCATGCGTGAGGTGAGACTATTTCGTTTTGGTATGGGCTTTCACAAGTTTTAAGAAGAAAAAAGAAGAAAATAGTAGAAGCCGGTTCGAGAAACAGTTGGAGAGGGAGGCTTTTCGAACGTGAAGCAACATGAGCGTTAGAGAGAGGGCCAGTTTTTACGTAGGGGGAGTCCAACTCACTCAGTAAAAGATAATATACCTAATTAATATTCTAATATTCCTAATCATCATTAGTAATGCCTAATCTAGTTTATAAGTAATATGTCGGTTATGTTATGAATATGCCTAAACCGATTAATATGACTAAGCCCTATTATTCTTTCCTAATCACATTAGTACTTTAACGTGGCATGGGGGTTCACAAATGCCTAATGGTGTTCAAAACTTGCATCAAATTTTAAATATACATGGCCTATAAATTTAATTTATATGTGCCTAGTTAAGTCTTAAGACGCCTAATTATTTGTTAACGATGCCAATTCAAGTTTATATAACGTCAGTAAGCCCTTACACAACAACATATAATATTCTTGATTATATATGGAAGGTTACTATTACATAACATAGTGTTTGGAAACGTTTCATAATATTTGATATTTAAGCTAAATAATTATAATTAAAGTTTTAATAATATTATTTTAAAAATTAGTGAACAACGTATAATTATAGCTTATGTATCACACCCATATGTTAACAGAAATGGACATAGCAAGGAACGTGGGAACCATGCAAACGAGAGTGATATTATGGAATTGGAACAGACGGAGTTGAACGTAGATGGAAGCTTGTAAGACGAACCGTTCTAACAACGAATAGAAATTAAAGTAAGTACAACTCACTCAGTTTTGTCTCACTTATATATTATATAAGTCGGGCTAAATATTGGTGTGCAATGACTGTTAATTGTTAATGGATGTTGAATATATATTTATATGTGGTGACTAAACTGATTAAATTAAACGTTTTGTTTGATTTAATTTAATTTAATTTAAACCAATTGTTATGTTTAACGATTATTCCCAAATGAGGTAATTTACTTCGTTGGTTACGTTTATAATAATATAAATATATTAAATTGAAATATTGATGTTTTTGGGTTACTATTATTGTTTGATTGTTGAAGATTATATCTATTTATTTAAATAGATGATACTGTTGGAATAACGTTTTTTGGATGCATGGAAAAATAGGTGGGAGGGATCCAACTGGATTCCTCAAATTTATTGTTTATTTTCATTTTACAATTATATGAATTGTTTAACCGATATGATTAGATGATTGATTTGATTATTGATTGTTGAATATAAATTCAACGTTTGTTTAGTTTTAACCAATAGGTAGTATTAGTTGAGTAATTGGTAGCAGTTGGCCTAAAGATAAATCAGTTATAAATATTGATTACCGTCAGGTGAATCAACGGTAATGAAGTTATAAAAATTATTTTATAACTAAAGATGGATTTTGAAATCGATATATTTGAATAATGGTTTAATAAAAGGAAATTAATATGTATTATTTATTATTTAAGTTTTAAAGTAATTATTAAATGATTTTGTAAAGTAAATTCTTATGTAATAAGATTTATAAGCAGACGAGCAGAAATTAACATAACGGTTTAGAGTGGGACTGATTGTTTACAAAATACAATTAAAAGGAATTATTTAAATTAACTATATTATTAATTTAAAAGAAGGACTAATTGGATTTGATTAACGAGATAACCATGGTTTAAGTTGACGAAGTCAACTAATTTAATTCAATTTGGTTATTTGATTGACTTGTTTTGAATATATCTAATAAAATTAGATTAATGAATATTTGTTTTAATTTAATAAGTTTTAAAAAGAGATTTACCATTTTAGTTAATAAAGAACTTAACTATTTCTACGGTCATTAACGAGGAAGTAAATTTTTATTCAATTAATAATAATTTAAGAAGTTGATGTTTAAATGGAATTCATTTAATTAAGTAATCGAAGTTGATATTGAAACCTGATTGAATTGAGAAATTAGTATATGAACGGAATTTATTATAAAACTGAGTTTTATAAACTAAGTTAATAAAAGGGATTGTAAATGACAGCTTAAAATAAATGTTTACGTAATATTTGAATCAAGTAAAGGAAAGCAGGATAAAAAGAGGTTTTATATTAAACCTGAGCTTTGTAAACGATGTTTATAAAAGGGTTTTGAGGCTAAAACGTTAAGATTAAATTAATGTTGCTTAATTCTGGAATTGAAATGAGATTTTCAAAATCGAAAATCGTTAAATGAATTTGAAGTGGAATAATATAGGTTGAGAACGAGTTAAGATAAAAATTGGAATCTAACTAGAGATTGGTTAAGTTGAGTGATTTCCTAAGTGTTAATCTGATGTTGATTTCGGTCTTTGAGGTTGATACTTGGGGAAATTGTTCTCTTACCAATTTACAATCAGGGACTAATGGATGTTGAGGTATAGAAATGCATGAAATGGTTGTAACTAATGTTTTGAAATGATAACTAATAGGACAATGAAATATGGCTCTAATAAGTATTAAATTTGTTTTGAGAAGACTCATATATTAAAATAAGAAGTAAATATCGTATATTATAATATTTAAAGATTTAGAAGTTTAGTTGACCACTCGTTAATTATTTTAACTAAAGGGACCAAGTGATGTTGAATATTGAATCAGTGAATTTGTTTTATTTTCATAATTGACTGTTTTTTTATTTGATAGTTAAATAATCGACTATCATTTCTGGTCTCAATGATTGTAGGCACGGAAAGAATAGGATCGAATTCATATTCGAAAACCATTCCGACCAGCAAATATGTAAACGTTGAAGATATCAGATATTGATCAAGATGGAGCAATTGAAGACGATGGATCTTCAGAAAACGGTAGAATAACTTATAATATTAGGTTTAGCGGCTAGAGATGTACTGTAATTCTGTCGCGGGACGTGGTTGCAGGGTACCTTCGGTTCATCATGTTCCTGGATGACTTGTATAGATGAATGTTTGACATAGTATTTCCTGAAACCACATACGTTGATTTTTACAAATATACAGAGTGGTAGCAAAGAAGGGCACTTCTTTTACATCCAGAATATAATTGTGGATGTTAATTAGTGATTTGACGGATGCGACAATGTGACATTCAAAGTAAATATTGACCAGATGTTCTAAAGGTGTATTCTAACCTCAAGCCTCACAACCGGGAAATGGTATAAAATCGGGTAGGTCGCATAGCTAAGTGGGTCACTCCCAATTAGGGTGTATTGTCACATGATCTAGAGAAATTCCATTTGCTTCTTTATTCTTTCGAAGCTGTCCCTTTTGGGTAACAGTTACTGATCCCAACCGTTAGTGATAATACATTCGGCAAGCAAAGTGAGGGGATGGTCATATTTAGCTTGGGTTGCAAGATATTCTTGTTGAACCCGATATATTCCTCTCTAGAGATACACTATCGGATGGTGGTCCCATACCTTGCCAGTTGGAATCCATTCTCCAATAAGAGCCCATGGTTTTGATTGTATACTATGTATGTGGAGCGTGAGATGTAAGTATCCCGCTAGATTGATATTTATTTGTTGTAACAACCAGGTATTTCACAACTAATTTAAAAATTATTTTTAATGTAATTTTATCGGAAATTACGTCAGAATTTAAAATTTTGATTTTTAAATCATCACATAACCCTTGAAAAGTGAAATTTTGTCAGCGGCCTCAAAATTTACCAAGAAAAATTTTGTTGGATTCGGAATAATCAATCGTTGCTAGATTTCAAATTTCATGTTAAACGGAGTTAGCAAATGGCCGTGAGGGGCAGACACATTTGCTAAGAAACGAGCGATCAGTTTACAAAGGAACATTATTGAGACGATCTCAGAATTCAATGACACTTTTTTTTCAGATTCATATCGTTAAATAGTGGAAGAATCCTAAGTTTTATAATTTTTGGAGTTAGCGTGTAGGCGTGCAAAAAGTAAATGTATGCTAAAATCACATTTTTTAAGCTAATTTGAGTTAGAGAGAAAAATAAAACGGAAGGTCAAACGAACTTGGAATTCGACGAAACTAGATTCTTGGATTCTTAATGATGTGTGTTAGCTTGTGAAGAAATTTCATAGCAAACGGAGATTGCTTAAATTTGGGCATTCGAAGAGGAAAAGAGATAAATTTTCTACTTAAATTCACTTTCTCTCTTTGCTTCTCATTCATTTCTTCTTTCCTCCTCTCAAAAATCAATGGCCTCCCTGAAAATCCTAACCCCATCTCCTCCTTCCTCCTTCACTCCTTCCTCTCCCTCGACTAGCCGCCGCACCCTCTACCCTGGCCCACGATAACCTCCTCCCCCCACGTGCGATGCAAGACAGCCCCCCCTCTCCCTCTTGTTCCTCCAAAAATCCTCCTTCCTCCCCCCAAAGCTTCATACACCCCTAGCCTTCCTCCTACACCCTCTAAGCCTCCCTACCGCTTCCAAAACACTTTCATTTCTCCAATTCAAATTCGGGCAGCGGAGCAGTGAAATCTGTGTGCTACATTTGTGCCGGAATTCGTTTCCATCAAGCTTGCTACCTCCAGATTTACCAATACACGAGTATTGGAAAGCATAAAAGAGAATTTGAGTGTTGTGGACCTTCGGGAAACCGCATTAAAGCTCGGCAAAATCGCATTCTTCCATATAAAAGAATTGGTGGAGTGGAACTCGCGGTGAGAAATCTAAACTCATTTAGAAAGGGGTTAGGTAAGTTAATGAATCATTAGAAAATTTATTGCTAGGTTAATTGTTAAGTTAGAACAATCATTGTTAGTAGTAAATAAAATTTACTAAGTTATGAAATAATTTTTAGTTAGCTAAAAATGTGATTTTTAACTAATGTATGCGATGAAAATTAGACATGTGATATGTGAATAAAACCGTATTGATATCTTGGAATTGAAACTTGAATTAATTAAGAGAAATTAACAATTTAATTGTTGATTGTTTATAGTTAAAAATAAAATTAACTACGAAGTAATACGATAAATACAGAATGAGAATAAAAATTCATTATGATTTTAGTAAGCGACTAACGATGTAAAATTATTATTATTTTCGTTATGCTAGTGAATATTTAAATTTGCGCCAAACTAGAATTGAAAAAAATAGTGATGTGAATTTTATTTGATTAGTAGTAGGCGGTTAAAAATATTTAATCATGTTTGTTGATGTTTATCATTGCTTATATGAGTTCATTTATATTCTTGTTAGTTGACCACATGAACTATTCACAAATCATTTGCATTAGAAGCGTTGTAGGAATATGCGACACTCGCATTTCATACTACATGGAAGGACACTTGTGGCGCCTTAAATGGCATTGGATGATTGAGCATTTATTTATTTATGACTACTGTGCGTGTGGATTGTATGCGAGTGATGGTCTCTTAGATTAATTAAACAATACCATAGGATGGAAAACATGTATTGTACTACACAACATAAGCATAGCCCAACATATCCATATAAGCATGCAGCTGCCTGATGCTCATATGATGTGAACCGTATTGCAATCATTTATTTGATGTTATACGATGAGAAAAAATGATTGGAGATCAAGTATACTGCATTTTGATTAGATGTGAGCAGAGGACATGATTTGGACTAAATTGAACCTATAAATAAATATGTAGGATTTAATAATAAACCAGACACATGTCAAGAGAATGACACAAATATACACGTCACTCTTGCTTAGTTACAGTACATGGGTATTGGGATAATTAATTTGTACACATCGCCTGGGGATTGTGTGTAAGGCACAATGGATGTTCACATGATTTCTAATTCCCACACGGGTGTTCAGACGATTTATTTTTGCACGTCTCTCGATATACTATTGTTGTATTGATACGTTGTGATTTATTGGAAGACTGTCGAGGCATTTGCATTTTTTCTAAGAACTACGTACAAAGGAGGTTATGGAATTTTTTTCCGAAATTGAAAGGCATTAGCCAAATATTTAGTTTATTAAATAGTTTGGAAGACGTTCAATGAAATATATTTTTATATGAAAAATATAAATTAAATTAAACAAATCGCGCAGCAGTAGTTCGTATTTTCGACTCATAATTTTAAACAAGTAAACTAGAAAATCCGACCATCGAATTTTCCTGAAACTAGAACCGTTCGATTCGTTTCGAAAAGATGTTTCCAACGATAATAAATATGTTAAGATCCAACGGTTAGATCTTTGGAAATTTTTAATTTAAAATTGAGTGAAAACAGCGCCAGTTTAGTTGAATGACCTGAAACGTCGTTCAACTGAATTGAGCTATTTCTATATAAAAGTAGCGAGAAATCATTTTAAATTATTATAAAGATTTAGAATGTATGTAAGCCAATTCTAGTTAGTTCGTTAAGATAAAAATCGTTAAGTCTAATTTGGCATGAAAACTTTTAAAGTGAATTTTAAATTTGTTATGATTTGGGTATTTAATTCGACGACTGAATTAAATTATTGATTAAACCTTTTTATATAAGGTAATGAATTTTAATGAATTTTTTAGGCCAATAACTTAACAAAGGAAAGAATTTGATTTTTTTATATATGCAACAATTATTTGAAAGGACCAAGTTAATTATCGTTTCAAATAATTAAATGACGACTAAAAGTCAAAGATATAGGTGCAAGACAGGCAATCTTCATACCGAATGGATTACTACTGATGCATTCGTTATGGGTAGGTCCCTTGAAAAGATTATAGTGGTTGTTGCCCGTACGTACTTGTTGATTGTCTGGATATGCGAGGACCCCTTTCCTATATTGGACATACGGGATGAGGAATAAGGTGCCATCGGTATCGTTCAGACCCAGAACGGACTTGAAAATGGATTGTATGTCTGACTTTGAAATTCGTTGCATATTAATTGATTTCTATTAGATATATATCTATTTGGTGGCGGAGAATTTATTCTTTTTCTTAACATACTTCTCTAAGACGTACGAGTTTAGAGGTTATATATTGATAGACATCAGTTGTGCGGCATGCTGAGATGCAATGATCAAGGCTTTTATTGAAAAGCAGAGTCTTGTGGTTGATGATCAAAGCACAACTTTAAATAGCATTGCTTTGTGTTGCAGCGTTAATTCGCGAGCCTCACACCCCAGTATGAGTCAGAAACAGAATTAGGGAAAGTAGGGAGTGCATGCATTTCTTTCTATCTGAAAGTGGTGTCATGGTATGGAGCTGTAACACCCCACGTCCATTAATGTCACTCACAAAGGGAATGCATTAACTTCCATGAAGCGTATTTAGTGTATAGAATAGAATATAACAAGACATATATAAATAATGGTACTTGAAATTGTTTAAAAACAACTTTTATTGCAACGGAGAAATAGTTTGATTACAACAACTTCATAAACCGAGCACACTTAATATCCATCTTGATAAATTGTTTCAGAGTACATAAAATAAAAAGCATAAACCCCAACACAAGTAGCCATAAAAGAGATGAGCTGAACTTTACTTTCAGCAATCCAAGAACTTCCAAGAGAGAGAGAGAAAGAGATCCAAGATCAAGCTCCACTAGTACTAATCCCACCCTGAGAACCTAGTGGGGGAAAGGTAGAAAAGAGGCGAAAACAAGAGGGGTCAGACATAAAGTCTGGTGAGTATGTTAACTTTAACAATATAATTATTAAAGTAACTAGGATATGGGATAAACTGGTAAGATAAGATATGACTATGAAACAAGTGGGCATGACAAGCAAATAAGAGGAATATTCTGGCGTTAATTTCGTTCCTAATCACTATAGGATAATTACTATACTGCACCACCACTAGTCACCCTAAAACTTGATCCCGCCTATAAAACTTAATAATGATAATGGTAGTTCGTGTACCCCTAGCTGCCTTCATAGGTGTCGTCTGCCCCTATCTCCACTAGTTGTACCCACTACCCCCATTCGATCGGCTCCCTAACTCGTAGATACCTGTGCTGGTCCCACAGTGGGGTGTATCACTCCCCAAAGTGGCAACCCGATACCACTAAAGATGCACGCCTTATATCTACACGATGCAACAATGTCTTATCTACCAGCCCGGGCACACGCACGCACATGACCCCGTTGGACTTGCGTTGCCACCGCTAACCCATTTTGACCTCTTACAAACAAATCCAGTTAACGTGTCCCGTCCTCGACTTGGGTCGAGCTCACAAAGATACTTAATGGGTTACTGGTTTGAAAAGGGCCCCCTATGCACGACACAAGCTTTCCACCTATGCCTGGTCCCCACTAAGGTTTCCCACTTAACCTCATTTTTATTCATGTCTTCTTATATGTTTCAACTTGGTTAAGTACATCTAATCGTATTTCACATGCCACCCAAGGCACCCACTTAATTTCACATGCCACCCAAGGCACCCACTTACCCCCCCCCCCCCCCCACCATGTCCCACCACTTGTTTATCTGGTTAAGTGTTACTTAATTCATTAGAACCGTAACCTTGTAAAGACCTCCCACCTTAGACTGGCATTTGTGGTTGCTGGATTTTCCGGGCGGGTCCGGGCAGTCTTATACCGCAAACAATCCTAACCTCGTGTCTTTACAACTGTTACGCATTTAATTCGTGCCTTTGACCTCTCACATTAGACTGGCATTTGTGGCTGCTGGATTTTCCAGGCGGGTCCGGGCAGTCTTACACCACAAAAGAGTCTAACCTCGTGTCTTAGGTGGTTTATTATTACACATCTTTATTTAACCCCAAACTGGATTAATATCCCTATTCAAATTTGTAAATAAATTCCAAATTGATTTATGTCCATAATTGCCTCTTAAAATTATGTCCATAAATACCAATTATGCCAATTAATGTCTCAATTTAATTATATGCCTTTTTAAGGCTATTTATGCCAATTCACAATTTTATGTATATTCAATATTATCCCATCATCCCCACGCTATTCGTACGTTTTTATATGACATATGTTAGACTCGCAAATAGTCTAACTCATAAAAAGAAAAACAACATCACATAACACATAAAATAGATCTAAGGATCATGACATAAGATTACATAGCCAATAACTTGCATATGAATTTCATTCAAACTAGCATATGATACAAAACTAGCATAGGTGATGGACATAAACTTGCATAACTTATGTACTGCTATAGATCCAAACATAAAGGTGTGAACTTGCATATGGATCTAAACATAAAGGTGTGAACTTGCATATGGATCTAAACATAAAGGTGTAATCTTGCATATAGATCTAAACATAAAGATATAATCTTGCCTATGGGTCTAAACATAAAGGTGTAAACTTGCATATGGATCTAAACATATAGATTAATGTCACATAAACTAGCATATGCATATACATGTTTCACATTTACCAACCCAAACTTGCATAAGATTCATATAAGAATATATGATCCAATCACCACAAACTTGCATAAGATATATGATTCAACTTGCATAAAATTCACATAAGAACTAACATATGATCCAACTTGCATCAAATTCACATAAGAACTAACATATGATTCAACACCACAAACATACATATAATTTACATCACATGATTTAAAATCATATTCTTATGATCCCAATTATATCTTATCATAATTAAATTAATGAATTATCTTGTGAAAGCTATCATACTCACAATAAAAAAGAATAGCCTTGTCTTTCTGGGATCTGTATTCTGAAACTGAATTGCTCGCCTTTGATGTAGACTTAGTTGTTATTTAGATTTGATTTGATTTTTGACTCAGGCCTCTATCTTGATTTAGGGTTGAAAGTGTATGGCGGCTACATTAGGTTCTCCATTGACGGCATGGCGGCTCTTGATATGAATTTGTGTGATTCGAGTTAGGGGTTTAGGGTGTTTTTATACAAGATTAATTAATTAAGAGCCGTCGGATTACCCTAGGAATAACCAGAACCATTCAGATAGCCACCTAAGCCCTAGTGACTCAGCAATGACTCACTATTCGGATCAGAACACTCCAGAAATCTGTGTAGGCTCTCAGCCCGACCTGGGTGCACTTGGCAGGTGCGCCAGTGCATTTTTGTACTGGCGCACTTCACAAGTGCGCCAGTGCATTCTGGCCTTTTTTTACCGATTTTTCTGCCTAACTTCGTTCGTCCATATCTCCTTCATACGGTGTCCGTTTTACGCAAACTCGAACTCTATCTCAAGCAGAATTTCGAGACGAACGCAATGGCGCAACCTGTTTCCCTTAATTCCCACATTTGAAATTAAATATTCTTTAATTTGTTAACTTTAATATTTAAAATTACGGGGTGTTACAGGAGCCCAGACATTTTTACTTATGTGGATGATGGATTGCGAGACGCCTCGGATATAGAGCCAACTAAAAGGCTCAAGTGATAGGACCGGGAAACGTATTGTTTAGGAATAGCCAATCCGCAAAAGTAAGAGTGGACAGGTCCTGCAAGATCCAAGGGCTCACCGGAGTCTGATCCCTAAGCAATCTTGCTGGAGGTGACCCGAATCGGAAGGAGTCATTCCCCGCCTTGACTCATGATGGAAATTCAATTTCCAATATGACATCGTACGGTTTTAGTTGTATACTATCAGTAACAAAGTAGGATGAGTTACTATGTTGTCTAGGATTGGTGCATTTATATTGAAATTGTTTTAAAACATCTAAACACTAATAATAATAATATTAAATGAGGTTTGTTTTATGCGTATCAAGCATATTTAGCCATTATAAGGTAAAACTCTATCCTCCGGCTTGCATTACATTGTGTGACGGGACCTGAGTCTTATAACATCTTCATTTTTATAAAAAGCATTGCGTTGATTATTGATTTACTTCATGTTATGAACTGGTAATCCAATGGAGTAAAACCGTTCCGTGTCATACGACGTGGTCCTGTGATTCACCTTATTCTAAATAAGTTAAGCAACTGTAAAATTTCTCATACCAGTCCCATGACTGGCTCGTAGTTTTTTTTCCCTTGCAAACTCGGGTGTCCATATTTTTACACGGGCAGCCAAGTGAATAGGTGATTGGTTTTCTTTTTGATATGCACCATAGCATTGGTACTCTTTTGCTTGAAGATGAAGAATTATCTTTTATCTTCTCTTATGAACTCTTTTAAACATTATCTTACGTATAATTATATTTGATTCCACTGTAGACTTGTTATCTATTTGGTGAAACTTGTTATGTACTAAGTTGGATCGTGTCTATGTAACCCTTATGTTGATGGTTATGATTCCGCTGTTATGATATGATGTAAATTATTCTTTGATTTTATGTATTATGCTATGTTCTGTAATCTTCTGATCTAGTTAATGTGTTATATTCCAAACACAAACCTTGCTACCACGGAGTGAGGGTTTGGGTTATTATCAGGGTGGTATCAGACCATTGGTTAACCTTAGCTCTGAAGTATAACATATTAAACGACTCGTCGGAGATAGAATCAGTAGTATTCTAGGACGAGTAATTCCTTAGCTACAGGATTAGCAATGTCTTTACGCTTTTAAAATTCCTTAAGATATCTTTTCTGTTGGCCTAACTCTTTTCTTGCTATTTGTCGAACTAAAAAAAATGAGTGGACGGGAGAGAGGCAGAGGCCGAGGAAGGGGTTATATCCCCTCTGTTAATAATCAACATAACCTCAATGAAATAGAATTTGAAGCTAACAATGAGGTTGCATTGCCATAACAACCCTCACAGCAATGGTTTGATCTTGATGCAGTTGCCAAGAAATATAAGAACTTATGCGGTATGCCATTCACAGGCATTGGAACCATAATTGAAGCTCAAGCTTGGTTGAAGTCTTGCGAATGGATCTTCGTAGGCCTAGAATTGGCAGATGACAGGAAAAGATTCTTGGCATCCTGGTTACTTAAAGATGAGGCCTTAATCTAGTGGGAAGCAGTGACTTTAGGTGATTTACAAGTTGATATGACTTGGGCACGGTTTAAAGAAGTCTTTGAGAAAAGGATTGTTCCACGATAGGAATTTGAGCGCTTGCATGATGAATTTGTCAATCTCCAACAAGGTGACAGAACCATTCATGAGTATGTCAGTAAGTTTAATGAACTCTCTCGCTATGGACCAGGATTAATTTAGGAATCGATCAGGAAGAAGAAGCGGTTCGTTGACGTTCTTCAAAGGAGGTACCATGGCAGAGTGACAACACACATCGAGCTTTCATTTGCCAAAGTAGTGGAAATGGCTTGCAGATATGAAGGTATAGATAAGAAAAATTATCAAGCAGATCGGGAAAAAGTCAAGCTAGCAATAAAAGGAAGTTTTCTGGTAAGAAGCCTGAAGCAAGCAACACTGAAGCAGCTAAGCCCGAAGAGGATAAGCAAGCAAAGGTTAAATGCTTCGAATGTGACCAGTATGGATATTTGGCTAATCCGTGTAACGCTTCAAAGAGGCCAAGAAGAAATGTAACCAAATCTAGTCAGAAGCCTCAGGATACTAAAGAGTGCTACAATTGCCATAAACTAGGGCATATTATCAAGAATTGTCCATTGCTGAAAAAGTCCAAAGTGGCTCATGTGTATGATGGAGCGAATGCGGCTGCTACTTCTATCGGCACAGGAAGACCAGATGTTTTGGAAGATACACTTACAGTTAAAAACATGGGTGTGTTTATCTCTGGTCCCAAATAGGTTTCAAAATTCACGTCATATCCGGTCCTAAACTTATTATAAATTACATCCTTATTTTTCAAAAATTCATCAAAAAAAATCATGTAAATTCATATTTAAATTAAACACGAAAACATAATAAAATTTAGATGAAAAGCCACCAAAAAACAACGAAACTGCAGTATTCTACCTTAGATCATGTATATATTAGAAATACATGCATACATGTATGCAACTATTTTAGTGATGCATCTGTGTTAACTTTTATGCATACATGTATGCATGGCATACATAATAAATGCATACATGTATGCATATATTCGTGCCCATGCATATATGTTCATATTTATTTGCATATATGTATGCATGTATTCAAAATAAATGCATACATGTATGTAACAATACGAAGGCATAAACATTATTTCATCTTTATTTGCATACATGTATGCAATAAAACAGAATACTTGCATACTTGTATGCAAATATTCATGCAGGTTTTTCAATGTAAAATTTGTGTGAATTGTTGCATACATGTATGCATGTACTTTCAATAGTTGCATACATGTATGCAAGAATTCATGCAGAATTCCAGTGGAAACAGCTTCGTGAATTGTTGCATACAATTATGCAAATATTGAGTTTAATTGCATATTTGTATGCAATTTTTTTTTTGAGATCTTCTGGGAATATTTACAATATTTTGAAGAAAAAAATACTGTACAGCACAAATTTTCTTTTGAAAAACACGTAATATGGAAAACAGATGTAATAACCCGGAAAATCCGAACTAATTTAAAATTTTTATTTTGGCAATTTTAGTGAATTTTGGATATTTAAAATGATTTATTTTAAATAATAACGACGAGGAATTTATTTTGAGTAGAAATAGAATGTACATATTTATTTGAATCGATGTTAGAATATAATTATTTATTTTTAATTATAAAAGGAATTGAAAATGGCGTGGTAGTTCGAAAATTCGATTTCAAATTTCAAATGAATGTACAGGATTGAAAATAAACTAGATTTTGGTGAAACCAAAAGTATTTGAATTTATTTGAAAATATCTTTCCAACGAATCCGAAAAATTGAAATTTCATAGCGGGAATAAAAAGTTATGCCCAGTTGAAAATTCAGAATAGTCGCTATGGAATTTTGTCCCTTAAAAATGGAAATTTTGCAAACGACCTTCGTTTTCGATGAAACCACTTTTGTTGGATCCGTGATGTCAAGTTATTGCTGGATTCCAAAATTCATAATTTTTCGAATCAATATGTGGGCGTGGCAAAGGAAAATGTGTTTGAACAGTTTCGGTCAATTTGGATCGACCAGAAAATGGCCATTTTTCAAACGGTCTTCAAATTTGACGAAATTAGTTTTGTTAGGACGGTATCGTCAATACGAAGCTAGAAATAATTTTTCTGGAATTTTCATGGTCGGTATGTGGGCCCAGTAAATTAAAATGTACGTTCATATTCAATATATATTGTTTTATATTCTGAATTTGATAAAAACTAATCGTAATAGCCAAACTGGCTTACGAAACATGTCCCAATATGTTCGGAATGTGGGTAATTAGCTAGGGCGACAGTCGTTGGACCTCGTTAGGGGTTCGAAATAAAAAGTCAACCTTTTGAAATCAAATGGAAAATAAAATAAAATATATGTTTATATACCTTACCCCTCTTACATCCACTCAGATTGAAAAATAGAAAAAGATATTAAAAAAAATCCCGCCGTTGTTTTCCCCGTCGCCTCCTCCCCCTTGCTCGCCGCCACCACGCACGGGCGGTGCCACCTCCCCACCTCTGCTTGAGATGGCGACGCCTCCTCCTCCTTGGTTCGACGTTCGAGCCGCCCAAATCCCCTCTATCGTTCAAATCGAGCAAGCCAGAGATCCACGAACGCGAGCCCCAATCCCAATCGCTCTTCGCCGCTCCCCTGCCGTTAGCCCCCACCTCGCCATCGCACTCCGATTTACCACTCCTCCCAAACCCTAGCTCCACCGAAACCTAACCAGACCGTCTCCCTCCTCCGAAGTACCCAACACCGCATTAACCCCCTGCAACACCGCTCTAGAACCCACCTCCGACCACCCCTAAACGGCTGGTATGCTTTAATTTATTTTTATTTATTTGTGTATTTAAAAAAATATGATTATTATTTCTAATAACGCATGATAAAAATACGATCTTTAAATGGATTTTTATATGGTAAAAGCATAGAGTTTTATAAACGCAAAGATCGTATTTTTAACTTTGAAAAGATCATATTTTTAACTTTGAAAAGATCGTATTTTTAACTTTGAAAAGGTCGTATTTTTAATAAGGAAAAGCTATGATTTTAAGATTATAAAATATGATTTTTTTTTTAATTTAGAAATATGAAGTCAAGATTTTTGATATTATAAAGAAAAGATTTGATTTTTAGAATGTAAAAAGATTGGATTTTTAATATGTTAAGGATGTGATTTTTACAATAGGAAAGTTATGATTTTCAGTCGTATAAAAATATGATTTGATCCACATAACTTTGAAATAAAAATGTGACTTTTATCCCTTTAGCGTTGTAATAAAAATGTGATTTTTAATATAAAAATCATGTGAAACAGATTACGTTGGAATAACGATGAAAAGCACAACAAGCTGAAACAAATCAAAATCTGAACTGTCCGTTATAGAATGGAGGAGTGGATCCCAAAGGTGAGAACTCCTCACTATAATTTTTCTATACAGTTATTTATTTATAACTGCATATATGAACTGACACCGTCATCCACAAACCATGGACGACTTGTTTGTTTGGTTGTGTAGTTGATAGGATTATTGGTTTGAATTTGGTTGTTTGGGTGAAATGTAATTGATTAGATTGGCATGTGTATGGCGTGGGCCATTCTTAGACCGGAGATAAGGCTAGGCCTTATCCCGTTTCTAGTATCATGCCGTTATACCGCCGAAATTTCTAAAATAGATTAGAACAATAAAAATATATTAGAACAACAAAAATATTATTTTTATTGTGTAAATGAACCCAATGAATGTTTTGTCGTTAAAAATATAATTTTTAACATGTATGTGAATAAAATATATATTCATTTACAAATCAGACGATTTGTTTATGTACACTAATTTGACTGATATTGATTGGGACGATAAATTTTACACATCGCCCAATTGCACAAATAAACCCTATGTTTGATTGTTTGAAATCCCATACATGTATTAGGATGAAACTGGACATACACTAATCCCAATAATTAGTTGTATGTCGATCGATTGATTGACAGGCTGTTATAAGTTTTAAATATTTATATTTAATGCTTATACAGTGTAGAATGCACTCTGGATGATGGATTGCTGTTTTCATTGTTGTTATACACATTTGTTGTGTGAAATCCATATAATCAAATTATATGGTAATTGATTGTGTCTGATTCCAGTTCAGAAAGAAAGAATATTTTAAAATAACGATTATTTTAAAATACGATTATTTTAAAATAACGAATATTTTCAAATAATAAGCAGAAAAGAATCAAAATATGATTTTGATGTCCGATTTGGGATGGACATGAATATATTTAAATATATAAAGCCGTGTTGGTTAGATTGATGCCATTTTGATGTGAACGATATTTATATCGGTTTTATTCATTTTTATAATGAATATCGGAAAGAAATTGATTTTAAAATATAATGTTTTGAAAATATTATCATTTATATATCGATGATATGGAATATTCAATTTTGATTAGAAATTGAATAGGAAGTTGAAATTGTTTTGAAAACGAATTTAAAACGATTTATAAAATACATTTTGAAAGGAGATCGACGAAATATATAATATATATATAATGGCCTGAATAGAACGCGCCGCGCCGCGGCAGATCGCGAATTTCGACCATTGACTTCGAATGGGCATTACGGGAGATCCGACCATCGGATTCTCCTAAAACCGGAACCATTGGGTTCGTATCGAAAAGAGCTTTCTAACGAATACAAGAAATTAGAAATCTAACGGTTGGATTTGGAATTATGTCCAAATCAAATTTGGAAAAGGTCGTCGTAAGTGCAGTTCGATGGCCGTTGATGGAAATCGACTGTACGGGCCTTGATAAAATTATTAAAAATATCAATAATTAGTGTAAAATCATAAAAGATGATTTGGAAAGACTTGGAATGAGAAATCCCATTTTTAAAAAGATAAACATAGATTTTTATCGAAATGAACTAGTTTTGAACTAGAATTATAATCCATTTATTTTTAAAATAAATAAATAGTATTTGAAATGGTTTTAGAAATAATCAGAATTTCCAATATATAAATTGGAAATGGATTTGAATTGAAATTGTCTTCGGAATATTTCGATGTTGGTGTTTGCTCCAAATTTGGGATCAAACACCAAAGGTGTAAAACTACACTTCACCGATTCGGTAAGAATATGGAACCGCGTAATCGCAAAATAAAAGGATAAAAGCAATTAAGAACACAAAGGAATTTTTATAGTGGTTCGATTCTCTATGAATCTACGTCCACTTTCAATTAATTCTCATTATGATATTCAAGCTTACAACATATGAATTTTTCCTCATTACAATTATTTCTCTCTTTTAACTCTCTTTCCACTCTCTTGACGATCTACTTTCACTTGAATTTGGCGAAGAAAAGGAAAGAATTTTAGCTTTGTGATGAATCTTCAACCACTTATGTGCTTTGATCCTTTTCCATAATCTTCATAGATTTCATAGTGAATTAGCATTCGATTTTGGCTTTGGAGAGGATTAGAGATCTTTTGAATGATGTTTGGGAGATTTATCTTGCAGCTTGAATGAGATCGAAATCCCTTAGATTCGACTGGAGAAAGCTTTTATGATCATTGATTTGGATTTGATCTCCATAAAGTTAGAAAAGTGTTGATGAATCCATAGAAGCCATTAGAGAAGTTGTAGATGAGCTTTGAATTTGACGGAGTCTCCTCCTTGGAATTGTGACGGCCTGGAATTTCGCTCGATCTGAATCAGTCGTTAAACCGATCTAGACCGTTCGAAACCCCTAATCATTGAGAACACGACAAATCAGAATCCACACAGAAGAACATTTCATTGTTATTACAACAATTCCATCAGATACAAGAATATACATAGTATAATTGAATAAATTACATTCGATAAATATCAGAGATTACAATAAATTACATAGCAGCGGAAAATAATACAAAGCACAACTGAAGGTGATATACGGATACAGAGCTTTCCGGATATCATTCCAGCTGTAAACCAGGATCCTGTGAATATAAATCTGCAAAACCAAAACTACTAGCTGCCCGTGCGAAAAATGATGGCACCCAGAGTTTAGGTTAAAACAATAAACTCCAGGTCAGTCATGTGACTGGTGTGAGAACTAAAACAGTTATTTAAAACTTTACTTTAAAAGGGAGTAATTCAAGGGACCACACCGTATAACACAGAACGGGTTTCCTCCCAAGAATACCAGTGCATAGAATAAACAACGCAATGCTTTTTCGAAAAATGAAGCCATTATAAGACCCAGGTCCCATCACACAATGCAACGCAAGCCGGAGGATAGGGCTTTTCCTTATAATAGCCAAACATGCTGGATACGTTTTAAACAAATCATTTGATACTATAATATGTGTATAGTGTCAAAACATTTCAATCATAAATATAAATCATAGACGGCATAGCATCCCATGCTACTATGTCGCCATACTAGGCTCTACAAATAAAGCCGAAATATCTCGTATTGGAAAGTGGATTTCCGTCATGAGTCGAGGCAAGGGGCAAGCTCCTCTCCGCATTCGAGACAATCTAGCAAATGTCCCAGGGTTACGCACTCTGGGCAACCCCTGGATCTTCAGGGCCGGTGTAATGACCCGCATTTTTAGAGATATATAATTAATTTATCTAATTATATAATTGGTGATTTAGAGAAGTTAATGATCGTTTAATTAAATAATATTGAATATTTAATAAATAATTATAATATAATAATATATTATAATGTCGAAATAGTCGGAAATAGTGAAATTCACAATATCGTGTGAATTGAATAGCATACGAGATTTGGTGGAGTTTCAATTCGAAATATAATAACGATTATATTGAATCGACGACAGTTGAACGTATAGTTTATAATATGTTTATAAACGAGCTCGAAATGGCGCGGCAGTTCGCTATTTGGCGATTCGAACTTCAACTGAATGTACATGATTCGTTTTAAGCCGGATTTCTGTGAAACAAGAAACGTGTGGAGCTGGTGGAGTATATCTTTCTAGTGGAAGAGAAAAATCGGGATTTCGTCGTATAGATTTTGATGTACGTCCAAATCAAATTTCAGAAAAAGTCGCTGTGGAATTCCTTTATAGTTTATAAAGGAATTATTTATATTTTAAAAAGGAATTTTAATGTAAATTGAATATCGAATCAATCTGGACTCGGAATAGCGAGTATACAAATATACTGGAGCTGTATGGTATTCCACTGTGAATATATACGATAATATAAATTTATTTATATTTAATTTAATTATATTTAAATATATTTATATATTTAAATGGATCATTCAAAGCGTTAAAAATAGCCACTTTTGCAAACGAAGTCGGAATTCGACGAAACCAGTTTTGTTGGATCCGCAATGTCAAATTATTGTTAGATTTCAAGTTTCTGTGATTTTTAGAGTCACTGTGTGGCCGTACGGATTTTTAGAGTGAGAAACAGTCAGTATTTTGACAGTTAAAAATACGCTGTGTGAGCATACGAAGTCGGAATTCGACGAATCTAGTTTCATTAGGACCGTAATGTCGAACTCTAGCTACATGTCCAGTTTCGTGATTTTCGAATACTGTGTGTGATCACAGCGATTTTTAGAAGTCAGAAATGAATATATAAATGAGCATATACTGGGAATATACCATTTTTCAAAATATCTACCTCCTCTATAAATACCACACCTAACCTTCCTTAAGACCTACAAGCTCTCGTTCATCTCTAAAATTAAAGGAGCCGCCACTTTTCATTCACAGGAAAATCAAACGAGAGAAAGAAAAATCAAGTAAAACTCTATAAATCAGAAAACAAGTATTGTTGAGATGCTTAAGTGTTCCTCTTTCATCTAACACCAGTTGTAGGCAGTTCGACGTTCATTTTTTTGGAGGTGCGATTTTGTACAGTGGACGCTGGAAACTAGGGTTGGGTTCCGTACGAGTTTGGGCCATTGATTCGAGGAGTTGAGGTTGGATTCGGGTTTGTTGTAGTTTGTAGTTTCGATTTTGGGTGGTTGATGAAATTCCGTTCATATTAGTGTCGATCGAACAACAACAGTGAGCTACAGGAAATGGACGTCGTGATGAGTAGGGTGCGTGCGAGCTGACTATAAAGGGGGTAGGTGGAAGGAGAATTCAAAGTAGAGAATTATGGTGATTTTATGGGGATTTTTGGTGAAGGATTGAATGAGGTATTGGCGATGGAAAATGTTCGAACGGGAGGAGTGTATCAGGGAGGAGTCACGGCAGTTTGTATTGGGGAAGAAAGCACGTACAGGCTGGGCTTGGGTATATGGTGTTGGGCCGGCAAAGAAAGGTTAAAGCCCAATTAAATAAAATCCATGTTTTTATTTAAATTCAAATATGTGTGAACTTATAAAAGCAATATCTCTCTCATATGTTATCAGTTTGACGAACCGTGAGTTGCGTTGGGATCGTATGGACGGGAGCAACACGATGAGACTGACCGGGAGTGAATCCGAGCTCGTTACAATTTATGGAGAAATAAATTGTTCGACTGAATCAATGAACGCAAACCGATATTTATCGGTTAACGCGCAAAAGTGAGTAAATCTCACTAACTCTGAACAGTTTATAATTTCATGTTGTATTTTTAGAACTGTTAGAAATTGTCTGATTGATTGTCTGTTGACTGTTTGATTGAACTGCTAGTCAGTTAGTTAAATTTCTATATTGATTCTGTTTAACAGAATATATCATATGGAACTGAAAGTGATGTATATTATACTGTGTAACATCTGTGGATGCAGGGAAACAGGTTGGAGGAATCCGACTGGATTCCTCAACAGTTATTTTATTGTTTTTCATATATGGTTATATGATGTGATATAAAATCTGTGGGCGATTATATGTGCTTGGACGATATTGAACATCGTGATTTGATATGATTGAATACCATAACATATCGAAATGTTGATAGGGGATTTTCAAAGTGATATTGAAAACAGAATATTTATAAATTGGAATATTTATAAATAAGAGATATTTATAAATTTGAATAATTAAAAATAAGGAATATTTATAAATGAGAATATTTGTAAATATGAGATATTTTAAAAGGAAATAAATTCAAAACATTTCTTTTTGAATGGAAAGGCCTGTGTGGCGAGTTTGGGGATTTTCCCGATGCTCCCGATACAAAGGAGGTTATGGCGAATTTTCTCGGGAATTTAAGGAGTTAGAATATTTCAATAATAGAATTGAAAAGAAAATCATTTTTAAAGTGTAGAACCATTATTTAAAAGTAAATCTTTTCAAATGAATAAAACGTTGTTAAAAAGGAAGTCTTTATAAAGTGAATAAAGTTAATCGAATATAGACATTCGAAAGGAGAAAATCGAATATGGTATTCGAAGTTAGTTAATCGAATATGGTATTCGAAGTTAGTTAATCGAATATAGACATTCGAAGTTAGTTAATCGAATATAGACATTCGAAGTAGTTAATCGAATATGGTATGTGAAAGTTGGTTAATCAAATATGTTATTCGAAAGGGGTTAGTCAAGTCGAGTTAGCCAAATAGAGTTAACCAGTTAGAGTTAATCAGTTAGAGTTAACCAGTTGGAGTTAATTAGTTAGAGTTAATCGATTAGAGTTAATCGATTAGAGTTAAAACGAACTAGAGTTAAAACGAACTAGAGTTAATCAAATATAGTTATTTGAGACAGAGTTAGTCAAACATAGTATTCAGGGTAAGTTGCCATCTTGTACGACTGCTAGCGTAATTCGCAGGGCTGTAAATAGCCTACGGCGGTCGGATGTTTCCTGAGGGAGTCAGGCGTAACCATTGTGATCGCTGCGATCTAGAGTCAAGCGAATGGAGTTTAATCGAATATTAGTTATTCGATAGGAGTTAATCGAGTTGATCAAGTTGAGAAATAAGTTAAGTTAAATAAGTTGAGTTGATCGGGTGGTTCGACCAAGTTAGTCGAGCCTAGTTAATCGAATCGAATTGGTCGAACTAAGTAAGTCGAGTTAAGTTAGTCAAGTTAGTCGAGCCTAGTTAATCGAATCGAATTGGTCGAACCAAGTAAGTCGAGTTAGTCGAGTCAAGTTAAGTTAGTCGAGTTAAGTTCGTCGAGTTAAAGTTATCGATGTTAGTTTCATCGAAAGAAGTAATCGATGTTAATTTCATCGAAAGGAGTTATCGATGTTAGTTTCATCGAAATGAGTTATCGATGGTAGTTTCATCGAAGATATTTTCGAATATAGTTTATTCGAAAGTAAGATTTTTAAATATGAGATATTTGAAAGGAAGAGTTATTCGGAAAGAGATTTTCGAATATAGTTTATTCAAAAGTAAGATTTTTAAATATGAGATATTTGAAAGGAAGAGTTATTCGAAAAGAGATTTTCGAATATAGTTTATTCAAAAGTAAGATTTTTAAATATGAGATATTTGAAAAGGAAGAGTTATCGAATATTAGTTATTCGAAGAGAGGTTATCGAATATCGTTTATTCGAGAAGGAGTTAATCGAATATAGGTTATTCGAAGAAGAGTTAATCAAATAGAGATTTCTCGAAGAGAGCTAATCGGCGAATTCGATTATATCGAATTTCGGGAAAGTACTTATACTTTCCAGTGTTTAAATAGATTTATTTATTTATAAATAAATAAGTGTTAAGTTAATTATTCACTAATAAGAATAGAAGTTAAAATTAAAGTTAGATAATTCGAAAGTAGGGGTTATAACGTTATCGTTATAACCAATGTTTTAAATATAGAAGTGGATCAGTAAAATTGAATCCGAGAAAGGCGTAAAGAAGTTGTTAAAGATTAAAAGATAAACTTTGACCATTTCGAAGTTATAACGTTGTTCAGTTAAGGTTTGAGAGGTAATTATACCCCAACTTGAGTGACTTCCTTCTTAACTAAGAAATGGTAAGGTTTGATCATAAAGGAGTTTTGGAAATGTTTTCCAAACGAGAATCAGAAATGTTTTCTGATAAAAGAAAATGAGAATTTAGAATATAGGGAAAGATGAGATAAGTAAATAAATGAACTAAAGAGATTTATGTCAAATGATGTTTGTTCGATATAATTTCCATTTGGAAATAATATCGTTGTTTGCACACTTGTTTTTCTTTGATAGTTAACTCACAGACTATCGAAGTTTTTGACCATTTTAACGTTGTTAATATGGAGAGACCGGTTGGATTTTTATCCATAGAACCACTCTGTATTGGCATAAGCGTCGCGAATCATATATGCCAAAGATAATTGAAGACGGAGTAAAATGCAAGGGCTATCCTGTTTACAGAATAGTGCCTTCGGTTTGTCCAGTCCCAGGACAACTAGTATGGACGAAGGTCTGACAAAGTATATCCAATGGATCGCGTAAGTTGATCTGTTCAAACGTATTCACGTTTGGTGGCGGAGGAATTCGTTTCTCTTAGCTGTATACCCGTGTTATTTTTGGATAAGTCAATTTGTGATTTGGCGGGTATGACGATGTGACATTTCTAAGCGAATGAAGATGGATGTCTGACATAGTATTTCCAGACGGTCACGTACATTGATTTCTTCAACTATACCAAGAGTGGAAGCGGAGAAGGAAACTTCTTTTAGCTGACACGTAATGTATGGTTGTAGATGTCAATTAGTGATTCTGATGGATCTGACAATGTGGCATTCGAAGTTAATCTGATGTGATGATAAAGCGTAGCTTCTAGCCTCATCATCCGGTAAATGACAGAAATCGGGCAGGCAGCATGGCTAAGTCGGTCGCACCGAAGTAGGGTGTATAATCACCTATCTAGAGAATATCCATTTGTTTCTTAAATCTATCAATGCTGTCCCATATATATACGGGAACGGTTGCTGATCCCAACCGTTGGTGATGTACATTCGATACACTCAAGCGAAATGAGTGGTCGGTCATGTGTGGCTGAGTTGCAAGATGTTCTTGTTGAACTCCAGTGTATCGTTCCTAGAGTACACTGATCGGAAGGTGATTCCATACCTTGTCATAGTTGGAAATCCATTACCCAATACGTGCTTGCGGTTTTGATTGTATACTATATATGTAGAACGTGAGATGCAAGCGTTTCTACTAGACTGATATTTATTTGTACTTAGACATTATTATAATATCAGAATGATATTGCTTTGCAAAAATGTTTGGATTCTCATAAGGGAAAAACCCGTTCCGTTCTGCGGCGTGGTCTTATGAGATATCGTTTACTTGTTCATATACCTGTTTTAAACTGTTTTACTCACACCAGTCCCATGACTGACCCGGAGTTTATTTGTTGTTTTCCCTAAACTCTTGGGTGCCTAAATTTGTACGGGCAGTCAAGTAGTCGGGTTTTACAGATATACTGGAAGAGCTTGGAGCAGGAGGCTTCAAGATCATATAGCTATAGTTATTTCCGCTGTGTTGTAAGTGCTGTACTCTGATAAGTGCTATTGTATACATAACTGTTATATTTCAAAGTTATGTTATATATTATATGTTATTCGTTCCGCTGTGAGATTCGTGTTACTCTGATGATGTTGTGTTCTTCTTCTTCTTCTTCTTCTATTCTAAGTTTCTATCTTATCTATCCTCACCCTCTAATTTCTTTCATTAACTATTCGGTTATTTTCGATCCTTGGATGTTCGATATGTGTTGTATATCGGATAACCAAGATCGCATTTTTCCGGGTCGTTACAGTTGGTATCAGAGCTTATGTTTTAGTGATCGGACATAACTCTGTGGCGTAACTCAGTAGAGATGGGATTAGTAATATCCTAGATTGAGATGAGTGTATATATATACAAGAGAGCGTATATGTTATTGAATATAAAATGGTTTTATATTGTGGAGATTTATTGATTGAGTGGCTTATGAATTCTGGACGATCAGTTTGATCCACTGTATCGGTAGGAGTTACTAAACACTTGAACACGATGAACCGTCATGATATGTTTCGAAAGAGGGTAAACGAAATAGTTTACCCAACGTATATTTTGAATATATTGGATATATTGGTTGTTATTATAATCGAGTAAGATTATAAAATGAAAATGGTTATATATAACCAATCAGAATCATATAAGTAAAGTATATGAAATAAGATAAATTGAATATGAATTTAAATCAGATTCGGAATTAAAATAAGGAAATTTTAAGTTCCTGGGAGATTTTGAAATGTTTTCAAAATGGAAGTATTCAGTAAGGGTTTTGAAATGATATAGTATTGAAATCACTTGGGTCGCTGGAAAATAATTCCGATGATGACTGCGCAGTATCATCGGTGTGATTTTCGAGTTCTAAGGGGTGGATTACTACCAAAGGTTTTGTTTTTGAATTGTTTTGAGAAAACAAGTTGTATAGAAATTCAAATGTTTTGAATTGGTGTTATGATTTCAAATTGATTTGAAATAAACTCAGGAATTTAAGTTCTGGAATTAAAATTTAACTAATAAAGTTAAATGGATTAAAATGCAAAAAGTGAATAAATAAATTTGAATTTAACTTGAACTAAGTTAAATGAAATCGGATTGGATTATAGAATAATCTGAAATGGAATTAAGTCGATAACTTAAGAGTTGAAATTTGATATTAGAGTTTGAATGGAATTCGACTTAAGTATAAGCGAATGATTTGGTTGAGAACCAACTGACAGGAGTTTGATTGGAATGACATTTATATATGTTGAGTTGAGTAACAGATGAAAAGGGATATAATGATATGCCCGACAAAAAGGTACAAGTTTATTTTATATATGAGTTTGGATTTTATGAGCCGAATTGGCAAGCCGCTTGGCTGTTTGATTTTTTTTTGGGTTGGAGATGGCCCAGAGAGGCGAGTTGGAGTTTGAGCTATTGACCAGTACAAAGGAGGTGCTGGCGAAATTTTCCGAAAATTAAAAGTGTTAGAAAATTTTCAGAATTTTTGAAAATTTTAGTTAGTCGGAATGAATAAATATTTTAATCAATATTAATTGGTTCAGTTAAAATCAGAAAGAAGGGGTAAGCAAATCTTAGGAATTCCAATAGATAGGGTCGTCCACTACCTTAGCAATTTCGAGGACGAAATTATTTTAAGTGGGGAAGAATGTAATGACCCGCATTTTTAGAGATATATAATTAATTTATCTAATTATATAATTGGTGATTTAGAGAAGTTAATGATCGTTTAATTAAATAATATTGAATATTTAATAAATAATTATAATATAATAATATATTATAATGTCGAAATAGTCGGAAATAGTGAAATTCACAATATCGTGTGAATTGAATAGCATACGAGATTTGGTGGAGTTTCAATTCGAAATATAATAACGATTATATTGAATCGACGACAGTTGAACGTATAGTTTATAATATATTTATAAACGAGCTCGAAATGGCGCGGCAGTTCGCTATTTGGCGATTCGAACTTCAACTGAATGTACATGATTCGTTTTAAGCCGGATTTCTGTGAAACAAGAAACGTGTGGAGCTGGTGGAGTATATCTTTCTAGTGGAAGAGAAAAATCGGGATTTCGTCGTATAGATTTTGATGTACGTCCAAATCAAATTTCAGAAAAAGTCGCTGTGGAATTCCTTTATAGTTTATAAAGGAATTATTTATATTTTAAAAAGGAATTTTAATGTAAATTGAATATCGAATCAATCTGGACTCGGAATAGCGAGTATACAAATATACTGGAGCTGTATGGTATTCCACTGTGAATATATACGATAATATAAATTTATTTATATTTAATTTAATTATATTTAAATATATTTATATATTTAAATGGATCATTCAAAGCGTTAAAAATAGCCACTTTTGCAAACGAAGTCGGAATTCGACGAAACCAGTTTTGTTGGATCCGCAATGTCAAATTATTGTTAGATTTCAAGTTTCTGTGATTTTTAGAGTCACTGTGTGGCCGTACGGATTTTTAGAGTGAGAAACAGTCAGTATTTTGACAGTTAAAAATACGCTGTGTGAGCATACGAAGTCGGAATTCGACGAATCTAGTTTCATTAGGACCGTAATGTCGAACTCTAGCTACATGTCCAGTTTCGTGATTTTCGAATACTTTGTGTGATCACAGCGATTTTTAGAAGTCAGAAATGAATATATAAATGAGCATATACTGGGAATATACCATTTTTCAAAATATCTAAAATATCTACCTCCTCTATAAATACCACACCTAACCTTCCTTAAGACCTACAAGCTCTCGTTCATCTCTAAAATTAAAGGAGCCGCCACTTTTCATTCACAGGAAAATCAAACGAGAGAAAGAAAAATCAAGTAAAACTCTATAATTCAGAAAACAAGTATTGTTGAGATGCTTAAGTGTTCCTCTTTCATCTAACATCAGTTGTAGGCAGTTCGACGTTCATTTTTTTGGAGGTGCGATTTTGTACAGTGGACGCTGGAAACTAGGGTTGGGTTCCGTTCGAGTTTGGGCCATTGATTCGAGGAGTTGAGGTTGGATTCGGGTTTGTTGTAGTTTGTAGTTTCGATTTTGGGTGGTTGATGAAATTCCGTTCATATTAGTGTCGATCGAACAACAACAGTGAGCTACAGGAAATGGACGTCGTGATGAGTAGGGTGCGTGCGAGCTGACTATAAAGGGGGTAGGTGGAAGGAGAATTCAAAGGAGAGAATTATGGTGATTTTATGGGGATTTTTGGTGAAGGATTAAATGAGGTATTGGCGATGGAAAATGTTCGAACGGGAGGAGTGTATCAGGGAGGAGTCACGGCAGTTTGTATTGGGGAAGAAAGCACGTACAGGCTGGGCTTGGGTATATGGTGTTGGGCCGGCAAAGAAAGGTTAAAGCCCAATTAAATAAAATCCATGTTTTTATTTAAATTCAAATATGTATGAACTTATAAAAGCAATATCTCTCTCATACGTTATCAGTTTGACGAACCGTGAGTTGCGTTGGGATCGTATGGACGGGAGCAACACGATGAGACTGACCGGGAGTTAATCCGAGCTCGTTACAATTTATGGAGAAATAAATTGTTCGACTGAATCAATGAACGCAAACCGATATTTATCGGTTAACGCGCAAAAGTGAGTAAATCTCACTAACTCTGAACAGTTTATAATTTCATGTTGTATTTTTAGAACTGTTAGAAATTGTCTGATTGATTGTCTGTTGACTGTTTGATTGAACTGCTAGTCAGTTAGTTAAATTTCTATATTGATTCTGTTTAACAGAATATATCATATGGAACTGAAAGTGATGTATATTATACTGTGTAACATCTGTGGATGCAGGGAAACAGGTTGGAGGAATCCGACTGGATTCCTCAACAGTTATTTTATTGTTTTTCATATATGGTTATATGATGTGATATAAAATCTGTGGGCGATTATATGTGCTTGGACGATATTGAACATCGTGATTTGATATGATTGAATACCATAACATATCGAAATGTTGATAGGGTATTTTCAAAGTGATATTGAAAACAGAATATTTATAAATTGGAATATTTATAAATAAGAGATATTTATAAATTTGAATAATTAAAAATAAGGAATATTTATAAATGAGAATATTTGTAAATATGAGATATTTTAAAAGGAATTAAATTCAAAACATTTCTTTTTGAATGGAAAGGCCTGTGTGGCGAGTTTGGGGATTTTCCCGATGCTCCCGATACAAAGGAGGTTATGGCGAATTTTCTCGGGAATTTAAGGAGTTAGAATATTTCAATAATAGAATTGAAAAGAAAATCATTTTTAAAGTGTAGAACCATTATTTAAAAGTAAATCTTTTCAAATGAATAAAACGTTGTTAAAAAGGAAGTCTTTATAAAGTGAATAAAGTTAATCGAATATAGACATTCGAAAGGAGAAAATCGAATATGGTATTCGAAGTTAGTTAATCGAATATGGTATTCGAAGTTAGTTAATCGAATATAGACATTCGAAGTTAGTTAATCGAATATAGACATTCGAAGTAGTTAATCGAATATGGTATGTGAAAGTTGGTTAATCAAATATGTTATTCGAAAGGGGTTAGTCAAGTCGAGTTAGCCAAATAGAGTTAACCAGTTAGAGTTAATCAGTTAGAGTTAACCAGTTGGAGTTAATTAGTTAGAGTTAATCGATTAGAGTTAATCGATTAGAGTTAAAACGAACTAGAGTTAAAACGAACTAGAGTTAATCAAATATAGTTATTTGAGACAGAGTTAGTCAAACATAGTATTCAGGGTAAGTTGCCATCTTGTACGACTGCTAGCGTAATTCGCAGGGCTGTAAATAGCCTACGGCGGTCGGATGTTTCCTGAGGGAGTCAGGCGTAACCATTGTGATCGCTGCGATCTAGAGTCAAGCGAATGGAGTTTAATCGAATATTAGTTATTAGATAGGAGTTAATCGAGTTGATCAAGTTGAGAAATAAGTTAAGTTAAATAAGTTGAGTTGATCGGGTGGTTCGACCAAGTTAGTCGAGCCTAGTTAATCGAATCGAATTGGTCGAACTAAGTAAGTCGAGTTAAGTTAGTCAAGTTAGTCGAGCCTAGTTAATCGAATCGAATTGGTCGAACCAAGTAAGTCGAGTTAGTCGAGTCAAGTTAAGTTAGTCGAGTTAAGTTCGTCGAGTTAAAGTTATCGATGTTAGTTTCATCGAAAGAAGTAATCGATGTTAATTTCATCGAAAGGAGTTATCGATGTTAGTTTCATCGAAATGAGTTATCGATGGTAGTTTCATCGAAGAGATTTTCGAATATAGTTTATTCGAAAGTAAGATTTTTAAATATGAGATATTTGAAAGGAAGAGTTATTCGGAAAGAGATTTTCGAATATAGTTTATTCAAAAGTAAGATTTTTAAATATGAGATATTTGAAAGGAAGAGTTATTCGAAAAGAGATTTTCGAATATAGTTTATTCAAAAGTAAGATTTTTAAATATGAGATATTTGAAAAGGAAGAGTTATCGAATATTAGTTATTCGAAGAGAGGTTATCGAATATCGTTTATTCGAGAAGGAGTTAATCGAATATAGGTTATTCGAAGAAGAGTTAATCAAATAGAGATTTCTCGAAGAGAGCTAATCGGCGAATTCGATTATATCGAATTTCGGGAAAGTACTTATACTTTCCAGTGTTTAAATAGATTTATTTATTTATAAATAAATAAGTGTTAAGTTAATTATTCACTAATAAGAATAGAAGTTAAAATTAAAGTTAGATAATTCGAAAGTAGGGGTTATAACGTTATCGTTATAACCAATGTTTTAAATATAGAAGTGGATCAGTAAAATTGAATCCGAGAAAGGCGTAAAGAAGTTGTTAAAGATTAAAAGATAAACTTTGACCATTTCGAAGTTATAACGTTGTTCAGTTAAGGTTTGAGAGGTAATTATACCCCAACTTGAGTGACTTCCTTCTTAACTAAGAAATGGTAAGGTTTGATCATAAAGGAGTTTTGGAAATGTTTTCCAAACGAGAATCAGAAATGTTTTCTGATAAAAGAAAATGAGAATTTAGAATATAGGGAAAGATGAGATAAGTAAATAAATGAACTAAAGAGATTTATGTCAAATGATGTTTGTTCGATATAATTTCCATTTGGAAATAATATCGTTGTTTGCACACTTGTTTTTCTTTGATAGTTAACTCACAGACTATCGAAGTTTTTGACCATTTTAACGTTGTTAATATGGAGAGACCGGTTGGATTTTTATCCATAGAACCACTCTGTATTGGCATAAGCGTCGCGAATCATATATGCCAAAGATAATTGAAGACGGAGTAAAATGCAAGGGCTATCCTGTTTACAGAATAGTGCCTTCGGTTTGTCCAGTCCTAGGACAACTAGTATGGACGAAGGTCTGACAAAGTATATCCAATGGATCGCGTAAGTTGATCTGTTCAAACGTATTCACGTTTGGTGGCGGAGGAATTCGTTTCTCTTAGCTGTATACCCGTGTTATTTTTGGATAAGTCAATTTGTGATTTGGCGGGTATGACGATGTGACATTTCTAAGCGAATGAAGATGGATGTCTGACATAGTATTTCCAGACGGTCACGTACATTGATTTCTTCAACTATACCAAGAGTGGAAGCGGAGAAGGAAACTTCTTTTAGCTGACACGTAATGTATGGTTGTAGATGTCAATTAGTGATTCTGATGGATCTGACAATGTGGCATTCGAAGTTAATCTGATGTGATGATAAAGCGTAGCTTCTAGCCTCATCATCCGGTAAATGACAGAAATCGGGCAGGCAGCATGGCTAAGTCGGTCGCACCGAAGTAGGGTGTATAATCACCTATCTAGAGAATATCCATTTGTTTCTTAAATCAATCAATGCTGTCCCATATATATACGGGAACGGTTGCTGATCCCAACCGTTGGTGATGTACATTCGATACACTCAAGCGAAATGAGTGGTCGGTCATGTGTGGCTGAGTTGCAAGATGTTCTTGTTGAACTCCAGTGTATCGTTCCTAGAGTACACTGATCGGAAGGTGATTCCATACCTTGTCATAGTTGGAAATCCATTACCCAATACGTGCTTGCGGTTTTGATTGTATACTATATATGTAGAACGTGAGATGCAAGCGTTTCTACTAGACTGATATTTATTTGTACTTAGACATTATTATAATATCAGAATGATATTGCTTTGCAAAAATGTTTGGATTCTCATAAGGGAAAAACCCGTTCCGTTCTGCGGCGTGGTCTTATGAGATATCGTTTACTTGTTCATATACCTGTTTTAAACTGTTTTACTCACACCAGTCCCATGACTGACCCGGAGTTTATTTGTTGTTTTCCCTAAACTCTTGGGTGCCTAAATTTGTACGGGCAGTCAAGTAGTCGGGTTTTACAGATATACTGGAAGAGCTTGGAGCAGGAGGCTTCAAGATCATATAGCTATAGTTATTTCCGCTGTGTTGTAAGTGCTGTACTCTGATAAGTGCTATTGTATACATAACTGTTATATTTCAAAGTTATGTTATATATTATATGTTATTCGTTCCGCTGTGAGATTCGTGTTACTCTGATGATGTTGTGTTCTTCTTCTTCTTCTTCTTCTTCTATTCTAAGTTTCTATCTTATCTATCCTCACCCTCTAATTTCTTTCATTAACTATTCGGTTATTTTCGATCCTTGGATGTTCGATATGTGTTGTATATCGGATAACCAAGATCGCATTTTTCCGGGTCGTTACAGCCGGTCCTCACTTACGTTAGAGGATTGGTTATGCCTGAACACATGTTTCCCGGTCCTTGCAGACCTATAATCGAGGCGCCTCGCATTCCAACAACCACATAGGTGAAAAGTATATAAATGTCAGGGCTGGTAAGTCACTGACACCACCAAAGCTAGAAAGAAACGTCGTGCTCTCCCTGCAGTCCGTATCCCGTTTTTAACTCATACCGAGGTGTGAGGCTCGCGAATTCACATTATACACAAAGCTGCCACGTAGGCGTGCTTTGATCATCAACCACAAGACTTTGCTTTTCAACAGAAGCCTTGATCATTGCATCTTAGCGTGCCACACAGGCAATTCATGCTATGCGACTGATGTCCATCGATATACAACCTCTGAGCTCATACGTCTCAGAGAAGGGCGTTAAGCAAAAGAATAAATTCTCCGCCGCCAAACAGATGTATATTTAATAGAAATCAATCAACATAGAATAAAATCCAGTGTCAGACACACAATCCATTTACAAGTCCGTTCTGGGTCTGAACGAAACCGGAGGCACTTTCCTCGCATATCCATCCATCTCCAAGTACGTCTGAACGACCACCAACTATTTCCATCCTCTTGGGTGTACAGCCCAATCAGGATCGTTAGTAATTATCCAAACGATGTGAAGACTTCCGGTCTTCGACCACCGTCTTCATCTTCGACATATCGTCGAATCGGTTATTCAGAATGGGTATAAACCCGGACTTTCCGAACAACCCGCGTATATTAAAAACAAATGTTACGCAAACACAACATACTCCTCATTCCAATTCATTAGTCACTAACCGCAAATTAGCAAGAGAACAATTTCCCAAGCATTAACCCTGAAGGCCGAAACCAACATCAGATCAATACCCAGGAAACCATTCTTCTTAGCCAACCTACAGCTAGTTTCTAAATTCCACATTCTTAGGGAAAGGTTCCCATTAATTTTATCCAAGATAAATTCTTTAAAATTTATCCTGCAATCTTCCTTTGGATGTCATTTAAAACCAAATTATGGTTTTTCCCACTAGTCGAGATTAGCGAACCGTAACGAAGTAATTATTTATTTTATTTCCCAATCCCAACCTATTCATCCCATGAAGCAAAACCGGTAATACTCCATATCTAACACCATGGTGTTATCGGTAAAGTTAATTACCATTTCACGTTCAAATCTAATTAAAGATTTAACTATCGTTTTGGAGCAAAACTGGTGATGCTCCATTCTCGCTTATTTTCTAAGTTGATAATTCAAATTATCAATTCACATTTCTATCTAATTGCAGATTCGTTAAAACTCCTTTTACTGGGTTAAAGAACTAGGTGTTATTTAAAACACAGTTCACGACAAACCCAAATCACATTCTATTTGTTGTCGGGTTAAAGAACTATTGTTATTTAAAACACCGTTCACGATAAACCCGTTTTAAATCCAATCAAATATATTAGAAATTTCGATTATTTAAAACCCCTTTTTAAATCTAATTTATTTATTTAAAAACAAAAACCCGGGTTTTAAATTTAGTTCAATCTAGTTCATTTCAATAAAAATCTATTTTTATCTTTTCAAATATGGAGTTTTTCATCCCAAATTTTCCCAAATCATTTCTTATGATTTTAGATAAATTATTGATATTTTTAATAATTTTATCAAGGCCCGTACAGTTGATTTCCATCAATGGCCATCGAACTGCACTTATAGGGACCTTTTTCAAATTTGATTTGGACGTAACTCCAAATCCAACCGTTAGATTTCAAATTTCTAACATTCGTTAGAAAGCTCTTTTCGATACGAACCCAACGGTTCCGGTTTTAGGAGAATACGACGGTCGGATCTCCCGTAATGTCCGTTTGAAATAAATGGTCGAAATTCACGAACTGCCACGGCGCGGCGCGTTCTATTCAGGATATTATATTATATATATAAAATATATAATATATATTTCGTCGATTTCTATTTAAAACGAATTATATAAATAGTTTTAAAATTCGTTTCAAAAGCAATTTCGACTTCCATTTTAATTCAAATCAAAATTGAATTCTTCTTTATAAATTCGTTTTAAAATTCATTTCTATTCAATTCAAATTTCAATTCAATTTGAATTCATTTCAATTCACTTTCAATTCAATTTGAATTCGTTTTCAATTCAATTCATTTCGAAATCGTTATATATTCAATTCATTTCGAAATCGTTATATATTCAATTCATTTCGAAATCGTTATATATTCAATTCATTTCGAAATCGTTATATATTCAATTCATTTCGAAATCGTTATATATTCAATTCATTTCGAAATCGTTATATATTCAATTCATTTCGAAATCGTTATATATTCAATTCATTTCGAAATCGTTTTATATTCAATTCATTTCGAAATCGTTATATATTCAATTCATTTCGAAATCGTTATATATTCAATTCATTTCGAAATCGTTATATATTCAATTCATTTCGAAATCGTTATATATTCAATTCATTTCGAAATCGTTTTATATTCAATTCATTTCGAAATCGTTATATATTCAATTCATTTCGAAATCGTTATATATTCCGAAATCGTTATATATTCAATTCATTTCGAAATCATTATATATTCAATTCATTTCGAAATCGTTATATATTCAATTCATTTCGAAATCGTTATATATTCAATTAATTTCGAAATCGTTTTATATTCAATTCATTTCGAAATCGTTTTATATTCAATTCATTTCGAAATCGTTATATATTCAATTCATTTTGAAATCGTTATATATTCAATTCATTTCGAAATCGTTTTATATTCAATTCATTTCGAAATCGTTATATATTCAATTCATTTCGAAATGAATAAAATCGATATAAATATCGTTCACGTCAAAATGGCGCATCTCTAATCCACACGGCTTTATATATTTCTATTTTCAAATATTCTATTTCAAATATTTCTTTTTCAAAATAGTTGTTATTATCGAAATATTTCGTCCAACACATGACCAATCTCAATGGATGAGTACTGTCAACACATGAACCTTTATTTTATATTGATAAAGATGTAAATTTTATTACTAAAATATTTCGTTCAACACATGACCAATCTCAATGGATGAGTACTGTCAACACATGAACCTTTATTTTATATTGATAAAGATGTAAATTTTATTATAAAAATATTTCGTTTAACACATGACCAATCTCAATGGATGAGTACTGTCAACACATGAACCTTTATTTTATATTGATAAAGATGTAAATTTTATTATAAAAATATTTCGTTCAACACATGACCAATCTCAATGGATGAGTACTGTCAACACATGAACCTTTATTTTATATTGATAAAGATGTAAATTTTATTACTAAAATATTTTGTTCAACACATGACCAATCTCAATGGATGAGTACTGTCAACACATGAACCTTTATTTTATATTGATAAAGATGTAAATTTTATTACTAAAATATTTCGTTCAACACATGACCAATCTCAATGGATGAGTACTGTCAACACATGAACCTTTATTTTATATTGATAAAGATGTAAATTTTATTACTAAAATATTTCATTCAACACATGACCAATCTCAATGGATGAGTACTGTCAACACATGAACCTTTATTTTATATTGATAAAGATGTAAATTTTATTACTAAAATATTTCGTTCAACACATGACCAATCTCAATGGATGAGTACTGTCAACACATGAACCTTTATTTTATATTGATAAAGATGTAAATTTTATTACTAAAATATTTCGTTCAACACATGACCAATCTCAATGGATGAGTACTGTCAACACATGAACCTTTATTTTATATTGATAAAGATGTAAATTTTATTACTAAAATATTTCGTTCAACACATGACCAATCTCAATGGATGAGTACTGTCAACACATGAACCTTTATTTTATATTGATAAAGATGTAAATTTTATTACTAAAATATTTCGTTCAACACATGACCAATCTCAATGGATGAGTACTGTCAACACATGAACCTTTATTTTATATTGATAAAGATGTAAATTTTATTATAAAAATATTTCGTTCAACACATGACCAATCTCAATGGATGAGTACTGTCAACACATGAACCTTTATTTTATATTGATAAAGATGTAAATTTTATTATAAAAATATTTCGTTCAACACATGACCAATCTCAATGGATGAGTACTGTCAACACATGAACCTTTATTTTATATTGATAAAGATGTAAATTTTATTACTAAAATATTTTGTTCAACACATGACCAATCTCAATGGATGAGTACTGTCAACACATGAACCTTTATTTTATATTGATAAAGATGTAAATTTTATTACTAAAATATTTCGTTCAACACATGACCAATCTCAATGGATGAGTACTGTCAACACATGAACCTTTATTTTATATTGATAAAGATGTAAATTTTATTACTAAAATATTTCGTTCAACACATGACCAATCTCAATGGATGAGTACTGTCAACACATGAACCTTTATTTTATATTGATAAAGATGTAAATTTTATTACTAAAATATTTCGTTCAATACATGACCAATCTCAATGGATGAGTACTGTCAACACATGAACCTTTATTTTATATTGATAAAGATGTAAATTTTATTACTAAAATATTTCGTTCAACACATGACCAATCTCAATGGATGAGTACTGTCAACACATGAACCTCTATTTTATATTCTTTATTTTTCAAATTGGAATGAGGCCCAATCAATCACCATATAAAGTTAATTGTATGGATTTTCATACATCACACGTATATCATAGCATTGAAAAATAATCAACCATCAACCAAAGTGCACTACACTATATAAGCATCAAATATAGATATCTAACGCTTATAACAGCCTGTCAATCAATCGATCAACATATTTAATCAATCAGGATGAGTGAATTTCAAATTTCATCCCAACACCCGTGTGGGGTTTCAAACAATCAAACACATATTTTATTTATGCAGTCGGGCGATGTGTAAAATTTATCGACCCAATCAATGTCCTTCAAATAGGTGTACATAAACAAACCGTCCAGTTTGTAAATGAATATTTTATTTTATTAACATTCACGTTAAAAATTATATTTTTAACGATAAAACATTTTATTCCAACATATGTATTTCTATTCAGTTCATTTACAAAATAAAAATGATATTTTTATTTTTCTAACACATTTTAGGAAATTTCGGCGGCATAACGGCACGATACTAGAAACGGGACAAGGCCTAGCCTTATCCCCGGTCTAGTGAAGGCCCACGCCATTCACACATCAATCAAAATCACCAAACAACCAAATTCAAATCAAATCATCAAACTAATTTATGCAACCAAACAAACAAGTCCATGGTCTGTGGACGATTGTGTCGGGTGCTACTAAGCACCGTCTGCATCCTAGTATATATACATAACTAGAAAAAAAGAAATTGAAAGGTGAGAAATTCTCACAGATAGCTATCCAAGCTCCACGGCACTTCATTGATAGAAATCTTCATCGCTATCGCATCTTCGTCATCTTTGTTGCCCATAGCCACTACATATATAAAAATCACACATTTTTATATTTTGATGTCTTTAAAATAAAAATCACATTTTTATTTATTCACTTTCACTTTAAAAATCATATTTTTATAATCGCTTCATACCTTTAAAAATCGAATTTTTATTTCGTTATTCAATATATAAAAATCGAATTTTTACTACTATGTTATATAGATAAAAATTATATTTTTATCACGCTATTTTCCATATATAGATTTCGCCTTTTCTAAAATAAAGATTTCGCCTTTTAAATATAAAGTTTATATTTTTCTCGAAGTAAAAATCATATTTTTACTTCACTACTCATATCAAAATATCGTCTTTTCATATTTAAAAATATCGCCTTTTCATATTTAAAAATATCGCCTTTTCATATTTAAAAATATCGCCTTTTCATATTTAAAGATTTCATCTTTATAAAAATCTCATTTTTATTTTTCTACACATATAAAGATGATATTTTTAATATCCCTATCATGTAAAAATTATATTTTTAACTCTCTACATAAACAAAAATCATATTTTGACATCATCTATATAGTAAAGACTATATTTTTAACTTTAAAAATATAAAAGTCATATTTTTAATACTTTAAAAAATATAAAAATCATATTTTTAACATCTTCATATAAGTAAAAAAAAATGCATAAACGTTTATCAAGGTCCTAACATCAATAAAACTGTAAAGAAAAATAAATAGTAAATTAAAACTCACTTTCCCCTGAAAAATCGAAGCTTTTGTCGAAGGAGGGGGTTGAGGAGGTGGCGGCAGGCCGTCCAGGCGGTGGTTGGTGGTTCGAGCCCGCAGCTGAGGGCTTCTCCCTCGCGCGATGGCGCATTTCACGATGGGGGGGGGGGTCTTCGTCGCGTTATTGCGATTTGGGGGGCGCCTGTCTGGCGGCAGTGATCATCGAGGGGGGGGCTCGGTTTATTCAGAAGAGGAGGGGGATGGGAATCGAGGAAGGCGGAGGCAGCAGGAGGCAGTGGAGGGGGGGTCTTCGTCGCGTTATTGCGATTTGGGGGGCGCCTGTCTGGCGGCAGCGATCATCGAGGGGGGGGGCTCGGTTTATTCAGAAGAGGAGGGGGAAAGGAATCGAGGAAGGCGGAGGCAGCAGGAGGCAGTGGAGGGGGGGACGTCGGTGGCGGCGGCTCCGTCGAAGGGCTAGGGCAGCGTTTTTTTTTTTCTTTTTTTTCGTTTTGTTTTGAAATGAACGGGGGGGGGGGTCGGCTGATAAAAGGAGAATTATATATATATTTTTTTATTTAATTTATCACTAAAAAGCAACTTTTATTTTTGACCTCTAAACGAGGCCCACCGCCTGTCGTCCATAGCGTTTTACCCCCATTCCGAACACAATAGGATATGTATCGTAGGCTGATTCGACTGTTCGAATCAGTTTCCGTTAAATTTACATTTAAATTACTATATTGAATTTTAAACGTACATTTCAAATTACTGGGGTCACATACTAACTCTAAAAATCCTCGAAAAATATTTTCTAGCTTCGTATTGACGATACGGTCCTAACAAAACTAGTTTCGTCGAATTCTGAGACCGTTGGAAAAATGACCAATTTCCAGTCGATTAAAATCAACTTAAACTGGTCAAACGTGTTTTCCTTTGCCACGCTCACATATTGATTCGAAAAATTATGAAATTTGAAACCTAGCAATAATTTGACACTGCGGATCCAACAAAAGTGGTTTCGTCGAAATCCGAGGTCATTTGCAAAATTTCCATTTTTAAGGGCCTGAATTCCATAGCGACTATTCAGAATTTTCAACTGGACATATCTTTTGATTCCCGCTATGAAATTTTGATTTTTCGGATTCGTTGGGAAGATATTATCAATTAGATCCTAATGTTTTTGGTTTCACTAAAATCCGGATTGTTTTGCACCCGGTACATTCAATTGAAGTTTGAAATCGAATTATCGAACTACCGCGCCATTTTCAATTCTATTTATAATTATAAATAATATTATATATATTCTAACGACGACGTATAATATATACGTTCAAACTATATTCAAAATAAATTTCTCGTCGATTATATTTAAAATAATCTATTTTAAATGTTCAAAATTCCCTAAAATTGCCAAAATAAAAATTTTAAACTGGTTCAGAATTTCCGGGTTATTACAATCTCCCCCACTTAAAACTTTTCGTCCCCGAAAAAGAACAAAGTCGAAAGTGGTTTGATTAATTAACTCTACGTTCGATCTGGCTTCCATTCTCAAACTTTTCAGTTTCTGAGAATTTTCAAAATTTCAAAAATTTGGCTAACACCCTAAATTTTCGAAAAATTTCGCCATAACCTCCCCTACACCGGGAGCATCGGGGAATTTCAAATAGCTTCCCCGGTCCTTCTAATCTCAAAAAGAAAAAGCCAATAGGCTCATAAAATCATCATCACCCAAACAAAACAGTAAATTATGTAGTAAACATGTACCTATTTGTCGGGCAAACAAATTTTATTCTTCGGCTCTAGCCTCCTTGCTATGACCTGTTCAATGTAAGTATATGTAGATGCATGCAAATGCGACCAATTTTCAATACAGTTCAATATTTGATGCTATTAGGCATAATGGTTCAAAATTAGCAAACAAATAAACAAACAACACAAACATTAATCAATTAGTGGGTTAGAATTTCAAATTGATAATTTTACTATATATACAGAAAATCTTGTTTTTGATGCCAATTCACAACAATATGTTCTAACTATATATAAGTTTTGGTTCTCACACCAGTCTAATGGAAATATATCGATATCACACCTTCGTTACTCGAACATGAATACTAATGACGACTAGTAAATCATCAGAATCATCTTCGGGCCACTAGAGTACGATTCTATATCTATCCAGTATATTAAAACTTCGAATATACGTTCATGACGCGTATATGCAAAATCTTTATATACTCGATTGTCCACAATCAAAATAAATAAATAATCAAATACGTTTAAAATGGTTTTAAATTTTCAAAACAAAATTGTTTTCAATTGGAAAATATACTCTTCACACTCGTTCTACGATACTACTGATCCTATCTCTAACGAGTCATTCTAATTGGATGTTACTAATCCAATATCTGATGAATTCTATCGTATGGTTCTAATGTGTCTTGTTCTCGAGCTCTGTAAACCAAAGCTCTGATACAAATTGTGACGGCTTGGAATTTCGCTCGATCTGAATCAGTCGTTAAACCGATCTAGACCGTTCGAAACCCCTGATCGTTGAGAACACGACAAATCAGAATCCACACAGAAGAACATTTCATTGTTATTACAACAATTCCATCAGATACAAGAATATACAGAGTATAATTGAATAAATTACATTCGATAAATATCAGAGATTACAATAAATTACATAGCAGCGGAAAATAATACAAAGCACAACTGAAGGTGATATACGGATACAGAGCTTTCCGGATATCATTCCAGCTGTAAACCAGGATCCTGTGAATATAAATCTGCAAAACCAAAACTACTAGCTGCCCGTGCGAAAAATGAGGGCACCCAGAGTTTAGGTTAAAACAATAAACTCCAGGTCAGTCATGTGACTGGTGTGAGAACTAAAACAGTTATTTAAAACTTTACTTTAAAAGGGAGTAATTCAAGGGACCACGCCGCATAACACGGAACGGGTTTCCTCCCAAGAATACCAGTGCATAGAATAAACAACGCAATGCTTTTTCGAAAAATGAAGCCATTATAAGACCCAGGTCCCATCACACAATGCAACGCAAGCCGGAGGATAGGGCTTTTCCTTATAATAGCCAAACATGCTTGATACGTTTTAAACAAATCATTTGATACTATAATATGTGTATAGTGTCAAAACATTTCAATCATAAATATAAATCATAGACGGCATAGCATCCCATGCTACTATGTCGCCATACTAGGCTCTACAAATAAAGCCGAAATATCTCGTATTGGAAAGTGGATTTCCGTCATGAGTCGAGGCAAGGGGCAAGCTCCTCTCCGCATTCGAGACAATCTAGCAAATGTCCCAGGGTTACGCACTCTGGGCAACCCCTGGATCTTCAGGGCCGGTCCTCACTTACGTTAGAGGATTGGTTATGCCTGAACACACGTTTCCCGGTCCTTGCAGACCTATAATCGAGGCGCCTCGCATTCCAACAACCACATAGGTGAAAAGTATATAAATGTCAGGGCTGGTAAGTCACTGACACCACCAAAGCTAGAAAGAAACGTCGTGCTCTCCCTGCAGTCCGTATCCCGTTTTTAACTCATACCGAGGTGTGAGGCTCGCGAATTCACGTTATACACAAAGCTGCCACGTAGGCGTGCTTTGATCATCAACCACAAGACTTTGCTTTTCAATAGAAGCCTTGATCCTTGCATCTTAGAGTGCCACACAGGCAATTCATGCTATGCGACTGATGTCCATCGATATACAACCTCTGAGCTTGTACGTCTCAGAGAAGGGCGTTAAGCAAAAGAATAAATTCTCCGCCACCAAACAGATGTATATTTAATAGAAATCAATCAACATAGAATAAAATCCAGTGTCAGACACACAATCCATTTACAAGTCCGTTCTGGGTCTGAACGAAACCGGAGGCACTTTCCTCGCATATCCATCCATCTCCAAGTACGTCTGAACGACCACCAACTATTTCCATCCTCTTGGGTGTACAGCCCAATCAGGATCGTTAGTAATTATCCAAACGATGTGAAGACTTCCGGTCTTCGACCACCGTCTTCATCTTCGACATATCGTCGAATCGGTTATTCAGAATGGGTATAAACCCGGACTTACCGAACAACCCACGTATATTAAAAACAAATGTTACGCAAGCACAACTTACGCCTCATTCCAATTCATTAGTCACTAATCGCAAATTAGCAAGAGAACAATTTCCCAAGCATTAACCCCGAAGGCCGAAACCAACATCAGATCAATACCCAGGAAACCATTCTTCTTAGCCAACCTACAGCTAGTTTCTAAATTCAACATTCTTAGGGAAAGGTTCCCATTAATTTTTTCCAAGATAAATTCTTTAAAATTTATCCTGCAATCTTCCTTTGGATGTCATTTAAAACCAAATTATGGTTTTTCCCACTAGTCGAGATTAGCGAACCGTAACGAAGTAATTATTTATTTTATTTCCCAATCCCAACCTATTCATCCCATGAAGCAAAACCAGTAATACTCCATATCTAACACCATGGTGTTATCGGTAAAGTTAATTACCATTTCACGTTCAAATCTAATTAAAGATTTAACTATCGTTTTGGAGCAAAACTGGTGATGCTCCATTCTCGCTTATTTTCTAAGTTGATAATTTAAATTATCAATTCACATTTCTATCTAATTGCAGATTCGTTAAAACTCCTTTTACTGGGTTAAAGAACTAGGTGTTATTTAAAACACAGTTCACGACAAACCCAAATCACATTCTATTTGTTGTCGGGTTAAAGAACTAGTGTTATTTAAAACACCGTTCACGATAAACCCATTTTAAATCCCATCAAATATATTAGAAATTTCGATTATTTAAAACCCCTTTTTAAATCTAATTTATTTATTTAAAAACAAAAACCCGGGTTTTAAATTTAGTTCAATCTAGTTCATTTCAATAAAAATCTATTTTTATCTTTTCAAATATGGAGTTTTTCATCCCAAATTTTCCCAAATCATTTCTTATGATTTTAGATAAATTATTGATATTTTTAATAATTTTATCAAGGCCCGTACAGTCGATTTCCATCAATGGCCATCGAACTGCACTTATAGCGACCTTTTTCAAATTTGATTTGGACGTAACTCCAAATCCAACCGTTAGATTTCAAATTTCTAACATTCGTTAGAAAGCTCTTTTCGATACGAACCCAACGGTTCCAGTTTTAGGAGAATACGACGGTCGGATCTCCCGTAATGTCCGTTTGAAATAAATGGTCGAAATTCACGAACTGCCGCGGCACGGCGCGTTCTATTCAGGCCATTATATTATATATATATAATATATAATATATATTTCGTCGATTTCTATTTAAAACGAATTATATAAATAGTTTTAAAATTCGTTTCAAAAGCAATTTCGACTTCCATTTTAATTCAAATCAAAATTGAATTCTTCTTTATAAATTAGTTTTAAAATTCATTTCTATTCAATTCAAATTTCAATTCAATTTGAATTCATTTCAATTCACTTTCAATTCGTTTTCAATTCAATTCATTTCGAAATCGTTATATATTCAATTCATTTCGAAATCGTTATATATTCAATTCATTTCGAAATCGTTATATATTCAATTCATTTCGAAATCGTTATATATTCAATTCATTTCGAAATCGTTATATATTCAATTCATTTCGAAATCGTTATATATTCAATTCATTTCGAAATCGTTATATATTCAATTCATTTCGAAATCATAATATATTCAATTCATTTCGAAATCGTTATATATTCAATTCATTTCGAAATCGTTATATATTCAATTCATTTCGAAATCGTTTTATATTCAATTCATTTCGAAATCGTTATATTCAATTCATTTCGAAATCGTTGTATATTCAATTCATTTCGAAATCGTTCTATATTCAATTCATTTCGAAATCGTTATATATTCAATTCATTTCGAAATCGTTATATATTCAATTCATTTCGAAATCGTTTTATATTCAATTCATTTCGAAATCGTTATATATTCAATTCATTTCGAAATCGTTATATATTCAATTCATTTCGAAATCGTTATATATTCAATTCTTTTCGAAATCGTTATATATTCAATTCATTTCGAAATCGTTATATATTCAATTCATTTCGAAATCGTTATATATTCAATTCATTTCGAAATCGTTATATATTCAATTCATTTCAAAATCGTTTTATATTCAATTCATTTCGAAATCGTTATATATTCAATTCATTTCGAAATCGTTATATATTCAATTCATTTTGAAATCGTTTTATATTCAATTCATTTTGAAATCGTTATATATTCAATTCATTTCGAAATGAATAAAATCGATATAAATATCGTTCACGTCAAAATGGCGCATCTCTAATCCACACGGCTTTATATATTTCTATTTTCAAATATTCTATTTCAAATATTTCTTTTTCAAAATAGTTGTTATTATCGAAATATTTCGTTCAACACATGACCAATCTCAATGGATGAGTACTGTCAACACATGAACCTTTATTTTATATTGATAAAGATGTAAATTTTATTACTAAAATATTTCGTTCAACACATGACCAATCTCAATGGATGAGTACTGTCAACACATGAACCTTTATTTTATATTGATAAAGATGTAAATTTTATTACTAAAATATTTCGTTCAACACATGACCAATCTCAATGGATGAGTACTGTCAACACATGAACCTTTATTTTATATTGATAAAGATGTAAATTTTATTATAAAAATATTTCGTTCAACACATGACCAATCTCAATGGATGAGTACTGTCAACACATGAACCTTTATTTTATATTGATAAAGATGTAAATTTTATTATAAAAATATTTCGTTCAACACATGACCAATCTCAATGGATGAGTACTGTCAACACATGAACCTTTATTTTATATTGATAAAGATGTAAATTTTATTACTAAAATATTTTGTTCAACACATGATCAATCTCAATGGATGAGTACTGTCAACACATGAACCTTTATTTTATATTGATAAAGATGTAAATTTTATTACTAAAATATTTCGTTCAACACATGACCAATCTCAATGGATGAGTACTGTCAACACATGAACCTTTATTTTATATTGATAAAGATGTAAATTTTATTACTAAAATATTTCGTTCAACACATGACCAATCTCAATGGATGAGTACTGTCAACACATGAACCTTTATTTTATATTGATAAAGATGTAAATTTTATTACTAAAATATTTCGTTCAACACATGACCAATCTCAATGGATGAGTACTGTCAACACATGAACCTTTATTTTATATTGATAAAGATGTAAATTTTATTACTAAAATATTTCGTTCAACACATGACCAATCTCAATGGATGAGTACTGTCAACACATGAACCTTTATTTTATATTGATAAAGATGTAAATTTTATTACTAAAATATTTCGTTCAACACATGACCAATCTCAATGGATGAGTACTGTCAACACATGAACCTTTATTTTATATTGATAAAGATGTAAATTTTATTATAAAAATATTTCGTTCAACACATGACCAATCTCAATGGATGAGTACTGTCAACACATGAACCTTTATTTTATATTGATAAAGATGTAAATTTTATTATAAAAATATTTCGTTCAACACATGACCAATCTCAATGGATGAGTACTGTCAACACATGAACCTTTATTTTATATTGATAAAGATGTAAATTTTATTACTAAAAAATTTTGTTCAACACATGACCAATCTCAATGGATGAGTACTGTCAACACATGAACCTTTATTTTATATTGATAAAGATGTAAATTTTATTACTAAAATATTTCGTTCAACACATGACCAATCTCAATGGATGAGTACTGTCAACACATGAACCTTTATTTTATATTGATAAAGATGTAAATTTTATTACTAAAATATTTCGTTCAACACATGACCAATCTCAATGGATGAGTACTGTCAACACATGAACCTTTATTTTATATTGATAAAGATGTAAATTTTATTACTAAAATATTTCGTTCAACACATGACCAATCTCAATGGATGAGTACTGTCAACACATGAACCTCTATTTTATATTCTTTATTTTTCAAATTGGAATGAGGCCCAATCAATCACCATATAAAGTTAATTGTATGGATTTTCATACATCACACGTATATCATAGCATTGAAAAATAATCAACCATCAACCAAAGTGCACTAAACTGTATAAGCATCAAATATAGATATCTAACGCTTATAACAGCCTGTCAATCAATCGATCGACATATTTAATCAATCAGGATGAGTGAATTTCAAATTTCATCCCAACACCCGTGTGGGGTTTCAAACAATCAAACACATATTTTATTTGTGCAGTCGGGCGATGTGTAAAATTTATCGACCCAATCAATGTCCTTCAAATAGGTGTACATAAACAAACCGTCCGGTTTGTAAATGAATATTTTATTTTATTCACATTCACGTTAAAAATTATATTTTTAACGATAAAACATTTTATTCCAACATATGTATTTCTACTCAGTTCATTTACAAAATAAAAATGATATTTTTATTTTTCTAACATATTTTAGGAAATTTCGGCGGCATAACGGCACGATACTAGAAACGGGACAAGGCCTAGCCTTATCCCCGGTCTAGTGAAGGCCCACGCCATTCACACATCAATCAAAATCACCAAACAACCAAATTCAAATCAAATCATCAAACTAATTTATGCAACCAAACAAACAAGTCCATGGTCTGTGGACGATTGTGTCGGGTGCTACTAAGCACCGTCTGCATCCTAGTATATATACATAACTAGAAAAAAAGAAATTGAAAGGTGAGAAATTCTCACAGATAGCTATCCAAGCTCCACGGCACTTCATTGATAGAAATCTTCATCGCTATCGCATCTTCGTCATCTTTGTTGCCCGTAGCCACTACATATATAAAAATCACACATTTTTATATTTTGATGTCTTTAAAATAAAAATCACATTTTTATTTATTCACTTTCACTTTAAAAATCATATTTTTATAATCGCTTCATACCTTTAAAAATCGAAGTTTTATTTCGTTATTCAATATATAAAAATCGAATTTTTACTACTATGTTATATAGATAAAAATTATATTTTTATCACGCTATTTTCCATATATAGATTTCGCCTTTTCTAAAATAAAGATTTCGCCTTTTCTAAAATAAAGATTTCGCCTTTTAAATATAAAGTTTATATTTTTCTCGAAGTAAATATCATATTTTTACTTCACTACTCATATCAAAATATCGTCTTTTCATATTTAAAAATATCGCCTTTTCATATTTAAAAATATCGCCTTTTCATATTTAAAAATATCGCCTTTTCATATTTAAAGATTTCATCTTTATAAAAATCTCATTTTTATTTTTCTACACATATAAAGATGATATTTTTAATATCCCTATCATGTAAAAATTATATTTTTAACTCTCTACATAAACAAAAATCATATTTTGACATCATCTATATAGTAAAGACTATATTTTTAACTTTAAAAATATAAAAGTCATATTTTTAATACTTTAAAAAATATAAAAATCATATTTTTAACATCTTCATATAAGTAAAAAAAATGCATAAACGTTTATCAAGGTCCTAACATCAATAAAACTGTAAAGAAAAATAAATAGTAAATTAAAACTCACTTTCCCCTGAAAAATCGAAGCTTTTGTCGAAGGAGGGGGTTGAGGAGGTGGCGGCAGGCCGTCCAGGCGGTGGTTGGTGGTTCGAGCCCGCAGCTGAGGGCTTCTCCCTCGCGCGATGGCGCATTTCACGATGGGGGGGGGGGGGGGTCTTCGTCGCGTTATTGCGATTTGGGGGGCGCCTGTCTGGCGGGAGCGATCATCGAGGGGGGGGGGCTCGGTTTATTCAGAAGAGGAGGGGGATGGGAATCGAGGAAGGCGGAGGCAGCAGGAGGCAGTGGAGGGGGGGTCTTCGTCGCGTTATTGCGATTTGGGCGGCGCCTGTCTAGCGGCAGCGATCATCGAGGGGGGGGGGGCTCGGTTTATTCAGAAGAGGAGGGGGATGGGAATCGAGGAAGGCGGAGGCAGCAGGAGGCAGTGGAGGGGGGGACGTCGGTGGCGGCGGCTCCGTCGAAGGGCTAGGGCAGCGTTTTCTTTTTCTTTTTTTTCGTTTTGTTTTGAAATGAACGGGGGGGGGGGGGTCGGCTGATAAAAGGAGAATCATATATTTTTATTTATTTAATTTATCACTAAAAAGCAACTTTTATTTTTGACCTCTAAACGAGGCCCACCGCCTGTCGTCCATAGCGTTTTACCCCCATTCCGAACACAATGGGATATGTATCGTAGGTTGATTCGACTGTTCGAATCAGTTTCCGTTAAATTTACATTTAAATCACTATATTGAATTTTAAACGTACAATTCAAATTACTGGGGTCACATACTAACTCTAAAAATCCTCGAAAAATATTTTCTAGCTTCGTATTGACGATACGGTCCTAACAAAACTAGTTTCGTCGAATTCTGAGACCGTTAGAAAAATGACCAATTTCCAGTCGATTAAAATCAACTGAAACTGGTCAAACGCGTTTTCCTTTGCCACGCTCACATATTGATTCGAAAAATTATGAAATTTGAAACCTAGCAATAATTTGACACTGCGGATCCAACAAAAGTGGTTTCGTCAAAATCCGAGGTCATTTGCAAAATTTCCATTTTTAAGGGCCTGAATTCCATAGCGACTATTCAGAATTTTCAACTGGACATATCTTTTGATTCCCGCTATGAAATTTTGATTTTTCAGATTCGTTGGGAAGATATTATCAATTAGATCCTAATGTTTTTGGTTTCACTAAAATCCGGATTGTTTTGCACCCGGTACATTCAATTGAAGTTTGAAATCGAATTATCGAACTACCGCGCCATTTTCAATTCTATTTATAATTATAAATAATATTATATATATTCTAACGACGACGTATAATATATACGTTCAAACTATATTCAAAATAAATTTCTCGTCGATTATATTTAAAATAATCTATTTTAAATGTTCAAAATTCCCTAAAATTGCCAAAATAAAAATTTTAAACTGGTTCAGAATTTCCGGGTTATTACAGGAATTAATTTCCAGTCCCCCCCCCCCCCCCCCCCCCCCGCACTCAAATGAATCATGAGGGGTATTTATAGGTGCTTTTGGCCCGGGTGGCAAATCCGTTATTATGCATAAAAACGACATGACTCAACTCCCCATGACTCCACTTCGACATGACTTCATTTCGACATGATTCCATTTGCCATGACTCATCTCGCCATGACTCATGTCGCCATGGTGAAATGCGGTATAACTTTCGGTGGCACTTTGGTAAATATGTGTATGGGTACAGCTGTCATGTAGCTGTCCTTCACGTGTAGACCTTGCGGCATGAATATGTGGCCTTTAAGATCTTGGACGACATGAAGCATGTCATTAACTGCTGAATGACATGGTTTGCTGCTTCCCTTCCAAGACCATCCCTTTTAAAATCCCAACGGTATGACTTTAAAGCGGCATGCGCACTGACAGCTGGTTACAGTCGTATATTTGAGGCCACGTGTATTTCATGCTCATTTTATTGTATATTTGTCAAACCTGTACTAACGACTTGGTTTACTTCACACGGCATGATAGCTTCTATGCTATACTTCCAACTCATCGGCATGTCATACCGCCCAAACCATTCATGCGACATGAGTGTTCAAAACCGTCATGGATAATAGATGAGTCCATGGCGCTCTTCTTAGTCCACACGTCATATTGTTAGCCCGTTGAAGACCTGATGTTCTTTTTCCTCACACACACCCTTCTGACGTGCCCTTCTATATTATAAAAGACTCTTCCATTGTTCAATGTATTTGCATGTAGCAGTTTATATATTTACACTTGCACTAAATCACACACCATGTGGTACTTTCATTTACAGTGAGCGACATGGTTAAGGTGAGCACCATGTATAAATGGCAATATTATAACATACGATATGCTCTCTTAAGCCGCGAGAACCATGTCGAACATGTTGAGTGCGACATGCGGTATGAATACCACGTGATGGCTTGAGCTAAGTCGTATGGACGACATGGCACTAATAGTGGCATGACGCGCTTCATGAGTTGGTGACCAGCATAATGACTTGTCAATCGACATGCAGCTTACGGCATGTACTTTATGTCGTGTTAACGACTTAGAATCATGTCACGTTTAAATCGGCTTGAGATCATGGCGCATGGAACGCCTTAAGACCATGTCGAACTAACGACTTGGACCATGTCGTGTTAGCGGCTTAGTTGGAGTGGCTTAATTTGTCTGATATGGTTTGGCATACACTCCAAGTCGTGTTTAATGACTTAGAGCCTTATCGCGAAAACAACTTAGTCTGGTTTTGACGACTTGAATGGGTATGGCACAGACCATGTCGCTTTGATGGCTTACCGCTTTAGGCCGTAAATAGTCCAAAGCTCTTTGATACTTACTTTTTTGAACTATATTATAATAACGGTGTTAACATTTGCCCCTTGAAGCTTGTATTTTTTGCTTGCGAGAAATGCAGGCTTCGAAATAAACATCGTAATTTTGCATTGTGATTCAGTCGTAGCTTTTTGTCTGCTGTGGCAAGTCATACTTCGAAATTGTAAACTTCATGCCACCTGTTCTGTAATCAAAACAGGTACTTGGCGATTTTGGACTTATACTTCACTATCGGTCATCCATATCGATAGCGGATTAGTTTAATCATTAGGAAATGAATTATAGTGAATTTTTACTTTGAATTGAATAACGCATCTGCACAGAATTGTTCTACTTAGCGATTTATAACTCACTGAATATTGTCTGTACAAATGCGATATTCGAATTCATATTCGCATTAAATGCTTAAAATCATCTAATTGACTAGAGCCAACTGTGGATTTTAAACATTATCGTTTTATGACTTATATGGTGGTGTATGGTATCTCACATTTGAGAAATACGTATCTGCGATTATTTTCTATTTATCTTTGGAAAATATTTGACTATATGTGCCCCAGCTCTGGAGGTCATCATTAGTCTTCACTATGAGAAGATTTCACTGCTCAATGTTTGTTTGTCATGCTGATCAGTTTTGGCATTGAAGATTCCGCTAGATGCCCCATGTTTTAGTGAGGTCCTTTTAATCCAACGTCTTTTTCGTGCGATTTAATCAACATGATGGATTTCATTGAACGTTGTTGATATCTCCTATGGAGAAGTTGCTTTCTCTATGGAAAGGGATTTTTGGTTGTTGCATCGTTTCGCAGTGCGAGCTCCCGCGAGGTTTGGGTTATGGCTGCATCGCTCCGCGCTTACGAACTCCCACGCTTCATCTTGCTTTAGCAAGCTCCCGCGCTTCGTTTCGCGCCTACGGATTCCCGCAAACCATTGGGTTAAGGCTGCATCGCTTCGCGCTTACGAACTCCCATGCTTTGTCTTGCTTTAGCAAGCTCCCGTGCTTCATTTCGCGCCTACGGATTCCCTCGAACCATTGGGTTAAGATTGCATCGCTCCGCGCTTACGAACTCCCACGCTTCGTCTTGCTTTATCAAGCTCCCGCGCTTCGTTTTGCGCCTACGGATTCCCGCGAACCATTGGGTTGAGGCTGCATCGCTCCGCGCTTACGAACTCCCACGCTTCGTCTTGCTTTAGCAAGCTCCCGCGCGCCTACGGATTCCCACGAACTATTGGGTTAGGGCTGCATCGCTCCGCGCTTACGAACTCCTACGCTTAGTCTTGCTTTAGCAAGCTCCCGCGCTTCGTTTCGCGCTTACGGATTCCCGCGAACCATTGGGTTAAGGCTGCATCGCTCCGCACTTAAAACTCCCACGCTTCGTCTTACTTTAGCAAGCTCCTATGCTTCGTTTCGCGCCTACGGATTCCCGCAAACCATTGGGTTAAGGCTGCATCGCTCCGCGCTTACGAACTCCTACGCTTCGTCTTGCTTTAGCAAGCTCCCGCGCTTCGTTTCGCGCCTACGGATTCCCGCGAACCATTGGGTTAAGGTTGCATCGCTCCGCGCTTATGAAAGATATATGTATATCGTTATTTCCAATACGATATTTGTTGGTTGTGGTATTTGATATTGAATATAAGACGATACATTTTCTATTCAGAGCCTTGTATTTAATATCAAATGGGATTTGGGTTTGTCGTGAATGGTGTCTTCATTAACACTGTTCTTAAACCCAGTTAAGAAAAGGTTAAATCTTTTTATTTAGATTTAATGAAGTATACCAATTAAATAATATTTAATTGGAATTGAATTGGAATTGATTTGTGGGTTTATCGTGAACGGTGTTTTAAATAACATTTGTTCTTTAACCCGATAATTTATGGAATATGAATTGGGTTTGTTGTGAACTGTGTTTTAACGACATTCGTTCTTTAACCAGATTCACAGAGAAATGTGATTTGGAGTTTATAAATCTTTTGATAAGATTTAAAGGAGATTTTCCAAAGTAAAGTTTTCCAATTTAATAAAATAAATTGGAATGGAATGGAATTCGATTTGGTAATGATCGAAGTGAACTTCTGTTGAAGAAGACTGTTAATATATATGGAATTTAAAAGGCTTTGCCGTTATTCCATTTATATTATTAGTCGGATATAGGAGTTCATATCGATTATATATTGATCTGTTTTCCGTGAAGATTCCATTGTTAATGGAATGTGATTTTGGGTTTATCGTGAGCTGTGTTTTAAATGACATTAGTTCTTTAACACAGTTAAAGATAGAATTTATTTCCTGGATTTGAATAATCATTAAGTAATGATTTTTGGAAATTAAAACTGAATTAGAGTTTTAATGAATTTTTAAATAGATTGAAAGGTGAATTTGATAACAAAAATTATCATATTCAAGAAATGATTGAGAATGGAGTATCGCCAGTTTTGCTCCAAACAACAGTTAAATCGTTAATTAGATTTGAATGTGAAATGGTAATTGAATTTACCGATAATACCACGGTGTTAGATATGAAGTATTACCAGTTTTACTTCATGGGATGAATAGGTTGGGGTTGGGAAATTAAAACAAAGGATTACTTCGGTAAGGTTCGCTAATCCCGACTAGTTTGGATAAACCATAATTTGGTTTGAATGGATATTCAAAGGAAGATTAAAGAATAAATTTAAAGAATTTATCTTTGATAAAATTAATGGGAACCTTTCCCAAAGTAAAAGAATATTTGAATAAAGGAATATTCTGGATTGGAATAAGGCGTATGTTGTGTTTTTATAACACTTGTTTAATATATACGCGAGTTATTCGGAAAGGCCGGGTTTATACCCATTCTGAATATCTGAATCGATGATAAGTCGACGATGACCGGAGGTCTTCACATCGTTTGGATAATTACTGATGATCTTGATTGGGATGTACACCAAAGAGGAGGGAATCAGTTAGTGATCGTCCAGACTTACTTGGAGATCGATGGATATGCAAGGAATAAGGTTCCTCCGGTTTCGTTCAGACCCAGAACTGACTTGTAAATGGATTGTGTGTCTAACATTGGATTTTATTCTGTGTTGATTGATTTCTATTAAATATATATTTGTTTGGCGGCGGAGAATTTATTCTCTTGCTTAACGCCCTTATTTGAGACGTACGAGCTCAGAGGTTATATATCGATAGATATCAGTCGCATGGCATGAATTGCCTGTGTGGCATGCTGGGATGCAAATGATCAAGGCTTCTGTTAAAAAGCAAAGTCTTTTGGTTGATGATCAAAGCACGACTTTAATACAACATAGCTTTGTGTAGCGTTAATTCGCGAACCTCACACCCCGGTGTGAACCAGAAACGGGAGAAGGACCTCAGGGAGGGCATGCATTTCCTTCTAGCTAGGAGTGGTGTTTTGGGTTTTACACACCTGGGCATTTTACTTATGTGGATGATGGATAGCGAGGCACCTCGGATATATCGGTCGATCCGGGACCGATGGAGTCATTTGGCTCATTTACGCCCCATAGGGCGGGGAAACGCAGTGTTCAGGGTTTAAGTTTAATCCACATCGAGTGGACCGACCCTAACGATCCAAAGGTCACTCGAGCTTTGAACCGAGGCTCGTGCTAGAGAGTCTCGAAGTGGTAAGGACGATCCCTTGCCTTGGTTCACAGATGGAAATCCAACTTCCAATACGTGACTTTGCGGTTTTGATTGTAGAACCTATATATGGCAACATAGTGGTATGGGGCACTTATGCCGTCTATGATTAATACTCATGATTGAAGTTGTTTTATACACTATGCACTTATAATAGTATCAAATGATTTGTTTTAACGTACCAAGCATGTTTGGCTATTATAAGGGAAAACCCTATCCCCCAGCTTGCATTGCATTGTGTGATAGGACCTGGGTCATATAATATCTTCATTTTTCCAAAAAGCATTGTGTTGTTTTGTTATATGCATTCGTATTCTTGGGAGGAAACCCGTTCCGTGCTATACGGCGTGGTCCCTTGATATATCTGATTTAAAGTAAAGTTTTAAATAACTGTTTTAGTTCTCACACCAGTCACATGACTGACCTGGAGTTTATTGTTTTAACCTAAACTCTGGGTGCCCTTATTTTGACACGGGCATCCAGTAGTTTTGGTTTTGCAGATTTATATTCATAGGATCCTGATTTACAACTGGAACGATATTCAGAAAGCTCTGTATCCGTATATCTCCTTCAGTTGTGTTTTGTATTATCTTCCACTACTATGTAACATAATTTAAATCTCTGATATTTTATGATGTGTAATATTTATTCATACTCTGTATATTCTTGTAATCTGATGAAACTATTGTAATACACAATGAAATGTTCTTCTGTTTGTGTCCTGATTTGTCGTGTTCTCAACTGAATTAATTCTTTCCTTCATGGGGAAGTTACGCGTTCTTATAACAAAGACCCGCTTTATATTACAAAGTTGGGGAGGTTGCCATTCTAATTTGTAAAGGTTTTAAGGAAGTGAGCCTTATTTTCACTAAAAATATTCCTGTTAGAGTATTATTTGACACGGGAGCTTCTCAAAGTTTCATTTCGAGTAACACGGTTAAAAAGTTAAAATTAAAATTGAGAAATCTTGAAGGATCGATTAGTTTTCACAATCTGATAGGAGGTTCTCTTGTTCTTTGTTTATTTTGTAGAGTGCATGTCTCTCGTTCTAACTACACAGTATCTTTTGATTTGATTGTCATAAATCTTTCCGAGTTCGATATTATACTTGGGCTGGATTGGTTAACAAAATATGAGACCAAAGTTAGATGTGCCGAAAGAATTTTTAAAGTTAAAACAAAGTTTGGAAACGTTCTTAGTATACTGTGCGAATGATCGATTTCAGTAGAAAAGAATTTTGGCTGCTCTTGAAGTTTCCCCTACTTCTATTGTGAATATTCACATTGTTAGAGATTATGCGGATGTGTTCCAAGAAGTCGATAGCTTACCTCCGCATAGAGAAATTGACTTCAGGATCGATCTAGTTCTGAATGCAAGGCCAGTTGTGCATGCAACTTGAAGGATGACACTGAAAGCGAAGGAAGATTTAAGTGATCAAACTCAACAGCTCTTATGGAAAGGTCTAATCAGGCCTAGTTTCTCGAGCTGGGGAGCAGTTATAGTGTTTGTTCCTAAGTCAGGCGATATTCTTTGATTATGCGTAGATTACCGAGAATTAAATAAGCAAATATTGAAGAATAAATATCCATTGTCTTGCATTGATGATTTATTGGATTGCTTGATTGGAGCGAGAGTGTTCTCGAAGATGGATCTTGCTACAGGTTTCCCTCAATTGCGGGTTGCTAAAGAATGTGTTCCATTGGCCGCTTTCAGAGGTCCAAACTTATTTTATGAATAGTTAGTAATGTCGTTTGGCTTATGAAACGCTCTTGCTTATTTTGTTGATTTGATGAATCGAGCATTTCGTGATGTCTTGAATAAATTTGTGCTGGTTTTCATTGATGATATTTTAATATTCTCTAAGTCAGCTTGCGAGCATGCAAAGCATTTGGAACAGGTTTAGGAAATTCTGAGAAAGAATGTATTAAAAGCCAAATTTTCTAAATGCATTTTCTGGCAATAAGAAGTGAAGTTCCTTGGTCATGTATTATCAAAGGAAGGAATTTCAGTGGAGCCAAGTAAAATTACATCCGTTATAGATTGGAAGAAACCTAACACTCCTACAGAAGTCAGAAGTTTTCTGGAATTGGCAGGCTATTATTAGAAATTCGTTAAGGATTTTTCGAAGCAATCTAGTCCATTGACGAAGCTTACAAAGAAGCATGCAAGACTTAATTGGACGATGGAATGTGACTCAACATTCCAAGAGCTGAAAATAAGGTTGACTATTAATCCAGTGTTGACTATTATAGATGCCAATCAGGACTTGACTGTCTATAGAGATTCTTCTCATGAAGGAGTAGGTGTGGTATTGATGTAAAGAGGCCAAGTAGTTGCTTGTGCTAGCCGTCAGTTGAAGCAGCATAAGAAGAGGTATGTTACTCACGATTTAGAGTTGATAGCCATGGTGTTTGCTTTGAAAATATGGATGCATTATCTTTTGGGTGAGAAGTTCGAGTTATATACAGATCATAAATCATTGAAATATTTGTTCACCCAAAAAGACTTGAATTTGAGACAACAGCGTTGGTTAGAATTTCTTGTAGCATACGATCTAGATATTTTGTATACTCCAAGAAAAGCCTCACGAGCTTAGGAGCCTAGGTGCGGAAAGCGAATCAAAGGGGGGGTTGAAGATAGACAAACTTCCTCCTTTCCGCGGGTAGGTATGAGGAACTATGGCTGCGCGGTTCCAAATCGAGCTTCTATGGGCTAGCCCTAGATAACAGATGAATACATAGAGTTGAACATAGTAAAATAAGAAATCGAAAGATTTCGTTGAAATTGTTCATTTGGAAATTTCCCGAAAAGCTAATTATAGGTTCTTCTTTCCATCGGAACAATAGGGTCGTTATGCTCATTACTAAACTTGTTGAAGAGATGAAATAGAACCAAGGTCTATCTTTTTGATCAGAGGTTGAATTGATCATCAGAAGAAGGATTAGGCCAAAAATTAAGATACATTCTGGGAAAACAAAACTTCCATTGAAGAGAAGAAAATGAACAATGGAAGGGGTTTTCCTCAAAGTCGTCATCCCGTAACTGGAATCTACGAGTCGCTTGCCCCTATCCCTAAAGGCCCTTTCCCTGACTAACCAGCTCTCTCTATCAAAGTACCAACTTAGCTGACTAACGAGCATCAAAGACCTGAGCTTACCGCTATGAGTAGATTCGTAGAGTAGACTGAATCGCCTAAGCCTACCCATAGTTTTTATGACCTCCCTCGAGTATGCCTTGATTTGAGGTGAACTCCTTTTCCTCTTCTTCTGGACCCTTCCATGTGAGAGGAAGTCGAGTTATTGATGAATGATAATCTAATGTCTTATTAAACCTTTAGGAGCGATCTGTTCATCCAACTATAAATTTCGTAAAAGAATAAAGCGTTCTACCTGTGATCGATGTAAAGTAAAAGGAATTTGTTTTGGGAAGACCAAATGTAATGACCCGCATTGGCAGAGGTATTAGAATTAATTTATTTAATTATATAAATGGTGGTATAGTGAACTTAATGGTCGTGGATTTAAGTAATGATGAATATTTAATTAAAATAATAATTAAAAATATATTTAATTCTGAAATAATCAGAATTAGCTGAAATGACGATATGGTGTGAACTAGATCATCTATGATATTTTATTCAGTTTAGAATTTGAAGTAGAATAACGAATATATTATTTGAACGATAGTTTGAACGTATAATTATATTATAATTATAATCGAGCTCGAAATGGCACTGCAGTTCGTAAATTGGCGATTTGAACTTCAACTGAATGTACAGGATCCGTTTTAAGCCGGATTTCTGTGAAACAAGAAACGTGTGGAGCTGGTGGAGTATATCTTTCTAGTGGAAGAGAAAAATCAGAATTTCATTGTGTAGATTTTGAGATATGTCCAAATCAAATTTCAGAATAGTCGTTATAGAATCGTTTATCGGCCATAACGGTTATTTCAAAATAACTAGATATCGGGTGTGAATTCAGACAAGGTTCTTTTGGGAAATAGCAATAATTTAATTTTTAGAATTTTACTGAAATTTTTAACTAATTAAATAAGCAACTTTTTATTTGGAGTAATTTGCATCCTATAATCAATATTTTGGGATTTCACAATATGAGTTAATCTACCGGTATTATTATATTCTTGAGATCGTGGGGAATTGCTTGTCTCACCGGTGTTCTTATCTCTGTCGACAGCGGCCCATAGGTTGACAAGTTTTAAGTAATAAGTGTCGTAATCGTTTGGACTTGTAGGCAAAGAAATATACTTATAAAATGTGAGTGCTACGTGCACTTGTGATAGTCATTAAGCATTTGCATTTTCATCCGCTCGATTCCCTTGGCTGCGAATTAATGAACGTATATAGGATAGAAGTCACCAAATTCCTTTGGACAAAAGCCACTCACGTAGTCTCGAGGAAGCCACTCCTTTTCTGTTATAAATCCCTCAACTCCTTTACTTTTCCGAAATCCGTTCTTTCGCATTTCTAACTCCATACACAATGAAATGGGAAGGGAAGTATGACATGCAAAATGGACGCATGGGGTTGGCCAAGTCTTACGCAGGCAAATACAGAAGGGAAGGGAGAAGCAAGAAATTTGGGGCGCAGCGTGTATTTGGGTGCATGACGTGAAGCACTTGGAAGCCGCAACATACTGTGGATATACGGGCGGGACAGCGAAGAACAGTAGGGACGCCAACAAGAAAATGGAAGTGAACAAGTGGTGTTTGAAAATACATAGCAGCTCATGATGGTGGAAAATACATTACTGACGTTGGGGAGCGGATTGCATTAGTGGAGCAGATTTGATAATTAACGGGTCAAGCGAACATAGTGGAGTTCAAAGGAGGAAGAGTGCGTTGGGGACTTGAGGAAAATGGGAAATAGCCGGAAGTGATTAACGTTAATCACAGGATTAAGAAAGGAGAAGAAGAAGTTGAGGCCGGGCCTGGGTATTCACGATTTGGGTATGGGCCATGAAATGGAAATGTAAGGCCTAAGGTATATAGGTTTTATTTAAATTGAATTAAATTAATATATACTAACTTAGAATTATCGTATCTGGCACATACGATAACAGAAATTCGAACGGTCGGATCCGTTGGGACCGTACGGACGAGAGCTTCACAATGAAGCTGACTGGAAGTGGATTGGGGCTCGTATGAATTTATGGCGAAATAAATTGTTTGATTCAAATCAAATAACAGTTTATCGTTCTTTAACGATGAACTGCAAATGTGAGTAAATCTCACTAATTTTGAACAGTTTATAATTTCATGTTGTATTTTTAGAACTGTTAGATATTGGCTGATTGACTGTGTGTTGACTGTTTGATTGAACTGCTAGTCAGTTAGTTGAATTTCTATATTTGATTCTGTTTAACAGAATATATCATATGGACCTGAAAAGTGATGTTATCTATATTGTTTAACATCTGTGATGCAGGGAAACAGGTTGGAGGAATCCAACTGGATTCCTCAACATTTATTTTACTGTTTTCATATATTGTGATATATGATGTGTTATATAATCTGTTATGGATTATGGGTGTTGGAATGATGTTGATCATTTTTATTCGATATTTTAAATATCATAAAAGACCCTGGGAGGTAAAAAGAATGATTTCAATGTATATTGAAATAAAGGGATTTTATAAAATCAACAGATTTTATAAAAGGAAATATTTCGAAAATAAATAAAAGGGAAAAATGTTTTAAACAAATAGAGTTGTATAAAAGGGAAATCATTTGTAAAGTGAAGAACTGTTAATAAAAGTAATCTTTATAAATGAATAGTTTAATCGATTAGAGTTAAAGTAAAAGAGCTAATCGATGTTAGTTTAATCGATTAGAGTTAAAGTAAAAGAGCTAATCGATGTTAGTTTAATCGATTAGAGTTAAAGTAAAAGAGCTAATCGATGTTAGTTTAATCGATTAGAGTTAAAGTAAAAGAGCTAATCGATGTTAGTTTAATCGATTAGAGTTAAAGTAAAAGAGCTAATCGATGTTAGTTTAATCGATTAGAGTTAAAGTAAAAGAGCTAATCGATGTTAGTTTAATCGATTAGAGTTAAAGTAAAAAGAGCTAATCGATGTTAGTTTAATCGATTAGAGTTAAAGTAAAAAGAGCTAATCGATGTTAGTTTAATCGATTAGAGTTAAAGCAAAGGAGCTAATCGATGTTAGTTAATCGATTAGAGAATAAAGTAAAAAGGAGTTAATCAATGTTAGTTAATCGATTAGAGTTAAAGTAAAAGGAGTTATCGAATATAGTTTATTCGAAAGGAGTTAAGTGAAATGAGTAAATCAATAGCGTTAGTCAAATAGAGTTAATCCAATAGTGTTATTCTAATAGAGTTAATTGATAAGGGTTAATCGAATAGAGTTAAGTGAAAAGAGTCAATCGAATATAGCCATTCGAAGGAGGGTTAAGTAAGGAAGTTAGTAAAAGGAACATAAAGTGAACTTTGCCTATTTCAAAGTTAGAAATGTTGTTCAGTTAAGGTCTGAGAGGTAGTTCTACCCCAACTTGATTGGCTTCGTTTTTAAATAAGGAATAGTTAAGGTTCGGCAGTAAAGGAAATGGTTTGAGTTGACATCTCGATGGTTTGTTTAAACATCTGTCTAAGTCCAATGAAGAAGCTTTGGAAATGTTTTCCAAATAAGAAACCCGAAATGTTTTCTAATAAAGAAGACAAGAAATGGAAATGTTTTCCATTGTTAATAACGTATATTTTCTAAATTTAGAAAATAAGAAATGTTGAATTTAGGGAAATAGGAGATGAAAAATGAACTAAGGAGATAAAATTTGAATGATGTTTGATCGATATAAATTTCCATTTGGAAATAATATCGTTGGTTGCACACCTGTTTTCTTCGATAGTTAAATCACAGACTATCGAAGTTTTGACCATTTTAACGTTGTTAATATGGAGAGACCGGTTGGATTATTATCCAAAGAACCACTCTGTATTGGCATAAGCGTTGCGAATCATATATGCCAAAAGAAACTGAAGACGGAGTTATGCAAGGGCTATCCTGTTTACAGAATAGTGCCTTCGGTTCATCCTGTTCCTGGATGACTTGTATGGACGGATGTCTGACAAAGTATTTCCAAACGATCACGTATATTGATTTCTCCAACCGTACTAAGAGTGGAAGCGGAGAAGGAAACTTCTTTTAGCTAACACATAATGTATTGTTGAGGACGTCAATCGGTGATTTGATGGATTTGATGATGTGGCATTCAAAGTGAATCTGGTGTGATGATAAAGCGTAGCTTCTAGCCTCACATCCGGTAAATGACAGAAATTGGGCAGGCAGCATGGCTAAGTCGGTCGCACCAAAGTAGGGTGTATAATCACCTGATCTAGAGTTTCATTTACTTCTAAAAATCTATTTTTGATGATGTCCCATTCGGGAAACGGTTGCTGATCCCAACTATTGGTGATATACATTCGATACACTCAAGCGAAATGAGTGGTCGGTCATGTGTGGCCGGGTTGCAAGATGTTCTTGTTGAACCCAATGTATTCCTCTCTAGAGGTACACGAGCGAAAGGTGGTTCCATACCTTGTCATAGTTGGAAATCCATTACCCAATACGTGCTTGCGGTTTTGATTGTATACTATAAATGTAGAACGTGAGATGAAAGTGTTTTTGCTAGATGATTATTATTATTGTGGCTGATAGACATTATTATAATATCAGAAGGTTTTTGATATAAAGATATTTTGGATTCTCATGAGGGAAAAACCCGTTCCATTATACGGCGTGGTCTTATGAGATATCGATTACCTGTTTGAACTGTTTTAAAATGTTTTACTCACACCAGTCCCATGACTGACCCAGAGTTTATTTTGTTGTTTTCCCTAAACTCTTGGGTGCCTAAATTTGTATGGGCAGTCAAGTAGTCGGGATTTTACAGATACACTTGAAGAGCTTGGAGCAGGAGGCTTCAGGATCATATAGCTATAGTTATTTCCGCTGCGTTGTAAGTGTTGTACTTTGATAATGATATGTATATTCAAGTACAGATTTGTATTTCAAAGTTATGTTATGAAATATATTTAATCGTTCCACTGTGAGGTTCGTGTTACTCTGATGTTGTGTTCTTCTTCTTCTTCTTCTATTCTAAGTTTCTATAATATCTATTCTCACCCTCTAATTTCTTTCACTAATTACCAGGATTTTTCGATGTTTTGGTTATCGACATCGAGTTTATGTCGATAACCAAAGTCGCTAAAAATCCGGGTCGTTACAGTTGGTATCAGAGCTTAAGTTAAGAATTAACTTGGCTCTGTGGCGTGACTCGGTAGAGATAGGGTTAGTAATACCCTAGATTGAGTTTGAGTATATATATACGAGTGAACGTATTTGTATATTGATATAAAAATTGTTTTATATTGTGGAGATTCATTGGTTGAGTAGTTTATGAGTTCTGGTCGATCAGTTTGATCCACTGTATCGGTAGGAGTTACTAAACACTCGAATACGATGGGTTATCACGATATGTTTTGAAAGAGGGTAAATGAAAATAATTTTACCCAAATTATATTTGATACATAGGTTGTTATTATAGTCGAGTAAGATTATAAATTAAATGGTTATGTAAATAACTAGTCAGAATTCATATAAGTGAAATACGTGAAATCAGACAAGTTCAATCTGAATTTAAACCAGAAATTGAATTAAAACTCTGGAAAATTGGATAAGTGTTTGTAAATGTATTTGGATTAAAAATAAGGAAAATTTAAGATCCTGGGAGATTTTAAATTGTTTTACAAGCAGTGTGAATTATATTTTGAAATAAATTTCAAAGTGGAAATGTTTAGAAATGGTTTTATAGTATTGAACTCACTTCGATCGCTGGAAAATAGATTCTGATGATGACAGCTGCAACATCAGTATTCATTTTCGAGTTGTAAGTGACGAATATCTACCAGAGATACTGTTTTGAAATTGTTTTGGGAAAGACAAGTTGTGTTGAATTTCAAATGGGATTTATAATAAAGAATGAGTAAAGAAAGTTTGAAAAGGAATTATAATAAAGGAAGTTCAAACATAGAATGTAAATAAGAAAATTCAAAGGGGATTTGAATATAAAAAATTCAAAGGGGATTTGAATATAGAAATTCAAATGAGATTTGAATAAAGAAGATTTAAATAATGGAAAAGTGATTATAGAATTTCAAAATAGAATTTGAAATAAGAAAATTGAATATAGAATTCATATAGAGTAATAATAGAAATTGAATATAGAAATTCAAAGGGAGTTTGAATATATGAAATTCAATGAAATTGAAATAGAGATTGAATATAGAAACTCAAATGAAATTCAAATATAGAATTTGAATATAGAAAATATAAAGGAATTCAAATATAGGATTTGAATATCGAAAGTGAAAATGAAATTTGAATATAGAAGATTCAAATAGAATTGAAATGAAATTCAAATATAGAATTTGAATAAGGAAATTGAAACGAAATTCAAATATAAAATTTGAATAAGAGATTTGAAATGAAATTCAAGTATAGAATTTGAATAAGAGAATTGAAATGGAATTTGAATATAGTAAATTCAAATAGATTGAAAAGGAATTCAATTAGTTGATAAACAAGTTAAAATATATTTGAACATGTTATACTCAAATATGAAGGTGAAATGGGCAAACCAGTAATTTGAAAATCACTTAACGAAATAAGTTAAAACGATTGGATTAAGTTGGAATGAATTAGAAAGGTATGAATATACATGAGATAGGTATGTAGGTATATAAATAGAATGCTCAACGAAAAGGTATGTATTTAATTCATATATGAGATTTTATGCGCCGTATCGGCTAGCCGCTTGGCTTTTTCTTTTTCTTTTGGATTGGTGAGGGCCATGAGAGGCTATTTGAAATATCCAGATGCTCCTGGTACAAAGGAGGTTACATCGAATTTTTCCGAGAATTTAAGGAGTTAGAATATTTTTAAGATAATTTGATAGTTAGAAATCAACGTATCGATATATATATATATAAGTCGATAAGGAAACAAACTTAGAAATAGATTAGTAAAATCAAAAAGGAAGTCTAGAATAAAATCTAGTAAGAATAGAAAGAGGAAGCGTATATGTGTTTCAAAGAGAAAAAGTAGTTGTATGGTATTGATTAATCGAGTAAGTAGTCATATCTGTTTTGATGTTATAAATGTTATTCAGTCAAGGTCTGAGAGGTAGTTATACCCCAACTTGATTGATTTCATTATTAGCAAATAAATAGTAAGATTTCAGGCTCGAAGATCAATGTCGAATAAGAGTTAGTTGAATATAATATTTGGGTTCTCGTAACGATGTTTTACACAACATCCGTTTTAACCCAAATAAGTGTAAACTTGGAAATAGAATAAAGAATATTTCCTAAGTATAGAAATAAACGAAATCGAAAAAGAGATAAGTAATTGGAATATTTTCCAATTATAAATAGCACCTATTTTCTAAAGTTTAGAAAATAAAGGAAGGCGATATTCGGAAATGTTTTCCAAATAACATAAAAGGCCAATAAGGTTATTAAAAATATTTGTTTAACAAATATTGATAAAGAAATAGAGAAGTGATTTAACTAATGGAATATTGATTTTGGGCTCAGTTGAATTTCAAAAAGGAAATTTTGATTTTTGAAAAAGTAAACTGTTTAAAATTCCCAGGGAAAGACTGTTTGAAATAAAAACAAATTTAACAGAAATTTGTGAAAGAAAATTTGAATTAAAGTAAAGCCAGTAAAGTGGTAACTGAGTTTTGAATTAGAATGATATCAAGGCAAATTTGATTGTAAGATTCAAATGTGAAGTGTAATGTGATAATCAAGTTAAGAGTTGGGGATCAAGAACGAAACTTGAGTTGAAATGAAAATTTGGCTTGGTAAAAAGCGAATGGTTGTGTTGAGGATAAATTGATCAGGGTTTGGTTCGATTAACATTGGTATACGCTGAGTTGATAGCATATGGAAGTGATAGAGTTGATATGCCGACAAAAGGTACAAGTTTATATTTCTATTGGATATAAGATTTATGAGCCGAATTGGCAGGCCGCTTGGCTGTTTGATTTTCATTTGGGTTGGAGATGGCCCAGATAGGCAACTTGGAGTTTGACCGATTGACCAGTACAAAGGAGGTGCTGGCGAAATTTTTCGAAGAGTAAAGGCGTTAGAAAATTTTCAGGATTTTTGAAAATTTTCGTTGTTAAGAATTAATTAAGAATTTAATTGAAATCAAATTGGTTCAGTTGAAACTGAAGTTAAGAAGTGAACAAATATGTTCTAACCAGTCAATAGGGTCGTTCTCTACCTTTTAGCAATTTCGAGGACGAAATTATTTTAAGTGGGGAAGATTGTAATGACCCGCATTGGCAGAGGTATTAGAATTAATTTATTTAATTATATAAATGGTGGTATAGTGAATTTAATGGTCGTGGATTTAAGTAATGATGAATATTTAATTAAAATAATAATTAAAAATATATTTAATTCTGAAATAATCAGAATTAGCTGAAATGACGATATGGTGTGAACTAGATCATCTGTGATATTTTATTCAGTTTAGAATTTGAAGTAGAATAACGAATATATTCTTTGAACGATAGTTTGAACGTATAATTATATTATAATTATAATCGAGCTCGAAATGGCGCTGCAGTTCGTAAATTGGCGATTTGAACTTCAACTGAATGTACAGGATCCGTTTTAAGCCGGATTTCTGTGAAACAAGAAACGTGTGGAGCTGGTGGAGTATATCTTTCTAGTGGAAGAGAAAAATCGGAATTTCATTGTGTAGATTTTGAGATATGTCCAAATCAAATTTCAGAATAGTCGCTATAGAATCGTTTATCGGCCATAACGGTTATTTCAAAATAACTAGATATCGGGTGTGAATTCAGACAAGGTTCTTTTGGGAAATAGCGATAATTTAATTTTTAGAATTTTACTGAAATTTTTAACTAAATAAATAAGCAACTTTTTATTTGGAGTAATTTGCATCCTATAATCAATATTTTGGGATTTCACAATATGAGTTAATCTACCGGTATTATTATATTCTTGAGATCGTGGGGCATTGCTCGTCTCACCGGTGTTCTTATCTCTGTCGACAGCAGCCCATAGGTTGACAAGTTTTAAGTAATAAGTGTCGTAATCGTTTGGACTTGTAGGCAAAGAAATATACTTATAAAATGTGAGTGCTACGTGCACTTGTGATAGTCATTAAGCATTTGCATTTTCATCCGCTCGATTCCCTTGGCTGCGAATTAATGAACGTATATAGGATAGAAGTCACCAAATTCCTTTGGACAAAAGCCACTCACGTAGTCTCGAGGAAGCCACTCCTTTTCTGTTATAAATCCCTCAACTCCTTTACTTTTCCGAAATCCGTTCTTTCGCATTTCTAACTCCATACACAATGAAATGGGAAGGGGAGTATGACATGCAAAATGGACGCATGGGGTTGGCCAAGTCTTACGCAGGCAAATACAGAAGGGAAGGGAGAAGCAAGAAATTTGGGGTGCAGCGTGTATTTGGGTGCATGACGTGAAGCACCTGGAAGCCGCAACATACTGTGGATATACGGGCGGGACAGCGAAGAACAGTAGGGACGCCAGCAAGAAAATGGAAGTGAACAAGTGGTGTTTGAAAATACACAGCAGCTCATGATGGTGGAAAATACATTACTGACGTTGGGGAGCGGATTGCATTAGTGGAGCAGATTTGATAATTAACGGGTCAAGCGAACATAGTGGAGTTCAAAGGAGGAAGAGTGCGTTTGGGACTTGAGGAAAATGGGAAATAGCCGGAAGTGATTAACGTTAATCACAGGATTAAGAAAGGAGAAGAAGAAGTTGAGGCCGGGCCTGGGTATTCACGATTTTGGTATGGGCCATGAAATGGAAATGTAAGGCCCAAGGTATATAGGTTTTATTTAAATTGAATTAAATTAATATATACTAACTTTGAATTATCGTATCTGGCACATACGATAACAGAAATTCGAACGGTCGGATCCGTTGGGACCGTACGGACGAGAGCTTCACAATGAAGCTGACTGGAAGTGGATTGGGGCTCGTATGAATTTATGGCGAAATAAATTGTTTGATTCAAATCAAATAACAGTTTATCGTTCTTTAACGATGAACTGCAAATGTGAGTAAATCTCACTAATTCTGAACAGTTTATAATTTCATGTTGTATTTTTAGAACTGTTAGATATTGGCTGATTGACTGTGTGTTGACTGTTTGATTGAACTGCTGGTCAGTTAGTTGAATTTCTATATTTGATTCTGTTTAACAGAATATATTATATGGAACTGAAAAGTGATGTTATCTATATTGTTTAACATCTGTGATGCAGGGAAACAGGTTGGAGGAATCCAGCTGGATTCCTCAACATTTATTTTACTGTTTTCATATATTGTGATATATGATGTGTTATATAATCTGTTATGGATTATGGGTGTTGGAATGATGTTGATCATTTTTATTCGATATTTTAAATATCATAAAAGACCCTGGGAGGTAAAAAGAATGATTTCAATGTATATTGAAATAAAGGGATTTTATAAAATCAACAGATTTTATAAAAGGAAATATTTCGAAAATGAATAAAAGGGAAAAATGTTTTAAACGAATAGATTTGTATAAAAGGGAAATCATTTGTAAAGTGAAGAACTGTTACTAAAAGTAATCTTTATAAATGAATAGTTTAATCGATTAGAGTTAAAGTAAAAGAGCTAATCGATGTTTGTTTAATCGATTAGAGTTAAAGTAAAAGAGCTAATCGATGTTAGTTTAATCGATTAGAGTTAAAGTAAAAGAGCTAATCGATGTTAGTTTAATCGATTAGAGTTAAAGTAAAAGAGCTAATCGATGTTAGTTTAATCGATTAAAGTTAAAGTAAAAGAGCTAATCGATGTTAGTTTAATCGATTAGAGTTAAAGTAAAAGAGCTAATCGATGTTAGTTTAATCGATTAGAGTTAAAGTAAAAAGAGCTAATCGATGTTAGTTTAATCGATTAGAGTTAAAGTGAAAAAGAGCTAATCGATGTTAGTTTAATCGATTAGAGTTAAAGCAAAGGAGCTAATCGATGTTAGTTAATCGATTAGAGAATAAAGTAAAAAGGAGTTAATCGATGTTAGTTAATCGATTAGAGTTAAAGTAAAAGGAGTTATCGAATATAGTTTATTCGAAAGGAGTTAAGTGAAATGAGTAGATCAATAGCGTTAGTCAAATAGAGTTAATCCAATAGTGTTAGTCTAATAGAGTTAATTGATAAGGGTTAATCGAATAGAGTTAAGTGAAAAGAGTCAATCGAATATAGCCATTCGAAGGAGGGTTAAGTAAGGAAGTTAGTAAAAGGAATATAAAGTGAACTTTGCCTATTTCAAAGTTAGAAATGTTGTTCAGTTAAGGTTTGAGAGGTAGTTCTACCCCAACTTGATTGGCTTCGTTTTTAACTAAGGAATAGTTAAGGTTCGGCAGTAAAGGAAATGGTTTGAGTTGGCATCGCGATGGTTTGTTTAAACATCTGTCTAAGTCCAATGAAGAAGCTTTGGAAATGTTTTGCAAATAAGAAACCCGAAATGTTTTCTAATAAAGAAGACAAGAAATGGAAATGTTTTCCATTGTTAATAACGTATATTTTCTAAATTTAGAAAATAAGAGATGTTGAATTTAGGGAAATAGGAGATGAAAAATGAACTAAGGAGATAAAAGTTGAATGATGTTTGATCGATATAAATTTCCATTTGGAAATAATATCGTTGTTTGCACACCTGTTTTCTTCGATAGTTAAATCAAAGACTATCGAAGTTTTGACCATTTTAAAGTTGTTAATATGGAGAGACCGGTTGGATTATTATCCAAAGAACCACTCTGTATTGGCATAAGCGTTGCGAATCATATATGCCAAAGGAAACTGAAGACGGAGTTATGCAAGGGCTATCCTATTTACAGAATAGTGCCTTCGGTTCATCCTGTTCCTGGATGACTTGTATGGACGGATGTCTGATAAAGTATTTCCAAACGATCACGTATATTGATTTCTCCAACCGTACCAAGAGTGGAAGCAGAGAAGGAAACTTCTTTTAGCTAACACATAATGTATTGTTGAGGACGTCAATCGGTGATTTGATGGATTTGATGATGTGGCATTCAAAGTGAATCTGGTGTGATGATAAAGCGTAGCTTCTAGCCTCACATCCGGTAAATGACAGAAATCGGGCAGGAAGCATGGCTAAGTCGGTCGCACCGAAGTAGGGTGTATAATCACCTGATCTAGAGTTTCATTTACTTCTAAAATTCTATTGTTGATGCTGTCCCATTCGGGAAACGGTTGCTGATCCCAACTGTTGGTGATATACATTCGATACACTCAAGCGAAATGAGTGGTCGGTCATGTGTGGCCGGGTTGCAAGATGTTCTTGTTGAACCCAGTGTATTCCTCTCTAGAGGTACACGAGCGAAAGGTGGTTCCATACCTTGTCATAGTTGGAAATCCATTACCCAATACGTGCTTGCGGTTTTGATTGTATACTATAAATGTAGAACGTGAGATGAAAGCGTTTCTGCTAGATGATTATTATTATTGTGGCTGATAGACATTATTATAATATCAAAAGGTTTTTGATATAAAGGTATTTTGGATTCTCATAAGGGAAAAACCCGTTCCGTTATACGGCGTGGTCTTATGAAGTATCGATTACCTGTTTGAACTGTTTTAAAATGTTTTACTCACACCAGTCCCATGACTGACCCCGAGTTTATTTTTTTGTTTTCCCTAAACTCTTTGGTGCCTAAATTTGTATGGGCAGTCAACTAGTCGGGATTTTACAGATACACTTGAAGAGCTTGGAGCAGGAGGCTTCAGGATCATATAGCTATAGTTATTTCCGCTGTGTTGTAAGTGTTGTACTTTGATAATGATATGTATATTCAAGTACAGATTTGTATTTCAAAGTTATGTTATGAAATATATTTATTCGTTCTGCTGTGAGGTTCGTGTTACTCTGATGTTGTGTTCTTCTTCTTCTTCTATTCTAAGTTTCTATCTTATCTATTCTCACCCTCTAATTTCTTTCACTAATTACCAGGATTTTTCGATGTTTTGGTTATCGACATCGAGTTTATGTCGATAACCTAAGTCGCTAAAAATCCGGGTCGTTACACCAAAGAAAGAATCTGCTCTTCTTCCATAAAGAGTTCTTCTAATAACCCCGAACCTAATCTACGCAAAAAAATGCATATTGTACTTTTATGTTTACGAGCCAAAGTTTTAGCATGGCATTAGCGAACTGAAGGCACAAGCAAACGTTCACTACGCACCTTAGGATCTTCCAGTATATTAAGAACCCAGGCATGCCTAGAAAATCACCGATTACTGTGATGTGAGCGCCAATTGGTTTGATCTTTCCTCTTGTGATGCATGCGGGACCCTTTTTTGATCTTTCTCTGACAATATAGAAAAAGGGAGTCTGTGCACCAATATCCACCATAAAAGGTCCAAGTGAAAAGGAAAAAATATAGTGATAGTTTTATTCTTCGTCGCCGTAAATAGGAATATTGAAAATAGAATTTTTTGAATTTGAAATAATGCCATGACGTCTTTTTTCGCTCCCCGGTGCTTTGGCCATGTTGTTGATCAATTCCATGATAAGTACTATTTTACCCACGCCGGCTCCCCCAAATAGTCCAATTTTTCCTCTACGGCGATACGGAGCTAAAAGATCCACCACTTTAATCCCTGTTTCAAAGATTGATAATTTTGTATCTAACTGTATAAAAGCAGGCGCAGATCTATAAATAGGCAATGTCGTACGAGTATCTACAGGACCTAAATTATCAATGGGCTCTCCAAGAACATTGAAAACTTAGGCCAAAACCATGCATTTTTTAGATTTCCCCAGGGACCAATGAGTCTACAATCAAGCTGTCGAGTCCAAGTTGTTGTTGCATCCAGCAAAACAAAGGCCTAGGTATGCAGGGTTGGATTTACTATTGTTGGTATATATGTGTGTGATTTGACATAAAAGAAAAGAAAATAAATAAGTAGTATGGAAAGAATAATGTTTGAAGAGGGCGGATATACGCAGTTTCTTAAATTACTACCCCTCTTAATTAGCCCAATGTATGTACCAGGGAACCTATAGTGGCTATAGTTGTATACCCGCCTTCGACTCCATCATCTCTTACAAATGGATATTCTAATATCTTCTTGTAATTTTTCATGCGCTTTCTCTTTTGTTTTAGAAATAACTAATTGTTCCTACGGAACCTTATAACGAGGTTAACCATTGATACATAGTCCGTAATTTTTATTTATTATGTACTTCATTTACATATAGGACAACTGATCTCAGTACCACTTCTTTTTGCTACGAGTTTTTTTTCAATTCGTTTTATGTCTCCAAAAAACTATTCAATGGATTTATTATAATGGTTGACATGACAATCGTTTTTATTCTATTAGCTATTCTGTTGATTCTTCTCCAAACAGGAACGACCGATTTACAAATATTATTAACCACAGATTTGCATTTGTATACTACAAAATTGATATTTTATAAAATTCAATCTGATTCAAAAGTCTCCCATCTTTCTTTGTCAAAAAAAGGTAAAATTTGAACAGAAGGTACACAAGAATGTTTTTGCTTTTATGTTATTTTGTACTCTACAATTATGTTATAGCTGATGCACTTAGCAGGAAGAATGCAATCATTGCTAATCTTATTATTACACCTTCATTAATTAAGAAGATTTCTGCTCTTTAGAAAGATGATGATCTCACTCAGAAAATCATTAAGAGGATTCAACAAGGCAAAGTCTCGAGTCCAAATTGATAGCAAGGAAATTCTTAGATTATTAGGTCTTATATGTATTCCGGATATTCCTGAGATAAAAAGAGAAGTGATGAATGAATGTCATAAGTCCAAACTTAGTATTCACCTAGGGGTAATTAAGATGTATCATGTAGCACCGCGTAATTTTAACAACACTAAAGAGGAAAAATTAAAGAATAATTAATTTAATATTTAGAATTAAGGGAAACGGACTGCGCCATTGCCTTCGTCTCGGAATTTTGGTCAGAATAGACACCTGATTTACGTAAAACAGACATCGTATGAAGAAGTCATGAAGGTTTGAAGTTTGTATACGCGCAAGAATATATATATATACATATATAGTCCAGAAATTCAAAAATTAGGTCTAGAAATTCAAAATCGCATAGAATTGGGGAGGCGGAATTTTCCCGCTCAGGGGTATCGACCCCTTAAGGGGGTGTCGACCCCCTGCGGTAGATCAGATAGATTAGGGTTTGGGGGGCAACTATAAATATGGCTTCATTTCTCATATATTTACTCACCAAAAATAATGGAGAACTAGATGTTGTCTCTACCCAGATCAAATCAAGTCTTTTCTTCTTTTATAATCAAGTTATTCAAGCTTAGAGATCTGTGATTCGATTTTTCTATTTTTCTAGATCCAAACACTGTGAGTTTAAGTTACTTTTAGATCTAAATAATTAAAAAGTTAATCTTGACATGACTATAACTTGGATCTATGCCTATGACCATTTGAATCACATCAGATCTTCTATAACAACCTGTTATTCTGACATGATTATAAACTAGATCTTAACCTATACCTTATACTTGTTCTATTATGTTTATGACCAATTCATTTCTATTGCTAGTTTGACATCTAAATAATTGTTTAGATCATATCTTGCATGTCCTTATTATGTTAGAATCAGTGCTATTGTCACATGTTCACCCTATATGCTTATCTTGTCATTATGCCACTGTATGTTTATGCCATTACATGTCAACCTTGTTAGTATGATCATATCTGTCCTTTTCCCTCTATCTTTTCCCTTTTATTTTTATATAGCCAGGCCACCTTTGAGCCTAGGAATGCCGCTCAAATATGCGAATACGTTAGATTGGGAACGAGGGAAAACATTGGATTGGGGCATAACTTGTAATTAGGAATTTGGGAATAACTTGAATAAAGTGTAACAACATTAATTTGGGGCATATGGTTCATTATGAACATAACTTGGGAAATGGACATGGAAACCTATAACAACATAGATAAATTTGGTTAATAATGGAAATGCCTAGAATTACAGTAATTAGAAGCTGTAATCGCGCCTAGACACGAGCTTAGATTACATTTATTCAGCGACCACAAGAGGTGAATATAATGTAAGGGGTCTAGGTGCACAAACACGAGACGTGCTAAGACACGAGGTTAAGTTCGACTTGTGGAAGAAGTCTACCCGGAACCGACTGGCATATCCAGCATCCACAAGCGGTAGGCTTAATGTGGGAGGTCTAGCACATTATAACCATAAATGGACATGGTAATGAATTGGAATACTTAACCTAGTTGAATCCATAGGGATTGTTTGAATGTGTTAAACTGATTAGGGGTTAAGTAAACTTGTTTGAAACAATAGGTGGGTTAAGTATATCTGGAGTTGGTGGGTAATATTTATATATATTGGCCCATAAATATATACTATTGGGATTATGCAATTTTATGACACTAGTAGGTAGGCATAATCTGTGGAAAACCTAGTAGTGGGGATGCAAGACAAAGGGGAGAGCTTGCACTATCTTGTGTGTGGGAGCCGTTTTAGTCAGTAACCCATATATAGGTATCAAACGAGTACTCTGAACTAGGTCAGAGTCGAGGCACGCTTACTGGGCTGATTGTAAGTGATCCAAAAGTGGGGATGGTGTCCGACGGCGCGTTCCATCGGGGTCATGTGCATGCATGACTCCACCTGCCTAGGAAAATAAGACGGTGTGAAATTAGTAGATATAGTTGTGCAAATCCAGAAAATTAAGGGTTGCCACTTTAGGGAGTGATACACCCTACTATGGGGCCAACACAGGGTATCTACGGAGTAGGGAGCCGATCAATTAGGATAGTAATTAGGATACATTTAGACTCCGATACGTTTAGGAGCCCGTTTTACCTGCTGAGGTGATTCCGGAACGTTGGGCGGCATGTTGATTGTCTGGGGTGAAAACCTCTCACTGGAAGTACACCCAAGTCTACCATCTTCCAGTTGTTAGGATCATCTCATTCTAGTTATACTAGTATCGATGCAGAGAAATCATTAGGGAAGCGCAGTATACTCTATCATGTTTATCTTGTTTACCTTGCCATACCTGCCTTTTATGATGTTATCTTCCTTATCCACTTTGTATGTCTGTCATGATACTTTTACTTATTTATTTGCTAAAAGTAACTGGACTTGCCAGATTTTATGTCTGGCCCATTTTGTTTCCTCTTCTTTCTCTTCTGTTTCCTCCCCAGGTTCTCAGGGTGGGAATACTCAAGCTTGATCAGGATTTTGATTTCATTTTGCTGGAGCGCTTAGATGTATTGCTCAAGTTCTTATCTTTGCCACTATAGCTATTTTTTTATTTGGGGAATTATGCTTCTTTTATTTTTGTACTATGATGTTTTAAGTGCAAGACAGAAGTTTTGATGATGTACTGGGTTTATGTATTTTCAGACATATGATGTTTTGAACCACGATGCTTTATGACTAATAAAGTTTTTAAATTCCGCTGCTAATTTATATCTGTCTGTAATGTTTCTATTTCTGTTTACCTATAATGCTTCATGAAACTTAATGCATTCTCTTAATGAGTGACATTAACGGACGTGGGGTGTCACACTTGGTATCAGAGCTGAAGGTTACCAGATTAGATAAAAGTTTTTGAAAATTATTTTTAAAAAGGTTTTAAAAGAAAGCATTTTCAAAATAAAAGTATGTTTTGAAAAACATATCCCCTAATACCATATGTAATATCTTTCGATCCTTTGTCTGAATCCCTTTCCTTTTCTTTTCAACATGTCTGGGGAACGTAATATTCCAGATGGCATTACAATACCAGGCTGGTTCCGTAGGTATCTAGAGGCCATGGCCTCAGCCGGTGGTCAAGCTGACGTTCCTCCCCCAACTGCACCCGTCGTTCCTCCTCCTCCTCCTCTGCGTGCAGATAACTCCTCTAAGATCTGCAAAGATTTCTGTGCCATGGGAGGAAAGGAAAGCCATTTTGTGGAACCTAGACGTCTGTAGAGGCAAGGAATTGGCTCAAGGAGACAGAGGACTTGTTTGGAATTTTTGATGTGGACGATCGTAGGAAGATTCAGTTAGCCGCCTGACTGTTGAAAGATGAAGCTTCGTTCTAGTGGGATGTAACACAAGCAGGGCGTTCGGTGGAAACTTAGGATGGTTTTAGACAGAGGTTTGAAATGAAGTTTCTTTCTCAAGCTGAAAAAATCATGCAAATGGAAAGGTTCTTGGCGCTCAAGCAAGGAAACATGACAGTTAAAGAATATGTTAACAAATTTAAGCAGCTAGCAAGGTTTGGATTGTAACTGGTAGATACTCCACATAAGAAAGCTTTGCGGTTTGTTAAAGGACTGAATGAACCCCTTCATGGGTTAGCTATGTCCCATATTCCAATGGGAGCAACTTTTGAAAGGCTTGTTGATATAGCCTTGATGCATGAGGAAGACAAAAGAGACAAGAAGGAAGTTAAGGTTAAGGAAACACAAAACAAGAAAATATGGCCTAAGAAAGGACAACAACAACAGCAACAGAAGAAGGGCAGAAAGAATGGCAAGGCTAAGGATAAGAGGAAGTGTCACAATTATGAGCGAGAGGGTCATTTGATCAAGGACTGCAAAAGAAGGAAGAATTCTTGCTTCAGTTGTGGAGAGGTCGGACACTTTGCTAAGGAGTGCCCAAAGAAACAGGGACAAGGTCAAAGGGCAGGAGCTTTAGAGGGTAGGTGCATGCTCTTGAGACCAGTGCTCCAGATAGAGGTAGGAAAGTTTCCGTCGAAGGTTTGATTTCTCTTTCCAATCATCCTATTAGAACTCTTTTTGATTCTGGCGCTTCACGGTCATTTATATCTAGTTCTATGGTTGAGTCTCTACACCTAAACTAGTATGGTAGTGGATCCCGTAGTTGTCTCAAACCCCATTGGTGGTTCGGCTCATTTGTCCATGATTTGTCGGGGTTTGAGAATATTTGTGTTAGGCATTGAGTTTGAGTGTGACGCATATGTGCTCTGTTTTATGGGCTATGGTTTGATTCTAGGGATGGATTGGCTAACCATGTATGGTTCCATTCTGGATTGTGAGTGGAGGGTCGTTAGACTTTTGACTTGCCATAGGAGGACCGTCGAGATTTCTTGTGACCCGCAAGGGTCTCACTACTACAAAAGTGGGCAAATTCAACACTAATTTTATGTGGCCTTATATTGAAAAAGGTTGTAGTAGCCCCTTTTTTCAAATAAGCAACACCAGAGACCCGTGGCATCTGCGGCCGTTGCCTTAGCCCTCTAAGGCAACGCTTTTGCCTATCTACTGCCACAGAAAGAAAGTGTTGCATTATAGCCATAATGCAACAGTTTCTGCACGTAATGCAACACTATTCAGCGTTGCCTTAAGCATTAGTTAGGGCCTGGCTTCCAGTTGGGCCACATCAGCTTTCCACGTCAATTGTCTACGTGTCGCATCACACATCATCTCTCCATGTCAGCTGCCCACGTGTCACATGCCACACCGGTTATCCATGTCAGCTGTGGGGTCCATATGCGATGGGTAATTAAATTTATTTAATTTAATGCAACACCATTACAATATGTAACGCAACACCACTGCAATATGTAATGCAACACCATTATCATGAAATGCAATATCAATAAAAGCTAACACAACAGTAGAAGAAGGCAAATGTTACACTAGAAGATAGCAAATATAATTCTTTAATTAAAAATTTTGCAATACAGGTTTTGTACAAGAAACTCATCCAAAGCAATTGTTTTAATTATCCAAATATCAAAACTCAAAATCAGCTACATCGTTTTCTTCATTGTATACAGTAAGCTCGAACTACTTCAAGAATAGGTGCACGGCCTAAGGGACATTATCCTCCATTTCTGGCAAATTCATTAGCGCATTTTGAACATGTACACATATGTCCACATCTGCAAAATGTATTACTCATTCATATATATGAATCATATAATGCAGCAATCTGATTGCAATAGGAAATATATATGTATGTACCTATACAAGAGGGTGGCATCGAATATATATGTGTGTGTCACATCTGCAAAATGTATCCCTCTGCCTTCCAGAATTAAATATGCACCTGAAATGATAATAAGTTATTTGATAAGTGGTGGCATCGAAAGGCCATTGGCCTTCTTAACAAAATTTTATGAACATAATTATTATAATTGACTTACTGACCATTGGCGATTGGTCACTCATGCCAGCCAAGCCCAACAAATAAGAAATTTTAGTATGCTTCATCTTCTGAGCAAAAAGTTTTCAGTTCGCATATTACTACCACGTACAGTGTGTCACTTCATATCCTTTCAAGCTTCAGAACCATATTGTCATCTACATCTTCAACTAATAAACAAACCTCCATCGTCAAAAGTTTAAAAAAAATGGAGGACTCTTCGTTATGCATCACTGCCACGGTTCTTACAGGACATTGGACTTACGAATTTGTGCATCTCACGCTTAGACATACTCTAGAGCATAATGAGTGGCCTATACGGGTTATACCCAATAACTCTTTTCTAATAACATGCCCATCTTACAGTAAGCGTGATCATGCGCTAATGTTGAAACTTTTTACAAAAAAGTTGAGGTGCTTTTTATGAGCAACAATGGTCTGGTGAAGAATTTGAGCCTGAACTAGCATTCGAGGCAGAATCATAGGCTAGAGTTGTTGGCTTTCCCGAGTTCCTGAAGAAAAATGTTCCTGCAATTGAATAATTAATGACGCCAATGGGAAATGTGCATGAAATTGACGACTGTCGTTGGTCTCGAATTGACCATAGACCTGAAAATGGAATTTTATGAAGGCATTGGCACGGAGAATACTTTTGCTGCTCGATTCGACAACAAGGTTTACTCATTAGGGTTCAGCGCTGTACTCATGCTCATCCTGGGACAAGGCCTGAAATTTTGTTTGTGGGTAATAGGGAGGAACCGGTGGTACCATTTTTTTGTGATCATAGGTAAATTTTACTTCCATCCACAGTTTCTTTTAGTTAATCCACAATATGTTTGGCCAATCAAGGTAAATTTGCCAAAGAACACAATTACAAAGTGTTCATTCAACTATGCTCTATCCTTAACAGCCTTATAATGAGACACAACCACACATGCACACACCTACAGACATACATACAAGGTTATAATAGCCTACATTATGAATTTACCCATTAGTTTCTCAACAAAGTATATGGAGTCAGCATAGCATGCTCCTTATCATAGTCAGCCCAAAATATAATAGAAGTTTGACGCAAAGTATTTATTCAACTATGCTCTATCCTTAACAACCATATAATGAGACACAACCACACATGCACACACTCTCATACATACATACAAGGTTATAATAGCCTACATTATGAATTTACCCATTAGTTTCTCAATAAAGTATATGGAGTCAGCATAGCATGCTCCTTATCATAGTCAGCCCAAAATATAATAGAAGTTTGACACAAAGTGTTCATTCAACTATGCTCTATCCTTAACAGCCTTATAATGAGACACAACCACACATGCACACACTCACATACATACATACAAGGTTATAATAGCCTACATTATGAATTTACCTATTAGTTTCTCAACAAAGTATATGGGGTTAGCATAGCATGCTCCTTATCATAGTCAGCCCAAAATGTAATAGAAGTTTGACACAAAGTGTTCATTCAACTATGCTCTATCATTAACAGCCTTATAATGAGATACAACCACACATGCACACACTCACATACATACATACAAGGTTATAATAGCCTTATAATGAGACACAACCAGATGATCGACATTCAGTTAGAAAGTAGTTATACCAACATTAGCATAAAACAACACATTATCACAAGCGGATTATCTTATCTAGAAGTAATCATTTCTTCTTAAAACTATGATCATTTATATGAGGTGCTAATTGGATATATCAATGATCATGTAATCCCGTTTTAGTCATCTGACAAAGACAATGACTCTGACATGGACACTGACTCTGAAGAAGAAGAAAAAGATTAACATGCCTCTTGGTGGAAAACTATTTGTGTATTATGTATGTATATATTCATTTATGTTTTATGTATGACTGCTTTACGATACTTAATGCTGCCTTTTGATGCTCGCTGATGGAGTTTGTAAATGTTTGTGAATGTTGTGATGAATGCTGGTGATGATTGTTGGCTTGAATGTTTGTGGAAGTTTGTGATTGTTGGTGATGAATGTTGGCTTAAATGTTTGTGAATGGCTTGAATGTTTGTGAATGGTAGTGAATGTTTGTGAATGCTAGTGATGATTGATAACCATAAGCATTTTAATAGTATCTTTGTTTGACTTTGGGTAGATTTAACTTTGGGTTTATCATTTATGTATGCTTGCTACCAACTGACTTACATTGAAAAGTAACTAGCAAACCCAAATATAACTATCCAAGTACATAATTACTTATGGATAGATTAAGGTGGACCGTCTGTTGTTCCTAACCTGCATAATTACTTATGGTACATAATTACTTATGGATAGATTAAGGATGTTGGTACATAATTACTTATGGATAGATTAAGGATAAATTAAGGTACATAATTACTTGTGGATATATTAAGGTGGAAGAACTCCCCCTAACCTGCATTTTCTTCCTTTAAATGGACCGTCTGTTGCTCCTTCAAATATAAGGTGGAAGAACTCCCCCCAATCAGTGCAGTAGCAATAACAAATGGACCGTCTGTCTCTTATATTTTTCGATGTTGCTCCTTCCTCTAATCTATAATTCATGAGTGTTAATCGACATGGCGATGTGATAATGGAAGCTGATGTGAATTTAGGTTTACAATTTGGTCAATGGAAAAAAGGGGAAAGTTAGGAGAGAGAAGATGAATGATGAGATTATTTTTAGATGTTTTTCATAAGGGTGAAATGTCGCGTCAAAATTTCAGTGGAAGAATGCAACGAGGTGGCTATCCTTGATTGGATGATAGGGTAACGTTTAGAAAGGAAACATGGATTGATTTTAACTGTTGGATTAAATATGCATCTACGGTTGTGGCTTTATTTATGTTGGTAACGCGGATCGCTGACCTGGATTGTATTTATGTAAAGCTACACTTTGATCTGGTGTTGCACGTCACAGCACAAGAATTCCAATCGCACCAGTGCATTCACATCTAACACAACAACATATGAATACTGTTGTAGAAGATCAAAGAAAGCATAGCTTTCGCCACACTTTTCATGCAACGCACACAAAATAGTGTTGAATATGCCTACTTTTGTAGTAGTCTGTCATGCTTAGTTTCCTAGAGTCTTGTAACACCCCACTCCCGCTATGATCACTCACTAAGGGAATGCCATAGCATCGGTGGAGTATTTTAGTGAATATAGAACAGAAAAATTACAACAAGACAGATATAAATAGTACTTGAAATTTTAAAACATCATCTCATAACAGCGGAAGTAAAACATGTCTGGTTACATCATAAAACCACAATAAAGGTCAAGTACAATATCCATCAAAATAAAGAAGTACATAATCCCACTCTCATACAATAGCCAAACAAAAGAAAAGATAACTGGATAACTGGAGCTTTACATCTATCCAAGCTCCTAAAGACTGGAACAGCAATCCGATCAAGCTCCACTACTGCTAGGATCCACCGTAGGACCTGAGGGTTGGGAAAAAAGATAAAAACAACAGGGTCAGACATAAGTCTGAGCGAGTCCTATAACTTTAACAATACAATCGTTAAAGTAACCAGAGAAGACATAAACTGATATACGGTAACATATAGGGATGAATGGCTACCCTAAGCAGTCAACTAAACGAAGATAAAGGATAAAGACGCATCTACCCTCCCTAAGGTAAATTACTAAACTGCACCACACCAGTCGCTCCTAACTTAAAGGTTGATCCCACCCAAGGACTTATAAAATTTACTAATTAGTACCTGCGTACCCCTAGGTGACCAAGTAGGCGCCACGGGGCCCTACAATCCACTAGGTGTACACACTACTTCCCATTCGATCGGCTCCCTAACGTAGATACCCGTGCTGGCCCCACCGTGGGATGTATCATTCCCCAATGTGGCAACCTGATGAAACTAAAGGTGCACGGCTTATATCTACTCGATGCAACAACGGCTTACCTACCAGCCCGGGCCCACTCACGCATATGAAGCCCGTTGGACTTGCGTTGCCACCGCTAACCCGTTTGCCTCTTACAGTCAAGCCCAGTATGCGTGTCCCGTCCTCGACATGGGTCGAGCCCACAAAGATACGTATGGGTTACTGGTTGAAATGGGCCTCCACAAGCTACCCACCTAAGCTTGTCCCTTTTTCTAGTATATCCCACTTAACCCTTTAATCATGTTTTAATTACATGTTCTATTTTGGTTAAGTATTCTAATCGTATTTTCTATTGCCACCCAAGGCAACCACTAGATTTTCTCATGCCACCCGAGGCACCCACTTAACCCCTCATGTCCCTCTACATGCTAATGTGGTTAAGTGTTTCTTAATTAATTAATTAAGAACGTAACCTTTGTAAAGACCTCTCACATTAGACTGTCTTTTATGACCGCTGGTTAAGCCGGTTGGGTCCGGGCAGCCTTATGTCATAACAGAGTCTAACCTCGTGTCTTTACATTAATTACGTATTTAGTTTGTGCCTAAGACCTCTCACATTGGGCTAACATTTGTAGCAACTGGTTAAGCCGGTTGGGTCCGGGCAGTTTTACGCTACAACTGAGTCCAACCTCGTGTCTTAGTCAATTAATTACACCTAATTAATCACCCTCATAATTTTATATTAATTATCCCTAATTAATCAAGTTTTCTTAACATGGGTAGACCTAACTTAATAGGTAAATTCCCATGGGGTAGACCTAACTCAATAGGTAAATTCCCAACACATAGTATGGGTACACCTAACCAAATAGGCAAATTCCCATACTATGTTTATTTATTTTGTGTTATGCATAATTATATTAATTTCACACAATCTTATTAACTTATGCATTTAATTACCCCATCGTTCCCACGTAATTTCGTTCATGATATAACACATATAAAAGGTGTCAACTTGCATATGAATGAACATGTTTCAAGGGTGCCATCTTGCATATTAACAAACACATAACTTGCATATGAACTTGCATAAAATGTCACATAACTTGCATATAATATGTCACATAACTTACATATTCATTTTGCATAACAAACTTGCATATTAGCTTATAGACTTGCATAATGTGTCATCATGAACTTGCATATTAATAAACATGTAACTTGCATATTTACATACATGTAACTCGCATATTAACAAACATGTAACTTGCATATAAAGAAACATGTAACTTGCATATTTACATACATGTAACTTGCATATTAACAAACATGTAACTTGCATATTAACAAACATGTAACTTGCATATTTACATACATGTAACTTGCATATTAACAAACATGTAACTTGCATATTAACAAACATGTAACTTGCATAGCATATTACCATGAACTTGCATAACATGCATATGATTACATAGCCCACAACTTGCATATTTAGCATCATGCAAACATAACATACATCATATTAAACTTGCATAAGCTTACATACTCAACATGCATAAACATAAGATTAATGCTAACATCATATCATATGATTCAAAGCTCATTAATCCACATACAAAACCATAAATCTCATCACATCTCATCTAATTAGTTTACCAAAAGATCATCAAAGTGATAGAAACTCACAACTAGCAACTTTGAACACCAAATGAAGAAGATTAAGATGCTAAGAAGGGATTAGAAGTTGATTAGAGAGTGATTAGTATGCAACCCTCTTCATAGAATTAGTGGAGGCCATGAGAGCTAGCATTTTGCCATAGTTTAGTCACTAGGTTTAATTATGAATGAATTAGGGTAGGTTAGGGTCTTATTTATAGATTAGGCAAGTGTTTTAGGCCATAGGATTAACCCTAGATTCAATCCAAGCCATCAAAGCATGTCTTGGGGAAGAAGTCAAGTGTAGGAACCATCTAGGGCCTTTAGATTAAAGATGGACCATGAGAACCATTCAAATGCAAAATCTGCACTTGAGCGAATCGGCCCACGGGTTGACAGCCAAACACCCTGGATTAACCCCTAGTCGACCCAGCGGGCTCGGGTCGACTTCAAAAATCGGCCGGTTCGGTTATTCCCCTCTCCCAATTCGCTGTTTTGAGCATTTTTGCATATTTATTTATTAAATTTTCAATTATATATATATATATATATATATCAATATATATATATATATATATATATATCTACACAACCCATTTCACTTAATTAAGTATACTTTAATTTGGTAATTTTCGTGAAACTTCGCGAGGCCATATCTTGGTCATACGGACTCCGATTTTCGAAAACTCGGACTCTATTTCGCGTATTTTTCCGAGACGAACACAATGGCATAGCCCGTTTCCCTTGATTCCCATTTTAGAATTAAATTCTGCCTCGATTTATGTTATTACAGGTTATTGAAAATACGGGTTGTTACATTCTCCCCTCCTTAAAGGATTTCGTCCCCGAAATCTTCAAGTTAGGAAGAACGTATCCTACCATCCAATCATCCATCTACTCAAAGCATCATCCACGAGCAATCATTGTCCTTACAAGATTCTAAATGCTGGATGGATATATGCAAAAGTGTGTGTATATGTACTTACCTAATGCGAAAATCAGGCGGTTACTGATACAGTAAACCTCCTTAATGCAAACCATGATAGTGCCATGCATCCAATATGTATGCGAAACCCTATTGACACATACAAATTTCTACATGCGTGCACAACCATACACAAAAATGCATCATCCATATGATAACACAGCCATGATACATCCATCAATCTAACTACCACATCCATTTATGCAATATGCAACATGAAGTGACTGAGCCGATCTAGTGCCTAATGTGTGTGTATATGCATCCACGAGCAACCACTAGCAAACAATTGCATCCATATGCATCCATCAACCATAACATGTTTCAAACACATGTTTCAACCATAGGTTTTACCCTATCTAAAGGTCATAGGTATTAGCGAGAGGATATACTAAAGATAAGATAAGTACTAGACAAGCAATAAAGGAGAAGTTAAAAGACATACTCTCAAAAAGAAATGGATACAAAGAACGCATCTTTGCTTCCGTCTCCCAAGTAGCATTGCTTTCGTCATCTCCCCATTGCACTTTAACTAGCTGAACTTCTCTGTTCCTCAACTTCCTAGTTTCTGACCCAAGGATGCGAGTAGGAGCTCGTCGAATCGTCGCATCACGCTCTACCTCTACATCTCTAAGCAAGCTCGGCTCTACCACCTCCGCGGTCTCATGTAAGCACTTCCTCAAATGTGATACATGGAATACATCATGAACACCACTAAGTCTGTCGGGCAACTCCACCCTATATGCCATCCGTCCAATCCTTTCCTTAATAGGAAACGGCCCAACAAATCTCGGTGCTAACTTCCCTACGGACCCAAAGCGAACAACATTTCTCAATGGAGATACTTTGACAAAAACCATGTCCCCAACCTCAAACTCAAGATCCGTCCTTCTCCGATCCGCATAAGATTTCTGTCTATCTTGCGCTGCTTTCATCCTTTTTCGAATTAAATCAATCTTCTCTGAAGTCTCTCTAACCATATCCGGCCCAAGCAAGATCTTATCCGTAGATTCCCACCAACATGTAGGAGATCGACAAGGCCTTCCATAAAGAGCTTCGAAAGGAGCCATACCAATACTGGACTGAAAGCTGTTATTATATGCGAACTCCACCAAAGGAAGATGTTCTTCCCATGTACCTCCAAAATCCAAGATACAAAGCCTCAAAAGATCTTCTAAGATACGGTTCACCCTCTCGGTCTGACCGTCCGTCTGAGGATGATATGCGGTGCTCAAACACAACTGAGTCCCTACCGCCTCTTGCAAACTTCTCCAAAACTCACTAGTGAAAATAGGATCTCGATCACTCACAATGCTGGATGGTACGCCATGCAATCTAACAATCTCTCTAACATAGACTGAAGCAAGCCATGGAGCGGTCCTCTTACTCTTTACGGGTATAAAATGGGCACTCTTTGTAAGTCTGTCTACCACAACCCAAATTCCCGTATTGCCCTTCCTCGATCTCGGTAACCCGTCGATGAAATCCATCGAGACACTATCCCACTTCCACTGTGGAACTTCCAATGGGTGTAGCAACCCACCGGGTTTCCTTTGCTCCACTTTAACTTGTTGGCACACTAAGCATCTAGCCACATACTCGGCCACATCTTTCTTCATACCGGCCCAAAAGAAAACTCTCTTCATGTCTTGGTACATTTTGTCTCCACCGGGATGAATAGTCATTCTTGAACGATGTGCATCATCCAAAATAGCCTTCTTCAAACCCTCATCTTGCGGTACACAAAGTCTACCGTCTCTATGCAACCATCCCTTATCATCTATGGTGTATCTACCCAAATGGCTGGACGACTCCCCTCTTATAAGCTTCTCTACCAACACAACCAACTGTGGGTCGTCTCGCTGAGCCTCGCCAATCCGTCTCAAAAGAGTAGGTCTAACCTCCAAGGATGCCAACAAACCAGGTACAAAATCAACAGAAGGTCTGAAGTCAAACAAAGAAAGAAACTCCAAGCTTCGTCGTTCCACGAACAATGGACTCAAAGATAGCCTTTTTCTACTTAAGGCGTCTGCCACCACGTTACCCTTACCAGGGGTATACGCTATCTCGAAATCATAGGATGCTAAGAACTCCATCCACCTTTGCTGTCTTAAGTTTAAATCCTTCTGAGAGAATAAGTACTTCAATGATTTATGGTCGGTGAATAACTCGAATCTCTCACCAAGAAGATAATGGCGCCAAGACTTAAGTGCGAAAACAATCGCGGCCAACTCTAGATCATGGGTAGGGTAATTCTTCTCATGCACTCTCAATTGTCTCCCTCCATAGGCTATTACCCTTCCCTCCTGCATCAAGACTGCGCCTAATCCTGTTCCACAAGCATCGGTATAAACAACAAACGGCTTACTCCCATCCGGGAGCACTAAAACTGGAGCGGTGGTCAAAGCTCTCTTTAACCGTCGGAAAGCATCATCACAATCTACATCCCACGAGAAAACCAGATTCTTTTTCGTCAAGCGGGTTAATGGGGCTGATATCTTCGCGAAGTCTTTGATGAACTTCCTATAATATCCTGCCAACCCCAAGAAACTTCTTACCTCGGTAGCATTTCTAGGAACTTTCCAATCCTGGATAGATACTATCTTTGCGGGATCCACAGCTATCCCTTCCTTAGAGACCACATGCCCTAAGAATCGCACTTCTCTTCTCCAAAAATGGCATTTAGAGAATTTAGCTTTAAGACTATGCGCTCGAAGAGTCTCCAACACTTCCTTGAGATGTAAGGCATGCTCTTCTTCATTCTTGGAAAAGACCAAGATGTCATCCACAAAAACTACTACAAACTTATTCAGATACTCTCTGTACACTCTACTCATGAGATCAACAAAGTATGCGGGGGCGTTTGTCAACCCAAATGGCATCACTAGCCACTCATAAAAACCATCCGGAGTCCGGAAAGCAGTCTTCTCTATACTGTCCTCCGCCACTCTTAACTGATGAAACCCTGTAGCTAAGTCCATCTGCGAAAATACTGACGCGCCAACCAACTGATCAAAGAGATCATCTATCCTCGGTAATGGGTGTCTATTCTTCTTCGTGAGCTTATTAAGTTCCCTATAATCCACACAAAGTCTGAGGGACCCATCCGCCTTCGTGGCAAACACTACTGGAGCTCCCCACTCCGATATACTTCGCCTTATGAACCCCTTCTCAAGCAACTCCCCTACTTGCTTATGAAGTTCTCTTCTCTCACGAGGAGCCATGTGGCGTACTGGCAAAGACACTGGTTTGGAATTATCCACCAAATAAATTCGGAAATCTATCTCCCGCTTCGGAGGCAAACCCTTTACTTCTTCAAACACATCCGGATATTCCCGGACTACTCTGACAGAACACAAACTTTCGACCGAAGCATCGAGCGATTCAAGATAACTTAGCAAAACAGATTCCATGGGATTGCAAGAGATCTCGAGAGTGTTACCCAAGCGGGTCATGAGCCTGACAACTCTCCTTTCGCAATCAAGAACGGCACCATTACTGGATAACCAGTCCATGCCCAAGATCAACCCATAGCCCGTGAAGCCCAATACAAAAGCATCACATCTAAACTCAACGCTAAGTATAGAAATCTTCAAACCCAAACATATCATAGACAGATATATGGAGCCCCCAATTGGGTTTGAGACAACCAAGGGATCATCAACTAGACTGGTGTCTAAGTGCAGTGACTCAACTAACGATGATGAGATAAAAGAATGCGATGCGCCAGAGTCAAACAAAGTACGAACTGGATGATCAAACAGAAAAACCAGACTTTCAACGGAAATAGTTCTACCTCTCTGCTGAATCGGTGGAACTGAGAGAACCTGAACTTGCCCCCCTGACTGAGGTGGTGCTATAAGAGCTTGCACCTGGCCTCCTGAGGTAGACCCCGTCTTCTGCCCCTTCTTTGGGCAGTTTTTCACAAGATGCCCTGCTTCACCACAATGAAAGCAACCGGTCTTCTTCTTTTTGCGACAATCCTTACTGAGGTGTCCTGGTGTTCCACAATTGAAGCACTTCTTCTTCGTCTTCTTTTTGTCACCATTGCCTTTTCCGCCCTTGCCTTGTTGTTGCTGTTGCGGTTTCTTCTGATCCCCCTTTTTCTCTGGTGCCTTAGAATTCTTATCATCCTCATGCATAAGTGCCATGTAGACAAGCTTCTCAAAAGTGGCCCCCATAGGAATGTGAGTCATAGCTATTCCTTGCAATGGTTCGTTCAAGCCTCTAACGAACCTCAAAGCCTTCTTCTCCGGTGTATTCACCAACTCTATGCCAAACCTTGCTAATTGATTGAATTTGTTGACATACTCTTTCACCGTGAGATTCCCTTGCTTCAAATTCAAGAACTTCTCCATAAACAGATTCTCTTCCGCCCTTGAGAGAAACTTAGCCCCAAACCTTTGCTTAAAATCTGCCCAAGAGTCAACAGGGCGTTCTCCATTAGTGACCTCCCACCAGAATGAGGCCTCTCCCTTCATTAACCAAGCCGCCAACTTGACTTTCTTTCCCTCTTCCACTTCAAAGATATCTAGCAACTCTTCCACTTCCTTAAGCCAATCTCTAGCCTCTACGAAAGTCTCTGAACCAAGAAAAGGTTTTCCTCCTATAGCCTTGAACCCCTTGCAAACCTTAGCAAAATTATCCACTCTAGGCTGAGGAGGAGGAGCGGTTGTCTCTGGTGTAGTAGCATTGGCCGGACCCGCAGCCGCGGCCCTAGCCTCTTGCAACCTCCTATACCATAGTGGTATAACTAAACCCTCCGGGATGTTAAGATCTTCAGCCATGCTGAAACGAAAGAGGAAAGATTCAAAAAGGAGATTCCGAAAGATAAAGATATGGCTATTGGGGATTATGCTTTTCTTTTTCAAAAACTTTTTCTCTTAGAAGACATGCTTTTAAAAATACTTTCTTCGAAAATACTCTTAGAAAGTAGTTTTTCTCAAAAATTTTATCTGTTCTGGTAACCTTAAGCTCTGATACCACGTGTAACACCCCACTCCCGCTATGATCACTCACTAAGGGAATGCCATAGCATCGGTGGAGTATTTTAGTGAATATAGAACAGAAAAATTACAACAAGACAGATATAAATAGTACTTGAAATTTTAAAACATCATCTCATAACAGCGGAAGTAAAACATGTCTGGTTACATCATAAAACCACAATAAAGGTCAAGTACAATATCCATCAAAATAAAGAAGTACATAATCCCACTCTCATACAATAGCCAAACAAAAGAAAAGATAACTGGATAACTGGAGCTTTACATCTATCCAAGCTCCTAAAGACTGGAACAGCAATCCGATCAAGCTCCACTACTGCTAGGATCCACCGTAGGACCTGAGGGTTGGGAAAAAAGATAAAAACAACAGGGTCAGACATAAGTCTGAGCGAGTCCTATAACTTTAACAATACAATCGTTAAAGTAACCAGAGAAGACATAAACTGATATACGGTAACATATAGGGATGAATGGCTACCCTAAGCAGTCAACTAAACGAAGATAAAGGATAAAGACGCATCTACCCTCCCTAAGGTAAATTACTAAACTGCACCACACCAGTCGTTCCTAACTTAAAGGTTGATCCCACCCAAGGACTTATAAAATTTACTAATTAGTACCTGCGTACCCCTAGGTGACCAAGTAGGCGCCACGGGGCCCTACAATCCACTAGGTGTACACACTACTTCCCATTCGATCGGCTCCCTAACGTAGATACCCGTGCTGGCCCCACCGTGGGATGTATCATTCCCCAATGTGGCAACCTGATGAAACTAAAGGTGCACGGCTTATATCTACTCGATGCAACAACGGCTTACCTACCAGCCCGGGCCCACTCACGCATATGAAGCCCGTTGGACTTGCGTTGCCACCGCTAACCCGTTTGCCTCTTACAGTCAAGCCCAGTATGCGTGTCCCGTCCTCGACATGGGTCGAGCCCACAAAGATACGTATGGGTTACTGGTTGAAATGGGCCTCCACAAGCTACCCACCTAAGCTTGTCCCTTTTTCTAGTATATCCCACTTAACCCTTTAATCATGTTTTAATTACATGTTCTATTTTGGTTAAGTATTCTAATCGTATTTTCTATTGCCACCCAAGGCAACCACTAGATTTTCTCATGCCACCCGAGGCACCCACTTAACCCCTCATGTCCCTCTACATGCTAATGTGGTTAAGTGTTTCTTAATTAATTAATTAAGAACGTAACCTTTGTAAAGACCTCTCACATTAGACTGTCTTTTATGACCGCTGGTTAAGCCGGTTGGGTCCGGGCAGCCTTATGTCATAACAGAGTCTAACCTCGTGTCTTTACATTAATTACGTATTTAGTTTGTGCCTAAGACCTCTCACATTGGGCTAACATTTGTAGCAACTGGTTAAGCCGGTTGGGTCCGGGCAGTTTTACGCTACAACTGAGTCCAACCTCGTGTCTTAGTCAATTAATTACACCTAATTAATCACCCTCATAATTTTATATTAATTATCCCTAATTAATCAAGTTTTCTTAACATGGGTAGACCTAACTTAATAGGTAAATTCCCATGGGGTAGACCTAACTCAATAGGTAAATTCCCAACACATAGTATGGGTACACCTAACCAAATAGGCAAATTCCCATACTATGTTTATTTATTTTGTGTTATGCATAATTATATTAATTTCACACAATCTTATTAACTTATGCATTTAATTACCCCATCGTTCCCACGTAATTTCGTTCATGATATAACACATATAAAAGGTGTCAACTTGCATATGAATGAACATGTTTCAAGGGTGCCATCTTGCATATTAACAAACACATAACTTGCATATGAACTTGCATAACATGTCACATAACTTGCATATAATATGTCACATAACTTACATATTCATTTTGCATAACAAACTTGCATATTAGCTTATAGACTTGCATAATGTGTCATCATGAACTTGCATATTAATAAACATGTAACTTGCATATTTACATACATGTAACTCGCATATTAACAAACATGTAACTTGCATATAAAGAAACATGTAACTTGCATATTTACATACATGTAACTTGCATATTAACAAACATGTAACTTGCATATTAACAAACATGTAACTTGCATATTTACATACATGTAACTTGCATATTAACAAACATGTAACTTGCATATTAACAAACATGTAACTTGCATAGCATATTACCATGAACTTGCATAACATGCATATGATTACATAGCCCACAACTTGCATATTTAGCATCATGCAAACATAACATACATCATATTAAACTTGCATAAGCTTACATACTCAACATGCATAAACATAAGATTAATGCTAACATCATATCATATGATTCAAAGCTCATTAATCCACATACAAAACCATAAATCTCATCACATCTCATCTAATTAGTTTACCAAAAGATCATCAAAGTGATAGAAACTCACAACTAGCAACTTTGAACACCAAATGAAGAAGATTAAGATGCTAAGAAGGGATTAGAAGTTGATTAGAGAGTGATTAGTATGCAACCCTCTTCATAGAATTAGTGGAGGCCATGAGAGCTAGCATTTTGCCATAGTTTAGTCACTAGGTTTAATTATGAATGAATTAGGGTAGGTTAGGGTCTTATTTATAGATTAGGCAAGTGTTTTAGGCCATAGGATTAACCCTAGATTCAATCCAAGCCATCAAAGCATGTCTTGGGGAAGAAGTCAAGTGTAGGAACCATCTAGGGCCTTTAGATTAAAGATGGACCATGAGAACCATTCAAATGCAAAATCTGCACTTGAGCGAATCGGCCCACGGGTTGACAGCCAAACACCCTGGATTAACCCCTAGTCGACCCAGCAGGCTCGGGTCGACTTCAAAAATCGGCCGGTTCGGTTATTCCCCTCTCCCAATTCGCTGTTTTGAGCATTTTTGCATATTTATTTATTAAATTTTCAATTATATATATATATATATATATCAATATATATATATATATATCTACACAACCCATTTCACTTAATTAAGTATACTTTAATTTGGGAATTTTCGTGAAACTTCGCGAGGCCATATCTTGGTCATACGGACTCCGATTTTCGAAAACTCGGACTCTATTTCGCGTATTTTTCCGAGACGAACACAATGGCATAGCCCGTTTCCCTTGATTCCCATTTTAGAATTAAATTCTGCCTCGATTTATGTTATTACAGGTTATTGAAAATACGGGTTGTTACAAGTCTCTTGGTGCATCTATTGAGGATCTGCAATCTGTGCCAGTAGTCCGTGACTATTCTGATGTTTTTGTTGAGGTACGAGGATTGCCTCCGAGGCACGAGAACGATTTTCGTATATATTTAGTGGACAATTCAAAGCCAGTTGCATTGCCTGTGCACCATATGGCTCCAAGAGAAAGGAGGGAGCTTAGCAAACAAGTAGGGGAGCTACTTGATAAAGGGTTTATTAGGCGAAGCATATCTGAATAGGGTGCTCCGGTGGTATTCGTAACTTAGGCGGATGGTTCGCTTCGCTTATGTGTGGACTATAGAGAGTTGAATAGAATCACTAAGAAGAACAGGCACCCACTCTCGAGGATAGATGATTTATTTGACCAGCTTGTTGGTGCATCAGTATTCTCTCAGTTAGACTTGGGCACGGGGTTTCATTAGTTGAGGGTGGCTGAGGGCAGTATTGATAAGACCGCTTTAAGGACTCTAGATGGCTTCTTTGAATGTCTTGTTATGCCTTTTGGGTTGATGAATGCACTAGCCTATTTTGTTAATCTGATGAGTACGGTGTTTCGGGAGTTTCTAAATAAGTTTGTCATAGTCTTTATTGATGATATCTTGATCTTCTCAAAGAGGGAGGAAGAGCATGCCCAACATTTGGGAGAAGCTTTGAAAACTCTCTGTGCATATTAGCTTAAGGCAAAATTCTCCTAATACCCTTTTTGGAAAAAAGAGGTGAAATTTCTAGGGCTGGGATGACTTTTAGTCACCTCAGTAGATACTCCACAGACGATCAAGGGTGGTTACGACGAGATGGAAAGCTCTATGTTCCTAGAATTGGGAGCATGATAAAGATAGTCCTAGAAGAAGCCCATCATTCTAAGATGACCATTCATCCAGACGGTGATAAGATGTATAGGGATATGAAGAGGGTTTTCTTTTGGGTTGGGATGAAGAAAGATGTGGCAGAGTTTGTTTCTCAATGTTTAGTTTGTCAGCAAGTTAAGGCTGAGCAAAAGAAGCCCGGTAGTCTACTTCATTCTTTGGAAGTCCCGCAGTGGAAATCGGAGAGCGTCTCGATGGATTTCATAGATGGTTTGCCTCGATCGAAGAAAGGCAACACCAGTATTTAGGTCATGGTGGATAGGCTTACGAAGAGCGCTCACATCATTCCGGTTAAGAGTAAGAGGATGGCAGCATGGTTGACAGCAGTTTATGTTCATGAGATTGTCCGTCTTCATGGGGTACCTTCCAGCATCATAAGCGATCATGACCCAATCTTCACTAGTGAATTTTGGAGGAGTTTGCAAGAAGCATTATGTACAAAGTTACGTTTAAGCATCGCTTATCATCTTCAGACCAATGGACAAGCGGAGAGGGTGAACAGAGTTCTAGAGGATCTTTTGAGGTTGTGTATTCTGGACTTCGGAGGTACTTGGGAAGAGCATCTTCCTTTAGTAGAAATCGCCTACAACAACGACTTTCAAGCACGTATTGGCATGACACCTTTTGAAGCCTTGTACGGACGATCCTGTAGATCACCGACTTGTTGGTAGGAATCTACAGAAAGACTATTGCTTGGACCAGATATGGTTAGAGAATCGTCCGAGAAGATAGATCATATTAGATGGCGAATGAAGACCGCCAAGATAGGAAGAAATCCTACGATGACAAGAGAAAGGCTGATACTGAATTTAATGTAGGAGATATGGTTCTCTGGGGAACATGGTTCGCTTCAGGTCTGTAGGGGAACTGGCTCCAAGATTCGTAGGGCCATTTCCCATAACAGAAAGGATTGGCCAAATAGCCTATAGAGTAAAGATGCCAGAGAGACTATATGACATTCATGATGTTTTCCACGTTTCTCACTTGCGGAAGTGTTTGCACGATACCGCAGAAGTAGTTGAGCCAAGTGTATTGGAAGAAGTAGAGGTAGAACATGAGGCAACAATCAGACGAGTTCCTTCCTGTATTCTCGGATCGTAAGTTAAGAATCTATGCAACAAAGAAATCAAATTGATGAAGGTTCAGTGGGGAGATAACCCAAAGGATGCAACTTGGGAGACCAAAGACAAGATTCGTGCCTCGTACCCTTTTCTTTTCGAGGGTATGTTGTTAACTTGTTTTTCTAAAGTTTTATCTGTGCTTGTTTCTATCATTTGAGTAGATCCTATCGATAGAATTTCCGACCTTTAGATAGGAATCCCATTGATGTAAACATGTGTTTGAGACATGTTATGTTTGATGGATGCAAGTGGATGCAAGTGTTTGCTAGTGGTTGCTCGTGGATGCATATACACACACATTAGGGACTAGATCGGCTCAATCACACTCATACTGCATATGGATGTGTGTGCATTTTATTTTCTTATATGGATGAAATGAATGTATCATCATATGGATGTTGCACTTAGACGAATGTTTTTGCACCCATGTAGAAATTACATGATAGGATTATTGCATACATGTTGGACTCATGGCACTATCATACATTGCATTAAGGAGGTCGAATGAATCAGTAGACCGCCTGATCTTCGCATTAGTATTGGGACATATACACACACCTTTGCATATGTTCATTTAAACATTAGAAGTCTTTAAAGACAATCGATGCTTGTGATTGATGGATTAGTAGATGGATGTTGGATGGTAGGATGAACATTCTTTTTGACTTGGAGATTTCAGGGAAGAAATCCTTTGAGTAGGGGATAATGTAACACCCTGTATTTTAACAACACTAAAGAGGATAAATTAAATAATAATTAATTAATATTCAGAATTAAGGGAAACAAATGGCGCCATTGCGTCCGTCTCGAAATTCTGGTCAAGATAACATTTTGTTTGTGTAAAACGGACACCGTATGAAGAAGTTATGGAGGTTTGAAGTTTGTATAGAGCAAGAGAATTATATATATATATAATTAATCAATAAATCAAATTTCAGTTCAAAATTTGAAATTCCGTAGGCGGTAAATCTCTCGCCCCAGGGGAGTCGACCCCTCAAATGGGGTGTCGACCATGGGTCGACCCCCCAGGGCTGAGGTGGCAGTCGATTTCTAGGGGCTGACAACTATAAATAAAGGTCCATTTCTCTTGTTTACTTACACTGAAATCAATGGAGGCCAAATACTGTCGGTGCCTGGACTGAATCGAATCCTTTTCTTCTACAATCAAAGATTAGAGATTCATCTATGTAATGTGCACGTAAATATGCACATTTATATTCAAACATTTATTCTTGTTTTAATTAAATAAATAACATAATTGGCTATTTTTACACGTTTTAACCAAAAAAACAAAAAAAAATTAAATAATCATACATTTATCTTCATATTATGGCATTATAATCATTTGTGCATGTATTTATTTTGAAAACATTTACATGTTCATTTTTCATGTTGTTTTGTAGGAAATGGGCTACAAATACAAATGGGCTACAAATACAATTGGGCTACATGAGATATGCATGCACAATATGAAGACAAAGGAATATGAGATGGAATTAATTCATACACTATTTAGTGGAGGACCCCACCCACTCTCCCTTATTCTTTAATGGAGCTATTAGTGGCTAAGGTATTGGCTTATGGAAACAATTAAAGGCCTCGTGCAATTTACATGACACATTAGTGGATGAAAACAAAAATTATAGCTTCATGAAAGGGGTACTTTGGGGAGTTCCCAACAAAAGTGATTAGGGTTTTAGGGTTTCAAACTTGTATATATACCCCTTTATGTAACATAAATATTCTATCCACTTTTAGCTACTTTTTAGTTAGTTTTTAGGATCAGAAACAAAAGCTTTTTCTTTTTCTTCCATGGCTTCTTAGCCATTTCTCTTATGTAATCTTCTTCTATCTATGCAATTTTAATTAGTTGTCTTTTATTTACATGTTCCTTTATTTTTGCGCTCTTTATTTTCGATTGTTTTTGTTCTATGTTGTAATATACCTTGGTTGTTAGAATAACAAACATGAGAGGCTAATCTCTGTGATTTAGGGGTAATGAAGCCTTCTTGATTATGTAGATGCAATATATTTTGGTGTTTATGATCTCTTTTTATGCTTAATGGAATCATCTACATATTAATATGGCAATTAAAGTGTGATTGAAATTCAAAATTTGATGGCTTATATTTCTAAACATTAGTTAATAGGCCATGCTTAAAGTAGATTTCACTTTTGTTTTCATTTAATGCATATATAATTGTGGATTAGAGAGTATATAATGACACATTAGGTCGTGCTTATGATAAGTGCACTAACTAATTACACAAAAGATCAAATAAGAGATCAAGAAATCATTGTATGCTGATTTATGTGGTCATGAGTAGTGGAATTGCCTCTAAATTGCTTTCATTTCATATTTAGATCTCAATTTAGTTTATAGTTTTAATTAGTTCTTGTTAATTAAATCAATCCAAAGTTTGTTTTAATTTGATTGAATATAATTAAAATTACTTCTTTCCTTGTGGATCAACCCGTATTCGCCACGTACTACGATTGTATGTCATGCACTTGTGGTTTATTACAATTTGCGATGATTTTCTAATTCATTGAATATTCGTTGTCGGACAAGTTTTTGGCACCGTTGCCGGGGAAAGAGTTTAATTTTAGTTTTATTCCTCGAATTAATTTTCTTGTTTGTTTTTCTTAAAAAAAAGAGAGAGAAATTTGTGTGTTGTTCAAAGTTTTTCTGTTTTGTTTTGATTTTGTTGTTGTTTCATTTTGTGTGTGCTTGTTTTTGTGTTCATTTAAAAGAAAAAGGAGTTGTGTGTGTTTTGTTCCATTTTGTTTTTGTGTTTTATTTTATTGTTATTTGTGTGTTTGTTTCTTTTCATTTGTGTGTTTTTATTTTGTGTGTATGTGTGTTGATAGATTTCATATTGTGTTAGTTCTTTTATTTCCTCTCTCTTAAAAAAAACTTTCCTTTTGTTTTCGATTCCTTTCATGTTTTCAATACAATCTTTTCCTTGTACATTTGATTTCTTTCATTTGTAAAATTTCTTTCCCTCTTTCATTTATCTCTTTTCCTTCTATAACATATCTCTTAATTGGATTTGATTTGGTATGGCTGATTATGATCTTCTAATTAAGAGAGAGAGAAAAAAATTGCATTTTTTTTATTTCTTTCCCCTTTCATTGTCTTTGTTTTCAATTTCTTTCCCTTTTCTTTCATTTATTTCTTTCCTTTTTACATTTTTTATAAATTAAAAAAACAAAAATTATTGCTTTCCTCTTTTGTTTTCTTTGCCTTAAATTCTTCCCAGTACTGCATATCTCTTCCCAATCTACATCTTCTCTCATCTTTAAAAGCCAAAACCTCAACAGTCCATCCTCACTTCATCTCATTCAGGTACAACTACCTTCTCAACTCCATATTCATATTCACTTCTCCACTTCTCAAAATTTTCTCAGACTCATACACTACCCATGTCTACAATTACTACCTCCTCCTCTACAATCATACAACACAAACCATCCTACCTGAACCCGAATAATTCCACTGTTAGTCCTCGCAGTCCTTCTACCAGCAACAAAGTCCAATTTCACACCGCAGTCAGCCTCGCTCAATCAACCACCTCCGCCCAAATATTCATCAACCTCATCGAGGAAACCACAACCACAATTCCAAACCAAAGGCGTCCCATAATTGACTCGAAAACCAAATCGCAACGCCCAGACCGAAAATCTGACCTTCCTCAAATCACGAACAGTCGATTTCGAAAACCCAACTGCAAATTTGAATACAAATCAAAATTCAACCCGTTTGAAAACCCTAGGAACCCGAATCGAATCCCCCAAATCATGATCTGAAAGCACTGCGATTTTACAAAAAAATTGTTTGAGTGATTGGTCTATTTTATAGACCCAAATCTGATTTCTTCTTACAAATATACAGAGAAACCCAAAGGGATCGATTTGTTTCTTTTGGGGGGGGGGGACAATTTGTTTAGAATAAAATAAAAGTGAAAGATTTGGTATGTGCTATGTATTTGGGATGCCATATATTTTAGACCAAGATTTGGTATGTGCTGTGTATTTGGGATGTCATATATTTTGCCCTTATCTGATTGAGTGACTTGAGTGCACTGCAGTTTGAGTGAGCGCTTGGCTTGAGCTTGAGCCTAGTTTTTGTTTTTATTCAGTTTAGTTTTTCCTAGTTTTTTAACTTTTAGTTTAGTTTTATAGTTTTGTTTCTGTTCCTGTTCAGTTTTTCTTTTCATTTGTTTTATTTGTTTACATTTTCACAAAAAAAAAGAAGAAGTGGAAATCCTCTCTTGTACAAATATCTTTTCAGAATGCAGAAAGTAATGGATGGAGAATTTATTACTTGCTTGGGATTGGTTTGCACAAAATGCTAGCTCAAAATCTGCGCTATCTTGCTTGCTTGCTAAAAAAAAGCGCCACTAAATAAAATTGCTAAAAATTCTGCACACACTGGTATATGTTTTCTTTCCTTATATTTATTTTATGCGCATTGTTGTTTGCTTGCATTTGCATTAAAAAAATCCAAAAACAAAATAAAATTCATTGGTAGTTGCATTGTTAATTCACGTTTAATTTCTGTTTTGCATTCATCTTATTTTGTTTTTTTATTTTTCGAAGGGCACTGTTATATTTTGACAACTTGATTTCTTTCTAACGATTTATTTCTCGGTGTCTAGACTACGGCAGAATAATAACCATTTATAAATATTACGGTAATTCGTAAATATTATATCATTTGTTCCTCTGAAGGTACTTAAACCCTCGGTTGCATTGCTAGGGTGATTCCTGGTGCACCGATAACTCCTGTCCGTTAACTGGCTGAGAAATCTTTTGTTGAAATTAATCAAATCGTCATTATATAATTTTAGAAAATCTGTAAATAATTAGTTTGCATTCATATAGTTGCATTAGGTTCATGCATACATAAAAAAATCCTAAATCCTAATAAAAAAAACTTTCTTGAAAATGTCCCAATTTCCCTATTCCTACGGATTTTATGATAGTTGTGAAAATCAATATAATTCGTATGATTTTACACCAAATTCATATGGATATTTTAATAATAACTATTGTACAAATAATTTGGATTTTACGCCACCAACATTTCAAAATTTTCAAAATAATCCTGATTTTACACTGCAAAATTTTCAAAATAACGATCAACTCACAAGTCTTGAAATCAGTGTTCAAACTCTACTTGAAGAAAGTCAAAGATTTAATTAATCAAATCAAAGATTAATTGAATTAATGTGCAACAATTCAAGTCAAAGTTCTCAAAATAATCAAATTTCAACTTCAAATACAAATGATTTTGATTATAACCAATGTCAATCCAACTTCAAACTCCAAAATGAATTGAAAATTCAAGATGGAAATGTGAATAACTTTTCAAATGGTTTTAGCAATGAGAATAATTTCAATTATGGTGGAACTGAAAAATTTTGTTCTCAGCAATTTCAAAATTGAAAATTCTCATGTAAATAATTATAAATTTGATTTTGTTGAGCAAATGAATGAAATTCACGATAATCACACGAGTTTATTGTTTCAAGGCTACTTGAATTTTCGTGAAAAACAAAATAATCAAGTTTCAACGTGTGGCGATTTGAACGATAATCCACCTTCGCCCACAATTGATAATTTTTAACTAACAACTTTTGAAATTGATGAAAATATTAATGAAGTTGTTGAAAGCTCTGTAATTGATTTGAATTTAAATTCTCTTAAAAACAAAGACGACAATCTTCAATTTGATCTTCCTCTCTCGGATTCAGAAAATTTTGAAACTTTAGCAACTTTAGATTGTCAACCTGAAAGAAATGATGAAGTTGGTGACAATTGTTTAAGTGAGGATGACTTTGATGAGCGAAAACTTCTTGAACTGATTGACGATAATGTTGTTGGGTTTGAAACTGAAATTGAAACATTTGAAAACTTCGAAATTCTTGAGGATGAAAACAACAAAACTGCTGAATGTGATCTCAAACACAATGACGATTTTTCTAAAACTATTAAAACTCCTTGTGACATGATCGTTTCAACTGAACCTCATTATGATCACTTGTTTTTCAATGATAAATTTCTGTAGTATATTAACTATTTTTGGAATGACACGGTTTTTGAGAAAATACAATTTCAAAATTTAATGAAAATTCATTTGTTTGGTTTTAACTTTAGATTTACGGATGAACCTTTAGTCAACAAAATGTCTGATATCAAAGCAAAACTGAACAATGTTTCTTAAAACAAGTGTGGGGGTGAGAATGATGCACACGTCTCTCAATTTATAAATCATCTGAACAAATCAAACTTTGTTTTTGAAACTTTTACTGAGCCCCGATTCAATGACCTCTCTATAGTTGCTACAGAAATTCAATTCGATTTTAGAATCAATTGTAAGCACAAAATTTTAAAATTAGCAACTCAAACTTTTGAAAAAACAATGTTTGTTTTTCCAAATCTGAAACGTAATATAAAATCCTTTATGATTTGGTTTTCTGTGCTTAAGCCGTGTCTTTCATATTTGAGGAGACAAATGAATCGGTCTTTAGAAGACCGTTTCATTTACTTGTTGTCAATACATTTTCTGATAGACTATAATTTTCTTCCTTTTCTCTTGTAAATATAAGTCATATTTTCAAAATTTTAATTTTCTTTCCATTTGGGTTGACTGTGGGGATACAGCCCAAATCAAGTGTGGGGGTAGTTTCATATTTATTTTGGTTTTGCATAGAATTTTCCTTTTTTCCATTCAAAAAAAATCAAAATAAAATAAAATTTCGCATTTATATTTACTTTTAAATAAGACATAATGGAGTTATTAGCATATAATTTTGGTCGTTCAATTAAAATGTTTGGAAATTTACTTCTCTTAGCGGATAACGAAAGGAAAGTTTGAATTATGAGCAAATTTGGTCTAGCTGGTATATTGGGAAATCCGTAGGTGATGAGTATGAAATATTTTCTGAATTATAATCCAATTAAATAAATGGTTGATTTAGACTACTTGCGATAACATTTTAGATCTTTTAAGTGAAGTTGTGCTAAGATATTCTCGCTTAACTCTCTCTCTTATGTAAAAAAAAGGAAAAAAAGGAGAAAAGGAAAGAAAAAGAATGTGTACATATAATAATAACCCAAGGGTATCCAACATTGCTAGTACATCTCGCGTTGGTGTGCAAACTCGCCAAGCTCTTTCCGACACCTTGTTGACAATGTCAGCGTCGGTATATCTTGGTCTCATTTTATGAGTTGGACACCTATGGGTTACCGACATCTTGTTGACAAAGTCAGCGTCGGTCTGCACAATCCGCCAAGCTCTGTCCCAAACTCTCACGGGTGGTATACCTTGGTCTTTTCGGTTAGGTGTTTGTAAATAGTAATAATGTAAATAATTTGTGATAAAGAGAGAGTAAGCACTTGAAATCCAAGCACACTCTTCACTTATTCGACCTAACTTGTTAACAAAAAGGAAGTTGAGATGTCGTTTTACGATTGTTGATATCGATTATAGAATTCATTTCATATTTGCACTATGTTTCTACCAAAACAGTTGGCCGAGCTTGAGGAGTTTGTGACGATAACATGTCTTTTGTTTGAAGTTTTGATTAGTAACGGACTCAAATTTCATATTGACGACCCAAATTTGTGTTAATTCATTCGTGTAATATTTAAAAGTAAATTATCCATTTGTAAATATTCCTTTGAAAGCTTGCATTTGTCTTGTAAATATTTTCTAATCTTGCATTTTGTAAATATTTTTTACGTTCAACTTTTGGATTTTGTGGGTAGTATTCGCTGAAAACCCTCACGAGACAATACTCGTCCTACTGGGGACACCCAGAGGTTTAATGGCTTGTTGCATGCACTCAATGAAATCGTGCTCCCTATGAAAGCGGATTTATCTTAGTATTTTTTTCTTCTTTATTCGAGGACGAATAAAAAGATAAGTGTGGGGGTATTTGATGAGCATGTAAATATGCACATTTATATTCAAACATTTATTCTTGTTTTAATTAAATAAATAACATAATGGGCTATTTTCACACGTTTTAACCAAAAAACCCAAAATTCTTAAATAATCATACATTCATCTTCATATTATGGCATTATAATCATTTGCGCATGAATTTATTTTGAAAACATTTACTTGTTCATTTTTCATGTTGTTTTGTAGGAAATGGGCTACAAATACAAATGGGCTACAAATACAAATGGGCTACAAATACAATTGGGCTACATGAGATATGCATGCACAATATGAAGACAAAGGAATATGAGATGGAATTAATTCATACACTATTCAGTGGAGGACCCCACCCACTCTCACTCTTTCTTTAATGGAGCTATTAGTGGCTAAGGTGTTGGCTTATGGAAACAATTAAAGGCCTCATGCAATTTACATGACTCATTAGTGGATGGAAACAAAATTGTAGCTTCATGAAAGGGGTACTTTGGGGAGTTCCCAACAAAAGTAATTAGGGTTTTAGGGTTTCAAACTTGTATATATACCCCTTTATGTAATGTAAATATTCTATCCTCTTTTAGCCACTTTTTAGTTAGTTTTTAGGATCAAAAACAAAAGCTTTTTCTTTTTCTTCCATGGCTTCTTAGCCATTTCTCTTATGTAATCTTCTTTTATCTATGCAATTTTAATTAGTTGTCTTTTATTTACATGTTCCTTTATTTTGCGCTCTTTATTTTCTGTTGTTTATGTTCTATGTTGTAATATACTTTTGTTGTTAGAATAACAAATATAAGAGGCTAATCCCTGTGATTTAGGGGCAATGAAGCCTTCTTGATTATGTAGATGCAATATATTTTGGTGTTTATGATCGCTTTTTATGCTTAATGGAATCATCTACATATTAATATGGTAATTGAAGTGGGATTGAAATTCAAATTTGATGGCTTATATTTCTAAACATTAGTTAATAGGCCATGCTTAAAGTAGATTTGATTTTCACTTTTGTTGTCATTTAATGAATATATAATTGTGGATTAGAGAGAATATTAAAGTTTGACGGTTTAAGGGTGTTCTCTAATGACACATTAGGTCGTGCTTATGATAAGTGCACTAACTAATTACACAAAAGATCAAATGAGAGATCATGAAATCATTGTATGTTGATTTATGTGGTCATGAATGGTGGAATTGCCTCTAAATTGCTTTCATTTCATATTTATATCTCAATTTAGTTTATAGTTTTAATTAGTTCTTGTTAATTATATCAATCCAAAGTTTGTTTTAATTTGATTAAATATAATTAAAATTTCTTCTTTCCCTGTGGATCGACCCGTATTCGCCACGTACTACAATTGTACGCCGTGCGCTTGCGGTTTATTACACTTCGCGATGATTTTCTAATTCATTGAATATTCGTTGTCGGACATTATGACTCGACAATCTTCTCTTCTAGTCTATTTTCTAAATCCAAACACTGTAAGTACTAATTTACTTTTGGATTTAAATGATTGAAAGTAAACATGATATGACTATAGTTTGGATCTATTCATGTGACTGAATTATACCGGATCTATTGTAAATTGTGAATCTATGATATTCTGAATTAGTTATTACTTGGATCTCAATCTTTATCATATCGGATCTATTGTAACTTGTGAAACTATGACATTCTGACATAATTGTGATGTGGATCTTAATCTTTATTATGTCAGATCTACTTTTATAGATCTATTTCACTATTTAGATCTTATATCTATCATGATTGTGGTAAATTTGGACATGTCATCAGTTGGACATCTTAATTACAATCTAGATCTTATCATGCCTATATTGTCACTAATGCCACTATATGTTCATGCCTAAAATCTATCATTTTATGTCATCCATGTTAGTATATTCACCTTTGTTCTATTCCCTCTATCTTTTTCCCTTTTTATTTTATAGCCTAGCTACTTTCGAGCCTAGGCATGCCGCTAAAATAAACGAATGCATTAAACGGGAACGCGGGGAATTATTAAAATTGGGCATAACTTGAAATTGGAAGTTTAAGCATGACTTGAATAAAATATGTGAATATTAATTTGGCATAACTTAAATAATGTTTATATTTGTACATATAATCCATTATGAACATAATTGGGAAAATGGGGCCTGAAACCTATAATGACATAGGTAAAAATTAGCTAATAATGGAATGTCTAGGATTACAGTAATTAGAAACTGTAACTTCGCCTATGACACAAGGCTAGATTACATTTGTGGTGGAAGTCTTCCCAGAACCGCCCAGCATATCCAGCGACCACAAGTGGTGAATCTAATGTGGGAGGTCTAGGTGCACAAATATGAGACGTGCTAAGACATGAGGTTAAGCCCGATTTGTGGAATAAGTCTGCCCAGACCTGCCCGGCATGTCCAGCATCCACAAATGGTAGGCTTAATGTGGGAGGTCTAGCATAATGCAACCATAAATGAAAATATGGTAATAAACCTTAAATACTTAACCTAGTTGAATCCATAGGGATTGTATGAACATGAATTTAAATTTGGGGTTAAGTAATTTGGTTGAACAGAGGGTGAGTTAAGTAAATCTGAGGGGGTGGGTAATATTTACATAAAGGCCCACGAGCTTAACCTGATAGGGTTATGTAATTAAAGACACCTAGTGGAAAGCATAACCTGTGAAAATGTTGAAGTTATGTAAGTAAAGAAACCTTTTTAGAGTAAGCATAACTTGTAGAAATGGCAGGGTTATGTAATTGAAAACACCTAGTGGTATACATAACCGATAGAAATCCTAGTGCGGATACATGACAAGGGGGAGAGCTTGTATCATATTGTGTGGGGGACCCGTTTCAGTCAGTAACCCTTAATAAGTATCAAAACGAGTACTCTACCCTAGGTCAGAGTGGGGCACGCTTACTGGGCTAATTGTAAAATATGCAAACATGGAGAACGGTGTGGGCGACGCAAACCAACCGGGTCATGTGCGTGCATAGGCCGGACAGAGGGGGATAAGACGACCGTGACACCTGTAGATATGGCTATGCATATCAGCGAAGGGTTGCCACTATAGGACGTGATATATCCTATGGTAGGGTCGGCACAAAGTATCTACGCGGATTAAGGAGCCCATCGAGGGTAGTAGTTAGGGTACAACTAGACATATGCCTAAGTCTACCATCTGATATTTGTCGGGATTATATCATTTCTGGTTGTACTAGTATCAGTCAAGAGAATCAGAGTAACCCTTAGGGAAGCGTATACACTCTACCATGTTTACCTTGTCATACCTGCCTTATGTAGTGTTATCTTTCTTATCCACTTTTTATGATTGTGATGCTACTTTTACTTATTTAATTGCTAAAAGTAACTAGACTCGCCAGACTTTATGTCTGACCCTTTTTGTTTCCTCTTCTTTCTTCCGTTCTCTCCCCCTAGGTTCTCAGGGTGGGAATACTCAGGCTTGACTATGATTCTGCTTACATTTTGCCGGAGCTGCTTAGATGTATGGCTCAAGCTCCTATCCTAGTTGCTATGGCTATATTTTATTTGGGGAATTTTACTTCTTTTATGTACTCTGGTGTTTTAAAGTACAAGATAGTAGTTTTTATGATGTAATGGTTTTTGTGTATTTCAAACATGTGATGTTTTTGAACCATAATGCTTTATGATTAATAAAGTTTTTAATTCCACTGTCATTTTATATCTGTATGTTTCTGTTTACCTATAACGCTTCATAAAATTAATGCATTCCCTTTGTGAGTGACATTAAAGGACATGGGGTGTCACACTTGGTATCAGAGCTGAAGGTTACCGGATTAGACAAAAGTTTTTGAAAATTATTTTCAAAAAGGTTTTAAGAAAGCATTTTTCAAAAAGAAAAGTGTTTTGAAAAACATATTCCCCAAAGCCATATGTAATATCCTTCGATCCTGTAACGAACCGGGATTTTCGACTCCGAAAATCAACATCAAACTACCATGTTGACTATTCAGACATCGAACATTCCAGATCATTAATAGGAAGAAGTTAGAGGGTGAGAATAGATAAGGTAGAAATATTGAATAGAAGTAGAAGAAGAATCACCACACAGAGTCTCACATCGCAACGGAACAAACTATAATACAGAAATAATCTTTATTGAAAACTTTAAAATACTTACAATATCAGAGTACACATCTGGACAGTGATAATCTGTCCTCATACAACACACAGCGGAATACTAGTAATATCATACGTCTGGACTCTTCTAGCTCGTCTCTTCACAGCAGTCGATAACCTGAACCTGTACAACCCGGTCTAACCCGAGCATTTACAAAACACCGGGTCAGTCTGGTGAACCAGAGTGAGATAAACTCGCACAGTAATAAGGGTGAACCATCCAATCATGATTTTAAAGTTCAAAATCTTTTCGAAAGAAAAGGATAATCGTAAGACCAAATCCACACATAAACACGGACGGTTTTTACCTTACGATAACCCAAAACAGTTTTGAAATCAATATCTTGTCTGATATTATAATAATGTCTAAATACAAGTAAATAGAATCTAGTGGAACGCTTGCATCTCACGCCCCACATATATAGTATACAATCAAAACCCGCAGGCGCTTATTGGAAATTGGATTCCGACCTTGACAAGGTATGGGTCCACCTTCCGATAGTGTATCTCTAGAGACGAATACACTGGGTTCAACAAGAACTTCTTGCAACCCGGCCCTCACATGACCGACCACTCATTTCGCTTGAGTGTATCGAATGTATATCACCGACGGTTGGGATCAGCAACCGTCTCCCGACAAGGGACAGCATCGAAACATAGATTTTAGAAACAAATAGGACTTCCTCTAGATAGGTGATTATACACCCTAATGGGAGCGACCCACATAGCCATGCTGCCTGCCCGATTTTTGTCATTTCCCGGTTGATGAGGCTTGAGGCCAGAATTAACTCTTGACATCTGGTCGCCATTTACTTTGAATGCCACATCGTCAAATCCATCAGATATCACTAATTGATATCCACAAAAATACTCTAGCTGGAAGCAAAGAGAGCGGCAATTCTCCGCCAACAACTATCGTACGTTTGAAGAAATCAACGTACGTGACCCTTTGGAAATACTCTGTCAGACATCCGTCCATATACGTCATCCATGAACAGGATGAACCGAAGGCGCTCTCCTACCGCATCCATATAGGAATCACCCCATGGATCAGTAGCGAGAAGTCCTTGCAATCCGTTGATTCCAACCACGACAGAATCACAGCTTATCTCTGCTTGCCAGGCAGAGAATATTAGGGCTTCTTCCGTGTATGAAAATCCACGGTCTTCAATGCTCTATCTCGATCATTTTCTGATATCTTCACGTATTTGTTGGTCGGAATGGTTTTCGAATATAAATTCGATCCCGGTCTTTCCATACCAACAATCGTATTGGGCGGTTTGATAGTCGGTGTTTTAACTATCAAAATAAACAGTGTTCCAAACATGACACTCAAATGAGTTCACTGGTTCAGTATTCAGCATCACTTGGCCTTTTACACACTAATTTCCTTTTTGTTAAATTGAAACTTCCAATTCTTTTAATATTCAAAAATATGATATTTGAATAACTCTAATTTCAATTAACTAACATTCGACTTACTCTATTCGCTCGACTCTAGATCGCAGCGATCACAATGGTTACGCCTGATTCCCTCAGGAAACATCCGACCGCCGTAGGCTATCTGCAGCCCTGCGAATTTCGCTAGCAGTCGTACGCAATGGCAACTTAGCCGAATAATTATGTTTGACTAATTCTATCTCGAATAACTATATTCAATTTCCCATTTTGAAATCTCATTTAAAATTCTCCTTTTTACTAGATCTCGTTTTCAAATAACGTTAATGTAAAATTAACGTCTTAACACTTTGAATCTCACTTAAAACCTCTGGTTTATAATAAACCCTTTTTATCGTAATCTCCTTTCACTTAATTCATATAATTGAGTACGTTTATTTCCTTTCACCATTCAATTGGCTTGCATCTCACATGCGGTAACTTTTTAAATGAATTCCCATTTAAAAATATATTCCTAACTTTATCATTAAAATAATAACTTATTTCAAACATTAACTACTTTAGTAGTTAATCCCTTTATTAACTAAATTAAATATTAAATCCCTTTTAAATCCTTATTTAAATTCAAACAATATTCATTTAACTATTTTAGTCAAAACATATTAACTTGATAAACAATTCTAATTTCAAACGGTCGATTTAATTAACTCAAAAACTTGATTATCTCATTAACCGATTCTAATTAATCCTCACTTTAAATTAATTAAAAATATAATTAATTTAGATAGATTCTCATTATTTGTTTTCTTTACAAAACAAATTTTCAAGGTTTAACCATTTAATTCATTTCTTATTCTTCCACTGGTAAATCTGATTAACATCAGCATTTGCTTTGCAAAATAACTTCATAACAAATCAAAGTCTTAAACAAATGAAATATTTATTTATTTCTCTTAAATAACTTTTATTCAAATAATATAATTCAAATCTAACTCTGGTTATAAAATAAATTTTATAACCTCAACTCTATCGATTCACCTGACGGTGAATCAATATCTATAACTCGATTGGTTTTAAAGGCCATACTCTGGCAAACACTTAACCAATATCGCCCATTGGTTTAAACCAGACAGATGTTGAATATCCAGTCAATAATCAACCATCAAATCAATCACACAAACAGATCAGTTCATATATGATCATTTGAAAGTAAATAATACATTTGAGGAATCCGGTTGGATCCTCCAACCTGTTCGTCCCTGTATTCAAATGGTTATCTCAAATCAGACTGTTCAGTTTTGTTTAACTGATAAACTAAATAACGACCATTTTAACATCAACCATAAGCAATTCAAACAATGCAACCATTTTAAACACGTTTATAAATAAGCGTGACCAACCAAGGTGAGTCACCTTTATTGGAACCAATCGTTAAAAATAACGATTTGGTATTTCACTGAAATTAAACACAGTTTAATTTCATCTGTTAAATCAACAGATAAGCAGATAACTAGCAAAACAGTCAACCATTGGCAAACAGGGCACACAAAATAAAAACACCCAATTTATATAAAATATAAAAAAGGGTAACTGAGTGAGTTTAACTCACCTTAGCTTCCGTTGTCGCTAAACAATTCAGATTTTCAGTTAACAAGAAATTCTAGTAGCATCCATTTCTGTCTAGATCAGTCCCATACTACTACGTCCGTCGATACGGTCCTAATGTCCTTTGGTTTTGGTCCGATACCATTTCTTTCCTTATGGCCTTTTCTCCTCCAATTCCATCACACCGACGCTGAAACCATGCTGTGCCACCCATCAATTTCTGTCTGCTCCGAACTTCCCTCAACCATCATCCAGTACACCATGTACCTCACGGTCCTGACCAGCCACCACACGTCCACCCGTTAGCACATTTGTCCCCCTCTTATACTTGATCCACTTATCTCTTGTCTTCAAATATGCCACATTGTATACACTCATTTCCATCTGCTCTGTACATTTTCTACCTGGAAGCCATCCCCATCTCCTCACCCACTACCTCATATCTCCTCTACCGCACAGTCCAGCTACCCGACATCCTCACTAACTTCCACCATTACTCCATCGTTGTGCCACTGTCCCCGACTTCCTTCTTGCTGCTAGAAATAAGAGCTAGCGCATTTTTTTGTATTTAAACAGTGAAGGAAGTTTTGTTGCTGCAGAATGGGGACGGCAGGGTTAAGTATTTATAGGCGAGCAAAATCTGGGATAAGAACGATGTCCCATCTTCACGTAGGGGTAGATTAGAGTAGCTGTGGTTGCTCTTTTTTTTTTCTATTGCTTAAAACAACCGGAAGAAAGAAATGAAGCACTGTTATTTATATGGGAGGATGTCGTGGGAAGCAAGGAAATATAGGTATAGTTTTGCAGTACGGTATTAGAGTAGCTGTTTGATTTTAAGTCTCTCAGAACGTGGTCGGCAAGGCTTTGGAACATCATTTTCATGAAGTACAACTTGGTCGGCAAGGCTTCTATTATGTCAGTAGTTGTAGGCTTCAGCTGGTACGAAGTAGCATAGGAAATTTCAAACAAGACAATATGGTGTACGTGATTATCAGTATCCAGATGCTTTGCCTTTGTTGGCATGGTTCTTCTGATAAAAAGGCTGTTCTTGATGTAAAACGATATTCCGGATCCAATGGGATAAGTTTCATCGAAATCCGAGGTCGTATGAAAAAAATTCCCTTATAAAACCAGAAATGAACACGCATTTAATTTTTCCACGGTCACTAGATAAATCAAACCCACTTGAAACTGCGAACATTGACAATAACTTTTCGATACGAACCCAACGGCACTAATTTCGTCGCATTCTGAGACTGTTGCCCCGGTAGGCCATTTTAACGCGCACCGCACTACCCTTTTTAACACCAAATTTCACAGGCTTCAAAAATAACAAACTATATACCTATCCTGACTCTAATCGACGATATGAACTTAATGGAACTGGTTTCGTGGCCTAATTTGATTGTCTGCTCAAGTTATACTCACATATCTCTTTATTTATTTAAATACGCGCTATAGAAATGAACGGGCGTTTATGGCTACCGTGGTCACATACGACATCGGTTTTCCGCGCAGTTTGATTTTCTGACAATAATTTAACGATACGGTTCTAATGAAACTGGTTTTGTCGAAAACTGAGTCCGTTTGCAAAATGGCTATTTTAAAGGCCTATAATTTAATAACGATTTTCCATAGCGACTATTTCAAATTTTGTTTTGGCCATAACTATCAAACTATAACACGAAATCTGGATTTTTCTCTTTCATATGAAAATTATCGTCAATACGGTTCCAACGTGTCTTGTTTTACAGAAATCCGACTTATATCGAATCCTGTATTCTCAGTTGAAGTTCAAAACTTCATTTTACGAACTGCACGCCATTTTTGAGCTCGTTATAAATAAATTATAACGTTCAACTTCGTTTCAATAACGAATTAAATATAAAATTCCATTAATATTACCAATATAATATTAAAACTATTTTAAATATTCAGATTCAAATGGTCGAAAAACACGGGTCGTTACATTCTTCCCCCCTTAAAATAATTTCGTCCTCGAAATTGTTAAGGTAAGAAAGAACGTTATAAACTCATTCATTTCAAATCTAATTTTATATTAAATTAGAAACCAATTCAATACTGTAAATATATATTTTCAAAAATACTGAAAATTTTCTAACACATTAAATTTTCGAAAAATTTCGCCAGCACCTCCTCTGTACGGCTCAATCGGTACAACTCCAACTCGCCTTTCTAGGCCTTCTCCAATCCAAAAGAAAATAAAACAGCCAAGCGGCTTGCCAAACAGGCTCATAAATCTCCAAACCCATATAAAAATAAACATGTACCTTTTTGTCGGGCATATCATTATATCCTTCCCATCTGCTACCCTGTCAGCATATAGAAATGCAATCCCAAACAAAATTCCACTTTTATCCTCAAAACCAAATCCTTCACACATCCAAGCCAAATACCATTCTTAACTCAGTTTCCATCCATTACCAATTCCAACTCTTAACTTACCATTCTTATACCATTTCAGCTTCCTGTCTCCCAGTTCAAATCTGATTCTGCTCGATATATTATATCTCGATTCAATTCCCAGTTAACTGGTTTCAATTCAATTCATATTTGCTTTTCCAATTTCTATTTAAATTTTTCCTTTTGTTCAAATAATTTCCCTGGGAGTTTTTAAACAGTTTGCTCTTTCAAAATCAAATATTCCTTTCCAGGATTTAAAACAACTTGTTTTTCTCAAAGCAATTCAAAACAAAATCTTTGGTAGTAATCCGTCACTTAGAACTCGGAAATGAACACTGATGATGTGGCCAGCATCCTCAGAGTTATTTCCCAGCCATTGAAGTGAGTTCAATACTATATCACTTATCAAAACTGTATTTAAACATTTTCATTTTGAAATTAATTTCAAAATATCATTCACGATGCTTGTAAACCAAATTTAAAATCTCCCAGGATTTTAAAATTTTTCCTATATTCAATTCAAGTTCATTTGCAAACATTTATCCCACTTTAAGGAATTTTAATTTCAAATTCTGATTTAGATTTCAGATTTAATCCATCTGTTTTTCATATTATACGAATTCTAATTGGTTATTTATATAACCATTTCAATTATAATCAACCAACACATCCAATATATATAATATTTCCAATATATATATTTTCTTGATATCAAACATAATTTGGGTAAATTACTTCATTTACCCTTTTTCAAAACATACTGTGTCGGTTTATCGTACTTGAGTGTTTAGAAACCCCTATCGATACAGTGGATCAACTGATCGACCAGGACTCATAAACAATCTCAACCAAATAAATCTCCACAATATAAAACAATTTTTATAAAATCTACAAATACGTTCACTCGTATATATATACTCAAACTCAATCTAGGGTGTTGCTAACCCTATCTCTACTGAGTCACGCCACAGAGCCAAGGTAAGTACTTAACCTGGCTCTGATACCACTATAACGAACCGGGATTTTCGACTCCGAAAATCAACATCAAACTACCATGTTGACTATTCAGACATCGAACATTCCAGATCATTAATAGGAAGAAGTTAGAGGGTGAGAATAGATAAGGTAGAAATATTGAATAGAAGTGGAAGAAGAATCACCACACAGAGTCTCACATCGCAACGGAACAAACTATAATACAGAAATAATCTTTATTGAAAACTTTAAAATACTTACAATATCAGAGTACACATCTGGACAGTGATAATCTGTCCTCATACAACACACAGCGGAATACTAGTAATATCATATGTCTGGACTCTTCCAGCTCGTCTCTTCACAGCAGTCGATAACCTGAACCTGTACAACCCGGTCTAACCCGAACATTTACAAAACACCGGGTCAGTCTGGTGAACCAGAGTGAGATAAACTCGCACAGTAATAAGGGTGAACCATCCAATCATGATTTTAAAGTTCAAAATCTTTTCGAAAGAAAAGGATAATCGTAAGACCAAATCCACACATAAACACGGACGGTTTTTACCTTACGATAACCCAAAACAGTTTTGAAATCAATATCTTGTCTGATATTATAATAATGTCTAAATACAAGTAAATAGAATCTAGTGGAACGCTTGCATCTCACGCCCCACATATATAGTATACAATCAAAACCCGCAAGCGCTTATTGGAAATTGGATTCCGACCTTGACAAGGTATGGGTCCACCTTCCGATAGTGTATCTCTAGAGACGAATACACTGGGTTCAACAAGAACTTCTTGCAACCCGGCCCTCACATGACCGACCACTCATTTCGCTTGAGTGTATCGAATGTATATCACCGACGGTTGGGATCAGCAACCGTCTCCCGACAAGGGACAGCATCGAAACATAGATTTTAGAAACAAATAGGACTTCCTCTAGATAGGTGATTATACACCCTAATGGGAGCGACCCACATAGCCATGCTGCCTGCCCGATTTTTGTCATTTCCCGGTTGATGAGGCTTGAGGCCAGAATTAACTCTTGACATCTGGTCGCCATTTACTTTGAATGCCACATCGTCAAATCCATCAGATATCACTAATTGATATCCACAAAAATACTCTAGCTGGAAGCTAAGAGAGCGGCAATTCTCCACCAACAACTATCGTACGTTTGAAGAAATCAACGTACGTGACCCTTTGGAAATACTCTGTCAGACATCCGTCCATATACGTCATCCAGGAACAGGATGAACCGAAGGCGCTCTCCTACCGCATCCATATAGGAATCACCCCATGGATCAGTAGCGAGAAGTCCTTGCAATCCGTTGATTCCAACCACGACAGAATCACAGCTTATCTCTGCTTGCCAGGCAGAGAATATTAGGGGTTCTTCCGTGTATGAAAATCCACGGTCTTCAATGCTCCATCTCGATCATTTTCTGATATCTTCACGTATTTGTTGGTCGGAATGGTTTTCGAATATAAATTCGATCCCGTTCTTTCCATACCAACAATCGTATTGGGCGGTTTGATAGTCGGTGTTTTAACTATCAAAATAAACAGTGTTCCAAACATGACACTCAAATGAGTTCACTGGTTCAGTATTCAGCATCACTTGGCCTTTTACACACTAATTTCCTTTTTGTTAAATTGAAACTTCCAATTCTTTTAATATTCAAAAATATGATATTTGAATAACTCTAATTTCAATTAACTAACATTCGACTTACTCTATTCGCTCGACTCTAGATCGCAGCGATCACAATGGTTACGCCTGATTCCCTCAGGAAACATCCGACCGCCGTAGGCTATCTGCAGCCCTGCGAATTTCGCTAGCAGTCGTACGCAATGGCAACTTAGCCGAATAATTATGTTTGACTAATTCTATCTCGAATAACTATATTCAATTTCCCATTTTGAAATCTCATTTAAAATTCTCCTTTTTACTAGATCTCGTTTTCAAATAACGTTAATGTAAAATTAACGTCTTAACACTTTGAATCTCACTTAAAACCTCTGGTTTATAATAAACCCTTTTTATCGTAATCTCCTTTCACTTAATTCATATAATTGAGTACGTTTATTTCCTTTCACCATTCAATTGGCTTGCATCTCACATGCGGTAACTTTTTAAATGAATTCCCATTTAAAAATATATTCCTAACTTTATCATTAAAATAATAACTTATTTCAAACATTAACTACTTTAGTAGTTAATCCCTTTATTAACTAAATTAAATATTAAATCCCTTTTAAATCCTTATTTAAATTCAAACAATATTCATTTAACTATTTTAGTCAAAACATATTAACTTGATAAACAATTCTAATTTCAAACGGTCGATTTAATTAACTCAAAAACTTGATTATCTCATTAACCGATTCTAATTAATCCTCACTTTAAATTAATTAAAAATATAATTAATTTAGATAGATTCTCATTATTTGTTTTCTTTACAAAACAAATTTTCAAGGTTTAACCATTTAATTCATTTCTTATTCTTCCACTGGTAAATCTGATTAACATCAGCATTTGCTTTGCAAAATAACTTCATAACTAATCAAAGTCTTAAACAAATGAAATATTTATTTATTTCTCTTAAATAACTTTTATTCAAATAATATAATTCAAATCTAACTCTGGTTATAAAATAAATTTTATAACCTCAACTCTATCGATTCACCTGACGGTGAATCAATATCTATAACTCGATTGGTTTTAAAGGCCATACTCTGCCAAACACTTAACCAATATCGCCCATTGGTTTAAACCAGACAGATGTTGAATATCCAGTCAATAATCAACCATCAAATCAATCACACAAACAGATCAGTTCATATATGATCATTTGAAAGTAAATAATACATTTGAGGAATCCGGTTGGATCCTCCAACCTGTTCGTCCCTGTATTCAAATGGTTATCTCAAATCAGACTGTTCAGTTTTGTTTAACTGATAAACTAAATAACGACCATTTTAACATCAACCATAAGCAATTCAAACAATGCAACCATTTTAAACAAGTTTATAAATAAGCGTGACCAACCAAGGTGAGTCACCTTTATTGGAACCAATCGTTAAAAATAACGATTTGGTATTTCACTGAAATTAAACACGGTTTAATTTCATCTGTTAAATCAACAGATAAGCAGATAACTAGCAAAACAGTCAACCATTGGCAAACAGGGCACACAAAATAAAAACACCCAATTTATATAAAATATAAAAAAGGGTAACTGAGTGAGTTTAACTCACCTTAGCTTCCGTTGTCGCTAAACAATTCAGATTTTCAGTTAACGAGAAATTCTAGTAGCATCCATTTCTGTCTAGATCAGTCCCATACTACTACGTCCGTCGATACGGTCCTAATGTCCTTTGGTTTTGGTCCGATACCATTTCTTTCCTTACGGCCTTTTCTCCTCCAATTCCATCACACCGACGCTGAAACCATGCTGCGCCACCCATCAATTTCTGTCTGCTCCGAACTTCCCTCAACCATCATCCAGTACACCATGTACCTCACGGTCCTGACCAGCCACCACACGTCCACCCGTTAGCACATTTGTCCCCCTCTTATACTTGATCCACTTATCTCTTGTCTTCAAATATGCCACATTGTATACACTCATTTCCATCTGCTCTGTACATTTTCTACCTGGAAGCCATCCCCATCTCCTCACCCACTACCTCATATCTCCTCTACCGCACAGTCCAGCTACCCGACATCCTCACTAACTTCCACCATTACTCCATCGTTGTGCCACTGTCCCCGACTTCCTTCTTGCTGCTAGAAATAAGAGCTAGCGCATTTTTTGTATTTAAACAGTGAAGGAAGTTTTGTTGCTGCAGAATGGGGACGGCAGGGTTAAGTATTTATAGGCGAGCAAAATCTGGGATAAGAACGATGTCCCATCTTCACGTAGGGGTAGATTAGAGTAGCTGTGGTTGCTCTTTTTTTTTCTATTGCTTAAAACAACCGGAAGAAAGAAATGAAGCACTGTTATTTATATGGGAGGATGTCATGGGAAGCAAGGAAATATAGGTATAGTTTTGCAGTACGGTATTAGAGTAGCTGTTTGATTTTAAGTCTCTCAGAACGTGGTCGGCAAGGCTTTGGAACATCATTTTCATGAAGTACAACTTGGTCGGCAAGGCTTCTATTATGTCAGTAGTTGTAGGCTTCAGCTGGTACGAAGTAGCGTAGGAAATTTCAAATAAGACAATATGGTGTACGTGATTATCAGTATCCAGATGCTTTGCCTTTGTTGGCACGGTTCTTCTGATAAAAAGGCTGTTCTTGATGTAAAACGATATTCCGGATCCAATGGGATAAGTTTCATCGAAATCCGAGGTCGTATGAAAAAAATTCCCTTATAAAACCAGAAATGAACACGCATTTAATTTTTCCACGGTCACTAGATAAATCAAACCCACTTGAAACTGCGAACATTGACAATAACTTTTCGATACGAACCCAACGGCACTAATTTTGTCGCATTCTGAGACTGTTGCCCCGGTAGGCCATTTTAACGCGCACCGCACTACCCTTTTTAACACCAAATTTCACAGGCTTCAAAAATAACAAACTATATACCTATCCTGACTCTAATCGACGATACGAACTTAATGGAACTGGTTTCGTGGCCTAATTCGATTGTCTGCTCAAGTTATACTCACATATCTCTTTATTTATTTAAATACGCGCTATAGAAATGAACGGGCGTTTATGGCTACCGTGGTCACATACGACATCGGTTTTCCGCGCAGTTTGATTTTCTGACAATAATTTAACGATACGGTTCTAATGAAACTGGTTTTGTCGAAAACTGAGTCCGTTTGCAAAATGGCTATTTTAAAGGCCTATAATTTAATAACGATTTTCCATAGCGACTATTTCAAATTTTGTTTTGGCCATAACTATCAAACTATAACACGAAATCTGGATTTTTCTCTTTCATATGAAAATTATCGTCAATACGGTTCCAACGTGTCTTGTTTTACAGAAATCCGACTTATATCGAATCCTGTATTCTCAGTTGAAGTTCAAAACTTCATTTTACGAACTGCACGCCATTTTTGAGCTCGTTATAAATAAATTATAACGTTCAACTTCGTTTCAATAACGAATTAAATATAAAATTCCATTAATATTACCAATATAATATTAAAACTATTTTAAATATTCAGATTCAAATGGTCGAAAAACACGGGTCGTTACAGATCCTTTGTCTAAATATCTTTCCAATTCGTTTCATCATTTCTATGGAACCTAATATTCCTGAGGGCATTACGGTACCAGGCTGGGTCCGTAGGTATCTAGAGGCCACGGCGCCTGACGGAGGTCAAGTTGATGTTCCTCCCCCAGCTGCACCCGTCGTTCCTCCTCCACCTCCTCCAAGAGCAGATAATTTCACTAAGATCAAAAAAGATTTCTATGCCATGGGAGGAAAGCCAATCCGTGGAACCAAAACATTCGTAGAGGTAAGGAATTGGCTCAAGAAGGCCGAGGACTTATTCGTAATCTTTGAAGTGGAAGATCGAAGGAAGACTCAGCTAGCTTCTTGGCTACTGAAAGATGAAGCTTCTTTCTGGTGGGAAGTTACCCAAGCTGGACGTCCAGTGGAAACATGAGATGATTTTAGGTAGAGGTTTGAAATGAAGTTTCTTTCCTAAGCTGAGAAAAGCATGTAAATGGAGAGGTTCTTGGCGCTCAAACAAGGAAACATGTCCGTTAAAGAATATGTGCACAAATTTAATCACCTAGCAAGGTTTGGATTGGAACTGATGGACACTGCACATAAGAAATCTTTGCGGTTTGCTAAAAGGCTTAATGAACCCCTTCATGGGTTATCCTAAGGTAAAAACCATCTGTATTTATGTGTGGATTTGGTCTTACGATTACCTTTTTCTTTCAGAAAAGATTTGTTTAACTTTAAACTCAAGTTGGATGTTGCCTATAAACTTAGCGAGTTTTCTCACTCTGGTTCACCAGACTGATCTGGCGTTTGTAATGCTTGCTAGACCGTGTTTTACAGGTTCAAGTTACTGGATACTACAAAGTTCATAAGGCACGCTGGAGGAGTTTAGATGTATTAATCTTTATTGCGTTGTGTGTTATATATGAGGACAAATTATTATAATTGTCGAGATGTTTGATGTACTCTGATGATTTGTAAGTTTTATTTCAAGCTCTTAATAAAGATTTATTTATATTATATTTTGTTTCCGTTGTAATGTAAGACTCTGATTCTGTTTTGTTGTTCTTCTTCTTTTTCTTCTATTTTAATATTTCTTTCTTTCTTATCTCATCCTCTAATTTCTTTCTATTAACTATATGGTGTTTGCGATACTTGGGTATTTTCAAGTAATACAGGTTTTATGTATTATTGTCGGAATTCGGGCATTGAATTCCCCGGGTCGTTACAGTTTCTTGGGAGTCCATAACGTTTCTCCGTATCTTTGGAAGGGCCTTCATGATTCCGCTGTTAAATGCGAGCTAGATCAGATTGGGAACTTAGGGAGCTTTGAGTTAGAGCCTAGGGTCATGTGCCATGACAAGTATTATGGAGCACGGAATTTAAAGGCTTCACAACAAATCCATCAACTCAGTCCAATAAAAATGGAGAGATATCCCTGCGGAAAGCACATGGGAAAATGGAAGAAAAGATAAGGAAAACTATCTAGAGCTTTTCATGGGTAACAATTTCCTCTAAATGTCTTTATGCTTGCATCATGGTTGCTAGATTGGATGGTAGGAGATGACTGCAACACAAATGCACCGAACACTCATATGAAATCATATGCATATTATGGTGTTTTGCATACATACAGCATCACATATTACACTTTAACGCTAAGACTGAGCTCCTTTTTGCAAGTCTGCAGCACATGATCAAATAAGTAATGAATGTTTTATAGATAACATGGATGTATAACATGTTTGTTATAGCGAGCTGTGTTTTTCTACCTTTCAAAACGATTTCGGGACGAAATCTCTTTTTAGGGGGAGAATGTAATACCCCATAAAATATACCCTAACTAAACATATATATTTAAACTAAATATAAGAAATAATACATTAATAAATTATTAATGTGCTGAAAAAAATAATTCTGGGAAATTGAGAATTAGGCCATGAGAATCTAACCATTATATTCCTTGCTATATTCTAGTCTGTTTTCATATTTTATTTTTCGAAAGTGGAGTCCATACGAAGAAGTTGATCTACAGTCTCAGAAACCCAGTGTGTGCACCGCTAATGGAATCAAAGTGTGCATTAATACACGAACAAAACTCAGCATGAAAGCTAGCTAAATTTCTTGTGCATATGTGCACTAAATATTTTAACCTGCAATAACATATAATGCAACCATGATACGTGATTAATGAAATAACTACCCGAGAATGCAATCATGTCAGTCTGAGTCAACCTGTTTTTTTTTCTTTTTCTTTTTTGTAAAATTGAAATTAAACGGATTAAAATTGAAAGATGGCTAAGGCAGATTTTTCTTCTATATTGAAAGCAGTTGAGATCAATCCATTTGATCTGTCAGGTTCCACATTATAATAAAGATATCACATTATGAATCTCTTATCTCTAAATAAAAATTAAATTATTACTATAGATTTCAAACATCATTCAAATACGTTTTATGATGAACGGTACATATATAAAACTATAAATCTTCAAAATTCACTTATTTAAAATAATCAGATATCATCAGTTACTAAATAATTTATATTCACTCACTCCTCCAGATTATTACATTCTATATTTTTTTCCGAAAATCATTTCACCTTTAAATTTTACTATTAAATACCGTATCTTTAATATTAAAAAAAACCATTCAAAAAATCACTATTTGTTGCCAAAGTATATATAGTAAACAAACCGTATAAACTAATACTTATCTCAGACACACTGACACTGAAAGTAGCCACATTTTCGTGAAATAAAAATGAAATATCTTGTTTGTTCACTTGGATCATCAATAGACTTCTCTATGCATTATCGTGGAATAAAAAGCAAGCAGATGAATGACTAAAAGCCAAGGTGAACTAACAAATGATATGTATCATCCTTATCTTAAAGAGGGACTGGCACCACGGATCAAACCATCGACTGCCCTATCATTATTCCACTCCCAAGAAAGCAATAACCCATCCCTTCATCCAACTAAATCAACTCGAAATCGGAACTCATCAATGCCAATGCGATGTGTAATATGACTTTTCGACCTGACTTTATGCAACATCAGCAAAGCCACTGCCAGCTCCCAAATCCAACCATGGCTACCTGCATATATTGAAATTTTGACTTTCTCATGTACGTCATTTTCTCCAAAGCTGGTTTAATAAAAAATAAATACCCAACCCCACGACCACAAGTAAAATCAGTCACTATATTGACTAGGTACCTTGTGATAACAACTTAAGAGAAGCTATGAGGTTTGGGTTAAGGGGTGGATCCAAAGTTGGAATAGTTGGTTGAGGATGGAATGAGAGATGATGGCGGAAACTTCTAACATGATGGAGAGTTGATTCGTCTGGAAGCGATTTAGGAGTATTGTTGGTGACTTTTCTAGATTTAGGGGTTTATGATTTAGGCATTTATGTCGAGATTTGTTTTAGGCGGATTCTAAAATTTATGGTGGGAAACAAAAATTAATGTTAGAAAATTAAGGGTGCGATCCTACCCCGTTGTAAAAGTAAGTGAACATTGTAAAATTAACATCGGGCTTGAATGACTATTGTAATAGTTTTTTATTACAACGTATAATTCTAGCCCATTGTAAAAAAAAGTGTTGTACAGAACATCTATTACAACGGTCCCGAAATGACTATTGTAGTAGCGTTCTATTACAACAAACAACCAATACCTGTTGTAAAAAATGCGTGGTAATAGTATTTTTGTTGTAGTGACATATCTTACTAATTTCAAATCAATTAAATCTACGTTTTCAATTCAACCGAATAATTTAACTGCGATTATATTTAAATTCAAACATCTAATTAATAAATTATTATCTAATCCATTTATTTAATTTCAAAATCATAACAAATTCAGTAACAACCTGCCTTTTCGATCGCTTCAAGTCGGAAACTAAACTAACTTAAACCGCTCGAAATGACAAATTGTTATTGCTTATGAGGTTTAACAGAACCAATACACAGAAACTCATAAAATAGAAATGTTTGCATCAGAATAATTTTTATACAAATATCAGAGTTTTACAAAACATTTTGCACAGTGGAATAAAAATATATTAAACTTTTAAATTGGCTTGCGCGCGTACGTGTGTCTTCACGAATCTTCATGAATCCTTCCTCATCGTTAACTTCGAACCTAAGCTGTAATTTACTCAGGTCTGACCCCGACTCGAGAAAAACAAAAACTCAGGTCAGGTTGTATTCAAGTAAAACAACTATACATCAAATGCAATAATCTAATTTTAGACTCATGAAAATCCTAACTTCAATATAAGTCAAGTGTAGGTTGTGAAAAATATGACATAGCGTGCATATCACTGGTTATGAACTCAACATGACATCAACACACATAAATATCCAGTACTACCGCAACAAGAGTTCAATGACAATTTGTAATTTCAACCAGAATGGTGAACAAAGCGAAAGTCATGCAGGTCACACAAAGTCGAGGCATGTTTTGTATAGTTGCAAGCATGAAACACACATATTTAAAGATTTAACAAAGCATGGGCACTGCTACAGCATTTTACAATGCAGATAATAGGAGGGAAGAGAAAGGTGATGTCCCTACTATGCAAATGTAGTAGAATTGTATTTTTCTAAGTTAAATGAAACATAAATTTACTACAAATGACATCTCAAAATTTTCAACTTGTTGTCAAGTTAAGTCCAACTTAATTAAAGAATATATACCTACCAAGTTTATCATTTAATAACATTTACATTAAGTTTACGATTATGGAATAATCTAGGTAAATTATTCACAATACACTCTTATAAATTTGGTAACTTATCAAAATTACTAATGGTCTGAACCATTTAAAATTTCTATATTTAAGTTTAATTATTCAAAAGTAACAAGTGACAGAACATGTATAACTAAACTTTTCATACTCGAAATCCAACTTCAAATTTACTTCTAATTCAGATCACTATAACGGCAATTTTGAATTTATTTAACCTCAACCTTCTCAACATTATGACCAAAATTCCAGCCCTTAAACGTAGGGGTGTAAACGGGTCGGACCGGACCAGATGAAGGTGTGTCCAGGCTCTGTCCTATAAGAATTCGGACGGACATGGACCAGACATCATGTAACCTCGGACCGAGCCAGACAACGGACTGTCATGTCCGATATAGCCTTGGATAATAGAAAAACATCAAACATTTTAGATCGGACTGAACACTAGTGTGTCCAAGCTCTATCCTATAAGAGAATCGGACGGACACGGACCAGACACCTTATAGCTTCGGACCGATTAGGAAAACGGACTGTCCAGTCCGATATACAGCCCTACTTAAACGTTCCTTCTCCCTAAACATTTATTTTTATAAATGGTTTTACAGTTGCACAAATCAAACTTAAATTAAATTAGGTACACCGTCCAGTAAATATAACCACAACTTAACCCCACCAAAATGCATGCAGACCCTACCGCTTCAACATGAATCATATTAACATCATGATAAACATGGATAGCATAAGAAAGCTCGAGTGTACAGGCAAACTAAGCAACAACAGTTAATGAAACAAAATTGGAGAACTTGAATTCACTGTGGTGAGTATTGAACTCACCTACACAGCAAGAAAAAGAAGGAACAGATTGGGGTGCTTAGCTATGGAGGCGACGTGCCGGAGACTGGAGGGTTCACTGGCGGCCAAAGAGGTCAGATCTGATGAAGGAGCTATGAGTCGGTGGTGTGAAGGGTTGTCGTGGGGGTCTCCAGGCGGGCGACTCCGGTGGTTCAAGTGAATTGCAAACACGATGGAGGCAGCCAGCGTATGTGCAAAATCCAATCGGTGGCCATCATTTGAGGAGGACATATTTAATTTTAGGAAGAAGGTTTTTTTTCTCGGTGGAGGCCATTAACGAGAATTTTTGGGGAGGAATTAATTTCTGGAATGGGAAAGCAAATGTGAAGATAGAAGCAGGAAGAGAGAGTGTACCCATAAAATAAAGGATGCAATAAATCTCACACATCTCTCTTTGAACAATTCCACAAACTTTATAGATTTTAAAAATATCAGCGTTTACCATTCAAAGTAGCTTGTTTAAAATTTGAAATGGTATACCTTATGTAACACCCCGAATTTTCTGTTAACAATAAATTAACAATTTTAAAGTATAATTAATTCTAAATGAAAGAATTAAGGGAAACAGGTTACGTCATTGCGTTCGTCTCAGAATTCTTCTTGAGATAGAGTCCGAGTTTGCGTAAATCGGACTCCTTATGAAGAAATTGTGGTCTTCGGAAGTTTCAGAATTCAATTTAAAATTCAAACAGCCCGAAACAAGTTCAAAATTCGAAAGCTGGACCAGAATTCAGCTGGGCAGGAAAATTCCCGCCCAAGATCCAGGTCGACCAGGCGGTCGACCTGGGGGTCGACCTGGATAACCAGGTCGACCAGGTGGTCGACCTGTGGGTCGACCTGCCCAGTCGACCTGGTCAGGTCTTGGCTGGCCTGGTCGGGTTCTGAGCGATTTTCTGAGTTCTGGTGTGTCACTAGGGCTGATTTGTCACTTTCTGGTTGGCTCTCCTTGATGTGAATGGTCTAGATTCATCTATGATCATCTGACGGCTCTAATTAGTTTGAAATTCTATATAAACAACTTAAGTCTCCAACCTAAATTCACACAAAAATTTAGAACCAAAGCCGCCATGCTGTCGAGAGAAATCTGAGAGGAGCCTCCACTTGAAGAAAGCTAAGAGACAAACAAATCTAATTCAAAATTAAAATCAAAACAACGTTTATCTACCCAAAGGAAAGCATCTCAATTCCAGAACTCAGAATCCAGAACTCAAGTTCGTCGTTCGTTGTAAGTTTAGTTTTGTTTTGGGATGCGAACCAAAATTAATGTCATGCCTTGGAAATAAAGTGATAATAGAACAATGTTTATTATGTTATATGTGGAATTAAATGATATTGATCTATGTCTGTGGTGCTATTTTATTATCATGTTGAATTGGGAATTAATGGACAAGTCTACTCATATGTATATGAACTTGGAGTATAACCCGTTATGACAAGTTGTGTAGTTTATCATGTTATGCAAGTTTCAGGTTGTAAAATCATATCACATATGTTACCAAATGTTAGATCTACATGTTTATGTGTATATGTTAAACCTATGTCATATTTCAAGTTCACACTTATTCATATGTTCGTGATTGATTTGGAAATTCACATATATGTAAGTTGATTTAGTCTATGCTGCAAATTCACATATATGTAAGTTGATTTAGCCTATGTTGCAAATTCACATATATGTATGTTGGTTTAGTCTACGTTGCAAGTTCACAACTATGAAATTCATGTTGACTATTTTGCAAGTTCACACCTATGATGTTCATATTGACTATGCCGAAAATGCCAAGTTTACACCTATGTCATGTTTATGTTAATGAATTTCTTTATGCCAATTTTGTGTACGCTAAATTAGGCTAAGTTTTTAGCCTAATATTATATGTTAAAAATCATGCGAGCGAAAAATTAGGCTAAGATTGTTAGCCTAATATTTAGATGGGGTAACGTTGGGAAAAATTGGTAATTATAGGAAACTTGACATAAATGGGTGAAAAATCACATAGGTAATTTATGGCATGAAACAGTATAAATCACGAACTTGGAAAGTTGGCCATAACATTTAATTGTTAACAAATTTACATATAAGAATAAAAAAAGAACAAATATGTAAATTTAGAAAATACGAGTATGCTTAACCCAGGGTTGGATTGAGTTGTGATGTAAACCTGCCCGGACCCGCCCGGCTGTCCAGTAATCACAACAATACCTATCCAATGTGGGAGGTTAAGGCATTGAGCCCAATAAGGACCCGAGGTTAGACTGAGTTACGATGTAAACCTGCCCGGAACCGACCGGCACATCTAGTAACCATAACAATACCTGTCTAATGTGAGTGGTTGGTACTTTAACTAATTAAAGCTAAGGACAGACATGTCAGGATGGTAGGGTTAAGTTAACTAAAACACTTAACCGATTCAACATGTTAATTAAATTGATGGTTGGGGTTAGGTTAATACATACACTTAACCACTTAACAAGTTTGACTAGAAAAGCCTAGTAACGGGGTCCCATTTCAGTAGTAACCCAATTTGGTATCATGATACCCTGAAACTAGGCAGTGTGGGGCACGATTACTGGGCTGATTGTAAGTGGTCAAAAGCGACGACGGTTGGTGCAGCAGTGTAGGTTCTAACGGAGTGCGGGCGTGCACACACTTCGGAGCAGACAAACAGGGGCACCAGTAGTATAACCTATGCATTCTAGAATTGTGTCGGGCTGCCGCCATGGGACTTGATACACCCCATAGTGGGACCAGCATAGGTGTCTACAATCATGTGGGGCCGTATGACACAGGAAGAAAACATTGCGAGTAAGAGCCAATCGAATAAGGGATCACCTTGTCATGAACACGTGGTGCTAGTTAAGCTAGTTAGTAGGTGTAGAAAAGTAATGGTGAGTGCGTTTAGTATAGTAAGTATTTCCTGCCATATCTTGTCTTATATTCTGGTATTGTCTTGTTCTCAGTTTATGCAAGTCATGATCTCTTTATTGTTCTCATGCTAGAATTATAACTAGACTTACCATACTTATGTCTGGCCCATTTTCCTTTCGCTTTTTTTTCTTCTGTTTCCCCCCTCAGGTCCACAGGGAGGAAACACCTCAACTTAGCCGGATTTTTCATCCAGCTTGAAGAGAGAGAATGTATTGCTTGGATCTCTTTCGTTTGGGCTATGGCTTTGGACATTATATGGGGATTTATGCAGTTTTAACTATGTTTCATGCTTCTTTAAATTTTAAATCAAGACAGTATAATGGTTGTAATAATTGGAAGTTTGTTTTTGAGGCAAATATGGAAATGTTTTGTATGAACACGTATTTATGATATGAAAGTCTGTTTGTTTTTCCTTTGTTTATATATATGTGTTTACATATGTCTTGTGCTTTATCTGTGACTTTTACTTATAAACCTCCCCCGAAGTTAAGGTATTCCCTTTGTGAGTGACCTTAATGGAGGTGGGGTGTTTCACTTGGTATCAGAGCACAGGTTTACTAGATTAGATAAAGGTTTTTGAAACTATTTTCAAAACGAAGTTTAAAGAAGCATTTTTTTTTTCAAGAAAAAGCATTGTTTTTAAAAGGCATAATTCCCCAAAGCCATATGCATTATCTCTCTATCCTTTTGTCTTGAATCTTTCCTTTTTGTTTCAGCATGTCTGGAGATCTTAACCTTCCAGAAGGGGTACCGATACCTGGCTGGTTCCGAAGGTACTTAGAGGCTAGGGCCAATGACGCGGGCCCAACAGACATTCCTCCTCCCCCAGTGGCAGCGGTTCCTCCTCCTCCTCGTGGAAATGCTTTTACAAAGACGTGTAGAGACTTCAAGGCTATGGGTGGAAAGGACTTTTATGGAACTGAATCCTTTGTGGTAGCAAGGAACTGGCTGAAGGAGACCGAAGATTTGTTCGTCATCTTCGAAGTTGACGATAGGCAAAAGATACAGCTAGCAGTGTGGTTGCTTAAAGACGAAGCTTCTTATTAGTGGGAAGTTACCCATGCTGAGAGGCCAGTGGAAACTTGGGAAGATTTCAGGATGAGGTTTGAGATGAAATTCCTCTCCCAAGCTGAAAGAAGCCTGCAGATGGAGAAGTTCCTAACTCTTAAACAAGGAAGTATGACGATCAAGGAGTACGTCAATAAGTTTAATCAGCTGGCCAGATTTGGGCTGGATTTAGCAAACACCCAACACAAGAAGGCCCTTCGCTTCGTCAAAGGTCTGAATGAGCCTCTACACAGCCTTGATATGACCCATATACCCATGGGAGCGACTTATGAAAGCTTGGTGGACATGGCGCTGCTACATGAGGAAGATAAAGGCAAGAAAGAGGCAAAGGTGGAAGTACCTTAAGAAAAGAAAGAGGGTTTATAGGCTAAGAAAACAGACTTCAAGAAAGGCGGGAAGAATAACAAATCCGGTGAAAAGAGAAAGTGTAATTTCTGTGGCATTGTTGGACATATAGTGAAAGACTGCAGAAAGAAGAAGGCGAAGATGAATGGTGGTTGTTTCCATTGCGGCGAGACTGGACACATGGCTAAGGACTGCCCAAAGAAGTGGGGGCAGGGACAGAGGACTGGATCCACTTCAGGGGGACAGGTTCACGCGCTGGTGGCACCTCCGTAGGAACGAGGTAGAAATATTTCTGTAGAAAGCTTAATTTATCTCTATGATCATCCAGTTCGCACTCTCTTTGATTCTGGTGCATCACACTCCTTTATTTCATCTGCTTTAGTAGAATCTCTGCACCTAGACACTAGTATGGTAAAAGATCCCTTGGTTGTTTCAAATCCGATTGGGGGCTCAACTTATTTGTCAATGGTTTGTTTGGATTTGAGAATCTCTATTCTAAGTGTTGAGTTTAGATGTAGTGCCTTTGTTTTGGGTTTCTCGGGACATGGATTGATCTTAGGCATGGACTAGTTATCCAGTAATGGTGCTATTCTTGATTGTGAGAAGAGAGTGGTTAGACTCTTGACTCGGCTCGGTAACACTCTAGAAATTTCTTGTAATCCCATGAATGCTGTTACGCTTAGTTATCTAGAGTCGCTTGATGCTTCTATTGAGAATTTGCAGTCAGTTAGAATGGTCCGTGAATATCCGGATGTCTTTGAAGAGGTGAAGGGCTTACCTCCGAGGCGGGAAATAGATTTCCGCATATATCTTGTTGATAATGCAAAGCCCGTAGCTTTACCTGTTAGACACATGGCTCCAAAGGAGAGAAAGGAGCTTAGTAAGCAAGTTAAGGAGCTTCTCGCGAAGGGGTTTATAAGGAGGAGTATCTCGGAATGGGGTGCTCCAGTGGTGTTCGCCACCAAAGCAGATGGCTCACTACGTCTTTGTGTGGACTATAGGGAGCTAAACAAGCTGACTAAGAAGAATAGACACCCGCTTCCCAGAATAGACGATTTGTTTGATCAGCTTGTAGGTGCTTCGGTCTTCTCCCAACTTGATCTGGCTACTGGGTTCCATCAGCTAAGGGTAGCTGAAGATAGCATTGAAAAAACGACGTTCAGAACCCCAGACGGTTTCTTTTAGTGGCTTGTCATGCCTTTCGGCTTGACAAACGCACCCGCTTATTTCGTAGACCTAATGAGCAGGGTGTTCAGAGAATTCCTCAACAAGTTCGTGGTGGTCTTCGTAGACAATATTTTGATCTCCTCAAAGAATGAGGAAGAACATGCTCAGCATCTGAAGGAGATCATGGAAACTCTTCGAGTTCATCAGCTAAAAGCCAAATTCTCCAAGTGCCACTTTTGGAGGGAAGAAGTAAGGTTTCTTGGACATGTAGTGTCCAAAGAGGGGTTAGCTGTGGACCCCGCGAAAGTGGTGGCGGTGCAAGATTGGAAGGCACCAAGAAATGCAACCGAAGTCCAAAGCTTTCTCGGGCTAGCCGGTTTTTACCGAAAGTTCATTAGAGATTTCGCGAAAATCTCAGCTCCACTCACAAGGCTAACAAAGGAGAATCTAGCGTGTGCTTGGGATTTGGATTGTGATATTGCTTTCCAACGCTTAAAAAGGGCTCTTAGAACAGCCCCAATTCTGACTTTCCCAGATGGAAGCAAGATGTTCACAGTATACACGGATGCTTGTGGTACGGGACTAGGCGTTATTCTGATGCAAGAAGGGAAGGTAGTAGCTTATGGTGGAAGACAATTGATAGTTCATGAAAAGAACTACCCAACCCTCGATCTTGAGTTGGTCGCCATCGTCTTTGCGCTTAAGTCTTGGCGCCATTATCTCCTAGGTGAGAAGTTCGAATTATATACTGACCATAAATCGTTGAAGTATCTTTTCTCGCAGAAAGATCTTAACTTGAGGCAGCAAAGGTGGATGGAGCTCCTTGCCTTGCATGATTTTGAGATTTCCTATACTCCTGGCAAGGGCAACTTAGTAGCAGACGCCTTGAGAAGCTGACCTTAAGCTCTCTCTTTGTAGAAAGGCAAAGCTTGGAGTATATAGCCAGTTTTGACTTTAGGCCCTCCTCTGATTTTGTACCTGGTTTGTTGGCATCACTAGAAGTACGGCCCACTCTTTTAGACTCAATAGAGGCCGCACAACATGAAGACCCTCAGCTTGTTGATGTGATGGATAAGCTAATTAAGGGTGAAACTTCCAGTCACCTCAATAGGTACTCCATCGATGATAAGGGTTGGCTGAGGCGGGATGGAAGACTATGCGTCCCACAAGCAAGGGATTTAGTAAAGATGGTTCTCGAGGAAGCACACCATTCCAAGATGACAATACACCCAGGTGGAGACAAGATTTACAAGGACGTAAATGGAGTTTTCTTTTGGAGCGGCATGAAGAAGGACATGGCAGATTTCGTTTCTAAGTGCATGATATGCCAACAGGTCAAGGCGGAACATAAGAGGCCTGGAGTACTGCTTCATCCTCTAGAAGTCCCGCAATGGAAGTGGGATAACATTTCAATGGACTTCATTGATGGGTTGCCTAGGTCAAGAAGGGGCAATACTAGCATTTGGGTATAGTGGACAGGCTCACAAAAAGCGCCCACTTTATACCTGTCAAGAGTAGAAGGACTGCCTCATCTCTAGCCTCTCTTTATCTCAAGGAAATAGTTTGACTCCATGGAATACCCTCCAGCATAGTGAGTGACCGAGATCCCATCTTTACAAGCGAGTTTTGGCGGAGTCTGCAAGAAGCTATAGGCACACAGTTATGCCTGAGCACGGCCTATCACCCCCAAACCGATGGTCAGACGGAAAGGGTGAACAGAGTATTAGAAGATCTTTTGAGACTGTGCGTTCTTGACTTTGGAGGGAGATGAGAGGATCATCTTCCTTTAGTGGAATTCGCCTACAACAACAGCTACCAAGCCACCATCGACATGGCGCCCTTCGAAGCTTTGTATGGAAGACCGTGCCAATCACCAACTTGTTGGTGGGAGTCTACAGACAAGCTTATACTTGGGTAGACATGATTAGAGAGACTTCAGAAAAAGTGGACTTGATACGAAGGAGAATGAAGACTGTCCACGATAGACAGAAATCCTACGCAGACAAAAGAAGGACCGACCTTGAGTTTGAGGTTGGGGACAGGGTTTTCCTTAAGGTATCTCCTTTAAGGAACGTCGTTCGCTTTGGATCCACAGGAAAGCTAGCGCCAAGGTTTGTAGGACCGTTCCCTATCATCGAGAAGATTGGGAAGATGGCTTATAGAGTAGAGCTGCCCGAAAGGTTGGCTGGAATTCACAATGTCTTTCACGTTTCTCATCCCCGGAAATGTTTACATGAGTCTGCGGAAGTGGTGGAGCCAAGCATTCTAGAAGAAGTTGAAATAGAACGAGAAACAACTGTGAGGAGAGTTCCAACTCGAATCGTAGGAACTGAAATCAAAAAGCTACGCAACCGTGAAGTCAAGCTTGTTAAAGTTCAATGGAGCGATGCCGAGGGAGACGCGACTTGGGAAACTGAGGACAAAATACGCACTGCCTACCCTTTTCTTTTTGAGGGTACATCTTTGACCTCTCTTTTTCCATAAGTTTATGCTTGTATCTACCTTTTAGTGTATCTTCTCGGTCCCTTTTCTCCTAACTCCTTAGGTAGAAACTAATGGATGTAAACATGTATTTGAAACATGTTATGATCAATGGCTGCAAGTGGTTGCTAGTGGTTGCTCGTGGATGCATATACACACACCCTAGGTATTAGATCGGCTTAGTCACTTCCATATTGCATATGCATATATGTATTCATATTTGTATGTGGTTGAAACTTGATATGTTGTCATATGGATGTCGCATTTGTATGAATGGTTGCGCACTCATGTAGAATTATGTGTAGGGAAAAATTTGTATACATAATGGATTCATGACACTTACATGATTCGCATTAAGGAGGTCAACTGAATCAGTAGATCGCCTAATTTTGCATTAGATAAGGACATATACACACACTATGCATATGATCATGAAGCATTAGAAGTCTTTTAAGGACAATGGACGCCTGTGTTTGCTGGTTGAGTAGATGGACGATTGGATGTTAGGATATACGTTCTTCTAGACTTGAAGATTTCGGGGACTCCTTTAAGGAGGGGAGAATGTAACACCCCGAATTTTCTGTTAACAATAAATTAACAAATTTGAAGTACAATTAATTCTAAATGAAAGAATTAAGGGAAACGAGTTACGCCATTGCGTTCGTCTCAGAATTCTTCTTGAGATAGAGTCCGAGTTTGCGTAAATCGGACTCCGTATGAAGAAGTTGTGGTCTTCGAAAGTTTCAGAATTCAATTTAAAATTCAAACAGCCCGAAACAAGTTCAAAATTCGAAAGCTGGACCAGAATTGGGCTGGGCGGGAAAATTCGTGCCCAGGACCCAGGTCGACCAGGGGGTCGCCAGGTCGACCAGGTGGTCGACCTGCCCAGTCGACCTAGTCAGGTCTTGGCTGGCCTGGTCGGGTTCTGAGCGATTTTCTGAGTTATGGTGTGTCACTAGGGCGGATTTTTCACTTTCTGGTTGGCTCTCCTCGATGTGAATGGTGTAGATTCATCTATGATCATCTGACAGCTCTAATTAGTTTGAAATTCTATATAAACAACTTAAGTCTCCAACCTAAATTCACACAAAAATTTAGAACCAGAACTGCCATGCTGTCGGGAGAAAACTGAGAGGAGCCTCCACTTGAAGAATGCTAAGAGACGAAAAAATCTAATTCAAAATTAAAATCAAAACAACATTTATCTACCCAAAGGAAAGCATCTCAATTCCAGAACTCAGAATCCAGAACTCAAGTTCGTCGTTCGTTGTAAGTTTAGTTATGTTTTGGGATGCGAACCAAAATTAATGTCATGCCTTAGAAATAAAGTGATAATAGAACAATGTTTATTATGTGAATTGAATGATATTGATCTATGTCTGTGGTGCTATTTTATTATCATGTTGAATTGGTGTAATAACCCGCAAAATGTGGGCAAATTTAAAAAATTTATTTTTAATAATTTAATGAATTTTAAGGTTTGGAATAATTTATTTTAAAAAATAACGACGAAAATTTTATTTAAAAACGAAGTTTAAATTAATAAATTTATATTAATTATATTCGAGCTTGAAACGGCGTGGTAATTTCAAATTTCGATTTCCAACTTTGAAAAATTATATAAAATTAATTATAAGTCGAAATTGAATGAAACAAGAAACGTTAGGACCGTATAGAAAATATCTTTCTAATGAATTTTAGAAATTTAGATTTCAGTTTATAATTTGTAAGTTATGGCAAAATCAAAATTTAGAAAGGTCGCTATGAAATTTATATATATAATATATATGGCCCAAACCGCTACTTTTTGCAGATGAAGGAATTTGGACTCGAAACCACTTCCATTGAGTCCGGAATGTCGTTTCTGCATGGAACAATAGTAAACACTTATATATTTCGAGTTTCGGAAATTTTCGGTATAAAAATTTATTTTTAGTATTAAATATATACGCCTTGAAAAATGAGATTTTGCAAACGGACTCCAAATTGAAGAAATTATTTTTGTTGGATTCGTATCGTCAAAACAAAGCTAAAAATGATTTTTTTTTGTAATTTTTAGAATTAATATGTAACAATTATTGATTTTACAATGAAAAATGACTTTAAAAATTCATTAAAAATACATACGGACTCGAAAAATTACGAAACTAGTTTCTATAGGTTCGTATTGATTAGAATTAGTTGTGTTCCGAATTTCATCGAATTTGGAATCAGTATGTGATCGTACGGTCCTAAAAACTGTGAAATGTACTTTAATAATAGCATGAAGGTTATAATTAAAAATGGGTTTAAACACATAAAGACCCAATTAAATTTGAACACATCTATATATTATCTCATAGCAGCCATAACCTAGACATAATTCATTTTTCTAAACCTAATGCTAGCCTCCACCTTCATCTCTCTAATGGCGACTCCTCTCTTCACAAAATACAAGCTGAAAATCAAATCTCTCCAAACCCTAACAAATTATATATTAAAACAAAGGCCTCGACGATACGAAGCTATGGATGCCATCGGTTTTGTCATACAGCGCTCGGATTCGCCGGAATTTCGGATCAAACTTTCTGATTTTCGAAATTAAAAAGCAGCAGATGTAAATGATTTTTTTCCGCTAATCTAGGAAGAACTGGAAAAAGTGGTCAACGTGAAAGTTCTTCGTCTTCGCGAGATACAGGTGCTGGAATTTTTTCAGAATTTTTGGAGCATCGAGGCGGCCTGTGGGGCCCGCAAAGCGAATTTCGCTTTCTGGCCAGATTCCGGCGGCCGAAGCATCACCGGCGGCAGCGCTTTCTGGTGGTGGTGCGGCTTGCCAAGACGAAGAGATGGGCGATGGTTTCAGGTCAATCGGAGGTCGAAGGAGAAAGTTATGGGCGGTCAAAGTTGGCAAGAGGAGGGTTGACCAGATTTTGGGTATTCCTATTTTTAATTATTTAATCAATGTATTCAAACTTCAAACTTGTATAACTCTCTCATACGAAGTCGAAATTTAATGATTTCAGATGCGTTGTGATCGTGGCATTGAGACCTTCGTGGGGACACTAATTTTGTCCAATTTGGAGACTGTCAATTTTTTTAGGTATTTTCACGAATTTTAAATAATTATTTAAATTGTCCAAACTTCAGTAAAGCATAACTTTTTGTAACGAACTCGAAATGACTCAAAACAGGGTTTTCCATGATCAGTGTATTTTTAGCGACGCATGGACACCAGTTTCGCTCAATTCAGAGGATGTTGAATTTTGGGCCAAAATTGGGCCCGAAACCGCCCATTTGGACCCGATAAAGTCAAATCTCGGTGAGAACTCTTTTTTCACTCAATCTTTGTTTTCAATTTATTTTCATAAATAAATATATTTAAATGCCTATGATGATTTGTTTGTAAGTTAATTCTATGTTATGCATGATTTGTGGTGTATTCATGTTTGGTTGAAATGCAATGTTTGAAGTTTGAAATTTTGTAACATGTTAATTAATGTGAATTTATGATTATGCATGATAATTCAAAATTGTTACATTGCCATATACAAGTTGACTGACTTGCATATGTTGATTGGGCAGATATTTTCACACATCGCCCAAGTGCACATATAATCTATTGTTATTTGGATTTTGTTGTAAAAACTATTGTATGTTGTTTGAATATCAATTTGATGTATTTTGTTTGAATGTCTATTACATGAATGAATGAATGTCATTTGATGTTGTGATTGAAAGGTAATTTGGGTAATGAAAAGATGTTAGTCATCATTTTGCAAATGAGTTGTTTTGAAATCCATTAATTAATGGTTTTGATATGGGTCTCATTCCAATGAAGGATTTTCACAAGATTTCAAAATAATTTTCCGTTAGAGAATTAATTGTGAATTTAATGTTATTAAATATTATTTAATGTGCATGAAGCCGATTAAGTAGTCTTGCGCTATTTACACGGGAATAAATATTTCCATGAATTCTATTTATTATACAATAATTGATAAAGGTTTGAAATTTGAAAATTAACATTTCGAATTCATTTTTAATGGTATTAAAATAAAATAAACATGCTTAACCCGAGGTTAGATTGAGTTGTGGTATAAGACTGCCCGGACCCGCCCGGCATATCCAGCAACCGCAACAATAAATCTAATGTAAGAGGTTAATACTGTAATTAATAATTAGTTAATTCAAAATTTTACATTTTTGAAAATAGAATATTGTAAGAATAAGCGTAGTATTAAATGATTAATTAATACTGGGAGTTTGAATTTCAAAAGTTGACTTTTTGAAACATTATTATTATTATTATATTAATGTAATATTAAAGGAATATGGAAAGACAAAGTTTTATTTAATATTCAAATTTAAGATTAAGGTATGAATTTACACCGCATATAAATTACATTTATTTTTAATGTAATTAAGATATGATTTTGTACAGTAATATAAATTACATTTTTAAGTGTAATTAAAGATGAGATTTTGTACGTGAAATAAAAATTACATTTTTTATTAAGTTAAGATTTTACCATGTTATGAAATTACATTTTTAAATGTAATTATAATATAAGATTATACACCGTAATGTAAATAAAAAAAAGAGATTTTGTCATTATGATAAAATTACCTTTTTAATGTAATTAAGACTATAAGATTTGATTTAATAATTTACATTTTTTATGTAATTATGTAAGACATGAAAATAATTTACATTTTCGATGTAATTAAGAAGGAATTGAAATAATTTACATTTTTCAAGTGTAAAAAGAATGGATTGAAATATTTACATTTTTTTTATGTAATATGAAATGAACACTTACTTTTAATTGAGTTATACAATGAAATAATACATTTTAATATAATAATGAAATGATATCTTTTAATGTATGAAAGTATTGCATTTTCTTATGTAATGGAAAAGAATGAAAGTATTACATTTTCTTATGTAATAGAAATGAATGGATGTATTTTACATTTATAATGTAAATAAGTTAAAGTATGGAATTTTACATTTTTAATTTAATTAGGAAATGGTACATTTCTAATGTAATTAAGTAGGATTTGAATAACTTACATTTTCTAATGTAATTAAAGTATAATTTGAATTTATTACAATTACAATGTATAAGATATGAAATGAATTATATACATTTTACCATGTATAAGATATGAAATTAATTATATACATTTTACCATGTTTAAGATATGAAATGAATTATATACATTTTACCATGTTTAAGATATGAAATGAATTATATACATTTTACCATGTATAAGATATGAAATGAATTATATACATTTTACAACGTTTAAGATATGAAATAAATTATATACATTTTACCATGTATAAGATATGAAATGAATTATATACATTTTACCATGTAAAAGAAATGAAATGAAATTTTACATTATTTTTAATATAATTAATGAATGTTATGAAATTTTACATTATTATTAATGTAATTGAAATGTTTTAATGTAATTAGGAGGGAAAGGAATTATTCACATTTTTAAATGTAATAAGTTATGAAATGAATTTACATTTCAAATGTAATAAATTAAGAAAGAATGAAATTATTACACATCTCCTTGTAAAAAAAGTAAAAAAAATGAATGAATGAAATCAAGAATGCGGATATTTTATTAAAAGGATATTCTGAATTGGAATAAGGCATTGATGTGGTTTATGTATAGCACCTAATTTTAAATCACGCGAGTTATTCGGAAAGACCGGGTTTAACCCATTCCAAATAATCATACGACGTTTTGAATGGAAGAATTGAAGACGGCGATTGAAGACCGATGATCTTCACATCGAATGGGTAACCAGTGTTGAGGCCCTTGATTGATTTGCTCCCAAGACGGGGCTAAGATGGTAGTTATCCGAACGTAGTGTTGATTTGTACGGATTTGGATTTCGCTCGGACCCAGAGCATAAGCTTATAAATGGATCTGTGTCTGACGTTGAATTTTGTTCTATGTAAATTGATTTCTATTAATATACGAACGTTGGTGGCGGAGAATTTATTCTCTTGCTCGACACCCTTAGAGGTTGTGCATTAATAGTTATCAATCGCATCGCGTGAATTGTCAACGTGGCACGCTAAGATGAAGATGATCAAGGCTTTTGTTGAAAAGCAGGCCTTATGGTATGACGTGACTTTGCGAACATCACAACCCGGTATGAACCTAAAACTGGAGAAAGGAAACCAGGGAAATGGACATATGTTAGTTTCTAGCTAAAAGTTGTGTTAGGTTTTTACACGGTCTGGCATTTTACTTATGTGGATGATGGATGACGAGGCCTCGGATATGACATGGAGTCCTTAGTGGCTCATATTTATGCCCCAAAGGGCAGGCTAACATATAGTTTACGGTATTGCCAATCATCGACGGATGACCGGCCCTGCTGATCCAAGGTGCAGTTGCGACTGTATCTTGAGGCTGGGGCTAGACAGTCTCGAACTCGGTAAGGACTATCTTTTGCCTTGGTTCATGATGGAAACCCAACTTCCAATACGAAACTTTATGGTTTTAGTTGTAGAACCTAGTATGGCGACATGATATTATGGTACCCATGCCGTCTAGGATTGATACATTTATATTCGAAATTTATTTCTACACTATGCATTTATATAGTATGAAAGAGAACTTTCGTGTATCAAGCATATTTAATCATCATAAGGTAAAACTCTATCCTCTGGTTTGTATTGCATTGTGTGATGGGACTTGAGTCTTATGATGATTTCATTTTTCTAAAAAGCATTGCGTTGTTTTATGCACTGAAATATCCAACTTTAAAATAAAAGTTTATAACTGTTTTTGAGTTCTCATACCAGTCCCATGACTGACCTGGAGTTTATTGTTTTAACCTAAACTCTGGGTGCCCATATTTTTTCGAAAGGGCAGCTAGTAGTTCGATTTTGCAGAGATATATTCACAGGATCCTGGTTTACAGCTGAAGCAATATTCGGAAAGCTTTGTATTCGAGTATTTATTTCAGTTGTATTTTGTATTATTTTTTCCGCTGCTGTTGTAAAATGTAAATATGTTATCTCTGATATTGTATTTCCAATGTACATTTATTATCTGTACTCTGATATATTCTTGTACTCTGATGTAATTGTTGTAAAAAGCAATAAAATGTTCTTCAGTTTGTGTTCTGATGCGTCGTGTTCTCAAAACAATCCGGGCTTTCCTTTATTTGGAATTTTGGGTCGTCACAATTGGGAATTAATGGATAAGTCTACTCATATGTATATGAACTTGGAGTATAACCCGTTATGACAAGTTGTGTAGTTTATCATGTTATGCAAGTTTCAGGTTGTAAAATTATATCACATATGTGACCAAATGTTAGATCTACATGTTTATGTGTATATGTTAAACCTATATCATATTTCAAGTTCACACTTATTCATATGTTCGTGATTGATTTGGAAATTCACATATATGTAAGTTGATTTAGTCTATGTTGCAAATTCATATATATGTAAGTTGATTTAGCCTATGTTGCAAATTCACATATATGTTTGTTGATTTAGTCTACGTTGCAAGTTCACACCTATGATATTCATGTTGACTATTTTGCAAGTTCACACCTATGATGTTCATATTGACTATGCCGAAAATGCAAAGTTTACACCTATGTCATGTTTATGTTAATGAATTTCTTTATGCCAATTTTGTGTACGCTAAATTAGGCTAAGTTTTTAGCCTAATGTTATATGTTAAAAATCATGTGGACGAAAAATTAGGCTAAGATTGTTAGCCTAATATTTAGATGGGGTAACATTTGGAAAAATTGGTAATTATAGGAAACTTGACATAAATGGGTGAAAAATCACATAGGTAATTGATGGCATGAAACGGTATAAATCACGAACTTGGAAAGTGGGCCATAACATTTAATTGTTAACAAATTTACATAAAAGAATAAAAAAAGAACAAATATGTAAATTTTGAAAATACGAGTATGCTTAACCCGGGGTTAGATTGAGTTGTGATGTAATCCTGCCCGGACCCGCCCGGCTGTCCACTAATCACAACAATACCTATCCAATGTGGGAGGTTAAGGCATTGAGCCCAATAAGGACCCGAGGTTAGACTGAGTTACGATGTAAACCTGCCCGGAACTGACCGGCTCATCCAGTAACCGTAACAATACCTGTCTAATGTGAGTGGTTGGTGCTTTAACTAATTAAAGCTAAGGACAGACAAGTCAGGATGGTAGGGTTAAGTTAACTAAAACACTTAACCGATTCAATATGTTAATTAAACTGATGGGTGGGGTTAGGTTAATATAGACACTTAACCACTTAACATGTTTGACTAGAAAACCCTAGTAACGAGGACCCATTTCAGCAGTAACCCAATTAGGTATCATGTTACCCTGAAACTAAGCAGGGTAGGGCACGATTACTGGGCTGATTGTAAGCGGTCAAAAGCGACGGCGATTGGTGCAGCAGTGTAGGTTCTAACGGAGTGCGGGCGTGCACACACTTCGGAGCAGACAAACAGGGCACTGGGCACCAGTAGCATAACCTATGCATTCCGCCGCCATGGGACTTGATACACCCCATGGTGGGACCAGCATAGGTGTCTACAATCATGTGGGGTCGTATGACACAGGAAGAAAATATTGCGAGTAAGAGCCGATCGAATAAGGGGTCACCTTGTTATGAACACGTGGTGCTAGTTAGGCTAGTTAGTAGGTGCAGAGAAGTAATGGTGAGTGCGTTTAGTATAGTCAGTATTTCCTGCCATATCTTGTCTTATATTCTGGTATTGTCCTGTTCTCAGTTTATGCAAGTCATGATCTTTTTATTGTTCTCATACTAGAATTATAACTAGACTTACCAGACTTATGTCTGACCTATTTTCCTTTCGCTTTCTTTTCTTCCGTTTCCCCCCTCAGGTCCACAGGGAGGAAACACCTCAACTTAGCCAGATTTTTAATCCATCTTGAAGAGAGAGAATGTATTGCTTGGATCTCTTTCGTTTGGGTTATGGCTTTGGACATTCTATAGGGATTTATGCAGTTTTAACTATGTTTCATGCTTCTTTTAGGTTTAAATCAAGACAGTATTATGGTTGTAATAATTGGAAGTTTGTTTTTGAGGCAATTATGGAAATGTTTTGTATGAACACGTATTTATGATATGAAAGTCTGTTTGTTTTTCCGCTGTTTATATATGTGTGTTTATATATGTCTTGTGTTTTATCTGTGACTTTTACTTATAAACCTCCACCGAAGTTAAGGTATTCCCTTTGTGAGTGACCTTAACGGAGGTGGGGTGTTTCACCTTAGCCAGATATATTATGGACAAACCCATTAATAATTTAAAATTCAATCTGTGCGTATAAAATAAGATATCATTTTGGTTTGTGAGTCCATACAACTAGGTAATAACACATTGAAAACTCGTTAATTAATATTCATGTAAAATTTCATTGTTTTGTAAGAACGTTATGGACAACAAAACAGGGAGAGACATCTGGTAAGAAACGTATGCATGGCTCGGAAACATAAGTAGGAACAATTAATGCGCATAAATGAATTTATGCATGCATTTTGTTTTATTAAACGTTTTATGCTATATATTAGATGCACTCATTAAAACGTGCTTAAGGAAGAATAGGAAAGAATTTGATGTATTTATGTTATATTATAAATAATATATGTAATATAAAATGTTACAACGGAGAGAGAAGGGAAGGAAAACCAAATGATGTCCTTTTATTCATTAATTAAAATGAACGAACATGACTCTTTTTTTTTATACACATAATAGTGTGGGACCTTTTCAATTCATTTTTTGTTCATGCGTTTGTTAATTTTTTTTTCTTTATTTTTTATTTTTTTAAGAATGGAGGAAAGGATATAATGTTAGGGATGAAAATAACGTGGAGAGAGGGAGAAAAAGATGGCAATGAACGTGATTTATTTAACAAAGATGCCTCATTGTATTAGGAAAGTTACAAATAAATTAAATGTGGCTGATTAAGGCTGAGGTGGCAATATTTATCTCTCATTCAAAATTAAAAAAAAAATTACATTAAAAAAAGAAAAAATGGAAAGTAATTGATACATGATTTATTGTTTAATTCTAGTTGTTAGAAAGTTTATGACTTTTCAAAATTCAAATCACATTATATTAAATAACATATGTTAAAAGTTTTACATAAATAATGTTGAAAGTTATAAACAACCTGATATATAAGATAAGGGAAATACATTAATTGAAAGAAAGAAAGAAATAAATGAATGGTTAATGAAAGAAAATATCTTGCAAGAAACGTCGATGGATAAAGAAATTATGCAGAATTTATTTTTCTTTGAAAAGCATTAATCGGGAAAATGTCATTTTAAATATAAGGAAAAGTTACATGAGATAGAAGTGAAAAGGGAAAGAAGTGGAGAAGAAGAAAATACAATGCAATATTTAGTCAAGGATAAACAAAAGAATGTGTCAATTTTGAAGGAGAGGAATGATGCAGTATTTATGAAATAATGAAGAAAGGAGGACACTTAAAACAAAATGTAGCTATCCATAATTTAAAATAAATTAATTAATGAAGGTTTGAACATATAATCCCTATTTCAAATTTCTACACGTTATATTTTGAAAAGACAAGGAAATAATTAAAGACAACGGCCAAAGATATATATATATATATATATAATTTTTGTTCTAATCCACAATTTCAATAAGTTAATCCACCCTATAAAACAAGATCGTTGACTTATACCAATATTTAAATTTTAATAGTTCATCCACCTAAAAAAATGTCAAATATATTTTTTCTGAGTTCTGCATTTTTCTTCTTCTTTGCGTTTTTCTTCTTTTCAGTTTTGCGTCTTTCTTATTTTCAATATTGCATTATATATTTCTTATTTCTAAAATTCTACATCTAAATTCAAATTTAAGTGGAGTACATCATTTAACGTAATATAAGGGGAGTACATCATATATTCCTCTTCACTTGTCCATGCCATCCTTGAGTGATTAATTTGTGAGCAATAACATCTCTGTTGGCACTGACATTTGATTTTTATGAGATGATTTTGCGCCCAAATATAAGTTTGTTTCTGCAAACTAATTAATGAAATGTACACTTTTTTGGTTAGTTTTATACAATTCTTATTTTCTGACAACTTATAAACCTCAGGATCTATTTGTTAACATCCCCTATGATTTTGTACGATGAGGGAAGTTCAATCGTTTAATGAGAGTGTATAATTGTATGAGATACAATATCACATTCTTCTAACTTCAATCCATCGTATACAGTCATGATAGAAGAGTACAAAATTGGGCATTAAAAGGCGATTTCGTGCTCTAAAAGTAAAGGAGAAGTAATGTAACGACCCGGATTTTTTTGTCGGTTTATTTTAAATATTTAATATGGTCTTAAATATTGAATTAATAATATAAAAGAATTTTTATAGTGAATTATCGATCAAATAATCAAAATACAATTTATTTTGAAAATCATCGAAACACGAGAACTGAAATAATTCAATTCAAAGATAAAACTAAATCGAAATGGTTCAGATGATCAATATATATCCTATTTAAATATAAACGATGATAATAGGAATTTATTGTTGAAGAATTTATTTGTTTTTGAATTTTAATTATATTATATTAATTTATTCTGGTTATTTATATTTACGTTCGAATTAAATATCAATATATATTCAGTTCAGTTCAGAATAACGCAATAAGATTGAAATGTCGGTCAGTCATTACATTAAAATAACGGTTCATGGATTTTAAATTAAGGAGTCGTGATATATTTTAGTATTTAATTAAAACAATATATATCCTATCAGCTGATTTTTTCCAAACCAAGCCGACATATCCATCTTTCACGTACAACTATTTACATCGAGCAGAAATTATTGTCTTCTGCCTTAGATATCAAAGGGACAAGTTTTAATGGCTTGTCTGTTGTTCGCATATATATAAAATCACCCAGGCCCTTTTATCTTTCATTCTTTCTTCCATTCCTCAGTCAAAAATCGAGGCCTTCAGTTCGAATAAAAATGGCCGCTGCCCTCATATTCAAATCGCAACTCAATTCATCGCGAGCTGATGCTCGAGCTTCAGGGAGAATGGCGCGAGAAGTTGGCCGAGGATAGGGCGACGAACGGTGTAACACCCCGAATTTTAGTTAATACTAAAATTCACTAATTACAGGATAAATAATCTCAGATGTGGGAATTGGGGGTAACGGGCTGCGTTATTGCGTTCGTCTCGAAAAAATACGCGAAATAGAGTCCGAGTTTTCGAAAATCGGAGTCCGTATGGCCCGGTTAAGGCCCAAGGAAGTTTGCAGAAAATTCAAAACTAAAACAGATTTAAAAATTTAAATATTCAGATTTGGAATGGGCCAGGCGGGGTCAGGCGGGAAGCTTCCCGCCCAACCCATGTCGACAGGGCTGTCGACAGGCCTGTCGACAGGGGTGTCGACATGCCTGTCGACTTGCCTGTCGACAGGGTGGCACCGTTCTGTGAACCTGGGTGCACCAGGTTGCACCAGGTTGGGTTTCAGGCTAGCTAGGAGGGCTGGTTCTAGAGATTTCCTAAATCTAAGGGTCCTAATCTAATCTAGGGTTAATCTAAGGGCCTAAAACACTCACCTAATCCTATAAATAAGAACCCAACCCTACCCTAATTCATTCATAATTAAGTCTTGTAACTAAACTATGGCAAAATGAAATTTGAGCATGGCCTCCACTAGTTCATAAAGAAAGTTGCAAGCTAATCCCTCTCTAATCAATCTCTAATCATCATTATCTTCATAGTTTGCAACTAATTCTACTTCATAAGGTTGCTAATCATAAGTTTGGTGAGTTTCTATCACTTTAACATCAATTGTTAAAGTAAGTAGATTGGGTGTAATGAGACTTATGGTCTTAAATGCGGATTAGTGAGTTTGAATCATGTATAATGATATATTACTCTATGTTGTTCTATGTTTATGCATATTTGATAAGTTGTTTTGTGCATGCTTAATAAGTTGATTTATGCATGTTTAACAAGTTGATATATGCATGTTTAACAAGTGGATTTATGCATATTTAATGAGTGGAATTATGCATGTTTAATAAAGTAAGTTATGCAAGATAAGTATATGTTTAAATGCAAGTTGAAAGTGATATGCAAGTTATGCAAGTTATGCATGCTTATGCAAGTGTATGGATGCTATTGCAAGTCATGTATATGTTTAAATGCAAGATTTATGTGATATGCAAGTTATGCATGCTTATGCGAGTATATGAATGCTTATGCAAGATATGTCTATGCTTAAATGACATGATATGCAAGTTATGCATGTTTATGCAAGTTATGTATGCTTATGCAAGTATGAGAATGCTTATGCAAGTATGTGAATGCTTATGCAAGTTATGTGTATGCTTAAATGCATGTTTAACATGTTATGCAAGTTATGAGAGTGACTATATGCAAGTTCAACATGTTATGCAATATATGTGTATGATAATATGCAAGTTTGGGTTATATGTAGTTGGGTTAATATATGCTCATATATGCAAGTTGACATCCTCTTAACCCATGACAAAGTTGTATGCTAAACCCATGATATTTGTGATGATCTTCCCCTTATTTATGTCATGAAATGAGAACGATTTACGTGGGGAACGATGGGGTTGGTAAATAAGTTAATAAATGAATGGTTGGGTATGATTAAGCATACCATAAAAATAAATTACCATAAGTGGGAATTTACCTATTGAGTTAGGTCTACCCCATGGGAATTTACCTATTGAGTTAGGTCTACCCATGTTATGGAAAACTTGATATTAATTAGGGATAATTAATATGGGGGTGATTAATTAGGTGTAATTAATCGACTAAGACACGAGGTTGGACTCATTTGTAGTGTAAAACTGTCCGGACCCGACCGGCTTAACCAGTTGCTACAAATGTCAGCCCAATGTGAGAGGTCTTAGCCATAAATTAAATACGTGATTAAGGTAAAGACACGAGGTTAGACTCTGTTATGACGTAAGACTGCCCAGATTCTACCGGCTTAACTAGGCGGTCATAACAGCCAGTCTAATGTGGGAGGTCTTTACGGGAGATCACGGTCTTAATTAATTAAGAAACACTTAACCATAATAGCATGTAGTGGGACATGAGGGGTTAAGTGGGTGCCTTGGGTGGCATGAGGAAATTTGGTGGTTGCCTTGGGTGGCATGTGGAATCTAGTGGGTTGCCTTGGGTGGCAATAGAAAATACGATTAGAATACTTAACCAAGTGGAAACATGTAATTAAACATGATTAAAGGGTTAAGTGGGATACACTAGATATTTGACAAGCTTAAGTGGGTAGCTTGTGGGGGCCCATTTCAACCAATATCCCAAACGTATCTTTGTGGGCTCGACCCATGTCGAGTGACGGGACACGCATATTGGGCTTGATTATAAGAGGCCAAAACGGGTTAGCGGTGGCAACGCAAGTCCAACGGGTTTCATACGCGTGTGTGGGCCCGGGCTGGTAGATAAGCCGTTGTTGCATCGTGTAGATATAAAGCCGTGCACCGTTAGTATTGGGTAGCCACTTTAGGGGAGTGATACACCCCACTGTGGGACCAGCACGGGTATCTACGGTAGGGAGCCGATCGCTTGGGGAGTAGTGGGTACACCTAATGAAGATAGGGGCAGACGGCACCTATGTAGGGGTACACGAAACTACTGGGTAAGAATACTGGGTACACCTAGTGGAGATAGGGGCAGACGGCACCTATGTAGTGGGCTAGGAGTACATGAAACTACTGGGGAAATTTTCTAAGTTCTTGGAAGGGATCAACCTTTAAGTAGGAATGACTGGTGTGGTGCAGTTAGTAATTATCCTTGGGTGGGTAGATGCGTCCTGACGGTTATCTTAGTTTATCCTAAGTCTACCAAGCTGCTTAGTGTAGCCATTCATCCCCAGATATTACCGTAGGTCAAGTTTATGTCTTCTCTGGTTACTTTAATGATTGTATTGTTAAAGTTATAGGGCTCACTCAGACTTATGTCTGACCCCGTTGTTTTTATCTTTTTCCCAACCCTCAGGTCCTACGGTGGATCCTAGCGGTAGTAGAGCTTGATCGGATTGCTGTTCCAGTCTTTAGGAGCTTGGGTAGATGTAAAGCTCCAGTTATCCAGTTATCTTTTCTTTTGTTATGGCTATTGTATGAGAGAGTGGGATTATGTACTTCTTTATTTCGATGGATATTGTACTTGACTTTTATCATGGTTTTATGATGTAACCAGACATGTTTATTTCCGCTGTTGTGAGATGATATTTTTTTTTAAATTTCAAGTACTAATTATATCTGTCTTGTTGTAATTTTTCTGTTCTATATTCACTAAAATACTCCACCGATGCTATGGCATTCCCTTAGTGAGTGACCATAGCGGGCGTGGGGTGTTACACGTGGTATCAGAGCAAAGGTTACCGGAACAGATAAAATTTTAAGAAAACTATTTTTCTAAAACATTTTTGGAAAAGATATTTTCAAAAACATGTCTTTTAAGAGAAAAAGTTTTTGAAAGAAAAGCATAATCCCCAATAGCCATATCTATATCCTTCGAATTCTCCGTTTTGAATCTTTCCTTTTTCGTTTCAGCATGACCGAGAATCTTAATCTTCCGGAGGGTGTGACGGTACCAGTATGGTATAGGAGATTGATGGAGGCTAGGGCCACCACTGCGGGTCCAGCAAATATTCCTCCACCAACCGTAGCACCCGATCTTCCTCCTCCTCCTCCTCGCACGGATACTTTTGCTAAGACTTGCAAGGAATTTAAAGCTATGGGAGGGAAATCTTTTCAAGGATCTGAAACCTTTGTGGAGGCTAGAGATTGGCTTAAAGAGGTGGAAGAGTTGATAGATATCTTTGAGATGGAAGAAGGGAAGAAAGTCAAGTTGGCTGCTTGGTTAATGAAGGGAGAGGCCTCATTCTGGTGGGAGGTTACTAATGGAGAACGCCCCGTTGACTCTTGGGCGGATTTTAGGCAAAGATTTGTGGCAAAGTTTCTCTCAAGGGCGGAGGAAAACTTGTATATGGAAAGATTCTTGACTCTAAAGCAAGGAAATCTTTCGGTGAAGGAATATGTTAACAAGTTTAATCAATTGGCAAGGTTTGGCCTAGACATGGTGAATACACCGGAGAAGAAGGCTTTGAGGTTCGTGAAAGGCTTAAATGAACCGATGCATGGGTTGGCTATGACTCATATCCCTATGGGGGCCACCTTTGAGAAGCTAGTTGACATGGCACTCATGTATGAGGAAGAGAAGGGTCCTAATGCTAATAAGGCACCCGAGAAGAAGGGAGATCAAAAGAGACCTCAACAACAGCAAAGCAAAGGTGGGAAAGGCAACGGTTGCAAGGGCAAGAAGAAGAAGTGTTTCAATTGTGGGACACCTGGCCACCTAAGCAAGGATTGTCGCAAGAAGAAGAAGACCGGCTGCTTCCACTGTGGCGAAGCAGGGCACTTAGTGAAGGATTGCCCTAAGAAGGGGCAAAGGATGGGATCTACCTCAGGAGGACAGGTGCAAGCTCTTATGGCACCGAGTCAGGCTAGGGGGCAAGTACAGGCTCTCGCGGTTCCACCGATTCAGGAGAGAGGTAGAACTATTTCCGTTGAAAGTCTGGTTTTTCTATTTGACCATCCTGTCCGTACATTGTTTGATTCAGGCGCATCACATTCGTTTATTTCATCATCATTAGTTGAGTTAGTGCACCTAGACACCAGTCTGGTAGATGATCCCTTGGTTGTTTCAAACCCAATTGGGGGCTCCACTTATTTGTCCATGATATGTTTGGGTTTGAAGATTTCTATACTTAGCATGAGTTTAGATGTGATGCCTTTGTATTGGGCTTCACGGGCTATGGGTTGATTTTGGGCATGGACTGGTTATCCAGTAATGGTGCCGTTCTTGATTGCGAAAGGAGAGTTGTTAGGCTGATGACCCGCTTGGGTAACACTCTCGAGATTTCTTGTAATCCCAGGGACTCTGTTATGCTAAGTTATCTTGAATCGCTTGACGCTTCGGTCGAGAGTTTGCAATCTGTTAGAGTGGTCCGGGAATATCCGGATGTGTTTGAGGAGGTGAAGGGCTTACCTCCGAAGCGGGAGATTGACTTCCGAATATATTTGGTGGATAATGCTAAACCGGTATCTTTACCAGTGCGCCACATGGCTCCTCGTGAGAGGAGGGAACTCCATAAGCAAGTAGGGGAGCTGCTTGAGAAGGGGTTCATAAGACGGAGCATATCGGAGTGGGGTGCTCCAGTAGTATTTGCTACGAAGGCGGATGGGTCCCTCAGACTTTGTGTAGACTATAGAGAACTCAACAAGCTCACAAAGAAGAATAGACACCCATTGCCGAGGATAGATGATCTTTTCGATCAGTTGGTTGGCGCTTCAGTATTTTCTCAGTTGGACTTGGCCACGGGGTTTCATCAGTTGAGGGTGGCTGAGGATAGCATAGACAAGACTGCCTTTAGGACTCCGGATGGTTTCTATGAGTGGCTGGTGATGCCATTTGGGTTGACGAACGCCCCTGCATACTTTGTTGATTTGATGAGTAGGGTGTTCAGGGAGTTCCTTAATAAATTTGTGGTGGTCTTTGTGGATGATATCTTGGTATTTTCTAAGAGTGAAGAAGAGCATGCCCTACATCTTGGGGAAGTGTTGAAGACTCTTCGAGGACATAGCCTTAAGGCTAAATTTTCTAAATGTCACTTCTGGAGGAAGGAAGTACGATTCTTGGGGCACGTGGTCTCCAAGGAAGGGATAGCTGTGGATCCCGCGAAGGTAGTATCAATTCAGGATTGGAAGGTTCCGAAGAATGCTACCGAAGTAAGAAGTTTCTTGGGGTTGGCGGGGTATTATAGGAAGTTTATCAAAGACTTCGCGAAGATATCAGCCCCATTAACCCGCTTAACAAAGAAGAATCTTGTTTTCACATGGGACGTAGATTGTGATGATGCGTTCCGACGGTTAAAGAGAGCTTTAACCACGGCTCCAGTTTTAGTGTTGCCAGATGGGAGCAAGCCATTTGTTGTCTATACCGATGCCTGTGGGACAGGACTTGGCGCAGTCTTAATGCAAGAGGGAAGGGTAATAGCCTATGGTGGAAGGCAGTTGAGGGCACATGAGAAAAATTACCCTACCCATGATCTAGAGCTGGCCGCTATTGTTTTTGCGCTTAAGATTTGGCGCCATTATCTTCTTGGTGAGAGATTCGAGTTGTTCACTGACCATAAATCATTGAAGTACTTGTTCTCTCAGAAGGATTTAAACTTGAGACAGCAAAGGTGGATGGAGTTCTTAGCATCCTATGATTTCGAGATAGCGTATACCCCTGGCAAGGGTAACGTGGTGGCGGACGCCTTGAGTAGGAAGAGGTTGTCCTTGAGTCCGTTGTTCGTGGAACGACGAAACTTGGAGTTTATCTCGATGTTTGATTTCAGACCTTCCATTGATTACGTACCCGGTTTGCTAGCTTCCTTGGAAGTTAGGCCTACTCTTTTGGGGCGGATTGGGGAAGCCCAGAGGGACGACCCACAGTTGGTTGAGTTGATAGGGAAGCTCATAAGGGGGGAGTCGTCCAGCCATTTGAGTAGGTACACCCTAGACGATAAGGGGTACTTGCGCAGAGACGGTAGACTTTGTGTACCGCAGGACGAGGGTTTGAGGAAGGCTATTCTTGATGACGCACACCGTTCTAGGATGACCATTCATCCCGGTGGGGATAAGATGTACCAAGACATGAAAAGGGTTTTCTTCTGGGCTGGTATGAAGAAAGATGTGGCCGAGTATGTCGCTCGATGTTTGGTGTGCCAGCAAGTGAAGGCGGAGCAAAGGAAACCAGGTGGGTTGCTTCACCCATTGGAGGTTCCGCAATGGAAGTGGGATAGCGTCTCGATGGATTTTATTGACGGGTTACCCAGGTCGAGGAAGGGTAATACAGGAATTTGGGTGGTGGTAGATAGACTTACTAAGAGCGCCCATTTCATACCTGTGAAGAGCAAGAGGACCGCTCCATGGCTAGCTTCTGTATATCTTCGAGAGATAGTTCGATTGCATGGGGTACCCTCTAGCATAGTGAGTGATCGAGATCCTATCTTCACTAGCGAATTTTGGAAAAGTTTGCAAGAAGCAGTGGGGACTCAATTGTGTCTGAGCACTGCATATCATCCTCAGACAGATGGCCAGACTGAGAGGGTGAATCGTGTTCTAGAAGACCTTTTGAGGCTTTGTATCTTAGATTTTGGAGGTACATGGGAAGAGCATCTTCCATTGGTAGAGTTCGCATATAATAACAGCTTTCAGTCCAGTATTGGTATGGCTCCTTTCGAAGCTCTCTATGGAAGGCCTTGTCGATCACCTACATGTTGGTGGGAATCTACGGATAAGATTTTGCTTGGGCCCGATATGGTTAGGGAGACTTCTGAGAAGATTGACTTGATTCGAAGAAGGATGAAAGCAGCGCAAGATAGGCAAAAATCTTATGCGGACAAGAGAAGGACGGATCTTGAGTTTGAGGTTGGGGACATGGTTTTTGTTAAGGTATCTCCGTTGAGAAATGTTGTTCGCTTCGGATCCGTTGGGAAGTTAGCACCAAGGTTTGTTGGGCCGTTTCCTATCAAGGAAAGGATTGGACGGATGGCATATAGGGTGGAGTTGCCCGACAGACTTAGTGGTGTTCATGATGTATTCCATATATCACATCTGAGGAAGTGCTTACATGAGACCGCAGAGGTGGTAGAGCCGAGCTTACTTAGAGATGTAGAGGTTGAGCGTGATGCGACGATTCGACGAGCTCCTACTCGCATCCTTGGGTCAGAGACTAGGAAATTGAGGAATCGAGAGGTTCATCTAGTCAAAGTGCAATGGGGAGAAGATGAGAGCAACGCAACTTGGGAGACGGAAGCGAAGATGCGTTCATTATACCCATTTCATTTTGAGGGTATGTCTTTACTTTCTCCTTTATCGCTTGTCTAGTACTTATCTTATCTTTAGTATGTCCTATCGTTAGTACCTTTGACCTTTAGATAGGGTAAACCTATGGTTGAAACATGTGTTTGAGACATGTTATGGTTGATGGATGCAAGTGGATGCAAGTCTTTGCTAGTGGTTGCTCGTGGATGCATATACACACACTCTAGGCACTAGATCGGCTCAGTCACTTCATATTGCATATTGCATAAAATTGTGTGTAGGAAAATATATTTATGGATGTATAATGGTTGTGTTATCACATGGATGATGCATTTTGGTGAATGATTGTGCACTCATGTAGATATTGTATGTGTCGATAGGGTTCTCTCGCATACATAATGGATGCATGGCACTATCATGGTTTGCATATGTTTATACATTAGATAGGGAACATATACACACACTTTTTGCATATGCTCATACATCATTAGAAACTGTTTAAGGACAATGGATGCCCGTGGTTGATGATTTGAGTAGATGGTTGTTTGGTTGGTAGGATATGCATTCTCCTTAGCTTAGAGATTTCGGGGACGAAATCCTTTAAGGAGGGGAGAATGTAACACCCCGAATTTTAGTTAATACTAAAATTCACTAATTACAGGATAAATAATCTCAGATGTGGGAATTGGGGGTAACGGTCTGCGTTATTGCGTTCGTCTCGAAAAAATACGCGAAATAGAGTCCGAGTTTTCGAAAATCGGAGTCCGTATGGCCCGGTTATGGCCCAAGGAAGTTTACAGAAAATTCAAAACTAAAACAGATTTAAAAATTTAAATATTCAGATTTGGAATGGGCCAGGCGGGGTCAGGCGGGAAGCTTCCCGCCCAACCCATGTCGACAGGGCTGTCGACAGGCCTGTCGATAGGGGTGTCGACATGCCTGTCGACTTGCCTGTCGACAGGGTGGCACCGTTCTGTGAACCTGGGTGCACCAGGTTGCACCATGTTGGGTTTCAGGCTGGCTAGGAGGGCTGGTTCTAGAGATTTCCTAAATCTAAGGGTCCTAATCTAATCTAGGGTTAATCTAAGGGCCTAAAACACTCACCTAATCCTATAAATAAGACCCCAACCCTACCCTAATTCATTCATAATTAAGTCTTGTAACTAAACTATGGCAAAATGAAATTTGAGCATGGCCTCCACTAGTTCATAAAGAAAGTTGCAAGCTAATCCCTCTCTAATCAATCTCTAATCATCATTATCTTCATAGTTTGCAACTAATTCTACTTCATAAGCTTGCTAATCATAAGTTTGGTGAGTTTCTATCACTTTAACATCAATTGTTAAAGTAAGTAGATTGGGTGTAATGAGACTTATGGTCTTAAATGCGGATTAGTGAGTTTGAATCATGTATAATGATATATTACTCTATGTTGTTCTATGTTTATGCATATTTGATAAGTTGTTTTGTGCATGCTTAATAAGTTGATTTATGCATGTTTAACAAGTTGATATATGCATGTTTAACAAGTGGATTTATGCATATTTAATGAGTGGAATTATGCATGTTTAATAAAGTAAGTTATGCAAGATAAGTATATGTTTAAATGCAAGTTGAAAGTGATATGCAAGTTATGCAAGTTATGCATGCTTATGCAAGTGTATGGATGCTATTGCAAGTCATGTATATGTTTAAATGCAAGATTTATGTGATATGCAAGTTATGCATGCTTATGCGAGTATATGAATGCTTATGCAAGATATGTCTATGCTTAAATGACATGATATGCAAGTTATGCATGTTTATGCAAGTTATGTATGCTTATGCAAGTATGAGAATGCTTATGCAAGTATGTGAATGCTTATGCAAGTTATGTGTATGCTTAAATGCATGTTTAACATGTTATGCAAGTTATGAGAGTGACTATATGCAAGTTCAACATGTTATGCAATATATGTGTATGATAATATGCAAGCTCATATGCAACATGTTATGCAAATCATGTGTATGATAATATGCAAGTTTGGGTTATATGTAGTTGGGTTAATATATGCTCATATATGCAAGTTGACATCCTCTTAACCCATGACAAAGTTGTATGCTAAACCCATGATATTTGTGATGATCTTCCCCTTATTTATGTCATGAAATGAGAACGATTTACGTGGGGAACGATGGGGTTGGTAAATAAGTTAATAAATGAATGGTTGGGTATGATTAAGCATACCATAAAAATAAATTACCATAAGTGGGAATTTACCTATTGAGTTAGGTCTACCCCATGGGAATTTACCTATTGAGTTAGGTCTACCCATGTTATGGAAAACTTGATATTAATTAGGGATAATTAATATGGGGGTGATTAATTAGGTGTAATTAATCGACTAAGACACGAGGTTGGACTCATTTGTAGTGTAAAACTGCCCGGACCCGACCGGCTTAACCAGTTGCTACAAATGTCAGCCCAATGTGAGAGGTCTTAGCCATAAATTAAATATGTGATTAAGGTAAAGACACGAGGTTAGACTCTGTTATGACGTAAGACTGCCCGGATTCTACCGGCTTAACCAGGCGGTCATAACAGCCAGTCTAATGTGGGAGGTCTTTACGGGAGATCACGGTCTTAATTAATTAAGAAACACTTAACCATAATAGCATGTAGTGGGACATGAGGGGTTAAGTGGGTGCCTTGGGTGGCATGAGGAAATTTGGTGGTTGCCTTGGGTGGCATGTGGAATCTAGTGGGTTGCCTTGGGTGGCAATAGAAAATACGATTAGAATACTTAACCAAGTGGAAACATGTAATTAAACATGATTAAAGGGTTAAGTGGGATACACTAGATATTTGACAAGCTTAAGTGGGTAGCTTGTGGGGGCCCATTTCAACCAATATCCCAAACGTATCTTTGTGGGCTCGACCCATGTCGAGTGACGGGACACGCATATTGGGCTTGATTATAAGAGGCCAAAACGGGTTAGCGGTGGCAACGCAAGTCCAACGGGTTTCATATGCGTGTGTGGGCCCGGGCTGGTAGATAAGCCGTTGTTGCATCGTGTAGATATAAAGCCGTGCACCGTTAGTATTGGGTAGCCACTTTAGGGAAGTGATACACCCCACTGTGGGACCAGCACGGGTATCTACGGTAGGGAGCCGATCGCTTGGGGAGTAGTGGGTACACCTAATGAAGATAGGGGCAGACGGCACCTATGTAGGGGTACACGAAACTACTGGGTAAGAATACTGGGTACACCTAGTGGAGATAGGGGCAGACGGCACCTATGTAGTGGGCTAGGAGTACATGAAACTACTGGGGAAATTTTCTAAGTTCTTGGAAGGGATCAACCTTTAAGTAGGAATGACTGGTGTGGTGCAGTTAGTAATTATCCTTGGGTGGGTAGATGCGTCCTGACGGTTATCTTAGTTTATCCTAAGTCTACCAAGCTGCTTAGTGTAGCCATTCATCCCCAGATATTACCGTAGGTCAAGTTTATGTCTTCTCTGGTTACTTTAATGATTGTATTGTTAAAGTTATAGGGCTCACTCAGACTTATGTCTGACCCCGTTGTTTTTATCTTTTTCCCAACCCTCAGGTCCTACGGTGGATCCTAGCGGTAGTAGAGCTTGATCGGATTGCTGTTCCAGTCTTTAGGAGCTTGGGTAGATGTAAAGCTCCAGTTATCCAGTTATCTTTTCTTTTGTTATGGCTATTGTATGAGAGAGTGGGATTATGTACTTCTTTATTTCGATGGATATTGTACTTGACTTTTATCATGGTTTTATGATGTAACCAGACATGTTTATTTCCGCTCTTGTGAGATGATATTTTTTTTAAATTTCAAGTACTAATTATATCTGTCTTGTTGTAATTTTTCTGTTCTATATTCACTAAAATACTCCACCGATGCTATGGCATTCCCTTAGTGAGTGACCATAGCGGGCGTGGGGTGTTACAAACGGAGTCTGGTGCGACAAGCGGATCTCGATCCGAAGTCAATACAAACGATTTAGGGTTTGAGCAATACTCTTGGAGCACAAATGTTCGGGATGTAAGGGGTTTCGTGAACTTCGATAAATCTGCTGTCGCGTTTCCTCCAGGGGGAAGATTTCCGACTGGTGATTAAACTGGAGGGTGCGCACTGCTGTAGCAACAAGAGATGAAGACGTGATTTTCTGGAGGAGGTTGAAGTCGATAGTGTGAAGCAGTAAGGATTTCGAGCTGAACGAAATAAGGTAATTGGTAAATTTAGTTATTTATTTAATTTGTCACTAAAGTTTTAATTCGTTTTAAATTTTGTGAACTAATCGTTAAGAAAGGAAGTAAGGTAACTGTTTATTTTTAATTACTGTATATGGATAATGTTAATTTAACTTATTTAATCTAAGGCTAATGATGTTTAAATTAAATCCAAAGTAGTTAAGGTATAGAATTTTATTTCGCCAAAAATTCCGAATTCTGTTAAGATGGAAGAAAATGACTTTAATTGTTACCTAGAATTTGAAAACTGAAAAGAGAGATTTATTTACTATCTTATTTTAAAGAGTATAAATTAGACAAGTGGAAAATTTAGGCTTGAAACCGTTAGATGTTCAAAACCAGGAAAAATAGAAAAAAAATAAAATATTAGTAAGTTTTAACATGAAACCTTGTTATGGAAATTCATTAGCTTATTTATAGAACACGGATTTTTCTTAGGCAAATATAAATCAAATGGAATCATCCGTGTGAAGTTCGAAGACTCGAAAATCAATGAGAAGGAATTGAAATTGGTACAAGTGCAGATTTTAAATCACGGTGAGTAAATCTCACTCACCTTTTATTTATAATTATTTTTATTTCGTTAAAAATAATTGTTGTTGCCTGTTTGGATTTTTCTGCTTGTTTTATATATATATTAGTTATTTAGGCTATTATATATATATTGGGTTGATTGATTGGTTGGATTCCCGCAGTCTCATTAGCGGATGCCCGCGGTTTCATAGCGGATGATTACCCTATACGCCCCACGCTATGATAGTGGATGACCTTCTATACCACGATATTCTGCCACGAAGCAGAATGGGTATTATTTATGTGCTAACATCTGTGGATGCAGGAAAACAGGTTGGAGGAATCCAACTGGATTCCTCAAAAATATATTATCTGTTGTCTGTTGTTTGTTTGGTTTCATATATATCTTCCATATATGATGTGTTAAAAATAAAATGATTGAAATTTGGGTGATTTGATTGTTTTAAATATCACTGGGCTAAGTGTTAATTTATTTAAAATATCGTGGAAGGATATTTGAGATTTAAAAAGGAAAATTCTATTTTAAATAGAATTTGAATTTTTAATGGGAATAAAAATATAAACTTGTTTTTGAAAAAGAAAACAAGTAGTTTCTTTATAAACGAAGTTTATAAATAATTCTTTTATAACGAAGTTATAAATGAAGTGAAAAGAATTATCATTTGATAATTCAGAAATAGAAATACCAGTGTGAAATTGGAATTTGAAATGAAATTTCAAAATAGGATGTGAAATGAAATTTTTAAATATATAATTCAAATGAAATTTGAGTATAACATTTGAATAGTAGAATTAGAAAAGGAGTTTAAATATTTGAATTTTAAAAGGGGATTGAATATTAGAAATTCAAATAGAAGTTCAAATAGAATTTGAATAGACGAGATTAGAATGGAAAATAGAATTTGAATTCAAGGAATTAAAATAAAATTTGAATTCAAAGGAATTCGAATAAAGAAATTCAAATAGAGATTTGAATGTAGAATTTCAAAATAGAATTTGAAATAAACTTTGAAAATAGGATTTTCAAAGTAGAATTGGAAATAGAATTTCAAATAGGATTTCAAAATAGGAAATCCAAACGGATTGAAATGGAATTTGAATTCAAGAGAATTCAAATGGATTTGAGTGAAGAAATTCAAATGGTGTTAAAAATAAGTTTGAATATTAGAATTCAAATGGGGTTGGAAATGAATTTGAATATTAGAATTCAAATGGAAATGGAAAATGAAATTTAAATATAAGAGATTCAAATTGAATTCAAATAGGATTTAATCTATGGGATTTGAATATGAAATTCAAATGGGTTTTAAACTATGGAATTTTGAATATAGAATTTAAAAAGGAGTTTGAATATTTGAATTTCAATAGAATTCAAATATAGAAATTGGAATATAGAAGTTCAAATGAAATTTAAATATAGAGTTTGAATAAGAGAATTCAAATGAATTCAAACATAGAATTTGAATATAGGGAATTCAAATAGAAATTCAAGTATTGAATTTGAATATCAAATAGAAAAGGAATTGGAATTTGAATATAGAATTCAAATAAAAGTGAGATTGGAATTTGAATCAAGAAATTCAAATAGAGTTAAAATGGGGTTGAATTCATTTTAAAGAAGTTTAAATATAATTAAAATGAACTCGCCGCAGCGCTGCAGTTCGTAAAATAGTGATTCGAACTTCAATCGAGTATACAGGACTCAATTGGAGTCAGATCTCTTTGAAACAAGAAACGTCAGGACCGGTTTGATAATAGTTTTCTAATGAAAGAGAAAAATATGAATTTCGTCGTATAGATTTTGAGTTATGTCAAAATCAAATTTTCAGAAAAACAGCGCCAAAACTATTTAAAAACCATAACGGTTTATTTCATTTTATAAGAGGATTTTAAGCAAATAAAATCCGAAATTCTATTTAGAGAATTTCAGATTTGAGTTATAAAATATATGTGGACTCAGGTGGAGTAATGGATTGATTTTTGAAATAGAAATCAGATTTTTGATTATTGAATAGAATTAACTAATTCGAATAGAAATTAGTAAATGAGATGTTGAATTGATATTGGACCTTAAATAAGAAAATTCGATTTGAAATCTATATTCGAAATAGAAAAGAGAACTAGAATTGAAATTGAAATTCAATTTGGTTATGAACGAGTTAAATATTTTGTTTGAACATGTTATGTTCAAACAAAGAAGTGAAATAGGCAAAAGGGCTAATTAAAGAATAATTGAGCGAAACTGAATTCAAACGATTCAAAATTGAATTCAAACGAATGGATTGAGTTGAATTGAATTGGAAACAGGTGAACAGGTGTTAAATAGATATGGGATGGAGTATATGAACATTTTTATTTATGTGCCCGACAAAAAGGTACATGTTTAAATTCATATATGGGTTTTATGCGCCGTATCGGCAAAGCCGCTTGGCTTTTTCTTTTTCTTTTTGAGATTAGAAGGACCGGGGAAGCTATTTGAAATTTCCCGATGCTCCTGATACAGGGGAGGTTATGGCGAAATTTTCCGGGAATTTAAGGAGTTAGAATATTTTTTTTAAGAAATTTGACAATTAGAAATCTATATATCGATATATATAGAATTCGATAAGGAAACGAAATCAAAAATAGCGAAAAGGGCCAATATGGTTATTGGAAATATTTGGTTAACAAATATTGATAGAGAAAATGGAGAAGTGATTTAATTAATGAATATTAATTAAAGAGCCCAGTGATTTGTTTGATATGTTGGATGAACACTTGTTTTTATTCGATAGTTAAAACACAAACTATCGAAGTTTTTGACCATCGTTGTCAATATGGAGAGACCGGTTGGATTATTATCCGAAGAACCACTCCGTATCGGCATAAGCGTTGCGAACCAAGTATGCTGAATATATTGAAGACGGAGTAAAGTGCAAGGGCTTTTCTATTTATAGAAATTGTGCCTTCGGTTTTGTTCAATCCCAGAACGAACGTAAATGGACGAATGTCTGACAGAGTATTTCCAATGATCAAATGGGTTGGTCTATATGAATGTATATGGTTGCAACGGATTTATTCCCTTAGCATAACATCCAGAATATTTGTGCAAACTCAACTAGTGATTAACGGATCCGACAATGTGGCATTCAAAGTGATTGTGCTATCAAATGAATGGTAAGTATGCGTAGCCTCAGGCCTCAACAACCGGGAAAGGACAAAAATCGGGCAGGCAGCATGGCTATGTGGGTCGCACCCATTAGGATGTATAATCACCTATCTAGAGGTTCATTTAATTTCTTATTCTATTCGATGCTGTCCCAGTCGGGAGACGGTTGCTGATCCCAACCGTTGGTGATATACATTCGATACACTCAAGCGAAATGAGTGGTCGGTCATGTGTGGGCCGGGTTGCAAGATGTTCTTGTTGAACCCAGTGTATTCCTCTCTAGAGATACACTAGCGGAAGGTGGTTCCATACCTTGTCATGTTAGAAATCAAATCTCCAATAAGCGCCATGCGGTTTTTGATTTTATACTATATATGTGGAGCGTGAGATGCAAGCGTTCTGCTATTTGGTTATTTATTTGATGTAGACATTATTATAATATCACTGGATTTGATATCAAAGTGTTTTGGGTTATAGTAAGGTAAAAACCGTCCGTGTTTATGTGTGGGCTGGTCTTACTATTATCTTTTCTTTTGAAAGGATTTTTAAAGTTAAACAAGTGGTTGGAGTACTCACACCAGTCCTATGACTGACCCAGAGTTTATTTTGTTTTGTTTTCCCTAAACTCTTGGGTGCCCAAATTTGTACGGGCAGTCAAGTAGTTGGGATTTTTCAGATTCATTTGGAGGAGCTGGAAGCAGGAGACTTCACCAGTTAGCTATAGGCTATCATATATTCCGCTGTGGACCTTGTTTGTATCTGGAAACAGGTGTTTATAACTGTTCCAGAAATGACTGTTGTGCTCTGACGATGGTATGTATATAAAGTTACGGATTTGTATTTCAAAAGTTATGTTATATAAAATATTTTATTCGTTCCGCTGTGAGTTGTGATCTTCGTTTTTCTTCTATTCTAATATTTCTTTCTTCCTATTTCTCATCTTCTAACTTCTTTCTATTAATGGTTCGTATTTCTGTGTTATTTGGGTTGGACGTGTGGTGTATTTAGTCAACTCAGATAGCTCAGATTTGCGGGTCGTTACAAGTAATTTAGTTCTTGGTGAGTAATATGCTGCTATCTTGCTAAGTTATATGCTAAGTCAAATGTTGCTAACTTACATGTATTAACAAACAATGCATCTTTACTGTTTAACTAACATGTTAACAATGGATCTTTACTATTTAACTAACAATATGTTTGTTGTTTAGAAAAAGTTGTAAACAATGCATATTTGTCATTTAATTATGAAAAATGTATAACTAATTGATTGCTTGACATGTTTTAATTTCGATGTGTTCAGTTTTTGCTGAAATTTTTTTGCCTGGTTTACGCCTTACCTCAAGAATACAAAAATATCTTATGTAAGCCTTATGATAGAGTGAAATCCTTGAGTTAATCCACTCGTGGATTAACTTACAAAATAGTTGTGGATTGAATTATTAAAATAAAATGGTGGATTAACTTATTAAAATTGTATATTAGAATAAAAATTACCATATCTATATTGTTAGAATTTATTTCATCTAAAAGTCATATATTTTTTTCAATCAAACATTCAACAGAAATTAATAAATTTCATTATGTTGTAATGTATATATATGAATGTTGTGAATATGCTTTTATTAGTTCTATGTTTAGTCCCACAACATGGGAATAAGCTAAAGATCAACTCCAAAAGCCTATATATAAAGGAGCCAATGTTATAGAAAGAATATACATCTGAATGAATAGAAATGTTCTCTCTCCCTTATTTCTTCTGTTTTGTGTTCATTTTATAACACGTTATCAGCACGAAGCTCTATTAGAGCTATTTTGAAATATTCTAGATCTATCTTGTAAGTTATTTTTTTATCTTTTGAAATCATATAGATCTACATATATGAACTTGTTGTATCTTCTGCTTAGATGTGATCCATACTTCTAGATCATTTTTCTTTTTCAGTTTTTGTAGATCTAGATTCTATTTTAGTGGATCTAAACTTTTTAGATCTAATTAATTTTTAACTTAGTGGTTTTTAGATATCCACCTATTCATATTTGATCTGGTATTATGGTATACCAAATATTTTTTTAGGAAGATCCATTCATTTTCTTTTTATAATATTATATATGGATCTTTTACCTCATACGCCATACATAAAACATCTTCATTTGCTACTTTATCTCTTCAATAACAGAGAATCCATTGCTAATAGGTATGCATATATGTAAATAGCAAGCTGCTTGTTAGCCAACATATGTATTAATATGGCCATTATTTTTGTTATGTAACATAGTGTATGGCTCCTTGACGATTTGTAATGTTTCATTATTGTAAGAAGTTCATTATAAATGTATAAAGAAAGACTTGCAGATTTGGATTTTTTTTTAATGATTTTGTGCCGTAATATGTTCAATTTATTACATTCATGTATACGATCCTATTCTATTTTACGAGATCTTCATATTTTTTTTATGATATAACAGTACTACAGTTTCATCGTTTTGTCTGTTCATTAATTTATTAATTCGTTTTGGTAATTATAGAACATGTATACTGATATGTGAATTTTGTTTAATTAAGCATCTGCAATTATTATTTTTGTGTAGTTCACAAAAATGTCGAACACTGAAATCCATTTACAATGTCAATGCTTAGAGAGTACCATTAAAAAATGGTAATAATATGTCCTAGCAAGACAAAGCAAAGGCCCTGATATTTTTAAGAGGCCATATCCACGATGATCTAAAATCAGAATATTTAACTGAAAAAATTCCTCTCCACTTATGGAACTCCCTGAAGGAGCATTATGACCAATAGAAGACGGCCATACTTCCAAACACAAAGCAAGAGTCGTTGAACCTGAAGTTCACGTGCAAATGACCTGAAGCTCATATGATCTAAAGTCCATATACAAATTCTTTCAAATAAGGAACCTGAAGTTCATATGCAAACAAGGAACCTGAAGTTCATATGCAAACAAGGAACCCGAAGTTCATATTCAAACGAGAAACATGAAATAAAGCATAAAAGCATACAATCGCACTTAATATTTGCATATAGCAAATGACCTGTAAAAGGAAAGGATTTGAAAAATCAATGAAAGGAAAAATTTCAACAAAAAGGAAAAAGCCTTATATTCCAACTTTATGCTACATGTAATCTCTTAAAGAGACTTATTATAGGAAGAGATCATTACATTTATAATCAATACTATTTTCTTGAAGAAAAATAGTAAATTGACTCTCATATATGAAAAAAGGCACTTTCAAGAAAAGTTACTTCAATTTAAAATATATAATAACAATATATGAATTATGATAAAACTTGAAGTTTTATTATAGTCATTTTGGAACATATTATATTTCTAGAAGAGATATTTCATTGTTTCTTAGGAAAACTTTTATAAAGAAAATATGCATCCTGAAGATCATATTGAGTTAAGATCTAAATATTGATCTTAATTCTGCACACCGGAAGTGAATGCAAAAACTATTTTTGTCATTACATGGAAAATTTAGAACCTGCAGTTTCTAAAAAGGTAAGAAGCAATTTTAATATAAAAAGAAAGATCTAAAAGATCTTTGTATGAGTTGTATAATTTTTTTAAAAAAAAATTAGTAATTTTTATGTTTGTGAATTATATGTATAAATTTACAAGTTTTTCAAATCATTCATATTGAAGAATGAGAAAAAAAATTGAATATGAGATATGTAGTTTATTTTATTTTTATAGTTGTGAATTTTATGTGCAGATCTGTAAATTTTTGAACCATTCACATTAGAGAATGTAAAATGTTGATTATGTGATTGATAAATATATTATATTACCTTATTGTCATAAATGCATTGAATGTTAGAGAATGCATTGTTATGATAATATATTATATTACCTTATTGTAATAAATGCATTGAATGCATTAATTATTGTTAGTTAATTGATGTATGTTTGTGTTTGGAATATGAATAAACATATGTATTATTATTCGATGTATTTAGATAGTAATAACTAATGTTATGGAAGAAAGGATAGAACCACAACCTGAAGTGCAAAGAAAATATTTATACTGGAAGTTGTATAACTCAAAGTCTTGGACCTGAAGTCTTGCATTATATATATATATATATATAAACATTTTTGATAAAGTATACAAGTTTGAAATATTGTCAATTAGCAAAAATGTAAAAGCTTCTAAATTAAAAGTATGTTAAAAGATTGAGAACCAGAAGTTCATCATAAATTTATAAAATTGATATGCATATGTATGTGTATATATATGCATAGGAACTCGAAGTTCCTCAATCAATGAATTTGAAATACTTCATAATCTAAAAGCCTGAAGCTTTATTTAAACCGTATGAAATAATAACATTACACTTCTTAGTTAAATCATATGAGACAATAATAAAGCATCCAAAGATTGCACAATTTTCAAAATGAGTTATATCTTGCTTATATATTTATATTTACATATCGTATTGAAGAATGAATTTTAACAACTCGAACTTGTTATATATCTTATTTGAACCAGAAGTTCAACATGGTAGAACCAGAAGTTCAATACAGTGGAACCAAAAGTTCAATACAATGAAATCATAAGTTCAATACAGTTGAACCAGAAGTTCAATACAGTTTAACAAACTTGAAATTGTTTATATATTATTTGAACCAGAAAATCAATATTGATAAACAACTTGAAGTTGTTCATATATTTCATTTGAACCAGAAGTTCAATACAGTTCCAAATCAGACATTTTGGATATTATGATACGATATTTTAGATTCGCATTGATATTGCTTGATAAGCAAAAATTAATGATTGGAAACTTATGAACAATTTGTTCTGAAGTAAGTAACTCGAATTAGAAAGAATATGAAAATCAATTACATATGTAATATGTGGACATACGTATATACACATATATGCGAAAAATTTATTAACAACCTGAAGTTGTCATGAGCTCATATTATAAATCATGCATATATTATATTTCAGAAAGTCGATTGACATCAATATTGAATGACCTAAAGTCATGTGCATATTCAAATGATAGAAAATTCCTCCAAGTCATCGGATCAATGAAAGGGAATAAGTAATGCAATATGAATGCATCTTATCAATTAATAAGAGCATTATCCTCCTACAACTGAAATACATCTAATGTATTTGCTAACTATGATACTATAATGGATCAAAAATGAATCCAAAGTAGGTTTATTATTTAAAGTGACAATGTTTGTCAACATTAAGGGGGAGGATAAAGGAATCATCGATGTTAAATATTTGCTAACATATAGAATTATGCAAAGTATTAAATAACTTGCTTAAATTATCAATTATGTCCCTAATAGACTTTCTCCAATATACATTTGAATCCCTGAAGGATCAAAAGGTGTAAATCACAGCTGAAAATGTGGTATAAAAGTCAGTTCAAAATATCTTTGGAGTAAGTCATAAAGATGCAAAATAAAGGAGGTAAGTGTTCCTGAAGAAACACTTAAAGGTGCTTTAAAGAAAACCCATGACATGATTATCAAAATAACCCAAGAAGTGGTTTAGGTACCTAAAGTATGATAATTTTTTGAGATCTCAATAAATCATGTATAAAACTGATAGAAAATAATCATCGATGATAAATTAATAAATAATAAAGTGCTTACATTTATAAATGGATTAAAATCCCATATTAGAGAGAAACATGATTGGCCATCATGAAATTCTCCTAGATAAGATGGACCTGTAGTCCATAAGATATGAACATGTAGTTCATAAGATAAAATAGAAATATAGATAATGACAAAAGCACATGAAATTCACTGAAACACCATAGAGTGTCAAGTGCCATGAGCAGTGTATTTTTCAGAGATAATTGAATGATTAAAGTGGTGAAAGTGTTTAAAACACTTACAATACGCTGAAGGTATAAACGATGAAAGAAGACAAATTCTAGAAGAATTTGAATAACTTTGGTAGTGATAAAGAGCAAGAAATGTGGACTACAACAATCTTTTAAGTATTGTTGTAATGAAAATCTTGAAATAATTCATGATGAGTAGATCACTTCCTGCTTTCAAGAATTGTTGTAGTGAAACTCTTAATATCCATTGAAGTGGTAGTTGCGATATGCAAAAATTATTATAATATATAAGTTCCTGAAGAATATAAAGAATACAAAGAACATGTCCGATAGATTACAACATTCTTCTAACTATTGTTGTAACGGAAATCTTGATATATTTCAAGATGAGTAGATTACTTCCTTCTTAGTGTTGTTGTAATGAAAGTTATCTCACTCATCAGATGCGTATTGCAATATTCAAGCCCGATTGAAATAGAAAATTATAAGCACCTGAAGTGTATTCATAAATAAATATTAGTATCATACAAATCACAAAAGGGAGGTGTTTTAAATAAGAAAGTATGTCTGAAGCATGGAAATGCACATGAAGTTTTAAAAGAAAAACTTCATTAAGAAGTATTTGTAAGCAATTTTGAGTTATTGAAAGAAGAATACGAATTCAGAGAAAATTATTAAATCAGGGGGAGCATCCATAAGTATGATATAATGCACTCTTTTTCCTTAACTAAGTTTTTCCCCACTGGGTTTTCTTAGTAAGGTTTTAATGAGGCATGGGTCATGATCCAGAAGTATCAACCCAAAGGTAACATACAAAAATAAGTTATAATATACTCTTTTTCCTTATTTAAGATTTTTCCCACTGGGTTTTGCTTATTAAGGTTTTAACGAGGCATAACATTGATCCAGAAGAATCATATTACTTTTGACGTAGTAAATATGACATTGTATATTGTACTCTTTTTTCTTCACTAAGATTTTTCCCATCGGGTTTTTCTTAGTAAGGTTATAACGATGAAACATTTTGATCCAGAAGTATCAAACATATTTTGATACAGTAAACTATTATTTATGAAGAAGACAAGGCAGTTTGGATGGCTCAGATTCAAGTAAATTATATCAAGCATGATAGGATGGAGCATATTTCTTCTAAATTTCTCTTCACACATGCATTAAAGGATAACAAGAAAGAGGAGAAACAAATTTGGATTCAAGAAAAGAGGGTAGATCTGTTCACAAAGGCAATTTCAAAATCAACATTGCAGAAGATGATATACAAAATTGGCATGCGTCGACTACATCAATAGACTAATTGAATAATGAATTATAAATAAGGGGGAGCATATAAAATTATGCTATAGTGTACTCTTTTCCTTCACTAATATTTTTCCTACTGGGTTTTTGTTAGTAAGGTTTTTAATGAGGCGTTATCTTGATTCTGAAGTATCAACCCTTACGGTAACATTGTAAAACATGTTACCTAAAGAGAAAATAAATTTGCACTCTTTTCTTTGTTTATGATTTTTCCCACATGGTTTTTCATAAAAAAGTTTTTAATGAGGCATTGTTTTGATCCTGAAGCATCAAACTCTTTTGAGAAATATTATTTTAATATGATATTCATAATGTCAGACGTTGTACTCTTTTTCTCATTCAAGGCTTTTTCCATTGGGTTTTCCTGATAGAGTTTTGAAGGCAACATACAATAGTTGTATCGACTGAACGGATATATGCAAGCAAGATAATAATAAAGGGGAGCAATCATCATATATGTTTTAAAAGGGACAACTTCAAGTTAACAGAGCATTCAAGTTTTTGAAGACGCATATTCAAGGGGGAGTGTTGTAATATATATATATATATATATATATATATATATATATATATATGTTGTAAATATGCTTTTATTAGTTCTATGTTTAGTCCCACATCATGGGAATAAGCTAAAGATCAGCTCCAAAAGCCTATATATAAAGGAGTCAATGTAATAAAAAGAATATACATCTGAATGAATAAAAATGTTCTCTCTCCATTATTTCTTCAGTTTTGTGTTCATTTTATAACACATTAATAACAAAAAACTTTATTTAAAAAACATTTTTACATTCAGTAATTAAATTAAATTCAATAACTTAAATGGTTGAAATATATGGGATGTTACAAATTCATAAACCCATTCATTAATTTAACTTTACATCTTAAAATCAGTTTATCTTAGCTTGATAGATTTCATTACTAGAACAATGTAACGAATACGTATAATAAAGAATCTTTTCAATAGTTCCGTATATTGAGGTCTTCACATAGTATATATGTACATTTTTGGTAGAGAATTTAGGTAATTATAGTGAATTTGTGCTCATTGCAATAAAGCTGACTAAAATTACTCAATGAACTTATTTTTTAATCTATGTGGTACATACTACGCATAAACAAAATCTTCATACAAAGCATTTTGAATTATATCCAATGACAATGTCCTTTGTCAAATTATTTTCCAGAGTTTCAAATGTCTTTCATGAGAAAGGCAAGAAAAATTATCTCATACAGAAGTCAAAATGTATCTGTAGCCGTGTAACTAATATAAAATTTCAGTGTTGCTACATTTCTCAAATTCTGATTTTTCAAACACTATTGATATTAGTTTGATCAAATCGAGTTGAAGGTTGAATTTGGATTTCGGCAATCCAAGCACCATGTATTTTTGAAGTCCGAAGCTTGTTAATTCCTCAATCCCATCTTATTTTAACTAAATAATGTTTTTCTAAAAATTTAAAAAAAAAAAAGAAAAAAAGAAGAAGAAATCTAACATTGGCTAGGTGTTTCCATATTGTAAATGTTCTTAGAGTTTTGTTCAACCAAAATATGCCATATAAGTGTGGTGTCTATGAGATTGCTGTAGGACTTATTTGTTTCGGAGTAGTTGAAACTTAGTTGGAGAATAATGTTTATATCATTAGACCATAATCAACCATCCGTTCAGTTCAGTTATTCTCTCTCTTGTTTTGAAACTGGTCCAACGAGCGGAGCAACCAGAAGAAGGAACCAACCACGGGTCAGGTAAGGGGGGAGGGGTTACAACAGCAAAGTGTTTGCCGTTATAAGATTACAACGGCAAACACTTTGCCGTTATAAGATTATAAAACTAATGTTATAACGGCAAAGCTTATAACGGCAAAGAGTTTGCCGTTATAAGCACCAACCCCTGTTCAGTCAACCAGCCACGAACGAGCTCGAAACTAGCCATGGATGACTGAACAAGCCACACCTGGTTGCTCCATGGCTTGCTTAGTAACTAACCAAGCCATTGTTGCTTGTGCTCTTACTCCTTTCTTTTGAGGCAAAAGACTTTGTTTCGAGAAGATAAAACACTTGCCTGAAAATGGGCACTTTCCAATACAAATGTTCTGCACAAATCAAATAAACAGTAGAGAGTTTTCCAATTAATCTTCGGTACGTAGTTTAAAAAGAAATAATAGTATTACAGTTACAGCGATGTAGGCAGGCCATGATATACAAACAGGAGATAGCATGTCGCATTAGAAAACATAGATATATCGCTGGTTAAATAATTACGTACTTGGAGAAATTAGGCAGTTGCTTAACGTAGCATTCACGGACGGGTTCCAATTCAAGCGTCTGCTGCAGGTGCATGGAAACGTTCAACAGAGAGTAATATTAATAATAATGATAGAGAATAATAAGTTAGTTAGTTGCTTGAGAGAAAGAAAACGGTTAGAAAAGGAAGTGATCAGAAGTGGCCGCATGCATGGATCTATCAACCTATCCTATACTCTCCTCCTGCGTATGCACACTTTTGTCTCATCTCTCATCTTGCATTGAACAACTTTTCATTTCATTTTGTACCGCTATATATAGACTCTGATCCAAAATCATAACTTCATTCATTCATCCTCCAAGCAAATACACAAACAATATCGCATCTTCTCCCTCTCAATTAGTAATCTAATATCTAGACTAATGTCTTTCAAACTCTTCATCATCTTTTCTCTATTTCTTCATGCTTTCTTCTCATTCGGCCCTGCTCTAACAAGCTGCAGCCTATTCAGAGAGTACATCGGTGCAGAATTCAACGGGGTCAAGTTCACAGATGTGCCCATCAACCCGAACGTAGACGTACACTTCATCCTCTCATTCGCCATCGACTACACCACCGATTCAAACCCATCTTCCACAAATGGCGACTTCAACGTATTCTGGGACACCGATAATCTCACTCCAGACAGCGTTTCCTCCCTCAAACAAGCCCACGGCAACGTCAAAGTCGCTCTCAGTTTAGGTGGAGACAGCGTAGGCAACGGCAACGCCTACTTCAACCCTTCTTCCGTTGACTCCTGGGTCTCCAATGCAGTCTCCTCCTTGACCAAGATCGTAAAGCAGTACAACTTAGATGGCATAGACATCGATTACGAGCATTTCAGCGCCGACGATGACACCTTTGCAGAGTGCATTGGCCGCTTGATCACTACCCTGAAAACAATGGTGTTATATCCTTTGCTTCCATCGCTCCTTTTGATGACGATCAAGTGCAAAGTCACTACATGGCCTTGTGGAGCAAGTACGGGGACGTCATCGACTATGTCAACTTTCAGTTCTATGCCTACGATGCCAGCACTACGGTTTCCCAGTTCTTGAACTATTTTGAGACGCAGAGCACAAACTACAACGGAGGGAAGTTGATTGCAAGCTTTGCTACGGATAACAGTGGGGGGTTGAAACCGAGCAATGGCTTTTTCACTGCATGCGGTAAGTTGAGATCGGAGGGAAAACTTCATGGCATTTTCATCTGGTCTGCTGATGACTCCATGAAGAATGGGTTTCGCTACGAGAAGCAATCCCAGTCTATGCTATCTGCAACTCCTTGATAATTCATATATATACTACTGTTAAGTACTGTATGGGCTTAATTAATTAATCGTTAAATGTGTTGTATTTTGTTCTTGGTTATACAAATGTGTGCTGTCATTAAGATATTTACTGTGTTAATGTGTTTAGTGATGCAAGCATACAAATGGTTAAGACAAGTAGACTAAGCTCAGCTCGTGCGTAATATAATAAAATTAAAAAGAAAAATACCGAATAGTACGGACCAATGTACTACTCGCTGAAAATCCTAGCAGCAATAAAAATGATTCAGTCCAGACATGAACAGGAATTTGTGGAAGAAGGATCATATCTCTCAGAATGCGATACTACGCCGTTAACTAGTTAGTTCACCAAATTACCAGTCTCGACAATGTACACAAGGGTGACTGCCCTTGCAAAGCCACTGCTACGGAAACCACGGCTTATAATTTTCTTATAGCACCCATCCTAGCCTTCTTCGAGAAAGAAACCTATCGCAAGAGATGGAAGTTTGGATCATGTAATGTGGGGGAAAAACTTTTTTTTGCATTTTTGTTTAAGGTCTCTTACGAGTTACGATACATATATAAAAAATATATATAAAAAAAACAATGAAATCCTCTGGTTTTTTCGATTATATCTCAATATGTGTATGTCATCCTTACTTGAACAATTTATATTGCAATCTTTTGTACATGAACACAACTAACCTTGTAAAAGTGAAGTAAATATGATAGCTTAAATTATGTTGACTTAATATTTGAATTAATTTAAAAGGAAAGTTAGTTGAATAGGCCTTATATTAGACCAGAATTTTCTTAAACAAGGTTTATAAAAAGCGATGAGGTGTTATATCGTTAATTTTAAATTAATGTTACTTGATAATGGAATTAAGTAAAATGATGGAATTTGAAATAATGTACTCAAAGCGGGAAATTATTGAATGGATTAGGAAAACGATTGTTAAAAATGAATTTGGTAAAGGATTTCAGAATAAGATTTTTGTAATAAGAATCTGTGTAATAAAATAAATTGGTAAATGGATTTGAAGTGAAAAGGAGATGTTTAATAAGTATTTACTTAATCGATGAGTTAAGTAATACTGGTTGTGTTTGAAAAGGAGATTTTAAAAAATAAGAAATGGATTATAAGATCATAGTTAAAGTAAAATGATTAAGTAAAATTTGTTTTGATATTAGAGTGAATATTGGTTTTGAATTACAACTCATTCTATCTTAAGATAAGAACGTTGTTGATCAAGATCTGAAAGGTAATTAAAATACCCCAACTTGGACGACCTCAGGATTATCTCAGAATGATATTAGTTGTAATGGTAAAGTGGTATAGAATGATTTATTATTTCCATATGAGAAATAATAGCGCTAATAGCGAAGTAACGGTAATAAGATGATTTCAAATACGTATAATGAGATTTCCAATGTAACGGAATGGAAAGATTGTAGATTATGTATAATGATATTCCCGAACAAGACAAAATCAAAGGAGATTGTGTGAAATTATAATGGGATTTTTGAGATAAAAGGAAAATGAAAAAGGAGTTTTGAAATGGATTTATTCCAAGGGTTGGTTATTATTTCTAATAATAAACAAGAAAGATTTCGTGACGTTGTTTTACGAGCGATAAGATAGGTTTATTTCCGAATTATAGATAGTGAGTAATGAGATAACTAATGTTTTGCAAATGATAATAATATAGAAAATTAGATATTATTATAAGATATTTTCCCTAGTATTGAAATAGAATAGTTTTGAAATAATTTTACGATAAATATGAAGTGAAAGCTATATTTGTTGATATGGAAGCTTTAAGAGTTTTAAATTAACCACCGTTAATTGCTTTAATTAAAGAGGCCAAGTAACGCCAAGTACTGAATTAGTAAGCTCAGTTTATTCTCATGCTTGTTTATTTGTTAGTTAAATAACCAACTATCAAATATGGCCAATATGATTGTTGGTACGGAAAGACCGGAATCAAGTTTATATTCGAAAATCATTCCGATCCAGCAAATATGTGAAGATGCTGATTGAAGATGGAGCAACGAAGACCGTGGATCTTCATAAGCGGAAGGACTACTTGTCAAATTATCTGGATCGCGCCCAGAGATATTCTAAGGGTGATCCTATCGTGGTTGAATCTTCGGATTGCAAGTACTACTCTTTACTGATCCTTGGGGTGATACCTATACAGGATGTGCTAGGAGGGTGCCTTCGGTTCATCCTGTTCCTGGATGACTTGTATGAATGAATGTCTGACAAAGTATTTCTTAAGAATCACATACATTGATTTTTACAAACGTACTTCTGTCAGCTGCCGAATATTTTTATGGACATCAATTAGTGATTTGAGGGATCTGACGATGTGAAATTCAAAGTGAATAGAGATGCACTATGCAGAAGAATAAGATTAACCTCTAGCCTTATCAACCGGGAAATGATATAAAATCGGGTAGGTCGCATAGCTATGTGGGTCGCACCTATCAAAAGGGTATATCATTACGTGTTCTAGTGAAATCAAATATCTTCGGTTGTCCCTTTTATTTATATGCATGTTATCAGTTCGGTTGGCTGGCCCCCAACCGTGGTAATGATATATTCGGTACTCTCAAGAGAAAGTGAGGGGTCGGTCATGTTTAGCCTGGGTTGAAAGACGTTCTTGTTGAACCCCCAATGTATTCATCTCCAGAGGTACATTGTCGAGAAGGTGGTCCCATACGTTGCCAGGAAATCCATTCTCCAATAAGCGTCTGCGGTTTTGATTGTATACTATATATGTAGAGCGTGAGATGCAAGCATTCTACTAGATGGATATTTATTTGTAATTAGACACTATTATAATATCATAATAAGATATTGATTTCAAAAATGTTTTGGGTTATTGTAAGGTAAAAACCATCTGTATTTATGTGTGGATTTGGTCTTACAATTATCTATTCTTTCGTAAAGATTTTAAACTTTAAAATCAAGATGGATGCTATCCATAAATTTAGTGTGTTTTTCTCACTCTGGTTCACCAGACTGATCCGGCGTTAGTAATGCTCGGGTTAGACTGGGTTGTTCAGGTTTTCGGATGCTGCGAAGTTCAGAGACGAACTGGAGAAGTCCAAACGTATGATATATGTTTGTTATTCCGTTGTGTGTTGTATACGAGGACAAGATACTATAGCTGTCCAGATATGTTGATGTACTCCGATTATTGTAAGTTTTATTTCAAGCTCTCAAGAAATATTTATTTCTATATTATGTTTTGTTCCGCTACGATGTGAGACTCTGATTCTGTGTTGGTTATTCTTCTTCTTCTATTCTAATATTTCTTTCTTATCTCACCCTCTAACTTCTTTCTAATAACTATCTGTGTTTTCGATACTTGACTTTTGGCAAGAAATACATGATTTATGTATTATTGTCAGAATTCGGGCGTCGAATTCTTGCGGGTCGTTACATTAAGTATCAAATTTATAATCATGAAACAAGCTAAAATATAAAGTAGTGTTTGGCTAGAAAATGTATTTTTTGTTTTGCATTTTTCATGCATCTTGAAATGTAAAAGAAGATGTGGGTACATCTTGAGAATACATCTACAGACTAATATGTTGTCGAATTGAAGCATATATGATTGTACAGCAGTAGAGATGCAAAAAACTATTGCAATAACATAACAAAGGTGGAAAAACTTATATTTGAGATAAAAACCCATAGTGACCTCCTTAAAATTGGCAATGGACCAGATTAGAAGGAATCAAATAACAAATCTTATCCTCAGACGTACTGAGTCAAATAACCAATAAACAACAATTTCAAACAACCTAAAACCTAAGCCTTAATATAGCATCTGTAGAAGAAACATGAAAACATTGGAACCATGAAGATAATTGCATGGAAATAATACCAGCACTAGGATAGGCAGTTAGAAAGAAACATACCGTATTTGTCTAACACGACAGTCGACCCTAACAGACATTCTTCCATTGCATTGCAATCACTAAGGAAGACCATTGAGATAGTGACAAGGCATGGCCATATATTACTACTTGAAAATTGACCACAGCATTAGAAACCCAGTGTGTGCACCGCTAATGGAATCAAAGTGTGCATTAATACACGAACAAAACTCGGCATGAAAGCTAGCTAAATTTCTTGTGCATGTGTGCACTAAATATTTTAAAATAACTGCAATAACCTATAATGCAACCATAATATGCGATTAATGAAATGATTACCCAAGAATGCAATCATGTCGGTCTAAGTAAACCTTTTTTTTTTTTGCAAAATTGAAATTAAACTGATTAAAATTGAAAATGGCTAAGGCAGATTTTTCTTCTATATTGAAAGCAGTTGAGATCAATCCATTTGATCTCTCAAGTTCCACATTATAATAAAGATATCACATTATGAATCTTTTATCTCCAAATAAAAATTAAATTATTACTATATATTTCAAACATCATTCAAATACATTTTACGATCAACGGTACATATATAAAACTATAAATTTTCAAAATTCACTTATTTAAAATAATCAGATATCATCAGTAACTAAATAATTTATATTCACTCACTCCTCCAGATTATTACATTCTATAATTTTTTTCGAAAATCATTTTGCCTTTAAATTTTTCTATTAAATACAACATCTTTAATATTAAATAAAAAAACCATTCCAAAATTCACTATTTGTTACCAATGTATACATAGTAAACAAACCGTATAAACTGATACTTATCTCAAACACACCGATACTGAAAGCAGCCACATTTTCGTGCAATAAAAATGAAATATCTTGTTTTTTCACTTGGATCATCAATAGACTTCTTTATGCATTATCGTGGAATAAAAAGCAAGCAAATGAATGACTAAAAGCCAAGGTGAACTGACAAATGATATGTATCATCCTTATCTCAAAGAGGGACTGGTGCCACGGATCAAACCATCGATTGCCCTATCATTATTCCACACCCAAGAAAGCAATAACCCATCCCTTCATCCAACTAAATCAACATGAATTCGGAACTCATCAATGCTAATGCGATGTATAACATGACTTTTTGACCTGACTTTCTGCAACATCAGCAAAGCCACTGCCAGCTCCCAAATCCAACCATGCCTACCTGCGTACATTGAAATTTCGAATTTCTCATGTATGTCATTTTCTCCAAAGCTGGTTTAATACAAAATAAATACCCATCCCCACGACCACAAGTAAAATCAGGTGCTATATTGACTAAGTAACATATGATGACAACTTAAGAGAAGCTATGAGGTTTGGGTTAAGGGGTGGATCTGAAGTTGGAATAGTTGGTTGAGGATAGAATGAGAGATGGTGACGAAAACTTCTGACATGATGGAGAGTCGATTCGTATGGAAGCGATTAGGAGTATTGTTGGTGACTTTTCTGGATTTAGAGGTTTATGATTTAGGCATTTATGTCGAGATTTGTTTTTTGGCGAATTCTAAAATTTATTGGCGAGCAACAAAAATTAATGTTAGAAAATTAAGGGTGCGATCCTAGCCCGTTGTAAAAGTAAGTGAACATTGTAAAATTAACATTGGGCTTGAATGACTATTGTAATAGTTTTTATTACAACATACAATCCTAGCCCGTTGTAAAAAAAGTGTTGTACAGAACATCTATTACAACAGTCCCGAAATGACCGTTGTAGTAGCGTTCTATTACAACAAACAACCAATACCCGATGTAAAAAACGCGTTGTTATAGTATTTTTGTTGTAGTGACATATCTTACTAATTTCATATCAATTAAATCTACGTTTTCAATTCGACCGAATAATTTAACTACGGTTATATTTAAATTCAAACATCTACTTAATAAATTATTATCTAATCCATTTATTTAATTTCAAAATCATAACAAATTCATAAACCCATTCATTAATTTAACTTTACATCTTAAAATCAGTTTATCTTAGCTTGATAGATTTCATTACTAGAACAATGTAACGAATACGTATAATAAAGAATCTTTTCAATAGTTCCGTATATTGAGGTCTTCACATAGTATATATGTACATTTTTGGTAGAGAATTTAGGTAATTGTAGTGAATTTGTGCTCATTGCAATAAAGCTAACTAAAATTACTCAATGAACTTATTTTTTAATCTATGTGGTACATACTACGCATAAACAAAATCTTCATACAAAGCATTTTGAATTATATCCAATGAAAATGTCCTTTATCAAATTATTTTCCAGAGTGTCAAATGTCTTTTATGAGAAAGGCAAGAAAAATTATCTCATACAGAAGTCAAAATGTATCTGTAGCTGTGTAACTAATATAAAATTTCAGTGTTGCAACATTTCTCAAATTCTGATTTTTCAAAAACTATTGATGTTAGTTTGATCAAATCGAGTTGAAGGTTGAATTTGGATTTCGGCAATCCAAGCACCATGTATTTTTGAAGTCCGAAGCTTGTTAATTCCTCAATCCCATCTTATTTTAACTAAATAATGTTTTTCTAAAAATAAAAAAAAATAAAAAAAATAAAAAAAGAAGAAGAAGAAGAAGAAATCTAACATTGGCTGGGTGTTTCCATATTGTAAATGTTCTTAGAGTTTTGTTCAACCAAAATATGCCATATAAGCGTGGTGTCTATGAGATTGCTGTAGGACTTATTTGTTTCGGAGTAGTTGAAACTTAGTTGGAGAATAATGTTTATATCATTACTACTTTCTTTTGAGGCAAAAGATTTTGTTTCAAGAAGATAAAACACTTGCCTGAAAATGGGCACTTTCCAATACAAATGTTCTGCACAAATCAAATAAACAGTAGAGAGTTTTCCAATTAATCTTCGGTACGTAGTTTAAAAAAAAATAATAGTATTACAGTTACAGCGATGTAGGCAGGCCATGATATACAAACAGGTGATAGCATGTCGCATTAGAAAACATAGATATATCGCTGGTTAAATAATTACGTACTTGGAGAAATTAGGCAGTTGCTTAACGTAGCATTCACGGACGGGTTCCAATTCAAGCGTCTGCTGCAGGTGCAATATTAATAATAATGATAGAGAATAATAAGTTAGTTGGTTGCTTGAGAGAAAGAAAACGGTGAGAAAAGGAAGTGATCAGAAGTGGCCGCATGCATGGATCTATCAACCTATCCTGTACTCTCCTCCTGCGTATGCACACTTTTGTCTCATCTCTCATCTTGCATTGAACAACTTTTCATTTCATTTTGTACCGCTATATATAGACTCTCATCCAAAATCATAACTTCATTCATTCATCCTCCAAGCAAATACACAAACAATATCGCATCTTCTCCCTCTCAATTAGTAATCTAATATCTAGATTAATGTCTTTCAAACTCTTCATCATCTTTTCTCTATTTCTTCATGCTTTCTTCTCATTCGGCCCTGCTCTAACAAGCTGCAGCCTATTCAGAGAGTACATCGGTGCAGAATTCAACGGGGTCAAGTTCACAGATGTACCCATCAACCCCAACGTCGACGTACACTTCATCCTCTCATTCGCCATCGACTACACCACCGATTCAAGCCCATCTTCCACAAATGGCGACTTCAACGTATTCTGGGACACCGATAATCTCACTCCAGACAGCGTTTCCTCCCTCAAACAAGCCCACGGCAACGTCAAAGTCGCTCTCAGTTTAGGTGGAGACAGTGTAGGCAACGGCAACGCCTACTTCAACCCTTCTTCCGTTGACTCCTGGGTCTCCAATGCAGTCTCCTCCTTGACCAAGATCGTAAAGCAGTACAACTTAGATGGCATAGACATCGATTACGAGCATTTCAGCACCGATGATGACACCTTTGCAGAGTGCATTGGCCGCTTGATCACTACCCTGAAAAACAATGGTGTTATATCCTTTGCTTCCATCGCTCCTTTCGATGACGATCAAGTGCAAAGTCACTACATGGCCTTGTGGAGCAAGTATGGGGACGTTATCGACTATGTCAACTTTCAGTTCTACGCCTACGACTCCAGCACTATGGTTTCCCAGTTCATGAATTATTTCGAAACTCAAAGCACAAACTACAACGGAGGGAAGTTGATTGCAAGCTTTGCTACGGATAACAGTGGGGGGTTGAAACCGAGCAATGGCTTTTTCACTGCATGCGGTAAGTTGAGATCGGAGGGAAAACTTCATGGCATTTTCATCTGGTCTGCTGATGACTCCATGAAGAATGGGTTTCACTACGAGAAGCAATCCCAGTCTATGCTATCTGCAGCTCCTTGATTCATCATATGCTACTTTTAAGTACTATATGGGCTTAATTAATCGTTAATTAAATGTGTTGTATATATTTAGTTCATGTATACACAGGTGTGTTGTAATTAAGTAAGATATTTAGTCTCACTACAAGAATAATACGGATTTCCGACGGCTGAAAACCGTCGGCGGCCGTCGGAAATGGTCGGAAGCCGTCGGAAATCCCCGTCGCAATTAAAGGCGTCGGCACACAGTGTTTCCGACGGTTTTCGACGGCTGTTGTCGAATATTTTTCCTACGGTTTCCTACGGTTTTCGTCAATTTCCGACGGCTTTCAACGGCCGTCGGAAACCGTTAGAGACGTTTGCCTGTAAGCCGTCGGAAACCGTTATAGACTTTTGAACCTATAAGCCGTCGGAAATACTGCTACTTTTTTTTTATATTACAGCTGCTATTTAACCATCAAACCCACATTCCACTCAATTCATTAATTCAGACCGTCGGTCTTTAACTCCATCACAACATTTCATACACAAACCAACAAAACCACACCATTTCAACCAAAAAATCATCAAAACCAAACCAATTCAACCAAAAATTCAAAAAAAACGATAAAAAAAACATATAAAACATAACACTTCTACGATTGCACACTATATAATACATCACATTTACTACATCAATCCACCACATCTTGTCTACCATCAAAATACATACGAAATGTCAACCAATGTTCAGTCATACACCCCCATATATATATAGCGCATCTCTAGTCATATATGTACATATGTCAAACTAAAAAAACATACCTAACAAGCAACATCACTGGTCGCCCTCCTCTGCAGAGCCAGCTGATGAGGGAAAGCGTCCATACTGCCGCTCGAACTCTGCTATGCGTCGATCCACTATCTGTGTCATCTCAATGGCTTGGCGGCGATTCTGTTCCTCAAGCTGTGCCACCCTAGCTCTCAAGTCCTCGATCTCTGCAGCGTCCATAGCTTCTCTAGCATGTCTGGCCCGTGCCTGCTGACTGGTGTACTGTAACAATTATTTAAAATTCTTTTAATCATTTACAATTATTTTAATAATCTGCACGGCGTAAAAATATGTAATTAAAGAGTTCGGAGTAATACATTATAATCTTCGTTGACATAAAAAGGTTATCGACTATATCATTACATTATATATCCTCTTTTAACTATTATGGTAAATAAGACCATAAATGAACCTATTCCAAGCCAACGCATAACACTGATTATAAAACGTTATATAAATTACAATAACATAGTTAATGCTTACTTGTTGGTATCAAATGTTAAAGAAATTTAATATGCTTTAAATTATAACAACAACCAATGACAAGTGTGATATCACATGTTAAAGAAATTTGATATGCTTTAAATGGCATAATTTAATACCGTAAACTATGCACTTCATCGAGTTAATTTAGAGCAATAATTATTGATCTCTCAAATGATAACATTGAATGCACGCAACATTGGTATCATGAAAGATATATTTATCACAAAATTAAAGAACTTGAGGCATAAGCTTTCTAGATAAAAATAAAACGCATAAAAATTAAACTAAACTAAAAATGTTTTACCACTTGATTTCCAAATCCATATCGTCTGTTACGCGTCTGTGGATCCATCACTGACTGGAAGATAATGTCCTCCTCGTCTGTAGTAAGCTGCTCATTTCCAGTCTCAGCTAGACGCAACTGACGTTTCTCCATGAACTTCTCCTGCAAGCCCAATAGGAATGTATATAAAATTAATATCATGATGTCGTATTTTATATTAATTCAACAATTACTACATAAACTTCTACATAAAATGAAATCTTACGTGACTCTTCCTGGATTTCTCGTCATGCCATGAGTATGTGATGTTCCCGTCTGAGTCGACATGCTCTATGGCATGCGTACGTGTGAACACATCCATATAGGAGACTGGACCCTGCCCCTCAGCCTCCTGAATTAGATTATTAAACTCAATTATTAAATGTTCAAAACTATATACAGCATAATAAGTCGCATTTAAAAAAAATTACCAACTCCTGCCGATACTGCTGGAATGACTTGGATCCTCCTCTATGCATGACTGGATTTTTATTCCTATTCGCGCTGTTTCTTTGTGACTCCGCCTTCACATTTAAAATTTTATAATTATCAGACTAAATATTTTAATATTTCTTAAAAAAAAATTAGTACACTAACCTTCGCTGTATCACTATCCCAATACTTCAGAAACCCACTCCAAACATTATCTCCCATCCACGTAGGTTTTGTCCTATTTTTTTTCATTGTTGATATGACATCTTTATGGTTTTTCCTCATCTTTTGCATCCAATACGTCCTAGCCAATGCCAAATCATCAGTCTGTATATCAACCTCAGCCTGTATTTCACGTTAAACAAACATTAGTAGTAAAATATGTACAGTATATCTCAGCGATTAACATAAATTATATTGCCAAAAATATAAAAGAAAATACTTACTAGCACATCCTGTCAAATGACCTCCTGCATGTGAGGTGGTATCAAATCCCACTTAGGCCAACATCCCGACATCCTCGCCTTATATGCTGCTGTCGAAGCGGTCAAAATAGTCTTCGAAGGCTGAAGATCGAAAGTCCTGCATTAAATGTGAAAAACATATAAGTGTGTTGTATAAAATAATAAACATGCTAAAGAAAGTTTAATTTTTACCCAGTACTCGTAGGAACTAAGGACACGACTGGACGCACGTGGGGATGCGATCCAGAACCCTCGCCTGACGAATTTCCTCTAGATGACATACCTGTCACATACAAATCATTTCAAAGATCTAAGCTAACTTAAAAAAACGATATAAGCTGCTAAATAAGTGACATAAAAGATGCAAAAAATGACATAAAAGAGAAATTGTTTATACCTGTATTTGATTTGGTCTCATATTCCAAAGATTAACATTTTTACATTATTGCAGATTTAAGACAAATAAATAAGCAAAACTGCATATGACACAAAAGATGTAAAAAACGATCATAAAAGTTAAAAATTTAATAGAGTTACATGAATTGCAAAATAAGCTGGGTTTACTACATAATTACATTACAATAGATAGATAGTACTCGATCATCATCTATATCAATCACCATCTTCTTCAGATTCAAATTCATCCTCAGATTGCATACTATCTTCCTCCGCACTCTCAAATGCATACCAAAGCATTTGCCTCATCGATTAGAGGTCCGAAATCTGCATGATCATCTTCAATTATTATTTCATTGTTCTGTTCGAGTTCTGCCTGATAGGCTCCTTCGTCTGGAATATTCTTCCCATCAAACGTAAATCTGGCCTTTGTTTTAAAAACTGCCGACCAATCTGCTTTATCTCTTTTTAGAGACGGGTAAGGAGCATAATAAACCTGTAATGCTTGTTTGGCTAGTACAAAAGGATCATACTTGTAATAACGCGATGTATGCTTCATTTCAATCAGATTATAATCCTTATGTACATTAATCCCAGAACCCGGAACATTGCTAAACCAATCGCATTTAAATAGAAACACCTCCTCTGCGGGTCGTGAGAAATATGTCAATTGCAAAATTTGTGTTAAAACGCCATAAAAATCTTTGATGTGATTCTCAGGATCGTCACTGCCTTTAACGAATACACCAGTATTGTTCGTTGATTTTTCAGCACCGTATTCTTTTGTGTTAAATTTATATCCATTAACAAAATATATTGGATATGTCTTAACCAATCTTTTTGGTCCCATTGCAAGATGTTTCAACCCTTCATCAACAACACAATTTTTGGGTTCATAAACATAATTTGTAAACCAAGCAGAAAATTCTTTACTGATATCTCCATTTGGATGTTCACGTTCATAAACGCTGTAAATAGAAATAGTGTTTTGCATTAGATTATACACACGTAAAGATGTAGAAATAAAAATGCAGTAATTGATATTTCAGATTACCTAACGAATGGTGCAACTTCAGCACAATTTAGAAGAATATAAGTGTGAGCTACATGAAGATCTTTATCATTTAGCCAGACGTCAACACATTTTCCAGAAGGTCGACCATGTTGTCTAAAAATAGACAAAACTGTTTGAGACGATTCTTGTTCGTCTCCTTCGTCGTTTCTTGGAACACTTTCAAATGATATATTCACATGATCACTGAAATAATGAGAGAAAAAGAACGAAGCTTCTTCTTCGATGTAAGATTTACATATCGAACCTTCAACTCGTGCTTTTGTCTCACTTTTTTCTTCAAATGATTCAGATACCTATGCAATATTAATTTACATTATTTAATAGTTTTAAATTCAATTAAATTAATCGTTAATATGTCTATATTTACCTCTCGAATGGATACATCCATCCATATTGGACAGGACCTCGATATCGTGCTTCAGTTGGAAGGTGAACAGGTAAATGTTCCATTACATTAAAAAAACCTGGTGGGAATATTTTCTCTAATTTGCAAAGCAATATTGGAATACCTACCTCAAATTTACGTAAACGTTCCACTTTCAAAGTAGTTGAACAAAATTCTTTGTAAAACAAACTAAGCTCCGTTATTACCTTCCAAACTTTTAACGGCAGTAGTTCTTTAAACATAACTGGGAATAGATGCTCCATCATAATATGACAATCGTGGCTTTTCATTCCGCTCAATTTACCATTTTTGAAGTCAACACACCTACAAAGGTTTGAGGAAATCCCATCAGGAAATCGTAACCCTTCAACCCATTTTAAAACAACGTTAACCTGATTATTATCTAATTCATAACATGCTTTGGGTTTTTTACTGTCATTAGGTTTCATATGAAGCTCGGGACGTTTGCATAATTCTTCTATATTGCGCCTTGATTTCAAATCATCTTTAGTTTTCCCTTTAACATTCAAATCGTGTTAAAGACATCATCAAATACATTTTTCTCATTATGCATCACATCAATGTTATGACGAAGCAGAAGATGTTTCCAATACGGCAACTCCCAAAAAATAGACTGTTTGCACCAATTATGATAAATCGATTTGCCTTCAATTTCTGTTTGAACTCCATTTTGATATATCTTTGGATGATTTCGAACCATTTCATATATTTCTTCGCTAGTCCATAACGTTGGAGGTTGTCTGGTTTCTACTCTATTAACCAAAAAGTTTTTCTTGTCTGCTCTAAAAACATGATTTACATGGAGAAAACATCGATGACAGTCAAACCATGAAATTTTCCTACCATGCGGTAAGGAAAACGCTCGTGTCTCTTCCATGCAATATGGACATGATAGACGACCAGCAGTACTCCATCCTGAAAGCATTGCATATGCAGGAAAATCACTTATAGTCCACAACAAAGAAGCAAACATGCGAAAAAATTTCTTCTTTGAAACATCGTACGTTTCTACTCCTTCGTTCCACAATGTTTTTAATTCTTCAATTAACGGTTGTAAATAAACATCAATTCCTTGTGCTGGATCATCGGGCCTAGGAACAATAACAGTAAGAAACATATATTGTGTTTTCATACACATCCATGGAGGTAAATTATAAGGTGTGATGATAATGGGCCATGATGAGTATTTAGAACCAAACTGAGAAAATGGTGAAAAACCATCCGTACATAATCCTAGTCTGACATTACGACTCTCCGCTGCAAAATTGGGATAAATTTTATCGAAATGCTTCCATGCTTCCCCATCGGCTGGATGGGTCAACGTACCTTCTTGCTCCGATCTCACCTTATGCCATCTCATATGAGATGCAGTTGCAGAAGATGCATATAATCTTTGAAGCCTTGGAGTAAGAGGTAAGTAATGCAGACGTTTATATGGAACTTCCTTTCCCTTCTTTTTTTGAAGTTTATATCTTTCTTCATTACAAATTTTACAATTTCTAAGGTTTACGTCATCTTTCCAAAACAACATACATCCTTTTACACATGTATCTATTTTTTGATAAGGTAAACCAAATGCCGACATAAGTTTTTTAACTTCGTAGTGATTTTCACACATTAAATTATCCGGCGGCATGTGCCTTTTTGCAGCTTGTACAATTGCTGTGAACCCAGCTTCAGTGATGTTGTATTTAGATTTCATCGCAATGTATTCCGCGATTACCGATAGCTGAGTGCCGCTTGTACAACCATCCCAAATAGGTTTCTTAGCATTATCCAGCAAATCATAAATTTTCTTAGCTTCAATATTCGGTTCTTCATCATTTCCATCGTCGTCGTCGGCTGCAATCATAGGAAACATAGATCGAGCTGCATCTTCCACCATATTTTCAATACGGGTCGTGCTAACATTTTCTTCAACAGGATTGTCGACCTCAATCTTAACAGGAGTATTTGATACAACTTCTCCATGACGATCCCAAAAATAATACTCGGGTACGAATCCGTTTTTGCACAAATGGACTTTCACAACATCGGGTAACAAATATTTCAAATGTTTACACTTGCTACACGGACAACGAATTTCAGGATCGCTTCCATTATTACTTAAAGCAAAGTCAACAACGACATTTATACCATTATAAAAATCTTCTTTTATTGAACCTCTCTGTCCTCTTCTTTGGTACATCCAACTCCTCCGATCAACAAAATAATCAATCATTTTTCCTAGTTGAGAAATTCAGTCATAAGTCCAAAAATTAATATTTATTTAAGAATTCAAATTACAAAAAAAAACTTGTACTTATGGTAATAAAACGCACGTATATTGCAATATTTTCATTTTTAAGGCATATATTTTTAATATTAAAAATATATTAATTCTATAGCGTTTTGGTCCATATGTATTTTATATATTAATTCCATAGCGTTTTTCTGAAATTTTGATTTTGTCGTAACTTACAAATTATGAATTAAAATCTCAAATTCTTATATCCGTTAGAAAAAAAATTTCAATACGGTCCTAGCGTTTCTTGTTTCGTCCAAATCCGATTTAAAATGAATTTTATATAATTTTCCAAAGTTCAAAATTAAATTTTGAAACCACCGCGCCATTTTAGTCTTGGAATATAAATTATTTTAATTTATAAAATCTAACTTAAATAACAAAAAATCAATCGTTGTTATTTAAAATAAATAATCTTAAATATCCATAACCCAACACAGTTAAATTTGACACTTTTTTTAATGCAATTCTTTTACATGGTCAGGCATCCTACTTCCCATTATAAACACAGTAAACATTTACAATTGTATATTACTTCGTTTCAAACGATTCAACAAAATTTCGGCAGCATTTCCCTTTTGTTTCCTGCACTGTACACATGTACGCAGGAAACAAAAGGGAAAATGGAACCAAAATTTTGTGAATCTTTTGAAACGAAATAGTATACAAAATGTAAATGCTTATTGCGTTTATAACTTGTCCAATACAAGGACAAATCCAACAAATATTGTACCAGATGAATATAAACGGTCGTTTTTTAATTTAAAAAAAAACAACTATTTATATAATTATCATGTACAACACTCGTCGGACGGGGCCGAAAACACTCTAGGGGATATTACTCAATTATATGTGCGCATATTAATATAAAGTACGTTTTACTGCAACAAAAAAATATTTTATATTTTATCACATCTGCTAACATTTCAATCAACTTCAATAGGCACACAACTAGAATTTAGAATCATGCGTTTTTGTGCATAAATCAAAATTTGCACGATGTACTTTTCATAGTTCATCCATTCAATTATTCGTATGTCAAATAACACGTGCAAGAATGACGAGCGCATAACAGCACACATGTACAAAAATATCATAAATTATACAACGACATAAACAATCTAAATTGAAACACATACACACACTTAAACCAATTTGTAAATATCTGGGTTTTTAAACAATTTTTTATGACCACTACAAACAACAATATATCCAAAACATGCCTAAATTTTGATGTCAAATACACAAATATGCAAATATTTAACATAACTTTTTCAATTTCAGTGTAGCAAATGAAACACACATATAATATGATGATATAACATACTACAACACCATAGGAACCAATTGCAATCAACAATTAAGCTTAATTTACTAATTTTACCAAATTTAGGTTTAGGTCAAAAATTGAAATTTTAACCAAAAAACGAATTATACCTTAAATTGATGTTGCTGGAAGCTTGAGGAGGAGTCGGGAGTGATCTGGACGTGAAAATTTTGGTGTTTGGAGGTGGAAAATCGCGATTTTGATGGTGTAAGGGTTGGAAATTCGGCTGGAAAATGGGTTTGAGGAGGGAAGTGAATGCGTGTTCTGTTCGGCTGGAAGAAAATAATACGTTTATAATCGACAGTTTCCGACGGCCGCCGACGGCCCGTCGAAAGCGGTCGGAAAAAGCCGTCGGAAACCGTCGATATGGGCCGTTGAATTTAAGCCCCTTTCTTATAGTGTCTTTACTGTCTTTGTTTAGTGGCCCTTTGCATATTTAATGTGTTCAGTGATACAAGCATACAAATATCCAAGCTAAGCTCGTGCTTGAATCTATTAAATAATAGTAAAGCAGAAGAATTTTTAGCTCTCTCCTTAATTCTCTCACTCTTCTCAATTCTCCTTAATTTTCTCACTTTTCTTAATTCTCCTTAAAACTCTAAAAATATTTTTATTAAATCAAAAAATAATAGCTATATCTATCTATGCTATCTATTCTACGGCCGCCTAGAGGTTCTGGGTGAAATTTAGATCCGAACCGTAACTTCCCTTCATCCTCCTCTCGCTTCCCTCTTTTGCCCTATTTCATTACACCGCAGTTCCTAATGGGGAAAAAATCGCCTGGATAACCCACCTACCGATCCCTTTCTACCGCCTTTTCCCCAATTATTCTCTCTTCGATCCTTCGACGGATGACCTCCTTCCTCCATCTGCATCCCGGAGCTCTAGATGGATTTCACCCTTCCTTCATTTCTTCCCCCATCTCTAAGGTATGCGTTCTTCCTCTTCTTCCTTCACGTTCTTTACACCGTCTGGAAAGAGAAGTATTATTGAACTTCCTATAAACCAATTTTACCTTGATGTGGAAATGGCTTCATATCCCATACCGATTCGATAACAATATTATCATTTCTTTTACGTTACAGTTGGTTTAGTCCGAAATATTTTTTAAACGTTTGCTAATATATTTTTGGCCCACTTCCTTTTGATTAGGGTTTTGAGTTAGCTTTTGTTTTATGTTTACTGTATACGATTTTGCCAAATTGTTTTATTTTTCTTTGTTCTCTTATTTTATTTCCTTCTTGCTGATATTAATGCATCGGTTAGAAGAAGACCTACATCATTCAACAGTTAGATCTGCATCGGTTTGGTATGCCTATTTTCCTTTTGCATTTTCCGCTGATCAGTTTGTATTTTGTAATATGTTTACCTGTCTGTCATGTATACCACTTTAACTCATAGGTAAAACTAACTCAAAAAAATTGTTGTAATAATTGCACAGACAAATTTGTAGCTAAGTGAAATGGCAACCTAAGATTAAAATATGCACAATTGATTTCAGGTAAGATCTGGGTTCTCTGTTAACCAAGTAGACCAAATTTGGTATGACAAAATGGTTGATTTGAATTCGTTCCATTTCATTCGTAATTGATTTCTTATTAATCAAATATTGTGAAATGCAGCGCATCACATTGATGCACTTAAACAAAGAAAGCGCAAAATATGTGATAATGCTATAGATTAAAATATTGAAACTGGAAATGGGATACAATCACGTTGTATAGGGAGGGAAATTATCTGAATTGAGATCAATTTTTTTGGGTATACTATTATATACGTTATAATTACTAATCATTATATATCTCATCGATACTACAGATTGAAAATTGGGCAGGAGGTGATAGCTCAGGTTTTAATGAATATAAACGAGGCAGGAACCAAATCAAGAGGTTTTTTTTTTTTTGCTTTATATCTTCAAGATATAGTAATTTTATATAATTTAATTAGATTTCTTTTGATTCAACCTTCTATATTTTTTAGTTAATTTTGGGGAATTTCATTTCCAACTCTTGTTAGGAATACTTATATCCAATGAAAATGTCCTTTATCAAATTATTTTCCAGAGTGTCAAATGTCTTTTATGAGAAAGGCAAGAAAAATTATCTCATACAGAAGTCAAAATGTATCTGTAACTGTGTAACTAATATAAAATTTCAGTGTTGCAACATTTCTCAAATTCTGATTTTTCAAACACTATTGATGTTAGTTTGATCAAATCGAGTTGAAGGTTGAATTTGGATTTCGGCAATCCAAGCACCATGTATTTTTGAAGTCCGAAGCTTGTTAATTCCTCAATCCCATCTTATTTTAACTAAATAATGTTTTTCTAAAAATAAAAAAAAATAAAAAAAATAAAAAAAAGAAGAAGAAATCTAACATTGGCTGGGTGTTTCCATATTGTAAATGTTCTTAGAGTTTTGTTCAACCAAAATATGCCATATAAGCGTGGTGTCTATGAGATTGCTGTAGGACTTATTTGTTTCGGAGTAGTTGAAACTTAGTTGGAGAATAATGTTTATATCATTACTACTTTCTTTTGAGGCAAAAGATTTTGTTTCAAGAAGATAAAACACTTGCCTGAAAATGGGCACTTTCCAATACAAATGTTCTGCACAAATCAAATAAACAGTAGAGAGTTTTCCAATTAATCTTCGGTACGTAGTTTAAAAAGAAATAATAGTATTACAGTTACAGCGATGTAGGCAGGCCATGATATACAAACAGGTGATAGCATGTCGCATTAGAAAACATAGATATATCGCTGGTTAAATAATTACGTACTTGGAGAAATTAGGCAGTTGCTTAACGTAGCATTCACGGACGGGTTCCAATTCAAGCGTCTGCTGCAGGTGCATGGAAACGTTCAACAGAGAGTAATATTAATAATAATGATAGAGAATAATAAGTTAGTTGGTTGCTTGAGAGAAAGAAAACGGTGAGAAAAGGAAGTGATCAGAAGTGGCCGCATGCATGGATCTATCAACCTATCCTGTACTCTCCTCCTGCGTATGCACACTTTTGTCTCATCTCTCATCTTGCATTGAACAACTTTTCATTTCATTTTGTACCGCTATATATAGACTCTCATCCAAAATCATAACTTCATTCATTCATCCTCCAAGCAAATACACAAACAATATCGCATCTTCTCCCTCTCAATTAGTAATCTAATATCTAGATTAATGTCTTTCAAACTCTTCATCATCTTTTCTCTATTTCTTCATGCTTTCTTCTCATTCGGCCCTGCTCTAACAAGCTGCAGCCTATTCAGAGAGTACATCGGTGCAGAATTCAACGGGGTCAAGTTCACAGATGTACCCATCAACCCCAACGTCGACGTACACTTCATCCTCTCATTCGCCATCGACTACACCACCGATTCAAGCCCATCTTCCACAAATGGCGACTTCAACGTATTCTGGGACACCGATAATCTCACTCCAGACAGCGTTTCCTCCCTCAAACAAGCCCACGGCAACGTCAAAGTCGCTCTCAGTTTAGGTGGAGACAGTGTAGGCAACGGCAACGCCTACTTCAACCCTTCTTCCGTTGACTCCTGGGTCTCCAATGCAGTCTCCTCCTTGACCAAGATCGTAAAGCAGTACAACTTAGATGGCATAGACATCGATTACGAGCATTTCAGCGCCGACGATGACACCTTTGCAGAGTGCATTGGCCGCTTGATCACTACCCTGAAAAACAATGGTGTTATATCCTTTGCTTCCATCGCTCCTTTCGATGACGATCAAGTGCAAAGTCACTACATGGCCTTGTGGAGCAAGTATGGGGACGTTATCGACTATGTCAACTTTCAGTTCTACGCCTACGACTCCAGCACTACGGTTTCCCAGTTCATGAATTATTTCGAAACTCAAAGCACAAACTACAACGGAGGGAAGTTGATTGCAAGCTTTGCTACGGATAACAGTGGGGGGTTGAAACCGAGCAATGGCTTTTTCACTGCATGCGGTAAGTTGAGATCGGAGGGAAAACTTCATGGCATTTTCATCTGGTCTGCTGATGACTCCATGAAGAATGGGTTTCACTACGAGAAGCAATCCCAGTCTATGCTATCTGCAGCTCCTTGATTCATCATATGCTACTTTTAAGTACTATATGGGCTTAATTAATCGTTAATTAAATGTGTTGTATATATTTAGTTCATGTATACACAGGTGTGTTGTAATTAAGTAAGATATTTAGTATTTACTGTCTTTGTTTAGTGACCTTTGCATATTTAATGTGCTCAAGCATACAAATATCCAGGCTAAGCTTGTGCGTAAAATAATTAAACTAAAAGAAAATTACTGAAGAGCCTCTTCTTGGGACCATGCTACAGGCTGCAAATTTACTCCAGCAAGCATAAAAAGGATCAAACCTCTCAGTATGCCATGCTACCCTGTTAATTAGTTCACTGCCCAAAAACATGACGTACACCAAATTGCCTACAGTCTCGACGAAGTACACAACGTTGGCTGCTTTTGCAAAGCCACTCCTGCGAAAACAACGGCTTTATAACCATAGTTTTCATGACTGTACTATAAGAAATCAGAGTTTATTGTGTAATTTGTTTACAGTAGTCAAGGAGGTGAGCGAGAGTGGAAAATGTAATTGAACTAAACTGAACTGTTTTTGAATAATGTGAGTACAAACGATATTATACAATATATATAGCTGAGAAAGATATTGGGCTGAACTAAAGGCCCAAAGGCAAAACGGAAGCGGGCTGAAGTGGTTCATTTTGTATAAGGGTATGTTATTCTGGGTAAACTCTAATACCCCGCCTCAAAATGAACCAGGGTTTCCATCATAAGGAATTTGCGCCGCCATTGGAAACCTTAAGCTCTCTTCGCAGCCTCTCAAAATTAGGTCTCGATAAAGCTTTCGTTAGGATATCCGTCTTCTGGTAGAACGCTGGTATATGTCTGATTTCTAGCTCACCAGCTTCAGTTTTCTCTCTGACAAAGTGAAGGTCGATTTCGATGTGCTTCGTTCTCGAGTGTTGAATAAGATTGACAGAGAGTGAAACAGTGCTTTTATTGTCACACCAGAGCATCGGTTTCTTCGAAAGTCGAAACCCTAATTCCGTAATTAGGGCTTCTACCCACACGATCTCAGCTGTCGCCGAAGCTATTGCCTTGTACTCTGCTTCAGTACTGGATCGTGATACTGTGGATTGCTTCTTCGTGCACCAAGAGATCGGGTTGGGTCCCATAAATAGACAGTAGCCTGAGGTTGATCGCCGGTCATCTGGGTCATTGGCCCAGTCTGCATCACTGTAAGCATTCAAATTAATGTCTTTTCCTTTCTGAATAGTGATCCCATAGTCTAGGGTTCCTTGTAAATATCGTAGGATTCGCTTGACTGCCATCCAATGTTTGCTTAGTGGATTAGCCATGAAGTGGCACACTTTATTAACGCTGTAACAAATCTCTGGTCCCGTTATTGTTAAGTACTGTAAAGCACCCACAATGCTACGATATTGCTTGCAATTATCTATGGCTTCACCATCATGTTTTGACAGTCTTAGGTTGCTTGTCATAGGAGTCGTGATGGCTTTAGCTTTGTCCATACTCGCTCTCATTATAATATCTGCTGCATATTTCTTCTGTGACAGAAATATCTCTGAATCTGACTTTCTTTGTACATGTATGCCCAAAAAGTAAGTCACTTCCCCCATGTCTTTGATGGCAAAAGATTGATTTAATTGAGTCACAACTTTATCTATTTCTGATTTGTCATTTCCTGTCATTAAAATGTCATCTACATATACTAGGATATATGTAGTACTCTGGTTAGTGATTCTGGTGTACAGTGAGCTATCTGAAACAGTTGCCTTGTAACCCAGCCTGGTTAGGGTTGTTCTCAGTCTTAGGTACCAAGCTCTGGAAGCTTGTTTCAAACCATAAATTGCCTTGTGTAGTTTGCATACAAGGTTTTCTTTATCTTTGCATATGTAACCCATTGGCTGCTTCATGTATACATCTTCATCTAGATCACCATTCAGAAATGCATTGCAAACATCTAACTGCCTTATATTCCATCCATTATTTAGTGCAATGGTTAGGATCATTCTAATAGTGGTAGGTTTGACCACTGGTGAAAATGTTTCATTAAAATCAAACCCATATTGTTGAGAGAATCCTCTTGCCACAAGCCTGGCCTTATGTTTGCATATATTTCCATCAGCATCCCTCTTCAGTTTATAGGTCCATTTGCATTCCACTATATTTTTGTTCTTAGGTGGCTCAACTAGGCTCCATGTTTTGTTCTTGACTAAGGCTCTGTATTCTTCATCCATTGCATCACACCACTCTTTATGCTTTGCTGCTTGATCATAAGTGACTGGCTCAATCATTTGCTCGATTCCTTCTTTCTCCTTGCTAGTGGCATTGTATATCTTAGGCTTGAAAATCCCACTTTTAGCTCTAGTAATCATGTGGTGTCTTGTTTGTGGTTGTGGCTCCTCACTGTCACTGCTGCTGATGTCAGTTGTTGTATTATCATTCCCATGACTTTCTTGGTTGCTCATGCCATCATTTTGTGGTAGGTCATCATCTGTCATATGGTCACTTGAACTGTATTCAGATCTAGTGCGGGATGCAGTTGGAGTGGCTGAAGTGATTTTTGATGCTTCATCTTTATTTGTGTGAGTTGTCCATTCATGCAGAGTTGGCACATTCTCTATCACCACCTTTGAGTGATCCTTCACTGGTTTATTTGTGTCTTTCTTTTCTGCAAAAGGAAAGACACATTCATTAAACACAACATGTCGAGAAATTATAACCTTTCCCCTATCATCCATGCATTTGTAACCTTTTTGATTGTTCCCATAACCAATGAAGGTACATTTACTTGACCTCAAAGATAATTTATGGTTATTATATGGTCTGAGGCATGGGAAACATAAGCATCCAAATGTTCTCATGAGATGATAATCAGGTTTCTTTTCATATAACATTTCATGAGGACACTTGAATTGCAAAACCTTTGTGGGCATTTTGTTTATTAAGTATACTGCAGTTTCAAATGCCTCACTCCAGTATTTCAATGGCATGGATGCTTTAGATAGTAAAGTTAGGCCAGTTTCAGTGATAAGCCTGTGTTTTCTTTCTACTATGCCATTTTGTTCAGATGTATAGGGGCAAGTGGTTCTGTGAATGATTCCTTTGCTGTTAAAATACCCTCTTAAAGGGAAAAACTCACTCCCCCCATCTGTTTGTATGATTTTTATGTTACAGCTCATCTGTCTTTCTATAAAGTTAATGAACTGTAGCATAGCATCATATGTGTCTGACTTGGCTTTTAGAAAGAAAATCCATGTGTATCTAGTATATGCATCTACAATTGATAAGTAATACCTGTGGCCTTGTCTTGAGGATATTGGTGCAGGACCCCATAGGTCTGCTGTTATCAATTCAAGGGGTTTTCTGTAAACAGTCTCTGATCTGCTGAAAGGTAATTTATGGCTTTTGCCTATTTGGCAATGTGTGCAAGTGCTAGAGGTAGGTACATGACTATAAGTAATTTTATTATCATTCAGAATTCTTGTCACAATATCATAACTAGGATGGCCAAGCTTGCAATGCCAAATGTCAAGATTGTCATTAACACTATTAGTTTTAGAATTTTCAGAATTGATCAGATTACTGTCATTGACATTACCAGTAATATTACAATTTAGTACATTCAAATTAGCCACATTATCAATATCAGAAAACTGAATATTAGCATTGCAACACCAATTACTATTGTCATGATCCAATTTGGATTGCATATTGCAGAACCTGTATAATCCCTTGTCCAGTTTACCTTGTAGTAAAATATTTTTGTTTAGAGAGTCTCTAACAAGACAGTAAGTGGGGTGAAACTCAAAATATACCTTGTTACCATTTGTGAATTGTGACACACTGATTAGGTTCTTTTTGACATTAGGAACTCTAAATAGATTATTGAGGAAAAGTTTTCTCTTCCCTTTAACAAAACCTGTTCCAGTGTGTGATATATTCATGGTTTCACTGTTGCATGCATGAATAACTTGCGTACCTGAGTAGCTTTTGTTGCCAAGATTTAAGTTCTGCAAATTGTTAGTAATATGGTTCGTTGCTCCAGAGTCTGGAAACCAGTCCTCGCTGTTGATATCCTCAATCTTGCTTGAATCATCAGTATTACTTGCATTAGTTGAGGTTTCTCCACCAGATCTGATCTGGTTTGCCTGTGCCAAGTTTATGTTGGCATTTCTTTGATTGAATTGAGTCTGTTGTGCATTGTTTACATCAGTGTTGAATCTGAAATAACATCTATTCGCTGCATGTCCAGGCTTATCACATATTTGGCACTTGATTCTTGGAGCATTGCTGGACCTGCCTCTCCCCCTACCTCTCTGGTTTGCATTACCTCTCTGTCCCTGGTTGTTTCCTCTTCCAAAACCAGGTATGCTTCTTGATTGGTTGAGATTTCTTGAGGTTGAGGCAAGATTTATGCTGAAATCATTTTGGGTAGCCTTTCTTTGCTCTACCCTACCTTCATGCGCCAATAAGGCAGAATATACTGATTGTAAATCTGGTAGAACTGATTGGGTAGCAATGAATGTGACAAGGGACTCGTACTCCTCATCCAAGCCATTTGTTAATGTAAGAATTTGTTCACTATCAGAAATTGGATGCCCCACAGCCTTGAGTTTATCACATAGGGTTTTGACTTTAGAGATGTATTCTCTCATAGACATTTCACCCTTTCTTGAATTCTGAAATTCTCTTCTATAATGCATGATCCTTGCCGCTGACTGTGAATTGAAAATTTGTTGTATTGTGGCCCATATCTCATGTGAAGTAGTGCAACCTATAACTTGAGACAGTAAGTTTGCATTAATCGATGATAATAACTAGGATGATAGTAAACTATCTTGTTTTTGGTGATGGGTATACGCTGGGTTACTAATCATCTGCCCATCTTTGTTAATTGTCATTGCAGGCGGCATAGCTTTGGTTCCACTGACATAATCTTGAAGGTCGTACCCCTTCAAGGCTGTTTCAATCTGGAACTTCCACAACAGAAAATTCTCTTCGTCGAGAGGGATTGTAATAACTTGACTCTTCGGTTTGACGAGAGTCAGAGGGGGAACAGGAGGTTCAGCACTGCCTATTCCAGAATTTGCCGTCGAGTTATCATTACTGGAACCAGTCATGGTGATAGGATGATGTGCAAAGTATATGACTGGGCTATTTGCTCAAGAGTTGGCAGTTAATACAAAAAGTGTGGGTAATCAGGGATGCAGAGGTGGTTCTTGTGTTCTTCGAATGCAAGAATTAGCACTCTCGCATCAAGAAGTCAAAGGACGAGATCAAGAATCTCTGATGACCAGAAAGAAGATTGTTGTAGCCGCTGTGAACGAAGATTCCGGCTTGGCACGCACAATCTTGATCGAAACAGATGCTATACTATGATCGGAGAGGGGTGGTTCTCCTATGATGAAACTAAAATCTGAGGAGACCAAGAAAGCCACTACTTCCTTCGATCAGACTGTAATACGTTTTATTATATGCCGTTGGGCAATTTTCAGGCTTTGATACCATATAAGAAATCAGAGTTTATTGTGTAATTTGTTTACAGTAGTCAAGGAGGTGAGCGAGAGTGGAAAATGTAATTGAACTAAACTGAACTGTTTTTGAATAATGTGAGTACAAACGATATTATACAATATATATAGCTGAGAAAGATATTGGGCTGAACTAAAGGCCCAAAGGCAAAACGGAAGCGGGCTGAAGTGGTTCATTTTGTATAAGGGTATGTTATTCTGGGTAAACTCTAATATGTACCGCGAATCAAACCGCAATGACTCAAACTTTAAGGTTTTCAGGGTCCGACCAGCTTATAATCATGCTTCTTTTTTTGGATTGATTATACACTTGATTTGTCATTAATTTTAGTTAAAAGCTATTTATTCTCGCATATTAATCTTAATTATTTAAATATGATTCATGCTTATATATTGATTTTGATCCAAATTTGTTTTTACAGTACAAGAAAAGAGCGCAAGAAAGAAAACTATTGAAATAACTTGCGTAGCCACCTGATAGTATAACACAAGGAGTGCATGTTGACATAAAATTCACATAGCTTGCTTTTTTTTTTGAAACAGAAATGTGTAATCTTCTGAAGAGAAGAGAGCATATATATATATATATATATATAATAAAATCAAAGATACAAAGTCCGACCATAGTACATAAGAATACAAGATAAAACCTAACACGGCTCTAGGGGTGTAAGGATCATAGATAGATGAGCTCCGGATAAACCACCGCCCATCTACTCTAATATCGAATTCCGACAAGGCCACCACCCGATATTGAAGTATATCTACTTCAATACAATAACTCATACTCTCTATGTAATATCAAAAATAATGAAGAATAACATCAAAAAAAAAACTCTCTAACAATAAGCCCAAATGAATAGCGAATCATCAATCCAAACAACAATCCACTAAGCACCACAGTAATATCCATCAACCTGAACATCTGAAAAGTACATAACTGCTACCAATCCATCCAGCTATCCTCTAAGTACTTCCTGATAATCAACAACCTGTATCTGCGAAAAGCTCAACAAAAACTATCAGTAATTTGTCACACACACACACACACACACACACACACACACACACACACATATATATATATATATATGGAAATATATGTGTGTGTATATATATATATTCATACATATTTATCTACCATACATATATGTGTTGAAGAAAAATACAATGAAAAAACTAATAAAAGAAATTAATACCCGATGCGATATCTATTACGAAAAAAACTACTGATTATAATAAATAGATACAAATTAAATCTAATCTTAATCAATAAACTCTCAAAGCCCACTTTCCCGATTAGCTTGTAATGTGAATTAGACATCCATTCCAAACAAAAATAAACTAATTTAATAATTAAATTATCCGTAGAAACAATATTAGACTGAAAACATCTCTGATTTCTCTCAAACCAGATGAACCAACTTATGATAGTGACTAAAGTATCTAGAATGTATGTTTTACTATCATTATAAACAAATCTATAAGAATCTCAATATTCGACATAACTATTGTAAGAATTAGGACAATCAAAAACAAATATCCTTAAAACCATATTAAATATAAAATTTGTGATATTGCATGAGAAAAATAAATGATCAACATCCTCGTTCAAAAGATTACAAAAATAACACTTAACATCAAAAATGATATTCTTCCTCTTTAGAAGCTCAACCGTATTAAGTTTCTTATGAATGAATAACCACATTAGAAATTTAGCTTTAGGAGGAGAATTAAATTTCCAAATAAACTTAAAAGGACGAAATGAGATTCCCGAAAAGTTTATAAAGTTATACATAGAATTAACCGAATAAACTTGATTCTTATCCATACCCCAACTAATAAAGTCCCTATACTCATCAATGTGATATAATGATAACTTAGAATATAGTAAAGCTAATTGTCTTAACATTTCCCCTTCTAAGATATTATCAAAAGAAAACTCCCATGGGGGGGGGGGGGTTCCAAATCTCTTCTAAAAACATCTTTAATCAACACATTTTTAAAATTACAATTATTAAAGAGTTCCCTGAATTCAATTTTAAGTGGTAATTTAGAAATCCAAATATCATGCCAAAAGTAAGTCATATCACCCGAATGAACAATCACCTTATATCCTAAGTTAAAAAAATCAAAGCACTTTAATACTGACTTCCAAAAGTAAGATAATCTATTAAACCAACTATCCCTAGATCCCACAATAAACTCTCCTCCTGAATAGTAAAATTTAGATACAATAAACTTCCACGTATTCGATACTAAAGGACACCTAAATTTCCACAACCATTTAGCTAATAAGGAAGAGTTAAAATTAACTAAATTAATGATCCCTAATCCCCCATCTTTCTTAGACTTACAACACACCTCCCAGTTTAGTAAACATTTAAAACCCCTACAAATAGGATCGCCACCCCCACTCCATAGGTAATTACGTCTTATTCTATCAATCTTTTCAATAACCCATTGAGGAAATCTATGTACAGACATCCAATAAGCAGGGATAGCAGATAGTACCGAATTAACCAAAACTAATCTACCTGCTCTAGACAAAAATCTATTGTTCCAACTTGATAGTCTAATATTAATCTTATCGATTATGACTAACCAATCTTCCTTCTTTAGTTTCGAAGGCCTAATCTTAAAACCCAAATAATCAAAAGGGAATTTCATGACAGAACAGTTTAAGGTGCTAGCAATCATAGCCTCTACATTACCAAAATCATTAATGACCATAACAGAACTCTTGTCAAAATTAATCCTAAGACCTGATAACATCTCAAAACAATAAAGAATAAACTTGAGAACAATAATGTGCTTAGGTAGGTGAGATGAAAATAACAAAGTATCATCTGCGAATTGAAGTATAGATAACTCATTGTTAAATTTCTCATTACCAACATTGGCCAAAACACCTAATCTCCCCGCTCTCTTGATAATTCTAGAAAAAACGTCAGCCGCTAAATTAAATAATAGAGGTGACAGGGGATCTCCCTGTCTAAGACCCCTCTTACATTGGATCTTCTTTCCCATAACCCCATTGACAACGATATTAGAACTACCAGACCTAAGTAAAAGCATTATCCAGTTAATCCATCGGACACTAAAACCTCTAGCAAGACATACTTCACATATGTAATCCCAGTCGATGGAATCAAACGCTTTCTCAAAATCTAATTTCAAAATAGCACATGAAAAATTATTTTTAACATATACATTAATGTACTCTTGTACAGCTACCACTCCATCCACAATTTGTCTACCTTTAATAAAAGCAGTTTGCGAATGATCTATAAGATCATTCATCTTCCTACTAAGCCTATTCGCTAGAACTTTAGAAATGATCTTAACAGATACATTTATCAAAGAGATAGGTCTAAAATCCTTTAAAAATTTATCACCCTCTCTCTTCTTAATAAGGATAACATTAGCAAAATTGAAATTACCTAGACACAAATCACCGCTATAAAAATCATTAAATAATCTAATAACATCAGATTTCAAGACCTCCCAAAACTGTTTATAAAATAGGACAGAAAAACCATCAGGTCCCGGAGCTTTGTCACTAGGCATATCACAAATAGCCTTCCAGATCTCCTGCTCAGAAAAAGGCTTATCTAAATCTACTAACCCTCCCTTTACATCATTAGGGTAGATATCCTTTCAATTAACGTTAATTCTTCTCTTGATCCTAGTCCCAAAAATTTGTTTATAATAATTGGTGAAAGCTTCATTTAAATCCCGCTGGACTGTCAATTCCTCATCATTAATAAATATAGAGTGAATCAAATTGTCTCGCCTCCTTTTATTTGCCATACTATGAAAAAATTTCGTGTTATTATCCCCCTCCTTAATCCATTGAACTCGAGATCTTTGCCTCCACATAGTTTCTTCCTTTTCCAAAATCAATTTGAAATCATTTCTAAGATTATAAAGTCTATCTGTCTCAACAAGATTAAGAGTCCTTGATTCACTCAACTTATTTAAATCTAATAATTCGCATAAAATCTTATCTTTCTTAATTCTAACACTTCCAAAAATATATTTCTTCCACCTCTTAAGAAAAAATCTTAATTTACCAAAGTGCCCCTAGCTTGCTTTTTAACTTGCGTAGCCACCTGTTATTGTTTATAGGATAATTCACATGTGTAGACCTCTTTTTAAAACTTATAACATGTTTAGCCATCTTTCAAAAGTTATTACAAAAGTAGACTTGTTTTGTCCAGGTGAGCATATAGGCGAGTTTTGAAAATGCGCCTTTGTGCGAGTTTTCAAAACTCGCCTGTATAAAAGTTGCATAAAAGCATGCTTGGCTTGATTGGTAGATGTGTGTGCCTTCTTGGTGAGAGATCCATGTTCGAATCATGCCAAGTACATAGTTTTAGCTTCTAACACTTCCAAATAGTTACCGGAATACAAAAAAAAAGGGAGTGTTAAAGGGACTCCACATTTGGTTAAGGGGAGGATCAATCTTAATTTGGTCAATAATTGTTATGGGGGGTACAAAATAAATTTGTCTCCCCTTAAACATATAAATTAAAATTCCGATATTAACCTCATTTAATCCTCATTAATAAAAATCATAAAACCTAAATCTTAATTAATACTTGCAATTTAACGCTGCACGTAAAAATACAAAATGAATATAATTAATGTAATTGAGACAGAAGAAAATTTCGTGGAAGATCGGAAGGCATCAGATCATGTAATTAAATGTAATTTCATATTGGAATTGATATGTTCAATTTAAATTAATTGCAAAAACAAAAATTTTGATCTAACATGTTGCATATTATATATTCTTGTTTATTTTGTCAACACATTTTTTCCTTTTTTTACAATTTTTTTTTAAATTTTCGGAAGCACGCGTTTGTAATTTAAGTTAAATTTAGTATGTTAGATTTTAACACAAGTGACGAGCTAGGGGCACTTAGGTCTTCTTCTTTTTTTCTTCTAAAATAATCTAGACCCCCCTTAACAAAATAAATTTAAGTTAGAGTCCCCTTAAAATTATCCCCCCCCCCCCCCTTAACCAAATTTGGAGTCCCTTTAACAATCCCAAAAAAAAAACCATTAAAAGTTTTAATACGTCACATCTGTAATGTATTACCACACATGAATAACAACTTATAAGCATATATCTTTAATAACTCGAATGTTAACAACTGCTACGGCATAAGGTACAGGGATTGACATATAATTATATTATAAATTATATTAGTACGACCCAATACAACATAAATAAGACCCAAAATAACGTAGACCCAAAATAACCTCAGCTTGCATCTCAAGTGCGTACTGGACACCCCTCTCAGTTAAAGGTGGATCGTACCATGAAAAAAAATTGCAACTCTGCAACCCTTGGCGATTCTGTGCATGAATGTACGCTTTGCAACCATAAAAGCGACGATCTGCATTCGTTTGACTTTTAGAAACAAGCACATTACATTCAACTCTGCAATAGCAAAGGACTGAACGACTCGTCATGCTGGAGCTTGACCTATCGGGATTCTGCCGGGCAAGAACTTCCCTCAACTGAGCATTGAGGGATTTTTGAACCGGTCTGATGCGCTGGACTGCAATGTTTGGTTGTGTTGCATTAAAAAGTTTAGACTCGACCTCTGCTGCATCTACTTGGACTCCCATTTGCGTTTCGGGCACAAATTCGACATCTTCTGCAGGTTGTTTACCCCGTTCGTACTCAACGTACATTTGAACCATGGTATCGTTGTCGTATGCCCAGTTAGCCATTTTGACAGTGAAGTACTTTATAAAAAACAAAGGAGTGATGAAGAGAGGAAGAGAGAGGTTGGTTGGTCTTTAATAAGGGAGAGAGGAAGAAAGGCTGGTTTGAAACATCTACGAAATAGAAACATTACATCTCTGTAAAGTATATTTCCTACAGTAAAGCAGATTCCCTACAGTATCATACGTAAAGCAGATTCCCTACCACTGACCCTTCACATCATTTTTTGTTTTACCCTCTATTCACTTGTACACTACGCAGCTATATATCTATGTCGAATTTCTCAAAACTTACCTCACTCCCACAACTTTGTTTCGAACTGCCCTGTGCTTTACCACAACTATGTCTTCTTGGCCATCATCTCCAGACTCTGAGGAAGAGGCGTACGAACAGATGGAACTTCAGGCGCTTGCGGATGAAATCGAGTTTCTAAACAAACTGAACTCTCGGCTTGGACCACCGTCCGAACAACGACCCGTCCAACCTCCACATCAAGCCCAAGTATTAAACGTTCAGCACACGCATGAACAGTCCGTCGTTGGACCACGACAAGAAGTTGGTTCTTATCAAGTATCACATGTTCCAATTCCATATGAACAGGAAGGTGACTTTTATCAAGTTTGTTGCTGCTGCGGTTATCCAGTTGAAGTTGTGGTTCGAGCAGATGACAACAATATTGGTCGTCGCATTCAGCAATGTCCATCCTATCCGAATGGGTGCAATTATACAGAATGGATATACGAACCGATAGGGCCAAGGGGAATAACATATGCAAACGAACTCGAACAAGAGATTAGACATCTCCGTAACGTTATTGAACAGTTGCGGCTTAACCGTGATGATTAAGCAGCTTCACATCCCAAGAGCATGAACGTCAGATGTAGTTTGTTTATCGTACTATTTTCCTAATTAGCATTTGCTGTATCCTAAGCTATAGTATCTAGTCTCGTGTTAGCAACTATTTCCTCTTGAGTTTTAGTACTTATTTCTGTATTATGGTCTCTTGTAATCAGCTTTATAGTAAATATTTGTTGTTATTTGGTTTATGAAATTCGCTACGTTTCAATATTTCACTACATACAACATTCAGTAATTTTGTTGTTCAACTTCAGTGCTATTACACAGAATGGTCTCTTGTGACTCTTCTTTTTCTATAGTGAAATGTTATTCAACTTCAGTGAATAAGAGAAAAATTACTGAATGCTATAGGTTTTGTTGTTAGTTGGTGTGTGTGTGGTGGGTTCTGTCGAAGGCGAGTTTTCAAAACTCGCCTTTGTATTTTAATGAAGACGAGTTTTGAAAACTCGCTTTCGAAACCAAAACAGGCCAATATACGTAATTAATTCTGAAACATAGCTATACATGTAATACTATTTCTAAATAGGCCTAAATGGGTAAAAAGTCCTTGTTTATATGCTGAAACTAAACTATAGACACTTGCAGTGCAAGAAAAGAGCGGAAATGCTAATTTAAAATTGATGTCCCACATCTTAGACTTAAACTGGGGCTCTGAGTCAGCTCCGTATAACTGCTTCACTGAAGAATCTACAACAGCTTATAGTAAGCATCTTGTAATGGTCTTGGCCTAGCAAACTGGGCTTTCGCTAAAATTTGAAGGATGTTAGAGTTATGAACCGGTTTTTTTGGCATAAAACCGTGATTTGAACCGGTTCTAGTATGGTTGAACACTGTTTTGAGCCTTCAAGGCTTTATTAAGCTCCGGGCCAGTAATTTAGATGGTCCAAGGTTAGCCGCGGTTGGACTGTTGGCTTGGTCTGAAAATATTGCTTATAACACTCTTTATAGCACTTGTCCAATTCCATAACCAAATGTATAAGTGGAGGAGTTTGGATCATGGGATGTGGGAGAAAAAACTAAAATCCTAAAATCTGATTTAGAGCACTCACACTTACGGATTCAACATGACCCATCAATGCATAGCTAATGTTAATTAGTATATGGGCTTAATTAATCGTTAAATGTGTTGCATTTACTTCATTGTTATACAAATGTGATGTAATTAAGATATTTACTGTCTGTGTTTAGTGACCTTTACATATTTAATGTGCTCAGTGAAACAAGCATACAAAATATATCCAGACTCATATAAAATCACTTATCCCCGAAATTCTTTGTCCCTCTATACTAAACCAATCAACACCCCCCAAATTCCACCTTTTTACAATTAAATCCTTTTTTTGACTTAATTGCGAAAAGATGAAAATCAGGGATCCTGATTGGTTTGATACAGGGTAACAGAGAATTTTGGGTACAGAGGATTACTGATTCTAAGCTTGTGCGTAAATTAATAATAAAATAAAAGAAAATTACTGAAGAGTCTCTTCTTAGGACCATGTTGCTGGCTGAAAATTAACTCCAGCAAATGTAAAAATGATTCAGTCAAAACATGAATAGATGACTGTTGAGGAAGGATCAAATCTCTCGGAATGCCATGCCACACCGTTGATTAGTTCACTATCCAAAAAGTAAAAACATGAAGTACACAAGTGTGGCTGGGTCTTGCAAAGTTACTGCTACGAAACCATGGCTTATAAACTTGTCTTTTACAGCACTGGTATATCCTAGCCCTCTTCCAGAGAGAAACCTGTCACAAGAGAAGCAAGTTTGGATCATGTGATGCGGGAGAAAAACGAAAATAAGTCACTTATATCATTTTACCTTAAACGGACGCAATAAAAATGCATTGACAAGCTAAAATTGTACATCATAATATTACATATATGGCGAGCGTTCAATGACACCCCAAACAATGCAACACATCTAAATGTCCCATTTTCCTTGCATTCAATTGTACAATTGTACATCATGCTATGTAACTGCGGTTGGAACAAAACACCTTTTTTCTTTGCATGTATATGAGCTGACACACAACTCTCATATAACAAAAGGAATCCCTGTTGCTACGTGCCTACCAACTCATATTTGTATTCAACTCCTTCAATTTATTCCATGATGTGAGATTATTAATTCCAACCTGCCATTCCTCCTTAACAACATGCGAGACAATCCTAACAGTCTTCCCCTTGACTCGCATCCTACGAGTATCTTTTGAGAGCACCGTCTTGCCCGCATGGCCTAGTCCGAACCTTCGGCTCTGATACCACTGTTATGTAACGACGGTCGGAACAAAGCCCTTTTTCCTTGCATGCATATGAGCTAACACAGTTCAACTCCCATATAACAAAAGGAATGCCTGTTGTTACGTGCCTACCAACTCATATTTTTACTCAACTCATTCAATTTATTTCATGATGTGGGATTATTAATTCCAACCCGTCATTCCTCCTTAACAACATGCTAGACAGTCCTAACTATATATATATATATATATATATATATATATATATATATATATATATGGGATAGAATCAAGGAGCCCCCTTGAATTTCAGCCCCCCATTTGCATATGAACCATAGCCACATATTTATGTTTAAATATGTTAGTGGAATGAGAGAGAATGACCTTTAATAGATTGTAAATTTCCGCCGTCGCCATCTTTCGTCCCTCTTTTCATCTCGTCGTCGTTTCATCTCGTCCCTCCATCACCACGAATCGTCATCCAACCACCGAATCTCTTCATCTGTAGGTTTTCGTTTGTTTTTTCTCAGATCTCGTTTTCCTTGTTTGCTTTTGTTGTTTAATTTTCCTCCTCCTATCACCAATTTTGAGCCGCTTGTCCCTCAACTCCAATTTTCTTTCTTGTTCAGATATGTATATCACAGCTTCTTTCTTCAATCGCTGATGCTCTTATGCCCCTTCTTAGCTAGGGTTTGCTGGTTCAGCAAAATCAGGTGACTGGTTGTGCGGTTCTTCTCAGATCTGATTTGTTTCTCCAATCGGTTTTCTTTGCTGCTTAGTCGGGTTTTTTATGTTCTTGTGTTGCCTCTTTTTCTTTGGCTTGGGTTGTTTTGCTCTAAGATGGACAGATCTCGTTTGGATCCATATCTGGTTTTGGATCTCGTTTTGGTTTCACACTTCCTATCTTGTTGTGTTCTGTGCTGCAGGTTCCCTTCCTATTCAATTCTCTATCTTCCTGCTTATTTTGGGACCCATATCGAAGATCCTTATCTTATTGTCTAGCTTCAGAGTTCGCTGCTAATCACTGCTTTTCTCCTGGAGTACAACATCGTCTTCTACCATGACCTACATCGTGTCACGTCTTCCTATGTTTTGTAAAGCTGTCTATCTTCCCCTAAGTAGTGTGTTCACCACTTTTCGGTGTACTATTGCTTGGGTTTCGGCTTCATCGGCGCTTGGATGATTGTGCTGGTAGTTAGTGGCATGGAGGTTCTCTTTGTACGTCAGCTTGTTCTATTCTATGGGCGGTATGTTCCGAGACTTTGGAGGTATAGGGTTTTCAATGCTCTGTTGGTTTCTTTTTATTGAAGAATGGTTTCTGCTTTGCCGTTGGTTGCGAGGGGGCCTGTCTTTGTTTGGTCTATGTAGCTCTATTGATTGCTACTAGGTGTAGGTTTTGCTGTTGTTCTTAGAGTGGTATGGTTTTCTACGGCTTGTTGGTTGGTGGAGGTACTCAAGATTGGTGATAGGAAGTTTTGCTTTGTAATGTTTGTTTGGTCTTATTTTCTGTTCTGTTTTGTTTGTGTTGTGTTTGTTTTGTGGAGCTTGTTGCTTCATTTGGTTTACTTTTTTTTTTTGGTTTCGTTCTGTATTAGGCCTGTAATAGTTTTTGTTTGAATGGAAAAACTTTTGGTTGAAAAAAAAAGGAATGAGAGTGAATGAGTGAAAGGAGAGAGAGTGCGAAATACTTGGTTGTTGTTGAGGGGCTTTTGAGGTGCTGCACTGTTTGGGGTGGTGTTGAACCTGCCCCTATATATATATATATATATATATATATATATATATATATATATATATAGAAAGTCTAAATGGAAACAAAATTAAACACACAAAATCTGAATCATTAGGTCTCCCCCTGAATTCCACCTCATACATAAAGTCAAACAAAATCGTGTGGTCCAAATTTTATGTACATAAATTTGTATCCAATTTTGTGTCATTATAGCCGCACTACAAGAAAAATACACTTTTACAACATTTGATAAACATTGTCATTACACTTCCACAACATTTATGCTGACATTGTGATATGCATAGTTGCATAAATTATGAGTTTTTAACATCATTTATTTAATGTTGTGGGAACCGTTATAGATTGTATATCAACAATGTTATTTGGCTGTAGTATATATTTCTTATATTAACTAGAAATGGTTTTCACAATGATCCACAAATATTGTAAAATTAATTTTTTAACAACATATTATCGACATTGGTTGTTGTTGAGTTCTTTATTGGAAATAGTGATGGTCGGGATAATAGATTATCTCACTTTTGCAAGTCGGTTTTGAATTGTTTTGACTTTTTTAAATTAGGATGCAAAGTGTTAGTGCATTCAGGTAATCTTACTTATTTTTGGCACGATGCTTGGATTTCTAGTGTACCGCTTAAAATTGAATTTAGTAAGCTTTTTAATATAAGTAGATTTAAGAACGCTTTAATTATGGATGTATACAAAGCAGTTTTGGATCCCCCGTGGGAGTTCTCCTTTGATAATATTTTAGAAGCAGAATTATTAAGACAATTGGCCTTACTTAAGGCTAAGTTAGCCTTATACCATTTGGATGAGAATGATGATTCTATTAGCTGGGGTATGGATAAGAGTTTAGTATACATTGTTAATTCTGTGTATAGTTTAATTAACTTTTCTGATGTTTCATTATATCCCTTTAAATTTCTATGGAAGTCTAATTCTTCACCTAAAGCTAATTTTCTAATGTGGTTGATCATTCAAAAGAAGCTCAATACGATTGAGCTTTTCAAAAGAAAAAATGTTATTTTTGATGTAAAGTGTTGTTTCTGTAATACTGGGGAGGAGGATGTCGACCACTTATTTTTCTCTTGTTGTTTTACCTTCTCTATTTTTAACATGATTATAAGGATTTTTACTTTTGATTGTTTTAATTCCTTTAGTAATTGTATCGATTATTGGAATTGTCATAGATTACGTTATAATTCTAGACAGATATACATATTTGATTCCTTAGTAATATTCATAAGTTGGTTCATTTGGGTTGAGAGGAATCAGAGAATCTTTCAATCAATCTCTGTACCTACTGATAATCTAATTATAAACATAATAAATTTCTGTCGGTTTTGGATGTCCAATTCACACCATAAACTATTTGGCGATTTACAATTTGAGCGTTTTTTGTCTAAGGTTAGAATTAACCTAAGTTTATTCATTTGTATTAATAGTTATTTTAGATGCAATAGGTCTCGTCTGTGTTGTTGATTTCTTGTTACTTGGGTTAGCTCTTTTCTCATGCTTGTTTATTTCTTATGTCCTTCTCTTTATACATATATATATATATATATATATATATGGGTATATGCCTATATATAGGTACATACTCATATATATGTGTAAGTTACTGATGATTTTGTGTCAGTTTTTCCAGATTACAGGTTGTAGATGAAGCTGTGGAGCACTTGGGTTTTGCTGTTTAGATTTTGGGCTTGTTTGGATATATTGGTGTATAAGGAGTAGGAGTGTCTATATTTTTTTTTTTTTGGTGATTTATTACACCTTTTGTTTTTTGATTATTATATGTATGGGCATAGATATACTTCTTATCGGGTGGTGGCCTTGCTGGAATTCGATAACGAAGTATGATGGGTGGTGGCCTTGTCGGAACTCATCTTTCTATTGTCCCTTACATTCCTTTTTTGAGACTCTGGTTTTTGGGTCTGTGTCTTTTGGGTCTGTATTTGGATACTTGTATTACTTTATTTTTATTATATATATGTGTGCTCTCTTCCCCTTGGAAGATCACACATTTTTGCTCAAAAAATAATAATGTCTTTTACATCAACTATGAGAAGTCATTAATTTTTTCCACAACGTTTTTACAATGATTTTTGTACGTTGTAAGTACAACTCTACAATAGTGGAAAAAAATAGTAAAAAATAATGTACAACATCTCAAAAGATCTATTTTCAAAGTCTAGACTATAATTTTAAAACGTTGTAAACTAACTTATTACAAGCATGTTTCAACATCGTGCATGCTATTTCAACAATGCCTAGTACAATTGTAAATAACAATTTAACTATTTACCATAAGCATTATAAAAAAATAGCATTTGCAACTTTTCGTAACCATAATATGTACATTTTAAATGACATTTCACATTGTAAAAATTATTTTTAACAATAATTCTTCCATATTTCAATGCTCACGGCTTTAATATTTTTTTTTTCTGTAATATATGATTATTATCACAACAGAACATTCTAGTATAGAATGATATACAAAAAATAGTATTTGCTAGTAAATGGAAAAAACATTTTAATTTTAAGACGTTGAATGTTATTACACTTAAAACAATGACATAGACATATAACTATATATTTTAACACACATTTCCACTTATACGTACATATTCATATATACATAAAGTGTAACTGAGCAATGACAATATGCATAACGCATGCACGTTGGTTCAACAAACATTGATGTTGATACAGTAACAAAGGAAGTTTCAGTTCGCCACATAAAATGTAGACAACACCTAGCTATGTACATGCATCACTGCATAGATTAAAAAATACCAAAAAATCAACCTATTTCAGCTATTCACTTCTGTGGCATCACTGCTCGGCACAACATTCTGATTCTCCTTCTGTTGATGTTGTTGCTGCTATTTGTTAACACACTTTTTGGTAAAAGCTGTCACACATGGAATCTCCGGATTGCAGCGCTCTCAGGCACTGGGAGCATCGTCAATAAACATGAAGCGATTTGATTGAAATCACAACATCAACCTAAATAGGCCTGAAACTCCTATCAAACGGCCTCTTTTGGGCTCGAAAACAACAATTATAGAGCTTTTCTTTGTAACTCTTGTAGCCCTCTGAATTAGCTTCAAGTAGAGCTTTCGTTTGGATCAATTTGACTTACGGTTTGTAAGTTACGCCCGTTTCCGTGAACGCACGCAAAACTTGGATTTTGAGAATTGGTGACATTTCTGTTCGGGTCGCCCCCTTCGGTTCGTGGGCTCCTCCTTGGCTCGCACCCCCGTCTCATGAAGCATTTTCCTTGGCTCGTGATGCAACCTGGCTCCTCCCCTTACCCAGCTCGTGGTGGTCAGAGTAGTCACGACCCGCTCGTGGTGCACATGGGGATCACGACCCCATGACCACGAACCGACCCTTGGACCTGCTGATACACGCATAGATCTTGATCTGTTCTTAAGGCTACTTGCTCTCCTAATTTCCCGGATCGGGTGCCACGTGCGTCATCATGAACCGGTCCTCCCAGAGGCTCTCCTACAGCTATAAATACACCACTACATCTAAATTTTGGGAAGACTTTTTGGCCATTCTTCTCCGCGGCTTCCACCGTTATTGAAGTGCAAGGAATATGCACCTTTCTACATCTAAATTCTCCTCTTGTAATCTCAATTAACACATGGATTGTGTGTCTACATGTAACTGATTCGTGTAATATGCCAATATAACAACAAGATAATAAAGTGGACGTAGGCTACATCTACAGCCGAACCACTATAAAAACCTCGTGTGTTCCCTCTTATTTACTATTTTCTGCATTTTTGTGATCTTTGATCTGCATTTTGGTGTTAGTGCCAATTTTTTGGTCTAACATCGTTCAGGTATTCTAATGACCTTCGAAATAGCAAGATATGCGATTCTGGTCTATGAATTGCATAATGACCCCTCCTTTACTTTGCTGTATTCCGATTGCTCTCCACTCATTTCATCTTATGCAACCCATGAATATCTTCAAGCAATCTTTCAACCATAACTATTCTATTACATCTTTTCCTGTTAGAACACCAGATTATATCTATCATTTGTTTATTCAACTCCAAAAAAAATAGAAGACCTTAATCATAATCTGCATTACCAAAAAAAACCTTTGATGTCGAAAATTCTCTTCATTCAGATTGCTCAATTCAATTGGTGTATGAAAATAAGATACATTGTAACAACCCGGAAAATCTGAGCCAATTTAAAAAATTTAATTTGGCTATTTTAGTGGATTTTAGATATTTAAAATAAATTATTTTAAATAATAAAGACGAAAAGCATGCTTGAATTGACGTTTGAAAAGAAATATAATTATTTTTAATTATAAATAAGGCTTGAAATGGCGCGGCAGTTTCAAAATTTCAATTCAAACTTTGATTGACTGTACCGGGTGCAAAACAAAACAAAATTTAGTGAAACCCAAAATATTTAAATCTGCTAGTGAATATCTTTCTAACGAATCTGAAAAATCGAAGTTTCATAGAGGGAATCAAAAGTTATGGCCAAATGAATTTTCAGAAAGGTCGCTATAGAGTTTATATAGCCCTTGAAAATAGACATTTTGCAAACGACCTCAGAATTCGATGAAACCACTTTTGTTGGATCCGGGATGTCAAATTATTGCTAGGTTTCAAATTTCATAATTTTTGAAGTTAATATGTGAGCGTGCAAAGGAGAATGTGTTTGGTCGATTTTAGTTAAATTGGATCGACTAGAAAATGCCCATTTTTCAAACGGTCTCAGAATTCGATGAAACTAGTTTTGTTGGGACCGTATCGTCAAAACATAGCTAGCTGTATTTTTCTGGAATTTTTGGGATCAGTATGTGACTCCGGCAAATTGAAATGTACGTTCAAATCAAATATTGAATGTTTTATATTATAATTTGAAGAGAAACTGACTGAAACAGTCGAATGGGCCTACGAAACATATCCCATTGTGTTCGGAATGGGGATATTTAGCTAGAGGCGACAGTCGTTGGGTTTGGATTGGAGCTCGTAGGTGATAAGGGGTATTTTCGAATTTTAAATAAATTATAAATTAAAATAAAAACCCCTCAGCCAATCACAACTCAACAATCCATTCTCTCTCTCCCCGATCCTTCGTCGAACACGGCGGAAAAGCCTTCGCCACTTCCCGATCAATTTCTGGCCACCACGATCGTCGATATCCCCTAGCCCAGTTGAACTTTTTGAAGAACCCACTCTCCTCTTCAAATCAATACCAACCACGGCCCCTATCACCTCGTATTCATCGCGCAGCACCCCCTCACAGATCGGAACTTCGAGCCGCCGTACCTCCTCCCCTGCTGCATCGAGCTGACCGGCTGTGGTGGCGTTGGGTGCGCCTCTTTAAACGCTAGGGCATGGTGAAGGCTGATCGTGACATCGCTGCACGAATTTGCGTGAAAATCTATACCTAGTTTTAAAGAACTTTGAAAGGTAACGGTTTAAATTATTTTAAACTGTTCTATAGCACTTCTAAGCACTACGGATTTTTGATTTCACAATAAAAATCATATCTTTTTCGTTTGTGGTCGAAATTCAGTGAAACAAGAGATGCCGGGACCGCGTGGACGTCTTCTACATTCTAGAAGAGATCGGATATTTTTCTGAGCCTTCTGCAATTTTTGGTGGAGTGGAACCCAATGTGAGATTTCTGAATTATAAACGATATGGAAACAACGATGTATAAATTATATAGTCAAAGTATGAGTTATATAAGCATTGTACACCACATGTATAAGTGTTGTATAAGTTGTATGTTCGATGTATAAGTTATATATGCATTGTAAAAGTGATATATGCGTTGAAATAAATTGAAATGATATTGAAATGAAATCGAAATATAGTTATATACATATATCTATATATATATATATTCCCCTCGTCCACAAACCATGGACAACATACATTGGTTGTGATATTGTTTGGATTATTGGTTGATGTGAAAATTTGGTGAATATCATGAATGGTTGATTTGAAATGATGTATTGTGGTTGAAATCCCAATAGAATTAGTATATGGGAAAATTTGTCTGTGTACGAACTAGATATTGAAAATCCCCTTTGTTAAAAGCTGCGAGGCTTTAAGGTAGAGCGAGGAGCCGTACTAGGGACGGTGCCGGTTTTAACAACCCTGTCGTTAAGCTGCCGAAATTTTCTAAAATATTTATGTGTTTGATTTAAATTCATGTGTTGAAATAAAATTCATGTGTTGAAATAAAATCCATGTGTTGAAATAAAATTCATGTGTTGAAATAAAATTCATGTGTTGAATAGAAATTCATGTGTTGAATAGAAATTCATGTGTTGAATAAAATTCATGTGTTGAATGGAGTTCATGTATTGAATAAATTCTTTGAAAAATAAAAATAACATTTTTATCATATATAAAGACTATATAAAATACTAGTGTTTTAAATAAATTGTTTTAACACCAAAAATAACATTTTTACCTTATATATAAACTATATAAAATAATCGTGTTTTGAAATAAATTGTTTTACAATAAAAATTACATTTTTTTATATATATGAACTATAGAAACATTCATGTGTTGAATAAAGGACTAGAACGATAAAAATTATATTTTTATCGTATGTGTGAAGTCGAAAACATTCATGTGTTGAATATATAGATTGAACAATAAAATCTACATTTTTATTGTGAATATGAAGTGTTAAAAATGGTGATGTGTTGAAATAAATATATGTTGGATAAAAATATCATTTTTTATCAAATATATGAAGTGAATATGGTTTTGAAATCGAAGAATGAAATATATTTTTATATATATATATAAATAAAATAAATCGAATAACGAAGCTGTAGTTCATGTTTTGAAACCGTGATTTCAAACAATTAGTGCGGGAGATCCGACCATCGGATTTTCCCGAAACCGAAACCGTTGGGTTCGCTTTGGAAATATCTTTCCAAGACACCAACTTTGTAAAGATCCATTCGTTGGATTGTCCGGAATGTTTAATTCAAATTCTAATGATACAAAATTTGTGAAGATCCAACAGTTAGATTTTCAGATATGTGTAAATCAAATCTGAAGAAAAACAGCGCCACGGTCGCGTTATGGCCTGAAGCGTCGTTTAAATGAATTGGCTATTTTTAAATGAATAAAAGTAGCGATAAATCGTTATAAAATATTATAAACGATATGAAATGGAAATAAACCGAATTTACCAGGTTTATTAGATATTTGATGGTTGAATGTGTTTAGTGTGAAAATTACATTTAATAATAGAATTATTGATGTGGAATAATTTAACCACTGAAATGAATTGATTTAAATTCTAAATATACGTGAATTATTTGAAAAGGCCAAGTTAAATCTCATTTCAGATAATTGATCGGCTATAAGAAGTCGCTGAAGAAGATGGTGGTTGAACACCGGAGATCTTCACCTCGGTTGGATGATAACTGATGTCTTGATTGGGAGGCATCCCGAAATATAGATAATAAGTGGTGATCGTCCAGACGTACTTGGAGATCGATGGATATGCGAGGTATATGATTCCTCCGGTTTCGTTCAGACCCAAAACGAACTTGTAAATAGACTGTGTGTCTGACATTGGATTTTGTTCTGTGCTGATCGGTCTCTATTAAATATATATCTGTTTGGCGGCGGAGAATTTATTCTCTTGCTTAACGCCCTTCTCTGAGACGTACGAGCTCAAAGGTTATATATCGATAGAAATCAGTCGCATAGAGTGAATTGCCTGTGTGGCATGCTTAAGTGGCAGATGATCAAGGCTTCTGTTGAAAAGCAAAGTCTTGTGGTTGATGATCAAAGCACGACCTGTGTGGCATAGCTTTGTGTATAACGTTGATTCGCGAGCCTCACAACCCGGTATGAACCAGAAACGGGAGAGGACCTCAGGGAGGACATGTGTTTCCTTCTAGCTAGGGTGGTGTAAGTCACCTACCAGCCTTGACATTTATATTATTTTCACCTGTGTGGTTGTTGCTGTTGCGAGGCGCCTCAGATATATCGTTGACTATGTGGAGCCGATGGAGTCATTTGGCTCATTTACACCCCAAGGGTGGGGAAACGCATTGTTCAGGCATTTTAATCCACATCGGTGGACCGGCCCTGACGATCCAAGGGTTTGACAGAGTACTTTCCCTGAGGCTCGGGCTAGAGAGTCTCAAATTTTGTAAGGACTATCTTTTGCCTTGGTTCATGACGGAAATCCAATTTCCAAATACGACATGTGCGGTTTTGATTATATACCTATATATGGCGACATAGTGGTATGGGGGCATTAATGCCGTCTATGATTGATACTTATGATTTGAAATTGTTTTTGAAACATATAAACACTAGTAATAATATCAACTGCTTTTGTTTTATTCGTATCAAGCATTTTTGGCCATTATAAGGTAAAAACTCTATCCTCCGGTTTGTGTTGCATTATGTGATGGGAACTGAGTCTTATAATGGCTTCATTTTTATAAAAAGCATTGCGATGTTTAAAAGATTTACTTGTTTTAAAGCACTGGCAATCCAATGGAGTAAACCCGTTCCGCGAAAGTGGTGTGGTCCTGTGATTAGCCATATTATAAAGTAAGTTAAGTAGATTTCTCATACCAGTCCCATGACTGACTCCTAGTTTGTTTCACTTGCAAACTCGGGTGCCCCTTTTTCTACACGGGAAGCCTTGTATTCAGGTATTAGCAGGCTCTTTCTGGATAGCTGGAGCTGAAGATGGATTCTACCATTTATCTCTTTTTATGTTGTTCATCTCCTATTTTACATATTATGTTTTGTTTTCCGCTGTAGACATTTATGTATAGCTAAACTGTATTTTGTACTAAATATGATCCTGTATACTGTGTAACTCTAACGATTATGTTTATCTGGTGTATTATTTGTACATTATCTGGTGTATTTATTTATGTTCTGCTGTTACTGTTTATGTGTTATATTCCAAAGATTACCCTTGCCACCGTCGTACAGGGTTTTGGGGTCGTCACAACGTGGTATTAGAGCTTTGGTTAAGCTTAGTTCTGGAATATAACATATTAACGAATTCATCAGAAATAGAACTAGTAGTGTTCTAAGACGACTAACTCATTACAGATAGGATCAGTAATATCCTAGTATGAGTATAGCAGTAGGAAATACACCTCGATAGACACATTTACATTCAAGTATACGTCTCTATGTTTTAAAATTACCTTTTTCTGTTGGCCTAACTCTTTGTCTGCTATTTGCAGACATTGAAAAATGAGTGGAAGAAGTAGAAGGGGTAGGGCAGAACCAGATATTGAGGCTCTGTTAATTAAGTATAAAAATATGGGTGGAGTACCGTTCTCAGACAATGAATCTATTATTCAAACTCAAGCCTGGATACGCTCTGTTGAGAAAATTTTTGAAGGTTCAAAACTGAGGGATGATCAGAAAAGATTACTGGCATCTTGGGCACTCAAAGAAGAAGCTTTGTTCTGGTGGGATTCGATTATTAAGGATAATCCAGAAGGTTATATTACCTGGGATCGATTTAAAGAGATTTTCAGTGAAAGATTTATTCCTCCAGAAGCAACTGAGCGATTATGTGATGAATTCTGTTATCTGATATAAGGGGATATGACCATTCCACAATATCATAAGAAATTCAATGAACTTTCTCACTTTGCCCCTCATCTAATTCAAAATCCGAAGAGGAAGAATATGAGGTTTATTAACGGGCTTCAAAGAAAGTAACAAAGTAGAGTAATGGGGCATGTGAAGCTCCCTTTTTCTGAAATGATATACATGGCTTATCAGTATGAAGATCTTCATAAGAAAGGTCTTTTGAACGACAAAGAGGAGTCTGAGACTGATAGTCCTGAGGCCAGTACGATGCCTGAGGTCAGTAAGAAGCCCAGAGCCAAGAGAAAAAGGGTTAAATCTGAGAAAGAACCAATAACGACGGCCATATGTTCTAACTACAATAAGCAAGGACATTTGTCGATAAATTGCAAACCTTCAAAAAATAAAAAGAAATCTCATGCTGAAAGGAAATTCCATAAGTGCCACCAAGCAGGTCATGTTGCAAGGGAGTGCCGGCTATCAAAGAAATCTGAAGCAGTACATGTAAATGAAGTGGGAGAAGTGCCTGCATCTTCATCTGGGCAGGAAAGGTCTGATGTTTTGGAAGGCATGCTTACTGTCAAAAACATTCCAGTTAAAGTACTGTTTGATACAGGCACGTCACGAAGCTTTATTGCAAAGAATGCAGACTCGAGAAGGAGGGATTTAGCATTTGCTGTTGGTGACTATGTGTATCTAAGGGTTTCTCCGATGAGAGGAGTAATTCGATTTGGCAAAACTGGGAAGTTGGCGCCCAAATTTATTGGTCCATTCCCTATACTTGAACGGATTGGAACTCTCGCTTATAGAGTTCAATTGCCTGATTGGTTGCCTGGAGTGCATGACGTATTTCACATATCTCAACTTCGAAAGCATGTTCATGATCCAAACATGATCGTGGAAGAAGCAACGCAATGGGATATAGAAATTACTCCAGAATTGGCAGTGAGAAGAGAACCGCTAAAGATAATTTGCAAAGAAACCAAAGAGCTAAGGAACAAGAAGGTTCACTTAGTCAAAGTGCAAAGGAGTGGAGATCCGCGAGATTGTACTTGGGAAACTGAGGAGAGTATTAAGAAAGCCTATCCTAAGTGCAGGGTGGATATCTCTGATTGACTTTGGTGCAAGGTACATTTACCATATTTTACATTTCCATTTTGTTCTCTACTTTGCTGTTATTTTCTTTTCATGGATGTATAACTTTTTAATTATATAGTCTAAATGATTTTAAAAGAGTATATGAATTAATTAGTATATTTTTGAAAGATAAAAACAAATTGATTGCTGGTTGTGTTGTTTGATTTTTGGTTGATTAATTAGAATTTTGAACCATTTAGCCAAATTGAACAAATATTGAACTGAATTGAGAATAGATAGAAATATATACATGTGCATTATATATGTGTGAACAGGTTATGGATAAACAGCTAAGCAGAGAAATAAAATAGTTTGTCCGACAAATAGGTACATGTTTATTATATTTCTTGGGATTTGATGATTTTATAAGCCGATTGGCTTTTTCTTTTTCTTTTGGATTGGTGAGAGCCATGGGAGGCTATTTGAAATATCCCGAAGCTCCCCGTATAAAGGAGGTTATGGCGAAATTTTTCGAAAATTTAAGGTGTTAACCAAATTTTTGAAGAATTTGAAAATTCTTAGAAACGGAAAAGTTGAAGAATGGAAGCCAAAATGAAAGTTGAGTTGGGTAATTAAACAACTTTCAACATCGTTCCTTTTCGAGGACGAAAAGTTTCAAGTGGGGGAGATTGTAACAACCCGGAAAATCTCAGCCAATTTAAAAATTTTAATTAGGCTATTTTAGTGGATTTTAGATATTTAAAATAAATTATTTTAAATAATAATGACGAAAAGTATGTTTGAATCGACGTTTGAAAAGAAATATAATTATTTTTAATTATAAATAAGGCCTGAAATGGCGCGGCAGCTTCAAAATTTCAATTCAAACATTGACTGACTGTACCGGGTGCAAAACAAAACGGAATTTAGTGAAACCAAAAATATTTAAATCTTTCTAACGAATTTGAAAAATAGAAGTTTCATAGCGGGAATAAAAAGTTATGGCCAAATGAATTTTCAGAAATGTCGCTATAGAGTTTATATAGCCCTTGAAAATAGACATTTTGCAAACGACCTCAGAATTCGACGAAACCACTTTTGTTGGATCCGAGATGTCAAATTATTGCTAGGTTTCAAATTTCATAATTTCTGAAGTTAATATGTGAGCGTGGCAAAGGAGAATGTGTTTGGTTGATTTCAGTTAAATTGGATCTACCAGAAAATGGCTATTTTTCAAACGATCTCAGAATTCGACGAAACTAGTTTTGTTGGGACCGTATCGTCAAAACATAGCTAGATGTATTTTTCTGGAATTTTTGGGATCAGTATGTGGCCCCGGCAAATTTAAATGTACGTTCAAATCAAATATTGAATGTTTTATATTTTAATTTGAAGAGAAACTGACTGAAACAGTCGAGGCCTACAAAACATATCCCATTGTGTTCGGAATGGGGGTATTTAGCTAGGGCGACAGTAGTTGGGTTTGGATTGGAGCTCGTAGGTGACAAGGGGTATTTTCGGATTTTAAATAAATTATAAATTAAAATAAAAAACCCTCAGCCAATCACAACTCGACACTCCGTTCTCTCTCTCCCCGATCCTTCGTCGGACACGGAGGAAAAGCCTTTGCCACTTCCCGATCAATTTCCGGCCACCACGATCGTCGATAGCCCCTGGCCCAGTTGAACTTTTTGAAGAACCCACTCTCCTCTTCAAATCAATACCAACCACGCCCCCTATTACCTCGTATTCATCACGCAGCACCCCCTCAAAGATCGGAACTTCGAGCCGCCGTACCTCCTCCTCTGCTGCATTGAGCTGACCACCTGTGGTGGCGTCGGGTGCGCCTCTCGAAGCGCTAGGGCGTGGAGAAGGCCGATCGTGACATCGCTGCACGGATTTGCGTGAAATTCCATACCTAGTTTTGAAGAATTTAGAAAGGTAACGGTTTAAATTATTTTAAACTGTTCTATAGCACTTCTAAGCGCTACGGATTTTTGATTTCACAATAAAAATCATATCTTTTTCGTTTGTGGTCGAAATTCAGTGAAACAAGAGACGCCGGGACCGTGTGGACGTCTTCTACATTCTAAAAGAGACCGGATATTTTTCTGAGCCTTCTGCGATTTTTGGTGGAGTGGAACCCAATGTGAGATTTTTGAATTATAAACGATATAGAAACAACGATGTATAAATTATATAGTCGAAGTATGAGTTATATAAGCGTTGTACACCTCATGTATAAGTTGTATGTTCTATGTATAAGTTATATATGCGTTGTAAAAGTGATATATGCGTTGAAATAAATTGAAATGATATTGAAATGAAATCAAAATATAGTTATATACGTATATATATATATATACATACTCTCCTCGTCCACAGACCATGGACGATATATATTGGTTGTGATATTGTTTGGATTATTGGTTGATGTGAAAATTTGGTGAATATCATGAATGGTTGATTTGAAATGATTGATTGTGGTTGAAATCCCAATAGGATTAGTACATGGGAAAATTCGTCTGCGTACGAACTAGATATTGAAAATCCCCATTGTCAAAAGCTGCGAGGCTTTAAGGTAGAGCGAGGAGCCGTACTAGGGACGATGCCAGTTTTATCTACCCTGCCGTTATGCTGCCGAAATTTCTGAAATATTTATGTGTTTGATTTAAATTCATGTGTTGAAATAAAATTCATGTGTTGAAATAAAATCCATGTGTTGAAATAAAATCCATGTGTTGAAATAAAATTCATGTGTTGAATAGAAATTCATGTGTTGAATAAAATTCATGTTTTGAATGGAGTTCATGTATTGAATAAATTCTTTGAAAAATAAAAATAACATTTTTATCATATATAAAGACTATATAAAATATTAGTGTTTTAAATAAATTGTTTTAACACCAAAAATAACATTTTTACCTTATATATAAACTATATAAAATAATCGTGTTTTGAAATAAATTGTTTTACAATAAAAATTACATTTTTTTATATATATGAACTATATAAAAATTCATGTGTTGAATAAAGGACTAGAACGATAAAAATCATATTTTTATCGTATGTGTGAAGTCGAAAACATTCATGTGTTGAATATATAGATTGAACAATAAAATCTACATTTTTATTGCGAATATGAAGTGTTAAAAATGGTGATGTGTTGAAATAAATATCTGTTGGATAAAAATATCATTTTTTATCAAATATATGAAGTGAATATGGTTTTGAAATCGAAGAATGAATTATATTTATATATATAAATATAAATAAAATAAATCGAATAACGATGCTGCAGTTCATGTTTTGAAACCGTGATTTCAAACGATTAGTGCGAGAGATCCAACCATCGGATTTTCCAGAAACCAAAACCGTTGGGTTCGCTTTGGAAATATCTTTCCAACGACATTAACTTTGTAAAGATCCAACAGTTGGATTGTCTGGAATGTTTAATTCAAATCTAAAGAAAAACAACGCCAGAATCGATTATATATATATATATATATATATATATATAATTAAACCGAATAGCGATGCTGCAGTTCGTATTTTGAAATCAAAACTTCAAATGATTGTACCGGGAGATCCGACCGTCGTATTTTCCCAAAACTGAAACCGTTGGATTCGTTTTGAAAAGATCTTACTAATGATACAAAATTTGTGAAGATCCAACGGTTAGATTTTCAGATATGTGTAAATCAAATCTGAAGAAAAATAGCGCCACGGTCGCGTTATGGCCTGAAGCGTCGTTTGAATGAATTGGCAATTTTTAAATGAATAAAAGTAGCGATAAATCGTTATAAAATATTATAAACGATATGGAATGGAAATAAACCGAATTTACCCGGTTTATTAGATATTTGATGGTTGAATGTGTTTAGTGTGAAAATTACATTTAATAACAGAATTATTGATGTGGAATAATCTAACCATTGAAATGAATTGATTTAAATTCTAAATATACGTGAATTATTTGAAACGGCCAAGTTAAATCTCATTTCAAATAATTGATCGGCGATAAGAAGTCGATGATGAAGACGGTGGTTGAAGACCGGAGATCTTCACCTCGGTTGGTTGATAACTGATGTCTTGATTGGGAGGCATCCCGAAATATAGATAATAAGTGGTGATCGTCCAGACGTACTTGGAGATCGATGGATATGCGAGGTATATCGTGCCTCCGGTTTCGTTCAGACCCAGAACGAACTTGTAAATGGACTGTGTGTCTGACATTGGATTTTGTTCTGTGCTGATCGATATCTATTAAATATATATCTGTTTGGCGACGGAGTATTTATTCTCTTGCTTAACGCCATTCTCTGAGACGTACGAGCTCAATGGTTATATATCGATAGAAATCAATCGCATAGAGTGAATTGCCTGTGTGGCATGCCTAAGTGGCAGATGATCAAGGCTTCTGTTGAAAAGCAAAGTCTTGTGGTTGATGATCAAAGCACGGCCTGTGTGGCATAGCTTTGTGTATAACGTTGATTCGCGAGCCTCACACCTCGGTATGAACCAAAAACGGGAGAGGACCTTAGGGAGGACATGCGTTTCCTTCTAGCTAGGGTGGTGTCAGTGACCTACCAGCCCTGACATTTATATTATTTTCACCTGTGTGGTTGTTGCTGTTGCGAGGCGCCTCGGATATATCGGTGACTATGTGGAGCTGATGGAGTCATTTGGCACATTTACGCCCCAAAGGGTGGGGAAACGCAGTGTTCAGGCATTTTAATCCACATCGGTGGACCGACCCTGACGATCCAAGGGTTTGACTGAGTACTTGCCCTGAGGCTCGGGCTAGAGAGTCTCGAATTTGGTAATGACTATCTTTTGCCTTGGTTCATGACGGAAATCCAATTTCCAAATACGACATGTGCGGTTTTGATTGTATACCCATATATGGCGACATAGTGGTATGGGGCATTAATGTCATCTATGATTGATACTTATGATTTGAAATTGCTTTTGAAACATATAAACACTAGTAATAATATCAAATGCTTTTGTTTTATTCGTATTAAGCATATTTGGCCATTATAAGGTAAAAACTCTGTCCTCCGGTTTGCGTTGCATTGTGTGATGGGAACTGAGTCTTATAATGGCTTCATTTTTATAAAAAGCATTGCGATGTTTAAAAGATTTACTTGTTATAAACCACTGGCAATCCTGTGGAGTAAACCCGTTCCGCGAAAGTGGCGTGGTCCTTTGATTAGCCATATTATAAAGTAAGTTAAGTAGATTTCTCGTGCCAATCCCATGACTGACTCATAGTTTGTTTCACTTGCAAACTCGGGTGCCCCTTTTTCTACACGGGCAGCCTTGTAGTCAGGTATTAGCAAGCCCTTTTTCTACATGTGTTGTTTTCCGCTGTAGACATTTATGTATAGCTGAACTGTATTTTGTACTAAGTATGATCCTGTATACTGTGTAACTCTGACGATTTATGTTTATCCAGTGTATTATTTGTATATTATCTGGTGTATTTATTTATTTCTGTTCTGCTGTTACTGTTTATGTGTTATATTCCAAAGATTACCTTTGCCACCGTCGTACGGGGTTTTGGGGTCGTCACATACAAAATTTAAGCCTTGCAAAAAAAAGAAACAAAATTTAAGAGCTCTATAATTGGTGAAACATTTTAACTTATTTTTTCTATTGTTTTTCAAAATGACAATTGGGTTCCATCAAGGTTTTCAAAATGGGATTTAAATTGTAAATCATGAAGTTTATATTTTAAATCGTAAGTCGTAGATTCAAAATATCGTTATTTAAGGGTTTCATATGCTCTTTGTATTTGATTTAGATGTTTGAACTTCTACAATTAAATTTAAAACTCAATTTTTTCCTCCAATTTGATTTTTATTTTGTTTTAAAAGCAATATCAAGGATGTTGTGAACCTAAATAAATATGTTACTATGAGTTGAATGTGCTTTTTATTGCAGTTTAACTAAGTTTGAATCATAATGTAAATCGAATCGTAATGGGAGGGATTTAAATCGGATCGGGATTCAAATCGTAAGATTTTAAGATTTTTGACAACAAACCATTATTGTTGCATCAACCAACTATTTTCACCTTGCTCTTCTAAACGGATGTGATGATTTATTTACATATTTTAAAGAGATGTCAACGGAGTGTATTTTTTCCATTCAGATATGGTCAGCTTTAGTTTCTTTTTTTACATGCAAACTTTGAACCCAAAGGCGATACGACGTAGGAAACTTTATCATGTAAATGATAAAACTATTTAAACGGCTTATTGATTTTGAGCTTCCCTTAATATAACAAATGGATATTTCCTATAAAGGAATTCCAAGACAGAAATTAGCAGGGTGTGTAGAATAGATAGTTCCATACTTTATTTTTGCTGATAAAGTCCAAATAGGAATTCTGCAGCTAATAAAGCATGAAATTTTGAACATTCAATCCTAATTTTTGATGATTTTTATGAAACATCTTAATACAAATTGATATGTAAATTTGCTCCTACTTTTGAAAAAAATGAATGTGCGGTATGTTTTGAACTTCTTGAAATGGTTGAATTAGGTCTGAAAATAAGTTTGTATTTTCCATAACTACATGCACTTGTTATTTAGGTATGTTTTTTCTACCAAGTGCCTCTTTTTCCTTTTTTTCCCCAATTTCAAACTTTTAAATGATTTTGAAATATTTTTCAAACTTCAAGCTGACTTTCTTTAAAAGCAAGTTATTTAGTTTGCAATTCCTATTTAAAAAAACAAGGATATAATTTATTTATTCTCACAATTAAATGACTAAACAAAATAAATAAGGATATAATTTATTCAGACCTAGTTTCCAGATTTTAAGTGTGATGATCCTTAAATTGTACGTATATGGTCCATTATTTAAGATTCACATGAAGTCATCTTCACTCTTTAAGCGTATTTCCTTGTAAAAAAATATTTACTTTTCCTAAAGGGTGTCAGATCTCGTCCACAAAGAACGGAACTACAGATACAAAGGGCGGTTCCCAAATATATAAGCCACCAAAGTGTATTTACTTTTAGACTGAGCAACAGTTTCGTTGGTTTCTAGAACGCAAAATTTCTGAACACTTTAGACACTAATAGGAGGAACCAAAATGCAAATCTAAGTCAGGTTGTGCACCGTTATATTCAGGAATGAAAATTTGAGTCAAGTTATTCACTGTTTTGTTTAGGAATGCAAATTGAGTCAGGTTGTGCGTTGTTTAGTATAGTTAAGGAATGCCTGCCATATAAATAACCCACATATTCAACAAAACTTAAGGTTTTAAATTACTTCCTTGCATGCACCAATAATACTCAGATCGCCAATTTTCAATGGTATAAATTAGAAAAATATGAATGTAAAAATTGGTAAAGAACATAGGTGTAACGACCTGGAAAATCTGAACCAATTTAAAAAAATTAAATTGGCTATTTTAGTGGATTTTAAATATTTAAAATAAATATTTTAAATAATAACGACGAAAAGTAAGTTTGAATCGATGTTTGAAAATAAATATAATTAATTCTAATTATAAACAAAGCCTGAAATGGCGCTGTAGTTTCAAAATTTGAATTCAAACTTTGACTGACTGTATCGGGTGCAAAACAAAACGGATTTGAGTGAAACCAAAAATATTTAAATCTGTTAGTGAATATCTTTCTAACGAATCTGAAAAATCGAAGTTTCATTGCGGGAGACAAAAGTTATGGCCAAATGAATTTTCAGAAAGGTCGCTATAGAGTTTATATAGCCCGTGAAAATGGCCATTTTTGCAAACGACCTCGGAATTCGATGAAACCACTTTTGTTGGATCCGGGATGTTAGATTATTGCTAGGTTTCAAATTTCATAATTTTTGAAGCTAGTATGTGAGCGTGGCAAAGGAAAATGTGTTTGGTCGATTTCTATTAAATTGGATCGACCAGAAAAGGGCCATTTTTCAAACGGTCTCAGAATTCGACTAAACTAGTTTTGTTGGGACCGTATCGTCAAAACATAGCTAGATTTACTTTTCGGGAATTTGTAGAATCAGTATGTGGCCCCGGCAAATTGAAATGTACGTTCAAATCAAATATTGAATGTTATATATTTTATATTGAAGGAAAACTGACTGAAACAATTGAATGGGCCTATGAAACATATCCCATTGTGTTCGGAATGGGGGTATTTAGCTAGGGACGACAGTCATTGGGTTTGAATTGGTGTTCGTGCGTGACAAGGGGTATTTTCGAATTTTTAAAATTTATAAATATAAAAAAATATCATTGGTCAATGTTTTTTTCTCTCTCCCCGATATACATCGACGCACAGCGATAAACCCTTCAATCTTTACCGTCCACTTTCTGACCAAACCAAGCAAAATCAGCCCCTCCTCCAGTTGAGGATTTTGAAGAGCTCGAGACGAGCTTGAAATCCATATAAGGTTTGGATTTTTTCGTTCAGCGTTTGAAGAGTTTTAGCCCTGGGAAGATCCGCCGTTTCGAGCCGGATCGAGCCTCCACTGCCGCGCCGAGTTGAGCGCCACCACCCTCGTTCTGAGCGCCTCTCCAAGCTCTTCGCCACTGCGAAGGCCGATCGTCGAATCACTGCGAGATTGGATCGAAATTCATAAACCTAGTTTTGAACATTTCAGGAAGGTAACGGTTTAAATTATTTTTAACTGTTTTATAGCACTTCAAAGCTCTACGGTTTTTGATTTCACTATAAATATCATATCTTTTTCGTTTGTTGATGAAATTCAGTGAAACAAGATACAGTGGACTCGTGTGGACGTCTTCTACATTCTAGAAGAGACCGCATATTTTTCTGAGCCTTCTGCTATTTTTGGTGGAGTGGAATCCAATGTGAAATTTCTAAATTATAAAAGATATGAAAAACGACGATGTATAAATTATATAGTCGATATATAAGTTATATAAGCATTGTACACTTCATGTATAAGCGTTGTATAAGTTGTACGTTCGATATATAAGTTATATATGCGTTGTAAAAATTATATATGTGTTGAAATAGAAGTGAAATACTTATATATATATATATATACACGCCCCTCGTCCACAAACCATGGACGATATTTATTGGTTGTGATTGGTGTGAAAATTGGTTGATAGCGAATGGTTGATTCAAATTGTTTGTGGTTGAAATTGATTGATTGTGGTTGAAAAATACCCGTTTGTGGTTAAGAATTATTTGGTTGAAACCACATAGGATTAGTTTGTGGAAATGAAAAAAAAAAAATATGCCGCCTGCGTGCGAACTAGATGCATGAAATCCCCATTGTCAAAAGCTGCGAGGCTTTAAGGTAGAGTGAGGAGCCGTACTAGAGACGGCCCCGGTTTTAACTACCCTGCCATTATGCTACCAAAATTTTGAATAATATTCATGTGTTATAATTATTTTCATGTGTTGAAACTATATTCATGTGTTGAATAGAAAACCTTCGTGTGTTGAATAGAAATTCATTCGTTGAATAGAAATTCATGTGTTGAACGGTATTCGAGGTTTAAATAAATTGTTTGAACAATAAAAATCACATTTTTATTTTATATATACGAACCATAGAAAACTTTCATGTGTTGAATAGACATTCATTCGTTGAATAGAAATTCATGTGTTGAATGGTATTCGTGTTTTAAATAAATTGTTTTAACAATAAAAATCACATTTTTATTTTATATATACGAACTATAGAAAACCTTCATGTGTTGAATAGAAATTCATTTGTTGAATAGAAATTCATGTGTTGAATGGTATTCGTGTTTTGAATAAATTGTTTTAACAATAAAAATCACATTTTTATTGTATATATACGAACTATATAAAACATTCATGTGTTTAATAGAAATTCATTCGTTGAATATAAATTCATGTGTTGAATGGTATTCGTGTTTTGAAATAAATTGTTTTATAATAAAAATCATATTTTTATCATCTATATGAACAATATAAAATAGTCGTGTTTTGAAATAAATTGTTTTACAATAAAAATCACATTTTTATTATATACATGAATTGTTAAAAATAGTGAAGTGTCGAAATAAATGTCTGTTGGATAAAAATATCATTTTTATCGAATGTATGAAAAGCATATGTTTTTGAAATCAAAGAATAGATTATATTTGTATATATATAAATATAATTAAAACGAATCGAATAACAAAGCTGCAGTTCGTGTTTTGAAACCGTGATTTCAAACGATTAGTGCGGGAGATCCGACCATCGGATTTTCCCGAAACCGAAACCGTTGGGTTCGCTTTGGAAATATCTTTCCAACGACACCAACTTTGTAAAGATACAACGGTTGGATTGTCTGGAATGTTTAATTCAAATCTGAAGAAAAACAACGTCAGAATCGATTATATTTATATATATATAAAAATATAAATAAATTAAATCGAATAACGACGCTGCAGTTCGTATTTTGAAATCGAAACTTCAAACGTTTTATCGAGAGATCAGACCGTCGGATTTTCCCAAAACTGGAACCGTTGGATTCGTTTTGAAAAGATCTTTCTAATGATATAAATTTTATGAAGATCCAACGGTTAGATTTTCAGATATGTGTAAATCAAATCTGAAGAAAAACAGCGCCACGGCCGCATTATGGCCTGAAGCGTCGTTTGAATAAATTGGCTATTTTAAAATAAATAAAAATAGCGATAAATCATTATAAAATATTATAAACGATATGGAATGTGAAATTTAGAAACTAACTGAAGGTTGGCTAAGTCGAATGGTTTCCTGGGTTTTGATCTGATGTTGGTTTCGGCCTTCGGGATTAATATTTGGGAAATCGTTCTCTTACTAATTTATGGTTAGTGACTAATGAATTGGAATAAGGAGTATGTTGTGTTTGTGTAGCACTTGTTTATTATATACACGAGTTTCTCAGAAAGATTGGGTTTGTCCCATTCTGAATAACCGAAATGACGATAAAAAATCGAAGATGAAGACGGTGGTCGAAGACCGGAGATCTTCACCTCGTTTGGATGGTAACGGATGTCCTGATTGGGAGGCATCCCGACATATGGATAATGAGTGGTGATCGTCCAGACGTACGTGAAGATCGATGAGTATGCGAGGTATATAGTGCCTCCGGTTTCGTTCAGACCCAGAACGGACTTGTAAATGGACTGTGTGTCTGACATTGGAATTCATTCTGTGTGATTGATAGCTATCAGTTGCATGGTGTGAATTTCCTGTGTGGCATGCTAAGATGCAGTGATCAAGGCTTCTGTTGAAAAGCAAAGTCTTGTGGTTGATGATCAAAGCATCGCCTGTGTGGCGTAGCTTTGTGTATCACGTGAATTCGCGAGCCTCACACCCTGGTATGAACCAGAAACGGGAGAGAACATCAGGGAGGGCATGCGTTTCGTTCTAGCTAGAGGTGGTGTCGGTGCTTAAACTGGCTGACATTTATATTATTTTCACCTGTGTGGTTGTTGCTGTTGCGAGGCGCCTCGGTTATATCGGTCGATCTGGGACCGATGGAGTCATTTGTTGGCTCATTTACGCCCCAAAGGGTGGGGAAACGCAGTGTTCAGGCATTTTAATCCACATCGGTGGACCGGCCCTGACGATCCAAGGATCACTCGAGCTCTGATCCTGAGGCTCGGGCTAGAGAGTCTCAAAGTCGGTAAGGACTATCTTTTGCTTTGGTTCATGATGGAAATCCAATTTCTAAATACGACACCATGCGGTTTTGATTGTTTATATATATATATATATATATATATATATATATATATATATATATGGCGACATGATATATGGTACCCATGCCGTCTATGATTGATAGTTATGATTGAAATTGTTTTTGAAACATATAGACACTAGTAATAATATCAAATGCTTTTGTTTTATTTGTATCAATCATATTTTGGCCATTATAAGGTAAAACTCTATCCTCCGGTTTGCGTTGCATTGTGTGATGGGAACTGAGTCTTATAATGGCTTCATTTTCACAAAAAGCATTGCGATGTTTTAAAGATTTACTTGTTTTAAAGCACTGGCAATCCAATGGAGTAAACCCGTTCCGCGAATGTGGCGTGGTCCTGTGATTAGCCATATTATAAATGTGTTAAGTAGATTTCTCATACCAGTCCCATGACTGACTCGTAGTTTGTTTCACTTGCAAACTCGGGTGTCCCTATTTCTACACGGGCAACCTTGTATTCAGGTTTTAGCAGGCTTTTTCTGGATAGTTGGAGCTGAAGATGGATTCTATCATTTATCTCTTTTTATGCTGTTCAGCTCCTATTGTACATTATGTTTTGTTTTCCGCTGTAGACATTTATGTATAGCTGAACTGTATTTGTACTAAGTATGATCCTGTATACTGTGTAACTCTGATGATTATTGTTTATCCAGTGTATTATTTGATCATTATCTAGTGTATTTATTTAATTCTGTTTTGCTATTATCTGTTTATGTGTTATATTCCAAAGATTACCCTTGCCACCGTCAGTAAGGGATTTGGGGTCGTCACATCATGGTATCAGAGCTTTGGTTAAGCTTAGTGCTGGAATATAACATATTAACGAAGTCGTCAGAAATAGAATCAGTAGAGTTCTAAGACGAATTACTCACTACAGATAGGATCAGTAATATCCTGGTATGAGTAAAGTAGAATGAAATACACCCCAGTAGACACATTTACATTCAAGTATATGTCTCTGTGTTTTGAAATATCTTTTCTGTGACCTGACACTTGATCTGCCATTTGCAGAAGTACTAGAAAATGAGTGGCAGAAACAGAAATAATCGTATGGCTCGACAATTTAATGAGCCAGTTGTGCTCCCACAGCTAGAATCAGATATAGAAGTTCTATTCAAAAGATTTCGAAATCTAGGTGGATCACCATTCTTAGGCAAAGAGTCCATTATGGAAACACAAGCTTGGATTCGTTCTGCTAAGAAAATCTTTTAAGGTTTAAAGCTAAGAGATGATCAGAAAAGATTACTGGCATCTTGGGCACTCAAAGAAGAAGCCTTGTTCTGGTGGGATTCGATTATTAAGGATAATCCAGAAGGTGATATCACCAGGGATAGATTTAAAGTGATTTTCCTGGAAAGATTTACTCCTCCGGAAGCAATTGAGCGGTTATGTGATGAATTCTCTTATCTGATACAAGGAGATATGACCATCCCAGAATATCATAAGAAATTCAATGAACTCCCTCATTTTGCCCCTCATCTGATTCAAGATCCAAAGAGGAAGAATCTGAGGTTTATTCATGGCCTGCAAAGAAAATATCAGAATAGTGTAATGAGGAATGTGAAGCTTCCTTTTTTAGAAATGATATACTTGGCTTATCAGTATGAGGATCTAGACAAGAAAGGTATGTTACGTTACGAAGAGGAAGTCAGTTCTAGTAATAAAGGTGAGTCTGAAACTGATCGTCCTGAGGCCAGTACGATGTCTGAGGTCAGTAAGAAGCCCAGTGCCAAGAGGAAAAGGGCTAAATCTGAGAAGGAACCAGTAACGACAGTTGTATGCTCTAACTGCAATAAGCAAGGCCATTTCTCGATAAGATGCAGAGCTTTAAAGAAACATGGGAAGTTTCAAGAGAACATAAAGTGTAATCGATGTCATCAGTCTGGTCACTTTTCAAAGGCCTACCCGCTATTCAAGAAGTCTAAAACAGTACATAAGTAGCAGAAACTTCTGAGCCCTCGGCTAGTCAGGGAAGGCCTGATGTTTTAGAAGGCACGCTTAATGTCAAAAACATTCCAGTTAAAGTACTGTTTGATACAGGCGCGTCGTGAAGCTTTATTGCAAAGAATGCAGTTAAGAAACTAGATTTGAATTTGAAGAAGCTCAAAGAACCAATGACTATCCATAATCCGGTTGGGGGTTCCCTCGATCTCAGTTGGGTTTGTGCAGTACCTGTCTCTTTTTCCTATTATAAGTTACCATCTCCATCGTCATGAATTTTACTGAATTAGATCTTATTTTGGGATTGGATTGGCTAACCAAATATGAGGCAGAGGTTAGATGCGCCGACAGAGTTGTTAGGGCAAAGACTAAAGCAGGGAATTATATAACCATACCATGTGAAGGCCCGAATTCAAATAGAAAAGATTTTTGGTCAGCTCTAGATGTTTCTCTTATTCAAATAGAAAATATCCCTGTAGTCACAGAGAATATTCCCGACCTCATCAAAGATATTCCTGTCGTCAAGAATTATGCAGATGTGTTCGAGAAGTTGTCAGCTTACCTCAGTAGAGAGAAATTGATTTTAAGATCGCTTTAATTCCGAACGCAAGGCCAGTAGTGCACGCTATTCGAAGAATGACTCTAAAGGAGAAAGAAGAACTAGACAATCAAACTCGACAGCTTGTATGGAAGGGTCTGATCAGGCCTAATTTCACTAATTGGGGAGCAGCAGTGGTGTTTGTCCCAAAGTCTGACGGTACTCTACGACTATGTGTGGATTATCGTGACTTGAATAAGCAGACAATAAAGAATAAATATCCATTTCCACGAATCAATGATTTATTGGATCGTTTGAATGGAGCACAAGTATTTTCAAGGATGGACCTAGCTACAGGTTTCCATCAGCTTCGTATTGCCGAAGAGTGTGTTCCTATGATTGCATTCAGAGGTCCTAACTTATTCTATGAGTGGTTAGTAATGTCGTTCGGCCCGTGTAATGCTCCAGCTTACTTCGTCGATTTAATGAATCGAGTGTTCAGAGGAGTCTTGAATAAGTTTGTTCTGGTTTTTATTGATGATATTCTAATCTTCTCTAAGTCAAAGGCCGAACATGAAAAACATTTGGACCAAGTTCTAGAAATTCTAAGAAGGAATGTATTGAAAGCCAAACTGTCCAAATGTATATTCTGGCAAGATGAAGTGAAGTTTCTTGGCCATGTCGTATCAAAACAGGGAATTTCTGTGGATCCAAGTAAAATCACAGCTATTCAAAATTGGAAATAGCCTAGTACTCCCATAGAAGTCCGAAGTTTTCTTGGATTGGCTAGTTATTATCGGAAGTTCATTAAAGATTTTTCGAAGATATCTAGTCACTTAACGAAGCTTACAAAGAAGCACTCAAAATTCAAGTGGACTCCAGAATGTGAGGAGGCTTTTGAAGAGCTAATGTTACGATTAACAACGGCTCCAGTGTTAACGATAATCGACGGCAATCAGGACTTGAAAGTCTAGACAGATGCCTCTAGAGAAGGCCTTGGTGCAGTGTTAATGCAAAGAGGTCAAGTGGTTGCTTATGTTAGCCGTCAACTGAAGCCACATGAAAAGAATTACGTCACTCATGATCTTGAGTTGTTGGCTATAGTATTTGCTTTGAAAATCTGGAGACACTATCTTCTGGGTGAGAAATTCGAACTGTTTACAGATCACCAGTCGCTAAAGTATCTGTTCACCCAGAAAGACCTGAATTTGAGGCAGCAACGTTGGCTAGAGTTCCTTGCAGCATACGATTTTGAGATTCTGTACACTCCAGGGAAAGCCAATGTCGTGGTCGATGCGTTAAGTAGAAAGAATGTAATGATCGCCAGTTTTATTATTACCACTTCATTGATAGGTAAAATATCTGCTCTTTAGAAGGATGATCATTTCATTCAGAAGATCAGAGAGATAATTCAGAAAGGCGAGCCCTCGAGTTTTCAGGTGGATAATGAGGGGATTCTAAAGATAAAAGGTCGAATTTGTGTTCCTAACATTTCTGAGCTCTGAAAGGAAGTATTGGATGAATGCCACAATTCAAAACTTAGTATCCATCCAGGAGTAGGCAAAATGTATAATGACATCAAACGCACTTTCTGGTGGAGGACAATAAAGAGAGACATTTCTTTATATGTTACCCGATGCCCTACTTGCCAACTAGTCAAAAGCAACCAACAGAAACTGGCTGGATTGTTGCAACCGCTGGACGTTCCAAGTTGGAAGTGGGAACATATTTCCATGGACTTCATAGATGGTTTGCCCAGAACCATAAAAGGAAATGACAGTATTTAGGTGATCGTAGATCGCTTCATGAAGACCGCCCATTTCATATCTGTCAGATCGAACAGAACTGCTCAAAGTTTGGCGCAGATATATTTCAAGGAAATTGTTAGGCTACATGGAGTGCCGATCAGTATAGTTTGTGATAGAGATCCAATATTTACTAGCAAATTCTGGGAGGCATATCAAGTAGAACTGGGAACAAAGCTGAACTTGAGCACCGCTTATCATCCTCAGACAGATGGTCAGACTGAGAGGGTGAATTGTATACTAGAAGATTTATTGCGGGCTTGTGTTCTTGACTTTTGTGGATCATGGGAAGACCATTTACATTTGGCGGAGTTCTCGTACAACAACAACTACCAAGCGAGCCTGACGATGTCACCATTCGAAGCATTGTATGGTAGACCGTGCCGATCTCCTACTTGTTGGGTCGAACCCGGTAATAGGCTTGTATTGGGACCTGATATGATCCGAGAAGCTGCCGACAAAGTCGATTTCGTTAAGAAACGATTACTCGCTGCTCAAAGCCGACAGAAGAGCTATGCCGATAAGAGAAGAAGAGATATATCATTTGCTGTTGGCGACTGTGTATATTTGAAAGTATCGCCGATGAGAAGAGTTATCCGGTTCGGTAAAACTGGGAAATTGGCACCCCAATTCATTGGTCCGTTTCCTATTCTTGAACGGATTGGAACTCTCACTTATAGAATTCAATTGCCGGATTAGTTGCCTGGAGTGCATGATGTATTTCGCATATCTCAACTTCGAAAGCACGTTCATGATCCAGACTTGATCGTGAAAGAAGCAGCGCAACAGGATATTGAAATTACTCCAGAATTGGCTGTGAGAAGAGAGCCGCTAAAGATCATTGGCAAAGAAACCAAAGAACTGAGGAACAAGAAGGTTCACTTAGTCAAAGTGCAATGGAGTGGAGATCCGCGAGATTGTACTTGGGAAACTGAGGAGAGCATTCAGAAAGCCTATCCTAAGTGTCGAGTGGATATCTCTGATTGACTCCGGTGCAAGGTACATTTACCATACTTTGCATTACCATCGTGTTCTCTACTTTGTCGTTATTTTCTTTTCATGGATGTGAACCTTTAATTCTATAGTCTGAATGATTTTAAAAGAGTATAGGAATTGATTAGTATATTTTTGAAAAGTTAAAAACAAATTGATGGTTGTTTGTGTTGTGTGATAGTAGAATTTATTCGATTATATCACACATTGAACTGATTTAAAAATAGATAGAAATACATACACGTGCATTATATATGTTTGAACAGGTAAATGGATTAGTTGTTGAGTAAAGAATTTATTTGCGTGCCCGACAATTAGGTAAACCTTAATGAGTTGGATGCGAAATATTATTATATCAACTCCTGTGAATGCCATTGGATGCGGAGTGCTAGTTATTCTGTGTGTAATAATAAACGTCGCCATAGGATAGTAACAATTAATTTTGAACTACACTACATGGCATACTTCTTGAAGATAGGCATACTTCATCATATACCACATAAGTATTTGGAGCTTGTGTGACGAGGTTGAAGATTTACCATACGAGCGAGAGGCTTGTATGGCGATGACTATATATTACAGGTTGAACTGATGACTGATATGGACCATATAAAATGTAACGGTAAATTGCCAGAATAATAAAAACCCCACACGGGTCTGGAGTTGACAATAATCACGTCTCTCTAGTTATTAGATACGGCACATGGATTATTTATTTCCCACACGGGACGAGGTGACGAGAATTTATTCTCTGGAGTAATTAAAAATACACACTCCCTCAGGCTTAGGCCGGGTGACGAGAATTTATTCTCTGGAGTTATTATCTATACACGCTCCCCTGTAAACACCAGAATATATCACTATAAATATGTGTATGCTTTATAGGATTTATTGGGTACCTAATACGTCCCAATAAATTTCCAAACCCCTCCCCGTACAAAGGAGGTTATGGCGAATTTTTTCGAAAATTTAGGGTGTTAGCCAAAATTTTGAAGAATTTGAAAATTCTCAGAAACTGAAAAGTTGGAAAATGGAAGCCAGATTGAAAGTAGAGGTGGTTAATTAATCCACTTTCGACTTTGTTCCTTTTCGGGGATGAAAAGTTTTAAGTGGGGGAGATTGTAACGACCCGGAAAATCTGAACCAATTTAAATTTTTTAAATTGGCTATTTTAGTGGATTTTAAATATTTAAAATAAATATTTTAAATAATAACAATGAAAAGTAAGTTTGAATCGACGTTTGAAAATAAATATAATTAATTCTAATTATAAACAAAGCCTGAAATGGCGCGGTAGTTTCAAAATTTGAATTCAAACTTTGACTGACTGTACCGGGTGCAAAACAAAACGAATTTGAGTGAAACCAAAAATATTTAAATCTGTTAGTGAATATCTTTCTAATGAATCTGAAAAATCGAAGATTCATAGAGGGAAGCAAAAGTTATGGCCAAATGAATTTTCAGAAAGGTCACTATAGAGTTTATATAGCCCGTGAAAATGGCCATTTTGCAAACGACCTCGGAATTCGACGAAACCACTTTTGTTGGATCCGGGATGTTAAATTATTGCTAGGTTTCAAATTTCATAATTTTTGAAGCTAGTATGTGAGCGTGGCAAAGGAAAATGTGTTTGGTTGATTTCTATTAAATTGGATCGACCAGAAAAGGGCCATTTTTCAAACGGTCTCAGAATTCGACGAAACTAGTTTTGTTGGGACCGTATCGTCAAAACATAGCTAGATTTATTTTTCGGGAATTTGTAGAATCGGTATGTGGCCCCGACAAATTGAAATGTACGATCAAATCAAATATTGAATGTTATATATTTTAAATTGAAGGAAAACTGACTAAAACAGTCGAATGGGCCTACGAAACATATCCTATTGTGTTCGGAATGGGGGTATTTAGCTAGGGACGACAGTCGTTGGGTTTGAATTGGTGTTCGTGTGTGACAAGGGGTATTTTCGGATTTTTAAAATTTATAAATATAAAAAAATATCATTGGTCAATGTTTTTTTCTCTCTCCCCGATATACATCGACGCACGGCGATAAACCCTTCAATCATTCACGTCCACTTTCCGACCAAACCAAGCAAAATCAGCCCCTCCTCCAGTTGAGGATTTTAAAGAGCTCGAGACGAGCTTTAAATCCATATATGGTTTGGATTTTTTCGTTCAGCGTTTGAAGAGTTGTGGCCCTGGGAAGATCCGCCGTTTCGAGCCAGATCGAGCCTCCACCGCCGCGCCGAGTTGAGCGCCACCACCCTCGTTCTGAGCGCCTCTCCATGCTCTTCGCCGCTGCGAAGGCTGATCGTCGAATCACTGCGAGATTGGATCGAAATTCCTAAACCTAGTTTTGAACGTTTCAGAAAGGTAATGGTTTAAATTATTTTTAACTGTTTTATAGCACTTCAAAGCGCTACGGTTTTTGATTTCACTGTAAAAATTATATCTTTTTCGTTTGTTGACGAAATTTAGTGAAACAAGAGACAGTGGACTCATGTGGACGTCTTCTACATTCTAGAAGAGACCGCATATTTTTCTGAGCTTTATGCTATTTTTGGTGGAGTGGAACCCAATGTGAGATTTCTAAATTATAAAAGATATGGAAAACGACGATGTATAAATTATATAGTCGATGTATGAATTATATAAGCATTGTACACCTCATGTATAAGCGTTGTATAAGTTGTACGTTCGATATATAAGTTATATATGTATTGTTAAAATTATATATGTGTTGAAATAGAAGTGAAATACTTATATATATATATATATATATATATATATATATATATATGCGCCCCTCGCCCACAAACCATGGACGATATTTATTGGTTGTGATTGGTGTGAAAATTGGTTGATAGCGAATGGTTGATTTGAATTGTTTGTGGTTGAAATTGATTGATTGTGGTTGAAAAATACCCGTTTGTGGTTGAGAATTATTTGGTTGAAACCACATAGGATTAGTTTGTGGAAATGAAAAAATATACATGTCGCCTACATGCGAACTAGATGCATGAAATCCCCATTGTCAAAAGCTGCGACGCTTTAAGGTAGAGCGAGGAGCCATACTAGGGACGGCCACGGTTTTAACTACCCTGCCGTTATGCTGCCGAAATTTTGAATAATATTCATTGTTAGAATTATTTTCATGTGTTGAAACTATATTCGTGTGTTTAATAGAAAACCTTCATGCGTTGAATAGAAATTCATGTGTTGAACGGTATTCGTGTTTTAAATAAATTGTTTTAACAATAAAAATAACATTTTTATTTTATATATACGAACTATAGAAAACCTTCATGTGTTGAATAGAAATTCATTCGTTGAATAGAAATTCATGTGTTGAATGGTATTCATGTTTTAAATAAATTGTTTTAACAATAAAAATCACATTTTTATTTTATATATACGAACTATAGAAAACCTTCATGTGTTGAATAGAAATTCATTCGTTGAATAGAAATTCATGTGTTGAATGGTATTCTTGTTTTAAATAAATTGTTTTAACAATAAAAATCACATTTTTATTGTATATATACGAACTATAGAAAACATTCATGTGTTGAATAGAAATTCATTCGTTGAATAGAAATTCATGTGTTGAATGGTATTCGTGTGTTGAAATAAATTGTTTTATAATAAAAATCATATTTTTATCATCTATATGAACTATATAAAATAGTCGTGTTTTGAAATAAATTGTTTTACAGTAAAAATCACATTTTTATTATATACATGAATTGTTAAAAATAGTGAAGTGTCGATATAAATGTCTGTTGGATAGAAATATCATTTTTATCGAATGTATGAAAAGCATATGGTTTTGAAATCGAAGAATAGATTATATTGGTATATATATATATATATATATATATATATATATATATAACGAATCGAATAACGAAGCTGCAGTTCGTGTTTTGAAACCGTGATTTCAAACGATTAGCGCGGGAGATCCGACCATCGGATTTTCTCGAAACCGAAACCGTTGGGTTCGCTTTGGAAATATCTTTCCAACGACACCAACTTTGAAAAGATCCAACGGTTGGATTGTCTGGAATGTTTAGTTCAAATCTGAAGAAAAACAACGCCAGAATCGATAATATATATATATATATATATAATTAAATTAAATCGAATAACGACGCTGTAGTTCGTATTTTGAAATCGAAACTTCAAACGATTGTACCGGGAGATCCGACCGTCGGATTTTCCCAAAACTGGAACCGTTGGATTCGTTTTGAAAAGATCTTTCTAATGATATAAATTTTGTGAAGATCCAAAGGTTAGATTTTCAGATATGTGTAAATCAAATCTGAAGAAAAACAGCGCCACGGCCGCGTTATGGCCTGAAGCGTCATTTGAATAAATTGGCTATTTTAAAATAAATAAAAGTACCGATAAATCATTATAAAATATTATAAACGATATGGAATGTGAAATTTAGAAACTAACTGAAGGTTGGCTAAGTCGAATGGTTTCCTGGGTTTTGATCTGATGTTGGTTTTGGCCTTCGGGGTTAATATTTGGGAAATCGTTCTCTTACTAATTTACGGTTAGTGACTAATGAATTGGAATAAGGCGTATGTTGTGTTTGTGTAGCACTTGTTTATTATATACGCGAGTTGCTCAGAAAGATCGGGTTTATCCCATTCTGAATAACTGAAACGACGATAAGAAATCGAAGATGAAGACGGTGGTCGAAGATCGAAGATCTTCACCTCGTTTGGATGGTAACTGATGTCCTGATTGGGAGGCATCCCAAAATATGGATAATGAGTGGTGATCGTCCAGACGTACGTGGAGATCGATGGGTATGCGAGGTATATAGTGCCTCCGGTTTCGTTCAGACCCAGAACGGACTTGTAAATGGACTGTGTGTCTGACATTGGAATTCATTCTATGTGATTGATAGCCATCAGTTGCATGGTGTGAATTGCCTGTGTGGCATGCTAAGATGCAGTGATCAAGGCTTCTGTTGAAAAGCAAAGTCTTGTGGTTGATGATCAAAGCATCGCCTGTGTGGCGTAGCTTTGTGTATAACGTGAATTCGCGAGACTCACACCCCGGTATGAACCAGAAACGGGAGAGGACATCAGGGAGGGCATGCGTTTCCTTCTAGCTAGAGGTGGTGTCGGTGCTTAAACTAGCTGACATTTATATTATTTTCACATGTGTGGTTGTTGCTGTTGCGAGGCGCCTTGGTTATATCGGTCGATCCGAGACCGATGGAGTCATTCGTTGGTTCATTTACGCCCCAAAGGGTGGGGAAACGCAGTGTTCAGGCATTTTAATCCACATCGGTGGACCGGCCCTGACGATCCAAGGGTCACTCGAGCTCTAATCCTGAGGCTCGGGCTAGAGAGTCTCGAAGTCGGTAAGGACTATCTTTTCCCTTGGTTCATGATGGAAATCCAATTTCCAAATACGACACCGTGCGGTTTTGATTGTATATATATATGGCAACATGATATATGGTATCCATGCCGTCTATGATTGATAGTTATGATTGAAATTGTTTTTGAAACATATAGACACTAGTAATAATATCAAATGCTTTTGTTTTATTCGTATCAATCATATTTTGGCCATTATAAGGTAAAACTCTATCCTTCGGTTTGCGTTGCATTGTGTGATGGGAATTGAGTCTTATAATGGCTTCATTTTCATAAAAAGAATTGCGATGTTTTAAAGATTTACTTGTTTTCAAGCACTGGCAATCCAATGGAGTATACCCGTTCCACGAAAGTGGCGTGGTCCTGTGATTAGCCATATTATAAATGTGTTAAGTAGATTTCTCATACCAGTCCCATGACTGACTCGTAGTTTGTTTCACTTGCAAACTCGGTTGCCCCTATTTCTACACGAGAAGCCTTGTATTCAGGTTTTAGCAGGCTTTTTCTGGATAGCTGGAGCTGAAGATGGATTCTATCATTTATCTCTTTTTATGCTGTTCAGCTCCTATTGTGCATTATGTTTTGTTTTCCGCTGTAGACATTTATGTATAGCTGAACTGTATTTGTACTAAGTATGATCCTGTATACTGTGTAACTCTGATGATTATTGTTTATCCAGTGTATTATTTGTTCATTATCTGGTGTATTTATTTAATTATGTTCTGCTATTATCTATTTATGTGTTATATTCCAAAGATTACCCTTGCCACCGTCAGTACGGGATTTGGGGTCGTCACAATAGGTTTCAAATTATGATTTTACTACTCCAAGCTTAGACAAACTACATAAATCACTGGCTCAATCTTAGCGCGTAGACACCATCAATGTTTCACACAATTAAGCAACATACACCTAGTCTCATAACTGAAAAATAAGAGTAAACCAATTAAAGATTTAACTATCAATATTAATCACCTTAACCTCAAGTTTCATCACTTACACGGATATTTACTGCTACTACTTCCAATCCTAGTTATTTTTTCTAGCTGGGTACACGAGTACCTAGTTTATTTTTTCAAGGCATCTTTTTCATTTTCAGCAAAAATAAAAATAAAATCAATAACCGAAATAAACCTATGAAATCAATGTTGGATCAATAGAAAAATGGCTATGTACAAATGCCATTCTACCGATATGTCCACAAAATGTTCATGTACCTTTTACAGCATTGAACTAGAATGCATGTCTATCCTTGCAACAACAGTAATGCTTCAATAACCGAATTTCATAGATAGGCTTCAACTTAGCAACATCTGAAAAGCAACTCCATTACTTGTAGGTTTTGCAAAAAATATTTTTAAATTTGACAAACGACATGAAACGATAATGCTGTTAAGTGGACTATATCAATATGTTGGATAATGTTGTGCCACAAATTGATCATACCAACTCAGAATCATTACAAAAATAGATGAGATATTCCAATTGTACCACTACAGTTAAAGAGAGGAAAAATTCTGATGTACCTTACATGCAAGTATTATTTGCTCAGTTTAAGTACTCTCCTCATGCTAGGCTCTCTCTTTTTTGAAAAATGCAAATATACAAATATATCACAATATGTGTGTGCGCACACTGATAAGTGTGTATCAATATCATGAACTTCTAATATTCCAGTATGAAGGTTAATAAATTGGAAACATAATTTGTTAACTAACCGAAAACCCATTCGGGAATTCTGTCAACTGATACAAGTACACTATGCCAACCTTGGTCAAAATCCAATCTTGGGTAAGCAGCATGTTGCCAAGGTCGAGCAGAAACCTCTCTCTGGTCGAGCAGAGCGACCTTCATCCTAAGGACTCGGTCGAGCACCAGCATATCTGATCGTGCACCAGCATAAGGAGGACTGGTCGAGCAAGCTGCATCATTCCTGGCCGAGCACCATCTGTATGATGGGGTCGTACATTCCTACTGGTCGTATAAGCACGACACACCAAGGGTCGAGCAGCTTCCGTGGTTGAGGGGTCGAGTATCCATCTAACAAGAAAGCTTGAGCAACTTCTCTTGTTCATAGTTCTCATGACCGTGTTGTGCATCAAACCACGATAGTTCAAGGTTGGAGGTTTTAAAGGTTCGATCGGTCGAACCGTAAGAACTGTGCGAAATGAATTTTAATTAAAGCTTGTACATTAACATACGACACTTAAAATCTAGAAAGAAAAAATGAACAATACAAGCTTGCATCGTGCAATCATTATAGCCTGTTATTTAATTTGCAAACTTGTTATTTAATTTTCCATCATTACAGCTGCCTCCCACACACTTTTCCTTTTTCCTTTTCCAACGCAACCTTTCTTCTTTCCTTTTTCTTCCCCAACGCATCCCTCCCAGAATTTCTTCTTTCTCCTTTTTCTCGCATCTTCTCCTCCCCACAATCGAACTTAAGAACCGCGATTTTCCAACCGTAATAACCATGATTTTCGATATCAAACCGCGGTTAGCCGTGGTTCGCGACTGAACACCGCCATTTCACTTTCCGAGACATCGAAGGTCATGGCTTAGGGTTTTTACAGTCGGACCGAGGGTTAGGTCCGGTCATGGAAACTAGGCTCTTGTTACAGGTCAAGCACTGTTCACCATGGTGGTCGGGCACCCTGCTGCTCGGTTAAGCATCGTTGAGAGGATGGGTCGAGCATCACATTTGCCACATGAGATCGAGCAGCTTTGAATTGAACAAGAGGATTGATACAAAAGAATGGATGGCACATATTTGCACAGTATAAAAGAGGAATGGTACGTTTGCAATTCACGTCGAGCAAGTATAATACAAAAATAGTCGGTCACGTGTCTTCAGAAGGCTCGCTCGTACGTTAACCATTTGAGGGATCCTTCACTAATATTTTTGGGGTCGATCACACGTTTCTGCTCGTGCGTACATACCACCACACGCTCATTTTTTGGTCAAGTGTTCATATGGTGGTTGGTGCCAGTTGTAAAGTAACCGTGGCCAACTATCCCACATGGCTTTACACCCCATAATTACCATATTGCCACTCCATTTGCTCCACACCAATTCCACCTATAAATACCCCCTTTCACAACCATTCAAGAGGACCGATCTAAGCCACCCCGAAGGGCTGTCATTTCGTTTCTCCACCATTCTCAAGTGCTCCATGCTCTCTCCAAGCTCGATTAATGGCTTCTCCAACTCACTTTATCTTCTCGAACGATGTGAAGATCAAATCACCTTCATTCTCCATTAGAGATCATTCAAGATTCATTCTACTTCTCTCCTACTGCCATTAATTATCTTTAAAGCCTTGATCTACCGCAAATTCATCATAGAACCAAGGAACCTCACTTAAATCTCTAAGTGATTGAAGATCTACACTTCGACCGCCATCAAGTCAAGAGATCTCCTTCGTTCCTCCACGAATCCAAGCATAATCTAGATCATAAAAAGAGAGAAAAGGGGTAGATGAGCAATATGAATGAATCCATGTATTTTCTAATCTCTAAAGTGACAATGAGAATAGCATTCAAAGTGGACGTAGATCTATTGTAGATTGAACCAGTATAAAATCTTTTGTTCTCTACTTTTTGCATTTAATTTGTGATTGTGGCGTCATTTTCTTAATTCTTACCATTTGGTGAAGTACAGTTCACTTACCTTTGGTGTTTGAACCATTTTTTGTTTAAACATTTAGTGCCTACCATGGGGCCACGTTCGCATCTCCTTCCTTCACACTTCTCTCAATCTTAAGAGCCTACCTTTGAAGCTCTAAGCCTACTTCTACCATAGATTCTTCTAATTTACTACGTTTAGGGCCATCTGACAAATCCTCTCCCACAAGGTTGAGACCCTTATCCGAAATAATGTCCAAATCTAAGAAGACCACAAGAAAAACCATTGGAGAAAACAACAACGTTGCTAACAACGAAGTTACACCGCTTACTAACCGTTTTGAAGTTGGCGAAAACTCGATAAATGGAGCCGGTGTGACTAAGAATGAGTTGGATGCCGCTATTGCCAACATAAACCAACGGATGGATGCTTCTATTAAGGCTATGATGGAAAAACTTGATGCTATCCTCAACGCTCGACCAAATCCATCGCCTTAAAAGGTCCATGTTGATCTCGAAGAGAATGCCAATTAAGCCGCTTCTGACCATGACCGCAACGACAACATGGAAGATGATATTGAATGGTTGAACGAAAAAGGCGAAGCTAACGTCCAAACCTTGAAGCCAAGAGCTAAAAGTCATTCCAATCGAAATACTCGGAAGATTGTTAGTCCCACACAAGGGGTACCACCTAGATCATTAAACTAAAATCTGTTGCCAAGGCGAACGTTCGGTAAAGAGATCGAAGTTGACCCCGCAGAATGACATAACACTGAAGAGTACATTTCAGATATGATAGAACAAATCTTGAAGAGGAATCAAGCTCGCAATGACGATGAAGGAGAATGGGATTTTTCTCCCGACAGGACTCCGTTTACCGAGAGAATCCGAGAAACCGAGTGTCCGAAGAAATTCAATCATCCAACCTTGCCCCCATACAATAGCCTTGTTGATCCCAACTATTTTCTGTTCAAGTACGAATGGAATATGAGGGCGGCAAAAGAAACAGATGATATGAGATGCTTATATTTCCCTCTCTATCTGGAAGGCGTTGCGTCAATTTGGTTCACAAAGCTGCCACCCATGTCCGTAGACCGATTCTCCGACTTGACCAAAAAGTTCAAGGAGTAGTTCCGCTTGTATGCTAGCAAAGCCAAGGATGCCATAACACTTTCAGCATTGAAACAGAATCCATGGGAATCTGTTATAGGTTTTCTCAGTCGATTCAATGTTGCTTTTTCCGAAGTGAGAAATCCAAAGTCTTGTATAATCCTCATGTCTCTAATCGGCACTATAGATGAGAAGAGCGAATTCAGTAGATGGATTAAAATGAAAGAACCGAACATGCTTGAGAAGTTTTATAAAAAGCCCGAGGAGTACATGAGAGTCAACACTAATCCTGTACCTCTTCAGATTATTGATGCCAACCCGCTTCTTGAAGCTCCCAAAAATGTTGCTACCCAATATAATCAGAAGAATACTCAAGGGAAAAAGTGTGCTAATGACGGGAATGGCAACAAGGCTAATAAGAAGTCTCAGATTTTCAACTCATCAGAGCTGACGCCTCTAAATGACACTCCTGAAAATATCTATCTTACAATAAATAATTCTGAAGAGTATGAGGAGCCAAATCCGATAAGAACAAGCGACAAAGCAGCGAACTCGAGAAAATTTTGTAGATTTCACAACCAGTCAGGTCATAACAATAATGAGTGCCGACACCTGAAGAACCTCATCGAGGAATTGATCAGTAAAAATAGGATGCAAAAGTATGTAAAGAATCCGCAAGCCGTGAATCCTTCTGCAACTCCCCAAGGGCAGGGGGAATCAAATGATCAGTCTGATCCAAGTAATGGAGCTCCTGCTCAAACCAATCCAAGGTTGATCGTCAACTGATAACCATTGATGGTGCTCCAATTTCAATGGCTCAAAATAAGCGATCAACGTCGCCACTGCTTTACTTCATGCTCTATTTCTTACTTTAGTTCATGCTTTACTTCATGTTTTACTTTCTGTTATATTCAAAACTTCTTGTAAACAGTCTGTAATAATCTGTAAGTGGTGCACTGAACATTAGCTCTGCGATTAAGAGCATATCTGACTGAATGAATTTCTTGCTTGCAAAATTATATGCCAAATCAAAACTTTCTTAAAAATTGATTTCATATTGCAGGCCATCTGTCGAGCGCTTGTTCCTGTAACATCACGACCCCAACAATGCTAGATCAAGTGCCAACTGTTGTAAATATCAACATGCACAAATGCAAAAATAGAAAAGCAACACATTGAAAAGTGAATGGGAAAAGTCGCAAAGATCCAAACAACGAACAAGCGCCATGACAAACAAACGAGAGCTGTAGCTTTTATTGAAGGGGCACTTCCCCAAGTGAGAGGTTCAAAGCATCAGTTTCTAAACAGAAATAGCTTGCTAAGTCAAGCATCCGACAAAGAAACTAATGGCTGCCCCTGGGAATGATATAACAGTCGCCCAAAACCATTTGCGTAGCATCTGAAAAATCAGATGTGAAGAATGAAAAACCATTCGCGTAGCATTTGAAATCTCAGATGTGAAGAATGATCAAACCGTACGCATAGAATCTGAAAAATCAGTTGTGGAGAATGAAAAACCATTAGCGTAGCATCTGAAAAATCAGTTGTGAAGAATGATAAATCCATTTGCGTCGTATCTGAAAAATCAGATGTGAAGAATGATAAATCCATTTGTGTAGCATATGAAAAATCAGATGAGAAGAATGAAAATCCATTTGCGTAGCATCTGAAAAATCAGATGTGAAGAATGATCAATCCATTTGCGTAACATCTGAAAAATCAGATGTGAAGAATGAAAAACCACTCACGTAGCATTTGAAAAATCAGATGTGAAGAATGACTAATCCATTTGTGTAGCATCTGAAAAATCAGACGTGAAGAATGAAAATCCATTTGCGTAGCATTTGAAAATCTCAGATGTGAAGAACGATCAATCCACTTGCGTAACATCTAATTATTTTAGATGCGAAGAATATCGGACCTCCAATTAATTCGCGTGACATCTAATTATCTCAAACGCGGTGGATCATTGGGCCAAAGTCAAAGTCCCTCCATAGCAAGGGAAAATCCAAAGTCCTCCCCGAGCGGGGGCACTAAACCCAAAGTCCTCCCCAAGCTAGGGCACCAAACATAAGACCTTCCCGAGTGGGGACATAAAGATATAAAAATTTCTCCAAGTAGAAGTCTCAAACTAGTCAGCTAAATCGAAATTCCTATTGTGTTGACGAAGCTTAGGGACTCTATACATGTTGGAAAGCTCAAATAGCCTTAACCAACAAAGTAGAAACCTCTAGCGCGTCAACCACAATCAAGGAAACTCGATAAACTGATTACATAAAGTTTTTATGACTCGTGACGACCCATAGCTGAGGGGCAACACAACGACTTAAAAGTCTAGTGATGCTCCGGAAGAATACCACGAGTCCATCATAACAAAGCAGCAAGCCAAAACCAATGCATTTGATTAAATTTCGCCTTCAAAATGGATCATTTGGAAAATTCGGCGAAATCGATATGATTGATACACCGATCAAATTCATCACACCAATAAGAATCACCCTGGTAAATCCAATCGAAATCTCGTAACACAAAGGTTTTCTCATTTGCAAAGCTCCAATTGAGCAATACTTATGCATTGGTGCAAGTTGTCATGAAATAGGGATTCAAAATTGTGTATACATCCTAGGATGATTCATGGCGTCAAAGCAAAACCAAATTCTGAGTCCATCCAAAGATTGCAATCGCTCTGTCCTCGAGAACTCAAATCAAAGTTCCAATTTGAACAGGTACACGTTTCATAAAACGTAAGACGTCATACAAGGATCGTATGAGTCATTAAAAGGGCAAGGCTTGAAATTTGTAGTCGGAATATATATCGTTCAACAGAACCCAAGTATCATGGTAGATTCAAATTAGAGTATCGTATTTGTGCATACAATTGTTTAATGGATTATAAGCAGTTAGACAAAACAACTCTACATAAGTACGTTATTAAATCCCAGTCCCATAATTCATTTTTAAATGATTAACTAATCTGTTATTGATGTGGACAATCAATAACAAATTATAAGTCCAAAATCGTGCAAGTGCTTGTTTTCATTACAGAACAGAAGACATGAAGAATACAGATATAACTTACAAGTTCTGTACTTGGATCATTTGGGATCAAAACATCAAAACATGATTTGCCATAGCAAACAAAAAGCTACGACTAAATCTAAATGCAAATAATGTTCATTTCGAAGCCCGTATTTCATATAAAAATACAAACTTCGAGGGGAAAATGTTAACTAACCGAAAACCCATTCGGGAATTCTATCAAACAATATAAGTACACAATGCCAACCTTGATCAAATTCCAACCTGGGGTAAGCAGCATGTCGCCAAGATCGAGAAGAAACCTCTCTCTGGTCGAGCAGAGCAACCTTCATTCTAAGGACTCGGTCGAGCACCAGCATATCTGATTGTGCACCAACATAAGAAGGACTGGTCGAGCAAGCTTGTAACAACCCGCAATTTCTGAACCAATTTAAAATGTTTATTTTAGAAATTTTAATGGATTTTAAATATTGGAAATAATTTATTTTAAATAATAACGGCGAGAATTTATTTAAAACGAATAATTTAATCTAATTATAAAAAGGATTTAGAAATAGCGCGGTAGTTTGAAAATTTGAATTTGAACTTTTACTGACTATACATGATGCAAATAAATCGGATTTTAGTAAAACCAAAATATTGAAATCTATTTAAAAATATCTTTCCAACGAATCCAAAAAATCAAAATTTCATAACGGGAATCAAAAGTTATGACCAGTTTAAAATTTGGAAAAGTCATTGTAGAATTTATATATATATTAATATAATATATATCCCTTAAAAATAGCCATTTTGCAAACGACCTCCGTTTTCGACAAAACCACTTTTGTTGGATCCGGAATATCAAATTATTGCTAGATTCCAAAATTCAGAATTTTTGGAATTAATATGTGAGCGTGGCACAAGAAAAGGTGTGTTGTCAGTTTTGGTCAAATTGGATCGATCAGAAAATGACCATTTTTCAAACGGTCTCGGAATTCAACGAAATTAGTCTTGTTAGAAGCGTGTCATCAAAACATAACTAGAAATAATTTTCCTGGAATTTTTAGAGTCCGTATGTGGCCCCGGTAAATTAAAATGTACGATCAAATTAAATAAATAAATGAATTAAATATTAAATTAAAGAAAACAAGCTAGAGATTATCAAGCGGGCTGACGGGACCTAGCCCATTGCGTCCGAACATGGGTATTTTCCTGGGGACAACTTTCATTGGGCTGAAATTGGATCTGAAAAGAATTAACGGGCTTTTCTTTGAATTTAATAATTAAATAATATAAAAAAGGGTATATATACGCTAGAAAATACATAACCCTAATTACATCTAAAGCAGCCGCAATCGTTATCCCTCAATGGCCAGAATTATCGAATCTTAATCCCCTTAAAACTCATAATCCATGAATCCTCTCTAAGAAGTAATAAATGCAGAATTAAAGAGCATCTCGAGCTCTTCGAGATCATAAGGCTATGTTGAATTACACTTTGTGGATTTATCAATTTCATGGCTTAAAGTCGCGGGGTTTACACCCGTTTTCTGGGCAAAAGGGACCCGCAAACTCCTCCTACTTGCTGGTAATGGACGGTGGAGCAGAGACCGACGGTGTGGAGATTGGTGATGGGGGTCCGATCCTTTTGGTGGTGTGCGATGGTGATGTATTTGAGCGGAGCTGAGGGGTTTCTCGGTAGAGAACGATACAGAGAAGGAGCGATCTAATTTTCTACTTAAGGTTAATTATAAAATTAAGTTATTTTAATATTAATCTCACTTATGTCATTAAAGTTTAAAACATCATAACTTTCTCAAATCAAAACAATATCGAGAAATTCTGGATGTGTTAGAATCGCAAAAATAAGATATTGACGATGGAACAAACCAGGACTATAGCGGAGCACTTTGGAAATTCAGTCAAAATTGATGTGAGATTTCTCAATTTAAAATAAAAATATATATATTTAAATTGATATTGATTGTGATATTAGATACATACGCTATATAAAACACATTTAGGCATTGTATAAAATTGTGATTGATTGATTTTGGTTATGATGAATTGTTGGATCAGGATATATGTTGTTCATTAAAAATGTTAACCTTAGCATGTAAACGAACAATAAAATGACCGCTTTTTATATATACTTTGTTTGATCGAGATTATATTATTTACATGTTAGCGTGGTTGTTATAAAATGACCGTTTGTTAAATATACTTTGTTAGATCGAGATCATATCATTTACATGTTAGCGTTGTTGTTATAAATTGGCCATTTGTTAACTATACTCTGTTAGATTAAGAACATGATCATTATTTTGTTAGCGATATTAGAAAATTGATCATTGGGTAAAAAAATATGATTTAGTTAGATGATAATGAAAAGATTATAATTTTATTGTCAATTTGTTACAATAAAAAGAGTTGAAATAAAAAAATTATATTTTTAATGTAGTTTAGTTTCCAATAAAAAGATTGAACATTAAAAATTACATTTTTAATGTAGTTTAGTTTCTTAAAGATTGAATAAACAAAAAGAAAAAAATATAAAACTAGAATAATGTTCATGTTTTAGAATTAAAACATGTTTACATTAAAAATTTGCTTTTTAATGTAATGTAGAAAACTAGAAAAAATATTCATGTTTCAAATATGAAACATGTTGTCATTAAAAATCATATTTTTAATGTCATGAATGAAATTTAGTAAAATGATCATGTTTTAGAAATAAAACATGTTTACATTAAAAATTTCATTTTTAATGTGAAGAATAGAAATATAGGAAAGGTTCATGTTTAAAATAAAAACATGATTTCATTACAAATGCACATTTTTAATGTCATGGTATAAAAATCGAAAAATGTTCATGTTTTAAAAATATCATTTATGTTAGAAAACATGTTATGTGAAAAAAATACCATTTATGTTAGAAAACATGTCATGTGAATTAAAATGTCATTTATGTTAGAAAACATGTCATGTGAATTAAAATGTCATTTATTTGAAATGTCATGTTAATGTAAAATGTTCGTTTATTTGAAATGAAAATATGTTAACGATAAAATTTACATTTTTATCGTATATGTAAAGAAGATAAAAAATGATCATTTGTTTGAAATAAAATATTAATACGTTAAAAATCACATTTTTTAATGTAAGAATGAAATGAGATATTCATTGTATTGAGAAAAATGTGAAAACATTAAAATTTTTATTTTTAATGTAAAGTATTATTTATGTAAAATATACATTGTATAGATAGAAATGTTGAAAACATTAAAAAAAATATTTTAATGCAAAGTATGTTTCATCGTAAAGATAAGATTTTTGAAATATTTATGGTTGAGCTATAAATGTTGAAAACATTAAAATTTACATTTTTAATGTACCGAATGAATATATGTAAAATATTCATTATATGACTATAAATGTTGAAACATTAAAATTTACATTTTTAATGTTATATGACTATAAATGTTAAAACGTTAAAATTAACATTTTTAATGTGCTGAATGAATATATATGATATATTCATTATATGATTATAAACGTTGGAATATTAAAATTTTAACATATGAATGCAAAATATAAAATTGACATGTTATGGTTGTTGAATTAATGGATTATGCTCGACCAGTTTATGAGCAAAATATGTTTTTACATTTAGCATTGGGTTGGGTAGAAATATAAGTATGCTAACACCTTGTGAAACACTTCACGATTTGACTATAAGGTGTTTAGCGATGTTGTTATTTCAAAATTAATAAATGATTTTGAAAAGTGATTTTCTTAGGAATAGCGCGGTAGTTAGAAATAGCGCGGTAGTTTGAAAATTTGAATTTGAACTTTGACTGACTGTTCAGGATGCAAAATAAATCGGATTTTAGTAAAACCAAAAATATTGGAATCTATTTAAATATATCTTTCCAACGAATTCGAAAAATCTAAATTTCATAATGGGAATCAAAAGTTATGACCAGTTTAAAATTTAGAAAATTCCGTGTAGAATTTATATATATTTTGATATAATATATAGTCCTTAAAATTAGCCATTTTGTAAACGACCTCCGTTTTCGAAGAAACCACTTTTGTTGGATCCGGGATGTCAAATTATTGCTAGATCCCAAAATTCAAATTTTTTGGAATTAGTATGTGAGTGTGGCACAAGAAAACGTGTTTTCTCAGTTTTAGTCAAATTGGATCGACCATAAAATGGTCATTTTTCAAACGATCTCGGAATTCGATGAAATTAGTCTTGTTAGAACCATATCGTAAAAACATAACTAGAAATAATTTTCCTGGAATTTTTAGAGTCCGTATGTGGCCCCGGTAAATTAAAATGTACGATCAAATTAAATAAATAAATGAATTAAATATTAAATTAAAGAAAACAAGCTAGAGATTATCAAGCGGGCTGACGGGACCTAGCCCATTGCGTCCGAACATGGGTATTTTCCTGGGGACAACTTTCATTGGGCTGAAATTGGATCTGAAAAGAATTAACGGGCTTTTCTTTGAATTTAATAATTAAATAATATAAAAAAGGGTATATATACGCTAGAAAATACATAACCCTAATTACATCTAAAGCAGCCGCAATCGTTATCCCTCAATGGCCAGAATTATCGAATCTTAATCCCCTTAAAACTCATAATCCATGAATCCTCTCTAAGAAGTAATAAATGCAGAATTAAAGAGCATCTCGAGCTCTTCGAGATCATAAGGCTATGTTGAATTACACTTTGTGGATTTATCAATTTCATGGCTTAAAGTCGCGGGGTTTACACCCGTTTTCTGGGCAAAAGGGACCCGCAAACTCCTCCTACTTGCTGGTAATGGACGGTGGAGCAGAGACCGACGGTGTGGAGATTGGTGATGGGGGTCCGATCCTTTTGGTGGTGTGCGATGGTGATGTATTTGAGCGGAGCTGAGGGGTTTCTCGGTAGAGAACGATACAGAGAAGGAGCGATCTAATTTTCTACTTAAGGTTAATTATAAAATTAAGTTATTTTAATATTAATCTCACTTATGTCATTAAAGTTTAAAACATCATAACTTTCTCAAATCAAAACAATATCGAGAAATTCTGGATGTGTTAGAATCGCAAAAATAAGATATTGACGATGGAACAAACCAGGACTATAGCGGAGCACTTTGGAAATTCAGTCAAAATTGATGTGAGATTTCTCAATTTAAAATAAAAATATATATATTTAAATTGATATTGATTGTGATATTAGATACATACGCTATATAAAACACATTTAGGCATTGTATAAAATTGTGATTGATTGATTTTGGTTATGATGAATTGTTGGATCAGGATATATGTTGTTCATTAAAAATGTTAACCTTAGCATGTAAACGAACAATAAAATGACCGTTTTTTATATATACTTTGTTTGATCGAGATTATATTATTTACATGTTAGCGTGGTTGTTATAAAATGACCGTTTGTTAAATATACTTTGTTAGATCGAGATCATATCATTTACATGTTAGCGTTGTTGTTATAAATTGGCCATTTGTTAACTATACTCTGTTAGATTAAGAACATGATCATTATTTTGTTAGCGATATTAGAAAATTGATCATTGGGTAAAAAAATATGATTTAGTTAGATGATAATGAAAAGATTATAATTTTATTGTCAATTTGTTACAATAAAAAGAGTTGAAATAAAAAAATTATATTTTTAATGTAGTTTAGTTTCCAATAAAAAGATTGAACATTAAAAATTACATTTTTAATGTAGTTTAGTTTCTTAAAGATTGAATAAACAAAAAGAAAAAAATATAAAACTAGAATAATGTTCATGTTTTAGAATTAAAACATGTTTACATTAAAAATTTGCTTTTTAATGTAATGTAGAAAACTAGAAAAAATATTCATGTTTCAAATATGAAACATGTTGTCATTAAAAATCATATTTTTAATGTCATGAATGAAATTTAGTAAAATGATCATGTTTTAGAAATAAAACATGTTTACATTAAAAATTTCATTTTTAATGTGAAGAATAGAAATATAGGAAAGGTTCATGTTTAAAATAAAAACATGATTTCATTACAAATGCACATTTTTAATGTCATGGTATAAAAATCGAAAAATGTTCATGTTTTAAAAATATCATTTATGTTAGAAAACATGTTATGTGAAAAAAATACCATTTATGTTAGAAAACATGTCATGTGAATTAAAATGTCATTTATGTTAGAAAACATGTCATGTGAATTAAAATGTCATTTATTTGAAATGTCATGTTAATGTAAAATGTTCGTTTATTTGAAATGAAAATATGTTAACGATAAAATTTACATTTTTATCGTATATGTAAAGAAGATAAAAAATGATCATTTGTTTGAAATAAAATATTAATACGTTAAAAATCACATTTTTTAATGTAAGAATGAAATGAGATATTCATTGTATTGAGAAAAATGTGAAAACATTAAAATTTTTATTTTTAATGTAAAGTATTATTTATGTAAAATATACATTGTATAGATAGAAATGTTGAAAACATTAAAAAAAATATTTTAATGCAAAGTATGTTTCATCGTAAAGATAAGATTTTTGAAATATTTATGGTTGAGCTATAAATGTTGAAAACATTAAAATTTACATTTTTAATGTACCGAATGAATATATGTAAAATATTCATTATATGACTATAAATGTTGAAACATTAAAATTTACATTTTTAATGTTATATGACTATAAATGTTAAAACGTTAAAATTAACATTTTTAATGTGCTGAATGAATATATATGATATATTCATTATATGATTATAAACGTTGGAATATTAAAATTTTAACATATGAATGCAAAATATAAAATTGACATGTTATGGTTGTTGAATTAATGGATTATGCTCGACCAGTTTATGAGCAAAATATGTTTTTACATTTAGCATTGGGTTGGGTAGAAATATAAGTATGCTAACACCTTGTGAAACACTTCACGATTTGACTATAAGGTGTTTAGCGATGTTGTTATTTCAAAATTAATAAATGATTTTGAAAAGTGATTTTCTTAGGAATAGCGCGGTAGTTAGAAATAGCGCGGTAGTTTGAAAATTTGAATTTGAACTTTGACTGACTATTCAGGATGCAAAATAAATCGGATTTTAGTAAAACCAAAAATATTGGAATCTATTTAAATATATCTTTCCAACGAATTCGAAAAATCTAAATTTCATAATGGGAATCAAAAGTTATGACCAGTTTAAAATTTAGAAAATTCCGTGTAGAATTTATATATATTTTGATATAATATATAGTCCTTAAAATTAGCCATTTTGTAAACGACCTCCGTTTTCGAAGAAACCACTTTTGTTGGATCCGGGATGTCAAATTATTGCTAGATTCCAAAATTCAAATTTTTTGGAATTAGTATGTGAGTGTGGCACAAGAAAACGTGTTTTCTCAGTTTTAGTCAAATTGGATCGACCATAAAATGGTCATTTTTCAAACGATCTCGGAATTCGATGAAATTAGTCTTGTTAGAACCATATCGTAAAAACATAACTAGAAATAATTTTTCTGGAATTTTTAGAGTCCATATGTGGCCCCGGTAAATTAAAATGTACGGTCAAATTAAATAAATAAATGATTTATATGTTAAATTAAAGAAAACAAGCTGGAGATGATCAAAAAGGCTGACGGGACCTAGCCCATTGCGTCCGGAACATGGGTATTTGCCTAGGGACAATTTTCGTTGGGCTGAAATTGGATCTGAAAAGAATTAACGGGCTTTTCTTTGAATTTAATAATTAAATAATATAAAAATACGTTATAAATACGCTAGAAAATACGTAACCCTAATTACATCTAAAGCAGCTGCCATCGTTATCTGTCAATGGCCAGAATTATCGAATCTTAATCCCCTTAAAACTCCTAACCCATGAATCATCTCTAAGAAGTAATAACAGCAGAATTAAAGAGCATCTCGAGCTCTTCGAGATCATAAGGCTATGATTGAATTACGCTTTGTAGATTGATCTATTTCATGTCTTAAAGCCGTGGGGTTTACACCCGTTTTCTAGGCAAAGGGGACCCGCGAGCTCCTCCTACTCGCTGGCGATGGATGGTGGCGCAGAGGTCGACGGTGTGGAGATTGGTGATGGGGGTCTGATCCTCTTGATGGTGCGCGACGGTGATGTATTTGAGCGGAGCTGATGGGTTTCTCGGTAGAGAACGATACAGAGAAGGAGCGATCTAATTTTCTACTTAAGGTTAATTATAAAATTAAGTTATTTTAATATTAATCTTGTTTATGTCATTAAAGTTTAAAACGCCATAACTTTCTTAATTCAAAACAGAATCGAGAAATTCTAGATGCGTTAGAATCGCAAAAATAAGATCTAGATGATGGAACAAACCAGGACCATACCGGAGCACTTTGGAAATTTAGTCAAAATCGATGTGAGATTTCTCAATTTAAAATATATATATATATATATATATATATTTAAATTGATTTTGATTGTGATATTAGATACATACGCTATATAAAACACATTTAGGCGTTGTATAAAATTGTGATTGATTGATTTTGGTTATGTTGAATTTTTGGATTAGGATATATGTTGTTTGTTAAAAATTGTTAACCTTAGCATGTAAATGAACAATAAAATGACCGTTTGTTAAATATACATTGTTAAATCGAGATTATATCATTTACATGTTAGCGTGGTTGTTATAAAATGACTGTTTGTTAAATATACTTTGTTAGATCGAGATCATATCATTTACATGTTAGCGTTGTTGTTATAAATTGACCGTTTGTTAACTATACTCTGTTAGATTAAGAACATGATCATTATTTTGTTAGCGATATTAGAAAATTGATCATAGGGTAAAAAATATGATTTAGTTAGATGATAATGAAAAGATTATATTTTTATTGTCAATTAGTTACAATAAAAAGAGTTGAAATAAAAAAAATGTAGTTTAGTTTCCAATAAAAAGATTGAACATTAAAAATTACATTTTTAATGTACTTTAGTTTCTTAAAGATTGAATAAAAAAGAAAAAAGAAAGAAAAAAAGATAGAAAACTAGAATAATGTTCATGTTTTAGAATTAAAACATGTTTACATTAAAAATTAGCTTTTTAAAGTAATGTAGAAAACTAGAAAAATATTCATGTTTCAAATATAAAACTTGTTGTCATTAAAAATCATATTTTTAATGTCATGAATGAAATTTAGTAAAATGATCATGTTTTAGAAATAAAACATGTTTACATTAAAAATCACATTTTTAATGTCAAGAATAGAAATATAGGACAGGTTCGTATTTAAAATAAAAACATGATTTCATTACAAATGCACATTTTTAATGTCATGGTATAAAAATAGACTAATGTTCATGTTTTAAAAATATCGTTTATATTAGAAAACATGTCATGTGAACAAAAATACCATTTATGTTAGAAAACATGTCCTGTGAATTAAAATGTCATTTATGTTAGAAAACATGTCATGTGAATTAAAATGTCATTTATTTGAAACGTCATGTTAATATAAAAATGTTCGTTTATTTGAAATGAAAATATATTAACGATAAAATTTACATTTTTATCGTATATGTAGAGAAGATGAAAAATGATCATTTGTTTGAAATAAAATATTGAAACATTAAAAATCACATTTTTTAATGTAAGAATGAAATGAGATATTCATTGTATTGAGAAAAATGTGAAAACATTAAAAATTATATTTTTAATATAAAGTATTATTTATGTAAAATATACATTGTATAGATAGAAATGTTGAAAACATTAAAAGTTAATTTTTAATGTAAAGTATGTTTCATCGTAAAGATAAGATTTATGAAATATTTATGGTTGAGCTATAAATGTTGAAAACATTAAAATTTACATTTTTAATGTACCGAATGAATATACGTAAAATATTCATTATATGACTATAAATGTTGAAACATTAAAATTTACATTTTTAATATACTGAATGAATATATGTAAAATATTCATTATATGACTATAAATGTTGAAACATTAAAATTTACATTTTTAATGTACTGAATGAATATATATGAAATATTCATTATATGACTATAAACTTTCAAATATTAAAATTTTAACATATGAATGCAAAATATAAAATTGACATGTTATGGTTGATTGATTTAATGGATTATGCTCGACCAGTTTATGAGCAAAATATGTTTTTTACATTTAGCATTGGGTTGGGTAGAAATATAAGTATGCTAACACCTTGTGAAACACTTCATGATTTGACTATAACGTGTTTAGCGATGTTGTTATTTCAAAATTAATGAATGATTTTGAAAGTGATTTTCTTAGGTATAGAGAAGAATTGTTCCCGATTTTGGATAGGGAATGTTTTATAAAATGTTTTTAAAAAAGAAAGGATTTCGAGGACTAAACCTGACAATTCCAAAATGATTTAGAAAAGTACTATAGTTTGAAAGTACCTAAGATTATTATGGTGTGAAATGATTTTCCCTACTTCTAGATAAAAAATGATTTAGCAAGTATGTGGCTAAAGATGCGAGTGACCCAAAATTGACTAACAGTATGAGTTCGTGCATGTCTTCCCTGATTGGTGGGATGGTGCATTGTAAGATTAGCTGCGGTTACACACACACACACACACACACACATATATATATATATATATATATATATATATATATATTGGTTCGGTTAGGGTGTGTACTGCCCGGTCCTGAGGGAAGATTACCTATATTTCGTTCGTATACTTGTTTTCGTATGCATTATTATGTTTTTGGAATTCATATTTCCAAATGTTTCATTTTCAAATCCCAAAGTGAAATCTACTTTGTTATAAAAGCTAGATATGTATTTCAAATGATTTGAAATAAAAGAAATCGGGAAACAAAGTCCAAAGAAATAATTTATGTAAAAAGAATTGGATTTTGAAATTTAAGTTTAGGGATTAAGCCTAAATGGGTAGATTGAGAAATTGCATGTTGATTGATGCATTTTTATCCATAAGTTAATTTATGGTAGCAGTATATGCACTAGAAATCCAATGGAGTAAACCCGTTGCGCATTAGCGGCGTGGTCCTATGATTAGCCATATTGTTAGTTTAGTAAGATTTCTCATACCAGTCCCATGACTGACTCGTAGTTTGTTTCACTTTGCAAACTCGGGTGCCCTCTTTTCCACATGGGTAGTCGAGTAGCTTCTACTGCAGATATTCATTTCTTGAGTAGGATTCTGGATCGAAGCTTAAAGCTGTGTCCGGAGCATTGATAGTCTTCCGCTGCATTATATTAATTTTGTTGTAATTTAATCTCCCGTTGTATTATTTATCCAAGGTACTCCGATATTATGTACTCTGATGTAACATTATTATAATGTTTATAAAAGTCTTCTGTTATTTGTTCTAATGTGTTGTATTCCCAAAGTTAACGTATGCGGGTTTTGAAAGGTTTTAGTCGGTTTTACAATCGATTAGGTTCGGGCGAAATCCGTTATCGTTACAAAGTTGCATCACTCCTGGTCGAGCACCATCTGTATGATGGGATCGTACATTCCGACTGGTCGTACAAGCACGTCACGCCAGGGGGCAAACAACTTCCATGGTTGAGGGGTCGAGTATCCATCTGACAAGAAAGCTCGAGCAGCGTCTCTTATTATTGGTCAAGCACTGTTCACCATGGTGGTCGGGCACCCTGCTGCTCAGTCAAGCATCGCTGAGAGGATGGGTTGAGCATCACATTTGCCACATAAGATCAAGCAGCTTTGAATTGAACAAGCAGACTGGTATATTAGAGTGGATGGCACATATTTGCATAGTATAAAAGAGGAATGGTACTTCTACAATTCACGTAGGGCAAGTATAATACAAAAATAGTCGGTCATGTGTCTTTAGAAGGCTCGCTTGTACGTTAACCATTTGAGGGGTCGTTCACTAATATTTTCTTAGTTCTTACCATTTGGTGAAGTATGGTTCACGTACCTTTGGTGTTTGAACCATTTTTTGCTTAATCAGAATTATTATTGATTTTTTATTTTTTTTAAAATAACAACTATCAATGCTATTGTTAGTTTGTTACAATTATTCAGAAAAATGGATACAGAAATCAAAACGAGTAATAATAATTAATGGATCACATATCAATTATAAAAGATAACCAAGAGGTGATCAAAGTTTTGCGAGCTCACCAATAAATAGCATTTGCGGTTTAAGACATTCCAGCCTATACCTCCATTGTGTAGTATTCTTTTCATAAATATTATTCCTGGTCATAGTGAACTATTATTTGGCAGGCCATGCTAGTTGTAAATTTAACGGAACTCTAAGAATAGAACATACTGCATTCTCATTTTAACTAGAAAAATAAATCATCTAATTTTGGTATGCTAATGATTTTTTAGTATATATTTGTAAGGAAAAATACAATTGTCCAAAACCATATTGCCTATATGAGTAAAAAAAATCCAGTTAAATTATTATTTTTATTTCCAAAAGCATGTTGGATGCAACAAAACTTTCTGAAAAACATAGAAGCTTGCAAGTGAATACCCTTGAAACTTCACTCAGTTGATGAAAAACAACACTAAACATAATATATCAACATGGACATCAAATCAGAAAAATAAAAAAACAAATAAAACTGGAAGGAAACAGTCTAAAATTCAGAAAATTAGCAACATTTGTACTGCAAGTTAAATGATGAAGACCTATAAATCACCATGATCATAACATTTTCCTTCTTTCTAAGCCCATGACAGAGATAAGAAAACAAAAATTAACAAAATAATACCAAGAAACATTTTGTCATCAAGTTCCAAAATAGATGGCATCAAGTACAGAAGACCCCAAGTCATATCAAATTTGTTTTGCAATAGAAAGAAGAAAATTGACTACACGTTGCTAATCTCCTCTATTCAAGTATTGTGTAATCTTATGTGTACAGAACATATGTTATTGTCTAATTACAAACAGTAGAAAAAAGTGAATAAAACCCAACAATTTTAAACTCAAATTCAATTTTAAGTGAAGTTCTAATGATACCTCTACATTTCTTGATGGTAAATCAAACAATAACTGTCAATATTTTGTATAAATAAATAATTTAAAAGAAGAAGCTCATGTTTTGAAACAATATAAACATATTGATTGCATTCAGTATGATAAATAGCATTCTCCTATCAACTTTTTTCCATAATATATTCAACCAGTTTGTCATGATTTCATATCATAAAGGATCAACAATATATTAAATTCAAACCATAAGATGCAAATAAGACTCAATTTTCCTCAATTTCCAAAAGTCAAACAATGCAAATTACCAAACTAACCTTGATATGGATACACAAATTTACCAAGAGCTCCAAAAACCGAAATTCTCAGATGGGCTTCAAATCAGCAACATTTGAATAATAGCTCCATTAATTCTCAGACCTGCTTCAACTTACCATGCTACTTGCATTCAAATACCTCAACTAAAGAACGAGTACAAGATGAGAACATTACACAAAAGAAAACAGCGTATACAAAAAATAAAATAAACATTCCGCTTGAACATTAACCAAACTTGTTTATTTCTTGCTCTGAGCTACATGTCAATAGTTCCTAGTATAGAAACAAATTTAGCGAGACCATCTACCTTATCATCCGTCGATGATCGGGCGCACAATGCATTATGTATCATCAAGCTCTGCTACTCATCTTTGTTCATTAATCCAAGTAACAACTTTTATAACCAAATCATAAATATTAGAAATGTATCATTTAAGCAAATTAAATACAACATAATTTTACAACAGTAAGCAAAACAAAATAATAAAAGAACAATACACAACTGAAAATAGATGAAAACGAGATGGAGACAAGGCATAAGATATAGATGTTGACTGTAGTTGTGATATTCTTATGTTCTTTCCTATGCTCCTAGATGTCTGGAAATTAACAAGTTATAACTTAATGTGCAAACAAACTAATACTTGCTCGGCTTAACACAAAAAAACTTATTGTAGGTGATAAAAGAGAGGTATTAGTGGCACACTTATGAATATCTTATTTCCCAGATCCCGAATTCCTAGTAGAGGAAGACTGCAAATTTTTAACTTACTTATGTCTAGCCATTTCTTTTTTCTGAAATAAATAATAAAGCGTATGTATGCCATCATACACGAAAAACAATTGAACCAAGTTAACATCAAAATACATGGTTGAAAAATGCAGTAACTAAAAAATAGATATCTACAACAACAAACATACTAGATACAACTATGTAGGTTAACATTACTGAAAATAAATTATTTGGAAAAGATAAGTTTACATAGTAACTTAAATCCATAAGCCTTCTACTATGGTGGTGGGTTTCAGAATAAATGAATAATTTCTTACGTTTACTATGAAAATTGTAGATCTATTATTAATTTTTGGTTTTCAAAATCGTTGACAATACACTGAATCTCAAAATCAAAATTTTACCTCGATCTGATAATCAAAGTCACAAATTAGAAGCACCGACCCAATTGTGCATACGTTTACAGATTAGCCTTAATTCTTGTAGAATTTATTGGCATGAATACTGAAAATTAATGGAGACGTGGCTTGTAACACCCCACCTCCGCCAGGGTAACTCTTGCAAGCACACTGGCTTTGGAGGGGCGTTTAAACAAGGTAAACATGCATGCAGATATCACAAGATAGAACATATAAGTAAAACAGAGTAGTAAAGCAGCGGATAAACTAGCATTTCAAAACCAGAGTTAAGTTACAACAAAGTACTCATTATTCTCCAACAAACAAAGTCTAGACAAAAGCATAAACTGAAAAACTGAAATACATAAAGTACTATCCCCAAAGTGAAGTGATAAACCATAGCTAGCTCAATTTCCAAGACCGTACATGAGCAAATCCAGTAAGCAAGCTAGAAAGATCCAAGCTAAGCTCCAATGTTCCCACCCTGAGGACCTGAGGGGGGGGAACGGAAGAAAAGAGGCGAAAGAAAACAGGTCAGTCAAAAAGACTGGTAAGCCCTACTACTATCTGTCTATGAACTAGTAAAGTTAACTGGCATGAGAAGCTGAGATGAACATAAGGATAACAACATACTGGCATGATGATTAACTAACAAGGTAGATAAAGGTGTCATCGCATAATCAAGGTTAAGTTTTGCACCACGGGTGTACTAGCATTCTAACATGTCAAGTAAAAACAAGAATTGATCCCTTGGCTCAAGCTTGGCCCAACATCATGAGATGACCTAAATCAAGGTCCATCTACTTGGTCTAGTCGATCGGCTCCCTATAAGCCTAACTCGTCAGGTGTCGGTGTCATATGGCTTAATCATGTAATGTAGTTGACTGTGCAGGGTCCACCCTAGGGTGTATCTGGCCCTACGGTGTAACCCTCAGACACCATACCATGATGCACAGTCCAAACCTACCGGTGCCCGTGTTCAACTCCGGACTTAATGTGCACGACCATGGTCCGCCTGAACAACCGGGGCATCATTCAGCTGTCTCTTTTGGTCTCTTACAATCAGCCCAATAATCGTGCCCCACCCTAGCCTAGTCCTAGGGTCTTATGATACTATCTAGAAGGTTACTGCTGAAAAGGACCACGCAACTAGGGTTTCTTAACGGGTTAAATGTGGTTAACCCGATCCAAACGTGGATTAAATTGGTTAAGAGTACCCAAGGTTCCTGACTTAACCCTGATTAATCCATCAAGCCCAAATTGGTTAAGTATTAAGTGGACCATGACTTAACCCTAATCAGGAGGCATTAATTAACTTAATGCGCTTTAACCTCTCACATTAGACTTTGTTGTGGTTACTAGTTAAGCCGGGCGGGTCCGGGTAGCTTTACACCACAACTAGGTCTAACCTCGGGTTCGAGCACAACATGACCAACTTCTCACATTGGGTCCTATTGTTTGTAGCCACTAGTTAAGCCGGGCGGGTCCGGGTAGATTTATGCTACAAACTCAACCCAACCTCGAGTTGGCCACACTCATATTTTCTAAGTGTCATGTCCATTATGTTTCCAAAACATAATTACAAGTTAACATATCACGTCATGTTATAAAAAATCATGTTCATGTCATAATTTTACCCAACCCCAACGTAATCCCATCGTTTACATACTCGCAACAACGCATAAAGGATAAAATAGGGAACTTGGCATAATCATGACAAAAAGGTGTTGAAGCCACAAGTTTATCATGGTGGCATATGAAATGTACATATATTCATATACTTGCATATTGCATCATTAGGCTTCAAAAGCATGCATAAAACCAAACTTAGCATATGAGTGATACATGGTGATAAATGACATGTAGAAGTTGCTAGAAGTTCGCATTTAGCCTCACATGCAAGTTATCATAAGGGATATGATAACTTCCATGTTGCCAAAATGCAACCTTCAACATAAAGCTTGAAGCTTTAAGCTCACAACTTCAAGTTTAACTTGCATAACATGATATCATGATCAACCCAAACTTGCATATCATAATGATCAACCAAACTTGCATATAATGATCAACCAAACTTGCATATCATAATGATCAACCAAACTTGCATATCATAATGATCAACCAAACTTGCATCATTCATTTAACTTTAGAGTTCAAAGAAAGAAAGTAGAAAAGGGCTTACTATGCTATGAAGACACAAATAATTATTTATTATAAAGATTGAGATGAAGCCCTTATGCAAGCACCAAAAACCCAAATATGCAAGCTCCAAATGAAAACCCTTGAGCCAAATCAATAAAACCCCTTGCTTTGTAATAGAAATGTTGCAACTTGACTTGAATGCAAACTAAGAACACTCATACAAGCTTGAAAATACTTGTATGCACTCAAAATCTCTCATAGAAATAAACTTAGGAATTTTAGCATGAGAGTGGAGGCCATGAGAGGAACAAATTTGGCATAGTTTAGTTGTAGGAATGAATAATGATGATTTAGGCTAGGCTTAGGGGTCTTTTTATAGAGTTTTAGGATAGTATTAGCCATAGGATTAACCCTAGATTCAATCAGAGCCATCAAATCCCGTCACTAGCCAACAAAACAGGTCAAAACAGCCAAAATGGGTGCACCTGGACGACCTGGCCGACCAGGGAGGTCGACCCCTAGGTCGACCCTAGGGTCGACTCCCCAGTCGACCCCCAGGTCGACCCCCTGGGTCTGGCGGGAATTTTCCCGCCACTTCTGAAAATTGAAATTTTTGAATCTGTTTTGAATTTGAATTTTTCGTGAAACTTCGCGAGGCCATATCTTGGTCATACGGACTCCGATTTTCGAAAACTCGGACTCTATTTCGCGTATTTTTCCGAGACGAGCGCAATGGCACAGTCTGTTTCCCTTGATTCAGATTTTACAGTTTAATTCTGCCTTGATTTATGTTATAACATGTTATTCAAAAATACGGGTTGTTACATTCTCCCCTCCTTAAAGGATTTCGTCCCCGAAATCTCCAAGTTAGGAAGAACGTATCCTACCATCCATCATCCATCTACTCAAAACATCATCCACGTACAGTCATTGTCCTTAAAGGATTATAAATGATGTATGATCATATGCAAAGGTGTGTGTATATGTACTTATCTAATGCGAAAATCAGGAGGTTACTGATTCAGTAAACCCCCTTAATGCAAAACATGTTAGTGAAATGAGTCCATATGTATGCAAATTCCTAACATAATTTATAATCTCTACATGAGTGCACATAACATTCATTCATCCATATGCAACATCCACGTGATAGCATAACAAGTTTCATCCATGAATAAGTATAAGCACTCATGCATATGCAATATGAAAGTGTGTGAGCCGATCTTAGTGCCTAATGTGCATCATGCATCCACGAGTATCCACGTGCAAACACTTGCAACCACTTGCAACCATCAAGCATAACATGTTTCAAATACATGTTTCATCCAAAGGGTTTCTACCTAAGGTCCTCATAACATGATTAACGAGATAACTAGATAAACAAGATAAACATGGATAGCAAAAGAGAGATGTATTAATTAGGAAAAGAGATTGAGAATGTACCCTCAAAAAGAAATGGATAAAGCCCACGCATCTTCTCCTCGGTTTCCCAAGTTGCATCTTCGTCGGCTTCACCCTACTGAACTTTCACCAATTTGACTTCTCGATTCCTTAATTTCTTGATCTCTGTTCCCAAGATACGAATCGGAGCTCTTCTCAAGGTTGCCTCTTTCTCTACCTCAATGTCTTCAAGAATGCTTGGTTCAACCACCTCAGCCGACTCATGAAGGCACTTTCGGAGATGCGAGACAAGAAAGACATTATGCACTCCGGCTAGCTTTTCGGGCAATTCCACCTTACAGGCCATCTTTCCAATTCTTTCTATGATAGGGAAGGGTCCTACGAACCTTGGTGCCAGCTTCCCAACTGCTCCAAAACGTACCACATTACGCAAAGGAGAAACCTTCACGAAAACCATGTCTCTCACTTCGAATTCCAAATCTGCCCTTCGCTTGTCAGCATAGGATTTCTGTCTATCTTGGGCCGCTTTCATCCTTCTTCTCACTAATTCAACTTTCTCGGATGTGTCCCGTATCATATTGGGCCCAAGTATAAGTCTATCTGTTGTCTCCCACCAACAAGATGGTGACCTACACGGCCTCCCATACAAAGCTTCAAATGGTGCCATCCCTATGCTGGCTTGATAGCTATTATTATAAGCAAACTCTACAAGAGGAAGGTGGTCTTCCCAAGTACCACCGAAGTCAAGAACAAAAAGCCTCAAGAGATCTTCTAGCACTCTATTCACCCTTTCGGTTTGGCCATCCGTCTGGGGGTGATAGGCTGTACTCAGATTCAATCACGTACCCATCGCTTCTTGCAAACTGCTCCAGAACTGGCTAGTGAAAATCGGGTCACGATCGCTAACTATGCTAGAAGGAACTCCATGCAACCGTACTATCTCTCGAAGATAAATAGATGCTAGCCATGATGCAGTCCTCTTGCTCTTTACTGGGATGAAGTGAGCACTCTTCGTAAGTCTGTCAACTATGACCCATATGCTCGTGTTCCCTCTCCTAGACCTAGGCAATCCATCCACAAAATCCATAGAAATACTCTCCCACTTCCATTGCGGGACCTCCAATGGATGTAATAGCCCACCTGGTTTCTTTGACTCGGCTTTCACTTGTTGGCACACCATGCACTTTGAAACATACTCTGCCACATCTTTCTTCATTCCAGCCCAAAAGAAAATGCGCTTCATATCTCTATACATCTTATCTCCTCCCGGATGTATAGTCATCTTCGAGTGATGTGCTTCTTCGAGAACCTTATGCACCAAGTCTCCTACTTGTGGAATGCATAGCCTTCCATCGCGCCTTAGCCAACCCTTATCATCAATAGTATACCTGGCAAGGTGACTAGACGTCTCACCACGAATCAACTTATCCATGACCTCGACTATTTGCGGATCTTCCTTCTGTGAAGCCCCAACTTGGTCAAGAAGTGTGGGTCTAAGCTCAAGGGATGCTAATGAACCCGTCATCGACTCAACAGTCGTCGTGAAATCAAAGGTTGCCAAGAATTCCAAGTTCTTCATCTCAATAAACAAGGGGCTCAAAGTCAATCTCCTTCTGCTTAGTGCATCCGCCACAACATTACCCTTGCCAGGGGTATAAGCTATCTCGAAGTCATAAGATGCCAAAAATTCCATCCACCTTTGTTGCCTTAGATTCAGATCTTTTTGCGAGAAGAGATACTTGAGTGACTTGTGATCAGTATACAACTCAAACCTTTCGCCTAGAAGATAGTGGCGCCAGGATTTGAGTGCAAAGACGATCGCCGCTAACTCCAAATCATGAGTGGGATAGTTCTTCTCATGAACTTTAAGTTTCCTACCCCCATAACATATCACTCTTCCCTCTTTCATTAGAACATCGCCTAACCCCGTGCCACATGCATCGGTGTACACGGTAAACATCTTACCCCCATCGGGTAGTGCCAAAACTGGAGCTGAGGTAAGGGCTCTTTTGAGCTTTTGGAAAGCAAGCTCACACTCCAAGTCCCATGCAAAGACTAAGTTCTTCTTCGACAACTTAGTAAGAGGGGCCGAAATCTTGGCGAAGTCCCTGATGAACTTCCTATAGTAGCCCGCCAGACCGAGAAAGCTTCTTACTTCAGTTGCATTCCTCGGAGTCTTCCAGTCTTGAACCACAACCACTTTCGCGGGATCCACCGCTATGCCTTGCTTATAAACTATATGTCCAAGAAACCGAACTTCCCTTCTCCAGAAATGACATTTGGAGAACTTGGCTTTCAACTGATGCGCTCTAAGCGTATCCATCACTTCCTTGAGATGCCTAGCGTGCTCTTCCTCATCCTTTGAGAAGATCAGAGTATCATCCACGAAAACAACAACAAACTTGTTGAGGAACTCCCTGAACACCCTACTCATCAAATCTACGAAGTAGGCGGGTGCATTAGTCAAACCGAATGGCATGACAAGCCATTCAAAGAATCCATCTGGAGTCCTAAACGCAGTTTTATCAATACTATCCTCAGCTACTCTAAGCTGATGGAATCCGGTGGCTAGATCGAGCTGAGAGAAAACAGAAGCACCAACAAGTTGGTCAAAGAGATCATCAATCCTCGGTAACGGGTGCCTATTCTTCTTTGTCATCTTGTTCAACTCTCGATAATCAACACATAGACGAAGCGAACCATCCGCCTTAGTAGCGAATACCACCGGAGCAACCCATTCAGAAATGCTTCGCCTAATAAAATTCTTCTCAAGCAACTCCTTGATTTGCTTACTGAGCTCCCTTCTTTCACGAGGGGCCATGTGCCTAACGGGCAATGATACTGGCTTGGCATTATCGACTAGAAAAATGCGGAAATCTATCTCTCGTTTAGGGGGTAACCCCTTAACTTCTTCAAAGACATCGGGATAGTCTCGGACCACCCTTACAGATTGCAGATCATCGATGGACGAGTCGAGAGATTCAAGATAACATAACATGACGGGACCTCTAGGGTTACAAGAAATTTCTAGGGGATTACCGAGGCGAGTCATGAGCCTCACCACCCTATATTCACAATCGAGAATGGCTCCATAACTGGACAACCAATCCATGCCCAAGATAAACCCATATCCCGTGAACCCGAGAACATAAGCATTACACGTGAATTCTACAGTCAAGATAGAAATCTTCAAATCCACACAAATCATAGATAGATGGGCGGAACCCCCAATTGGATTTGAAACACAAACGGGATCCTCAACTAGGCTAGTACTTAGGTGCAAACTTTCAATAAGATCGGAAGAAATAAAACTATGCGATGCGCCAGAATCAAATAAGGTGCGAACAGGATAATCAGAAATATAAACAAGACTTTCTACAGAAATACTACCTCGGTCTTGAGCTGGAGCAGCGTTGAGCACTTGCCCTCCAGAAGGTCCTGCACGCTGATTCTGCCCTTGCTTCTTGGGGCAATCCTTGCTAAAATGTCCGGTCTCTCCACAATGAAAGCATTCGCCCGACTTCCTCTTCCTTTTCTTACAGTCTTTAGCTATGTACCCAACATTCCCGTAGTAGTGGCATTTTCTTGGATCCTTTTCCTTGGCCTTGTTGCCCTTGTTGTTCTTGTTGTTTTTGTTGTTCTGATTGCTCTGATTTCCTCCCCACTTGGTGTCTATCTTCTTGGCTTGAGTCTCATTAGCCTTGACTTCCTTCTTGCCATTCTTATCGTCTCCTTGAAACAATGCCATGTCTACTAGTCCCTCAAAAGTGGCCCCCATGGGTATATGAGATAGGGCTAAACCTTGTAATGGCTCATTCAACCCTCGTGCAAAGCGTAAAGCCTTCTTCTGGGGGGTATTAACCATGTCCAAACCGAATCGGGCGAGCTTGTTAAACTCATTCACATACTCCCTCACTGTCATGTCTCCTTGCTTCAAAGATATAAACTTCTCCAATTGCAGATTCGCCTCAGCTGATGATAGAAACTTAAGCCCAAATCTTGTCCTAAAGTCGGCCCAAGTCTCTATAGGCCTCGTAGCATTGGTGACCTCCCACCAATAAGCAGCTTCTTCTTTTAATAACCATGTTGCCAATAAAACCTTCCTATGATCTTGTACATCAAAGATGGCGAAGAGGTCTTCAGTTTCTTTCAACCAATTTCTTGCCTCCACAAAAGTCTTCGTCCCAATAAAGTTCTTGCCACCCATCGCCTTGAAGTCTTTGCAAATCTTAGCGAAATCTGCTTGCGGATTCTGAGGAGGAGGAGGAGGAGGAACCTCAGTTATATTGGGGGTATTTGCTGGGCCCACATCGTTGGCCCTAGCTTCCAAGTACCTCCGGAACCATCCGGGAATGGTCACTCCCTCGGGAAGGTTAAAATCAGCCATACTGAAACGAAGAAAAAGATAGATAGATTCAGAACGAAGAAACGAAGGATAGTGCTATGGCTTTTGGGGAATAGCCTTTTTTAAAATAACTAGACTTTTCTGGGAAAATACTTAACTGGTTTTGAAAATAGTTTTTCAAAAGGTAAGTTTCAAAAACCTTTTGCTCGAATCTTGTTAACCTTATGCTCTGATACCAAATGTAACACCCCACCTCCGCCAGGATAACTCTTGCAAGCACACTGGCTTTGGAGGGGCGTTTAGACAAGGTAAACATGCATGCAGATATCACAAGACAGAACATATAAGTAAAACATAGTAGTAAAGCAACGGATAAACTAGCATTTTAAAACCAGAGTTAAGTTACAACAAAGTACTCATTATTTTCCAACAAACAAAGTCTAGACAAAAGCATAAACTGAAAAACTGAAATACATAAAGTACTATCCCCAAAGTGAAGTGATAAACCATAGCTAGCTCAATGTCCAAGACCGTACATGAGCAAATCCCGTAAGCAAGCTAGAAAGATCCAAGCTAAGCTCCAATGTTCCCACCCTGAGGACCTGAGGGGGGGAAACGGAAGAAAAGAGGCGAAAGAAAACAGGTCAGTCAAAAAGACTGGTAAGCCTTACTACTATCTGTCTATGAACTAGTAAAGTTAACTAGCATGAGAAGCTGAGATGAACATAAGGATAACAACATACTGGCATGATGATTAACTAACAAGGTAGATAAAGGTGTCATCGCATAATCAAGGTTAAGTTTTGCACCACGGGTGTACTAGCATTCTAACATGTCAAGTAAAAACAAGAATTGATTCCTTGGCCCAAGCTTGGCCCAACATCATGAGATGACCTAAATTAAGGTCCAACTACTCGGTCTAGTCGATCGGCTCCCTATAAGCCTAACTCGTCAGGTGTCGGTGTCATACGGTTTAATCATGTAATGTAGTTGACTGTGCAGGGTCCACCCTAGGGTGTATCTGGCCCTACAGTGTAACCCTCAGACACCATACCATGATGCACAGTCCAAACCTACCGGTGCCCGTGTTCAACTCCGGACTTAATGTGCACGACCATGGTCCGCCTGAACAACCGGGGCATCATTCAGCCGTCTCTTTTGGTCTCTTACAATCAGCCCAGTAATCGTGCCCCACCCTAGCCTAGTCCTAGGGTCTTATGATACTATCTAGAAGGTTACTGCTGAAAAGGACCACGCAACTAGGGTTTCTTAACGGGTTAAATGTGGTTAACCCGATCCAAACGTGGATTAAATTGGTTAAGAGTACCCAAGGTTCCTGACTTAACCCCGATTAATCCATCAAGCCCAAATTGGTTAAGTATTAAGTGGACCATGACTTAACCCTAATCAGGAGGTGTTAATTAACTTAGTGCGCTTTAACCTCTCACATTAGACTTTGTTGTGGTTACTAGTTAAGCCGGGCGGGTCCGGGTAGCTTTACACCACAACTAGGTCTAACCTCGGGTTCGAGCACAACATGACCAACTTCTCACATTGGGTCCTATTGTTTGTAGCCACTAGTTAAGCCGGGCGGGTCCGGGTAGATTTATGCTACAAACTCAACCCAACCTCGAGTTGGCCACACTCATATTTTCTAAGTGTCATGTCCATTATGTTTCCAAAACATAATTACAAGTTAACATATCACGTCATGTTATAAAAAATCATGTTCATGTCATAATTTTACCCAACCCCAACGTAATCCCATCGTTTACATACTCGCAACAACGCATAAAGGATAAAATAGGGAACTTGGCATAATCATGACAAAAAGGTGTTGAAGCCACAAGTTTATCATGGTGGCATATGAAATGTACATATATTCATATACTTGCATATTGCATCATTAGGCTTCAAAAGCATGCATAAAACCAAACTTAGCATATGAGTGATACATGGTGATAAATGACATGTAGAAGTTGCTAGAAGTTCGCATTTAGCCTCACATGCAAGTTATCATAAGGGATATGATAACTTCCATGTTGCCAAAATGCAACCTTCAACATAAAGCTTGAAGCTTTAAGCTCACAACTTCAAGTTTAACTTGCATAACATGATAACATGATCAACCCAAACTTGCATATCATAATGATCAACCAAACTTGCATATAATGATCAACCAAACTTGCATATCATAATGATCAACCAAACTTGCATATCATAATGATCAACCAAACTTGCATCATTCATTTAACTTTAGAGTTCAAAGAAAGAAAGTAAAAAAGGGCTTACTATGCTATGAAGACACAAATAATTATTTATTATAAAGATTGAGACGAAGCCCTTATGCAAGCACCAACCAAATATGCAAGCTCCAAATGAAAACCCTTGAGCCAAATCAATAAAAACCCTTGCTTTGTAATAGAAATGTTGCAACTTGACTTGAATGAAAACTAAGAACACTCATACAAGCTTGAAAATACTTGTATGCACTCAAAATCTCTCATAGAAATAAACTTAGGAATTTTAGCATGAGAGTGGAGGCCATAAGAGGAACAAATTTGGCATAGTTTAGTTGTAGGAATGAATAATGATGATTTAGGCTAGGCTTAGGGGTCTTTTATAGAGTTTTAGGATAGTATTAGCCATAGGATTAACCCTAGATTCAATCAGAGCCATCAAATCTCGTCACTAGCCAACAAAACAGGTCAAAACAACCAAAATGGGTGCACCTGGCCGACCTGGCCGACCAGGGAGGTCGACCCCCAGGTCGACCCTAGGGTCGACTTTCCATTCGACCCCCAGGTCGACCCCCTGGGTCTGGCGGGAATTTTCCCGCCACTTCTGAAAATTGAAATTTTTTTAATCTGTTTTGAATTTGAATTTTTCGTGAAACTTCGCGAGGCCATATCTTGGTCATACGGACTCCGATTTTCGAAAACTCGGACTCTATTTCGCGTATTTTTCTGAGATGAACGCAATGACACAGCCCGTTTCCCTTGATTCAGATTTTACAGTTTAATTCTGCCTTGATTTATGTTATAACATGTTATTCAAAAATACGGGTTGTTACATGGCCGATACTTTGTTAGGAGAGAGAGTCCTTCTGTAGCGCGATGAGTAATTAATGGAGACGTGAGGAAGGGTTTCACCATTATGGCAACATAATGGCGCGTGTAACACCCCGTAAGTTTAACGATGCTAAAGAGGACAAATTAAAGGATATTTAATTTGATATTCAGAATTAAGGGAAACAGACTGCGCCATCGCGTCCGTCTCGAAATTCTAGTCAAAATAGACACCTGGTTTGCATAAAACGGATATCGTTTAAATAAGTTATAAAGTTTTGAAGTTTATATATATATGCAAGAAAATTATATATATATATACACACACACACATAACAGTTCAAACCTATCTAGAAATCAGTTCAAAATTCGAAATTGGGGAAGCGTGAATTCTCCCGCCCTGGGGGTGTCAACCCCTGGGTCAACCCCTCAAGGGGGGTATCGACCCATGGGTCGACCCCTCGGGGGGGTCGACCCCTCTGTGACAGACTGGGAAGATTAGGGTTTCGGGGGTTTTTGGCTATAAATATGGTCTCATTTATCTAGTTTCTTCACACTAAAAATAATGGAGAACTAGATGCTGCCTTTGCCCGGATCAAATCAAGTCTCTTTCTTCTTCAACAATCAAGTCATTCAAGTTTAGATCTAATATCTACAATCTTTCTTTTTAGATCCAAACACTGTGAGTCCATGTTAATTTTAGATCTAAATATTTAAAAGTAAAACTTGGTATGACATTAACTTAGATCTATGCCTATGACCATTTGAATCACATCAGATCTGTTATAACTTGTTTATCTTAGTTATTCTGACATGATTATGACTTAGATCTAAACCTTCACCTAATTATCATGTCAGATCTGCCATTGTTTCACCATTTAGATCACTTTATACCTATCATGTTTATGGTTAAATTGGATCTGTTATTAGTTGGACATCTAAATCATTGTTTAGATCTTATCATGCTTGTTATGACATCTCTATTATGTTAGAATCAGTTCTATTATCATATATTCATCAAATTTGTTCCTATGTGCCTATCTTGTCGTTATGCCACTATATGTTTATGCCATTATATGTCAAATCTAGTTAGTATGATCATTTCTGTCATCTTCCCTTCATCTTTCCCTTTTTAATTTATATAGCCTGGCTACTTTCAAGCCTAGGCATGCCGCTAAAATATGTGAATGCATTAAACGGGGAACGAGGGAAAAAACATTGAAATTTGGCATAACTTGTGATTGGGAATTTGGGCAAAACCTGAATAAAATGTATGAATATGAATTTGGGGCATATGGTTCATTATGAACATAATTTGGGAGATGGGCATGAAAACCTATAATGACATAGGTATAATTAATTAATAATGGAAATACCTAGAATCACAATAATTGAAACTGCAATCGTGCTTAGACACGAGGTTAGATTACACTTGTGGTTGAAGTCTGCCCGGAACTGCCCGGCATAACCAGCGGGGAACGCGGAAAAAACATTGAAATTTGGCATAACTTGTGATTGGGAATTTGGGCATAACCTGAATAAAATGTATGAATATGAATTTGGGGCATATGGTTCATTATGAACATAATTTGGGAGATGTGCATGAAAACCTATAATGACATAGGTATAATTAATTAATAATGGAAATACCTAGAATCACAATAATTGAAACTGCAATCATACTTAGACACGAGGTTAGATTACACTTGTGGTTGAAGTCTGCCCGGAACTGCCCGACATAACCAGCGACCACAAGTGGTGAATCTAATGTGAGGGGTCTAAGTGCATAAATACATGACGTGCTAAGACACGAGGTTAGGTCCGATTTGTGGAATAAGTCTTCCCGGACCCGCTCGACATATCCAGCATCCACAAGTTATAGGCTTAATGTGGAAAGTCTAGTGCATTACGACCATAAATGGATATATGGTAATAAATTGGAATAAACAGGGAATGATAGTAACCTATTATATTTAATTAATGAGAATGTTATATAATGCGTAGCCTTGTCCTAACAACAAGTGGAAATTATAACATAGATCATAATAAAAGGAAAGAAAGCTTATTAGTAAACCTTAGTTAAGAAAACTAAATTAATAAGTAAACAATGTTAAGTTGTAGCGATATGTTAAACAGAAAACAGATGAAATGAGATGAAGTATACTTAATTACATATTAAGTAAAACATGTTATTATAACTATGGAATCAGACAATGAATAATACAAAGCGATTGTAAGATTACTTCCGTTAATTACAATCCAGGGGTGAAAGATTGTAAGATTTCTTCCGTTAATTACAATCTAAAGAATAACATGTAATGGGGCTTATTAATAAACTTAAATGGATTAAGTTATATTTATACGAAATTAATAAGCAAGTGGAATTTTGGCATGTGAAAAGAAGTCAATGTGAATGGGGATAACCTCTTAGTTTGTAATACTTAACCTAGTTAAATCCACAGGGATTGTATGAACATGTTGACTTGAGTAGGGGTTAAGTAAACTTGGTTGACACAGTGGGAGGGTTAAGCATATCTGGGTGGGGTGGGTAATATATACATAGACCTACAAAACTTAACCAGTTGGGGTTATGTAATTAAAGACACCGTTAGGTAAGCATAACCTATGGAAATTGGGGATATGTAATTAAAGACACCGTTAGGTAAGCATAACCTGTGGAAATCCTAGTGGAGGATACAAGACAAAGAGGAGAGCTTGTATCATCTTGTGTGGGGGACCCGTTTCAGTCAATAACCCATAGAACAACATCAAACGAGCACTCCGCCCTAGGTTGGAATAGGGACACGCTTATTGGGTTGATTGTAAGAGATCAACGTGGAGAACAGTGTGGGCGGCGCAAACCGACTGGAGCTATGTGCGTGCGTGGTCCGGGCAGAGGGGGATAAGACGGCCGTGACACCTGTCGATATGGTTTTGCACATCAATGATGGTTGCCACTTTAGGAAGTGATACCTCCTACTATGGGGCCGACACAGGGTATCTACGGAGTAAGGAGACAATCGATTAGGGTAGTAGTTATGGTACATCTAGACTCTAGTAAAGTTTAGGAGCCTCTTAGGTTGGGCTGCCTGTGGATTGTATGGGGTTAAAAGCTCTACCCAGAAGTACGCCTAAGTCTACCATCGTATAGTTGTTGGGATCATCTCATTCTGGTTATACTTGTATTGGTGCAGAGCAAAGAAAGTGTAAGAGAAGCGCTATTGGTGCTATCCTGTTTTATCTTATCTTGTCTTGTCATACCTGCCTTATATGTTGTTATCTCTCTCATCCATTTTATATGCCTGTCATGATACTTTTACTTATTTATATGTTAAAAGTAACTGGATTTTCCAGACTTTATGTCTGACCCATTTTGTTTCCTCTTCTTTCTCTTTCGTTCCTCCCAGGTCCTCAGGGTGGGAATACTCAAGCTTAATCAGGATTCTGCTTTCATCTTGCTTGGAGCTGCCTAGATGTACTGCTAGTTTCATATCTTTCTCTACTATGTCTTATGTTTTGGGGATTATGCTTTTTTTATTAGTGTACTCTGATATTTTAAGTACAAGACAGAAGTTTTAATGATGTACTGGGTTTATGTATTTTCAGACTTGATGTAATTTAAACCCCGATGCTTTATGATTAATAAAGTTTTTAATTCTGCTGCTATTTTATATTTGTCTTGTAATGTTTCTATTTCTGTTTACCTATAACGCTTCACGAAACTTAATGCATTCTCTTAACGAGTGACATTAACGGACATGGGGTGTCACAGCGCGAATACTGAAAATTGCGAGATAGACGTGGCAGATATTTTATTGGGAGGCAGAGTCCTTTTATGGTGCGATGAGTAATTGACGGAAGACGTGGGGAAGGGTTTCACCATTATCGCAACATACAATAAGGAACAAAATTAGCAGAAGTGATTTAAGTAATGAACGGATGACTAGAGTAGAATGAGACATGGATGATCTATTTGGATGAAGGAAAATTCTATCTCAAGCCATAAATTTAGTTACTACCCCTCATTTTATCAAAAAAATATGATGACCAAAATGTCAATTTTCTGTTATATATTTTTTCCAGTTTATTGAACACCTCGTAGTTTCACTAGTGGTTTTTTGATGTACCTCATAGTAAGCCTACGTGGTCCATGATAGAACCACGGAGATTATCTATGTGGTACTTTGACGAACCACATAGGGAAGCTACGAGGTACAGTGAAAACCCATGTAGTCCCCCTACGTAGAAGGGCGTTTTTGGCTTTTTATTTAAAAAAATAGGGGGCTACTAACTAAATTTGTGGGTTTACCTATTATTTTATGATTTGGGAGCTACTAACTAAATTTGTGGGTTGAAATAGAATTTTCCTTGGATAAGTATCTCACTTTAAACCCATGACACTTTTTTGATATTTATTACAAAAGCCATTTTTTTATTAATACTACATGAAAAAAAATGGAAGACTAATAATATTTTAAATGCTAAATCCAAATTTTAATAATTTCTTGAACAAAAATATTAAGAATGATTATGATAACGAGCGTTATGAAACGCCTTCGCATGGGATTATTTATTTACAAATCATATATGTTTAATCCATTCAAAATAAAATGATTTACAGGTATATTTTGATGCTAAAATATCTTAATAATTTAATTGTTGTAATATCTTATGGTTTTTAAGTGTGAATCTTCATTTCCATTATTAATAAATGAAAATTGATTGTATATAAAGATTATTCGTGAAATCATATTTTTAAGCAATATTAAGATTTGTTAATATTTATAGATAAATGTTTTGAATTTGTATATAAAGTTTATGTGTGATGTCCTATATTTATGCGATATTATGATTTAATAATATTTGTGGTTAATATTTTTGAGTAGGTAAATGAAATTTATTTGTAAGTTCTTATATTTTAGTAATATTAAGATTTATAATATATGCAATAGTATTTTGGTAGTTCACGTTCACACCAAAAAAAAAGTAACATCAAAGGCATTACAACCACTTTAAATATATTCACAAATTGACATTTTAAATTGGTAAATGAAATTTATTTGTCAGATCATAAATTTTAGTAATATTAAGATTTACAATATATAATGCTATTTTTGATAATTCATGTTTAGACCAAAAAAATATAACACTAAGGGTGCGTTTGGCGTAAGCGGAAGCGGACCATTTGAGCGGAGATTTTGAGTGGAGAATGTAACACCCCGCCTCCGCTAGGGTCACTCGCAAAGGAATGCACTAGCTTTAGAGGGGCATTATTGGTAAACATGCACAGAAATATCACAAGACAGAACATATAAAATAGCGGAAGTAAAATCAAAATTTCCTAAACATCGATAATTAAGGTCTAAAGCCTTTTACATCAGAGTACATCAAAACCTATCTTGCAATAGTAAAGAAGCATAAAGACTTTTTCATAAATTATTCCCCAAGTAAAAACAGTGAAGTAGCCATAGCCAAGAAAAGTCCAAGCCATCCATGATGACCTTCAAGCAGAAGTAGTCCGAACTAAACAACAGCATTTCCTCCCTGTAACCTGGGGGGGAAACGGAAGAAAAGAGGTGAAACAAAACGGGTCAGTCAAAAATACTGAGTAAGCCCTATCTACTATTAGCATAAAAACTAGTAAAGTTAACTGACATGAGAAACTGAGATGAACATAAGCATGATGACAAGATAGATAAGCTAAATCAAAATAACAGGATAAACTACTGAACTAAGATAAACTAAGGTGTCATGATAAATTACGGTGTCAAGATAAAACAAGGTATCCCATCGTCAAGTTCCCGTCAAGTATAATATCCCCAAGATATCTATCACGTATAACACCCCATGGTATCTATCCTGTACATCTGCTCTGCACCTACCGTACTAGTATCCCAATTGTATCATGTGTTATCCATGAATGACCCTTACTCAAAAGTCGTATAATGGTCCATGTCAACCTAATATGCCGCATATATAGGTTACTCCACCCGTATGTTCCTTTCCATGTAAATGTTCAGTCCCTTGTCGTAGACCATACGGGCTTTCCCCATGAGATTCTATATTACTTTAACATAGTTCCATGATCCTTAAGATCGGTTTGGACTGTTACCCTAAATCTAACTAGGGTCTTTCAACATGAATCATCGTTGTACAACTAGGACTTATGCTACCCAGGACTACTAGGGATTACGCTTACCTATTGCACGTTTTCGTATCTCGGTTTTGGTTCAACCACCCAGGGCCACTGGGATATACGCTAACCGTCAACCGCGCCCTTTTTCCCACGCATTCATCGTGAATCGTTTTCCATGACTGTATGCACATGTATCACATCGTGCCATCCGAGTCCTGTCACAGGGCAGATCAAGAAATACAGGACTCGGTCGGGAGCTTTCGATCTATCTGCCGATGCAGATGCTAAGGTCTGTTTTTCTATACGTGGCTATGGTCCCACGCGACCCCTCCCTCAACTAGCGAAAGACAAGACAGGATAAATCTTGTATGAGAACACACTACTGGCCAACCCGCAATCTAGCCCTACCGCAACCATAATTAGATAGCAATTATGGTCTATTGGGTGTTCTCTGCCTTTCAGTACGTACACGCTTGACCAAAGATGGTAGGTAGTCTGACGAAAATGCTATCTAGGGTACGACCGTGTATCGTCGACTATCCCCTATCCATCCCCGTCTTTAGGTCGCTCGTATAGCAACCAAGGCATACTCTTGGTTCTTCTAACGCAGACCTTAACCTCTCATGAGCCTAGTATAATCACCTGGCAGCTCACAGAGGGATACCAAGAATATCCTCACGTTCCCCGAAGCTGCTGCTTCGTTACCCAGTTCGCTGGAGCCTTTATCTAAATCAGATACTTGCTCCTATTCGTATACTTAAACGATAACCTACCGTATCAGGTTACTCATCTATCTATGAACTGGTCTAAATTTCCTTGACTAAGAATCATTACTTAGTTATTCTTCAACTAAGGTTTACCACTTAGCCTTATTCCCGTTATCCTTGTTAACTACGGTTATCCACCTAATCCTCAGAACTAGGGTTTACATAATGGATTAAGTGTCACTTAAGTTCATGACTTAAGCCGTCTACAAATCATGTCAAAATTGGCTAAGTATCCAAGTTCAAGACTTAACCCTACAAACCATGCTCAAGTTGGTTAAGTATATTAAGCAATTCACGACTTAACCTCGTCCAATTATCATTCTAGATTGGTTAAGTATATATTAACTTGACCCTATCAATTTACTTAGTCAAATCGGTCAAGTGTATTCAAGCGATTCATGACTTAGCCTTATCATGTTTTCACGTTATATTGGTTAAGTATTGGTTAACTTAACCACAATAAATTAACGAGTTAGATTGGTTAAGTATAGGTCACTTAACCACATCAATTCATCATGTTTAGATAAGTTAAGTGTTTAACTTAAACCCATTAAACTACCAAGTGGGACTAATTAAGTCTAGGCTAACTTAACCCCATCCGATTTCCATGTTTAGACTAGTTGAGTCTAATCTTAACCCCATCCGTTAACCGTATTTTTCGGTTAAGCGTCATTAAGAAAACTTACTTAACCTTACCAAGTTATCGCGTTGGATTGATTAAGTGTTGGTTAACTTAACCCCGTCCACTAGTCATATAAAATGGTTAAGTGTCATTAGGCAAATCAAGTTACTTAACCTACCCAACCTTGTCATGTTTTGTTAAGTATCATTAGCCTAATCAAATTACTTAACCCATTTGTCCATGTCATATTTGGTTAAGAGTCATTAATCAAATTAACTTAACCCTATCACGTGGCATTAATTATTTAATGCACCTTCACCTCTCACATTAGACTTTGTTGTGGTTACTAGTTAAGCCGGTCGGTTCCGGGTAGCTTTACACCACAACTTGGTCTAACCTCGGGTTCAAGCACCACATGACCAACTTCTTACATTGGGTCCTATTGTTTGCAACTACTAGTTAGGCCGGTCGGTTCCAGGTAGTTTTACGTTGCAAACTCAACCCAGCCTTGAGTTGGCCACACTTATATTATCTAAGTGTCATGTCCATTATGTTTCCAAAACATATTACAAGTTTTCAAGCAATTGGGTAGACCTAACTTAATAGGTAAATTCCCAATGGGTAGACCTAACTTAATAGGTAAATTCCCAAGCTTATGTTTTCAAGCATACTTACATGTCAACTTCCATGTTATATTTCAAGTCATGTTTTCAAGTACAAACACATGTCATATTTAACGTTACATGTTGTCATGTTTATACCTATTTACCCAAATGATGTTCATGTCATTATGTTTTCCCATAATGTGACCCCAACGCTTTTAAACTCGCATAATGGATTCAAAGAAGGAACTTGTCAAAGGCATGACAAAAGGGGGTATAAAGCCACTAGTTGAACATGGTGGCAAATGAGACATAATGTGTTCATTAACTTGCATGTTACATTCTTAAGGCTCAAAAACATGCATAACGTTCAAACTTGGCAAATAAGCGAATCATGATGATGAATGACGTAGAAAGATGGCTAGAAGTTCGCATATGACATTACATGCAAGCTATCATAAGGGGTATGATAGTTCTCATGTTGCCAAAATGCAACATTTAACATAAAGGCCAAAGCTTTATGACCACAAGATCAAGATGAAGACTTCATAAACTTGCATGACATGATAGCATGTATTATACTCAATGATCAAACCCAAACTTGCACATGAACATTTAACTTCATAGTTAATATCTAAGAGTAGGGAAAGGGCTTACATTGCTATGAAGGCACAAAAGATACGACAAAGCCCTTATGCAATCAACTAGACCCAAAATGCAAGCTCTAACATAAAAACCCTTGAGCCAAAATGATCAAAACCCTTGCTTTATGATGCAAAGATAGAAACTTGACTTGAATGCAAGCTAATGACACTCATACAAGCTTGAAAACACTTGTATGCATGGAAAATCTCTCATAGAAACAATTTAGAAATTTTATGAAGAGAGTGGAGGCCATGAGAGGTAAAATTTTGCCATAGTTTAGTTGTATGAATGAATAATGATGATTTAGGGTTAGGTTAGGGTCTTATTTATAGATTAGGCAAGTGTTTTAGGCCATAGGATTAAACCCTAGTTGCAATCTCAGCCCTTAAAACCGAATCTGGCCCCCAAACTCAACACAAACCCAAAATGGTGCACCAGGCAGAACTGCCCGGCTGGACCAAGTCGACAGCCAAGTCGACAGGGCTGTCGACTTGGGTCCAACCAAGTCGACTCCCAAGTCGACAGGGCTGTCGACTTGGGTGTTCTGGCGGGAATTTTCCCGCCTGGCCCAAACTGGCCGAAATTTCCAAATTCAAACTTGAATTTGAATTCTGTTTTCACTTTGAAATTTTCTGAAAACTTTGTTGGGCCTTAATCGGGTCATACGGACTCCGATTTTCGAAAACTCGGACTCTATTTCGCGTATTTTTCCTAGACGAACGCAGCGGCATAGCCCGTTTTACTTGATTCAGAATTTAAAATTAAATTCTGCCTTGATTCTCGTTTTAACATGTTATCGAAAAATACGGGTTGTTACATTCTCCCCACCTTTTAGGATTTCGTCCCCGAAATCTCCAAGTTAGGAAGAACATATCCTACCATCCATCATTCATCTACTCAAAACATCATCCACAAGCAACCATTGTCCTTAGATGATTTCTAATGCTGTATGAATATATGCAAAACGTGTGTGTACATGTTCCTTAGCTAATGCTAATGATCAGGCCTGAATAATCTTTCTAATGCAAAATATGTATAGTGCCATGAATCCAACATGTATGCAAATAATCCTAGTCATATAGATACTATATGCGTGCACAATCATTCATTCATATGCAACAACCGCATGATAATACATTCGATTTCATCCATAAACAAGTATAAATACTCATGCATATGCAATATGAAATGTGACCGAATCGAGCTAGTATCTAATGTGTATTCGCGCATCCACGAGCAACCACTTGCAACCATATCAATCATAACATGTTTCAAATACATGTTTACATCCATAGGGTTCTACCGAGGATTCCCTGAAACAGGGTCGAGAAGATAAACAAGACAAACTCCTTACGGGGTTTGTAACAGAAAATAGGACCGAGAGGATGTCCACAAAAGATAGCCTACAAGTAAGCTCTACAGAAAACAGGGATCAAGGATATACTCCCAAAAAGAGATATCATGCACGTATCTAGTCTTTGACCATCAAAGTCGTATTTCCTCGAGCTTAATTCCATTGTGTCTTGACCGTCTTTTAACTTCGCGATTTCGTAGCTTCTTATTTCCTGTTTCCATAACATGAGCTGGAACTCATTTCTTCGTCGCCTCTCGTTCCACTTGCACACTTGGCGCAAACATGACTGCGTACTCATGATCTCATGCAAGCTTTCCAAAATTCACTAGTGAATCTTGGATCTCGTTTATATATTATAAGGTATTCCATGTAGAAGAACTTTCTCTTGAAAGTAAACAGATGTCAACCAGGTTATCATGCGCACTTACTAGGATGACCTCTATAACCCATACATAAATGAAGTAAACCATCCGTCTTATTGGCGAACACCACTCGATCGGGCTTCAAATTTCCAATAAAGGCATCAATGGATTCTAAGTAACTAGTCATGACAGAACCTCAAAAAGGTTACACGGTACTTCGAGGGCAATACCAAGGCTAGTCAAAAGGTCTAACTACCCTCCTATCAAAATCGAGAGTGGCACCCCCTACTGGATAACCACTTCATCCTTAGAATCCATCCATAGCTTATAAACATAAGCATTATTTCCAAACTCAACACTTGGCATAACCATTCTCAAATCCCAACAGGTCATGTATAAATGGACTGATTCTCCAATAGGACCTTGAGACAAAAATGGGATCCTCTATTACGCTAGTACTTAAGGTGCAGAGACTCAACTATCGAAGCAGACTTAAATGGTTCGAAAAACGAAGTTCTAACGGGATGATAGAGAAGAAAAGCTAAACCTTTAGCAAGATCGTTACCCTCCTTCCGAGGTACCCTGGAAATGAGAGCATACTATTGCCCTCCCGATGATCTTGTCCTTGTCCCATAATACTTAACTATCCGCCCCATTTTACCATGCCAAAGGTACTCTCTCGTCATGGGTTGAGCCATACCAACAAGTTGCTCATCCTTAAGCTCGTATCCTTTATCCTCTTTCTCACTATCCTTTCTTATAACGCGGCCACTGGTCTCTCGAGAACCACCTCCATCGCATGGAAAGCACTTTCGTAGATAGAAAAGACTAGTCGCAGTTAAAACCACTGTGACTACAGATGGAGGAAAGAAAGGAGAAGAGATTCAATTAAGGAAACAAGGATAGTGCTAATGGCCTTTAGGGAACAGCCTTTTTCTTTTAAAAGAAAATTCTCTTGAAAAAAATGCTTCTTTGTATACGGTTTTCAAATAGTTTTCAGAAGGTTTTAAAAACTTTTGCCCAGTCTGGTAACCTTCTGCTCTGATACCAAATGTAACACCCCGCCTCCGCTAGGGTCACTCGCAAAGGAATGCACTAGCTTTAGAGGGGCATTATTGGTAAACATGCACAAAAATATCACAAGACAGAACATATAAAATAGCGGAAGTAAAATCAAAATTTCCTAAACATCGATAATTAAGGTCTAAAGCCTTTTACATCAGAGTACATCAAAACCTATCTTGCAATAGTAAAGAAGCATAAAGACTTTTTCATAAATTATTCCCCAAGTAAAAACAGTGAAGTAGCCATAGCCAAGAAAAGTCCAAGCCATCCATGATGACCTTCAAGCAGAAGTAGTCCGAACTAAACAACAGCATTTCCTCCCTGTAACCTTGGGGGGGGGGAACGGAAGAAAAGAGGCGAAACAAAACGGGTCAGTCAAAAAGACTGAGTAAGCCCTATCTACTATTAGCATAAAAACTAGTAAAGTTAACTGACATGAGAAACTGAGATGAACATAAGCATGATGACAAGATAGATAAGCTAAATCAAAATAACAGGATAAACTACTGAACTCAGATAAACTAAGGTGTCATGATAAATTACGGTGTCAAGATAAAACAAGGTATCCCATCGTCAAGTTCCCGTCAAGTATAATATCCCCAAGATATCTATCACGTATAACGCCCCATGGTATCTATCCTGTACATCTGCTCTGCACCTACCGTACTAGTATCCCAACTGTATTATGTGTTATCCATGAATGACCCTTACTCAAAAGTCGTATAATGGTCCATGTCAACCTAATATGCCGCATATATAGGTTACTCCACCCGTATGTTCCTTTCCATGTAAATGTTCAGTCCCTTGCCGTAGACCATATGGGCTTTCCCCATGAGATTCTATATTACTTTAACATAGTTCCATGATCCTTAAGATCGGTTTGGACTGTTACCCTAAATCTAACTAGGGTCTTTCAACATGAATCATCGTTGTACAACTAGGACTTATGCTACCCAGGACTACTAGGGATTACGCTTACCTATTGCACGTTTTCGTATCTCGGTTTTGGTTCAACCACCCAGGGCCACTGGGATTTACGCTAAACGTCAACCGCGCCCTTTTTCCCACGCATTCATCGTGAATCGTTTTCCATGACTGTATGCACATGTATCACATCGTGCCATCCGAGTCCTGTCACAGGCAAATCAAGAAATACAGGACTCGGTCGGGAGCTTTCGATCTATCTGCCGATGCAGATGCTAAGGTCTGTTTTTCTATACGTGGCTATGGTCCCACGCGACCCCTCCCTCAACTAGCGAAAGACAAGACAGGATAAATCCTGTATGAGAACACACTACTGGCCAACCCGCAATCTAGCCCTACCGCAACCATAATTAGATAGCAATTATGGTCTATTGGGTGTTCTCTGCCTTTCCGTACGTACACGCTTGACCAAAGATGGTAGGTAGTCTGACGAAAATGCTATCTAGGGTACGACCGTGTATCGTCGACTATCCCCTATCCATCCCCGTCTTTAGGTCGCTCATATAGCAACCAAGGCATACTCTTGGTTCTTCTAACGCAGACCTTAACCTCTCATGAGCCTAGTATAATCACCTGGCAGCTCACAGAGGGATACCAAGAATATCCTCACGTTCCCCGAAGCCGCTGCTTCGTTACCCAGTTCGCTGGAGCCTTTATCTAAATCAGATACTTACTCCTATTCGTATACTTAAACGATGACCTACCGTATCAGGTTACTCATCTATCTATGAACTGGTCTAAATTTCCTTGACTAAGAATCATTACTTAGTTATTCTTCAACTAAGGTTTACCACTTAGCCTTATTCCCGTTATCCTTGTTAACTACGGTTATCCACCTAATCCTCAGAACTAGGGTTTACATAATGGATTAAGTGTCACTTAAGTTCATGACTTAAGCCGTCTACAAATCATGTCAAAATTGGCTAAGTATCCAAGTTCAAGACTTAACCCTACAAACCATGCTCAAGTTGGTTAAGTATATTAAGCAATTCACGACTTAACCTCGTCCAATTATCATTCTAGATTGGTTAAGTATACATTAACTTGACCCTATCAATTTACTTAGTCTAATCGGTCAAGTGTATTCAAGCGATTCGTGACTTAGCCTTATCATGTTTTCACATTATATTGGTTAAGTATTGGTTAACTTAACCACAATAAATTAACGAGTTAGATTGGTTAAGTATAGGTCACTTAACCACATCAATTCATCATGTTTAGATTAGTTAAGTGTTTAACTTAACCCCATTAAACTACCAAGTGGGATTAATTAAGTCTAGGCTAACTTAACCCCATCCGATTTCCATGTTTAGACTAGTTGAGTATAATCTTAACCCCATCCGTTAACCGTATTTTTCGGTTAAGCGTCATTAAGAAAACTTACTTAACCTTACCAAGTTATCGCGTTGGATTGATTAAGTGTTGGTTAACTTAACCCCGTCCACTAGTCATATAAAAATGGTTAAGTGTCATTAGGCAAATCAAGTTACTTAACCTACCCAACCTTGTCATGTTTTGTTAAGTATCATTAGCCTAATCAAATTACTTAACCCATTTGTCCATGTCATATTTGGTTAAGAGTCATTAATCAAATTAACTTAACCCTATCACGTGGCATTAATTACTTAATGCACCTTCACCTCTCACATTAGACTTTGTTGTGGTTACTAGTTAAGCCGGTCGGTTCCGGGTAGCTTTACACCACAACTTGGTCTAACCTCGGGTTCAAGCACCACATGACCAACTTCTCACATTGGGTCCTATTGTTTGCAACTACTAGTTAGGCCGGTCGGTTCCGGGTAGTTTTACGTTGCAAACTCAACCCAACCTCGAGTTGGCCACACTTATCTAAGTGTCATGTCCATTATGTTTCCAAAACATATTACAAGTTTTCAAGCAATTGGGTAGACCTAACTTAATAGGTAAATTCCCAATGGGTAGACCTAACTTAATAGGTAAATTCCCAAGCTTATGTTTTCAAGCATACTTACATGTCAACTTCCATGTTATATTTCAAGTCATGTTTTCAAGTATAAACACATGTCATATTTAACGTTACATGTTGTCATGTTTATACCTATTTACCCAAATCATGTTCATGTCATTATGTTTTCCCATAATGTGACCCCAACGCTTTTAAACTCGCATAATGGATTCAAAGAAGGAACTTGTCAAAGGCATGACAAAAGGGGGTATAAAGCCACTAGTTGAACATGGTGGCAAATGAGACATAATGTGTTCATTAACTTGCATGTTACATTCTTAAGCCTCAAAAACATGCATAACGTTCAAACTTGGCAAATAAGAGAATCATGATGATGAATGACGTAGAAAGATGGCTAGAAGTTCGCATATGACATTACATGCAAGCTATCATAAGGGGTATGATAGTTCTCATGTTGCCAAAATGCAACATTTAACATAAAGGCCAAAGCTTTATGACCACAAGATCAAGATGAAGACTTCATAAACTTGCATGACATGATAGCATGTATTATACTCAATGATCAAACCCAAACTTGCACATGAACATTTAACTTCATAGTTAATATCTAAGAGTAGGGAAAGGGCTTACATTGCTATGAAGGCACAAAAGATATGACAAAGCCCTTATGCAATCAACTAGACCCAAAATGCAAGCTCTAACATAAAAACCCTTGAGCCAAAATGATCAAAACCCTTGCTTTATGATGCAAAGATAGAAACTTGACTTGAATGCAAGCTAATGACACTCATACAAGCTTGAAAACACTTGTATGCATGGAAAATCTCTCATAGAAACAATTTAGAAATTTTATGAAGAGAGTGGAGGCCATGAGAGGTAAAATTTTGCCATAGTTTAGTTGTATGAATGAATAATGATGATTTAGGGTTAGGTTAGGGTCTTATTTATAGATTAGGCAAGTGTTTTAGGCCATAGGATTAAACCCTAGTTGCAATCTCAGCCCTTAAAACCGAATCTGGCCCCCAAACTCAACACAAACCCAAAATGGTGCACCAGGCAGAACTGCCCGGCTGGACCAAGTCGACAGCCAAGTCGACAGGGCTGTCGACTTGGGTCCAACCAAGTCGACTCCCAAGTCGACAGGGCTGTCGACTTGGGTGTTCTGGCGGGAATTTTCCCGCCTGGCCCAAACTGGCCGAAATTTCCAAATTCAAACTTGAATTTGAAATCTGTTTTCACTTTGAAATTTTCTGAAAACTTCGTTGGGCCTTAATCGGGTCATACGGACTCCGATTTTCGAAAACTCGACTCTATTTCGTGTATTTTTCCGAGACGAACGCAATGGCATAGCCCGTTTTACTTGATTCAGAATTTAAAATTAAATTCTGCCTTGATTCTCGTTTTAACATTTTATCGAAAAATACGGGTTGTTACAGAGAATGTTAGCGGATAATTGTAGTTAGCAAAGAATGCGTTTCGCGCGTTAAGCGGAGAATTTGAGCGGAGTATTTTATTTTTATTTTGTTATTTAATTTATTAGTGATTAAAACATAATAATATCATAAATGCAAAATAACACATTTAACCAAACATAACAGTTCAGTACATAATAATATTACATAAAAATTCACTACATAATAATAAAACAAAGAAATACAACAAACTACTAACATCTGCGGAATCTTGTAAGACGATAACCTATGTACCCCAGCAACTCTCGATCAGGTAATGTCTCACCACCTCCATAATTGACCGATCGAGGCGAAAAATCTCAATGATCTCCCACTTGTTGACAGTAGTAATGGTTGAGATAATAGCATAGCATCATTCCACTGCAGTTGTGAAACGATATGTTTGAATGAAGACTGGTTCTGGAGGAGATGCCCTACTAGATGTGGCACATGACGACTGCCTGCATGCAGACTGAACGGGTGGTGGACTCCCTCCACTCAGAATATCGCAGAACATAGCTGTATCAGCCGTAGTGAAGGGTTGTAGTGCAGGTGGAATCTGATAACTACAGGTGTCTGTGCCTGTGTAGCCCCCAAAAAGCGAGGCGACTGTCTCCTAAACCTCTGGTATAAGCGTGCATGTCCATGCCACCAATCATATGAGCCGTCCAAATGGTGCTGCGAACCATCCCAAAAACCACCTGGAATTTGTAGCAGAGCATTCCAAGAACTCCAGCTCCTCTTCATATTATCCCGCTTGTTTTTTTACTAGGGTCTGTATCAAATCTTCGTCAAAACTCTCATTGAATTCATTCTGCACAACGGTCAAGAATCTATTGGTTCCTCAAAAGTGAATATTGATGAGACAAATCTCTATGAAAACCTCAGTTCGATCCTGAGGCCACGAAGAAATGGGTGCGTTAGAAGTCCCTGAATTAGAGGCAGAAGAGTGTGTCATTTGACTGGAAAAAGAATTAACAATTTTTTTAGAAAACATACATAAAACTAATATATGAAAGGTTAAAATAAATAAGTAATTACCAGAAACTTGTTGTAATGGACTGGAGATTAGAAGCAGCGTAGGAGGAGGAAAAGAGAAGCAAGCAGAAGTGAGGAGAAGAAGAGAAGGGGGGATTTATAGGGGGAGAGGGAGAGAGCCAACGACTAGAATTCCAGCCGTTGGCCCAACGGTCCAAATGGACCTGTTAACCATCTTTTTGGCAAAAGGTTACCACGAATCAGATCGAAGCCCAATGTCCATAAATGCGCGAATAGCCAAAGCTCAACCCAAACAAGCCTTCTTCAGGCGCCAACCGGAGCCAGTTCCTTCCCACCAATAATTCGCTCACTCCGAAAGAATCGCTCTCCCCAGTCGACAGAATATCTCGCTCCCATAAAAAGCGCATCGGTCGAATATCTCGGATCAACATGGAAATATTTAGTTAAGTCATTCAGATGCTTTGCCTGACTTTCAAGGCAGTAAAGGCGGTCAACCGTATCTGGATAAAGCTCTACTGTTGATACACCTCACCTTGAATGCACATAAGCCATGATTTCCGAAGATACTATTTATGAATAGTGGAACTAGTCTTCAAGCCGCAACTGTACCCAAGGATCGATCTCCACATGTCATAGCTTTCCCAAAAAGGCCGGGCCACATCACATCAGGCCTAGCCGATTTCTCCATCTATAAATGCTTCCTACCCAAAGAAGAAAGAAAAGGATGAATTTTCGGAGATAGACGCCATTTTTGGTATTCCAAGCTCTAGAAAAGGAAGATTTACGGCCTATTCCTCAAATAGCCAATTCTCATTCCTCTAAAAAACTTCTCTTCTCCCATCTTTCTTCAAAGAGCATTGTACTTGTAATCAAAAGAAAATCAATACATATAAAGTTGATGTAGGCATAGTATTTTGCCGAACCACTATAAAAAGCCTTGCGTGTTCTTTGTTCTTTTTACCTTTTTTGCAGTTTATAATCATTATTCATGTGTCATTAGCACGAATGGGGATTGACTGTCACTTGTGACCAACTTTTGACGTCAACACTTTAGCGCGCCAGGTAGGGGGGAGAACCTACATACCCTACGACCTTTTGTTAGTTCCAGTCCATGGAAAACAAACGGAAGAAAGATGCAATGTTTTCTCGCCCACTAATGCCGACGCTGCCGATAAAAACGCTATAGAAGCAAGCCAGGAATCCTCCTTTCATGAAGATGTGTCCCGACATCTTACCCGGGATGACATGGATAAAATCATGGTCGAGTTCAGAAACCATATGACATCTTAGGGCAAACTCCTCAAACGTCAGCAGCAGTTGATGGATCACCTTCTCGGTCGAGTGGAAATGGGACTAAACGCTTCAACGTCAATTCCTCCACCGATTGGGACTGGGGCAACAACTGATCTTCATTCTGCGCCGAATAAGGCCAATGATCATATTCCACCTTTATTTCATCTTGGCTCGGCTCCACCTCCCAACCAATCACAGCTAGGAGTATCACTTCTAGCGACCAGCGCAGCCGCAACTGCAGATTCTCAGGAGGCCCGGATCAAGATCTAAATCATACGGTCGCTCTATCTTTACTCTTGGGGATAGCTCGACCTCATGGATCAATCAAGCAACCACTGGGCCAGTTTGGATCAATACCATTCCCATTACAATCTAGTATCTTACGGCAGACTCGCCTTATGCCGCCTTTCCTTCAACGAAGAGCTGGTGGAGCCTTCCCTTCGAACCAGAAAGACCACTCTACCATACCGGTTCTTAGATTGGTAGATGAAAACGCTGCTTTAGACCATCCTAACATCACCTCGGGCGGGAGCATCGAAGAGCCCCGAACATCACATGCTATGCTGGATCAGCCTGGACCTTCAGTCATGGGTACGACTCAGTCCAATCCTCATCAGGTTCAAGAGGGGCCAATCGGCCCAGAACCAGCAACTGCGATGAACCCTCACCCCTACCTTCACTCAACTCCCGGAGGTCGGGCCCAACCAGCAGCCACCCTTCTGAGCATGCTTTCGTTGGATCCCCGTGCTAGAACTCTCCCGAATACAGAGCTGGACTCATGGCAGCGACTCCTCGGAGATGGAAGCCAGCTTGCAAGCATCGTCTGACGATTCACCCAAGGCAATTCCTCTCAGCAGGATGTAGATAACATCCACAGTATCCCCTTCACTAGGGAGATCACGAACTTCCGAAATCCTCCGGACTTCAAGTTCCCAGCCATCGAACCGTGCAATGGTCGCACTGTGTTGACCATCCATATCATGCGATACATGCGACATATGGAAGTGCTCGGAGCATCAACCAACGTCATGGCTAAGTGCTTCCCACTCTTTCTTACAGATATAGCCTACATGTGGTTTCGGCAGGTAACAACGTAGTCGATCAGTAGCTAGAATATGCTGATCACCCGTTTCATCGAGCAATTCAGAGTTCATATTTCTCGGCCAAAAAGTGTCATGTTCCTGACCACTATCAAGCAACGCCCAGGAGAAACACTCCGATCATTCCTCGAAAGGTTCAATGTGGGCGTGGCATCAGCCGATCGACCTAAGCCATCATGGTACTTATGGCCGCCATTGCAGGAGTTCAGAACAGATCAGAATTCTCAATCTCTTTAACCAGAGATCCTCCCAAAGACATAGAGGACTTCCATGCTGAGGCCGAACGTTTCCTCCGACAAGAAGACGCCAACACTGAGAGGGAGAGCCTCGAGGTCTTAGCCACCAAAATTGGAGGTCCATCCAACACCAACGGCCAGAATAAAGGAATAGGAAAGGCCCCTAAAAAGAATGAGTGCAACGTACGACCTAGAAAGGAAAGTAAGTATGATCAATATACCGAGCTCAATTCTTCCTTGGTCGACATCTAACTTGAGGTATAAGGGTCCCTGTCTTTTCCAAGACCTCCTCAAAGAGAACCGACCCAGAAAGAACTAGAGTCTGGAAAGCACTACATGTTCCATAACAGCACTGGTCACAGCACCAATGAATGCAGGCACATGCGCGATCTCATCGAGGATAGGGTCAGGCGGGGGGAGCTTCTCGAATATGTCAAGAAGAACCCACAGGCCATGCCGCTACAATCTTCTGCCCAAGCTTCTCTGTGCTGCCCTCGAGCTCCTAGAAACGGAAAGGACCCTGAGACCAGCACTCGCGAGATTATCATTAATTAGGTTTAAATTTCTTTTTTTGATGTATTTTTATTTTCAATAAAAAGGACACTTTGATGTACATATGTATGGGGTTAGGATTTAGCTCCTAGGCATGCTTTGGAATCAACAGTTGTTCTCTTAGAAATTGTTTTCACTGTGTCTGTAATAGTTCCATAGTGACTATAAGATTTCTTTTTCAAACATGGATCATGCTTAAGTCTAGTATGAACTACACTCGCCCCTCCTAAAAACTTTCCAAATGATTTTACATAAGTCGAGCATGAAAAACACTTACCGCAAGATGAGTATGGTTAATACTCGCCACCTCTGTAAGCCGAGTATAGTTAATACTTGCCATCTCCGTAAGCCGAGTATGGTTAATACTCGCCACCTCAATAAGCCAAGTATGGTTAATACTCGTTATCTCTGTAAGCCAGGTATGGTTAATACTCGCCATCTCCGTAAGCCGAGTATGGTTAATGCTCGCCGCCTCTCTAAGCCAAGTGTAACTGTTGCTCGCACGAATAACCCGACTTATCTTCAAATCGAGTAAACGCTTGAAACTAAAAGCCTTCTCTAGACAGAGAACGAATCATGCAATTTTTGCAGGTACTAAAATTATCGACTGGAGTTTACAACTACCTCTCTGGCCTTAATTCGGTGTTTGATGATTGCCGGTCTTCTAGCCTTAATACGACCTCCTTCGGTCATTTGTTTTATGGCCTTAATACAATCATTAGGGCCGTCGGACTTCTGGCCTTAATATGGTCCGGTGTGACCATAATAACTTGAACAATTGAGCTTCAGATCACATTTCAGAACACACCTCCCGAAGAAGATGTATTTTGAGGAGCAAAGTGTTAACCATCTTTTTGGCAAATGGCTACCACGAATCAGATCGAAGCCCAATGTCCAGAAACACGCGAACAGCCAAAGCTCGGCCCAATCAAGCCTTCCTTAGGCGCCAGCCTGAGCCAGTTCCTTCCTACCAATAATTCGCTCACTTCAAAATAATCACTCTCCCCAGTTGATTTAATATCTCGCTCCTATAAAAAGCGCATCGGCCAAATATCTCGGATCAACATGTAAATATTCAGCTGAGTCATTCAGATGCTTAACCCGACTTTCAAGGCAGTAAAGGTGGTCAATCATATCTGGACAAAGATCTACTGTTGATACACCTCACCTTGAATGCCACATAAGCCATGATTTCTAAAGATACTATTTTTGAATATTGGAACCAATCTTCCAGCCGCAACTATACCCAAGGATCGATCTCCACGTGTCCTAGCTTTCCCAAAAAGGCCGGGCCACGTCACATCAGCCTTAGCCGATTTCTCCATCTATAAATACTTCCTACCCTAAAGAAGAAAGAAGATGGTGAATTTTGGGGGACAGACGCCATTTTTGGTACTCCAAGCTCTGGAAAAGGAAGATTTACGGCTTATTCCTCAAATAGCCAATTCTCGTTCCTTTAAAAAACTTCTCATCTCCCATCTTTCTTCAAAGAGCATTGTACTTGTAATCAAAAGAGAATCAATACATATAAAGTGGACGTAGGCACAGTGTTTTGCCGAAACACTATAAAAAGCCTTGTGTGTTCTTTGTTCTTTTTACCTTTTTAACACTTTATAATCATTATTCGTGTGTCATTAGCACGATTGGGGTTGATTGTCACTTGTGACCAACTTTCGATGTCAACAGGACTGTTGGGTAACAGACGCATCGGATGTGTCTGTTACCCAAACGGTCCATTTTGGACCGTCGAACAGACCCTAAAGGTATTGTAACTAATATTAAAGATTTGTCAGTTAAAAGTTTCCTTTTGAACATTATGAATTACATTGGTCTTTTTTCTAAAAAAAACTTAAAGCTTAATGAACTATTTTTTTTAACTGCTATTAAAAGCTAATTTTTTCTGTTATGTTTGTGGCCAATCTTTTCATTTTTCAAAAGAATTAATCACTTAAAAATTTTTAGCTTTTTCAGTACAAGGTTATTCTCCAAACATTTAAACTAAAGGTCAGATCTATAGTGAAAAGTTAAGTCCATCATTCTACTCCAAGTTTCCCTGAATATTTACGACAGACCCTCAATGGATTAAACCATTGTTGACTTTGAGCTTTCCTTCGGTTTGAAGTGTCACTCCCCCGATCCGAAGGAAGGCCCGTAACTTTATGGCATTTCACATTATACAAATATTTCTTTAATACTGTGGTCAATTCTGTGCTGAACTGATTTATTTTGAGTTTATCATGTCCTTTGTTGTATATTCAAATGCTTGTAATACTGTTAGGCTTGCTTTTTCTTATTTTTATATATAGATTTATAATGTAATGTCATAAAAAATTTGAAGGGTATGTTCTTATTTTGGTTGTGTTGGCAGTATTAAGGATGGACCCTAAGACATAATGGACCTTGCGTATATGCAGAGTCATGCTCATGGGGTATTAGCTTGCTTACGTTATCCGGGGATGAGGAAAGTGGCTATTTCCACTCAATGCGTATGGAGAGGAAGACTGGCCAAAAGGTAATTGAGGATGTTAAAACAAGCTGGCACTTTTCTGTTAACCAGCCTTTTGGCCTGGTTCCGAAAAGCAATTCAAGCCCATACGAGTCTGCCCATCGCGTGGCCCAACAGCCGGAAGTGTCGCCAAGATACTCAGGGATCAGTTGACCTGTCAACGGATACTTTCGGATGTGGATAAAGTCATATTCACATCCGCATCCGAAATCATTTTGGATATCCACATTCACAGATACAGATGAATATCGGATAATTATCTGCTCCGCCAATGGCGATAAATCAATGACATAAATGAATTTTTTTAGCTTAATATTAAGCTTTTTCAACATGATTGGTTACTAAATTGCTAAAAAAATGTAAATATGATGATAATATATAATTTTAAGCAATTAGCATGCATTTAGTAGACCTTCAACTTTACAAAATAATATTATAGTGTATTTAATTACGTTAAAATGCACATAATTTAAGCTATAATCATGAAAAAAAGCGGATGGATAATTTTTGGATGCGTATGTGCCTATATCCGTATCTGCGTCCTTTTTCTAGACTTGGAAGTTTATCCGATTTTCAGATGTGGATGCGGAAGAATTTCTAATTTTTAGGGTATTCATTTACAACCCTAGGAATCAGGCCCGCATGAAGTCGCACAGGTGTGGTCGTCACGACTCATCAAAATGGCTCAACGACGAAGAAGTGTTTGGGATCGGTACTAAGCTTCTTCACCAACTTCATACCTCGGAGCTCCAAAACCAAAACCATAACCCCATCTTTTCACCACCTCAAGGTTTCATCAACTCCCGTTTTGTATCCCACACCATCACCTTTTCATGTTCCGCTTCACCCGAACTTTTCGTATCCCCACATGCCACCAAATCTAGAAATGTGCCAAGTCCCGGGATCGGTGGTCCTTAGATACAAAAACTGGAATGTGAAATGTGGCACCATGAAAAAGCCCTAAGATCTCTAAGTAAAACACAAGCAAGAGAAGCCGGACCTCGGGATATGTATCGATCCCGAGTACGAAAACTGGAGGTGGGTCCCAGTCTTCACCTTCTCCCTCCTACTCCACTACATATAAATACGCCCTAGCCTGCTCTGTGAAAGGGGCTGGCAACTTGCTGATTTGACACTTCCAAGAGGAATTATTGACTTTGGACATCGTTAGAACGCTTTGTAGCTTTGGAAGAAGAAATTGCATGCTTCTCAAGGATCTGAACTGCTGGAGAGCAAAGGAATCTCGGAAATAAGGGCTATAGCTCCATATTTGGACATAATAAAATTTTGTTGCTACCATTTCCATTGTAATCACTTGTATCATGGTGTTCATCATTGTACTTGAACTAAAGTGAATAAAATTAGCAAAGCCTTAAAAGTGGACATATGTTCCATTCGAACCGAACCACTATAAATATCTTGTTCACTACTTTCAGCATATTATTTCCTTATACGAAACATTATTTTGGTTAATTCGAAAATCTTTTCGTGTTGTACCAATTTTGCACATCAACATTTTCCATTTGATTCTCAACTTCATTTCCAGCATGCTTTTGGCATGGCATATTCGACTTCTTTCAAACATCTTCTTATATTTTACAGTCAGCCTTTTGAAATAAGTAATTTTATCTATTTAGTCTCCAGATTAGAATTTCAATAAATCTTATCAAACTATGCCTTACCTAATATTCTGTCACAGTTTTATGGACATGGTGTTGCTCTGTCGAAATTATTTACATACGCTATGGCCATGAAAGCAATCGTTTTTTGTTACTTATTTATTTTTTAATGGTTCTAGGCTGCAAGTGAAACCGATACTCTTCAAGCACCCAAAAAAATATTTGGCAGTGTCAATAAAAAGCTTTGCGTTACAAGAATTACAACATCCATTTAACATTGTCAACAATACTATTTTTACAATACTTGCAGTCTGTTGTGTTTAATAAAATCTTTAACAATACAATATAATATTTACAAACAATATTAATGACAATATTAATAATATATTGCTGAAATATGGGCATTGACAATATTAACAAAATGTTATAAAATATAATGTTGTTAACAATGAAAAATAAATGTTGTCCTAAATAAAAATTATGTTAACACTATATTGATATTGTAAAATAAAAAATAAATGGAATCTACAATAGTATTTTACTGCTTTTTAAATTCCTATCTACAACATTTGAGAAATATTGTTAGAAGTTATAAATTTAAAATATTTAACAAACGTTGTTCATTTAAATATTTCAAAAACATGACAAATATGTTATGAAAAAGAAAATATAATACAATGTAGAAAAGGCATCATCAAAAACTACTTTCTATAACAACTTAAACAAACATTGTAAAAAAAAATTATTTACAACTTTTGTGCATAAAACATTTGTTTGGAGAATCTACTACAACATTTTTCTTAATAAATGTTGTGAAAGATCTACCTTTTTTACGACAGTTTGGCGAACTGTTGCAAAATCAGTGTTGTAAAATAGTATTTTTGTTGTAGTGCTGCTCCCATATATATATATATATATACACACACACACACACTTTGAGTATAAGGTACTTTGTATGTAAGTCTAGGTAGTATATATATGACATACTACATAGCAAGTGGGTTGAACCCCGCAAAACAGCGAGGAACTCATTTGGACGAAATGGATGTTTTACATAGTTATATTAAAATAAAAATGGATTTTTAATCTAAAGATGAATTCAGTACCACAATTACAAAACTTGTAAAGGTTTTCCAATCTAATCAATTTAACATATAATTTTAATTAATTTAGAGGTACGGTCTATAAATTAAATCGATATGATGTTTAAATAGAACATACTCGTACTTTTGGATTCAATGCTCACAAATAATATGGCCCACCTAATCTAATATGTCAATGCAAATCTCGTTGAATGGATTTGACTCCCATTGTCCATTTGTCGAGGAGATAAAATCTCTGGTTGAATAGAATTAACGTGTAGTGTTCGTTTGTCGAGAATGTGTTGTGATTTGTGACATGAAATCACATATGTTAATGAAGATTGATTTGATTAATTGATTGGTTGATTAATTAATTGACTAATTGATTTGATTGATTGGTTAATTAATTGATTTTATCATAAAATGAATAATTTTATTCTGGATATATTTTTGAGGGGAAAATTGGATATTTTCCTAGGCCTTCTATTCTCTTATATTAGCAGCATCTAGGATTAGATTAAGCGCATAGGATTGACACCGAAATAGTTAATCCAAAGGTTGATGTTGTTCTTCATTGTTCTCCTACTCCAACAAAAGGTGTAGTCATCTAGAATTCTTTCCCTTTCTTAATAAGATTATTGAATTTTGTAATTTTGTTTATTTCTTTGGTTGTATATCCATTGTATGTAAACAAAATTTGTATTGTTGAATCAATAAAGAGGGTGGTTGAGTGGAATATCTTGTTTGCGCGTGTGATTTCATATCTGTGTTGTTTTTCATAGAAAACATCTTTATGTATTTGGGCGAATAAGATCCTGGTCGCTTCCGCAAATGCATAATTTTCCTAACAATTTGTACCAGAGCTAGATCATCGCAAAGCTTAGAGTGATTACAGATTGAAAAAAAAACATTTTTTTGATGTTGGATATGATGGCGTTTCCGAAGATGACTATTTTTGACGGAAGAAATTGGGGGATCTGGAAGCGTAAGATGGAGGATGTGCTTTACCTCAACGAACTTCATGATCTGATTAATGGAGATGGGATGAAGCCCTCGGGTGTGGATGAGGGAACATGGAAGAAGATGGATAAGAAGGCGATTTCCTTGATTCGGCAATACCTTGATGATTCGGTATTCCATCATGTAGATAGTTGTGAATCCGCGAAGGATTTGTGGGACAAGTTGGTATTTTTGTATGAGTCAAGGAGTGCTACTAGTAAGGCATTTCTGGTTCGAAAGCTTATTCCCTGAGATTGGATGAGGAGAAGTCTATTGTAAGGCACCTGAATGAATTTCAAGATGTGATCAATCAATTGGCAAATCAGAAGGTCAATTTTGATGATGAGTTGCAGGCTCTTCTGCTGATGAGTTCGCTTTCAGAAAGTTGGGAAACTTTGGTTGTTTCATTAAGTAACTCCAATGCTAGTGGAGTTATTTCTTTGGAAATGGTATGAAGCAGCCTTTTGAATAAAGAACTAAGGAGAAAAGGGTCGGGTATGAAATCAGTTCGAGGTGAGGCTATGGTAGCAAAGGACTCGGGGAAAGATACAAGGAGGAAGAAGAAAGGGGCTGATGGTAAAGATGTCATCACTTGTTACTATTGTAATAATCAAGGTCACATATGCAAAGATTGCTATGCTTATCAAAGGGATAAGAAAAAGGTTGCAAATGGTGATAGTAGTGATGAGGCACAGGCAGGTCTTGCTGCAGGTTCCTTTAATGATGTTTCTTGTGATGTCATGTTTAGCAAAGTTAATCCTTGGAAGATGGATTCGGGAGCCAGTTTTCACATTTGTAAGGATGTGAAGTATTTTTCTTCTTGTGAGAAGAATGTTGATGTGATTAGAACAACCAATGGAGTAGAGCTACCAGTTTGTGGTATTGGATCTATCCGGTTTCGTATGCATGATAGCGTGGTGAGAGAGGCCTCTGGAGTTAGACATGTACCCGCGAGTTCGCATAACCTTATTTCTCTCGGTCAGTTGGATCGCCGTGGTTGCACTTATGATACTCAAGTTGGAGCTTTGGGAGTGAAGAAGGGTGGCCATGTTCTGATGAGAGGTGTCAAGGAGGAGGGAAACCTGTATCGATTGGTTGTTTCTGTGGTCAACTGTGGAAGGCAAGTGACGGTTGAAGAACCTATTCCACAGCAAGGTGGAGAGGTTAATTTGTTCATTGCTGATGGTATAGACAGGCGTCTTCATGTTGATGATGCTCGAGGGATCCAGAGTGATCAAGGAAGGGGCTCAGATTAAGTGATAGATGGGTGTTGATGTCGAAAATCCACAAGGTGGAGATCCTTGTGGTATTACAAGCATTTTTAGACCGTTAGTATTGCGTGGAGCATCTCGTGGGGAAGATGCATTTTTTTGGCAGGCGGTGGGTTGTGTTTGTAATGGTTTAATTGAGAGTAGGCGTCGTTGAAAGAGCTAGATAACTTGTGTGTTGGAAGTTCATTTGATGTGATGTGATTTCATATCAAGGTGGAGTGTTGTGATTTGTGACATGAAATCACATATGTTAATGAAGATTGATTTGATTAATTGAATGATTGATTGATTTTATTGATTGATTGATTAATTGACTAATTGATTTGATTGATTAGTTGATTAATTGATTGATTAATTAATTAATTGATTGTATCATAGAAAAAAAAATGAATAGTTTTATTTTGGATATATTTCTGAAGGGAAAATTGGATATTTTCCTAGGCCTTCTATTCTTCTATATTAGCAACATCTAGGATTGGATTAAGAGCATGGGATTGAGACCGAAATAGTTAATCCAAAGGTTGCCATTGTTCTTCATTGTTCTCCTTCTCCAACAAAAGTTGTAGTCATCTAGAATTCTTTTCCTTTCTCAGTAAGGTTATTGATTCTTGTAATTTTGTTTATTTTTTTGGTTGTAGATTCATTGTATGTAAACAAAATTTGTATTGTTGAATCAATAAAGAGGGTGGTTGGGTGGAATATCTTGTTTGCGCATGTGATTTCATATCTGTGTTGTTTTTCATAAAAAATCATCTTTATGTATTTGGGTGAATAAGATCCTGGTCGCTTCCGCAAAGACGCAATTTTCCTAACAGAACATGCTCCCGAAAGGCCTCAACGCGTGGAGGATGCCAGAAATTACCAAAAACCAATGAAAAGGTGTTGTTGTCGAATAGGTTCGCAGTGGCGTTGGATGGTAATGGAAACGACGTGAAAGTCGCTAAGGGAATGTGATATGTTAAAATCAATTATTTAAGGAGAATTCCGGAACTATTTCCCTTGGAATTCACACTTTTGGTAGTTTCCACACTCTGTTGGACACCATTTTGGGTGTAGATCTCGAACTTTTTGAAACCCGATAGTCATTTGGAGATGCTCTTATACTAAAATAAGAATGGATATTTAATCTAAAGATGAATTGAGTATCAAAAATTATAAAAATTGCAAAAAAAACTCCAATCTAATCAATTTAATATATAATTTTAATTAATTTAATGTTACAGTTTATGAAATAAAATCAATATCATATTTAAATAGAACATACTCGCACTATTGGATTCAATGGTCACAAATAATTTGGCTCACCACTACAAGAAAAATACTTTATTGCAACTAGCTATTTGCAACTGGCGATACATTACAGTCACAACAAATGATATTTAGCAACAGACCTTTTGTACCCGTTGCAATAGATGAGATTTAACAACAGGCTCTTTTTTCCTGTTGCAAAAACATATTTTAATCGACTGTGTTTCCCTTCCAGTTGCAAAAATGTACTTTTAGCAACTGCGCTTTCATAACAGGTGCAACAAACATGTTATTTGCAACTGCGCATCCAAAGTAGTTGTAAAAAATATCTTTAGCAACTGTTTTTGACACTTGCGATAACTGTATTTTGTACAACTGGTAAATCCAGTGGCGAAAAACATACCTTAAAAAAATTCTCCCGTATTTGGTAAACATAATTACTATTGAATACAAAAGTACGAATTAATAAGTAATATTTAGTTATAATATAATAAGTATTATGTAATAATAATTAATTAATACTTTAATAGTTATCATGGTAAGTTATTAATAGTGTGTAAATTATATTTAACAATTATTAATTAATTTAATAATTAATAAATCTAATTAACAACAAATATTAAATAATTAATAAAATATTCATAGTATTAATTAAATAACTAATAAAATATTCATAATATTAAATGATCAATAAAATATTCATATTAATTACTAAATAATTAACTATTATTAATTACATAATAACTAGATTATAATTTAATATAATTATTAATTGATAATAAAATTTAATTATTATAAAGTGAGATTTATAGTTAATACTTCTACAATAGAAAGTTATATTTGATATTTTTACAATTTAAAATTTGAATATTGAAACATCCCACCCTCCATTAAGGTCACTCACGAAGGGAATGCCTTAACTTTGGTGGAGGTTTGTAAGTAAAAGTCACAGATAAATCACAAGACAAATGTAAACACATATATATAAGCAGCGGAAAACAAACAGACTTTTTATTTCATAAATACGTGTTCATACAAAACATTTCCATAACTGTCACATAATAACTTCCAAAACATTACATCATCATTTCTGTCTTGGTTATTAAATAAAGAAGCATAAAACATAATTAAACATAAATCCCCATGATTTTGTCCAACAACCATAGCCAAGGAAAGAGAGTCCAAACCGTACATCTACTATCTTGAAGCTTGCAAAGAGTCTGACTAAGTTGGGTTATTTCCTCCCTGTGGACCTTGGGGGGGGGGGACGGAAGAAGAGAAGATGAAAGAAAATAGGGTCAGACATAAAGCCTGGTAAGTCTAGTGACTCTTCAGTATGAGAATAAGAAAAAGGGCATGATAAGTATAAACTGGAAATAGGAAAGTATCATAGACTAAGATAAAGAAGTTTGAATCGAATATACTATCGCACCCTACACTATATCCCTGCACCTACTTGTATTGTCCTAACTGGCACCCCATGATCAGGGTGAAGTGATCCCCTTTCTAAAGATCGGCTCCTACTCACATAATCATCTGTGTCTTATGGCCCCCAATGATTGTAGATACCTATGCTGGTCCCACCATGGGGTGTATCAAGTCCCATGGTGGCGGCCCGACACAATTCTAGAATGCATAGGGTATACTACTGGTGCCCCCAGTGCCCTGTTTGTCTGCTCTGAAGTGTGTGCACGCCCACACACTGTTAGAACCCACACTGTTGCACCTACCGCCGTTGCTTTGACCGCTTACAATCAGCCTAGTAATCGTGCCCCACCCTGCCTAGTTTCAGGGTACCATGATACCTAATTGGGTTACTGCTGAAAAGGGTCCCCGTTACTAGGGTTTTCTAGTCAAACATGTTAAGTGGTTAAGTGTCTGTATTTACCTAACCCCACCCATCAGTTAAATTAACATGTTGAATTGGTTAGGAGTTTTAGCTAACTTAACCCTACCATCCTGATTTGTCTGTCCTTAGCTTTTTTAAAAGCACCGACCACTCACATTAGACAGGTATTGTTACGGTTACTAGATGTGCCGGTCGGTTCCGGGCAGATTTACACCGTAACTTAGTCTAACCTCGGGTCCTTATTGGGCTTAATGCTTAACCACCCACATTGGATAGGTATTGTTGTGACTACTGTACAGCCGGGCGGGTCCGGGCAGGTTTACATCACAACTCAATCCAACCTCATGTTTAGCATACTCGTATTTTCTAAATTTACATATTTGTCTTTATTACTTGTTATATGTAAATTAAATGTTATGGCCCACTTTCCAAGTTTAACATTTTTGGTATAAGAATTTATACCGTTTAAGTGCCACCAATTTTGGCATGTGACAAACATGCCAATTCATATAATTTCCAAATTTTCCCAACGTTACCTCGTCTAAATATTAGGCTAACAATCTTAGCCTAATTTTTCGTTCGCATGATTTTTAACATATAATATTAGGCTAAAAACTTAGCCTAATTTTGCGTACACAAAATTGGCATAAGAGATTCATAAACATAAACATGACATAGGTGTAAACTTGGCATTTTTGGCATAGTCAATATGAACATCATAGGTGTGAACTTGCAAAATAGTCTACATACATATATGTGAATTTGCAACTTAAACTGAATCATGGGTTTCAACTTGTCATGTGAACTCGCATTAAAAAGGGGAATCTAACTCACAAGTGTCACATGAGTTAGCATATGATTTAGACAAAATAAGCCTAAACATGTTTAGATCTAGGCATAACATCGAACACCACTAGCATATGACAAGAATAGGACATGTTCATATGTATAATTTCATCGTATGTGTGAACTAGATCCAATCATGTTTACTACTCTAACATGAAACTTGTGTTAAAATGGATCTTGGCATGGATCCAATTATAAACATATATAAACTTGCAACTTTTGTATAAACATATGGGCATGTATATGAACATAATCATTTAGGCACAAAGGTTCTATTGTACAGCATATAACTTGTCATAATCTCCTAAGCATAGAGGTGTAGATATGAACCAAATAACTTGCATGTGAATTTGAATAAATCCAACATCAACTAGATTAATCCACAAACATTCTAATGGATCCAACATCAAATCAAGTATACCACAAACATCACAATACCACAATCATTACAACACATAGATATGAATTTACATCGTCGTTATACAATGACACAATTCCATTTCCGTTTTACATCGAATCAAATCCTAACTTTTATTCACATTGGAAAAATCACTATACTTACAACAAACGATGAACTTGAATTCTAGATTCTGAGTTCTAAATTTGAAATGCTTTCCTTTGGGTAGACTAACGTTGTTTGATTCGTGTTTTAACTTTAATTTTGGCTTGTCTCTAAGCTTTCTCTAACTGACGGCTACTCCTAGTTTCCTAAAAGCAACATGACGACTCTAGTTCTAAATTATTTGTGTGAATTTAGGTTGAGAGTTGAGTTGTATTTATAGAATTTCAAACTAATTAGAGCTGTCGATGAAGCTAGAGTTAATCAAGGCCATCCATCTCAAGAGAAGCCAATCAGAAAGCGACAAATAAGCCCTTGTGACACAACCAAGCCCCAAAAATCGACCAGAAACCCGACCAGGCCAGCCAGGGACAAACCAGGTCGACCCCCTGGTCGACCTGGTGCCTAGGCGGGAATTTTCCCACCCAGCCCAGTTTGGGTCCGATTTTCAAAATTTGAACAGCATTTGAACTATTTGAATTTTAAATCGAATTCTGAAACTTCCAGCGGTCATAACTCCTTCATACGGAGTCCGATTTACGCAAACTCAGACTCTATCTCAGGCAGAATTTCGAGACGAGCGCAATGGCGTAACCCGTTTCCCTAAATTCATTCATTTAAAATTAATCATACTTTAATTTGTTAATTTACAGTTAACAGAAAATTTGGAGTGTTACATTCTCCCCTCCTTAAAGGATTTCGTCCCCGAAATCTTCAAGTCTAGGAGAACGTAAATCCTAACATCCAATCGTCCATCTACTCAACCATCAAACACAGGCGTCCATTGTCCTTAAAAGACTTCTAATGCTTTATGATCATATGCATAGTGTGTGTACATGTCCTTATCTAATGCAAAAATTAGGCGGTCTACTGATTCAGTTGACCTCCATAATGCGGATCATGTAAGTGTCATGAATCCATTATGTATGCAAAATTTTGCCTACTCAAAATTCTACATGAGTGCACAAACATTCAGACAAATGCGACATCCATATGACAACATATCAAGTTTCAACCGCATAAAATATGAATACATATATGCATATGCAGTATGAAGTGACTGACCCGATCTAAAACCTAGGTTTTGTGTGTATATGCATCCACGAGCAACAACTAGCAACCACTTGCAACCACTTGCAGCCATCAATCATAACATGTTTCAAATACATGTTTACATCCATTAGTTTCTACCTAAGGATAAAAGGGTAAGACCGAGGAGGTATACCTAAAAAAGATGGATTCAAGCATAACTTAAGGAAAAAGAGAGATCAAAGATGTATCCTCAAAAAGAAAAGGGTAAGCCGCGCGTATTCTGTCCTCAATTTCCCAAGTTGCGTCTTCCTCGGCGTCGCTCCACTGAACTTTGACAAGCTTGACTTCGCGGTTGCGTAGCCTTTTGATTTCAGTTCCTACGATTCGAGTTGGAACTCTCCTCACAGTTGCTTCGCGTTCCACTTCGGCTTCTTCCAGAATGTTTGGCTCCACCACTTCCGTAGATTCATGTAGACATTTTCGGAGATGAGAAACGTGAAAGACGTTGTGAATTCCAGCCAACCTTTCAGGTAGCTCTACTCTATAAGCCATTTTCCCAATCTTCTCGATGATAGGGAACGGTCCTACAAATCTTGGTGCTAGCTTTCCTGCGGATCCAAAGCGAACGACGTTCCTTAAAGGGGATACCTTAAGGAAAACCCTGTCCCCAACCTCAAACTCAAGGTCGGTCCTTCTTTTGTCTGCGTAGGATTTCTGTCTGTCTTGGGCAGTCTTTATTCTCCTTCGTATCAAGTCCACTTTTTTTGAAGTCTCTCTAATCATGTCTGGCCCAAGTATAATCTTGTCTGTAGACTCCCACCAACAAGTTGGTGATCGACAAGGTCTTCCATACAAAGCTTCGAAGGGCGCCATACCGATGGTGGCTTAGTAGCTGTTGTTGTATGCGAATTCCACCAAAGGAAGATGATCCTCCCAAGTCCCTCCGAAGTCAAGAACGCATAGTCTCAAAAGATCTTCTAATACTCTATTCACCCTTTCTGTCTGACCATCAGTTTTGGGGTGATAGGCCGTGCTCAAGCATAACTGTGTGCCTACAGCTTCTTGCAGACTCCGCCAAAATTCGCTCGTAAAGATGAGATCTCTGTCACTCACTATGCTGGAGGGTATTCCATGGAGCCAAACTATTTCCTTGAGATAAAGAGAAGCTAGAGACGAGGCAGTCCTTCTACTCTTGATAGGTATAAAGTGGGCGCTTTTAGTGAGCCTGTCCACTATTACCCAAATGCTAGTATTGCCCTTTCTTGACCTAGGCAACCCATCAATGAAGTCCATTGAAATGCTATCCCACTTCCGTTCCGGGACTTCTAGAGGATGAAGCAGTCCTCCAGGCTTCTTCTGTTTCTCCTTGACCTGTTGGCATATTATGCACTTAGAAACGAAATCTGCCACGTCCTTCTTCATGCCATCCCAAAAGAAAACTCTCTTTATGTCCTTGTACATCTTGTCCCTGCCTGGGTGTATTGTCATCTTGTAATGATGTGCTTCCTCGAGAACCATCTTTACTAAATCCCTTGCTTGTGGGACACACAATCATCCATCTCGTCTCAGCCAACCCTTATCATCGATGGAGTACCTATTGAGGTGACTGGAAGTTTCACCCCTAATTAGCTTATAATCACATCCACAAGCTGAGGGTCTTCTCGTTGTGCGGCCCCTATTGAGTCTAAAAGAGTGGGCCGTACTTCTAGGGATGCCAATAAACCAGGTACAAAATCAGAGGACGGTCTGAAGTCAAAACTGGCTATATACTCCAAGCTTTTCCTTTCTACAAAGAGAGGGCTTAAGGTCAGTTTCTTTCTGCTCAACGCGTCTGCTACTACGTTGCCTTTGCCAGGAGTATAGGAAATCTCAAAATCATACGAGGCAAGGAACTCCATCCATCTTTACTGCCTTAAGTTAAGATCTTTCTGTGAGAAAAGATACTTCAACGATTTATGGTCAGTATATAATTCGAACTTCTCACCTAGTAGATAATGGTGCCAAGACTTAAGCGCAAAGACGATGGCGGCCAAGTCAAGATCGTGGATTGGGTAGTTCTTTTCATGAACTTTAGATTGTCTTCCACCATAAGCTACTACCCTCCCTTCTTGCATCAGAACAACGCTTAGTCCCGTACCACAAGCATCCGTGTATACTGTGAACATCTTGCTTCCATCTGACAAAGTCAGAACTGGGGTTGTTGCGAGAGCCCTTTTTAAGCGTTGGAAAGAAATATCACAGTCCAAATCCCAAGCGAATGCTAAATTCTTCTTTGTTAGCCTTGTGAGTGGAGCTGAGATTTTCGCGAAATCCCTAATGAACTTTCAGTAAAAACCGGCTAGTCCAAGAAAGCTTCGGACTTCGGTTGCATTTCTTGGTGTCTTCCAATCTTGCACTGCTACCACTTTCACGGGGTCCATAGCTAACCCCTCTTTGGACACTATATGTCCAAGAAATCTTACTTCTTCTCTCCAAAAGTGGCACTTGAAGAATTTGGCTTTTAGCTGATGGATTCGAAGAGTTTCCATGATTTCTTTTAAATGTTGAGCATGTTCTTCCTCATTCTTTGAGAAGATCAAAATATCGTCTACGAAGAGCACCACAATCTTATTGAGGAATTCTCTGAACACCCTGCTCATTTGGTCTACGAAATAAGCGGGTACATTTGTTAAGCCAAAAGGCATGACAAGCCACTCGTAGAAACCGTCTGGGGTTCTGAACGCCGTTTTATCAATACTGTCTTCAGCTACCCTTAGCTGATGGAACCCAGTAGCTAGATCAAGTTGGGAGAAGACCGACGCACCTACAAGCTGATCAAACAAATCGTCTATTCTGAGAAGTGGGCGTCTATTCTTTTTAGTCGGCTTGTTTAGCTCCCTATAGTCCACACAAAGACGTAGTGAACCATCTGCTTTGGTGGCGAACTCCACTTGAGCACCCCACTCCGAGATACTCCGCCTTATAAACCCCTTATCGAGAAGCTCCTTAACTTGCTTACTGAGCTCCTTTCTCTCCTTTGGAGTCATGTGTCTAACAGGCAGAGCTACGGGCTTTGCATTATCAACAAGATATATGCGGAAGACTATTTACCGCTTCGGAGGTAATCCCTTTACCTCTTCAAAGACATCTGGATATTCCCGGACCACTCTAACCGACTGCAAATTCTCAACAGAAGCATCAAGCGACTCTAGATAATAAAAGCATAACAACATTCAAGGGATTACAAGAAATTTCTAGAGTGTTACCGAGCCGAGTCAAGAGCCTAACCACTCTTTTCTGACAATCAAGAATGGCACCATTACTGGATAACCAGTCCATGCCTAAGATCAGTCCATACCCTGAGAAGCCCAAAACAAAGGCACTACATCTAAATTCAACACTTAGAATAGAGATTTTCAAATCCAAGCAAACCATCGACAAATAAGCCGAGCCCTCAATTGGATTTGAAAAAACCAAGGGATCTTCTACCATACTAGTGTCTAGGTGCAGAGATTCTACTAAAGTAGATGAAATAAAGGAGTGTGATGCACCCGAATCAAAGAGAGTGTGAACTGGATGATCATAGAGATAAACTAAGCTTTCTAAAGAAATATTTTTACCTTGTTCCTGTGGAGGTGCCTTCAGTGCGTGAACTTTTCCCCTGAGGTGGATCCAGTCCTCTGTCTCTGCCCCCACTTCTTTGGGCAGTCCTTAGCCAAGTGTCCAGTCTCGCCACAACTGAAGCAACCACCATTCATCTTTGCCTTCTTCTTTCTGTAGTCTTTTTCTATATGTCCCACAATGCCACAGAAATTGCACTTTCTCTTTTCACGGGATTTGTTGTTCTTCCCGCCTTTCTTGAAGTCTGCTTTCTTAGCCTTCAAACCCTCTTTCTTTTCTTGAGGCACTTCCACCTTTGCCTCTTTCTTGCCTTTATCTTCCTCGTGTAGCAGCACTATGTCCACCAAGCTTTCATAGGTCGCTCCCATGGGTATATGGGTCATAACAAGGTTGTGTAGAGGCTCATTCAAACCTTTGACGAAGTGAAGGTCCTTCTTGTGTTGGGTGTTTACTAAATCCAGCCCAAATCTGGCCAACTGATTAAACTGATTAACATACTCCTTGATCGTCATACTTCCTTGTTTAAGAGTTAGGAACTTCTCCATTTGCAGGCTTCTTTCAGCTTGGGAGAGGAATTTCATCTCAAACCTCGTCCTGAAATCTTCCCAAGTTTCCACTGGCCTCTCAGCATGGGTAACTTCTCACCAATAGGAAGCTTCATCTTTGAGCAACCACACTGCTAGCTGTATCTTTTGCCTGTCGTCAACTTCGAAGATGACGAACAAATCTTCGGTCTCCTTCAGCTAGTTCCTTGCTACCACAAAGGATTCAGTTCCATAAAAGTCCTTTCCACTCATAGCCTTGAAGTCTCTACACGTCTTATCGAAAGTATTCCCACGAGGAGGAGGAGGAGGAGGAGGAGGAGCCGCTGCCACTGTGGAAGGAGTAATGTCTGCTGGGCCCGCACCATTGGCCCTAGCCTCTAGGTACCTTCGGAACCAGCCAGGGATCGGTACTCCTTCTGGAAGTTTAAGATCTCCAGACATACTGGAACAAAAAGGAAAGTATTCAAGACAAAGGATAGAGAGATAGTGCATATGGCTTTGGGGAATTATGCCTTTTAAAAACAACACTTTTTCTTGAAAAAGAATGCTTCTTTAAACATCTTTTTGAAAATAGTTTCAAAAACTTTTATCTAGTCTGGTAAATCTATGCTCTGATACTAAGTGAAACACCCCACCCTCAATTTAGGTCACTAACAAAGGGAATGCCTTAACTTTGGTGGAGGTTTGTAAGTAAAAGTCACAGATAAAAAACAAGACAGATATAAACACATATATATAAGCAGCGGAAAACAAACATACTTTTTATTTCATAAATACGTGTCCATACAAAACATTTCCATAACTGTCACATAATAACTTTCAAAACAATGCATCATTATTTCTGTCTTGGTTATTAAATAAAGAAGCATAAAACATAATTAAAACTGCATAAATGCCCATGATTTTGTCCAACAGCCATAACCAAGGAAAGTGAGTCCAAACCATACATCTACTATCTTGAATCTTGCAAAGAGTCTGACTAAGCTGGGTTGTTTCCTCCCTGTGGACCTGGAGGGGGGGGGGGGGGGGAGGGGGGAAACGAAAGAAGAGAAGATGAAAGAAAATAGGGTCAGACATAAAGCCTGGTAAGTCTAGTGACTCTTCAGTATGAGAATAAGAAAAAGGGCATGATAAGTACAAACTGGAAATAGGAAAGTATCATAGACTAAGATAAAGCAGTTTGAATCGAATATACTATCGCACCCCACACTATATCCCTGCACCTACTTGTACTGTCCGAACTGGCACCCCATGATTAGGGTGAAGTGATCCCCTTTCTAAAGATCGGCTCCTACTCGCATAATCATCTATGTCTTACGGCCCCCAAAGATTGTAGATACCTATGCTGGTCCCACCATGGGGTGTATCAAGTCCCATGGTGGCAGCCCGACACAATTCTAGAATGCATAGGGTATACTGCTGGTGCCCCCAGTGCCCTGTTTGTCTGCTCCGAAGTGTGTGCACGCCTGCACTCCGTTAGAACCCACACTGTTGCACCCACCGCCGTCGCTTTGACCGCTTACAATCAGCCTAGTAATCGTGCCCCACCCTGCCTAGTGTCAGGGTACCATGATACCTAATTGAGTTACTGCTGAAAAAGATCCCCGTTACTAGGGTTTTCTAGTCAAATATGTTAAGTGGTTAAGTGTCTGTATTTACCTAACCCCACCCATCAGTTAAATTAACATGTTGAATTGGTTAAGAGTTTTAGTTAACTTAAACCTACCATCCTGACTTGTCTGTCCTTAGCTTTTTTAAAAGCACCGACCACTCACATTAGACAGGTATTGTTATGGTTACTGGATGTGCCGGTCGGTTCCGGGCAGATTTACACCGTAACTCAGTCTAACCTCGGGTCCTTATTGGGCTAATGCTTAACCACCCACATTGGATAAGTATTGTTGTGACTACTGGACAGCCGGGCGGGTCCGGGCAGGTTTACATCACAACTCAATCCAACCTTGTGTTAAGCATACTAGTATTTTCTAAATTTACATATTTGTCTTTATTACTTGTTATATGTAAATTAAATGTTATGGCCCACTTTCCAAGTTTAACATTTTTGGTATAAGAATTTATACCGTTTAAGTGTCACCAATTTTGGCATGTGACAAACATGCCAATTCATATAATTTCCAAATTTTCCCAACGTTACCCCGACTAAATATTAGGCTAACAATCTTAGCTTAATTTTTCGTTCGCAGGATTTTTAACATATAATATTAGGATAAAAACTTAGCCTAATTTAGCGTACACAAAATTGGCATAAGAGATTCATAAACATAAACATGACATAGGTGTAAACTTGGCATTTTTGGCATAGTCAATATGAACATCATAGGTGTGAACTTGCAAAATAGTCTACATACATATATGTGAATTTGCAACTTAGACTGAATCATGGGTTTCAACTTGTCATGTGAACTCGCATTAAAAAGGGGAATCTAACTCACAGGTGTCACATGAGTTAGCATATGATTTAGACAAAATAAGCCTAAACATGTTTAGATCTAGGCATAACATCGAACACCACTAGCATATGACAAGAATAGGACATGTTCATATGTATAATTTCATCGTATGTGTGAACTAGATCCAATCATGTTTACTACTCTAACATGAAACTTGTGTTAAAATGGATCTTGGCATGGATCCAATTATAAACATATATAAACTTGCAACTTTTGTATAAACATATGGGCATGTATATGAACATAATCATTTAGGCATAAAGGTTCTATTGTACAGCACATAACTTGTCATAATCTCCTAAGCATAGAGGTGTAGATATGAACCAAATAACTTGCATGTGAATTTGAATAGCTCCAACATCAACTAGATTAATCCACAAACATTCTAATGGATCCAACATCAACTCAATTATACCACAAACATCACAATACCACAATCATTACAACACATAGATAAGAATTTACATCGTCGTTATACAATGACACAATTCCATTTCCATTTTACATCGAATCAAATCCTAACTTTTATTCACATCGGAAAAATCACTATACTTACAACAAACGACGAACTTGAATTCTGGATTCTGAGTTCTGAATTTGAAATGCTTTCCTTTGGGTAGACTAACGTTGTTTGATTCGTGTTTTAACTTTAATTTTGGCTTGTCTCTAAGCTTTCTCTAACTGACGGCTACTCCTAGTTTCCTCCCAGCAACATGACGGCTCTAGTTGTATGTTATTTGTGTGAATTTAGGTTGAGAGTTGAGTTGTATTTATAGAATTTCAAACTAATTAGAGCCGTCGATGAAGCTAGAGTTAATCAAGGCCATCAATCTCAAGAGAAGCCAATCAGAAAGCGACAAGTAAGCCCCAGTGACACAGCCAAGCCCCAAAAATCGACCAAAAACCCGACCACGTCAGCCAGGGCCAAACCAGGTCGACCCCCTGGTCGACCTGGTGCCTAGGCGGGAATTTTCCCGCCCAGCCTAGTTTGGGTCTGATTTTCGAAATTTGAACTGCATTTGAACTGTTTGAATTTTAAATCGAATTCTGAAACTTCTGGCGGTCATAACTCCTTCATACGGAGTCCGATTTACGCAAACTCGGACTCTATCCCAGGCAGAATTCCGAGACGGACGCAATGGCATAACCCGTTTCCCTTAATTCTTTCATTTAGAATTAATTATACTTTAATTTGTTAATTTACAGTTAACAGAAAATTCGGGGTGTTACAAATATCTAAAATAAATTAAAAATGTAAATTATTGTTAGTATTTAACAATTTATTATGAGTTAATAACAAAGTATAGCTCATAACTTGCAGTAATAATATACAAGTAAAACTGTATAAATAATAATATGAACTTAATATGTAATAATTTATAATAATATGTACTTAATAAAAACCAGCAATTGATGACTGATAATTAAAAATTAATATTTGATGCAAGATTCACCATTAGTAAATCATTAATATTACTAATGATTGATAACTTTCCTCAGACCGCAAAACCGAAGTTTTAAGGTGTACCGCCGGTTCCATTTCCAAATTTCACTTCCCGCTTACTTTTCCCATGCCCTAAATTACCAAATCGTCTGCCCCTCTTTCAATTGCAGACTTTCACCTAAAAATATTAGCTTCTTTTCACTGTCACGAACCCAAGTGATCAGTGTCAACCCTGGCCTCCTCGCCAGCAATAACATGAACGCCTCAACATCCCATATGACGACGGCATGGTCACCAGATTCGCTATCATTAGCGGTGACCATTGGCTCCGAAACAACAAATCGACCACCACTGTAGATGAATTCATCGGTGACGCTAGCGATAGGTGGATCATGGTGCTCGAAAGCTACGTTGTGGATGTCCTGTAAAGAAATATCATCAATGATACCAAGTTGTTTGCTGTACGGTCAGGTTAATGTGCAGGCATTGACATTGCACTGTCTTCCAATTCATCCAAAACCCGACACCCGGGTTCGTTTTTATTCTTACATTTTTTTTTGTTATCCTAATACTCCTCCATTATTGCCATTAGCAGGAGTCAATGAGTTGGGCAATAAACCATTCAAGTTAGAATTCATGCTTGTCGGGAGTGTTTGTCTTGTCATGCGTGTTTCCATCGCTAGCACTTGGTGGATAGGTGCATCCATTGGAACTGGGATCTGATGAAGAAATAAAGGAATCCCAACAAAATCAAAAGCTTATTAACTCTGGCCCTTCTTCATGTAATAGATGCTAACTGCATAAGAAAAACAAGGTATAATATTATTAGGATTGTAGCAAGCTTTGTTCTGCATGCACACCATGCTCCATCTGAAACTTTTGTAGTGGTGAGTACGAAACTTGTTAGTGTTAAAATGAGAGCAGTTATGGATGGACTTAGGAAGAGAATTCTTGGAAGAGACATGTGATAATGGTGCACTTATGTTGAATTTGTTACAACTTGTAAGTGGAATGCCTCGTTGCCTTCAAAAATTTATCTATAAAGATTGTAGTCAATATTAACGTTCACTTTATATGAAAACCAAACTTTGTATTGCTTTCAGTAGGATATGTTAACATTATCTTTTCAAATAGCTGTACACATAAGATCGAAACCTAATTATACCCAACTTTCACCTTTTTAAACACGACTTTAGCCTCTTTTGAAATGATTTAAGTCTCGGGTATCTAGATTTTGTCATCATCGATTTTAGTTGACGTAATTCCTTTTCAGATATGGCATTCTTCTTGGAACCTCAGCTTGTTTTACGTTCTTGATGGAGGACTAGGGCTGTTACGGTTGGACTTTTAACCGTCAAACCGTACCAACCGTATACACGGTTAACGTCTACTACGGTAACGGTTGTGGATTTTGATAACCGCGGTAAATCATACCGACCACACATGATTTTTTTGTTGTATTTCATACAAAGATATGTGTTTTTTTATAACTTAAGGTAGAGAAATAACATATGTATAAATTATTTACGTTTTAATTTATAGACAACGTGCACATGGATGGTTTGTTTCATTGATAAACAAACTAATTCTTAAGAAAAAAAGTTAGAACTTGAATTATTTATAAATAACAATGTAAATTTATGGTAATGGTTGCGGTAACGGTTAGACGGTTACGGTTATAAAATTTGCTAACCGTCAACTACGGTTGCGGTTATGGCTAGAGGTAAAACTGACGGTTGCCGTAACCGTAACACCCTTATGGAGGACTGTTAACGTACATGGGCGTAGTAAGATTGCAGCAAATTAATCCTAAATCTGGAAGATTGAGTTTAAAAGGTTATTCGATGATTCATTCTAAGCAGGAACAATCAGATTTTCCTGTTACCGAAGGGTTAAATTCTATAATTCCAATTATAGTGCAAGTAGTAAGCGAAATTATCTTCTAAAGAACTAGAAGAAACAACAATCAAATGCCAGTGGATAGTTTCCAGACAGTTCAATGATCGTGTGATGATTATTGATGGGACATCAATAACATACAGGTCTTACTACAAACTCCTTGCGAAGCTTCTTCATGGCCAATTGGAGCATCCTGATGGAAATGTGACTGGGTTTTGACAATATTCACTGCATTGTTATTTCTTCTTGACATGCTGGAACTCCTTCCATCTCATGTTATCGTTGTATTTGATCATGATAGTGAGATAACATTGGCAGTGCAAGGCTTCAAATAGTTGGTTGACATTCCGACATATGATATATCCCTCATACAAAAGCAATCACAGTCCAACACCTAACATTGTTGTTCAAGGACTTTAGTATTTGAAAGCATTCATCAAGGCCATGTCAATCAAAGTGGTCGAGGTTCCAGGCGTTGAGGCTGATGTTGTGATTGGAACAACGGCTATAAATTGTCTCTTCTGGAGGTGAGAGTGGTATCTCTGGATATAGACTTCTTTCAAATCTTGTCACTATCATTGCGGTTGCTAAGAATTGCTTCCCGAGGAATGGGATGGTATCGTTTGGAATATAGGATTCTGCAAAATGATTTGGGACATTGAAACCTTCTCAACATGTTGATCTAGTTCCTCTTGTTTGTGATCAACATTCCAGGAGTTAAAGGTATTGGTGAGATACGTGCTTTGAAAATGATCAACAAGTTTGGTTCCTTGGAGAATTTGTTGCAAAATGTAGATCAAGTTGAAGAAGAACGCTTTAAAAAGGCACTAATTCAGGATGCCGACCAGGCTCTACTATGTAAGAAATTGGCTACACTAAGATCACTGTTTCAGATCTCGTAAATATCGCCTTAGATCTCCTTCGAGATCTCGTTTTGAGCTCCTTCCGAAATGAAACAGCAAATATCACTGTAAATCTCGTTTTGAATATATCGTCCGAGATATCGTAATATCGAACGATATATCGACCGAAATGAGAATCTGAAATATCAGCCGACATCTTCGTCTTTTAGTTAAAATTTAAACCCGTGCCTAAAATGAATCAGTATTTAAAAAAAAAAACTCAAATCTAACCACAATAATCTCTAGCTATTTTATTTTTTACATGTTAAAGGACTATATCATATATTCATATATGTTCTACAATGTTTATGATTTTTATGTTCATCATTTTTTGAACTAGTATGTCACCTATGAAATCATTATTTTATGTTCTAGTTATGTTCCATTGTTTAATGTCTTTGATCTTTTATATGTTCTTTGTCTAACGATAATTCATACTCATAGATCATAAGTTGTATGCACTAAACTATTTGGATTATGTTATGTTTTATTTATTTTAAGCATATTGTGAATGATCATGAATGTTCTTCCGTAAATTAAGAACAACGATGTGATTTTGCAGTTTAAGTCTAAGTTACTAGTTTTATAACAGCATCCATGAAAATTATAATGCAAGAATATCAGTTTTTAACATATTATATATATCATGATATCATTTAGATATGAGCTTTCAGAGTCTAGAGGGAAATTACGAGACAAACCCCAAGATAGACTCATCCCATCCGAAATCTCCCTCGATATGAGATCAAGTCTCTAAAATCGCCGAAACTAAACACGACCGATATCCGAGATTTAAAACCTTGACTGAGATGTGATCTGCCACCTTACATGTTTCCCTTCAAAGCTCCTGACCTTTTGTTCCGAAAATTTGAGGTTGGCGGGGAGAATCTGATTAGCCTCTTAAGAGCTATTGCTGCATACGCCGAAGATTTTTCACCAGACCCTTTTCTCAAAAGGACTTTCTTTTTGTGGAATAAACTTGAATCATGATTTAACCAATGGACTTTAGAGTAATAATATCATTTTAAGTTAGTAGTTTAGAAGTGAACTCCACAAAGGTGGCCACGATTGATCAAATTTTGTTTGATATCTTTGCTTTTTGTTCATGATTTTGTTACACTTGTTAATATATTCTGGTATGGAGTGTATGCTCAATCATTGAAGATTGGATGCCCTTCTGATGAAAAAAAAAAAAAAAAAAAAAGTAGTCCACATAGGATAATGTTTGGCTGTGCACAGGCATATTATATGTTTCATTTTGGAGAATATAATATAGTCATATTTTCTTTCTATGGACGGGCTTTCTTTTATTAAATATAAAAAACATAACTAAGTTAGATTTTTGTCAACCTTCGATTTGAATTTTTACTGCACATGCATTTTGTAGGTGTAGAAGGATTACAAAAAAAATGTAATCTAACGTATATTGCCACTTTGAGATGTTAATATAAAAAATTGTTTGAATATAGGCAAATATGGCCAAGATGATGAGTTTATATTGCCACTGCAGCAACTGCATGGAAGTGATTGTGGCATTTATGAAAAATCTAATGTACATACTGTTTTTTGTAGCTTCATTTAGTTTTTATTGGTTTAGTTGTGTTGCTTTTACTCCTGGGAGTCCATTAGAACAAGGCTGAATGTTGGATTTGATTCAAAAATGTTTCCTTCATGTTGTCACTGTATGCTTCCCTTTAATACATACATTATCCCGAATTCAAGTTTCTTTTATGGCTACAGTTCAAGTTTCTTTGACTGCATTAGGCGCTTTCATGATAAATAGGAATGAAACAAGGCCACTTTTAGCATGCTCTATTAAGTTTGAGGTAATTTTACTTTCTGCATAATTTAAATGTCCAGTTTATTTCATCTTTGATCAACAACAGTTAAACGTTCAAAATCATAATAAGAGCTTGCCTATTTGTCACTGAAATAAGGCCACTAATAGCATGCATTAAGGATGAGGATATTATGTTCAGTAGGATAAGGAGGTAGCATTCAACTTTGGTTGAGGTCGGACACTATTTGTGAATCTCTGACTACTTGGATGTTAATAAGCCTATCTTTTTCAAGAAGATTTTGTGATGATTATTAAAATTCAAAATTATGTAAGCAGCCAGTGCATATAAACAAAGAAGTTTACTTGGGACTGTGCCAATGTTAATTGATTTGAACAATGCACTCAAGAGAGCTTACATTTCTTTAAATTTCAGAAAAGACGGATGACATTTTTTACTCGGTTTGTCTCCAACTTTTCTTATTTCAAATATGCAGTTTGTTCATAGAACTGCCGCTTTTTTTAGTGATGATCTCACATGCTAGTGCAAGTTGCTTCAAAAAAAACAATAATCTCACCTGTTTTATTTTGTTCTTACATTTCAAATGCTTGAAAATACTATAAGATTAGGGCTGTCAATGGATACTCGAAAAATCGGAAATCCGTCCGCATCTACATCCGAAAAGCAGATAAATATCCGATATTCGAAAAAGCGGATGCGGATATAGGCATATCCGCATCCAAAAATTATCCGTCGCCTTTTTCATGATTATAGCTTAAATTATGTGTATTTTAGCATAATTAAAAATACTAATTTATTGTTTTGCAAAATGAAAAATCTACTAAATGCATGTTAATTGCTCAAAATTATATATTATCACCATATTTATTTATTTTTAGTATTTTAGTAATTAATTAGGTTGAAAAAACTTAATATTAAGCTAAAAAAATTCATTAACGTTCATTGATTTATCGATCATTGGCGGAGCGGATAATTATCCGATATTCCTCCGTATCCGCAGATGCGGATATTCGATATCCAAAAATGGTTTTGGATGCGGATACGGATATGACACTATCCGCATCCGATAGTATTCGTTGACAGCTCTATACAAGATGACAAATTTTAGTACATTCATAGTAGTTAAGGCGCACGCCTAAGGCACAGACGCAAGGCCTGCGCCTCACCGATCTTCGAGGCGCCTCCGCTACGGGAGGCGCAGGAAAAGCGCGCCTTTGTACGCCTTTCTTCGAGGCGCCAAGGCTAAAAAGCGCGTCTTGAGAAAACCGAACCAGGTTTGTTCAATTTTAGGATTTCCAACTCAACAGTTGAACTTTGATGCTTAAAAAAAACCGCTACAGCCTTGCCGCCGCCTGTCCTCTACTGCATGATTTTTTTAAAAATATATTCAGTGCACCTTCTTTTAAAAGTCGCACCAAAAAGCCCAAGACGTAAAAAAGCCCAAGGCTCAAGCCGTGCGCCTTTTGCGCCTTAGCGACTTAGCTACTATGAGTACATTACAGAATGCATATTACTTTTATTACTGAAGTATTCCCTAGAATTCAGAAAGAAAAGGGTAGAGAACTAAAAAGAGACGAGTTACAAACACTTTGATGCAAATTTCAGAAATATCAGTTCTCACACAACTAATTGGAGAGTTTTGTCGAACTTCTCTTCAGCAGCAGTGCGCACTTCACCAGAAAATGACTAGGATGTGAGAGTTTTAGTTTGCTGAGGTAACGTGATGAAGGTTTTCCAACATGAAGATTTGAGTGGTATGATTTTTAGTTTTTTTAAGCAACTCCTTTTGGCTAATATTATTTGTTTTTTTCCACTTAATCATCTAATGAGTCTTCTTGTTGGTTAATTTATCTATTCAAATTGGAAATAGACAAACGGTTATCATTCATTATAAGGAAAAAAAAAACATCTATCAAAGTGTATTTGCACTATTCTCTATTGATTTGATTTACATCCACTGGTAGACTTCAGTTGTTCCACTTCATAGTTGCATCGATTGGATTTTCATTTCATTTAAGAGAAAAAGAAAACATTTGTGTATTCACAATTTCATTTCATTTCATCTTTGTTTTAATTAGACTACATCTCAATGCTATGTTTACATTTTCAGTTACATTTTCATTTCTTTCACCACATTCGAACATGCGGCATGTTGCAGAGACCTTGAATATTGATTGGGAAGAACCGTATGTGAAAATTGGATGTCCTCTATATAGGAAATATGGGCATACATTCGAGGCTTTTAAGGTGATTGTGACAGATCCAAACACTGTTCTTGCTGGCTTGAATGGAGTGACAACTGAGGTGAAGGATGCATTGATAAAGAACATAAAGAGGAGGACGACATCACAACCTCTAAAGATCAGGGCAGATATTGAAATGAAATGCTTCCAGTTTGATGGAGTTGATAATATCAAGGTTATTTCTTAAATTTATTTTCCCCGTAAGCAAATTTTACATACTGAAATGTAATGCTGATATAATAAACCTTGGTGATATGAAATCATTATGCTATTAGTGAAGTTTAAGTCAAAACATAGGTTTAAAGCATGTGAGTGGGAGTTTTTTACTTTTTCTTCTGTGTAGTTAAACCTTTTATGTACATTGGTTTTTGTGATTGATTTGTTTTATTTTTCTAGGAAGCAATGAAGAAAGCAGAGGTTGTGGGGAATGATGACTGCCCGGTCAAAATTAAGCTTGTTGCGCCACCACTCTATGTTCTTACCACACAGACACTTGATAAGGTACAAGGCATAAAAGTTATAGCCAATGCTATCTTGGTTTGCACTGAAGTTATAGATAGCCACGAAGGGAAACTACCAGTGAAAGGAGCACCTAGAGCGGTGAATGAAAGGGATGATAAGCTACTTGCAGAGCACATGGTTAAACATTTATTCATGATAATTATCATTAGGAAGCAATTTTCATTTTTTTCTTGTATTGTATTTTGGAATCGTCACTATAGTATGCGTTTAGATTACGTGTACAGATTACATTTTTTAATATGGTAGAACTTTGAATGTAACTTTAACCAACCTTTTGAAATGTCTGTTAGAATTTGGTGCATTTGATTTTAATTTATCTATGTCTATTCAAAATGTATGTTTACTTGTTTCTTAGTACTATATGCTTTCATTATTACATTATTAAATGCAAATGATGATGGATTATAGTAGGTAAACGAGTTTTTTGAATTTTGCAACGAGCATGTAGTGTTGCAAATAATCAAATTGCAACTGTCCTAAACAATTGTAGTTAAATCATTTGCAATTGGCAAAAATAGTTGTTGTATCTCACTTTTCCAACGTCTTCTCCAGGTTTGCAATAGGCGTTTGTTGTTGCAAAAGGATCCGTTGCAAGGGCAAAAGCTAGTTGCAAAAAAGTCCGTTGCAACATATTATTGCAAGTGCAATAACAGTTGTGAAAAACAACTGATCTTTTACAACTTCGGCTATCTAGACGGGAGCAGGTCTGTTGTAATTGCCCTACTGCAAGAGAGAAATTGCCAGTTGTGAAAAGGCATTTTTGTTGTAGTGCACCTAATCTAATATATCAATGAAAAGCTCTCGTTGAATGGATTTGATGCTCATTGTCCGTTTGCCGAGAAGGTAAAAGTTCCAGTTAAATGGAATTAACGGGTAGTGTTCGTTTGTTGAGAACGTGCTCCTAAAAAGCCTCAATGATTGGAGGAGGCCATAAATTACCAAAAGCCTATGAAAAGGTGGTGGTTTCAGATAGGATGACAATGGCATTGGGTGGTAGCGGCAACGACATAAAAATCGCTAAGGGAATGTATTATGTTAAAACCAATTATTTTAGGAGAAGATGAAGAATTATTTTCAAGCCCTATTTTTTTTTTTTATAAATTACACCCAAAATTTGTTAACCTTAATGGCTTTGCCAACATATTTTGATTCAAACACGGTTTCCCCATGGGACTTATCGTGAAACTCGTAATGGTTTAGCGCTAGATTTGGTAAGTATGTGGTTATCTGTAAAATCACATTGGAATGGTCAATTCAGTTTAACTAAACGAGTTTCTAGGTTATAAAATGCATATCTTTCAATGAATATTGATATATGTAGTGTTGTATATCTATATGTTTAGTTGTTTTAATTGTGATGCCAAACTCTGGTACCATGTTAACAAAGAGCATTAATGAATAATGTTGTATGTTAATACGGAGAATAGGGCTAGTTAGAAGCACTACAACAAAAATACAATTACAATGTCCTTTTTACAATGGACAACGTATGTCAGTTGCAATAGAATTATATTACAACGGTCATTTCATGACCGTTGTAATAGATATCTTGTACAACGTCCATTTTACAATGGTTAATGGCTTTCCGTTATAATAGAAAGCTATTACAACGGTCATTGTCGTCCCGTTGTAATAGATGTCGATTTTACAATGTTCGGGGAATACCTGTTGTTATAGATGCATGTTTTACAATGATCAAAAAATGCTCGTTGTAACAAGTGCTAATTTTACAACCGGTAATGTCGGTTGTAATAGTGTTAATTTTACAATGGTCATAACAGGTGCCAATTTTACAATGATCATAAAATGCCTATTGTAATAAATTTTTGTTACCAATTTTCGATAATCAATAATTATAATTAGTAATTATAATGTCTGTTACCATTGACACGTAGATGCTTAGATTTTGCTGCCATAGAATGTCCCAGTGTAAGGTATAGCTTTTGTTCAATTTGTAGGTTGGTACATGCGGTTTTTAGGAAAAAAAAATTGTAGTAATTACGATACTTACTTAAAATTAATATCAATTATTTTTTAAGGTATAGCTTTTGTTCAATTTGTAGGTTGGTACATGCGGTTTTTTAGGAAAAAAAAAATTGTAGTAATTACGATACTTACTTAAAATTAATATCAATTATTTTTTGTTATTTAATAATTAATCATTAATAATATTATATTAATCATATGTTATTGACTACTAACTATAATATTATATTAATCATTTATAACTTATTACAATTTGTGATTATTAATAATTAATCACAATACTACGTCATTGATGGCCTATTGCAATGAAATTACAAGATGTTGCTAGCTACAACGTAATGATAGCTGTGCTGGTTTTTGTCTATTACAACATTCGCTTTAAGACTGTAGCATGGGTATCAGCAAGATGTTGCAGTAACTATTAGTATATTCAAATTAAAAAAAATAAAAACAATTACACCTCAGCGATCCACACCATCATTTAAAACAAAATCTCAACCATTGATTAACATAGAAATGTGTTTATTTTATGCTCGTATATTTTATCTTTTGTAAATAAATAAATGATACTTTGGTTACTTTTGTGTGTTTTTACAGGATGTCAAGAAATGCCTCCTTCGTTTCAAATTAAAGGCCAACTACAGATAAAAAATACTTCCCCGTATTAAAGCCATCTCAATTACAAAAGACGTTGTAGCTCACTGGTAATTGCATGGAAATTTGTACTGAGAGACCTGAGTTCGATCCTTGTCGAGCTCACTTTTTTCCAAAGAACGGAACGCGTTCACACTGCCCCTTTGCTATGAAGGATATATTAATTAGTGTTATATTATATATATACATAGTCATGTGTATGTATGATATTCACTAATGGACCTTTCAGGAGTAATCATTGAAATCAATTCAGAACATTCATTTTTCAAATTCCAATTAGAAGAATTTCTGATAAAAATATTGCCAAGAAAAGATCAATTTTGAAGATTTTATCCCTTGTTGCCTTTGGAGTCTAATGAGTATCCTTGTTTGAAAGAATTAATCACATACAATCTGCTTATCAATCAATCAATCAATTTGCCACATGGAAGATAGGGAAGATCTGGAAGATATTCACCGTGATTTGCTTTCCAATCAAGCTTGGTCAAGGAAGGCAAGAGATTTGATATTACTTCTTGGGAAAAGAGGGCCATTTAGTCACTGATTTGATTAGGATTTGGTCTACATCTCTATAAATATACATGATGTCCCATTGTAAATGCCATTCATTCAATTTTCTATTATGTATTCTCTTTTGTTCTAATAAAAGTCTTTTCTTTTCTAGTTTTATTATTATTTTAATTTCATAACAATTTGTGTTATCTACCTAATTAGGTTTGGGTAGAACGCATATTGTTATTGTCTTTTATTACCGCTTATTAGCGATTCACTGTTTGATTAGTTTCAACAGGAATCCTACTTTTAATTTTTATTATTGTTCTGGTCGTTATTCTCTTTTTCTAGTAATTGTTCCTTTTCTTTTCAATTGTTGAATTTGATACTGATTAGATTCAGAGTAATTTCAACAACATAAAAAAAAAACAACCCCAAAATTCGTCTAACTCGCCCAAGAATAAATAGATAATAATTTTTAATAACACCTCCCTGTGTTCGACTTGTATGCTACACACCTGTGCGCTTGCAGAATTTAATTTAAATGTCGCGCTTTTCTAATTCATAGATTAGCGTCGATCAAGTTTTTGGCGCCGTTGCCGGAGAGGTAACGATTAAATTTTATTGTTTATTTAATATCTGATTCGTGTTAGTTTTTTTGTTTGTTTTTGTTTTGCTAAAAAAAAATCTCTTTATTAGTTGATTTTGTATCAAACATTGGTGCTAGAATCATCTAAACAAGAGAAGAGAAAAAATTTCTTGCCACTTTTGTCTCTTAGTTTCTTTTCTTTAATCTCATCTATTCCTTCCTTCCCAATTTATGCATTTGTTTGTTCCCTCTTGCGAATTTATTCCTACTTTAGGCAAAAAAAAAAAAAAAGAACTTGCCAAATTTTCTTGACCTTATTTCCTTTTTTTTCTTTCATTTATTTATTTCCTTTTTATTTCTCAATCACCTTCTTTTCTTTTATAAATTCTTCCTTCTTTTCAATTCTAAAGGAAAAAAAACCTTTCAATTTTTGCTTTATCTCTTTCCATCTTTCCATTTCTTTTCCCAACCTTCTACGTTCTCTTTCTTCTTTTACAAATCAGAAAAAAAAAAATTCATTAAATTCTTGCCATTTTCTTATAATTTCTTCTCACAAATCTCCTTCTGTTGCAAATCTCTTACCCTTTAAAAAAAAACAAATTTCTTTCTAAATTTTCTCGTTGTTGCTGAATAATTCCATTACCCAAATTTCTTTCCATTTTGCAGTCACCTTTTTAGTTTTCACATCTTTAATTTGCTTGTTATTTTCTCTTATTGCTTTCCTTTTATAAATTTTTTTTTTTTTCCACTTTTTCTTTTAATTTCTTACCAATTTTTCAGTTTCTTTCCTTCATTTCCTTTCCTATTTTTTATATACCCCTTTTCTTCATTTTACGAATTTTAAAAGGAAAAAAAGTTACCAATTTTCACCTATTTCTTTCCTTTTTATTTCTCAATCCCATTCTATTCTTTTACAAATTCTTTCTTCTTTTCAACATATTAAAAAAAACAACAACAACTCTTTCCTTTTGCTTTTTTGTTCCCTGTTTTCAATAGAATCTCCTTCCCTCTTTCTCTTTTCATTTATTTTGTTTCCTTTTACTTTAGATTTATTTTCTTCTAATACTATTCCTTTCCATTTTTTCTTAAAAAAACTCTTGATTGGCAGATTTGATGTTATTTATTGACATTGCAATCTCCAAAAACAAGAAAAAAATATCTTGCTAGTTTTGTCTTCTATTCCTTTTTTTTCCTTAATCTCTCTCCTTGTTTTAACAATTTCTTAAAAAAAAAATCAAAATCAAGATCAAGCGAAGGAAGGAAAACAAGCAAGACCGAAGTGGAGAAATTCAAAAGTCAAACAATTGCAAATAGTTGAAGTCGAATTGTTGGAGCGGTTGCACACCAAGTGGGGTGTGAACGCGCTAGCGCTACCCAATTTCACTGGAGGACTGCCGATCAAGGTGAGAAAATTTTAAAAATCTACAGGTGCTCTGCTGCAAAAGAAAAAAAAATATAGATAATTGTTGTAAAAAAATTCTGCATGGGCAGCGGCTTGAATGTAAAATTTTAATTTGTGCAATTAAATTGTGTGATTATTGTTATTTCTGCACTTTTTATTCATTCTATTAAGGGCAATACCCCAATTCACATAAGGTGAGGGATTTCATTACCCTTTCCTTAGCCCACAAATTGCATTTCGTCATAGAATCTGACTAATAATAACGGTTAGACATTGGCCTTAAGGGAGTTACGGGCTCATCTAGGGCTTAATTGTATTGTGATAGTTGATTCATTTGGAACGAATTATTTCTTGGTGTCTAGACTACGACAGAGAAATAACCGTTTATAAATATTACAGTGATTCATAAATATTATATCGGTTGTTACTCTGAAGGTACTTAAACCTTCGGCTGCATTGCTAGGGTGATTCCTGGTGCACCGATAACTCCTGTCCGTTAACTGGCTGAGAAATCTTTTGATCTAAGTAATCAAACGCATCACTTTATAATTTTGGGTTAGGAGCCAATAAGGACAGAAAATTTCATTGTAGCTAATTTCTGTGCTGCATTTAACAATAATGAGTGAAAAAAGTGTCAGCCAACAAAATTCTCCTAGGGGTTCTCGAATCAACCAAAATTTTCCAACCGAATTGGATCTAAATCGAGTGAATCACAACTTGCCAAACTTTGGAGATCAAAACCAAACAAATCAAAATTTTCAAAACCTCAATATCCAAATAGACAGACCCTTATCTCTTCGTGATCGATGTTATCCGACTAGGACCGTTCAACCATCTGTCATTGTGTTCCCACCAGCTGAAGGAAACAATTTTGAGCTAAAACATTCTTTTATCCAAGGGGTACCAAAGTTTACTGGATCTGAAAATGCTTATGAATTTCTGAGTGAATTTGAATTGTATGCTTCCACAACAAAAATGCAACAACTATCTAACGAATCGATCAAGCTAAGGCTAATTCCATTTGCACTACTTGAAAGCGCTAAAAGATGGCTAAATTCTCTTCCAAAACATTCCATAAGAAGTTGGGATGAATTTGTCACTGCATTCTTGAAAATGTTTTTCCCTTTTCATAAAACTCTAAAAATCCGAACCGAGATAAATCAATTTTGTCAAAATGAGGGGGAAACTTTTTCAAAATACTTTGAGAGATTCAACCAGCTATTATATAGTTGCCCTCATCATGGAATTCTAAAAGATCACTTATGTCAAATTACATATGAAGGGCTAAACTATCAGATTAGAACTCAACTAGAATCAATGTGTGGAGGAGATTTTATGTCTAAGACAGCCAATGAAGCTTGGCAATTCTTAGAATATTATTCTGAAAAGGACATGTAATGGGAATCAATTCGTGTTCCCATTCGTACTTCTACTAGAGGTATGCATGTCGTGAACCCAAATCAAATTCCTTTAGAAAATCAAACTCCTCAAGCCGGAGAAGGGTTACCCCACTATTACTCTCAGGACCAAGCTAATGCCATAGCTCAAAATAATCCTTACTCATCCACATACAATCCTGGTTGGAGGAACCACCCAAATTTTTCTTGGTCAAACCCCAACAATTCGACTAACCCATCTCACGTGTAACCCTTTATTCCCAACCCAAATTATCAAGCTCCACCTCCAATTTCTCAAACCTCTCAAACAGCATCTCAATCCAAGCAACCTTATAGGCACCCCAATTTTCAAGCATCGAACCAATCCTCTCAATCTTCTCAATCGTCACCAGAAATTGTGCGTTTAGAAAAACAAATGGAACAAATGATGAATATGATAAAGGAACTAGCGAAAAACAACGAGAAAGGAAAGTTGCCGAGTCAACCTGAGGTGAATCCAAAATATAACTCTCGTGCTGTAAATTCTTGTGAGGATGAAAACCATAATCCAGTCAATGCTGTTACAACCCTTCGATCTAGAAAGAGGGTTGATAATAAAGTAGGCGACCCTGACGAACCTTCTAACTCGACTCCAATCCCTAATCTTGATGATCACCCATTGGCTTCGAATGCCAATTCCTCTAAACCTCAAGTTTCCTTAAATGTTGGAAATACCAGCATACCATCTTCTATGACCTTACCACCTTCTATTTCCTTGGATAAACCTTCTTCCTCGAATGATGAAACTCATCACAGAGTTGAAAAACCAATAGCTCCATTTCCTCATAGGCTCAACATTAAGAAGAAAGCAACAAATTTCGATAAAATCTTGGAAATTTTCAAACAAGTCCGTGTGAACATTCCCATTTTAGACACAATCAAACAAATTCCTCAATATGCCAAATGTCTTAAGGAATTGTGCACACAAAAATGTGCAACTAATGTTCCAAACCGCCTTTCTAACTGCGAATACAAGCTCTGCTCTTTCGAATCTTACCCCAGTCAAGTACAAAGACCCTGGCTGCCCTACGATTGATTGCAAAAAAGGAAACACCCATATCTCTCGTGCCCTACTCGACCTTGGTGCCAGTGTCAATCTTCTTCCTTATACTGTTTATTGTCAACTTGGGTTAGGGGAAATTAAACCAACAAACATCACCCTTCAGTTAGCAGATCGGTTTGTCAAAAAGCCATTGGGAATTATCGAAGACGTCTTGATACAGATCGAGCAATTTTACTTCCCTGTCGATTTCATAGTTTTAGAAACAGAGCCTGTCTCAAATTCCAAAGTTCAAATACCATTGATTTTAGGATGGCCCTTCTTAGCAACCTCAAATGCTGTCATTAATTGTAGGAACGGTCAACTTCGACTTTCCTTCGGGCACGTAACCATTGAGCTAAACATCTTCAATCTCAACAAACAACCTAGGGATTTTGAGACCGATGAAATCAACATGATTCAAACCATAGTTGACGAAACCTCTAATGACACTTCTAAAGCCTTGAAAATGTGTCTGGAACATTTCGATTCCGATTTCGACGAACTGGAATACAATTCTGAACTGAATGAATTTCTTGACTTAAATCCTTCATCTTCTGAATCTAACCAAGGAATGTTAACCAACGTTAACACTCTAGAACATCCTAAGTTAGATCTCAAACCCTTGCCACAAGAACTTAAGTACGCATACTTAGACTCCTCAGAAACTCTTCCCGTAATCTTGGCCTCTGATCTTACCGAAGACTAAGAAGAAAAACTCTTAGAAGTTTTGCGGGAAAATAAAGATGCCTTGGGATGGGAACTGAGCGATATAAAAGGAATTAGCCCATCAATTGTGGAACATCGCATACACTTAGTTGATGAGGCTAAACCCATCCGTGAGGCTCAAAGGCGATTAAACCCAAACATGAGAGAAGTGGTCAAGGAGGAGATAATCAAATGTCTAGACAATAACATCATCTATCCCATCTCTGATAGTACCTGGGTGAGTCCGGTACAAGTCGTACCAAAGAAATCGGGAGTCACAGTGATCAAAAATGAAAGTAATGAGCTTGTCCCAACAAAAATCAAAACAAAATGGGGTGTATGTATCGACTATCGAAAGCTCAACGCAGCCACACGAAAATACCATTTTCCCTTACCTTTTATTGACCAAATGCTCGAAGACTTAGCGGGTCATGAGTACTATTGTTTTCTCGATGGATACTCTGGCTATACCCAAATCCCTGTTGCTTTAGAGGATCAACACAAGACCACCTTTACTTGTCCCTTTGAAACCTTTGCTTATCGTTGCATGCCTTTTGGTCTTTGTAATGCCCCCGCGACTTTCCAAAGGTGTATGATGAGTATTTTCTCTGATATGGTGGAAGAATTCTTAGAAATATTCATGGATGATTTTTCAATCTATGGATCTTCTTTTTCCCAATGCCTCACTCATTTAGAACTCGTCCTAAAACGTTGTAAGGAAAAATCTCTCGTGCTTAATTGGGAAAAGTATCATTTCATGGTTAAAAAGGGGATAGTTCTAGGCCACGTCGTCTCCAAAGATGGCCTTGAAGTCGACAAATCTAAAATCGATTTGATTGCTAATCTACCTCCTCCTAAGTCTGTTAAAGATGTTCGTTCATTTCTTGGCCAAGCGGGATTTTATAGAAGATTCATTAAGGACTTCTCGAAAATTTCAAAACCTCTCTCAAATTTACTTGCAAAAGACGTTAAGTTCGAATTCTCCAATGACTGCAAAACGTCTTTTGAAACTCTTAAGTCAATCTTGACCACAGCTCCCATCATTCAACCTCCTGATTGGACTCAGCCCTTCGAACTTATGTGCGACGCTTCTGACTTTGCAGTTGGAGCCATCTTAGGTCAGCGTATCGATAAACTCCCTCGAGTCATTTATTACGCTAGCAAAACCTTAAACGAGGCCCAATTGAATTACTCAACTACTGAAAAGGAATTTTTGGCAGTTGTCTTCGCTCTTGAGAAATTCAGACCATATCTCATAGGATCCAAAGTCATAGTTTACACTGATCATGCTGCCCTATGATATTTTCTTTCTAAGAAGGATGCTAAGGCACGCTTAATTCGTTGGATCCTTCTTCTTCAAGAATTCAATATAGAAATACGAGATAAAAAGGGTTCTGAAAATGTCGTAGCTGATCATCTCTCTCGAATTGTGCATGAAAATGTTAACGACACCCAAATCGATGACTATTTTCCTGACGAACAAATTCTTTCCATCTCTAACACCCCTTGGTACGCTGACATTGTGAATTATCTTGTCACACAACAAATGCCCGCTGAATGGTCAAAACAAGATAAAAAAAAATTTCTCTCGAAAGTTCGAAACTTCTATTGGGACGACCCATATCTTTTCAAATACTGTCCAGACCAAATCATTCGAAGGTGTGTGCCCGATCATGAACACCAAAGTATTCTCTCTTTCTCACATGACCATGCTTGTGGCGGTCATTTTGGAGCAAGAAAAACTGCTGCAAAAATTTTGCAAAGCGGTTTTTATTGGCCCACACTCTTCCGTGACGCTTTCGAATTTTGCTCTAAATGTGAGCGATGTCAAAGAACGGGTCGAATCACTAAGCGAAACATGATGCCTCTCAGCCCCATTTTAGTGATTGAATTATTCGATGTTTGGGGCATCGATTTCATGGGACCATTCCCTAATTCATTTGGGAATCTTTACATCTTGCTTGCGGTAGATTATGTCTCAAAATGGGTTGAAGCCATTCCGACCAAAACCAACGACAACAAGGTTGTTGTCAAATTCCTCAAAGAAAACATCTTTTCAAGCTTTGGCACACCTCGAGCTATCATTAGCGATAATGGCACTCATTTCTGTAATCGTGCTTTTGATTCCTTGCTCAAGAAATACTCAATCACACACAAGCTGTCAACACCTTACCATCCACAAACTAGTGGACAAGTAGAAGTTTCCAATAGAAAAATCAAACAAATTCTTGAGAAAACCATGAATTCCAATAGAAAAGATTGGTCCGTAAAACTGATTGATGCACTTTGGGCTTTTCGCACTGCTTATAAAACCAATCTAGGGATGTCACCATATCGATTAGTCTTTGGAAAGGCCTGTCACTTACCTCTTGAATTGGAGCATCGTGCCCTTTAGGCCATAAAATTTTTGAATTTTGACTTAGAGAAAGCCGGCTCACACAGGAAGTTACAAATTTCTGAATTAGAGGAATTAAGAAATAAGGCGTATGAAAATGCGAAAATCTACAAAGAAAGAACCAAAGCCCAACACGACAAAAACATACTATGTAAGGAATTCAACGTAGGTCAAAAAGTTCTTTTATACGACTCTAGACTTCACTTGTTTCCAGGAAAACTCAGATCTCGATGGACTGGACCTTATGTCGTGAAAACAGTATATCCTCATGGAGCGGTTGAAATTGAAAATCCTAGGGATGGAAAAGTCTTCAAAGTAAACGGTCAACGACTGAAACCATTTTTGGAATTCGAGCAATATGACGAAGACGACCATATCGATCTGCATGAGCCTGATCATCCACCATGAAATCAGGTGGTACACATTCTTTTTCTGTTATTTTTCTTTTTCATTTTTTTCATTTTATTTTTGTTTTTCTGCCTTAGACAGTTGGGACACTGTCTCAATCAAGTGTGTGGGGGAGTCTGCATTGCATTCTTTTGATTTTTCTTTAATTTTTCTTTCTTTTCATGTAGGACCATCATACATTTTATATCGTAGTAACATACCATAAATTTTTTTTAAAAAAAATATGACTCATTTTCAATTGATACAACAAAATAAGTTTACAATTTTTAGCCAGTTGATAGTATTTTTTTCTCTCAACTTAGATCGAATAAGAAATATAATGAAAAGTTTAATTTTGAGGGATAATAGTGTAACCGGTACGTAGGGAGATTCTTAGGTGATGGCCATGAAATCTATTCTATATTGTAGACTTTGTTTAAATAAGTGGAGGACTTAAAATACTTATAATGGCTTGTCAAATCTTTAAAACTAAGTTGTGCTGAGTTGAATTCGCTTAACTCTCTTTTTTTGTGCTTATAAATTCAATAATAATAATAATAATCCAAGGGTATCCAACATTGCTTGTATATCGAGCGTTGGTGTGCAAACCCGCCAAGCTCTACCCGACATGTTTTTGACAAAGTCAGCATTGGAATATCTTGGTCTCATTTTATGAGATTGGACACCTAAGGATTACCGACACATTGTTGACAAAGTCAAAGTCGGCCTGCACAATCCGCCAAGCTCTTTACCCACTCTCCGTTAGTCCGCGAGGCAGTGCATGGGTGGTAAACCTTGGTCTTCTAAGTTAGGTGTATGTACTTAATCATAAATTTTAAAATTTTATAGAATAAAGAATAAGCGATGATGCCCAAACACTTCTTGACTTTATTGATTTGACTAGCCATACATGAGAAAATTAGAATACCACTTTGCAAACTGTGCCAAGCAAACTAAGAATTTATTTCATGGCTGCACTATGTTATCGACCGAACTAAATGGCCAAACTGGAATTTAACATTTGAAAACTTGATTTATATTGAAAAATTTGTGACAAGTTGAGGTATCTAAAATAAAATCAACTGATCAGAAATTGTTAACTTAATTTGTTGTACCACTTTCCTGAAATAAGTTGTGTTTTCATTTTTCGTTTTTATTTGCATATGTCGATTGCATTCATGTAGTTTCATTAGAATCATAGCATACTGCATTTGGATTTTGTGGGTAGTATCCACTGAAAACCCTCACGAGACACCACTCGTCCTACTAGGGACACCTAGAGGTTTAACGGCTTGTTGCATATGCTCAATGCAATCGTGTTTCCTACGAAGTGCGACCTATCTAGTTAGTTTTTCATTTTCTTTTTACTCGAGGACGAGTAAAAGATAAGTGTGGGGGTATTTGATTAACATAGAAATGTGTTTATTTTATGCTCATATATTTTATCTTTTGTAAATAAATAAATGATACTTTGGTTACTTTTGTGTGTTTTTACAAGACGTCAAGAAATGCTTCCTTCGTTTCAAATTAAAGGCCAACTACAGATAAAAACTACTTGCCCGTATTAAAGCCATCTCAATTACAAAAGACGTTGCAGCTCACTGGTAATTGCATGGAAATTTGTACTAAGAGACCTGAGTTCGATCCCCGTCGAGCTCACTTTTAGCCAAAGAACGGAACGCGTTCACACTGCCCCTTTGCTATGAAGGATATATTAATTAGTGTTATAATATATGGTGCGTTTTTTAGAGGTCCCTATTAAGTTTCAAAATATAAAAAAAACCCGGTCATAAACTTATTGTAAATTTGGTCCCTATTTTCTGAAAATTCATCAAAAAAAAAAAAATCACATAAATTCGTATTTAAATAAAACATGTAAACGCTAAAAAATTCAGAACAAAAAACCATCAAACAAGGCATCAAAAATAAAAAAAACAGGAAAAAAATGAAATTTGCAGTTAAATGCATAATAGTATGCAGATATATCATTTTCCTGCATACATCCGTGCTTATTTTTCACTACATTCATCTTCGTTGATTTTTATTCATGCAAATACATGCTTACATGTGCGCAAATATTTCAAATACTTGCCCACATTTGTGCAAGTTTATTTTCAGATTTCTTAACCGAACACAGCTTACCCTTAAGTCGCATACATATATGCAATTATCAGTAGTAATTGCATAAATGTATGCAACTATTTTTTTTATTTCCGTGGAATCCTGAAATTATTTCCAGATTTTAGAATTTTTTTTATGAAGTACTGCACATTTTTTTTAAAAAAAAATGCGGAACTCAGAAAATAGGGGGCGAGTTTTAATTTTAATTTTTTTTTTTAAATTAGGTCCCTACTTTTAGCTAACGTGTTATCCTATAAAAATGTTGCACACATGTGTGCATGTTTTCTGAAATATTTGCACATTTGGATGCAAATAAAAATGAACTGAAATATGCAGTTAAATCTAGGCGCTGTAAGAACTGTAATAATTGCACATATGCATGCAATAAACTCAAAAAGGTGCATAATATTATGCATTTAACTGCAGTTTTTTCTGTTTTTTTGCTGTTTTCTTCTTTCTGACATGATTTTTGTTGTTTATTGAACTGAATTTTTTGTATAATGCATAATTTATTTTATTACTAATTTACGAATTTTTTTTAATTATTATTTTATAAGTTTTGAAAACAGGGACCTAATTTATAATAAGTTTATGACCGGATGTGAGCCTAATTAAGTTTCAAAATAGGGATGTGAGCCTAATATTCACTATAATATATATATACATAGTCATGTGTATGTATGATATTCACTAATGGACCTTTCAGGAGTAATCATGGAAATCAATTCAGAACATTCATTTTTCAAATTCCAATTAGAAGAATTTCTGATAAAAATATTGCCAAGAAAAGATCAATTTTGAAGATTTTATCCCTTGTTGCCTTTGGAGTCTAATGACTATCCTTGTTTGAAAGAATTAATCACATACAATCTGCTCATCAATCAATCAATCAATTTGCCACATGGAAGATAGGGAAGATTTGGAAGATATTCACCGTGATTTGCTTTCCAATCAAGCTTGGTCAAGGAAGGCAAGAGTTTTGATATTACTTCTTGGGAAAAGAGGGCCATTTAGTCATTGATTTGATTAGGATTTGGTCTACATCTCTATAAATATAAATGATGTCCCATTGTAAATGCCATTCATTCAATTTTCTATTCTGTATTCTCTTTTGTTCTAATAAAAGTCTTTTCTTTTCTAGTTTTATTGTTATTTTAATTTCATAACAATTTGTGTTATCTACCTAATTAGGTTTGGGTGGAACGCATATTGTTATTGTCTTTTATTACTGCTTGTTAGCGATTCACTGTTTTATTAGTTTCAACATGAATCCTACTTTTAATTTTTGTTATTGTTCTAGTCGTTATTCTCTTTTTCTAGTAATTGTTCCTTTTCTTTTCAATTGTTGAATTTGATACTGATTAGATTCAGAGTAATTTCAACAACATAAAAAAAAACAACCCCAAACTTCGTCTAACTCGCCCAAGAATAAATAGATAATAATTTTTAATAACACCTCCCTGTGTTCGACCTGTATGCTACACACCTGTGCGCTTGCAAAATTTAATTTAAATGTCGCGCTTTTCTAATTCATAGATTAGCATCGATCAAGTTTTTGGTGCCTCAGCGATCCACACCATCATTTAAAACAAAATCTCAACCATCAATCCACACCTCAGCTATTTTTATTTTCCACTTTTATTTTCATTCACCCACTTTACTTTTCATTTCGTTCTCACCCCCAAATTTCCAATATCATTTTGATACCAATATCATTTTGATACCTTATTTTAATTCACCTACTGTTTTACTTGAATCAATACCTAATTTTATCATTTTTAGATCTCGTTCAGATAAAGCGCCTTTTACCTCTCCCATGGGGAGAGGACAAAAAGGCAATACTTCATTGCCAATACTTGTGCCTCAAAGCCGCTTTTAATCCCTTAAACTGTAATGACCCAGGGATTTTCGACTTCGAAAATCGACATAAAACCCATGTCAACTATACAACCATCGAACATACCATATCATTAATAGAAAGAAGTTAGAGGGTAAAAAATTGAAAGAAAGTTAGAATAGAACAAGAAGAAGAACATAAATACAACATCAGAGTAAATACGAATCTCACAGCGGAATGAATAAATATATTTTATAACATAACTTTGAAATAAAACCTGTATTTGTATACAATACCATTATCGAAGTACAACACAATGAAAATAAACAGTAGATATATAATCTTGAAGCCTCCTGCTCCAAGCTCTCCAAGTATCTGTAAAATCCTGACTACTTGACTGCCCGTAAAAATTTGGGCACCCAAGAGTTTAAGGTAAAACAAAACCAAAAAAACTCTAGGTCAGTCATGGAACTGGTGTGAGTAAACTCCAACCACTTGGTTTAACTATTAAAATCCTTTTAAAAGAAAGGAAAATCTTAAAACCGATCCACACATAAAGCCGTATGGTTTTTACCCTACGATAACCAATAATATTCTTTATATCAAACTCTTCTGATATTATAATAGTGTCTAAATCAAATAAATAGAAATATAGCAAAACGCTTTCATGTCACGTTCCAAATATATAATATATAATCAACAACCCGCGGGAGCTTATTGGGTAATGAATTCCAACTTGCAAGGTATGGGACCACCTTCTGATAGTGTATCTCTAGAGAGGAGTACACCAGGTTCAACAAGAACATCTTGCAACCCAGACTAAACAAGACCGGTCACTCATTTCGCTTAAGTGTACCGAATGTATTATCACTAACAGTTGGGTTCAGCAACCATTTCCCGAAAGGGATAGCATTGAAATAGTCTGAAGAAGCAAAAAGATTTTCTCCAGATTAGGTGACAATACATCCTAATTGGGAGCTACCCACTTAGCCATGCGACCTCCCTGATCTTATAAAATTTCCTGCTTGTGTGGCTTGAGGTCACAACGTATCTTTTTGATAGACCGCACCTTTATTTACTTTGAATGCCCCATTGTCATACCCGCCAAATCACCAATTGATTTCTCCAAAATTACAACGGGTATACAGCTAAGAGAAACGAATTTCTCTACCACCTTACATAAATACATTTGAAGTGATCAACTTATGCGATCTATTAGATATACTCTGTCAGACATTCTTCCATACAAGTTGTCCTGGGACTGGAAAAACCCAAGGCACTATTCTTTAAACCCATCTCAGGCAATTTCGACAAAGGATTTGCTAGAACGGCCCTTGCATAAACTTCGTCTTCAATTATCTACATCATATTTGATTTGCAACGCTAATGCCCATACATAGTGTTTTTCAGATAATAAATCTAATCCCAGTCTCTCCGTATTAACGACGGAAAAATGGTCAAAACTTTGATTGTCAGTTATTTAACTATTAAAGGAAAACATCCATACACACAACGGTCTTTTTTCCAAATGGAAATTTTATCGATCAACCCTCAATCAACATTTTTCCCTTTAAATTAATTTATCATTAATTTATTACTTTTCCCATTTTCCGTTTTCATATATTCATAAATTCTTATTTTCTAAATCTAGAAAATATACATTATTAACATTGGAAAATGTTTCCATTTCTTATTCACGAATCGCTATCTTTCCACATCTATCAGTCTCTAACTGTAAACTAGTAAGAGAACAACTTTCTAAGTATAAACCCTGAAGGCCGAACCAATGTTAGATGAATACCCAGAAAGCTCTTCAACATAACTAATCTCCAGTCAGCTTCTAATTTCCTTAATTCTATTTTTAACTTCAAAATTATTTCATTGCTTACGAAACTCTCAGATTCAGTTTATGATTCCACGTTTTTTATGAAAAACATTTGATTATAACGATAGCATAAAAATCCCTACTTCCGAAATATCTAACTTCAAAATATAACTTTTATTCCTTAATTTGAATAAATAAACAAACAACTAATTTATTAATAAATGAATAAATCTTGATTAAAAACGAAAAGTAAATAATACTTTCTCGAATTCGATATAATTGAATTTCAACGTATAACTCTCTTTCGAATAATCCCTGTTTGATAACTCCCTTTCAAATAACCTATATTCAATTAACGTTCTGAACTTCAGAATAATTTAATATTTTAGGTCAACTCACTTTCTAAATCCATTTTTGAATGTTGTATTTCCCAACAATTTCCAATTTCCTTTTATATCTATTTTAAATCTGTAAAACATTTGCTTTTAAATCATTATTCATTTTAAAACGTGAATGTTATTCCTTTACAGAAAACTGGACTCGTTTTACCAAATAAAAACCTGATTTCATAATTTAAATACTAACATAGGTTCAAATTCCAATTATCGAGTCATTTTATGACTTCTTATTCAATTTCCATTTTATTTATCAAATCTCGTTTACATGTCAACTTCATAGTTGATTTTATTTAATAAGTTTATAATTCTCTATCGCCTTTATATTCGATTATAAAATATCGGTTTCCAAACGAATATTAATTATCTTGTCAAATCCCGATTTATTCAATATATAATTTCTTAAAATAAATTATTTTATAACATTTGGCCTTGTTGAATTCTAATTACAAAACTTTATGGATTTTATTTTAATCCTATTTACATTTCGAACATTGAAATAAATTCCATCATTTCCTTTCGAAAATAATTCTCAATTTCCCGTTTTATATTCATTGCTGAATTTACAATCTAAATTATGCACTGATAACTATTTTTATTTCAGTTATAAACATTGTTAATAAATCATACTACTTGATTTTTTATTAAACAAGTTATATATTTCTAGCCCATTCAAAATTTCTTTTCTATTTTTAAAAAATAGATTTTTCCTTTTTCAAATTCATATTCATCTTTTATAATTCCCTTTATAAATGTTAAGTTTACGTTCCATGTGATGACCCCAAACCCCGTACTGACGGTGGCAAGGGTAATCTTTGGAATATAACACATAAACAGATAATAGCAGAACAGAATTAAATAAATACACCAGATAATGTACAAATAATACACTGGACAAACATAATCATCAGAGTTACACAGTATACAGGATCATACTTAGTACAAATACAGTTCAGCTATACATAAATGTCTACTACGGAAACCAAACATAATATGTACAATAGGAGCTGAACAACATAAAAAGAGATAAAGGATAGAATCCATCTTCAGCTCCAGCTATCCAGAAAGAGCGTGCTAAAACCTGAATACAAGGCTGCCCGCGTAGAAATAAGGGCACCCGAGTTTGCAAGTGAAACAAACCATGAGTCAGTCATGGGACTAGTATGAGAAATCTACTAAACATATTTTATAATATGTCTAATCACAGGACCACGCCACTTTCGTGGAACAGGTTTACTCCACTGGATTGCCAGTGCTTTAAAACAAGTAAATCTTTTAAACATCAAAATGCTTTTTATAAAAATGAAGCCATTATAAGACTCAGTTCCCATCACACAATGCAACGAAAACCGAAGTATAGATTTTACCTTATAATGGCCAAAATATGCTTGAGACGAATAAAAAAAAGAATTCTTAATCAGACTCCAACTGTAAAATAGTAAGAGAACGATTCCCTAGGTATTAACCCCGAAGGCCGAAACCAACATCAGACCAATACCCAGGAAACCATCTGTCTTAGCTCGTTTCCAGTTAGTTTCTAATTTTATAAAACAATCATAAATATCAATCATAGACGACATGAGCATCCCATGCCACTATGTCGCCAAATATAGGTTTACAATCAAAACCGCACGATGTCGTATTTGGAAATTGGATTTCCGTCATGAACCTAGGCAAGAGATAGTCCTTACCGACTTCGAGATGCTCTAGCCTGTGTCTCGGGATCAAAGCTCCAGTGACCCTAGGAGCGACAGGGCTGGTCCACCGATGTGGATTAAAATGCCTGAACACTGCGTTTCCCCGCCCTTTGGGGCGTCAATGAGTCAACGAATGGCTCCATCAGCTTCACATAGTCACTGATATATCCGAGGCGCCTCGCAACAGCAACAACCACACAGGTGAAAATAATACATATGTCAGCTAGTTTAAGCACTGACACCACCTCTAGCTAGAAGGAAACGCCCTGAGGTCCTCTCCCGTTTTTGGTTCATACCGGGGTGTGAGGCTCACGAATTCACGTTATACACAAAGCTACGCCACACAGGCGGTGCTTTGATCATCAACTGCAAGACTTCGCTTTTCAACAGAAGCCTTGATCACGGCATCTTAGCATGCCACACAGGCAATTCATACCATGCAATTGTTGGCTATCAATCACACAGAATGAAATCCAATGTTAGACACATAGTCCATTTACAAGTCCGTTCTGGGTCGGAACGAAACCGGAGGCACTATATACCTCGCATACCCATCGATCTCCACGTACGTCTGGATGATCACCACTCATTATCCATATTTTGGGATGCCTCCCAATCAGGACATCAGTTACCATCCAACCGAGGTGAAGATCTCCGGTCTTCAACCACCGTCTTCATCTTCGACTTCTTATCGTCGATCCGATCATTCAGAATGGTATAAACCCGGTCTTTCTGAGCAATTCGCGTATATAATAAACAAGTGCTACACAAACACAAAATATGCCTTATTCCAATTCATTAGTCACTAACCGTAAATCAGTAAGGGAACGATTTCCCAAATATTAACCCCGAAGGCCAAAACCAACATCAGATCAAAACCCAAGAAACCATTCGATTTTGCTAACCTTCAGTTAGTTTCTAAATTTCACATTCCATATCGTTTATACTATTTTATAACGATTTATCTCTATTTTTATTTATTTAAAAATAGCCAATTTATTCAAACGACGCTTCAGGCCTTAACGCGGCTGTGGCGCTGTTTTTCTTCAGATTTGATTTACACATATTTGAAAATCTAACCGTTGGATCTTCAAAAAATTTATATCATTAGAAAGATCTTTTCAAAACGAATCGAACGGTTCCAGTTTCGGGAAAATCCGACGGTCATATCTCCCGGTACACTCGTTTGAAGTTTCGATTTCAAAATACGAACTGCAGCGTCGTTATTCGATTTAATTTAATTATATTTATATATATATATATATAAATATAATCGATTATGGCGCTGTTTTCTTCAGATTTGAATTAAACATTCCAGACAATCTAACCATTGGATCTTCACAAAGTGGGTGTCATTGGAAAGATATTTCCAAGGCGAACCCAACGGTTTCGGGAAAATCCGATGGTCGGATCTCCCGCACTAATCGTTTGAAATCACGGTTTTAAAACACGAACTGCCGCTTCATTATTCGATATATTTTAATTATATATATATATAATCGATTCTTCGATTTCAAAACCATATTCTTTTCATACATTTGATAAAAATGATATTTTTATCCAACAGACATTTATTTCGACACTTCACTATTTTTAACAATTCATGTATATAATAAAAAAAATGTGATTTTTATTGTAAAATGATTTATTTCTAAACACAACTATTTTATATAGTTCAGATAGATGATAAAAATATGATTTTTATTATAAAACAATTTATTTCAAACATGAATACCATTCAACACATGAATTTCTATTCAACGAATGAATTTCTATTCAACACATGAATGTTTTCTATAGTTTGTATATATAAAATAAAAATGTGATTTTTATTGTTAAAACAATTAATTTAAAACACGAATACCATTCAACACATGAATTTCTATTCAACGAATGAATTTCTAGTCAACACATGAAGGTTTTCTATAGTTTGTATATATAAAATAAAAATGTGATTTTTATTGTTAAAACAATTTATTTAAAACACGAATACCATTCAACACATGAATTTCTATTCAATGAATGAATTTCTATTCAACATATGAAGGTTTTCTATAGTTCGTATATATAATAAAAATGTGATTTTTAATTTTTAAAGCAATTTATTTAAAACACGAATACCATTCAACACATGAATATTTCAGATAATTTCGGCAGTATAACGGCAGGGTAGTTAAAACCGGGGCCGTCCCTAGTACGGCTCCTCGCTCTACCTTAAAGCCTCACAAGTTTTGATAATGGGGATTTCATGCATCTAGTTCGCACACAGGCGGCATTTTTATTTTTATTTCTTTTCCACAAACTAATCCCATGTGGTTTCAACCAAATAATTCTCAACCACAAACGGGTATTTTTCAACCACAATCAATCAATTTCAACCACAAACAATTCTAATCAACCATTCGCTATCAACCAATTTTTCACACCAATCACAACCAATAAATATCGTCCATGGTTTGTGGACGAGGGGTATATATATATATTTATTTATATAAGTATATCACTTCTATTTCAACACATATATAATTTTTACAACGCATATATAACTTATACATCGAACATACAACTTATACAACGCTTATACATGAGGTGTACAACGCTTATATAACTCATACATCGACTATATAATTTATACATCGTCATTTTCCAAATCGTTTATAATTCAGAAATCTCACATTGGGTTCCACTCCACCAAAAATAGCAGGAGGCTCAGAAAAATATGCGGTCTCTTCTAGAATGCAGAAGACGTCCACAAGAGTCCACTGTCTCTTGTTTCACAGAATTTCGTCAAGAAACGAAAAAGATATGATTTTTACAGTGAAATCAAAAACCGTAGCGCTTTAAAGTGCTATAGTATAGTTTAGAATTAAATCAGTCGTACCTCAGCTGAAGGGTTCGAAACTAGGTTTCGATTTTTCTTCGAATCCGTGTAGCTATTCATCGATCGACCTTTGCAGCGTCGGAGGGGGAGGAGCGGCGCACCTGCGCGCGGCGGTGGGCCCAGGTCGGTGGTCTGACATGGCTACGGCGGCGGTCGAAAGCCACCAACTTCCCGAGCTCGATTCGAGCTCTACAGGTCACGAAAAAAATCCAAACTTCATATGGATTTGAAGATCTCGAGGAGCTCTACAAAATCTTCAACTGGAGAAGGGACTGATTCTTCGTGGTTTGGTCGGAAAGTGGATGGGAAGTTTTGAAGTGTTTCCGTCGTCGATCGGGGGGGGGGGGGGGGAGAGAGAAAGCGGGGAGAGAGAATTGTGATGTGGCCCAATAGGATTTTTTTATATTTATAAATTTTTAAAAATCCAAAAATACCCCTTGTCTCATACGAACTCCAATCCAAACCCAATGACTGTCGTCCCTAGCCAAATACCCCCATTTCGAACACAATGGGATATGTTTCGTAGGCCCATTAACTGTTTCAGTCAGTTTCCCTTCAAAGTAAAATATAAAACATTCAATATTTAATTTGAACGTGCATTTCAATTTGCCGGGGCCACATACTGATTCTAAAAATTCCCGAAAAATAAATCTAGCTATGTTTTGACGATACGGTCCCAACAAAACTAGTTTCGTCAAATTCTGAGACAGTTTGAAAAATGACCCTTTTCTGGTCGATCCAATTTAATAGAAATCGACCAAACACATTTTCCTTTGCACGCTTACATACTTGCTTCAAAAATTATGAAATTTGAAACCTACTAATAATTTGACATCCCGGATCCAACAAAAGTGGTTTCGTCAAATTCTGAGGTCGTTTGCAAAATGGCCATTTTCACGGGCTATATAAACTCTATATCGACCTTTCTGGAAATTCATTTGGCCATAACTTTTGCTTCCCGCTATGAAACTTCGATTTTTCAGATTCGTTAGAAAGGTATTCACTAACAGATTTAAATATTTTTGGTTTCACTAAAATCCATTTTGTTTTGCAACCGGTACAGTCAGTCAAAGTTTGAATTCAAATTTTGAAACTACCGCACCATTTCAGGCCTTGTTTATAGTTAGAATTAATTATATTTATTTTCAAACATCGATTCAAACTCACTTTTAGTCGTTATTATTTAAAATATTTGTTTTAAATATTTTAAATTCACTAAAATAGCCAAATTAAAATTTTCAAACTGGTTCAAATTTTCCGGGTTGTTACATTCCATTTTCAAATATCAGTGTTAAAACCGATTTTTACTTCTCTATATAAATTTAGACTTATATTTTCATTTATCCAATGATATATATTTTTCTTAATTTATAAACAACGTTTATAAATTATTTTTCTCAATTTATCTGTTAAAAACATATTTCTATTTATTATCTCCTTTAAATCAATCTTCTTATAATTCTTTTATCTCGCAAATTCCCTTTTTTTAATTCTATTAATTTTCTGAAAATTATATTTATTCCACAAAGTTATTTATTTACTTGTTATTACTTCCACTAAGTATTTTAACCAAAAACGGTCTTTTACACTTCCATATAACTATTGATAATTTTGTACAGAAGTTTCTTGTTTAATTTTCGAATATCTCCTTTTAAAAATCCATTTGATTTATAAAATCCTTAAATTCAATATCCACTTCAAAAATTACTTTTTATATTCCAAATAATATTTATGGTGTTTAAAATACCAAAATAAAAAGGGCTAGTATTATTTCAGCATCCGAACATGATATAATCAATCATGGATTATAAATCACATCATATATCACGATATATGAAAAACAGTAATATAAATGTTGATGAATCCAGTTGGATCCCTCCAATCTATTTCCCTGCATCCATAGATGCTAATCAACATAAATAACATGAATATGAAATATTTTGATAAACAGAATCAATATTTAATTAACGATTTATATATATAACTATACCTATATTTTCAACCAGTTAGCTAGCATTTCATTCAAACAATCATCACACAGAAATCAATCACCATTCATCAATAGTAAATTACGTTTATAAAATCTTAAACTGAACAGAGTTAGTGAGTTTACTCACATTGTTAGTTTATCGTTAAATAACGATAAACTATCATCGATTCAGACAGACGTTTTATTCTACCATAATTTGTAACGAGCTTCAGTTCACTCCAAACTAGTTCCATTGTGATCTTGTTTCATCAATTTCTAATAACATATGTACGAGATATAAATTTTTAAAGTTTTAAGCAGTTTAAATGTCATTAATTTCTAAACTAATTATTTAATTAACTCTAAACTAAAATTTACCCTAATCACATGGCCGATACTTCTTCCTCCTACGCAAAAAAATGCGTTGCTCCCTTCAACTTCACCATAGCCGCTGTTTTCATCCTCCACTGATCCACCATTACTCTACACATTTACAAACCATAAACTCCAACGTTTATCTCTTAGAAATCACTATCCATCCATACCCATTGTACAAAACTCGAACAATCCGCTGTCTCGCGTCCTCACGCACCCAAAACTGCGACTGCTTGATGTCGCACCACCAAAATATGCATTGTGTAACAACCCAGATTTTGGAACCAATTTAAATTTTTTTTAATTGATTTAATGGATTTTAAGAATTTAAAATGATTTATTTTGAGAAATAACGATTTAAAATTTATTTAAATCAAAGTTAGAACGTATAAGTTTGAAATTTAATTAAAACGAACTCCAAATGACGCGATAGTTTGAAAATTCGATTTTTAATTTCAAATGAATATATAATTCAATATAAATCGAATTTCAGTAAAAAAAGAAATGTTAGAATCAATTTAACTATATCTTTCTAACGAATGTAAGAAATTGAGATTTCACTATATACATTGGAAGTTATGTCCAGTTTAAAATTTAAAATAGTCGTTGTGGAATTTATATATATTTTAATATAATATATAGCTCTTAAAAACAACCATTTTGCAAACGACCTCCATTTTCAACGAAACTACTTTTACTGGATCCAGAATGTCAAATTATTGTCAGGTTCATAATTTCAAGCCATTTGGAATTAATATGCGAGCGTAGTGAATTTTAACGTGTTTTCAATTTTAGTTTGAATTTAATAAACCAGTAAAAAGTCATTTTTCAAACGGTCTCCAAATTCGATGAAATCAATTTTGTTTGGACCGTATTGTCAAAACATAGCTAGAATTCAAGTTTCATAATTTTTGGAGTCAATATGTGGTTTCGGTAAATTAATATACATGTTCAAATTCAATATGTAATGTTATATTAATTTATATTTTAATTTTGATAAAAATTGCTGGCTTACGAAACATATGTCATTATGTCCGGACTGGGGGTATTTGGTTAAGGGCGATAGTCGTTGGGTTTGATTTGGAGTTCGGAACGATAAACAAGTAATAAACAAATTAAATAATATTTTCCCCTAGTTCAGAAAAGAGCCGCCCGCCGCCTTCACTATATTCAATGGCAGATATGCTCCAATTTTTGCCCCTAATTTTCACGGAATCCACAAATTGAAATTGAATTTTTCCTTCTACAAAAATGTTTAGCTCGGTAAGTATTACATGGCCAACGGTTAAGATGGTAAATGGTGCTGCTTGGTGGCAGATTTTCTACCTCGAAGGGCTATTGTTCCTTTTTGATTTCAGGAAGAGTGGGACCGGCGAGTTCAACACAGTGGGTAGCAGAAGGCGGCGCTGTCAAGGGGAACGACGAAGCGGTCTCTGATCGGCCGGTCGATGGGTCTAGAGGCGTGCAGTTTGGAAAGATGAAGTCTAAGTTGGGTTCGAATGCTCCAGGAAATCACGAACGAGAAGAAGATGGGATTAATTTGTTAAACAAGGGTTAGGGAATAATTTAGTTAATTATATATTATATTACCCTAATTGTGCAATTAAAACTAAAATGTTAATAACTCGTTCAAACTGAATCAAAATCGAGTGAAATAAAATGCGTTGGAATCGCATCGTCGAGCTCTACATCATGGAAATGACTAGAACGGAAACGGAGCAAGTTGAAATTTGGAGCTAAATTAAATGGTCGTTTAATTTAGTTTAAAAATAGAAATCCTCATTTAAAGACTGACGGAGTGGAAACCAATGTGAGAACTTTCTCACTAAAATATTTGTACAGTTGTTTACTTTATAACCGAATATATAGATTGTCAGTGTTGATTTTTATAAGTTTTAATTATCATAAAAATGTTCTACGGCGCCTATTCGCTCACTTCACTATTTCTTGAAAACCCATGGATGATCTGATTGACTGTATTGTGTTGTGATTTTGGTTTTAAACATTTAAAAATAATTTAATATTATTTTGTGGAAGTTGGAATTGGATATAAATATCCAATTATAGATTTTAACAGTGGAAATTAGTTAATTTGAAAAATAACTCTAATTGAACTATTTATGATTGAATTCTTTATTGAGTAATAAATTTAAATTTATTATTGTTGTGTGAAAACCCTACACGGGTCTGGGGATGATAATTAATCCACATCTCCCTTGGATTTGACTGTATGTCAACCGATTGATTGACAGACTGTTATAAGCGTTATTTAAATATTTAATGCTTATACAGTTGTAAAATGCACTCTATATGTGAACTGAATGTTCAATAGTTGTTTATCACTATTTTTGAATACATGTGATGTTGGAATCCATATAAATAAAATTATATGGTAATGGATTGAGTTAGATTTCAATTCAGAATATAAACAAATAGTTTAAAAATAATATTTAGCAAAAAATCAAAATATGATTTTGATGTCCGATTTTGGATGGACACAAAAATATTGAAATATGAAGCTGAGTTAAATAGTTAAACACCATTTTAGCTCGAATGGATTTTTCTGTCGATTTTATTTATTTATAATGAATATCAAAAAGATTTGATTTCAAAATATGATTTTTGAAAATATTACTATTTTAATACTATAATGATACAGAATATTCAATTTTGACTTAAAATTGAATATGAAGTTGAAATCATTTTAAAATGAATTTGTAAACAATTTATAAATTACGTTTTAAATGGAATTCGATGATATATATATATATATATATATATTATATATATATATTTAAGTGGCTTGAATAGAATTTGCCTCGCAGTGACCGTTCGCGAATTTCAACCATTAACTTCAGATTGGCATAATGGAAGATCTGACCGTCAGATTCTCCTAAAACCGAAACTGTTGGGTTCGTATCGAAAATATCATTCAATAAATGTAGGAGATTTAAATTTGAACGGTTGGATTTCAAATTATGTCCAAATCAATTTAAAAAATGGACGCTATGGATGTAGTTCGATGTCCATGATTGGAAACCGACTGTAAGGGCCTTAATAAATTATTAAAAATATGAAAAAATTATGTAAAATTATAAGTAATGATTTGGAAATATTTTAGATGAAAAATTTCGAGTTTGAATGGATAAAAATATTTTTATCTAAATGAACTAGTTAATAACTAGAATAAAAATCCAATGATTTTTAGAAATAATAATTTGGATTTGCGAATGGGTTTTTACATAACCAGGAATTCCATATAAATTAGAAAGGATTTAAATGGAAATAATCTTTGGAATATTTCAATATTGGATTCCACGATTATACAGATATTGTTGAGGAATTTGGAAGATACAGATATCGTTATTCCCAATACGATATCCGTTAGTTTCATAATTTGATATTGAATATAAGTCGATATAATTTCTATTCAGAGCCTTGTATTTAATATCGAATGGGATTTTCTATTTGTCGTGAATGGTGTCTTTAATAACACTGTTCTTAAACCTAGTTGAGAAAAGAATAAATCTTTTAATTAATATTTAGAGAAGTTTACTAATTAATTTAATTGGAATTGAAATGAAAGTTGATTTTGGGTTTATCGTGAACAATGTTTTACATAACATTTGTTCTTTAACCCAATTAACAGTGAAGTTAGGATTTGGAGTTTATAATCTTTTAATTAAGATTTAATGGAAAAGTTTCCAAAGTTTAGTTTTCCAATTTAATATCTTAAATTGGAATTGAATGGAATTCGATTTGGTAATAATCGAGATGAGCTTCTGCAAAGGAAGACTGCTACTATATATGGAATTTAAAAGGCTTTGCCGTTATTCCATTTATATTGTTAGTCTAATACAGAAATTTATATCAATTATATATCGATCTGTTTCCCGCGAAGATTCCATATTTTAATGGAAGTTGATTTGGCTTATCGTGAACGGTGTTTTAAATGACATTGGTTCTTCAACCCAGGTAATGATAGATTAAATTTTCTAAAAGTTGAACAATCAATAAGTAATGAATTTCAGAGATTAAAACTAACTAGAGTTTTAATAAATCTTTAATTAGAGTTGAATGAATAGATGGTAACTAAATTTACCGAAACAAGAGAAGCAATGTAAACCAAATACACTTGGTTGTTGATATTGATTGTGATTGACTGATTGTCTGGACTGTGCTCGACCAGTTTATGAGCCAAATATGCTTTTACATTTAGCATTTGATTAGGTAGAAATATTTGTATGCTAACATCTTGTGATACACTTCACGATTTGACGTTGAAATGTTTAGCGATGTGGTTGAGTTCATTTCAAATATAATGAATGGTTTTGAAATGATATTTTCTTAAGCGAAAAGAAATGTGTTCCCAATTTTGGACAGGGAATGTTTTATAAAAATGTTTTATAAAATAGAAAGGATTTCGGGGCCTAAACCTGATGTTGTTGAAATGATTTCGAAAAGTATTATGGTTTTACATTGTATTTCAAAACATAACCGATTAGTTGCTATTTATGATATCTCTGTTTGGTGGCGGAGAATTTATTCTCTTGCTTAACTCCCTTCTTTGAGACATACGAGCTCAAAGGTTATGTGATTAATAGTGACTGATCATATGTGTGAATTACTAATGTAAAATACTATAGTTTGAAAGTACTTGTGATTATTATGTTGTGAAATGATTTTCCCTACTTTGGGATATAAAATGATTTGTATGTAGCTAAAGATTCGGGTAACCCTAACGACTAAAAGTATGGGTGTTATGGTAGTGTAAGTCTTGCTCGAGGGCGTGGGATGGTGCATCGTCAGTGTAGCTTGCTCCATCGTGGGAGATGCACATACACACACGTATATATATATATATATATATATATATAGTTGCTAAGGTGCGTGCCATTTTCCTTGTTTGATGGGAGAAACCTCCCGATATTTGGTTGCATATTGTTTGTATGCATTGTGATATTTTGGAATTCATATTTCCAAAGATTTTAGTTTGAGATCCCAAAGTGAAATCTGCTTTGATATAAAAGCAAGTTATATATTACAAATGATTTGAAATAAGAATTCGGGAATAAAGTCCAAAGAAATAATTTCTGTAAAGTGAATTGTATTTCGAAAAATCTAAATTTGGGATTAAGCCTAAAATGGGTAGATTGAAGAATAACATGTTGTTTGATGCATAGTAAATCCATATGTGTATTATTGGTTGTTTTTTATGCACTGGTATTCACGGGGGTAAACCCGTTCCATGAAATACAGCGTGGTCCCGTGATATTCCTTGTTTTATTTAAGTTGTTTATAACTGTTTTAGTTCTCATACCAGTCCCATGATTGACTCAGAGTTTATTTGTGACAGCCCGCCCCGCATCAGCCGACATTTCCTCCGAAAGTGCGCTGTACACATGCCCGATTAGCACGGAACGGTCGCCAAAGAAAGGAAAGAAGAGAGCGAACTAATCAAAAACCTGTAGAATGTCTCACAGCGCATGGGATAAAATATAATAAAAACATACTTAACATAAAACAGGCGAGACAATGCATAAGCTGAAAACTAAACATCATAGCAGCGGAAAATCCAAATACAACTTATGTTCCACATTATTATTATTACAACTTTAAAACTGTCTCTAAAGTAAAAGAAAGTAAGGGTGCACTACTAATGCCCAAAGTAGTGACCAGCAGCGACACAGGAAAATATCTATGTATATATCATACGTGGAAGCCTCTTGCTTGTCTCCGGTACAGCTACTCGTGCATCACCAGCTAACATGCCTCTAGTCTGCTCGTGAGAGCGCCCAGAGTAATAAGAAGAGACATAAAACTCTGGGTTGGACAAAAGTCTACTATGAGCGATAAGCAGCAAAACAGAACAATAACAGGTATACTAAACCATACCTGAACCTGGACCTGCAACCAAAGAGTTAGCACTACATACTGGTGTAAAGAATACGGGGTGGGGGTGTGCATGTCATAGTGATGGCAAACAAATCAAGCATAACAACCATCCTCACATCTCTCATTCAGTGCGTAAAGCATACGATATCAAGCACTTTGATCACTAGACCAATCGAGGTAATGACGGAGTTCGAGTTGTACAACTACTGCTACCACCAAGCTTATCACATGGGATCATGACCAAACCTTTCCAGATAACCCCACTTCATTGGTGCATAGCCCACTAGTCGTACCTAGGCCACTGTGGCTCTGAATCCGTTCACGTACCTCCCATACATAATGATCCAAAGTCATAGGCATCGACAACCCCTTAGCACAGGTCCCGTAGCAAAGCCACACTCATGAAGTTAACTCGTTGGTTTCCAACTGGATCCTGAGTTTTACTTCGTATTTGGACTTCCTTTGCATCTCGGGTTTTGGTCTTCATCCGGATTGGTTCGGATATGTGTAGTGCCTTGATCATCATCGGTTCGGTTCGGTTCGGTTCAGTGCCCGTAGTCCACGTTTGGGTTTGGCTCATGGAGTTCCTCGTGCGGCTCGGTTCGGAGGTTGCTTCCTGGTTCGGTTCGGTAATTGCCTTCGGTTCGGTGGTTGCCTCCTGGTTCGGTTCGGTGGTTGCTACCTCCTAGATATTCTGATCCGATCCCACTCCCCTTCATTAGCTCGATCCGATCTCACCCTCCTTCATTCGCCTGATCCGATCTCACCCTCCTTCATTGGCCCGATCCGATCCCAATCCAACTATAGTGGCCTTCCTTTTCGCCATGATTTATCTTGTGCTAAGTCCCCGTTCGGTTTGGTGCTCCCTTGCGCAGTCCACTATCCGACCCGAGCCCTTTCAAACGATCCGATCCGAAACCCTGCACAATTTTCCAACGACTTTTCCATCAACTGTTTTACGCCATACGACGACATTTTCGACCATTCTAACTCTTCTAAGAAATCATAAAGCATATCATACAGTCATAGCAACATAGAGAATCAACCATAAACATCCAAACAATAATTTGATAGGTTAAAATGGACCAAACATAGCCAAAATCCCATATTTTCCCTTAAGCATGTTTAAGCCAAACTAATGATAGGATTAGTAAAACTTAACCAAACTAACCAAATTTTCTAACAGAGGTCTAAAACAATATTTCGAAATTTATCAATATTTTTCCAGATTTTTAACATGTATAATTTCACTAATTATCACTAATCACCCTTAATTAACCATAATTAGTGAGGAACTATGCAAATCACTCACCTTGGCCACAAATAAAATACCAAATATGAAATGAATCTTTGTTTGGCGTTGTTCTCGATGCAACACAGCAGTTCTACCTTGATTCTTGTGCTAATCCTCTTTGATTTGATGTTGCTAAGCTTATTCCTTGATTAGAAAGTGATTTGGAGATGTTTTAGAGGTTGAAGGCCATTATTAGGGTTCTTAGGAGGTAAATGGCGGCTAGAAAACTGAAATGCAATGAAAACCTAACTCATTTCAGCCTCCCCATAATCTAATCCCGAAATGGGTTATGGGCCCATTTACTAATCACCCCATTTGGCCTGGTTAAGCAATTTTTCACCTTCTAAACACTATTTTAGCCATATCTCCCAAACGGTAAGTCCGTTTTTCACGTATGACCACTCTACGGAAAGGTAAACCATCATATGGATCCAATGTAAGTGGTTTCAGGTCAAAATTCTTTTTCAGTCAAAAGTTATGGCCAAAACAAGAGCAGCTAGGGGCAAAACGGTCATTTAAAAAATCGGCAAAAATCATGAACATGGGAAATGACCCCACTAGTCGTCTGCCAAAGTTACATGACCATACGACTTTGTATGTGAAAGAAATAAATATTCTATGATCCTTCGATGCATAGAATGCAGGTCGTTACATTCTCCCCTCCTTATGAAATTTCATCCCCGAAATTCCTTAACCCAAAACATACAAAGGATCCCGCATGCCCACCAATCATATATAACAATCAAACCTGCAAAACAAATAAAACAAACCTATCCTAGCATGCGGAAAGACTAAATCGAAACTGAAATCTTACCAGGCGAAGAGTTTTAGATACGTCTGCATAATGCTCTCCTCTTTCTCCCAAGTACATTCATTCTCATTCTCGCCCCACTGAACTTTGGCTAATTTCACCACCTTCCTTCGAAGCTGCTTCGTATCATTCCCAACAATACGTATAGGCCTGCGGTTCCCAACCGCCTCGGGTTCAACTTTGATATCATCCAACTGATCAGGTGAAATAGTCACATCTGGGTCGTGTACGAACTTCCTTAACTGGGAAACATGAAATAAATTATGAACTCTTTCCATCTTCTCTGGTAATTCAACTTTATATGCCAAATTCCCATCTTGCTCGAGAACTGAAAATGGACCAACAAACCTTGGTGCTAACTTACCTTTCCGACCAAAACGAATCACATTCATCAACGGAGAGACCTTGACGAACACCAAGTCGTTAACGAAGAATTCCAAATCTATTCGTCTCTTATCGACATAAGTCTTTTGCCTATCTTAGGTAGTCTTCATTCTCTGTTGGATAACCTTGATCTTGCCTGAAGTCCCTCTTATTATTTCTGGTCTAAGCTCAAATTTCTCACCATTCTCTAACCAACATAATGGTGCCTTGTAAGGTCTTCCGTACGAAGTTTCAATTGGAACCATACCAATACTGGGCTAATAACTATAACTCAACCAGATACAAATGACCATCCCATGACCCTCCAAAATCCAATATATAAGTTCTCAGAAGATCCTCTAGTATACGATTCACTCAAATACCATCATGACCTGACCTAGTCCTTAGTAAACCATCAATATAATCCATTGAGACTTGTTCCCATTTCCATTTAGGAATTTCTAATGGTTGTAACAACCCACTAGGCTTCTTTTGCTCAGCTTTAACTAAGTGGCAATTCATGCATTTGGACATAAACTTCCCAACGTCCTTATTTATCCTTTCCTAGTGGTAGGTCTGATCCATGTCTCAATACATTTTGTTACCACCGGGATGTATAGTCAGTTTCAAGTGATGATATGCTCTAAGCACTTCATCTCTCAGTCCGTCTATGTTGGGTACAACTAGTCCTCCATTCTTTCAAAGCCATCCTTCTCGATCAAATCCTTTCTTGATCATTCTCTTTTCATTGATACCCATCTCCACACTAGAGATGATTTCCAATATGTTAGGATCGTCCTTCTAACTGGAACCAATCCACTCAATCAAAATCGATCTAATCATCAAGCTTGCTAGCGTTTATGAATCCAATTCACTCTTGGATCTGAAATCATATCTTGTGATATACTCTAGTTGCTTCCAACCCAGAAATATAACCTCTAGACTGGCATGTCTCCTACTAAATGCAATTGTTACCGCACCTAAATCCTTTGCTATGTCCACTATGCCCCATGAAGTCATGACAACTTCACTGCACTGGCTCATAGCCTTGCTACGATCACTCTGCCCCATGGAGTAATGGCTACCCCACTGCACTAATACGTAGCCTAATGTCCGCCTATACTACCATCTCTTTGTTCCCCATCGCTAGAACCATACAGGTGATAGTCTACTCAAGATAAGAAAGATATAAACAAACATAGCAACCATAACATCCACCAAACAAGTCCTACCTATCACCTGCTAAAGCCATGAACACGTCGACACCTACATGATTGGTCTAACCAATCCCAATATGTCGATTCTTGTATGTCTGGTCCAACCAACATCAAGAACTAATGGAAGCCCAGCCTCCAAACGGACTACCGTACTTCCAACGCACGTTTATCCTCCAAGGATAACTAGATCACGTCCAACGGATCCAAGGTAACGGGCGTCCCTAGATACCCCTGCTTTAAGTCCGCCTAAAATACTTTAGTCTAACCCAAGTCTATCCATTATCTTGCTGCCCTCTCGAGTCCAACTCGAGCCAAATCCAATTCCTTGCAGCCTTCTCGAGTCCAACTCGAGTCAATCTATAACTCCGACCCAGTCTTGAGTATCCATTACCGACAAACTCTAGTCCAACGTGAGTCGTCTCCCTATTCGTTGCATCTCCAAGATCAATGAACACCCATTTTCTTTTACGAGTTCAAGTCCAACTTGAATCGTCCTAATCTTCATTGCATCTTCCATGATCAACGAACACATCCTATTTCTTCAAAGTTTTACTATCGAAACAGAACATCAGCATAGGGTCCTAAACAATCCATTACTTTGCATCTTTCTCGAGTCCCAGTCGAGCCATCTCATAACCCTATCGAGTCTAACTCGGGGTAGTCTAGACCATTGAACAGTCTTATCATGTCACGGCTGCCCATCACTCCTCGAGTAAACCAAGATATCATCCAATGAGGAATCACAACAACTATTTATCTCCCACGCAAACCATCCTAGTCGAACTCGACATTCCCCAAGCACAAGCCCCAAAGGCCTAAACCAATATCAGATAACCACCCAAGGAACATCTCCTTCGAATTTGGACAATCCACGTGAGGTGATACTGGCAAAACAACTAAGCACTGGAGCCTCATGTGCCTCCCAGAGACAACTAGAACTTATTACAACGATAAACTCTCAGCTTCCTTAACTCCAGTTGCTATCACCATCACTAGGTAAGTACCTAATACCTCCCTATTCTTTTAGAGTAGATTGACCCCTTAAAATAATGCTAAACCCAGTAAAGCCCAAAAAAAAGCAATCACAAACAAACATACATCCATGACTCGATAAGACGACGTTACGACAAATCATACTAAGGCTAGTCGAACCACCAACCGGGTTCGTCATTACTAAAGGTCTATCGACTATCTCGGGTTTGTCAAACAATACTCAAACATAAACATCTTAAATAGAAAGCATACCTCTGATATCGATGCCTTTTCCCTTATACGCTGTAGTTGGAGCATTCGACCAAGAATGAACATCGTTGATAGCATAAGCTTTCACAATCTGCTTCTCCCTAGGAGGTTGTGGACAATCATCCTTGTAGTGTCCCACCTGGCCGTAATTAAAGCACTTCCTTTCCCCAGGCTTTTCTCGACAATCTCTAGCATAGTGACCCTTCTTGCCACAACTAAAGCACTCGTCACCATTCTTATTCTTCTTGTTCTGACCATCCTTGGTCGGGTTCTGCTTCCTCTTGTTCTGAAAATTCTTCTTGCCTTCACCGCCTGCTTGCGACTTTGGTTCCTCTGTAGATGCAATAACAACTTCGATCTTTGACTTAGGCAAAAGGCTCTCTGACCTTAATGCCTTTCCTACAATAGACTCGAATGTCTCATCGATATGGCTTATAGGTCTTTCCCCCAAGTACCCATCTAAACCAGTTATGAACTTTTCGTTCTTCTTTTCGACTGTATCGATAAGGGACAATCCATATTTCGATAAAGTGTCGAATTCAGCGATATAATCCGAGACTGCTCTACCATTCTGCTTAAGCTCCAAGAACTTCCTGAACAATTATGATTTATGAGTAGCTGGAATAAACTTATCACAAAAGCGAGTCTTAAACTGATTCCAAGTAACTTGATCCTCAGGAGTAGCTGCCTTAATATCATTCCACCAATTCATAGCTCGTCCTTGTAGTTGACGCGATGCTTGCTTCCTCTTCATTGCGTCTTCAATTCCCAAACCTTCGACGATGCGCTCACAACTATCTAGCCAATCTTGAACTTCTGTAGTCGACTCCATTCTGGAACGACTTCCCACCAAGACAAGTGTAATCCTTGCACAGCTTGGCGAAATCGTCCCTAGGCGTCTGCACTACTGCACCACCATCGTTAGCAGCATTAGGAACTGCTCCCCGAGCATCCCTAAGCATCTCTCTCATGAAGTCAGTGAACATAGTCCTCATATCAGGAGCATTCCCATTATTGGCTCCTCTACTAGTACCCCTCGTATATCGGCTCATCGTTTAATCTGTACACAGAAAACGATTAACCATCTTCATTGTGGTGTCAGTGTAGTGCAACTGCATCCCTAGATATACTAATAGTATATATATAGCTAGCTTTTGAAAACCAAAATGTAACAAATACGCGCTCTCATATATGCATACTATCTCTCCCTGATGACTTCACTAGGTTAACCACGCAACCTAGAGCTCTGATACCAAGTGTGACGGCCCGCCCCGCATCAGCCGGCATTTCCTCCGAAAGTGCGCTGTACACATGCCCAACTAGCACGGAACAGTTGCCAAAGAAAGGAAAGAAGAGAGTGAAGTAATCGAAAACCTGCAGAATGTCGCACAGCGCATGGGACAAAATATAATAACAACATACTTAACATAAAACAGGTGAGATAATGCATAAGCTGAAAACTAAACATCATAGCAGAGGAAAATCCAAATACAACTTATGTTCCACATCATTATTATTACAACTTTAAAACTGTCTCTAAAGTAAAAGAAAGTAAGGGTGCACTACTAGTGCCCAAAGTAGTGACCAGCATCGACACAGGGAGAATATCTATGTATATATCATACGTGGAAGCCTCCTGCTCGTTTCCGGTACAACTACTCGTGCATCACCAGCTAACCTGTCTCTAGTCTGCTCGTGAGAGCACCCAGAGTAATAAGTAGAGACATAAAACTCTGGGTCAGACAAAAGTTTGGTATGAGCGATAAGCAAAAAAACAGAACAATAACAGGTATACTAAACCATACTTGAACCTGGACCTGCAACCAAAGAGTTAGCACTACATACTGTACAATACTCTAAGGTACCACTAACAATAAAGAATAAGGGGTGGGGTGTGCATGTCATAGTGATGGCAAACAAATCAAGAATAGCAACCATCCTCACATCTCTCACGCAGTGCGTAAAGCATACGATATCCACCACTTTGATCACTAGACCCATTGAGTTAATGACGGAGTTCGACTTGTACAACTACTACTACCACCAAGCTTATCACATGGGATTATGACCAAACCTTTGCAAATGACCCCACTTCATTGGTCTATAGCCCACTAGTCGTACCTAGGCCACTGTGGCTCTGAATCCATTCACGTACCTCCCATATATAGTGTTCCAAAGTCATAGGCATCGACAACCCCTTAACACACATCCCGCAGCAAAGCCCCACTCATGAAGTTAACTCATTGGTTCCCAACTGGATCCTGAGTTTTACTTCTTATTTGGACTTCCTTTGCATCTCGGGTTTTGGTCTTCATCCGGATCGGTTCGGATATGTGTAGTGCCTTGATCATCATCGGTTCGGTTTAGTGCCCGTAGTCCACGCCTGGTTTGACTCATGGAGTTCCTCGTGCGGCTAGGTTCGGAGGTTGCTTCCTGGTTCGGTTCAGTTCGGCAATTGCCTTCGATTCGGTGGTTGCCTCCTGGTTCGGTTCGGTGGTTGCTCCCTCCTAGATATTCAGATCCGATCCCACTCCCTTTCATTAGCCCGATCCGATCTCACCCTCCTTCATTCGCCCAATCCGATCTCACCCTCCTTCATTTGCCCGATCCGATCCCAATCCAACTATAGTGGCCTTCCTTTTCGCCATGATTTATCTTGTGCTAAGTCCCATTCGGTTTGGTGCTCCCTTGCTCAGTCCACTATCCGACCCGCCCTTTCAACCGATCCGATCCGAAACCCTGCATAATTTTCTTGTGACTTTTCCATCAACTGTATTACGCCATATGACGGCGTTTCCGACCATTCTAACTCTTCTAAGAAATCATAATGCATATCATACAGTCATAGCAACATAGGGAATCAACCATAAACATCCAAACAATAATTTGATAGGTTAAAATGGACCAAACATAGCCAAAATTCCATATTTTCCCTTAAGCATGTTTAAGCCAAACTAATGTTAGGATTAGTAAAACTTAACCAAACTAACCAAATTTCCTAACAGAGGTCTAAAAAAATATTTCGAAATTTATCAATATTTTTCCAGATTTTTAACATGTATAATTTCACTAATTATCACTAATTACCCTTAATTAACCATAATTAGTGAGGAACTATGCAAATCACTCACCTTGGCCACAAATAAAATACCAAATCTAAAATGAATCTCTGTTTGGCGTTGTTCCCTATGCAACACAGCAGTTCTATCTTGATTCTTGTGCTAATCCTTTTTGATTTGATGTTGCTAAGCTTAATCCTTGATTAGAAAGTGATTTGGAGATGTTTTAGAGGTTGCAGGCGATTATTAGGGTTCTTAGGAGGTAAATGGCGGCTAGAAAACTGAAGTGAAATGAAAACCTAACTCATTTTAGCCTTCCCATAACCCTAATGCCGAAATGGGTTATGGGCCCATTTACTAATCACCTCATTTGAACTAGTTAAGCAGTTTTTCACCTTCTAAACCCTATTTCAGCCATATCTGCCAAACGTTAAGTCCATTTTCCACACATGACCACTCTGCAGAAAGGTAAACGATCATCGGATCCAATGGAAGTGGTTTCAGGTCAAAATTCCTTTCCAGTCAAAAGTTATGGCCGAAACAAGATCAGCTAGGGGCAAAACGGTCATTTAAAAATCGACAAAAATCATGAGCATGGGAAATGACCCCAATAGTCGTCTCCCAAAGTTACATGACCATACGACTTCGTATGTGAAAGAAATAAATATTCTACGATCCTTCGATGCGTAGAATGCGGGTCGTTACATTATTGTTACCACCTAAACTATGGGTGCCTATATTTTAAACATGGGCAGCTAGTAGCTTTGGTTTACAACTGGAGATATACTCGAAAAACTTTGTATCCATGTATTTCTTTCAGTCGTGTTAGTTGATGTATTTTCTGCTATGCATTGTATTTTTACATTTTTATTTCCGTTGTTATGAAAATTTTAAATCTCTAGTATTATTTTTCCGTTGTGTAATATTATTTATTCGCATTCTGATATTCTTGTACTCGGATGTAAATTGTTGTGATAGCAATGAAATGTTCTAGTGTTTGCGTTTCGATGCCTTGTGTTCTCAAAGCAATCCGGGCTTCGAATGGTCTTGGTCGGTTTAGCGATCGATTCAGACCATGCAAAATTCGGTGCATCACATATCGTACCCTATAAAAATCCAACTCTAGGTGCTCCTCCTACCGAGCAAGCCATTTCCACTAACCCCGAGCACTGACGTTGCATAGATCGAGCATAATTCGGAACCATAGCTCTACTGCTCCCAAGTCGTAAGCCAGTAAACTCCATCGTGCGTGGAATGGATAACATTAGTGTAAAGCTCTGATGGAAATGAGCCTAAATAAATTGCTTTGACAATTTATACGATTTGTTTTGAATTTTTGTATGAATTTTATACCTTACGTTTTTAGCTTGGAAGAAAGAAAACTGGCAACTTACATTCATTGGCTACCAGATTAAGTGTATTAGGGTTAGGATGTGTAGTGCATTTATAGGATAGTTTTAATATTTTTTTATTTGCTTATTTTATTAATTTTTATTGTACTGATGCTTGTATTTATCATTTAAAATTCCATATAGTCACATACGATATCCAATTTCAATGAAAATGGACTTACAACTATATTTTGACATTACAAACCCAAAAAAAACTTGTTTAATTTGCTTATTTTATTAATTTATATTGTACTAATGCTTGTATTTATCATTTAAAATTCCATATAGTCACAAACGATATCCAATTTCAATGAAAATGGACATACAGCTATATTTTGACATTACAGACCCAACAAAACTTGTTTTATCGAATTTTGAGTCTGTTTGCTCACACATCATATATAACAGTCCGGAAAATCAGAACCAATTTAAAAATTTTATTTTAAGAAATTTGGTTAGAAAATGTGTCAGAATTTAAAAATTCCATTTTTAAATAATAATAAAGCCCTTAAAAATAGACATTTTGCAAACGACCTCCATTTTCGATGAAACCACTTTTGTTGGATCCAAAATGTCAAATTATTGCTAGGTTTAAATTTTCATAATTTTTGGAATTAATATGAGAGTGTGGTAAATTAAAAGGCCTTTGGTCATTTTTGTTGAATTGGATCGACCATTAAAAAGGCCATTTTTCAAATGGTTTCCAAATTCAACGAAATTAATTTTTCTAGGACCGTATCATCAAAACATAGCTAGATTTATTTTTTGGAAATTTTTGGAATCACAATGTGGCCCCTGTAAATTAAAATGTACATTCAAATTTAATATTGAATGTTTTATATTTTAATTTAAATAGAAACAGGCTGAAACAGTCAAATGGGCTTACGAAACATAGTCCATTGTATCCGGAATGGAGGTATTTGGTTAGAGGCGACAGTCGTTGGGCATGATTTGGAACTCATATGGATTAATGAGCCTTTTTAGTGTTAAAGAACTACAGAATTAAATATTATAAATACCCTAAGATTAAGAAATCCTAACCCTATCTGTAGCCACCGCCATCCTCACTTTCAATGGCTATAACCGTTCGAGACTTCTTCCCCCAATAACTCTTAATCACCTCAACAAAACCCATTGGCCCTTTGGAGAATTTTGTAGTACTCTCTCCAATCTTCAGATCCATACGAGTTTCACCCTCTGTCGTTATGTGTATTGATCGCACCACCTCCTAGAAGTCTGCCCGCGTCGACCGCCAGAGCTCTGTCATGCCACCACCGAGTTCAACGCCACTGCCACCCCCTGACGCGTGCTTCCAAGCCCGACAACTTGGCACTGTCTGATCATCAGTTCGTGCAACCGATTGGAAGAAAAATTGAACCCTAACATAACTCGAAAACATCGGCCTTGTTACTGTAAGGAGGAAGAAGTTATATTTAAATAGATTATGACATTTAAAAGCGTTGCTAATTTAATTTATTTATTAAAAAAAATCATATCTTTTTGATACGATGTCGAAAACACGTGAAATAGGATTCATTATTGTTGTATATGACGTAGTCGTATACACAATTATATGATTTTTGTTTGATGATAACAACCAAATAACAATTATTTTAAATGTGTTTATTACTGTACTGTTCCATATATACATCACAGACAGGAATATAATATTTATATTTAAATAGAATACGACTGTACAGACATTCATATATTCATATAGTATTTTATTTAAATTAAATATTATATTTCAAACATTCAAACAGTACAACTACTTATAACTCCACTATATACAATTCACTTAAATATGTTTGAATATTTCTGACATGACACATCACACATGAAATTGTAATATTGAAGGAATTCAGATAAAAATAGATAGATTGAATTGAACATAATAAAATAATATTTTATTTCAATCAAATCTGTTTATTACAAATAATAGTACAATTCTATTCAGTCGTGACTACAATCACTCTCATATACAGAAATTCCTCACTTATACAATCACTTTTATACACTAACTCATCACTGCATCAATCTTCATCTTCTGTCTTCACAGCTCTTTAACCAGTCCAGTAGTCATCTTCATACCTATCACAAATAGAAAAACACACACAGTAGACTGCAACAAAAATAAAAATTTATTTTTAAAATTTTATTTGCCTTAGAATTACGGTGTGTTTCTCATCATTTTTTCTAGACTTGGTCTGATATGCAGGGACAGAAAAACTCGTCTGGATGACTGTATATACACAAATACACGTGTGCACTGCCTCACCTGTCCAGTGTGTAACTGAGGAGTAGCCACAAGGACCATTTCAACTCAGTGCAAATCAGTGTGCAAGTGGTCGAGCCAAAAGTGCAAATAAAAATAAAAAGCCAGAATGATCGAGCAATAAGGAAAATTCAACATGTATGGTGACACAAAGCATTGTACAGCAGAAAATCGGGGTGTGCATGAATGTTGTAGCAAACATGAATAGCAATATTAAAGTTCAAATGGCAAGATTCAAGTGTAGTGGTGTATACATAAACATGGACATGGTGCAGCATTCAAATGGAAATCTACATGACTTTATACAAACACAAGTTTCAAGTAAACAAAAGTGTTTCAGTCAAAATTAAAGTGGCAAGCATGTATGCATTGAACAAGTTCAGAATTGCTCGACATAGTGCAATAGGACTAGGCAGAAAACAGTTCATGGTTCAAGTACAAATGGAACAATGTGTAGCTGGAGTTTCAGCACAAAATTTTATATATTGGTTAAGGCTACAAGTTCAGGGTCAGGTCAAAGCAAATCAGTGTGACAAGTTTTCGAGAAAAGACCAAACAGTCAAGGTAAGTTCAAGACCACATTTCAGCAATGAATGTACACAGTCTCAAGTTCTTGGTGGAATTGGTGGTTCAGCAGCTCACAAGTATACATGTCAGGCAGACAACAATGGTGGTAAATACATGATCATGACAACAATAAAAGAATTTCAATTCAAAAAAGCAAACAAGTATAGCTTAAGCAAGAAAATACAAAACTGAATAGGAAATGTGGCATCATGTACAATTTGAATTCACAAGCATTGGTGTAAATAAAGAAAATACATGGTCTAGCAGTTTCACAAAAATGGTGCAGGTTCACAAGTGACATAGTAAGCTGTTCCAAAGTGCACAAATCAATAGGTCTGCATGGTACATTACAAGTATACAGCAAGGCACAAATGAAATTAGTTTCGTAACGTGACAACAATGCCAAAGTTTAAGGGTCATAGGAACATTGATTTTCAACATAACAATTTTGGGAAATGATCGATCTAAAGAATGGATAACATGGCAGAACAGTTTTTTTTACAGTACAAACATGAAAAATCAGGTATTTAAGCAAGTGGTAGATCACTAAAGATCAAGGGACTTTGTTACGATAGATCACAGCAAACATTGGTAAAACAAAATGGACAAGTACATGGCAAAGATCAAAGAGTAGTATCAAGTCAAAAACTGATCAAGTATAGTATCCGTTCTGATCAAATACATATGAAACCAGTGTAGTATCAGTATTCGAGACAGAGGCAAATCAATGCTAGCATCAATCCAAAGTCAAGAAAATCAATGTGAAATATCTGTTCATAGTTTTTAAAAATAAATACACAAGCCTAAGGTAAAATACCCGAAATTAAGGAACTAACTCAAAGCCAAAAGGAACGAAGACCATTTCAAAGTTTAGAAAATCTCACGGAAGTTTCCAGAACAAGTTTGAAGATTTCAAAGTCAACAATTCAAAGTCAAGGACCTAAATTTAAGCAATATACATTCAGGTTTAAAATCAGAAGAAAACTCCAGAATATTATGAAGAATTCACGCCCAATTTTTTATATATCATGACCGAGTTTAACACGAAATCAGAGGATACAATTCGGATTTTAATCCTATATAAACACCAATTCATCACTGGCCAGAAGCATCCAAGTTCAAACAAATCAAAGTATAAAATCGGATAGCAAATTCATAACATAAAAAGGCGAAACTTGGATCCAATTCTACGTTCAATTGAAGAAGAAATTGTTACTGGGAATTTGAGATCATCATACGATAGAGCGGCATCCTTCAGATTGAAAGAGAATCGAAACCCTAAAGTCAATTGCCACTTTAATCTTCAATTTCAAGGAGGAAGCAAACCCTAGACATTATCGCAGCTGCCATATTTTCAGAGACAAAGAATAGAAGAGATCGGGCAAGAAATGAAGTGGTGAACCAAATCAAAAGGGCCGGCCAACAAACCCTAGATTTTAAAGGGAGCCAAGAAGTTATAAAAGGGAAAAGGGACTTGAGTTTTTTTTTAATTAATTTAGAAACTAGGGTTTAGCTTTGTTTTTAAATTTGTTTTTTATTTCGTCTTTAATTTCAAGTTGTAATCAGTTTAGAGTTTTCAATTTGTCTCTAAAACTAGGGAGACGAATTACATGATTTGTAATTCCGAAAAATATGGTTTTGAGGATAGAAACCAATGCAGGGTTTTGAGCGTAGGGTTAAGAACAGTTGGGAGCGAGCGTCGCAAGTTTACAGGGGATTATAAGTGTAGAAATTGTTTTAACTCCTTGTAAAAACCTTGGGGAATGCAGCAGTAGGCAGGGTTTTGCTAAAGCTGGTATATCTGTGTGTTATTTATTTTCCGCATTTATTCTGATTATTATCTGTGCTGTGATTATTTAATTACTCTGTGAAAATCTGCGATAAACCCTATTTACACCCTCTAGGGTTAATTTAGATCCTACAAGTGGTATCATAGCAAGTATCTTTTGTTTTATTTTAACTCTAGAGTCATGAGTCTGTCTAATAATGCATTTTCTGAGGGTTACCAGGTCACCAATGTTTAATGGAACTGATTATGCATATCGGAAAGCTAGGATGAAAATCTATTTGAGTTCATTCGATTATGATGTGTGGGATATTATTGAAAACGGGTTATAGATCTCCCACTGTTATTGTTAGTGGCGTTGAAATTCTTAAATCAAAAGACAGGTGGGATGCTAATGATAAAAAATTATTTTCAACTAATGCCAAAGTGATGAATGCTTTAATCTGCGCTCTTGATAAAACAGAATTTAATCGAATTTCTCATTGTGAAACTGCACAGGAAATATGGCATATGTTGGAGGGCACACACGAAGGTACATCTCAAGTGAAGGAATCTCGTCTCGCTCTACTCAGCAACGAATATGAAAATTTCTCTATGCAAAGAGATGAAGGTATAAAAGAGATGTATGGACGCTTCTCGTCACTAGTCTACAATGCAAAAGCTCTTGGCAAAACCTATACCAAAGTGGAATTGATCAGAAAAATATTGAGAGTGCTACCGATGAATTTTGAAGCTAAGGTGACGGCGATACAAGAATCAAAATATATGAATAAAGTAAGCATGGAAGAGTTGATCGGAAATCTGATTACTTACGAGATGGAAATAAAATCAAGAGAAGAACAAAAGAATTCAGAATCAAAGAAAAAGACGATCGCTCTAAATAATTCTGTTGAAAGTAATGATGATGATCCTACTGAAGAGCTTGCCATGGCTTTGAAAAAGTGGGCCAAAGGCAAATATAAGCCACAAAAGAAGAAAAATATCAAATCCGAAAGTTCAGAAAGTTCAGACGATGAAATGTTTTGCTACAACTGCAAGAAACCCGAACATATCAAACCAAATTGCCCACAACTTAAAAATGAAAAGAAGAAGAAGTTCAGAAGAAAGAAGAAGGCTTTTGCTGCTACATGGGATGACGAGGAAGGAGAAGAAGTTTCTGAAAGTGATGAAGAGGAAGCTAACTTGTGTCTTATGGTTCAATTTGATTCGGAAGGTAGTGAACAGGATTCTAGTGAGGTATCAAATTTTACCTATAAAGAATTAATTCTAATGTGTCACAACCTCACAAAAACAGTTGATTCTCTTGAACTAAAAGTTAAGAAATTGAAATCTGATAGGTCAAAACTAGTTCAAGAAAATAACAGTTTAGAAAGAAAACTTGAAAAAGTTAAGAATTTGCAAAAAATGTCAATTTTTGAGTAATGATCCTTTGAAGTTCAAAACTGATTTTGAATTACTCAAAAGTGAAAATGAGAATCTAAAAAGCGAAAATCATGATTTTGAAAAGGATATTGAAAAGTTTTGAGAAAATGAAAACCTGGATTTTGAAAAGCAAAAAACAATTCGAAATTGAAATTTCTAAGTCCACTGCTAAAATCAAAGCACTTGAAAACAAAAATTTGATTTTAAAACAAACTGATGCTGAAAAGAGGAAAATCGCTATTAATCGTTGTTCAAATTTAATGAAAGAAAATAGTGATCTTAAATTTAAAATTCAATGACTTGAGTCAGCTTTGACTAAATTTTCTAAAGGAGAGAAATTGTTGAATATGTTGTTAAAAAATCAATTTTTTGTTCAGAATAAAAATGGACTTGGTTTTGGATTTGATCCAGTTAAAAAACCAAATCCTAATGATGTTAAAAATCCTTTGAATGGCTTTGAAATTGATCAAATTGAAATTTTGAACTCTAATAATTTCAAAGGTTTTTTAAATCATGAACGATATGAAAACTCGTTTAGAAACAATTCAATTAAACGAATTTGGATTCCAAAAACTAATAAAATGAATTTGAACAAATCTGAACGAATTTGGGTTCTAAATGGTACGCTAGTGAATAGTAGTGGATTGTTATATAAACGAGTTTGGGTACCAAAACGTGTAAACAAAGAAAAGAGTGGTAAAACATTTTTTGTTAGACCACTCGATCCTATAAATATTTAGGTACCGGGGGGAGGCTAACGAACAACTGTGCTTAAGTGAGATAAAATTCAAATTGATTCATATATCGAAATATTTGGAGTTCTTTTGCCATAGATTTAGAGTTGGAGATTCATTGGATCACATCGATTACGGTAAGTTAGGTATGATCTCTAAACTCGTATTTTTATTTCATTTCCTGTTTAGTTTATTTTCCTTTTTTTAGTTTTTATTTCTTTATTTTTACTTGGCTAATTTTGAAATCATTCGTTATTTATTGTTGAATTTCCTAGATTATAAAAAATTTGATTTTTTAAGTGATCTCAAATAATTATCTTAGATTTGATCGTTGAATGTTTCTCGTGCTTGTCAAAAAATTCTCTGAGAATGTCACATGTGATTCTTGCTTTGGAAATGATCTTGTGCTACTCTGATAAGAAAATTGATTTGATTGGACGATGAGTTGAAAATCAGCAATTAAATATCTTTAAATTCCATAGACAATTTGAATTAAATATATAAGTTTTTTTTAAAATTGTCTAAGAACAATCAGCATTAGAAAAATTAGATAATTTCATATTCTACCGATTGATTTTTGAAATTAATTTTCAAACTTGCATTGATATTTTCAAAAACTCCTCTTGAAATTGATATTTTCAATTTTACAATCATTTTCTATTATTTATTCAAAAAAAATTGAAATAATTGATTAATTTGAATCATTTTGTGACTCATCAAAATTATTAATAGATTTATGAAATTGTGATGAGTTGTGAATATGATATAATTCAAAACTAGAGGAGATGTTATTTTAAATCTCATGATGATTGGACATATTTTATAATATCTTTGAATTAGAGCTTATTTCACGACCATCTTCTATATCTACCATATTTCTGTCATTCATCATGGTTTTATTTAATTTGGGGAGTTCTAATTATTCTTGAAATTAAAAATAAAATAAAAATAAGTAAATAATTTATCCTTGGTATTCACTCCCATTTAAAAGTCCTCGCGATTATGCGTGGGTGACTTACCTTAATTTCTAAGTGCTTCCATTCTCACTTAAAAGACCTTTGGGCTATGCATGGATGGAACTCATTAGAGAGGATAAAGTTAAGTTACTACTAACCCCATTTAAAAGACCTTTCGGCTATGCGTGGTTAGGAATTGCTTAACACATTTTTGAGCATATTTAAAATCTTTAAAATTGACATTCAAATATTCAATTTTTATTGAACTCTCCTCATTCTATAAAATCCATCGTAAATCCATTCATTCTGAAAGTGAAATTTGCTTCTGATTTAAAGATTATTATGCTTTTTGTTTTACTAAATGGGATTTGCGATATATATTCTCTCTCTTAATTTGAATATATAATTTTAGTCTATATTCATCACTGTCTCGAATTCTATTATCCTTTTGATGATAACAAAGGGGGATAATTGTCAAGATTTTGATTGATGAGTATTTAATTCAAAAAAAATTTAAGATTGGAAATAAAATATCTAGAGGGAGAATGGTCAATTGGATTTCATCATTCATATTTTTCCACATATATAGGGGGAGTTCAGTTGTAGGGGGAGCATACGAATAGGGGGAGTAATATATTTCACATTGAAAATCTTTTATTTGTTTGTCATCATCAAATGGGGGAGATTGTTGTATATGACGTAGTTGTATACACAATTATATGATTTTTGTTTGATGATAACAATCAAATAAGAATTATTTTAAATGTATTTATTACTGTACTGTTCTATATATACATCACAGACATGAATATAATATTTATATTTAAATAGAATACGACTGTATATTCATATATTCATATAGTATTTTATTTAAATTAAATATTATATTTCAAACATTCAAACAGTACAACTATTTATAACTCCACTATTTACAATTCACTTAAATATGTTTGAATATTTCTGACATGACATATCACACATGAAATTGTAATATTGAAGGAATTCAGATAAAAATAGACAGAGTGAATTGAACACAATAAAATAATATTTTATTTCGATCAACTCTGCTTATTACAAATAATAGTACAATTATATTCAGTCGTGACTACAATCATTCTCATATACAGAAATTCCTCACTTATACAATCACTTTTATACACTGACTCATCACTGCATCAATCTTCATCTTCTGTCTTCACAGCTCTTTAACCAGTCCAGTAATCATCTTCATACCTGTCGTAAATAGAAAAACACACACAACAGACATCAACAAAAATAAAATTAAATACAAATAAAAATTTATTTTTAAAATTTTATTTGCCTCAGAATTACAGAGTGTTTCTCGTCATTTTTTCTATACTTGTCTGATATGCAGGGACAGAAAAACTCATCTGGATGATTGCATATACACAAGTGTATTTATATACATGTGTGCACTGCCTCACTAATCCAGTGTGCAACTGAGGGGCAGCCACAAGGACCATCTCAACTCAGTGACAATCAGTGTGCAAGTAGTCGAGCCAAAAGTGCAAATAAAAATAAAAACCCAGAATGATCGAGCAACAAGGAAAATTCAGCATGTATGGTGACACAAAGCATTGTACAGCAGAAAATTGGGGTGTGCATGAATGTTGTAGCAAACATGAACAACAATATCAAAGTTCAAATGGAAGACTCAATTGTAATGTTGTATACATAAACACGGACATGGTGCAGCATTCAAATGAAAATCTACATGACTTTATACAGACATAAGTTTCAAGTAAACAAAAATTTTCAGTCAAAATTAAAGAGGCAAGCATGTATGCATCAAAAAAGTTCAGAATTGTTCGACATAGTGCAACAGGACTAGGCAGAAAACAGTTCATGGTTCAAGCACAAATGCAACAATGTGCAGCAGGAGTTTCAACACATAATTTTATATTGGTTAAGGCTACAAGTTCAGGGTCAGGCCAAAGCAAATCAGTGTGACAAGTTTTCGAGTAAATACCAAACAGTCAAGGTAAGTTCAAGACCACATTTCAGCAATGAATGTACACAGTCTCAAGTTCTTGGTGGAAATGGTGGTTCAACAGCTCACAAGTATACATGTCAGGCTAGGCAACAATGGTGGTAAATACATGATCATGGCAACAATAAAAGCATTTCAATTCAAACAAGCAAACAAGTATAGCATAAGCAAGAGAATACAAAACTAAATAGGAAGTATGGCATCATGTACAGTTTGAATTCACAAGCATTGGTGTAAATAAAGCAAATGCATGGTCCAGCAATTTCACAAAAATGGTGCAGGTTCACAAGTGATTGTAAGCTATTTCAAAGTGCACAAATCAACAGGTCTGCATGGTACATCACAAGTATACAGCAAGGCACAAATGATATTAGCGTAGCAGCGTGACAACAATGCCAAAGTTTAAGGGTCATAGGAACAGTGATTTTCAGCATAACAATTTTGGGAAATGATCGGTCTAAAGAATGGATAACATGGAAGAACAGTTTTTTTTACAGTACAAACATGAAAGATCAGGTGTTTAAGCAAGTGGCAGATCACTAAAGATCAAGGGACTTTGTTATGACAGATCACAACAAACATTGGATCAGGCCAAAATCAAATACATATGAAATCAGTGTACTTTGTTATGACAAGTACACGACAAAGATCAAAGAGTAGTATAAAGTCAAAAACTGATCAAGTATAATATCTGTTCTTATCAAATACATATGAAATCAGTGTAGAATCAGTATTCGAGACAGAGGCAAATCAATGCTAGCATCAGTCCAAAATCAAGAAAATCAATGTGAAATATCTGTTCATAGTTTTTAAAAATAAATACAAGAGCCTATGGTAAAATACCAGGAATTAAGGAACTAACTCAAAGCCAAAATGATCAAAGACCATTTCAAAGTTCAGAAAATCTCACGCAAGCTTCCAGAACAAGTTTGAAGATTTCAAAGTCAACAATTCAAAGTCAAGGACCTAAATTTAAGCAATATACTGTCAGGTTTAAAATCAGAAGAAAACTCCAGAATGTTATGAAGAATTAAAGCCCAATTTTTTTATATATCATGACCGAGTCTAACACGAAATCAGAAGATACAATTTGGATTTTAATCCTATATAAACACCAATTCATCACTGGCCAGAAGCATCCAAGTACAAACAAATCAAAGTATAAAACCGGATAGCAAATTCATACCAGAAAAAGGGGAAATTTGGATCCAATTCTACATTCAATTGAAGAAGAAATTGTTACTGGGAATTCGAGATCAACATACGATAGAGCGGCAGCCTTCAGATAGAAAGAGAATCGAAACCCTAATGTCAATCACCACTTTAATCTTCAATTTCAAGGAGGAAGTAAATCCTAGACATTATTGCAGCCACCATATTTTCAGAGACAAAGAATAAAAGATATCGGGAAAGAAGAGAAGTGGTGAACCAAATCAAAAGGGCCGACCAACAAACCCTAGACTTTAAAGGGAACCAAGAAGTTATAAAAGGGAAAAAGGACTTGAATTTTTTTTAATTAATTTAGAAACTAGGGTTTAGCTTGTTTTTTAAATTTGTTTTTTTATTCCGTCTTTAATTTCAAGTTGTAATCAGTTTAGAGTTTTCTACTTTGTCTCTAAAACTAGGGAGACGAATTACGAGATTTGTAATTCGGGGAAATCTGGTTTCGGGGATAAAAACCAATGCAGGGTTTTGAGCGTAGGGTTAAGAACAGTTGGGAGCGAGTGTCGCGAGTTTACAGGGGATTGTAAGCATAGAGATTGTTTTAACTCCTAGTAGAAACCTTGGGGAATGCAGCAGTAGGAAGGGTTTTGCCGAAGCTGGGTATATCTGTGTGTTATTTATTTTCCGCATTTATTCTGATTATTATCTGTGCTGTGATTATTTAATAACTTTGTGAAAATCTGCGATAAACCCTATTCAACCCCCTCTAGGGTTAATTTAGATCCTACAATTGTGACCGTAACAACGTCTTCTACATTCTGGAAGAGACTAGGACATATTTGGAGCTTGCTACGAATTTAGGCGAAGTAAAAACCAATGTGAGATCTCTAATTTGAAACAAAATTAATTGTGATTGCGATGTGAAATATATATATATATATATGCTATATAAAATTCATATATGTGTTGTATGGAAATTGAATTGATTGATTGTGATTGCGATGAATGGCTGGATTGAATTGTGTATGATGTTAGAAAAATATGTTCAGGTTTGATTCATTAAAAAGATTCATGTTTTAAATAAAATGTTTAACATTAAAAATAACATTTTTAGAGTATGTTTGATTCATTAAAAAGAATCATGTTTTAAATAAAATGTATAAACATTAAAAATAACATTTTTACTGTATGTTTGATTCATTAAAAAGAAACATGTTTTAAATAAAATGTTTAAACATTAAAAATAACACTTTTAGTGTATGTTTGATTCATTAAAAAGAACCATGTTCTAAATAAAATGTTTAAACATTAAAAATAACAATTTTAATGTATGTTTGATTCATCACAAAGAATCATTGTAGCGACCCGGGGAAAAGAACGACAATCGGGTTCTCGACAACAATACATAAACCCGTATCACTTGCCAAAAACCCAAGTATCGAACCCCCAGATTGTCATGAGAAAGAATTTAGAGGGTGAGGATAGAAAGAAAGAATTATTAGAATAGAAGAAAGAAGAAGAACACATCATCAGAATCTCACAGCGGAACGAATAAAATATAATATCAAATCTCTTTATACAAAAACTGTATATACATACCAATCATCAGAGTACACATACATCAGTCGCAGCGGAATAATAACTTTGAATAACTAGTGGTGAAGCCGCCTGCTTCCAGCTCCTGAAACTCCAAGCGGAACCTAACCTGGAACATACTCGGTCTGACCCGAGCACATTTGATTTAAAACAAAATACACCGGGTCAGCCTGGAATACTATCAGTGATAAATTCACATAACAACACAACTTGTTTAACTTTGCAAAATCCTTTATGAAATCAAAGAATAATAGTAAGACTAGTCCACACATAAACACGGACGGTTTTTACCTTACTATGACCCAAACCATTTTGTTTGAAATCATACTTTGATCTGATATTATCGTAATGTCTAATTACAAGTAATTAGCAATCTAGAGGAACGCTTGCATCTCACGCTCCCCATATATAGTATACAATCGAAACCCGTGGGCGCTTATTGGATATTGGATTCCAACTTGACAAGGTATGGGTCCACCTTCCGCACGTGTATCTCTAGAGGCGAATACACTGGGTTCAACAAGAACGTCTTGCAACCCGGCCCTCACATGACCGACCACTCATTTCGCTTGAGTGTATCGAATGTATATCACCGACGGTTGGGATCAGCAACCGCCACCCGAATAGGGTCAGCATCGAATTATAGATTAAAGAAGCAATAGGAATTTCTCTAGATAGGTGATCATACATCCTAATGGGAGCGACCCACATAGCCATGCTGCCTGCCCGATTTTTGTCATTTCCCGGTTGATGAGGCTTGAGGCTAGAACTTTATCTTTAGAACATCTGGTCATCATTCACTTTGAATGCCACATCGTCAGATCCGCCAGATCACACTTGATTGACGTCCACAAACATACTCTAGCTATCTGGCTAGAGAATAACCATTTCTCCGCCGTCAACTATCGTACGTTTGGAGAAATCAACGCATGCAATTCCTTTGGAAATACTCTGTCAGACATCCATCCATACAAGTCATCCAGGAACAGGATGAACCGAAGGTACTCTCCTACTGCATCTCATATAGGAATCACCCCATGGATCGGTAGCGAGAAGTCCTTGCAACCCGTGGATTTCAACCACGACAGAATCACAAATCAAAATAACTCTGGCTGCAGGCCAGAGAAATTCAACAAGTAGTCCTTCCGCTTATGAAGATCCACGGTCTTCACTTGCTCCATCTTCAATCGACGTCTTCACGTATTTGATGGTCGGAATGGTTTTCGAATATAATTCGATCCCGGACTTTCCGAACCAACAATCGTATTAGTCTGGTTTGATAGTCGGTGTTTTAACTATCAAATAACAATAGTGTGAACACAACAAGTTTCCTGATTCAGTACTTGGCACAACTCGACCTCTTTAAAATATATTTAACCAAATTTCCCTTTTGACTAACTTTAATTGATTTACTTTGATTGATTAACTCTAACTTGACTGACTCGACTTATTTAACTCGACAAACTTGACTTGATTGCTTCTATTAACTAATACTCGACTTAACTCCATTCGCTCGACTCTAGATCGCAGCGATCACAATGGTTACACCTGATTCCCTCAGGAAACATCCGACCGCCGTAGGCTATCTGCACCCCTGCGAATTACGCTAGCAGTCGTACACAATGAAACTCTTTTGACTAACCCTATCTCAAATACTTTATTTGATCAACTCTAATGGAATAAACGAATATTTAATATAATTTGAAATCAATCTTCTTATTCCTTTTTAAAACTAATATGGCAATATTATTTATTTCCCACAACCTTACATTAGAGTTTGACATTACTCGTATAAGACAAAACCAATTCAACACCTTCACTAACTTCAAACTAATACCATTCCTCGGTAATAGTGAAGCCAACCAAGTTGGGGTATTTTAGTTACCTCTCAGACCTTGGCCGACAACCTCCTTACTTCAGAATAATATCAGTTTAACCACAAATCATCCAAAATCCCATTTTCCCTTTTTGATTCCAAATCTGGTTTTAACGCCGTTGTTTGCATTTGAAATCTCGTTCAAAGCCTTTTTACTTAATTACTTTATTTAAGTAACATCCATTTTAAATCACCACCTTAACTTTACGTTTTCTTTCACTTATACCCTTTTGGTTTATAAAACAAATCTATCGTCAAATAGTTTGATTCCATCTAATTGAACCTTCTATAATACTCTTATCGCCATTCTGGCCAACCTCCTCGTCAATTAATCACTTGTTAATTGAATATCCCCTTATCAAATCTTGTTTGAAACCTTGGATTTATAAATCCCTTTATAATACCCTCCTTTGATTTTGATCGAACTTATCGACACTCACTCGCTTCTAATGGCATTCGCCATTTAAAGGTTGTTGCTTTGACTACTATTAATTTAGAAAAATAAATAACCTTGTTACCAATTATATTAGAATTGGTTAACCTTGGTAGCTATCAAAAATTAGGATTATAGTCATTTCCAAAAGCTTGTCAATATTGTTAACACTAACCCATTCAATAACTATTTTAACTATAGTTGCTCGAAGGTCAATTAATATTTTTACCTTAAACAATCTACTAATTTCCTTAAATTGAAAATTTATCGAAGTTTAACTAATTATCACCACTACTCGTTAAATTTAACGAGTATTCAGAAGCCAGTTTACTCCATCCCATTTCAGGTTAATCTTATTTCCAACTTAAGTTGAACACGGTTGATTTGGTCAATCGTACATTTCAGTTAACCACTAACTGAATTCCAATGTCATTTCCCTTTTTTTTTAATTAATTAACTTAATTAATTTAAAATCGCCTTTAATTAATTAAAAACAATTTTCCCATTCCACCAGCCTGTAGGTAAAATCTATGGTTCGCTCTGCCTTTAAACTGGGATAAAACATCTTAATTACTTCCTCTATAAACTCGATTAAAATATATTCTTATAAATTGCTTATATAAACCAATCGAAACTTTTATTCAGTTATAAATTAAATTTATAACTTTTAACCTATATCGATCCACCAAACAGTAGAACGACGTTTAAACAATACCCTTTTAGGCCATTTTTCCAAATCAACAATGTCGATTTATTTCCAATACAACAATGACGAACATCTAGCCAACCATCACGTTTAAACAGGGTTTTGGTGTCAGTCAGGTTGTAACAATTCATATATATGCACACCAACAAAAATACAGTTAATTTGAGGAATCCGGCCGGATCCCTCCAACCTGTCCTTCTCTACATCACAGATGTCAGTTGATAACAATATGCGAATTAAACAATTTGCAGAATATAAATAACTGCAACCATCAACCAACAACAAGCAACTTGCATCCATCGCATCCAATCAGCCAATTTAAACTGTTAACCGCAAAATATAATTTACCGTGACTTTACCACATCACAGTATTCCAGAAGGTGTGAGAATTAACTCACCAGAGTTTATTCTGGTCGACGGTTGACGCGTTTGTCGCTTTTGATTTGAACCATTCGTCCAAAAATAGCTGAATTTTCAACGGTGTCGGATTGACTCCTAGTCAGTGCCATCGCGTAGGTCTCGTTCCTTAACTCTTCTGTCCTTTTGTCCACGTCAGCATCTCACCACGTTTCCCAGTTTTTGCGTCACGCGGCTTCCCCTTTTCCAATTCCTGAAGCCCGTTCCTCCTTCTACACGGTTCGCTCCACCAATTTAAACCCTCACCGCGACGCCTGGGCATCACCAGAGTGGCCGACGACCGTACCTCGACCTCCGCCTTGGGCCCAACCTCAACCACCCCAGGCGGCGAACTCCCAGTCGTCGTAGATTCGCCTGAAATCCTCCCCAAACGAACTCCGTTCAAACCACAAATTCTCCGACCACCGTTGGCTATGGGTGACCGGACCACCACCATTCCAACCGCCGTACCTTCCCCCTTCGACTGACCATCAGACCTGACGCCAGTAATCACCACGATCGCGGGTAATTGGCCAAAACCCCACACCATTTTCAAAACCGACCGGAAAAAGTTGACCCCAGTTCAACTCGACGCCACGACCACCACACATCACCGTTGAACCTCCGACCACCGCCAAAACGAAGGCCTATCTCTCCTCTTCGAAAGCCCTAAGGTCTCACACTCTAAAATTGGTTAAATTGCTCGAATTTTGCAAAAGGACGAAACTGGAATCTTTCACTGTCCAGCCGATTCCGGCCACCACAGTCGACCGTAGGTCCTGGAATTTTTCGTGGAGGTAGATATCAGCTGGATCTACAACTTTGCCATTGGTTGCCCTAGCAAATTCTTCTCGGATCATGAGATATAAATGATTTTGTAAAGAGGGGCTTTATTGCAAAATTACATGATGAAAAATGGAATGGGCTGGCCATTTCTGATCCTAGGGGTTTATATAGGGTAGGGAAAATATATTTTAAGTTGATTTGACGACTGACGCTGACTAACGATTTTTTATTTCGTGTCTATCGCGTTTTCGAACATCGTTTATTCGCTGCTGCGCTCACATACGAACCCCGTTCGAGTTGCAACTGGACGGCATAGTATATTTTGACGATACGGTCCTAACGAAACTTGTTTCGTCGAATTCCGTGCTCGTATGCTCAAATAGCGTTTGTACACGTCCAATTATGTCGATTTATTTTGCATTTTATTTTGCCACGCTCACAGAATAACACCGATTGACGCGCCGTTTGAAAATCTGGCAATAATTTACTGTTACGGTCACAACAAAATTTGTTTCGTCGAAAACAGAGGTCGTTTGAAAAATGTCCCTTTTGAACTGGTCAATTTTGAATAAAATAACCCAATTTTAAAGTACTTCAATATAATAATATCAAAATATTGCCGTTGGCCATACACGACCAGAATTTGATGTATTATCAAGGAAAAATATCCCGGGTTGAATTCCAAGCCAATTCGATGTTTAAAATATTTAAAAACCATTATTTTATATAACTGCAGCGCTATATATATAGAACGAATTCTGGCGCTGCTTTTCCCAAAATTTGATTTGGACATAAAACAAAATCTACACGACGAAAACTGGATTTTTCTCTGCCGTTGGGAAGATATTGTCAAACTGGTCCCAACGTTTCTTGTTTCGAGGAAATCCGACTTATTTTGAACCCGATACGACCAATTGAAGTTCAAAACGCCAAATCGCGAACTACCGCGCCGCTGCAGCTCGTTATTTAATTAAATTATAAACTATATATATTCGTCGTCGTTTTCAAAACGAATTGTCACTAAAATTTCAGTATAAACAATATTTGACCACTTTAAACTGTCGGATCACAGTATATTTCAATTTCGACAATTTCCCATATTTTGGAAATTAAAATAGTATTTATTATTTATTTTAAATAATATATTCACAATATAATTGTTAAATTCGATTATCCAACCTCAAACCAATATTTTAAATTATTAAAATATTTAAAATAATCCAATTAAATTGGTAGAAAAATACGGGTCGTTACATTCCTTCCCCCTTAAAATAATTTCGTCCTCGAAATTGCTAAGTAGAAGAAATGTCGTCTATTATTATCTTTTCAAAAATAATAAATTTTTAAAACTTGAATTTATTTTCAAACTGACCCAACTGGTTTTAAAACCAATTTATTTCAAGCAAAAGAATTTCCTTAAAAAATTCCAAAAATTTTCTAACTCCTTGAATTTTAGAAAATTTCGGCAGAGTCTCCCCTGTACGGAGGACCATCTGCAATATTGCAGGATCAAGAAATATGTATACATCGACTCTCATGGTCGGAAAATTCAAAATCAAATCCCAAAATCCAAACAAAACCCAAAATTTCATATTTGCGTAATCGTACCTTTTGGCGAGCGTTATTATGCAATGAGCGATATATTTATTCGAGCCTGCTTAATTGATTTTGCAACTCTACTCAACTGGATTCAAATAACTCCAGATTTTCTCCTTCGGTTGGGTTTAAAGCTGAACTGGCACCTTACACCTGTTCTCAACTCAAACAAACTTATCAGTTATCAACAAATGTCAATTATGTTCGATACATCCATATCATTCCACACCAACCAATTATATATACAGTTCAACCCACACGAGATTATAATTATTTATATCACTTCGCTTATTTCTTAAATTATCCATTCAGATCTGTTAAATTTGGATTGATTACCCAACTTGTTTATTTCATCTTTGGTTTTTCAACCAAGTCTATCTATTTCAAGTTCAGGTTATATTCAAGCAATCAACCATACACTACAAACATATTATACAACCAATATTAACCACTCAAGATGATTGCCCATACTATAATAAATTTTACTTTTATTTTATTATAAAATAAAATTGGGCAAAAATAATCATTAAAAATAATTTTATATCAAATCACAAATACGCTCTCTCGTATATCTACTCAAACTCAATCTAGGGTACTGCTAACCCCATCTCTATTGAGTCACACCACAGAGCCAAGGTTAATCATTAAACCAATAGCTCTGATACCACTGTAGCGACCCGGGGAAAAGAACGACAATCGGGTTCTCGACAACAATACATAAACCCGTATCACTTGCCAAAAACCCAAGTATCGAACCCCCAGATTGTCATGAGAAAGAATTTAGAGGGTGAGGATAGAAAGAAAGAATTATTAGAATAGAAGAAAGAAGAAGAACACATCATCAGAATCTCACAGCGGAACGAATAAAATATAATATCAAATCTCTTTATACAAAAACTGTATATACATACCAATCATCAGAGTACACATACATCAGTCGCAGCGGAATAATAACTTTGAATAACTAGTGGTGAAGCCGCCTGCTTCCAGCTCCTGAAACTCCAAGCGGAACCTAACCTGGAACATACTCGGTCTGACCCGAGCACATTTGATTTAAAACAAAATACACCGGGTCAGCCTGGAATACTATCAGTGATAAATTCACATAACAACACAACTTGTTTAACTTTGCAAAATCCTTTATGAAATCAAAGAATAATAGTAAGACCAGTCCACACATAAACACGGACGGTTTTTACCTTACTATGACCCAAACCATTTTGTTTGAAATCATACTTTGATCTGATATTATCGTAATGTCTAATTACAAGTAATTAGCAATCTAGAGGAACGCTTGCATCTCACGCTCCCCATATATAGTATACAATCGAAACCCGTGGGCGCTTATTGGATATTGGATTCCAACTTGACAAGGTATGGGTCCACCTTCCGCACGTGTATCTCTAGAGGCGAATACACTGGGTTCAACAAGAACGTCTTGCAACCCGGCCCTCACATGACCGACCACTCATTTCGCTTGAGTGTATCGAATGTATATCACCGACGGTTGGGATCAGCAACCGCCACCCGAATAGGGTCAGCATCGAATTATAGATTAAAGAAGCAATAGGAATTTCTCTAGATAGGTGATCATACATCCTAATGGGAGCGACCCACATAGCCATGCTGCCTGCCCGATTTTTGTCATTTCCCGGTTGATGAGGCTTGAGGCTAGAACTTTATCTTTAGAACATCTGGTCATCATTCACTTTGAATGCCACATCGTCAGATCCGCCAGATCACACTTGATTGACGTCCACAAACATACTCTAGCTATCTGGCTGGAGAATAACCATTTCTCCGCCGTCAACTATCGTACGTTTGGAGAAATCAACGCATGCAATTCCTTTGGAAATACTCTGTCAGACATCCATCCATACAAGTCATCCAGGAACAGGATGAACCGAAGGTACTCTCCTACTGCATCTCATATAGGAATCACCCCATGGATCGGTAGCGAGAAGTCCTTGCAACCCGTGGATTTCAACCACGACAGAATCACAAATCAAAATAACTCTGGCTGCAGGCCAGAGAAATTCAACAAGTAGTCCTTCCGCTTATGAAGATCCACGGTCTTCACTTGCTCCATCTTCAATCGACGTCTTCACGTATTTGATGGTCGGAATGGTTTTCGAATATAATTCGATCCCGGACTTTCCGAACCAACAATCGTATTAGTCTGGTTTGATAGTCGGTGTTTTAACTATCAAATAACAATAGTGTGAACACAACAAGTTTCCTGATTCAGTACTTGGCACAACTCGACCTCTTTAAAATATATTTAACCAAATTTCCCTTTTGACTAACTTTAATTGATTTACTTTGATTGATTAACTCTAACTTGACTGACTCGACTTATTTAACTCGACAAACTTGACTTGATTGCTTCTATTAACTAATACTCGACTTAACTCCATTCGCTCGACTCTAGATCGCAGCGATCACAATGGTTACACCTGATTCCCTCAGGAAACATCCGACCGCCGTAGGCTATCTGCACCCCTGCGAATTACGCTAGCAGTCGTACACAATGAAACTCTTTTGACTAACCCTATCTCAAATACTTTATTTGATCAACTCTAATGGAATAAACGAATATTTAATATAATTTGAAATCAATCTTCTTATTCCTTTTTAAAACTAATATGGCAATATTATTTATTTCCCACAACCTTACATTAGAGTTTGACATTACTCGTATAAGACAAAACCAATTCAACACCTTCACTAACTTCAAACTAATACCATTCCTCGGTAATAGTGAAGCCAACCAAGTTGGGGTATTTTAGTTAACTCTCAGACCTTGGCCGACAACCTCCTTACTTCAGAATAATATCAGTTTAACCACAAATCATCCAAAATCCCATTTTCCCTTTTTGATTCCAAATCTGGTTTTAACGCCGTTGTTTGCATTTGAAATCTCGTTCAAAGCCTTTTTACTTAATTACTTTATTTAAGTAACATCCATTTTAAATCACCACCTTAACTTTACGTTTTCTTTCACTTATACCCTTTTGGTTTATAAAACAAATCTATCGTCAAATAGTTTGATTCCATCTAATTGAACCTTCTATAATACTCTTATCGCCATTCTGGCCAACCTCCTCGTCAATTAATCACTTGTTAATTGAATATCCCCTTATCAAATCTTGTTTGAAACCTTGGATTTATAAATCCCTTTATAATACCCTCCTTTGATTTTGATCGAACTTATCGACACTCACTCGCTTCTAATGGCATTCGCCATTTAAAGGTTGTTGCTTTGACTACTATTAATTTAGAAAAATAAATAACCTTGTTACCAATTATATTAGAATTGGTTAACCTTGGTAGCTATCAAAAATTAGGATTATAGTCATTTCCAAAAGCTTGTCAATATTGTTAACACTAACCCATTCAATAACTATTTTAACTATAGTTGCTCGAAGGTCAATTAATATTTTTACCTTAAACAATCTACTAATTTCCTTAAATTGAAAATTTATCGAAGTTTAACTAATTATCACCACTACTCGTTAAATTTAACGAGTATTCAGAAGCCAGTTTACTCCATCCCATTTCAGGTTAATCTTATTTCCAACTTAAGTTGAACACGGTTGATTTGGTCAATCGTACATTTCAGTTAACCACTAACTGAATTCCAATGTCATTTCCCTTTTTTTTAATTAATTAACTTAATTAATTTAAAATCGCCTTTAATTAATTAAAAACAATTTTCCCATTCCACCAGCCTGTAGGTAAAATCTATGGTTCGCTCTGCCTTTAAACTGGGATAAAACATCTTAATTACTTCCTCTATAAACTCGATTAAAATATATTCTTATAAATTGCTTATATAAACCAATCGAAACTTTTATTCAGTTATAAATTAAATTTATAACTTTTAACCTATATCGATCCACCAAACAGTAGAACGACGTTTAAACAATACCCTTTTAGGCCATTTTTCCAAATCAACAATGTCGATTTATTTCCAATACAACAATGACGAACATCTAGCCAACCATCACGTTTAAACAGGGTTTTGGTGTCAGTCAGGTTGTAACAATTCATATATATGCACACCAACAAAAATACAGTTAATTTGAGGAATCCGGCCGGATCCCTCCAACCTGTCCTTCTCTACATCACAGATGTCAGTTGATAACAATATGCGAATTAAACAATTTGCAGAATATAAATAACTGCAACCATCAACCAACAACAAGCAACTTGCATCCATCGCATCCAATCAGCCAATTTAAACTGTTAACCGCAAAATATAATTTACCGTGACTTTACCACATCACAGTATTCCAGAAGGTGTGAGAATTAACTCACCAGAGTTTATTCTGGTCGACGGTTGACGCGTTTGTCGCTTTTGATTTGAACCATTCGTCCAAAAATAGCTGAATTTTCAACGGTGTCGGATTGACTCCTAGTCAGTGCCATCGCGTAGGTCTCGTTCCTTAACTCTTCTGTCCTTTTGTCCACGTCAGCATCTCACCACGTTTCCCAGTTTTTGCGTCACGCGGCTTCCCCTTTTCCAATTCCTGAAGCCCGTTCCTCCTTCTACACGGTTCGCTCCACCAATTTAAACCCTCACCGCGACGCCTGGGCATCACCAGAGTGGCCGACGACCGTACCTCGACCTCCGCCTTGGGCCCAACCTCAACCACCCCAGGCGGCGAACTCCCAGTCGTCGTAGATTCGCCTGAAATCCTCCCCAAACGAACTCCGTTCAAACCACAAATTCTCCGACCACCGTTGGCTATGGGTGACCGGACCACCACCATTCCAACCGCCGTACCTTCCCCCTTCGACTGACCATCAGACCCGACGCCAGTAATCACCACGATCGCGGGTAATTGGCCAAAACCCCACACCATTTTCAAAACCGACCGGAAAAAGTTGACCCCAGTTCAACTCGACGCCACGACCACCACACATCACCGTTGAACCTCCGACCACCGCCAAAACGAAGGCCTATCTCTCCTCTTCGAAAGCCCTAAGGTCTCACACTCTAAAATTGGTTAAATTGCTCGAATTTTGCAAAAGGACGAAACTGGAATCTTTCACTGTCCAGCCGATTCCGGCCACCACAGTCGACCGTAGGTCCTGGAATTTTTCGTGGAGGTAGATATCAGCTGGATCTACAACTTTGCCATTGGTTGCCCTAGCAAATTCTTCTCGGATCATGAGATATAAATGATTTTGTAAAGAGGGGCTTTATTGCAAAATTACATGATGAAAAATGGAATGGGCTGGCCATTTCTGATCCTAGGGGTTTATATAGGGTAGGGAAAATATATTTTAAGTTGATTTGACGACTGACGCTGACTAACGATTTTTTATTTCGTGTCTATCGCGTTTTCGAACATCGTTTATTCGCTGCTGCGCTCACATACGAACCCCGTTCGAGTTGCAACTGGACGGCATAGTATATTTTGACGATACGGTCCTAACGAAACTTGTTTCGTCGAATTCCGTGCTCGTATGCTCAAATAGCGTTTGTACACGTCCAATTATGTCGATTTATTTTGCATTTTATTTTGCCACGCTCACAGAATAACACCGATTGACGCGCCGTTTGAAAATCTGGCAAATAATTTACTGTTACGGTCACAACAAAATTTGTTTCGTCGAAAACAGAGGTCGTTTGAAAAATGTCCCTTTTGAACTGGTCAATTTTGAATAAAATAACCCAATTTTAAAGTACTTCAATATAATAATATCAAAATATTGCCGTTGGCCATACACGACCAGAATTTGATGTATTATCAAGGAAAAATATCCCGGGTTGAATTCCAAGCCAATTCGATGTTTAAAATATTTAAAAACCATTATTTTATATAACTGCAGCGCTATATATATAGAACGAATTCTGGCGCTGCTTTTCCCAAAATTTGATTTGGACATAAAACAAAATCTACACGACGAAAACTGGATTTTTCTCTGCCGTTGGGAAGATATTGTCAAACTGGTCCCAACGTTTCTTGTTTCGAGGAAATCCGACTTATTTTGAACCCGATACGACTAATTGAAGTTCAAAACGCCAAATCGCGAACTACCGCGCCGCTGCAGCTCGTTATTTAATTAAATTATAAACTATATATATTCGTCGTCGTTTTCAAAACGAATTGTCACTAAAATTTCAGTATAAACAATATTTGACCACTTTAAACTGTCGGATCACAGTATATTTCAATTTCGACAATTTCCCATATTTTGGAAATTAAAATAGTATTTATTATTTATTTTAAATAATATATTCACAATATAATTGTTAAATTCGATTATCCAACCTCAAACCAATATTTTAAATTATTAAAATATTTAAAATAATCCAATTAAATTGGTAGAAAAATACGGGTCGTTACAATCTTGTTTTAAATAAAATGTTTAAACATTAAAAATAACATTTTTAGTGTATGTTTAATTCACTAAAAAGAATAATGTTTTAAATAAAATGATTGGACCATAAAAATTATATTTTATTGTATTATTGATTCATTAAAAATTAGGTAAAAAATATGATTACTTCATTAAAAATGTCCCTGTTAACGTGCTAGTTTTGATTAAAAGGATTACATGCTAATATATGTTTGGTTTGACAAAGATGTCACTTACATATTAGCGATGTTAATATAAAAATGTTCATTTGTTAAATATGTATTGATACATTAAAATGATGTCCCTTACATGTTACCGATGTTGGGGAAATATTCATATATTAAAAATATGTTTTGATTTATTATAACAATGCCATTTACATGTTAGCGATGTTAGGAAAATATTCATATGTTAAAATATGTTTTGATTTGTTATAACATTGTCATTTACATGTTAGCGATGTTAATATAAAAATTTTCAATTGTTAAATATGTATTGATACACTAAAATGATGTCACTTACATGATAGCGATGTTAATAGAAAAATATTCATTTGTTAAATATGTTTGATTTATTATAATAATGTCATTCACATATTAGCGAAGCTAGAAAAATAATTATTGGTTAATGTGTGTTTTGTTAGTTATAAATATCACCTTTAGCATGTTAAGTTAAAATAAAAAGAATTATAAGTTAAATATGTTTTGTCATTAAAAATGACATTTTTATCATGTTAGTGAAAATAAAATGAATTATAAGCTAAGTATGATTTGTCATTGAAAATGTACTTTTATCATGTTAAGTTAAAATAAAAAGAATTACATATTAAAACATGTTTTGTCATTAAAAATGACATTTTTATCATGTTAGTTGGAATAAAAAGAATTACATACAAAAATATGATTTGTCATTGAAAATGTAACTTTTAACATGTTAGTTTAGATAAAAAGAATTACATATTAAAATATGATTTGTCATTGAAAATGTAACTTTTAACATGTTAGTTTAGATAAAAAGAATTATATATTAAAATATGATTTGTCATTGAAAATGTAACTTTTAACAGGTTAGTTTATATAAAAAGAATTACATATTAAAATATGATTTGTCATTGGAAATGTTACTTTTAACATGTTAGTTTAGATAAAAAGAAATACATATTAAAATATGATTTGTCATTGAAAATGTACTTTTAACATGTTAGTTAGGATAAAAAGAATCATATGTTAAAAATGTTTTGTTAGATAAAAACATCGTCTTTAACATGTTAGTGAAGTAGTATAAAGGAATCGAATGTTAAAATATTTTTGGTTAGATAAAAACATTATTTTTAACATGTTAATAAAGTGAATTAAATAGTCATGTCTTGAAATATACGTTTGTATGTTAAGAATATAATTTTTAATATGAATATGAATTGTACAAAATTTACATGAAATAAAATAAATGGTGTTGAAATCATCGAACGAATTATATATATATGTATATTTATATAAATAAATATAAATTGAAATTAAACGAATCGCGCGTGGTAGTTCGTATTTTGGAATCGTAACTTTAAACGATTATACCGAAAGATCCTACCGTCGGATTTTCCCAAAACTGGAACCGTTGGGTTCGCTTTGGAAAGATCTTTCCAACGCTATTAAAATTTTTAAGATCCAGCGGTTAGATTTCGAGAAATGAGTAATTCAAATCTAAATAAAAACAGTGCTAGTGCCGCGTAATGACCTGAAACGTCGTTCGAATTAAATGGGCTCTTTCTATATAAATAAAAATATCTATAAGTCGTAAATTATTATTAACAATATGAAATGATTTATGTATATTAAAGAATTATTTGAAAAGGCCGAGTTAAATCTCATTTCAAATAATTATATGAGGATTTAAAGTAAAAGACATTGAAGACGGTGGTTGAAGACTGACGATCTTCACATCGAATGGACGACTACTGATGCCGTGAATTGGGTAGCACCCAGTAAAGGGTTAAAGTGGTAGTTGTCCGGACATACTTGTTGATTGTCTGGATATGCGAGAACCTCTCTTCTGTATTGGACATACGGAACGAGGAATAAGGTGTCTCCAGTTTTGTTCAGACCCAGAACGAACTTATAAATGGATGTGTGTCTAACATTGGATTTCGTTCTATGTTGATTGATTTCTATTAAATATATATCTGTTTGGTGGTGGAGAATTTATTCTCTTCCTTAAAACCCTTCTCTAAGACGTACGAGCTTAGAGGTTATATATTGATAGACATAAGTCGCATGGCGTGCACTGTCAATGTTGCATGCTAAGATGCAAATGGTCAGGGCTTTTGTTGAAAAGCAGAGCCTTGTGGTTGATGATCAAAGCATAGCTTTATTTAGCATAGCTTTGTGTATAGCGTTACTTCGAGAGCCTTACAACCCAGTATGAGACAAAAACGGGATACTGTGAAAACCCATAACTTCCCCGGTGAGGAAAGCGCGGATAGTTCGAGAACAAGCCACAACAGAATGCACGCGGAAGAACATTTCATTGTATATTACAACAATTCCATCAAAATACAAGAATATACAGAGTATAAATGAATAAATATTACACAGAAATATCAGAGATTACAATAAATTACATAGCAGCAGAAAATAATACAATGCACAACCAGAAGAGATATACGGATACAAAGCTTTCCGGATATCGTTCCAGCTGTAAACCAGGATCCTGTGAATATAAATCTGCAAAACCAAAACTACTAGCTGCCCGTGTCAAAATAGGGGCACCCAGAGTTTATGTAAAAAAAAAATAAACTCCAGGTCAGTCATGTGACTGGTGTGAGAACTAAAACAGTTATTATTCTTTATTTTAAAGTTCGGTAAATCAAGGGACCACGCCGTATAACACGGAACGGGTTTCCTCCCAAGAATACATGTGCATAAAACAAACAGCGCAATGCTAAATAAAGAAAAATGAAACTATTATAAGACCCAGGTCCCATCACACAATGCAACGCAAGCCGGAGGATAGGGTTTTTACCTTATAATAGCCAAGAATGCTTGATACGTTTAAAACAAATCATTTGATACTATTATAAGTGCATAGTGTATAAAACAACTTCAAATCATAAGTATCAATCATAGACGGCATAAGCGCCCCATCCCACTATGTCGCCATACTAGGCTCTACAAATAAAACCGCAGGATCACGTATTTGGAAATTGGATTTCCGTCTATGAACCGAAGCAAAAGATAGTCCTCAATCGATTCGAGACTCTCTAGCCCGAGCCTCTGGATCAGAGCTCGAGTGACCCTTGGATCGTTAGGGCCGGTCTACCGATATGGATTAAAATGCCTAAACATGCGTTTCCCCGCCCTATGGGGCGTAGGTAAGCCAACTAAATGACTCCATCGGACCCGGATCGTCCGATCAAACCGAGGCGCCTTGCAACAGCAACAACCACATAAGTCAAACTCGTCAGGGCGTGTAAAACCACTGACGCCACTTCTAACTAGAAAGAAACGCATGCCCTCTCTGAGGTCCTTTTCCCGTTTTTGGTTCATACTGGGTGTGAAGCTCGCGAATCAACGTTACACAAAGCTACGCCACACAGGCCGTGCTTTGATCATCAACCACAAGACTTTGCTTTTCAACAGAAGCCTTGATCATTTGCCACTTAAGCATGCCACACAGGCAATTCACTCCATGCGTTTGATATCCATCAATATATAACCCCTGAGCTCGTATGTCTCAGAGAAGGGCGTTAAGCAAGAGAATAAATTATCCGCCGCCAAACAGATATATATTTAATAGAAATCAATCACACCGACTGAAATCCAATGTCAGACACACAGTCCATTTACAAGTCCGTTCTGGGTCTGAACGAAACCGGAGGCACCTAGTACCCCACATATCCATCGATCTCCAAGTACGTCTGGACAATCACCAACTGTTTCCATCTTCTTGGGTGAACATCCCAATCAAGATCATCAGTAATCACCCAAACGACGTGAAGACCTCCGGTCTTCGACCACCGTCTTCATCTTCGACTTATCGTCATATCAGTTATTCAGAATGGGATAAACCCGGTCTTTCCGAATAACTCGCGTATATTATAAACAAGTGTTACACAAACACAACATACGCCTCATTCCAATTCATCAGGCACTAACCGGTAATTTAATCAAGAGAATAATCCCCTAAATATTAACCCCGAAGGCCGAAACCAACATCAGATCAATACCCAGGAAACCATTCTACTTAGCTAACCTACAGTTAGTTTCTAAATTTCACATTCTTAGGGAAAGGTTCCCATTAATTTTATTAAGGATAAATTCCTTTAAATTTATTCTTTAATCTTCCTTTTGAATTTCACTTCAAACTAGTCGTGATTAACGAACCTTACCGAAGTAATCATTTGTTTTAATTTCCCAATCTCATCCTATTCATCCCATGAAGTAAAACTAGTAATACTTTATATCTAACACCACGGTGTTTTCGGTAAATTCAATTACCATTTCACGTTCAAATGTAATTAAAGATTTAACTATCGCCTGGAGTAAAATTGGTGATACTCCATTCTCGATCTTTTCAATCTAATTAAAGATTCATTAAAACTCCAATTAGTTTTAATATTTGACTGGGTTAAAGAATCAGTGTCATTTAAAACACGGTTCACGATAAACCCAAAATCACATCACATTTCAATCAGTCCCTAACCGTAAATTAGCAAGCGAGCAATTCCCTAAGTATTAACTCCGAAGGCCAAAACCAACATCAGATCAATACACAGGAAACCATTCAACTTAACTAATCTCCAGTTAGTGTCTGATTTTCTTAACTTCTTTGGGTCTAAGAACAGTATTATTGAAGATACCATTCACGACAACCCAAAATCACATTCCATTAATTATCGGGTTAAAGAACAAGTATTATTTAAAACACTGTTCATGATAAACCCAAAAATCAATATCAATTCATTTCCAATTAAATATTATTTAATTGGTACACTTCATTAAATCTAAATAAAAGATTTAATCTTTTCTCAACTGGGTTCAAGAACAGTGTTAATGAAGACACCATTCACGACAAACCCAAATCACATTTGATATTAAATACAAGGCTCTGAATAGAAAATATACCGGCTTATATTCAATATCAAATTCTACGACCAACAAATATCGTATTAGAAATAACGATATAAATATATCTTTCAAATTTCCATAATAATAACTGTATAATTACGAAACCCAACATCGAAATATTCCGAAGACAATTTCGATTCAAGTCAATTCCAATTCAATTACTGGAAATTCTGGTTACTTAAAAACCCTTTTCAAATCCAATTTATTTATTTAAAAATAAATAGAATTATAGTTCTAGTTCAAAACTAGTTCATTTCGATAAAAATCTATTTTTATCTTTTCAAATATGGAGTTTTTCATCCCAATTTTTCCCAAATCATTTCTTATGATCTTACACAAATTATTACTATTTTTAATAATTTTATCAAGGCCCGTACAGTCGATTTCCATCAACGGCCATCGAACTGCACTTACAACGAACTTTTCCAAATTTGATTTGGACATAACTCCAAATCCAACCGTTAGATTTCAAATTTTTAATATTTTTTAGAAAGCTCTTTTCGATACGAACCCAACGGTTCCGGTTTTAGGAGAATCCGACGGTCGGATCTCCCGCAATATCCGTTCGAAGTCAATGGTCGAAATTCGCGAACTACCGCGGCACGACGCGTTCTATTCAGGCCATTATATTATATATATAATATATATAATATATACTTCGTCGATTCCCTTTTAAAATATATTTTATAAATCGTTTTAAATTCATTTTCAAAACGATTTCTACTTCTTTTCAAATTCAAATCAAAATTGAATTTTTCCTTATGAATTCATTTTAAATTGATTTCAAATTGATTTCAGTTCAAAATCGATTTTTTTATTTCAATTCGTTTTCAATTCAATTTGAATTTCAAATTAAATCGATTTCAATTCGAATTCATTTTATATTCAATTTCAATTCGAATTCATTTCTATTTAATTTCAATTCGAATTCATTTCTATTCAATTTCAATTCGAATTCATTTCTATTCAATTTGATTCGAATTTCAATTCGTTCCGAAATATCAGATTTTGAAATCACTTTCGATATTCATTATAAAATGAATAAAATCGATATGAATATCGTTCACGTCAAAATGGCGTAAATCAAATCAGCACGGCTTCATATATTTCTATTTTCAAATATTCTATTTCAAATATTTCCTTTTCAAATATTTCTATTTAAATATTTCTTTTTCAAAACTGGAATAAGGCCCAATCAATTACCATATAATGTTAATTATATGGATTTTCTACAACATATGTATACAATAACAACGATGAATAATCAACCAACATCCAAAGTGCATTCTACACTGTGTAAGCATCAAATATAAATATTCAACGCTTATAACAGCCTGTCAATCAATCGATCAACATACAACTAAACAATCGGGATTAGTGTATGTCAAATATCATCCCAATACCCGTGTGGGGTTTCAAACAATCAAACAAAGATTTTATTTGTGCAGTTGGGCGATGTGTAAAATTTATCGTCCCAATCAATGTCAGTCAAATGTGTGTATATAAACAAATCGTCCGATTTGTTTATTTTTATTTCTTTTCTTATACACGTTAAAATTTCTATTTTTAACTATAAAATATTTTTTTAGCTATATAAATATTTTATTTCATTTCACATCACATCACACAATCAACTACACAACAAAATCAAACAAACAAGCATACAAGCCGTCCATGGTCTGTGAGCGACAGGTGTCGGGTGCTACTAAACACCGTCTGCATCCTAGTATATATTTCAACTAGAAAATTAAATTAAAGAGTGAGAAATTCTCACTGAATAGCTAAATCAAACGCCTCGACTCTTCTTTGTAGAAATCTTCGTCGTTCTTCCTTTTGTCACTTCCACTGCCCGTATTCTCTACATATATAAAAATCACATTTTTTCTTCGTTATTCAATATATAAAAATCGAATTTTTACTTTGCTATTCAATATATAAAAATCGAATTTTTACTTCGCTATTCAATATATAAAAATCGAATTTTTACTTCGCTATTCAATATATAAAAATCGAATTTTTACTTCGCTATTCAATATAAAAAATCGAATTTTTACTTTGCTATTCAATATATAAAAATCAAACTTTTACTTCGCTATTCAATATATAAAAATCGAATTTTTTACTTCGCTATTCAATATAAAAAATTGAATTTTTACTTTTCTATTCAATATATAAAAATCGAATTTTTACTTCGCTATTCAATATATAAAAATCGAATTTTTACTTTGCTATTCAATATATAAAAATCGAATTTTTACTATATCATAAAAATCGAATCTTTCTATATCATAAAAATTCGTTCTTTTTGCTTCATTCACCTATATAAAAATCCGTTCTTTAATAACTTAAAAATTATCTTTTTTATTAGCTTAAAAATCATAGAAGGAAACAATATTATTTACATCAAAACTAAAAATAAATGTAAATATAAATAAAATAAACTCACTTGCTGTTTTGGGGAAAAAAGAAGAGGGGGACGGCGAAGGAGGATAGGAAGGGTGTTGGCTGCGGAGGTTGACGAAGGGGAGGGGCGCGCTGTCTCTGGTGGGTGGCTGGCAGCGCTCGCTGGGTGCGGGTTCATCGATGGTGGAGGTCGGCAGGTGGGCGCGGCGCGTTCTGCTCTCGGGGAATGGGGGGCGGCGCGATTTAGTAGAGGAGGGAGTGGAGAGAGAAACGAGGATGGAGGGGGGGTGGGATCACCGTCGGCGATGGCTAGGACGGTGTGGGCGGCGGTTTTTCCTCGATCCGCTTCTTCCTTTTTTTTTTATTAAAATCGATTTCTGAGGAGAGAAGGGGTAAGGGAGGGAGTGTATATAATCATATATATATTTTTTTATTATTTTTAAATTCTAAAAGCAGCTTTTTATTTTCAACTCGAAATTGAACCCAACGACTATCGTCCCTAGCGTATTACCCCTATTCCGAACACAATGGGATATGTATCGTAAGCTGATTCAACCATTTCGATCAGTTTTTGTCAAAATCAACATATAACTCTATATATTGAATTTGAACGCACATTTCAATTTACTGGGGTCACATACTAACTTGAAAAATTCCAGAAAAATATTTTCTAGCTTCGAATTGACGATACGGTCCTAACAAAACTAATTTCATATAATTCTGAGACCTTTTGAAAAATGGTTATTTTCCAGTCGATTAAAATCAACTGAAACTGGTCAAACGCGTTTTCCTTTGTCACGCTCACATATTGATTCGAAAAATTATGAAATTTGAAATATAGCAATAACTTGACATCCCGGATCCAACAAAAGTGGTTTCGTCGAAATCCGAAGTCGTTTGCAAAATTTCCATTTTTAAGGGCTTGAATTCCATAGCGACTATTCAGAATTTTCAACTGGACATATCTTTTGATTCCTGCTATGAAATTTTAATTTTTCGGGTTCGTTGATATTCTCTATTAGATTCCATTATTTTTGGTTTCACTAAAATCCAGCTTATTTTGTACCCGGTACATTCAATTGAAGTTTGAAATCGAATTATCGAACTACCGCGCCATTTTCAATTCCTTTTATATATATAAATAATTATTTATATTCTAACGACGATCTATATAAATATATTCGTTCGAATTCCATTCAAAATAAATTTCTCGTCGTTATTATTTAAAATAATTCATTTTAAATAATCAAAATTCGCTAAAATTGCCAAAATAAAAATTTCAAACTGGCCCAGATTTCCGGGTTATTACAGATACAGAACGTAGGGAGAATTTGCGTTTCTTTCTAGCTAGAAGTGGTGTCATGGTATGGAGCCCAGATATTTTTACTTATGTGGATGATGCATTGCGAGGGCCCTCGGATATTGGCCGCTACTGGCCAAGTGATAGGTCCGATAGGACCAGGAAACGTATTGTTCAGGAATAATTAATCCACTAAAGTATGTGTGGATTGAACCTACCGCATCCAAGGGTTGCCCGTAGGTGTGATCCTGAGACATTTGCTAGAGTGTCTCGAATCGGGAGGAGCCATCCCTAGCCTCGACTCATGATGGAAACCCAATTTCCAATATGACATTACAGATTTGGTTGTAAACCTATATATGGCGACATAGTAGGATGGGGTACTATGCCATCTAGGATTGATGCATTTACTTTGAAAGTGTTTTAAACTGACTATACACTAATAATAATATCAAATGACTATTGTTTTATACGTATCAATCATATTTGACCATTATAAGGTAAAACTCTATCCTCCGGTTTGCATTGCATTGCGTGACGGGACTTGAGTCTTATAGTGGTTTCATTTTTCTAAAAAGCATTGCATTGCTTAAAAGATTTATTTATTTTATGCACTGGTAATCCAATGGAGTAAACCCGTTCTGCGTTAGTGGCATGATCCTGTGATTAGCCTTATTATTAGATAAGTTAAGTATGATTTTTCATACCAGTCCCATTACTGACTCATAGTTTGTTTTCACTTGCAAACTCGAGTGCCCTTATTTTTACACGGGAAGCTAAGTAAACAGGTCACATGCTTTATTTTGGATGCACCATAGCATGGGGTGCTCTTTTGGCGGAAGACGAAGACTATCTTTTATCTCTTATTTTGGATATTTAGACATCACCTGGTGATGTTCTTGACTTATATTCTATTTGTTGGAAACTATTATGTACTAAGCAGTATCATGTGTCTGTGCAACTGTGATGTTGATGACATTTATGATTCCGCTACTATGATGATGAGTATTAATCTATGATTTCATGTGTTATGCTATTATCTATAATCTGCTGATGTGATAAATGTGTTATATTCCAATGATTATCCTTGCTTCCATGGGATAGGAGTTTGGGGTTATCACAGTTGGTATCAGAGCTTATGTTAACCTTAGCTCCGGAGTATAACATATTTAAAACAATTCGTCAAAATAGAATAAGTAGTGTTCTAGGCGAGTAGCTCATTAGAGATAGGATTAGTAATGTCCTAGAGTGAGCACAGCAGAATAGCATAATAATCAGTCATTACATCATCATTTTTCCTCTATGTCCTTCTGTTTTTGCCATTCCTTAAAAATTATCATTTCTGTTGGTCTGACTCTTTCCTTGCTGGTACAGAACTGACTGAAATGAGTACTAAGGCTAGAGCTATAGGTAGAGGTGGAGCAAGCAGAGGCCAAGGAAGAGGTGAAATCCCCACTGCTCAGAACCAAAGTAATATAGAGGCTGTAGTGCCACCACCCCCTCCGCAACCTTGCGATCTGGATAAAGTGGCTAAGAAGTACAAAAATTTGGGAGGTGTGCCATTCACTGGCTGTGAAATAGTAACTGAGGCTCAAGCTTGGCTAAAGACATGCGAAAATATCTTTGCGGGCCTAGAGTTAGAGGACCACAGGAAGAGATTCATGGCATCTTGGCTGCTTAAGGATGAGGCTTTGATATGGTGGGAAACAACGACTATTGGCGGTCTTGATGCTGATATGATGAATTTGCTAATCTCCAGCAAGAAGATCGAACTATTAATGAGTATGTGAGAAGATTTGAATAGCTCTCCCGATATGTACCTGAATTGATTCAGGACCCACTCCAGAAAAATAAGCGATTCATAAACGGTCTTTCGAGGAAGTACCACAACAGAGTGACTGCTCATATTGAGCTCCCATTTACCAAGCTAATTTAAATGGCTTGTAGGTACGAAGAAATTGACAAGAAGAATTCTCAGTAAGACTGCGAGAGCAATCAAGGGGTAACAAAAGAAAACATTCTGATAAGAAGCCCGAGGTGAACAATACTGCAGCCGCTAAGCCTTAAGAGAATAAAAAGGCCAAGGTCAAATGCTTCAATTGCCAAAAATTCGGACATTATAATTATGAATGCAAAGCTCCAAAGAATCCAAAGAGAAATGACTTAGGGCCTAGTCAGAATCCTCGAGATGCTAGCGAGTGCTTCAATTGCCACAAGACGGAGCATTTTATTAGGGACTGTCCATTGTTGAAGAAGTCCGAAGTGGCTCATGTGTATGATGGGGCGATTGCACTAGCTTCTTCCGAAGGAGCAGGTAAACCAGATGTTTTGGGAGGTACCCTTGCTATTAAAAATATTCCTATTACACTATTATTTGACACTGGTGCATCAAGAAGTTTCATTTCTAGCAACACAGTTAAAAAATTAAATTTGAAACCAAGAGGTCTTAAAGAGTCGATTAGTGTCCATAATCCAATAGGAGGTTCTCTTGTTCTCGGTTTATATTGTAGAGTGCCGATCTCCTATTCTCGTTACCAGTTTCCTATCAATTTGATTGTCATGATTTTTTCTGAGTTTGATGTTATTCTTGGTGTAACGTCCCAAAATTTTTGACAACCGCAATATGGAATTAATTGAATATTTTTATATTAATAATAAATTTCATATGGATACTTGGATTAAAAATGAAATATATAGTATGGTGTATGAATTGAGTTCAATATTTAATTCAGAATGGTCGAATGGAAATCAATTAATTATTGTTGAACATTTGAACAAAATTTGATTGGACACTTGAGTTGGATTTTAAAACTTTACTGAAAGAATATATTCGATTGGAGCTAAAAATAAATATAGTTGATGTTAAATAAATTAAAGGTCTTATTTGTCAAATATATATGGGGAATTGGCTTGACATGTGTATATTTATGTGTAAAGAGATTGGCATTTAACGTTGCAAAATCTAGAATTTAAACGGAGTTGTTGTTGGAAAAATGAAATCAAAAATCAGTAAACTGATAACTAATTTAAAAATAAAATATTGTTGTACACAAGTGGAGTCGGATTTCAATTTATTTTATTTTATTGAACTCAGATCATTGAAAAGTAGAGGTACGTTAACTTTCATTATGATTGAAGATTATATCGACGATATGAATTCAGAGTGCTATGGGGTAGTTTGCAGAATACTTAACATAAAAATTATACCAAATATCACCTACCTTATATAAAAACTGAGCCTACCTATCTCTGGTATGTACTGGTACCCTATAATCTATGACACGATGTTATGTTTATCCCAACTTCATTCCTTTTATTAAACAAAGGGCCCTTTCACAAATCTCTTCATCCAAAAATCAGTTCCCAAATTCTTCAAAAGAAATCTATTTGCCTTTAATGGCGAAAAGGAAAAATCCTATTTTTCCCTAAATTGAATCACACCTCAGCCTTAGGAAGCAAATCGTGGCCTCCTCTACAAACCCTTTTCCCTAGTTCAATTGTAGTAGCCCCTCCGTTGGTTCCTGAGTTCGCTCATCCTCTGGAGACCCACGTCGAAGACTTCTGTCTCCTAAAGTCAGAATCTTCCGCTGCCTCAGACCCACAATCGAGCGTGCGCTGCTACTCCAATTCGAAGAAATCATCTATCACTCCTCGTCATTGTTGTTTCTTCTTCGCTGTTTTAGGTGAGTTGTCTCACTCATGATTAAGTATAGTTCAAACATTTTAATTACAGTATAAACTAAATTGAATTAGTTAGAATTGGGTTTGATTTGTGTGGATTGCCACTTTTGTTGTTGTAGTACAATTGATGATTTACCCAAAATCATTTATATTATTTCGGCCCTTTTATGCCGTTTTGTGCATTTTGAACTACTGTGGCTTTCCTTGTACATCTTTATGCCTAGTACATTTTAAACCATTAGACATGTTATGTTTTAAGTCATTCCTTTAGACTGTTTGTACCCTTATGTAGCATTGTGTGTGTGTGCATGCGTATGCGGATGTATGTGTGAAACTTAAACACCATGCCTCATGTTTACTCGAACACCCTGTCATTTCTGTGTACCGTTCGCATTCGAGTGCATTGTTTTGTAGATGAGCCTTGTCATTTAAAAGATATGTATGTTCTGTGCCATATCATGTCTGGTCACAAAAGATGCACAACAGAGTTGTTTTTTTCACTATTTTATATTTGTGACAGTAAATAGTTAGGATTTTATCAACTATATTTTAGCAATGAAGTATTTAGTGGTTTTGGAAAACTATGTTTTGACTGTGGGTCATTGTTTCAACCTGAAACTTCCATACTGCTTTTACACTTAGTAACTCATTTGAACTAGATGGTATATTGACAATCCTTACATTTCTATGCTACACATTTGAACCATTTTAATATGTTCAGTATGTTACACGTTGGAACCATTTTAATCTGTTCAGTAAGTTGTGCCTTTGAACCCATTTTGGTGTGCGTAAGATTTGATTGTCTACATTCATGTAAACTTGTAATTTACATGTAAACTGTTATAGGCAGATATTATATTCTGCCCTTGAGCTGTTTAACCTGAACACTTTTTGTTGTCTTCTTCATGTCCCATGTATATCCTGTTTCCATATTGCATTTGCTGGTGGCGAAATACTTGTTGGATATATGCTCACTGTTGTATTTAGTAAAACATGTGTATGTGCTAGCCTGTACAGATGTATACCATGCTTTATTTACAACTAGGACTCACATAATAATGTGATTATGTTACTGTCTCCTTTGGGTTCCATGCAAATTTTGTATAGATATGATACTTGGTCATTTGGAAGTATATTTAAATTTTGAACTTCAGTTTAAGATAAGACTAGTTATATATGCTGAAACTTTACCTTGCAAACAAATAATGTAACATTAACTTCTCACTTTTCTTAACAAAGGTTATGTTATTTAATCTAATATAGAGTTGTATATATGTTCTAATTATAATGCCAACTATATTTTGTGGACTGGTTTCTTCTACATCTATATTATAATGTTTTTATATTAGTAGTTATACTGCTAAAGGTTTATACAACAACCAGTGCATTATTAGTTGAAAATACTTCTATATTTCCAACTCTTGTGATTCTATATTTAAGGGCATGCCTCAGTTTAAGTTGATTTTACTTTTGCATTTAACAATACATGTATTTTCATGGTATTTTCTTTGATTGGGTATATGATTCTTGAGGATTAAATGATGGGATTTAGAGTTTTTATTGACTCTGGTTGCGAACATTTATTTGAATACAACGTATTTAGCCAATTCCATATGTACACACTTGAATTGAAACTCTTGCTCATGTCCATTAGTGGCCATACACATTATTCTTGTCAGGTGCATGTGAAACCCTTTTTCACATGCGTCATCCCTGTTATGCTACATCTCCTATGTATGTGCATGTTGCTCTTTTTCATGCATGCTTACACTTGCGATCTTTGGTTTATGGGGTGCTGAGGCAGTGCACACGTGTACTTGTAGACGTGTGTACATGTAGGCTTCCGTAAACCCTTGTCCCTTAAAGTAAAAACCGATGTACACAGATATTATCTTTGAAACACCCCACCTCCGTTAGGGTCACTCTCAAAGGGAATTCCCTAATTTTGGTGGAGGTTTATAAGTATAAGTCACAGATATACAAGACAGATATAATAACACATATTTTTGAACAGCGGAAAACAACAACTTTTATTTCTTTAAAATACGTGTTACACAAACCATGCCATAATACTTTCCAAAATCATAACTGTCTTGATTACATTATTTAAAGAAGCATGAAGAAAACATAAATAAACTGCAAAAGTCCCCTAATTGATGTCCAAAGCCATAGTCCAAACGGAAAAAGATCCAAGCAATACATTCTTTCTCTTCAAGCTGGATGTGAAAACTGATCAAGCTGCGGTATTCCCTCCCTGAGAACCTGGGGGGGGGGGGGGGGGAACGAAAGAAAAAGAGGCGAAAGGAAAAGGGTCAGTCATAAAGACTGAGTAAGTTCTAGTGACTTTCAGTGTAGAAACGGTTAAAACAACCTGTCATGTATGAACTGGAACTAAACTTAAGAATGGTGTCAAGGTGAACAAGATAGACTAAGGTGATCAGGATAAGTCAAGACAAGTCAAGTAAAGCATCACATGTTCGAGATTCGTTGCATCGACTGTACTAGTATACTAAGCCCATGTCACTAGTTAATCACGAAATAAATCCCACGGCCCAATATCATGAAATGACCCTGAAACGGGGTCTGACCCAAGTACGGGGTCCTACGGAGCGATTATCTAGTCGATCGGCTCCCTACAAGTTCTAGCTCGTCAAGTGTCCGTGTCATACGACTAATCACGAATGTAGTCACCTGTGCTGGGTCCACCTTCGGGTGTATCAGCCCTAGGGTGTCAACCCCTGACACGATTCAAGATGCACAGATAAATCTACGGATACCCAGTGTCTGCCCCGGATACGTGCACGATCGTAGTCCACCGAACCTACACTGGCATACCCCACTGCCGTCGTTCACCTCTTACAATCAGCCCAGTAATCGTGCCCCACCAGGCCTAGCCCCAAGGTACCTTGATACATCTAGAGGGTTACTGCTGAAAGGGGTCGTGTCTAGGGTTTCGCCTAATAGATTAGGTCATGTAATTCATGACCTAACCCGCCTAACAGATTAAGTCATGTAATTCGTGACTTGATCCTTTTCCAGTCTAGTCATGTCAAGATGGTTTAGTATGTCATTTCAGTTCACGACTTAACCCGCCTATGTGTCATGTCAAGTTGGCTAAGTGTTGTCGTTTTCAAGTTCATGACTTAGCCCTACAAATCGTGTTCAAGTTGGTTAAGTTGTCATTTCATGTTCATGACTTAACCCTAATTGGCATTAATTGATTCGTTAATGCACCGAACCACTCACATTAGGTCCTATTGTTCGTAGCCACTGGATTTGCCGGGCGGTTCCGGGCAGGTTTACGCTACGAACTCAACCCAACCTCGGGTTTCAAGCGCGATGTGACCAACTACCCACATTGGATCCTATTGTTTGTAGCAACTGGATTTGCCGGGCGGTTCCGGGCAGATTTACACTACAAACTCAGCCCAACCTCGAGTTGGCCACTTTCTTGTTTTCTAAAGTCATGCCCATGTTCTTATCAGATTTTGCTATTTCCACATCATGTTCATATGTCAACTTCGTGCCCATCTAAGGCATGTTTAAAGTCAAGTTATGGCATGTTCAAGTCAAGTTTTCGTGCCATATTTCATGTTCTACTTATGCCAAATTTCACGGTTTATGATTATAATCAATTCAAGTTTTGCCTATTCTACCCAATCGTATCCCCAACGTATATAAACGTACTTCGTTCACAAGCATAAACAATTCAAGAGATAAAGGGGAATAACACCAAACATGTGATAGGCATATGTGACAATTCCAACATCACTTGCATAATAAACAGGCTATAACATATCACATGGTTTCAATACTAGCATGATGATAACTTGGCATAGTAATGATTCCAACTTAATTTAACATGATGATTTCAATTTTACATCATAGGCATAATAATCATTGCGGGCATAATAATAATTTTATTATAAACATGAAACATTAAAGGCATAGTAATCCTAATAGACATAGTGGATTCCAATTTAGCATTTTTAACATAATAATTCTCATAGACATAATGATTCCAATTTATCATAATGATTCTCATCTAACATTATAAATATAATGGTTCCAACTTAGCATTTCTAACATAATGATTCTCAACTAACATTATAGATATAATGATTCCAATTTAGCGTTTTTAACATAATGATTCTCAACTAACATTATAAACATAATGGTTCCAATTTAGCATTTTTAACATAATGATTCTCAACTAACATTATAGACATAATGATTCCAATTTAGCGTTTTTAACATAATGATTCTCAATTAACATTATAGACATAATGATTCCAATTTAGCATTTTTAACATATCTAACATTATAAACATATTAATTCCAACTTTTCATCATAACCTAGCAATACCCAATTTTTCATTAATCATGATGGGTATATTAACATCACATGCATAATTCCATCAATAGTCATAGCCATGGTTTAATTAGCATCATAGGCATGGTTTAATCAACATAAAGATTTCAATAAACATAGTGATTCCATGGACATGTATTAGTCCAACTTGCCAAACAATTAAGCCCAAGTGATTCATAACAACATCAAAATCATGACAAGTTCAACTTGCAACATTGCCATAGCAATATCCCCAAATTATAATTCAAAGATAAACAATATAAACAATGGATTAACAATAGTTCCTAAATCCGGTTTCAATTCATGGCATGTCCATATTGTTTTAGCGTTTTTGCCTAAAAAGTAACATAGAACTTACAATATGAAGCAAATAATCCAAATTAAAATCCCAAGTCAATTAGTCCCAAATTCGTTATCTAAAGCGTCGTAGTTGTTGTAGCTTCTAGTTGTAGCCTTCAAGAATCGTCCTCCATCTTCTATAATTTTATTTTTTTGTATTTTTAATTCAGAGCTCTAGGTTTAATGGCGACGGCCTGAGGCTAAAATGAAATAGTATGATTTAGGCTAGGTCTAGGTGTTATTTTATAGGTGAATTGGGTGATTTAGAGCCTTCAGATCAGTCCAGAAGTCATCAGAATCGCACAGCTCGAATACACATCATCTAGCCACTCAAAAGAAGACACGTCACCTCAGAACACTCCAGAATTCGGTGCTGGATTTGTACGGGCGCACTTGGCAGGTGTGCCAGTGTATTTTTGTACTGGCGCACTTCACAAGTGCGCCAGTGTATTCTGGACTGTTTTCGGTTTTTCTGCCTAACTTCGTTCGTCCATACCTTCTTCATACGTTATCCGATTTTCGAAAACTCGGACTCTATTTCGCGTATTTTTCCGGGACGAACGCAATGGCTTAACCCATTTCCCTTGATTTCATCATTTATAATTAATTATACTTTAATTCGTGAAGCTTAATGTTATAGAATTCACGGGGTGTTACATTCTCCCCCACTTAAAAGGATTTCGTCCCCGAAATCTTCAAGTTCAGGAAGAATGTACATCCTAACATCCAAACATCCATCTACTCATCCATCAAACATGAGCATCCATTTTCCTTAAAAAAAACTTCTAATGCTTTAAGATCATATGCGAAGTGTGTGTATATGTTCCTTAACTAATGCTAATGATCAGACCTGATTGATCTTCTAAATGCAAAATATGTTTAGTGAAATGAATCCAATATGTATGCAAATTTTTCCTATTATAATTCATAATTTCTACATGAGTGCTCGAACATTCAATCATACGCAACAACCAAATGATAGCACAACCAAGTTTCCAAAATAAACACTCATGCATATGCAACATGAAAATGTGTCTGAGCCGATCTAGTGCCTAATGTGTATTCATGCATCCACGAGCAACCACTTGCAACCATTTCGCAATCATAACATGTTTCAATTACATGTTTACATCCAAAAAGATTCTAACTATGGTTCTCAAGATAGGATCGAGGAGAGAAATAAGATAAAACAAAGCATCTAGAATAGGTTAACGATGTACCGCCAGAAGGTCCGGTCTGCTTCTCAGGGCAGTCTTTGCTGATGTGTCCAGTCTTCCCACAATGAAAACTTCACCTTGCTTTCTCTTCCTCTTTCTACAATCCTTGGCTATGTGCCCTTCCGTACCACAGTAATTGCATTTCCTTTTATCACGTGAGTTTTTGTTCTTGCCTCCTTTCTCGGAGTCTACCTTCTTATTCTTAGAATCGTTGGGCTTGACCTCTTTCTTCCCTTGAGAGTTTTCTGCCTCTGTCTCCTTCTTGCCCTTATCTTCCTCGTTCAGCAATGCCATCTGCACCAACCTTTCGTACGTAGCTCCTATGGGTATATGGGTCATGGCCAAACTGTGTAATGGCTCATTCAACCCTTTGACAAAGCGGAGAGCCTTCTTGTGCGGGGTGTTGACTAGGTCCAGTCCGAACCTAGCCAGCTCATCGAATTGATTAACATACTCTTTGACTGTCATATTCCCTTGCTTAAGAAATAAGAATTTTTCCAACTGAAGACTTCTTTCAGCTTCTGAGAGAAATTTAGCCTCAAACCTTGCCCTAAAGTCCTCCCATGTTTCCACTGGTCTTTCTGCATTAGTGACTTCCCACCAGTAGGAAGCCTCACCTTTTAGTAGCCACACTGCCAGTTGTACCTTCTGCCTATCTTCTACCTCAAAGATGACGAATAAGTCCTCGGTTTCCTTTAACCAATTCCTAGCTGCCACGAAGGACTCAATTCCATGAAAGTCCTTTCCTCCCATTGCCTTAAAATCTTTACATATCTTAGCAAAAGTGTTTCCCCGCGGAGGAGGTGGAGGAAGAGGTGCTGCTGCAGCTGGATGATTTCCTGCAGCTGGGGGAGGAGGAACGGTAGGACCTGGCTGGGTGGCCCTTGCTTCTAAGAATCGTCTAAACCAACCAGGTATTGGTACACCCTCTGGCAAGTTAAGTCCTTCGGACATGCTGAAATAAGAAGGATAGATTCAAAACGAAGGATAAGAGATAACACCAATGGCTTTGGGGGACTTTGCCTTTTTAAAATAAAATAATATTTTATCTTTTAAAAATGCTTCTTTAAATTTTCCTTTGAAAATAAATTTTCGAAACTTTTATCTTATCTGGTAAACCTATGCTCTGATACCAAGTGAAACACCCCACCTCCGTTATGGTCACTCTCAAAGGCAATGCCCTAATTTTGGTGGAGGTTTATAAGTATAAGTCACAGATATACAAGACAGATATAATAACACATATTTTTGAACAGCGGAAAACAACAACTTTTATTTCTTTAAAATACGTGTTACACAAACCATGCCATAATACTTCCCAAAATCATAACTGTCTTGATTACATTATTTAAAGAAGCATGAAGAAAACATAAATAAACTGCAAAAGTCCCCTAATTGATGTCCAAAGCCATAGTCCAAACGGAAAAAGATCCACGCAATACATTCTTTCTCTTCAAGCTGGATGTGAAAACTGATCAAGCTGCGGTATTCCCTTCCTAAGAACCTGGGGGGGGGGGGGGGGGACGAAAGAAAAAGAGGCGAAAGGAAAAGGGTCAGTCATAAAGACTGAGTAAGTTCTAGTGACTTTCAGTGTAGAAACGGTTAAAACAACCTGTCATGTATGAACTGGAACTAAACTTAAGAATGGTGTCAAGGTGAACAAGATAGACTAAGGTGATCAGGATAAGTCAAGACAGGTCAAGACAAGTCAACTAAAGCATCACATGTTCGAGATTCGTTGCATCGACTGTACTAGTGTACTAAGCCCATGTCACTAGTTAATCACGAAATAAATCCCACGGCCCAATATCATGAAATGACCCTGAAACGGGGTCTGACCCAAGTACGGGGTCCTACGGAGCGATTATCTAGTCGATCGGCTCCCTACAAGTTCTAGCTCGTCAAGTGTCCGTGTCATACGGCTAATCACGAATGTAGTCACCTGTGCTGGGTCCACCTTTGGGTGTATCAGCCCTAGGGTGTCAACCCCTGACACGATTCAAGATGCACAGATAAATCTACGGATACCCAGTGTCTGCCCCGGATACGTGCACGATCGTAGTCCACCGAACCTACACTGGCGTACCCCACTGCCGTCGTTCACCTCTTACAATCAGCCCAGTAATCGTGCCCCACCCGGCCTAGCCCCAGGGTACCTTGATACATCTAGAGGGTTACTGCTGAAAGGGGTCGTGTCTAGGGTTTCGCCTAATAGATTAGGTCATGTAATTCGTGACCTAACCCGCCTAACCGATTAAGTCATGTAATTCGTGACTTGATCCTTTTCGAGTCTAGTCATGTCAAGATGGTTAAGTATGTCATTTCAGATCACGACTTAACCCGCCTACGTGTCATGTCAAGTTGGCTAAGTGTTGTCGTTTTCAAGTTCATGACTTAGCCCTACAAATCATGTTCAAGTTGGTTAAGTTGTCTTTTCATGTTCATGACTTAACCCTAATTGGCATTAATTGATTCGTTAATGCACCGAACCACTCACATTGGGTCCTATTGTTCGTAGCCACTGGATTTGCCGGGCGGTTCCGGGCAGGTTTACGCTACGAACTCAACCCAACCTCGGGTTTCAAGCGCGATGTGACCAACTACCCACATTGGATCCTATTGTTTGTACCAACTGGATTTGCCGGGCGGTTTCGGGCAGATTTACACTACAAACTCAACCCAACCTCGAGTTGGCCACTTTCTTGTTTTCTAAAGTCATGCCCATGTTCTTATCAGATTTTGCTATTTCCACATCATGTTCATATGTCAACTTCGTGCCCAACTAAGGCATGTTTAAAGTCAAGTTATGGCATGTTCAAGTCAAGTTTTCGTGCCATATTTCATGTTCCACTTATGCCAAATTTCACTGTTTATGATTATAATCAATTCAAGTTTTGTCTATTCTACCCAATCGTATCCCCAACGTATATAAACGTACTTCGTTCACAAGCATAAACAATTCAAGAGATAAAGGGGAATAACACCAAACATGTGATAGGCATATGTGACAATTCCAACATCACTTGCATAATAAACAGGCTATAACATATCACATGGTTTCAATACTAGCATGATGATAACTTGGCATAGTAATGATTCCAACTTAATTTAACATGATGATTACAATTTTACATCATAGGAATAATAATCATTGCGGGCATAATAATAATTTTATTATAAACATGAAACATTAACGGCATAGTAATCCTAATAGACATAGTGGATTCCAATTTAGCATTTTTAACATAATGATTCTCATAGAGATAATGATTCCAATTTATCATAATGATTCTCATCTAACATTATAAACATAATGGTTCCAACTTAGCATTTCTAACATAATGATTCTCAACTAACATTATACATATAATGATTCCAATTTAGCGTTTTTAACATAATGATTCTCAACTAACATTATAAACATAATGGTTCCAATTTAGCATTTTTAACATAATGATTCTCAACTAACATTATAGACATTTCTATAAGAAAATAACGATCCGTCGATTTGAACGCTGTAAGTTGATTAAATTACCAATTTGAAGCAGTCAAAAAGGCGGGACGTTACAAGTGGTATCAGAGATTTGGTTTATTCAAAGCGTAGCTTATCGAGTTTAAATAAATAGGATCGATACTAGAAAGAGCAGATTTTGGAAACAAGAAGATTTCAGAATATAATTTTGGGAAAGTATAAATAATTTTAAAGGGAAATTTTGGAAGGGAATTATTTTGGAAACATTGTATATTTTGAAAATTAGTATTTTGGGATTAATATTGCGGAAACAAAAGTTTTTTTTTGAGATTTAAAATTTGTCTCAGAATCCTCGGTCTTCGAATCCGGGTCTGTGAGAGCTTTTCTTCGGTAAGATCACCTTAGGTTTGAATCTAGAACCCATTATCAAATGGTATCTTAAGAGAATAAGTGTAATAGAATCGACGAATCCATTTCTGTAATCGAGTATGTTAGAAATCAAAGACGATTGAAATTTATTGGAAATAAATTTCAGATAAGGATTTAAATGAAAAAGGAAAATTTGAAATCGTTTCAAATGAAATGATGAATTTTATTTCGGTATTCAAGATTTAAATTAATGAAATTTAAATCAAGGAGGTTATAATGGAAATTCGATTGTGTAAAATTGCATTACTAATTATTCAGAACATGTGAGATAAATTATAACTGGTTTTAAACCAATAAAATGTAATCGAATATATGAATCCAATAGTGAAGTATAACCTTGTTAACTGATTAACAAGAAGTAAAGTACAAACAAGAATATAAATGAAGCGAGATTTGGATGGAGATTTTAATGGGATTTAACTTATTTTTGAATGGAATTAAAATAATATTGATCTTGATTTGTTTGTGTTCCATTTACCTATGGGGATGGGATAAACCTGTTACCCCATGTTGTTTTGACCTAGTGAATTCATCTGAGACCAAATTCCCAGCTTATGGTGATTCTTGCCATGGGATTTATATTTGGAGATTTTAAGACCTATAAACAAGTTGATGTATTTGCAAATAATTTTTGAGTAACCTGGAAATGATTCTCTGGTTCGTCACCAGAATAAATTGACATGTAACCACTAGGTTTACTGGTGTGCACTCACTTTAGATTAGTTGCCAGTTTTGAGAAAGGTTCATACATAACCTTAAGAATACATACATGGGCTTGCATGCATGTATACTCAAGGGAAGTGAACTGGAATACTTGCATTTACTTTTATGCCACTGGTTGCTAAGACGTATTATATTTCCAAAACCATTGACATTACATCAAAATTTTCTATTTGCATGTTTGGGTTATTTGCATCGGCTTTGTGAAAATGTTTTTGTACTGATTTAAACTGTTATTCAAACCCCCATTTAAACTTGCGGTTATTTTGTTAATTTAATGCTGAAATTTGCTAAAAAGATTTGGTATTTTATATAGTCAAAATATATCATGGGGACTATTGTGTCATTTCTTTGACACTCTTGTCCGGTGACACTGTCAGGTTTCTTATGACTTTGATTCCTGTTTCCCTTTGTATTAATCTAAAACATGTAATATTACTTGTTACGTTTTCTGTTGGGCAATGTAAGATGACCAGATAATGAGATTTAATGGGGTGAATGCTGATGCAGCGACCATGCCCAATATACATGTATTGGATATAATTTAGCTCCCTTGCCATTTAGGGCATCTTCCATTAATTAATATAGGAAATTTCTGTAATGTAGTTAAAGCTACTAGCTATTGATTTGCAGCACTTATTGGAATTTGTACCAGTAGAAAATCCAGAGTGGTAGATTACTAGGCTCGTTATGATAGAAGCATGTATACAAGCTCCTTAATAGAGTTTATAAAAGGGAAAATGTACGAAATTAACGTCAATAGTGGACTTGTCCATGAGAGACTGTTCATGATCACAATGTTGGTCATTTAACTCAACCTCAAAATTATTTTTGTGACAAGTATTCATTCAATTATATATTTTGACAATACGATAAATTTATTTCCTGCGTTAACAGTAGTGGACTTGGCCTTCATTCCATTTTGTTTTCCCCAAGACTTGTACATGGTGAATTGCCGAATATGGGTTGGGAACTTGATAATGTTTCTTCATGTTCTAGACCGCAGTTTTCCCTCTGTTGTACTCTTTATTTGCTGGTACTGGTTATTGCTTCCACTAAGTTAAAGATTAGCTAAAGCCGGCATTTAACAGGTATATTTAAAACAAACGTTTAGCAATATTTGATTTCACAAAATAATATGGCAATATCATATGTTTACTTGATTCCATTGGTTCTCGGTTAAGCAGACCTTCTTGAATTTGCCTTGTACATTTCTGTCCAAACTGAGCGAAAAAAAGGAAAAAAAACCTCATCTTGCTGAACAATTAGTGCGGGAAATTTCTTTTGTCCCTACCTGCTGGCCCGTACTTGGTTTATCTTCATCAATATTTAAGTTGTCTTAATGCTGTTGCGATTATGAACTTCAAAACCGAACCCTTTGTTGTGACCTGAAATTGCATGTTGCTTAGATAAGTACACGTTAGTTTGACCCATATATTTGGGAATATATAAATGGCAAATGCGCTAGGATTGGCTATCATGTTTCTTGTTTATTCGAAGCATATTTTTTGTATACATGTGGCGGCCGATGCATGTGTGTGTACGTGTGTGTGTCATCGACATACGTATATGTATGTATGTATATATATATATATATATATATAGACATATATGTTTCTAATTTGTTTTATTCCCAGTGTTATGCAATACTTCGGCAATCTCTCATGGGTTCGATATTTAATAATTTGTTAAAATTAACTTTTATATTTTAGTTTTTGTTGAAAATTTTCAAGTTTTTCAACATCAAATCAAGCTGAATATATTGATCTGATGTTGGTTTCGGCCTTCGGGATTGATACTTAGGAAGTTTTTCACTTGCTAATTTACAGTCGAAATATGTGAATGTAAAGGAGTGAAAATACGTGAAGGAGAAATTTGTGATAAGAAGAAAAAAATTTGGAACTCCGGAAGGATAAAGATGTGAATGAGGATGGTGAATACCATGGAGATGGTCATGCAAGAAGACAATCATCGATGATTGTAGACCCCAACTAATTAATTAATAATAATAATAAATTTGAAAACTCTATTTTTAGAAGTGCAAATGATTTTACATAAGGGCTGTTGGATTTTAAAGCTATAATATAATGGAAACCGCATAGGTCTGTTCTCGTCTTCCATGTGAATGGAATAAGAAATAATAAAGTTTAAGATGTTAAGTCGCTAAAAGAGGTAAAAAGAAATGTATTCCATTCAACCAAATAAATGATTAGTATAATCGAGGAAATAATTGAAGGAGATAAAAGGGCGTATTCGAAATGAAGCCAGAATATGAAATAAATTGCATATCAAGCTAAACCTGCAATTAAGAAGATAATTAGATTTGATTAGAGAATTCAATTCCGAAATATTTTGAAATTGATTTCAGTTGTTTTGAAAACCAATATTAGTAGTATATACAAATATTTTTAAATAGAAATTATTGAGAAAAACCATTTTAGTAGCTTTGCTGCTTATTTGTTTTGGATAAAACAAATTGATGTCTGAAGTATGGTTTGATATACAAATATGTATATATAGTTTTAGATATTTGGAAACAAAATCCGGAATTGATTATCGAGTTGGGTTGAATGGTAATTCAGTGTATCAAAATAATGAACTTGTACATCTTAAGAGATAGATTGGTGGGAATAATTGAATTCGTGATTTCCAATTACTGAATTGGAAAGTAAATTGCCGATTATGGGACAATTAAATCTTTGTCAATAAAGGTTTAGGTTTTAAGTTAAAATGAATTGATCAACTAAAAAAAATTAGAAAAAAAAGAAGGATTTAAATAGTAATTGAATTCGAATCCGAATTTATTAATAAAAGGATGTATGAAATCTAATAGTTAATAGATTTGAAGGAAAGTGTTAAATCGGCAAGGTTAGAATTAAGTAATGAACTTAATAATTGGAATTTGGAAGAGAATTTGGTTTGTAACAAATAAATTCGAAAATCTGAGTTGGGGAAGATATCAGATATCTGAGTTGAGTAAGAGATCGAATTGAAGTTTGAATGGAAATTTGAGGATATACGATTTTGGATACTGGATGTAGAAGTTCCAAAACATATATGAAAAGTGTATAAGAATATAGTAAACCCAGAGACTATCAATTTAGTAGGTAATCGTTTTGAAATGAAATTTTATACAATAGAATTTATATAAGAATGAGATGTTTGAAAACATGGTTTAGGAAGAAAATCTTATATATAAATAGAGATAAATATGAATTATGATGAGTATGAAGTACTATATGTATATAGTATTATATATTTTTTCAAAGCAAAATAAGGAAAGTACCTTCCTTTTCCTTTGAATTTTGAGATTAGTTGAGATGTGTTGCTAGTGGTGGTAGGTTGTCCGGACATAAAACTCGAGTTATCTGAAAGAACAGACTGTGTAGCGTAACTCGCAGGGCTGTAGATGGCCTACGGCGGACGAATGTTTCTTGGGGGAACCAAGCGTAACCATTGTGTCTGTTGTGATCTACAGTCGTGATAAAGGCGTAATCCGCAGAGTTGGGAAAGCTTACGGGTATGGATGTTTCCTGAGGGAATCAGGTGTAACCATTGTGTACCTGCGGTCCCCATGACATATCTACAAATGAAAGAGATGTAACCATTAGAGTTACTGAAGTTAGAATGGAGCCAAGCAATGTTGAAATATCTTAGTAATACGGAGCTACCTGTTTGATGCAACGCTCTGTCTTCGAGACTGGATTTGTCTTCATGACTTGATCGGCCTTTGTGACCTGATTTGCCTTTATGGTTTGGTTTGTCCTCGTGACTTGAATTATCTTCCTAATTCCATGATTTGTTTTGAGACCCTGAGATAGAGCAGTCAATGCTCAATGACCTCAGTTTTTCTTTTGACTCTTAAATATCTTTCATTGATCTGCCCATGACGAAATTCACAGGGAAGTTGTAATGACCCGCATTCTACGCATCGAATGATCATAGGATATTTATGTCTTTCACATATGGAGTCGTATGGTCATGTAACTTTGGGAGACGACTATTGGGGTCATTTTCCATGTTCATGATTTTTCCCGATTTTTAGATGACCATTTCGCCCCTAACTGATCTTATTTTGGTCATAACTTTTGATTGGAAAGGAGTTTTGACCTGAAACCACTTCCATTGGCCCCGGACGATGGTTACAATTCTGTAGAGTGGTCACATTAGCCAAACGGACTCACCGTTTGGGAGATATGGCTGAAATAAGTTTCAGATAGTGAAAAACAACTTAATTGGGCTTAACCGGGTGATTAATGGCTAGGCCCAATAGGGGATTTCGGGATTAGAGGTATTTAAGGGCTGCTAGGGTTAGGATTTCGGTTTTTCACTCATTTTTCCAGCCGCCACAAACCCTCTCTTCAACCTAACAATAGCCTCCAACATCTAAATACACCTATAATCACTTCTTAATCAAGTTTTGGCTTAAACTACATCAAATTAAGGAGAGAAAGCACCAAAGCAAGGTTAGAGTTGCTGTGTTACATTGGGAACAACGTCAAACAAGGAATCATTTCAGATTTGGAATTTTATTTGTTTCCAAGGTGAGTGATTTGCATAGTTTTGCACTAATTACGGTTAATTTAAGGGTAATTAGTGAAGATTAACGAAATTAGACATGATAAAATTTTGGAAAAATATTTATAAAATTCAAAATGATGTTTTAGACCTTTGTTAGAAGTTTGGGTTAATTTGGTTAAGTCATCTAATCATATCATTAGATTTTGCCTAAACATGTTTAAGGGAAAATATGGGGTTTTAGGTATGTTTGATCCATTTTACATGTGCTATGATTGTTGTTTTGCTGTTTGTGGATGATTATACATGTTGCTATGACTGTATAGTATGCTTTCTGGTTGTCTAGAAGTGTTAGATTGGTTGAAAACGCCGTCGAATGGCATAAACAGTTGCTGGAAGAAGTTGCAGGAAGATATGTAGGGACCGGATCGGATCGCCCCCCTTTATCTCGACCTGCTCGCGTCAGAGGACTCCGCACCATGAAGCTTACCATTCCGCCTTTGCTTGATGACCACGGCCCGAAGAGCATGAACCGATCCGCCATGAATTGAGGAAGGCTGGTTTCACGAGGCGATGGAGGAGTGCGACCCGACCCGAAGCTTGGCCACGACCCGATCCGATGGAGCTGGAGGACGACGAGCTGATGGCGCGACCCGATCCCAATGGAAGAACTCGACTCGAACCAGTGTGGTGACTGCAGACTGAACCAGGAAGCTTGAACGCGAGATATGAGCTATGGACTGAATGAAGACCGATCCGGAGAAGAAGACTGAAACCCGAGATGCAAAGGTAGTCCAAATGGGAAGTTTGTACTTAGGATCCGGTTGGGAACCAACAAGTTGACTTCAGGAGTTGGGCTTTGCTGCGGGACGTGTGCAAAGGGGTTGTCGATGTCTGTAACTTTGGATCACTATGTGTAGGGGGTACATGAACGGATTCAGGGCCACATCGGCCTAGGTATGACTAAAGAGCTATAGACCAATGAAGTGGGTTCATTTGTAAAGATTTGGTCATGACTCGATGGGGTAAGATTGGTAGTAGCAGTACTTATACAAGTCGAACTCCATCACTACTTCGATGGGTCTAGTGATTGACAGTGGTGGACATCGTATGCTTTACTCACTGAGTGAGAGATGTGAGGATGGTTGCTATGTTTGATTTGTTTGCCATCATTATGACATGCAAACCCCCACCCCCATATTCTTTACTCCATATGTAGTGGCAGCGTAGAGTATTGTACGGTATGTAGTGCTAACTCTTTGGTTGCAGGTCCAGGTATGGTTTAGTATACCTATTATTGTTCTGTTTAGCTGCTTATCACTCATACCAGACTTTTTGTCTGACCCAAAGTTTTATGTCTCTTCTTATTACTCTGGGTGCTCTCACCAGCAGACTAGAGACAGGTTAGGTGGTATGCACGAGTAGTTGTACAGGAGACGAGAAGGAGGCTTCCACGTATGATACACATATATAGATATTCTCCCCGTGTTGATGCGGTCACTACTTTGGGCATTAGTGGTGTACCTTTCTTTCTTTTGTTTAGAGACAGTAATTTGGAAAGTTGTAATAAGCTGTATTTGGGTTTCCGCTACTCTGATGATGATGTTGGTTTTAGTTATCAACTTATGCACTGTCTCACCTGTTTTATGTCAAGTATATTATTATTATATTTTGTTCCATGCGCTGAGAGACATTCTACAGGTTTTCGATTAGTTCATTCTCTTCTTTCCTTTCTTTGGCGACCGTTCCATGCTAGTCGAGCATGTGTATAGCGCACTTTCGGAGGAAATGCCGGTTGGTGCGGGGCGGGCCGTCACACTTGGTATCAGAGCTCTAGGTTGCGTAGTTAACCTAGGGAAGTTATCAGGGAGAGATAGTACACGTATATGAGAGCGCGTATTTGTGATTATCTTGTTTTTTAAAAGCTACGTATATATATTATTAGTATAGCTAAGGATGAAGTCGCACTGCACTAACACCACAAAGAGGGTGGTTAATCGTTTTCTTTGTGCAGATTAAACGATGAGCCGATACGCAAGGGGTACTGGGAGAGGAGCCAATAATGGGAATGCTGCTGAAATGAGGACGATGTTTATTGACCTCATAAGAGAAATGCTTAGGGATGTGCAGAGGGCAGCTCCCAATGCTGGTAATGGAGTTGGTCCAATAGTGCAGGCGCCTAGGGCCGATTTCGCCAATCTGAATAAGGATTATACTAGTCTTGGTGGGAAGCCGTTCCACGGAACGGAGTCGACTATGGATGTTCAAGATTGGTTGGATAGCTGCGTGCGTATCTTCGAAGATTTGGGTATCGAGGATGCGGTGAAGAGAAGGCTAGCATCCCGTCAGCTGCAAAGACGGGCAATGAATTGGTGGAATGCTATAAAGGTAGCTACTCTTGAGGATCAGATTACTTAGGATCAGTTTAAGGCTCGTTTTAGCGATAAGTTCATTCCAACTACTCAGAAGTCAGTGCTGTTTAAGAAATTATTGGAACTCAAGCAAAATGGAAGAGCTGTCTCGGAGTATATTGCTAAGTTCGATACCTTATCGAAATGATAATACCGAGAAGAAGAACGAGAAGTTCATAACTGGTTTAGATGGATACTTGAGGGAAAAGCTTATTAACCACATCGAAGAAACGTTTGAATCGATTGTGGGGAAAGCTTTAAGATCAGAAAGTCTTTACCCTAAGTCGAAGACTGAGGTTGCATCTGCAGAGGAGCCAAAGCCGCAAGCAAGCGGTGGAGGCAAGAATGATTCTCAGAATAAGAGAAAGCAAAATCAAACCAAGGATGGCTAGAAGAAAAAGAATAAGCAAGACGTTGAGTGTTTCAGCTGTGGTAAGAAGGGCCATTATGCTAGTAATTGTCGGGCCAAGCCAGCGGATAAGAAGTGCTTCAACTGTGGCCAAGTGGGACATCACAAGGACAAGTGTCCGCAACCCCCTAATGAAAAGCAGATGGTGAAAGCATATGCCCTTATTGCTGTTCCTTCTTTGTCGAATGCCCCAACTGGGGCGGTGAAGGGAAAGAATGTCGTTATTCAAGGTATGCTTTCTGTTTATGATGTTCCTGTTAGAGTTTTGTTTGATACCGGAGCTTCCAGTTCTTTCATATCTAGTGTGAAACACCCCACCCTCCATTAAGGTCACTCACAAAGGGATTGCCTTAACTTTGGTGGAGGTTTTTAAGTAAAAGTCACAGATAAACACAAGACAGATATATATAAACACATATATATAAGCAGCGGAAAACAACAGACTTTTTATTTCATAAATATGTGTTCATACAAAACCTTTCCATAATTGTCACATAATAACTTCCAAAACATTACATCATCATTTTTTTCTTAGTTATTAGACAAAGAAGCATAAAAACATAATTAAAACTGCATAATCCCCATAAAGTGTGTCCAATAGCCATAGCCAAGGAAAGAGAGTCCAACCCGTACATCTACTATCTTGAAGCTTGCAAAGAATTCGACTAAGCTGGGTTGTTTCCTCCCTGTGGACCTGGAGGGAAACGGAAGAAAAGAAGATGAAAGAAAATAGGGTCAGACATAAAGCCTGGTAAGTCTAGTGACTCTTCAGTATGAGAATAAAAAAAAGGACATGATAAGTATAAACTGGAAATAGGAAAGTATCATAAACTAAGGTAAGGCAGTTTGAATTGAATATACTATCGCACCCCACACTATATCTCTGCACCTACTTGTATTTTCTCAACTGGCATCCCATGATCGGGTGAAGTGATCCCCTTTCTAAAGATCGGCTCCTACTCGCATAATCATATGTGTCTTACGGCCCCCAAGGATTGTAGATACCTATGCTGGTCCCACCGTGGGGTGTATCAAGTCCCATGGTGGCGGCCCGACACAATCCTTAGAATGCATAGGTTATACTACTAGTGCCCCCAGTACCCTGTTTGTCTGCTCCGAAGTGTGTGCACGCCCGCACTCCGTTAGAACCCACACTGTTGCACCCACCGCCGTTGCTTTTGACCGCTTACAATCAGCCCAGTAATCGTGCCCCACCCTGCCTAGTTTCAGGTACCATGATACCCAATTGGGTTACTGCTGAAATGTGTCCCCGTTACTAGGGTTTTCTAGTCAAACATGTTAAGTGGTTAAGTGTCTGTATTTACCTAACCCCACCCATCAGTTTAATTTAACATGTTGAATTGGTTAAGTGTTTTTAGTTAACATTACCCTACCATCCTGATTTGTCTATCCTTAGCTTTTTAAAGCACCAACCACTCACATTAGATAGATATTGTTATGGTTACTGGATGTGCCGGTCGGTTTCGGGCAGATTTATACCGTAACTCAGTCTAAGCTCGGGTCCTTATTGGGCTCCATGCTTAACCACCCACATTGGATAGATATTGTTGTGACTACTGGACAACCGGGCGGGTCTGGGCAGGTTTACATCACAACTCAATCCAACCTTGTGTTCAGCATACTCGTATTTTCTAAATTTACATATTTGTCTTTATTACTTAATATATGTAAATTTGTCAACAATTAAATGTTGTGGCCCACTATCCAAGTTTAACATTTTTGGTATAAGAATTTATACCATTTAAATGCCACCAATTTTGGCATGTGACAAACATGCCAATTTCATATGTTTTTACCAATTTATGTCAAGTTACCAATTTTTCCAATGTTACCTCGTCTAAATATTTGGCTAACAGTCTTAGCCTAATTTTCGTTCGCATGGTTTTTAATATATAATATTAGGCTAAAAAAATTAGCCTAATTCAGCGCACACAAAATTGGCATAAGGGAATTCATAAACATAAACATGACATAGGTGTAAACTTGGCATTCTTGGCATAGTCAATATGAACATCATAGGTGTGAACTTGCAAAATAGTCAATATGAATATCACAGGTGTGAACTTGCAACATAGGCTAAATCAATTTACATACATGTGAACTTGCATTGAAATAGGGGTATAACCAAATAGGTATCACATGAATTAACATATGATTTAGACAACATAAGCCTAAACATGTTTAGATCTAGGCATAACATCGAACATCACTAGCATAAGAATATGACATGTTCATAAAGTATATATATAATTTCATCGCATGAGTGAACTAGATCCAATCATATGTCCAACTACACATGAAACATGTATTAAAGTGGATCTTGGCATGGATCCAATTATTGACTTTGCAACTTTTGTATAAACATATTAGCACGTATATGAACTAGTCATTTAGGCAAAAAGGTTTTAGCATATATATATACATGAAATCTTAATCACATACAACCTATATAATCACATAAACATATAGGTGTTGATTATAACATGAACTATACAACTTTCATGTGATTCTAAATGTACAATAGGATCAATATCAATTCAACTATACCACTAATATCAAAATACCACAATCATTTCAATACATAGGTATAAATTAACATAGTTGTTACACAATAACACAATTCCATTTCCATTTCCATTTTACATCGAATCAAATCCTAACTTTTATTCACATCGAAAAAATCACTATACTTACAACAAACGACGGTCTAGTTTTCTGATTTCTGAATTTGAATTGCTTTCCTTTGGGTAGACAACGTTGATTTGATTATTGTTTTCAACTTTAATTTGGCTCGTCTCTAAGCTTTTCTACAAGTGGAGGCTCCTCTCAATTTTCTCCCGACAGCATGGCGGCTCTAGTTCTATATTATTTGTGTGAATTTAGGTTGAGTGTTGAGTTATATTTATAGAATTTTAGATTGATTTAAGTAGTCAGATGATCATAGATGAATCTAGGCCATTCACTTCGAGAGGAGCCAACCAAAATGCGACAAGTTAGCCCTAGTGACACAGGCAAGCCTCAGAAATCGACCAGAACCCGACCAGGCTAGCCAGGGCCAAACCAAGTCGACCCCCACGTCGACCCTATGGTCTACCTAGTCAGCCAGGCCGACCCCCAGGTCGGCCTTATGGTCGACCTGGTGCCTGGGTGGGAATTTTCCCACCCAGCCCAGTTTGGGTCTAAATTCAAAATTTGAACTGTTTGAACTTTAAATTTGAATTCTGAAAATTCCGCAAGTCATAACTCCTTCATACGGAGTTCGATTCACGCAAACTCGGACTCTGTCTCAAGCAGAATTCCAAGACGAACGCAATGCCGTAACCCGTTTCCCTTAATTCTTTCAATTAGAATTAATTATACTATAATTTGTTGATTTACTGTTAACAGAAAATTCGGGGTGTTAAATTCTCTCCTCCTTAAAGGATTTCGTCCCCGAAATCTTCAAGTCTAGGAGAACATAAGTCCTAATATCCAATCGTCCATCTACTCAACCATCAAACACAGGCGTCCATTGTCCTTAAAAGACTTCTAATGCTTTATGATCATATGCATAATGTGTGTACATGTTCTTATCTAATGCAAAATCAGGCGGTCTACTGATTCAGTTGACCTCTTTAATGCAAATCATGTAAGTGTCATGAATCCATATGTATGCAAATCTGTCCTTACTCATAATTCTACATGAGTGCGCAACCATTTATACAAATGCAACATCCATATGACGACATATCAAGTTTCAACCACATACAAATATGAATACATATATGTATACACAATATGAAGTGACTGAGCCGATCTAAAACCTAGGTTGTGTGTGTATATGCATCCACGAGCAACCACTTGCAGCCATAAACCATAACATGTTTCAAATACATGTTTACATCCAAAGGGGTTTCCACCTAAGGATAAAGGATAATATCGAGGAGATATACCTAAATAGATAGACACAAGCACAACTTAAGGAAAAAGAGAGGTCAAAGATGTACCCTCAAAAAGAAAAGGGTAGGCCGCGCGTATTCTGTCCTCAGCTTCCCAAGTCGCATCTTCCTTGGCGTTGCTCCACTGAACCTTAATGAGCTTGAATTCGCGGTTGCGTAGCTTCTTGATTTCAGTTCCTACGATTCGAGTTGGAACTCTCCTCACAATTGCTTCGCGTTCCACTTCGGCTTCTTCTAGAATATTTGGCTCCACCACTTCCGCAGATTCATGTAGACATTTTCGGAGATGAAAAACGTGAAAGACGTTGTGAATTCCAGCCAATTTTTCAGGCAGCTCTACTCTATAAGCCATTTTCCCAATCTTCTCGAAGATAGGGAATGGTCCTACAAATCTTTCCTGCGGATCCAAAGCGAACGACGTTCCTTAAAGGAGATACCTTAAGGAAAACCCTGTCCCCAACCTCAAACTCAAGGTCGGTCCTTCTTTTGTCTGCGTAGGATTTATGTCTGTCTTGGGCGTCTTCATTCTCCTTTGTATCAGGTCTACTTTTTCTGAAGTCTCTCTAATCATGCATGACCCAAGTATAATCTTGTCAGTAGACTCCTACCAACAAGTTGGTGATCGGCAAGGTCTTCCATATAGAGCTTCGAAGGGCGCCATGCTGATAGTGACTTGGTAACTGTTGTTGTAGGAGAATTCTACTAAAGGAAGATGATCCTCCCAAGTCCCTCCGAAGTCAAGAACGCATAGTCTCAAAAGATCTTTCAATACTCTATTCACCCTTTCTGTCTGACCATCAGTTTGGGGGTGATAGGACGTGCTCAAGCATAACTGTGTGCCTACAACTTCTTGCAGACTCCGCCAAAATTCACTCGTAAAGATGGGGTCTTTGTCACTCACTATGCTGGAGGGTATTCCATGGAGTCGAACTATTTCCTTGAGATAAAGAGAAGCTAGAGACGAAGCGGTCCTTCTACTCTTGATAGGTATAAAGTGGACGCTTTTAGTAAGCCTGTCCACTATTAACCAAATGCTAGTATTGCCTCTTCTTGACCTAGGCAACCCGTCCATGAAGTCCATTGAAATGCTATCCCACTTCCATTGCGGGACTTCTAGAGGATGAAGCAGTCCTCCAGGCTTCTTTTGTTCCGCCTTGACCTGTTGACATGTCACACACTTAGAAACGAAATCTGCCACGTCCTTCTTCATGCCGCTCCAATAGAAAACTCTCTTTACGTACTTGTACATCTTGTCTCCACCTGGATGTATTGTCATCTTGGAATGATGTGCTTCCTCGAGAACCTTGTTTACTAAATCCCTTGCTTATGGGACGCATAGTCTTCCACCTCGCCTTAGCCAACCCATACCATCGATGGAGTTCCTATTGAGGTGACTGGAAGTTTCACCCCTAATTAGTTTATCCATCACATCCACAAGCTGAGGGTCTTCGCGTTGTGCGGCCCCTATTGAGTCTAAAAGAGTGGGCCATACTTCTAGGGATGTCAATAAACTAGTTATAAAATCAAAGGAGGGCCTAAAGTCGAAACTGGCTATATACTCCAAGCTTTGCCTTTCCACAAAGAGAGGGCTTAGGGTCAGCTTCTTTCTGCTCAACACGTCTGCTACTACGTTGTCTTTGCCAGGAGTATAGGAAATCTCAAAATCATACGAGACAAGGAACTCCATCCACCTTTACTGCCTCAAGTTAAGATCTTTATGTGAGAAAAGATACTTCAACGATTTATGGTCAGTATATAATTCGAACTTCTCACCTAGGAGATAATGGCGCCAAGACTTAAGCGCAAATACAATGGCGGCCAACTCAAGGTCGTGGGTTGGGTAGTTCTTTTCATGCACTTTCAATTGTCTTCCACCATAAGCTACTACCCTCTCTTCTTGCATCAGAACAGCGCCTAGCCCCGTACCACAAGCATCCGTATATACTGTGAACATTTTGCTTCCATCCGACAAAGTCAGAACTGGGGCTGTTGTAAGAGCCCTTTTTAATCGTTGGAAAGCAAACTCGTAATCCAAATCCCAAGTGAACGCCAGATTATTCTTTGTTAGCCTTATGAGTGGAGCTGAGATTTTCGCGAAATCCCTAATGAAATTTCGGTAAAACCGGCTAGCCCAAGAAAGCTTCGGACTTCGATTGCATTTCTTGGTGTCTTCCAATCTTGCACTGCCACCACTTTCGCGGAGTCCACAGCTAACCCTTCTTTGGACACTATATGTCCAAGAAATCATACTTCTCTCCAAAAGTGGCACTTGGAGAATTTGGCTTTTAGCTGATGAACTTGAAGAGTTTCCATGATCTCCTTCAGATGCTGAGCATGTTCTTCCTCATTCTTTGAGAAGATCAAAATATCGTCTACGAAGACCACCACAAACTTGTTGAGGAATTCTCTGAACACCCTATTCATTAGGTCCACGAAATAAGCGGGTGCGTTTTTCTAGCCGAAAGGCATGACAAGCCACTCGTAGAAACCGTCGGGGGTTCTGAACGCCGTTTTTTCAATGCTATCTTCATCTACCCTTAGCTGATGGAACCCAGTAGCCAGATCAAGTTGGGAAAAGACCGATGCACCTACAAGATAATCAAACAAATCGTCTATTCTGGGAAGCGGGTGTCTATTCTTTTTAGTCAGCTTGTTTAGCTCCCTATAGTCCACACAAAGACGTATTGAACCATCTGCTTTGGTGGCGAACACCACTGGAGCACCCCATTTCAAGATACTTCTCCTTATAAACCCCTTCTCGAGAAGCTCCTTAACTTGCTTACTGAGCTCCTTTCTCTCCTTTAAGCCATATGTCTAACAGGCATAGCTACGGGCTTTGCATTATCAACTAGATATATGCAGAAGTCTATTTCCCACTTCGGAGGTAAGCCTTTCACCTCTTCAAAGACATCCGTATATTCCCGGACCACTCTAACCAACTGCAAATTCTCAACAGAAGCGTCAAACGACTCTAGATAACTAAGCATAATAGCATTCAAGGGATTACAAGAAATTTCTAGAGTGTTACCGAGCCGAGTCAACAGTCTAACCACTCTTTTCTCACAATCAAGAATGACCATTATTGGATAACCAATCCATGCCTAAGATCAGTCCATATCCTGAGAAGCCCAAAACAAAGGCGCTACATCTAAATTCAACACTTAGAATAGAGATTTTCAAATCCAAGCAAACCATCGACAAATAAGCCGAGCCCCCAATTGGATTCGAAACAACCAAGGGATCTTCTACCATACTAGTGTCTAGGTGCAGAGATTCTACTAAAGAAGATGAAATAAAGGAGTGTGATGCACCCGAATCAAAGAGAGTGCGAACTGGATGATCATAAAGATAAACTAAGCTTTCTACAGAAATATTTCTACCTCGTTTCTGTAGAGGTGCCACCAGCGCGTGAACTTGTCCCCCTGAGGTGGATCCAGTCCTCTGTCCCTATCCCCGCTTCTTTGGGCAATCCTTAGCCAAGTGTCCAGTCTCTCTTCAATGGAAACAACCCCCATTCATCTTTGCCTTCTTCTTCCTACAGTCTTTTGCTATATGTCCCACAATGCCATAGAAATTGCACTTTCTCTTTTCATGGGATTTGTTGTTCTTACCGCCTTTCTTGAAGTCTGACTTCTTAGCATGTAAACCTTCTTTCTTTTCTTGAGGCACTTCCACCTTTGCCTCCTTCTTGCCTTTATCTTCCTCGTGTAGCAGCGCCATGTCCACCAAGCTTTCACAAGTTGCTCCCATGGGTATATGGGTCATTGCAAGGCTGTGTAGAGGCTCATTCAGACCTTTGACGAAGCGAAGGGCCTTCTTGCGTTGGGTGTTTACCAAATCCAGCCCAAATCTGGCCAGTTGATTAAACTGATTGACGTACTCCTTGATTGTCATATTTCCTTGTTTCAAAGTTAGGAACTTCTCCATTTGCAGGCTTCTTTCAGCTTGGGAGAGGAATTTCATCTCAAACCTCATCCTGAAATCTTCCCAAGTCTCCACTGGCCTCTCAGCATGGGTAACTTCCCACCAATAGGAAGCTTCATCTTCAAGCAACCACACTGCTAGCTGTATCTTTTGCCTATCGTCAACTTCGAAGATGGAGAACAAGTCCTCAGTCTCCTTCAGCCAGTTCCTTGCTGCCACAAATGATTCAGTTCCATAAAAGTCCTTTCCTCCCTTAGCCTTGAAGTCTCTACATGTCTTAGCGAAAGTATTTCCACAAGGAGTAGGAGGAGGAACCGCTGCCACTGTTGGAGGAGGAATGTCTGCTGGGCCCGCACCATTAGCTCTAGCCTCTAGGTACCTTCGGAACCAGCCAGGAATCGGTACTCCTTCTGGAAGGTTAAGATCTCCAGACATGCTGGAACAAAAAGGAAAGTATTCAAGACAAAGGATAGAGAGATAGTGCATATGGCTTTTGGGGAATTATGCCTTTTAAAAATAACTATTTTTCTTGAAAATACTGCTTCTTTAAACTTCTTTTTGAAAATAGTTTCAAAAACTTTTATATAGTCTTATAAAACTGTGCTCTAATACCAAGTGAAACACCCCACCCTCCATTAAGGTCACTCACAAAGGGACTGCCTTAACTTTGGTGGAGGTTTCTAAGTAAAAGTCACAGATAAACACAAGACAGATGTATATAAACACACATATATATATAAGCAGCGGAAAACAACAGACTTTTTATTTCATAAATATGTGTTCATACAAAACCTTTCCATAACTGTCACATAATAACTTCCAAAACATTACATTATCATTTCTGTCTTGGTTATTAGATAAAGAAGCATAAAAACATAATTAAAACCGTATAATCCCCATAGAGTGTGTCCAACAGCCATAGCCAAGGAAAGAGAGTCCAAACCGTACATCTACTATCTTGAAGCTTGCAAAGAATCTGACTAAGCTGGGTTGTTTCCTCCCTGTGGACTTGGGGGGGAAACGGAAGAAAAGAAGACAAAAGAAAATAGGGTCAGACATAAAGCCTGGTAAGTCTAGTGACTCTTCAGTATGAGAATAAGAAAAAGGACATAATAAGTATAAACTGGAAATAGGAAAGTATCATAAACTAAGGTAAGGTAGTTTGAATTGAATATACTATCGCACCCCACACTATATCTCTGCACCTACTTGTATTTTCTCAACTGGCACCCCATGATCGGGTGAAGTGATCCCCTTTCTAAAGATCGGGTCCAACTCGCGTAATCATCTGTGTCTTACGGCCCCCAAAGATTGTAGATACCTATGCTGGTCCCACCATGGGGTGTATCAAGTCCCATGGTGGCGGCCTGACATAATCCTTAGAATGCATAGGTTATACTATTGGTGCCCCCAGTGCCCTGTTTATCTGCTCTGAAGTGTGTGCACGCCTGCACTCCGTTAGAACCCACATTGTTGCACCCACCGCCGTCGCTTTTGACCACTTACAATCAGCCCAGTAATCGTGCCCCACCCTGCCTAGTTTCAGTGTACCATGATACCTAATTGGGTTATTGCTGAAATGGGTCCCCGTTACTAGGGTTTTCTAGTCAAACATGTTAAGTGGTTAAGTGTCTGTATTTACCTAACTCCACCCATCAGTTTAATTTAACATTTTGAATTGGTTAAGTGTTTTTAGTTAACTTAACCCTACCATCCTGACTTGTCTGTCCTTATCTTTTTAAAGCACTGACCACTCACATTAGACAGACATTGTTACGGTTACTGGATGTGCCGGTCGGTTTCGGGCAGATTTACACTGTAACTCAGTCTAATATCGGGTCCTTATTGGGCTCGATGCTTAACCACCCACATTGGATAGATATTGTTGTGACTACAGGACAACCGGGCGGGTCCGGGCAGGTTTACATCACAACACAATCCAACCTCGTGTTAAGTATACTCGTATTTTCTAAATTTACATATTTGTCTTTATTACTTAATATATGTAAATTTGTCAACAATTAAATGTTGTGGCCCACTAAATTTGGACAACATAAGCCTAAACATGTTTAAATCTAGGCATAACATCGAACATCACTAGCATAAGAATATGACATGTTCATAAAGTATATATATAATTTCATCGCATGAGTGAACTAGATCCAATCATATGTCCAACTACACACGAAACATGTATTAAAGTGGATCTTGGCATGGATCCAATTATTGACTTTGCAACTTTTGTATAGACATATTAGCACGTATTTGAACTAGTCATTTAGGAATAGAGGATTTAGCATATATATACATGAAATCTTAATCACATACAACCTATATAATCACATAAACATATAGGTGTTGATTACAACATGAACTATACAACTTTCATGTAATTCTAAATGTACAATAGGATCAATATCAATTAAACTATACCACAAATATCACAATAACACAATCATTTCAATACATAAGTATGAATTAACATCGTTGTTACACAATAACACAATTCCATTTCCATTTTACATCGAATCAAATCCTAACTTTTATTCACATCGGAAAAATCACTATACTTACAACCAACGATGGTCTTGTTTTCTGTTTTCTGAATTTGAATTGCTTTCCTTTGGGTAGACAACGTTGATTTGATTATTGTTTTTAACTTTAATTTGGCTCGTCTCTAAGCTTTTCTACAAGTGGAGGCTCCTCTCAATTTTCTCCCGACAGCATGGCGGCTCTAGTTCTATATTATTTGTGTGAATTTAGGTTGAGTGTTGAGTTATATTTATAGAATTTCAGATTGATTTGAGCTGTCAGATGATCATAGATGAATCTAGACCATTCACTTCAAGAGGATCTAACCAAAATGCGACAAGTCAGCCCTAGTGACACAACCAAGCCTCAGAAATCGACCAGAACCCGACCAGCCCAGCCAGGGCCAAACCAGGTCGACTGGGTAGGTCGACGCCCAGGTCGACCCCCAGGTCGACCCTATGGTCGACCTGGTCACCCAGGTCGACCCCCAGGTCGACCTGGTGCCTGGGCGGGAATTTTCTCGCCCAGCCCATTTTGGGTCTGAATTCGAAATTTGAACTGAATTTTGAACTTTAAATTTGAATTCTGAAACTTCCAGAGGTCATAACTCCTTCATACAGAGTTCGATTCACGCAAACTCGGACTCTGTCTCAAGCAGAATTCCGATACGAACGCAATGGCATAACCCGTTTCCCTTAGTTCTTTCAATTAGAATTAATTATACTATAATTTGTTGATTTACTGTTAATAGAAAATTCGGGGTGTTACATAGTGACCTAGTAGATAGGTTGGGATTGGAGCCCGAGATTGTCGATAGACCTTTAGTAGTGATGAACCTGATTGGTGGTTCGACTAACCTTAACATGATTTGTCGTAATGTGGTCTCATCGAGTCATGGATGTATGTTTGTGATTGCTTTGTTTTGGGCTTTACTGGGTTTGGGATTATTTTGGGAGTCGATTGGCTCCAAAGATACGGGGTGGTGGTAGACTGTGAGGGCTTTTTGGTGATAGCTAGAGCGGATGATGGGCAAAGGGTAGTGTTTGGTGGTCAAACTAGTGATGGGGTAATGGCTAGTTTTCTAAATTCCCTCGAGATCCCACATGATGAGTTGTCAGGTTTGCCCATGGTTGGCCAGTATCTGGACGTCTTCGAAGAAGTGACCGAGCTTCCACCACACGAAGAGATTGAGTTCCATATTGATTTAGTGAAAGATGCCAGACCTATAGTGATGCCACTTCGTCGTATGGCACCAAGGGAGCAGCGAGAGCTCGGGGTGCAAGTCAGCGATCTTTTGAAGAAGGGATTTATCAGAAGGAGTATTTCTGAATGGGGAGCGCCAGTTATGTTTGCTACTAAGGAAGATGGTTCCCTTCAGTTGTGTGTAGACTACCGCGAGTTGAATAAGGTGACGAGGAAGAACAAGTATCTTCTACCGCTGATAGATGATTTATTTGATCAGTTGAGTGGTGTAAGAGTATTCTCTTAGTTGGATCTCGCGACAGGTTTTCATCAGCTTAGAGTGGAAGCTAAGAGTATAACGAAAACGACATTTCGGACGCCGTCTGGATTTTATGAGTGGTTGGTCATGCCATTCGGGATGACCAATGCCCCAACATATTTTGTGGATCTTATGAATAGGGTATTCAAAGATCAGTTGAATATGTTTGTTCTTGTGTTCGTGGATGATATTTTGGTTTACTCGAGGATAGAGGAGGAACAAAAGGAACATTTAAGAAGAGTGATGGAGTTGTTGAGAAAACACCAACTGAAAGCAAAGGTTTCTAAGTGTCACTTCTGGAGGAGGGAAGTGAGATTCTTGGGTTATGTTGTTTCAGAGAATGGTATTGCCGTGGATCCTGCGAAGGTGGCTACGGTACAAGATTGGTCTATGCCCAAGAATGCAACAGACATAAGAAGTTTCTTGGTGTTAGCTGGATATTATCGTAAGTTTATCCAAGACTTTTCCAAGATAGCAGCACCATTGACTCAGTTGACCAAGAAGAATCAAGCTTTCGTTTGGGATGAAAAGTGCGTGAATGCATTCAAGAGTCTAAAGGAAAAGTTGACATGTGCACCAGTGTTAGTCATTTCTAAGGAGAATGAAGAGATGACAGTATATACGGATGCATGTGGTATATGGCTAGGTGCTGTATTGATGCAAGGAGGTAGGATTATAGCTTATGCAAGTCAGCAACTGAAACTGCACGAGAAAAGATACCTACCCATGACTTGGAATTAGCAGCGATCGTATTCGCATTGAAGATGTGGAAACAATATCTCTTGGAAGAAAGATTCGAGTTGTTTACCGATCATAAATCATTAAAGTATCTTTTCTCTCAAAAGGATCTAAATCTTCGACAGCAAAGATGGTTGGAATTCTTAGCTTCCTATGATTTCGATATCGCATGCACCCCAGGAAAGGGCAATGCGGTAGCTGATGCATTGAGCAGAAGACATGTCGGTTTAGGGGCTATGTTTCTAGAATGGAAGCAACTAGAGTACATCGCTGGGTATGATTTCAGAGTAAAGTGCGAGTTGGATCCAGAAATGTTAATCGATGAAGAGATGAATAAGTATGGGCTTGATCGGGATGGACGACTTAGAAAGAATGGAAGACTAGTTGTACCCAATGTCAATGGATTGAGAGATGAAGTGCTTAGGGAATGTCATCGCTCAAAAATGACTGTACAACCGGGTGGTAACAAGATGTACCGAGACATGAAGCGGACCTACTAATGGGAAGGGATGAAAAGAGACGTTGGGAAGTTTATATCCAAATGCATGAATTGCCAGCTAGTTAAAGCTGAGAAAAAGAAGCCTAGTGGTTTGTTACAACAATTAGAAATTCCATAATGGAAATGGGAACAAGTGTCAATGGATTTCATTGATGGGTTACCAAGAACTAGGTTGGGCCATGATAGCATTTGGGTGATTGTGGACCGATTGACTAAAAGTGCAAGGTTTATACCCGACAAGTTAAACAGGATGGCAGCTAAGTTAGCAGAACTGTATATAAAGTGGGTAGGGAGATTTCATGGAATACCCAAAGGCATTGTGAGTGACCGAGATCCATTGTTCACTAGTGGATTTTGGAAAAGCTTACAAGATGCGTTAGGATCAGAATTACATCTCAGTACCGCGTATCATCCTCAAACCGACGGACAGACAGGGTGAATCGAGTGTTAGAAGATCTCTTAAGAGCCTGTGTATTGGATTTCGGTGGATCATGGGATGACCATTTGCATCTAGTAGAGTTTGCATATAATAATAGTTATCAATCCAGTATCGGTATGGCTCCGTTTGAAGCTTTGTACGAAAGACCGTGCAACTCACCGTCATGTTGGGTAGAAACTGGTGAGAAGTTTGTGCTTGGACCCGATGTGATAAGAGAAACTTCAGCTAAGATTAAGATTATCCAACAGCGAATGATGGCTACCCAAGATAGGTAGAAGAGTTATGCTGATAAGAGGAGAAGAGAATTAAAGTTCTCCATTGGCGATTAGGTGTTTGTCAAGATTTCTCCGTTGAAGAGCGTGATACGATTTGGTAGGAGAGGCAAGTTAGCACCAAGATTTGTTGGTCCATTCCCAGTTCTTGAGCAAATTGGGAATTTGGCATACAAAGTTGAATTACCAGAGAAGATGGCAGGAGTTCACAACGTGTTTCATGTTTCCCAGTTAAGGAAATTCGTGCACGACCCCGATGTGACTATTTCACCTGATAAGTTGGATGATATCGAGGTTGAACCCAAGGCGGTTGGGTAACGCACGCCTATGCGTATTGTTGGGAACGATACGAAGCAACTTCGAAGGAAAGCGGTGAAATTAGTCAAAGTTCAGTGGGGCGAGAATGAAAATGATTGTACTTGGGAGACAGATGAGAGCATTAGGAAGACGTATCGAGAACTCTTCGCCTGGTAAGATTACAGTTTTGATTTAGTCTTTCCGCATGCTAGGATAGGTTTGTTTTGTTTGTTTGCATGTTTGATTGTTGTTTGTGGCTGGTAGGCATGCGGGATCCTTTGTATGTTTTGGGTTAAGGAATTTCGGGGACGAAATTTCTTAAGGGGGGAGAGTGTAACGACCCACATTCTATGCATCCAAGGATTGTAGGATATTTATTTCTTTCACATACGGAGTCGTATGGTCATGTAACTTTGGGAGACGACTATTGGGGTCATTTTCCATGTTCATGATTTTTCCCGATTTTTAGATGACCGTTTTGCCCCTAGCTGATCTTGTTTTGACCATAACTTTTGATTGGAAAGGAGTTTTAACCTGAAGCCACTTCAATTGGCCCCAGATGATGGTTTACAATTCCGTAGAGTGGTCGCATTAGCCAAACGGACTCACCATTTGGGAGATATGGCTGAAACAAGTTTCAGATAGTGAAAAACAGCTTAATTGAGCTTAACCAGGTGATTAATAGCTAGTCCCAATGGGGGATTTCGGGATTAGAGGTATTTAAGAGCTACTAGGGTTAGGATTTCGGTTTTTCACTCATTTTTCCAGCCACAAACCCTATCTTCAACCTAACAATGGCCTCCAACATCTAAATACATCTCTAATCACTTCTTAATCAAGTTTTGGCTTAAACTACATCAAATTAAGGAGAGAAAGCACCAAAGCAAGGTTAGAGCTGCTGTGTTACATTGGTAACAACGCCAAACATGGAATCATTTCAGATTTGGTATTTTATTTGTGGCCAAGGTGAGTGATTTGCATAGTTTTGCACTAATTATGGTTAATTAAGGGTAATTTGTGAAGATTAACGAAATTAGACATGATAAAATTTTGGAAAACTATTTATAAAATTCGAAATGATGTTTTAGACCTCTATTAGAAGTTTGGGTTAATTTGGTTAAGTTTGCTAATCATATCATTAGATTTTTCCTAAACATGTTTAAGGGAAAATATGGAGTTTTAGGTATGTTTGATCCATTTTACATGCTATGATTATTGTTTTGCTGATTGTGGATGATTATACATGTTGCTATGACTGTATAGTATGCTTTGTGGTTGTCTAGAAGTGTTAGATTGGTCGAAAAAGCCATCAAATGGCGTAAACAGTCGCTGGAAGAAGTTGCAGGAAGATATGCAGGGACCGGATCGGATCGTCCCCCCCCCCTTTATCTTGTCCCGACCTGCTCGCGTCAGAGGACTCCGCATCATGAAGCTTACCATTCCGCCTTTGCTTGATGACCACGGCCCGAAGAGCACGAACCGATCCGCCATGAATTGATGAAGGCTGGTTTCACGAGGCGATGGAGGAGTGCGACCCGACCCGAAGCTTGGCCGCGACCCGATCCGATGGAGCTGGAGGACCGCGAGCTGATGGCGCGACCCGATCCGAATGGAAGAACTCAACTCGAACCAGTGTGGTGGCTGCAGACTGAACCAGGAAGCTTGAACGCGAGATATGAGCTATGGACTGAATGAAGAACGATTCAGAGAAGAAGACTGAAACCCGAGATGCAAAGGTAGTCCAAATGGGAAGTTTGTACTTAGGATCCAGTTGGGAACCAACGAGTTGACTTCAAGAGTTAGGCTTTACTGTGGGACGTGTGCAAAGGGGTTGTCGATGTCTGTAACTTTGGATCACTATGTGTAGGGGGTACGTGAATGGATTCAGTGCCACAGTGGCCTAGGTATGACTAAAGTGCTATAGACCAATGAAGTGGGGTCATTTGTAAAGATTTGGTCATGACTCCATGGGGTAAGCTTGGTAGTAGCAGTAGTTGTACAAGTCGAACTCCGTCACTACTTCGATGGGTCTAGTGATTGACAGTGGTGGACATCGTATGCTTTACACACTGAGTGGGAGATGTGAGGATGGTTGCTATGTTTGATTTGTTTGCCATCATTATGACATGCACACCCCCACCCCCATATTCTTTACGCCATTTGTAGTGGCACCTTGGAGTATTGTGCGGTATGTAGTGCTAACTCTTTGGTTGCAGGTCCAGGTATGGTTTAGTATACCTGTTATTGTTCTGTTTAGCTGCTTATCGCTCATACCAGATTTTTTGTCTGACCCAGAGTTTTATGTATCTTCTTAATACTCTGGGTGCTCTCACGAGTTTTGTCAGACGTAGGTTAGGTGGTATGCACAAGTAGCTGTACCGGGGACGAGTAGGAGGCTTCCACGTATGATACATATATACAGATATTCTCCCTGTGTTGCTGCGGTCACTACTTTGGGCATTAGTGGTGTACCTTTCTTTCTTTTGTTTAGAGACAGTAATTTGGAAAGTTGTAATAAGCTGTATTTGGATTTCCGCTACTCTGATGATGATGTTGATGTTGATTTTAGTTATCAGCTTATGCACTGTCTCACCTGTTTTATGTCAAGTATATTAGTATTATATTTTGTTTCATGCACTGTGAGACATTCTGCAGGTTTTCGATTAGTTCATTCTCCTCTTTCCTTTCTTTGGCGACCGTTCCGTGCTAGTCGGGCATGTGTACATTGCACTTTCGGAGGAAATGCCGGTTGGTGCGGGGGGAGGGGGGCATCACAGAAGTGAATTCCTACGGATACAGATGTTTTCTGGGGGATTATAGATGAAACCATTGTGTATCTGTGATTCATGAACAATCAACATATCAATATCACATTGGTACTTTCCGTATCTATTTTTAAAAGATTTTTTAAATATTTCCACTGGAATTTGAAGCAAGGATATTTAGTACTTGGAGATCTTAGTCGTGCGCCTGGCTAGCGTATGCCTAATATCTGTGAGGACGACGATTGACTTTTCAAGCTTTGAGTTATCAAACATTTTTAAATCAATAATTTGAAATTAAATTATACCTAGAAAGAGATATTTGCAATAATAATACTTATATTGTCGGCATAAAAATTATAAAGGATTTCGGATTTTTGAAATTTTAAAGTCGACAATTTATAACTTGAAGAGGAGATGTTATTTACACTCTTCAATGAGTGTTGGACAAGATTAAATGGATTGAATGTAAATAGATTGAGTTGAGGGTTGCTAAGCCTAGACCCATTACAACTGCAATGATGGATAAGTAACATTGGCAAATGAGGTTTTATAAAGAGATTGGGATAATCTGAGAAGCAAAAATCCAAAATATACAGAAAATAAATTTTAAACGAGATTGGTTTTAAGAAGAAATTACGTTAAAATAAATTGAGATAGAAATTGGTCTGAGGAAATGAATATGGTTTAAAAAGCAGGGAAATAAAAAAAATATGATTCGGAAGTTAAGAGAATTGGGGTTGACCAAAATGGATTTTCAAAGAGGGAAAATTGATTTTCTGAGATAATTAAATGTGATAGATAAAAAAAGAAGATCAAAGGCTTAAATATCGATATTTAAATTAGTTGTGTTAAAATTTCACATGAATATGAGAATTTGAAGAATACATTGGTATAACTCTAACGATCTCTCCTTTTTTAGGACGAAAAGTTTTAAAGGGGGGAGATTGTAACGTCCCAAAAATTTCAACAACGGCAATATGGAATTAATTGAACATTTCTATATTAATAATAAATTTCATATGGATACTTGGATTAAAAATCAAATATATAGTCAATATTTAATTCAAAATGGTCGACTGGAAATCAGTTAATTATTGTTGAACATTTGAACTAAATTTGATTGAACAATTGAGTTGGATTTGAAAACTTTACTGAAAGAATATATTCGATTGGAGCTAAAAATAAACATAGTTGACGTTAAATAAATTAAAGGTCTTATTTGTCAAATATATATGGGGAATTGGCTTGACATGTGTATATTTGTGTGTAAAGAGATTGGAATTTAACATTGCAAAATCTAGAATTTAAACAGAGTTGTTGTTGGACAAATGAAATCAAAAATCAGTAAACTGATAACTAATTTAAAAATAAAATATTATTGTACACAAGTGGAGTCGGATTTCAATTTATTTTATTTTATTGAACTCAGAGCATTGAAAAGTAGAGGTACGTTAACTTTTATTGTGATTGAAGATTATATTGACGGTATGAATTCAGAGCGCTACGGGGTAGTTTGCGGAATAATTAACATAAAAATTATACCAAATATCACCTACCTTATATAAAAACTGAGCCGACCAATCTCTGGTATGTGCTGGCACCCTATAATCTATGACACGATGTTATGTTTATCCCAACTTCATTCCTTCTATAAAACAAAGGGACCTTTCACAAATCTCTTCATCCAAAAATCAGTTCCCAAATTCTTCAAAAGAAATCTATTTGCCTTTAATGGCGAAAAGGAAAAATCCTCTTCTGCCCAAAATTGAATCACTCCTCAGCCCTAGGAAGCAAATCGTGGCCTCCTCTACAAACCGTTTTCCCTAGTTCAGTTGTGATAGCCCCTTCGTTGGTTCCTGAGTTCGCTCACCCTCTGGAGACCCACGTCGAAGACTTCCGTCTCCCAAAGTCGGAATCTTGCACTGCCTCAGACCCACAATCGAGCGTGCGCTGCTACTCCAATTCGAAGAAATCATCTATCACTCCTCGTCATTGTTGTTTCTTCTTCGCTGTTTTAGGTGAGTTGTCTCACTCACGATTACGTATAGTTCAAGCATTTTAATTACAGTATAAACTAAATTGAATTAGTTAGAGTTGGGTTTGATTTGTGTGGATCGCCGCTTTTGTTGTTGTAGTACAATTGATGATTTACCCAAAATCATTTATATTATTTAGGCCCTTTTAGGCCCTTTTGAGCATTTTGAACTACTATGGCTTTCCATGTACATCTATATGCCTAGTACATTTTAAACCATGAGACATGTGATGTTTTAAGTCATTCCTTTAGACTGCTTGTAGACTTATGTAGCATTGTGTGTGTGCATGCGTATGCGGATGTATGTGTGAAACTTAAACACCATGCCTCATGTTTACTCGAACACCCTGTCATTTCTGTGTACCGTTCACATTCGAGTGCATTGGTTTGTAGGTGAGCCTTGTCATTTAAAAGATATGTATGTTCTGTGCCATATCATGTCTGGTCACAAAAGATGCACAACAGAGTTGTTTTGTTCATTATTTTATAATTGTGACAGTAAATAGTTAGGATTTTATCAACTATATTTTAGCAATGAAGTATTTAGTGGTTTTGGAAAACTATGTTTTGACTGTGGGTCATTGTTTTAACCTGAAACTTCCATATTGCTTTTACACTTAGTAATTCATTTGAACTAGATGGTATGCTGACAATCCTTACATCTCTATGCTACACATTTGAACCAGTTTAATATGTTCAGTATGTTACACATTGGAACTGTTTTAATCTGTTCAGTATGTTATGCCTTTAAACCCATTTTGGCGTGTGCAAGATTTGCTTGTCTACATTCATGTAAACTTGTAATTTACCTTTAAATCGTTATAGACAGATATTATATTCTGCCCTTGTGTTGTTTAACCTGAACACTTTTTGTTGTCTTCTTCATGTCCCATGTATATCCTGTTTCCATATTACATTTGCTGCTGGCAAAATACTTGTTGGGTATATGCTCACTGTTGTATTTAGTAAAACATGTGTATGTGCTAGCCTGTACAGATGTATACCATTCTTTATTTACAAATAGGACTCACATAATAATGTGATTATGTTACTGTCTCCTTTGGGTTCGATGCAAATTTTGTATGGATATGATACTTGGTCAATTGGAAGTATATTTAAATTTTGAACTTCAGTTTAAGATAAGATTAGTTATATATGCTGAAATTTACCTTGCAAACAAATAATGTAACATTAACTTCTCACTTTTCTTAACAAAGGTTCTGTTATTTAAGCTAATATAGAGTTGTATGTATGTTCTAATTATAACGCCAACTATATTTTGTGGACTGGTTTCTTTTACATCTATATTATAATGTTTTCATATTAGTAGTTATACTACTAAATGTTTATACAACAACCAGTGCATTATTAGTTGCAAATACTTCTATATTTCCAGCTCATTTGATTATATATTTAAGGGCATATCTCAGTTTAAGTTGATTTTACTTTTGCATTTAACAGTACATGTATTTTTGTGGTATTTTCTTTGATTGGGTATATGATTCTTGAGGATTAAATGATGGGATTTAGAGTTTTTATTGACTCTGGTTGCGAACATTTATTTGAATACAACATATTTAGCCAATTCCATATGTACACACTTGAATTGAAACTCTTGCTTATGCCCATTTGAGGGCATACACATTATTCATGTCAGGTGCATGTGAAACCCTTTTTCACATGTGTCATCCCTGTTATGCTACATCTCCTATGTATGTGCATGTTGCTCTTTTTCATGCATGCTTACACTTGCGATCTTTGGTTTATGGGATGCTGAGGCAGTGCACACGTGTACCTGTAGAGGTGTGTACATGCAAGCTTCCGTAAACCCTTGTCCCTTAAAATAAAAACAGATGTACACATATATTGTCTTTGATACTGAACAGATACTACACCACTTTTATTTTGTATATATTTTGGAAGTTAGGATCAACTTTTTTATTTTCTTTTATATTGGAATTAATTTACTTGAACTATGATTTAATCTTGACTCGAGTGTTTTATGTTTTTGCATGGAACGCTCAGGTCAGATCTGAGCGTTGCAGATTTTAAAGATCATAGTAGGATTCGAAGACTGACAAAAAACTGGTGATTCTAATAAAGGCGCACTATGAAGATTGGAATAGTAAATATTTTTATTGTATTCAAACTATATTTTCATTCCTCTATATATAAAAATATTGTATTAAAAAATTCTTGATTAATAAATAAAAATTTATTTCTCTGTTCAATACTGTGTCATTTATTCTATATTTTTGTATTGATTATGTCCTTAAACTCTATAAGCAAATAACGATCCGTCGATTTGAACGTTGTAAGTTGGTTAAATTACCAATTTGAAGCGGTCAAAAAGGAGGAACGTTACACTTGGGTTGGATTGGTTAACAAGACATGAGGCTGAACTTAGGTGTGCCGAAAGAATTGTTAAGGTTAAAACAAAGCTTGGAAATGTTATTATACCTTGTCACGGCTCAGATTCAAATAGAAAAGAATTCTGATCTGCTCTAGAAGCTACTCCTACTTCTATTGAGAATATTCCTGTAGTTAATAATTATGCGGATGTGTTTGAAGAAGTTGATAGCTTACCTCCGCGAAGAGAAATTGACTTCAGAATCGCCTTAATTCCGATGCAAGGCCAGTTGTGCACGCTATTCGAAGTTGAAAGAAAAAGAAGAATTGAGTAATCAAACTCAACAGCTTTTATGGAAAGGTCTGATTAGGCCTAGCTTTTCAAATTGGGGTGCAGAAGTAGTGTCTGTTCCAAAGTCAGACGGTAGTCTCAGACTATGTGTGGATTACCGAGACCTCAACAAGCAGACACTGAAGAACAATATCCATTACCGCAAGTATTAATGATTTATTAGATCGCTTCAATGGAGCACAAGTGTTCTCTAGAAGGGACCTAGCTACAGGTTTCCATCAATTGCGTATTGCCAAAGAGTGTGTTCCTTTGACAGCTTTCAGAGGTCCAGACTTATTTTATGAGTGGTTATTAATGCCGTTCGGCTTATGTAACGCTCCTGCTTACTTTGTCGACTTAATGAACAGAGTATTCCACGATGTCTTGAATAAATTTGTGCTGATTTTCATTGATGACATTTTAATCTTCTCGAAGTCTACTACGGAGCATGAAAAGCATTTGGAAGAAGTTCTGGAAATACTAAGAAAGAATGTTGTAACAACCCGGAAAATCAGAACCAATTTAAAATTTTTATTTTGGTTATTTTATTGAATTTTGAATAGTTAAAATAATTTATTTTAAATAATAACAATTAAAAATTTATTTAAACCAAAGTTAGAATGTATATATTTATTTTAATTTTAAAAGGAGTTAGAAATAGTGGGATAGTTTGAAAATTTGAATTTGAACTTTGACTGAATGTACATGACTCAAAATAAATCGAATTTCAGTAAAACCAAAAATATTTAAATCTGTTTAAAAATATCTTTCCAACAAATGTGAAAAATTGAAATTTCATTGAGTTAATAAAAAGTTATGGCCAGTTGAATATTCAGAATAGTAGCTATGGAATTTAATATAATATATAACCCTTATAAATAGCCATTTTGCAAACGACCTCCGTTTTCAACGAAACCACTTTGGTTGGATCTGGAATGTCAAATTATTGCAGGATTCCAATTTTCATCATTTTTGGAATTAATATGTGAGCATGGTAAATCAAAATGTGTTTTGTCAATTTCAGTCAATTTCGATCGACCAGAAAATGACCATTTTTCAAACGGTCTCCAAATTCGATGAAATTAATTTTGTTAGGACCATATCATCAAAACATAGCTAGATTTATTTTTCGAGAATTTTTGGAGTCAGTATGTGGCCCTGGTAAATTAAAATGTACGATCAAATTTAATTATTAAAGGTTTATATTTTAATTTGAAGAATAACTGGCTGAAACGATCAAACAGGCTGATGAGGCCTAGCCCATTATGTCCGGAATAGGGATAATTAGTCAGGGGTGATAGTCGTTAGGCCTCGTTTGGAGTCCGGACCGATAAACAAATAAATTGTAAATAAAAATTATATTAAATAATATATATATATATATATATATATATATATATATATGTTAAAATAATAAAACCCTAATGCTATATCATTATGTCGCCGCCATACATGAAATAAATGGCCGATATTCTCCTGTCTTTCTCCTTCGATCAAGGCCAAATGAATTCGAATTAAATCCTGGTTTGAAAGCGAAAATTATAGAGATTTTTAATCTCTTCAAATACATAGGGTTGAGATTGGTTTTCGTGAAACAAATTGTGAGAATTTCTGGCACCAACCTATTGCATTCGAACCCCATTTTCAAATAGGAGAGAGGTGCGAATTGCACCCTTCTTGGCGCGCCAGTGGAGGAGGCCAAGGGGGTTGGAGGCACAGTCGATGATCATCTTTCGGCGGCTTCTTGGAGCATGCGTGAGCAACCTTAGGGATTGAAGTCGGGTTCGACGTGGTCCTAAAGGTTACTGAATGAAACGGTAGGAAGAAGGAATAAATATAATTAATTAAATTATATTATCTTAATTAAATAATTAATTGTTTAAAACTTTGTATCTTACCGAAATCAAAACAGAATTTGACGATTTTCGAAGCGTTGGAATCCTCTAGATGAACACTTCATTTCAGAACCAACAAGAGAATTTTTGGAGCCTTGTACAATTTTAGAAGAAATAAAAAGCGAAGTGAGATTTTTGAATCCAAAATAAATTGAATATAATTATATTAGGCTGCGGACGGAGTTTAGAAACTCCCGACACCATCGTCCACAGACCATAGACGACTTGATTGTATTGTGGTGTGAATTTAATTGTGAATGTGGTTGAAACAAAATCGATCGTGTTTGTGGAAAATTCATTGTATAGTGAAAAAAATTGTATTAGGAAAATAAAACCCTTGTATCGCCGCGAGGCCTAGGTTAGCAGAGGAGCCATACTAGGGACGGTGCCTGTTTTTAATTACCCTACCGTTATGCTGCCGAAATTTTTCTGAAATATTCATGTGTTGTAAAATATTCATATTATGATGTAAAATTGTTTGAACAATAAAAATTTGATTTTTTTTTATTGTGTATATAAAATATGCAAATGATCATAGTCTGAATAGAAAAATTATTTAACAATAATAATACATTTTTATTGTACATGTGAAAATGATCATTATTTGGAATGTAAGTTGTTTAATATTAAATTCACATTTTTATTGTAAATTAAAAATGATTATTATATGTAATGAAAGGATGTTGACATAAAAATGCACATTTTTATGGTATGTAAGAAAAGAATAAAAAATACCATTATTTGAAATGGAATATGGTTAACATTAAAAATCACATTTTTAATGCAAAGATAAATTCTTTAAAAATATTATTTTTAATATAATAAAAGAAAGATTTAAAAATACTACATTTTTTTAATGAAAAATGGAAATGTTAAAAAGATGTATTATTTGATAAATTATGTTAACATAAGAAATTACAATGTTTATGTAAATTGGATCATTAAAAAGATGTATTATTTGATAAATTATGTTAACTTAAGAAATCACATTATTTATGTAAAATGGAAACATTAAAAAGATGTATTATTTGATAAAATATGTTAACATAAGAAATTGCGTTGCTTATGTAAATTGGATCATTAAAAAGACGTATTATTTGATAAATTATGTTAACATAAGAAATTACATTGTTTATGTAACATGGAAACATTAAAAAAATGTATTATTTGATAAATTATGTTAACTTAAGAAATTACATTGTTTATGTAAAATGGAAACATTAAAAAGATGTATTATTTGATAAATCACGTTAACATGAGAAATTACATTTTCAATGTAAAATATGTCTCATTATAAAAAGATTCAAGCTTAATGAAAAGTGTTAACATTTAAAATTACATTTTTAATGTAATACGTGAATCGTTAAAAGATTCATGCTTTGTCAAAAAAATATGTTAACATAAAGAAGTGCATTTTTTATGTAACATAAAAAGATTACTTTTTCTATGTAATATAGGATGATTTAAAAAGATTACATTTTTTACGTAACGTAGAAGGATTACATTTTTTATGTAATATAGAATGATTTAAAAAGAGTACAATTTTTAGGTCATTTTGGAAGATTAAAAAGATTCATTGTTTGAAATATGGTGAACATTAAAAATCACATTTTTAATGTAAAGATGAATTCAATAAAAAGTTTACATTTTTATTGTATATGAGAAAATATATGAAAAATGAACATTTGTTTGAATAGAAAAGCTAATAAAATGGTGTTTATATTAAAATTTACATTTTAACGTAAATATAAATCAATAATAAGATTCAAGTTTTCTGAAATGTGTTAACATTAAAAGTTACATTTTTTTTTGTAAGAGTGCATCATTAAAAATAGTCAAGTTTGAAATAAAATATGTTAACATTTAAAAATTCACATTTTTAATGTAGAGTTAAATATAAAAAGGATTCAAGTTAGAAAAATATAATTTTTAACTTGAACATGAATTATATATATATATATATATATATATATATATATATATATATAAAAATGAATCGCGCACTTGTAGTTTGCGATTTGGAATCGTATAAATGATTATACCGAGAGATCCGGTCGTCGGATTTTCCCAAAACTAGAACTGTTGGATTCTTTGGAAAGATCTTTCCAACGATATAAAATTTACTATGATCCAATGGTTAGATTTTTAGAAATGTGTAAATCAAATTTTGATGAAAATAGCGCCAGGGTCGTGTAATGAACTGAAGCGTTGTTAAATTAAAAATGGCTATTTTTATATAAATGAAAACAGCGATAAATCCTTATAAAATATTATAAGCGATATGGAATGAAAAGAAATGGTTTGAATTATATATATTCACGAATTATTTGATAAGGCCGAGTTAACTCTCATTTCAAATAATTATTCGTCGATTAGAAGTCAAAGATATTGAAGACGGTGGTTGAAGACCGGCGATCTTCACATCAAATGGATGACTACTGATGCCTTTGATTGGAGTTGCTGCCTTGAAAGGGTTACATTGGTAGTTGTCCGGACGTACTTGTTGATTGTCCGGATATGCAAGAGACCTTCTTCCGTATTGGACATATGGAACGAGGAATAAGGTGTCTCCGGTTTCGTTCAGACCCAGAACGAGCTTGTGATTGGATGTATGTCTGACATTGGATTTTATTCTATGCTGATTTATTTCTATTAAATATATATTTGTTTGGTGGCGGAGAATTTATTCTCTTTCTTAACACCCTTCTCTAAGACGTACGAGCTCAGAAATTATATATTGGTAGACATCAGTCGCATGGTGTGAATTGTCAGTGTGGTATGCCAAGATGCAAATGATCCAGGCTTATTGTTGAAAAGAAAAGTCTTGTGGTTGATGATCAATGCATAGCTTTAATTAGCAACGCTTTGTTTATAGCGTTATTTCGCGAGCCTCACACCCCGGTATGAACCAGAAACGGGAGAGGACCGCAGGGAGGACATACGTTTCTTTCTAGCTAGGAGTGGTGTCATGGTATGGAGCCCAGACATTTTTACTTATATGGATGATGGAATTAGGCGCCTCGGATTTGAGTCCCAAGTGGCTCTTTATTTACGCCCCATAGGGCAGGGAAACGCATTGTTCAGGAATTACTAATCTACTAAAGATTTGTGGACCGGCCCTGAAGATCCAAGGTGCAGTTGCGACTGATCCTGAGACATGAGCTAGATTGTCTCGAATTCGGTAAGGATGATCTCTTGCCTTGGTTCATGATCGAAACCCAACTTCCAATACGACACCATGCGGTTTTGATTGTATAACTAGTATGGTGACATAGTATATGATAGCTGTGCCGTCTATGATTGATACATTATGATTGAATTGTTTATGAAACATATAAACACTAATAATAATATCAAATCCGTTTTATCGTATCAAGCATTTTTGACCATTATAAGGTAAAACTCTAACCTCCGGTTTGCATTGCATCATGTGATGGGACTTGAGTCTTATAATGGTTTCATTTTTCTAAAAAGCATTGCATTGTTTAACGATTTACTTTATTTATGCACTGGCAATCCAATGGAGTTAACCCGTACCGCGTTAGCGGCGCGGTCCTGTGATTAGCCTTATTATTAAATAGGTTAAGTAGATTTCTCATTCCTGTCCCATGACTGACTCGTAGTTTGTTTCACTTTGCAAACTCGGGTGCCCTCTTTCCACACGGCCAGCCTTATGTTCAGGTTTTAGCAGCCTCACTCTGGATAGCTATGGTGCTGAAGATGGATCCTATCATTTCTATTATGTTGTTCAGATTTCATTTAGTATATTCTGTTTGATTCCGCTGCAGACATTTTATATTAAGCTGAAACTGTATTATGTACTAAGTATGATCCTATTATGCTATGTAACTCTGATGATATATTATTCCCAGTGTAATTTGATGTACATTATCTCCTGTAATTCTATATTTCTGTTCTGCTGTTTTTGTTTATATGTTATATTCCAATGATTATCCTTGATTCCGTGGCATGGGAGTTTGGGGTCATCACAGTTGGTATCAGAGCTAATGGTTAAACTTAGCTCTGGAATATAACATATTAACAAACTCGTTAGAAATAGAATAAGCTGTATTCTAAGACGAATAACTCATCATAGATAGGACTAGTAATGTCCTGGAATGATTATAGAAGAATACACCCTAATAGATTCATTTACACTTAAATATATGTCTCTATACTTTGCAATATCTTTTCTGTTGGCCTGACTCTTTGTCTGCTATTTGTAAACATAGTAGAAAATGAGTGGCAAAAACAGAAGTATTTCTTTGGTTCGGCAATCTAATGAGCCAATCATGCTCACACAACCAGAACCAGATCTAGAAGCTCTAGTAAAGAAGTATTGAAATCTGGGTGGAGTACCATTCTCGGGCAAAGAGTCTGTTATTGAAGCACAAGCATGGATGTGTTCTTATGAGAGAATTTCTGAAGGCTTAAAGTTGAGAGATGAACAGAAAAGATTAATAGCTTCTTGGGCACTCAAAGACGAAGCTCTAATATAGTGGGAAACTGTTACATAGGAAAATCCAGAAGGTAATATTACTAGGGATAGATTCAAAGAAATTTTCAAAGAAAGATTTATTCCTCCAGAAGCAACTGAGCGGCTATATAATGAGTTTTACAATCTAAAACAAGAAGATATGACCATCCAGGAATATCAAAATAAATTTAATGAACTTTCTCACTTTGCCCTAGAACTAATTCGAGATCCTATAAGGAAGAATCTAAGATTTATCCATGGACTTCAAAAGAAATACGAAGGTAGAGTACTTGCTCATGTGAATATTCCTTTTTCTGAGATAATACAAATGGCGTATCGCTATGAGTGTATTGATAAGCAACATGGTTTGGAAGATGAAGACGAAAGCAGCTCTAGCAGCAAAAGGAAGTTTGAAACTGATAGCCCTAAGGCAAGTACAAAGCCTGAAGTCAGTAAGAAGCCTAAAGTTGATAAGAAAAGGGTTAGATCTAAGAAAGAACCAGTAACGACTGCCATACGACTGCCATATGCAATAACTGTAATAAGCAAGGGCATTTGCTAAGGAATTGTAAATCGTCGAAGAAACGAAAGAATGATGGATCAAAATCCGATAAGAAGTCTCAAGAGACTAGGGAATGCAATCTATGCCATAAGTCAGGTCATATAAAGCGAGATTGCCGGCTTTTGAAAGCGACCAAGGTAGCTTAAGTCAATAACGCAACAGATGCTACAATTCCCTCAGCTAGTCATCAAAGGCCAGATGTTTTGGAAGGCGCGCTCACTGTCAACAATATTCCTGTTACAGTTTTGTTTGATACGGGCGCGTCACAAAGTTATATCTCAAGCAATATGGTTAAGAAGTTGAAATTAAAACTAAGGAATCTTAAAGAATCGACCAGAGTTCATAATCCGGTTGGAGGTTCTCTTATTCTCGGTTTGTACTGTAGAGTACCTATCTCCTACTCTTGCTATCGGTTTCCTTTCAATTTAATTGTTATGGATTTTTCTGAATTTGATATCATTCTCGGGTTAGCTTGTTAACGAAGTATGAGGCCGAAGTTAAATGTGCTGAAAGAGTTATGAAAGTCAAAACAAAGCTTGGAAATATTGTTATACCACGCGTAGGCTCAGATTCAGATAGAAAAGGATTTTGGGCTGCTCTTGAGGTCACCCCCACTGCTATTGAAAACATTCCTGTCGTCAAAAATTATGCGGATATGTTCGAAGAAGTTGATAGCTTATCTCCACGGAGAGAAATTGACTTCAAGATTGACTTAATTCCGAAGGCAAGGCCAGTTGTGCATCCTGTTCTAAGAATGACATGGAAAGAGACAGTAGAATTGGGCAATCAAACCAAACAACTTTTATGGAAGGGTCTGATCAGGCCTAGCTTTTCGAATTGGGGAGCAACAGTAGTATTTGTTACAAAGTCAGACGGTACTCTCAGATTATGTATGGATTACCGAGACCTCAACAATCAGACACTCAAGAATAAATATCCATTGCCCCGTATAGATGATTTGTGACGGCCCGCCCCGCACCAGCCTGCAATTCCTCCGAAAGTGCGCTGTACACATGCCCAGTTAGCATGGGACGGTCGTCAGAAGAAAGGAAAGAAGGGAATTAACTAAACGAGGAACCCGTAGAATGTCTCACAGCGCATAGAACAAAATATAATAATAACATACTTGACATAAAACAGGAGAGACAGTGCATAAGCTGAAAATCAGAACTAAACATCATAGCAGCGGAAATCCAAAATACAGCTTATTACAACTTTCAAACTGTCTCAAAACAAAAGTAAGATAAAAGAGGTACACTACTAATGCCCAAGTAGCGACCACCAACGACACAGGGAGAATGTGTATATATATATATATATATATATATATATATATATATATATCATATGTGGAAGCCTCCTGCCCGCCTCCGAATCTTCTACTCGCGCACCACCAGCCAACCCGTCTCTAGTCTGCTCATGTGAGCACCCAGAGTAATAAGAGGAGATATAAAACTCTGGGTCAGACATAAAGCCTGGTATGAGCGATAAGCATCTAAAGTGAACAATAACAGGTAGACTAAAACATACCTAAACCTGGACCTGCAACCAAAGAGTTAGCACTACATACTGTACAACACTCTAAGGTACCATATCAAATGGTGTAAAGATACGGAGGTGGGGGAGGTGTGCATGTCATAATGATGGCAAACAATCAAGCATAGCATCCATCCTCACATCTCTCACTCAGTGCGTAAAGCATACGATATTCACCACTTCGATCACCCAACATACCTTGCTACGATCACTTTGCCCCCATGAAGTCATAAATGGCTTCACTGCACTGATAACGTAGCCACAAATCCTTCGCTATGTCCACTTTGCCCCATGGAGTCACAAGAACCCCACTGCACTGGCTCATAGCCTTACTAATCTTTACTATGTCCAATCTGCCCCATGGAGTCGCAATGACCCCACTACACTGGCTCATAGTCTTACTACGCATCACCTTGCCCCTCAGGCCATATTGACCCTACTGCACTGATAACGTAGTCTTGCTACCATCACCTTGCCCCTCAGGTCATAATGTCCCTACTGCACTGATAAGTAGCCCATCATCCATTTTTAGTGGTGAATCGAAGTTATGAACGTCGACAACTCCTTAGCACACGTCCCGCAGCAAAGTCCAACCATGAAGTCCAATCATTGGTTCCTATCTGGATCCTGAGTCAATACCCTTCATTTGGACTACCTTTGCATCTCGGGTTATCAGTCTTCATCGGTTCGGTTCGGATGAGAATGCTGCTTCTTCACTGGATCGGGTTGGATCGCCATCACCCTTGGCGGGTCGGGTCGGGTCTCCAGCTTGCCACGGTTCGGATCGTCATCGCAGTCCTCTTTCTCTTTACTTCGGGTCGTGCTCCTCTCCTCGGTTCGAATCGGAATACCCCATATGGGTCGGATCTCGCTCCTCCAGCTCGTGGCTCCCCTGGTTCGGATCGGCGTCTCGTAGTGCATCGGTTCGTGGATGCTGCTTCCCTCTAGTCGGATCGTGATGCGAAATACAAGTGGATCGGATCGGGTAGCAGTTCGCGGTTGGTGCTCGTGGGCCTTGCGCAGATGGTTCGGTTCGGAGAAGATGACTCGACTCGTGGTGATGTCCCACGATCCCATAGGGCTATCCGATCGACCCTCAATCCCCTATCCGATCCGAATCCCTGCACCTTGTCCAGCGAGTTGTTTACGCCCCTCGACGGCGTTTTCGACCATTCCAACTATTCTAACTAATCACAAAGCATTTCATACAATCATAGCAACATGCATAATCAACCACAGACATCAAAACATCAATAGGATAGGTAGAAATGGATCAAACATACCCAAAATCCCATATTTCCCCTTAAGCATATTTAGGTGAAACTAATGATAGGATTAACAAAACTTAACCAAATTAACCCAAATTCATATCAGAGGTCTGAAACATCATTTAAGAATTCATGAACATTTTTCCCGAATTTTATCATGTTTAAATTCGCTAATTAACACTAATCAACCGTAATTAGCCATAATTAGTGCAAAACTATGCAAATCACTCACCTTAGCCACAAAATAAACTAAGATCTGAAATAAATCTCTGATTTGATGTGAATCTCAATGCTAAACAGCAGCTCCAATGTTGATTTGGTGTAGATCTTCCTTGATTAGTGGTTGCTAAGCCAAATCCTTGACCAAAAGGTGATTTGGAGGTGATTTAGAGGTTGGAGGCCATTTTTAGGGTTCCTTGATGATAAGTGGAGGCTAGAAAACTGAAATTGAATGATCCTCTATCTCATTTCAGCCTCCCCATAACCCTAATCCCGAAATGGGTTATGGGCCTATCCACTAATCACCCGATTTGGCCCGGTTAAGCAGTTTTTCACCCTCCAAACATTATTTCAGCCATATCTCCCAAAAGGTAAGTCCGTTTGGCTATTATGACCACTCTACGGAAAGGTAAACCATCAAACGAATCCAATGGAAGTGGTTTTAGGTCAAAATTCCTTTTCAATCAAAAGTTATGGCCAAAATAATACCAACTAGGGGCAAAATGGTCATTTAAAAATCGACAAAAATCATGAACATGGGAAATGGCTCTAATGGATGTTTCCCAAAGTTACATGACCATACGACTTCATACGGGGAAGAAATAAATATTCTACGATCCTCCGATGCGTAGAATGCGGGTCATTACACTCTCCCCCCCTTAAGAAATTTCGCCCTCGAAATTCCCTAATCCAAACACACACAAAGGTCCCGCATGCCTATCAACCATAAAACAACCATCAAACATGCAAAACAAGTAAAATAAGTCTATCCTAGCATGCGGAATAACTAAATCGCAAAGTAAATCTTACCAGGCAAAGAGTTCTGGATATGCCTTCCTAATGCTCTCCTCTATCTCCCAAGTACAATCATTCTCGTCCTCGCCCCACTGAACCTTGACTAGCTTCACCGACTTCCTTCGAAGTTGCTTCGTATCGTGCCCCACAATACGAATCGGCTTGCGGTTCCCAACCGCCTCGGGCTCTACCTCGACATCCTCTAACTGATCAGGTGAAATAGTCATATCTAAGTCATGAACGAACTTCCTTAGTTGGGAAATATGAAATACATTGTGAACTCCCGCCATTTTCTCTGGTAAGCCAACTCTATATGCCAAATTCCCGACTAGTTCAAGAACAGGGAATGGGCCAACAAATCTTGGTGCCAACTTGCCTCTCCTGCCAAATCGTATCACGCTCTTCAACGGAGAGATCTTGACAAACACCAAGTCACCAACGGAGAATTTCAAGTCTCTTCTCCTCTTATCAGCATAACTCTTCTGCCTATCTTGGGCAGCTTTCATTCGTTACCGAATGATCTTAATCTTATCGGAGGTTTCTCTCACCACATCTGGTCCAAGCACAAACTTCTCGCCAGTCTCTATCCAACATGTTGGTGAGTTGCACGGTCTTCCGTACAAGGCTTCACATGGAGCCATACCGATACTGGATTGGTAGCTATTATTATATGAAAACTCTACTAGATGCAAATGGTCATCCCATGATCCACCAAAATCCAATATACAAGCTCTCAAGAGATCTTCCAATATACGATTCACCCTCTCCGTCTGACCATCGGTCTGAGGACGATATGCGGTACTGAGATGTAATCCTGACCCTAGAGCCTCTTGTAAGCTCTTCCAAAACCCACTAGTGAACAAAGGGTCTCGGTCACTCACAATGCTTTTGGGTACTCCATGAAATCTCACAGCCCACTTCATATACAATTCTACCAACTTGGCTGCCGTTCTGGTCGATTTGACTGGTATAAACTTTGCACTCTTAGTCAATCGATCCACAATTATCCAGATGCTATCATATCCCGATCTAGTCCTTAGTAAGCCATCGATGAAATCAATCGAGACTTGCTCCCATTTCCATTCGGGAATCTCTAATGGTTGCAACAAACCACTAGGCTTCTTTTGCTCGGCTTTAACTAGTTGGCAATTCATGCATTTGGATATAAACTTCCCAACGTCTCTTTTCATCCCTTCCTAGTAGTAAGTCTGTCTCATGTCTCGATACATCTTATTACCACCGGGATGTATAGTCAGTTTTGAGTGATGACATTCTCTAAGCACTTCATCTCTCAAACCATTCACGTTGGGCACAACTAGTCTTCCATTCTTCCGAAGCCATCCATCTCGATCAAGCCCATACACATTCATCTCCTCACCGTCGATGCTCATCTCTAACTTGGAGATGATTTCCAATAGATTAGGATCGTTCCTCTGGCTGGAACCAATCCGCTCTATCAAAGTGGGTCTGATCGCTAAACTAGCTAGCATGACTGGATCCAATTCGCACTTTGGTATGAAATCAAACCCCACGATGTACTCCAGTTGCTTCCATTCAAGAAACATTGCCCCTAAGTTGGCATGTCTCCTACTCAAGGCATCGGCTACCGCATTACCCTTCCCAGGTGTGTATGCGATATCAAAATCATACGAAGCCAAGAACTCTAACCATCTCTGCTGACGGAGATTCAGATCCTTCTGAGAGAAGAGATATTTTAACGATTTATGATCGGTAAACAACTCAAATCTTTCTCCCAAGAGATAGTGTCTCCACATCTTCAGCGCAAACACAATCGCTGCTAGTTCCAAATCATGGGCAGGATACTTCTTCTCATGCGGCTTTAGCTGTCAACTAGCATAAGCCACAACCCTACCTCCTTGCATCAATACAGCACCCAGTCCGGTACCACAAGCGTCCGTGTATACCGTCATCTCTTCATTCCCTTTAGGAATTACTAACACTGGCGCACGCGTCAACTTCTCCTTTAGACTCTTGAAGGCATCCTCACACACTCCGTCCCAGATGAAGGACTGATTCTTCTTAGTCAATTGAGTCAATGGTGCTGCTATCTTGGAGAAGTCCTGGATAAACTTACGATAATATCCAGCTAATCCCAAGAAACTTCTTACATCTGTTGCATTCTTGGGTGTAGGCCAATCCTGTACCGTAGCCACCTTCGCAGGGTCCACAGCAATACCACTCTCGGAAACAAAATGACCCAAGAATCTCACTTCCCTTCTCCAAAAATGACACTTAGAGAATTTCGCTTTCAATTGGTGTTCCTCAACACCTCCATCACTATCCTCAAGTGTCCCTTGTGTTCCTCCTCTGTCCTTGAGTAAACAAGGATATCATCTACGAACACAAGAACAAACTTATTCAACTGATCTCTGAATACTCGATTCATGAGATCCACAAAGTAGGCTGGTGCATTGGTCAACCCAAATGGCATAACCAACCACTCATAAAATCCAGAAGGCGTCCTAAAAGCCGTTTTCGGAACACTCTCATCCGCTACTCGAAGCTGATGAAATCCTATCGCGAGGTCCAACTGGGAGAACACTCTAGCTCCTTCCAGCTGATCAAACAAATCATCTATCCGTGGCAGAGGATACTTATTCTTCCTCGTTACCTTATTCAACTCGCGATAGTCCACACACAAATGAAGGGAACCATCTGCCTTAGTGGAAAACACAAATGGTGCTCCCCACTCGGAGACACTCCTTCTAATAATTCCCTTCTTCAAAAGATTGCTGACTTGCACCCCGAGCTCTCGCTGCTCCCTTGGTGCCATACGACGAAGTGGCATCACTATAGGTCTGGCATCTTTCACTAAATCAATACGAACTCAATCTCTCGGTGTGGTGGAAGCCCGGTCACCTCCTCGAAGACGTCCGGATACTGGCCAACCACGGGCACATCTGACAACTCATCCTGCGGGATGTCGAGGGAATTTACAAAACTAGCCATAACCATCACTAGGTAGACTACCAAACACTAGCCTCCGCCCATCATCCGCCCTCACTGTCACCAAAAAGCCCTCACAGTCTACCACCACCCCGTATCTTTGGAGCCAATCGACTCCCAATATAATGCCATACCCAGTAAAGCCCAAAACAAAGCAATCACAAACAAACATACATCCATGACTCGATAAGACCAAATTCCTGCAAATCATACTAAGGCTAGTCGAACCACCAATCGGGTTCGTCACAACCAATGGTCTATCGACTATCTCGGGTTCCAGTCCCAACCTATCTAACAGGTCACTAGATATGAAGGAACGGGAAGCCCCAGTATCAAACAAAACTCGAACTGGTACATCATAAATAGAAAGCATACCTTGAATAACAACATTCTTTCCTTTCTACGCCGCAGTTGAGGAATTCGACGAAGAAGGAACAGCATCAATAGCATATGCTTTCACAATCTGCTTCTCCTTAAGAAGTTGCGGACACTTATCCTTCTAATGTCCCACTTGACCACAGTTGTAGCACTTCCTTTCCGCTGGCTTGGCCCGACATTCTTTAGCATAATGGCCCTTCTTTCCACAGCTGAAGCACTCAACATCCTTCTTACTCTTTTTCTGGCCACCTTTTGATTGGTCCTGCTTCCTCTTATTCTGAGAGTTAATCTTGCCTCCACCACCTACTTGCGGCTTTGGCCCTTCTGCAGATGCAGCCTCAATCTTTGACTTAGGGTAAAGACTCTCTGATCTGAAAGCTTTCCCCACAATCGATTCAAAAGTCTCATTGATGTGATTGATAAGCCTTTCCCCCAAGTATCCATCCAAACCAGTAATAAACTTCTCATTCTTCTTCTCAGTAGTGTCGATAAGAGACAGTCCATACTTCGACAAAGTGTCGAACTCAGCAATATAGTCAGAAACTGCCCTTCCGTTCTGCTTAAGTTCCAAGAACTTCTTAAACAAAACTGACTTCTGGGCAGCTTGAATGAACTTCTCGCTAAAGCGAGCCTTGAACTGATCCCAAGTAACCTGATCCTCTGAAGTAGCTGTTCTAATGGCATTCCACCAATTCATCGCTCGCCCTTGCAGCTGACGAGACGCTAGCTTTCTCTTCATCGCATCCTCAAGACCCAAGTCATCAAAGATACGATCACAGCTATCCATCCAATCTTGAACATCTGTGGCCGACTCCGTTCCGTTGAACGGCTTTCCACTAAGATTAGTGTAATCCTTGCACAACTTGGTGAAATCGACCCTAGGCGCCTGCACTACTGGGCCAACACCAACCCCGGGATTGAGAACTGCCCCTTGCACTTCTCTAAGCATATCTCTCATGAGGTTAGTAAACATTGCCCTCATGTCAGCGGCAGTCCCTTGGTTGGTCCCTCTACCAGCACCCCTTGTGTCTCGGCTCATCGTCAATCTGAAAAAGGGAAACGATTAACGACCCCATAGTGGTGCTAGTGCAGTGCAACTTCATTCTTATACTACTAATAGTATATATATACATAGCTTTTGAAAACCAAAGTAATCACAAATACGCGCTCACATATACGTACTAACTCTCCCTAGTGTCTTTCCCTAGGTTAACTACGCAACCTAGAGCTCTGATACCAAGTGTGACGGCCCGCCCCGCACCAGCCTGCATTTCCTCTGAAAGTGCGCTTTACACATGCCCAGTTAGCACGGGATGGTCGTCAGAAGAAAGGAAAGAAGGGAATTAACTAAACGAGGAACCTGTAGAATGTCTCACAGCGCATAGAACAAAATATAATAATAACATACTTGACATAAAACAGGAGAGACAGTGCATAAGCTGAAAATCAGAACTAAACATCATAGCAACGGAAATCCAAAATACAGCTTATTACAACTTTCAAACTATCTCAAAGCAAAAGTAAGATAAAAGAGGTACACTACTAATGCCCAAGTAGCGACCACCAATGACACAGGGAGAATGTGTATATATATATCATACGCGGAAGCCTCCTGCCCGCCTCTGAATCTGCTACTTGCGCACCACCAGCCAACCTGTCTCTAGTCTGCTCGTTTGAGCACCCAGAGTAATAAGAGGAGACATAAAACTCTGGGTTAGACATAAAGCCTGGTATGAGCGATAAGCATCTAAAGTGAACAATAACAGGTAGACTAAAACATACCTGAACCTGGACCTGCAACCAAAGAGTTAGCACTACATACTGTACAACACTCTAAGGTACCGTTCAAACGGTGTAAAGATACGGAGGTGGGGGAGGTGTGCATGTCATAATGATGGCAAACAATCAAGCATAGCATCCATCCTCACATCTCTCACTCAGTGCGTAAAGCATACGATACTCACCACTTCGATCACCCAACATACCTTGCTACGATCACTTTGCCCCATGAAGTCATAAATGTCTTCACTGCACTGATAACGTAGCCACAAATCCTTCGCTATGTCCACTTTGCCCCATGGAGTCACAAGAACCCCACAGCACTGGCTCATAGCCTTACTAATCTTTACTATGTCCACTCTGCCCCATGGAGTCGCAATGACCCCACTACACTGGCTCATAGTCTTACTACGCATCACCTTGCCCCTCAGGCCATATTGACCCTACTGCACTGATAACGTAGTCTTGCTACCATCACCTTGCCCCTCAGGTCATAATGACCCTACTGCACTGATAAGTAGCCCATCATCCATTTTTAGTGGTGAATCGAAGTTATGAACGTCGACAACTCCTTAGCACACGTCCCGCAGCAAAGTCCAACCATGAAGTCCAATCATTGGTTCCTATCTGGATCCTGAGTCAATACCCTTCATTTGGACTACATTTGCATCTCGGGTTATCAATCTTCATCGGTTCGGTTCGGATGAGAATGCTCCTTCTTCACTGGATCGGGTTGGATCGCCATCACCCTTGGCGGGTCGGGTCGGGTCTCCAGCTTGCCATGGTTCGGATCGTCATCGCAATACTCTTTCTTTTTACTTCGGGTCGTGTTCCTCTCCTCGGTTCGGATCGGAATACCCCATACGGGTCGGATCTCGCTCCTCTAGCTCGTGGCTCCCCCTGGTTCGGATCGGCGTCTCGTAGTGCATCGGTTCGTGAATGCTGCTTCCCTCTAGTCGGATCGTGATGCGAAATACAAGTGGATCGGAATGGGTAGCAGTTCGCGGTTGGTGCTCGTGGGCCTTACGCAGATGGTTCGGTTCGGAGGAGATGACTCGACTCGTGGTGATGTCCCACGATCCCATAGGGCGATCCGATCGACCCTTAATCCCCTATCCGATCCGAATCCCTGCACCTTGTCCAGCGAGTTGTTTACGCCCCTCGACGGCGTTTTCGACCATTCCAACTATTCTAACTAATCACAAAGCATTTCATACAGTCATAGCAACATGCATAATCAACCACAAACATCAAAACATCAATAGGATAGGTAGAAATGGATCAAACATACCCAAAATCCCATATTTCCTCTTAAGCATATTTAGGTGAAACTAATGATAGAATTAACAAAACTTAACCAAATTAACCCAAATTCATATCAAAGGTTTAAAACATCATTTAAGAATTTATGAGAATTTTTCTCGAATTTTATCATGTTTAAATTCGCTAATTAACACTAATCAACCCTAATTAGCCATAATTAGTGCAAAACTATGCAAATCACTCACCTTAGCCACAAAATAAACTAAGATCTGAAATAAATATCTGATTTGATGTGAATCTCAATGCTAAACAGCAGCTCCAATGTTGATTTGGTGTAGATTTTCCTTGATTAGGGGTTGCTAAGCCAAATCCTTGACCAAAAGGTGATTTGGAGGTGGTTTAGAGGTTGGAGGCCATTTTTAGGGTTCCTTGATGATAAGTGGAGGCTAGAAAACTGAAATGGAATGATCCTCTATCTCATTTCAGCCTCCCCATAACCCTAATCCCGAAATGGGTTATGGGCCTATCCACTAATCACCCGATTTGGCCCGGTTAAGCAATTTTTCACCCTCCAAACCTTATTTCAGCCATATCTCCCAAACTGTAAGTCCGTTTGGCTATTATGACCACTCTACGGAAAGGTAAACAATCAAACGAATCCAATGGAAGTGGTTTCAGGTCAAAATTCCTTTCCAATCAAAAGTTATGGCCAAAAAAGTACCAACTAGGGGCAAAATGGTCATTTAAAAATCGACAAAAATCATGAACATGGGAAATGGCTCTAATGGATGTTTCCCAAAGTTACATGACCATACGACTTCATACGGGGAAGAAATAAATATTCTACGATCCTCCGATGCGTAGAATGCGGGTCATTACATGATTTATTGGATCGATTGAATGGAGCGAAAGTGTTTTCAAGAATGAATTTAGCTACAGGTTTCCATCAATTGTGGATTGCCGAAGAACGTGTTCCTTTAACAACTTTCAGAGGTCCAGATACATTTTATGAGTGGTTAGTAATGTCGTTCGGCTTATGCAATGTTCCTGCTTACTTTGTCGTTTTAATGAACAGAGTATTCCGCGATGTCTTGAATAAATTTGTGCTGATTTTCGTTGACGACATCTTAATTTTCTCTAAGTCAACTGCCGAGCATGAGAAACATTTGGAATAAGTTTTGGAAATTCTGAGAAAGAATGTATTAAAGGAATTTTTTTCTAAATGCATATTCTGGCAAGAAGAAGCGAAGTTCCCCGGTCATGTAGTATCGAAGGAAGGAATTTTAGTGGATCCGAGTAAAATCACAGCCATTCAAGATTGGAAGCAGCCTAGCACTCCTACAGAAGTCAGAAATTTCCTAGGGTTGGCTGGCTATTATCGGAAATTCGTTAAAGATTTTTCAAAGCTATCTTGTCCACTAACGAAGCTTACCAAGAAGCATACAAAGTTTAATTGGATGCCTGAATGTGAGGCATCTTTCCAAGAGCTGAAATTAAGGTTGACTACTACCCCAATGTTGACTATTATTGATGGCAATCAAGATTTGAAAGTCTATACAGACATTTCTATTGAAGGTATTGGCGCGGTATTAATGCAGAGAGGTAAAGTAGTTGCCTAAGCTAGCCGTCAGTTGAAGCCGCATGAGAAGAGATATCCTACTCATGATCTTGAGTTGTTAGCCATTGTATTTGCTTTGAAAATATGGAGGCACTATCTTTTGGGTGAGAAGTTCGAATTATATAGAGATCATAAGTCACTGAAGTATTTTTCACCCAGAGAGACGTGAATTTGAGTCAGCAGCGTTGGTTGGAATTTCTTGCAGCATACGATCTGGATATTTTTATACTCCAGGGAAAGCCAATGTTGTAGCAGATGCACTTAGTAGAAAGAATGCCATTATCGCTAATCTCTTTATTACGCCTTCACTGATTGATAAAATCTCTGCTCTTCAGAAGGATGATGAATTTATTCAGAGAATTAGTACAAGAGTTCGGGAAGGTGAACCGTCGAGTTTCCAAATTGATAATAAGGGAGTTCTGAGGTTATTAGACTGAATTTGTGTTCCGAATATTCCTGAGCTCAAAAGAGAAGTAATGGATGAATGTCACAAATCTAAGCTTAGTATTCATCCGGGTGTGAGTAAGATGTATCATGATCTCAAGCGCATGTTTTGGTGGAAATCTATGAAAAGAGACATTTCTATGTATGTTAGCAGGTGTTCCCTTGCCAACAAATCAAGAGTGATCAGCAAAAACCTGCCGGATTGTTACAACCACTAGAGGTTCCAAACTGGAAGTGGGATCAAATTTCCATGGATTTCATTGATTGTTTGCCTCGAACCAGGAAAGGTAATGACAGTATTTGGGTGATCGTAGATCGTTTCACGAAGACTGCTTATTTTATTCTTGCCAGATCAACTAAAACAACTCAAAGTCTGGTTAAAATTTATTTCAAAGAAATTGTCCAACTACATGGAGTTCCCAGTAGCATTGTTAGTGATCGTGATCCGATATTCGCTAGTAAATTCTAGGAAGCATTCCAAGAAGAGCCGGGGAGAAAGCAAAATCTGAGAACCGCTTATCATCCTCAAACAAATGGCCAGATTGAGAGGGTGACCTGTATACTTGTTGAGAGCATGTATTCTTGATTTTGGCGGATCGTGGGAAGATCACTTGCATTTGGTTGAGCTCTCTTATAATAAAAGTTACCAAGCAAGCTTGCAAATGTCACAATTAGAAGCATTATATGGCATGATATGTAGATCTCCCGCATGTTGGGTTAAACCAGGCAATAGACTAGTAGTGGGTCCCGACATGATTTGAGAAGCTTCGGATAAATTCGATTTCATTAAGAAGCGACTACTAGCAACTCAGAGCCATCAGAAAAGTTATGCAGATTCAAGAAGAAGGGATTTGGAATTTGCTGTTGGCGATTATGTGTACTTGAGAGTTTCCCCATTGAGAGGAGTTGTCCGTTTTGAGAAGACAGGAAAGTTGGCACCCAGATTCATTGGTCCATTTCCCATTCTCGAAAGGATTGGAACTCTCGCTTACAGGGTTCAGTTACCTCACTGGTTGCCAGGAGTGCATGATGTTTTTCACGTATCTCAACTTCGGAAGCAAGTGCATGATCCAGACTTGATTGTGGTGGAAGCTACACAACAAGATTTGAAGATTACACCGAGCTTAGTAGTGAGAAAGGAGCCAGTAAAGATTATTGGCAAGGAAACCTTAATTCTGAGAAACAAAAGAATTCATTTAGTCAAAGTGCAGTGGAGCAGAGATCCTAGAGACTGTTCATGGGAGACCGAGGATAACATTAAACATGCTTATCCCCAGTGCAGAGTGGATATCGCTAATTAGCTCTGGTGCATGGTACATTTACAATATTTTACATTTTCCATTTTGTTTCCTACTTTACTGTTGTTTCCTTTTCGGGGACGAATAGTTTTTAAGTGGGGGAGATTGTAAATCAAAACCAATTTAAAATTTTTATTTTGGCTATTTTATTGAATTTTGAATAGTTAAAATAATTTATTTTAAATAATAACGATTAAAAATTTATTTAAATCAAAGTTAGAACGTATACATTTATTTTAATTTTAAAAGGAGCTAGAAATAGCGCGGTAGTTTGAAAATTTGAATTTGAACTTTGACTGAATGTACAGGATTCAAAATAAATCGGATTTCAGTAAAACCAAAAATATTTAAATCTGTTTAAAAATATCTTTCCAATGAATATGAAAATTTGAAATTTCATAGCGGGAATAAAAATTTATGGCCAGTTGAATATTCGGAATAGTCAATATGGAATTTAATATAATATATAACCCATATAAATAGCCATTTTGCAAACAACCTCCGTTTTCGACGAAACCACTTTGGTTGGATCTGGAATGTCAAATTATTACAGGATTTCAATTTTCATATTTTTTGGAATTAATATGTGAGCATGGTAAATCAAAATGTGTTTTTGTCAATTTCAGTCAATTTCGATCGACCAGAAAATGACCATTTTTCAAACGGTCTCCAAATTCAACAAAATTAATATTTTTAGGACCGTATCGTCAAAACATAGCTTGATTTATTTTTTGGGAATTTTTGGAGTCAGTATGCGGCCCCGATAAATTAAAATGTACTATCGAATTTAATAATTAAATGTTTATATTTTAATTTGAAGAATAACTGGCTGAAACGATCAAATGGGCTGATGAGACCTAGTCCATTATGTCCGGAATAGGCGTAATTAGTTAGGGGCGATAGTCGTTGGGCCTCGTTTGGAGTCCGGACCGATAAACAAATAATTTGTAAATAAAAATTATATTAAATATATATATATATATATATGTTAAAATAATAAAACCCTAATGCTATATCATTCTGCCGCCGCCATACATGAAATAAATGGCTGATATTCTCCTGTCTTTCTTCTTTGATCAAGGCCAAATGAACTCGAATTAAATCCTGGTTTGAAAGCGAAAATTATAGAGATTTTTAACCTCTTCAAATCCATATGTTTGAGATTGGTTTTCATGAAACAAATTGTGAGAATTTCTGGCTCCAACCTGTTGCGTTTGAACCAAATTTTCGAACAGGAGAAAGGTACAAATTGCACCCTTCTTAGCGCGCCAGTGGAGGAGGCCAAGGCGGTTGGAGGCGCAGTCGATGATCATCTTCTGGCGGCTTCTTGGAGCATGCGTGAGCAACCCTAGGGATTGAAGTCGAGTTCGACATGGTCTTGAAGGTTACTGAATGAAACGGTAGCAAGAAGGAACAATAATAATTAATTAAATTATATTATCTTAATTAAGTAATTAATTGTTCAAAACTTTGTATCTTATCCAAATCAAAACAGAATTTGATGATTTTCGAAGCGTTGGAATCCTCTAGATGAACTCTACATTTCAGAACTGATCGGAGAATTTTTGGAGCCTTCTACAATTTTGGAGGAAATAAAAAGCGAAGTGAGATTTCTGAATCCTAAATAAATTGAATATAATTATATTAGGTTGCAGACGGAGTTTAGAAACTCCCAACACTATCGTCCACAGACCATGGACGACTTGATTGTATTATGGTGTGAATTTGATTGTGGTTGTTTAATTGTGGTTGAAACGAAATCGATCGTGTTTGTGGAAAATTCATTGTATAGTTAAAAAAATGTATTAGGAAAATAAAACCCTTGTATCAATGCGAGGCCTGGGTTAGCAGAGGAGCCGTACTAGTGACGGTGCCGGTTTTTAATTACCCTACCGTTATGCTGCCAATTTTTTTTTTTTGAAATATTCATGTGTTGTAAAATATTCATGTTATGATCTAAAATTGTTTGAACAATAAAATTTTTGATTATTTTTATTGTATATATAAAATATGCAAATGATCATAGTCTGAATAGAAAAATTGTTTGACGATAAAATACGTTTTTATTTACATGTGAAAATGATCATTATTTGGAATGTAAATTGTTTAACAATAAATTCACATTTTTATTGTGAATTAAAAATGATCATTATATGTAATGGATGGATGTTAACATAAAAATCCACATTTTTACGGTATGTAAGAAAAGAATAAAAATGATCATTATTTGAAATGGAATATGGTTAACATTAAAAATCACATTTTTAATGTAAAGATAAATTCTTTAAAAGTAATGAAAGAAAGATTTAAAAAGACTACATTTTTTTTAATGAAAAATGGAAACATTAAAAAGATGTATTATTTGATAAATTATGTCAACTTAAGAAATTACATTGTTTATGTAAAATGGAAACGTAAAAAAGATGTATTATTTGATAAATTATGTTAACATAAGAAATTACATTGTTTATGTAAATTGGATCATTAAAAATATGTATTATTTGATAAATTGTGTTAACTTAAGAAATTAATTGTTTATGTAAAATGGAAACATTAGAAAGATGTATTATTTGATAAATTATGTTAACATAAGAAATTACAATGTTTGTGTTAACTGGATCATAAAAAAGATGTATTACTTGATAAATTATGTTAACATAAGAAATTACATTGTTTATGTAAAATGGAAACATTAAAAAGATGTATTATTTGATAAATTATGTTAACTTAAGAAATTACATTATTTATGTAAAATGGAAACATTAAAAAGATGTATTATTTGATAAATCATGTTAACATAAGAAATTACATTTTCAATGTAATATATGAATCATTATAAAAAGATTCAAGCTTAATGAAAAGTGTTAACATTTAAAATTACATTTTTAATGTAATACACGAATCATTAAAAGATTGAAGCTTTGTCAAAAAATATGTTAACATAAAGAAGTACATTTTTTTATGTAATATAAAAAGATTACATTTTCTATGTAATATAGAATGATTTAAAAAGATTACATTTTTTATGTAATGTATAAGGATTACATTTTTTATGTAATATAGAACGATTTAAAAAGAGTACAATTTTTCGGTCATATAGGAAGATTAAAAAGATTCATTGTTTGAAATGTGGTTAACATTAAAAATTACATTTTTAATGTAAAGATGAATTCAATAAAAAGTTTTCATTTTAATTGTATATGAGAAAATATATGAAAAATGAACATTTGTTTGAATAGAAAAGCTAATAAAATGGCGTTTATATTAAAATTTACATTTTAATGTAATAAAAAATCAATAATAAGATTCAAGTTTTATGAAATGTGTTAACATTAAAAGTTATATTTTTTTGTAAGAGTGCATCATTAAAAATAGACAAGTATGAAATAAAAATAGTGATAAATCCTTATAAAATATTATAAGCGATATGGAATGAAAAGAAATTATTTGAATTATATATATATGTGAATTATTTGAAAAGGCGGAGTTAACTCTTATTTCAAATAATTAATCAACAATTAGAAGTCAAACATATTGAAGACGGTGGTTGAAGACCGGCGATCTTCACATCGAATGGATGACTACTGATGCCTTTGATTGGAGTTGCTGCCTTGAAAGGGTTACAGTGGTAGTTGTCCGGACGTACTTGTTGATTGTTCAGATATGCGAGAGCCTCTCTTCCGTATTATACATATGGAACGAGGAATAAGGTGTCTCCGGTTTCATTCAAACCCAGAACGGACTTGTAAATGGATGTATGTCTGACATTGGATTTTATGCTATGCCGATTGATTTCTATTAAATATATATTTGTTTGGTGGTGGAGAATTTATTCTCTTGCTTTACACCCTTCTCTGGGACGTACGAGCTCAGAGGTTACATATTGGTAGACATCAGTCGCATGGCGTGATTTGTCAGTGTGACATGCCAAGATGGAAATGATCAAGGCTTATTGTTGAAAAGCAGAGCCTTGTGGATGATGATCAAAGCATAGTTTTAATTTGCATAGCTTTGTGTATAGCGTTACTTCGTGAGCCTCACATCTCGGTTTAAACCAGAAACGGGAGTGGACTGCAGGGAGGACATACATTTCTTTCTAGCTAGGAGTGGTGTCATGATATGGAGCCTAGACATTTCTACTTATGTGGATGATGGAATGAGGTACCTCGGATTTCAGTCCCTAGTGGCTCTTTATTTATGCCCCATTGGGCGGGGAAACGTATTGTTCAGGAATTACTAATCCACTAAAGTATTTGTGGACCAGCGCTGAAGATCTAAGGTGCAATTGCAACTGATCCTGAGACATGCGCTAGATTGTCTCGAATTCGGTAAGGATGATCCCTTGCCTTGGTTCATGATGGAAACCCAACTTCCAATATGACACCATGCAGTTTTGATTGTATAACTAGTATGGCTACATTGTCTATCGTAGCTATGCCATCTATGATTGATACATTATGACTGAATTGTTTTTGAAACATATAAACACTAATAATAATGTCAAATCCGTTTTAACGTATCAAGCATTTTTGACCATTATAAGTTAAACTCTAACCTCCGGTTTGCGCTGCATTGTGTGATGGGACTTGAGTCTTATAATGGTTTCATTTTTCTAAAAAGCATTGCGTTGTTTAACGATTAACTTTATTTATGCACTGGCAATCCAATGGAGTAAACCCGTTTCGCGTTAGCAGCGTGGTCCTATGAGATTGACTCGTAGTTTGTTTCACTTTGCAAACTCGGGTGCCCTTTTTCCATACGGGCAGCCTTGTGTTCAGGTTTCAGCAGGCTCATTCTGGATAACTATGGAGCTGAAGATGGATCCTATCATTTCTATTATGCTGTTCAGACTTCACTTAGTATATTATGTTTGATTTCACTGTAGACATTTTATATTAAGCTGAAATTGTATTATGTACTAAGTTTGATCCTATTATGCTGTGTAACTCTGATGATATATTATTACCAGTGTAATTTGATGTACATTATCTGCTGTAATTCTATATTTTTGTTCTGCTATTATTGTTAATGTGTTATATTCCAATGATTATCCTTGCTTCCGTGGCACGAGAGTTTGGGGTCATCACAAATGTACTAAAAGCCAAATTTTCTAAATGCATATTCTGGCAAGGAGAAGTAAAGTTCCTCGGTCATGTAGTATCGAAGAAAGGAATTTTAGTAGATCCAGGCAAAATCACAACCATTCGAGACTGGAAGCATCCCAGCACGCCAAAAGAAGTTTGAAGTTTTCTAGGATTGGCTGGCTATTATCGGAAATTCATTAAAGATTTTTCAAAGTTATCTTGTCCATTAACGAAATTTATGAAGAAGCATACAAGGTTTAATTGGACACTTGAATGTGAAGCAGCTTTCCAAGAGTTGAAATTAAGGTTGACTAATACTCCAGTGTTGACTATTATTGATGGCAATCAAGATTTGATTGTCTATACAGATTCTTCTCTTGAAGGTGTTGGTGTGGTATTAATGCAAAGAGGCCATGTAGTTGCTTATGCTGGCCGTCAGTTGAAGCCGCATGAGAAGAGATATCCTACTCATGATCTTGAGTTGTTAGCCATCGTTTTTGCTTTGAAAATAGGGAGGCACTATCTTTTGGGTGAGATGTTCGAATTATATACTCATTATAAATCATTGAAGTATCTATTTACCCAGAAGGACTTGAATTTGAGGCAGCAGTGTTGGTTAGAATTTCTTGCGGCGTACGATCTGGATATTTTGTATATGCCAGGGAAACCCAATGTTGTTGCTGATGCGCTCAGCAGAAAGAATGCGATCATCACCAATCTTATTATTACGCCTTCTTTAGTAGATAAGATCTTCGTTCTTCAGAAAAACGATAAGTTTATTTAGATGATTAGCGTAAGAGTTCGAAAGGGCGAAGTTTCGAGCTTCCAGATTGATAGCAAGGGAACTCTTAGATTGCAAGGGCAAATTTGTGTTCTGGATATTCCCGAGCTCAAAAGAGAGGTAATGGATGAATGTCAAAAATCTAAACGTAGCATTCATCCTAGAGTTAGGAAGATGTATCATGATCTCAAGCGCACATTCTGGTGGAAGGCGATGAAAAGAGACATTTCCATATATGTTAGCAGGTGTTCTATTTGTCAATAAGTCAAAAGCAATCAACAGAAACTTGCAGGATTGTTGTAACCATTGGAGATTCCAGATTGGAAGTGGGATCAAATCTCCATGTATTTCACTGATGGTTTTCCTCGAACCAAGAAAGGCAATGACAGTATATAGGTGATCGTAGATCATTTCACAAAGTCTGTCCATTTTATTCCTGTCAGATCTACTAGAACACCTCAAAGTCTGGCACATATTTATTTCAGAGAAATTGTAAGACTACATGGAGTTCCCAGTAGTATTGTTAGTGATCGTGATCCGAAATTCAAAAGTAAATTCTGGGAAGCATTCCAAGACGAGCTGGGGAAAAAAATTTATTTGAGCATCGCTTATCATCCTCAAACAGATGGCTGGACAGAGAGGGTGAATTGTATATTAGAAGACTTGTTGCGGGCAAGTATTCTTGATTTTGGTGGATCATGGGAAGATCACTTGCATTTGGTTGAGTTTTCATATAATAACAGTTACCAAGCAAGCTTACAAATGTCGCCATTTGAAGCATTATATGGAAGACCATGTAGATCTCTTGCATGTTGGGTAGAACCAGGCAATCGACTAGTATTGGGTCCCGACATGATTCGAGAAGCTTTAGATAAAGTCGAATTCATTAAAAAGCGACTGCAAATAGCTCGGAGCCGACAGAAGAGTTATGCAGATTCGAGAAGAAGAGATTTAGCATTTGTTGTTGGTGATTATGTATATTTGAGAGTTTCGCCGTTGAGAGGAGTAGTCTGTTTCGAGGAAACAGGGAAGTTGGTGCCTAGATTTATTAGCCCATTTCCTATACTCGAAAGAATTGGAACTCCTGCTTACAGGGTTCAGTTGCCTGACAGGTTTCCATGGGTACATGATGTATTTCACGTATCTCAACTTCGAAAGCATGTACATGATCCAGATCTGATTGTGGAGAAAGCCACGCAACAAGATTTGGGTATTACTCCAAGCTTAGTAGTGAGAAGAGGGCCAGTGAAAATTATCGGCAAAGAAACTAGAGTTCTAAGAAACAAGAGAATCCATTTAGTCAAAGTACAGTGGAGAAGAGATCCTACAAACTGTACGTGGGAAACCGGGGATAGCATTAAACAGGCTTATCCCAAGTGCAGAGTGGATATCCCTGATTAGCTCTTGTGTTGAGGTACGTTTACAGTATTTTTCATTTTCCATTTTGTTTCCAACTTTACTATTGTTTCCTTTTCGGGGATGAAAATATTTTAAGCGGAGGAGATTGTAACAACTTGGAAAATCAGAACCAATTTAAAAATTTTATTTTAAGAAATTTTGCTAGAAAATGTGTCAGAATTTAAAAATTCCATTTTTAAATAATAATGAATCCCTTAAAAATAGTCGTTTAGCAAAGACCTCCGTTTTCTACGAAACCACTTTTGTTGGATCCGGAATGTCAAATTATTGCTTGGTTTAAATTTCCATAATTGTTGGAATTAATATGTGAGCGTGATAAATTAAATGTGTTTTGTAATTTCTATTGAATTGCATCGACCATTAAAAAGGCCATTTTTCAAACGGTCTCCAAATTCGATGAAATTAATTTTGTTAGGACCGTATCATCAAAACATAGCTAGATTTATTTTTTGGGAATTTTTGAAATCAGAATGTGGCCCCGGTAAATTAAAATGTACGTTCAAATTTAATATTGAATGTTTTATATTTTAATTTAAATAAAAACAGGCCGAAACAGTCAAATAGGCTTACGAAACATAATCCGTTGTGTCCGGAATGGAGGTATTTGGCTAGGGGTGATAGTCGTTGGGCTTGATTTGGAACTCATATGGATTAACAGGCCTTTTTATTGTTAAAGAATTAAATAATCAAATATTATAAATACCTAGGATTAAGAAACCCTAACCCTATCTGTAGCCGCCGCCATCCTCACTTTCAATGGCCATAACCGTTTCGAAACTTCTTCCCCAATAACTCTTACTCCCCTAAACAAAACCCATTGATCCTTTGGAGAATTTTGTAGTACTCTCTCTAATCTTCAGATCCATACGAGTTTCAAACTCTGTCATTGTGTGTATCGATCGCACCACCTCCCCGAAGTCTGCCTCGTCGATCTCCAGAGCTTCGCTGTGCCACCACCGAGTTCAACGCCGCTGCCACCACCCGGCGGGCGCTTCCAACCGATTGGAAGAAAAAATGAACCCTAATTTTGAACATAACTCGAAAACATCGGCCTTGTTACTGTAAGGAGGAAGAAGGTATATTTAAATAGATTACAACATTTAAAAGCGTTGCAAATGTAATTTATATATTGAAAAAAGCATATCTTTTTGATACAATGTTGAAAACACATGAAACAAGATCCATTGTGACCATAACAACGTCTTCTACATTCTAGAAGAGACTGGGACATATTTGGAGCTTACTATGAATTTAGGCGAAGTCAAAACCAATGTGAGATCTCTAATTTAAAATAAAATAAATTGTGATTGCAATGTGAAATATATATATATATATATATATATATATATATATATATATATGCTATATAAAATTCATATATGTGTCGTGTAAAATTGGAATTGATTGATTGTGACTGCGATGAATGGCTGGATTGAATTGTGTATGATGTTAGAAAAATATGTTCATGTTTGATTCATTAAAAAGAATCATGTTTTAAATAAAATGTTTAAACATTAAAAATAACATTTTTAGTGTATGTTTGATTCGTTAAAAAGAATCATGTTTTAAATAAAATGTTTAAACATTAAAATACATTTTAGTGTGTGCTTGACTCATTAAAAAGAATCATGTTTTAAATAAAATGTTTAAACGTTAAAAATAACGTTTTTAGCGTATGTTTGATTCATTAAAAAGAATCATATTTTAAATAAAATGTTTGGACATTAAAAATATCGTTTTTAGTGTATGTTTGATTCATTAAAAAGAATCATGTTTTAAATAAAATGTTTAAACATTAAAAATAACATTTTTAGTGTATGTTTGATTCATTAAAAAGAATCATGTTTTAAATAAAATGTTTAAACATTAAAAATAACATTTTTAGTGTATGATTAATTCATTAAAAAGAACCATGTTTTAAATAAAATGTTTAAACATTAAAAATAACATTTTTAGTGTATGTTTGATTCATTAAAAAGAATCATGTTTCAGATAAAATGTTTAAACATTAAAAATAACATTTTTAGTATATGCTTGATTCATTAAAAAGAATCATGTTTTAAATAAAATAATTGGACAACAAAAATTATATTTTTATTGTATTATTGATTCATTAAAAATGATCATAGGTAAAAAAAATGATTTGTTCGTTAAAAATGTCACTTTTAACATGTTAGTTTAGATTAAAAATATTACATGTTAATATATGTTTGGTTTGACAAAGATGTCACTTACATGTTAGCGATGTTAATATAAAAATGTTCATTTATTAAATATGTATTGATACATTAAAATGATGTCCCTTACATATTAACGATGTTAGGAAAATATTCATATGTTAAAAATATGTTTTGATTTATTATAACTTTGTCATTAACATGTTAGTGATATTAGGAAAATATTCATATGTTAAAAATATGTTTTGATTTATTATAACATTGTCATTTACACGTTAGCGATGTTAATATAAAAATGTTCATTTGTTAAATATGTATTGATACACTAAAATGATGTCACTTATATATTAGCAATGTTAATGGAAAAATATTCATTTGTTAAATATGTTTGATTTATTTTAATAATGTCATTCACATGTTAGCGAAGCTAGAAAAACAATTATAGGTTAATATGTGTTTTGTTAGTAATAAACATCACCTTTAGCATGTTAAGTTAAAATAAAAAGAATTATAAGTTAAATATGTTTTGTCATCTAAAATGAAATTTTTATCATGTTAGTTCAAATAAATTGAATTATAAGTTAAATATGATTTGTCATTGAAAATGTAACTTTTATTATGTTAAGTTAAAATAAAAAGAATTACATATTAAAACATGTTTTGACATTAAAAATGACATTTTTATCATGTTAGTGGGAATAAAAAGAATTACATACTAAAATATGATTTGTCATTGAAAATGTAACTTTTAACATGTTAGTTTAGATAAAAAGAATTACATATTAAAATATGATTTCTCATTGAAAATGTAACTTTTAACATGTTAGTTTAGATAAAAAGAATTAAATTTTAAAATATAACTTGTCATTGAAAATGTAACTTTTAACATGTTAGTTTAGATAAAAAGAATTACATATTAAAATATGATTTGTCATTGAAAGTGTTACTTTTAACATGTTAGTTTAGATAAAAAGAATTACATATTAAAATATGATTTGTCATTGAAAATGTACTTTTAACATGTTAGTTAGGATAAAAAGAATCATATGTTAAAAATGTTTTGTTAGATAAAAACATCGCCTTTAACATGTTAGTGAAGTAGTATAATGGAATCGAATTTTAAAATATATTTTTTTAGATAAAAACATTATTTTTAACATGTTAATAAAGTGAATTAAATAGTTATGTCTTGAAATATATGTTTTTAACATGAATATGAATTGTACAAAATTTACATGAAATAAAATAAATGGTGTTGAAATCTTTGGACGAATTATATTATATTATATATATATTTATATTTATATCAATAAATATTAATTAAAATTAAACAAATCGCGCGCGGTAGCTCGCATTTTGGAATCATAACTTTAAACGATTATATCGAAAGATACGACCGTTGGATTTTCCGAAAACTGGAACCGTTGTGTTCTCTTTGGAAAGGTCAAATTTGTTAAGATCCAATGGTTGAATTTCGAGAAATGTGTAATTCAAATCTAAATAAAAACAGCGCCAGTGCCGCGTAGTGTCCTGAAACATCGTTCGAATTAAATGAGCTATTTTTATATAAATAAAAATAGCGATAAGTGGTTATAAAATATTATTAACGATATGAAATTATTTGTATTATATATATTTGAGAATTATTTGAAAAGGCAGAGTTAAATATCATTTCAAATAATTATATGACGATTTAAAGTTAACGACAGTGGTTGATGACCGACGATCTTCACATCGAATGGACGACTACTAATGCCCTGAATTGGGTAGCTGCCAGTAAAGGGTTAAAGTGGTAGTTGTCCAGTTGTACTTGTTGATTGTTCGAATATTCGAGAACCCTTCTTCTGTATTTGACATACGGGACGAGGAATAAGATGTCTTCGGTTTCATTCTGACCCAGAACGTACTTGTAAATCGATGTGTGTCTGACATTGGATTTCGTTCTGTGTTGATTGATTTCTATTGAATATATATCTGTTTGGTGGCGGAGAATTTACTCTCTTGCTTAACACCCTTCTCTGAGACGTACGACCTTAGAGGTTATATATTGATAGACATCAGTTGCATGGAGTGGACTATCAATGTGGCATGCTAAGATGCAAATGATCAAGGCTTTTGCTGAAAAGAAGAGCCTTGTGGTTGATGATCAAAGCACAACTTTATTTAGCATAGCTTTGTGTATAGCATTACTTCGCGGTCCTCACACCCCGGCATTAGACAAAAATGGGATACAGACCGTAGGGAGAATTTGCGTTTCTTTCTAGCTAGAAGTGGTGTCATGGTATGGAGTCCAGACATTTTTACTTATGTGGATGATGGATTGTGAGGGCCCTCGGATATTTGTCGCTACTGGCCAAGTGATTGGTCCGATAGGACCGGGAAACATATTGTTCAGGAATAATTAATCCACTAAAGTATATGTTGACCGGCCCTACCGCATCCAAGGGTTGACCGTAGGTGTGATCCTGAGACATTTGCTGGAGTGTCTCGAATCGGGAGGAGCCATCCCTAGCCTAGACTCATGATGGAAACCTAATTTCCATTACGACATTACGGATTTGATTGTAAAGCTATATATGGCGACATAGTAGGATAAGGTATTATGCCGTCTAGGATTGATACATTTACTTTGAAAGTGTTTTAAACTGACTAGACACTAATAATAATATCAAATGATTATTGTTTTATACGTATCAATCATTTTTGACCATTATAAGGTATAGCCCTATCCTCTGGTTTGCGTTGCATTGCGTGATGGGATCTGAGTCTTATAATGGTTTCATTTTTCTAAAAAGTATTGCGTTGTTTAAAAGATTTACTTATTTTATGCACTGGCAATCCAATGGAGTAAACTCATTCCGTGTTAGCGGCGTGGTCCCGTGATTAGCCTTATTATTAGATAAGTTAAGTAAGATTTCTCATACCAGTCCTATGACTGACTCGTAGTTTTTTTTCACTTGCAAACTCGGGTGCCCTTATTTATACATAGGTAACCAAGTTAACAGGTAACAGGCTTTATTTTGGTTGCACCGTAGCATGGGGTGCTCTTCTGGCACAAGACGAAGACTATCTTTTATCTCTTATTTTGAATATTTAGACTCCACTTTACCTATGCTGTATTTGATGATGTTCTAGACTTATTTTCTATTTGTTGGAACCTATTCATGGGGGTAAACCGTTTCATGAAATACGGCGTAGTCCTGTGATATTCCTTATTTTATTTAAGTTGTTTATAACTGTTTTAGTTCTCACACTAGTCCCATGACTGACTCGAAGTTTATTGTTACCACCTAAACTATGGGTGCCCATATTTTAAACACGGACATCTAGTAGTTTTGGTTTTTCGTAGGTATTTCTTTTCCTAGGATCCTGGATTACAACTGGAGCTATACTTGGAAAACATTGTATCCATGTATTTCTTTCAGTTGTGTTAGTCGATGTATTTTCCGCTATGCATTGTATTTTTACATTTTTATTTCCGCTTCTATGAAAATTTTAAATCTCTGATAATATTTTTCCGCTGTGTAATATTATTTATTCGTACTCTGATATTCTTGTACTCAGATGTAAATTGTTGTAATAGCAATGAAATGTTCTAGTGTTTGCGTTTCGATGCGTCGTGTTCTCAAAGCAATCCGGGCTTCGAACGATCTTGGTCGGTTTAGCGATCGATTCATACCAAGCGAAATTTAGTGCGTTTCATATCGCACCCTGTAAAAATCCAACTCCAGGTGCTCCTCCTACCGATTAAGCCATTTCCACTAACCCCGAGCGTTGGCGTTGCACAGATCGAGCAGAATTCGGAACCATAGCTCTGCTGCTCCCAAGTCACATGCCAGAAAACTCCATCATGCATGGAATGGATAACATCAGTGTAAAGCTCTTATGGAAATGAGCCTAAATAAATTGCTTTGACAATTTATACGATTTGTTTTGAATTTTTGTATGAATTTTATACCTCACGTTTTTAGCTTGGGAGAAAGAAAACTGGTAACTTACATTCGTTGACTACCAGATTAAGTGTATTAGGTTTAAGATGTTAGTATATTTATAGGATAGTTTTAATATTTTTTATTCGCTTATTTTTATTAATTTATATTGTATTGATGCTTGTATTTATCATTTAAAATTCCATATACTCACATACGATATCCAATTTCAATGAAAATGGACATACAGCTATATTTCGACATTACAGACCCAACAAAACTTGTTTCATGGAATTCTGAGTCCGTTTGCTCACACATCATATATAACAACCCGTTAAATTAGGACCAATTTAAAAATTTTAGTTTAAGAAATTTGATTAGAAAATGTGTTAGAATTTAAAATTTTCATTTTTAAATAATAATAAAGCCCTTAAAAAGAGCCGTTTTGCAAACGACCTCCGTTTTTGATGAAACCACTTTTGTTGGATCCGGAATGTCAAATTACTGCTAAGTTTAAATTTCCATTATTTCTGGAATTAATATGTGAGCATGGTAAACTAAAAGGTGTTTGGTATTTTTTGTTGAAATGGATCGACCATTAAAAAGGCCATTTTTCGAATGGTCTCCAAATTCAACGAAATTAATTTTGTTAGGATCGTATCGTCAAAACATAGCTAGATTTATTTTTCGGGAAATTTTGGAATCGGAATGTGGCCCCACTAAATTAAAATGTACATTCAAATTTAATATTAATTGTTTTATATTTTAATTTAAATAACATTCAAATGGGCTTACGAAACATAGTCCATTGTGTTCGGAATGGGGTATTTGGCTAGAGGCGACAGTCGTTGGGCTTGATTTGGAACTCATATGGATTGACGGGCCTTTTTAGTGTTAAAGAATTAAATAATTAAATATTATAAATACCCTAGGATCAAGAAACCCTAACCCTATCAGTAGCCGCCGCCATCCTCACTTTAAATGGCTATAACCGCTCGAGACTTCTTCCCCCAATAACTCTTAATCCCCTCAACAAAACCTATTGACCGTTTGGAGAATTTTGTAGTACTCTCTCCAATCTTCAGATCCATACGAGTTTCACCCTCTATCATTGTGTGTATCGATCGCACCCCCTCCCCGAAGTCCGCCAACATCGACCGCCAGAGCTCCGCCGTGCCACCATCGAGTTCAACGCCGCTACCACCCCCTGACGCGCTTCCAAGCCCGACAACTCGGCACTGTTTGATCATCAGTTCGTGCAATCGATTGGAAGAAAAATTGAACCCTAGTTTTGAACATAACTCAAAAACATCGGCCTTTTTACTGTAAGGAGGAAGAAGGTATATTTAAATAGATTACAACATTTGAAAGTGTTGCGAATGTAATTTATTCATTAAAAAAATCATATCTTTTGGATACGATATCGAAAACACGTGAAACATGATTCATTGTGACCGTAACAACGTCTTCTACTTTCTAGAAGAGACTAGGACATATTTGGAGCTTTCGACGAATTCAGGCGAAGTAAAACCCAATGTGAGATCTCTAATTTAAAACAAAATTAATTGTAATTTCGATGTGAAATATATATATATATATATATATATATATATATATACACACATGCTATATAAAATTCATGTATGTGTTGTATGAAAATTGAATTGATTGATTGTTTTGCGATGAATGGCTGGATGGAATTGTGTATGATGTTAGAAAAATATGTTCATGTTTGATTCATTAAAAAGAATCATGTTTTAAATAAAATGTTTAAACATTAAACATTTCATTTTTAGTGTATGTTTGATTCATTAAAAAGAATCGTGTTTTAAATAAAATGTTTAAACATTAAAAATAAATTTTTAGTGTATGTTTGATTCATTAAAAAGAATCATGTTTTAAATAAAATGTTTAAACATTAAAAATAACATTTATAGTGTATGTTTGATTCATTAAAAAGGATCATGTTCTAAATAAAATGTTTAAACATTATAAATAACATTTTTAGCTTACGTTTGATTCATTACAAAGAATCATGTTTTAAATAAAAATGATTAAACATTAAAAATAGCATTTATAGTGTATGTTTGATTCATTAAAAGAATCATGTTCTAAATAAAATGATTGGACAATAAAAATTATATTTTTATTGTACTATTGATTCATCAAAAATGATCATAAGTAAAAAATAGATTTGTTCATTAAAAATGTCACTTTTAACGTGTTAGTTTATATTAAAAATATTACATGTTAATATATGTTTGGTTTGACAAAGATGTCACTTACATTATTAGCGATGTTAATGTAAAAATGTTCATTTGTTAAATATGTATTGACACATTAAAATGATGTCCCTTACAGTAAGCGATGTTGGGAAAATATTCATATATTAAAAATATGTTTTGATTTATTATAACATTGTCATTTACATGTTAGCGACGTTAGGAAAATATTCATATGTTAAAAATATGTTTTGTGTAACGACCCAACTTTCGAACACATTGGAAGTCGTGTCATTAATAAGAAAAAGAGTAGATAGAAGATAAAATCACATAACATCAGAATCTCACAGCGGAATTTTCACAAAAGATATGTAACAACCCGTAAAATGCGAGCCAGTTTGAAATTTTTATTTTGGCAATTTTAGAGAATTTTGATTATTTAAAATGAATTATTTTAAATAATATCGACGAGAAATTTATTTTGAATCTAATTAGAACGTATATATTATATACGTCGTTGTTAGAATATAAATATTTATATATAATTATAAATAGAATTGAAAATGGCGCGGTAGTTCGATAATTCGATTTCAAACTTCAATTGAATGTACCGGGTGCAAAACAATCCGGATTTTAGTGAAACCAAAAACATTAGGATCTAATTGATGATATCTTTCTATCGAATCCGAAAAATCAAGATTTCATATCGGAAATCAAAAGATATGTCCAGTTGAAAATTCTGAATAGTCGCTATGGAATTCAGGCCCTTAAAAATGGACATTTTGCAAATGACCTCGGATTTCGACGAAACCACTTTTGTTGGGTCCGTGATGGCAATTTATTGCTAGGTTTCAAATTTTATAATTTTTCGAATCAATATGTGAGCGTGGCAAAGGAAAACGCGTTTGACCAGTTTCAGTTGAATTTAATCGACTGGAAATTGGCCATTTTTCTAACGGTCTCAGAATTCGACGAAACTAGTTTTGTTAGGACCGTATCGTCAATACGAAGCTAGAAAATATTTTTCTGGAATTTTTCTAGTTGGTATGTGGCCCCGGTAATTTGAAATGTACGTTTAAAATTCAATATAGTGATTTAAATGAAAATTCAAAAGGAAACTGATTGTAACAATCGAATCAGCTTGCGATATATATCCCATTGTGTTCAGAATGGGGGTAAAACGCTATGGACGACAGGTGGTGGACCTCGTTTCGAGGTCGTATGTAAAAGTCAACATTTTTACAAATTAAATAATAAAAAAAAATATTATTTTAATTTCCTTTTTCCCCCTTTTTCTTCTTCGTTGCCCCCCGATTCATTCTTCAGGAAAAAAAGAAAAAGAAAAAAGAAGAAACAAGAACCCTAATCGAGCCGCCGCCTGAACCCACCGCCGAACAACCCCTCGACGTTGCCGCCCTACCTCGAAGCCGCCTTCACCTCGAGACCCCTCGAGCACCCTTCCCAGTCGCGACGCAATCGGAGCCTCCACCTCGAACACCTCATCGCGACACCACTGAGCCACCGCCGACGCTCCTTCTTCCCTCCTCCACTTCGAAATCTCGGTGAGCGTTTAAGTTATTTTATTTTTGCTTTTGTTTTTGTTTTACAGTAAATAAAAAACTGTTTCTTTTATAATAATTTAAAAGCTGTTTTTTTTAAAAAAGAAATGAAAACTGTTTTGTTTTTAAAGAGTTAAAAACTGAATTTTTAAAATCATAAAAACCGAATTTTTAAAAATAGATAAACTGTATTTTTAAAGAAAGAAAAACTGATTTAAAAAGAAATAAATAAAACTGATTTTATTTTAAAGGTTTAAACTTTTAAATAGAAAAAGGTTAAAACTTTAAATAGAAAAAGGTTAAAACTTTAAATATAAATTTGAAATGATTTTTAAATATAAAAATTAGCATTGTTGAAAATATGTCTATATCGCAAGGTTTTGAAAATATATGGGAATGTTTTAAAAATATATATCATAGGATTTTTATATATTGAACTTCGAAATAAAAATAGAATTTTTATATATTGAACTTCGAAATAAAAATAGAATTTTTATATATTGAACTTCGAAATAAAAATAGAATTTTTATATATTGAACTTCGAAATAAAAATAGAATTTTTATATATTGAACTTCGAAATAAAAATAGAATTTTTATATATTGAACTTCGAAATAAAAATAGAATTTTTATATCTTGAACTTCGAAATAAAAATAGGATTTTTATATGTTGAACTTCGAAATAAAAATATGATTTTTATATATGAAATAGCGAAGTAAAAATTCGATTTTTACATAGGTAGTGAAAGCGGACAACGAAGATGAAGAAGATGCAAGAACGATGAAGATTTCCCTTAAAGAAGAGTCAAGATAATTGGATAGCTATTTGTGAGAACTTCTCACCTTTCAATTTAATTTTTCTAGTTATATATATACTAGGATGTAGACGGTGTTTAGTAGCACCCGACACAATCGTCCACAGACCATGGACTTGTTTGTTTGGCTGTTTGGTGATTGATTGCGATATTGGTTTGAATGTGGTTTGTGGTGTGAAAAATCGAATCGATAAATTGGTTAGGATTAGACGTGCGCCGTTATAAGGCGAAGGAGTAAGGCTAGGTTAGACTCTTACTCCAAATTTTGTGGTTTGCATAACGAATTGATTTGATTGATGTGTGAATGGCGTGGGCCTTCACTAGACCGGGGATAAGGCTAGGCCTCGTCCCGTTTCTAGTATCGTGCCGTTATGCCGCCGAAATTTTCTAAAATATGTTAGAAAAATAAAAATATCATTTTATTGTGTAAATGAATTGAATAGAAATTCATAGGTTGAAATAAAATGTTTTATCGTTAAAAATATTTTTTTTAACGTGAAGTGAATAAAATAAAATATTCATTTATAAACCGGACGGTTTGTTTATGTACACCTATTTGAATGACATTGATTGGGACGATAAATTTTACACATCGCCCAACTGCACAAATAAAATATGCGTTTGATTGTTTGAAACCCCACACGGGTGTTGGGATGAAATTTGAAGTTCACTCATCCTGATTGATTAAATGTGTCGATCGATTGATTGACAGGCTGTTATAAGCGTTGAATATCTATATTTGATGCTTATACAGTGTAGTGCACTTTGGTTGATGGTTGATTATTTTTCAATGCTATGATATACAGGTGTTGTATGAAAATCCATATAATTAACTTTATATGGTAATTGATTGGGCCTCATTCCAATTTGAAAAATAAAGAATATTATAAAATAAAAGTTCATGTGTTGACAGTACTCATTCATTGAGATTGGTCATGTGTTGAACGAAATATTTTAGTAATAAAATTTACATCTTTATCGATATAAAATAAAAGTTCATGTGTTGACAGTACTCATTCATTGAGATTGGTCATGTATTGAACGAAATATTTTGATAATAACAACTATTTTGAAAAAGAAATATTTGAAATAGAATATTTGAAAATAGAAATTTATGAAGCCGTGTTGATTAGATTGACGCCATTTTGACGTGAACGATATTTATATCGATTTTATTCATCTTAAAAATGAATATTGAAAAGTGATTTCGAAATCGAATATTTTGAATTGAATTGAAAACGATTTCGAAATGAATTGAATTGAAAACGATTTCGAAATGAATTGAATTGAAAACGATTTCGAAATGAATTGAATTGAAAACGATTTCGAAATGAATTGAATTGAAAACGATTTCGAAATGAATTGAATTGAAAACGATTTCGAAATGAATTGAAAACGAATTCAAATTGAATTGAAAGCGAATTGAAATGAATTCAAATTGAATTGAAATTTGAATTGAATAGAAATGAATTTTGAAACGAATTTATAAAGAAGAATTCAATTTCGATTTGAATTGAAATGGAAGTTGAAATTGCTTTTGAAACGAGTTTAAAACTATTTATATAATTCGTTTTAAATGGGAATCGACGATATATATTATATATATATTATATATATAATATAATGCCCTGAATAGAACGCGCCGCGCCGCGGCAGTTCGTGAATTTTGACCATTTATTTCAAACGGACATTACGGGAGATCCGACCGTCGGATTCTCCTAAAACCGGAACCGTTGGGTTCGTATCGAAAAGAGCTTTCTAACGAATATTAGAAATTAGAAATCTAACGGTTGGATTTGGAGATACGTCCAAATCAAATTCGAAAAAGGTCGCTGTAAGTGCAGTTCGATGGCCATTGATGGAAATCGACTGTACGGGCCTTGATAAAATTATTAAAAATGGTAATAATTTGTGTAAAATCATAAGAAATGATTTAGAAAGAATTGGGATGAAAAACTCCATATTTGAAAAGATAAAAATAGATTTTTATCGAAATGAACTAGTTTTGAACTAGAAATATAATTCTATTTATTTTTTTTATAAATAAACTAAATTTGAAAAGGGTTTTAAAAGTAACCAGAATTTCCAATGATTGCATTGGAGTGGATTTGAATCGAAATTGTCTTCGGAATATTTCGATGTTGGAATTCGTGATTATACAGATGTTGTTATGGAAATTTGAAAGATATATATTTATATCGTTATTTCCAATACGACATTTGTTAATCGTAGAATTCGATATTGAATATAAGCCGATATATTTTCTATTCAGAGCCTTGTATTGAATATCGAATGTGATTTGGGTTTGTCGTGAGTGGTGTCTTCACTAACACTGTTCTTGAACCCAGTTGAGAAAAGGTTAAATCTTTTTATTTAGATTTAATGAAGTGTACCAATTAAATAATATTTAATTGGAATTGAATTGATATTGGTCTTTGGGTTTATCGTGAACCGTGTTTTAAATGACACTGATTCTTTAACCCAGTTAACGATTAAAACTAAGTGGAGTTTTAATGAATCTTTAATTAGATTGAAATAATCGAGAATGGAGTATCACCAGTTTTGCTCCAGGCGATAGTTAAATCTTTAATTAGATTTGAACATGAAATGGTAATTGAATTTACCGATAACACTGTGGTGTTAGATATGAAGTATTACCAGTTTTACTTCATGGGATAAATAGGTTGGGATTGGGAAATTAAAACAAATGATTACTTCGGTAAGTTTCGTTAATCCCGGCTAGTTGAATCGAAATTCAAAAGTAGATTAAAGAATAAATTCAAGAATTTATCTTTGATAAAATTTATGGGAACCTTTCCCTATGAATGTGAAATTTAGAAACTAACTGTCGGTTAGCTAAGCAGAACGGTTTTCTGGATATTGATCTGATGTTGGTTTCGGCCTTCGGGGTTAATATTTGGGGAATTATTCTCTTGATTAATTTACGGTTAGGGACTGATGAATTGGAATGAGGCGTATGTTGTGTTTGTGTAACACTTATTTAAAATATACGCGCGTTATTCGGAAAGACCGGGTTTACCCCATTCTGAATAACTGATACGACGATAAGTCGAAGATGAAGACGATGGTCGAAGACCGGAGGTCTTCACGTCGTTTGGGTGATAACTGATGATCTTGATTGGGCTGTACACCCAAGAAGATGGAAACAGTTGGTGATCGTCCAGACGTACTTGGAGATCGATGGATATGCGGGGTACTAGGTGCCTCCGGTTTCGTTCAGACCCAGAACGGACTTGTAAATGGACTGTGTGTCTGACATTGGATTTTAGTTTGTGTGATTGATCTCTATTAAATATATATCTGTTTGGCGGCGGAGAATTTATTCTCTTGCTTAACGCCCTTCTCTGAGACGTACGAGCTCAGGGGTTATATATTGATGGATATCAAACGCATGGAGTGAATTTCCTGTGTGGCATGCCTAAGTGGCAATTGATCGAGGCTTCTGTTGAAAAGCAAAGTCTTGTGGTGATGATCAAAGCACGGCCTTTGTGGCGTAGCTTTGTGTAACGTTTGATTCGCGAGTTTCACACCCGGTATGAACCAAAAACGGGAGACGGACCTCAGGGAGGACTTGCGTTTCTTTCTAGCTAGAAGTGGCGTCAGTGGTTTTACACGCCCTGACGAGTTTGACTTATGTTGTTGTTGCTGTTGCGAGGCGCCTCGGTTTGATCGGACGATCCGGGTCCGATGGAGTCATTTGTTGGCTTATTTACGCCCCATAGGGCGGAGAGACGTAGTGTTCAGGCATAATAATCCACATCGGTGGACCGGCCCTGACGATCCAAGGCCCACCTGAGTCTGGGACCTGAGACATGGGCTAGATTGTCTCGAATCGGTTGAGGACTATCTTTTGCCTCGGTTCATAGATGGAAATCCAATTTCCAAATACGTGACATTTGCGGTTTTATTTGTAAACCTATATATGGCGACATAGTGGCATGGGACGCTCATGCCGCCTATGATTGATACTTATGATTTGAAGTTGTTTCATACACTATGCACTTATAATAGTATCAAATGATTTGTTTTAAACGTATCAAGCATTCTTTGGCTGTTATAAGGGAAAACCCTATCCCCCGGCTTGCGTTGCATTGTGTGATAGGACCTGGGTCTTATAACAGCTTCATTTTTCTTTATTTAGCATTGCGCTGTTTGTTTTATGCACTGGTATTCTTGGGAGGAAACCCGTTCCGTGTTATACGGCGTGGTCCCTTGATTTACCTAACTTTAAAAATAAAGATTGATAACTGTTTTAGTTCTCACACCAGTCCCATAACTGACCTGGAGTTTATTGTTTTAACCTAAACTCTGGGTGCCCTTATTTTGACACGGGCAGCTAGTAGTTTTGGTTTTGCAGATTTATATTCACAGGATCCTGGTTTTCAGCTGGAACGATATCCGGAAAGCTTTGTATCCGTATATCTCTTCTAGTTGTGTATTGTATTATTTTCCGCTGCTATGTATTTAAATGTAATTTAAGTCTCTGATATTTCTGTGTAATATTCATTTATACTCTGTATATTCTTGTAATCTGATGCATTGTTGTAATAAGCAATGAATTGTTCTTTTATATGTGTTCTGTTGTGGCTTGTTATCGAACTATCCGACGCTTTCCTTTACGGGGAAGTTGCGGGTCTTTACACGTGGTATCAGAGCTTTGGTTTACAAAGCAGAGAACAAGGCACATTAGAACTATACGAAAGAATTCATCAGATATTGGATTAGTAATATCCAATTAGAATGACTCGTTAGAGATAGGATCAGTAGTATCCTAGAACGAGTGTGAAGAATATATTTTTAAAAAGTGAAAACAAATTTTGTTTTGAAAATTTAAATCAATTATTCGTATTTGATTATTTATTTATATTGATGTGGACAATCCAGTATATATAGATTTTGCGTATACGTCTGATCCGCGTGTATTCGAAGTTTTAATATATTGGATAGATATAGAGTCGCACTCTAGTCGCCCGGACATGGTCCTGATGATGAAGTATACCATCACCAGCATTTATTTTCGAGTAACGAAAGTGTGATATCTATATATTTCCATTAGACTGGTGTGAGAACCAAATCTTATATAGCTAGAATACATTGTTGTGATTTGGCATCAAAAACATGATTTTTGTATGTGTATCAAAATTATGAATTTGAAACGTTAAATTCACTAATTGATTGATGTTTGTGTTGTTTGTTTATTTGTTTGCTAATTTTTAGCCATTTAGCCTAACAGAACCAAATATTGAATTATATCGAAAATTTGGTTGCGTTGGCTTGCATATACATATATATCATTGAACAGGTCATAGCAAGGAGGCTAGAGCCAGAGAATAAAATTTGTTTGCCCGACAAATAGGTACATGTTTACTACATAATTTCCTGTTTTGTTTGGGTGATGATGATTTTGTGAGCCTATTGGCTAGCCGCTTGGCTTTTTCTTTTTCTTTTTGAGATCTGAAGGACCGGGGAAGCTATTTGAAATTCCCCGATGCTCCCGGTGCAGGGGAGGTTATGGCGAAATTTTTCGGAAATTTAGGGTGTTAGCCAAATTTTTGAAATTTTGAAAATTCTCAGAAACTGAAAAGTTAGAGAATGAAAGCCAGATCGAATGTAGAGCTTAATAATCCAACCACTTTCGACTTTGTTCCTTTTCGGGGACGAAAAGTTTTAAGTGGGGGAGATTGTAACAACCCGTAAAATGCGAGCCAGTTTGAAATTTTTATTTTGGCAATTTTAGAGAATTTTGATTATTTAAAATGAATTATTTTAAATAATATCGACAAGAAATTTATTTTGAATCTAATTAGAACGTATATATTATATACGTCGTCGTTAGAATATAAATATTTATATATAATTATAAATAGAATTGAAAATGGCGCGGTAGTTCGATAATTCAATTTCAAACTTCAATTGAATGTACCGGGTGCAAAACAATCCGGATTTTAGTGAAACCAAAAACATTAGGATCTAATTGATGATATCTTTCTATCGAATCCGAAAAATCAAGATTTCATATCGGAAATCAAAAGATATGTCCAGTTGAAAATTCTGAATAGTCGCTATGGAATTCAGGCCCTTAAAAATGGACATTTTGCAAATGACCTCGGATTTCGACGAAACCACTTTTGTTGGGTCCGTGATGGCAAGTTATTGCTAGGTTTCAAATTTTATAATTTTTCGAATCAATATGTGAGCGTGGCAAAGGAAAACGCGTTTGACCAGTTTTAGTTGAATTTAATCGACTGGAAATTGGCCATTTTTCTAACGGTCTCAGAATTCGACGAAACTAGTTTTGTTAGGACCGTATCGTCAATACGAAGCTAGAAAATATTTTTCTGGAATTTTTCTAGTTGGTATGTGGCCCCGGTAATTTGAAATGTACGTTTAAAATTCAATATAGTGATTTAAATGAAAATTCAAAAGGAAACTGATTGTAACAATCGAATCAGCTTGCGATACATATCCCATTGTGTTCAGAATGGGGGTAAAACGCTATGGACGACAGGCGGTGGACCTCGTTTCGAGGTCGTATGTAAAAGTCAACATTTTTACAAATTAAATAATAAAAAAAAAATATTATTTTAATTTCCTTTTTCCCCCTTTTTCTTCTTCGTTGCCCCCCCCCCCCCCCCGATTCATTCTTCAGGAAAAAAAAAAAGAAAAAAGAAGAAAGAAGAACCCTAATCGAGCCGCCGCCTGAACCCACCGCCGAACAACCCCACGACGTTGCCGCCCCACCTCGAAGCCGCCTTCACCTCGAGACCCCTCGAGCACCCTTACCAGTCGCGACGCAATCGGAGCCTCCACCTCGAACACCTCATCGCGACACCACTGAGCCACCGCCGACGCTCCTTCTTCCCTCCTCCACTTCGAAATCTCGGTGAGCGTTTAAGTTATTTTATTTTTTCTTTTGTTTTTGTTTTACAGTAAATAAAAAACTGTTTCTTTTATAATAATTTAAAAGCTGTTTTTTTTAAAAAAGAAATGAAAACTGTTTTGTTTTTAAAGAGTTAAAAACTGAATTTTTAAAATCATAAAAACCGAATTTTTAAAAATAGATAAACTGTATTTTTAAAGAAAGAAAAACTGATTTAAAAAGAAATAAATAAAACTGATTTTATTTTAAAGGTTTAAACTTTTAAATAGAAAAATGTTAAAACTTTAAATAGAAAAAGGTTAAAACTTTAAATATAAATTTGAAATGATTTTTAAATATAAAAATTAGCATTGTTGAAAATATATCTATATCGCAAGGTTTTGAAAATATATGGGAATGTTTTAAAAATATATATCATAGGATTTTTATATATTGAACTTCGAAATAAAAATAGAATTTTTATATATTGAACTTCGAAATAAAAATAGAATTTTTATATATTGAACTTCGAAATAAAAATAGAATTTTTATATATTGAACTTCGAAATAAAAATAGAATTTTTATATATTGAACTTCGAAATAAAAATAGAATTTTTATATATTGAACTTCGAAATAAAAATAGGATTTTTATATGTTGAACTTCGAAATAAAAATATGATTTTTATATATGAAATAGCGAAGTAAAAATTCGATTTTTACATAGGTAGTGAAAGCGGACAACGAAGATGAAGAAGATGCAAGAACGATGAAGATTTCCCTTAAAGAAGAGTCAAGATAATTGGATAGCTATTTGTGAGAACTTCTCACCTTTCAATTTAATTTTTCTAGTTATATATATACTAGGATGTAGACGGTGTTTAGTAGCACCCGACACAATCGTCCACAGACCATGGACTTGTTTGTTTGGCTGTTTGGTGATTGATTGCGATATTGGTTTGAATGTGGTTTGTGGTGTGAAAAATCGAATCGATAAATTGGTTAGGATTAGACGTGCGCCGTTATAAGGCGAAGGAGTAAGGCTAGGTTAGACTCTTACTCCAAATTTTGTGGTTTGCATAACGAATTGATTTGATTGATGTGTGAATGGCGTGGGCCTTCACTAGACCGGGGATAAGGCTAGGCCTCGTCCCGTTTCTAGTATCGTGCCGTTATGCCGCCGAAATTTTCTAAAATATGTTAGAAAAATAAAAATATCATTTTATTGTGTAAATGAATTGAATAGAAATTCATAGGTTGAAATAAAATGTTTTATCGTTAAAAATATAATTTTTAACGTGAAGTGAATAAAATAAAATATTCATTTATAAACCGGACGGTTTGTTTATGTACACCTATTTGAATGACATTGATTGGGACGATAAATTTTACACATCGCCCAACTGCACAAATAAAATATGCGTTTGATTGTTTGAAACCCCACACGGGTGTTGGGATGAAATTTGAAGTTCACTCATCCTGATTGATTAAATGTGTCGATCGATTGATTGACAGGCTGTTATAAGCGTTGAATATCTATATTTGATGCTTATACAGTGTAGTGCACTTTGGTTGATGGTTGATTATTTTTCAATGCTATGATATACAGGTGTTGTATGAAAATCCATATAATTAACTTTATATGGTAATTGATTGGGCCTCATTCCAATTTGAAAAATAAAGAATATTATAAAATAAAAGTTCATGTGTTGACAGTACTCATTCATTGAGATTGGTCATGTGTTGAACGAAATATTTTAGTAATAAAATTTACATCTTTATCGATATAAAATAAAAGTTCATGTGTTGACAGTACTCATTCATTGAGATTGGTCATGTGTTGAACGAAATATTTTGATAATAACAACTATTTTGAAAAAGAAATATTTGAAATAGAATATTTGAAAATAGAAATTTATGAAGCCGTGTTGATTAGATTGACGCCATTTTGACGTGAACGATATTTATATCGATTTTATTCATCTTAAAAATGAATATTGAAAAGTGATTTCGAAATCGAATATTTTGAATTGAATTGAAAACGATTTCGAAATGAATTGAATTGAAAACGATTTCGAAATGAATTGAATTGAAAACGATTTCGAAATGAATTGAATTGAAAACGATTTCGAAATGAATTGAATTGAAAACGATTTCGAAATGAATTGAAAACGAATTCAAATTGAATTGAAAGCGAATTGAAATGAATTCAAATTGAATTGAAATTTGAATTGAATAGAAATGAATTTTGAAACGAATTTATAAAGAAGAATTCAATTTCGATTTGAATTGAAATGGAAGTTGAAATTGCTTTTGAAACGAATTTAAAACTATTTATATAATTCGTTTTAAATGGGAATCGACGATATATATATTATATATATATTATATATATAATATAATGCCCTGAATAGAACGCGCCGCGCCGCGGCAGTTCGTGAATTTCGACCATTTATTTCAAACGGACATTACGGGAGATCCGACCGTCGGATTCTCCTAAAACCGGAACCGTTGGGTTCGTATCGAAAAGAGCTTTCTAACGAATATTAGAAATTAGAAATCTAACGGTTGGATTTGGAGATACGTCCAAATCAAATTCGAAAAAGGTCGCTGTAAGTGCAGTTCGATGGCCATTGATGGAAATCGACTGTACGGGCCTTGATAAAATTATTAAAAATGGTAATAATTTGTGTAAAATCATAAGAAATGATTTAGAAAGAATTGGGATGAAAAACTCCATATTTGAAAAGATAAAAATAGATTTTTATCGAAATGAACTAGTTTTGAACTAGAAATATAATTCTATTTATTTTTTTTATAAATAAACTGAATTTGAAAAGGGTTTTAAAAGTAACCAGAATTTCCAATGATTGCATTGGAGTGGATTTGAATCGAAATTGTCTTCGGAACATTTCGATGTTGGAATTCGTGATTATACAGATGTTGTTATGGAAATTTGAAAGATATATATTTATATCGTTATTTCCAATACGACATTTGTTAGTCGTAGAATTCGATATTGAATATAAGCCGATATATTTTCTATTCAGAGCCTTGTATTGAATATCGAATGTGATTTGGGTTTGTCGTGAGTGGTGTCTTCACTAACACTGTTCTTGAACCCAGTTGAGAAAAGGTTAAATCTTTTTATTTAGATTTAATGAAGTGTACCAATTAAATAATATTTAATTGGAATTGAATTGATATTGGTCTTTGGGTTTATCGTGAACCGTGTTTTAAATGACACTGATTCTTTAACCCAGTTAACGATTAAAACTAAGTGGAGTTTTAATGAATCTTTAATTAGATTGAAATAATCGAGAATGGAGTATCACCAGTTTTGCTCCAGGCGATAGTTAAATCTTTAATTAGATTTGAACGTGAAATGGTAATTGAATTTACCGATAACACTGTGGTGTTAGATATGAAGTATTACCAGTTTTACTTCATGGGATAAATAGGTTGGGATTGGGAAATTAAAACAAATGATTACTTCGGTAAGTTTCGTTAATCCCGGCTAGTTGAATCGAAATTCAAAAGTAGATTAAAGAATAAATTCAAGAATTTATCTTTGATAAAATTTATGGGAACCTTTCCCTATGAATGTGAAATTTAGAAACTAACTGTCGGTTAGCTAAGCAGAACGGTTTTCTGGATATTGATCTGATGTTGGTTTCGGCCTTCGGGGTTAATATTTGGGGAATTATTCTCTTGATTAATTTACGGTTAGGGACTGATGAATTGGAATGAGGCGTATGTTGTGTTTGTGTAACATTTATTTAAAATATACGCGAGTTATTCGGAAAGACCGGGTTTACCCCATTCTGAATAACTGATACGACGATAAGTCGAAGATGAAGACGATGGTCGAAGACCGGAGGTCTTCACGTCGTTTGGGTGATAACTGATGATCTTGATTGGGCTGTACACCCAAGAAGATGGAAACAGTTGGTGATCGTCCAGACGTACTTGGAGATCGATGGATATGCGGGGTACTAGGTGCCTCCGGTTTCGTTCAGACCCAGAACGGACTTGTAAATGGACTGTGTGTCTGACATTGGATTTTAGTCTGTGTGATTGATCTCTATTAAATATATATCTGTTTGGCGGCGGAGAATTTATTCTCTTGCTTAACGCCCTTCTCTGAGATGTACGAGCTCAGGGGTTATATATTGATGGATATCAAACGCATGGAGTGAATTGCCTGTGTGGCATGCCTAAGTGGCAATTGATCGAGGCTTCTGTTGAAAAGCAAAGTCTTGTGGTGATGATCAAAGCACGGCCTTTGTGGCGTAGCTTTGTGTAACGTTTGATTCACGAGTTTCACACCCGGTATGAACCAAAAACGGGAGACGGACCTCAGGGAGGACTTGCGTTTCTTTCTAGCTAGAAGTGGCGTCAGTGGTTTTACACGCCCTGACGAGTTTGACTTATGTTGTTGTTGCTGTTGCGAGGCGCCTCGGTTTGATCGGACGATCCGGGTCCGATGGAGTCATTTGTTGGCTCATTTACGCCCCATAGGGCGGAGAGACGTAGTGTTCAGGCATAATAATCCACATCGGTGGACCGGCCCTGACGATCCAAGGCCCACCTAAGTCTGGGACCTGAGACATGGGCTAGATTGTCTCGAATCGGTTGAGGACTATCTTTTGCCTCGGTTCATAGATGGAAATCCAATTTCCAAATACGTGACATTTGCGGTTTTATTTGTAAACCTATATATGGCGACATAGTGGCATGGGACGCTCATGCCGCCTATGATTGATACTTATGATTTGAAGTTGTTTCATACACTATGCACTTATAATAGTATCAAATGATTTGTTTTAAACGTATCAAGCATTCTTTGGCTGTTATAAGGGAAAACCCTATCCCCCGGCTTGCGTTGCATTGTGTGATAGGACCTGGGTCTTATAACAGCTTCATTTTTCTTTATTTAGCATTGCGCTGTTTGTTTTATGCACTGGTATTCTTGGGAGGAAACCCGTTCCGTGTTATACGGCGTGGTCCCTTGATTTACCTAACTTTAAAAATAAAGATTGATAACTGTTTTAGTTCTCACACCAGTCCCATGACTGACCTGGAGTTTATTGTTTTAACCTAAACTCTGGGTGCCCTTATTTTGACACGGGCAGCTAGTAGTTTTGGTTTTGCAGATTTATATTCACAGGATCCTGGTTTTCAGCTGGAACGATATCCGGAAAGCTTTGTATCCGTATATCTCTTCTAGTTGTGTATTGTATTATTTTCCGCTGCTATGTATTTAAATGTAATTTAAGTCTCTGATATTTCTGTGTAATATTCATTTATACTCTGTATATTCTTGTAATCTGATGCATTGTTGTAATAAGCAATGAATTGTTCTTTTATATGTGTTCTGTTGTGGCTTGTTCTCGAACTATCCGACGCTTTCCTTTATGGGGAAGTTGCGGGTCTTTACACCATAATACTTTATAACATTATACAGCGGAATACATTACATCAGAGCTTCATATATCTAGTGAGACAAGTCATTCATAGTACATCAGTAATTACATATCATAGATGATCGACTGACATACTTAATTATACAGTAGACAGATGGACCAGCAAAATCTTCATTCCAGCTTCACAAGTGTTATCTAAATCCTGATTCACTTGTCTATTCATAACTAGCGTTATGAATACCCAAGAGTTTAAGGGAAAACACAGAAAAATTAATTCTGGGTCAGTCAGGTGACTGGTATAAGCAAACAGTTTAAACCAAATAAAAATATCTCATAAGACCACGCCGTAAGTACGGAACGGGTTTTTACCTTATGAGATCAAAACACTTTGTATACTTGAAATCAGATATTATCATATAAGCCTTTCACAAATAATTTAGAATCTAGAAGAATGCTTGCATCTCACATTCTCCTATATAGTATACAAATACAAATCGCTTGGCGCTTATGGAAATTGGATTTCCAACTATGACAAGGTATGGGACCACCTGCCGTCCGTGTACCTCTAGAGACGAATACACTAGGTTCCACAAGAACGTCTTGCAACCCGGCCCACACATGACCGACCACTCATTTCTCTTGAGTGTATCGAATATATTGTCACCTTACGGCTTTTTGTCGCGACCACCGTAGTTCCCCGGGAGATACAGAAATGAAAGAAGTAACAAATACGAATATTCTCTAGATGGTGACAATACACCCTAATGGGAGCGACCCACATAGCCATGCTGCCTGCCCAATTTTTGTCATTTCCTGGGTGTGAGGCTTGAGGTCATAACATATCTTTTGACAAATCACAGCTTCATTCACTTTGAATGCCACATCGTCAAACCCGTCAAATCACAAATTGATCTCGCCAAAACCACGGGTATAAAGCTAAGAGAAACGAATTCCTCCGCCACCAAACTAAGTTTTGAAGAGACCAACTTACGTGATCTGTTAGGTATACTTTGTCAGACAATCGTCCATACAAGTTGTCCTGGGAATGGACAAACCGAATGCACTATTCAAAAATAGTCCTTGTATATCGTCGTCTTTGATTCGACAATCTCTGACGCGCGGCGTATAATCAAATCAAAGTGAAATATTTATTTCGACCTCTTTGAAATGATTAACGAACATTTTTCACTTAAAATTATAATTCAAACAAGATATAATCAAATCTACATATACAGTAATAGCCAACCAAAACAGTACATGATTATCTGGTCAATATCTGGTATATTGATCATCCTTTCAAAACGGTCAAATTTATCGTGTGCATCGCAGACGGTGTTTTTCTCCGTTTTGTTCACCACCTTGAAAAATGAATTCTTACTTTATTTTTCTTTAGAAAAATATTACTCATCATTATTTCTAAATCTAAGTAGGATAAATGACTAAAATTATGATAAATCTTTTATTTTACAACCTTTACACTTAGTATTTTTCCTCGTCAAATTTCCCTTTTTATTCTTCATGCCTGGTTACTTATTCTTCTTTCTTTACTGACAAAGTTCCTTCTTTTTATTATCAGTCTAAACACACTTAAAACATTTATTCACAGTCCTTGTTTAAAAATACAGAACTGTCCATGATCGTTTCTTATATCTGATATTTTAGATATCAGATTAAAACTGACAATTTCTACTGTATGTGTTACATACGTTTTTTTCCTACCTTGTTTAAAAATTTAAACATTTCATTTGAAAATAAATCCAAAATTTAAATTATAATTAAGTTTATAATTTAATAAAATTTCAGCTTCTGTATTAAGTTCTCGTCTTCAGTCATAACAACTTCTAATCTTTCACACTTGATCGACTTCCCTTGTTGGCTTAACTGTTTTAATAATCCGTTAGAAAAATCATTTCCAATATTCATTATAAATTAAATTTATAATTTAATTTAAATTCTAGTTTCTGTATTTTAATTTCAATCCTTGACGAAATCAATATTTTATCCTGATTCACTTCTCCTCTATTTCACTTGTAAATTAAATAAAAATATTATTTTTATTTAAATATTTATTTTTCCCCTTTTTTAATTAAACCCTTATTTAATTTAAAGCCAAGTTTTAAATTAAAATTACATTGAAAATCTTCATTTTCAATCCAAATTAGCAAAGTACCACATATACCAAACTATTACATCACCAACCCCATGCGTCCCCTTGCCAAAACACTCAAAACCCCGCAATTTTACTTGCCCGACCACTTTGCCAGCTTCAACAAGTGGTAGTACCACTTTGCAAAATGCCATCTCATGGAAAACTCGCCCGATCACCACAAAAACAGTGTTTTCCACTTTCGATCCTTTGCACACATTTGTGCACGTGCACGCCACATACAACCACCATCCATCACCTTCGACCGTCCCCTCCGACCACTCTCCGCCTGCTGACCTTTTTCCCCCACCTGGATCGTCACTACCACCACCATGGTGGTTTTTCATCGTTCCAGCTATTTCTAGAAAATGGGTTTGTCCAGGCAAAAACCATCACCGCGGCCACTACCCTCCACCGGACGTCGTCTCCTTCCACCTACACCTCCGTGACACCTCCCAGCGTCGAACCCCCTTTGACCGCACCCTCCTAGCGCCGGCGTTGACCCATGGTTTGGCGAGAAAAGCACAGCTCCAAAACAACAACCAAAACCCCAATTTCATCTTGTTTACGAAATCCATTAAATTAAAAATTTAATTCATATTTTTCCCATGATTTCTGGCCTCTCCTACCTCTCCCGACCAAACGCCATCATCTCCCATCGTTTTGATCACCGGAATTTGATCAAACTCCCCTTTTTGATCATCTCAGGAATTCTCCCGACTTACTTTACTAAAAATCGAGATTTTATTACCAAAAATCATTATTTTCCAGTGCCTTTCCATTCATGTACCTGAATCTAGCTTTTATGATGTTTGAAATTTTTAGATAACAGAGAGTATACTGTGTTTTTATTCCCTCCAGTTGCTTACAAAATGGTTCCTTCTTGTTTGCAACCCCTAATGTGCACACTTGACATAATTGTATTTACACAATACTAGGTGAGAATTTTGGTAGTGTTCCTCCACTGAGATTCATGATCAAAAACACTCTGTGTCTACTAAACACAGTACAGGTTTAACCAGGTTTTTAACCTGTCAACACTTATGCAAATCATACCGTTATTTCTACATACGAATATACAGTCGATACATATATGTTTCCGGGGTTTCTACTCATCAATCATGTATTTTCAATTGGCAAACCCGAGGGTGTTTATCATAACATGAATTTAAAATGATATAAGACATGTAAAAACTGCACACAGTAAAATAGGAAATTTTAAACAAGTTTTCTAACCAAATATACTTAGAACCCTTAGCTATTTCCTTCCTTGATCAAGTGTAGAAGACTAGTGTTTTTGTGTGTTAGATGTGTGTGTTGATAGCCTTATTTATAGTGGTATAAAGTTAAAATATTGGTGAATAGAAAAACTGCTTTTCAGATTTGGTTTTTTCAACTCAAAAATGTATCTTTTCTCTCTTGTCAACTCAAACAGCCAATATCCCCTTCACATGGCTCTACATCAGCAAAACATCACCCCCCTAACATCCCCTAGGCATCCACCACTCTCTACTTTATTGGTTTTAATGACAAATCATTTCAAATAAAAGCTCATGTACCATATATGATCTCCATTATACCATGCCTTGGTTGACACAAATTATAGTATCAATATACCATCATCTAGGTTCAGTTTTCACCTTGGTTTTTAAAACAAAATCTCATATGAAAGTTTGATTTGATAGCACATATAAAGAGAAATTTGCTTACCTTCCAAGGCTTTACAAAAATCTGAAAATATCGTACTATATCATGTGATGAAAAAGACATGAACATCTCTTGAAAATCTATGTTTTAAATGATGGTCTAGAGTTATCAAGTGTAGGTACAAAACTTAGCATATATGCAAGATTTGGTGGCTTCTCATGTACATGGCTTTTGACAAAAGGAACATGTTCTTGGAAAATGCAAAAAGGAATTATTATTTCAACAAAAATCTTGAAAGAAAAAGAGAGATTTGAAAACTGAAAATGCTAGATATACAAAGATTTGGCCATGTGCTCTTATGTCTCTAAATCCTTTCTTACTAGTTTAGTGCTAGTGTTGGTGTTACCTTGCATATGTACACATATAAATGAAACATGTTTGTAAGTAAATGTCATTTTCATGCTTTGTTTATGTGCAAACTTAAACTTGTTTAATATTTGTTTATGAATTTACTTTAACAACAAAAGGGTTTTTACATGCTTTATATTGAAGTGTTTTTTTTTTACTTTTAAAACAAGGATTTTCAAAAACTTGATTTCTTAAATCCTTTGAAAGAATGAACAATCATGTTAAAAAACGGCATTACAAATATTTGCTATTAAAAATGTGTTATCATCCATATATGAATAAAATAAATTTAAACAATCACTATCACTTTCATGATATCATACAGGATTTGTTAAAAACTGGTTTTGGTAAGTGCTGTGTTATATACATATGCAAATGCTGTTATACACCAATTAACAAGGTTTTGAAAACTCAAAGTCTAGATTTTTAAATCGTATTCGAAAACACGTACTGACAATCAATTATTTTGTGTCAGTGTTGTGTAAAAAGTCCGGGTCATTACATTCTACCCCCCTTATAAAAATTTCGTCCCCGAAATTTGTAAGTAGTAGGTTAGAGTTATCGACACATCAATAAATAAAACACACATCAGAAATATCCTATTAAAAAAAAATATCTGCCCAAAATTCCCTCTTAACTTATTGATCACTTTACTTAACTCCGTTAAGTATTACCCAAAATCTTCATTCACGTACTTAACGAGCTCCATTTCGGGATTCACAAATCTGATTTGATTTTACAAATCGACCAATTCACTCTTCCTGAGTCCATATCCAATAAATCCTCAAGCCCAACCTTAGTTTTGGGAAATCCAAATTATAATTCTAAATCGATTTCCGGTATTAATATGAGTGGATATCATTCCAATCCAATCCAACCATATCCAATTTATCTAGAGGCTGACCCTAGTTAATTAACTCCTTTTATTCTGCCGGACTGGTATAACTTCCTCTAGAGTTTCAATTTGATTTTGGGATCAAGTATTACGAACACTAGTAGTGGATGATCCTCTAGTTCGACCTCTTCGTCTTCGGTTACTTATCTTAATCACGTGAATATAACAGGTCGTCAATCCAGATTTGATCGGATATAACTAACTTAAGTATACCATCCAAGTTGATTCATTTTAAATTCATTTTAAATTTTATATAAAAATACGCTCTCTCACACTCACCCAAAGCCTAGGTAATCAATAACCTAAGCTCTGATACCAACTGTAACGACCCAGGGATTCGAGTAGGCTTTTTAACCATCCTCTCCTCCCCCATGGCAGAGGGCTAACCTCCCTCCGTGGCTTACAGAGATACCTCAGAACTGCTTTTACGACCAGCCTCTAGACTCGACCAACCCACATTGTCGGGAGATGTAGAGGTAAGAGTCTCCCGTTCGCCACCAAACGCGAAGCGTGAATCCCCTATCATCCGTACCAATTAAGCAACCAGCTCTGATACCAACTGTAACGACCCAACTTTCGAACACATCGGAAGTCGTGTCATTAATAAGAAAAAGAGTAGATAGAAGATAAAATCACATAACATCAGAATCTCACAGCGGAATTTTCACAAAAGATAATACTTTATAACATTATACAGCGGAATACATTACATCAGAGCTTCATATATCTAGTGAGACAAGTCATTCATAGTACATCAGTAATTACATATCATAGATGATCAACTGACAAACTTAATTATACAGTAGATAGATGGACCAGCAAAATCTTCATTCCAGCTTCACAAGTGTTATCCAAATCCTGATTCACTTGTCTATTCATAACAAGCATTATGAATACCCAAGAGTTTAAGGGAAAACACAGAAAAATAAACTCTGGGTCAGTTAGGGGACTGGTATGAGCAAACAGTTTAAACCAAATAAAAATATCTCATAAGACCACGCCGTAAGTACGGAACGAGTTTTTACTATAATTTAGAATCTAGAAGAATGCTTGCATCTCACATTCTCCTATATAGTATACAAATACAAATCGCTTGGCGCTTATGGAAATTGGATTTCCAACTATGACAAGGTATGGGACCACCTGCCGTCATTGTACCTCTAGAGACGAATACACTGGGTTCCACAAGAACGTCTTGCAACCCGGCCCACACATGACCGACCACTCATTTCTCTTGAGTGTATCGAATATATTGTCACCTTACGGCTTTTTGTCGCGAACACCTTAGTTCCCCGGGAGATACAGAAATGAAAGAAGTAACAAATACGAATATTCTCTAGATGGTGACAATATGCAACACCCCGTGTATTCTATAACCGTGAAATTCATAAATTAAAGTATAATTAATTTCAAATCAAATAATTAAGGAAACGGGATACGCCATTGCGTTCGTCTCGGAAAAATACGCGAAATAGAGTTCGAGTTTTCGAAAATCGGAGTCCATATGACCAAGATAGGGCCTCCGGAAGTTTCAGAATTAGGTTTAAAATTCGAACAGACGAAAACAGCTCAGAAAAACTAATTCAAAATTCAAAATCGGGCCCAATTGGCCAAGGCGGGAAAATTCCCACCAAAGCACCCAGGTCGACTTGGCAGTCGACCTGGGGCTAGCCAGGTCGACTGGGCAGTCGACCTGGGTAACCCGTGTCGACTGCCAAGTCGACACGGTGTCGACTGGGCTGTCGACCTGGCCCCTGAGCCAGGTCGAACCCAGCCCACCCTGGCTTGCCAGGTCTGTGTTTGGTCGATTTTCTGAGCCTTGCCTTGTCACTAGGGCTAGGTGTCAGCTCCTGGTTGGTCTCCCCTTCAAACGAACGGCTATTATTGAACCAAGCTTCATCGACGGTCTAAATCAACTCACAAACTCTATAAAAAGGACCTAAGTCTAACCTTAATTCACATAAACTAAAATGGAGATGAGACCGTCATGTTGCTGAGGAGAGACTGAAGATAGCCGTCAGAAATAGAGAGACAACTAGGAGATAATTCAAAGCTTAAAGCAACGTTAATCAAATCAAAGCAACGCCTACAACAAAGGATAGCAACTCCGAATTCAGAATTCAGATTTATGAATTGAAGTTTCGCCATACGCTGTAAGTAGAGTGCTATTTCGATATGAATTAAATAATTGTGTTGATTTGTGTAATGTAAGAAATGGAATTGTGGCGATAATAATCTATATTTGTATGTTGCTTTGATGCAAAACGATTTGGGAATATTATGGTATACGATTGGATATTTGCAAGTACGCGATTTGCGTTGGGAACGAAATGGAATTGTGGCGATAATGAATTATATTTGTATGTTATTTTGATTCTAAACGATTTGGCAATGCTATGGTTTGATTCATACAAGTATGTGGCTTATGTTGACAACCACATGTTGTGGAATTTTGATTGGGACTTATGCAAGCATATGATTCATATTGAAAACTACATGTTTGTGGTAGTTATTTACAACAACCGTTTGGTAAATGCAAGTATAAGATTCATGTTGAAACAAAAACTATATGTTGTAATAGTTTATTTTGAAATTCATGCAAGTCTATGATCTATTGTTATGACAACATGATGTATAATTCTATGGTCATCTTTAGTGTAATTTGATCCACTTAAGTATTATGATTCATATGAAGGTTATGTTGAAATTGGCATCATAGTTCAAGTATAAAAATCATATTTTTGTGATAGTGACAAAAGCACGGATCTTTGTTAATTTGTATTAATTTTATGAACATGACTAAACTATGTTCGTTATTATGCCCAATTGAAAAACATGTTTTTAGGCTTATGTTGTTATCATAAGTTACATTAGAATTACATTAGAATTACATTCCTCTTGCAAGTTTGCATAGATAAAATAAAAACCATGATGTAAGTTTAGATATGTTTATGCTATAATTCTATGAATAGAATGAAAACCATGATTCATATAGGGATTAGGTTGGGATAATTCTAGTTGAACCATACTTTTGTATTAGCGACAAAAGTAAGTACCCTTTTGTTAACTTGTAGTGATTTTATGAAAACGATTAGTTTATGCCTAAATAAAAATATAGGCTTATATTTCTAGTCAAGACCATGTGAAAATAATAATGATATCTAATTTAGTTAGATTCTTAATTTCAAGTTTACATGGTTAGTTGAACCTATGATTCATGTTTAAGTATTGCTTATGCCATAATCATATGAATAGAATAATTCATGTTTAGGTATTGTTTATGCCATAGTCATATGAATAAATGATTCATGTTTAAGTATTGTTTATGCCATAATCATATGAATAGAATAATTCATGTTTAGGTATTGTTTATGCCATAGTCATATGAATAAATGATTCATGTTTAAGTATTGTTTATGCCATAATCATATGAATATAATAATTCATGTTTAGGTATTGTTTATGCCATAATCATATGAATAAATGATTCATGTTTAAGTATTGTTTATGCCATAATCATATGAATTGAATAATTCATGCTTAGGTATTGTTTATGCCATAATCATATGAGTAGAATAATTCATGTTTAGGTATTGTTTATGCCATAGTCATGTGAATAAGTGATTCATGTTTAAGTATTGTTTATGCCATAGTCATATGAATAAGTGATTCATGTTTAAGTAATGTTTATGCTCATGTTTAAGTAATGTTTATGCCATAATCATATGAATAGATTGATTCATGTTTAAGTATTGTCTATGCATTAACCATATGAATAGAATGATTCGTGTTTAAGTATTGTTTATGCCATGATTATACGAATAGAATGATTCATGTTTAAGTATTGTTTATGCTATGATTATATGGATAAAATGATTCATGTTATGCCATGATTTTATGATGTTACAATTGCAAGTTCACATGTGCCTATTTTATGTTAATTGAATCGTTCGTTGCAAGTTCATGCGTTCACACTCCCCTTTTTCATGTTATCTTATAAACATCATGTTATAAGCCTCGCCTTTTCATTTGGCTAAATTGGGTTTAAGTATTAAACCCAACACACCTTACGTTGGAGCGAACGTATAATACGGGGGTAATGACGTTTGGGCTAAAATATAGAACATATGTGTTGGCTTGTTTGACGCACGCCAATAACTTTGAAAAACAATTAAGTGGCATAAATGAAATTTAACCAATAAAGATGAATTTGAATAATGGGCCGCAAATATTTACATATAAAAAGAAAAGAGACAAAATATGTAAATGTAGAAAATACGATGTGTTTAACCCGAGGTTGGATTGAGTTGTGATGTAAACCTGCCCGGAACCGCCCGGCTGTCCAGTAGTCACAACAATACCTATCCAATGTGGGTGGTTAAACATGGAGCCCAATAAGGACCCGAGGTTAGACTGAGTTGTGGCGTAAGACTGCCCGGACCCAACCGACAACAGGCAGCCACAACAATACCTGTCTAATGTGAGAGGTCAAGGCTTTAATAAGACAATTAAGGCTGAGTCAGGATTGATAGGATTAAGTAAATTATATTAATACTTAATCAAGATGGAACATGCTAAACTAAACAGACTGATTGGGGGTTAGGTTTATAAAACACTTAACCAACTTAGCATGTTGGCTAGAAATAGAAAACCTAGTAGCCGGGGACCCTTTTCAGCAGTAACCCTATAAGGTATCATGATACCCTGAAACTAGGCAGGGTGGGGCACGATTACTGGGCTGACTGTAAGAGGTCAAATCGACGGCGGTGGTGCAGCAGTGTAGGTTCTAACGGGGTGTGGGCGTGCACTCACTCCGGCGCAGAAAAATAAGGCACTGGGCACCAGTAGCATACCTGTGCATTCTAGGGTTGTGTCGGGCCGCCGCCATGGGACTTGATACACCCCATGGTGGGACCAGCATAGGTAACTACAACATCGGGGGCCGTAAGACACATGTAACTATGCGAGTAGGAGCCGATCATCATAAAATGGATCACTTTACCCTGATTATGGGGTGCCCGTTGGGAACTAGTTTATATGGGTACAGAGGTTAATATGGGGTACGATAGTATATTCGACCCTAGACAACTTAACTAAGTTTATGGTGCTTTCCCATTTCTAGTTTATACTTATCATACCCAGTTCTTTATTCATAGACTGAATAGTCCTAGACTTACTCAGGCTTTATGTCTGACTCTACTTTTCTTTCGTCTACTTTTCTTCCGTTCCCCCCCAGGTCCACAGGGAGGGAATACCACAGCTTGACCAGCCTTCATTTCCAGCTTGAAGAGAAAGAATGTATTGCTTGGATCTTTTCGTTTTTGACTATGGCTTTGGACAGCAATTATGGGACTTTTGCAGTTTATTTATGCTTTCTTTATGCTTCTTTAAATAATGTAATCAAGACAGTTATGAAGATGTTATGTTGTAAAACAAATTATGACATGGTTTGTGTAACACGTATTTTAATGAAATAAAAGTTGTTGTTTTCCGCTGTTCAAAAATATGTGTTCTTATATCTGTCTTGTATATCTGTGACTTATAAACCTCCACCAAAATTAGGGCATTCCCTTTGAGAGTGACCCTAACGGAGGTGGGGTGTTTCACTTGGTATCAAAGCATAGGTTTACCAGATAAGATAAAAAGTTTTGAAAATTTATTTTCAAAAAGAAAATTTAAAGAAGCATTTTTAAAAGATAAAATATTATTTTGTTTTAAAAGGAAAAGTCCCCCCAAAGCCATAGGTACTATCTTCTATCCTTCGTTTTGAATCTATCCTTTCTGTTTCAGCATGTCTGGAGACCTTACTCCCCAGCTGCTGACACTTTCACTCCTCCTCTTCCACGTGAACCAGCAAGTGGAAGAGTCTCAGAGTAGGAAGACGAATAATAGTCAAACAAGAAAGGATCGTAACAGTAATAATAAGAAACGAGAAAAAAGGAAATGCAATTTTTGTGGTACGGAAGGGCACATAGCCAAGGATTGTAGAAAGAGGAAAAGAAAGCAAGGAGAATGTTTTCATTGTGGGGAGACTGGACACATCAGCATAGACTGCCCTGAGAAGACAGACTTTGAGAAGGGCGGGAAAGACAACAAGTCCCGAGAGAAGAGGAAGTGTAAATTCTGTGGCAAAGTGGGGCACTGAGTGAAAGATTGCCGGAAAAAGAAGGCCAAGGAGAATGGTGGGTGCTTTTCTTGCGGTGAAATAGGCCACATGGCTAAGGACTGCCCAAAGAAGCGAGGACAGGGGCAGAGGGCTGAATCCACCTCAGGGGCACAAGTTCATGTGCTAGAAGCGCCACCTCTGCAACAGCGAGGTATAAATACCTCTGTAGGAAGTGTATTTTATCTTTATGATCACCCCGTTCGCACTTTATTTGATTCTGGCGCATCACACTCCTTTATCTCGTCTGCTTTAGTAGAATCTCTGCACCTAAAAACTAGTATGGTAGAGGACCCCTTAATTATTTCAAACCCAATTGGGGGCCCAGCTCATTTGTCTATGATCTGTTTGGGATTGAAAATTTCTATTCTAAGCGTAGAATTTCAATGTAGTGCCTTTGTTTTGGGCTTTTCGGGATATGGTTTGATTTTGGGCATGGATTGGCTATCCAGTAATAGGGCCATCCTTGATTGTGAGAAAAGGGTCGTTAGGCTCCTAACCCAGCTCGGTAATACTTTGGGAATTTCTTGTAATCTCTCGTATGCGGTTATGCTTAGTTATCTTGAATCGCTAGATGCCTCCGTTGAAAATTTGCAATCGGATAGAGTGGTCCGGGAATATCCGGATGTCTTCGAAGAGGTGAAGGGCTTGCCTCCGAAGTGGGAGATAGACTTCCGCATATACCTTGTAGATAATGCAAAGCCCGTTGTGTTGCCCGTTAGACACATGGCTCCACGGGAAAGGAAAGAGCTCAGTAAACAGATTAAAGAGCTTCTAGAGAAGGGTTCATTAGAAGGAGCATTTCAGAATGGGGCGCTCCAGTAGTGTTCGCCACTAAGGCAGAAGGTTCATTTCGCTTATGCATAAGTCGTAAAGAATCACCTTAGTAAGTACATTTGGCAACATAGTTGACATTTGTTTATTTTCAAGAGATAATTCATCTATGTGGAATACCTTCTAGTAAGTGAACAAGATCCAAGATTCACTAGTGAATTTTGGAAAGCTTGCATGGAACCATGAGTACGCAGTTATGCTTGAGCCAAGTATACTAGAAGGAGAATAAGTGAAAGTGGAACGAGAGGCAACAGTGAAATAGGTTCCAACTCATATTTTGAAAACAAGAATTAAGAAGCTACGAAATTGTGAAGTAAAAAACGGACAAAGCATAATGGAGTTAAGCTCAAGGAATGCGACTTAAAAGATTGAAAACTAGATTCGTGCATCATACCTCTTCTTAAGAGTATATCCTTGATTCCTCTCTTCCTGTAGAGCTTACTTGCATGCTATCTTTTGTATATATCCTCTCGGTCCCATTCTCAATCCAATTTCTATTGCAAACCCCATAGGGAGTATGACTCATCTTTTAGTAACACATGTTGGGGCTCGAGGGTGTTCGTTGGTTTGACTAAACTTTTTGGGTTTTATAGGATACAGGTTGGTCTTAGGAAGGGACTCCCTTGTGACCTAAAAGGAGTCCATCATGCTTAGTTTCCTAGAATCATATATAGTGGTTGGGTTGAGTAATTCTTTAGGTGTCAGTCTGATGTTGATTTCGGTCTTCGGGGCTGATGCTTAGAGAGTTCTTCTCCTAATCAATATATATGTGGCATAGATTTCCAGTTTTGACATTGCCTAATGGGCACAAAGTTTTTACTTGCTTCTATCATTCGACTATACCTTTAGATAGGAACAATTGGGAAAATGGCCTATAGATTAGAGCTACCCGAAAGATTGGCCGGAGTTCACAACGTTTTTCATGTTTCACATCTCCGAAAATGTCTACATGAGTCTGCTGAAGTGGTAGAGCCAAATATCCTAGAAGAAGTTGAAGTGGAACGCGAAGCAACCGCAAGGAAAGTTCCAACCCGCATATTAGGAACGGAAGTGAAGAAGCTACGCAACCACGAAGTCAAGCTCGTCAAAGTTCAGTGGAGCGACGCCGAAGGAGATGCAACTTGGGAGACTGAAGCTAGAATACGCGCTACCTACCCTTTTCTTTTCGAGGGTACATCTTTGATCTTTCTTTTTCCTTAAGTTGCGCTTTTATCTATCTTTTTAGGTATATCTCCTCGACCCTATCTTTTAGGTAGAAACTCTTTGGATGAAAACATGTAGTTGAAACATGTTATGGATGATGATTGCAAGTGGTTGCAAGTGATTGCTAGTGGTTGCTCGTGGTTGCATATACACACACAATCTAGGTTTTAGATCGTCTCAATCACTTCATATTGCATATGCATATATGTTTGCATTCGTATATGGTTGAACTTTAATGTGTTGTCATATGGATATTGCATTTGTATGAATGATTGTGCACTCATGTAGAATCATGAATAGGAGGATTTGCATACATAATGGATTCATAGCACTTACATAATTCGCATTAAGGAGGTCAACTGAATCAGTAGACCGCCTGATTTTGCATTAGATAAGTACATGTACACACACACTTCGCATATGATCATGAAGCATTAGAAGTCTTTTAAGGACAATGGATGCTCGTGTTTGATGGATGAGTAGATGGATGTTTGGATGTTAGGATATACATTCTTCATAACTTGAAGATTTCGGGGACGAAATCCTTTTAAGTGGGGGAGAATGTAACACCCCGTGTATTCTATAACCGTGAAATTCATAAATTAAAGTATAATTAATTTCAAATCAAAGAATTAAGGGAAACGGGATACGCCATTGCGTTCGTCTCGGAAAAATACGCGAAATAGAGTCCGAGTTTTCGAAAATCGGAGTCCGTATGACCAAGATAGGGCCTCCGGAAGTTTCAGAATTAAGTTTAAAATTCGAACAGACGAAAACAGCTCAGAAAAACTAATTCAAAATTCAAAATCGGGCCCAATTGGCCAAGGCGGGAAAATTCCCGCCCAAAGCACCCAGTCGACTTGGCAGTCGACTTGGGGCTAGCCAGGTCGACTGGGCAGTCGACCTGGGTAACCCGTGTCGACTGCCAAGTCGACACGGTGTCGACTGGGCTGTCGACCTGGCCCGTGAGCCAGGTCGAACCCAGCCCACCCTGGCTGGCCAGTTCTGTGTTTGGTCGATTTTCTGAGCCTTGCCTTGTCACTAGGGCTAGGTGTCAGCTCCTGGTTGGTCTCCCCTTCAAACGAACGGCTATTATTGAACCAAGCTTCATCGATGGTCTAAATCAACTCACAAACTCTATAAAAAGGACCTAAGTCTAACCCTAATTCACATAAACTAAAATGGAGATGAGACCGTCATGTTGCTGAGGAGAGACTGAAGATAGCCGTCAGAAATAGAGAGACAACTAGGAGATAATTCAAAGCTTAAAGCAACGTTAATCAAATCAAAGCAACGCCTACAACAAAGGATAGCAACTCCAAATTCAGAATTCAGATTTCTGAATTGAAGATTCGCCATACGCTGTAAGTAGAGTGCTATTTCGATATGAATTAAATAATTGTGTTGATTTGTGTAATGTAAGAAATGGAATTGTGGCGATAATAATCTATATTTGTATGTTGCTTTGATGCAAAACGATTTGGGAATATTATGGTATACGATTGGATATTTGCAAGTACGCGATTTGCGTTGGGAACGAAATGGAATTGCGGCGATAATGAATTATATTTGTATGTTATTTTGATTCTAAACGATTTGGCAATGCTATGTTTTGATTCATACAAGTATGTGGCTTATGTTGACAACCACATGTTGTGGAATTTTGATTGGGACTTATGCAAGCATATGATTCATATTGAAAACTACATGTTTGTGGTAGTTATTTACAACACCCATTTGGTAAATGCAAGTATAAGATTCATGTTGAAACAACAACTATTTGTTGTAATAGTTTATTTTGAAATTCATGCAAGTCTATGATCTATTGTTATGACAACATGATGTATAATTCTATGGTCATCTTTAGTGTAATTTGATCCACTTAAGTATTATGATTCATATGAAGGTTATGTTGAAATTGGCATCATAGTTCAAGTATAAAAATCATATTTTTGTGATAGTGACAAAAGCACGCATCTTTGTTAATTTGTATTAATTTTATGAACATGAATAAACTATGTTCGTTATTATGCCCAATTGAAAAACATGTTTTTAGGCTCATGTTGTTATCATAAGTTACATTAGAATTACATTAGAATTACATTCCTCTTGCAAGTTTGCATAGATAAAATAAAAACCATGATGTAGAGTTTAGATATGTTTATGCTATAATTCTATAAATAGAATGAAAACCATGATTCTTATAGGGATTAGGTTGGGATAATTCTAGTTGAACCATACTTTTGTATTAGTGACAAAAGTAAGTACCCTTTTGTTAACATGTAGTGATTTTATGAAAACGATTAGTTTATGCCTAAATAAAAATATAGGCTTATATTTCTAGTCAAGACCATGTGCCAATAATAATGATATCTAATTTAGTTAGATTCTTAATTTCAAGTTTACATGGTTAGTTGAACCTATGATTCATGTTTAAGTATTGCTTATGCCATAATCATATGAATAGAATAATTCATGTTTAGGTATTGTTTATGCCATAGTCATATGAATAAATGATTCATGTTTAAGTATTGTTTATGCCATAATCATATGAATAGAATAATTCATGTTTAGGTATTGTTTATGCCATAGTCATATGAATAAATGATTCATGTTTAAGTATTGTTTATGCCATAATCATATGAATAGAATAATTCATGTTTAGGTATTGTTTATGCCATAGTCATATGAATAAATGATTCATGTTTAAGTATTGTTTATGCCATAATCATATGAATTGAATAATTCATGCTTAGGTATTGTTTATGCCATAATCATATGAATAGAATAATTCATGTTTAGGTATTGTTTATGCCATAGTCATATGAATAAGTGATTCATGTTTAAGTACTGTTTATGCCATAGTCATATGAATAAGTGATTCATGTTTAAGTAATGTTTATGCCATAATCATATGAATAGATTGATTCATGTTTAAGTATTGTCTATGCATTAACCATATGAATAGAATGATTCATGTTTAAGTATTGTTTATGCCATGATTATACGAATAGAATGATTCATGTTTAAGTATTGTTTATGCTATGATTATATGGATAAAATGATTCATGTTATGCCATGATTATATGATGTTACAATTGCAAGTTCACATGTGCCTATTTTATGTTAATTGAATCGTTCGTTGCAAGTTCATGCGTTCACACTCCCCTTTTTCATGTTATCTTATAAACATCATGTTATAAGCCTCGCCTTTTCATTTGGCTAAATTCGGTTTAAGTATTAAATCCAACACACCTTACGTTGGAGCGAACGTATAATATGGGGGTAATGACGTTTGGGCTAAAATATAGAACATATGTGTTGGCTTGTTTGACGCACGCCAATAACTTTGAAAAACAATTAAGTGTCATAAATGAAATTTAACCAATAAAGATGAATTTGAATAATGGGCCGCAAATATTTACATATAAAAAGAAAAGAGACAAAATATGTAAATGTAGAAAATACGATGTGTTTAACCCGAGGTTGGATTGAGTTGTGATGTAAACCTGCCCGGAACCGCCCGGCTGTCCAGTAGTCACAACAATACCTATCCAATGTGGGTGGTTAAACATGGAGCCCAATAAGGACCCGAGGTTAGACTGAGTTGTGGCGTAAGACTGCCCGGACCCAACCGGCAACAGGCAGCCACAACAATACCTGTCTAATGTGAGAGGTCAGGGCTTTAATAAGACAATTAAGGCTGAGTCAGGATTGATAGGATTAAGTAAATTATATTAATACTTAATCAAGATGGAACATGCTAAACTAAACAGACTGATTGGGGGTTAGGTTTATAAAACACTTAACCAACTTAGCATGTTGGCTAGAAATAGAAAACCTAGTAGCGGGGGACCCTTTTCAGCAGTAACCCTATAAGGTATCATGATACCCTGAAACTAGGCAGGGTGGGGCACGATTACTGGGCTGACTGTAAGAGGTCAAATCGACGGCGGTGGTGCAGCAGTGTAGGTTCTAACGGGGTGTGGGCGTGCACTCACTCCGGCGCAGAAAAATAAGGCACTGGGCACCAGTAGCATACCTGTGCATTCTAGGGTTGTGCCGGGCCGCCGCCATGGGACTTGATACACCCCATGGTGGGACCAGCATAGGTAACTACAACATCGGGGGCCGTAAGACACATGTAACTATGCGAGTAGGAGTCGATCATCATAAAATGGATCACTTTACCCTGATTATGGGGTGCCCGTTGGGAACTAGTTTATATGGGTACAAAGGTTAATATGGGGTACGATAGTATATTCGACCCTAGACAACTTAACTAAGTTTATGGTGCTTTCCCATTTCTAGTTTATACTTATCATACCCAGTTCTTTATTCATAGACTGAATAGTCCTAGACTTACTCAGGCTTTATGTCTGACTCTACTTTTCTTTCGTCTTCTTTTCTTCCGTTCCCCCCCAGGTCCACAGGGAGGGAATACCACAGCTTGACCAGCCTTCATTTCCAGCTTGAAGAGAAAGAATGTATTGCTTGGATCTTTTCGTTTTTGACTATGGCTTTGGACAGCAATTATGGGACTTTTGCAGTTTATTTATGCTTTCTTTATGCTTCTTTAAATAATGTAATCAAGACAGTTATGAAGATGTTATGTTGTAAAACAAATTATGACATGGTTTGTGTAACACGTATTTTAATGAAATAAAAGTTGTTGTTTTCCGCTGTTCAAAAATATGTGTTCTTATATCTGTCTTGTATATCTGTGACTTATACTTATAAACCTCCACCAACATTAGGGCATTCCCTTTGAGAGTGACCCTAACGGAGGTGGGGTGTTTCACAATACACCCTAAGGGGAGCGACCCACATAGCCATGCTGCCTGCCCGATTTTTATCATTTCCTGGGTGTGAGGCTTGAGGTCATAACGTATCTTTTGACAGATCATAGCTTCATTCACTTTGAATGCCACATCGTCAAACCCGTCAAATCACAAATTGATCTTGCCAAAACCACGGGTATAAAGCTAAGAGAAACGAATTCCTCCGCCACCAAACTAAGTTTTGAAGAGACCAACTTACGTGATCTGCTAGGTATACTTTGTCAGACATTCGTCCATACAAGTTGTCCTGGGACTAGACAAACCGAAGGCACTATTCAAAAATAGTCCTTGTATATTGTCGTCTTTGATTCAACAATCTCTGACGCGCGACGTATAATCAAATCAAAGTGAAATATTTATTTCGGCCTCTTTGAAATGATTAACGAACATTTTTCACTTAAAATTATAATTCTAACAAGATGTAATCAAATCTATATATACGGTAATAGCCAACCCAAACAGTACATGATTATCTGGTCAATATCTGGTATATTTATCATCCTTTCAAAACGGTCAAATTTAGCGTGTGCGTCGCACACGATGTTTTTCTCCATTTTGTTCATCATCTTGAAAAATGAATTCTTACTTTATTTTTCTTTAGAAAAATATTGCTCATCATTATTTCTAAATCTGAGTAGGATAAATGAATAAAATTATGATAAATCTTTTATTTTACAACCTTTACACTTAGTATTTTTCCTCGTTAAATTTCCCTTTTTATTCTTCATGCCTGGTTACTTATTCTTCTTTCTTTACTGATAAAGTTCCTTCTTTTTATTATCAGTCTAAACACAATAAAAACATTTATTCACAGTCCTTCTTTAAAAATACAGAACTGTCCATGATCATTTCTTATATCTGATATTTTAGATATCAGATAAAATCTGACAATTTCTACCGTATGTGTTATATACGTTTTTTTTTCCTACCTTGTTTAAAATGTTAAACATTTCATTTGAAAATAAATTCAAAATTTAAATTATAATTAAGTTTATAAATTAATAAAATTTTAGCTTCTGTATTGAGTTCACGTCTTCAGTCACAACAACTTTTAATCTTTCACACTTGATCGACTTCCCTTGTTGGCTTTATAGTTTAAATAATCTGTTAGAAAAATCATTTCCAATATTCATTATAAATTAAATTTATAATTTGATTTAAATTCTAGTTTCTGTATTTTAATTTTAATCCTTGACGAAATCAATATTTTATCCTGACTCACTTCTCCTCTATTTCACTTGTAAATTAAGTAAAAATATTATTTTTATTTAAATATTTATTTTTCCCCTTTTTTAATTAAACCCTTATTTAATTTAAAGCCAAGTTTTAAATTAAAATTATATTGAAAATCTTCATTTTCAATCCAAATTAGCAATGTACTACATATACCAAACTACCACATCACCAACCCCATGCGCCCCCTTGCCAAAACACTCAAAACCCTGCAATTTTACTTGCCCGATCACTTTGCCAGCTTCAACAAGTTGTAGTACCAATTTGCAAAACACCACTTTATGGAAAACTCGCCCGATCACCACAAAAACAGTGTTTTCCACTTTCGATCCTTTGCACACATTTGTGCACGTGCACGCCACGTACAGCCACCACCCATCACCTGCGACCGTCCCCTCCGACCACTCTCCACCTGCTGACCTTTTTCCCCCACCTGGATCGTCACCACCACCACCATGGTGGTTTTTCATCGTTCCAGCTATTTCTAGAAAATGGGTTCATCCAGGCAAAAACCATCATCGCGGCCACTACCCTCCACCGGACGTCATCTCCTTCCACCTGCACCTCCGTGACACCTCCCAGCGTCGAACCCCCTTTGACCGCACCCTCCTAGCGCCGGCGTTGACCCATGGTTTGACGAGAAAAGCACAGCTCCAAAACAACAGCCAAAACCCCAATTTCATCTTGTTTGCAAAATCCATTAAATTAAAAATTTAATTCCTATTTTTCCCATGATTTCTGGCCTCTCCTACCTCTCCTGACCAAACGCCATCACCTCCCATCGTTTTGATCACCGGAATTTGATCAAACTCCCCTTTTTGATCATCTCAAGAATTCTCCCGACTTACTTTACTAAAAATCGAGATTTTATTACAAAAAACCATTATTTTCCAGTGCCTTTTCATTCATGTATCTGAATCTAGCTTTTATGATGTTTGAAATTTTTAGATAACAGAGAGTATACTGTGTTTTTATTTCCTCCTATTGCTTACAAAATGGTTCCTTCTTGTTTGCAACCCCTAATGTGCACACTTGACATAATTGTATTTACACAATACTAGGTGAGATTTTTGGTAGTGTTCCTCCACTGAGATTCATGATCAAAAACACACTGTGTTTACTAAACACAGTACATGTTTAACCAGGTTTTTAACCTGTCAACACTAATGCAAATCATACCGGTATTTCTACATACGAATATACAGTCGATACATATATGTTTTCAGGGTTTCTACTCATCAATCATGTATTTTCAATTGGCAAACCCGAGGGTGTTTAACATAACATGAATTTAAAATGGTATAAGACATGTAAAAACTGCACACAGTAAAATAGGAAATTTTAAACAAGTTTACTCACCAAATATACTCAGAACCCTTGGCTATTTCCTTCCTTGATCAAGTATAGAAGACTGGTGTTTGTGTGTGTTAGATGTGTGTGTTGATAGCCTTATTTATAGTGGTAGAAGTTAAAATATTGGTGCATAGAAAAACTGCTTTTCAGATTTGTTTTTGTCAACTCAAAAATATATCTTTTCTCTCTTGTCAACTTAAACAGCCAATATCCCCTTCACATGACTCTACATCAGCAAAACATTACCCCCTAACATCCCCTAGGCAGCCACCACTCTCTACTTTATTGGTTTTAATGACAAATCATTTCAAATAAAAGCTCATGTACCATATATGATCTCCACTATATCATGCCTTGGTTGACACAAACTATAGTATCAATATAGCATCATCTAGGTTCAGTTTTCACCTTGGTTTTTAAAACAAAATCTCATATGAAAGTTTGATTTAACAACACATATAAAGAGAAATTTGCTTGCCTTTCAAGGCTTTACAAAAATATGAAAATCTTGTACTATATCATGTGATGAAAAAGACATGAACATCTCTTGAAAATCTATGTTTTAAATGATGGTCTAGAGTTATCAAGTGTAGGTACAAACCTTAGCATATATGCAAGATTTGGTAGCTTCTCATGCACATGGCTTTTGACAAAAGGAACATGTTCTTGGAAAATGCAAAAAGGAATTGCTATTTCAGCAGAAATCTTGAAAGAAAAAGAGAGATTTGAAAACTGAAAATGCTAGATATACAAAGATTTGGCCATGTGCTCTTATGTCTCTAAATCCTTTCTTACTAGTTTAGTGCTAGTGTTGGTGTTACCTTGCATATGTACACATATAAATGAAACATGTTTATAAGTAAATGTCATTTTCATGCTTTGTTTATGTGCAAACTTAAACTTGTTTAATATTTGTTTATGAATTTTTTTTAACAACAAAAGGGTTTTTACATGCTTTATATTCAAATGTTTTTTTTAACTTTTAAAACAAGGATTTTCAAAAACTTGATTTCTTAAATCCTTTGAAAGAATGAACAATCATGTTAACAAAATGGCATTACAAATATATGCTATTAAAAATGTATTATCATCCATATATGAATAAAATAAATTTAAACAATCGCTATCACTTTCATTCTATCATACAGGATTTGTTAAAAACTGGTTTTGGTAAGTGCTGTGTTACATACATATGCAAATGCTGTTATACACCAATTAACAGGGTTTTGAAAACTCAAAGTCTAGATTTTTAAATCGTATTTGAAAACACGTACTGACGATCAATTATTTTGTGTCAGTGTTGTGTAAAAAGTCCGGGTTATTACATTTTGATTTATTATAACATTGTCATTTACATGTTAGCGATGTTAATATAAAAATGTTCATTTGTTAAATATGTATTGATACATTAAAATGATGTCACTTACATGTTAGCGATGCTAATAGAAAAATATTCATTTTTTAATTATGTTTGATTTATTATAATAATGTCAGTCACATGTTAGCGAAGCTTGAAAAATAATTATTTGTTAATGTGTGTTTTGTTAGTTATAAACATCACCTTCAGCATGTTAAGTTAAAGTAAAAAGAATTATAAGTTAAATATGTTTTGTCATCAAAAATGACATTTTTATCATGTTAGTTAAAATAAAATGAATTATAAGTTAAGTATGACTTGTCATTGAAAATGTACTTTTATCATGTTAAGTTAAAATAAGAAGAATTACATATTAAAACATGTTTTGTCATTAAAAATGACATTTTTATCATGTTAGTTGAAAAAAAAAGAATTACATACTAAAATATGATTTGTCGTTGAAAATGTAACTTTTAACATGTTAGTTTAGATAAAAAGAATTACATATTAAAATATGATTTTTCATTGAAAATGTAACTTTAACATGTTAGTTTAGATAAAAAGAATTATATATTAAAATATTATTTGTCATTGAAAATGTATCTTTTAACATGTTAGTTTATATAAAAAGAATTACATATTAAAATATGATTTGTCAAAATGTTACTTTTAACATCTAAGTTTAGATAGAAAGAATTACATAATAAAATATGATTTGTCATTGAAAATGTACTTTTAACATGTTAGTTAGAATAAAAAGAATCATATATTAAAAATGTTTTGTTAGATAAAAACATCGTCTTTAACATGTTAATGAAGAAGTATAAAGGAATCAAATGTTAAAATATTTTTGGTTAGATAAAAACATTATTTTTAACATGTTAATAAAGTGAATTAATAGTCATGTCTTGAAATATATGTTTGTATGTTAAAAATATAATTTTTAACATGAATATGAATTGTACAAAATTTACATGAAATAAAATAAATGGTGTTGAAATCATCGGACGAATTATATATATATATATATATATATATAATTAAAACTAAACGAATCGCGTGCAGTAGTTCATATTTTGGAATCGTTACTTTAAACGATTATACCAAAAGATCCGACCGTTGGATTTTCCCAAATCTGGAACCGTTGGGTTCGCTTTGGAAAGATCTTTAAAATGATATTAAATTTATTAAGATCCAACGGTTAGATTTCAAGAAATGTGTAATTCAAATCTAAATAAAAACAGCGCTAGTGCCGCGTAATGACCTAAAACTTTGTTCGAATTAAATGGGCTGTTTTAATATAAATAAAAATATTGATAAGTCGTTATAAAATATTATTAACGATATGAAATGATTTATATATTTGATAAATATTTGAAAAGGCCGAGTTAAATCTCATTTCAAATAATTATACGAGGATTTAAAGTCAAAGACATTGAAGACTGGCGATCTTCACATCGAATGGACGACTACTGATGCCCTGAATTGGGTAGCTCCTAGTAAAAGGTTAAAGTGTTAGTTGTCCGGACGTACTTGTTGATTGTACGGATATTCGAGAACCTCTCTTTTGTATTGGACATACGGGACGAGGAATAAGGTGTCTCCAGTTTTATTCAGACCCAGAACGGACTTGTAATTGGATGTGTGTCTGACATTGGATTTTGTTCTGTGTTGATTGATTTCTATTAAATATATATATCTGTTTGGTGGTGGAGAATATTTTCTCTTGCTTAACACCCTTCTCTGAGACGTACAAGCTTAGAGTTTATATATTGATAGACATCAATCGCATGGTGTGGACTGTCAATGTGGCATGCTAAGATGCAAATGATCAAGGCTTTTGTTGAAAAACAGAGCCTTATGGTTGATGATCAAAGCACAACTTTATTTAGCATAGCATTGTGTATAACGTTACTTTGCGTGTCTCACACCCTAGTATGAGACAAAAACGGGATACAGACTGTAGGGAGAATTTGCGTTTCTTTCTAGCTAGAAGTGGTGTCATGGTATGGAGCCCAGACATTTTTACTTATGTCGATGATGGATTGCGAGGGCCCTCGGATATTGGTCGCTACTAGCCAAGTGATAGGTCTGATAGGACCAGGAAATGTATTGTTCAGGAATAATTAATCCACTAAAGTATGTGTGGACTGACCCTACCGCATCCAACGGTTTCCCGTAGGTGTGATCCTGAGACATTTGCTAGAGTGTCTCGAATCGGGAGGAGCCATCTCTAGCCCCGAATCATGATGGAAACCCAATTTCCAATACGACATTACGGATTTGATTGTAAACCTATATATGGCGACATAGTATGATAGGGTACTATGCTGTCTAGGATTGATGCATTTACTTTGAAAGTGTTTTAAACTGACTATACACTAATAATAATATCAAATGATTATTGTTTTATACGTATCAATCATATTTCACCATTATAAGGTAAAACTCTATCCTCTGGTTTGCATTGCATTGTGTGATGGGACTTGAGTCTTATAGTGGTTTCATTTTTCTAAAAAGCATTGCGTTATTTAAAGATTTACTTATTTTATGCACTAGTAATCCAATAGATTAAGCCCGTTCCGCATTAGCGGCGTGGTCCTGTGATTAGCCTTATTATTAGATAAGTTAAGTAAGATTTCTCATACCAGTCCCTTGACCGACTCATAGTTTGTTTTCACTTGCAAACTTGGGTGCCCTTATTTTTACACGGGTAGCTAAACAAACATATAACAGGCTTTATTTTGGATGCACCATAACATGGGGTGCTCTTTTGGCAGAAGACAAAGACTATCTTTTATCTCTTATTTTGGATATTTAGACATCACCTTATCTATGCTGTATTTGATGATGTTCTAGACTTATATTCTATTTGTTGGAAACTATTATGCACTAAGTAGTATCCTGTGTCTGTGCAACTGTGATGTTGATGAAATTTATGATTCCGCTACTATGATGATGAGTATTATTCTATGATTTCATGGGTTATGATATTATATGTAATCCGCTGATGTGATAAATGTGTTATCTTCCAATGATTATCCTTGCTTCCGTGGCACGGGAGTTTGGGGTTATCACATTAAAATTTTAAAGTCAAATTATCGATTGTTTTTCACATTTAAATTCCGCATGGCCACATAATGACTCCAAAAATCACGAAAATTGAAATCTAACAATAATTTAACATTTCAGATCCAACAAAATTAATTTCGTCGAAAACGGAGGTCGTTTGCAAAAATGGCTATTTTCTAAGGTCTAAGTAAACCAATTAAATATTAATATATTTAAAACAAATTAATTAAATATTTATAAATTAATATTATCGTATGTATTCACATAGAATATCAAATAGCTCCAAAATGAAAATATATGAATATAAAATTCGATATTCCAAATCCAGGTTAAATTGATATTCCATTTATATTAAAAATCCTTTTATTATATAAATAAATCGTTATAAATTATAAACGAATTCCATAGCAACTTTCTGATAATTTGATTTGGGCATAATTCACAATCTACACGACGACATCTCGAGTTTTCTCTTCATTAGAAAAATATATTTCACCAAATCTAAACATTTCTTGTTTCGTAGAAATCCAACTTAAAACAGATTTTGTATATTTAGTTTAAGTTCAAAACTCAATATTACGAACTACTGCGACATTATGGGTTCGATTTAAATTATAATATAATTATACGTTCAAATTCGTTATTATAAATAAATTCGTTATTATAATTAAATTCTAAACTGAATTAATTCTCTTATACTTTCCAGTTCACGCAATATTGCCAATTCTACTATTTTCGATTATTTCAGAATAAAATATATTATTTTGTTAATTATATTAATTAAATATTCAACATAATTTAATTCAAGTCATTAAAATTACCAAACCATTATTTAAATAATTTAATAAATTAATTATTAACCATTAAAAAAATGGGATGTTACATAAACTATAGAATCAACACTCCGTAAGAAAATTATTTGAAGAGATCGAGATCCATAGGAGAAATTTTGAAGAAATCCAAATCTCGATCTCCTCAACTGAACCGTAACTACAATCAGATATGATATTCAGTTTGATTCTTGATTGGTCAAGCCTTCAGAGAAAGGAATTTAGCGACACCGTTTAAATTTCGTGCCATCTTATGCTGAAGATCTCATTCTCCCCTACCGATCCTTGGAGCTCTGATCTGAATGTAGCTGCTTTGTATGATTTTACATGGGTAAGAATTGACCTTGGTCTCATCGTTTAAGTTTGGGTTTTTATCACATCAGTCAGCCCTCTGAAACTCAGTTGCTTTAAGTTAGCAATTTTTTTGGGCCTGTTAGATTTTTAATGGTGGCTCCCACTACAAAATTCAATTGCCACCGAGTAAAAATTGTTTCACATCTTGTTGCTTGATTGTAAACGAAGCATTTGGTTTTCTACATGATTAACAGTTCTGGTCTTACCTGTATCAACATGTTTATGTGTTCTACCTGAATTGAATTTGTCATCTTAACTATTTTATGTACTGCTCTTCAAGTTCATTTTATGAGTTTAAGTAGCAGGGTTCGAAAATACGTACAAATGACAGATAAGGTTCTTATCTTGGGTTATATTCAAATACGTGCCAAAAAATTATACATCTGTTACCTATTAATCCAAGTTTTGATACAGATTTGAGAGGATGTTGGCAGGAAAACTTTGACAGAACATGTTATTTGGTTACAATACATCATCTGGGCTGATTGTTCGAAATTGTTAAACTGGAAAAGTCGGTAACTTCTACAGTCAAATGGATATGTTTGGTTTTGGATTTAATTTCTGAAGGTGTCGTGATGATTTCTATATTTTTTTTCTCCATATTTGGTTAACTTCCTAATTTCTAAAAAGCATGTATACTTCTAAAATTTTATGCTCAGTTCATTACCAGTGATGGAGTCAGCTCTTTAGAAGATAAGCCAGTGTTTCAGAGAAATATCATGATTTGTGTGATAAATGCAGAGAAAATTTGGTCAGTTAATGTCTGGAAAGCATAAACGAGTGGAGGGATTGCGAGTGTGTGCATTGCTGAGTTGCATTTTTCTTGGTATATACAGCTTTGCATACTTGAATTGAACCCAAGATTAAATCACATTCTTGATGTTTTATGAACCTAAACTTGTTCTTGTTTTGCATGAGCAGAAAGACACTGGGTTGAGTTGGTTAACACAGCTACTCATCAGTTGTTTACACTACCAGGAGAATGATTCTGGGATGCTGTAGCAGTATACACATGTACACGTACACGTGTATACGTGCATGCTCCTGAGATTCGTTTGTCCATGTGAATACTGATAAAGAAACATATACTATACAATCAATTTTTTTTTCATTCGTCTTTCTTTAGTTATATATATAATGATAAGTCAGTCTAAATACAAGAACCAATACACGTACGCAAGAATATAGATAGAGATGTGGGTTGAAAAACACAAATATATGTTGTCTGTTTTGCAGGTTATTGCAATATAAACTCGTCTTTCAGAATTCAATTTTGACATAAAAAAATGGCTTTATTCTCAAAAAACGGTCCAGAAAATTAAAAGAAAGAAATAGTTAGATTTCAAGAACAATTTAATTTCAGTGATTTACTTAAATTTAACTGAGTTTACGCAAACTAAACGAAATTGCGAATTTTATTATGAAATTTATTCCACCGCTACATTTAGTTAAACACATTACAAATCATATGTTCCAATGTTTAATTTAGATTATAAATTTTAATGTTATATTCCAATTAACTATATTAATTTAAACGTTAAGATTTTCTAAGTAGTTACACTCTCCCCAACTCAAAAAAATCCTTTCCAATACAACAAAAAACGCTTTTCGCAACAGGCGATATCTGTTGGAGTAGACCTATTGCAACAGGCCTACACCTGTTGGTATAGACGAAGTTGCAAAAAGTCTGCAACATTTTCTGCCTGTTGCAATATGATGTTGTGATATACTTTTTTGCAACAGGCTTTTGCTGTTGCAACAGATCATTTTGCAACAGTATATGCCCGTTGCAATAGATTCATAAATCTGTAGAAAAAAAGAATTACAGCTTATAGATATTACATATTAAATGTATTTGTTTTAGTAATAGTGTATATCACAGACTGAAATAAACAAATAAAAAATTTATTTTAACAAAGTTTTAATAGTACAAACAATTACAACAAAAATTTCAATAATTTTCATACATCGTTCATGTACAACAATTTCTTCTCTCGCACAACACTTTTTTCGAATAAAGTATTTTCTAATCACATTTCTATTCTATCATACATATACTATAAGAAAAGAATAAATATCAACTGTTCACTAGAACAAATCTGCAGTTCATACACAATTAGCCTTCACTGAAACTGGAAGTTGAGCTTGCATCTTCAACTGATTTTGCAATAAAGGTCCTTGTCGGCTTGTTCAATCTTTGCTTATATTTTCGTACATCCTGTGAGCAAACTATAACAATCTATCACAAGCTTACATGATTATTGCATAGACATCACATTGGAACTCACACCACACAAGGCAACATCTCACACACTTAGAACAAATGCACTTAACACACCCCACACTCATATGCATTATCATGTGAAAAGAAACTAACACAAACATACCCTTGTTTGATAACATGTTATTAAGAATCAAAAAGTAAAGCTTGGTTGGTCCTGATTGAAAAAGTGTAAAAGAATAAGGAAAAAATGCAAATTTTTGACTATTTAAACAGGAACAAGGCAACGACCAAATGAGTTTATTCAAAAAGAACTAGGCAACATCAGTATGCATATAAAGAACAAAGCAAGTATGCATATAAGGAAGTATTCAAAAAGAAGTAGGCAACATCAATATGCATATAAGGAAGCAACAAATCAAGACTTACGACAATGAAATAGGAGGGCAAAGTATAAAAGAAAACAAGTGCACATGGTCAATAAATAATGTATGCTCCCATTTTATTAGTACTTCAGTATTGTATATTAATGAAAAACGTATCTGCATTTTTTAATTTTTGTATTTGATGACCATCTGTGCGCCATAGAATTGCAATTGTCACCTAGTTGCACTGGAAATATGTTATACAACCCAATATGCATGGCGAATTTCCAACTTTGTACCCTTTTTTATATGGCCATTCATTTATTGCAGCTATTTCCTTGTATATAAGTTAATAATCGTTTCTCTCTTATTTTATTAGTGCTTCAGTGTTGCATGTTATAGGAAATCCTACCTTTTGTTAAGAATTTTTGTTTCGGTAGGTTCAGTTTCAACTTGTTTGAGAAAAAAAGGAAGTTTGCAAAGTATGTTGGTAGAACCGTACCATCCCTTGTAATTTTCTGACGTAATTCACTCATAAATTTAAAGGTGAAATCAAGGTCATATCCTTAAGTTATATATCAGTAAGGAAACTTCAATGTTATTTTTTTTTCAAGTTCTTTATTTGGATCTACGGCTGTGATTTGTGCATATGCGAAGTATTCTGAAACATTGTGGTTCTAGATAAATAATCCACTGGATAAAACTTTTATCTTGCAAGTTATTAAATTTAAATTTCATGTATTCGTTATTGTCCTCCTTACATGTAACACCCCGTGTATTCTATAACTGTGAAATTCATAAATTAAAGTATAACTAATTTCAAATCAGAGAATTAAGGGAAACGGGATACGCCATTGCATTCGTCTCGAAATTCTTCTTGAGATAGAGTCTGAGTTTGCGTAAAACGGATATCGTATGAAGAAGATATGGACGAACGAAGTTGGGCGAAAAACCAGAAAACGAGTCAGAATGCACTGGCGCACTTGGGAAGTGCGCCAGAACAAAAATGCACTGGCGCACTTGGGAAGTGCGCCAGCACATTTTTGACCTGGCGCACCTGCCAAGTGCGCCCAGGTCAAAAATGACATGCTGGTCAGGTCTGGTCATGTCCTGGCTGGCCAGGTCTGTGTTTGGTCGATTTTCCGAACCTTGCCTTGTCACTAGGGCTAGGTGTCAGCTCCTGGTTGGTCTCTCCTTCAAAAGAACGACTATTATTGAACCAAGCTTCATCGACGGTCTAAATCAACTCACAAACTCTATAAAAAGGACCTAAGAGTAACCCTAATTCACATAAACTAAAATGGAGATGAGACCGTCATGCTGCTGAGGAGAGACTGAGGATAGCCGTCAGAAATAGAGAGACAACTAGGAGATAATTCATAGCTTAAAGCAACGTTAATCAAATCAAAGCAACGCCTACAACAAAGGATAGCATCTCCAAATTCAGAATTCAGATTCCTGAATTGAAGATTTGTCAAACGCTGTAAGTAGAGTGCTATTCCGATGTGAATTAAATAATTGTGTTGATTTGTGTAATGTAAGAAATGGAATTGTGGCGATAATAATCTATATTTGTATGTTGCTTTGATGCAAACGATTTGGGAATATTATGTTATACGATTGGATATTTGCAAGTACGCGATTTGCGTTGGAAACGAAATGGAATTGTGGCGATAATGATTTATATTTGTATGTTATTTTGATTTTAAACGATTTGGCAATGCTATGGTTTGATTCATACAAGTATATGGTTTATGTTGACAACCACATATTGTGGAATTTTGATTGGGACTCATGCAAGCATATGATTCATATTGGAAACTACATGTTTGTGGTAGTTATTTACAACACCCATTTGGTAAATGCAAGTATAAGATTCATGTTGAAACAACAACTATATGTCGTAATAGTTTATTTTGAAATTCATGCAAGTCTATGATCTATTGTTATGACAACAAGATGTAAAATTCTATGGTCATCTTTAGTGTAATTTGATTCACCTAAGTATTATGATTCATATGAAGGTTATGTTGGAATTGGCATCATATTTCAAGTATAAAAATCATGATTTTGTGATAGTGACAAAAGCAAGTGTCTTTGTAAGTTTGTATTAATTTTATGAACATGACTAAACTATGTTCATTATTATGCCCAATTGAAAAACATGTTTTCAGGCTTATGTTGTTATCATAATCATATGATAATATATTTGACACATAAGTTACATTAGAATTACACTAGAATTACATTCCACTTAAAATTTACATAGATAGGATAAAAACCATGATTATATGAATAGTAGAATTCATGTTCAATTATGTTTATGCCATGACTATATGAATAGAAGGACTCATGTTCAATTATGATTATGCCATAATTATATGATTAGAATGGTTCATGTTTAAGTATTATTTATGCCATGACTACATAAATAGAATGATTCATGTTTTGTTTATACCATGATTATGTGAATAGAATGATTCATGTTTAAGTATTGCTTATATTATATGTTGTCACAATTGCAAGTTCACATATGCCTATCTTATGTTAATTAGATCGTTATGTTGCAAGTTCATGCGTTCACACTCCCCTTTTTATGTCACCTTATAAATACCATGTTATAGCCTCCCCTTTTCATATGGCTAAATTGGGTTTACGTATTAAACCCAACACACCTTACATTGGAACGAATGTAAAAACGAGGGTAATGACGTTTGGGCTAAAATATAGAACATATGTGTTGGCTTGTTTGACGCACGCCAATAACTTTGAAAAACAATTAAGTGGCATAAATAAATCTTAATCAATAAAGATGAATTTGAATAATGGGCCGGAAATATTTACATATAAAAAGAAAAGAGACAAAATATGTAAATGTAGAAAAATACGATGTGTTTAACCCGAGGTTGGATTGAGTTGTAATGTAAACCTGCCCGGAACCGCCCGGCTGTCCAGTAGTCACAACAATACCTATCCAATGTGGGTGGTTAAACACGGAGCCCAATAAGGACCCGAGGTTAGACTGAGTTATGGCGTAAGACTGGCCGGACCCAACCGGCAACAGGCAGCCACAACAATACATGTCTAATGTGAGAGGTCAAGGCTTTAATAAGACAATTAAGGCTGAGTCAGGATTGATTGGATTAAGTAAATTATATTAATACTTAATCAAAATGGAACATGCTAAACTAAACAGACTGATTGGGGGTTAGGTTTATAAAACACTTAACCAACTTAGCATGTTGGCTAGAAATAGAAAACCTAGTAGCGGGAGACCCATTTCAGCAGTAACCCTATAAGGTGTATCATGATACCCTGAAACTAGGCAGGGTGGGGCACGATTACTGGGCTGACTGTAAGAGTTCAAATCGACGGCGGTGGTGCAGCAGTGTAGGTTCTAACGGGGTGCGGGCGTGCACACACTCCGGCGCAGAAAAATAAGGCACTGGGCACCAGTAGCATACCTGTGCATTCTAGGATTGTGTCGGGCCGCCACCATGGGACTTGATACACCCCATGGTGGGACCAGCATAGGTAACTACAACATCGGGGGCCGTAAGACACATGTAACTATGCGAGTAGGAGCCGATCATCATAAAATGGATCACTTCACCCTGATTATGGGGTGCCCGTTGGGAACTAGTTTATATGGGTACAGAGATTAATATGGGGTACGATAGTATATTCGACCCTAGACAACTTAACTAAGTTTATGGTGCTTTCCCATTTCTATTTTATACTTATCATACCCAGTTCTTTATTCATAGACTGAATAGTCCTAGACTTACTCAGGCTTTATGTCTGACTCTACTTTTCTTTCGTCTTCTTTTCTTCTGTCCCCCCCAGGTCCACAGGGAGGGAATACCGTAGCTTGACCAGCCTTCATATCCAGCTTGAAGAGAAAGAATGTATTGCTTGGATCTTTTCATTTTGGACTATGGCTTTGGACAGCAACTATGGGACTTTTGCAGTTTATTTATGTTTTCTTTATGCTTCTTTAAATAATGTAATCAAGACAGTTATGAAGATGTTATGTTTTTGGAAGTATTGTAAGACAATTATGGTATGGTTGGTGTAACACGTATTTTAATGAAATAAAAGTTGTTGTTTTCCGCTGTTCAAAAATATGTGTTCTTATATCTGTCTTGTATATCTGTGACTTATACTTATAAACCTCCACCAAAATTAGGGCATTCCCTTTGAGAGTGACCCTAACGGAGGTGGGGTGTTTCACTTGGTATCAGAGCATAGGTTTACCAGATAAGATAAAAAGTTTTGAAAATTTATTTTCAAAAAGGAAATTTAAAGAAGCATTTTTAAAAGAAAAATATTATTTTATTTTAAAAAGGCAAAGTCCCCCCCACCAAAGCCATAGGTACTATCTCTTATCCTTCGTTTTGAATCTATCCTTTTTGTTTCAGCATGTCCGAAGAACTTAACTTGCCAGAGCGTGTACCAATACCTGGTTGGTTTAGACGGTTCTTAGAAGCAAGGGCCACTCAGCCAGGTCCTACCGTTCCTCCTCCCCCAGCTGCAGGAAATCATCCAGCTGCAGCAGCACCTCTTCCTCCACCTCCTCCGCGGGGAAACACGTTTGCTAAGATATGTAAAGATTTTAAAGCTATGGGAGGAAAGGATTTTCATGGAACTGAGTCCTTCGTGGCAGCTAGAAATTGGCTGAAAGAAACCGAGGACTTATTCATCATCTTTGAGGTAGAAGATAGACAGAAAGTACAACTGGCAGTGTGGCTACTAAAGGGCGAGGCTTCTTACTGGTGGGAAGTCACCAATGCAGAAAGACCAGTGGAAATATGGGAAAACTTTAGGGCAAGGTTTGAGGCTAAATTTCTCTCAAACGCAAAAAGGAGTTTGAAGTTGGAAAAATTCTTATTTCTTAAGCAAGGGAACAAGACAGTCAAAGAGTATGTAAATCAGTTTGATGAGCTGGCTAGGTTCGGACTGGACCTAGTCAACACCCCGCATAAGAAGGCTCTCCGTTTTGTCAAAGGGTTGAATGAGCCATTACACAGTTTGGCCATGACCCATATACCCATGGGAGCTACGTATGAAAGGTTGGTACAGATGGCGTTGCTGAACGAAGAGGATAAGGGCAAGAAGGAGACAAAGGCAGAAAGCTCTCAAGGGAAGAAAGAGGGTTTGCAGCCTAAGAAGACAGACTTTAAGAAGGGCGGGAAAGGCAACAAAGAGAAGAGGAAATGTAATTTCTATGGCAAAGTGGGGCACTTAGTGAAAGATTGCCGGAAAAAGAAAGCCAAGATGAATGGTGGGTGCTTTTCTTGTGGTGAGACAGGCCACATGGCTAAGGACTGCCCAAAGAAACGAGGACAGGGGCAGAGGGCTGGATCCACCTCGGGGGCGCAGGTTCATGTGCTAGAAGCTCCACCTCTGCAACAGCGAGGTATAAATACTTCTGTAGAAAGTGTAATTTATCTTTATGATCACCCAGTTCGCACTTTATTTGATTCTGGCGCATCACACTCCTTTATCTTGTCTGCTTTAGTAGAATCTCTGCACCTAAAAACTAGTATGGTAGAGGACCCCTTAATTGTTTCAAACCCAATTGGGGGCCCAGCTCATTTGACTATGATCTGTTTGGGATTGAAAATTTCTATTCTAAGCGTAGAATTTCAATGTAGTGCCTTTGTTTTGGGCTTTTCGGGATATGGTTTGATTTTGGGCATGGATTGGCTATCCAGTAATGGGGCCATCCTTGATTGTGAGAAAAGGGTTGTCAGGCTCCTAACCCAGCTCGGTAACACTTTGGAAATTTCTTGTAATCCCTCGTATGCGGTTATGCTTAGTTATCTTGAATCGCTAGATGCCTCTGTTGAAAATTTGCAATCAGTTAGAGTGGTCCGGGAATATCCGGATGTCTTCGAAGAGGTGAAGGGCTTGCCTCTGAAGCGGGAGATAGACTTCCGCATATACCTTGTAGATAATGCAAAGCCCGTTGCGTTGCCCGTTAGACACATAGCTCCATGGGAAAGGAAAGAGCTCAGTAAACAGATTAAAGAGCTTCTAGAAAAGGGGTTCATTAGGAGGAGCATTTCAGAATGGGGCACTCCAGTGGTGTTCGCTACAAAGGCGGATGGTTCCCTCCGTCTATGTGTTGACTATAGGGAGCTCAACAAGCTAACGAAAAAGAATAGGCACCGTCTCCCCAGAATTGACGATTTGTTTGATCAGTTTGTAGGAGCGTCTGTTTTCTCCCAACTCGATTTAGCGACCGGTTTTCATCAGCTAAGGGTGGCTGAAGATAGTATTGATAAAACGGCATTCAGAACCCCAGACGGCTTCTTTGAATGGCTTGTCATGCCTTTCGGCTTGACAAATGCACCTGCTTACTTCGTGGACCTGATGAGTAGGGTATTCAGAGATTTCCTCAATAAGTTCGTAGTGGTCTTCGTAGACGATATCCTTATCTTCTCAAAGAGTGAAGAGGAACATGCTCAGCACTTAAGGGCAATCATGGAAACTCTGCGAGTCCATCAGCTAAAAGCCAAATTCTCCAAATGCCACTTTTGGAGAGAAGAAGTGAGGTTCCTTGGGCACATAGTATCCAAACAAGGGTTAGCGGTGGACCCTGCTAAGGTAGTGGCGGTACAGGATTGGAAGACACCAAGGAATGCAACTGAGGTCCGAAGTTTTCTAGGACTAGCAGGTTTCTATCGAAAGTTCATAAGGGATTTTGCGAAAATCTCAGCTCCGCTCACAAAGTTAACCAAGAAGAATCTAGTGTTCAATTGGGACTTGGATTGCGAGTTTGCTTTCCAGCGACTAAAAAGGGCTCTTACAACAGCCCCAGTTTTGACGTTGCCAGATGGAAGCAAGATGTTCACCGTTTATACAGATGCATGTGGGACAGGGTTAGGCGCCGTCTTAATGCAAGAACGAAGGGTAGTAGCTTATGGCGGGAGGCAGTTGAAAGTGCACGAAAAGAACTACCCGACCCACGATCTTGAGTTAGCTGCCATCGTCTTTGCACTCAAGTCTTGGCGACACTATCTCCTAGGTGAGAAGTTCGAACTTTACACTGACCATAAATCGTTGAAATATCTTTTCTCGTAGAAAGATCTTAACTTGAGGCAACAGAGATGGATGGAGTTTCTTGCCTCGTACGATTTCGAGATCTCCTACACTCCGGGCAAAGGCAACGTAGTAGCAGACGCGTTGAGCCGAAAGAAACTGACCTTAAGCCCGCTGTTTGTTGAAGTACAAAGCCTAGAGTTTATAGCCAGCTTCGACTTTAGGCCTTCCTCCGATTTTGTACCAGGCTTGCTAGCCTCGCTCGAAGTACGCCCGACTTTAGTGGACTCAATAGGGACAACACAACGCGAAGACCCTCAGCTTGTGGAAACGATTGATAGGCTAATTAGGGGTGAGACTTCGAGTCACCTCAACAGATACTCCATCGACGAGAAGGGTTTGCTAAGGCGAGACGGAAGACTATGCGTCCCACAGACAAGGGATTTAGTAAAGAAGGTTCTGGAGGAAGCACATCACTCCAAGATGACGATACACCCAGGCGGAGATAAAATGTACAAGGACATAAAAAGAACTTTCTTCTAGAACGGCATGAAAAAGGATGTGGCAGAATTCGTTTCTAAGTGTATGGTGTGCCAACATGTTAAGGCGGAACAGAAAAAGCCTGGCGGTCTGCTACATCCTCTAGAGGTCCCGCAGTGGAAGTGGGATAGCATCTCAATGGACTTCATCGATGGGCTGCCTAGGTCTAGGAGAGGCAACACTAGCATTTGGGTAATAGTGGATAGGCTTACTAAAAGCGCCCACTTTTTACCTGTCAAAAGTAAAAGAACTGCCTCATCCCTATCATCTCTTTACCTCAAGGAAATCGTTCGACTCCATGGAATACCGTCCAGCATCGTTAGTGACCGAGACCCTATCTTCACAAGTGAGTTTTTGCGGAGTCTGCAAGAAGTGGTAGGCACGCAGTTATGCTTGAGCACAGCCTATCATCCCCAAACCGACGGCCAAACAAAAAGAGTGAACAGAGTTTTGGAGGACCTTCTAAGACTGTGCGTCCTTGACTTCGGAGGGACATGGGAAGACCATCTTCCTTTGGTGGAATTTGCCTACAACAACAGCTATCAAGCAACCATCGGAATGGCGCCCTTCGAGGCTTTATATGGAATACTGTGCCGATCGCCCACTTGTTGGTGGGAGTCTACTGATAAACTCATACTTGGACCAGATATGATCCGTGAGACTTCAGAAAAAGTAGACTTAATACGAAGAAGGATGAAGACGGCCCAAGACAGACAAAAGTCCTACGCCGACAAGAGGAGGACCGACCTTGAATTTGAGGTTGGAGACAGAGTTTTTCTTAAGGTATCTCCGCTGAGGAACGTTGTTCGTTTTGGAACCACAGGAAAGCTAGCACCAAGGTTCGTAGGGTCATTCCCTATCATCGAGAAAATTGGGAAAATGGCCTATAGATTGGAGCTACCTGAAAAATTGGCCGGAGTTCACAACGTCTTTCACGTTTCACATCTCCGAAAATGTCTACATGAGTCTGCTGAAGTGGTAGAGCCAAATATCCTAGAAGAAGATGAAGTGGAACGCGAAGCAACCATAAGAAAAGTTCCAACCCGCATATTAGGAACGGAAGTGAAAAAGCTACGCAACCGCGAAGTCAAGCTCGTCAAAGTTCAGTGGAGCGATGCCGAAGGAGATGCAACTTGGGAAATTGAAGCTAAAATATGCGCAGCCTACCCTTTTCTTTTCGAGGGTACATCTTTAGTATTTCCTTTTTCCTTAAGTTGCGCTTTTATCTATCTTTTTTTTAGGTATATCTCCTCGAACCTATCTTTTAGGTAGAAACTCTTTGGATGAAAACATGTCATTGAAACATGTTATGGATGATGGTTGCAAGTGGTTGCAAGTGATTGCTAGTGGTTGCTCGTGGCTGCATATACACACACAATCTAGGTTTTAGATCGGCTCAGTCACTTCAAATTGCATATGCATATATGTTTGCATTCGTATATGGTTGAACTTTAATGTGTTGTCATATGGATGTTGCATGTGTATGAATGATTGTGCACTCATGTAGAATCATGAATAGGAGGATTTGCATACATAATGGATTCATAGCACTTACATAATTCGCATTAAGGAGGTCAACTGAATCAGTAGATCGCCTGATTTTGCATTAGATAAGTACATGTACACACACACTTCGCATGTGATCATGAAGCATTAGAAGTCATTTAAGGACAATGGATGCTCGTGTTTGATGGATGAGTAGATGGATGCTTGGATGTTAGGATGTACATTCTTCCTGAACTTGAAGATTTCGAGGACGAAATCCTTTTAAGTGGGGGAGAATGTAACACCCCGTGTATTCTATAACTGTGAAATTCATAAATTAAATTATAACTAATTTCAAATTAGAAAATTAAGGGAAACGGGATACACCATTGCGTTCGTCTCGAAATTCTGCTTGAGATAGAGTCTGAGTTTGCGTAAAACGGATATCGTATGAAGAAGATATGGACGAACGAAGTTGGGCGAAAAACCAGAAAACGGGTCAGAATGCACTGGCGCACTTGGGAAGTGCGCCAGAACAAAAATGCACTGGCGCACTTGGGAAGTGCGCCAGTACATTTTTGACCTGGCGCACCTGCCAAGTGCGCCTAGGTCAAAAATGACCTGCTGGTCAGGTCTGGTCGTGTCCTGGCTGGCCAGGTCTGTGTTTGGTCGATTTTCCGAACCTTGCCTTGTCACTAGGGCTAGGTGTCAGCTCCTGGTTGGTCTCTCCTTCAAACGAACGGCTATTATTGAACCAAGCTTCATCGACGGTCTAAATCAACTCACAAACTCTATAAAAAGGACCTAAGAGTAACCCTAATTCACATAAACTAAAATGGAGATGAGACCGTCATGCTGCTGAGGAGAGACTGAGGATAGCCGTCAGAAATAGAGAGACAACTAGGAGATAATTCATAGCTTAAAGCAACGTTAATCAAATCAAAGCAACGCCTACAACAAAGGATAGCATCTCCAAATTCAGAATTCAGATTCCTGAATTGAAGATTTGTCAAACGCTGTAAGTAGAGTGCTATTCCGATGTGAATTAAATAATTGTGTTGATTTGTGTAATGTAAGAAATGGAATTGTGGCGATAATAATCTATATTTGTATGTTGCTTTGATGCAAACGATTTGGGAATATTATGGTATACGATTGGATATTTGCAAGTACGCGATTTGCGTTGGAAACGAAATGGAATTGTGGCGATAATGATTTATATTTGTATGTTATTTTAATTTTAAACGATTTGGCAATGCTATGGTTTGATTCATACAAGTATATGGTTTATGTTGACAACCACATGTTGTGGAATTTTGATTGGGACTCATGCAAGCATATGATTCATATTGGAAACTACATGTTTGTGGTAGTTATTTACAACACCCATTTGGTAAATGCAAGTATAAGATTCATGTTGAAACAACAACTATATGTTGTAATAGTTTATTTTGAAATTCATGCAAGTCTATGATCTATTGTTATGACAACATGATGTTAAATTCTATGGTCATCTTTTGTGTAATTTGATTCACCTAAGTATTATGATTCATATGAAGGTTATGTTGGAATTGGCATCATATTTCAAGTATAAACATCATGATTTTGTGATAGTGACAAAAGCAAGCGTCTTTGTATGTTTGTATTAATTTTATGAACATGACTAAACTATGTTCGTTATTATGCCCAATTGAAAAACATGTTTTTAGGCTTATGTTGTTATCATAATCATATGATAATATATTTGACACATAAGTTACATTAGAATTACACTAGAATTACATTCCACTTACAAGTTACATAGATAGGATAAAAACCATGATTATATGAATAGTAGAATTCATGTTCAATTATGTTTATGCCATGACTATATGAATAGAAAGACTCATGTTCAATTATGATTATGCCATAATTATATGATTAGAATGGTTCATGTTTAAGTATTATTTATGCCATGACTACATGAATAGAATGATTCATGTTTTGTTTATACCATGATTATGTGAATAGAATGATTCATGTTTAAGTATTGCTTATATTATATGTTGTCACAATTGCAAGTTCACATATGCCTATCTTATGTTAATTAGATCGTTATGTTGCAAGTTCATGCGTTCACACTCCCCTTTTTATGTCACCTTATAAATACCATGTTATAGCCTCCCCTTTTCATATGGCTAAATTGGGTTTAAGTATTAAACCCAACACACCTTACATTGGAACGAACATATAAAACGGGGGTAATGGCGTTTGGGCTAAAATATAGAACATATGTGTTGGCTTGTTTGACGCACGCCAATAACTTTGAAAAACAATTAAGTGGCATAAATAAATCTTAATCAATAAAGTTGAATTTGAATAATGGGCCGCAAATATTTACATATAAAAAGAAAAGAGACAAAATATGTAAATGTAGAAAAATACGATGTGTTTAACCCGAGGTTGGATTGAGTTGTGATGTAAACCTGCCCGGAACCGCCCGGCTGTCCAGTAGTCACAACAATACCTATCCAATGTGGGTAGTTAAACACGGAGCCCAATAAGGACCCGAGGTTAGACTGAGTTGTGGCGTAAGACTGCCCGGACCCAACCGGCAACAGGCAGCCACAACAATACCTGTCTAATGTGAGAGGTCAAGGCTTTAATAAGATAATTAAGGCTGAGTTAGGATTGATAGGATTAAGTAAATTATATTAATACTTAATCAAAATGGAACATGCTAAAATAAACAGACTGATTGGGGGTTAGGTTTATAAAACACTTAACCAACATAGCATGTTGGCTAGAAATAGAAAACCTAGTAGCGGGGGACCCTTTTCAGCAGTAACCCTATAAGGTGTGTCATGATACCCTAAAACTAGGCAGGGTGGGGCACGATTACTGGGCTGACTGTAAGAGGTCAAATCGACGGCGGTGGTGCAGCAGTGTAGGTTCTAACGGGGTGCGGACGTGCACACACCCCGGCGCAGAAAAACAAGGCACTGGGCACCAGTAGCATACCTGTGCATTCTAGGATTGTGTCAGGCCGCCACCATGGGACTTGATACACCCCATGGTGGGACCAGCATAGGTAACTACAACATCGGGGGCCGTAAGACACATGTAACTATGTGAGTAGGAGCCGATCATCATAAAATGGATCACTTCACCCTGATTATGGGGTGCCCGTTGGGAACTAGTTTATATGGGTACAGAGATTAATATGGGGTACGATAGTATATTCGACCCTAGACAACTTAACTAAGTTTATGGTGCTTTCCCATTTCTAGTTTATACTTATCATACCCAGTTCATAAACTGAATAGTCCTAGACTTACTCAGGCTTTATGTCTGACTCTACTTTTCTTTCGTCTTCTTTTCTTCCGTTCCCCCCCAGGTCCACAGAGAGGCAATACCGCAGCTGGACCAGCCTTCATATCCAGCTTGAAGAGAAAGAATGTATTGCTTGGATTTTTCGTTTTGGACTATGGCTTTGGACATCAACTATGGGACTTTTGCAGTTTATTTATGTTTTCTTTATGCTTCTTTAAATAATGTAATCAAGACAGTTATGAAGATGTTATGTTTTTGGAAGTATTGTAAGACAATTATAGTATGGTTGGTGTAACACGTATTTTAATGAAATAAAAGTTGTTGTTTTCCGCTGTTCAAAAATATGTGTTCTTATATCTGTCTTGTATATCTGTGACTTATACTTATAAACCTCCACCAAAATTAGGACATTCCCTTTGAGAGTGACCCTAACGGAGGTGGGGTGTTTCATTACATGCAAGATTTAATGATAAAATACAGGAGATTCGCTATAAATATCGTATGAACACAAGATTCTAATTTATTGCCATATTCTAAGAACGGACTTTTTTTTAACAATAAAGACAACAAATTAAAAAACAAAAAGAATCTATGAACAAACGTTAAAAACCGAAAGGGACGCTCAGATTAGACGATTGTTATCATCAGTGAAGCTGAAGCTTCAGATGCTTCGGACAACGTTAACCCTTCACCCTAACCCAGCATTGCAATTTCAGATTCCAAGAAGATGAAAATTAAAATGAAGAAATGCTGGAAGCTGCCGAAAATAAAATCCCAAAACCGAACAAATACAATTACCTGAACGCCTGAATCAGACAAGCCCGAACTTGAATTCGCCGGAGCTCTTTGAATTCGCCAGAACTTGAATTCGCTGATTTCCAAATTCAGCTTCCTTTTAAGGGGATTAGCATTTGAATTCGCCGGAGCTCGAGGTGGCAACAGGCTCTTTCTTTTGAATCCTAAAAACTTTGATCGAACGAACTTGAGTTCGGCTCAACTGTCATAGAGTTCGGATCCACTTTCTCCTTGGCTGATCGAGGCGTCCTCTGCTTCTGAAAAGATTGTGGAGTTAGAGAGTGAGGATCTTTGCAGAATATGGATTTCATATCTTGAACCCTAGAGGAGAGCGAGAATAAAGATTGAGTTCTGTTTGAATTATAAAATATGTGGTTAGATCTAGGGTTTGTTGATTTGGGAAAGTGCGGTGTTTGTTTGCTATAGGTGACTTTTAGGCGGGACTTTGAAAATTTAGTTAGTAGAAAGGCCGGGTGGACGAAAAATGAAAGCGGGAAGACTGAAAATTTTCTGCTCTTATTTCATTGGACCTTACAGTAGATGTTAAAAACTCTTTATTGCATCTGTTAAAAAATACAAGTTGTTAAAAATCCTTTATTGTTAAATTATAAAAAATAAGTTAAAGGACGGGGTTTGGTGCTTGTAGATAACCTATAATATTTTGTCATACAAAATTATAAAATTCGCTACTAGTTGAGAACGCAATTATAAATCTATAAAAGTATAAAAATACTTTTATTATTCAGTAATTATTAATTATAAATATAAAAATTAAGTACGTTATATAATTATCAACTATTACAATTAAATAGTAAATATTAAATATAATTATAAAATATTAAATAGTAGTTGTTGCTTCTTAATTATTAATATTGCTTAATAATTATAAATTATTAAATATATGTCTTAATATTAGTTCTTAATTTTTTAATGGTCATTATTAATTAACCATTACTTATAGTTAATTAGTACATAGAAAATATTACTTTATAATTACTTAATATTATTATCAATTATTAAGAATAAAATCTGATTAGATAGCTTATATCTACGTGTGTGTGTATATATACGTGTGTGTGTGTGTATATATATATATATTAGTTATGAAAAATGAAACAAATTTTAATATACATATATATATCATACACGCATCATACATAGCATGGTGATATATGGTATATGATATAAATAATATTAAATAATTATTATCAGATTAGATAAACATGTAATCCGCTTAATCTAATTACAAGATAGTAATCCTTTATATGCATATATATATATATATATATATATATATATATGTGTGTGTGTGTGTGTGTGTGTATATTAACTATTATGCTTGGGGAAAAATAATTTTTAAAAGTACGTTTTTCGCAAGTGGCTTTACCTGTTGCAAAAATTTTACAGTTATCACAACTGGTCAAATCAGTTGCTAAATATATATTTTTTGCAACTGGTTTGAACGTGTAGTTGCAAATAATATGTCTATTGCAACAGGAATGAAAGTGCAGTTGCTAAAAGTATGTTTTTGCAACAGGCATGAAAGCGCTGTTGCGAAAAATATGGGAAAAGCCTGTTGTTAAATCTTATCTATTGCAACAGCTACGAGTGGTCTGTTGCTAAATATCATTTACTGCAACTGACATTTGAGGCCTATTGCAAATAGCTAGTTGCAATAGGGTATTTTTCTTGTAGTGTTCCAAAGAGGAATTACATAACGAGTTATCTTTGATATAATTTACATAAAATACTACAACTTATAAAACCCGTACATAGTTTTTAAACTTATTAGTAAAATATAATTATAGGATTTTCAAAGTCTTAAAAAATTTCTAAGCCGAAAATCACGAAAATTTCGGTAGCGTCTCCTTTGCGTGGCTCGATCGGAAAAATTAACAATACAAGTGATATATCAATATACATTTCATCTCAGTGATGAGGCATTCCTAACCTTGGGTAAATAGTATAATTGCCCAAATACGATATATAATCTAGGATACGTACTTTTTATTAGCAGTATGAGCAAGTTAGCTTACAGTTTAGCAAAATAGTGCAAAAGTGATTTCCAAAAGCGAAGCATGCGCCCTTGCAACGTACTAAATACTCAACGAATAGCATAAGAACACATGACATGTTAACAAGAAAAGCATAAGAAAACATCATAAAAGGTTAACGTTCATACATATTCTTACATTTATTTCACTTACATTCCATGCTAACATTCAAATACCAATTCTTCATTTTTGTTACAATTCAATTCATTTGTGTACAATTTATCTATTTTCAAGTTACTAACATTTATTTTACATAAGTTGATTAGTATTCAATTCAAACTCACGTCAAGTTTTATTTTAGTTTGCTCAATTTATGAATTCCATTAACTAGTATCATTTTATTCATTTCATTTAATTTCTCTCATGTTAACTTTGAATTCAAAAATTCATTTTACAACTTAAATTCATTTTAATTAATCACTTAATGGATTTTAATTAATGAGTTTGGATTTATTGATACTATTCGTCATTCGATCAGATTTATCAAACCATAACATGAATGGGTAGCAATAAATTAATTGTTGCCCTTAGTTTTCATAACATTTAAGGGAAAATGCTACGAAAAGTTCACCTTCTCTCCATAAGACAAGTAAAAGGACACTTGTATTTTTCCATGTCTCCTTCCATGCATGCCTTCCACTTGCTCCCTTAGGTGTCATTACCACCTTAACTCTCCATTCCTATATAAGGAGGCCTTTTCTCCATTTTCTTACTATCCCATTCCATTTCCTCATTGTTTAACACACATAAGTTATCATGCTAAGTTGTGATTTAAATATGTTTATAATGGCTCTCTTATGTTTGACACATAAGTTATCATGCTAAGTTGTGATTTAAATATGTTTATAGTAGCTTTCTTATGTTTTGGCATACATAAGTTAATATGCTAAGTTGTGGTTTAAAATTGTGTTTATATGTTAAACCTGCATGCTAGACCTTTATCTAGTTCGCATGACAATTAGACCCAGCTTAGTCACAAGTTCACATTTACCCGTTTAATTAAGTTAATGATACTTCTATGCCAAGTTACATTAATAAGTTAAATGTATGCTATTTTATGTTTATTTCATGTACCTTGTTTATTACCTCTTTTTGCTTATGGGGTTGGGCTAATTTACTAGCCTAACATTTTAGGTGATTCATGTGTACATTCCACGGGGGTAGCGATGGGAAAATATGAAAATTTCAAGGCATAGATTTGTTCATAAAATGGTATATTTAATATACCATTTATTGTGAGCATAATCCAAGGATAACTATGGCATGATTAAATTAAGATTAATTTACATATAGAATTAGACATATATAGAAAATATATGGATTTAGAAAAGACGAATATGCCTAACCCGAGGTTAGACTGAGTTGTGGTGTAAAACTGCCCGGAACCGACCGGCATATCCTGTGACCACAACAAGATCTGTCTAATGTGGGTGGATATTGCATCAAGCCCAAAAAGAACCCGAGGTTAGACTGAGTTGTGGTGTAAAACTGCCCAGAACCGACTGGCATATCCAGTGACCACAACAAGACATGTCTAATGTGAGTGGTTGGTGCTTTAATGAATAAATTAAAGCTAAGTCAGGATTGGTAGGGTTAAGTCAATTAGGGAAACACTTAAACGATTCAACATGTTAACTAAACAGATGGGTGGGGTTAGGTAAACTTGGACACTTAACCAAATAAACATGTTGATTAGAAAACCCTAGTAACGGGTACCCATTTCAGCAGTAACCCACATAGATGTATCATGTTACCCTGAACTAGGCAGGGTGGGGGCACGATTACTGGGATGATTATAAGCGGTCAAAACGTCGGCGGTTGATGCGTCAGTGTAGGCTCCGACGGAGTATGGGCATGCACGTACTCCGGAGCGGAAAAAGCAGGCACTGGGCATCAGTAGTATACACTGTGCATCTTGAATTGTGTCGGGTTGCAACAAAGGGACTGATACACCCTATGGTGGGACCAACACAGGTATCTATAGTCAAGCGGGGCCGAATGACACATGATATGAATGCATGTGAGTAGGAGCCGATCATTAAGGGGATCGTTTGTTATAAACACGTTGGGCTGGTTGAACCAATGGTTAAGTAGGTGCAGAGACTATAGTAATGGGTGCGATCACATGTTCCTCTTATCTTATATTAGGGTATTGTCCTATGTTTTGTTATTACTGTCATGATCCCTTTCCTTGTTTAAATACTAGTAATCACTGAACTTACCAGACTTATTGTCTGACCCGTTTTTCTTTCGTCCTCTTTTCTTCCGTTTCCCCCCAGGTCCACAGGGAGGGAATATTCCAGCTTAGTCAGACTCTTTGCAAGCTTCAAGAAAGTAGATGTATGATTGGGACTCTCTCACCTTGGCTATGGCTTTTGGACACTATACTTGGGGATTTATGTAATTTTATTTATGGTTTATGCTTCTTTATTAAATAATCAAGACAAAAAATATGGTGATATGTTTTGGAAGTTATTTTGAGGCAATTTGATGTAATGCTTTTGTATTGAACCTTGCAATAAATGTTGGATTTTCGCTGCTTATATTTATCTGTCATGTAAATTTTTCTGTGTCTTGTACCTATAACCCAAAACCAAAGTTAAGGCCTTCCCTTTGTTAGTGACCTTAATGGAGGTGGAGTGTTTCACTTGGTATCAGAGCAAAGGTTTACCAGATCAGATAAGAGTTTTTGAAAACTATTTTCAAAAAGAAATATAAAGAAGCATTTTACAAGAAAAAGTGTTGTTTTGAATTTAAAAAGGCATAATCCCCAAAGCATATGCACTATCCTTTTTTATCCTTCGTTTTGAATCTTTTCTTTTTCGTTGAAGCATGTATGGGAATCTTAACCTTCCAGAGGGTGTACCGATACCTGGCTAGTTCAGGAGGTACTTAGAGGCTAGGGCCAATGACGCAGGCCTAGCAGATATTCCTCCTACTCCAGCTGCAGCGGTTCCTCCTCCTCCTCGTGCAAATGATTTCTCAAAGATTTGTAGAGACTTTAGGGCCATGGGTGGAAAGGATTTCAAGGGAACTGAATCATTCGTAGAAGCAAGGAACTGGCTCAAAGAAATTGAGGATCTACTCGTTATCTTCGAGGTGGATGATAGGTAAAAGATACAGTTGGCTGTACGGTTGCTCAAAGACGAAACTTCCTATTGGTAGGAAGTCACTAACGCTGAAAGACCAGTTGAAATATGGATGGATTTCAGAATGAGGTTTGAGATGAAATTCCTCTCACAAGCTAAACGAAGTTTACAGCTGGAAAAGTTCTTATCTCTTAAGCAAGGAAGTATGACGGTCAAGGAGTACATCAACCAATTCAATCAGCTGCCCGATTTGGACAGGACTTAGTGAATACTCCTAATAAGAAGGCTCTCCGTTTTGTCAAGGGATTGAATGAGCCACTTCACAGTCTGGCTATGACCCATGTACCTATGGGGGCTACTTACGAGAGGTTAGTGGACATGGCACTCTTACATAAGGAAGACAAGGGAAAAAAAGAGGCAAAAGCGGAAGTGCCTCAAGATTAGAAGGGGGAGGGGTCGTAGAACAAGAAGGCTGATTCAAAGAAAGGCGGGAAGAACAACAAACCCCATGACAAAAGAAAGTGTAATTTCTGTGGCATTCCTGGACATCTAGTCAAAGATTGCAAGAAGAAGAAAAGAAAGATGGATGGCTGTTTCCACTGTGGTGAGATAGGACACATCGCTGGCCTGCCCAAGGAAGCAAGGGCAGGTAACTGGACCTTCTTCTGGAGGACAAGTTCACGTTCTCACGGCTCCTCCACAAGAACGAGGTAGAATATTTTTGTCGAAATTTTAGTCTATCTTGTTGATCATCCTGTTCGTACACTATTTGATTCTTGCGCATCGCACTCTTTTATATCTACTGCGTTAGTGGAATCTCTGCACCTAGACACATAGTAGAGGATCCCTTGGTTGTTTCAAATCCAATTGGGGGCTTAGCTTATTTGTCAATAGTTTGTTTGGATTTGAAAATATCTATACTAAGCGTTGGGTTTAGATGTAATGCCTTTGTTTCGGGCTTTATGGGTTATGGGTTGATTCTAGGCATGGACTGGCTATCAAGTAATGGTGTCGTCCTTGATTGTGAAAGAGAGTGGTTAGACTCATGACTCGCCTCGGTAACACTCTCGAAATTTCTTGTAATCCCATGAACTCCGTTATGCTTAGTTATCTAGAATCTCTTGATGCGTCTGCTGAGAACTTGCAGTCTGTAAGTGTAACGACCCGGATTTTGAGCAACTTTGGTTATCGACATAAACACGATGTCGATAACCAAAACATCGAAAAATCCTGGTAATTAATGAAAGAAATTAGAGGGTGAGGAAAGATAAGATAGAAACTTAGAATAGAAGAAGAAGAACACAATATCAGAGTAACACGAATCTCACAGCGGAACGAATAAATATATTTCATAACATAACTTTGAAATACAAAATTCGTACTTGAATATACATATCATTATCGAAGTACAGCACTTACAACACAGCGGAAATAACTATAGCTATATGATCCTGAAGCCTCCTGCTCCAAGCTCTTCCAATATATCTGTAAATCCCGACTACTTGACTGCCCGTACAAATTTAGGCACCCAAGAGTTTAGGGAAAACAACAAAGTAAACTCCGGGTCAGTCATGGGACTGGTATGAGTAAAACAGTTTAAAAACAGTTCGAACAAGTAAACGATATCTCATAAGACCACGCCACATAACGGAACGGGTTTTTTCCTTATGAGAATCCAAAATATCTTTATATCAAAAACCTTTTGATATTATAATAATGTCTATCAATCACAGTATATATAATCATCTAGCAGAAACGCTTTCATCTCACGTTCTACATATATAGTATACAATCAAAACCGCAAGCACGTATTGGGTAATGGATTTCCAACTATGACAAGGTATGGAACCACCTTTCGCTAGTGTACCTCTAGAGAGGAATACACCGGGTTCAACAAGAACATCTTGCAACCCGGCCACACATGACCGACCACTCATTTCGCTTGAGTGTATCGAATGTATATCACCAACGGTTCAGATCAACAACCGTTTCCCGAATGGGACAGCATCAACAATAGATTTTTAGAAGTAAATAAAACTCTAGATCACGTGATTATACACCCTACTTCGGTGCGACCGACTTAGCCATGACGCCTGCCCGATTTCTGTCATTTACCGGATGATGAGGCTAGAAGCTACGCTTTATCATCATACCAGATTGACTTTGATTGTCACATCATCAAATCCATCAAATCACCGATTGACGTCCTCAACCATACATTATGTGTTAGCTAAAAGAAGTTTCCTTCTCTGCTTCCACTCTTGGTACGGTTGGAGAAATCGATATACGTGATCGTCTGGAAATACTCTGTCAGACATCCGTCCATACAAGTCATCCAGGAACAGGATGAACCAAAGGCACTATTCTGTAAACAGGATAGCCCTTGCATAACTCCGTCTTCAATGTCCTTTGGCATATTTGATTCCCAACGCTTATGCCAATACAGAGTGGTTCTTTGGATAATAATCCAACCGGTCTCTCCATATTAACAATGTTAAAATGGTCAAAACTTTGATAGTCTATGATTTAACTATCGAATAAAAACAAGTGTGCAAACAACAATATTATTTCCAAATGGAAATTATATCGATCAAACATCATTTAACATTCATCTCCTTAGTTCATTTTTCATCTACCGTTTCCCTATATTCAACATTTCTTATTTTCTAAATTTAGAAAATATATGTTATTACCATTGGAAACATTTCCATTTCCTGTTTTCTTTATTAGAAAACATTTCTGGTTTCTTATTTGGAAAACATTTCCAAAGCTTCTTCATTGGACTTAGACAGATGTTTAAACAAACCATCGCGATGCCAACTCAAACCATTTCCTTTACTGTCGAACCTTAACTATTCCTTAGTTAAAAACGAAGCCAATCAAGTTGAGGTAGAACTACCTCTCAGACCTTAACTGAACAACATTTCTAACTTTGAAATATGCAAAGTTCACTTTATATTCCTTTTACTAACTTCCTTACTTAACCCTCCTTTGAATAGCTATATTCGATTTACTCTTTTCACTTAACTCTATTCGATTAACCCTTATCAATTAACTCTATTGGACTAACACTATTGGATTAACTCTATTTGGCTAACGCTATTGATTTACTCATTTCACTTAACTCCTTTCGAATAAACTATATTCGATAACTCCTTTTACTTTCTTCAAATAAACTATATTCGATTAACTCCTTTTTACCTTAACTCTAATCGATTAACTAACATCGATTAACTCCTTTTTACCTTAATTCTAATCGATTAACTAACATCGATTAACTCCTTTCTCTAATCGATTAACTAACATCGATTAACTTCTTTTAACTTTATTCTCTAATCGATTAACTAACATCGATTAACTTCTTTTAACTTTGTTCTCTAATCGATTAACTAACATCGATTAACTTCTTTTAACTTTATTCTCTAATCGATTAACTAACATCGATTAACTTCTTTTACTTTATTCTATAATCGATTAACTAACTTCGATTAAATTCTTTTAACTTTATTCTCTAATCGATTAACTAACATCGATTAACTTCTTTTAACTTTATTCTTTAATTGATTAACTAACATCGATTAACTTCTTTTAACTTTATTCTCTAATCGATTAACTAACATCGATTAACTTCTTTTAACTTTATTCTCTAATCGATTTACTAACATCGATTAACTTCTTTTAACTTTATTCTCTAATCGATTAACTAACATCGATTAACTTCTTTTAACTTTATTCTCTAATCGATTAACTAACATCGATTAACTCCTTTTTCGAATAATCTATTCATTTATAAAGATTTACTTTTAGTAACGGTTCTTCACTTTACAAATGATTTCCTTTTATTCTAACTTATCCTTTGATTTTATAAATATTTCTTTTATAAAAATTCCTTTCCTTTTCTATATAAAATCCATCGATTTTATATAAATAATTCATTTTCAAAATACACTTTGAAAATCCCCTTCCCTATATCCAGTATCTCTTATGGTATTTAACATACCATATAACAACGATAAATATCGTCCAACCACATATAATCAACAACAGATTATATATCACATCATATATCAAAATATATGAATCACTGTAAAATAAATGTTGAGGAATCCAGTTGAATTCCTCCAACCTATTTCCCTGCATCATAGATGTTAAACAATATAGATAACATCACTTTCAGTTCCATATGATATATTCTGTTAAACAGAATCAATATAGAAATTCAACTAACTGATTAGCAGTTCAATCAAACAGTCAACATACAGTCAATCAGCCAATATTTATCAGTTCTAAAAATACAACATGAAATTATAAACTTTTTAGAGTTAGTGAGATTTACTCACTTTGGACGATCATCGTCAATGACGATAACCATCACTTGATTCAGACAATTTATTTTGCTATAAATTGTAACAGGCTCAGATTCACTCCCGGTCAGTTCCATTGTGTTGCTCTCGTCCATACGATCCCGACGCAACTTACGGTTCGTCAATCTGATATCGTATGACCGAGATATAAAGGTTATAAGTTAAGGTATATTTTAAAATAAAATAAAACATGGATTTTAAATATTGTTGGGCCTTACCCCCTTAAACTTAATTTCCAAACGCTGCTTCTCCTTTTGGGCTTTTTTTTTTGATTTCTCGGCCCAATGCCTCATGCTAACCCACGCAGGAGACACAACCCACCCGCCTACCATTTCTTCTCCAAACCGAAAATATGACAGTTCCTGTTTTACTCCTTCCAGTATATTTAAAACACGTGCTGTGCTCCTTCCTTTTATAGTCCAGAAAGCATCTTCTCCTTCCCTGAATACACGCTGGTCTTCACATCGCTGCGGATCCCCATGCAAACCCATAAAACAAATCTTCAAAACACAAGGACCCTCCCAGGCGTTTGAAACCATCAGCCACCCTCATGTTATATGTAAACTCACCACGTCCATCTCCTGTTTACACACTCCCACATACTTCAACATCCCGTTGTATATTCACCAACTAACTCCCCCTCTACGTCACTCCCTTATCTCGCATGGACTCCCTATGGCCTCACGTTTAAACTTTCGAACTCCCTCCTCTCAGTTCAGGCAAGACCACCCACTTCAAACCCAAAAGCATTCGAGCCCTTTCTTCTTGATTTCCAGAGAAAATACACAGCATACGGTCTTCAATTTTGTTTTTGAATTTTGGAAGAGGAGGATCTCGTGTTTTAGGTTCTGGAGAGGCGGCTCACTCTTTTTGCTTCCCGAAAGATTTACAGTTAGCGGGCATTTATATAGGGTTCCATTTTGTTTACGATTTAAAGGGTGACTTCTCTTCACGATTTTGATTGAGGAATCACACTTGTGCAGCTGAAATAAGGAGGCGTGGATCCCTTAAGGTCTAGAAACAAATTTTAGGATATTTTTGTTTAAGTTGTAAAATTTAACGTACCCTATTTTATATAATTCTGTCCATATACGAGCTGCTACGAACAGAAATAACAACACCGGTGAGACGAGCAATGTCTCACGATCTCAAAAATATAATAATATCGGTAGTTTAACCCATATTGTGAAACCCCGAAATGTTGATACTGGGTGCCAAATACTCCAAATAAAAAGTTGCTTATTTAATTAATTAAAAATTACCATAAAATTCAAAAAAATAAATTATCACTACGCCTCAAAAGAACCTCGTCTAAATTCAAAACCGATATGCAGTTATATCAAATAAACCGTTACGGTCGATGGACGATTCTATATCGACTATTTAAAAATTTAATTTGGACATAAATCAATATCTACACAATGAAATCCCGATTTTCTCTTCCATTAGAAAAATATACTTCACCAGCTCCATACATTTCTTGTTTCACAGAAATCCGATTTAAAACGAATCCTGTACATTCAGTTGAAGTTTAAATCGCCAAATTACGAACTGCTGCGCCATTTCAAGCTCGATTTTATTTATATTATAACTCTACATTCAAACTGTCATTTATATAATATATTCGTTATTCAAATTCAATTCTAAACTGAATTAAATATCACATATGATCCAATTCACATCATATCGCCATTTCAGCCAAATTCTGATTATTTTAGAATTAATTATATTATTTTAATTAAATATTCACCATTATTTAATTCCACGACCATTAAATTCCCTATATCACTATTTATATAATTAAATTAATTAATTATAATACCTCTGCCAATGCGGGTCATTACAGTAAGAGTAGTCCGTGAATACTTGGATGTGTTTGAAGAGGTAAAGGGCTTACCTCCAAAGCGGGAGATAGACTTCCGCATATACCTTGTTAACAATGCAAAACCCGTTGCTTTAACCGTTAGACACATGGCTCCAAGGAAAAGGAAAGAACTCAGCAAGCAAGTTAAAGAATTGCTTGAGAAGAGGTTTATAAAGCGGAGTATTTCTGAATGGGGTGCTCCAGTCGTGTTCGCAACTAAAGCAGACGGTTCGCTTCGCCTGTGCGTTGATTATAGGAAGCTAAACAAGCTGACTAAGAAGACTAGGCACCCACTCCCGAGAATAGATGATTTGTTCGATCAGCTTGTAGGTGCATCGGTTTTCTCCCAATTAGATTTAGCTACCGAGTTTCACCAGCTAAGAGTGGCTGAAGACAGCATTGGTAAGACCGCGTTTAGAACTCCAGATGGTTTCTTCGAGTGGCTTGTCATGCCTTTCGGCTTGACAAATGCACCCACTTACTTCGTTGATTCAATGATCAGGGTGTTCCGAGAATTCCTCAATAAGTTTGTGGTGGTTTTCGTTGACGATATTTTGATCTTCTCAAATAATGAGGAAGAGCATGCTCAGCATCTAAAGGAAGTCATGGATACTCTCCGTGCACATCAGTTGAAAGCGAAATTCTCCAAATGCCATTTATGGATAGAAGAAGTTAGGTTCCTTGGATACATGGTGTCCAAAGAGGGGATAGCTGTGGACCCCACGAAAATGGTTGTTGTGCAAGATTGGAAGGTTCCTTAAAACGCAACCGAAGTCCGAAGCTTCCTCGGGCTAGCAGGCTTTTATCGAAAGTTCATCAAAGATTTTGCGAAAATCTCAACTCCACTTACAAGGTTGACAAAGAAGAACCTAGCTTTCAATTAGGATTTGGATTGCGATATTGCTTTCCAACGTTTGAAAAGGGCTCTAACAACAGCACCAGTTCTAACATTACCTGATGGAAGAAAGATATTTACAGTATATACAGACGCGTGCAGAATAGGATTGGGCGCTGTCCTAATGCAAGAAGGCAAAGCAGTTTTCTATGGAGGAAGGCAGTTGAAGGTTCATGAGAAGAATTACCCAACTCATGATTTAGAACTAGATGCCATCATTTTCGCCCTTAAATCATGGCATCATTATCTGCTAGGAGAAAGGTTCAAATTATTTACTGATCATAAATCATTGAAACACCTTTTTTCGCAGAAAGATCTCAACTTGAGGCAACAAAGATGGATGGAGTTTCTTGCCTCGTACGATTTTGAGATTTCCTACACTTCTGGTAAGGGCAATGCAATAACAGACGCCTTGAGTAGAAAGAAACTGACTTTAAGCCCTCTCTTTGTGGAAAGGCAAAGCTTGGAGTTCATAGCAAGCTTTAACTTCAGATCCTCCTCTGACTTTGTACCTGGCTTGCTAGCAACGTTAGTGCGGCCAACTCTATTAGACTCAATTGGAGCCGCGCAAAGAGAAGACCCTCAGCTAGCCAATGTGGTGGACAAGTTAATTAGGGGTGAGACTTCTAGTCACCTTAATAGATACTCCATTGATGCCAAGGGCTGGTTGAGACGAGATGGAAGACTATGTGTCCCACAAGCAAGGGGCTTGGTAAAGGCGGTTCTAGAAGAGGCACACCATTCCAAGCTGACCATACACCCAGGCGGAGACAAAATGTATAAAGACATCAAAAGAGTTTTCTTTTGGAATGGCATGAAGCAAACATAGCTGAATTTGTTTCTAAGTGTTTAATATGCCAACAAGTCAAGGCGGACCAGAAGAAGCCTGGTGGTCTGCTCCATCCTTTAGAGGTCCCACAGTGGAAATGGGATAGCAACTCAATGGACTTTATAGATGGGTTGCCTAGGTCAAGAAGGGGCAATACCAGCATTTGGGTAATAGTGGACAGGCTTACTAAAAGTGCTCACTGTATACTGTCAAAAGTAGAAGGACTGCCTCATCTCTAGCATCCATATATCTTAAAGAGATAGTTCGACTCCATGGGATACCCTCCAGCATAGTGCGTGATCGAGACCCTATCTTCACGAGTGAGTTTTGGAAGAGTTTACAAGAGGCTGTAGGCACACAGTTATGCTTAAACACGACCTATCACCCTCAAACCGATGGCCAAACAGAAAGAGTCAACAAAGTCTTAGAAGACCTCTTAAGATTATGCATTATTGACTTCGGAGGTACATAGGAGGATCATCTACCTTTGGTGGAATTGTGACGGCAAGGAATTTCGCTCGGTCCCAGCCAGTCGCTAAACAGACCCAGACCGTTCGAAACGCCCTATCGTTTGAGAACAGGACAAAACAGAACGCATACAGAAGAACATTTCATTGTATATTACAACAATGCATCAGATTACAAGAATATACAGAGTATGAATGAATATTACACAGAAATATCAGAGATTTAAATTACATTTGAATACATCGCAGCGGAAAATAATACAATACACAACTAGAAAGAGATATACGGATACAAAGCTTTCCGGATATCGTTCCAGCTGAAAACCAGGATCCTGTGAATATAGATCTGCAAAACCAAACTACTAGCTGCCCGTGTCAAAATAAGGGAACCCAGAGTTTAGGTTAAAACAATAAACTCCAGGTCAGTCATGTGACTGGTGTGAGAACTAAAACAGTTAATCTTTATTTTTAAAATTAGGTAAGTCAAGGGACCACGCCGTATAACACGGAACGGGTTTCCTCCCAAGAATACCAGTGCATAGAACAAACAGCGCAATGCTAAATAAAGAAAAATGAAGCTGTTATAAGACCCAGGTCCTATCACACAATGCAACGCAAGCCGGGGGATAGGGTTTTCCCTTATAACAGCCAAAGAATGTTTGATACGTTTAAAACAAATCATTTGATACTATAATAAGTGCATAGTGTATAAAACAATCTTCAAATCATAAGTATCAATCATAGGCGGCATGAGCGTCCCATGCCACTATGTCGCCATATATAGGTTTACAAATAAAACCGCAAAGTCACGTATTTGGAAATTGGATTTCCGTCTATGAACCGAGGCAAAAGATAGTCCTCAACCGATTCGAGACTGCCTAGCCCGAGTCTCAGGATCAGAGCTCGAGTGACCCTTGGATCCTCAGGGCCAGTCCACCGATGTGGATTAAACTTAAACCCTGAACATGCGTTTCCCCGCCCTATGGGGCGTAAACGAGCCAACTAAATGACTCCATCGGTTCGAGAACGACCGATCAATCCGAGGCGCCTCGCAACAGCAACAACCACATAAGTCAAACTCGTCAGGGCGTGTAAAACCACTGACGCCACTTCTAGCTAGGAAGAAACGCATGCCCTCACTGACGTCCTCTCCCGTTTTTGGTTCATACCGGGTGTGAAACTCGCGAATCAACGTTACACAAAGCTATGCCACAAAGGTCGTGCTTTGATCATCAACCACAAGACTTTGCTTTTCAACAGAAGCCTTGATCATTTGCCACTTAGGCATGCCACACAGGCAATTCACTCCATGCGTTTGATATCCATCAATATATAACCCCTGAGCTCGTACGTCTCAGAGAAGGGCGTTAAGCAAGAGAATAAATTCTCCGCCGCCAAACAGATATATATTTAATAGAAATCAATCACACAGACTAAAATCCAATGTCAGACACACAGTCCATTTACAAGTCCGTTCTGGGGCTGAACAAAACCGGAGGCACCTAGTACCCCGCATATCCATCGATCTCCAAGTACGTCTGGACGATCACCAACTGTTTCCATCTTCTTGGGTGTACAGCCCAATCAAGATCATCAGTAATCACCCAAACGACGTGAAGACTTCCGGTCTTCGACCACCGTCTTCATCTTCGACACCACGTCGAATCAGTTATTCAGAATGGGATAAACCCGGTCTTTCTGAATAACTCGCGTATATATTATAAAAGTGTTACACAAACACAACATACGCCTCATTCCAATTCAGAATATTCTTTTATTCAAATATTCCAATACTTTGGGAAAAGTTCCCATTAATTTTATCCAAGATAAATTCTTTAAATTTATTCTTTAATCTCCTTTGAATATCAATTCAAACTAGTCGGGATTAGCGAACCACACCGAAGAAATCATTTATTTTATTTCCCAATCCCAACCTATTCATCCCATGAAGTAAAACTGGTAATACTTCATATCTAACACCACAGTGTTATCGGTAAATTCAATTACCATTTCACGTTCAAATCTAATTAAAGATTTAACCATCGCATGGAGCAAAACTGGTGATACTCCATTTTCGATCATTTCAATCTAATTAAAGATTCATTAAAACTCCACTTAGTTTTAATCTTTAACTGGGTTAAAGAATCAGTGTCATTTAAAAAACACGGTTCACGATAAACCCAAAATCACATTCCATTGATTATCGGGTTAAAGAACAAGTGTTATTTAAAACACTGTTCACGATAAACCCAAAATCACATTCCATTAATTATCGGGTTAAAGAACAAGTGTTATTTAAAACACTATTCACGATAAACCCTAAAATCAATACCAATTCAACTCCAATTAAATATCGTTTAATTGGTACACTTCATTAAATCTAAATAAAAAGATTTAAATTTTTTCTCAACTGGGTTCAAGAACAGTGTTAGTGAAGACACCATTCACGACAAACCCAAATCACATTTGATATTCAATACAAGGCTCTGAATAGAAAATATATCGGCTTATATTCAATATCAAATTCTACGACTAACAAGTGTCGTATTGGAAATAACGATATAAATATATATCTTTCAAATTTCCATAACCACATCTGTATAATCACGAATTCCAACATCGAAATATTCCGAAGACAATTTCGATTCAAATCCACTCCAATGCAATCATTGGAAGTTTTGGTTATTTTCAAAACCCTTTTTCAAATTCAATTTATTTATTTAAAAATAAATAGAATTATAATTCTAGTTCAAAACTAGTTCATTTCGATAAAAATCTATTTTTATCCTTTCAAATATGGAGTTTTTCATCCCAATCCTTTCTAAATCATTTCTTATGATTTTACACAAATTATTACTATTTTTAATAATATTATCAAGGCCCGTATAGTCAATTTCCATCAATGGCCATCGAACTGCACTTACAGCGACCTTTTTCAAATTTGATTTGGACGTAACTCCAAATCCAACCGTTAGATTTCACATTTCTAATATTCGTTAGAAAGCTCTTTTCGATACGAACCCAACGGTTCCGGTTTTAGGAGAATCCGACGGTCGGATCTCCCGTAATGCCCGTTTGAAATGAATGGTCGAAATTCACGAACTGCCGCGGCGCGGCGCGTTCTATTCAGGCCATTATATTATATATATATAATATATATAATATATATTTCGTCGATTTCTATTTAAAACGAGTTATATAAATAGTTTTAAAATTCGTTTCAAAAGCAACTTCAACTTTCTTTTCAATTCAAATCAAAATTGAATTCTTCTTTATAAATTCGTTTTAAAATTCATTTCTATTCAATTCAAATTTTAATTCAATTTGAATTCATTTCAATTCAATTTGAATACGTTTTCAATTCAATTCATTTCGAAATCCTTTCAATTCAATTCATTTCGAAATCGTTTTCAATTCAATTCATTTCGAAATCGTTTTCAATTCAATTCATTTCGAAATCGTTTTCAATTCAATTCATTTCGAAATCGTTTTCAATTTAATTCATTTCGAAATCGTTTTCAATTCAATTCATTTCTAAATCGTTTTCAATTCAATTCATTTCGAAATCGTTTTCAATTCAATTCATTTCGAAATCGTTTTCAATTCAATTCATTTCGAAATCGTTTTCAATTCATTTCATTTCGAAATCGTTTTCAATTCATTTCATTTCGAAATCGTTTTCAATTCATTTCATTTCGAAATCGTTTTCAATTCATTTCATTTCGAAATCATTTTCAATTCATTTCATTTCGAAATCGTTTTCAATTCATTTCATTTCGAAATCGTTTTCAATTCATTTCATTTCGAAATCGTTTTCTATTCATTTCATTTCGAAATCGTTTTCAATTCATTTCATTTCGAAATCGTTTTCAATTCATTTCATTTCGAAATCGTTTTCAATTCATTTCATTTCGAAATCGTTTTCAATTCAATTCATTTCGAAATCGTTTTCAATTCAATTCATTTCGAAATCGTTTTCAATTCAATTCATTTCGAAATCGTTTTCAATTCAATTCATTTCGAAATCGTTTTCAATTCATTTCATTTCGAAATCGTTTTCAATTCATTTCATTTCGAAATCGTTTTCAATTCAATTCATTTCGAAATCGTTTTCAATTCATTTCATTTCGAAATCGTTTTCAATTCATTTCATTTCGAAATCGTTTTCAATTCAATTCATTTCGAAATCGTTTTCAATTCATTTCATTTCGAAATCGTTTTCAATTCATTTCATTTCGAAATCGTTTTCAATTCATTTCATTTCGATATCGTTTTCAATTCAATTCATTTCGAAATCGTTTTCAATTCAATTCATTTCGAAATCGTTTTCAATTCAATTCATTTCGAAATCGTTTTCAATTCAATTCATTTCAAAATATTCGATTTCGAAATCACTTTTCAATATTCATTTTAAAATGAATTAAATCGATATAAATATCGTTCACGTCAAAATGGCGTCAATCTAATCAACACGGTTTCATAAATTTCTATTTTCAAATATTCTATTTCAAATATTTCTTTTTTCCAAAATAGTTGTTATTATCAAAATATTTCGTTCAACACATGACCAATCTCAATGGATGAGTACTGTCAACACATGAACCTTTATTTTATAATATTCTTTATTTTTCAAATTGGAATGGGGCCCAATCAATAACCATATAAAGTTAATTATATGGATTCCATACAACAAATGTATATAATAGCAACGATAGATAATCAACCATCAACCAAAGTGCACTACACTGTATAAGCATCAAATATAGATATCTAACGCTTATAACAGCCTGTCAATCAATCGATCGACATATTTAATCAATCAGGATGAGTGAGATTCATATTTCATCCTAACACCCGTGTGGGGTTTTCAAACAATCAAACACAGATTTTAGTTGTGCAGTTGGGCGATGTGTAAAATTTATCGACCCAATCAATGTCCTTCAAATAGGTGTACATAAACAAACCGTCTGGTTTGTAAATGAATATTTATTTATTCACATTCACGTTAAAAATTATATTTTTAACGATAAAACATTTTATTCCAACATATGAATTTCTATTCAGTTCATTCTTTAAATAAAATGATATTTTTATTTTTCTAACTTATTTTAGAAAATTTCGGCGGCATAACGGCACGATACTAGAAACGGGACGAGGCCTAGCCTTATCCCCGGTCTAATAATGGCCCACGCCATTCACAAATCAATTTCAATCAATTTCCAATTCAACCAAACGAATAAATCAATCACCCAACATTCAACTAAACAAACAAGTCCATGGTCTGTGGATGGGTGTCGGGTGCTACTAAGCACCGTCTGCATCCTAGTATATATATATAAAACTAGAAAAAGAAATTGAAGATTGAGAAGTTCTCACTGAAAGCTATCCAAACATCTTGACTCTCCTTCGTTCTCGCCTTTTTGTTACCTTCGTTGTCCGCTTTCACTACCTATGTAAAAATCGAATTTTTACTTCGTTATTCCATATATAAAAATCATATTTTTATTTCGAAGTTCGATATATAAAAATCATATTTTTCTTTCGAAGTTCAATATATAAAAATCACATTTTTCTTTCGAAGTTCAATATATAAAAATCATATTTTTCTTTCGAAGTTCAATATATAAAAATCACATTTTTCAATTCGAAGTTCAATATAAAAATCATATTTTTCTTTCGAAGTTCAATATATAAAAATCACATTTTTCAATTCGAAGTTCAATATAAAAATCATATTTTTGCTCTACTGTTCGATATGTAAAAATCATATCCTTTCATTTACAAAAATATGATCTTTTTGTTTAGAAAAATAATATAATCTTTCTGCAATAAAAATTCTACTTTTATTCTTAAATCATTCATATATACATATATAAAAAACCTAGCTCTATATATAAAATATTTGAACTATATACAGTAAATAGATTTTACAAGTTAAAAGAAAACAGAAATAAATAAAAACCAAAGGAGAACTTACAGCGAATGGGGGGGGGGTATCTCGCCGGCGTCAGGGCTAGGGGGTCGCAGGTCGGAGGCGAGGGGGAAGGGGTCGTCGAGGTGGTGCTCGCGTTTGGGAGGGCTCTCGGCCTTGGTGGCGACGCAGGCTTCGACGAGGGGGGGTTTTGGTCGATGGAGGGAGGAGCGGAGCATTAGAGGGGCGGCGCGACCGGAGCTCTGGCGGAGGGCGCGACGATGGGAGGGCGGCGGCGCGATAAGGGTTTCCCCCTTTCCAGCGTTTTTTTTGTTTTTGTTTTGAAATGAGATCGGGGGGGGGGGGGCTGGTTAAGGGAGAAGGATTATATTCTTTTTTTTTTTATTCGAAAAAAGTTGACTTTTACATGCGACCTCGAAACGAGCCCCACCGCCTGTCGCCCATAGCGTTTCACCCCTATTCCGAACATAATGGGATATGTATCGCAAGCTGATTCAATCGTTACAATCAGTTTCCGTTAAATTTACATTTAAATCACTATATTGAATTTTAAACGTACATTTCAAATTACCGGGGTCACATACTAACTCTAAAAATTCCCGAAAAATATTTTCTAGCTTCGTATTGACGATGCGGTCCTAACAAAACTAGTTTCGTTGAATTCTGAGGCCGTTGGGAAAATGGCCATTTTCCAGTCGATTAAAATCAACTGAAACCGGTCAAACGCGTTTTCCTTTGCCACGCTCACATATTGATTCAAAAAATTATGAAATTTTAAACCTAGCAATAATTTGACATCACGGACCCAACAAAAGTGGTTTCGTCGAAATCCGAGGTCTTTTGCAAAATTTCCATTTTTAAGGGCCTGAATTCCATAGCGACTATTCAGAATTTTCAACTGGACATATCTTTTGATTCCCGCTATGAAATCTTGATTATTCGGATTCGATAGAAAGATATTATCAAATAGACCCTAATGTTTTTGGTTTCACTAAAATCCGGATTGTTTTGCACCCGGTACATTCAAATGAAGTTTGAAATCGAATTATCGAACTACCGCGCCATTTTCAATTCTATTTATAATTATATATAAATATTTATATTCTAACGACGACGCGTATAAATATATACGTTCTAAATATATTCAAAATAAATTTTCGTCGATATTATTTAAAATAATTCATTTTAAATAATCAAAATTCGCTAAAATTGCCAAAATAAAAATTTTAAACTGGCCCAGATTTTCGGGTTATTACAGGAATTCGCTTACAACAATACCTACCAAGCCACCATTGGCATGGCGCCTTTCAAAGCTTTATATGGAAGACCATGCAAGTCACCAACTTGCTGGTGGGAGTCCACAGACAAGCTCATATTTGGACCAGACATGATTAGGGAAACTTCAGAGAAAGTAGACCTGATACGAAGAAGAATGAAGACTGCCCAAGATAGACAGAAGTCCTATGCATACAAAAGAAGAACTGACCTTAAGTTCGAAGTTGGAGACAAGGTGTTCCTTAAAGTATCTCCTTTGAGGAACGTCATTCGCTTTGGATCCACAGGAAAGTTAGCACCAAGATTTGTAGGGTCGTTCCCTATCATCGAGAAGATTGGGAAGATGGCTTATAGGGTACAACTGCCCGAAAGATTGGTCGGGGTTCATAATGTCTTTCATGTCTCTCACCTGCAGAAGTGCTTACAAGAGTCTGCGGAAGTGGTAGAACCAAGCATGCTAGAGGAAGTAGAAGTTGAACGAGAAGCAACTGTGAGGAGAGTTCCAACCCGTATCTTGGGAACAGAAGTTTAAAAGCTACGCAACCGTGAAGTTAAGCTCGTCAAAGTTCAATGGAGCGACGCCGAGGAAGACGTGACTTGGGAAACTGAGGACAGAATACACGCAGCCTACCTTTTCTTTTTAAGGGTACATCCTTGATCTCTTTTTCCTTAAGTTTATGCTCGTATCTACCTTTTTAGGTATATCTCCTCGATCCTATCCTTTATCTTTAGGTAGAAACCCATTTGGATGAAAACATGTAATTGAAACATGTTATGGTTGATGGTTGCAAGTGGTTGCTCGTGGATGCATATACACACACTTTAGGTATTAGATCGGCTCAGTCACTTTCATATTGCATATGAATATATGTATTTGTATATGGATTGAAACTTGATGTGTTATCATATGGATGTTGAATTTGTATGAATGATTGTGCACTCATATAGGAAATTTTGAGTAGGAAAAAAAATTGCATTCATAATGGACTCATGGCACTGACAGAATTTGCATTAAGGAGGTCAAATGAATCATTAGACCGCCTGATTTTGCATTACATAAGGACATGTACACACATTATGCATATGATCATGAAGCATTAGAAATCTTTTAAGGACAATGGACTCCTATGATTGATGGTTGAGTAGATGGGTGATTGGATGGTATGATATAAATTCTTCTCGACTTCAAGATTTCAGGGACGAAATCCTAAAAGGAGGGGAGAACGTAACACCCCTATTTTCTGTTAACATTATAGTAACGAATCAAAGAATAACTAATTTTAAATGTGAGAATTAATGGATAGGGATATGCCATTGCGTTCGCCTCGAAATTCTGCTTGAGATAGAATCCGAGTTTGCGTAAAACGGACACCGTATGAAGGAGATATGGATGAACGAAGTTAAGAAGAAAACTAAAAGAAGAAAGAAGAAGAAAAAATATGCACTGGCGCACTTGGGAAGTGCGCCAGTACCAAAGTTGCACCGGCGCACCTGCCAAGTGCGCCCAGGCCGAGTTGAGAGCCTGCACAGCTTTCTGGTGTGTTTCTATCCATACTATGAGTCATTGCTGAGTCCTTTCTGACTCCTTGCTGAGTCATTAGGGCTGAGGTGCCACCCTATCCTGACTGAATGGTTGTGGTTAACTCTAGAATCATCCGACGGCTCTAACTAAATTGAAATTCAATATAAACAACCCAATGCTCAACCTAAAAATCACACAAAAATAATCCTGGAACTATCATGCCATCAATAGAGAACTTGGAGTAGCCGTCGCCGCTTTCAATTCAAAGACAAGATAAAAACCTGAATCAAAATCAAATTAAAAGTAATCAAATTCAATGATCTACATCAAAGGCGAGCATACCAATTTCAGAATTCAGATTCCAGAAATCAAGAATTCCTTTTTAGGTTGTAAGTTGGTTATTACGTAGATTTAAACGTTCATTTAAATAAATCATGACATGTTGTAATTCGAATATAGAATGATGCTTATGTATAAGATAACTAAAGTTTGATTCTAATTTATCTTAAGCTACCATTGCGATTGATCATGCCTATATGTTTGTGATGATGAACATACTGTATTGTATGTTATTGGAATCTATTATGATTGGGTATTGGATTTATTAGGCCAACCGAATGGTAAAACATGTCATGCTATAATTTGGTGGTTACTTGCAAGTTTATGATCTAAAGCACATGCTTACATGTTAGATCAACATTCATGTATATTTAGAACCATGTTAAGTTGAATCTAGTTATGTCGCAAGATTGGATTTGTAGCTCTCTTATGTTTAACACACATAAGTTATCATGCTAACTTGTTATTTAACTATGTTTATAACGTCTCTCTTATGTTTAACACACATAAGTTATCATGCTAAGTTGTGATTTAAATAATGGCTCTCTTATGTTTAACACACAAAAGTTATCGTCTAAGTTGTGATTTAAATATGTTTATAATGGCTCTCTTATGTTTAACAAACATAAGTTATCTTGCTAAGTTGTGATTTAAATATGTTTATAGTATCTTTCTTATGTTTTGGCATACATAAGTTAATATGCTAAGTTGTGGTTTAAGTTAATGATACTTCTATGCCAAGTGACACGTGATATGTTAAATGTATGCTATTTTATGTTTATTTCATGTCCTTTGTTTATTACCCCTTTTTGTTTATGGGTTTTGGCTAATTTACTAGCCCAACATTTTATGTGATTCGTGCGTACGTTCCACGGGGGTAGCGATGGGAAAAATAAGAAAATTTCATGGCATAGATTTGTTCATAAAATGGTATATTTGATATACCATTTATTGTGAGCATAATCAAAGGATAATTATGGGATGATTAAATTAAGATTAATTTACATATAGAATTAGACATATATAGAAAATATATGGATTTAGAAAAGACGAATATGCCTAACCCGAGGTTAGACTGAGTTTTGGTGTAAAACTACCCGGAACTGATCGACATATCCAGAGACCACAACAAGACCTGTCTAATGTGGGTGGTTAGTGCATCAAGCCCAAAAAGAACCCGAGGTTAGACTGAGCTGTGGTGTATAACTGCCCGGAACCGACCGGCATATCTAGTGACCACAACAAGACCTGTCTAATGTGAGTGGTTGATGCTTTAATGAATAAATTAAAGCTAAGTCAGGATTGGTAGGGTTAAGTCAATAAGCGATTCAACATGTTAACTAAACAGATGGGTAGGGTTAGGTAAACATGGACACTTAACCAAATAAACATGTTGATTAGAAAACCCTAGTAACGGGGACCCATTTCAGTAGTAACCCACATAGATGTATCATGGTACCCTAAACTAGGCAAGGTGGGGCACGATTATAAGTGGTCAAAACGTTGGCAGTTGATGCTTCAGTGTAGGTTCCGACGGAGTATGGGCGTGCACGTACTCCGGAATGGAAAAAGCAGGCACTGGGCATCAGTAGTATACATTGTGCATCTTGAATCGTGTCGGGTTGCCACCAGAGGGACTGATACACCCCATGGTGGGACCAGCACAGGTATCTACAGTCAAGCGGGGCCGAATGACACAGGATATGAATGCATGCGAGTAGGAGCCGATCATTAAGGGGATCGTTTGTTATGAACACGTGGGGCTGGTTGAACCAATGGTTAAATAGGTGCAGATACTATAGTAATGGGTGCGATCACATGTTCCTCTTATCTTATATTATTGTCCTATGTTCTGTTATTACTGTCATGATCCCTTTCCTTGTTTAGTAATCACTGAACTTACCAGACTTATTGTCTGATCCGTTTTCTTTCGTCCTCTTTTCTTCCGTTCCCCCCAGGTCCATAGGGATGGAATACTCCAGCTTAGTTAGACTCTTTGCAAGCTTCAAGAAAGTAGATGTATGATTGGGACTCTCTTACCTTGGCTATGGCTTTTGGACACTACACTTGGGGATTTATGCAATTTTATTTATGGTTTATGCTTCTTTATTAAATAATCAAGATAGAAATTATGGTGTAATGTTTTGGAAGTTATTTTGAGACAATTTGATGTAATGCTTTTGTATTGAACCACGTATGCAATAAATGTTGGATTTTCGCAACTTATATTTATCTGTCTTGTAAATTTTTCTGTGTCTTGTACCTATAACGTCCCTCCACCAAAGTTTAGGCATTCCCTTTGTGAGTGACCTTAATGGAGGTGGGACGTTTCAACAGTTATGATTTATTAAATTATGTTAATGATGGTTGCTATAGATCTTTATTAAATTATGTTAATGATGGTTGCTATAGATCTTTATAGATCTTTATAATAGTTCTTTAAATGAATAAATAAAATACCGGAACATTCTAGGATACAAAGAGGATAATGTCTAAGCTTGGGATTGGAAATAATGTTTCCTTCTCTCCCTAACTGATTCGACAAATGGGATGGTTAATTTGAAGTTATTTGAATTTAGAAATGAATTTGGAATTTGATATATTAAGTAAAAAATAAAAGTTGAATTTTGAACCCAAAACAATTTGGAAAGTCAATGTAAATTACTTTAAATGTTTTTAAATGGTTTATATGAGTATATAATGGTTTTTTACGGCATTCAGAAGTATTGAAAAATAATTTTTATTGCTGTCAAAATAGAGCTAGTCGCACAATGGTAATTTGCGTATTTTAGTTACAAACTTTAAATGCTTATAACTTTTGCAATCTAAATCGGATTTCCAAAAAATGAAAAACGTTTGATTTATATTAACAAAAGCTTTCAAATGAGTGAAAGAATATTTTAATTTCGAGTTATAATTTTCAAGTTATGTTTAAACCCGTTTCGGGAAAAAGGTCGCTGTAAGAGTTGCTATCGACCATAACCATAAACAACCATTTTTAATGTTTCTAAAATTATGGAAAAATCATTATAAATTATGTAAAAGTGTTTTGAAACATAAAGTTTAAGTTTGGCAAAGATAAAAGATATTTTGATCAAAGTAGTTAAGATAATTGTTTTGTAATGCTTTTGTAACGCTTTTGAAACACGATGATAACTCTTTCTTTGAAAACAATCTATTTTGAAGTGGTAAACTGCGAGTTGTTTCCCGAACTATAAGTAATCATTTGAAATGATTGGTGGAATGTTTTCAAAGATTTAAAAGTATTGAAAATGTTTTATACGGAAATTAAATTGATTTATTTGATACTAAAACAGGGTTTTCAACTTTAAATAATTGGATATGGTTGGAGATAAATCTTCGGATGTTAAATATTTATCCGGTAGATGATGAGTCTTACTATTTGAGGAATTTAAAAGGTAGTTCACCGTTATTCCGCTTATAGTGTGAGTTGGATACAGAGATTAATATTAAGTATAAGTGGATGATATTTCTATCCAGATCTAATGTCAAAGAGGTTGACAAATCTTTTAATTAAGATATGGGTCCAATTTGATTTGGATAAGTTGGATAGAAATAATCTACGGATATTTGATATGAAATTCTTTAGTGTAAAGGTATACTATTTGAGGAATTTGCAATATATTATTATTATAATATCATTATTCCACTTATTGTATTCGTTGATTACGAGAATTGATATCGAATATTAGTAGATACAATTTCTATGTAAATTATGTTCAATATCGATTGATTTGAGTTTTTTCATGAATCATATATTCAATAATAACATTTTTGAAACCCAACGAGATTGAGTTGTGGAAATTCATATCGTAATTTGGGGATTTAACCAAATCTTTGATTTGATGAAATTAAAAATTAGGAATTGGGAAGGAAGAATAATTTTTAGTTAAGATTACAGAATTGAATGTTTGGAAACCTGTTTAATTGGAAACTAGGGTTGAAATGTGGGGTAAGGGTTTCAAAAGGAAACTGGGTTTTTGATAACGAGTTATCAAATGGAAAATTAATTAAGGCTAAATTATCTTTGATTAAGGGATGTGTTTTAAAGGAGAAAGGTTAAGTATGGATTTTGTAATAATTTGAGAATGGATTTAAAGAAGTTTAATTTAACAAAATCCAAGAAGGAGATTTGGTTAAAAGCCTGTGTGTTCCGTAATTGCATTTTTTGTAAATTGCGCTTATTATTTGGAAAGACCGAGATTAAATGTATGTCTGAAAACCATTCCAAGTAATAATACGGCGTTATGAGCAATTGAAGACATTGGAGACGACATTGAAGACCAGGACCCTTCATTTCGTAAGGGTGACTTGCTGAATGTCTCGAATTGCTGGATCCCATTCGCAGATGAATTTTATATATCAGTTAAGTGGCAAGAAGCCTAAACGTATGTGAAGGAATTCTGGATTGTTGTTTCGTTCAGACCCAGAACAGACATGTATGGTTGTGTGTCTGACATTGTAATTGACTGTGCAGCACTAATCATTATTAATATATATCTGTTTGGTGGCAGAGAATTTATTCTCTTGCTTAACACCCTTATCTAAGATGTATGAGCTTAGAGGTTATATATTGATGGAAATCAGTGATGCGTTGTGAATGGACAATGTGGCATACTTAAGTTATGTGATGAGTTATGGATGATCAAACATGGATTATTTAAGCGTAGCTTTGTGTGTATCGTGAACTTGACGAACCTCACACCCCGAGTTGATGGTAAATTGGGGGTCATATTTTTATGTTCGTTTCGTATGTTAATGAAGTCTCCAATCTGGGACGCAATTTGTTGGGTACTCTGATTCATGTATGGTGGGCTAGTATAACGGAGTCAGAGTCCGGACGTTATCCGCGAGTACGGGGATGATGCGCATAAGAAAGTTTGTGAGCCCACGAATGATCTTTCGTATCAGGAGCCATCAAGTTGGAAACCCAATCTCCACCACGAGGCCATACGGTTTTGATTGTATAGCCTACTGGTTACTGGCAGAATTACGTCAGTATAATGGGATGGGGGCATTATGCTGGCTAGGATTAATACATTTATTTGATAAAATGGTTTTCACACTATATATAGTAGTAAAAGAGGATTTTCATGTATAAAGGCATTTTGGTTATCACAAGGCAAAAATCGCCAATCTGATGTGCGCTTACATTGTGGTGCTGGACGAGCTTATGATAGCTTCATTTTTCAAAAATTCATTGCGGGTTTCTATGCACTGGTATTCACATGGAGTAAACCTGTTTTGCATTAGCGGCGTGGTCCGGTGAATTACCTAACTGTAACAACCCGGAAAATCAGAACCAATTTAAATATTTTTATTTTGGCAATTTTATTGAATTTTGAATAGTTAGAATAATTTATTTTAAATAAAAACGATTAAAAATTTATTTAAATCGAAGTTAGAACGAAAATATTTATTTTAATTTTAAAAGGAGTTAGAAATAGCGCGGCAGTTTGAAATTTTGAATTTGAACTTTAACTGACTGTATGGGATGCAAAATAAATCGGATTTTGGTGAAACCAAAAATATTAGAATTTGTTTAAGAATATCTTTCCAATAAATCCGAAAAATTGAAATTTCATTTCGGGAATCAAAAATTATGGCCATTTGAATATTCAGAATAGTCGCTATGGAATTCAATATAATATGCCCGTATAAATAGCCATTTTGCGAACGACCTCCGTTTTCGATGAAACCACTTTTGTTGGATCCAGAGTGTCAAATTATTCTTAGATTCCAATTTTCATAATTTTTAGAATCAATATGTGAGCGTGGCAAAAGAATTTGTGTTTTGACAATTTCGTTCAATTTCGATCGACCAGAAAATTTCCATTCTTCAAACAGTCTCCAAATTCGACGAAATTAATTTAGTTAGGACCGTATTCGTCAAAACATTGCTAGATTTATTTTTCAGGAATTTTTAGAGTCAGTATGTGGCCCTGGTAAATTAAAATGTACGATTAAATTAAATAATTAATTATTTTATATTTTTAAAAAAACTTATCGAAACAATTGAATTAGCTTGGGGGACATATCCCATTGTGTTTGGAATGGGGGTATTTAGCTGCGGGCGACACTCGTTGGGTTTGATTTGGAGCTCGGAACAATATAGAGGTTATATTGGAATTTAAAGGAATTAAATAAATAAATAAAATAAAATACGTATATATTATATATATATATATATATATCGTATATTGGACAAACCTTATCACGTTTTATACCCGTAACCTTATCATTGATGGAAGCTACAACACGATGCTTCTTCCTCCAATAATTCTCAAACCAATCAACGAAATCAATCACTCCTATTGAGGATATTGTAGAGAACTCCTTCCTCTTCAATTCCATACCTGGTTTGGATTTTATAGTGGAGTATCCATTGAGAACCGCACCCCCAAACCCACGTCGTTCAGTCCGTCGCCAAGCCACCAGGAAACCATCGCAGTGGACCCCACCACCGCGGTTGCGTGCACCTTCCCTCCCCGTTCCTCGTGACGTTCGCTGATCGACATCCCGTGCCCTGTATTGCCCGCAAAACCCAACCCTAGGATCGTACAAACAGTGAAACCCATCGACCTTTAACTGTGTGGAAGACGAAGGTTTAATTTCTTAATTAATTCCATAACTAATTTTAAAAAAATTGTTATTAACACTGTATAAATCGTATCTTTCTCATACGAAATCGAAATCTGATGAAACAGGAAGCGTTGGGACCGTAAATTCGCGATCTACTTTCTAGAACTAATCAGAGAATTTTTGCGGCATTCGACAATTTAGAAGAAATAAAATAGCAAATTGAGATTTCTAAATCTGAATTAATTAAATGAAGTTATATTAGGATGCATACGGAGTTTAGAAACTCTCGACATCTGTCGTCAATAAACCATGGATGACTTGATTGATTTGTGGTATGTGATTGGTTGAATTTTGGTTTATGGTTGAAAAAAAATGAAATTGATTTATATTGTGGCATTAGACTACCTAGAAAAATGTATTAGGAAATTAAACCCGTTGTAAACGCCGCGAGGCCTAAGGTAGTGCGAGGAGCCGTACATCGAGATGGTGCCGGTTTTAATTACCCTACCGTTATGCTGTCGAAATTTTCTGAAATATTTTTGTGTTATAAATATTCATGTTATTATATATTAATTGTTTGAACAATATGAAAACTATATTTTTAATACATATATATGAATAGGAAAATGATCGTTATATGTCAATATAAAATTCATGATTTGTTGTAAACTAAAAACAGTCATTTGTTAAATAAACATGTATTTACATTTGAAATTTACATTTTTAATGTAAATAAAACAGTAAAAATAAAACATTGTAATATAGAAATGCATTTACATTAGATACACATTTTAATGTATATGAAACATTAAAATAAACATTTTGATATAGGAACGTACTACATTGGAAATCTTCTTTTTAATATAATTGTAACATTAACATAAAACATTGATATATAAAATGTTTACATTGAAAAAATCATTTCTAATGTATACGAAACATAAAAAGATTACTTATTTTTAATGAAATAAAAGAAATGATGGAATTTATATTTTTAATGTATAAGCATTGATAGGTAAAAATGTTTTTTACACTGACATTTACTTTTTAATGTATATACCTTTTTAATGAAAATAAAACATTTAAAAATAGACATCGTTAAATGAAAACGTGTTTACATTGGATTTTACCCTTTTAATGTAAATCAAACATTAAAAATGTCAATTACTATAGAAAATGTATTTACATTGGAATTTTGCATTTTAATGTATATGAAAACATTAAAATACCACATTACTATATAAAATGTATTTACATTAGATTTTACATTTTAAATGTTTTATATTAAAATGAACATTGTTATGATAATAATGTTTTACATTGAGTTTTACATTCTTATGTAAATGAACCTTTTAAAAAATGGTCAATGCAATAACAAAAAGTGTTTTATTTGAAATTTACATTTTTAACGTAAACAAAACATAAAAAATGACCATGGTTATATTAAAATATATTTACTTTAAAATTTACATTTTTAACGTAACCCAACATTAAAAATAGTCATCGATTAAATAGAAATGCATTTATGTTGAAAATACACTTTATTGCAATGCAAGATTAAAAATAGTCCCTTAAATAAAATGTATTTACTTTGAAAATTTTCATTTTTAATGTAATGTAACATTAAAAATGAACACATTTGAAATAGAAATGTATTAACATTGACATTTACATTTTTATGTATATATTACATTAAAAATAATACATTGATAAATAAAATGTATGGGGATTGACATATACAATTTTTTATGTAAATGAAGTATTTAAAATAAACATTTGTTAAATAAAATGGATGGGACATCGAAAATTACATTTTTAATGAGAATGGAACATTAAAAATGTCCATTGCTATAAAAAAGTATGTTTTTCTATAAAAATGTACATTGTAAATGAAATAAAGATTTCATTAGAAAGATTACATTTTTATATGTAAGTAAATAATGAAGTGAGAATTTACATTTTTATATGTAAATAAAGAATTGAAATAAAAAGTTACATTTTTCAATGTAATCAAGAATGAAATTGTAATGACCGGCATTTTCAGCGATATAATAATTAATTTATTTAATTATTTAAATGGTGATCAAGAGAATTTAATGGCCGTTTAATTACATAACTGGGAATATTTAATTAAAATAATAGTATAATAATATATTTAATTTCTGAAATAGTCAGAAATAGTGGAATTCACAATATGGTGTGAACTGGATCATCTGTGATATTTAATTCAGTTTAGAATTGAACTAGAATAACGAATATATTATTTGAACGACAGTTTGAACGTATAATTATATTATAATTAAAATCGAGCTTGAAACGGCACTGTAGTTCATAATTTGGCGATTTGAACTTCAACTGAATGTACAGGATTCGTTTTAGGCCGGATTTCTGTGAAACAAGAAACATTAGGAGCTGGTGGAGTATACCTTTCTAGTGGAAGAGAAAAATCGGGATTTCGTTGTGTAGATTTTTATTTATGTCCAAATCAAATTTTAGAAAAGTCGCTGTGAATTCCTTTATAATTTATAAAGGAATTATTTATATTTTAAAAAGAAATTTCAATATAAATCGAATATCGGGTCGACTCAGATTTGAAATATCGAGTTCGAAATCCATATTGGGTTTTCTGAGCTGTATGATATTCCTCGGTAAATATATACGATAATATTTATTTATAAACATTTAATTTTATTTTATTTAAATATATTTAAATGGGTCATTTAGGGCTTTTAAAATAGCCACTTTTGCAAACGAAGTTGAAATTTGACAAAACTAATTTTGTTGGATCCGCAATGTTAAATAGTTCTTAGATTTTTATTTTCGTGATTTTTAGCGTCACTGTGTGACCGTATGGATTTTTAGAGTGAGAAACAGTCAGTATTTCGACGGTTAAAAATACGCTGTGTGAGTCGGAATTCGACGAAACCAGTTTCGTTGGGACCGTAATGTCGAACTGTAGCTGCATGTCCAGTTTATTGATTTTTGGGTATCGTATGTAGTCACAGGGATTTTTAAGGACTCGGGACAAGTATAAAATCATGAAAATAAAATATAAAAATTCAAAATAAAAATATCCTAAAATTTTATGTGGTGAAAACAAGGCCACACCTTCATTCTTCTCAGCCACTACTTACAGTATGGAGACCCTGCTCCCACGTCCTCTTCTGAAACCATGTAAAACCAAAAATCATCCACTTTTAAAATGAAAATCAAAGGAAATAAAATCATACAAATCCTATTCTGTATATATTTGGATTCAGTGAGGTGCGCCCTTCAATTCTGGGTATGTATTGTTGAACCCAACGGGGTTTTCGTCACTGTCCATCTTCGAGCGAGGAACTAGGGTTCGGGTTTGAGGGGATTTGGGTTGTTTTCGAGCGAAGTGAAGGTTGTTTTTGGGTTCGGGGTAGGATTTGGAGCCGACGAGCAAAGTTTGGGGAGGAATGGTGATTAAAGATATCGGTGGCTGTAGCTCAGGCCAGTTCAACGGAAAAGGGAATCAGCGATCAAGTTCGTCCATTTTGGGTTGAGGCTGAAGTTTTCGCGAAGAGGAACATGGTGGTGTAATTAGTTTTGGGTTTCATTGACGGATGGAGGATCAGTGAGGTGACGAAAGGGACGGGAATAGATTTCATGGTTCGGGAGTTGGATATGTTGACGGGGAAGAAGAGGATAATACGGGCCTGGGAGGATTTGTGGTGGGACGGATTATGTGAAAGGTCAAAGCCCAGTTTTTTTCTTTTTAAAAATCAAAATGTTTTATTTTTAAATATGTATTGACTTGTTAAGACCATAACTTGCGCATACGATATCGGTTTTCAGCGAAACAAGATCCGACATGATCATATGGACGGGAGCAATACAATGAGACTGACCAGGAGTGAATCAGAGCTCGTTACAATTTATAGAAAAATAAATTGTCCGTCTGAATCAAGCGATGGTTATTGTTATTAACGATGATCGTCCAATGTGAGTAAATCTCACTAACTTTGAATAGCTTATAATTTCACGTTGTATTTTTAGAACTGTTAAATATTGGCTGATTGAATGTGTGTTGACCGTTTGATTGAACTACTAGTCAATTAGTTGAATTTATATATTGATTATGTTTATCAGAATATATCATATGGAACTGAAAGTGATATTGATTTTATTATGTAACATCTGTGGATGCAGGGAAACATATTAGAGGAATCCTACTGGATTCCTCAACAGTTATTTTATTATTTTTCATATATTTTGATATATGATGAGAATTAAAACCTATTGTTGATTGTGTGTGTATGGACGATATTGGACATCGTAATTTGATATGTTAAACACAATAACATACCGAGATTTGGAGAAAAGGGGAATTTGTCAAAGTGACTACTGAAAAGAGAATATTTATAAAATCAGAGGATTTTACAAAAGAGAATATTTATAAATAGAATATTTATAAAAAGGAATATTTATAAATGGAATATTTATAAATAGGAAACATGTTTAAGTGGAATTTTATATGAAGGGAAATCTTTATAAATGGAATATTTATAAAGTGAATTATTTATTTAGAATAAATAAATTAGATATTTAAATGGATTATTTATTTGTTAAATAAATAGGATAAGATAAAGAAATATTGATAAATAAGTTATTAAAATGACATTCAGTAGGAAATAAATAAGTTATAAAAAGGGATTATTTATTTAGAGAATGAATAAAGAAATGTTTGTAAACCATTTACAAATAAAATAGAAAGAGAAATATGTGTAATACATTTACAAATACGTTATAAAGGATATTAGTTTGTTAAATAAATAGGATAAGATAAAGAAATATTGACTTAGAAAATAAATAAGTTATTAAAATGACATTCAGTAGGAAAGAAATAAGTTATAAAAAGGAATTATTTATTTAGAGAATGAATAAAGAAATATTTGTTAACCATTTACAAATAAAATAGAAAGAGAAATATGTGTAAAACATTTACAAATAGGTTATAAAGGATGTTCGTTTATTAAATAAATAGGATAAGAAAAGGATATTTATTTGTTAAATGAATAGAATAAGATAAAAGGGATATTTGTTTAGAGAACAAATATGATATTATATAGGAAATAATTGCAACACATTTGCAAATAGAGTTGAAAAGGAAATATTCGCAAACCATTGCAAATAGAATAGAGAAGGGAATATTTGCAAACCATTTACAAATAGAATTTAAAAAGGGTAATATTTGTAAACCAATTACAAATAAAGTTTTGAAAAGGAAACATGGGTAAATGCATTTAGAAAACAAATAGATTATATAGGAAATATTTAACTTTGGATAAATAGATATATATAAGTCTGAACTTATATATGAAGAAGTAAACAGATAAAAGGAGTAGATTGATTTATAAATGATATTTATAAATTAAGTTAAATATTTATCATTTGGATAAATAGAATATATAAGTCAGGACTTATATAAAGAAGTAAAAATCGATTTCAACATCGATGTTTGAAACTGAATAAGGACAAAGAGTTAAACCATTAGGGTTAACCAGTTAGAATAAAACCATTAGGGTTAACCAGTTAGAGTAAAACCATTAGGGTTAACCAGTAAGAGTTAACCAGTTAGGTCAAACCGTAGAGTTAAACCAGTTAGAGTTAATCAGTTGCAGTTAATCGAATATAGTTTATTCAAATAGAGTTGAAATGGAGTTAATCGAATTTAGTTATTCGAAGAAGTAAATCGAATCAGAAATATTCGAAGTGGGATAATCGAATAGTAGATATTCGAAGTGAGTTGATCGAACCTAGTTATTCGACAGGAGTTAAATCGAATAAGATTTATTCAAAGAAAGAGATTATCGAATATAAGTATTCGAAAGTAAGCAAATCAAATATAAGTTATTCGAATAAGTTATTCTAATAAGAGTTAATCCAGTAAGAGTTATTAGGTTGGAGTTATTCAAATAAGAGTTATAGATTAGAGTTAACCGAATAGGAGCAAATAAATTAGTTGTCGTTATATTATTCGAGTTAGGAAATAATAGGAAATAAAAGTCATATTAAAGATAATATATTTCGGATGCAGGAGATTATAACAACACCATCGTTATAATCAAGTAAACTTGTAGAAGAAGGGGGTTCGTAAATAGAATCCGAGGGTTCGTAAGGAAGTGTTAAAGAGTTAAAAGATGAACTTACCCTATTTCGAGATTTGAAATGTTGTTCAGTTAAGGTCTGAGAGGTAGTTATACCCCAACTTGATTGGCTTCTTTTTGAATTTAGAAATGGTTAAGGTTCGAGAGTGAAAGTGGTTAAGTGATTTTAGTAAATAAGTATAGTGGTTTGAGTTATCGTCGCGATGTTGTTTAAACATCTATTTAAATCCAAGTAAAGATGATTTGGAAACGTTTTCCAAATAGAATCAGAAACGAAATCAAATATTGAAATTGGAAATATGAATTAGAAAAGGGGATGTTCATGTATAAGGAGTTAAGAAATGGAGTTAAGCTAAATCAGAATTTGACTGGAGACTGGTTAAGTTGAATGGTTTCCTAAGTGCCTATCTGATGTTGGTTTCGACCTTCGGGATTGGTACTTAGGGAATTGTTCTTATACTAGTTTACAATCAGAGACTGATAGATTTAGAAGAATAGTGATATGTAAATAAGTTATGGCAATGTTCTCCAACGTTAACGTATATTTTCTAAACATAGAAAATAAGGAACATATGAATATATATATATACATATATATATATATATATGATTGATGATGGATTTGATAGAATTTCCATCTGGGAATAATATCGTTGTTTGCACACATATTTTTCTTTGTAGTTAACTCACCGACTATCGAAGTTTTTTTGACCATGTTAACGTTGTTAATATGGAGAGACCGGCTGGATTATTATCCAAAGAACCGCTCTGTATTGGCATAAGCGTTGCGAATCATATATGTCAAAGATAATTGAAGACAGAGTAAAGTGCAAGGGTTGTTGTATAAATCTTAGATAACAGTGCCTAAGATGGAAATACTGAATAGTACCATCGGTTCATCATGTTCCTGGATGACCTGTATGGATGAATGTCGGGCAGAGTATTTCCAGAATGGTCCTGTACATTGATCTCTTCAACCATACCAAGAGTGGAAGCGGAGAAGGAAACTTCTTTAGCTAATACGTAATGTACTATTGTAGACATCAATTAGTGATTTTCGATGGATCTGACAATGTGGCATTCGTAGTGAATCTGATGTGATGATAAAGCGTAACCTCAAGCCTCATCAACCGGTAAATGACAGAAATCGAGCAGGTAGCATGGCTATGTAGGTCGCACCTATTCGGGTGTATGATCACCTGATCTAGAGTTTCATTTACTTCTAAAAATCTATTGTCGATGCTGTCCCATTCGGGAAACGGTTGCTGATCCCAACCGATGGTGATATACATTCGATACACTCAAGCAAAATGAGTGGTCGGTCATGTGTGGCCGGGTTGCAAGATGTTCTTGTTGAATCCAGTGTATTCCTTTCTAGAGGTACACTAGCGAAAGGTGGTTCCATACCTTGTAATAGTTGGAAATCCATTACCAAATACGTGCTAGCGGTTTTGATTGTATACTATATATGTAGAACGTGAGATGGAAGCGTTTCTGCTAAATGATTATTATATTGTAGTTAATAGATATTATTATAATATCAAAAGGTTTTTGATATAAAGATATTTTGGATTCTCATAAGGGAAAAACATGTTCCATTAAACGGCGTGGTCTTACGAGATGTCGTTTACTTGTTCAAACTATTTAAACTGTTTTACTCATACCAGTCCTATGACTGACCCGGAGTTTATTTTGTTTTGTTTTCCCTAAACTCTTGGGTGCCCAATTTTGTACGTGCCGTCAAGTAGTCGGGATTTACAGATACTTGAAGAGCTGGAGCAAGAGGCTTCAGTATTATATAGCTATAGTTATTTCCACCGTGTTGTAAGTGTTGTACTTTGATAATGATGTATATTCAAGTACAGATGTATATTTCAAAGTTATGTTATGTATATTATATGTTATTTGTTCCGCTGTGAGATTCGTTTACTCTGATGATGTGTTCTTCTTCTTCTTCTATTCTAAGTTTCTATCTTATCTATTCTCACCCTCTAATTTCTTTCATTAACCATCTGGTATTTTCAACTCTTGTTGTTCGATATGTGTTGTATATCAGATAACCAAGATCACAAATTTCTGGGTCGTTACAGTTGGTATCAGAGCTTAAGTTAAAAGAATTACCTTGACTCTATGGCGTAACTCAGTAGAGATGGGGTTAGTAATACCCTAGATTGAGTTGAGTGTATATATACGAGTGAACGTATTTGTTATTTGATATAAAAATTTGTTTTATATTGTGGAGATTTATTGATTGAGTGGCTTATGAATTTCTGGTCGATCGGTTTAATCCGCTATATCGATAGGAGTTACTAAACACTCGAATACGATGGGTCAACACGATATGTTTTGAAAAGTGGATAAATTAAAATTTACCCAAGGTATATCTTGATATAGAGAAGATATATATCAAAATTATAATATAGTGGACATGTTGGTTGTTATTATAATCGAGTAAGATTATAAATTAAATGGTTATGTAAATAACCAATCAGAATTCATATAAGTGAAATACGTGAAATCAGGTGAATTAAATCAGAATTTAAACCAGAAATTGAATTAAAATTCTGGAAAATTGGATAAGTGTTTGTAAATGGATTTGGATTAAAAATAAGGAAAATTTAAGATCCTGGGAGATATTAAATTATTTTACAAGCAGTGTGAATTATGTTTTGAAATGAATTTCAAAGTGGAAATGTTCAGAAATGGTTTTATAGTATGGAACTCACTTCGATCGCTGGAAAATAGATTCTGATGATGACAGCTGCATCATCAGTATTCATTTTCAAGTTGTAAGTGACAGATTACTAGCGAGAAGATTTTGCTCTTGAATTGTTTTGAGAGAAACAAGTTGTTTGAAATCCAAAAAGGATTATTTGGTTTTAGAAAAGCAAAGCTGTTTAAAATTCCCAAGAAGAGACTGTTTGAATTAAAAACAAATTTAAATAGAAATTTGTGAAACCAAGTTGGAAATGAATTGAAACCAATTAATTGGAAATTGAATTGAATATGATATATCAAGTAGAATCAGATTTTGATTTGTGAGTTAGAATCTGAAATGGTATTGGATTGATGAGTTAAGAAGTTGAAAATCGGGAATAGAACCTTGATTTGAAATTGAATTTGGCTTGGATAAACGAATGGTTGTGTTGAGGATAAATTGGTCAGAATTTGAATGGGGTAACATTGGTATATGCTGAGTGATAGCATATGGAAGTGATAAAGTTGATATGCCCGACAAAAAGGTACAAGTTTATATTTCATATGAGTTTGGTGATTTATGAGCCTGATTGACAAGCCATTTGGCTGTTTGATTTTCCTTTGGGTTGGAGATGGCCCAGAGAGGCGAGTTGGAGTTTGACCTATTGACCAGTACAAAGGAGATGCTGGCGAAATTTTTCGAAAAGTTAAGGTGTTAGAAAATTTTCATGATTTTTGGAAATTTTCGTTGATAAGAAATAAATAAATTTCTAATTGAAATTAAATTGGTTCAATTGAAACTGAAGTTAAGAAGTGAACAAATATGTTCTAAACCAGTCGATAGGGTCGTCCTCTACCTTAGCAATTTCGATCGAGGACGAAATTATTTTAAGTGAGGAAGAATGTAATGACCCGCATTTTCAACGATATAATAATTAATTTATTTAATTATTTAAATGGTGATCAAGAGAATTTAATGGCCGTTTAATTACATAACTGGGAATATTTAATTGAAATAATAATCTAATAATTTATTTAATTTCTGAAATAGTCAGAAATAGTGGAATTCACAATATGGTGTGAACTGGTTCATCTGTGATATTTTATTCAGTTTAGAATTGAATTAGAATAACGAATATATTATTTGAACGACATTTTGAACATATAATTATATTATAATTAAAATCGAGCTTGAAATGGCGCTGTAGTTCGTAATTTGGCGATTTGAACTTCAAGTGAATGTACATGATTCGTTTTACGCTGGATTTCTGTGAAACAAGAAATGTTAGGAGCTGGTGGAGTATACCTTTCTAGTGGAAGAGAAAAATCGGGATTTAGTCGTGTAGATTTTGATTTATGTCCAAATCAAATTTTAGAAAAGTCGCTGTGGAATTCCTTTATAATTTATAAAGGAATTATTTATATTTTAAAAAGAAATTTCAAAATAAATCGAATATCGGGTCGACTCAGATTTGAAATATCGAGTTAGAAATCCATATAGGGTTTTCTGAGCTGTAAGATTTTCCTCGGTAAATATATACGATAATATTTATTTATAAATATTTAATTTTATTTTATTTAAACAAATTTATATATTTAAATGGGTCATTTAGGGCTTTTAAAATATCCACTTTTGCAAACGAAGTCGAAATTCGACAAAACTATTTTGTTGGATCCGTAATGTTAAATAGTTGTTAGATTTCCAGTTTCGTGATTTTTAGAGTCACTGTGTGGCCGTACGGATTTTTAGAGTGAGAAACAGTCAGTATTTCGATAGTTAAAAATACGCTATATGAGCATACGAAGTCGGAATTCGACGAAATCAGTTTTGTTGGGACCATAATGTCGAACTGTAGCTGCATGTCCAGTTTAGTGATTTTTGGGTATCGTGTGTAGTCGCAGGGATTTTTAAGGACTCGGGACGAGTATAAAATCATGAAAATAAAATATAAAAATTCAAAATAAAAATATCCTAAAATTTTAATTGGTGAAAACAAGGCCACACCTTCATTCTTCTCAGCCACTACTTACAGTATGGAGACCCTGCTCCCACGTCCTCTTCTGAAACCGTATAAAACCAAAAACCATCCACTTTTAAAATGAAAATCAAAGGAAATAAAATCATACAAATCCTGTTCTGTATATATTGGGATTCAGTGAGGTTCGCCCTTCAATTCTGGGTATGTATTGTTGATCTCGACGGGGTTTTCGTCACTGTCCATCTTCGAGCGAGGAACTAGGGATCGGGTTTGAGGGGATTTGGGTTGTTTTCGAGCGAAGTGAAGGTTGTTTTTGGGTTCGGAGTAGGATTTAGAGCCGACGAGCAAAGTTTAGGGAGGAACGGTGATTAAAGATGTCAGTGGCTGTAGCTCAGGCCAGTTCGACGGAAAAGGGAATCAGCGATCGGATTCGGCCATTTTGGGTTGAGGCTGAAGTTTTCGCGAAGAGGAACATGGTGGTGTAACTAGTATTGGGTTTCATTGACGGATGGAGGATCGGTGAGGTGACCAAAGGGACGGTAATGGTTTTCATGGTTCAGGAGTTGGATACGTCGACGGGGAAGAAGAGGATAATACGGACTTGGGAGGATTTGTAGTAGGCCGGATTTTGTGAAAGGTCAAAGCCCAGTTTTTTTCTTTTTAAAAATCCAAGTGTTTAATTTTTAAATATGTATTGACTTGTAAAGACCATAACTTGCGCATACGATATCGGTTTTCAGCAAAACAAGATCCGATAGGATCGTGTGGACGGGAGCAACACAATGAGATTGACTAGTAGTGAATCGGAGTTCGTTACAATTTATAGCAAAATAAATTGTTTGTCTGAATCAAGCGATGGTTATCATTATTAACGATGATCGTCCAATGTGAGTAAATCCCACTAACTCTGAACAGCTTATAATTTCATGTTGTATTTTTAGAACTGTTAAATATTGGCTGATTGACTGTGTGTTGACCGTTGGATTGAACTGCTAGTCAGTTAGTTGAATTTATATATTGATTATGTTTATCAGAATATATCATATGGAACTGAAAGTGATATTGATTTTATTGTGTAACATCTGTGGATGCAGGAAAACAGATTGGAGGAATCCGACTGGATTCCTCAACAGTTATTTTATTGTTTTTCATATATTTTGATATATGATGTGAATTATAACATGTTGTTGATTGTGTGTGTATTGACGATATTGGACATCATAATTTGATATGTTAAACACCACAACATACCGGGATTTGGAGAAAAGGGGAATTTGTCAAAGTTAATACTGAAAAGATAATATTTATAAAATAAGAGGATTTTATAAAATAGAATATTTATAAATAGGAATATTTATAAATGGAATATTTATAAATAGGAAATATGTTTAAGTGGAATTTTATATGAAGGGGAATCTTTATAAATGGAATATTTATAAAGTGAATTATTTATTTAGAATAAATAAATTAGATATTTAAATGGATTATTTATTTGTTAAATAAATAGGATAAGATAAAGAAATATTGACTTTGAAAATAAATAAGTTATTAAAATGACATTCAGTAGGAAAAAAATAAGTTATAAAATGGGATTATTTATTTAGAGAATGAATAAAAAAAATTGTAAACCATTTACAAATAAAATAGAAAGAGAATATGTGTAAAACATTTACAAATAGGTTATAAAGGATATTAGTTTGTTAAATAAATAAGATAAGATAAAGAAATATTGACTTAGAAAATGAATAAGTTATTAAAATGACATTCAGTAGGAAATAAATAAGTTATAAAAAGGGATTATTTATTTAGAGAATGAATAAAGAAATATTTGTAAACCATTTACAAATAAAATAGAAAGAGAAATATGTGTGAAACATTAAAAATAGGTTATAAAGGATATTAGTTAAATAAATAGATAAGAAAAGGATATTTATTTGTTAAATGAATAGAATAAGATAAAAGGGATATTTTTTCAGAAAAAATATGATATTATATAGGAAATAATTGCAACACATTTGCAAATAGAGTTGAAAAGGAAATATTTGCAAACCATTTGCAAATAGAATAGAGAAGGGAATATTAGCAAACCATTTACAAATAGAATTTAAAAAGGGTAATGTTTGTAAACCAATTACAAATAAAGATTTGAAAAGGAAATATGGGTAAAGGCATTTAGAAAACAAATAGATTATAAAGGAAATATTTATCTTTGGATAAATAGATATATATAAGTCTGAACTTATATATAAAGAAGTAAACAAATAAAAGGAATAGATTGATTTATAAATGATATTAATAAATTAAGTTAAATATTTACAATTTGGATAAATAGAATATATAAGTCAGGACTTATATAAAGAAGTAAAAATTGATTTCAACGTCGATTTTTGAAACTGAATAAGGACAAAGAGTTAAACCATTATGGTTAACCAGTTAGAGTAAAACCATTAGGGTTAACCAGTTAGAGTAAAACCATTAGGGTTAACTAGTAAGAGTTAACCAGTTAGGTCAAACCGTAGAGTTAAACCAGTTAGAGTTAATCAGTTGGAGTTAATCGAAATTAGTTTATTCAAATAGAGTTGAAATGGAGTTAACCAAATTTAGTTATTCGAAGAAGTAAATCGAATCAGAAATATTCGAAGTGGGATAATCGAATAGTAGATATTCGAAGTGAGTTGATAGAATCTAGTTATTCGACAGGAGTTAAATCGAATAAGATTTGTTCGAAGAAAGAGATTATCGAATATAAGTAATCGAGTGTAAGCAAATCGAATATATGTTTTTCGAATAAGAGTTAATCCAGTAAGAGTTATTAGGTTGGAGTTATTCAAATAAGAGTTATATATTAGAGTTAACCGAATAGGAGTAAATAAATTAGTTATCGTTATATTATTCGAGTTAGGAAATAAAAGTCATATTAAAGATAATATATTTCGGATGCAGGAGATTATAACACCATTGTTATAATCACGTAAACTTGTAGAAGAAGAGGGTCATAAATAGAATCCGAGGGTTCGTAAGGAAGTGTTAAAGAGTTAAAAGATGAACTTACCCTATTTCGAGATTTGAAATGTTGTTCAGTTAAGGTCTGAGAGGTAGTTATACCCCAACTTGATTGGCTTCGTTTTTAATTTAGAAATGTTTAAGGTTCGAGAGTGAAAGTGGTTAAGTGATTTTAGTAAATAAGTATAGTGGTTTGAGTTGTCGTCGCGATATTGATTTAAACATCTGTTTAAATCCAAGTAAAGAAGATTTGGAAACGTTTTCTAAATAGAATCAGAAACGAAATCAAATATTGAAATTGGAAATATGAACTAGAAAAGGGGATGGTCATGTGTAAGGAGTTAAGAAATAGAGTTAAGATAAATCAGAATTTGACTGGAGATTGGTTAAGTTGAATGGTTTCCTAAGTGCGTATCTGATGTTGGTTTCGACCTTCGGGATTGGTACTTAGGGAATTGTTCTTATACTAGTTTACAATCAGAGACTGATAGTTGTTGAAGAATATTGATACGTGAATAAGTTATGGAAATGTTCTCCAGCTTTAACGTATATTTTCTAAACATAGAAAATAAGGAACATATGAATATATATATATATATATATATATGATTGATGATGGATTTGATAGAATTACCATCTCGGAATAATATCGTTGTTTGCACACGTATTTTTCTTTTATAGTTAACTCACCGATTATCGAAGTTTTTTTGACCATTTTAACGTTGTTAATACGGAGAGACCGGTCGGATTATTATCCAAAGAACCACTCTGTATTGGCATAAGCGTTGCGAATCATATATGCCAAAGATAATTGAAGACAGAGTAAAGTGCAAGGACTGATGTATAAATCTTAGATAACAGTGCCTCAGATGGATATACTGAATAGTACCTTCAGTTCATCATGTTCCTGGATGACCTGTATGGATGAATGTCTGGCAGAGTATTTCCAGAATGGTCATGTACATTGATCTCTTCAACCGTACCAAGAGTGGAAGCGGAGAAGGAAACTTCTTTAGCTAACACGTAATGTACTGTTGTTGTAATGACCCGCATTGGCAGAGGTATTATAATTAATTTATTTAATTATATAAATAGTGATATAGTGAATTAAATGGTCGTGGAATTAAATAATGATGAATATTTAATTAAAATAATAAATTAAATAATATATTTAATTCTGAAATAATCAGAATTGGCTGAAATGGCGATATGGTGTGAACCGGATCATCTGTGATACTTAATTCAGCTTGGAATTGAATTTGAATAACGAATATATTATATAAATGACAGGTTGAACGTAGAATTATAATATAATTACAATAGAGCTTGAAATGGCACTGCAGTTCGTAAATTGACGATTCAAACTTCAACTGAATGTACAGGATTCATTTAAAGCCATATTTCTGTGAAACAAGAAACGTGTGGAGCTGGTGGAGTATATCTTTCTAGTGGAAGAGAAAAAGCGGGATTTCGTCATGTAGATTTTGATTCACATCCAAATCAAATTTTAGAAAAGTCGTTGTGGAATTCCTTTATAATTTATAAAGTAATTATTTATATTTTAAAAAGGAATTTCAATACAAATCGAATATCGGGTTGACCCAGAAGTGGATATCGAGTTAGAAATTCATATAGGAATATTTTAGGGCTGTATGGTATTCCACTACGAATATAGACGATAATATTTAATTTTAAATATTTAATTTAATTTAATTTAAATATATTTATATATTTAAATGGGTCATCCAGAGCTTTAAAAATAGCCACTTTTGCAAACGAAGTCGGAATTCGACGAAACTAATTTTGTTAGATCCTCAATGTCAAATAGTTGCTAGATGTCAGTTTCCGTGATTTTTGGAGTCAGGTGTGGTCGTATGGATTTTTAGAGTGAGAAACAGTCAGTATTTCGACAGTTAAAAATACACTGTGTGAGCAAACGGAGTCGGAATTCGATGAAACCAGTTTCGTTGGGACCGTAATGTCGAACCGAAGGTGCATGTCCAGTTTGGTGATTTTTGGGTATTGTATGTGGTCATAGGAATTTTTAAAGGACATATACATACAATGGTTGATTATAAATTAATATTATAATCAAAAGAAAAATATCTAACCTACCTACAAATATCACTCAAACACTTCTAAACCCTAAACTATTTTTCCCTCTGCCAAAATTATGAGCCGCCAACGTTTTTCTCTAACCAGAAAATTTGTGAGATGTTAAAATCGAAATCAATTCCTATGGGAATCAATAAATTCTTAGATGAATTCTTTTGGACTCACCGTGAAGAGATCTTCACCCTAGTATGCTCGAAGTTGGGGATCGCGGAATTTCAGTTCGCTATCTACCTATACAGCGAGAGTGGTGGTTGCTTAGGGTTGGAATTCATGAGCATCGATTTCAGAAACAAGGTCTATATTTGGGTTCTTGGCAAATTTTGGCACCCGTATACAATTTCTGTTAGAGATCGGTGAAAAATAATGTCATGCGTATGCAGTAGGCTGCCGAATGCTGAAGACCGCGAGGTGAAAGCTTTGTTCGAGCTTTGTGAATCTGGTATGAAGAAGAAGAGGATTGGATAAGAAGAATAATGGAGATTTTTATTTGAATTGAAATGTATTGGAAAAGGAGAATGGTAAGAAGAACTTTGGCTAAGGAGAATTACTTGAGCGTGAGTAGCGTGGAAGGATTCCTACGGGATGATGAAGAAGAGTATACAGTGAATGGGTGGGGGCTTATTGCGCTGATGGGACGAATGTATATAGGTGAGACCCGATAAGTATTTAAATCAAATCAAATTGCAAATTAATTCATATCAAAACCTGTAATCATTATAACTTGAGCATATGATATCAGAATTTCAAACTATCGGATCCATTGGGATCGTATGGACGGTGGCTACACCATGGAGCTGACTGGGAGTGGATTCGAGCTCATTTGAATTTATGGCGAAATAAATTGTTTGATTCAAATCAAACAATAGTTTATCATTCTTTAACGATGAACTGCCAAAGTGAGTAAATCTCACTAACTATGAACAGTTTATAATTTCATGTTGTATTTTTAGAACTATTAAATATTGGCTGATTAACTGTGTGTTGACTGTTTGATTGAACTGCTAGTCAGTTAATTGAATTTCTATATTGATTCTGTTTAACAGAATATATCATATGGAACTGAAAGTGATGTTATCTATATTGTTTAACATCTGTGATGCAGGGAAACAGGTTGGTGGATTCCTCAACATTTATTTTACTGTGATTCATATATTGTGATATATGATGTGATATATAATCTGTTGTTGATTATGTGTGTTCGGACGATATTTATCATTGTTATATGGTATGTTAAATACCATAAGAAATACTGGATGTTGGAAAGGGGATTTTCAAAGTGTATTTTGAAAATGAATTATTTATATAAAATCGATGGATTTTATATAGAAAATGAAAAGGATTTTTATAAAAGAAAATAATTATAAAAATGAGGGATAAGTTAGATATAAAAGGAATTATTTATCTTTGGATAAATAGATATATATATATATATATATATATATATATATATATAAGTCGGAACTTATATATATGAAGAAGTAAACAGATAAAAGGAGCAGATTGATTTATAAATGATATTTATAAATTAAGTTAAATATTTATCATTTGGTAAATAGAATATATAAGTCAGGACTTATATAAAGGAGTAAAAATCGATTTCAACATCGATGTTGCAACTGAATAAGGACAAAGAGTTAATTAGTTAGGTTAACCCACTTAGGTTAACCCAGTTAGGTTAAACCAGCTAGATTTAAACCACTTAGGTTAAACCAGTTAGAGTTAAACCAGTTAGAGTTAATCAAATATAGTTTATTCGAATAGAATCAACTGAGTTAATCGAATATAGTTTATTCAAGAAAAAAGTAAAAGGAGTTAATCGAATATAGTTTATTCGAATAGAAGTGAAAGGAGTTAATCGAATATAGTTTATTCGAATAGAGTTAAATGAGTTAATCGAATAAAGTATATTCGAATAGAGTTAAAGGAGTTAATCAAATATAGTTTATTCGAATAGAATTAAAGGAGTTAATCGAATATAGTTTAGTCTAATAGAGTTAAAGGAGTTAATCAAATATAGTTTATTCGAATAGAATTAAAGGGGTAAATCGAATATGGTTTATTCGAGTAGAGTTAAAGGGGTTATCGAATATAGTTTATTCGAAAAGAGTTAAGTGAAAAGAGTTAATCGATTAGGGTTAAATAAATAGAGTTAATCGAATTTAGTTTATTCGAAGAAAGGTTAATCGAATCTAGTTATTCGTAAGAGAGATTATCAAATGTAGTTATTCGAAGGGAGGAGTTATCGAATAGAGGTTTATTTGAATGAGAGATACGTAAGGAAGTGTTAAATAGTTAAAAGATAAACTTACCCTATTTCGAGATTTGAAATGTTGTTCAGTTATGGTCTGAGAGGTAGCTATACCCCAACTTGATTGACTTCGTTTTTAATTTAGAAATGGTTAAGGTTCGAGAGTGAAAGTGGTTAAGTAAATTTAGTAAATAAGTATAGTGGTTCAAGTTGTCATCGCGATGTTGATTTATACATCTGTTTAAATCCAAGTAAAGAAGATTTGGGATTTTTTTCCAAATAGAATCAGAAACGTAATCAAATATTGAAATTGGAAATAAGGAATAACAATGGAAATGTTTTCTAGTGTTAATAACGTATATTTTCTAAACATAGAAAATAAGGAAATATGAATATATATATATATATATATAGATATATATATATATGATTGATGATTGATCGATATAATTTCCATCTGGAAATAATATCGTTGTTTGCACAAGTGTTTTCTTTGATAGTTAAATCACAGACTACCAACATTTTGACCATTTTAACGTTGTTAATATGGAGAGACCGGTTGGATTTTTATCCAAAGAACCACTCTGTGTTGGTATAAGCGTTGTGAATCATATATGCCAAAGATAATTGAAGACGGAGTAAAGTGCAAGGGCTATTGTATAAGTCTTAGATAACAGTGCCTAAGACGGATGTACTGAATGGTTCCTTTGGTTCATCCTGTTCCTGGATGACATGTATGGATGGATGTCTGACAGAGTATTTCCAGAATGGTCACGTACATTGATTTCTTCAACCGTACCAAGAGTGGAAGCGGAGAAGGAAACTTCTTTAGCTAACACGTAATGTATTGTTGTAGACGTCAATCGGTGATTTGATGGATTTGACGATGTGACATTCGAAGTGAATCTGATGTGATGATGAAGCGTAACCTCAAGCCTCATCAACCGGTAAATGAAAGAAATCGGGCAGGCAGCATGGCTAAGTCGGTCGCTCCGAAGTAGGGTTTATAATCACCTGATCTAGAGTTTCATTTACTTCTAAAAATCTATTGTTGATGCTGTCCCATTCGGGAAACGGTTGCTGATCCCAACCATTGGTGATATACATTCGATACACTCAAGCGAAATAAGTGGTCGGTCATGTGTGGCCGGGTTGCAAGATGTCCTTGTTGAACCCAGTGTATTCCTTTCTAGAGGCACACTAGGGAAAGGTGGTTCCATACCTTGTCATAGTTGGAAATCCATTACCCAATATGTGCTTGCGGTTTTTATTGTATACAATATATGTAGAATGTGAGATGAAAGCGTTTCTGCTAGATGATTATTATATTGTGGTTGATAGACATTATTATAATATCAAAAGGTCTTGATATAAAGATAATTTGGATTCTCATAAGGGAAAAACCCGTTCCGTTATACGGCGTGGTCTTATGAGATATCGTTTTCCTGTTCAAAATGTTTTAAACTGTTTTACTCATACCAGTCCCATGACTGACCTAGAGTTTATTTTGTTGTTTTCCCTAAACTCTTGGGTGCCCAATTTTGTACGGGTTGTCAAGTAGTCGGGATTTACAGATACTTGAAGAGCTGGAGCAGGAGGCTTCAGGATCATATAGCTATAGTTTATTTCCGCTGTGTGTAAGTGCTGTACTTTAATAATGATGTATATTCAAGTACAAATATATATTTCAAGTTATGTTAAATGTATTATATGTTATTCATTCCGCTGTGAGATTCGTGTTACTCTGATGTTGTGTTCTTCTTCTTCTATTCTAAGTTTCTATCTTATCTTTCCTCACCCTCTAATTTCTTTCTATTAATTTCCTGGTTTTCAATACAATTTGGGATTGGACTTGTGTTTTTGGTCAGCTCAAATTGGACTGGAATTTTGGGTCATTACAGTTGTAGACGTCAATTAGTGATTTTCGATGGATCTGACAATGTGGCATTCGAAGTGAATCTGATGTGATGATAAAGCATAACCTCAAGACTCATCAACCGGTAAATGACAGAAATCGGGCAAGTAGCATGGCTATGTAGGTCGAACCTATTAGGGTGTATAATCACCTGATCTAGAGTTTCATTTACTTCTAAAAATCTATTGTCGATGTTGTCCCATTCGGGAAACGGTTGCTGATCCCAACCGATGGTGATAACATTCGATACACTCAAGCGAAATGAGTGGTCGGTCATGTGTGGCCGGGTTGCAAGATGTTCTTGTTGAACCTATTGTATTCCTTTCTAGAGGTACACTAGCGAAAGGTGGTTCCATACCTTGTCATAGTTGGGAATCCATTACCCAATACGTGCTTGCGGTTTTGATTGTATACTATATATGTAGAACATGAGATGGAAGCGTTTCTGCTAGATGATTATTATATTGTGGTTGATAGACATTATTATAATATCAAAAGGTTTTTGATATAAAGATATTTTGGATTCTCATAAGGGAAAAACCCATTCCGTTATACGGCGTGGTCTTATGAGATGTCGTTTACTTGTTCAAACTGTTTTAAACTGTTTTACTCATGCCAGTCCCATGAGTGACCCGGAGTTTATTTTGTTTTGTTTTCCCTAAACTCTTGGGTGCCCAATTTTGTACGGGCAGTCAAGTAGTCGGGATTTACAGATACTTGAAGAGCTGGAGTAGGGGGCTTCAAGATTATATAGCTATAGTTATTTCCGCCGTGTTGTAAGTGTTGTACTTTGATAATGATGTATATTCAAGTACAGATGTATATTTCAAAGTTATGTTATGTATATTATATGTTATTCGTTCCGCTGTGAGATTCGTGTTACTCTGATGTTGTGTTCTTCTTCTTCTTCTTCTATTCTAAATTTCTATCTTATCTATTCTCACCCTCTAATTTCTTTCATTAACCATCTGGTATTTTCAACTCTTGTTGTTCGATATGTGTTGTATATCGGATAACCAAGATCGCAAATTTTCGGGCCGTTACAGAAATAGAAAGTTGCATTTTTCAATGTAATAATATATAGAATAAAAAGATTACATTTTTAATGTAATCAAAGAAAAGAATAAAGATTACATTTTTATTTGTAATCATAGAAAAGTATAAAAATTTGCATTTTTCAATGAAACCAAAGAAAAGAAATAAAATTATATTTTTTTAATGTAATCAAAAGGATTGAATAAAAGACTTCATTTTTAATGTAATAAATAAAGGATAAAACATATTACATTATTTTAAGTGAAAATTAGGCTTACATCCTTAATCTAAACTTAATTAGGCTCACATCCTCCCCTTTAGAAATTTATAAATTTCATCCTTATTTTAAAAAAGCCGCTCAATTTTTTGCAGAACTGCCCTTTCTCACTTAATTCACGCCGTAATTTATGTAATACGATACACGTTTTAGGGTTTTATTTTTTCCACAATCAAATAGTTCTATGTCATGGTGGCGCCGCCTTCATTCTTAATATTTTCATTCCATCGATCAAAAATTTAGGCTGGGTGGTGGAAGAGGGGGAGCAGGTGGCACCTGAGGTGTAGGCCGTCCAGTCAGGGGCGGCGACGGTGGCCATTTCGCGGTGGGGTGCAGTTTTGGGGCTGTAGAGGTATGTGCGGGATCAGATTGTGGAAGGAGGGGGAATAGGAGTGTTTGTCAATGGTGGTGGGGCCATCGGTGGGCAGCGCGACGGCTATTGCGGGGTGAACGACGACGATGTTAGATCGTAGGAGGGGGCGACTGGGGATTGTGATTTTCTACTTTGTATGTACGGCGGAAATGAAATTGGTACGCAAATAATGTGAATATAAGCATACAAATATGCCACTATTGTTAAAATACGTTCATACTGGTTTGCATATATTCTGGATAGTTGCGTACATATGTGTAAATATTTTTCATAATTGCATACATATTTGCAACTATCCAGAATATTTTGTTTATCTCTGTGTATGATGAAAATTGCATAAAAATATGCATTCATTCATAATATATGCATACTCATATGCATCTCTTCTGAATATTCTGTATTAACATATGTTAAAATATTCTGGAATTTTGCATATAAATATGCAGCTATTAGTTATATGCTGTCATGTATGTATCTATTTATAATTATATGAATATGTTCATGTAATTTTATTTTATTAATCCATATTAGGCTTATTAATGTTGATTTTTTTTCTTTGTATAACAGTGGTCCTGCAGATATTGGTGCATTGGTGTTGTTGAAGTTTGGGAATGGTAGTTGAAGAATGCCTGGTTGTCCATCATATTCGAAAAAGTTGATATCTGCAGGTGAATTTACGAAGACTACTCTATGTGGTTAGTGCAAGAAGTTGGGTCATAATAAAAGGACGTGTTCTTTAGCAGACTAGTAGAAGTTTTTTTGTAATTTTTTTAAAACTTGGTTAAACCATATAATGTGGACAACTTTTACGTGCTGCATTAAATTTAGTTCAGTATTTTAATGTTAATTATGTGATATTTTTTCATTTTTTTTTGTAGAGAGCTTATATGTATACAATTATTTTGTTTAGTTGCATGCATGTATGCAATTATACTTAATATTTGTATCGACTTTGCTAGTATTTTGCATATATTAATAAATGTATGAAAAAATAGTAGTAGCTACTTATAGGTACGAAATTATTTTTATTAATGGATAATGTATGCAAGTATTCCCAATTGTTGCATAAAAGTATGCAAGTATTCTTGTTATGTGCATGCAAGTATTCAAATGTTCAGCTTGTATGCATATACTGTTTAAACTTTGAACATTTGTTCCCTTTTTAATCTTGAATTTTTTTACTTAATCAGTTTATTATATAGTTTTAATTTCGTAATCTATTCATAAAGTGTTATGAAGTTTTGTTTGTACAGTTAGTATGTTTTAAAAAAATCTTAGCCTGTTGGAGTAATTATGCAAATATTTGTAGTTACATAAGTAATTATATTGAAAAAAATGCATATAAGTCTGCAAAATAGTATGAATAACTGTACCCAAGAGCACAACATTTCATAATGTCATGAGCAAACTACAACAACTTATTTTAATTCATTAAATACCAAAGTAATTCAGCTTACACACCACATAATCATGTCCACCAGTTCGAAAACAAGATATCAGTGAAATTTTTTATAAAAATACAAACACCACTTCCCCCCTATTAATCACTGGGTTTGTTTTCGTAATTACAACTGCTTCGTAATTACTAATGCTCCCTCTTTTACAACACCAACAACAGGATCATCTTCCAGCATAAGTGACTGCAATAAGAAGTAAAAAGTTATTAAATGTACAAACGTTCTAAATATATGCACACTAGTGTGCAAGCATTCTGGCTATATGCACACAAGAATGCAAGTATTCTATATAAATATACGAAATTTCTCCATTAATGTTGATACATGATCACACGTGTGCAAATATTCTGCACATACGCACAAAATTGTACAAACATTATTAATAATAGGATACAACTATGCAAACAAAAATAATAAATACACACTAATGTGCAGGTATTCTAAATATATGTACACTAGCTTTCGGCTGTCATGCATAGATGCCAACAAGTGTTCAACCATTCTGTATACATGCTTACATGTTTGGAAATATTCATAACAATGCCTTAAAATCATGCAAGAACTCTTAATAGAATTTTGTAAATATTTGCATACTAGTATGCAACTATTCAATATATATGTATACAATTATGCAACAATTTTAAATTAATGTATTCAAATCTCTAACATCTCATGCTAAATTCTTCCGCTTATGCAAATGTTCTGAATAAATATTTAAATATCTGCAACTTTTTTGATTATACGTATGCATATATGCAACTGTTATGAATAAATACATCCTTGTATGCATATGTTTTGAAAATACTCATTCACAAATGCAATAATTTTGAATATATGCATACAATTATGCAAGTATTTTGAATATTTAAATACTAGCGTGAATTCTCTTTGAATAAATGTATACAAACGTTCAATTAGTCTACATACTTGCATACAAGCATACAAGGGTACTGATTGAAAATAATACAATCACGCAATGCTACTGTACATATTCATACTGATTTGCAAGAATTACGTGATAACATTAAATAAATAAAATAAATAAAAAAAGCTTACAGTGTGTTTGGGGGAGGGATGGCGGCACTGGGTGGTGGAGGAGGGGGAGCAGGCGGCGCCTGAGGTGGAGGCAGTCCAGTCAGGGGCGCCGGCGGTGGTCACTTCGCGGTGGGGTGCAATTTTGGGACTGTAGAGGTTTGGGGGGTCTGATTAGGGAAAGAGGAGGAAGAAGAGGGTTTGCCGACGGCGGTGCGGCCATCGGTGGGCAGCGCAACTGCTATTGCGGGGGGAACGAAGGCGGTGTCAAATCGTATGAGGGGGCGACTAGGGATCGTGATTTTCTAATTTGTGTGGACGACGGAAATAAATTTGGATCATTGTTTTAGGGTTCTGGAACTGCGTAAGGGTAAGGCGGGAATTTTTTTAGTCGATTTTCAAAAATAGGGACCTAACTTATATTAAGTTTATGACCAGATGTGAGCCTAATTTTGAAACTTAATGGGGACCTGTAAAAAACGCACCCTTATTTTAATGTGATACGTAGGAATCATACAAAAGATTCAATGTCGGAAGAAATGGTATTAACATTAAAATTTTCATTTTTAATATAATATATGATTTCATATATAAAAGAAATCAATGTTGAATTGAAAATAGTTTGAAATCATCGAACGAATTATATTTATATATAAATTTAAACTAAAATAAAACGAATCGCGACGCTGCAGCCGCCTTTTGAAGTCGTAACTTCAAACGATTATACTGAAAGATCCGACCATCGGATTTTCCCAAAACAGGAACCATTAGGTTCATTTTGGAAAGATCTTTCCAATGATATATAATTTGCTAAGATCCAATGGTTAGATTTTGAGAAATGTGTAAATCAAGTTTTGGTGAAAACAGCGCCAGGGCCATGTAATGACGCGAAGCGTCATTTAATTGAATATGGCTATTTTTAAATAAATAAAAATAACTATAAATCATTATAAAATATTATAACCGATATGGAATAAAAAGAATTGATTTAAATTTTATATATTTGATAAATTATTTGAAAAGTCCGAGTTAACTCTCATTTCAAATAATTATACGACGATGAGAAGCCAAAGATTTGAAGACAGTGATTAAAGACCGGCGATCTTCACATCGAATGGATAACTACAGATGCCCGACATTGGTTAGCTCCCAGTAAAGGGTTAAAGTTGTAGTTGTACGGATGTACATGTTGATTGTCCAGATAAGCGAGCACCTCTCTTCCGTATTGGACATATGGGACGAGGATTAATGTGTCTGCTGTTTAGTTCAATCCCAGAACGGACTTGTAAATGGATGTGTGTCTGACATTGGATTTCATTCCATGTAAATTGATTTCTATTTAATATATATCTGATTGGTGGCAGAGAATTTATTCTTTTGCATAACACCCTTCTATGAGATGCACGAGCTCAGAGGTTATATGTAATGTCCCGTATTTTTGGGTATAATAATTAATTAATTTAATTATTTAAATCATGATTTAGATAATTATATAGTTGTTTAGTTAAATAGCTATGAATATTTAATTATATAATAATTAAATAATATAGAATATTTGATTAATATAATAATTAAATAATATATTAAATTCTGAAATAATCAGAATTAGCTGAAATGGCAATACGGTGTGAATTGGGAAATTCAACATATTAGAATTTGAATTAGAATAACAAATATATTATTTGAACGACAGTTTGAACGTATAATTATATTATAATTAAAATCGAGCACGAAATGGCGCTGCAGTTCGTAATTTGGCGATTCAAACTTCAACTAAATATATAGGGTCCATTTTAAATCGGATTTCTGTGAAACAAGAAACGTTCAGAGCTGGTGAAGTATATTTTTCTAATGGAAGATAAAAATCAGGATTTCGTCTGATAGATTTTGATTTATGTTCAAATCAAATTTTAGAAAACTCTTTATGGAATTCCTTTGAAATTTATAAATATTTATTTATATTATAAAATGATTTTTCAATATAAATTGAAAATCGATTAAACTGGGATTTGAATATTGAGTTTTGTGTGAATATATATACGATAATATATATTTATTTATATTTAATTTAATTGTTTTTAAATATATTTATATATTTAAATGGATTATTTAGAGCTTTAAAAATAGCCAGTTTAGCAAACGAATTCCGTTTTCGACGAAACTAATTTTGTTGGATCCGGAATATCAAATTATTGCTAGATTTCAATTTTCGTGATTTTTGGAGTCAGTATGTGGCCGTATGGATTTTTAATGTGGAAAACGGTCAGTATTTTGATGGTTAAAAATAGGCTGTGTGAGCATACGAAGTCGGAATTCGACGAAACTAGTTTCGTTGGGTACGTAATGTCAAACTCTAGTTTTATGTCCATTTCCATGATTTTTGGATATTGTATGTGATCACAGGATTTTTTAAATGGTAAGTACAAACAGCGATTGGTTAAAATCGAATATAAAAATCAAATAAAATAATACATTATTTCCTATGTATACCATCCTAAAGTTTTAAACCTAATTCACTCCTTCATCTGGTCAAACAATATTCCACCGCATTTCTTTTTCTTCCTCAAACCAATTCGTGATCTTTAAAAATCCAAATTAATCCATATAAATTACTATAATTCACCAAACATGTATGTTTGGATTTGTCATGTGTTTATCTTCCACCCAGTATTTGTTTTTCGCAGTTCGACATTACCAGCGTTCGCTCTTTTTCCACCATCCGCCTAGGGTTTGAAATAACTTGGAATGAAAGCATTTGTAACAACCCGGAAATGCGAGCCAATTTAAAATTTTTATTTTGGCGAATTTAGCGAATTTTGATTATTTAAAATGAATTATTTTAAATAACATCGATGAGAAATTTATTTTGAATAGAATTTGAACGTATATATTTATTCGAATCGTCGTTAGAATATAAATATTTAATTTAAATTATAAAAGGAATTGAAAATGGCGTGGTAGTTTGATAATTCGATTTCAAATTTCAAATGAATGTACCGGGTTCAAAATAAACCGAATTTTAGTGAAACCAAAATTATTTGAATCTAATTGGGAATATCTTTCCAATGAATCTGAAAAATCGAAATTTCATAGCGGGAATCAAAAGATATGTCCAGTTGAAAATTCAAAATTGTCGCTATGGAATTCTGGCCCTTAAAAATGGAAATTTTGCAAACGACCTCGGTTTTGACGAAACCACTTTTGTTGGATCCGGGATGTCAAATTATTGCTAGGTTTCAAATTTCATAATTTTTCGAATCAATATGTGAGCGTGGCAAAGGAAAACACGTTTGACTAGTTTCAGTTGATTTTAATCAACTGGAAAATGGCCATTTTTCAAACGGTCTCAGAATTCGACGAAATTAGTTTTGTTATGACCGTATCGTCAATACGAAGCTAGAAATAATTTTTCTGGAATTTTTAGAGACTGTATGTGGCCCCGGTAAATTCAAATGTTCGTTTAAATTGAATATATAAAGATTTATATTTTAAATTCAATGAAAACTGATCGAAACAGCCAAATTGAGTTACGAAAATATCCCATTATGTTCGGAATAGGGGTAATTAGCTAGGGACGATGGTAGGTGGGTTCGATTTGGGGTTCGAAATATAAAGTTACTTTGTGGAATCCAAATTAAATAAAATATATAAATAATTATAAAACCCCACTCCTTTTTCTTTTTCCAAGTCAACTCCTTTCTCCCCCCCCCCCTCTGTTCAAACGCTCATTTCAGAATAAAAAAGAGAAGAAAAAAAAGTAAAACCGCGATCGAATCCATCACGCTCGAGCCGCCATCCGACGCCGGACCTCACCCCCTTCTTCCCCAGCGCCGCCGCCCTCTATTCCGGTCCCCTCTCTCTCCCCTTCTCTCTCCGATGAGAAGCCGCGCCACCTTGAACCCTAACCCTCAATTGGAGACATCTGACGCCGTGGGTCTACCTCAGGTGAACCGCGCCCTTTCCTGGCCATCCACGCACCCCCGTTGCCTCCCCAACCTATGACCGCCGATGGTGAAACCCCCCCTTCTCGGAAAATCAAGAGAAAAAAAACCGTGGGTCTTTTTCCCTTTGTCTATTTTTTTTAGCTATTAAAATCATGATTTTTATTAGTATAAAAATACGATCTTGATTAGTAGAAAGGTAAGATTTTTATTTATGAAAAGCAACATAGGAAAAAAAATCAGTTTTTTAGGAATAGCAAGATAAAAATATTATTTTTACATATGTAGAAGCATAATAAAAATTTGATTTTTATTTATATGGTAGCATATTAAAGTTATGATTTTAATCGTATGAAGATGGGATTTTTAGTTTAGAGAAATCCAATTTTTAGTTAAGAAATTATACGATTCTTATATATATGAGGCGAAATAAAAATAGGATTTTTATTATGAATTAGCAATATAAAGTGGTGATTTTTATTATATAAAAATATAATTTTTATTATAGTATAAGATTAAAAATATAATCTTTATATGATAGGAATATTAAAAATATAGTTTTTATATTATAGAAGGAATAAAAATATAATCTTTATATTTGAAAAGTCGAAATCTTCATATTTGAAAGGCGAAATCTTCAAATTTGAAAGGGCGAAATCTTTATGTAGAGAATGGCGATAGGAAAATATGATTTTTACTTAGGTAGAGTATTAAAAATATGGTTTTTATTTAAAGTAGAAATATAAACATATAATTTTTATATAGTTATGAAAATAAAAATTCAATCTTTATATAAGAAGTAGAAATATAAAAATATAATTTTTATATAGAAAGAAGCGTTGTTAATATATGAAGTGAAATAAAAATCTGAACTTTATTTTATCGTGAAGTAGAAAGAATATAAATATTCGGTCTTTTTATATATGTAGTGAACACGCACGACAAAAGTGACAAGAGGCGAGCACGGCGAAGTTTTTCTACATATGAAGAGTCGTGGCGGTTGGTTTAGCCAGTCGGTGAGAACTTCTCACTTTAATTTTTCTTTTCTAGTTATAATATATACTAGGATGCAGACGGTGTTTAGTAGCACCCGACACCCGTCGTCCACAGACCATGGACGGCTTGTATGCTTGTTTGTTTGATTTTGATGTGTAGTTGATTGTGTGATGTGAAATGAAATAAAATATTTAGATAGTTAAAAATATTTTATAGTTGAAAATAGAAATTTTAACTTGTATTTGAAATGAAATAAATATAAACATATCGGACGATTTGTTTATATACACACATTTGACTGATATTAATTGGGACGATAAATTTTACACATCGCCCAACTGCACAAATAAAATTTGTGTTTGATTGTTTGAAAACCCCACACGGGTATTGGGGTGATATATGATATACACTAATCCCAATAGTTAGTTGTATGTCGATCAATTGATTGACGGACTGTTATAAGCGTTAAATATTTATATTTGATGCTTATACAGTGTAGAACGCACTTTGGATGATGGTTGATGATTTATCGTTGCTGTTATATACGTGTGGTAGAAAGTCCATATAATTAACATTATATGGTAATTGATTGGGCCTCATTCCAGTTTTGAAATAGAATATTTGAAAAAGAAATATTTGAAATAGAATATTTGAAAATAGAAATATATGAAGCCGTGATGATTAGATTGACGCCATTTTGACGTGAACGATATTTATATCGATTTTATTCATTTTACAATGAATATCGAAAGTGATTTTAAAATCTGATATTTTGAAATGAACTGAAATTCGAATTAAATTGAATTGAAATGAAATTCGAATTAAACTGAATAGAATTGAAATTCGAAATAGAATTGAAATCGTTTTGAATTGAATTTAAAACGTATTGAAATTGAACTGAAACTGATTTGAATTAAAACCGATTTGAATTGAAATAGAATTGAAAAGAATTTAAAACGAATTTATATTGGAAAATTCAATTTTGATTTGAATTTGAGATGGAAATTGAAATCGTTTTGAAAACGAATTTAAAACTATTTATATAATACGTTTTAAAAGGAAATCGATGAAGTATATATTATATATATTATATATATAATATAACGGCCTGAATAGAACGCGCCACACTGCGGTAGTTCGTGAATTTCGACCATTGACTTCGAATGGATATTGCGGGAGATCCGACCGTCGGATTCTCCTAAAACCGGAACCGTTGGGTTCTTATCAAAAAGAGATTTCTAACGAATGTGAGAAATTTGAAATCTAACGGTTGGATTTGAAATTATGTCCAAATCAAATTTGGAAAAGGTCGTTGTAAGTGCAGTTCGATGGCCGTTGATGGAAATTGACTGTACGGGCCTTGATAAAATTACTAAAAATATAAATAATTTGTGTAAAATCATAAGAAATGATTTGTGAAGAACTAGGATGAAAAACTCCATATTTGAAAAGATAAAAATGGATTTATATTGAAATGAACTAATTTTGAATTAGAATAATAATTCTATTTATTTTTAAATAAATAAATTGGATTTGAAAAGGGTTTTAAAAGTGACCAGAATTTCCAATAACTGAATTGGAATGGATTTGAATCGAAATTGTCTTTGGATTATTTCGATGTTGGATTTCGTGATTATACAGATGTTGTTATGGAAATTTGAAAGATATATATATATATATCGTTATTTCTAATACGATATATGTTGGTTGTAGAATTTGATATTGAATATAAGCCGATATATTTTCTATTCAGAGCCTTGTATTTAATATCAAATGTGATTTAGGTTTGTCGTGAATGGTGTCTTCATTAACACTGTTCTTAAGCCCAGTTGAGAAAAAGATTAAATCTTTTTATTTAGATTTAATGAAGTGTACCAATTAAATAACATTTAATTGGAAATGAATTGGTATTGATTTTTGGGTTTATCGTGAACAGTGTTTTAAATAACACTTGTTCTTTAACCCGACAATTAATGGAGTTTGATTTTGGGTTGTCGTGAACGGTATCTTCAATAATACTGTTCTTAGACCCCAAAGGAGTTAAGAAAATCAGAAACTAACTGGAGATTAGTTAAGTTGAATAGTTTCTGGGGTATTGATCTGATGTTGGTTTCGGCCTTTGGGGTTAATACTTAGGGAATTGCTCACTTGCTAATTAACGGTTAGGGACTGATTAAAATGTGATGTGATTTTAGGGTTTATTGTGAACCGTGTTTTAAATGACACTGATTCTTTAACCTAGTCACATATTAAAACTAAGTGGAGTTTTAATGAATCTTTAATTAGATTGAAATGATCGAGAATGGAGTATCACCAGTTTTGCTCCAGGCGATAGTTAAATCTTTAATTAGATTTGAACGTGAAATGGTAATTGAATTTACCAATAACACCGTGGTGTTAGATATGAAGTACTACCAGTTTTACTTCATGGGATGAATAGGTTAGGATTGGGAAATAAAATAAATGATTACTTCGGTGTGGTTCGCTAATCCCGACTAGTTTGAAGTGATATTCAAAAGGAAGATTAAAGAATAAATTCAAGGAATTTATCTTTGATAAAATTAATGGGAACCTTTCCCTAAGAATGTGAAATTTAGAAACTAGTTGTAGGTTGGCTAAGCAGAGTGATTTCCTGGGTATTGATCTGATGTTGGTTTCGGCCTTCGAGGTTAATATTTGGGGGATTATTCTCTTGATTAATTTACGGTTAGTGACTGATGAATTGGAATGAGGCTTATGTTGTGTTTGTGTAACACATGTTTATTATATATGCGAGTTATTCGGAAAGACCGGGTTTAACCCATTCTGAACAACTGATACGACGATAAGTCGAAGGTGAAGACGGTGGTTGAAGACCGGAGCTCTTCACGTCGTTTGGATAATTACTGATGATCTTGATTGGGCTGTACACCCAAGAGGAGGGAAACAGTTGGTGATCATCCAGATGTACTTGGAGATCGATGGATATGCGGGGTACTAGGTGCCCCCAGTTTCGTTTAGACCCAGAACGAACTTGTAAATGGACTGTTTGTCTGACATTGGATTTTATTCTGTGTGATTGATTTCTATTAAATATATATCTATTTGGCGGCGGAGAATTTGTTCTCTTGCTGAACGCTTTTCTCGGAGACGTACAGGCTCTGGGGTTATATACTGATGGATATCAAACACATAGAGTGAATTGCCTGTGGGGCATGCCTAAGTGGCAAATGATCAAGGCTTCTGTTGAAAAGCAAAGTCTTGTGGTTGATGATCAAAGCACGGCCTTTGTGGCATAGCTTTGTGTAACGTTTAATTCGCGAGTTTCACACCCGGTATGAACCAGAAACGGGAGAAGGACCTCAGGGAGGGCATGCGTTTCTTTCTAGTTAGAAGTGGCTTCAGTGGTTTTACACGCCCTGACAAGTTTGACTTATGTGGTTGTTGGTTTGCGAGGTGCCTCGGATATATCGGTGACTATGTGAAGCCGATGGAGTCATTCGTTGGCTCATTTACGCCCCATAGGGCGGGGAAACGCATGTTCAGGCATTTTAATCCACTCCGTGTAGACCGGCCCTGACGATCCAAGGGCCCACCTGAGTCTGGGTCCTGAGGGGCGGACTAGAGCATATCGAATCGGTAGAGGACTATCTTTTTTCTTGGTTCATACCATAAATGATAACCCAACTTCCAATACGACATTTTGCGATTTTGATTGTATACCTATATATGGCAACATAGTGGTATGGGGCATTCATGCCGCCTATGATTGATATTTATGATTGTATATAAAATCAGAAACTAACTGGAAACGAGCTAAGATGAGTGGTTTCCTGGTATTGGTCTGATGTTGGTTTCGGCCTTCAGTGTTAATACTTAGGGAATCATTCTCTTGCTAATTTGCGGTTGGAGTCTGATTAAGAATAAAAAGATAAAATTTCACGTATCAAGCATTCTTTGGCTGTTATAAGGTAAAAACCCTATCCCCCGGCTTGCGTTGCATTGTGTGACAGGACCTGGGTCTTATAACAGCTTCATTTTTTCTTTATTTAGCTTTGCGCTGTTGTTATATGCACTGGTATTCTTGGGAGGAAACCCGTTCCGTGTTATACGGCGTGGTCCCTTGATTTACCTAACTTTAAAATAAAGATTAATAACTGTTTTAGTTCTCACACCAATCCCATGACTGACCTGGAGTTTATTGTTTTAACCTAAACTCTGGGTGCCCTTATTTTGACATGGCCAGCTAGTAGTTTTGGTTTTGCAGATTTATATTCACAGGACCGTGGTTTACAGCTGGAACGATACTCGGAAAGCTTTGTATTCGCGTATTACTTCTGGTTGTGTATTTTATTATTTTCCGCTGCTATGTAATGTATTGTAATCTCTAATATTTTCTGTGTAATATTTATTTATTCGTACTCTGTATATTCTTGTATTCTGATGGAATTGTTGTAATAAACAATGAAATGTTCTTCCGTCTGCGTTCCTTTGTGGCTTGTTCTCAATTCTATCCAGCCTTTCCTTTACGGGGAAGTTCGGGTCGTCTCAGCTGGTATCAGAGCTTTGGTTTACAAAGCTCAGAGAACAAGACACATTAGAACCATACGAAAGAATTCATCAAAAATTGGATTAGTAATATCCTATGGGAATGACTCGTTAAAGATAGGATCAGTAGTATCCTAGAACGGGTGTAAAGAGTATATTTTTAAATTGAAAACAAGTTTTGTTTTGAAAATTTAATTCAATAATTCGTATTTGAATATTTATTTATATTGATTTGGACTATCAGTTATATAGATATTTTAATATACGTCTGATCCACGTGTATTAGAAGCCTCCAATATACTGGATGGATATAGAGTCACACTCTAGTCGCCCGGAGATGGATCTGATGATTGTAGCTACATCATCGGAATTAGTATTCGAGTTTTGAAAGTGGGATTTCAATATATTTCCTATTGACTGGTGTGAGAACCAAAATTATATAGGGCCTATTGTTGTGATTTGGCACCAAAATCTGATTTTTTGACTATATATCAAAGTTATTAATTTGAAATGATAATCAACTAATTGATTGATGGTTGCGTTGTTGATTATTGGTTGATTAATTAAAACTTGAACCATATAGCCAAATTGAATCAAATAGTGAACTGTATTTATAATTGCTCGAAATTTGCATGCATATACATGTATATCTACTGAACAGGTCATAGCAAGGAGGCTAAAGCAGAGAATAAAATTTGTTCGCCCGACAAATAGGTACTTGTTTATCATAATTTACTGTTTTGTTTGGGTGATGATGATTTTATGAGCCAATTGGCTAGCCGCTTGGCTTTTTCTTTTTCTTTTTGAGATTAGAGGGCCTATATTGCAATTTCGGGATTTTCCCGGTGCTCTCGGTGCAGGGGAGGTTATGGCGAAATTTTTCGAAAATTTAGGGTGTTAGCCATATTTTTGAAAAATTTGAAAAGTTCTTAGAAACTGAAAAGTTGGAGAACTTAAGCCGTAGTGAAAATAATGAAAGTTGAGTTGATTTGTTAAACAACTTTCGGCTTCGTTCCTTTTCGGGGACGAAAAGTTTTAAGTGGGGGAGATTGTAACAACCAGGAAATGCGAGCCAATTTAAAATTTTTATTTACGCGAATTTAGCGAATTTTGATTATTTAAAATGAATTATTTTCAATAATATCGACGAGAAATTTATTTGGAATAGAATTCGAACGTATATGTTTATTCGAATCGTCGTTAGAATATAAATATTTATTTTAAATTATAAAAGGAATTGAAAATGGCGTGGTAGTTCGATAATTCGATTTCAAATTTCAAATGAATGTACCAGGTTCAAAATAAACCGGATTTTAGTAAAACCAAAAATATTTGAATCTAATTGGGAATATCTTTCCAACGAATCCGAAAAATCGAAATTTCATAGCGGGAATCAAAAGATATGTCCAGTTGAAAATTCAGAATAGTCGCTATGGAATTCTGGCCCTTAAAAATGGAAATTTTGCAAACGACCTCGGTTTTCGACGAAACCACTTTTGTTGGATCCGGGATGTCAAATTATTGCTAGGTTTCAAATTTCATAATTTTCTGAATCAATATGTGAGCATGACAAAGGAAAAAGCATTTGACCAGTTTCAGTTGATTTTAATCGACTAGAAAATGGCCATTTTTCAAACGGTCTCAGAATTTGACGAAATTAGTTTTGTTTTTATCGTATCGTCAATACGAAGCTAAAAATAATTTTTCTGGAATTTTTAGAGACTGTATGTGGCCCCGGTAAATTGAAATGAGCGTTTAAATTGAATATATAAAGATTTATATTTTAAATTCAACGAAAACTGATCGAAATAGCCGAATTGAGTTACGAAACATATCCCATTGTGTTTGGAATGGGGGTAATTAGCTAGGGACGACAGTTGGTGGATTCGATTTGGGGTTTGAAATATAAAGTTACTTTGTGGAATCCAAATTAAATAAAATATATAAATAATTATAAAAACCCCCCTCCTTTTTCTTTTGCCAAGTCAACTCCTTTCTCCCCCCCCCCCCGTTCAAACGCTCATTTCAGAATAAAAAAGAGAAAAAAAGTAAAATCGCGATCGAATCCATCACGCTCGAGCCGCCATCCGACGCCGGACCTCACCCCCTTCTTCCCCAACGTCGCCGCCCTCTATTCCGGTCCCCTCCCTCTCCCCTTCTCTCTCTGATGAGAAGCCGCGCCACCTTGAAACCTAACCCTCAATTGGAGATATCCGATGCCGTGGGTCTACCTCAGGTGAACCGCGCCCTTTCCCGGCCATCCACGCACCTCCGGCGCCTCCCCCACCGATGACCGCCGATGGTGAAACCCCCCCTTCTCAGAAAATCAAGAGAAAAAAAACCATGGGTCTTTTTCCCTTTGTTTATTTCTTTTAGCTATTAAAAACATGATTTTTATTAGTATAAAAATACGATCTTGATTAGTAGAAAGGTATGATTTTTTATTTATGAAAAGCAACATAGGAAAAAAATCAGTTTTTTTTAGGAATAGCAAGATAAAAATATTATTTTTACATATGTAGAAGCATAATAAAAATTTGATTTTTATTTATATGGTAGCATATTAAAATTATGATTTTAATCGTATGAAGATGGGATTTTTAGTTTAGAGAAATCCGATTTTTAGTTAAGAAATTATACGATTCTTATATATATGAGGCGAAATAAAAATAGGATTTTTATTATGAATTAGCAATATAAAGTGGTGATTTTTATTACATAAAAATATAATTTTTATTATATAGAAGATTAAAAATATAATCTTTATATGATAGGAATATTAAAAATATAGTTTTTATATTATAGAAGGAATAAAAATATAATCTTTATATTTGAAAAGGCGAAATCTTCATATTTGAAAAGGCGAAATCTTCATATTTGATAGGGCGAAATCTTTATGTAGAGAATGGCGATACGAAAATATGATTTTTACTTAGGTAGAGTATTAAAAATATGGTTTTTATTTAAAGTAGAAATATAAAAATATAATTTTTATATAGTTATGATAATAAAAGTTCAATCTTTATAAAAGAAGTAGAAATATAAAAATATAATTTTTATATAGAAAGAAGCGTTCTAAATATATGAAGTGAAATAAAAATCTGAACTTTATTTTATTGTGAAGTAGAAAGAATATAAAAATTCGGTCTTTTTATATATGTAGTGAATACGCGCGACAAAAGTGACAAGAGGCGAGCACGGCGAAGTTTTTCTACATATGAAGAGTCGTGGTGGTTGGTTTATCTAGTCGGTGAGAACTTCTCACTTTAATTTTTCTTTTCTAGTTATAATATATACTAGGATGCAGATGGTGTTTAGTAGCACCCGACACCCGTCGTCCACAGACCATGGACGGCTTGTATGTTTGTTTGTTTGATTTTGATGTGTAGTTGATTGTGTGATGTGATGTGAAATGAAATAAAATATTTAGATAGTTAAAAATATTTTATAGTTGAAAATAGAAATTTTAACTTGTATTTGAAATGAAATAAATATAAACAAATCGGACGATTTGTTTATATACACACATTTGACTGATATTAATTGGGACGATAAATTTTACACATCGCCCAACTACACAAATATAATCTGTGTTTGATTGTTTGAAAACCCCACACGGGTATTGGGGTGATATATGACATACACTAATCCCAATAGTTAGTTGTATGTCGATCGATTGATTGACAGACTGTTATAAGCGTTAAATATTTATATTTGATGCTTATACAGTGTAGAACGCACTTTGGATGATGGTTGATGATTTATCGTTTTTGTTATATACGTGTGGTAGAAAGTCCGTATTATATGGTAATTGATTGGGCCTCATTCCAGTTTTGAAATAGAATATTTGAAAAAGAAATATTTGAAATAGAATATTTGAAAATAGAAATATATGAAGTCGTGATGATTAGATTGACGCCATTTTGACGTGAACGATATTTATATCGATTTTATTCATTTTACAATGAATATCGAAAGTGATTTCAAAATCTGATATTTTGAAATGAATTGAAATTCGAATTAAATTGAATTGAGATGAAATTCGAATTAAACTGAATAGAATTGAAATTCGAATTAGATTGAAATAGAATTGAAATCGTTTTGAATTGAATTTAAAACGTATTGAAATTGAACTGAAATTGATTTGAATTGAAACCGATTTGAATTGAAATAGAATTTAAAAGAATTTAAAACGAATAATATTGGAAAATTCAATTTTGATTTGAATTTGAGATGGAAATTGAAATCATTTTGAAAACGATTTATATAATACGTTTTAAAAGGAAATCGACGAAGTATATTATATATATAATATAATGGCCTGAATAGAATGCGCCGCGCTGCGGTAGTTCATGAATTTCGACCATTGACTTCGAATGGATATTGCGGGAGATCCGACTGTCGGATTCTCCTAAAACCAGAACCGTTGGGTTCGTATCGAAAAGAGCTTTCTAACGAATGTGAGAAATTTGAAATCTAACGGTTGGATTTGGAATTATGTCCAAATCAAATTTGGAAAAGGTCACTGTAATTGCAGTTCGATGGCCGTTGATGGAAATCGACTGTACGGGCCTTGATAAAATTACTAAAAATATAAATAATTTGTGTAAAATCATAAGAAATGATTTGTGAAGAATTGGGATGAAAAACTCCATATTTGAAAAGATAAAAATGGATTTTTATCGAAATGAACTAATTTTGAATTAGAATAATAATTCTATTTATTTTTAAATAAATAAATTGGATTTGAAGTGGGTTTTAAAAGTAACCAGAATTTCCAATAATTGAATTGGAATGGATTTGAATTGAAATTGTCTTTGGATTATTTCGATGTTGGATTTCGTGATTATACAGATGTTGTTATGGAAATTTGAAAGATATATATATCGTTATTTCCAATACGATATCTGTTGGTCGTAGAATTTGATATTGAATACAAGCCGATATATTTTCTATTCAGAGCCTTGTATTTAATATCAAATGTGATTTGGGTTTGTCGTGAATGGTGTCTTCATTAACACTGTTCTTAAGCCCAGTTGAGAAAAAGATTAAATCTTTTTATTTAGATTTAATGAAGTTTACCAATTAAATAATATTTAATTGGAATTGAATTGGTATCGATTTTTGGGTTTAGCGTGAACAGTGTTTTAAATAACACTTGTTCTTTAACCCGATAATTAATGGAATTTGATTTTGGGTTGTCATGAACGGTATCTTCAATAATACTGTTCTTAGACCCAAAGGAGTTAAGAAAATCAGAAACTAACTGGTGATTAGTTAAGTTGAATAGTTTCTGGGGTATTGATCTGATGTTGGTATCGGCCTTCGGGGTTAATACTTAGGGAATTGCTCACTTGCTAATTTACGATTAGGGACTGATTAAAATGTGATGTGATTTTGGGGTTTATCATGAACCGTGTTTTAAATGACACTGATTCTTTAACCCAGTCACAGATTAAAACTAAGTGGAGTTTTAATGAATCTTTAATTAGATTGAAATGATCGAGAACGGAGTACCACCAGTTTTGCTCCAGGCGATAGTTAAATCTTTAATTAGATTTGAACGTGAAATGGTAATTGAATTTACCGATAACACCGTGGTGTTAGATATGAAGTATTACCAGTTTTACTTCATGGGATGAATAGGTTGGGATTGGGAAATAAAATAAATGATTACTTCAGTGTGGTTCGCTAATCCCGACTAGTTTGAAGTGATATTCAAAAGGAAGATTAAAGAATAAATTTAAAAGAATTTATCTTTGATAAAATTAATGGGAACCTTTCCCTAAGAATGTGAAATTTAGAAACTAGCTGTAGGTTGGCTAAGCAGAGTGATTTCCTAGGTATTGATCTGATGTTGGTTTCGGCCTTCGGGGTTAATATTTGGGGATTATTCTCTTGATTAATTTACAATTAGTGATTGATGAAATAGAATGAGGCGTATGCTGTGTTTGTGTAACACTTGTTTATTATATACGCGAGTTATTCAGAAAGACCGGGTTTATCCCATTTTGAATAACTGATACGACGATAAGTCGAAGGTGAAGACGGTGGTTGAAGACCGGAGGTCTTCACGTCGTTCGGATAATTACTGATGATCTTGATTGGGCTGTACACCCAAGAGGAGGGAAACAGTTGGTGATCATCCAGATGTACTTGGAGATCGATGGATATGCGGGGTACTAGGTGCCTCCGTGTAACAACCCGAAAATCGGGGCTAGTTTAAAATTTTTATTTTGGCAATTTTAGCGAATTTTGTTTATTTAAAATGAATTATTTTAAATAATATCGACGAGAAATTTATTTTGAATATAATTAAAAGATATATATATATTCGTCATCGTAAGAATATAAATATTTATTTATATTTATAAATAGAATTGAAAATGGCGCGGTAGTTCGATAATTCGATTTCAAACTTCAATTGAATGTACCGGGTGCAAAACAATCCGGATTTTAGTGAAACCAAAAATAGTTGAACCTATTTGATGATAACTTTCCAACGAATCCGAAAAATCGAAATTTCATAGCGGGGATCAAGAGATATGTCCAGTTGAAAATTCTGAATAGTCGCTATGGAATTCAGGCCCTTAAAAATGGAAATTTTGCAAACGGCCTCGGATTTCGACGAAACCACTTTTTTGGGTCCGTGATGTAAAGTTATTGCTAGATTCAAAATTTCATAATTTTTCGATTCAATATGTGAGCGTGGCAAAGGAAAACGCGTTTGACTAGTTTTAGTAGATTTTAATCGACTGGAAAATGACCCTTTTTCAAACGGTCTCAGAATTCGACGAAACTAATTTTGTTAGGACCGTATCGTCAATATAAAGCTAGAAAATATTTTTTTGCAATTTATAGAGTTAGTGTGTGACCCCGGTAAATTGAAATGCGCGTTCAAATTCAATATACAGAGTTATATTTTGATTTTGATGAAAACTGATCTAAACGATTGAATCAACCTACGATACATATCCCATTGTGTTCGAAATAGGGGTAATTAGCTGTGGATTGCGGGAGATCTGACCGTCGGATTCTCCTAAAACTGGAACCATTGGGATCGTATCGAAAAGAGCTTTCTAACGAATATTAGAAATTTGAAATCTAATGGTTGGATTTGGAATTATGTCCAAATCAAATTTGAGAAAGGTCGCTGTAAGTGCAGTTCGATGACCGTTGATGGAAATCGACTGTACGGGCCTTGATAAAATTATTAAAAATAGTAATAATTTGTGTAAAATCATAAGAAATGATTTAGAAAGGATTGGGATGAAAAACTCCATATCTGAAAAGATAAGAATAGATTTTTATCGAAATGAACTAGTTTTGAACTAGAATTATAATTCTATTTTTTTTTTAATAAATAAATTGAATTTGAAAAGGGTTTTAAAAATAACCAGAATTTCCAATGATTGCATTGGAGTGGATTTGAATCGAAATTGTCTTCGGAATATTTCGATGTTGGAATTCGTGATTATACTGATGTTGTTATGGAAATTTGAAAGATATATATTTATATCGTTATTTCCAATACGACATTTGTTAATCGTAGAATTTGATATTGAATATAAGCCGATATATTTTCTATTCAGAGCCTTGTATTGAATATCAAATGTGATTTGGGTTTGTCGTGAACGGTGTCTTCACTAACACTGTTCTTGAACCCAGTTAAGAAAAGATTAAATCTTTTTATTTAGATTTAATGAAGTGTAACAATTAAATGATATTTAATTGGAACTGAATTGATATTGATTTTTGGGCTTATCGTGAACAGTGTTTTAAATAACACTTGTTCTTTAACCCGATAATTAATGAATGTGATTTTGGGTTATTGTGGGCCGTGTTTTAAATGACATTGGTTCTTTAACCCAGTTAAAGATTAAAACTAAGTGGAGTTTTAATGAATCTTTAATTAGATTGAAAAGATCGAGAATGAAGTATCACCAGTTTTACTCCAGGCGATAGTTAAATCTTTAATTAGATTTGAACGTGAAATGGTAATTGAATTTACCGATAACACCGTGGTGTTAGATATGAAGTATAACCAGTTTTACTTCATGGGATGAATAGGTTGGGATTGGGAAATTAAAACAAATGATTACTTCGGTAAGGTTCGTTAATCCCGACTAGTTGAATCGAAATTCAAAAGATGATTAAAGAATGAATTCAAGGAATTTATCTTGGATAAAATTAATGGGAACCTCTCCCTATGAATGTGAAATTTAGAAACTAACTGTCGGTTAGCCAAGCAGAATGGTTTTCTGGATATTGATCTGATGTTGGTTTCGGCCTTCGGGGTTAATATTTGGGGAATTATTCTCTTGATTAATTTACGGTTAGTGACTGATGAATTAGAATGAGGCGTATGTTGTGTTTGTGTAACACTTATTTAAAATATACGCGAGTTATTCAGAAAGACCGGGTTTATCCCATTTTGAATAACTGATACGACGATAAGTCGAAGATGAAGACGGTGGTCGAAGACCGGAGGTCTTCACGTCGTTTGGGTAATTACTGATGATCTTGATTGGGCTGTACACCCAAGAAGATGGAAACAGTTGGTGATCGTCCAGACGTACTTGGAGATCGATGGATATGCGAGGAAAGTGCCTCCGGTTTCGTTCAGACCTAGAACGGACTCGTAAATGGACTGTGTGTCTGACATTGGATTTCATTCTGTGTGATTGATATTGGTTGCATAGAATGGTTTGCCTGTGTGGCATGTTAAGATGCAAATGATCAAGGCTTCTGTTGAGAAGCAAAGTCTTGTGGTTGATGATCAAAGCACGGCCTTTGTGGCGTAGCTTTCTGTAGCGTTGATTCGCGAGCCTCACACCCCGGTATGAACCAGAAACGGGAGAGGACATCAGGGAGGGCATGCGTTTCTTTCTAGCTAGGGTGGTGTTAGTGACCTACCAGCCCTGACATTTATATACTTTTCACCTGTGTGGTTGTTGCTGTTGCGAGGCGCCGCGGTTTGATTGGACGATCCGGGTCCGATGGAGTCATTCGATGGCTCATTTACGCCCCCAAAGGGCGGGGAAACGCAGTTTTCAGGAATTTTAATCCACATCAGTGGACCGGCCCTGACGATCCAAAGGCTTGACTGAGTACTTGCCTGAGGGGCGGGCTAGAGCGTCTCGAATCGGTTGAGGACTATCTTTTGCCTCGGTTCATAGATGGAAATCCAATTTCCAAATACGTGACATTTGCGGTTTTATTTGTAGAGCCTAGTATGGCGACATAGTGGGATCGGGCGCTCATGCCGCCTATGATTGATACTTATGATTTGAAGTTGTTTTATACACTATGCACTTACAATAGTATCAAATGATTTGTTTTAAACGTATCAAGCATTCTTGGCTATTATAAGGTAAAAACCCTATCCTCCTGCTTGCGTTGCATTGTGTGATGGGAACTGGGTCTTATAATAGCTTCATTTTTCATTATTTAGCATTGCGCTGTTTGTTTTATGCACTGGTGTTCTTGGGAGGAAACCCGTTCCGTGTTATATGGCGTGGTCCCTTGATTTACATAACTTTAAAATAAAGATTAATAACTGTTTTAGTTCTCACACCAGTCACATGACTGACCTGGAGTTTATTGTTTTAACCTAAACTCTGGGTGCCCTTATTTTGACTCGGGCAGCTGGTAGTTTTGGTTTTTGCAGATTTATATTCACAGGATCCTGGTTTATAGCTGGAACAATATCCAGAATGCTTTGTATCCGTATATCTCCTTCTAGTTGTGTATTGTATTATTTTCCGCTGCTATGTAATTTATTGTAATCTCTGATATTTCTGTGTAATATTCATTTATGCTCTGTATATTCTTGTAATCTGATGCATTGTTGTAATATACAATGAAATGTTCTTCCGTCTGCGTTTTTCTGTGGCTTGTTCTCGAACTATCCGCGCTTTCCTTTACGGGGAAGTTACGGGTTTTTACATTTGGTATCAAAGCTTTGGTTTACAAAGCTTAGAGAACAAGACACCTTAGAACCATACGAAAGAATTCATCGGATATTGGATTAGTAATATCCAATTAGAATGACTCGTTAGAGATGGGATCAGTAGAATCCTAGAACGAGTGTGAAGAGTATATTTTTAAAATGAAAACAATTTTTGTTTTGAAAATTTAAATCAACTATTCGTATTTGATTATTTATTCTATATTGATTGGGACAAATCCGATATATAAAGATTTTGCATATATGTCTTGCAAACGTGTATTCGAATTTTTAATGTACTGGATGGTTGTAGAATCATAATCTAGTTGCCCGGGGATAATTCTGGTGATGGGGCACTGTCTCCAGTATTTATTTTCGAGTAACGAAAGTGAGATTTCTATATATTTCCTATTGACTGGTGTGAGAACCAAAATTAGATAGGGCCTATTGTTGTGATTTGGCATCAAAAAACATGATTTTTGTATATGTATCAAAATTATGAATTTGAAATTCTAATCAACTAATTGATTGATGGTTGTGTTGTTGATTATTGGTTGATTAATTAAAATTTGTATTATATAGCCAAATTGGTCAAATATTGAACTATATTGAAAATTAGTCGCATTTGCTTGCATATACTTGTACTTACATTGAACAGGTCATAGCAAGAAGGCTACAGCAGAGAATAAAATTTGTTTGCCCGACAAATAGGTACATGTTTATCATAGTTTACCGCTTTGTTTGGGTGATGATGATTTTATGAGCCTATTGGTTGGCCGCTTGGCTTTTTCTTTTTCTTTTTGAGATCAGAAGGCCTATATGGCAATTTCGGGATTTTCCCGTGGCTCCCGATGCAGGGGAGGTTATGGCGAAATTTTTCGAAAATTTAGGGTGTTAGCCAAATTTTTGAAGAATTTGAAAATTCTCAGAAACTTAAAAGTCAGAGAATGGAAGCCAGATCGAACGTAGAGTTGATTAATCAAACCACTTTCGACTTTGTTCCTTTTCGGGGACGAAAAGTTTTAAGTGGGGGAGATTGTAACAACCCGAAAATCAGGGCCAGTTTAAAATTTTTATTTTGGCAATTTTAGCGAATTTTGATTATTTAAAATGAATTATTTTAAATAATATCGACGAGAAATTTATTTTGAATATAATTCAAAGGTATATATATATATATATTCGTCATCGTTAGAATATAAATATTTATTTATATTTATAAATAGAATTGAAAAGGGCGCGGTAGTTCGATAATTCGATTTCAAACTTCAATTGAATGTACCGGGTGCAAAACAATTCGGATTTTAGTGAAACCAAAAATAGTAGAACCTATTTGATGATAACTTTCCAACGAATCCGAAAAATCGAAATTTCATAGCGGGGATCAAAAGATATGTCCAGTTGAAAATTCTGAATAGTCGTTATGGAATTCAGGCCCTTAAAAATGGAAATTTTACAAACGGCCTCGGATTTCGACGAAACCACTTTTGTTTGGTCCGTGATGTAAAGTTATTGCTAGATTCCAAATTTCATAATTTTTCGATTCAATATGTGAGCGTGGCAAAGGAAAACGCGTTTGACCAGTTTTAGTTGATTTTAATCGACTGGAAAATGACCCTTTTTCAAATGGTCTCAGAATTCGATGAAACTAGTTTTGTTAGGACCGTATCGTCAATACGAAACTAGAAAATATTTTTCTGCAATTTATAGAGTTTGTATGTGACCCCGGTAAATTGAAATGCGCGTTCAAATTCAATATATAGAGTTATATTTTGATTTTGACGAAAACTGATCGAAACGATCGAATCAGCCTACGATACATATCCCATTATGTTCGAAATAGGGGTAATTAGCTGTGGATGGCAGGCGGTGGGTTCGATTTCGAGTTTGAAAATAAAAGTTGCTTTTTGAAATCAATAAATAATTAAATATATATATTTTATATAAACCCCCCTATTCCCTCTTCTCTCTCCACTTCGAGCAGAAATAAAAAAAAACAAAAAACAAAAAAACCCTAAACCCGAATCGAGATCGTCGCCCCCCCCCCCCCATTGCCGTCGACCGCACCGTCCGCCGCCTCAGGCGTGGACCTTCCCCTCCCCTCCCTCTCTCGCCCGACGCTTCCCCTCACCCCAGCAACTCCCCAGTCGCCGTGCCTATCTTCTCCTTCTCCCTCCACACAACGACCAACCCCTTCCTCTTCCACCTCCCCTCCTGCCGACCTCTCCTGACGCGAAGGCCAGGAACCGCGAACCCCTCCAGATGCCGCAACTCCGACGCACGACGACCAGATTCCGGAAGTTGCTTCTCCCCCCTTTTTACAGTAATTTTAATACGATTTTCTTCTTTGATTTATGTTGTTTCCTTTTTTTTTTGATGATCTCTACGATTTTACTGATAATAAATATATGATTTTCAGTTTATAGAAAATAGAACTTTTATGAAAAGAAAAATACGATTTTTACTAAGTAAAAAGATAGGATTTTTAGAGGTAAAGCTGCGATTTTCAATATAGAAAAGATATGATTTTTAGTATGTAAAAGACGAGATTTTTAGATACAATGTAAAAATTCGATTTTTATATATTGAATAGCAAAGTAAAAATTCGATTTTTATATATTGAATAGCATAGTAAAAATTCGATTTTTATATATTGAATAGCATAGTAAAAATTCGATTTTATATATTGAATAGCATAGTAAAAATTCGATTTTTATATATTGAATAGCGTAGTAAAAATTCGATTTTTATATATTGAATAGCGAAGTAAAAATTCGATTTTTATATATTGAATAGCGAAGTGAAAATTCGATTTTTATACATTGAATAGCGAAGTAAAAACTCGATTTTTATATATTAAATAGCATAGTAAAAATTCTATTTTTATATATTGGATAGCGAAGTAAAAATGTGATTTTTACATATGTAGAGAATACGGGCAGAGAAAGTGACAAGGGGCAAGAACGACGAAGATTTCTACCTAAGAAGGGTCGTGGCGTCGGATTAGCTATTCTGTGAGAACTTCTCACTCAAAATTCTCTTTCTAGTTATATATATATATACTAGGATGCAGACGGTGTTTAGTAGCACCCGACACCCGTCATCCACAGACCATGGATGGCTTGTTTGTTTAACTGTTTGGTTGTGTAGTTGGTTAGATTATTTGGTTTGAATTGAATTGTTTGGTGAAATGAAATTGATTTGATTGATGTGTGAATGGCGTGGGCCTTCACTAGACCGGGGATAAATCTAGGCCTTGTCCCGTTTCTAGTATCGTGCCGTTATGCCACCGAAATTTTCTAAAAATAAGTTAGAAAAATAAAGATAACATTTTATTGAATAAATGAACCGAATAGAATATTCATAGGTTGAATAAAATAGTTTGATTGTTAAAAATATAATTTTTAACGTGAATGTGAATAAATAAATATTCATTTACAAACCGAACGGTTTGTTTATGTACACCTATTTGAAGGACATTGATTGGGACGATAAATTTTACACATCGCCCAACTGCACAAATAAAAATCTGTGTTTGATTGCTTGAAACCCCACACGGGTATTGGGATGATATTTGACGTACACTAATCCCGATTGTTTAGTTGTATGTCGATCGATTGATTGACAGGCTGTTATAAGCGTTGAATATTTATATTTGATGCTTATACAGTGTAGAATGCACTTTGGATGATGGTTGATTATTCATCGTTGTTGACATATACATGTGTTGTAGAAAATCCATATAATTAACATTATATGGTAATTGATTGGGCCTCATTCCAGTTTTGAAAAAGAAAAATTTGAAATAGAAATATTTGAATAGAAATATTTGAAAAAGAAATATTTGAAATAGAATATTTGAAAATAGAAATATATGAAGCCGTGTTGATTAGATTGACGCCATTTTGACGTGAATGATATTTATATCGATTTTATTTATTTTATAATGAATATCGAAAGTGATTTCAAAATCTGATATTTTGAAAAGAATTGAATTCGAATTAAATTAAATATAAATGAATTCGAATTGAAATTGAATATAAATGAATTCGAATTGAAATTGAATAGAAATGGATTCGAATTGAAATTGAATCGAATTGAAAACGAACTGAAATTGAATTAAAAATCGATTTGAATTGAAATCAATTTGAAATGAATTTAAAACGAATTAGTAAGGGAAATTTCAATTTTGATTTGAATTTGAAAAAGAAGTTGAAATCGTTTTGAAAACGAATTTAAAACGATTTATTAAATAAGTTTTAAAGGGAATCGACGAAGTATATATTATATATATTATATATATAATATAATGGCCTGAATAGAACACGCCGCGCCGCGGCAGTTCGCGAATTTCGACCATTGACTTCGAACGGATATTGCGGGAGATCCGACCGTCGGATTCTCCTGAAATCGGAACCATTGGGTTCGTATCGAAAATAGCTTTCTAACAAATATTAGAAATTTGAAATCTAATGGTTGGATTTGGAATAATGTCCAAATCAAATTTGAAAAAGGTCGCTGTAAGTGCAGTTCGATGACCGTTGATGGAAATCGACTGTACGGGCCTTGATAAAATTATTAAAAATAGTAATAATTTGTGTAAAATCATAAGAAATGATTTAGAAAGGATTGGGATGAAAAACTCCATATCTGAAAAGATAAAAATAGATTTTTATCGAAATGAACTAGTTTTGAACAAGAATTATAATTCTATTTTTTTTAATAAATAAATTGAATTTGAAAAGGGTTTTAAAAATAACCAGAATTTCCAATGATTGCATTGGAGTGGATTTGAATCGAAATTGTCTTCGGAATATTTCGATGTTGGAATTCGTGATTATACTGATGTTGTTATGGAAATTTGAAAGATATATATTTATATCGTTATTTCCAATACGACATTTGTTAATCGTAGAATTTGATACTGAATATAAGCCGATATATTTTCTATTCAGAGCCTTGTATTGAATATCAAATGTGATTTGGGTTTGTCGTGAATGGTGTCTTCACTAACACTGTTCTTGAACCCAGTTGAGAAAAGATTAAATCTTTTTATTTAGATTTAATGAAGTGTACCAATTAAATGATATTTAATTGGAATTGAATTGATATTGATTTTTGGGCTTATCGTGAACAGTGTTTTAAATAACACTTGTTCTTTAACCCGATAATTAATGAATGTGATTTTGGGTTTATTGTGGGTCGTGTTTTAAATGACATTGGTTCTTTAACCCAGTTAAAGATTAAAACTAAGTGGAGTTTTAATGAATCTTTAATTAGATTGAAAAGATCGAGAATGAAGTATCACCAGTTTTACTCCAGGCGATAGTTAAATCTTTAATTAGATTTGAACGTGAAATTGTAATTGAATTTACCGATAACACTGTGGTGTTAGATATGAAGTATAACCAGTTTTACTTCAGGAATGAATAGGTTGGGATTGGGAAATTAAAACAAATGATTACTTCGGTAAGGTTCGTTAATCCCGACTATTTGAATCGAAATTCAAAAGATGATTAAAGAATAAATTCAAGGAATTTATCTTGGATAAAATTAATGGGAACCTCTCCCTTTGAGTGTGAAATTTAGAAACTAACTGTCGGTTAGCCAAGCAGAATGGTTTTCTGGATATTGATCTGATGTTGGTTTCGGCCTTCGGGGTTAATATTTGGGGAATTATTCTCTTGATTAATTTACGGTTAGTGACTGATGAATTGGAATGAGGCGTATGTTGTGTTTGTGTAACACTTATTTAAAATATACGCGAGTTATTCGGAAAGACCGGGTTTACCCATTCTGAATAACTGATACGATGATAAGTCGAAGATGAAGACGGCGGTCGAAGACCGGAGGTCTTCACGTCGTTTGGGTAATTACTGATGATCTTGATTGGGTTGTACACCCAAGAAGATGGAAACAGTTGGTGATCGTCCAGACGTACTTGGAGATTGATGGATATGCGAGGAAAGTGCCTCCGGTTTCGTTCAGACCCAGAACGGACTTGTAAATGGACTGTGTGTCTGACATTGGATTTCATTCTGTGTGACTGATATCGGTTGCATAGAATGGTTTGCCTGTGTGGCATTCTAAGATGCAAATGATCAAGGCTTCTGTTGAAAAGCAAAGTCTTGTGGTTGATGATCAAAGCACGGCCTTTGTGGCGTAGCTTTGTGTAGCGTTGATTCGCGAGCCTCACACCCCGGTATGAACCAGAAACTGGAGAGGACATCAGGGAGGGCATGCGTTTCTTTCTAGCTAGGGTGGTGTCAGTGACCTACCAGCCCTGACATTTATATACTTTTCACCTGTGTGGTTGTTGCTGTTGCGAGGCGCCTCGGTTTGATCGGACGATCCGGGTCCGATGGAGTCATTCAATGGCTCATTTATGCCCCAAAGAGCGGGGAAACGCAGTGTTCAGGAATTTTAATACACATCGGTGGACCGACCCTAACGATCCGAAGGCTTGACTGAGTACTTGCCTGAGGGGCTGGCTAGAGCGTCTCGAATCGGTTGAGGACTATCTTTTGCCTCGGTTCATAGATGGAAATCCAATTTCCAAATACGTGACATTTGCGGTTTTATTTGTAGAGCCTAGTATGGCGACATAGTGGGATGGGGCGCTCATGCCACCTATGATTGATACTTATGATTTGAAGTTGTTTTATACACTATGCACTTACAATAGTATCAAATGATTTGTTTTAAACGTATCAAGCATTCTTGGCTATTATAAGGTAAAAACCCTATCCTCCGGCTTGCATTGCATTGTGTGATGGGAACTGGGTCTTATAATAGCTTCATTTTTCCTTATTTAGCATTGTGCTGTTTGTTTTATGCACTGGTGTTCTTGGGAGGAAACCCGTTCCGTGTTATACGGCGTGGTCCCTTGATTTACCTAGCTTTAAAATAAAGATTAATAATTGTTTTAGTTCTCACACCAGTCACATGACTGACCTGGAGTATATTGTTTTAACCTAAACTCTGTGTGCCCTTATTTTGACACGGGCAGCTAGTAGTTTTGGTTTTTGCAGATTTATATTCACAGGATCCTGGTTTATAGTTGGAACGATATCCGGAAAGCTTTGTGTCCATGTATCTCCTTCTAGTTGTGTATTGTATTATTTTCCACTACTATGTAATTTATTGTAATCTCTGATATTTCTGTGTAATATTCATTTATGCTCTATATATTCTTGTAATCTGATGCATTATTGTAATATACATTGAAATGTTCTTCCGTCTGCGTTTTTCTGTGGCTTGTTCTCGAACTATCCGCGCTTTCCTTTACGGGGAAGTTACGGGTTTTTACACTCTGGTTAGAGCGAACTTGTAAATGGACTGTGTGTCTGACATTGGATTGTATTCTGTGTGATTGATTTCTATTAAATATATATCAATTTGGCGGCGGAGAATTTATTCTCTTTCTTAATGCCCTTCTCTGAGACGTACGAGCTCAGGGGTTATATACTGATGGATATCAAACGCATAGAATGAATTGCCTGTGTGGCATGCCTAAGTGGCAAATGATCAAGGCTTCTGTTGAAAAGCAAAGTCTTGTGGTTGATGATCAAAGCACGACCTTTGTGGCATAGCTTTGTGTAACGTTTAATTCGCGAGTTTCACACCCTGTATGAACCAGAAACGGGAGAAGGACCTCATGGAGGGCATGCGTTTCTTTCTAGTTAGAAGTGGCGTCAGTGGTTTTACACGCCCTGACGGGTTTGACTTATGTGGTTGTTGGTTTGCGAGGCGCCTCGGATATATCGGTGACTATGTGAAGCCGATGGAGTCATTCGTTGGCTCATTTGCGCCCCATAGGGCGGGGAAACGCATGTTCAGGCATTTTAATCCACTCCGTGTGGACCGGCCCTGACGATCCAAGGCCCCACCTGAGTTTGGGTCCTGAGGGGCGGACTAGAGCATCTCGAATCGGTAGAGGACTATCTTTTGCCTCGGTTCATACCATAAATGATAACCCAACTTCCAATATGACATTTTCCAGTTTTGATTGTATACCTATATATGGCGACATAGTGGTATGGGGCATTCATGCCGCTTATGATTGATATTTATGATTGTATATAAAATCAGAAACTAACTGGAAACGAGCTAAGATGAGTGGTTTCCTAGAATTGGTCTGATGTTGGTTTCGGCCTTCGGGGTTAATTCTTGGGGAATCATTCTCTTACTAATTTGCGGTTGGAGTCTGATTAAGAATAAAAAGATAAAATTTCATGTATCAAGCATTCTTTGGATGTTATAAGGTAAAAACCCTATCCCCCAGCTTGCGTTGCATTGTGTGATAGGACCTGGGTCTTATAACAGCTTCATTTTTCTTTATTTAGCATTGTGCTGTTGTTATATGCACTGGTATTCTTGGGATGAAACCTGTTCCGTGTTATACGGCGTGGTCCCTTGATTTACCTAACTTTAAAATAAAGATTAATAACTGTTTTAGTTCTCACACCAGTCCTATGACTGACCTGGAGTTTATTGTTTTAACCTAAACTTTGGGTGCCCTTATTTTGATATGGGCAGCTAGTAGTTTTGGTTTTGTAGATTTATATTCACAGGACCCTGGTTTATAGCTGGAACGATACTCGGAAAGCTTTGTATCCGCGTATTACTTCTAGTTGTGTATTGTATTATTTTCAGCTGCTATGTAATGTATTGTAATCTCTGATATTTTCTGTGTAATATATATTTCTTCATACTCTGTATATTCTTGTATTCTGATGGAATTGTTGTAATAAACAATGAAATGTTCTTCCATTTGGGTTCCTTTGTGGCTTGTTCTCAATTCTATCTGGGCTTTCCTTCATGGGGAAGTTCGGGTCGTCTCAGCATTGATTCATGTTTTAAATGTTAGATGTGGATTTAGTACATCGAATGGCATCGATTGGCAAAAAATGAGGTGTTTGCGTCGAAATTGATGTCGATGTCTGTATGTGGTCCTCGGTGGAACCTGGAAACTGCGACTGTCGAGGATGGTGCGAGATGAAGGTTTGGCTGAGGGAATCGTAGAGGAATCAAAGGGAATGAAAATGGTATGGTTTGTTTTTGATTCCGTGTAGTGTGAGAGGAGCAGTCAAAGTAATAAGGAGTGGAACTGGCGTGTTTGTGTAACCTGGAACTGCGGCATTTCGTTTGAAGAAGAAGGGCGTGAGCGCGTTGGGCTTTAAAGAGCAGTTGGCTGGTTTCAAATAGTAAGGCCTAGATTTTTTTAATAATTCATGTTTAATTTAAATTCAATGAGAGTGTTAGCTTGTTAATTCAGTAAGTATCTCATAAGGTATCGGAATTGGACAAAACAGGATCCCATGGGATCATATGGATGGTGGCTATGTAGTGGAACTGACTAGGAGTGAAGTGGAGTTCGTTACAATTTATAGCGAAATAAATTGCCCGTCTGAATCAAGCGACAATTTTCGTTATCTAACGATGATCGTCCAATATGAGTAAAACTCATCAACTCTACCAGTTCATATTTTTATAACGTATATTTATAACTGATAAACGATGATTGATTGCTGTGTATTGACTGTTGGTTGAACTACTAAGTAATTGGTTGAAATTATAGATCTGGTTTTATATATATATTGATTCTGTTTAGCAGAATATTTCATAGTGATATGAAATTGATGAAAATTGTGTTGTTTAACATCTGTGGATGCAGGGAAACAGGTTGGAGGGATCGAACTGGATTCCTCAATATTTATAATACTGTTGTTTTCATATATTGTAATATATGATGTGATATATAATCTGTGTTGATTATGTGTGTTTGAATGATATCAATCACTGTTATTTGGTATTTTAAATACCGTAAGAAATACTGGAATGTAGAAAAGGGGATTTTCAAAGTGTATTTTGAAAATGAATTATTTATATAAAATCAATGGATTTTATATATAAAAGGAAAATATTTGTGAAACAAATAGAAAAGGGAAATATTTTTAAACCATTTACAAATAGAATTGAAAAGGGAATATTTGTAAACCATTTACAAATAGAATTGAAAAGAAAATATTTGTCAACCATTTACAAATAGATATGAAAAGGATATATTTGTATAACATTTACGAATAGATATGAAAAGAAAATATTTGTAAACCATTTACAAATAGATATGAAAAGGATATATTTGTATAACATTTACAAATAGAAATGAAAAGATATATTTGTATAACATTTACAAATAGAAATGAAAAGGGAATATTTGTAAACCATTTACAAATAGAATTAAAAAGGAAATATTTGTAAAACATTTACAAATAGATTATAAATGGAAATATTTATTTATGAAATAAATAGAGTTATAAAAGGGGATTTAAGTGTTAGAAATGAAAAGGAGATTTCATACGAATAATTCTATAAATAGAAGTATAAATAGAATTTGGGAATGTGATACTATTTTGAAATACGAAGTCAAACTTAATGGAGTTAATCAATTAGAGTTAATCAAGTTAGAGTTAATCGATTAGAGTTAATCAAATTAGAATTAATCGATTAGAGTTGATCGAGTTAGAGTTATCTGAATAGAGTTAATCGAGTTAGTTATTTGAACAGAGTTAACTGAGTTAGAGTTACTTGAATAGAGTTAATCAAACAAGAGTTAGTCGAATATTAGTTGTTCGAATAGAGTTAATTGAATTAGAGTTAGTCGAATTTGAATTATTCGATTTTAGCTAATCGATTATAGTTTATTCGAAAGGAGTTAATCCAATATAGTTAATCGAATATAGTTTATTCGGAAAGGAGTTAACCAAAGGAGTTGACAAAAGGAGTTAACCAAAGGAGTTAACCAAAGGAGTTAATCAAAAGGCGTAAATCAAAAGGTGTAAATCTAAAGGAGTTAATTAAAGGAGTTAACCAGTTAGAGTTAATCAGTTAGAGTTAACCAGTTAGAGTTAATCAGTTAGAGTTAACCAGTTAGAGTTAATCAACTAGAGTTAACCAGTTAGAGTTAATCAATTAGAATTAAATCAAATTAGGGTTATTCAAATAGAGTTAATCGAGTTACAGTTAGTCGAGTATTAGTAAATTTGGAAAGAGTGATTTTCGAATATAGTTTATTCGAAAGGAGTTATTGAATATTAGTTATTCGAATATAGTTAAAAGGAGAAAATCAAATATAGTTTATTCTAAGGGAGTTAGTCGAATAGAGTTACTCGAAAGGAATTAATCGAATATAGTTTATTCGAAAGGAGTTATCGAATTAGTTTATTCGAAAGGAGTTATCAAATAGAAATTATTCGAGTGAGAGTTATATGTTGAAATTCGATTATATCGAATTCGAGAAAGTACTATTCACTTTCCGTTTTTAATCAAGAATAATTTATTTACTAATAAATTGTTGTTTTTTTATTTATCCAAATTAATAAATAAAAGTTATATTGAAGTTATTATATTTCAGAAGCATGGGATTTTAACATTATTGTTAAAATCAAACGATTTTTATAAAAGAAGTGGATTCGTAAATAGAATTCGAGAGTTATGTAAGGAAGTTTGTTAAAGATTTAGAATATTAACTTTGTCTATTTTCGAAGTTAGAAATGTTGTTCAGTTAAGGTCTGAGAGGTGGTTATACCCCAACTTGATTGACTCTGTTTTTAACTAAGGAATGGTTAAGGTTCGATGGTGAAGGTTAGTTAAGTGAATATAGTTAATGAAGGTAATGGCTTGCATTGGCATAGCGATGTTTTATTTAAACATCTGTTTAAATCCAATGTAGGAGCTTTGGAAATGTTTTCTAAATAAGAACCAGAAATGTTTTCTAATATAGAAAATAAGAAATGGAAATGTTTCCAATATTTATAACGTATATTTTCTAAATATAGAAAATAAGAAATGTTGAATATATGGAAATAGGAATGGGAAAATGTATAATTGAGTGACAAACTGAATTAAGGGGAATCGGTGTCGATTGATGATTTGCTCGGTAAGATTTCCATTTGGAGATACAACCGTTGTTTGCACACGTGTTTTTCTTTAATAGTTAACTCACCGACTATCGAAGTTTTTGACTATTTTTCCATTGTCAATACGGAGAGACCGGGATCAGATTCATTATCTGAAAACCACTCTGTATGGATGTTAGCGTTGCAATCAAATATGATGAAGATAATTGAAGACGGAGTTATGCAAGGGCTGTCCTGTTTACAGAATATTTAATGGATCGCGTAAGTTGATCTCTTCAAACGTATTTACGTTTGGTAGCGGAGGAATTCGTTTCTCTTAGCTGTATGCCCGTGGTATTTTTTGTGAAATCAATTTGTGATTTGGCGGGTATGACGATGTGACATTCAAAGTGAATAATTGTGTGATTTGTCAGAGATAAGCGTGGCCTCTAGCCTCACAACCGGGAAATGACAAAAATCGGGCAGGCAGCATGGCTATGTGGTTGGCTGCCAATTAGGGTGTATTATCACCTATTTAGAGATATTCATTTCATTCTATCGATGCTATCCCATTCGGGAAATGGTTGCTAATCCCAATCGTTTGTTATATACATTCGATACACTCTAGCGAAATGAGTGGTCGGTCATGTGCGACCGGGTTGCATGATGTTCTTGTTGAACCCAGTGTATTGCTCTCTAGAGGTACACTATCGGAAGGTGGTTCCATACCTTGTCATAGTTGGAAATCCATTACCCAATAAGTGCTCGTGGTTTTGATTGTATACTACATATGTGGAACTGAGATGAAAGCGTTCTGCTAGATGATTATTATATTGTGGTTGATAGACACTATTATAATATAAATGAGTTTTGATATAAAGTTTATCATTTCGTTCAAAAGGATTTTGAAAGTTAAATAAAAGTTTTGGATTCTCATAAGGAAAATCCCGTTCCATTATACGGCGTGGTCTTATGAGATATCGTTATTTTCCCAAACTGTTTAAAATTGTTTTACTCTTACAAGTCCCATGACTGACCCAGCGTTTATTTTGTCTTGTTTTCCCTAAACTCTTAGCTGCCCAATTTTGTACGGGCAGTGAAGTATTCAGGATTTTACAGATATACTTGGAGAGCTTGGAGCAGGAGGCTTCAGGATTACATAACTATAGTTATTTCCGCTGTGTTGTAAGTGTTGTACTCTGATAATGTTACTGTATACATGTATTGATTTATCTCAAAGATATGTTATCTATTATATGTTGTTCTTTCCGCTGTGAGATTCGTGTTACTCTGATGTTGTATGTTCTTCTTCTTCTATTATAAGTTTATATCTTATCTATTCTCACCCTCTAATTTCTTTCATGGACTATCCGGTGTTTCTGACGCTTGAATAGTCGACATAGTGTTGTATGCCGATATCCAGGATCGCAAATTCCCCTGGTCGTTACATTATATATTGATAATTATCGATCGCATGGCATGAATTGTCAGTGTGGCATGCCAAGATGCAAATGATCAAGGCTTATTGTTGAAAAGCAGAGCCTTGTGGTTGATGATCAAAGCACAGCTTTATTGTAGCATAGCTTTGTGTATAACATTACTTCGTGAGCCTCACACCCCGGTATAAACCAGAAACGGGAGAAGGACCCCAGGGAGAACATGTGTTTCCTTCTAGCTAGAAGTGGTGTCTGGGTTTTACAAGCCCAGATATTTTTACTTGTGTAGATGATGGAAAGCGAAGTACCTTGGATTTGAGTCCCTAATGGCTCTATTTACACCCTATAGGGCGGGGAGACGTATTTTTCAGGCATTACTAATCGACTAACATTATTTGTGGACCGACCCTAGCGCTCCTAAGGGCTCGTCTGAGTTTGAGTCCTGAGACATGGGCTAGATTGTCTTGAATTCGATAAGGACGATCCTTTGCCTTGGTTCATGATGGAAATCCAACTTCCAATACGACACATGCGGTTTTGATTGTATAACTAGTATGGCGACATAGTATATGGTAGCTATGCAGTCTATGATTGATATATTATGATTGAAATGATTTTGAAACATATATGCACTAATATTAATACCAGATCCGTTTTTATCGTATCAAGTATTTTTGACCATTATAAGGTAAAACTTTATCCTCCAGTTTGTGTTGCATTGTGTGATGGGACTTGAGTCTTATAATGGTTTAAATTTTTTAAAAAGCATTGCATTGTTTAATGATTTACTTTTTATATGCACTAGCAAACCAATGGAGTAAACCCGTTCCGCATTAGTGGCGTGGTCCTGTGATTAGTCTTATTATTAAATAGGTTAATTAGATTTCTCATACCAGTCCCAAGACTGACTCATGGTTTGTTTCACTTTGCAAACTAAGGTGCCCTCTTTGCCACACCGGCAACCTTGTATACAGGTTTTTAGCAGACTCACTCTGGATAGCTATGGAGCTGAAGATGGATCTTACCATTCCTATTATGCTATTCAGATTTCATTTAGTATACTATGTTTGATTCCGCTGTAGACATTTTATATTAAGCTAAAAACTGTATTATATTCTAAGTACGATCCTATTATGCTGTGTAACTCTAATGATATTATTTCCAGTGTAATTTGAGATACATTTATTGTTGTAATTCTATATTTTTGTTCTGCTGTTACTATTTATGTGTTATATTTCAATGATTATCCTTGCTTTCGTACTAAGGGAGCTTAGCGTCATCACAGTTGGTATCAAAGCTTTGGTTAAACTTAGCTCGGGATATAACATATAAATAAACCGGATAGAAGTGGAATCAGCAGTATTCTAAAACAAATAACTAATTATAGATAGTACTACTAATGTCCTAGAGTGAGTATAGTAGAATAAAATACCCACACACAGATTCATTTACATTTAAATATGTCTCTATGCTTTACAATATCTATTCTGTTGGCCTGACTCTTTGTCTGCTATCGCATACACAGAAGAAAATGAGTGGCAGAAACGGAGGAAGTAATTTTATGGTTCGACAATCTAATGAGCCAATCGTGCTCCGACAACCAGTACCAGATCTAGAAGCTCTAGTGATGAAATATCGAAATCTGGGTGGAGTACAATTCTCGGGCAAAGAATCCGTGATTGAAACACAGGCATGGATGCGTTCTGCTGAGAGATTCTTTGGAGGCTTAAAACTGAGAGATGATCAGAAGAGATTACTGGCATCTTGGGCACTCAAAGATAAAGCTCTAATCTCGTGGGAAACTATTACTGAAGAAAATCCAGAAGGTAATATTACCTGGGATTGATTTAAAGAAATTTTCAAAGAAAGATTCATTCCTCCAGAAGCAACTGAGCGACTATATGATGAGTTGAAAGATTTATTACTCCAGAAGCAACTGAGCGACTATATGATGAGTTTTCAATCTGAAACAAGGAGATATAACTATCCAAGAATATCGTAATAAATTCAACGAACTTTCCCGCTTTGCCCCAGAACTAATTCAAGATCCTACAAGGAAGAATCTGAGATTTATCAAAGGACTTCAAATGACATACGAAGGTAGAGTACTTGCTCATGTGAATCTTCCATTCTCTAAAATGATACAAATGGCTTATCGCTATGAGTATAATGATAAACAACATGGTTGGGAAGATGAAGAGGAAGGCAGTTCTAGCAGCAAAAGGAAGTTTGAAATTGACAGCCCTGAGGCAAGTTCAAATCCTGAAGTCAGTAAGAAGCCTAAAGATGATAAGAAAAAGGTTGAGTCTAAAGAAGAACCATTGACGACTGCTATATGCAATAACTGTAATAAGCCAGGACATTTGCCGAGGAATTGCAAATCTTCGAAGAGGAAAAGGAATGTTGAATCCAAATCCAATAAAAGTTTCAAGAGGGCAGAAATTGCCATAAGTGCCACCAGTCTGGTCATATTGCGAAGAATTGCCAGATATTAAAGGAGTGTGTAGTAGCTCATGTAAATGAAATAGCAGAAACTCCAGCACCTTCAGCCAGTCTGCAAAGGGTAGATGTTTAGAAGGCACTCTCACTGTCCACAATATTCTAGTTAAAGTATTGTTTGATACGGGTGCGTCACAAAGCTTTATTTCAAGCAATACAGTTAAGAAGTTGAAATTAAAACTAAGGAACCTTAAGGAATCGGTTAAATTTCATAATCCAATAAGGGTTCTCTTATTCTCGGTGTGTATTGTAGTGTGCCTATTTCCTTTTTCCATTACCGGTTTTCTTTTAATTTAATCGTCATGGATTTCCTTGAATTTGACATCATTCTTGGGCTGGACTGGTTAACCAAATATGAAGCCGAGGTTAAATGTGCAAAAAGGATCGTTAAGGCGAAGACCAAGTATAAATTCTTTATTACTATACCATGCATAGGTCCGAATTTAGATAGAAAAGAATTTTGGTCTGCTCTTGATGTTTCTCCTGCTCCGATTGAAGATATTCCTATTGTCAAGAATTATGCCAATGTGTTCGAAGAAGTTAATAGCTTATCCCCGCGTAGAGAAATCGAACTCAGGATTGATCTAGTTCTGAATGCAAGGCCAATGTTCATCCTATCCAAAGAATGACATGGAAAGAGAAAGAACAGTTGAGTAATCAAACTAAACAACTTTTATGGAAAGGTCTAATCAGGCCTAGTTTTTTGAATTGGGGTGTAGTAGTGTTTGTTCCAAAGTCAGACGGTACTCTCAGACTGTGTGTGGATTACCGAGATTTAAACAAGCAGACGCTCAAGAATAAATACCCATTGCCCCATATAGATGATTTGTTGGATCGTTTGAATGGAGAAAAGGTGTTCTCTAAAATGGACTAGCTATGGGTTTCCATTAACTGCATATTGCCGAAGAGTGTGTTCCTTTGACAACTTTCAGAGCTCCAGACATATTTTATGAATAGTTAGTAATTTTGTTCGGCTTATGCAATGCTCCAGATTATTTTGTCGATCTAATGAATCGAGTATTTCGCGATGTCCTAAATAAATTTGTGCTGGTTTTTATTGATGACATATTGATCTTTTCAAATTCAATTGCCGAGCATGAAAAACGTTTGGAACAAGTTTTGGAAATTCTGAGAAAAAATGTGTTAAAAGCCAAATTTTCTAAATGTGTATTAGGCAAGAAGAAGTGAAGTTTCTTGGTCATGTAGTATAGAAGGAAGGAATTTCAGTGGATCCTATTAAGATCACAGCCATTCAAGATTGGAAGCAGCCTATCACTCCTACCGAAGTTAGAAGTTCACTAGGATTGGCTACTATTATCGTAATTTTGTTAAGGATTTTTCGAAACTATCTTGTCCACTAACGAAGCATACCAAGAAGCACACAAAGTTCAAATGGACACCTGAATGTGAGGCAGCTTTCCAAGAGCTGAAACTAAGGTTGACTACTGCTCCAGTGTTGACTATTATTGATGGCAATTAAGATTTGAAAGTCTGGATAGATGCTTCTAGAGAAGGTATTGGTGCTGTGTTAATGCAAAGAGAAAATGTAGTTGCTTATGCTAGCCGTCAATTGAAACTGCATGAGAAGAAATACCCCACTCATGATCTTGAGTTGATGGCCTTCGTGTTCGCTTTAAAGATATGGAGGCACTATCTTTTGGGTAAGAAGTTCGAACTATATATAGGTCATAAATCCTTGAAGTATCTGTTCACCCAAACGGACTTGAATTTGAGGTAGCAACGTTGGGTAGAATTTCTTGCGGCCTATGACCTGGACATCTTATATACTCCAGGGAAAGCCAATGTTGTGGCGGATGCTCTTAGCAGAAAGAATGCGGGTGTCGCCAATCTTATCATTGCCAATCTCATCATTACACCTACATTGATAGATAAGATCTCTTCTCTTCAGAAGGATGATGAATTTATATAGAGAGTTACTAAAAGAGTTCGGAAAGGCGAACCCTCGAGTTTCCAAATTGATAACAAGGGAGTTCTGAGGTTAAAAAGCCGAGTTTGTGTCCCGAATATTCCTGAGCTCAGAAGTGAGGTAATGGATGAATGTCACAAATCCAAGCTTTGTATTCATCCAGGGATGAGAAAGATGTATCATGATCTCAAGCGCACATTTTAGTGGAAATCTATGAAAAGAGATATCTCCATTTATGTTAGCAGGTATTCTATTTGCCAACAAGTTAAGAGTGATCAGAAAAAACCTGCTGGATTGTTACAACCACTAGAAGTTCCTAGTTGGAAGTGGGATCAAATCTCCATGAATTTTATTGGTGGCTTATCCCGAACCAGGAAAGGTATTGACATTATTTGGGTGATCGTAGATCGTTTCATGAAGTCTACCCATTTTATTCCTGTCAAATCAACTAGAACAACTCAAAGTTTAGCGAAAATTTATTTCAAAGAAATTATTCGACTGCATGGAGTTCCCAGTAGCATTGTTAGTGACCGTGACCCTATATTCGCTAGTAAATTCTGGGAAGCTTTCCAAGAGGAGTTAGAAACAACCTTAAATCTGAGCACCGCATATCATCCTCAAACAGATGGCCAGACTAAGAGGGTGAACCATATACTGCAAGACTTGTTGCGGGTTTGTATTCTTGACTTTGGCGGATCATGGGAAGATCACTTGCACTTGGTTGAGTTCTCTTATAATAACAATTACCAGGAAAGCTTGCAAATGACGCCATTCAAAGCTTTTTAAGGCAGGCCATGTAGATCTCCTGCATGTTGGGTTGAACCAGGCAATAGGCTAGTATTGGGTCCCGACATGATCCGTGAGGCTTCGGACAAAGTTGATTTTATTAAGAAGAGATTACTAGTAGCTCAGAGCCGACAGAAAAGTTATGCAGATTCAAGAAGAAGAGATTTAGAATTTGTTGTTGGCGATTATGTGTACTTTAGAGTTTCTCCATTGAGAGGAGTAGTTCGCTTTGGGAAGACTGGGAAGTTGACCCCTAGACTCATTGGTCCATTCCCTATTCTAGAAAGGATTGGAACTCTAGCTTATAGGGTTCAGTTACCTGACTGGTTGCCAGGGGTACATGATGTATTCCATGTGTCTCAACTACGGAAGCATGTACACGATCCAGACTTGATTGTGGAGGAAGCTGCACAGTAAGATTTGGAGATTACCCTTAGCAGTGAGAAGCGAGCCGGTAAAGATCACTGGCAAAGAAACCCGAGTTTTGAGGAACAAAAGAATTCATCTAGTCAAAGTGCAGTGGAACGGAGATCCCAGAGATTGTACATGGGAGACCGAGGATGGCATCAAACAGGGTTATCCGCAGTGCAGAGTGGATATCTATGATTAGCTCTAGTGCAAGGTACATTTACAATTTTTTACAGTTTCCATTTTGTTTCCTACTTTACTGTTGTTTCCTTCTCGGGGACGAAAAGATTTTAACTGGAGGAGATTGTAACAACCCGAAAAATCAGAACCAATTTAAATTTTTTATTTTTGCTATTTTATTGAATTTTGAATAGTTAAAAAAAATTATTTTAAATAAAAACGATTAAAAATTTATTTAAATCGAAGTTAGAACAAAAATATTTATTTTAATTTTAAAAGGAGTTAGAAATAGCGCGGCAGTTTGAAATTTTGAATTTGAACTTTGACTGATTGTACAGGACGCAAAATAAATCGGATTTTGGTGAAACCAAAAATATTAGAATCTGTTTATGAATATCTTTCCAAGAATCCGAAAAATTGAAATTTCATAGTGGGAATAAAAAGTTATGGTCGGTAGAATATTCAGAATAGTCGTTATGGAATTCAATATAATATATAGCCCGTATAAATAGCCATTTTGCAAACAACCTCCGTTTTCGACGAAACCACTTTTTTTTATCCGGAGTGTAAAATGATTCATAGATTCCAATTTTCATAATTTTTGGAATCAATATGTGAGCGTGGCAAAAGAAAACGTGTTTTTGACAATTTCGGTCAATTTCGATCGACCAGAAAATGACCATTTTTCAAACGGTTTCCAAATTCGATGAAATTAATTTTGTTAGGACTGTATTATCAAAACATAGCTAGATTTATTTTTCGGTAATTTTTAGAGTCAGTATGTGGCCCAAGTAAATTAAAATGTACGATTAAATTAAATAATTAAACATTTTATATTTAAATTTAAAGAAAAACTTATCAAAACAATTGAATTAGCTTGGGGGACATATCCTGTTGTGTTCGGAATAGGGGTATTTAGCTAGTGGCGAGACTTGTTGGGTTTGATTTGGAGTTCGGAACGATATAAAGGTTATATTGAAATTTAACGGAATTAAGTAAATAAAAAAATACGTATATATACCGTATATATACCGTATACTGTACAAACCTTGTCCCATTTTATACCCGTAACGTTATCATCGATGGAGGCTTCAACATGATACTTCTTCCTCCAATAATTCTCAAACCAATCAACGAAGTCAATCACTCCTGTTGAGGATATTGTAGAGAACTCCTTCCTCTTCAATTCCATACCCGGTTTGGATTTCATAGTGGAGAATCCACTGAGAACCGCACCCCCAAACCGACGTCGTTCAGTCCTCCACCGAGCCATCAGGAAGCCATCGCAGTGGACCCCACCGTCGTGGTTGTGTGCGCATTCCCTCCCCCTTCCTTGTGACGTTCGCTGATCGACATCCCGTGCCCTGTATTGCCCGCAAAACCCAACCCTAGGATCGAACAAACCGTGAAACCCATCAGCCTTTAACTGTGTGGAAGAAGAAGGCTTAATTTCTTGATTAATTCCTTGATTAATTTTAAGAAAATTGTTATTAACACTGTATAAACCGTATCTTTCTCATATGAAATCGAAATCAGGTGAAACAGGAAGCGTTGGGACCGTAAATTCACGATCTACTTTCCAAAACTGGTCAGAATATTTTTGAAGCATTCGACAATTTAGAAGAAATAAAATAGCAAAGTGAGATTTTTGAATCAGAATTAATTAAATAAAATTATATTAGGATGTAGACGGAGTTTAGAAACTCCCGACACCCGTTGGCCACAGACCATGGACGACTTGATTGATTTGTGGTATGTGATTGGTTGAATTTTGGTGTTTGTTTGTGGTTGAAAAAAAATGAAACTGATTTATATTGTGGCATTAGACTGCCTAGAAAAATATATTAGGAAATTAAAACCCTTGTAACTCTGCGAGGCCTAAGGTAGTGCGAGGAGCCATATATCGGGACGGTGTCGGTTTTAATTACCCTGCCGTTATGCTGCCGAAATTTTCTGAAATATTCTTGTGCTATAAATATTCATTTTATTATATATGAATTGTTTGAACAATATGAAAATTATATTTTTAATACATATATATGAATAGGAAAATGATCGTTATATGTCAATATAAAATTCATGTTTTGTTGTAAATCAAAAACATTTGTTAAATAAAAATGGATTTACATTTGAAATTTACATTTTTAATGTAAATATGTGAAAACCCGTAACTTCCCCAGTGAGGAAAGTGCGGATAGTTCGAGAACAAGCCACAACAGAACGCAGACAAAAGAACATTTCATTGTATATTACAACAATGCACCAGAATACAAGAATATACAGAGTATAAATGAATATTACACAGAAATATCAGAGATTTAAATTACATTTAAATACATAGCAGCGAAAAATAATACAATACACAACTGAAGGAGATATACGGATACAAAGCTTTTCGGATATCGTTCCAGCTGTAAACCAGGATCCTGTGAATATCAATCTGCAAAACCAAAACTACTAGCTTCCCGTGTCGAAAATAGGGGCACCCAGAGTTTAGGTTAAAACAATAAACTCCAGGTCAGTCATGGGACTGGTGTGAGAACTAAAATAGTTGTAAATCTTTATTTTAAAGTTCGGTAAATCAAGGGACCACGCCGTATAACACGGAACGGGTTTCCTCCCAAGAATACCAGTGCATATAAGTAAACAGCGCAATGCTTTTCTAGAAATGAAGCTATTATAAGATCCAGGTCCCATCACACAATGCAACGCAGCCGGAGGATAGGGTTTTCCCTTATAATAGCCAAACATGCTTAGTACGTTTAAAACAAATCATTTGATACTACTATAAGTGCATAGCGTGTAAAACAACTTCAAATCATAAGTATCAATCATAGACGGCATGGGTACCATATATCATGTCGTCATACTAGTTCTACAATTAAAACCGCAATACACGTACTGGAAATTGGATTTCCATCATGGTGGCTCCTGATTCGAAAGATCGATCGCGTAGTGCAATTCCCCACGACTTACGTCCCAGCAAGAGAAAACACCATCTGCACATCCGCACATTTGGGACCAGAGTATCACCGCGGCTTACGTCCCAGCGAGAGAAAACACCGCTTACTCTATATATCCCTGAGCACTAAGCTCATCTCGGTCGACTGAATCCACGACACCACTAAGGTGCCCATCCACTAAAAAGCATACTGATCAAACCATCAGTTTACCACCATACCGGGGTGTGAGGCTCGCGAATCAGCGCTATACACAAAGCCATGCTATATCAAAGCTGCGCTTTGATCATCATCCACAAACTTTGCTTTTCAACAAAAGTCTGGATCACTGCATCTCAGCATGCCACACTATCAATCCATATCGTACCACTGATTTCTGCCAATATATAACCTCTGAGCTCGTATGTCTCAGAGAAGGGCGTTAAGCAAGAGAATAAATTCCCCGCCGCCAAACAGATATATATTTAGCAGAGATCAACGAATACAATATAAAGGAATACAATGTCAGACACACCATCCATTTACAAGTCCGTTCTAGGTCTGAACGAAACCGGAGGCACTTTCCTCGCATATCCATCGATCTCCAAGTACGTCTGGACGACCACCAACTGATTCCCTCATCTTGGGTGTACAGCCCAATCAAGATCATCAGTAATCACCCAAACGATGTGAAGACTTTCGGTCTTCGACCACCGTCATCATCTTCGACTTATCGTCGAATCGGTTATTCAGAATGGGTATAAACCCGGCCTTTCCGAACAACTCGCATATATTTTAAATAAGTGTTACACAAACACAACATACGCCTCATTCCAATTCATCAGTCACTAACCGTAAATTAATCAAGAGAATAATTCCCCAAATATTAACCCCGAAGGCCGAAACCAACATCAGATCAATATCCAGAAAACCATTCTGCTTAGCTAACCGACAGTTAGTTTCTAACTTTCACATTCATAGGGAAAGGTTCCCATTAATTTTATCAAAGATAAATTCCTTGAATTTATTCTTTAATCTTCCTTTGGATATCATTTCAAACCAAATTATGGTTTTTCAAACTAGTCGGGATTAGCGAACCACACCGAAGTAATTATTTATTTTATTTCCCAATCCCAACCTATTCATCCCATAAAGCAAAACTGGTAATACTCCATATCTAATACCACGGTGTTATCGGTAAATTCAATTACCATTTTGACGTTTAAATCTAATTAAAGATTTAACTATCGCTTTGGAGCAAAACTGGTGATACTCCATTCTCGATCTTTTCAATCTAATTAAAGATTCATTAAAACCCCACTTAGTTTTAATCTTTAACTGGGTTAAAGAATCAGTGTCATTTAAAACACGATTCACTATAAACCCAAAAATCAATACCCATTCAATTCCAATTAAATATTATTTAATTGGTGCACTTCATTAAATCTAAATAAAAGACTTAATCTTTTTCTCAATTGGGCTTAAGAACAGTGTTAATGAAGACACCTTTCATGACAAACCCAAATCACATTTGTTATTAAATACAAGGCTCTGAATAGAAAATATACCGGCTTATATTCAATATCAAATTCTACGACCAACAAATATCGTATTCGAAATAATGTGACGGCAAGGAATTTCGCTCGGTCCGAACCAGTCGCTAAACCGATCCAGGCCGTTCGAAACGCCCTATCGTTTGAGAACACGACAAAACAGAACGCATACAGAAGAACATTTCATTGCTTAGTACAACAATGCATCAGATTACAAGAATATACAGAGTATAAATGAATATTACACAGAAATATCAGAGATTTAAATTACATTTAAATACATAGCAGCGGAAAATAATACAATACACAACTAGAAGTAGATATACGGATACAAAGCTTTCCGGATATCATTCCAGCTGTAAACCAGGATCCTGTGAATATAAATCTGCAAAACCAAAACTACTAGCTGCCCGTGTCAAAATAAGGGCACCCAGAGTTTAGGTTAAAACAATAAACTCCAGGTCAGTCATGGGACTGGTGTGAGAACTAAAACAGTTATTATTCTCTATTTTAAAAGTTAGGTAAATCAAGGGACCACTCCGTATAACATGGAACGGGTTTCCTCCCAAGAATACCGGTGCATAAAATAAACAGCGCAATGCTAAATAAAGAAAAATGAAGCTGTTATAAGACCCAGGTCCCATCACACAATGCAACGCAGCCGAGGATAGGGTTTTCCCTTATAACAGCCAAAGAATGCTTGATACGTTTAAAACAAATCGTTTGGTACTATTATAAGTGCATAGTGTATAAAACAACTTCAAATCATAAGTATCAATCATAGGCGGCATGAATGCCCCATCCCACTATGTCGCCATACTAGGTTCTACAATTAAAACCGCAAATGTCACGTATTTGGAAGTTGGATTTCCATCTATGAACCGAGGCAAAAGATAGTCCTCAACCGATTCAAGACTGCCTAGCCCGAGTCTCAGGATCAGAGCTCGAGTGACCCTAGGAGCGACAGGGCCGGTCCACCGATGTGGATTAAAATGCCTGAGCACTGCGTTTCGTCGCCCTTTGGGGCGTAAGCGAGCCAACGAATGACTCCATCGGACCCGGATCGTCCGATCTAACCGAGGCGCCTCGCAACAGCAACAACCACATAAGTCAAACTCGTCAGGGCGTGTAAAACCACTGACGCCACTTCTAGCTAGGAGGAAACGCAGGCCCTTCCTGAGGTCCTTTCTCCCGTTTTTGGTTCATACCGGGTGTGAAACTCGCGAAGTAAACGTTACACAAAGCTATGCCACAAAGGTCGTGCTTTGATCATCACCACAAGACTTTGCTTTTCAACAGAAGCCTCGATCAATTGCCACTTAGGCATGCCACACAGGCAATTCACTCCATGCGTTTGATATCCATCAATATATAACCCCTGAGCTCGTACGTCTCAGAGAAGGGCGTTAAGCAAGAGAATAAATTCTCCGCCGCCAAACAGATATATATTTAATAGAGATCAATCACACGGACTAAAATCCAATGTCAGACACACAGTCCATTTACAAGTCCGTTCTGGGGCTGAACGAAACCGGAGGCACCTAGTACCCCGCATATCCATCGATCTCCAAGTACGTCTGGACGATCACCAACTGTTTCCATCTTCTTGGGTGTACAGCCCAATCAAGATCATCAGTTATCACCCAAACGACGTGAAGACCTCCGGTCTTCGACCATCGTCTTCATCTTCGACTTATCGTCGTATCAGTTATTCAGAATGGGATAAACCCGGTCTTCCCGAATAACTCGCGTATATTTTAAATAAGTGTTACACAAACACAACATACGCCTCATTCCAATTCATCAGTCACTAACCGTAAATTAATCAAGAGAATAATTCCCCAAATATTAACCCCGAAGGCCGAAACCAACATCAAATCAATATCCAGAAAACCATTCTGCTTAGCTAACCGACAGTTAGTTTCTGAATTTCACATTCATAGGGAAAGGTTCCCATTAATTTTATCAAAGATAAATTCTTGAATTTATTCCTTAATCTATTTTTGAATATCAATTCAAACTAGTCGGGATTAGCGAACCTTACCGAAGTAATCATTTGTTTTAATTTCTCAATCCCAACCTATTCATCCCATGAAGTAAAACTGGTAATACTTCATATCTAACACCACGGTGTTATCGGTAAATTCAATTACCATTTCATGTTCAAATCTAATTAAAGATTTAACTATCGCCTGGAGCAAAACTGGTGGTACTCCATTTTCGATCTTTTCAATCTAATTAAAGATTCATTAAAACTCCACTTAGTTTTAATCTTCGACTGGGTTAAAGAATCAGTGTCATTTAAAACACGGTTCACGGTAAACCCAAAATATCATTCCATTAATTATCGGGTTAAAGAACAAGTGTTATTTAAAACACTGTCCACGATAAACCCAAAAATCAATATCAATTCTATTCCAATTAAATATTGTTTAATTGGTACATTTCATTAAATCTAAATAAAAAGATTTAATCTTTTCTCAACTGGGTTCAAGAACAGTGTTAGTGAAGACACCATTCACGACAAACCCAAATCACATTCGATATTCAATACAAGGCTCTGAATAGAAAATATATCGGCTTATATTCAATATCGAATTCTACGACTAACAAATGTCGTATTGGAAATAACGATATAAATATATATATCTTTCAAATTTCCATAACAACACCTGTATAATCACGAATTCCAACATCGAAATATTCCGAAGACAATTTCGATTCAAATCCACTCCAATGCAATCATTGGATATTCTGGTTATTTTTAAAACCCTTTTTAAATTCAATTGATTTATTTAAAAATAAATAGAATTATAATTCTAGTTCAAAACCAGTTCATTTCGATAAAAATCTATTTTTATCTTTTCAAATATGGAGTTTTTCATCCCAATTCTTTCTAAATCATTTCTTATGATTTTACACAAATTATTACTATTTTTAATAATTTTATCGAGGCCTGTACAGTCGATTTCCATCAACGGTCATCGAACTGAACTTACAGCGACCTTTTTCAAATTTGATTTGGACATAATTCCAAATCCAACCGTTAGATTTTGGATTTCTAATATTCGTTAAAAAGCTCTTTTCGATACGAACCCAACGGTTCCGGTTTTAGGAGAATCCGACGGTCGGATCTCCCGTAATGTCCGTTTGAAATAAATGGTCGAAATTCACGAACTACCGCGGCGCGGCGCGTTCTATTCAGGCCATTATATTATATATATAATATATATAATATATATTTCGTCGATTACTATTTAAAACGAATTATATAAATAGTTTTAAAATCGTTTCAAAAGCAATTTCAACTTTCCTTTCAATTCAATCAAAATTGAATTCTTCTTTATAAATTCGTTTTAAAATTCATTTCTATTCAATTCAAATTTCAATTTAATTTGAATTCATTTCAATTCGCTTTCAGTTCAATTTGAATTCGTTTTCAATTCAATTCATTTCGAAATCGTTTTCAATTCAATTCATTTCGAAATCGTTTTCAATTCAATTCATTTCGAAATCGTTTTCAATTCAATTCATTTCGAAATCGTTTTCAATTCATTTCATTTCGAAATCGTTTTCAATTCATTTCATTTCGAAATCGTTTTCAATTCATTTCATTTCGAAATCGTTTTCAATTCAATTCATTTCGAAATCGTTTTCAATTCATTTCATTTCGAAATCGTTTTCAATTCATTTCATTTCGAAATCGTTTTCAATTCAATTCATTTCGAAATCGTTTTCAATTCAATTCATTTCGAAATCATTTTCAATTCATTTCATTTCGAAATCGTTTTCAATTCAATTCATTTCGAAATCGTTTTCAATTCAATTCATTTCGAAATCATTTTCAATTCAATTCATTTCGAAATCGTTTTCAATTCATTTCATTTCGAAATCGTTTTCAATTCAATTCATTTCGAAATCGTTTTCAATTCAATTCATTTCGAAATCGTTTTCAATTCAATTCATTTCGAAATCGTTTTCAATTCAATTCATTTCGAAATCGTTTTCAATTCAATTCATTTCGAAATCGTTTTCAATTCAATTCATTTCGAAATCGTTTTCAATTCAATTCATTTCGAAATCGTTTTCAATTCAATTCATTTCGAAATCGTTTTCAATTCAATTCATTTCGAAATCGTTTTCAATTCAATTCATTTCGAAATCGTTTTCAATTCAATTCATTTCGAAATCGTTTTCAATTCAATTCATTTCGAAATCGTTTCCAATTCATTTCATTTCGAAATCGTTATATATTCAATTCATTTCGAAATCGTTATATATTCAATTCATTTCGAAATCGTTATGTATTCAATTCATTTCGAAATCGTTTTATTTTCAATTCATTTCGAAATGAATAAAATCGATATAAATATCGTTTACGTCAAAATGGCGTCAATCTAATCAACACGGCTTCATAAATTTCTATTTCAAATAGTTTATTTCAAATATTTCTTTTTCTCAAAATAGTTGTTATTATCAAAATATTTCGTTCAACACATGACCAATCTCAAAGGATGAGTACTGTCAACACATGAACCGTTATTTTATATATATAAAGATGTAAATTTTATTATCAAAATATTTCGTTCAACACATGACCAATCTCAATGGATGAGTACTGTCAACACATGAACTTTTATTTTATAATATTCTTTATTTTCTAAATTGGAATGAGGCCCAATCAATCACCATATAATGTTAATTATATGGATTTTCATACAACACATGTATATAATAGCATTGAAAAATAATCAACCATCAACCAAAGTGCACTACACTGTATAAGCATCAAATATAGACATTTAACGCTTATAGCAGCTTGTCAATCAATCGATCGACATATTTAATCAATCAGGATGAGTGAACTTCAAGTTTCATCCCAACACCCGTGTGGGGTTTCAAACAGTCAAACAAATATTTTATCCGTGCAGTTGGGCGATGTGTAAAATTTATCGTCCCAATCAATGTCCTTCAAATAGGTGTACATAAACAAACCGTCTGGTTTGTAAATGAATATTTATTTATTCACATTCACGTTAAAAATTATATTTTTAACGATAAAACATTTTATTCCAACATATGAATTTCTATTAAGTTCATTCTTTAAATAAAATGATATTTTTATTTTTCTAACATATTTTAGAAAATTTCGGCGGCATAACGGCACGATACTAGAAACGGGACAAGGCCTAGCCTTATCCCCGGTCTAGTGAAGGCCCACGCCATTCACACATCAATCATATCAATTTCATTTCACCAAACAATTCAATTTCAAATGAAATCATCACTAATCTATGCAACCAAACAAACAAGTCCATGGTCTGTGGACGATTGTGTCGGGTGCTACTAAGCACCGTCTGCATCCTAGTATATATATAACTAGAAAAATTAAATTGAAAGGTGAGAAATTCTCACAGATAGCTATCCTAGCTCCACGGCACTTCATTGATAGAAATCTTCATTGCTATCGCATGTTCGTCGTCTTCGTTGTCCGCTTTCACTACCTATGTAAAAATCACATTTTTATAATGAAGTCATTTAAAGAAAAATCATATCTTTATTTTTCTAAAAGTATAAAAACCATATTTTTATTTTTCCTATGTATTAAAAATTATATTTTTATGTTTCTAGAAATCATATCCTTTTTATAATAAAAATCATTTCTTTTTCTATTTAAAAATCTAAACTTTTTCGCCATACAAACCTCATTTCTATTTTATTTTTCAAATCAAGAATGTTTACATTTTGAATCAATGTATAGTTTCTTCCATAAACAAGTTATATTTTATTTTCAAAAATCAATTCTATTTTACTTTAAAAACAATTATAACTTTTTTTTTTAAAACAATATTTGCAATATTATTTTTAAAACAGCTTTGCTATTTTATTTTTACAAAACATTTCAGATTTTATTTATAAAACTATTCATATTTTAATTTATAAAACAATTCAGATTTTAATTTCATTATATATAATAAAAAAAAAGTAAAACTTTCCTTTACCTAATCACCATAATGTAACTGTTCTTCATCTCAGAACTGTCGAACTAGAGCTCACCTTCAGGGTTTCCCCGCCACCGCCATCTGAGGAGGTCGGAATCCCATCAGCCAGCACCATGAGGTGCTCCTCCACCTCGCCTTTCAACGCCATGAGTGGGGGGGTGCACTCGAAGTCGGCGCCGCACCAGAATCTCGCCTCGAAATCGGCGAGTGTGAGCTTTAAATTTCAACTCCACAGGCGACGAGAAATTATCATCACCATATGAATCGATCGAGGAAGAGGTGCTCTACAATCTTTCTTTGATTTGTTTTCAGAATTACTAAACGGATTCAGAGAGATTTGAGGAGAAAGAATTGAAGAAACCCGTCGTTCATTCGTTGGTGTCGGCTGGAGCAAAAAGGGGTTGACCGCGTTGTGAAGTTTTGACCTAGGGTTGACCTTTAGTTAGGGTTTTATAATTTGTTTATTTATTTATTATTTTATTCCACTTGTACTAGTTTATCCATACGAATCCCAAATCAAGCCCAACGACTATCGCCCCTAGCTAATTACCCCCATTCCAAACACAATGGGATATGTATCGTAAGCTGATTCGGCTGTTACAATCAGTTTTCGTTAAATTTACCTTTAAATCACTATATTGAATTTTAAACGTACATTTCAAATTACCGGGGTCACATACTAACTAGAAAAATTCCTGAAAAATATTTTCTAGCTTCGTATTGACGATACGGTCCTAACAAAACTAGTTTCATCGAATTCTGAGACCGTTTGAAAAATGGCCATTTTCCAGTCGATTAAAATCAACTGAAACTGGTCAAACGCGTTTTCCTTCGCCACGCTCACATATTGATTCGAAAAATTATGAAATTTGGAATCTAGCAATAATTTGACATCACGGACCCAACAAAACTGGTTTCGTCGAAATCCGAGGTCATTTGTAAAATGGCTATTTTCAGGGGCCTGAATTCCATAGCGACTATTCAGAATTTTCAACTGGACATATCTTTTGACCCCCGCCATGAAATTTTGAATTTTCGGATTCGATAGAAAGATATTCACAATTTGATCCTAATGTTTTTGGTTTCACTAAAATCCGGATTGTTTTGCACCCGGCACATTCAATTGAAGTTTGAAATCGAATTATCGAACTACCGCGCCATTTTCAATTCTATTTATAATTATATATAAATATTTATATTCTAACGACGACGTATATAATATATACGTTCTAATTATATTCGAAATAAATTTTCTCGTCGATATTATTTAAAATAATTCATTTTAAATAATCAAAATTCGCTAAAATTGCCAAAATAAAAATTTTAAACTGGCCCAGATTTTCGGGTTATTACAATCTCCCCCACTTAAAACTTTTCGTCCCCGAAAAGGAACAAAGTCGAAAGTGGTTTGATTAATCAACTCTACGTTCGATCTGGCTTCCATTCTCCAACTCTTCAGTTTCTGAGAATTTTCAAAAATTTCAAAAATTTGGCTAACACCCTAAATTTTTGAAAAATTTCGCCATAACCTCCCCTGCACCGGGAGCATCGGGGAATTTCAAATAGCTTCCCCGGTCCTTCAGATCTCAAAAAGAAAAAGAAAAAGCCAAGCGGCTAGCCAATAGGCTCATAAAATCATCATCACCCAAACAAAACAGTAAATTATGTAGTAAACATGTACCTATTTGTCGGGCAAACAAATTTTATTCTCTGCTCTAGCCTCCTTGCTATGACCTGTTCAATGATATATATGTATATGCAAGCAAACGCAACCAATTTTCGATATAATTCAATATTTGATGCTATTAGGCTAAATGGCTAAAAATTAGCAAACAAACAACACAAACATCAATCAATTAGTGAATTAGAGTTTCAAATTCATAATTTTAATACATATACAAAAATCGTGTTTTTGATGCCAATTCACAACAATGTATTCTAGCTATAAATAAGTTTTGGTTCTCACACCAGCCTAATGGAAATATATAGAAAACCACACCTTCGGAACACGAACATAAATACTGATGATGTCATGACAATCATCAGTACCATCTCCGGGCGACTAGAATGTGATTCCATATCTATCCAGTATATTAAAACTTTGAATATACGTTTGCAAGGCGTATATGCAAATTCTTTATATACTGAATTGTCCAAAATCAATATAAATAAATAATCAAATACGAATAATTGATTTAAATTTTCAAAACAAAACTTGTTTTTATTTGAAAATATACTCTTCACACTCGTTCTAGGATACTACTGATCCTATCTCTAACGAGTCATTCCCATTGGATATTACTAATCCAATTTCTGATGAATTCTTTCGTACGGTTCTAATGTGTCTTGTTCTCGAGCTCTGTAAACCAAAGCTCTGATACCAAATGTGACGGCAAGGAATTTCGCTCGGTCCGAACCAGTCGCTAAACCGATCCAGGCCGTTCGAAACGCCCTATCGTTTGAGAACACGACAAAACAGAACGCATACAGAAGAACATTTCATTGCTTAGTACAACAATGCATCAGATTACAAGAATATACAGAGTATAAATGAATATTACACAGAAATATCAGAGATTTAAATTACATTTAAATACATAGCAGCGGAAAATAATACAATACACAACTAGAAGTAGATATACGGATACAAAGCTTTCCGGATATCATTCCAGCTGTAAACCAGGATCCTGTGAATATAAATCTGCAAAACCAAAACTACTAGCTGCCCGTGTCAAAATAAGGGCACCCAGAGTTTAGGTTAAAACAATAAACTCCAGGTCAGTCATGGGACTGGTGTGAGAACTAAAACAGTTATTATTCTCTATTTTAAAAGTTAGGTAAATCAAGGGACCACGCCGTATAACATGGAACGGGTTTCCTCCCAAGAATACCGGTGCATAAAACAAACAGCGCAATGCTAAATAAAGAAAAATGAAGCTGTTATAAGACCCAGGTCCCATCACACAATGCAACGCAGCCGAGGATAGGGTTTTCCCTTATAACAGCCAAAGAATGCTTGATACGTTTAAAACAAATCGTTTGGTACTATTATAAGTGCATAGTGTATAAAACAGCTTCAAATCATAAGTATCAATCATAGGCGGCATGAATGCCCCATCCCACTATGTCGCCATACTAGGTTCTACAATTAAAACCGCAAATGTCATGTATTTGGAAGTTGGATTTCCATCTATGAACCGAGGCAAAAGATAGTCCTCAACCGATTCGAGACTGCCTAGCCCGAGTCTCAGGATCAGAGCTCGAGTGACCCTAGGAGCGACAGGGCCGGTCCACCGATGTGGATTAAAATGCCTGAGCACTGCGTTTCGCCGCCCTTTGGGGCGTAAGCGAGCCAACGAATGACTCCATCGGACCCGGATCGTCCGATCTAACCGAGGCGCCTCGCAACAGCAACAACCACATAAGTCAAACTCGTCAGGGCGTGTAAAACCACTGACGCCACTTCTAGCTAGGAGGAAACGCAGGCCCTCCCTGAGGTCCTTTCTCCCGTTTTTGGTTCATACCGGGTGTGAAACTCGCGAAGTAAACGTTACACAAAGCTACGCCACAAAGGCCGTGCTTTGATCATCACCACAAGACTTTGCTTTTCAACAGAAGCCTCGATCAATTGCCACTTAGGCATGCCACACAGGCAATTCACTCCATGCGTTTGATATCCATCAATATATAACCCCTTAGCTCGTACGTCTCAGAGAAGGGCGTTAAGCAAGAGAATAAATTCTCCGCCGCCAAACAGATATATATTTAATAGAGATCAATCACACGGACTAAAATCCAATGTCAGACACACAGTCCATTTACAAGTCCGTTCTGGGGCTGAACGAAACCGGAGGCACCTAGTACCCTGCATATCCATCGATCTCCAAGTACGTCTGGACGATCACCAACTGTTTCCATCTTCTTGGGTGTACAGCCCAATCAAGATCATCAGTTATCACCCAAACGACGTGAAGACCTCCGGTCTTCGACCATCGTCTTCATCTTCGACTTATCGTCGTATCAGTTATTCAGAATGGGATAAACCCGGTCTTCCCGAATAACTCGCGTATATTTTAAATAAGTGTTACACAAACACAACATACGCCTCATTCCAATTCATCAGTCACTAACCGTAAATTAATCAAGAGAATAATTCCCCAAATATTAACCCCGAAGGCCGAAACCAACATCAGATCAATATCCAGAAAACCATTCTGCTTAGCTAACCGACAGTTAGTTTCTGAATTTCACATTCATAGGGAAAGGTTCCCATTAATTTTATCAAAGATAAATTCTCGAATTTATTCTTTAATCTATTTTTGAATATCAATTCAAACTAGTCGGGATTAGCGAACCTTACCGAAGTAATCATTTGTTTTAATTTCTCAATCCCAACCTATTCATCCCATGAAGTAAAACTGGTAATACTTCATATCTAACACCACGGTGTTATCGGTAAATTCAATTACCATTTCACGTTCAAATCTAATTAAAGATTTAACTATCGCCTGGAGCAAAACTGGTGGTACTCCATTTTCGATCTTTTCAATCTAATTAAAGATTCATTAAAACTCCACTTAGTTTTAATCTTCGACTGGGTTAAAGAATCAGTGTCATTTAAAACACGGTTCACGGTAAACCCAAAATATCATTCCATTAATTATCGGGTTAAAGAACAAGTGTTATTTAAAACATTGTCCACGATAAACCCAAAAATCAATATCAATTCTATTCCAATTAAATATTGTTTAATTGGTACATTTCATTAAATCTAAATAAAAAGATTTAATCTTTTCTCAACTGGGTTCAAGAACAGTGTTAGTGAAGACACCATTCACGACAAACCCAAATCACATTCGATATTCAATACAAGGCTCTGAATAGAAAATATATCGGCTTATATTCAATATCGAATTCTACGACTAACAAATGTCATATTGGAAATAACGATATAAATATATATATCTTTCAAATTTCCATAACAACACCTGTATAATCACGAATTCCAACATCGAAATATTCCGAAGACAATTTCGATTCAAATCCACTCCAATGCAATCATTGGATATTCTGGTTATTTTTAAAACCCTTTTTAAATTCAATTGATTTATTTAAAAATAAATAGAATTATAATTCTAGTTCAAAACCAGTTCATTTCGATAAAAATCTATTTTTATCTTTTCAAATATGGAGTTTTTCATCCCAATTCTTTCTAAATCATTTCTTATGATTTTACACAAATTATTACTATTTTTAATAATTTTATCGAGGCCTGTACAGTCGATTTCCATCAACGGTCATCGAACTGCACTTACAGCGACCTTTTTCAAATTTGATTTGGACATAATTCCAAATCCAACCGTTAGATTTTGGATTTCTAATATTCGTTAAAAAGCTCTTTTCGATACGAACCCAACGGTTCCGGTTTTAGGAGAATCCGACGGTCGGATCTCCCGTAATGTCCGTTTGAAATAAATGGTCGAAATTCACGAACTGCCGCGGCGCGGCGCGTTCTATTCAGGCCATTATATTATATATATAATATATATAATATATATTTCGTCGATTACTATTTAAAACGAATTATATAAATAGTTTTAAAATCGTTTCAAAAGCAATTTCAACTTTCCTTTCAATTCAATCAAAATTGAATTCTTCTTTATAAATTCGTTTTAAAATTCATTTCTATTCAATTCAAATTTAAATTTAATTTGAATTCATTTCAATTCGCTTTCAATTCAATTTGAATTCGTTTTCAATTCAATTCATTTCGAAATCGTTTTCAATTCAATTCATTTTGAAATCGTTTTCAATTCAATACATTTCGAAATCGTTTTCAATTCAATTCATTTCGAAATCGTTTTCAATTCATTTCATTTCGAAATCGTTTTCAATTCATTTCATTTCGAAATCGTTTTCAATTCATTTCATTTCGAAATCGTTTTCAATTCAATTCATTTCGAAATCGTTTTCAATTCATTTCATTTCGAAATCGTTTTCAATTCATTTCATTTCGAAATCGTTTTCAATTCATTTCATTTCGAAATCGTTTTCAATTCAATTCATTTCGAAATCGTTTTCAATTCAATTCATTTCGAAATCGTTTTCAATTCAATTCATTTCGAAATCGTTTTCAATTCATTTCATTTCGAAATCGTTTTCAATTCAATTCATTTCGAAATCGTTTTCAATTCAATTCATTTCGAAATCGTTTTCAATTCAATTCATTTCGAAATCGTTTTCAATTCATTTCATTTCGAAATCGTTTTCAATTCAATTCATTTCGAAATCGTTTTCAATTCAATTCATTTCGAAATCGTTTTCAATTCAATTCATTTCGAAATCGTTTTCAATTCAATTCATTTCGAAATCGTTTTCAATTCAATTCATTTCGAAATCGTTTTCAATTCAATTCATTTCGAAATCGTTTTCAATTCAATTCATTTCGAAATCGTTTTCAATTCATTTCATTTCGAAATCGTTTTCAATTCATTTCATTTCGAAATCGTTTTCAATTCAATTCATTTCGAAATCGTTTTCAATTCAATTCATTTCGAAATCGTTTTCAATTCAATTCATTTCGAAATCGTTTTCAATTCATTTCATTTCGAAATCGTTATATATTCAATTCATTTCGAAATCGTTATATATTCAATTCATTTCGAAATCGTTATATATTCAATTCATTTCGAAATCGTTTTATTTTCAATTCATTTCGAAATGAATAAAATCGATATAAATATCGTTTACGTCAAAATGGCGTCAATCTAATCAACACGGCTTCATAAATTTCTATTTCAAATAGTTTATTTCAAATATTTCTTTTTCTCAAAATAGTTGTTATTATCAAAATATTTCGTTCAACACATGACCAATCTCAAAGGATGAGTACTGTCAACACATGAACCGTTATTTTATATTGATAAAGATGTAAATTTTATTATCAAAATATTTCGTTCAACACATGACCAATCTCAATGGATGAGTACTGTCAACACATGAACTTTTATTTTATAATATTCTTTATTTTCTAAATTGGAATGAGGCCCAATCAATCACCATATAATGTTAATTATATGGGTTTTCATACAACACATGTATATAATAGCATTGAAAAATAATCAACCATCAACCAAAGTGCACTACACTGTATAAGCATCAAATATAGACATTTAACGCTTATAGCAGCTTGGCAATCAATTGATCGACATATTTAATCAATCAGGATGAGTGAACTTCAAGTTTCATCCCAACACCCGTGTGGGGTTTCAAACAGTCAAACAAATATTTTATCCGTGCAGTTGGGCGATGTGTAAAATTTATCGTCCCAATCAATGTCCTTCAAATAGGTGTACATAAACAAACCGTCTGGTTTGTAAATGAATATTTATTTATTCACATTCACGTTAAAAATTATATTTTTAACGATAAAACATTTTATTCCAACAAATGAATTTCTATTAAGTTCATTCTTTAAATAAAATGATATTTTTATTTTTCTAACATATTTTAGAAAATTTCGGCGGCATAACGGCACGATACTAGAAACGGGACAAGGCCTAGCCTTATCCCCGGTCTAGTGAAGGCCCACGCCATTCACACATCAATCATATCAATTTCATTTCACCAAACAATTCAATTTCAAATGAAATCATCACTAATCTATGCAACCAAACAAACAAGTCCATGGTCTGTGGACGATTATGTCGGGTGCTACTAAGCACCGTCTGCATCCTAGTATATATATAACTAGAAAAATTAAATTGAAAGGTGAGAAATTCTCACAGATAGCTATCCTAGCTCCACGGCACTTCATTGATAGAAATCTTCATTGCTATCGCATGTTCGTCGTCTTCGTTGTCCGCTTTCACTACCTATGTAAAAATCACATTTTTATAATGAAGTCATTTAAAGAAAAATCATATCTTTATTTTTCTAAAAGTATAAAAACCATATTTTTATTTTTCCTATGTATTAAAAATTATATTTTTATGTTTCTAGAAATCATATCCTTTTTATAATAAAAATCATTTCTTTTTCTATTTAAAAATCTAAACTTTTTCGCCATACAAACCTCATTTCTATTTTATTTTTCAAATCAAGAATTTTTACATTTTGAATCAATGTATAGTTTCTTCCATAAACAAGTTATATTTTATTTTCAAAAATCAATTCTATTTTACTTTAAAAACAATTATAACTTTTTTTTTAAAACAATATTTGCAATATTATTTTTAAAACCAGCTTTGCTATTTTATTTTTACAAAACATTTCAGATTTTATTTATAAAACTATTCAGATTTTAATTTATAAAACAATTCAGATTTTAATTTCATTGTATATAATAAAAAAAAAGTAAAACTTTCCTTTACCTAATCACCATAATGTAACTGTTCTTCATCTCAGAACTGTCGAACTAGAGCTCACCTTCAGGGTTTCCCCGCCACCGCCATCTGATGAGGTCGGAATCCCATCAGCCAGCACCATGAGGTGCTCCTCCACCTCGCCTTTCAACGCCATGAGTGGGGGGGTGCACTCAAAGTCGGCGCCGCACCAGAATCTCGCCTCGAAGTCGGCGAGTGTGAGCTTTAAATTTCAACTCCACAGGCGACGAGAAATTATCATCACCATATGAATCGATCGAGGAAGAGGTGCTCTACAATCTTTCTTTGATTTGTTTTCAGAATTACTAAACGGATTCAGAGAGATTTGAGGAGAAAGAATTGAAGAAACCCGTCGTTCATTCGTTGGTGTCGGCTGGAGCAAAAAGGGGTTGACCGCGTTGTGAAGTTTTGACCTAGGGTTGACCTTTAGTTAGGGTTTTATAATTTGTTTATTTATTTATTATTTTATTCCACTTGTACTAGTTTATCCATACGAATCCCAAATCAAGCCCAACGAATGTCGCCCCTAGCTAATTACCCCCATTCCAAACACAATGGGATATGTATCGTAAGCTGATTCGGCTGTTACAATCAGTTTTCGTTAAATTTACCTTTAAATCACTATATTGAATTTTAAACGTACATTTCATATTACCGGGGTCACATACTAACTAGAAAAATTCCTGAAAAATATTTTCTAGCTTCGTATTGACGATACGGTCCTAACAAAACTAGTTTCGTCGAATTCTGAGACCGTTTGAAAAATGGCCATTTTCCAGTCGATTAAAATCAACTGAAACTGGTCAAACGCGTTTTCCTTCGCCACGCTCACATATTGATTCGAAAAATTATGAAATTTGGAATCTAGCAATAATTTGACATCACGGACCCAACAAAACTGGTTTCGTCGAATTCCGAGGTCATTTGTAAAATGGCTATTTTTCAGGGGCCTGAATTCCATAGCGACTATTCAGAATTTTCAACTGGACATATCTTTTGACCCCCGCCATGAAATTTTGAATTTTCGGATTCGATAGAAAGATATTCACAATTTGATCCTAATGTTTTTGGTTTCACTAAAATTCGGATTGTTTTGCACCCGGCACATTCAATTGAAGTTTGAAATCGAATTATCGAACTACCGCGCCATTTTCAATTCTATTTATAATTATATATAAATATTTATATTCTAACGACGACGTATATAATATATACGTTCTAATTATATTCGAAATAAATTTTCTCGTTGATATTATTTAAAATAATTCATTTTAAATAATCAAAATTCGCTAAAATTGCCAAAATAAAAATTTTAAACTAGCCCAGATTTTTGGGTTATTACAAATAACGATGTATATATATATATCTTTCAAATTCCCCTAACAGTATCTGTATCATCGCGAAATCCAACATCGAAATATTCCAAAGACAATTTCGATTCAAATCCATTCCAATATAATTATTGGAAATTCTGGTTATTTTCAAAACCATTTTCAAATTCAATTTATTTATTTAAAAATAAATAGAATTATAGTTCTAGTTCAAAACTAGCTCATTTCGATAAGAATCTATTTTTATTTTTCAAATATGGAGTTTATCATCCCAATTCTTTCTAAATCATTTCTTATGATTTTACACAAATTATTACTATTTTTAATAATTTTATCAAGGCCCGTACAGTCGATTTCCATCAGCGGCCATCGAACTGCACTTACAGCGACCTTTTCCAAATTCGATTTGGACATAATTCCAAATCCAACTGTTAGATTTCAAATTTCTAATATTAGTTAGAAAGCTCTTTTCGATACGAACCCGACGGTTCCGGTTTTAGGAGAATCCGACGGTCGGATCTCCCGCAATGTCCATTCGAATTCAATGGTCGAAATTCACGAACTGCCGCGGCGCGGCGCGTTCTATTCAGGCCATTATATATATAATATATATATATATATTATATATTTCGTCGATTTCCTTTTTAAAACGAATTTTATAAATCATTTCAAATTTGTTTCAAAAACAATTTCAACCTTTATTTCAAATTCAAATCAAAATTGTATTTTCCTTTATAAATTCTTTCTGCATTCACTTCTATTTGATTTCAATTCAAATTGATTTCAATTCTATTTCAATTTGTTTTCAATTGAATTCAATTCAATTCAGATTTGTTTTCTATTCAATTCAATTCGAATTCGTTTTTCTATTCAATTCAAATTCGTTTTCTATTCAATTCAATTCGAATTCGTTTTCTATTCAATTAAATTCGTTTTCTATTCAATACAATTCGAATTCGTTTTCTATTCAATTAAATTCAAATTCGTTTTCTATTCAATTCAAATTCAAATTGGTTTTCTATTCGATTCAATTCGAATTCGTTTTCTATTCAATTAAATTCGAATTCGTTTTCTATTCAATTCAAATTCGTTTTCTATTCAATTCAAATTCGTTTTCTGTTCAATTCAATTCGAATTCGTTTTCTATTCAATTCTATTCAAATTGGTTTTCTATTCAATTCAAATTCGTTTTCTATTCAATTCAATTCAAATTCGTTATATATTCAATTCAATTCAATTCAAATTCAGTTTGAATTTCAATTCTTTTCAAAATATCAGATTTTGAAATCACTTTCGATATTCATTATAAAACGAATAAAATCGATATAAATATCGTTCACGTCAAAATGGCGTCAATCTAATCAACACGGCTTCATATATTTCCATTTTCAAATATTCTATTTCAAATATTTCTTTTTCAAATATTTCTTTTTCAAATATTGAATGAAGCCAAATCAATTACCATATAATATTAATTATATGGATTTTTCTGCAACACATGTATACAATAACAACGATGAACAATCAACCATCATCCAAAGTGCATTCTACACTGTATAAGCATCGAATATAAATATTTAACGCTCATAATAGTCTGTCAATCAATCGATCGACATACAACTAAACAATCGGGATTAGTGTACGTCAAATATCATCCCAATACCCGTGTGGGGTCTCAAACAATCAAACACAGATTTTATTTGTGCAATTGGGCGATGTGTAAAATTTATCGTCCCAATCAATATCAGTCAAAGGTGTGTATATAAACAAATCATCCGATTTGTTTATTTTTATTTCATTTTATATACACGTTAAAAATTATATTTTTAACTATTTAAAACTATATAAATATTTTATTTCATTTCATTTCACATCACACAATCAACTACACATCAAAATCTAACAAACAAGCATACAAGTCGTCCATGGTCTGCGGACGACGGGTGTCGGGTGCTACTAAACACCGTCTGCATCCTAGTATATATTATTAACTAGAAAACAAAATTAAAAAGTGAGAAATTCTCACAGAATTGCTAATCCAACGCCTCGATTCTTCAAATGTAGAAACTTTTGTCGTGTCCGCCTCTTGTCAATTTCGTCGCCCGTATTCATGTTAATTGTTCTGTTCAGTTTCAAAGGGAGTCACCATCTAGGTTTTGACTGCACCGCCACCACGCTCAGCCGGACCCACCTCTGACCTGCCGCCGTCGAAGCCCGCTGTGCCATGCTCCAGCGCCGCCACTGGCGCCCAACTCGCCGCCCTCGTCTGGCCGGAAAATGCGATCAAACGGTCCAAGTTTTGGCTCAAATTTCAAGCAAAATACTCAGTGATAATTCCTCCAACAGGTGCGGACTTGAAGATGGAAGGAAGCACTACAAAATACCCTAAAGGATTGAGCGATTTTATTTTGAGGATTGGAAGGAATCGAAGCTCAAAAATTTGAGCTTCATCCGCCGTTGAACGAGGGATGGAGGCCGATTTTCTATTTGACCATTTGTTTGACTTCTTTAGGGTTTGACCTATGTTAGAGTATATAAACTAGTATATTTTATTTTATTTTATTTTATTATTTCAAAAATTCATGTTTACTGTAACAACCCGAAAATCTGGGCCAGTTTAAAAATTTTATTTTGGCAATTTTAGCGAATTTTGAACATTTAAAATAGATTATTTTAAATAATATCGACGAGAAATTTCTTTTGAATTGAATTCGAACGTATATATTATATAAGTCGTCGTTAGAATATAAATATTTATATATAATTATAAATAGAATTGAAAATGGCGTGGTAGTTCGATAATTCGATTTCAAACTTCAATTGAATGTACAGGGTGCAAAACAATCCGGATTTTAGTGTAACCAAAAACATTAGGATCTATTTGAGAATATCTTTCCAACGAATCCGAAAAATCGAAATTTCATAGCGGGAATCAAAAGATATGTCCAGTTGAAAATTCTGAATAGTCGCTATGGAATTCAAGCCCTTAAAAATGGGAATTTTGCAAACGACCTCGGATTTCGACGAAACCATTTTTGTTGGGTCCGTGATGTCAAATTATTGCTAGATTCCAAATTTCATAATTTTTCGAATCAATATGTGAGCGTGGCAAAGGAAAACGTGTTTGATCAGTTTCAGTTGATTTTAATCGACTGAAAAATGGCCATTTTTCCAACGGTCTCAGAATTCGACGAAACTGGTTTTTTAGGACCGTATCGTCAATGCGAAGCTAGAAAATATTTTTCTGCAATTTTTAGAGTTCGTATGTGACCCCGGTAAATTGAAATGCGCGTTCCAATTCAATATATAGAGTTATATGTTGATTCTGACGAAAACTGATTGTAACGATCGAATCAGCCTATGATACATATCCCATTGTGTTCGGGATGGGGGTAATTAGCTATGGACGACAGGCGGTGGGCCTCGTTTAGAGGTCGTATGTAAAAGTCAACTTTTTGGGATAAAAAAAATCTAATTAAATAAAAATAATATCTCCCTTATACCTTCTCTCTGACCCCCCCCCCCCTTCAGTTCGATTCAGAACTGAAAAGAAAGGAAAAAAAAGCCAAAGCCTCCATCGCGAACGCACCACCGTCGCCGCCCTCTCCAGCCCGATCTCCGCTCCGCCTCTCGACCCCCACCCGATGCGACACCCCCAAACGCGCCCCACGTGAACCCGCGAACCCTAACGCCGGAACCCCCCCCTCTCATCCAAAACGCCATCGCCCTCCCCCCCCCTAGCTGCACCGCGCAGGCGCACAACCCTCTGCCACCCTCCCTTCAACACTGTGTCGCCAATCTCCTCCTCTGATTAATTTGCAGTGAGTTTGTTTATTTAATTGTTTAGGTTTGTTTTTCTTATATTATTTATTGCATGAAAAAAGCTAATTTCTATGTTAATAACCTTGCTTAATATAAAAAAAATTACCTTTAGAAACATAAAGAACAGATTTTTATATGTGATACATTGTAATTAAGGGGCGATTTTTATATGTGATACATTGGAATAAAGGAGCGATTTTTATATGTATGAAGTTGAAATAAAAATAGGATTTACATTGATGTAGGATTATAAAAATATAATTTTTATATGGTAGAGAATATAAAAATATTATCTTTATATATGTAACGAAATAAAAATCTGATTTTTATTATATATGCTGAAATAAAAATGTAATTTTCATAGTGATGAAATATTTATTTTAGAAAAGGCGAAATAGTTATTTTTGAAAAGGCGAAATATTTATTTTTGAAAAGGCGAAATATTTATTTTTGAAAAGGCGAAATATTTATTTTTGAAAAGGCGAAATATTTATTTTTGAAAAGGTGAAATCTTTATAATAGAAAAGGTGAAATCTTTATAATAGAAAAGGTGAAATCTTTATAATAGAAAAGGCGAAATTTTTGTATATTGAATAGCGAAGTAAAAATTCGATTTTTATATATTAAATAGCGAAGTAAAAATTCGATTTTTATATGTTGAATAACGAAGTAAAAATTCGATTTTTATATATTGAATAGCGAAGTAAAAATTCGATTTTTACATATGTAGTGAATACGGGCAACGAAAGTGAAGAAAGGCGAGAAGGATGAAGATTTCTATCCAAGAAGAGTCGTGGAGTTAGGATAGCTATCGGTGAGAACTTCTCACTCTAAATTCCCTTTTTCTAGTTATATATATATACTAGGATGCAGACGGAGTTTAGTAGCACCCGACACCCGTCATCCACAGACCATGGATGGCTTGTTTGATAAATTGTTTGGTTGAGCAGTTGGTTAGTTTATTTGGTTTGAATTGAATTTTTTGGTGAAATGAATGGATTTAATTGATGTGTGAATGGTGTGGGCCTTCACTAAACTGGGGATAAGGCTAGGCCTCGTCCCGTTTCTAGTATCGTGCCGTTATGCCGCCGAAATTTCCTAAAAATAAATTAGAAAATTAAAAATATCATTTTATTTGATAAATGAAATGAATAGAAATTCATGTTTTAAAATAAAATATATTATCGTTAAAAATATAATTTTTAACGTGAAAGTGAATAAACAAATATTTATAAACAAATCGGCCGATTTGTTTATATACACTGATTTAACTGATATTGATTGGGTCGATAAATTTTACACATCGCCCAACTGCACAACTAAAATATGTGTTTGATTGTTTGAAACCCCACACGGGTGTTGGGATGAAATTTGAAGTTCACTCATCCTGATTGATTAAATATGTCGATCAATTGATTGCCAGGCTGTTATAAGCGTTAGATATCTATATTTGATGCTTATACAGTGTAGTGCACTTTGGTTGATGGTTGATTATTTTTCAATGCTATTATATACATGTGTTGTATGGAATCCAAATAATTAACATTATATGGTGATTGATTGGGCCTCATTCCAATCGGGAAAATAATGAATATTATAAAAGAAGATTCATGTGTTGAATATAAAAATAGTCATGTGTTGACGATGTTCCTGAGTTGAAAATATTTATGTATTGAGTAAAATATTTTAATAATAAAATTCACATCTTTATCATATTTAAAATTAGAACTACTTTACGATGGAGTCTAATTAAAATCAAACGATAGATACCATAGTTTTATAAAATATTTTACATAACAAAAATAGTCGTGTGTTGAAAGAAATATAGATTCATGTGTTGAATAGAATAAATATTCATTTGTTGAATAGAATAAAGAAGTTTTTGAAAAATATAAAGCCGTGTGGATTAGAGATGCGCTATTTTGACGTGAACGATATTTATATCGATTTTATTCGTTTTACAATGAATATTGAAAAGTGATTTCAAAATCTGATATTTTGAAATGAAATTCAAATTGAATTAGATAAAAATTCAAACTGAAATTTTATTGACTCAATTTGAATTGAATAGAAAATGAATTCGATTCGAATTGAATAGAAAACGAATTAGAATTTGAATTGAAGAGAATGTGAATTTGAATTCGAATAAAATAGAAATGAATTCAAATTGAATTGAATTAAAATGAATTGAAATCGTCTTGAATGGAATTTAAAACGAACTGAAATTGAATTGAAATCAATTTGAAACGAGTTCGAATTGAATCAAATAGAAGGTAAATTCAAATTGAATTGAATTGAAACGAATTAGAATTTGATTTGAATTGAAACGAATTTGAATTCGAATTAAATAAAATTGAAATGAATTCGAATTGAATTGAAATCAAATCGATTTGAAATTGAATATAGTGTTGAAATGGTTTTGAAAACGAATTTAAAACGATTTATAAAATACGTTTTACAAAGGAAATCGACGAAATATATATATATATATATATATATATATATATATATATATATATATATAATGGCCTGAATAGAACGCGCCGCGCCGCGGCAGTTCGTGAATTTCGACCATTGACTTCGAATTGACATTACGGGAGATCCGACCGTCGGATTCTCCTAAAACCGGAACCGTTGGTTCGTATCGAAAAGAGCTTTCCAATGAATATTAGAAATTCGAAATCTAACGGTTGGATTTGGAATTATGTCCAAATCAAATTCGAAAAAGGTCGTTGTAAGTGCAGTTCGATGGCCGTTGATGGAAATCGACTGTAAGGGCCTTGATAAAATTATTAAAAATATCAATAATTTGTGTAAAATCATAATATAAGAATTGGAAAGAACTAGGATGAAAAACTCCATATTTGAAAAGATGAAAATAGATTTTTATCGAAATGAACTACTTTTGAACTAGAATTAAAATCAATTTATTTTTGAAATAAATAAATTGAATTTGAAAGTGATTTTAAAAATAATCAATATTCCCAATACGTGGATTGGACTGGAGTTGAATAGAAATTATCTTCGGAATATTTCGATGTTGGGTTTCGTGACTATACAGATATTGTTATGGGAATTTGAAAGATATATTTTATATCGTTATTTCCAATACGATATTTGTTGGTTTCAGAATTTGATATTGAATATAAGCCGGTATATTTTCTATTCAGAGCCTTGTATTTAATATCAAATGTGATTTGGGTTTGTCGTGAATCGTGTTTTAGAAGATATTTGTTCTTTAACCCAGTTAAAGACAGAATATTGATTTTTGAGAAGATTAAAACTAAGTGGAGTTTTAATGAATCTTTAATTAGATTAAAATGTGAATTGATAATTTAAATTATCAAATCTGAAAAGTGATCGAGAGTGGAGTATCACCAGTTTTCCTCCAAAGCGATAGTTAAATCTTTAATTAGATTTGAACGTGAAATGGTAATTAATTTTACCGATAACACCGTGGTGTTAGGAATGGAGTATCACCAGTTTTGCTCCATGGGATAAATAGGCTGGGATTGGGAAATAAAATAAATAATTACTTCGGTGTGGTTCGCTAATCCCGACTAGTTTGAAATGATATCCAAAGGAAGATTAAAGAATAAATTTATAAGAATTTATCTTGGATAAAATTATTGGGAACCTTTCCCTAAGAATGTGATTTTGTGAATAAAAGAATATTCTGAATTGGAATGAGGCGTTCGTTGTGTTTGTGTAACATTTGTTTATTATATACGTGGGATATTCAGAAAGGCCGGGTTTATACCCATTCTGAATAACCAATTCGACGAGATGTCGAAGATGAAGACGGTGGTTGAAGACCGGAAGTCTTCACATCGTTTGGGTGATTACTGATGATCTCGATTGGGCTGTACACCCAAGATGAGGGAAACAGTTGGTGATCGTCCAGACGTACTTGGAGATGGATGGATATGCGAGGAAAGTGCCTCCGGTTTCGTTCAGACCCAGAACGAACTTGTAAATGGATTGTGTGTCTGACATTGGATTTTATTCTGTGTTGATTGATCTCTATTAAATATACATCTGTTTGGCGGCGGAGAATTTATTCTCTTGCTTAACGCCCTTCTCTGAGACGCACGAGCTCAGAGGTTGTATATCGATGGACATCAGTCGCATGGAGTGAATTGCCAGTGTGGCACGCGTAAGTGGCAATTGATCAAGGCTTCTGTTGAAAAGCAAAGTCTTGTGGTTGATGCTCAAGTGGCACATGTTTACGAAGGAGCGAAAGGACCAACTTCTTCAGTGCCAGTTTCTACGGGAGGAGGAGGGAAGTCTGATGTTTCTATAGGTACGCTTAGAATAAGTTACATCTTCCATGTTGCTTTTATTTCCTTTTGAGTTTTGATTTTATGAGTCGTTTCTTGGCTTTCTCTCTCTCCTATCCTCTTTCTTCTTTTTCTTTTTCCTTTTCGAGGACGAAAAGTTCTTAAGGGGGGGAGATTGTAACAACCCTGATTTTTGGGGTAAATTTAATTTTTTTTTTTAAGTTATTTTAATGAGCTTTGGCTATTTAAATTAATTTATTTTAAATAATAATGATTAAATAATTATTCTATTTGAAGTAAGACTTTAAAATTTATATAAATTCCATTCCAAGCCTAAAAGGGTGCGGTAGTTTCAAATTTTAGTTTTGAACTTTGAAAAATTATATAAAATTGGTTCTAAAATGAAATTAGACCGCATGACATGAATTACATTTATTTATGTAATTTGTAAATGAAATTAGACCGCATGACATGAATTACATTTATTTATGTAATTTATAAATGAAATTAGACCGCATGACATGAATTACATATATTTATGTAATTTGTAAAGGAAATTAGACCACATGACATAAATTACATTTATTTATGTAATTTATGAATGGATGAAGCCCGCATAATATAAAATACATTTTTTTATGAATGATTAAGAACACATAGAATAAATTACATTTTTATATGTATTTTATGAATGAATTAACATCGCATGAAAAAAAATACATTTGTATATGCATTTTATGAATGAGTTAAGATCGCATGAAATAAATTACATTTTATTTTATGAATGAAATTAGTCCGCATAAAGTAAATTACATTTTTATATGTAATTTATGAATGAATTTTCATCGTATGACATAAATTACATATTATTATGTAAATTATGAATGAATTTAACCCGCATGAGTGAAATTTCATTTTATTCTATGAAATGAATGTATAGATTTACATTGTAAATAAAGATTACATTTTTATAATGTAAGCAAGAAGTAGGATTCACATTGTAAATAAAATTTATATTTTTATATGTACTTAAGAACGATGAATTATAAATTACATTTTACATGTAAGGATGGAATTAAAAGAAGGAATTGGACGATGAAATAAAATTTACATTTTACCGTAAATTAAAGAAATTAAAGGAATTAAAAAGGAAGAATTCACCATTCAAGTATGATTTACAATTTACTGTATAAAAAGGGATGAAAGGATAAAGAATGAGAATATTTATTATAATAAAGATTTAAACGGTTTATGGTTATATGTTTATATATAAATATAATTAAAATTAAACGAATCAAGCACGGTAGTTCGCGTTTTAAAATTATATCTTTAAATGACTATACAAGAAGATCCGACTGTCGGATTTTCTTGAAACTGAAACTGCTAGGACCGTCTTGGAAAAATCTTTCCAATAATATATAATACGTCAAAATCCAACGGTTAGATTTTTAGATATGTGAAAATCAAAATAGGTTGAAAACAGCGCCAGAATCACCATTGACCTGAATCGTCGTTGATTAAAGATTTAATTATTTTTAATTAAATAAAATAACGATAAGGAAGAGTTTTTCAATATATATATATATACATATATATATACGAAGATTATTTGGAAAGGCCGAGTTAATCTCATTCCAAATAATCAAAACGACGATGAGAATTGAAGAAGAAGCCGACTAATGAAGACCGTCAATCTTCCCCTCAGGAAGACAGCGATTGAGGCTTTGAATTGATTTTCTCCCAATTCGAAGTCATGGTCGTTGTCCGAACGAACATGTTTATTGAACGGATTTGGCTTTCGCTCAGACCCAGAGCATAAGCGTATAAATGGATTGCATGTCTGACGTGGTACTCCTTTGATACTGTATCTATTGATCTCTGCTAAACATATATCTATTTGGTGTTTTACACCCTTCTCTGAGACGTACGAGCTCAGAGGTTATATGTTGGTAGAAATCAGTAGTATGGTATGGATTGACGATGTGGCATGCTAAGATGCATAAGATCAAGGCTTTGTTGAAAAGCAGGCCTTGTGGGATGATCAAAGCATAGCCTGTTTAGGCATAGCTTTGTGTATGACGTGACTTCACGAGCCTCACACACCGGCGGAGTCTAAAACGGGAGAAGGGAACGCAGGGAGAGCAACATGTTTCTTTCTAGCTAGAAGTGGTGTCATGGTATGGAGCCCATACATTTTACTTATGTGGATGATGGAATGAGGCGTCTCGGATGATAGGTCCTATAGGACCTGGAAACATGTGTTCAGGCATAACTAATCCACAAAAGTAAGTGTGGACCGACCCTGCAGGATCCAAGGGTTGGACAGAGTACCAATCCTGGGACACTGGCTAGAGTGTCTCAAATCGGTAAGGAGCTCCTCCCTAGCCTTGACTCAGATGGAAATCCAAATTCCGAATAAGACCCTACGGTTTTGATTGTATTACTAGTATGGAGATATAGTAGGATGGGGTACTATGTTTCCTAGGATTGATACATTTATTTTGAAATGTTTAATTATACACTAATAATAATATTAAACTCGTATTTGCCGTATTTAACATGTTTAATCACCATAAGGGAAAACTCTATCCTCTGGTGTGCGTTGCATTGTGTGATGGGACTTGAGTCTTATGGTGATTCCATTTTTCTAAAAAGCATTGCGATATTGTACGATCTATTTATCTGCTTGTTCTGACACTTTAAATTATGCACGACAATCCATTGAGTAAATCCGTTCCCCATTAGCGGCGTGGTCTTTGGATTTGTCATATTATTATTACTAAACTAGTTAAGAATTCTCATACCAGTCCCACGACTGACCCGTAGTTTGTTTCACCTTTTTGCAAACTCGGGTGCCCTCTTTACACACGGCCAGCCAAGTAAACAGGTTCATTCTCTGCTTGGAGTCTTGTCTTGGAGTTGCTCATTATCTTTGCTTGGATTTGCTTTTGTGGAGAGGTGATGGCTTGGAGCTTTGAAGATATCTATCATTTCTCTCTATTGCATTTTTCTCTTTTTATTTTCAGACATTAGACTTGTTTCATTTCGTATTGCTTATTTTGGGAGTTGGAACTTATTTCCATTTCTGCAGACTTGATGTAATAATTTGGAATTCTATGACTGTTGGGATTCTGTGGTTTATGACATTATATTTCCGCTGCTATGATGTTATTATACTATGGTTTTCCTTTGCTATGTTGTATCCGTGATATGTATTGTTATATTTATATTTTATTCCATATGATTATTCCTTACTTTCACCTAATGGAGGTTTGGGTTATCACAGTAATTGTAACACCCCTAAGTCCCACATCGTGGAAGCCTGTGTGAAGTGGGTACTTATGTAGTAGATCCCATCTCTTACTAACGCCGAGGCCTTTTGAGGAACAAAACCCCACACCTATACGGTGGCTAAGTTGGGGACAATATCTTGCGTGAACGGAGGTGCGGGCTATCACAGTTGGTATCAGAGCTTTGGTTAAACTTAGCTTTGGAATATGACATATTTATAACAAATTCGTTTACATAGAATCACAATATTCTATGGCGAACATTTCATGTGATACATAATAGCCAGTCACTTTCGTTATCTTTTCATTCATCCTTCGATCTTTTCTATTTCTCAGAATCACCATTACAGTTGTTTTGACTCTTCCCTTGATCGTACATTCGAAGAAGACTAAAGAAAGTGGCGATGCTCAAGTGGCACATGTTTACGAAGGAGCGAAAGGACCAACTTCTTCAGTGCCAGTTTCTACTGAAGGAGGAGGGAAGTCTGATGTTTCTATAGGTACGCTTAGAATAAGTTACATCTTCCATGTTGCTTTTATTTCCTTTTGAGTTTTGATTTTATGAGTCGTTGCTTGGCTTTCTCTCTCTCCTATCCTCTTTCTTCTTTTTCTTTTCCCTTTTCGAAGACGAAAAGTTCTTAAGTGGGGGAGATTGTAACAACCCTGATTTTTGGGGTAAATTTAAAATTTTATTTTAAGTTATTTTAATGAGCTTTGGCTATTTAAAATAATTTATTTTAAATAATAACGATTAAAAAATTATTCTATTTGAAGTAAGACTTTAAAATTTATATAAATTCCATTCCAAGCCCAAAAGGGTGCGGTAGTTTCAAATTTTAGTTTTGAACTTTGAAAAATTATATAAAATTGGTTCTAAAACGAAATTGGATTAAAAAAGAAATTTTAGGTTCGTATTGTCAATATCTATATAATGAATTTAAGAAATTTAATTTTAGATTATAATTTATAAGTTATGTCAAAATTAAAAATTTGAAAGGTCGCTGTAAGAATTTATATAATATATATATATGGTCCAAAAAGCTACTTTTCACATACGAAGGAAATTGAACTCGAAACCACTTCCATTGAGTCTGGAATGACGTTTCTGCATTTAAAAAGTATAAACACTTATATATTTGGAGTTTCGAAAATTATTTGTTTAAAAATGTATTTTTAATATAAAATATATAGCCATGGAAAATAATGATTTTTCAAACAGTGTCCGTTTTCGACGAAACCACTTTTGTTGGATTTGGAATATTAAATTATTGATAGATTTCAATTTTTAGAATCTTCCGAGTTAATTTGTGAGTGTGGCAAAAGAAACAGTATTTTGTCAATTTCGGTCAAAATTAATTGACTGAAAAATAGCCATTTTTCAGAAAGTCTCTGAATTCAACGAAATAAATTTTGTTGGATTCGTATCATAAAAAAAAGCTAAAAATGATTTTTTTGGTAATTTTTAGAATTAAAATATAATTATAATTGATTTTTTCAGTGTAAACGGGAAAATTTTTGACTTTAAAAATTCATTAAAAATCCATATGCACTCAGAATTGAACGAAATTAATTTTCATAGGTCCACAGCATCAAAACATAGCTAAATATATTTTTCGAGAATTTTTGAAGTTAATTTATGACCTCGGTGAATTTTCATGTACGGTACACATTCAAATATTAATAAAATAATGTAATTATTCCAAAACTCATAACAGGCCTCGGAATTAGACCCCGGGACATAGCCCATTGCGTTTAGAAGGTGTCAAAACCTTAAGAACGATAGTAAGCAGGCCTAAATCGGAGTTCGGACCATAACGGGCTTAAGCCGGCCAATTAAATAATAATTAAAATACCCTAATATAATATTATATAATGCAAAGTCGGGTCTCCTTCTTCTTCTTCAGCCGCATATGGCAGCCACCGAAACCCATGAGTTTTTAAATCTTCAAACTTCGATTTCTCCTTCATTTTTCAACGAAATTTAGCGTGTGAGTACCCGTTTCGAAGCTCTTTCCGAGCTCTACGATCTCCGACAAGAATCACCTCGAACCGTACCTCGACGAAGCCGCCATAGCCCCGCAAACCAGCCACAGTCGCGCCTCCCCTAGGCCCCACCTCCGTCGCCGAGTGCCCCCACCTTCTGGCCGATCATAGGTCTCTCCAAGCTCTTCCACCTCCAACAAACGGTTCGTCATTTCATCGACCGTAGCTCCAGCAAAATGAAAACAACGATTTGAACACTTTCCTAAAGGTAAAAGCTTTAGATTCTGTAATGCTTATAAACGTGGCTATGACAGTTGTTAAAAGCTGTTTTTTTTTATTTTTCATATGAATTTGCATGTAAAATGTTTCAGATCCGCAACCGTCTTGAATTCGAACACCAAATCTGACCAAACTTGATTCATCTCAGAACCAACAGCGGTGAGAATTTATTTTTAATTAAATTTAATTTATTTAATTATTTATTTATTCTTTTTTATTAAAAAAAATATTGACTGGTTGGCTATGTAGCGTTATTGAAATATGGATCTAAGTTGTTTATGATTGTATGATGTTAGATCCGCGAATCTAAACGTTAGATCTGAAATTATTGGCTAATTAAAATAGATTATTTGTTCATATTATTGAATTATGCCTCGCCGATTTGTCATATGCCAAAATGTACATCACCCTGTATGTTATGTTGATTTGAACTGTTAGATCTAGACCTCTTGGATTATTTGAATGTTGTAAATTTTTGATAACATGAAATTTACAATTTATTTTGTAAATAAAAAAATTAGAATGTGTTGTTGAAATGAAATTTACAATTTATTTTGTAAATTAAAAATTAGAATTTGTTGTAGATATGAAATTTACAATCTGTTTTGTAAATTAAAAATTAGAATTGGTCGTTGATATGAGATTTACAATTTATTTTGTAAATTAAAGTTAAAATTCGTCGTTGACACAAAATTTACATTTTTATTTTTGTAAAATTCAATATTAGAATTGGCGATGACACAAAATTTTACATTTTATTATGTAAATAAAAGTTAGAATGTTGCATTGACATAAATTTTACATTTTATTATGTAAATAAAAGTTAGAATGTTGTGATGACATAAATTTTACATTTTATTATGTAAATAAAGTTAGAATGGTGCGTTGACATAGAATTTACATTTTTATTTGTAAATTATAGTTAGAATTTTGCGTTGATATTAAATTTACATTTTATTATGTAAATTAAAGCAAGAATTTTGCGTTGATATTAAATTTACATTTTATTATGCAAATTAAAGCTAGAATTTTGCGTTGATATAAAATTGACATTTTATTATGTAAATTAAAACTAGAATTGTGCGATGATATAAAATTTACATTTATTTATGTAAATTAAAGTTAAAATTTTGCGTTGACTTGAATATACATTTTTATTTTGTAAATTCAATATTAGGATTGGCGATGACATGAATTTACATTTAATTTTGTAAATTCAATATCAGAAATTGCGATGACATGAAATTTTCATTTTTATTATGTAAATAAAGTATTTTCACCGCATGTATGAATTTACATCATTTTAATGTAAATTAAATAGTGAATTAAACTGTAGAAATTGTTAACAATATTTTTAATGTTAACATATGAAAATTTGACCGTAGAAATTGTTAACAGTATTTTTAATGTTAACATATGAAAATTTGACCGTAGAAATTGTTAACATTATTTTTAATGTTGATATATGTAAATTTAACCGTAGGATTTGTTAACATTATTTCTAATGCTAATATATGAAAAATTTCACCGTAGGGAGAATTACATTAATTTTAATGTAATAAAAAGAATGGACTTTACATTGTGTTTAAAGAGTAAATTTTACATTGTGAAGAAGAATGGATTTTATATTGTAACTTGAGAATAGAAGTTTACATTTTGTTGAAGGCAAATTCAATAAAATGTGACAAACATGAGATTTTACATTTTTCTTAATGTGAATATATAGAAATTTCACCGTATGTTAAATTTACATTTTTTTAAAATATATATGAGTCTCACTGTATGTATATCTTACATTATTTTTAATGTACATTATATAGTAATTACAACGTAGGATAACGTTGCATTATTTATAATGGAAATAAAAAGGGGAATTACACTGTAAGAAAATTAACATTATTTATAATACTAATGTAAAGGAAATTAGACCGAACTGAGACGACCCGAACTTCCCCGTAAAGGAAAGCACGGATAGAATTGAGGACAAGACAAAATAGAACGCAAACAGAAGAACATTTCATTGTTATTACAACAATTCCATCAGATACAAGAATATACAGAGTATAAATGAATAAATAACATTCGATAAATATCAGAGATTACAGCAAATTACATAGCAGCGGAAAAATATACAAAATACAACTGAAAGTGATACACGGATACAGAGCTTTCCGAGCACCGTTCCAGCTGTTAATCAGGACCCTATGAATATAAATCTGCAAAACCAAAACTACTAGCTGCCCGTGTGGAAAATAGGGGCACCCAGAGTTTAGGTTAAAACAATAAACTCCAGGTCAGTCATGTGACTGGTGTGAGAACTAAAACAGTTATTTAAAACTTTACTTTAAAAGAGAGTAATTCAAGGGACCACGCCGTATAACACGGAACGGGTTTCCTCCCAAGAATACTAGTGCATATAACAAAACAGCGCAATGCTCTTTAGAAAAATGAAGCTATTATAAGACCCAGGTCCCATCACACAATGCAACGCAAGCCGGAGGATAGGGTTTTCCCTTATAATAGCCAAACATGCTTGATACGTTTAAAACAAATCATTTGATACTATAACAAGTGTATAGTGTCAAAACAATTTCAATCATAAATATCAATCATAGACGGCATGGGTACCATATATCATGTCGCCATACTAGTTCTACAATTAAAACCGCAATACACGTATTGGAAATTGGATTTCCGTTATGAGTCGAGGCAAGGGGCAAGCTCCTCTCCGCGTTCGAGACACTCTAGCAAATGTCCCAGGACCCCACTTTGATCCTTGGAATCGGCTGGGTCGGTCCTCTCTTACTTTTGAGGATTGGCAATTCCTGAACACACGTTTCCCGGTCCTTACAGACCTATATCCGAGGCGCCTCGTATCCAACAACCACACAGGTGAAAAGTATATAAATGTCAGGGATGGTAAGTCACTGACACCACCCTAGCTAGAAAGAAACGTCGTGCTCTCCCAGCGGTCCATCTCCCGTTTTTGACTCATACCGAGGTGTGAGGCTCGCGAATTCACGTTATACACAAAGCTACACCACACAGGCCGTGCTTTGATCATCAACCACAAGACTTTGCTTTTCAACAGAAGCCCTGATCAATTGCCACTTACGCATGCCACACTGGCAATTCACTCCATGTGACTGATGTCCATCGATATACAACCTCTGAGCTCGTACGTCTCAGAGAAGGGCGTTAAGCAAGAGAATAAATTCTCTGCCGCCAAACAGATGTATATTTAATAGAGATCAATCAACACAGAATAAAATCCAATGTCAGACACACAATCCATTTACAAGTTCGTTCTGGGTCTGAACGAAACCGGAGGCACTTTCCTCGCATATCCATCCATCTCCAAGTACGTCTGGACGATCACCAACTGTTTCCCTCATCTTGGGTGTACAGCCCAATCAAGATCATCAGTAATCACCCAAACGATGTGAAGACTTCCGGTCTTCAACCACCATCTTCATCTTCGACATCTCGTCGAATCGGTTATTCAGAATGGGTATAAACCCGGCCTTTCTGAATAACCCACGTATATAGTAAACAAATGTTACACAAACACAATGAACGCCTCATTCCAATTCAGAATATTCTTTTATTCACAAAATCACATTCTTAGGTAAATGTTCCCATTAATTTTATCCAAGATAAATTCTTCTAAATTTATTCTTTGATCTTCCTTTGGATATCATTTCTAGCTAGTCGGGATTAGCGAACCACACCGAAGTAATTATTTATTTTATTTCCCAATCCCAACCTATATATCCCACGGAGCAAAACTGGTAATACTCCATATCTGACACCACGGTGTTATCGGTAAAATTAATTACCATTTCACGTTCAAATCTAATTAAAGATTTAACTATCGCTTTGGAGAAAAACTGGTGATACTCCACTCTCGATCACTTTTCAGATTTGATAATTTAAATTATCAATTCACATTTTTATTCTAATTAATGATTCATTAAAACTCCACTTAGTTTTAATCTTCTCAAAAATCGATATCTTGCCTTTAACTGGGTTAAAGAATCAATGTCATCTAAAACACGATTCACGATAAACCCAAATCACATTTGATATTAAATACAAGGCTCTGAATAGAAAATATATCGGCTTATATTCAATATCAAATTCTGAAACCAACAAATATCGTATTGGAAATAACGATATAAAATATATCTTTCAAATTCCCATAACAATATTTGTATAGTCACGAAATCCAACATCGAAATATCCCGAAGATAATTTCGATTCAGCTCCAGTCCAATTCACATATTGGGAATATTGATTATTTTTAAAATCACTTTCAAATTCAATTTATTTATTTCACAAATAAATTGATTTTAATTCTAGTTCAAAACTAGTTCATTTCTATAAAAATCTATTTTTATCTTTTCAAATGTGGAATTCTCCAGCTCAATTCTTCCCAAATCATTTCATATGATTTTACACAAATTATTAATATTTTTAATAAATTTATCAAGGCCCGTACAGTCGATTTCCAACAACGGCCATCGAACTGCACTTACAGCGACCTTTTTCGAATTTGGTTTGGACATAATTCCAAATCCAACCGTTAGATTTCAAATTTCTAATATTCATTGGAAAGCTCTATTCGATACGAACCCAACGGTTCCGGTTTTAGGAGAATCCGACGGTCGGATATCCCGCAATGTCCGTTTGAAATAAATGGTCGAAATTCACGAACGGCCGCGGCGCGGCGCATTCTATTCAGGCCATTAAATATATAATATATATATATTATATATTTCGTCGATTTCCTTTTTAAAACGTATTTTATAAATCGTTTTAAATTCGTTTTCAAAACCATTTCAACACTATATTCAATTTCAAATCGATTTGATTTCAATTCAATTCGAATTCATTTCAATTCAATTCCAATTCTAATTCGTTTCAATTCAATTCAATTTGAATTCATTTCAATTCAATTCCAATTCTAATTCGTTTCAATTCAATTCAATTTCAGTTCGTTTTAAATTTCAATTTCAATTTAATTCAATTTGAATTCATTTCTATTTTATTCGAATTCAAATTCACTTCAATTCAATTCAATTTGAATTTACCTTCTATTTGATTCAATTCGAATTCGTTTCAAATTGATTTCAATTCAATTTCAGTTCGTTTTAAATTTCAATTTCAATTTAATTCAATTTCAATTCATTTCTATTCAATTCGAATTCAAATTCACTTTCTATTCAATTCGAATCGAATTCATTTTCTATTCGATTCGAATTCATTTCAAATTGATTCAATAAAATTTCAATTTGAATTTTAATCTGATTCAATTTGAATTTCCTTTCAAAATATTAAATTTTGAAATCACTTTTCAATATTCATTATAAAACGAATAAAATCGATATAAACATCGTTCGCGTCAAAATAACGCATCTCTAATCAACACGGCTTTATATTTCAATAATTCGTTATTCTATTCAACAAATGAATATTTGTTCTATTCAACACATGAATCTATATTTCTTTCAACACACGACTAATCTCAACACATGAGTACCGTCAACACCTCACTATTTTTGTTATGTAAAATATTTTATAAAACTATGGTATCTATCGTTTGATTTTTAATTAGTCTTCTACTGGGAAGTAGTTCTAATTTTAAATATGATAAAGATGTAAATTTCATTGTATAAAATATTTTACTCAACACATGAACATCGTCAACACATGACTATTTTTATATTCAACACTAGAATTTTCTTTTATAATATTCATTATTTTCCCGATTGGAATGAGGCCCAATCAATCACCATATAATGTTAATTATATGGATTCCATACAACACATGTATATAATAGCATTGAAAAATAATCAACCATCAACCAAAGTGCACTACACTGTATAAGCATCAAATATAGATATCTCACGCTTATAACAGCCTGTCAATCAATCGATCGACATATTTAATCAATCAGGATGAGTGAACTTCCAAATTTCATCCCAACACCCGTGTGGGGTTTCAAACAATCAAACACAGATTTTATTTGTGCAGTTGGGCGATGTGTAAAATTTATCGTCCCAATCAATGTCCTTCAAATAGGTGTACATAAACAAACCGTCCGGTTTGTAAATGAATATTTTATTTTATTCACTTCCACGTTAAAAATTATATTTTTAGCGATAAAATATTCTATTTCAACACATGAATTTCTATTCAGTTCATTTATTCAATAAAATGATATTTTTATTTTTCTAACATATTTTAGAAAATTTCGGCGGCATAACGGCACGATACTAGAAACGGGACAAGGCCTAGCCTTATCCCCGATCTAGTGAAGGCCCACGCCATTCACACATCAATCAATCCATTCCATTTCACCAAACAATTCAATTCAAACCCAATAAACTAACCAACTACTCAACCAAACAATTTAACAAACAAGCCATCCATGGTCTGTGGATGACGGGTGTCGGGTGCTACTAAGCACCATCTGCATCCTAGTATATATATATATATATATAAAATTTGAAAAAGAAGTTTAGAGTGAGAAGTTCTCACCGAAAGCTATCCAATCATCTTGACTCTTCTTTTATAGAAATCTTCTTCATTCTCGCCTTTTATCATCTTCGTTGCCCGTAGTCACTACATATATAAAAATCACACATTTTTATATTTTGATGTCTTTAAAATAAAAATCACATTTTTATTCATTCATTTTCAATTTAAAAGTCATATTTTTATAATCACTTCATATATTTAAAAATCGAATTTTTACTATGCTATTCAATATATAAAAGTGAAATTTTTTACTTCGTTATCCAATATATAAAAATCTCGCCTCTTAAATATAAAGATTTCTTCTTTTCAAATTCATAGACTTCGCCCTTTTTAAATATAAAGATGATATTTCTAATATTCCTATCATGTAAAAATGATATTTTTAATCCTCTACATAAACAAAAATCATATTTTTACCACTTCTATATAGTAAAGATTATATTTTTAATACTTTAAAAATATAAAAATCATATTTTTATTACTTCTATATAGTAAAGATTATATTTTTAATACTTTAAAAATATAAAAATCATATTTTTATTACTTTTAAAAATATAAAAATCGTATTTTTATATCTACAACGCTACTTCATAAAAAGATAACATTTTTTTATGCTGTGCTATATATATTCAAAAAAAGAAACTATGCTTTTATAATTTCAGATTTATAACTAAATAAAATATATAAATAAGCTTAATTAACTAAAATAACACTCACTATTTTATTGTAGAAGCCGAATCGTGGTTGCTGGCGCATCGTCGGAGGGGATGGCGGCTTCACTGGCGGCGGCAGGACTTGGCAGAGGCGGCTTCAGGGCGGCGTCGGGATCAGCAGGGGGTGGAGGAGGCTCGCAGCAGGCGTTCGGCGGTGGTGACAAGGCCTTCACGGCGGCGGAGTTCGAGGTTCGGGGGTTTCAGGGGGGGGCGTCGGGTTTGTAGCAGCGGAGGGGAGGTTCGCGAGGGAAGGGGGGTCGGTCATCGGGGTGGGGTCGCCGTGCGCAGGCGGCGCGATGTACGAGGGGGGGGGGGGAGGGGGCGGCTGTCGATCTCGATTCATTTTTTTTCTTTTTGTTTCTGAGCGTTTGAAGAAATAGGGGGGGCCAGAGAGGGTTCAAGGGGAGAGATATATATATATATATTTTTAATTTATTAATTGTTTAATTTGCAAAGAGTTGACTTTTACATACGACCTCGAAACGAGGCCCACCGCCTGTCGTCCATAGCGTTTTACCCCTATTCCGAACACAATGGGATATGTATCATAGGCTGATTTGATCGTTTCGATCAGTTTCCGTTGAATTTACATTTAAATCACTATATTGAATTTTAAACGTACATTTCAAATTACCGGGGTCACATACTAACTTTATAAATTGCAGAAAAATATTTTCTAGCTTCGTATTGACGATACGGTCCTAACAAAACTAGTTTCGTCGAATTCTGAGACCGCTGGAAAAATGGCCAATTTCCAGTCGATTAAAATCAACTGAAACTGGTCAAACGCGTTTTCCTTTGCCACGCTCACATATTGATTAGAAAAATTATGAAATTTGGAATCTAACAATAATTTGACATCACGGACCCAACAAAAGTGGTTTCATCGAATTCTGAGGTCGTTTGCAAAATGTCCATTTTTAAGGGCCTGAATTCCATAGCGACTATTCAGAATTTTCAACTGAACATATCTTTTGATTCCCACTATGAAATTTTGATTTTTCGGTTTCGTTGGAAAGATATCATCAATTAGATCCTAATGTTTTTGGTTTCACTAAAATCCGGATTGTTTTACACCCGGTACATTCAATTGAAGTTTGAAATCGAATTATCGAACTACCGCGCCATTTTCAATTCTATTTATAATTATGTATTATTATTTATATTCTAACGACGACGCATATAATATATACGTCGAATTATATTCAAAATAAATTTCTCGTCGATATTATTTAAAATAATTCATTTTAAATATTCAAAATTCGTTAAAATTGCCAAAATAAAAATTTTAAACTGGCTCAGAATTTCCGGGTTATTACAATCTCCCCCACTTAAAACTTTTCGTCCCCGAAAAGGAACAAAGTCAAAAGTGGTTTGATTAATCAACGCTACGTTCATTCTGGCTTCCATTCTCCAACTTTTCAGTTTTTGAGAATTTTCAAATTTTCAAAAATTTGGCTAACACCCTAAATTTTCGAAAAATTTCGCCATAACCTCCCCTGCACCTGGAGCATCGGGGAATTTCAAATAGCTTCCCCGGTCCTTCAGATCTCAAAAAGAAAAAGAAAAAGCCAAGCGGCTAGCCAATAGGCTCATAAAATCATCATCACCCAAACAAAACAGTAAATTATGTAGTAAACATGTACCTATTTGTCGGGCAAACAAATTTTATTCTTCGGCTCTAGCCTCCTTGCTATGACCTGTTCAATGTAAGTATATGTATATGCAAGCAAATGCGACCAATTTTCAATATAGTTCAATATTTGATATAATTAGGCTAAATGGTTCAAAATTATCAAACAAATAAACAAACAACACAAACATCAATCAATTAGTGAATTAGAGTTTCAAATTCATAATTTTGATACATACATAGAAAATCATGTTTTTGATGCCAATTCACAACAATAAATCTATTTATATAAGTTTTGGTTCTCACACCAGTCTAATGGAAATATATAGAAATCACACGTTCGAAATTCGAATATGAATACTGATGATGATGCACCATCATCAGAATCATCCCCGGATGTCTAGAATGTGATTCTATATCTACCCAGTATATTAAAACTTCGAATATACGTTCATGACGCGTATACGCGAAATCTTTATATACTCGATTGTCCATATTCAAAATAAATAAATATTCAAATACGTATAAAGCGATTTAAATTTTCAAAACAAAATGGTTTACATTTGAAAAATATACTCTTCACACTCGTTCTAGGATACTACTGATCCTATCTCTAACGAGTCATTCTAATTGGATTTTACTAATCCAATATCTGATGAATTCTTTCGTATGGTTCTAATGTGTCTTGTTCTCGAGCTCTGTAAACCAAAGCTCTGATACCAAACTGAGACGACCCGAACTTCCCCGTAAAGGAAAGCACGGATAGAATTGAGGACAAGACAAAATAGAACGCAAACAGAAGAACATTTCATTGTTATTACAACAATTCTATCAGATACAAGAATATACAGAGTATAAATGAATAAATTACATTCGATAAATATCAGAGATTACAGCAAATTACATAGCAGCGGAAAAATATACAAAATACAACTGAAAGTGATACACGGATACAGAGCTTTCCGAGCACCGTTCCAGCTGTTAATCAGGACCCTGTGAATATAAATCTGCAAAACCAAAACTACTAGCTGCCCGTGTGGAAAATAGGGGCACCCAGAGTTTAGGTTAAAACAATAAACTCCAGGTCAGTCATGTGACTGGTGTGAGAACTAAAACAGTTATTTAAAACTTTACTTTAAAAGAGAGTAATTCAAGGGACCACGCCGTATAACATGGAACGGGTTTCCTCCCAAGAATACTAGTGCATATAACAAAACAGTGCAATGCTCTTTAGAAAAATGAAGCTATTATAAGACCCAAGTCCCATTACACAATGCAACGCAAGCCGGAGGATAGGGTTTTCCCTTATAATAGCCAAACATGCTTGATACGTTTAAAACAAATCATTTGATACTATAATAAGTGTATAGTGTCAAAACAATTTCAATCATAGACGGCATGGGTACCATATATCATGTCGCCATACTAGTTCTACAATTAAAACCGCAATACATGTATTGGAAATTGGATTTCCGTCATGAGTCGAGGTAAGGGGCAAGCTCCTCTCCGCGTTCGAGACACTCTAGCAAATGTCCCAGGACCCCACTTTGATCCTTGGAATCGGCTGGGCCGGTCCTCTCTTACTTTTGAGGATTGGCAATTCCTGAACACACGTTTCCCGGTCCTTACAGACCTATATCCGAGGCGCCTCGTATCCAACAACCACACAGGTGAAAAGTATATAAATGTCAGGGCTGGTAGGTCACTGACACCACCCTAGCTAGAAAGAAACGTCGTGCTCTCCCAGCGGTCCATCTCCCGTTTTTGACTCATACCGAGGTGTGAGGCTCGCGAATTCACGTTATACACAAAGCTACACCACACAGGCCGTGCTTTGATCATCAACCACAAGACTTTGCTTTTCAACAGAAGCCCTGATCAATTGCCACTTACGCATGCCACACTGGCAATTCACTCCATGCGACTGATGTCCATCAATATACAACCTCTGAGCTCGTACGTCTCAGAGAAGGGCGTTAAGCAAGAGAATAAATTCTCTGCCGCCAAACAGATGTATATTTAATAGAGATCAATCAACACAGAATAAAATCCAATGTCAGACACACAATCCATTTACAAGTTCGTTCTGGGTCTGAACGAAACCGGAGGCACTTTCCTCGCATATCCATCCATCTCCAAGTACGTCTGGACGATCACCGACTGTTTCCCTCATCTTGGGTGTACAGCCCAATCAAGATCATCAGTAATCACCCAAACGATGTGAAGACTTCCGGTCTTCAACCACCGTCTTCATCTTCGACATCTCGTCGAATCGGTTATTCAGAATGGGTAGCCTTTCTGAATAACCCACGTATATAGTAAACAAATGTTACACAAACACAATGAACGCCTCATTCCAATTCAGAATATTCTTTTATTCACAAAATCACATTCTTAGGTAAATGTTGCCATTAATTTTATCCAAGATAAATTCTTCTAAATTTATTCTTTGATTTTCCTTTGGATATCATTTCTAACTAGTCGGGATTAGCGAACCACACCGAAGTAATTATTTATTTTATTTCCCAATCCCAACCTATATATCCCATGGAGCAAAACTGGTAATACTCCATATCTAACACCACGGTGTTATCGGTAAAATTAATTACCATTTCACGTTCAAATCTAATTAAAGATTTAACTATCGCTTTGGAGAAAAACTGGTGATACTCCACTCTCGATCACTTTTCAGATTTGATAATTTAAATTATCAATTCACATTTTTAATCTAATTAATGATTCATTAAAACTCCACTTAGTTTTAATCTTCTCAAAAATCGATATCTTGCCTTTAACTGGGTTAAAGAACCAATGTCATCTAAAACACGATTCACGATAAACCCAAATCACATTTGATATTAAATACAAGGCTCTGAATAGAAAATATATCGGCTTATATTCAATATCAAATTCTGAAACCAACAAATATCGTATTGGAAATAACGATATAAAATATATCTTTCAAATTCCCATAACAATATCTGTATAGTCACGAAATCCAACATCGAAATATCCCGAAGATAATTTCGATTCAGCTCCAGTCCAATTCACATATTGGGAATATTGATTATTTTTAAAATCACTTTCAAATTCAATTTATTTATTTCACAAATAAATTGATTTTAATTCTAGTTCAAAACTAGTTCATTTCGATAAAAATCTATTTTTATCTTTTCAAATGTGGAATTCTCCAGCTCAATTCTTCCCAAATCATTTCTTATGATTTTACACAAATTATTAATATTTTTAATAATTTTATCAAGGCCCGTACAGTCGATTTCCAACAACGGCCATCGAACTGCACTTACAGCGACCTTTTTCGAATTTGATTTGGACATAATTCCAAATCCAACCGTTAGATTTCAAATTTCTAATATTCATTGGAAAGCTCTTTTCGATACGAACCCAACGATTCCGGTTTTAGGAGAATCCGACGGTCGGATCTCCCGCAATGTCCGTTTGAAATAAATGGTCGAAATTCACGAACGGCCGCGGCGCGGCGCGTTCTATTCAGGCCATTAAATATATAATATATATATATATATTATATATTTCGTCGATTTCCTTTTTAAAACGTATTTTATAAATCGTTTTAAATTCGTTTTCAAAACCATTTCAAAACTATATTCAATTTCAAATCGATTTGATTTCAATTCAATTCGAATTCATTTCAATTCAATTCCAATTCTAATTCGTTTCAATTCAATTCAATTTGAATTCATTTCAATTCAATTCCAATTCTAATTCGTTTCAATTCAATTCAATTTCAGTTCGTTTTAAATTTCAATTTCAATTTAATTCAATTTGAATTCATTTCTATTTTATTCGAATTCAAATTCACTTCAATTCAATTCAATTTGAATTTACCTTCTATTTGATTCAATTCGAATTCGTTTCAAATTGATTTCAATTCAATTTCAGTTCGTTTTAAATTTCAATTTCAATTTAATTCAATTTGAATTCATTTCTATTCAATTCGAATTCAAATTCACTTTCTATTCAATTCGAATCGAATTCATTTTCTATTCGATTCGAATTCATTTCAAATTGATTCAATAAAATTTCAATTTGAATTTTAATCTAATTCAATTTGAATTTCCTTTCAAAATATTAAATTTTGAAATCACTTTTCAATATTCATTATAAAACGAATAAAATCGATATAAACATCGTTCGCGTCAAAATAACGCATCTCTAATCAACACGGCTTTATATTTCAATAATTCGTTATTCTATTCAACAAATGAATATTTGTTCTATTCAACACATGAATCTATATTTCTTTCAACACACGACTAATCTCAACACATGAGTACCGTCAACACCTCACTATTTTTGTTATGTAAAATATTTTATAAAACTATGGTATCTATCGTTTGATTTTTAATTAGTCTTCTACTGCGAAGTAGTTCTAATTTTAAATATGATAAAGATGTAAATTTCATTGTATAAAATATTTCACTCAACACATGAACATCGTCAACACAGGAATTTTCTTTTATAATATTCATTATTTTCCCGATTGGAATGAGGCCCAATCAATCACCATATAATGTTAATTATATGGATTCCATACAACACATGTATATAATAGCATTGAAAAATAATCAACCATCAACCAAAGTGCACTACACTGTATAAGCATCAAATATAGATATCTCACGCTTATAACAGCCTGTCAATCAATCGATCGACATATTTAATCAATCAGGATGAGTGAACTTCCAAATTTCATCCCAACACCCATGTGGGGTTTCAAACAATCAAACACAGATTTTATTCGTGCAGTTGGGCGATGTGTAAAATTTATCGTCCCAATCAATGTCCTTCAAATAGGTGTACATAAACAAACCGTCCGGTTTGTAAATGAATATTTTATTTTATTCACTTCCACGTTAAAAATTATATTTTTAACGATAAAATATTCTATTTCAACACATGAATTTCTATTCAGTTCATTTATTCAATAAAATGATATTTTTATTTTTCTAACATATTTTAGAAAATTTCGGCGGCATAACGGCACGATACTAGAAACGGGACAAGGCCTAGCCTTATCCCCGATCTAGTGAAGGCCCACGCCATTCACACATCAATCAATCCATTCCATAAACAATTCAATTCAAACCCAACAAACTAACCAACTACTCAACCAAACAATTTAACAAACAAGCCATCCATGGTCTGTGGATGACGGGTGTCGGGTGCTACTAAGCACCGTCTGCATCCTAGTATATATATATATATATATATATATATAAAATTTGAAAAAGAAGTTTAGAGTGAGAAGTTCTCACCGAAAGCTATCCAATCATCTTGACTCTTCTTTTATAGAAATCTTCTTCATTCTCGCCTTTTATCATCTTCGTTGCCCGTAGTCACTACATATATAAAAATCACACATTTTTATATTTTGATGTCTTTAAAATAAAAATCACATTTTTATTCATTCATTTTCAATTTAAAAGTCATATTTTTATAATCACTTCATATATTTAAAAATCGAATTTTTACTATGCTATTCAATATATAAAAGTGGAATTTTTTACTTCGTTATCCAATATATAAAAATCTCGCCTTTTAAATATAAAGATTTCTTCTTTTCAAATTCATAGACTTCGCCCTTTTTAAATATAAAGATGATATTTCTAATATTCCTATCATGTAAAAATGATATTTTTAATCCTCTACATAAACAAAAATCATATTTTTACCACTTCTATATAGTAAAGATTACATTTTTAATACTTTAAAAATATAAAAATCATATTTTTATTACTTCTATATAGTAAAGATTATATTTTTAATAATTTAAAAATATAAAAATCATATTTTTATTACTTTTAAAAATATAAAAATCGTATTTTTATATCTACAACGCTACTTCATAAAAAGATAACATTTTTTTATGCCGTGCTATATATATTTAAAAAAAGAAACTATGCCTTTATAATTTCAGATTAATAACTAAATAAAATATATAAATAAGCTTAATTAACTAAAATAACACTCACTATTTTACTGTAGAAGCCGAATCGTGGTTGCTGGCGCATCGTCGGAGGGGATGGCAGCTTCATTGGCGGCGGCAGGACTTGGCAGAGGCGGCTTCAGGGCGGCGTCGGGATCAGCAGGGGGTGGAGGAGGCTCGCAGCAGGCGTTCGGCGGTGGTGACAAGGCCTTCACGGCGGCGGAGTTCGAGGTTTGGGGGTTTCAGGGGGGGCGTCGGGTTTGTAGCAGCGGAGGGGAGGTTCGCGAGGGAAGGGGGGGTCGGTCATCGGGGTGGGGTCGCCGTGTACAGGCGGCGCGATGTACGAGGGGGGGGGGGGGCGGCTGTCGATCTCGATTCGTTTTTTTTTTGTTTCTGAGCGTTTGAAGAAATAGGGGGGCCAGAGCGGGTTCAAGGGGAGAGATATATTTTTTTTATTTTTTTTAATTTATTAATTATTTAATTTGCAAAGAGTTGACTTTTACATACGACCTCGAAACGAGGCCCACCGCCTGTCGTCCATAGCGTTTCACCCCTATTCCGAACACAATGGGATATGTATCATAGGCTGATTTGATCGTTTCGATCAGTTTCCGTTGAATTTACATTTAAATCACTATATTGAATTTTAAACGTACATTTCAAATTACCGGGGTCACATACTAACTTTATAAATTGCAGAAAAATATTTTCTAGCTTCGTATTGACGATACGGTCCTAACAAAACTAGTTTCGTCGAATTCTGAGACCGTTGGAAAAATGGCCAATTTCCAGTCGATTAAAATCAACTGAAACTGGTCAAACGCGTTTTCCTTTGCCACGCTCACATATTGATTCGAAAAATTATGAAATTTGGAATCTAACAATAATTTGACATCACGGACCCAACAAAAGTGGTTTCATTGAATTCTGAGGTCGCTTGCAAAATGTCCATTTTTAAGGGCCTGAATTCCATAGCGACTATTCAGAATTTTCAACTGAACATATCTTTTGATTCCCGCTATGAAATTTTGATTTTTCGGGTTCGTTGGAAAGATATCATCAATTAGATCCTAATGTTTTTGGTTTCACTAAAATCCGGATTGTTTTACACCCGGTACATTCAATTGAAGTTTGAAATCGAATTATCGAACTACCGCGCCATTTTCAATTCTATTTATAATTATATATTATTATTTATATTCTAACGACGACGTATATAATATATACGTCGAATTATATTCAAAATAAATTTCTCGTCGATATTATTTAAAATAATTCATTTTAAAAATTCAAAATTCGTTAAAATTGCCAAAATAAAATTTTTAAACTGGCTCAGAATTTCCGGGTTATTACAGCATGACATGAATTACATTTATTTATGTAATTTATAAATGAAATTAGACCGCATGACATGAATTACATTTATTTATGTGATTTATAAATGAAATTAGACCGCATGACATGAATTACATTTATTTATGTAATTTATAAATGAAATTAGACCGCATGACATGAATTACATTTATTTATGTAATTTATAAATGAAATTAGACCGCATGACATGAATTACATTTATTTATGTAATTTATAAATGAAATTAGACCGCATGACATGAATTACATTTATTTATGTAATTTATAAATGAAATTAGACCGCATGACATGAATTACATTTATTTATGTAATTTATAAATGAAATTAGGCTGCATGACATGAATTACATTTATTTATGTAATTTATAAAAGAAATTAGACTGCATGACATGAATTACATTTTTTTACGTAATTTATAAAAGAAATTAGACCGCATGACATGAATTACGTATATTTATATAATTTGTAAAGGAAATTAGACCATATGACATAAATTACATTTATTTATGTAATTTATGAATGGATGAAGCCCGCATAATATAAAATACATTTTTTATGAATGAATTAAGACCACATAGAATAAATTACATTTTTATATGTATTTTATGAATGAATTAACATCGCATGAAATAAAATACATTTTTATATGTATTCTATGAATGAATTAAGACCACATAGAATAAATTACATTTTTATATGTATTTTATGAATGAATTAACATCGCATGAAATAAAATACATTTGTATATGCATTTTATGAATGAGTTAAGATCGCATGAAATAAATTACATTTTATTTTATGAATGAAATTAGTCCGCATAAAGTAAATTACATTTTTATATGTAATTTATGAATGAATTTTCATCGTATGACATAAATTACATATTATTATGTAAATTATGAATGAATTTAACCCGCATGAGTGAAATTTCATTTTATTCTATGAAATGAATGTATAGATTTACATTGTAAATAAAGATTACATTTTTATAATGTAAGCAAGAAATAGGATTCACATTGTAAATAAAATTTATATTTTTATATGTACTTAAGAACGATGAATTATAAATTACATTTTACATGTAAGGATGGAATTAAAAGAAGGAATTGGACGATGAAATAAAATTTACATTTTACCGTAAATTAAAGAAATTAAAGGAATTAAAATGGAAGAATTCACCATTCAAGTATGATTTACAATTTACTGTATAAAAAGGGATGAAAGGATAAAGAATGATAATATTCATTATAATAAAGATTTAAACGGTTTATGGTTATATGTTTATATATGAATATAATTAAAATTAAACGAATCGAGCGCGGTAGTTCGCGTTTTAAAATTATATCTTTAAATGACTATACAAGAAGATCTGACCGTCGGATTTTCTTGAAACTGCTAGGACCGTCTTGGAAAAATCTTTCCAACAATATATAATACGTCAAAATCCAACGGTTAGATTTTTAGATATGTGAAAATCAAAATAGGTTGAAAATAGTGCCAGAATCACCATTGACCTGAATCGTCGTTGATTAAAGATTTAATTATTTTTAATTAAATAAAATAACGATAAGGAAGAGTTTTTCAATATATATATTATATAAATTCTTACAGCGACCTTTCAAATTTTTAATTTTGACATAACTTATAAATTATAATCTAAAATTAAATTTATTAAATTCATTATATAGATGTTGACAATACGAACCTAACATTTCTTGTTTTATCCAATTTCGTTTTAGAACCAATTTTATATAATTTTTCAAAGTTCAAAACTAAAATTTGAAACTACCGCACCCTTTCGGGCTTGGAATGGAATTTATATAAATTTTAAAGTCTTACTTCAAATAGAATAATTTTTTAATCGTTATTATTTAAAATAAATTATTTTAAATAGCCAAAGCTCATTAAAATAACTTAAAATAAAATTTTAAATTTACCCCAAAAATCAGGGTTGTTACACGTAGCTTTGTGTATAACGTGAATTCGCGAGCCTCACACCTCGGTATGAGTCAAAAACGGGATACGGACCCAAGGAGTGCACGACGTTTCTTTCTAGCTAGGGTGGTGTCAGTGACCTACCAGCCCTGACATTTATATACTTTTCACCTGTGTGGTTGTTGGATACGAGGCGCCTCGGATATAGGTCTGTAAGGACCGGGAAACGTGTGTTCAGGAATAACTAATCCTCAAAAGTAAGAGAGGGCCGGCCTTGGAGGTTCCAAAGGATCATAGTGGGGTCCTGAGGCATTGCTAGAGTGTCTCGAACGCGGAGAGGAGCTTGCCCCTTGCCTCGGCTCATGATGGAATCCAATTTCCAATACGTGATATTGCGGTTTTAATTGTAGAACTAGTATGGCGACATGATATATGGTACCCATGCCGTCTATGATTGATATTTATGATTGAAATTATTTTGACACTATACACCTATAATAGTATCAAGTGATTTGTTTTAAACGTACCAAACATGTTTGGCTATTATAAGGGAAAACCCTATCCTCCGGCTTGCGTTGCATTATGTGATGGGACATGGGTCTTATAATAGCTTCATTTTTTCAAAAAGCATTGCGCTGTTTTGTTATGTGCACTAGTGTTCTTGGGAGGAAACACGTTCCGTGTTATACGGCGTGGTCCCTTGAATTACTATCTTTAAAGCAAAGTTTTAAATGACTGTTTAAGTTCTCACACCAGTCCCATGACTGACCTGGAGTTTATTGTTTTAACCTAAACTCTGGGTGCCCCTATTTTCTACACGGGCAGCTAGTAGTTTTGGTTTTGCAGATTTATATTCACAGGTTCCTGATCTACAGCTGGAACGATATCCGGAAAGCTCTGTATCCGTGTATCACTTTCAGTTGTGTTTTGTATATTTTTCCGCTGCTATGTAATTTATTGTAATCTCTGATATTTGTCGAATGTAATTTATTTATTTATACTCTGTATATTCTTGTATCTGATGGAATTGTTGTAATAACAATGAAATGTTCTTCTGTATGCGTTCTATTTTGTCTTGTCCTCAATTCTATCCGTGCTTTCCTTCATGGGGAAGTTTGGGTCGTCTCAGTTTGGTATCAGAGCTTTGGTCCACAGAGCTCGAGAACAAGACACATTAGAACCATACGAAAGAATTCATCAGATATTGGATTAGTAATATCCAATTAGAATGACTCGTTAGAGATAGGATCAGTAGTATCCTAGAACGAGCGTGAAGAGTATATTTTTCAAATGAAAACAATTTTTTTTGAAAATTTAAATCGTTTTATTCGTATTTGAATATTTATTTATTTTGAATATGGACAATCCAATATATAAAGGTTTTGCATACACGCGTCATGAACGTATATTCAAAGTTTTAATATACTGGATAGATATAGAATCACACTCTAGTCGCCCGGACATGATTCTGATGATGGCGCGCCATCACCAGTATTTATTTTCGTGTTTCGAAGGTGTGATATCTATATATTTCCATTAGACTGGTGTGAGAACCAAAATATAGCTAGAATTCATTGTTGTGATTTGGCATCAAAAATGTGATTTTTGACTATATATCGAATTTATGAATTTGAAACTCTAATTCACTAATTGATTGATGTTTGTGTTGTTTGTTTATTTGTTTGCTAATTTTGAACCATTTAGCCTAATTGTATCAAATATTGAATTGTATTGAAAATTGGTCGCATTTGCTTGCATATACATATACTTACATGGAACAGGTCATAGCAAGGAGGCTAGAGCCGAAGAATAAAATTTGTTTGCCCGACAAATAGGTACATGCTTACTATAATTTACTGTTTTGTTTGGGTGATGATTTTATGAGCCTATTGGCTAGCCGCTTGGCTTTTTCTTTTTCTTTTTGAGATCAGAAGGCCTATATGGCAATTTCGGGATTTTCCCGTGGCTCCCGGTGCAGGGGAGGTTATGGCGAAATTTTTCGAAAATTTAGGGTGTTAGCCAAATTTTTGAAGAATTTGAAAATTCTCAGAAATTGAAAAGTTGGAGAATGTAAGCCAGATCGAACGTAGAGTTGATTAGTCAAACCACTTTCGACTTTGTTCCTTTTCGGGGACGAAAAGTTTTAAGTGGGGGAGATTGTAACAACCCGAAAATGTAGGCCAGTTTAAAATTTTTATTTTGGCAATTTTAGCGGATTTTGAACATTTAAAATTGATTATTTTAAAAAATATCGATGAGAAATTTCTTTTGAATTGAATTCGAACGTATATATTATATACGTCGTCGTTATAATATAAATATTTATATATAATTATAAATAGAATTGAAAATGGCGCGGTAGTTCGATAATTCAATTTCAAACTTCAATTGAATGTACTGGGTGCAAAACAATCCGGATTTTAGTGTAACCAAAAACATTAGGATCTATTTGAGAATATCTTTCCAACGAATCCGAAAAATCAAAATTTCATAGCGGGAATCAAAAGATATGTCCAGTTGAAAATTCTGAATAGTCGCTATGGAATTCACGCCCTTAAAAATGGGAATTTTGCAAACGACCTCGGATTTCGACGAAACCACTTTTGTTGGGTCCGTGATGTCAAATTATTGCTAGATTCCAAATTTCATAATTTTTCGAACCAATATGTGAGCGTGGCAAAGGAAAACGTGTTTGACTAGTTTCAGTTGATTTTAATCGACTGAAAAATGGCCATTTTTCCAACGGTCTCAGAATTCGACGAAACTAGTTTTGTTAGGACCGTATCGTCAATGTGAAGCTAGAAAATATTTTTCTGCAATTTTTAGAGTTCGTATGTGACCCCGGTAAATTGAAATGCGCGTTCAAATTCAATATATAGAGTTATATGTTGATTCTGACAAAAACTGATTGTAACGATCGAATCAGCCTATGATACATATCCCATTGTGTTCGGGATGGGGGTAATTAGCTATGGACGACAGGCGGTGGGCCTCGTTTAGAGGTAGTATGTAAAAGTTAACTTTTTGGGATAAAAAAAAATTATTTAAATAAAAAAAATATCTCCCTTATACCTTCTCTCTGGCCCCCCCTTCAGTTCGATTCAGAACTGAAAAGAAAGAAAAAAAAAAACCAAAGCCTCCATCGTGAACGCACAACCGTCGCCGCCCTCTCCAGCCCGTTCTCCGCTCCGCCTCTCGACCCCCACCCGATGCGACACCCCCAAACGCGCCCCACGTGAACCCGCGAACCCTAGCGCCGTAACCCCCCTCTCGTCCAAAACGCCATCGCCCCCCCTAGCTACACCGCGCAGGCACACAACCCTCTGCCACCCTCCCTTCAACGTTGTGCCGCCAATCTCCTCCTCCGATCAATTTGCAGTGAGTTTGTTTATTTAATTGTTTAGGTTTGTTTTTCTTATATTATTTATTACATGAAAAAAAGCTGATTTCTATGTTAATAACCTTGTTTAATATAAAAAATTACCTTTAAAAACATAAAGAACAGATTTTTATATGTGATACATTGTAATTAAGGGGCGATTTTTATATGTGATACATTGGAATAAAGGAGCGATTTTTATATGTATGAAGTTGAAATAAAAATAGGATTTTCATTGATGTAGGATTATAAAAATATAATTTTTATATGGTAGAGAATATAAAAATATTATCTTTATATATGTAACGAAATAAAAATCTGATTTTTATTATATATGTTGAAATAAAAATGTAATTTTCATAGTGATGAAATATTTATTTTTGAAAAGGCGAAATATTTATTTTTGAAAAGGCGAAATATTTATTTTTGAAAAGGCGAAATATTTATTTTTGAAAAGGCGAAATATTTATTTTTGAAAAGGTGAAATCTTTATAATAGAAAAGGTGAAATCTTTATAATAGAAAAGGTGAAATCATTATAATAGAAAAGGCGAAATTTTTGTAAATTGAATAGCGAAGTAAAAATTCGATTTTTATATATTGAATAGAGAAGTAAAAATTCGATTTTTATATGTTGAATAATGAAGTATAAATTCGATTTTTATATATTGAATAGCGAAGTAAAAATTCGATTTTTACACATGTAGTGAATACGGGCAACGAAAGTGAGGAAAGGCGAGAAGGATGAAGATTTCTATCCAAGAAGAGTCGTGGAGTTAGGATAGCTATCAGTGAGAACTTCTCACTCTAAATTCTCTTTTTCTATTTATATATATATATATATATACTAGGATGCAGACGGTGTTTAGTAGCACCCGACACCCGTCATCCACAGACTAAGGATGGCTTGTTTGTTAAATTGTTTGGTTGAGTAGTTGGTTAGTTTATTTAGTTTGAATTGAATTGTTTGGTGAAATGAATGGATTTGATTTATGTGTGAATGGCGTGGGCCTTCACTAGACCGGGGATAAGGCTAGGCCTCGTCCCGTTTCTAGTATCGTGTCGTTATGCCGCCGAAATTTCCTAAAAATAAATTAGAAAAATAAAAATATCATTTTATTTGATAAATGAAATGAATAGAAATTCATGTGTTAAAATAAAATATATTATCGTTAAAAATATAATTTTTAACGTGAAAGTGAATAAATAAATATTTATAAACAAATCGGCCGATTTGTTTATATACACTGATTTGACTGATATTGATTGGGTCGATAAATTTTACACATCGCCCAACTGCACAACTAAAATCTGTGTTTGATTGTTTGAAACCCCACACGGGTGTTGGGATGAAATTTGAAGTTCACTCATCCTGATTGATTAAATATGTCGATCGATTGATTGACAAGCTGTTATAAGCTTTAGATATCTATATTTGATGCTTATACAGTGTAGTGCACTTTGGTTGATGGTTGATTATTTTTCAATGCTATTATATACATGTATTGTATGGAATCCATATAATTAACATTATATGGTGATTGATTGGGCCTCATTCCAATCGGGAAAATAATGAATATTATAAAAGAAGATTCATGTGTTGAATATAAAAATAGTCATGTGTTGACGATGTTCCTGAGTTGAAAATATTTATGTGTTAAGTAAAATATTTTAATAATAAAATTCACATCTTTATCATATTTAAAATTAGAACTACTTTACGATGGAGTCTAATTAAAATCAAACGATAGATACCATAGTTTTATAAAATATTTTACATAACAAAAATAGTCATGTGCTGAAAGAAATATAGATTCATGTGTTGAATAGAATAAATATTCATTTGTTAAATATAATAAAGAAGTTTTTGAAAAATATAAAGCGGAGTGGATTAGAGATGCGCTATTTTGACGTGAACGATATTTATATCGATTTTATTCGTTTTACAATGAATATTGAAAAGTGATTTCAAAATCTGATATTTTGAAATGAAATTCAAATTGAATTAGATAAAAATTCAAATTGAAATTTTATTGAATCAATTTGAACTGAATAGAAAATGAATTCGATTCGAATTGAATAGAAAACGAATTTGAATTTGAATTGAAGAGAAAGTGAATTTGAATTCGAATGAAATAGAAATGAATTCAAATTGAATTAAATTGAATTGAATTAAAACGAATTGAAATCATCTTGAATGGAATTTAAAACGAACTGAAATTGAATTGAAGTCAATTTGAAACGAGTTCGAATTGAATCAAATAGAAGGTAAATTCAAATTGAATTGAATTGAAACGAATTAGAATTTGAATTGAAACGAATTTGAATTCGAATTAAATAAAATTGAAATGAATTCGAATTGAATTGAAATCAAATCGATTTGAAATTGAATATAGTGTTGAAATGGTTTTGAAAACGAATTTAAAACGATTTATAAAATACGTTTTAAAAAGGAAATCGACGAAATATATATAATATATATATATTATATATGTAATGGCCTGAATAGAACGCGCCGCGCCGCGGCAGTTCGTGAATTTCGACCATTGACTTCGAATTGACATTACGGGAGATCCGACCGTCGGATTCTCCTAAAACTGGAACCGTTGGGTTCGTATCGAAAAGAGCTTCCTAATGAATATTATAAATTTGAAATCTAACGGTTGGATTTGGAATTATGTCCAAATCAAATTCGAAAAAGGTCGCTGTAAGTGCAGTTCGATGGTCGTTGATGGAAATCGACTGTACGGGCCTTGATAAAATTATTAAAAATATCAATAATTTGTGTAAAATCATAATATATGAATTGGAAAGAACTAGGATGAAAAACTCCATATTTGAAAAGATAAAAATAGATTTTTATCGAAATGAACTAGTTTTGAACTAGAATTAAAATCAATTTATTTTTGAAATAAATAAATTGAATTTGAAAGTGATTTTAAAAATAATCAATATTCCCAATACGTGGATTGGACTGGAGTTGAATCGAAATTATCTTCGGAATATTTCGATGTTGGATTTTGTGACTATACAGATATTGTTATGGGAATTTGAAAGATATATTTTATATCGTTATTTCCAATACGATATTTGTTGGTTTCAGAATTTGATATTGAATATAAGCCGGTATATTTTCTATTCAGAGCCTTGTATTTAATATCAAATGTGATTTGGGTTTGTCGTGAATCGTGTTTTAGAAGACATTGGTTTTTTAACCCAGTTAAAGACATAATATTGATTTTTGAGAAGATTAAAACTAAGTGGAGTTTTAATGAATCTTTAATTAGATTAAAATGTGAATTGATAATTTAAATTATCAAATCTGAAAAGTGATTGAGAGTGGAGTATCACCAGTTTTGCACCAAAGCGATAGTTAAATCTTTAATTAGATTTGAATGTGAAATGGTAATTAATTTTACCGATAACACCGTGGTGTTAGGAATGGAGTATCACCAGTTTTTCTCCATGGGATAAATAGGTTGGGAATGGGAAATAAAATAAATAATTACTTCGGTGTGGTTCGCTAATCCCGACTAGTTTGAAATGATATCCAAAGGAAGATTAAAGAATAAATTTAGAAGAATTTATCTTGGATAAAATTAATGGGAACCTTTCCCTAAGAATGTGATTTTGTGAATAAAAGAATATTCTGAATTGGAATGAGGCGTTCGTTGTGTTTGTGTAACATTTGTTTATTATATACGTGGGATATTCAGAGAGGCCGGGTTTATACCCATTATGAATAACCAATTCAACGAGATGTCGAAGATGAAGACGGTGGTTGAAGACCGGAAGTCTTCACATCGTTTGGGTGATTACTGATGATCTCGATTGGGCTGTACACCCAAGATGAGGGAAACAGTTGGTGATCGTCCAGACGTACTTGGAGATGGATGGATATGCGAGGAAAGTGCCTCCGGTTTTGTTCAGACCTAGAACGAACTTGTAAATGGATTGTGTGTCTGACATTGGATTTTATTCTGTGTTGATTGATCTCTATTAAATATACATCTGTTTGGCGGCGGAGAATTTATTCTCTTGCTTAACGCCCTTCTCTGAGACGCACGAGCTCAGAGGTTGTATATCGATGGACATCAGTCGCATGAAGTGAATTGCCAATGTGGCATGCGTAAGTGGCAATTGATCAAGGCTTCTGTTGAAAAGCAAAGTCTTGTGGTTGATGATCAAAGCATGGCCTGTGTGGCGTAGCTTTGTGTATAACGTGAATTCACGAGCCTCACACCTCGGTATGAGTAAAAAACGGGATACGGACCCAAGGAGTGCACGACGTTTCTTTCTAGCTAGGGTGGTGTCAGTGACCTACCAGCCCTGACATTTATATACTTTTCACCTGTGTGGTTGTTGGATACGAGGCGCCTCGGATATAGGTCTGTAAGGACCGGGAAACGTGTGTTCAGGAATAACTAATCCTCAAAAGTAAGAGAGGACCGGCCTTGGAGGTTCCAAAGGATCATAGTGGGGTCCTGAGGCATTGCTAGAGTGTCTCGAACGCGGAGAGGAGCTTGCCCCTTGCCTCGGCTCATGATGGAATCCAATTTCCAATACGTGATATTGCGGTTTTAATTGTAGAACTAGTATGGCGACATGATATATGGTACCCATGCCGTCTATGATTGATATTTATGATTGAAATTATTTTGACACTATACACCTATAATAGTATCAAGTGATTTGTTTTAAACGTACCAAGCATGTTTGGCTATTATAAGGGAAAACCCTATCCTCCGGCTTGCGTTGCATTGTGTGATGGGACCTGGTCTTATAATAGCTTCATTTTTTCAAAAAGCATTGCGCTGTTTTGTTATGTGCACTAGTGTTCTTGGGAGGAAACCCGTTCCGTGTTATACGGCGTGGTCCCTTGAATTACTATCTTTAAAGCAAAGTTTTAAATGACTGTTTTAGTTCTCACACCAGTCCCATGACTGACCTGGAGTTTATTGTTTTAACCTAAACTCTGGGTGCCCCTATTTTCTACACGGGCAGCTAGTAGTTTTGGTTTTGCAGATTTATATTCACAGGGTCCTGATCTACAGCTGGAACGATATCCGGAAAGCTCTGTATCCGTGTATCACTTTCAGATGCAAATTATTGTAATCTCTGATATTTAATGTAATTTATTCATTTATACTCTGTATATTCTTGTATTTGATGGAATTGTTGTAATAACAATGAAATGTTCTTCTGTATGCGTTCTATTTTGTCTTGTCCTCAATTCTATCCGTGCTTTCCTTCACGGGGAAGTTCGGGTCGTCTCATTTACCGATATGGACACCAAATCAAACTCGACGACTGATGCCCCTATCTAATTATCCCCATTCCGAACGCAATGGGATAGGTCTGGTGAAACACCCCACCTCCGTTAGGGTCACTCTCAAAGGGAATGCCCAAATTTTGGTGGAGGTTTATAAGTATAAGTCACAGATATACAAGACAGATATAAGAACACATATTTTTGAACAGCGGAAAACAATAACTTTTATTTCATTAAAATACGTGTTACACCAACCATACCATAATTGTCTTACAATACTTCCAAAAACATAACATCTTCATAACTGTCTTGATTACATTATTTAAAGAAGCATAAAGAAAACATAAATAAACTGCAAAAGTCCCATGGTTGCTGTCCAAAGCCATAGTCCAAAACGAAAAGATCCAAGCAATACATTCTTTCTCTTCAAGCTGGATATGAAGGCTGGCCAAGCTGTGGTATTCCCTCCCTGTGGACCTGGGGGGGGGAATGGAAGAAAAGAAGACGAAAGAAAAGTAGAGTCAGACATAAAGCCTGAGTAAGTCTAGGACTATTCAGTCTATGAATAAAGAACTGGGTATGATAAGTATAAACTAGAAATGGGAAAGCACCATAAACTAAGTTAAGTTGTCTAGGGTCGAATATACTATCGTACCCCATATTAATCTCTGTACCCATATAAACTAGTTCCCAACGGGCACCCCATAATCAGGGTGAAGTGATCCATTTTATGATGATCGGCTCCTACTCGCATAGTTACATGTGTCTTACGGCCCCCGATGTTGTAGTTACCTATGCTGGTCCCACCATGGGGTGTATCAAGTCCCATGGTGGCGGCCCAACACAATCCTAGAATGCACAGGTATGCTACTGGTGCCCAGTGCCTTATTTTTCTGCGCCGGAGTGTGTGCACGCCCGCACCCCATTAGAACCTACACTGCTGCACCACCGCCGTCAATTTGACCTCTTACAGTCAGCCCAGTAATCGTGCCCCACCCTGCCTAGTTTCAGGGTATCATGATACCTTATAGGGTTACTGCTGAAAAGGGTCCCCCGCTACTAGGTTTTCTATTTCTAGCCAACATGCTAAGTTGTTTAAGTGTTTTATAAACCTAACCCCCAATCAGTCTGTTTAGTTTAGCATGTTCCATTCTGATTAAGTATTAATATAATTTACTTAATCCTATCAATCCTGACTCAGCCTTAATTGTCTTATTAAAGCCTTGACCTCTCACATTAGACAGGTATTGTTGTGGCTGCCTGTTGCCGGTTGGGTCCGGGCAGTCTTACGCCACAACTCAGTCTAACCTCGGGTCCTTATTGGGCTCCGTGTTTAACCACCCACATTGGATAGGTATTGTTGTGACTACTGGACAGCCGGGCGGTTCCGGGCAGGTTTACATCACAACTCAATCCAACCTCGGGTTAAACACATCATATTTTCTACATTTACATATTTTGTCTCTTTTCTTTTTATATGTAAATATTTGCGGCCCATTATTCAAATTCATCTTTATTGGTTAAGATTTATTTATGCCACTTAATTGTTTTTCAAAGTTATTGGCGTGCGTCAAACATGCCAACACATATGTTCTATATTTTAGCCCAAACGTCATTACCCCCGTTTTATTCGTTCGTTCCAATGTAAGGTGTGTTGGGTTTAATACTTAAACCCAATTTAGCCATATGAAAAGGGGAGGCTATAACATGGTGTTTATAAGGTGACATAAAAGGGGAGTGTGAACGCATGAACTTGCAACATAACGATCTTATTAACATAAGATAGGCATATGTGAACTTGCAATTGTAACAACATATAATATAAGCAATACTTAAACATGAATCATTCTATTCACATAATCATGGTGTAAATGAAACATGTAGTCATGGCATAAATAGTACTTAACATGAACCACTCTAATCATATAATTATGGCATAATCATAATTGAACATGAGTCCTTATATGGTCGTGGCATAAACATAATTGATTATGAATCCTGCTATTCATATAATCATGGTTTTTGTCATATCTATGTAACTTGTAAGGGGATGTAATTCTAGTGTAATTTCTAATGTAACTTATGTGCCAAATATATTATCATATGATTTAGATAACAACATAAGCTTAGAAAACTTGTTTTTAACTATGCATAATAACAAACATAGCTTAGTCATGTTCATAAAATTAATACAAGCTTACAACGACGCTTGCTTTTGTCACTATCACAAAATCATGATTTTTATACTTGAACTATGATGCCAATTTCAACATAACCTTCATATGAATCATAATACTTAGGTGAATCAAATTACACTAAAGATGACCATAGAATTTTACATCATGTTGTCATAACAATAGATCATAGACTTGCGTGAATTTCAAAATAAACTATTACAACATATAGTTGTTGTTTCAACATGAATCTTATACTTGTATTTATCAAATGGGTGTTGTAAATAGCTACCACAAACATGTAGTTTTCAATATGAATCATATGCTTCTATAAGTCCCAATCAAAATTCCACAACATGTGGTTGTCAACATAAACCATATACTTGTATGAATCAAACCATAGCATTGCCAAATCGTTTAGAATCAAAATAACATACAAATATAAGTCATTATCATCACAATTCCATTTCGTTTCCAACGCAAATCGCGTACTTGCAAATATCCAATCGTATACCATAATATTCCCAAATCGTTTTGCATTAAAGCAACATACAAATATAGATTATTATCGCCACAATTCTATTTCTTACATTACACAAATCAACACAATTATTTAATTCACATCGGAGTAGCACTCTACTTACAGCGTATGACGAATCTTCAATACAGGAATCTGAATTCTGAATTCTGAATTTGGAGATGCTATCCTTTGTTGTAGGCATTGCTTTGATTTGATTAACGTCGCTTTAAGCTTTGAATTATCTCCTAGTTGTCTCTCTATTTCTGACGGCTATCTTCAGTCTCTCCTCGGCAGCATGACGGTCTCATCTCCATTTTAGTTTATGTGAATTAGGGTTAGTCTTAGGTCCTTTTTATAGAGTTTGTGAGTTGATTTAGACCGTCGATAAAGCTTGGTTCAATAATAGCCGTTCGTTTGAAGGAGAGACCAACCAGGAGCTGACACCTAGCCCTAGTGACAAGGCAAGGCTCAGAAAATCGACCAAACACAGACCTGGCCAGCCAGGACTTGACCAGACCTGACCAGCAGGTCATTTTTGACCTGGGCGCACTTGGCAGGTGCGCCAGGTCAAAAATGTACTGGCGCACTTCCCAAGTGCGCCAGTTCATTTTTGTTCTGGCGCACTTCCCAAGTGCGCCAGTGCATTCTGACCCATTTTCTGGTTTTTCGCCCAACTTCGTTCGTCCATATCTTCTTCATACGATATCCGTTTTACGCAAACTCAGACTCTATCTCAAGCAGAATTCCAAGACGAACGCAATGGCGTGTCCCGTTTCCCTCAATTCTCTGTTTTGAAATTAGTTATATTTTAATTTGTGAATTTTATGGTTATAGAATACACGGGGTGTTACATTCTCCCCCACTTAAAAAGATTTCGTCCCCGAAATCTTCAAGTTCAGGAAGAATTTACATCCTAACATCCAAACATCCATCTACTCATCCATCAAACACGAGCATCCATTGTCCTTAAAAGACTTCTAATGCTTCATGATCATATGCAAAGTGTGTGTGTACATGTAATTATCTAATGCAAAATCAGGCGGTCTACTGATTCAGTTGACCTCCTTAATGCGAATTATGTAAGTGCTATGAATCCATTATGTATGCAAATCCTCCTATTCATGATTCTACATGAGTGCACAATCATTCATACAAATGCAACATCCATATGACAACATATTAAACTTCAACCATATATGAATGCACACATATATGCATATGCAATATGAAGTGATTGAGCTGATCTAAAACCTAGATTGTGTGTGTATATGCAACCACGAGCAACCACTAGCAATCACTTGCAACCACTTGCAATCATCATCCATAACATGTTTCAATTAAATGTTTTCATCCAAAGGGTTTCTTCCTAAAAGATAAGGTCGAGGAGATATACCTAAAAAGATAGATAAAAGCGCAACTTAAGGAAAAAGAAAGATCAAGGATGTACCCTCGAAAAGAAACGGGTAGGCAGCGTATTCTAGCTTCAGTTTCCCAAGTAGCATCTTCCTCGGTGTCGTTCCACTGAACTTTGACGAGCTTGACTTCGCGGTTGCGTAGCTTCTTCACTTCCGTTCCTAATATGCGGGTTGGAACTTTTCTTATGGTTGCTTCGCGTTCCACTTCAGCTTCTTCTAGGATATTTGGCTCTACCACTTCAGCAGACTCATGTAGACATTTTCGGAGATGTGAAACGTGAAAAACGTTGTGAACTCCGGCCAGCTTTCCGGGTAGCTCTAATCTATAGGCCATTTTCCCAATTTTCTCGATGATAGGGAATGGCCCTACGAACCTTGGTGCTAGCTTTCCTGTGGTTCCAAAACGAACAATGTTCCTTAGCGGAGATACCTTAAGAAAAACTTTGTCTCCAACCTCGAATTCAAGGTCGGTTCTCCTCTTGTCGGCGTAGGACTTTTTCTGTCTTGGGCCGTCTTCATCCTTCTTCGTATTAAGTCTACTTTTTCTGAAGTCTCTCGGATCATATCTGGTCCAAGTATGAGTTTATCAGTAGACTCCCACCAACAAGTGGGCGATCGGCACGGTCTTCCATATAAAGCTTCGAAGGGCGCCATTCCGATGGTTGCTTGATAGATGTTGTTGTAGGAAAATTCCACCAAAGGAAGATGGTCTTCCCATGTCCCTCCAAAGTCAAGGACGCACAGTCTTAGAAGGTCCTCCAAAACTTTGTTCACTCTTTCTGTTTGGCCGTCGGTTTGGGGATGATAGGCTGTGCTCAAGCATAACTGCGTGCCTACCGCTTCTTGCAGACTCCGCCAAAACTCACTTGTGAAGATAGGGTCTCGGTCACTAACGATGCTGGACGGTATTCCATGGAGTCGAACGATTTCCTTGAGGTAAAGAGATGCTAGGGATGAGGCAGTTCTTTTACTTTTGACAGGTAAAAAGTGGGCGCTTTTAGTAAGCCTATCCACTATTACCGAAATGCTAGTGTTGCCTCTCCTAGACCTAGGCAGCCCATCGATGAAGTCCATTGAGATGCTATCCCACTTCCACTGCGAGACCTCTAGAGGATGTAGCAGACCGCCAGGCTTTTTCTGTTCCGCCTTAACCTGTTGGCACACCATACACTTAGAAACGAATTCTGCCAAGTCCTTTTTCATGTCGTTCCAGAAGAAAGTTCTTTTTATGTCCTTGTACATTTTATCTCCGCCTGGGTGTATTGTCATCTTGGAGTGATGTGCTTCCTCCAGAACCTTCTTTACTAAATCCCTTGTCTATGGGACGCATAGTCTTCCGTCTCGCCTTAGCAAACCCTTATCGTCGATGGAGTATCTGTTGAGGTGACTCGAAGTCTCACCCCTAATTAGCCTATCAATCGTCTCCACAATCTGAGGGTCCTCGCGTTGTGTTGTCCCTATCGAGTCCACTAAAGTCGGGCGTACTTCGAGCGATGCTAGCAAGCCTGGTACAAAATCGGAGGAAGGCCTAAAGTCAAAGCTGGCTATAAACTCTAGGCTTTGTCTTTCAACAAACAGCGGGCTTAAGGTCAGTTTCATTCGGCTCAACGCGTCTGCTACTACGTTGCCTTTGTCCGGAGTGTAGGAGATCTCTAAATCATACGAGGCAAGAAACTCCATCCATCTCTGTTGCCTCAAGTTAAGATCTTTCTGCGAGAAAAGATATTTCAACGATTTATGGTCAGTGTAAAGTTCGAACTTCTCACCTAGGAGATAGTGTCGCCAAGACTTGAGTGCAAAGACGATGGCAGCTAACTCAAGATCATGGGTCGGGTAGTTCTTTTCGTGCACTTTCAATTGTCTCCCGCCATAAGCTACTACCCTTCCTTCTTGCATTAAGACGGCGCCTAACCCTATCCCACATGCATCTGTATAAACAGTGAACATCTTGCTTCCATCTGGCAACGTCAAAACTGGGGCTGTTGTAAGAGCCCTTTTCAGTCGCTGGAAAGCAAACTCGCAATCCAAGTCCTAATTGAAAACTAGATTCTTCTTGGTCAATTTCGTGAGCGGAGCTGAGATTTTCGAAAAATCCCTTATGAACTTTCGATAGAAACCGGCTAGTCCTAGAAAACTTCGGACCTCTGTTGCATTCCTTGGTGTCTTCCAATCCTGTACCGCCACTACCTTAGCAGGGTCCACTGCTAACCCTTGTTTGGATACTATGTGCCCAAGGAACCTCACTCCTTCTCTCCAAAAGTGGTATATGGAGAATTTGGCTTTTAGCTGATGGACTCGCAGAGTTTCCATGATTTCCCTTAAGTGCGGAGCATGTTCCTCTTCACTCTTTGAGAAGATAAGGATATCGTCTACGAAGACCACTACGAACTTATTGAGGAAATCTCTGAATACCATACTCATCAGGTCCACGAAGTAAGCAGGTGCATTTGTCAAGCCGAAAGGCATGACAAGCCATTCAAAGAAGCCGTCTGGGGTTCTGAATGCCGTTTTATCGATACTATCTTCAGCCACCCTTAGCTGATGAAAACCGGTCGATAAATCGAGTTGGGAGAAAATAGACGCTCCTACAAGCTGATCAAACAAATCGTCAATTCTGGGGAGAGGGTGCCTATTCTTTTTCGTTAGCTTGTTGAGCTCCCTATAGTCAACACATAGACGGAGTGAACCATCCGCCTTTGTAGTGAACACCACTGGAGCGCCCCATTCTGAAATGCTCCTCCTAATGAACCCCTTTTCTAGAAGCTCTTTAATCTGTTTACTGAGCTCTTTCCTTTCCCGTGGAGCCATGTGTCTAACGGGCAACGCAACGGGCTTTGCATTATCTACAAGATATATGCGGAAGTCTATCTGCCGCTTCGGAGGCAAGCCCTTCACCTCTTCGAAGACATCCGGATATTCCTGGACCACTCTAACTGATTGCAAATTTTCAACAGAGGCATCTAGCGATTCAAGATAACTAAGCATAACCGCATACGAGGGATTACAAGAAATTTCCAAAGTGTTACCGAGCTGGGTTAGGAGCCTGACAACCCTTTTCTCACAATCAAGGATGGCCCCATTACTGGATAACCAATCCATGCCCAAAATCAAACCATATCCCGAAAAGCCCAAAACAAAGGCACTACATTGAAATTCTACGCTTAGAATAGAAATTTTCAATCCCAAACAGATCATAGTCAAATGAGCTGGGCCCCCAATTGGGTTTGAAACAAATAAGGGGTCCTCTACCATACTATTTTTTAGGTGTAGATATTCTACTAAAGCAGACGGGATAAAGGAGTGTGATGTGCCAGAATCAAATAAAGTGCGAACTGGGTGATCATAAAGATAAACTACACTTTCTACAGAAGTATTTATACCTCGCTGTTGCAGAGGTGGCGCTTCTTGCACATGAACCTACGCCCCCGAGGTGGATCCAGCCCTCTGCCCCTGTCCTCGTTTCTTTGGGCAGTCCTTAGCCATGTGGCATGTCTCACCACAAGAAAAGCACCCACCATTCATCTTGGCCTTCTTTTTCCGGCAATCTTTCACTAAGTGCCCCACTTTGCCACAGAAATTACACTTCCTCTTCTCTTTGTTGCCTTTCCCGCCCTTCTTAAAGTCTGTCTTCTTAGGCTGCAAACCCTCTTTCTTCCCTTGAGAGCTTTCTGCCTTTGTCTCCTTCTTGCCCTTATCCTCTTCATTCAGCAACGCCATCTGTACCAACCTTTCATACGTAGCTCCCATGGGTATATGGGTCATGGCCAAACTGTGTAATGGCTCATTCAACCCTTTGACAAAACGGAGAGCCTTCTTGTGCGGGGTGTTGACTAGGTCCAGTCCGAACCTAGCCAGCTCATCAAACTGATTAACATACTCTTTGACTGTCTTGTTCCCTTGCTTAAGAAATAAGAATTTTTCCAACTGCAAACTCCTTTCTGCGTCTGAGAGAAATTTAACCTCAAACCTTGTCCTAAAGTCCTCCCATGTTTCCACTGGTCTTTCTGCATTGGTGACTTCCCACCAGTAGGAAACCTCGCCCTTTAGTAGCCACACTGCCAGTTGTACTTTCTGTCTATCTTCTACCTCAAAGATGATGAATAAGTCCTCAGTTTCTTTCAGCCAATTTCTAGCTGCCACGAAGGACTCAGTTCCATGAAAATCCTTTCCTCCCATAGCTTTAAAATCTTTACATATCTTAGCATACGTGTTTCCCCGCGGAGGAGGTGGAGGAAGAGGTGCTGCTGTAGCTGGATGATTTCCTGCAGCTGGGGGAGGAGGAACGGTAGGACCTGGCTGAGTGACCCTTGCTTCTAAGAACCGTCTAAACCAACCAGGTATTGGTACACCCTCTGGCAAGTTATGTTCTTCGGACATGCTAAAACAAAAAGGATAGATTCAAAACGAAGGATAAGAGATAGTACCTATGGCTTTGGGGGGGGGGGACTTTGCCTTTTTTAAAATAAAATAATATTTTTCTTTTAAAAATGCTTCTTCAAATTTCCTTTTTGAAAATAAATTTTCAAAACTTTTTATCTTATCTGGTAAACCTATGCTCTGATACCAAGTGAAACACCCCACCTCCGTTAGGGTCACTCTCAAAGGGAATGCCCTAATTTTGGTGGAGGTTTATAAGTATAAGTCACAGATATACAAGACAGATATAAGAACACATATTTTTGAACAACGGAAAAAAATAACTTTTATTTCATTAAAATACGTGTTACACCAACCATACCATAATTGTCTTACAATACTTCCAAAAACATAACTTCTTCATAACTGTCTTGATTACATTATTTAAAGAAGCATAAAGAAAACATAAATAAACTGCAAAAGTCCCATAGTTGCTGTCCAAAGCCATAGTCCAAAACGAAAAGATCCAAGCAATACATTCTTTCTCTTCAAGCTGGATATGCAGGCTGGTCAAGCTGCGGTATTCCCTCCCTGTGGACCTGGGGGGGAAACGGAAGAAAAGAAGATGAAAGAAAAGTAGAGTCAGACATAAAGCCTGAGTAAGTCTAGGACTATTCAGTCTATGAATAAAGAACTAGGTATGATAAGTATAAACTAGAAATGGGAAAGCACCATAAACTAAGTTAAGTTGTCTAGGGTCGAATATACTATCGTACCCCATTTTAATCTCTGTACCCATATAAACTAGTTCCCAACGGGCACCCCATAATCAGGGTGAGGTGATCCATTTTATGATGATCGGCTCCTACTCGCATAGTTTTATGTGTCTTACGGCCCCCGATGTTGTAGTTACATATGCTGGTCCCACCATGGGGTGTATCAAGTCCCATGGTCGCGGCCCGACACAATCCTAGAATGCACAGGTATGCTACTGGTGCCCAGTGCCTTATTTTTCTGCGCCGGAGTGTGTGCACGCCCGCACCCCGCTAGAACCTACACTGCTGCACCACCGCCATCGATTTGACCTCTTACAGTCAGCCCAGTAATCGTGCCCCACCCTGCCTAGTTTTAGGGTATCATGATACCTTATAGGGTTATTGCTGAAAAGGGTCCCCCGCTACTAGGTTTTCTATTTCTAGCCAACAAGCTAAGTTGGTTAAGTGTTTTATAAACCTAACCCCCAATCAGTCTATTTAGTTTAGCATGTTCCATTCTGATTAAGTATTAATATAATTTACTTAATCCTATCAATCCTGACTCAGCCTTAATTGCCTTATTAAAGCCTTGACCTCTCACATTAGACAGTTATTGTTGTGGCTGCCTGTTGCCGGTTGGGTCCGGGCAGTGTTACGCCACAACTCATTCTAACCTCGGGTCCTTATTGGGCTCCGTATTTAACCACCCACATTGGATAGGTATTGTTGTGACTACTGGACAGCCGGGCGGTTCCGGGCAGGTTTTGCGTCACAACTCAATCCAACCTCGGGTTAAACACATCGTATTTTCTACATTTACATATTTTGTCTCTTTTCTTTTTATATGTAAATATTTGCGGCCCATTATTCAAATTCATCTTTATTGGTTAAGATTTATTTATGCCACTTAATTGTTTTTCAAAGTTATTGGCGTGCGTCAAACATGCCAACACATATGTTCTATATTTTAGCCCAAACGTCATTACCCCCGTTTTATTCGTTCGTTCCAATGTAAGGTGTGTTGGGTTTAATACTTAAACCCAATTTAGCCATATGAAAAGGGGAGGCTATAACATGGTGTTTATAAGGTGACATAAAAGGGGAGTGTGAACGCACGAACTTGCAACATAACGATCTTATTAACATAAGATAGGCATATGTGAACTTGCAATTGTAACAACATATAATATAAGCAATACTTAAACATGAATCATTCTATTCACATAATCATGGTGTAAACGAAACATGTAGTCATGGCATAAATAGTACTTAACATGAACCACTCTAATCATATAATTATGGCATAATCATAATTGAACATGAGTCCTTATATGGTCGTGGCATAAACATAATTGATTATGAATCCTACTATTCATATAATCATGATTTTTGTCCTATCTATGTAACTTGTAAGGGGATGTAATTCTAGTGTAATTTCTAATGTAACTTATGTGCCAAATATATTATCATATGATTTAGATAACAACATAAGCTTAGAAAACATGTTTTTAACTATGCATAATAACAAACATAGCTTAGTCATGTTCATAAAATTAATACAAGCTTACAACGACGCTTGCTTTTGTCACTATCACAAAATCATGATTTTTATACTTGAACTATGATGCCAATTTCAACATAACCTTCATATGAATCATAATACTTAGGTGAATCAAATTACACTAAAGATGACCATAAAATTTTACATCATGTTGTCATAACAATAGATCATAGACTTGCATGAATTTCAAAATAAAGTATTACAACATATAGTTGTTGTTTCAACATGAATCTTATACTTGTATTTACCAAATGGGTGTTGTAAATAACTACCACAAACATGTAGTTTTCAATATGAATCATATGCTTGCATAAGTCCCAATCAAAATTCCACAACATGTGGTTGTCAACATAAACAATATACTTGTATGAATCAAACCATAGCATTGCCAAATCGTTTAGAATCAAAATAACATACAAATATAAGTCATTATCGCCACAATTCCATTTCGTTTCCAACGCAAATCGCGTACTTGCAAATATCCAATCGTATACCATAATATTCCCAAATCGTTTTGCATCAAAGCAACATACAAATATAGATTATTATCGCCACAATTCCATTTCTTACATTACACAAATCAACACAATTATTTAATTCACATCGGAATAGCACTCTACTTACAGCGTATGACGAATCTTCAATTCAGGAATCTGAATTCTGAATTTGGAGATGCTATCCTTTGTTGTAGGCGTTGCTTTGATTTGATTAACGTTGCTTTAAGCTTTGAATTATCTCCTAGTTGTCTCTCTATTTCTGACGGCTATCTTCAGTCTCTCCTCAGCAGCATGACGGTCTCATCTCCATTTTAGTTTATGTGAATTAGGGTTAGTCTTAGGTCCTTTTTATAAAGTTTGTGAGTTGATTTAGACCATCGATGAAGCTTGGTTCAATAATAGCCGTTCGTTTGAAGGAGAGACCAACCAGGAGCTGACACCTAGCCCTAGTGACAAGGCAAGGCTCAGAAAATCGACCAAACACAGACCTGGCCAGCCAGGACTTGACCAGACCTGACCAGCAGGTCATTTTTGACCTGGGCGCACTTGGCAGGTGCGCCAGGTCAAAAATGTACTGGCGCACTTCCCAAGTGCGCCAGTTCATTTTTGTTCTGGCGCACTTCCCAAGTGCGCCAGTGCATTCTGACCCGTTTTCTGGTTTTTCGCCCAACTTCGTTCGTCCATATCTTCTTCATACGATATCCGTTTTACGCAAACACAGACTCTATCTCAAGCAGAATTCCGAGACGAACGCAATGGCGTGTCCCGTTTCCCTTAATTATCTGATTTGAAATTAGTTATACTTTAATTCGTGAATTTTATGGTTATAGAATACACGGGGTGTTACATCTGGTAAGCCAACTCGACTGTTTCGATCAGTTTTCGTTCAAATTAACATTTAAATCCTTATATTGAATTTTAAACGTACATTTCAATTTACTGGGGTCACATACTAACTCGAAAAATTCCACAAAAATATTTTCTAGCTTCGTATTGACGATACGGTCCTAACAAAACTAGTTTCGTCGAATTCTGAGACCGTTTGAAAATTAGCCATTTTCCAGTCGATTAAAATCAACTGAAACTGGTCAAACGCGTTCTCCTTTGCCACGCTCACATATTAATTTGAAAAATTATGAAAATTGAAACCTAGAAATAACCTGACATCACGGATCCAACAAAAGTGGTTTCGTCGAAATCCGAGGTCATTTGCAAAATTTCCATTTTTAAGGGCCTGAATTCCATAGCGATTATTCAGATTTTTCAACTGGACTTATCTTTTGATTCCTGCTATGAAATTTCGATTTTTCGGGTTCGTTGGAAAGATAGTCACAATTAGATCCTATTATTTTTGGTTTCACTAAAATCCGGTTTGTTTTGCACCCAGTACATTCAATTGAAGTTTGAAATCGAATTATCGAACTACCGCGCCATTTTCAATTCTATTTATAATTATATATAATTATATATATTCTAACGACGATCTATATAACTATATACATTTGAATTATATTCAAAATAAATTCCTCATCGATATTATTTAAAATAATCTATTTTAAATATTAAAAATTCGCTAAAATTGCCAAAATAAAAATTTTAAACTGGCTCAGATTTTCGGGTTGTTACAAAATAAAATGGTAAAAATAGAACATTATAATATAGAAATGCATTTACATCAGATATACATTTTAATGTATATGAAACAATAAAATCAACATTTTGATATAGGAATGTACTACATTGGAAATCTTCTTTTTAATGTAAGTGAAACATTAACATAAAACATTGATATATAAAATGTTTACATTGAAAACATCATTTCTAATGTATATGAAACATAAAAAGATTACTTTTTTTAATGAAATAAAAGAAATGTATTGAGATGGAATTTATATTTTAAATGTATAAACATTGATAGGTAAAAATGTTTTTACATTGACATTTACTTTTTAATGTATATACGTTTTTAATGAAAATAAAACATTTAAAAATAGACATCGTTAAATGAAAAGGTGTTTACATTGGATTTTACCTTTTTTAAGTCAAACATTAAAAATGTCAATTGCTATAGAAAATGTATTTACATTGGAATTTTGCATTTTAATGTATATGAAAACATTAAAATATCACATTACTATATAAAATGTATTTACATTAGATTTTGCATTTTAAATGTTTTATATTAAAATGAACATTGTTGTGATAATAATGTTTTACATTAATTTTTACATTCTTTTGTAAATGAACCTTTTAAGAAATGGTCATTGCAACAACAAAAAGTGTTTTATTTGAAATTTACGTTTTATTGTAAACAAAACATTAAAAATGACCATAGTTATATTAAAATGTCTTTGCTTTAAAATTTATAGTAACCCAACATTAAAAATAATCATTGATTAAATAGAAATGCATTTATATTGAAAATACATTTTAATGCAATGCAAGATTAAAAATAGTCCCTTGTTAAATAAAATGTATTTACTTTGAAAATTTTCATTTTTAAAGTAATGTAACATTAAAAATGAACACATTTGAAATAGAAATGTATTAACATTCACATTTACATTTTTATGTATATATTACATTAAAAATAATACATTGATAAATAAAATGTATGGGCATTGACATATACATTTTTGGGATTTTTAGGCACAAGGACAAAGTCAACAAAAAATTTAGCCATAAGGACAAGAGGCTAAAATTTTAGTCTCAGGGACAATTTTTAATGCAAAGGGAGGAATTCAGGGGCCCACTATAATTTCATACTTTACACTAAACTTTGTCCTTATGGCTAAATTCTTTTCCTCTTGTCCTTTTGACTAAATTTTTTGTTTATTTTGTCCTTCACACTATTTTCCTGTACATTTTTTATATAAATGAAATATTTAAAATAAACATTTGTTAAATAAAATGTATAGGACATTGGAATTTACATTTTTTAATGAGAATGGAACATTAAAAATGTCCATTGCTATATAAAATATGTTTTTCTATAAAATTTACATTGTAAATGAAATAAAAGATTTCATTAGAAAGATTACATTTTTATATGTAAATAAAGAATGAGATGAGAATTTACATTTTTATATGTAAATAAAGAATTGAAATAAAAAGTTACATTTTTCAATGTAATCAAGAATGAAATAGAAAGTTGCATTTTTCAGTGTAATAATATATAGAATAAAAAGAATACATTTTTAATGTAATCAAAGGAAAGAATAAAGATTACATTTTTATTTGTAATCATAGAAAAGTATAAAAATTTACATTTTTCAATGTAACCAAAGAAAAGAAATAAAATTACATTTTTTTAATGTAGTCAAAAGGATTGAATAAAAGACTTCATTTTTAATGTAATAAATAAAGGATAAAACATAGTACATTTTTTTATGTAATACATAGGAATCATAAGAAAGATTCAATGTCGAAAGAGATGGTATTAACGTTAAAAGTTTCTTTTTTGATGTAATATATGATTTCATATATAAAAGAAATCATTGTTGAATTGAAAATAGTTTGAAATCGTCGAACGATTTATATATATAAATATATATATATATAAATTAAAATAAAACGAATCGTGCCGCTGCAGTTCGCGTTTTGAAGTCGTAACTTCAAACGATTATACCGAAAGATCCGACTGTCGGATTTTTCCAAAACTGGAACTGTTGGGTTCATTTTGGAAAGATCTTTCCAATGATATCTAATTTGCTAAGATCCAACTGTTAGATTTTGAGAAATGCGTAAATCAAGTTTTGGTGAAAACAGTGCCAGGGCCATGTAATGACCCGAAGCGTCGTTTAATTGAAAATGGCTATTTTTAAATAAATAAAAATAGCTATAAATCATTATAAAATATTATAACCGATATGGAATAAAAAGAATTGATTTAAATTATATATATTCGAGAAATTATTTGAAAAGTCCGAGTTAACTCTCATTTCAAATAATTATATGATGATTGGAAGTCGAAGATTTGAAGACGGTGATTGAAAACCGGCGATCTTCACATCAAATAGATAACTACTGATGCCCAACATTGGTTAGCTCCCAGTAAAGGGTTAAAATGGTAGTTGTCCGGACATACTTGTTGATTGTCCAGATAAGCGAGCACCTCTCTTCCGTATTGGACATACCGGACGAGGAATAAGGTGTTTCCGGTTTCGTTCAGACGCATAACGGACTTGTAAATGGATGTGTGTCAGACAATGGATTTAATTTCATGTAAATTGATTTCAATTTAATATATATCTGATTGGTGGTGGATAATTTATTCTTTTTCTTAACACCCTTCTCTGAGACGCATGAGCTAAGAGGTTATATATTAATAGTTATCGATCGCATGGCGTGAATTATCAGTGTGGCATGCCAAGATGCAAATGATCAAGGCTTATTGTTGAAAAGCAGTGCCTTGTGGTTGATGATCAAAGCACAACTTTATTGTAGCATAGCTTTGTGTATAGCTTTACTTAGCGAGCCTCACACCCAGTATGTACAAGAAACGGGAGAAGGACCCCAGGGAGAACATGTGTTTCCCCCTAGCTAGAAGTGGTATTTGGGTTTTACAAGCCCAGATATTTTTACTTATGTGGATGATGGAAAGCGAAGTACCTCGGATTTGAGTCCCTAATGGCTCTATTTACGCCCCCATAGGGCGGGGAGACCTATTGTTCAGGCATTACTAATCTACTAACATTATTTATGGACTGGCCCTAGCGCTTCTAAGGGCTCACCTGAGTCTGAGTTCTGAGACATGGGCTAGATTGTCTTAAATTTGGTAAGGACGATCCCTTGCTTTGGTTCATGATGGAAATCTAACTTCCAATACGACATATGCGGTTTTGATTTTATAACTAGTATGGCGACATAGTATATGGTAGCTATGTAGTCTATGATTGATATATTATGATTGAAATGATTTTGAAACATATATACACTAATAATAATATCAAATCCGTTTTTATCGTATCAAGCATTTTTGACCATTATAAGGTAAAACTTTATCCTCCAGTTTGCGTTGCATTGTGTGATGGGACTTGAGTCTTATAATGGTTTAATTTTTCTAAAAAGCATTGCGTTGTTTAACGATTTACTTTTTATATGCACTAGCAATCCAATGGAGTAAACCTATTCCGCGTTAGCGGCGTGGTCCTGTGATTAGTCTTATTATTAAATAGGTTAATTAGATTTCTCATACCAGTCCCATGACTGACTAGTTGTTTGTTTCACTTTACAAACTCGGTTGCCTCTTTTCCACACGGGCAGCCTTGTATACAGGTTTTTAGTAGACTCACTCTGGATAGCTATGGAGCTGAAGATGGATCTTACCATTCCTATTATGTTGTTCAGATTTCATTTAGTATACTACGTTTGATTCCACTGTATACATTTTATATTAACTTGAAAACTGTATTATATTCTAAGTATGATCCTATTATGTTGTGTAACTCTGATGATATTATTTCCAGTGTAATTTGAGATACATTTTCTATTGTATTTCTATATTTCTATTCTAATGTTACTGTTTATGTGTTATATTTCAATGATTATCCTTGCTTTCGTACTACGGGAGCTTGGGGTCATCACACTAGCTTTAAATTAAAACCTAAAAACAATCACTTTGAGTTCTCGCACCAGTCCCATGACTAACCTAGAATTTATTGTTCCCACATCTAAACTTTGGGTGCCCATAATTTTTACACGGACAACCTAGTAGTTTGGTTTGCTGATTTAGTCTTGGAGTTGGTTGGAGCAGGATTCTGGTTTTAGCTGGAGCTATTACGTCTTGGAGCATTCGCATTCTTCCACTGAGTTTAGTATCTTTTCCACTGTGTAATCGATGTACTTTGATGTACCTCTTGTAAATCTGATGTAATATTATTTTAAATATAAAAAAAAGTTATTTTTATTTTGTGCAAATGTGTAAGTGCCCCTAACAATCCGTCTTTATGAATGGTTTAAGATGGTTTAATTACTGGCGAAAACCGAGCAAAAAATCGGGTCGTTACAACTGAATAGAGAGTTGTGTAAACAATTTTGTAAATAAGGAATTATGAAATGGAGTTAAGAACAATAGAAACGGACTGGAAATTAGTTATGTTGAATAGTTGTCTAACTATCGATCTGATGTTGGTTTCCGCCTTCGGGGTTTATACTTAGGGAATTGTTCTCTTAATAGTTTATGGTTAGGGGACGATGGTTGTGGAAGGTTAGTAATGCGTGAATGATAAACGGAAATGTTTTCCAAATGTAATTAGCGTATATTTTCTAGATATAGAAAATTAGAAGTTATGGATTTGGAAATGTTTTTCTGTGAATCGTGAGAGACTAAACTGGTTTAAGAATTATGGAAAATGGGAGATTAAGGAATGAATAAATAATGATAAATTAATTTAAAGGAGATGAATGTTGATTAATGATTGATTAGTGTAATTTCCATCGGAAATACGACCGTTGTTTGTATGTATGTTTCCTTTGATAGTTAAATAATCGACTATCAATGTTTTAACCCTTTTTCTGTTGTCAATGCAGAGAGACCGGGTTTAGATTTATTATTTGAAAACCACTCTTTATGGGCATTGGCATTGCGAATCAAATATGATGAAGATAACTGAAGACAGAGTTTGTGTAAGGACAGTTATGGCGATCCTAGGTAGAAATTGCCTAAGATGGATTTGCATAATAATGCCTTCGGTTTGTCCTGTCCTAGGACATCGTGTATGGATGAATGTCTGACACAGTATATCTAATAGATCGTGTAAGTTGATCGCTTCAAATGTATTTACGTTGGTGGCAGAGAAATTCGTGTCTTCTAGATTTATACGCATGGTACTTTTGGGGAAATCAATTTGTTATCTGGCGGATATGACAATGTGGCATTTAAAGTAAACATAGATGTGATCTATATACTAGTACGTTATGACCTCAAGACTCATCAACCAGGAAATGACAAAAATCGTGCTGGCAGCATGGCTAAGTGGGTTGCATCAATTAGGGTATATTGCCATCATCGTGAGAATATTCATATTTGTTACTTCTTTCGCTTCTGTACTTCCCGGGAACAGTTATGTTGGTATACCAATCGTAAGGTGATAATATATTCGGAACATTCAACCGAAAATGAATGATCGGTCATGTGCGACCGAGTTACAAAATGTTCTTGTTGAACTCGAGTGTATAGCTTCTAAAGTACACTGATCGGAAGGTGGTTCCATACCTTGTCATAGTTGGAAATCCATTACCCACCGCATTTTTTGATTGTATATTATATATGTAGAGCGTGAGATGAAAGCGTTCTGCTAGATTTGCTATTTACTTGATTTAGATATTATTATAATATCAGAAAATATTGATCTTAGGAAATATTTTGGGCTATCTTAAGGTAAAAACCGTTGGTGTTTACGTGTGGATCGGTATTATGATTATTGTTTCTTGTAAAAAGGATTTTAAAAGTTAAACCAAGTGATTAGAGTTTACTCACACTAGTCCCATGACTGACCCAGAATTTATTTTGTTTTGTTCTCCCTAGACTCTTGGGTGCCCAAATTTGTATGGTTAGTCAAGTAGTCTAGATTCTACAGATATACTTGGAGGAGCTTGGAGCAGGAGGCTTCAACATTAGTTATATGTATGTGATGTACTCTGATGATATGTAAGTACAAATACAAATTTTGTATTTCAAAGTTGTTATTCGTTCCACTGTGAGATTCGTGTTACTCTGATTCTGTTCTGTTGTGATCTTCTTCTTCTTCTATTCTAATTTTCTTTCTATTTCTCACCCTTTAAATTCTTTCTTATAAAGGTTTGGCATTTACGATGCTTGAATAGTCGACATGGTGTGTTGTGTCGATTTTCAGGGTCGAAAATCCTCGGATCGGTATCAAAGCTGAAGGTTAAGTGATTACCTTGGCTCTGTGGCGTAACTCAATAGAGATGGGATTAGTAATATCCTAGATTGAGTTAAGTGTGCATATATGAGTGAGCGTATTTGTAGATTTAATGTAAAATGGTTTTATATTGTGAAGATTTTTTGGTTAAGTGGCTTGTGAATTCTAGTCGACGGTGGGGCACCACAAGATCAAAAGGGATTTCTAAACGCTTTAATACGATGAACCGACACAGAATGTTTTGAAAAAGGGTAAATAAAATAATTTTACCCAAAATTATTTTGTTATAAAAGAAGTATATATATTGGAATTATTATATATATTGAATGTGTTGGTTGTTATTATAATCGAATAAGATTATAATTGAGGTAGTTATAAATAACCAAACGGAATTCTTATTCGTGAATAATATAAAATTAGATGGATTAAATCTGAATTTAAAACAAATTTGGGATTTAAAAATCCAGAATTTTGGGAAATGCTATAAATGAATTTTGGATTTGACATACGGAAATTTTGAAATCCTGGGTGAATTTGGAAATGTTTTCAAGTATTGTAAAAGATATTTTTGAAGTAATTTCAAAAAGGAAGTGTTTAAAAATGGTTTTGAAAGTTATATAGTACTGAACTCACTTCAGTCGCTGGGATGTAACCCTGATGATGTTGGCCACATCATCAGTGTTCATTTTTGAGTTTCCAAGTGATGGATTACTACCAAAGGTTTTGTTTTAGAATTGTTTGTGAAAATAAGTTGTTTAGAAATTCAAATGTTTTGAATTAGTATTATTATATCTGATTTCAAACTGATATGAAATAAAACCCAAGAATTTGAATTATGAAATTTAAAATTTAACTTATGAAGTCAAATAAATTGAATAGGTAAGAGTGAATAAATAAATTGGAATTTAACCTATACTAAGTTAAATAAAATTGGATTGGATTAGAGATACTTCGGAATGAAACCGAATTGATAAGTCAACAGTTTGGAATTGAGATTGGAATTGGAGTTTGAATGATATTCGTCTTGGTTATAAGAAAATGGTTTTGATTTGAAGATAAATTGATCGGAAATTGATTGAGATGACATTTGTTTATGCTGAATTGATAGGAGACGGAAGTGATAGAGTTAAATGTCCGACAAAAAGGTATAATTTTATGTTATGTTGAGTATGAGATTTTTATGAGCTTGTTTGGCAAGCCGCTTAGCTGTTTGATTTTCTTTTGGATTAGAGAAGTCTCAGAAATGCGAGTTGTAGTTGTACCGATTGAGACGTTCAAAGAAGACGCTAGCGAAATTTTTCGATAATTTATGGTGTAAGGAAATTTTCAGATTTTTTGAAAATTTCGTTAAATGAAATGAGTTAATATTTTAGATAAGTTGACTGGTTCAGGGGAACCGAAGTTAAAGAGATAAAACAAATTATTTTAACTTGGTTAATAAGAGTTTGTAGCGATTTTTCTACCTTAGTAATTTCGGGGACGAAGTTCTTTTAAGGTGGAAGGAATATGACGTTCCAGAATTTTTGGCGATTTAATAATTAATTAATTTAATTATTTTTTATTGATTTGTTAATTTAAATGATTTGAATTTAAATAATTTTGATTATTTAATTAATTTAAATAAAGGGATAATAATATATTTATTTTCGAAATAATCGAAAATAGGTGAATTAGCAATTTTGTGTAAATAGGACAATTTAGATATTTAAATTGAGTTTATATTCGAATTTATAATAGAGAATATATTAGTTGAACGACAGTTGAACATATTAATTTTAATATAATTATAAATCGAGCTCGTAACGTCATGACAGTTCGTAATATTAAGTTTTGAACTTCAACTAAGTATACAGGATTCATTATAAGTCGGATTTCTTTGAAGCAAGAAACATTCGAACCTGTTGAGATATATTTTTCTAATGGAAGAGAAAAATCAAGATTTCGGCTTATAGATTGTAAGCTATGTCCAAATCAAATTCTCAAATGGTCGCTATGGAACCGTTTATAAACCATAACGATTTTATTTAATATAATTAAATATTGGATTCGAATTGGGACGAGATTTTTTAGGCGTATACTTAATTTAATTTATAGAATTTTTTGTAATTTTTATTTCGGAAAATAAGCACTTTTTATTTTGAAGTGTTTTACACCCTATATCAGCATTTTGAATTTTCACTGAATAAGTTAACTAGTCTAACTTATTATATTTTTGGGATCGGGTCACATTGTTCGTCACGAAAATATTTTATTTTTTTCTATAAAAGTCCATAGGGGAACATAATCTTTCATAATAGGATACGCTATATTTTAAACTGAACTAAAAAACATTTAAAACATCAGATAGATGTATATATATATATATATATCGCTTCCTCCATTTCTTCGATCTGCAAGGACTAAATCAAATCAAATTATAATTTTCATACCACCTTTACAGAAAGTATTACAGGTGTAATGCAGAAAAACCTGAGTAAGTGCTCAAACACTAAGCAGCTCACAAGGCAGTCACAGAAACTATGCAGGGTGCATACAATTTTAAGTTGCACAATTCAGTCACAAGCACCATTCATAGTGCATACCCATACAATAAAATAACAATAAAAATAAAAATAAAATATAAACCTTCTAAACTAAGTAACAAGGTACATATGCAGTGTTATCTCTTTTCCTCCCACAGTCTATATTTCGGAAAGCTGCAAAATCCTAAAAGCTACTCTAATCTTACGTTGTCCTGTTACTTAACCACTAAGTTCTTCTTCCTTATAAATACGTAGGAAGTAGTACCCATTTTCTTTTCTTTCGGAAACTAAATACTCGAAATAATAATAAAAAAGGAGAGAATATCGTGTCTTCCCTATAAATAGTGAAGACCAGTTGAAGGAGGCGTTCAACAAAGAGGCACGTGCCGTACATTTTGTGATGTGAGTCCTAGAGTCACATTTATGTGGAGTAATGGGAGTGTACGGATTGACATGGAGCGAGGGTAAGTTTGTGAAGAGTATAGGATCTGCGGTTTTGAATTCATGGGACTGTAAAGCATGGTGTTAAGCGGAAAGGTTAGTGAAGAACCAGTGGAGGTGCGCAGGAAAGTTGAAGAAAGGGTGGAAAGGAAGAGGCATAGGATAGATTGGGATTGTGCATGGCATGTTTACTGGAGTGGTGTTTCTCATGAAGGGGAGAGTTTGACGATGCAAATTTTGGTGAAAATATTTCTAGTTTTCATGAAGTAAGGGAGAAGAGAGTGAGTTCGAGGATACAAAAATGGAGGGTTTACGAAATGCTGGAGCGGCTTTGTTTTATGGTTTGGGAAGAAGAATATAAGATAAGCAGGTATTGTTTTCTTGCGGGCTGAAATGGTTTGACTTGGCTGATGTATATGTGAGCCCAAAAAGAAAAAGAAAAGAAAAAGAAAAAAGGGGGTGCACACGAATTGGAGTAAAGGTGCTGCTTTCTGGCGGGTATGGCATGACAGAACGACGTTTGAATGGGATTGGTTTTCTTTTGTTAGCTCAAATGTGAAGAGGGAGCATCAGAAATTTATCCTGGTGACAAGGAAGACACATAACTGTGCAAACAGATTAGGTAATTATAAGCATATAACGATAATTAACGGTTTAAAGAAGTAATTATATTATTAATTAAGCTAATGACATTGAAATCATTTAGGACTTATTAAACTAACATCTGAAAATTTCAAACAGCATTAGGATATAAAAATCTGGAAATTTAGGAAATGTTGTAAATGAATTTTGGATTTGATATATGGAAATTTTAAAATCCTGCGTGAATTTGGAAATGTTTTTCAAGTACTGTAAAAAATATTTTTGAAGTAATTTCAAAAACGAAGTGTTTAAAAATGGTTTTGAATGTGATATAGTATTGAACTCACTTCAGTCACTGGGAAGTAACCCTGATGATGCTGGCCACATCATCAATGTTCATTTTCGAGTTTCCAAGTAATGGATTACTACCAAAGGTTTTGTTTTTGAATTGTTTGAGAAAATAAGTTGTCTAGAAATTCAAATGTTTTGAATTATTATTATATATGATTTCAAGGCGATTTGAAATAAAACCCAAAAAAATGAATTTTGAAATTTAAAATTTAACTTATGAAGTTAAATAAATTGAATAGGTAAGTGTAAATAAATAAATTGGAATTTTACCTAAACTATGTTAAATAAAATTGGGTTGGATTAGAGATACCCCAAAATGGAATCAAATTGATACGTCAAAAGTTTGAAATTGAGATAGGAATTGGAGTTTGAATGAGATTTGGCTTGGTTATAAGCAAATGGTTTAGATTTGAAGATAAATTAATTGGAAATTAATTGAGATGACATTTGTTTATGCTGAATTGATAGGATATGGAAGTGATAGAGTTGAATGCTCGACATAAAGGTATAAGTTTATATTATGTTGAGTATGAGATTTTTATGAGCATGTTTGGCAAGCCGCTTGGCTGTTTGATTTTAATTTGGATTAGAGAAGGCCCAGAGAGGCGAGTTGTAATTGTACCGATTGAGCTGTGCATAGAAGACGCTTGCAAAAATTTTCGATAATTTATGGTGTTAGTAAATTTTCAGAATTTTTGAAAATTTTCATTAAATGAAATGAGTTAATATTTTAGATAAATTGATTAGTTCAGGGAAAACTAAAGTTAAAGATATAAATAAATTATTTTAACCTGGTTAATAAGAGTTTGCAACGATTTTTCTACCTTAGTAATTTTGGGGATGTAATTCTTTTAAGGGGGAAGGAATGTAACATCCTAGAATTGTTGGCGATTTAATAATTTGTTTAATTATTTTTATATTGGTTTGGTAATTTAAATGATTTGAATTTAAATAATTTTGATTATTTAATTAATATAAATAAAGGGATAATAGTATATTTATTTGCGAAATGATCGGAAATAGCTGAATTGGCAATTTTATGTAAATTGGATAGTTTAGATATTTAAATTGAGTTTATATTCGAATTTATAATAATGAATATATTATTTAACGATAGTTGAATGTATTAATTTCAATATAATTATAAATCGAGCTCGTAAAGTCACGACAGTTCGTAATATTAAGTTTTGAACTTCAACTGAGTATATAGGATTCGTTATAATTCGGATTTCTTATCAACAATAAAAATTCGAATCTGTTGAGCTATAATTTTCTAATGGAAGTGAAATTCGAGAATTTCGGCTTATGAATTCTAAGTTATGCCTAAATCAAATTCTCAAATAGTCGCTATGGAATCATTTATAAACCATAAATGTTTTATTAAATATATTTAAATATTGGATTCGAATTGGGATGAGTTTTTTGAGACGTATACTTAATTTAATTTTATAGTTTCTGTAATTTTTATTTTATTAAAATAATCACTTTTTCTTTGAAGTATTTTACACCCTATATCAGCATTCTGAAGTTTCACAGAATAAGTTAACTAGTCTAACTTATTATAATTTTGGGATCTGGGAATATTGCTCATCACGATATTTTTATTTTTTTCTATAACAGTCTGTAGGGTAATGGAATCTTTCATAATAGGATACACAATATTTTAAACTGATCTGAAAAACATTTAAAACATCAAATAGATATATATATATACCGCTTCCTCCATTTCTTCGATCTACAAGGGCAAAAGCAAATCAAATTATAATTGTCATACCACCTTTATAGAAAGTATTACAGGTGTAAGGCCAAAAAACCTGAGCAAGTGCTCAAACACTAAGCAGCGCACAAGGCAGTCACGAAAACTATGCAGGGTGCATACAATTTTAGGTTGCACAATTCAGTCAAAAGCACCATTCATAGTGCATACCCGTACAAAAAAAATTAAATTAAATTAAAATATAAACCTTCTACCCTAAGTAACATGGTACATATGCAGTTTCATCTCTTTTCCTCCCACAATCTATATTTTGGAATGCTACAAAATCCTAAAAGCTACACTAATCCTATGTTGTCCTATTACTTAACCACTAAGTTCTTCCTCCTTATAAATACGTAGGAAGCAGTACCTATTTTCTTTTCTTCTGAAAACTAAATACTCGTAATAATAATAAAAAGGAGAGAATGTTGTGTCCTCCCTATAGATAGTGAAGAACAACTGAAGGAGGCATTCAATAGAGACGCTCGGGCCTTACATTTTGTGATGTGAGGTTTGGAGTCGCTTCTATGGGGAGTAACGCGAGTGCACCAATTGATATGGAGGGAGGGTAAGTTTGTGAAGAGTATATGAGTTGCGGTTTTCAAGTCATGGGACTGTGAAGCATGGTGTTAAGCAGGAAGGTTAGTTAAGAACCTGTGGAGGTGCGTGAACAGGTGGAAATGGAGCACGTAGTGTTGATAACAAGACTTTGATCGGTGCCAACAAATAAAGTTGCAATGGGAATCATGTCATAGAGATAGGGTTTATATATATATATATATATATATATATATATATATATATATATATATATATATATATATATATAGACACACACAAACACATTGAGTCGTGTTAGAATTATGGTAAAATCTATTATCAAGTATACACGAATGTGCAAAACAAAGTAATATATATAAGCCTCTTAAAATCCATGAATATACAAAAACTGGTCTAACAGTCGACTGGTAGAAAAAGGACCAGTCGACTGGTCAACCTATTTTTGTATATAACGGCTAGTAATTTTTTATATATACGATTTAATTCAACCATTCAACTGATGATTTTTAACCAGTCGACTGATTCGCCCCATAAACTATTTTATGAAGAGTCTCCATCTTTCATGAAGATAATCCTTTTCAATAATCAATGGAAATGGACATAACTTTTTATAGAAACTCTTCATAAATGAATGCTACTCTTATACTATTATATAAAACTTCAAAAATGTTTCACAATAATCGATTTTACAAATTACTATTCTATTCTCTCCATTCTCTGAATTTACATTCTTTGCATATAAAAAGCTCTCCAAATTCAAATACTTGTTGAATCCCTGAATTGATTTAACATCAATTGATTCAACAAGCATTTTTCTTCTTTGAATCTTCGCATTCAAATCAAATCATATACTCGAGGATCAGATTATAGGAAGGTTGTACTTAAACTGTTGACTATCCGTGTTGATTCAAGAACACAAAGCAGAAGTCAAATACTTGTAATTGTTGAAGACCTGTGTAGTTTCTCAGGTGAGAGGCATCCTTGTTGAGGCTCGGGTGTACTGACCTATTCCTTCGGGTTAAGAGAGAGCATTATTAGTGAATTCCAAAGAGGAGCTTCGGGACTAGACGTAGGATGGGAAGTCCGAACCAGTATAAAATTCCTGGTGTCACTTTACTTTATTTATCGCATTTATTTTGTTTTGTGATATATCTCTATGACTTAGCTTTTACTTGCATAACTATTGCATATTAACAAGTTAGCATATCATCTACATTTCCGCTATATCCATATGGATCTTGCTTAAATCCTACACATTGATTTTTCATTTGGTAACAAAGCAAGGTCATCACATAATAGTAAAACCGTTATTTGATATTTATATAATATGGATAATAACACTAGTACTAGTAATAACATCGGATATACTAAAGGCCAATCCATTGCTAGACCACCTTTCTTTAATGCCATGAATTATAGTTACTGGGCTACTCGAATGAGGATTTATATGCAAGCAAATAGCTTCGATGCATGGAATATCACACAAAAAGAGTACAGTTAACCTACTACAGTATTTACAGAATGGTCTGCATCTAAAAAAGCAGCGTCTAGTGCCAATGCTAAGGCTATGAACATGTTGCATTGTGCTTTAGATAGAAATGATTTCAATCAGATTTGTATGTGCAACACTACATGTGAAATCTGGAGAACACTTCAAATTACTCATGAAGGTACTAACAATGTCAAAGAGAGAAAAATATCAATGCTCAAGAATCAGTTTCAAAATTTTAAGATGAGTGAAAATGAATCCATAAATCATATGTGTTCACGTTTTCAAAACATTTATCACTCTTTGCCAGGTTTAGAAGAAAAGTATTCCGACTTTGATATAGTATCAAAAATTTTGAATTCCTTAACGGACAAATGGGAGAGAAAAGTATAAGCAACCGAAGAAGCTAATGATCTCTCTGCCATGAAACCGGAAGAATTGATCGGTAATCTAATGTCTTATGAAGTAAATTTGCAAGCAAAGAAAGCACAGGTACAAGATAAGCAAAATTTAGCTTTCCATGCTGAAAAAGAAGATTCCAATTCAGATGAAGAAGATATTGCATTTGTTGCCAAGAATTTTAGAAAATTTCTAAAATACAGAAAAGGCCAAAGCAAAAATGTAAAGAAGAACTCATCAGAAGAACCTGACCCTGCTCTAGTAGAATGCTTTAACTGTCACAAGACCAGACACTACTAAAAGAATTGTCCAGAATTAAAGAAATATCGCAAAAATGAGAAGTCAAAGAGATGAGATTTTTCAGTCACTTGGGATAACTCGGATTCATATTCTGAAAGTGATAACGACGGTGATAGTGAGCAAGCAAATGTGTGCTTTTGTAACACCCCGTATTTTCTGTAAACATTAAAGTAACGAATTAAAGAATAATTAATTACAAATTTGAGAATTAAGGGAAACGAGTTATGCCACTGCGTTCGTCTCAGAATTCTGCTTGACATAGAGTCCGAGCTTGCGTAAATCGGACTCCGTATGAAGGAGTTATGACCTTTAGAATATTCAAGAATTTAAATAATAAAACCAGCCTGACATTCAAAATCAAGTTTCGAAATTCAAAAACCCTAAAGCAGGCTAGGCGGGAAAATTCCGCCTAGAAATCAGGTCGACCAGGGGGTCGGCCTGGGTCACATAGGTCGACCAGGGGGTCGACCTAGGGTTGACCTCCGCCTTGGGCCAGATCTAAAACCTGACGTGTTTCTTTGTGTGACGATTCTCTGAATCATAAGGGCTTGTGTGGCAAATTATGGTTGGTTCTCTTAGGTTTGAACGGCTTTCATTAGCCCTAGGTTGATCTAACGGCTCCTATTAAATCAAACTTCTATATAAGCAACCTAAATCTAAACCCTAAGCCACACAAAAATATTCCAAGAGCTGTCATGCTGTCAATACTCAACCTAGAATAACTGTCATTCACCTTCAACTAGGAAGCAAGTTAGAAATTACAAATCAAATCTAATTCAACTAATAGAATTCAACGTCTACAACAAAGGAGAGCTATTCAATTTCAGAATACAGATCCTAGAACACAAGACTAGTCTCCTTTTTGTAAGTCCGGTTATCATTTAGACCAAAATGATATTAGAATCGTGACTAAATAACTGGATGTAGAACAACATCTAATGTAAATTTATGCCTATCCTTTTCTGTTAAAACTGAATTGATTAAGACTATGACTCTTATCATGTTAAGTTTGTGATCATGTTATATGTAATTTAATGATAAAACTACCATGTTAAATGCTTGGCAATGAACCTATATGTTGTATAATTTAGCGATGACATATCATGTTGTATAATTTGGCGATGATATATCATGATTGTATAATTTGGCGATGGCATATCATGTTGTATAATTTGGCGATGACATATCATGTTGTATAATTTGGCGATGACATATCATGTTGTATAATTTGGTGATGACACCTATATGTTGTATATCAATTTAGGAATTTTGCTATGTTTATGCAAGTTCAACCATGTTCACATATATGACTAGAACTACATGCTAATTTGCAAGTTCACAACTACATGCCAAATTTAAGTTTATGTAGTTCTGTGTAAAACCCCTATTTTACGATTCATGTTGAGTAGATCTAAATTTGCAAGTTCATAATTAAATGTATATTGTTCTTTGCCAAATTCATATAACACATATGTAGTTAGATCCATATTTTTATGATGTTGGAACATTACATGTTCCTCTTTTTCCCTTTTTGTGTGTGAGTTAGGCAATGTTGCGAGCCTAACATTTTATGTGATTTATGCGAACGTTTAACAGGGGTAACATTGGGGAAAAACATGAAATTACATGTAATTGGCATATTTGACTCATAATCTTGTAAACGGTTTATGGCATAAAGTGGTATAATTTTTATACCAAAAATTATGAACTTGATTTAAAGGGAAAGTGGGGCTTGACTTGAATGACAATAATTTACATATAAATATAAAGAGGTAAATATGTAAATTTAGAAAAGAAGAATATGCCTAACCCGAGGTTAGATTGAGTTACGGTGTAAGACTGCCCGGAACTGCCCGCCACATCCAGAAACCATAACAATATATATCTAATGTGAGAGGTTAGTGCATTGAGCCCAAAAGAACCCAAGGTTAGACTGAGTTGCAGTGTAAAACTGTCCGGACCCGACCGACACATCCAGTGACCGCAACAATACCTATCTAATGTGATTGGTTGGTGCTTTAATGAATGAATTAAAGCTAAGTCAGGAATGGTAGGGTTAAGTTAATTAAGGCAACAATTAACCAATACAACATGTTAACTAAACTGATGGGTGGGGTTAGGTTAACTTGGACACTTAACCAATTTAACATGTTGATTAGGAAACCCTAGTAACGGGGACCCATTTCAGCAGTAACCCACATAGATGTATCATGGAACCCTGAACTAGGCAGGGTGGGGCACGATTACTGGGCTGATTATAAGCGGTCAAAACAACGGCGGTTGGTGCGTCAGTGTACGTTCCGACGGAGTACGGGCTTGCACATACTCTGGAGTGGAAAAAGCAGGCACTAGGCATTAGTAGTTATACACTGTGCATCTTGAATCGTGTCTGGTTGCCACCATAGGATTTGATACACCCCATGGTGGGACCAACACAGGTATCTACAATCGAGCGGGGCTGTATGACACAAGTAGTAAATGCGTGCGAGTAGGAGCCAATCGATAAAAAGGGATCACCGGGTTTGAACTCATGATGAGGGTTGAAATATCTAGTAGGTGCAGAGAATATGGATATGAGTGTGATAGTATGATTAGTTTACCTTGCCTTGTTTATCTTTCGTTATCCTATATTACCTTATTTCTTTGTTATTGTCCTGCGTCCAGCTTATTCATGTCATGGTTCTCTTACCAGTTTACGTGCTGAATAATCACTGGGCTTACCAGACTTATGTCTGACCCATTTTTCTTTCGCTCTCTTTTCTTCCATTCCTCCCCCCCAGGTAGCCAGGGAGGGAATAGCTCAGCTTAATTTTGACCGTTCATCTTTCCAAGCTTGAAGACTCTATGATGTTTGGTGTGGAACCTCTATCTTTGGCTATGGCTTTGGACACACTACCACTTGGAGATTTATGCAGTTTTATTTGTGTTTTATGCTTCTTTATATCATAAGCAAGACAAAGATTTTGATGTAATGATTTAAAAGTTGTTTTGGGATAGTTTGCTGTAATGTTTTCCTTTTGAACTACGTATGAAATAAATTTAGTTTTTCCGCTGCTTATATATGTCTGTCTTGTAAATTATCTGTGTCTTTTACCTATAACGCTCTACCAAAGTTAAGGCATTCCCTTTGTGAGTGACCTTAACGGAGGTGGGGTGTTTCACTTGGTATCAAAGCAAAGGTTTACTAGATCAGAAAACATTTTTGAAAACTGTTTTTCAAAAAGAAGTTTAAAGAATCAATTTTCAAGAAAAAGTGTTGTTTAATTTTAAAAGGCATAATCCCCCAAAGCCATGTGCACTATCTTTTTATCCTTTGTTTTGAATCTTTCCTTTTTTGTTTCAGCATGTCTGGGGATTTTAACTTTCCAGAGGGTGTGCCCGTACCTGGCTGGTTCAGAAGGTACCTAGAGGCTAGGGCTAATATCGTAGGCCCAACAGACGTTCCTCCTCCCCCAGCTGCAGCGGTTCCTCCTCCTCCTCCTCCGTGTGTAAATGCTTTCTCAAAAATATGTAGGGACTTTCAAGCCATGGGTGGAAAGAACTTCAATGGAAATGAATCCTTCGTGGAAGCAAGAAACTGGCTCAAAGAAACTGAGGATTTGTTTGTTATCTTCGAAGTGGACGATAGGCAGAAGATACAACTGGCTGTATGGTTTCTTAAAGATGAAGCCTCCTATTGGTGTGAAGTTACTAATGCTGAAAGACCAGTTGAAACTTGGATGGATTTCAGAATGAGATTTGAAATGAAATTCTTCTCACAAGTTGAAGGAAGCCTACAGATGGAGAAGTTCTTAGCTCTCAAACAGGGAAGTATGTCGGTCAAGGAATACGTTAACCAATTCAACCAGCTGGCCAGGTTCGGATAGGAGTTAGAGAACACTCCACATAAGAAGACTCTCCGTTTTGTTAAAGGATTGAATGAGCCACTGCACAGTGTAGCTATGTCCCATATACCTATGGGTGCGACTTATGAGAGACTGGTGGACATGACACTGTTACAAGAAGAATATAAGGTTGGAAAGAAAGAGACAAAGGTGGAAGTACCTCAAGATAAGAAAGTGGAGGGATCACAGAGCAAGAAGACAGATTCCAAGAAGGGCAGGAAGAACAACAAACACCGTGACAAGAGGAAGTGTAATTTTTGTGGCATTCCTGGACATCTGGTTAAGGACTGCAGAAAGAAGAAGAGGAAGATGGGTGGTTGTTTCTATTGCGGCGAGACAGAACACATGGTTAGGGACTGCCCTAGGAAGCAAGGGCAAGGGCAGAGAGCTGGATCTACTTCTGGAGGGCAGGTTCACGCTCTCATGCCACCTCCGCAAGAACGAGGTAGAAATATTTCTGTTGAGAGTTTAGTTTATCTTTTTAATCATCCTGTTTGTACACTCTTTGATTCTGGCGCATCACACTCTTTTATATCCACTTCTTTAGTTGAATCTCTACACCTAGGCACCAGTTTAGTAGAGGATCCCTTTGTTGTTTCAAATCCAATTGGGTGCTCAACTTATTTGCCAATGATTTGTTTGGATTTGGAAATTTCTATACTAGGTGTTGGGATTAGATGTAATGCCTATGTTTTGGGCTTCACGGGCTATGGGTTGATTCTAGGCATGGATTGGCTATCCAGTAATGGTGCCATCCTCGATTGTGAAAAGAGAGTGGTTAGACTCATGACTCGCCTCCGTAACACTCTCGAAATTTCTTGTAATCCCATGAACTCTGTTATGCTTAGCTATCTAGAATCTCTTGATGCGTCTGTTGAGAATTTGCAGTCTGTTAGAGTAGTTAGGAAATACTAAGATGTATTTGAAAAGGTGAAGGGCTTACCTCCGAAGCGGAGATAGACTTTGCATATACTTTGTTGATAATGCAAAACCTGTAGCTCTACCCGTTAGAAACATGGCTCCAAGGGAGAGAAAAGAGCTCAGTAAGCAAGTCAAGGAGCTTCTCGAGAAGAGGTTTATAAGGCGAAGTATTTCTGAATGGGTTGCTCCAGTAGTATTCGCAACAAAAGCAGATGGTTCGCTTCGCCTATGCGTTGATTATAGGGAGCTAAACAAGCTGACCAAGAAGAATAGGCACCCACTTCCAAGAATAGATGACTTATTCGATCAACTTGTAGGGGCATCGGTTTTCTCCCAACTAGATTTAGCTACCTGGTTTCATCAGCTAAGAGTGGCTGAAGACAGTATTGATAAGACCGCGTCTAGATCCCTAGATGGTTTCTTCGAGTGGCTTGTCATGCCTTTTGGCTTGACGAACGCACTCGCTTATTTCATAGACTTAATGAGCAAGGTGTTTAGGGAGTTCCTTAATAAGTTTATGGTGGTCTTCCTAGATGACATTTTGATTTTCTCAAAGAGTGAGAAAGAGCATGCTCGGCATTTAAAAAAGTTATGGATACTCTTCGAGCACATCAGTTGAAAGCCAAATTCTCCAAAGGCCACTTCTGGAGAGAGGAAGTAAGGTTTCTTGGACATGTGGTATCCAAGGAAGGGTTAGCTGTGGACCCCGCAAAAGTAATTGCAGTGCAAGATTGGAAGGTTCCACGGAATACGACCGAAGTCCGAAGCTTCCTCGGGATATAGGGCTTTACCGAAAATTCATTAAAGACTTTGCAAAAATCTCAGCTCCACTTACAAGGTTGACGAAGAAGAACCTAACTTTCAATTGGGATTTGGATTGCGATGTTGCTTTCCAACGATTGAAGAGGGCTCTAACAACAACCCCAGTTCTGACATTGCTGGATGGGAGCAAGATGTTTACCGTATACACGGATGCATGTGGTACGGGATTAGGTGTCGTCTTGATGCAAGAAGGGAAGGTGGTAGCTTATGGAGGCAGACAGTTGAAAGCACATGAGAAAAACTACCCAACCCATGATCTAGAGTTGGCTGCCATCGTATTTGCGCTTAAGTCTTGGCGCCATTATCTCCTAGGTGAGAAGTTTGAATTGTATACTGACCATAAATCGTTGAAGTACCTTTTCTTGTAGAAAGATCTTAACTCGAGACAACAAAGGTGGATGGAGTTCTAGGCACCTACGATTTCGAGATTTCCTATACCCCTGGAAAGGGCAATGTAGTAGCAGTTGCCTTAAGTAGAAAGAAGCTGACCTTAAGCCCTCTCTTTGTAGAAATGCAGAGTTTGGAGTACATAGCCAACTTTGACTTTAGACCCTTTGTCGATCATGTGACTGGTTTGTTAGCATCGCTAGAGGTGCGACCTACTCTTTTGGACTCAATAGGAACCGCGCAACGTGAAGACCCTCAGCTAGTTGATGTAATGGATAAGCTAATTAGGGGTAAGACTTCTAGTCACCTCAATAGATACTCCATCGATGATAAGGGTTGGTTGAGGCGGGATAGAAGGCTATGCGTCCCACAAGCAAGGGATTTGGTGAAGAAGGTTCTCGAAGAGGCACACCATTCCAAGTTGACCATACACCCAGATGGAGATAAGATGTATAAAGACGTAAAAAGGGTTTTCTTTTGGAATGGCATGAAAAGGGATGTAGCTAAATTCGTCTCTAAGTGCTTAATATGCCAGCAAGTCAAGGCGGAGCCAAAGAAGCCTGGTGGTTTACTTCATCCTCTAGAGGCCCCACAGTGGAAATGGGATAGCATTTCAATGGACTTTGCTGATGGGCTGACTAGGTCAAGAAGGGGCAATACCAGTATTTGGGTAATAGTGGACATGCTCACAAAAAGAGCTCACTTTATACCCGCTAAAAGTAGAAGGACTGCCTCGTCTTTAGCATCCGTTTATCTTAAAGAGATAGTTCGACTCCATGGGATACCCTGCAGAATTGTGAGTTACTGGGATCCTATCTTTACGAGCGAGTTTTGGAAGAGCTTGCAAGAGGCTGTAGGCACACAACTATGCTTAAGCACGGCCTATCACCCCGAAACCGATGGTCAGACAGAAAAGGTGAACAGAGTATTAGAGGACCTCTTGAGATTATGCATTCTGGACTTTGGAGGAACATGGGAGGATCATCTTCCTTTGGTGGAGTTTGCCTACAACAATAGCTACCAAGCCACCATAGGCATGGCACCTTTTGATGCTTTATACGGAAGACCATGCTGATCACCAACTTGTTGGTGGAAGTCTACAGACAAGCTCATACTTGGACCAGATATGATTAGATAAACTTTAGAGAAAGTGGACTTGATACGAAGAAGAATGAAGACTGCCCAAGATAGACAGAAGTCCTACACAGATAAAAGAAGGACCGACCTTGAGTTTGAGGTTGGAGACAGGGTTTTCCTTAAAGTATCTCCTTTAAGGAAAGTCGTTCGCTTTGGATCCGCAGGAAAGGTGGCACCAAGATTTGTAGGGCCGTTTCCTATCATTTAAACGATTGGAAAGATGACTTACAGAGTAGAGCTACCCGAAAGATTGGCTGGAGTTCATAATGTCTTTCATGTTTCTCACCTTCTAAAGTTCTTGCATGAGCCTGCGGAAGTGGTGGAACCAAGCATATTAGAGGAAGTAGAAGTAGAACGAGAGGTGACTGTAAGAAGAGTTCCAACTCGTATCTTGGGTACAGAAGTCTAAAAGCTACGCAACCGCGGAGTCAAACTTGTTAAAGTTCAATGGAGTGATGCTGAGGAAGACGCGACTTGGGAGACTGAGGCCAAGATACATGCAGCCTACCCTTTTCTTTTTGAGGGTACATCTTTGATCTCTTTTTCCTTAAGTTCATTCATGCTCGTATCTATCTTCTTCTTTTTAAGTATTTCCTCAGTGCTATTCTTGATCATTAGGTAGTAACCAATGGATGTAAACATGTATTTGAAACATGTTATGATCGACGGTTGCAAGTGATTGCAAGTGATTGCTAGTGGTTGCTCGTGGATGCATATACACACATTAGGTGTTAGATCGGCTTAGTCACCTTCATATTGCACATGCATATATGTACTTGTATATGATTGAAACTTAATGTGTTATCATGTGGATGTTGCATTTGTATGAATGATTGTGCACTCATGTAGAAAGTATGATTAGGGATGATTGCATACATAATGGACTCATGGCACGGACATGACTTGCATTAAGGAGGTCAACTGAATCAGTAGACCACCTGATTTTGCATTAGATAAGGACATGTACACACACTATGCATATGATCATGAAGCATTAGAAGTCTTTTTAAGGACAATGGACGCATGTGTTTGATGGATGAGTAGATGGACGATTGGATGGTAGGATATACGTTCTTCTTGACTCGAAGATTTCGGGGACGAAATCCTTTAAGGAGGGGAGAATGTAACACACCATATTTTCTGTAAACATTAAAGTAACGAATTAAAGAATAATTAATTACATATTTGAGAATTAAGGGAAATGGGTTATGCCATTGCGTTTATCTCGGAATTCTGCTTGAGATAGAGTTTGAGCTTGCTTAAATCGGACTCCGTATGAAGGAGTTATGACCTTCAGAAGATTCAAGAATTTAAATAATAAAACATGCCCAAAATTCAAATTCAAGTTTCGAAATTCAAAAACCCCAAAGAAGGCTGGGCGGGAAAATTCCCACCCAGAAATCAGGTCGACCAGGGGGTCGACCTGTAGGTCAACCTGGGTCACATAGGTCGACTAGGTGGTCGACTTAGGGGTCGACCTCCCCCTCGGGCCAGATCTGAAACCTGATGTGTTTCTTTGTGTGACGATTCTCTTAGTCACAAGGGCTTGTATGGCAAATTCTGGTTAGTTCTCTTAGGTTTGAATGGCTTTGATTGGTTCTAGGTTGATCTAACGGCTCCTATTAAATCAAACTTCTATATAAGCAACCTAAATCTAAACCCGAAGTCACACAAAAATATTCCTAGAGCTGTCATGCTATCAATACTCAACCTAGAGTAGCCGCCATTCTCCTTCAACTAGGAAGCAAGTTAGAAATTACAAATCTAATCTAATTCAACTAAGAGAATTCAACGTCTACAACAAATGAGAGCTATTCAGTTTCAGAATACAGATCCCGGAACACAAGACTAGTATCATTTTTGTAAGTCCAGTTATCATTAAGACCTAAATGATATTAGAATCGTGACTAAATAACTGGACGTAGAACAAAGACTAATGTAAATTTATGCCTATCCTTTTCTGTTCAAACTGAATTGATTAAGACTTTGAATCTTATCATGTTAAGTTTGAGATCATGTAGTATGTAATTTGATGATAAACTACCATGTTAAATGCTTGGCAATGAACCTGTATGTTGTATAATTTAGCGATGACATATCATGTTGTATAATTTGGCGATGACATATCATGATTGTATAATTTGGCGATGGCATATCATGTTGTATAATTTGGCGATGACATATCATGTTGTAAAATTTGGCGATACCATATCATGTTGTATAATTTGGTGATGACACTTATATGTTGTATGTTAATTTGGGAATTTTGCTATGTTTATGCAAGTTCAACCATATTCACATATATGACTAGAACTACATGCTAATTTGCAAGTTCACAACTGCATGCCTAATTCAAGTTTATATAGTTCTATGTAAATCCCCTATTTTACGATTCATGTTGAGTAGATCTAAATTTACAAGTTCATAATTAAATATACATTGTTCTATGCCGAATTCATATGACACATGTGTAGTTAGATCGATATTTTAATGATGTTGGAATATTACATGTTCCTCTTTTTCCCTTTTTCTGTGTGGGTTAGGCTATGTAGTGAGCCTAACATTTTATGTGATTTATGTGAACGTTTAAAGGGGGTGACGTTTGGGAAAAACATGAAATTACATGTAATTGGCATATTTGACTCATAATCATGTAAATGGTTTATGGCATAAAGTGGTATAATTTTTGTACCAAAAATTATGAACTTGATTTAAAGGGAAAGTGGGGCTTGACTTGAATGACAATAATTAACATATAAACATAAAGAGGTAAATATGTAAATTTAGAAAAGACGAATATGACTAACCCGAGGTTAGATTGAGTTACAGTGTAAGATTGCCCGGAACCGCCCGGCACATCCAGAAACCGTAATAATATATATCTAATTTGAGAGGTTAGTGCATTGAGCCCAAAAGAACATGAGGTTAGACTAAGTTGCGGTGTAAAACTGCCCGGACCTGACCGGCACATCCAGTGACCGCAACAATACCTGTCTAATGTGAGTGGTTGGTGCTTTAATGAATGAATTAAAGCTAAGTCAGGAATGGTAGGGTTAAGTTAATTAAGGCAACACTTAACCAATACAACATGTTAACTAAACTAATGGGTGGGGTTAGGTTAACTTGGACACTTAACCAATTTAACATGTTGATTATGAAACCCTAGTAACGGGGACCCATTTCAGCATTAAACCGCATAGATGTATCATGGTACCCAGAACTAGGCAGGGTGGGGCACTATTACTGGGCTGATTATAAACAGTCAAAACACCGACGGTTTGAGCATCAGTGCAGGTTCCAACGGAGTACGGGCGTGCACGTACTCCAAAGTAGAAAAAGCAGGCACTAGGCATCAGTAGTTATACACTGTCCATCTTGAATCGTGTCGGGTTGCCACCATAGGATTTGATACATCCCATGGTGGGACCAGCACAGGTATCTACAATCGAGCAGGGTCGTATGACACAAGTAGTAAATGCGTGCGAGTAGGAGCCGATCGGTAAAAAGGGATCACCGGGTTTGAACTCATGATGAGGGTTGAAATATCTAGTAGGTGCAGAGAATATGGATATGAGTGAGATAGTATGATTAGTTTACCTTGCCTTGTCCTATGTCTTATTTCTTTGTTATTGTCCTGCGTCCTACTTATTCATGTCATGGTTCTCTTACTAGTTTACATGCTGAATAATCACTGGACTTACCAGACTTATGTCTGACCCATTTTTCTTTCGCTCTCTTTTCTTCCGTTCCCCTCCCCCTCAGGTAGCCAGGGAGGGAATAACTCAGCTTAATTTGGACCGTTCATCTTTCCAAGCATGAAGACTCAGTGATGTATGGCTTGGGACCTCTATTTTTGGCTATGGCTTTGGACACACTACCACTTGGGGATTTATGCAGTTTTATTTGTGTTTTATGCTTCTTTATGTTATAATCAAGACAGAGATTTTGATGTAATGATTTGGAAGTTGTTTTGAGACAGCTTACTGTAATGTTTTTGTTATAAACTACGTATGAAATAAATTTAGTTTTTCCGCTGCTTATATATGTCTGCCTTGTAAATTATCTGTGTCTTTTACCTATAATGCTCCACCAAAGTTAAGGCATTCCCTTTGTGTGTGACCTTAATGGAGGTGGGGTGTTTCAACTTCATGGCTAAGGATAATGATGTAAGTGATTTTACTTTTGATGAAACTGTAGAAATTAATACTGAAATCTTAGAGTCTATAAAAATGTTTAAGTGAAAGTTTAAACAAGCTAACGAAGATAAAAATAAAGTAGAATTTGAGAGAAACCTTTTAAAAGATGAAAAAGAATTTTTAGAAGAAGAAATTAGAAAATTACAAGGATATCTTTCGATAGCAAATTCTCAAGTTTCTATGTTGAGTCAAGAAATTGAGACTCAAAAGAATAAAAATGATTTATTATTTTCTGAAAATCATGAATTAAATACTAAATTTAAGATCGTAGAGTTAAAAAATTCTAGTTTAAAAACCAACTTAGAAAGCACTTCTAAAAATGTAAATAATTCTAACAAGGGTAGAGTGAATTTATCTAGAATATTAGAGAATTCTCAACTGGGTTTTAGTGAAAAAGGCTTGGGTATGACAAAGAAATTAATTCAAAAAAATCAAGTTTAAAAAATTCTAATATCAAACCGAAAATTTCTAGTAGTAAATTAAATATTTCTACTAAGAAAAAATATTCGGATAATATTAGTATACGGATTCCAAAGACAAATGAAGTTCTTATTAGAAATAAATATATTTAAAAAAATTAGATTATGTTCATTATAATAGTAATTATTCTTTCAAAAAGTAACCTAAGCCCTCTTGGGTTTGGCTTCCTAAGACTTAACCCTTAGGACCCTAACGGAGGAAGTGGGTACCATGTTAATTTCTATTGTTTTGCATGTACCACTGAAATTTGTGTTTGTAACTAGCTCAACCAAAAAGGAATTCTCAAACACTTACTCTTTTCTGTAAGTATTTTGTTTAAACATTCTATAAATACTATAGTTTATATTTTATAGTTGTTGTTTTAAATAAATTAGATATATTATAATTTAGCTCCTTTTACAAATCGTTCATTGTTATCAAATGTCTGCAAAAGAATATAGATGTTATGCCAAATTTCATAACTAGAACATAAGGAAGGAGTTCATCTATAATTACTCATTTTTTAAGTATCTTTTATTAAAACTAATTCGTTTTACCTTATATATAGTTTGTTAATATAAGTTATTGAAATAGACATACTATAATTAAATCTTTTTTCTCTATCATACAATTCATCCTAGTTTTTCGCAAAAGCTATTTCAGTTTTTAAGAAATGGTTAATACTAACATAAACATTCATTTGGAACACTATATTTAGCATATATGTTTGTATAAATACAAGATAAAAATGTTTAGTTTTTTAAAACAAATAAAGACACAATAGCCAAAAAATTATCTTATCATGTCAAAGAAAGAGAAATCCCCATCAACTCCAACCAAATTTTCTAAAAAACTTCATCGGATTTGATTAACATCATTACAACTCCCACACCAAACAAAGAACCGACTCTTCGTTGGCAAGAGTATCGAACCAGATTCACTCCGGATGTAAAGAAAAGATTAGAGAGTTCTGGTTCTTCATCAATAAGAGATAAAATTGATGATATAAAACATTATCAAAATGATCAACTAAAGTTACAAAGGGAGTTATATTATGAGCAAAAGCAAACGTCGGACAAACTAACATTTCTAGAAATTATAGCACTTCGAGTATGTGGAAGATCAGCTATTATAGAGCTAAGACATTATCCTTATTCCATGAGTTCTGAATCATCAAAGAGACCCACTACTTTATGGAGTGCATGGAAGAAAACCAACAAGAGTAAGAAGGAAAGTCCAAACTCATGGGAAAAAACTATCAACAGAATGAAGGTGCTAGGACACCACGGAAATCGACCTCATCTGAAGAATAGTTATCGGATTATAGGATTATTTCTTTTAGCTCAATAAGACTTGCATTGATCAATAATGCAAAAAATTTCCGATGCTTTTTGATTAAAGGAGTTATATTGTACTCTTTTCTAATAAAAAACATATATAGCTTTTCTTTTCAAGTTTAGATCAATAAACATTCATGAAACAAACTCATAATTAAAAATAAAAGGTTGTTATTCATGTTATCAGCAACCAATCGACTGGTAGATTATTAATTAGTCGACTGGTAATGAGAAAACCCGAAAACTAGGTTTTAGTTGTATCATGATGTAACGACCCGCATTCTATGCATCATAGGATCGTAGAATATTTATTCCTTTCACATATGAAGTCGTATGGTCATGTATCTTTGGGAGACGACTATTGGGGTTATTTCCCATGTTCATGATTTTTGCCGATTTTTAAATGACTGTTTTTCCCCTAGTTGATACTGTTTTGGCCATAACTTTTGGTTGTAAAGGAGTTTTGACCTGAAACCACTTCCATTGGCTCCGGATGATGGTTTACAATTCCGTAGAGTGGTCACATTAGCCAAACGAACTAACCGTTTGGGAGATATGGCTGAAACAAGTTTCAAATAGTGAAAAACAGCTTAATTGGGCTTAACCGGGTGATTAACAACTAGGCCCAATGGGGGATTTCGGGATCAGAGGTATTTGAGGGCTACTAGAGTTAGGATTTCGGTTTTTCACTCATTTTCCAGCCGCCACAAATCCTCTCTTCAACCTAACAATGGCCTCCAACATCTAAAAACACCTCTAATCACTTCTTATCCAAGTTTTGGCTTAAACTACATCAAATTAAGGAGGAATAGCACCAAAGCAAGGTTAGAGCTGCTGTGTTGCATTGGGAACAGCGCCAAACATAGATTCATTTCAGATTTTGTATTTTATTTGGGGCCAAGGTGAGTGATTTGCATAGTTCTTCACTAATTACGGTTAATTAAGGGTAATTAGTGAAGATTAACGAAATTAGATATGTTAAACATCTGAAAAAATATTGATAAATTTCAAAATATTGTTTTATACCCCTGTTAGAAATTTGGTTCGATTTGGTTAAGCTTTGCTAATCATATCATTAATTTTGCCTAAACATGCTTAAGGGAAAATATAGGGTTTTGCCTATGTTTGATCCATTTTACATGTTATGGCTGTTGTTTTGCTGGTTGTGGTTGATTATACATGTTGCTATGACTTTATGGTATGCATTGTGATTGTTTAGAATCGTTCGAATGGTCGAAAACGCCGTCGAGTGGCATATAAACGGTCGCTGGAAGTTGTAGGGAAAAGTGCAAGAAAACACCCGAACCGAATCGGATGGGATGGGAGCAGGGACCGACCCGAGGTGCAACTCCCGAACCGAACCGTTGTGAATTCCTTCCCCAAGCTCATGAATAGATGGCCAAAGAGGATCACCAACCGGAGTACTCTATCCGAACCGAACCGTGCCTCTGACCCGATCCGCCAGAAGACCTCCAACCCGAACCACTTATGTGTTTCCGATCCAACCCGGAATGGAGAGGAAGACTCAAGCTGCTTGCACCACGAACGGAGACGACGATCCGATGGGATGACCAAGACCGATTCGATGGAAGGAGCACGACCCGATCTGACCCGAAGTAGCTTGTCACGAACTGAGATGTTGAGTGTGAACGGAGGATGCATCGAACTGAACCGAACTGAAGATCGATGGAAGGACTGAACCAATCCGAAGGATAAGACTAAAACCCAAGATGCAAAGGTAGTCCAAGTGGGAAGTTTGTACTCAGGGTCCAGCTGGGAACCAAAGAGTTAACTTCAGGAGTTGGGCTTTGCTGCGGGACCTGTGCAAAGGGGTTATCGATATCCATAACTTTGGTTCACCGCTGAAGAAAAAGGGGGCATGCAGACAAACCAGAGCTAGGCTGGTTGACCCATTTGGGTTATTGACTATGGACCAGTGCAGTGGGGACAATGTAATACTTGTACGGAGTTTCAGTCATAGCCACAAAAGAGCAAAGTGGGTCGTAGCAATAGTTGTACGGAGTTGCGTCTTGACTCCAAAGATTTGTTGGCCAGGAAATGGATATCGTATGCTTTACGCACTGAGTGAGAGATGTGAGGATGGTTGCTATGCTTGACTTGTTTTCTATCATTATGACATGCACACCTCCACCCCCGTTATCTTTACACCATCTGTTCAGTGGCACCTTAGAGTATTGTACGGTATGTAGTGCCAACTCTTTGGTTGTAGGTCCAGGTACAGGTATGGTTTAGTATACATGTTATTGTTCTGTTTAGCTGCTTATCGCTCATACCAGACTTTTTGTCTGACCTAGAGTTTTATGTCTCTTCATATTACTCTGGCTGCTCTCACGAGCAGACTAGAGGCAAGTAAGCTGGTGACGCACGAGTAGCCGTGCCGGAGACGAGCAGGAGGCTTCCACGTATGATATATAGATATTCTCCTTGTGTCGATGTTGGTCACTACTTTGGGCATTGGTAGTGCACCTTTTCTTTCTTTTGTTTAGAGACAGTAATTTGGAAAATTGTAATAAGATGTGTTTGGATTTCTACTACTCTGATGATGATGTTGATGTTGGTCTTAGTTGTCAGCTTATGCACTTCTCGCCTGTTTATGTCAAGTATATTATTATTATATTTTGTTCCATGCACTGTGAGACAATCTACAGGTTTTCAATTAGTTCATTCTCTTCTTTCCTTTCTCTAGCGACCGTTCCGTGCTAGTCGGGCATGTGTACAGCGCACTTTTGGAGGAAATGTCGGCTGGTGCGGAGCGGGTCGTCACACTTGGTATTAGAGCTCTAAGTTGCGTAGTTAACCTAGGGAAAGACACCACGGAGAGATAGTACATATATGAGAGCGCATATTTGTGATTATTTTGGTTTTCAAAAGCTATATATATACTATTAGTATAGTTAAGGATGAAGTCGCACTGCACTAGCACCACTATGGAGATGGTTAATCGTTTTCTCTTTACAGATTGAACGGTGAGCCGATATGCAACAGGTGCTGGTAGAGGAGCCAATAATGGGAATGCTGCTGACATGAGGACGATGTTTACTGACCTCATGAGGGAGATGCTCAGGGATGTGCAGAGGGCAGCTCCCAATGCTGGTATTGGTGGTGGTCCAATAGTGCAGGCGCCTAGGGCCGATTTCGCCAAGCTGAACAAGGATTATACTAGTCTTGGTGGGAAGCTGTTCCACAGAACGGAGTTGGCTACGAATGTTTATGATTGGTTGGATAGCTGCGAGCGTATCTTCGAAGATTTAGGTATCGAGGATGCGATGAAGAGAAGGCTAGCATCCCATCAGCTGCAAGGACAGGCAACGAATTGGTGGAATGCTATAAAGGCAGCTACTCCCGAGGATCAGATTACCTGGGATCAGTTTAAGGTTCGCTTTAGCGATAAGTTCATTCCAGCTGCTCAGAAGTCAGTGCTGTTTAAGAAATTCTTGGAACTCAAGCAGAATGGCAGACCTTTCTCAGAGTATATTGTCGAATTCGACACTTTGTCGAAATATGGGTTATCCCTAATAGATACTGCCGAGAAGAAGAACGAGAAGTTTATAACTGGCTTGGATGGATACTTGGAGGAAAGGTTTATTAACCACATCGATGAGACGTTTGAATCGATTGTGGGGAAAGCTTTAAGATCGGAAAGTCTTTACCTTAAGTCGAAGACTGAGGTTGCATCTGCAGAGGAGCCAAAGCCGCAAGCAAGTGGTGGAGGCAAGAGTGGTTCTCAGAATAAGAGGAAGCAGAATTAGAATAAGGATGGAAAGAAAAAGAATAAGAAAGATGTTGAGTGCTTCAGCTGTGGTAAGAAGGGCCATTATGCTAGTAATTGTCGGGCCAAGCCAGTGGATAGGAAGTGCTTCAACTGTGGCCAAGTGAGACATCACAAGGACATGTGTCCGCAACACCTTGAAGAAAAGCAGATGGTGAAAGCATATGCCCTTAATGCTATTCCTTCTACGTCGAATGCCCCAACTTCGGCGAAGAAGGGAAAGAATGTCGTTATTCAAGGTATGCTTTCTGTTTATGATGTTCCTGTTACAGTTTTGTTTAATACCGGAGCTTCCAGTTCTTTCATATCTAGTGACCTGGTAGATAGGTTGGGATTGGAGCTCGAGAGTGTCGATAGACCTTTAGTAGTAACGAACCCGATTGGTGGTTCGACTAACCTTAACATGATTTGTCGTAATGTGGTCTTATCGAGTCATGGATGCATGTTTGTTTGTGACTGCTTTGTTTTGGGCTTTACTGGGTTTGGCATTATTTTGGGAGTCGATTGGCTCCCAAGAGACGGGGTGGTGGTAGACTGTGAGGGCTTTTTGGTGACAGCTAGAGCGGAGGATGGGCAGAGGGTAGTGTTTGGTGGTCTACCTAGTGATGGGGTAATGGCTAGTTTTCTAAATTCCCTCGACATCCCGCATAGTGAGTTGTCAGTTTTGCCCATGGTTGGCCAGTATATGGTCGTCTTCGAGGAAGTGACCGGGCTTCCGCCACACCGAGAGATTGAGTTCAATATTGATTAAGTGAAAGATGCTAGACCTATAGTGATGCCACTTCGTCGTATGGCACCAAGGGAGCAGCAAGAGCTCAGAGTGCAAGTCAGCGATCTTTTGAAGAAGGGATTTATCAGAAGGAGTGTTTCTGAATGGGGAGCACCAGTTGTGTTTGCTACCAAGGCGGATGATTCCCTTCGATTGTGTGTAGACTACCGTGAGTTGAATAAGGTGACGAGGAAGAACAAGTATCCTCTACCGTGGATAGAAGATTTGTTTGATCAGTTGAGTGGCGCGAGAGTATTTTCCCAATTGGATCTCGCGATAGGTTTTCATCAACTTAGGGTGGAAGCTGAGAGTATAGCTAAAACGGCATTTCAGACGCCGTCTGGATTTTATGAATGGTTGGTCATGCCATTTGGGTTGACCAATGCACCAACATATTTTGTGGATCTTATGAATAGGGTATTCAGAGATCAGTTGAATAAGTTTGTTCTTGTGTTCGTGGATGATATACTTGTTTATTCAAGGATAGAGGAAGAAAACAAGGAACATTTGAGGATAGTGATGGAGGTGTTGAGAAAACACCAATTGAAAGAAAAGTTTTCTAAGTGTCACTTCTGGAGAAGGGAAGTGAGATTCTCGGGCTATGTTGTTTCAGAAAATGTTATCGCCGTGGACCCTGAGAAGGTGGCTATGGTACAAGATTGGTCTACGCCCAAGAATGCGACAAACATAAGAAGTTTCTTGGGATTAGCTGGATATTATCGTAAGTTTATCCAAGACTTTTCCAAGATAGCAGCACCGTTGACTCAGTTGACCAAGAAAAATCAAGCTTTCGTTTGGGACGAAAAGTGTGAAGATGCCTTCAAGAGTCTAAAGGAAAAGTTGACATATGCACTGGTGTTAGTCATTCCTAAGGGGAATGAAGAGATGACAGAATATACGGATGCATGTGGTATAGGACTAGGTGCTGTATTGATGCAAGGAGCTAGGTTGTAGCTTATGCAAGTCGGAAACTGAAACCGCATGAGAAAAGATACCCTACCCATGGTTTGGAATTAGCAGCGATCGTGTTTGCACTGAAGATGTGGAGACATTATCTCTTGGGTGAAAGATTCGAGTTTTTTACCAATCATAAATCATTGAAGTATCTCTTCTCTCATAAAGATCTAAATCTCCGATAGCAAAGATGGTTAGAATTCTTAGTTTCCTATGATTTTGACATCACATATACACCAGGAAAGGGCAATGCGGTGGATGATGCATTGAGTAGAAGACATGCCAGTTTAGGGGCTATGTTTCTTGAATGGAAGCAACTGGAGTACATCACTGGGTATGATTTCAGACCAAAGTGCGATATGGATCCAAAAATGTTAGCAAGTTTGATGATCAGACCCACTTTAATGGAGCGGATTGGTTCCAGTCAGAGGGACGATCCTAACCTATTGGAAATCATCTCAAAGTTAGAGATGGGAACCGACGAAGAGATGAATAAGTATGGTCTTGATCGAGATGGATGGCTTATGAAAAATGGAAGACTAGTTGTACCCAATGTCAATGGATTGAGAGATGAAGTGCTTAGAGAATGTCATCACTCAAAACTGACTATACACCCCGGTGGTAACAAGATGTACCGAGACATGAAGCAGACCTACTACTGGGAAGGGATGAAAAGAGACGTTGGGAAATTTATATCCAAATGCATGAATTTCCAGCTAGTTAAAACTGAACAAAAGAAGCCTAGTGGTTTGTTGAAACCATTAGAAATTCCAAAATGGAAATGGGGACAAGTGTCAGTGGATTTCATTGATGGGTTACCAAGGACTAGATCAGGCCATGATAGCATTTGGGTGATTGTGGACCGATTGACTAAGAGTGCAAGGTTTATAGCCGTAGTCAAACAGGACGGCGACAAAGTTAGCGGAACTGTATATAAAGTGGGTAGTGAGATTTCATGGAATACCCGAAGGCATTGTGAGTGACAGAGATCCGTTGTTCGCTAGTGGATTTTGGAAGATCTTACAGGAGGCGTTAGCTTCAGAATTACATCTCAGTACCGTGTATCATCCTCAAACCGATGGTCAAACAGAGAGGGTGAATCGTATATTAGAAGAACTCTTGAGTGCCTGTGTATTGGATTTTCGTGGATCATGGGATGACCATCTGCATCTAGTAGAGTTTTCATATAATAACAGTTATCAATCCAGTATTGGTATGGCTCCGTTTGAAGCTTTGTACGGAAGACCGTATAACTCACCATCATGTTGGTTAGAGACCGGTGAGAAATATGTGCTTGGACTAGAAGTAATAAGAGAAACATCAGACAAGATCAAGGTTATCCAACATCGAATGAAGGCTGCCCAAGATAGGCAGAAGAGTTATGCTGATAAGAGGAGAAGAGAATTAAAGTTCTCCATTGGCGACTTGGTGTTTGTCAAGATTTCTCCGTTGAAGAGCGTGATACGATTTAGCAGGAGAGGCAAATTAGCACCAAGATTTGTTGGTCCATTCCCAGTCCTTGAACAAATTGGGAATTTTGCATATAAAGTTGAATTACCAGAGAAGATGGCAGGAGTTCACAACGTATTTCATGTTTCCCAGTTAAGCAAGTTCGTACACGACCCAGATGCGACTATTTCACCTGATCAGTTGGATGATATCGATGTTGAACCCGAGGCGGTTGGGAATCATAGGCCTATGCGTATTGTTGGGAACGATACGAAGCAACTTCGAAGGAAAGCAGTGAAGTTAGTCAAAGTTCAGTGGGGCGAGAATGGGAATGACTATACTTGGGAGACAAAGGAGAGCATTATGAAGACGTATCCAGAACTCTTCGCCTGGTAATATTTTAACTTCGATTTTGTCTTTCTGCATGCTAGGATAGGCTTGTTTGTTTGTTTTGCATGTTTGATTGTTATATGTGGCTGATAGGCATGCGGGATCCTCCGTATGTTTTGGGTTAAGGAATTTCGGGGATGAAATTTCTTAAGGGGGGAGAGTGTAACGACCCGCATTCTATGCATCATAGGATCGTAGAATATTTATTCTTTTCACATATGAAGTCATATGGTCATGTAACTTTGGGAGACGACTATTGGGGTCATTTCCCATGTTTATGATTTTTGCCGATTTTTAAATGACTGTTTTGCCCCTAGCTGATACTGTTTTGGCCATAACTTTTGGTTGGAAAGGAGTTTTGACCTGAATCAACTTCCATTGGCTCTGGATGATGGTTTACAATTCCGTAGAGTGGTCACATTAGCCAAGAGGACTCACCGTTTGGGAGATATGGCTGAAACAAGTTTCAGATAGTGAAAAACAGCTTAATTGGGCTTAATCGGGTGATTAACAGCTAGGCCAAATGGGAGATTTCAGGATTAGAGGTATATGAGGGCTGCTAGGGTTAGGATTTCGGTTTTTCACTCGTTTTCCAGCCGCCACAAACCCCCTCTTCAAACTAACAATGGCCTCCAACATCTAAAAACACCTCTAATCACTTCTTAATCAAGTTTCGGCTTAAACTACATCAAATTAAGGAGGAATAGCACCAAAGCAAGGTTAGAGCTACTGTGTTGCATTGGGAACAGCGTTAAACAGAGGTTCATTTCAGATTTGGTATTTTATTTGGGGCCAAGGTGAGTAATTTGCATAGTTTTGCACTAATTACGGTTAATTAAGGGTAATTAGTGAAGATTAACGAAATTAGACATGTTAAAAATCTGGAAAAATATTGATAAATTTCGAAATATGGTTTTAGACCTCTGTTAGAAATTTGGTTCGATTTGGTTAAGTTTTGCTAATCATATCATTAATTTTGCCCAAACATGCTTAAGGGAAAATATAGGGTTTTGGCTATGTTTGATCCATTTTACATGTTATGGTTGTTGTTTTGCTGGTTGTGGTTGATTATACATGTTGCTATGACTTTATGGTATGCACTATGATGGTTTTGAATGGTTAGAATGGTCGAAAATGTCGTCGAGTGGAGTATAAACTGTCGCTGGAAGTTATAGGAAAAGTGCAGGAAAACACCCGAACTGGATCAGATCGGATGGGAGCAGGGACCGACCCGAGGTGCAACTCCCGAACCAAACCATTGTGTAGTCCTTCCCCATGATCCACCTAGGAGCTCGTGAACAGATGGCCAAAGAGGATCACCAACTGGAGTACTCTGTCTGAACCAAACCGTGTCTCCGACCCGATCCGCCAGAAGACCTCCGACCCGAACCACTTATGTGTTTCCGATCCGACCCGGAGTGGAGAGGAAGACTCAAGCTGCTTGCACCACGAACGGATACCACGATCCAATGGGATGACCAAGATAGATCCGATGGAAGGAGCACGACCCGATCCGACCCGAAGGAGCTTGTCACGAACTGAGATGTTGAGTGCGAACAGAGGATGCATCAAACCGAACAGAACTGAAGATCGATGGAAGGACTGAACCGATCCGGAGGAGAAGACTAAAACTCGAGATGCAAAGGTAGTCCAAGTAAGAAGTTTGTACTCAGGGTCCACCTGGGAACCAAAGAGTTAACTTCATGAGTTGGGCTTTGCTGTGGGACGTGTGCAAAGGGGTTATCGATATCCATAACTTTGGTTCACCGCTGAAGAAAAAGGGGGCATGCAGACGAACCAGAGCTAGGCTGGTTGACCCATTTGGGTTATTGACTATGGAACAATGCAGTGGGGACAGTGTAATACTTGTACGGAGTTGCCGTCATAGCCCCAAAAGAGAAAAGTGGGTCGTAGCAATAGTTGTATGGAGTTGCCGTCATGACTCCAAAGATTTGGTGGCCAGGGAAATGGATATCGTATGCTTTACGCATTGAGTGAGAGATGTGAGGATGGTTGCTATGCTTGACTTGTTTGCCATCATTATGACATGCACACCCCCACCCCCATTATCTTTACACCATCTGTTCAGTGGCACCTTAGAGTATTGTACGGTATGTAGTGCTAACTCTTTGGTTGCAGGTACAGGTATGGTTTCGTATACCTGTTATTGTTCTGTTTATTTGCTTATCGCTCATACCAGACTTTTTGTCTGACCTAGAGTTTTATGTCTATTCATATTACTCTAGGTGCTCTCACGAGCAGACTAGAGGCAGGTTAGCTGGTGACGCATGAATAACCGTGCCGGAGACGAGCATGAGGCTTCCACGTATGATATATAAATATTCTCCCTGTGTCGATGCTGGTCACTACTTTGGGCTTTGGTAGTGCATCTTTTTTTTCTTTTGTTTAGAGACAGTAATTTGGAAAGTTGTAATAAGCTGTGTTTGGATTTCCGCTGCTCTGATGATGACGTTGATGTTGGTTTTAGTTGTCAGCTTATGCACTGTCTCGCCTGTTTTATGTCAAGTATATTATTATTATATTTTTTTTCTATGTGCTGTGAGACATTCTACAGGTTTTCAATTAGTTCATTCTCTTCTTTCCTTTCTCTGGCAACCGTTCCGTGCTAGTCGGGCATGTATACAGCACACTTTTGGAGGAAATGCCGGCTGGTGCGGAGCGGGTCGTCACACGTGACTTATAAATCCTCTACCCTTTACTTTTCTCACTTCTCAAACTATCTTAAAAACTATCAAAACCCTAGAAAAATCCGAATTTTCTTCATGGCTCCTAAACGTCAATTAGACACAGGATCATCCTCAAGAACCAGATCAAAGAAGACAGCAGAATCCTCAATTGATCAATGGCTTTGGAATGACCTAGCTAAGAGAAGATGGAAGCTTTTATCAAAATTGATATTCATGGCAGGACCTTTTGCAAAATTTGATGATTTCAATTCCTATGGATTACAACAACTAGCTCATCAAGGTAGACTTGAGTCTCTCTTAGACTATTCTCAAAACAATATCAAAATTAATGTCACCATGATAAAGTTTTTCTTGGCCAATATGAAATCATAAAACTCCCACTAATTCACAAAATTGTGTGTAGGGTCTTGTTTTTGGTCAACCCATCTTTATTTCTATTGATAGACTAGGTAAAGTTTTGAATTCACCTACGGATGGGATAGCTTTAAGCGAGTTAAAATGTGAATATGGTGTAAGGGATGAAATAAGTCATCTCTTTATTGATGATGACTCAAATGGATCTCGAACAAAAGGACTACGACCTAATGCGAGCGTACTTCATCATGTTCTTACTAGAACAATACTACCATGATCCGGAACTCATGACCTTGTGTATTCGGACACCTTTAGGGCTTTGTATGCAACTTTTGATCATGTGAAGATTAATTGGATGCAAACAATTATGGACCATCTTCTTCTTTATTCACAATGAGTGACAACATATTTTCATTATGGTGAATATTTGATGCGAATCTTTGAAAGTGCAAAAATTCCAAAACCGGACTCGGAAGAAATTGAAATAAAAATATTGGATAAGAAAATTTTGAAGCAAATGCGTATGCTTCCTCCGACCATTCGAATCAAGAGTTTATAAAATTAGAGAAAAAGAAATTTGGATCAGCCATCTTCTAGTTCCATTTGTGCTAATCCCGAAGATGTCCGATTAACAGAACCATCTCAAATATCAAGAAAAGCACTTGATGTAGTTGCGCGCAACCAACTCCTTCTAGATGCAAGGATCAAAAGGATGGATAAGAAAATGGACAAAAAGATTGACAAAATGAAGGACATTCTTGGATGGATGCGGAATTCAATCTCTTGCACTCTTGTAAACATTGGACATGTGACGGGTCAGGAGAAACAACCTATGTCTCCTCTCAATTGGACCTCTTCTGAGAGTACCGAATCCGATGAAGTGTAGCTTAGTAGTACGAAGGAAGTTTTATTTGCTTTAGTATCTTTCATTTCAAAACTTATCCTTTGGTTGTGTAATAACTTATATATTTTGGTTATGTAATAACTTATGACTCTCTATGCTTTTGAGTTATGTTGAATATCATGCATTCTGGAAATGATTAAGTTTTATTTTAGCATTAACTTGATCTTCTATTATTTTGTGCTTATAATATCTTAATTTCTTTTGAATCGATGATAAAGAGGGGTGGGGGGGAATATTTCTCACGCTTTCTATGTTATATACCATTCTTATGGTTCCATGCTAATATATTCTTATGTTTCCATACTTTTGGAAAACTTGTGCTAACATGTTTTTTTTGTAGGAATCAAATGGTAAGGTTATTAAAATTATGAACTAACAAAATATTGCAGAAATTCAGTGGGAGCTAAACATTCAGGGGGGAGAAAATCCAAAGTGTTGTCATCAATCAAAAAGGAGGAGAATGTTGATAACAAGATTTTGATCGATGCCAACAAATGAAGTTACAATTGGAATCATGTCATAGAGATAAGGTGTTATATATACACACACACACACACGCACATATATATTGAGTCGTGTTAGAATTATGGTAAAATCTATTCTCAAGTATACAAGAATGTGCAAAACAAAGCAATATATATAAGCCTCCCAAAAGCCATGAATATACAAAAGTTGGTCTAACAGTCGACTGGTAGAAAAAGGACCAGTCGACAGTTCAACCTGTTTTTGTATATAATGGCTAGTTTTGAAAATTTTATATATACAATTTAATTCAGCCAGTCAACTGATGATTTTTAACCAATCGATTGATTCAACCCAGAAACTATTTTATGAAGAGTCACCATCTTTCATAAAGAGGTTCCTCTTCAATGATCAATGGAAATGGACATAACTTTTTATAGAAACTCTTCATGAAGGAATGCTACTCTTATACTATTATACAAAAAACTTCAAACATGTTTTACAATAACCGATTTTACAAATTATTATTCTATTCTCTCCATTCTCTGAATTTACATTCTTTGCAAATAAAAAGCTCTCCAAATTCAAATACTTGTTGAATCCTTGAATTGATTTAATATCACTTGATTCAACAAGCAATTTTCTTCCTTAAATCTTCACATTTAAATCATATACTCGAGGATCAGATTATAGGAAGGTTGTACTTAAACTGTTGATTATCCATGTTGATTCAAGAACACAAAGAAGAAGTCAAATACTTGTAATTGTTGAAGACCTGTGTAATTGCTCAGGAGAGAGGCATCCTTGTTGGGGCTCGGGTGTACTGACCTATTCCTCCAGGTTAAGAGAGGGCGCTGTTAGTGAATTCCAAAGAGGAGCTTTGGGACTGGACGTAGGACGGGAAGTCTGAACCAGTATAAAATTCCTAGTGTCACTTTACTTTATTTATCGCATTTATTTTGTTTTGTGATATATCTCTATAACTTAGCTTTTACCTGTGTAACTATTGCATATTAACAAGTTAGCATATCATCTACATTTCCGCTGTATCCATATAGATCCCTCTTAAGTCATACACATCGACTTTTCTCGTAGGTCTGTTTTTCAGGAAAGTTGAAGCAAGGGTGGAAAGGCAAGGGCGTAGGATAGTTTGGGATTGTGCATGGCATGTTTACTGGAGTAGTGATTTTCATGAAGGGGAGAGTTTGACGAGGCAAATTTTGGTGAAAACATTTCTATTTTTTATAAATTAAGGGGGAAGAGATGTGTGTTCGAGGATATAGAAATGGCGTGTTTACGAAATGCTGGTGCGGCTTTGTTTTATGTTTTGGGAAGAAGAATATAAGGTGAGCGGGTATTGCTTTCTTGCAAGCTGAAATGGTTTGATTGGGCTGATGTAAATGTGAGCCTTAAAAGAAAAATAAAGAAAAATAAAAATGGGGTAGACACGAATTGGAGGAAAGGTGCTGCTTTCTGGCGGGTATGGCATGACAGAACGACGCTTGAATGGGATAGGTTTTCTTTCGTTAGCTCAAATGTGAAGAGGGAGGATTAGAAATTTATCCTTGTGACAAGGAAGACACGTGATTGTGCAAGCGAATTAGGTAATTATAAGCATATAATGGTAACTAACGATTTAAAGAAATAATTTAATTATTAATTAAGCTAATGACATTGAAATCAATTTGGACTTATTAAACTAGTATCTCATGCATGCGTTATTGGAATTAGATAAACCGGTTACGCTGGAATCATAATGAAGAAATATACATTGCGGAACTATTTGGTTGAAAGCAAAGCTATTGGGATTTCATGATAAAATCAAACGCAATTTGATTTTAACGAAAACAAAAGCAGAACCGTCACCTGCAAGACTAGGTGAGTAACCTCACTAACTCTGTCCAGTTTTATAATTTATAAACGTTATTTAATATTGATAAGAATGATTGAATTCTGTGTGATGGTTGTTTGGATGATTTGCTTATTAATTATTTGAAATTACCAACACAGTTATATATATAAATCGTTAGTTAAATATCAATTCTATTTATTTTAATAATTCATATTGATATGAAATTAATGTTATTTATGTTGATTTAACATCTGTGGATGCAAGAAAACAGGTTGGAGGGATCCAACTGGATTCCTCAACAATTATACTGCGTTTTTTTTCATATATTGTATTATATGATGTGACAAATAATCTGGTGTTGATTATTGTGTGTTTGGGATGTCTGAATAACATTGACCAAAATAATTGGTATTTAAAATACTGTAAAATATATTAGAAAATGGTTCGAGTTTTTAAAAAGGAAAAATCTGTTTAAAAATCCAAATTGAATTACGATTGGCTAGAAAATAATAACTTGATTAATTATATAAATCAAGTAATTTGATTATAAATGATATTTTTAAATGAAGCGAAATGATTATTATTAAATAGTTTGGAAATATAAATTCAAGAAATGAATTCATTTAAAAGGAAAATGGAAGTCGTTAGAAAGAAAAACGATGAGATTATTTCGATACTCGAAATATGAATAAAGTTAGAACCATAAGGGTTTGTAATTTTAATTTGACGATGTTGAATGTTATTAAAAATGATTTAATTTTAGAAATTATATATTATATAAATTATGAATTGGACAAGATAATTAAGATTTGGTTTAGATTCAATAGATTATAATAGAATATGAAGTCGAGATTAAATTATGAAGTTGATTTATAATTAACAAGAAGTTTACTTAGAAATAAAATTATGAAGTGGAATATGAATACATCTATAATAAGTAACTTGATAATTAGGAATTTAACCTGTAATGGTATTTATAAATATAAATCAAGTTTTGATTTGATACAACGAGTTCAATTTCTGTAAATAAATATTATACGTTTTAAAGTAAATAATGATTTAAAAGCAAATACTTTGCAGACTGAATGGGTTATAAAAGTAAATCGATTAATATTTGATGTGATAAATTCAAACATGAATTTAGAAATCAAGGTAACCTGAAATGATGAGTTTATTCCGACTTTAGGAATGTTATTTGAGCAGTGAGTATTCAAAAGTGAGTTATATGTTGGAATTCGATTCTATCAAATTTAGCAAAGTACCATTTACTTTTCAGTTATAATAAAGAATTATTTATTAATCTAATTAATTAATTATTTGTTTAAACAAAGTTATATTTTGAAATTAAATATTTCAAAAGCAGAGATTATAACGTTATCTTTATAATCAAAGATTTCCGTAAAGAAGTGGATTCGTAAACTGAATAGAGAGTTGTGTAAACACTTTTGTAAATAAGAAATTAAAAAATGGAGTAAGAACAATAGAAACAGACTGGAAATTAGTTGTGTTGAATAGGTGTCTGAGTATCGATCTGATGATGGTTTCGGCCTTCGGGGTTTATACTTAGGGAATTGTTGTCTTACTAGTTTACTGTTAGGGACTGATGGTTGTGGAAGGTTAGTAATGCGTGAATGAGAAATGGAAATGTTTTCCAAATGTAATTAGCATGTATTACCTAGATATAGAAAATAAGAAATTGTGGATATGGAAATGTTTTTCCGTAAATCGTGAGAGACTAAAAGGATTTAAGAATTATGGAAAATGGGAGATTAAGGATTGAATAAATTAATGATAAATTAATTTAAAGGAGCTGAATGTTGATTAATGATTGATCAGTGTAATTTCCATTTGAAATACGACCGTTGTTTGTATGTATGTATGTTTCCATTGATAGTTAAATTACCGATTATTAAAGTTTTAACTGTTTTTCTGTTGTCAATACGGAGAGACCGGGATCAGATTAATTATCTGAAAACCACTCCATATGGGCAATAGTGTTGCAATCAAATATGATGAAGATAATTGAAGGCAGAGTTTGTGCAAGAATTGTTTTAGCAATCCTAAGTATAAACTGCCTAAGATGGATTTACATAAAAGTGCCTTCGGTTTGTCTAGTCCTAGGAAAACATGTATGGATGAATGTCTGATAGAATATATCTAATAAAACGCGCAAGTTGATCGCTTCAAACGTATTTATGTTGGTGGCGGAGAAATTCGTTTCTTCTAGCTTTATATCCGTGGTATTTTTTGGGAAATCAATTTGCGATTTGGTAGGTATGACAATGTGGCATTCAAAGTAAATATAGATGTGATCTATATAATAGTACGTTATGACCTCAAGCCTCATCAACCGGGAAATGACGAAAATCAGGCTGGTAGCAAGGCTAAGTGGGTCGCACCCAATTAGGGTATATTGCAACCATCTAGAGAATATTCATATTTGTTACTTCTTTCACTTCTGTACCTCCCGGGAATGGTTATGTTGGTATACCAACCATAAGGTGATAATATATTCGGAACTTTCAAGCGAAATGAATGGTCGGTCATGTGTGGCTGAGTTACAAGATGTTCCTGTTGAACTCCAGTGTATTGCTTCTAGAGTACACTGATCCGAAGGTGGTTTCATACCTTATCATAGTTGGAAATCCATTACGCAATAAGAGCCCGCGGTTTTTGATTGTATATTGTATATGTTGAGACGACCCAAACTCACCCTTATGGGAAAGCCCGGATTGAATTGAGAACACGACAAATCAGAACACAAACAACAGAACATTTCATTGCTTATTACAACAATTTACATCAGAGTACAAGGATATATCAGAGTATGAATAAATATTACGTAGAAAAATATCAGAGAATAAAATACAATGCATCGGAAATAAAATGTAGAATACATGGCGTAGCGGAAAATAACAACTTACACAACTGAAAGAAAAATACGGATACAAATCTTTCCGAATATGGCTCCAGCTGTAAATCCAGGATCCTGGGATAAGAAATATCTGCGAAAACCAAAACTACTAGCTGCCCGTGTGGAAAATATGGGCACCCAGAGTTAAGGTAAAAACAACAAACTCCAGGTTAGTCATGGGACCGGTGTGAGAACTAAAACAGTTATTACAAATTTTACTTTTAAAATAAGGTAAATCAAGGCACCACGCCTTATAACACGGAACGGGTTTACCCCCAAGAATACTAGTGCCTAAAACAAACAGCGCAATGCTAAATAAAGAAAAATAAAGCTATTATAAGACTCAGGTCCTATCACACAATGCAACACAAGCCGGAGGATAGAGTTTTACCTTATAATAGCCAATTATGCTTGGTACGTTTTAAAAACAAATCTTTAATTATGACTATAAGTGAAGAAATCAACTTCAAATATAAACGTAGCAATCATAGATGGCATGAGCGCCCCATCCCACTATGTCGCCATATACAGTATACAATGAAAACCAAAAAAATATTGTATTGGATGTTTGGATTTCCATCATGGTGGCTTCTGATCCGAAAGATCTATCGCGTAGTGCAATTACCAAGGGTTTACGTCGCAAGCATGCAAAAACACCGTAATGCACATCTGCACTATCTAGGAAACAAGTTACCGTGACTTACGTCCAACCATTGGAAAACACCATTAAATCTATCCATCTGGGAATCGGGGGGTGTGCCCTATCCCTACTGGTGTAATAACCCGGAAAATGTGAACCAATTTAAAAATTTTAAATTTGGTTATTACCAAAGAATTTGAATAATTGAAATAGCATATTTCAATAAAATAAAGAATTTGGTATAGTATTGCAGTTTGAAAGTTTGAATACAAACTTTGTCTGACTGTACCGGGTGGAAAATGTAACGGATTTTAGTGAAACTGGAAATATTTAAATTTGTTTATGAATACCTTTTCTAACGAATCTGAAAAATCGAAGTTTCATAGCGGGAATCAAAAGTTATGGCCAAATGAATTTTCAGAAAGGTCGCTATATAACATATATAGCCCTTGAAAATTGATATTTTGCAAACGACCTCGGAATTCGACGAAACCTCTTTTGTTGGGTCCGGGATGTCAAATTATTGCTAGGTTTCAAATTTCATAATTTTTGAAGCTAGTATGTGAGCGGGGCAAAAGAAAATGTGATTGGTCAATTTTTGTTAAAATGGGTCGACCTAAAAATGGCCGTTTTTCAAACGAGCTCAGAATTCGACGAAACTGGTTTTTTAGGACCATATCGTCGAAACAAAGCTAAATTTATTTTTCTGGAATTTTTCGATTTAGTTTGTGGCCCTGGCAAATTGAAATGTACGTTCAAATTAAATATTGAATGTTTTATATTTTAATTTGAAAAATAACTGACTGTAACAGTCGAATTGGCCAACGAAACATATCCCATTGTGTCCGGAATGGGGGTATTTAGCTAGGGGCGACAGTCGTTGGGTTTGATTTCGAGTCCGTTTGTGAAAACACTATTTAAAATTTCCTATATAGCTTCGACCAATAGGAATTTTTCTTTAAAAAAAAATAAAATAAAAATCAAAAAACCCTAGCCGCCTTAGCCGATTTGGACGATCCAGGAAGCTTCGCGCTTCTCTTCCCTTTTCCGACCGCCACAAGCGACGCTAGGCCGCGCCACCACCAGTCGACAGCCCTTCGCCTCCTCTCCACATCCGACCAAGCACCGCCCTCTATCATCAGCTCCTCCGCCTGAATCGAAGCCAGGAAGTCGTCGACTTCCCAGCGCCGCCGCCTCCCCGATTCGCCATCGCAACCCCTCAAACCACCAGCGTCGTAAAGCCCTCGCCACCCCCTTCCACGTCAGCACCGCCGATCATCCCCATACTTCACGGATTTTGCAAAAATCCCAAACCTAGTTTCAAAGCAAAAATAAAGGTATGACCTTTATTATTCAGAAATGAAAATAACACTATAAAGCATTGCAAAACTTTGAAAAATAATAGCTTTTTCGTTCTTTAACGAAATTTGATGAAACAGGAGACACCGTGACCGCAAGGAGGCTCTCTACATTCTAGAAGAAGCCGCGGATTTTTCTGATCTTCCTACGATTTTTAGCACTGCAATAACCAATGTGAGGAATCTAAATTGATTGTGTGAATGAAATCGCGTTGTATAAATTATATAAGCGAAGTGTAAATTATATACGCATTGTATACCTCATGTACATGTGTTGTATAAGTTATATTAGCGATGTATAAATTATACAAGTGTTGAATGAAAAATATATGCTTTGAATTGTGATGAAATGCAAGTGAATTATAATATAATATATATATATATACACTCCCCTCGTCCACAGACCATGGACGATATTTATTGCTTGTGATTGACGTAATATTATATGGTATGACGAATGGTTGGAAATAATTGTTTGTGGTTGATATTGTGGTTGAAAAATACCCTCTTGTTGTTGAAACAAATTAGAATAGGACTGTGGAATTGAAAATAAAACATGCCGCCTGCGTGCGAACTAGATGCATGATCCCCATTGTCAAAAACCGCGAGGTTTTAAGGTAGAGCGAGGAGCCGTACTAGGGACGGTCCCGGTTTTAACTACCCTGTCGTTATGCTGCCGAAATTTTCTGAAATATACATGTGTTAGAATAATTTTCATTCGTTGAAATAAATTACAACTATAGCGAATATTCATGTGTTGAGTGGCAATTCATTTGTTGAGTTGAAATTCATGTGTTGAATATTATTTGAATTTAAACAAATAGCTTTAGCGATAAAAATCACATTTTTATATATATTCAAACTATAGCGAATATTCATGTGTTGAGTTGCAATTCATTCGTTGAGTTGAAATTCATGTGTTGAATATTATTTGAATCTAAACAAATAGCTTTAGCGATAAAAATCACATTTTTATATATATTCAAACTATAGCGAATATTCATGTGTTGAGTTGCAATTCATTCATTGAGTTGAAATTCATGTGTTGAATATTATTTGAATCTAAACAAATAGCTTTAGCGATAAAAATCACATTTTTATATATATACAAACTATAGCGAATATTCATGTGTTGAAGTGAAACCCGTTCATCGAGTTGAAATTCATGTGTTGAATGTTATCGTATTTTAAAATAAAATGAAGCGACAATAAAAACTACATCTTTATTGTGAATATGAAGTGTTAAAAACATTCACATGTTGAATAAATATTTTTGACGATAAAATTTTTTTTTTTATCATGTATATGCTTTGATAAAAATACACACGTGTTAAAATAAATAATAGTTTGCTAGAAATATTATTATTAGCTTTGTTCTGCATATATATACAAGTGTTGAACAGGAAAAATGGATTAGCTGTAGAGTAAAGAAATTATTTGCGTGCCCGACAAATAGGTAAACCTTGATGAGTTGGCTGCGCAATTTTATTTATATATCAACTCCTGTGAATGCCATTGGATGCGGAGTGCTGGTTATTCTGTGTGAAATAATAAATATCGCCATAGGATAGTAACAATTAATTTTGAACTACACTACATGGCATACTTCTTGATGATAGGCATACTTCATCATATTCCACATAAGCAATTGGAGCTTGTGTGACAAGGTGGAAGATTTACCATACGAGCAAGAGGCTTGTTTGGCGATGATTATATACTACAGGTTGAACTGATGACTGATATGGACTATATAAAATATAATGATAAATCGCCAGATTAATAAAAACCCCACACGGGTCTGGAGTTGACGATAATCACGTCGCTCTAGTTATTAGATACGGCACATGGACTATTTATTTCCACACGGAAACGGGGTGACGAGAATTTATTCTCTGGAGTGATTATCTATACATGCTCCCCCATAGACACCAGAATATATCAATATAAATATGTGGATGCTTTTTAGGATTTATTGGGTACCTAACACGGCCCAATAAATTTCCAAACCCCTCCCCGTTTAAAGAAGGTTATGGCGAAATTTTTCGAAATATTAGGGCGTTAGTGAAATATTTGAAGTGAAAACGAAGTTGAAAATATAGAATGAACTATAGTTGGAAATATAGAATGAACTATATTCATATATATAAATATAAATATAATTAAAAGAAGTTGAAGCCGTGCAGTTCGTGTTTCGGAATCGTAATTTGAAACGACTAGTGCGAGAAATCCGACCATCGGATTTTCCCGAAACCGCAACCGCTGGGTTCGCCTTGGAAATATCTTCCCAACGGCAGCAACTTTGTAAAAATCCAATGGTTGGATTGTCTAGAATGTTTAATTCAAATCTGAAGAAAAACAGCGCCAGAATCGTTTATATTTATATATAAATATAAATATAATTAAATTAAATCGAATTACGACGCTGTAGTTCGAATTTTGAAACCGTAACTTCAAACGACTAGTGTGGGAGATCCGACCGTCGGTTTTTCACGAAACTGGAACCATTGGGTTCGCTTTGGGAATATCTTCTCACTGATATAGACTTTGTAGAAATCCAACGGTTAGATTTTCCGATATGTGTAAAACAAATTAAGGGAAAAACAGCGCCAGTGCCATGGCACGACCTGAAACGTCGTTTAATTAAACATGGCCATTTTTAAATAAATAATAATGGCGAAAAATCAATATAAAATATTATAAGCAACATAGCTTGCAAATAAACCAATTGGGCTTTAATTGTTTGATATTTGATGGTTGTATGTGCTTGACACAGAAATAACACTAAAGAACTGAAATATGGATGTTGAATAATATAACCATGGAAAGAATCGTTTTAAATTCTAATTACGTGAATTATTTGAAAAGGCTGAGCTAACCCTCATTTCAAATAATTTATCGAGCGATTCGAATTGGAAAATGCAAAGACGATTCAAGACCGACGATCTTCGTATCGGTTGGATGGGCGCTGCTGAGGTTCCTGACCAGAGTAACTACCGGAAAGGGACGGAATTAGTAGCCGTCTGAACGTATGGGTTGATTGGACGGATATACGAGGGATTTGACGCCTCCGGTTTCGTTCAGACCCAGAACGGACTTGTAAATGGACTTTGTGTCTGACATTGGATTTTGTTCTATACTGATTGATCTCTGTTAAATATACATCTGTTTGGCGGTGGAGAATTTATTCTTTTGCTTAATTCCCTTCTCTGAGACGTACGAGCTTAGAGGTTATATATCGATGGAAATCAATCGTACGGAGTGGGCTGCCTATGTGGCATGCCAAGATGCTGTGATCAAGGCTTCTGTTGCAAAGCAAAGTCTTGTGGATGATGATCAAAGTACGGTCTGCGTGACCTGGCTTTGTGTATTTCGTAGATTCGCGAGCCTCACACCCCGGTATGAGTTAAAAACGGGATACAGACTGCAGGGAGAGCACAACGTTTCTTTCTAGCTATGGTGGTGTCAGTGACTTACCAGCCCTGACATATATATCTATTTTTCACCTATGTGGTTGTTGGAATGCGAGGCGCCTCGATTATAGGTATGTAAGGACCGGGAAACGTGTGTTCAGGAATTGCCAATCCTCAAACGTATGAGAGGATCGGCCCTGAAGATCCAGGTTTACCCAGAGTGTGTAGTCCTGAGGCATTTGCTAGAATGTCTCGAAGCGGAGAGGAGCTTGCCCCTTGCCTCGACTCATGACGGAAATCCAATTTCCAATAAGAAATAACGGACTCGATTGTAAAACTAGTATGGCGACATAGTATATGGTAGCTATGCCGTCTATGATTGATATTTATGATGCCATTCGCTCTTGAAACATATATGCACTAGTAATAATATCAAATGATTTTTCTTTATACGTATCAAGCATATTTGGCCATTATAAGGTAAAACTCTATCCTCCGGCTTGCGTTGCATTGTATGATGGGACCTGAGTCTTATAATAGCTTCATTCTTTTTAAAAGCATTGCGTTGTTCTAAAAGAATTTACTTTGTTTTAAATGCGCTAGCAATCACAGGAGTAAACCCGTTCCGCGAAAGTGGCGTGGTCCTATGATTTGCTATTATTGTTGTTTAACTGTTAAATAGATTTCTCATACCAGTCCCCATGACTGACTCGTTGTTTGTTTCACTTTGCAAACGCGGGTGCCCTTATTTTCACACGGGCAGCCTAGTTCACAGGTGACAGGTTGTTTTTGGCTCTGCACTGTTGCATAGAGTGCATTTTTGGCTCATGGCGAGGCTGACTTCACAGAGACGACTTTGACATTTTCCGCCATTATTGTACTTATATTATGATTCCGCCACTGGCGATGCAGACTGATTTACTTTCAGTACTTCTTATTGTATGTATATGTACCGCCTTCGGCGATGTAGACTGATACCCTTATTATGTCTCACTACATGTATGTATTCCGCCTCTGGCGATGATGACTGATCACTTCCCTTTTTATTTACTAAGTTATATCCTACGCTGTGCTATTCTGATGTTGTTACATGTTGTGATTCCGCTGTCGTATCCATGTAAAATTATTCTATTTATTGTTTCTTCTATTATCTGTACTCTGCTATGATGATTAATGTGTTATATCCCAATGAATATCCTTAATACCGCACCTCGGATTTTGGGATCGTCACAGTTGGTATCAGAGCTTTGGTTAATCTTAGCTCCGGGATTTAACACATTAAACACCTCGTCAGAATAGAATCAGTAGTGTTCTAATGCGAGTAGCTCATTGGAGATAGGATTAGCAATGTCCTAGAATGAGCTAAGCAGATTAGCAAAAACAATTTGATCAGTACATCATTTCCTTTCCTTATGTTCCCCTGCTTTATCAAGTATGAACATTATCAAATCTGTGAGCTTGACTCTTTTCTTGCTTATACAGTACTCTCTTTGATGGCTACACGAGCAGCAGCAGCTAGAGGAGGTTGTGGAGGCCGAGCAGGAGCAGCAGGAGGACGGGGGAATATCCCCGTAGTTGAGGGAGGCCCTATTGTTCAGCCACCAGCACCCGAGGACTTCGAGCTAGACAGAGTAGCGAAGAGGTATATGAACCTTGGGGGAAAACCCTTTTCTGGCAGTGGTACAGTGACCGAGGCTATAGCTTGGTTGAAGACCTATGAGAAAATCTTTGAAGGCATGGGTATGGGAACCAACAACAAAGCACGACTAGGTATTTGGCTCCTACAGGAGGAAGCAGAGCTGTGGTGGGATGCCATTACCTCAGAGGATGCAGCAGGTACTGTCAGAACCTGGGAGCAATTCAAAACCATGTTCAACGAGAAGTTTGTACCTGAACAGGCTCTAGAGAGGATGCGAGAGCAGTTTGCTAATCTCCAGCAAGGAGATCTCTCTATCCAGGATTACCTCAATAAATTTACCCAGTTGTCGCGCTATGCTCCAGAGCTTATTATGACTAACAAAGCAAAGAACAAGAGATTCATATTTGGACTACAGCGCAAGTACCATGATAGAGCCATGAGTAACATCAAACTCTCCTTCTCAGAATTGGTAGAAATGGCTTGCAATTATGAAGATATGGATGAAAGGCACGCCAGCCAAGACCGCGCCAAAAGCCAAGCTGGAAATAAGAGCAAGGCTTCAGCAGATCAACCCGAGTCTAGCATTACAACGGCCGCTGCTCAGAAACCTGGAAAGATCCCCAAAGGAAATTGCTACAACTGCGGGAAGCCAGGACATTTTTCTAATGTATGCAAAGCCCCGAGGAAGCCAAAGGCAAATCCAGACTCAGCCGAATGCTACAACTGCCATAACATGGGGCACTATAGCAGGAATTGTCCTCTGAAGCAGAATGCACAAGTGGCTCATGTGTATGATGGGGAGACCCCGCCAGCTACCACCGATGGATCAGGTAAACCCGACGTCTTGGGAGGTACCCTTACCATTAAAAATATTCCTGTTTCTATACTTTTTGATACTGGTGCATCACGTAGCTTCATTTCTGGTAACATTGTTCACAAGTTAAAATTGAAACGAAGAAAGCTTAAAGAGCCAATTAAAGTTCAAAACCCGATAAGGGGTTCTGTTAGTCTCAGTTCATACTGTAGAGTGCCTATCTCTTATTCTTGCTACAAGTTCTCTTTTGATTCGATTGTCATGGACCTTTCCGAATTCGATATTATACTGGGGCTGGACTGGCTGACAAAATATAAGGCCGAAGTTAGATGTGCCGAAAGAATCGTCAAAGTTAAAACAAAATTTGGGCATATCACTATACCATGCCATGGCTCAGAAATTAATAGAACAGAATTTTGGTCTTCTTTAGAAGTTACTCCCCCTTCATTAGAAAAGATACCGGTCGTTAAAAACTATGCGGAAGTGTTTGAAGAAGTAGAAAACTTACCGCCGCAAAGAGAAATTGAATTTAGAATATATCTAATTCCTAACGCCCGACCAGTAGTACATCCAATTAGCAGAATGGCCCCGAAAGAAAAAGAAGAGTTGGGTAGTCAAACCCGAGAATTGCTTTGGAAAGGTCTGATCAGACCGAGCTTTTCAGCATGGGGAGCAGCAGTAGTATTTGTCCCGAAATCAGATGGTACTCTAAGACTTTGCGTTGATTACCGAGATCTCAATAAGCAGACACTGAAGAACAAATATCCCTTGCCCCGAATAGACGATCTGCTAGATCAAGTAAATGGAGCAACAGTATTCTCCAGAATGGACCTAGCTACCGGTTTCCACCAATTACGTATAGCCGAAGACTGTATCCCTTTGACAGCCTTCAGGGGTCCCGATTTATTCTACGAATGGTTTGTAATGTCGTTCGGCTTGTGTAACGCTCCGGCATACTTCGTTGATCTTATGAACAGAGTGTTCCGAGGTGTGTTGAATAAATTTGTTCTGGTCTTCATCGATGACATTTTAATCTACTCCAAGTCGGAAGACGAACATGCAAAACATTTAGAACAAGTGTTGAAAATTCTTAGGAGAAAGGTCTTAAAAGCTAAATTTTCTAAATGTGTCTTCTGGCAGGATGAAGTTAAGTTCCTAGGCTATGTCGTATCGAAAGAAGGGATTGCTGTAGATCCAAGCAAAATTACAGTGATTCAGAACTGGAAACAACCTACTACCCCCACGAAAGTCTGAAGTTTCCTTGGATTGGCTAGTTACTATTGGAGATTCGTTCATGATTTTTCAAAGATATCTGGTGTATTGACAAAGCTTACCAAGAAGCATGAGAAATTCAAATGGACTCCCGAATGTGAAGAAGCTTTCCAGGAGCTGAAACTGAAGTTGACAACCGCTCCAGTATTGACAATTATAGAAGGCAACCAAGACTTGACGGTATGGACAGACGCTTCTATTAGAGGGCTAGGCGCCGTATTAATGCAAAAAGGCCAAGTGGTCGCTTATGCCAGCTGTCAACTGAAGCCGCATGAAAGAAACTATGCAACTCATGATCTTGAGTTATTAGCTATCGTGTTAGCTTTAAGAATCTGGAGGCATTATTTACTGGGCGAGAAGTTCGAACTATTCACGGATCATCAATCCTTGAAATATCTATTCACCCCGAAAGATCTAAACTTGAGACAACAGCGTTGGTTAGAGTTCCTTGCAGCATACGATTTTGAAATTCTATACACTCCGGGGAAAGCCAATGTTGTAGGAGATGCGCTCAGTAGAAAGAATGAAATCATCGCCAGTTTTGTCATCACGTCTTCATTAATAGACAGGATCTCGACCCTTCAGAAAGACGATGAATTTATTCAAAGAGTCAGTCAGAGAGTCAAAGGAGGTGAATCCACGAGTTTCCGGCTCGATGACAAAGGTTCTAAGATTAAAGGGCAGAATTCGCATCCCAAACCTTCCTGAGCTCAGAAGAGAAATACTTGATGAGTGCCACCAGTCCAAACTAAGTATCCATCCAGGTGTGAGCAAGATGTATAACGATATCAAACGCACATTCTGGTGGAGGTCAATGAAAAGAGATATTTCATTATATGTTAGTAGATGCCCCACTTGTCAGCTAGTTAAGAGTGATCAGCAGAAATTGGCTGGACTACTACAACCACTAGAAATTCCAGGATGGAAGTGGGAGCAAATTTCGATGGACTTCATTGATGGCTTGCCTCAAACTAAAAGAGGAAACGACAGTATATGGGTAATCGTAGATCGCTTCACGAAGACTGCCCATTTCATACCTGTCCGATCCAACAGAACGGCTCAAAGTTTAGCACAGATTTACTTCAAAGAAATAGTTAAACTACATGGAGTGCCGCTCAATATAGTCAGTGATAGAGATCCCTATTTACTAGCAAATTCTGGGAAGCATTCCAGACAGAATTGGGATCCAAATTGAATTTAAGCACCGCTTACCACCCTCAGACAGACAGCCAAACTAAGCGGGTGAATAGAATTCTAGAAGATTTACTACGGGCTTGCATTATTGATTTTGTAGGCTCATGGGAAGATCACTTACATTTAGCCGAATTCTCTTACAACAATAGCTATCAAGCAAGTCTGGGAATGTCCCCATTTGAAGCATTATACGGTAGACCGTGCAGATCTCCCGCATGTTGGGTAGAACCTGGCAACAGACTTGTGTTAGGGCCCGATATGATTCAAGAAGCATCGGATAAAGTCGATTTCATTAAGAAGCGATTGAAAACCGCGCAGAGCCGACAGAAAAGTTATGCTGATGCGAGAAGAAGGGATACATCGTTTGTCGTTGGCGATTATGTTTATTTAAGAGTTTCTCCAATGCGGGGAGTAATCGGATTTGGCAAGACTGGGAAGTTGGCACCGAGATTTATTGGTCCCTTTCCTATACTTGAACGGATTGGAACTCTTGCATATAGGGTTTCATTACCTGATTGGTTGCCTGGTGTACATGATGTGTTCCACGTGTCTCAACTCAGAAAACATGTTCATGATCCAGATCTTGTTGTGGAAGAAGCAGCGCAACAGGATATTGACATAACTCCAGAATTAGCACTCAGAAGAGAGCCATTAAAGATAGTTGGCAGAGAAACTAGGGAGCTAAGGAGGAAAAAGATTCATCTAGTCAAAGTGCAGTGGAGTAGTGATCCTAGAGACTATACTTGGGAGACTGAGGAAAGCATTAAACAAGCCTATCCCAAATGCAGAGTGGACATCTCTGACTAACTCCGGTGCAAGGTACCTTTACAATACTTTGCATTTACATTTTATTTCCTACTTAGCTGTTATTTCCTTTTCGAGGACGAAAAGTTTTAAGTGGGGAGATTGTAATAACCCAGAAAATGTGAACCAATTTAAAATTTTTAAATTTGGTTATTACCAAAGAATTTGAATAATTGAAATAGCATATTTCAATAAAATAAAGAATTGGGTATAGTATTGCAGTTTGAAAGTTTGAATACAAACTTTATCTGACTGTACCAGGTGGAAAATGTAACGGATTTTAGCGAAACTGGAAATATTTAAATCTGTTTATGAATACCTTTCTAACGAATCTGAAAAATCGAAGTTTCATAGCGGGAATCAAAAGTTATGGCCAAATGAATTTTCAGAAAGGTCGCTATATAGCATATATAGCCCTTGAATATTGATATTTTGCATACGGCCTCGGAATTTGACGAAACCACTTTTGTTGGGTCCGGGACATCAAATTATTGCTAAGTTTCAAATTTCATAATTTTTGAAGCTAGTATGTGAGCGGGGCAAAAGAAAATGTGATTGGTCAATTTCTGTTAAAATGGGTCGACCTAAAAATGGCCGTTTTTCATACGAGCTCAGAATTCGACGAAACTGGTTTTGTTAGGACCGTATCGTCAAAACAAAGCTAGATTTATTTTTCTGGAATTTTTCGATTCAGTTTGTGGCCTTGGCAAATTGAAATGTACGTTCAAATTAAATATTGAATGTTTAATATTTTAATTTGAAAAATAACTGACTGTAACAGTCGAATTGGCCAACGAAACATATCCCATTGTGTCCGGAATGGGGGTATTTAGCTGGGGGTGGCAGTCGTTGGGTTTGATTTCGAGTCCATTTGTGAAAACACTATTTAAAATTTCCTATATAGCTTCGACCAATAGGAATTTTTTTTTAAAATAAAAATAAAAATCGAAAAACCCTAGCTGCCTTAGCCGATTTGGACGATCCAGGAAGCTCTGCGCTTCTCTTCCCTTTTCCGACCGCCACAGGCGACGCTAGGCCGCGCCACCACCACCAGTCGACAGCCCTTCGCCTCCTCTCCACATCCGACCAAGCGCATCCCTCTATCATCAGCTCCTCCGCCTGAATCGAAGCCAGGAAGTCGTCGACTTCCCAGCGCCGCCGCCGCCCCGATTCGCCATCGCAACCCCTCAAACCACCAGCGTCGTGAAGCCCTCGCCGCCCCCTTCCACGTCAGCACCGCCGATCATCCCCATACTTCACGAATTTTGCAAAAATCCCAAACCTAGTTTCGAAGCAAAAATAAAGGTACGACCTTTATTATTCAGAAATCAAAATAACACTATAAAGCGTTGCAAAACTTTAAAAAATAATATCTTTTTTGTTCTTTAACGAAATTTGATGAAACAGGAGACACCGTGACCGCAAGGAGGCTCTCTACATTCTAGAAGAAGCCGCGGATTTTTCTGATCTTCCTACGATTTTTAGCACTGCAATAACCAATGTGAGGAATCTAAACTGATTGTGTGAATGAAATCGCGTTGTATAAATTATATAAGCGAAGTGTAAATTATATACGCATTGTATACCTCATGTATAAATTATACAAGCGTTGAATGAAACATATATGCTTTGAATTGTGATGAAATGCAAGTGAATTATAATATATATATATATATATATATATATATATACTCCCCTCGTCCATAGACCATGGACGATATTTATTGCTTGTGATTGACGTAATATTATATGGTATGACGAATGGTTGGAAATAATTGTTTGTGGTTGATATTGTGGTTGAAAAATACCTTTGTGGTTGAAAAATACCCTCTTGTGGTTGAAACAAATTAGAATAATATTGTGGAATTGAAAATAAAACATGCCGCCTGTGTGCGAACTAGATGCATGATCCCCATTGTCAAAAATCGCGAGGTTTTAAGGTAGAGCGAGGAGCCGTACTAGGGACGGTCCCAGTTTTAACTACCCTGCCTTTATGCTGCCGGAATTTTCTGAAATATACATGTGTTAGAATAATTTTCATTCGTTGAAATAAATTACAACTATAGCGAATATTCATGTGTTGAGTGGCAATTCATTCGTTGAGTTGAAATTCATGTGTTGAATATTATTTGAATTTAAACAAATAGCTTTAGCGATAAAAATCACATTTTTATATATATTCAAACTATAGCGAATATTCATGTGTTGAGTTGCAATTCATTCGTTGAGTTGAAATTCATGTGTTGAATATTATTTGAATCTAAACAAATAGCTTTAGCGATAAAAATCACATTTTTATATATATTCAAACTATAGCGAATATTCATGTGTTGAGTTGCAATTCATTCGTTGAGTTGAAATTCATGTGTTGAATATTATTTGAATCTAAACAAATAGCTTTAGCGATAAAAATCACATTTTTATATATATACAAACTATAGCGAAAATTCATGTGTTGAAGTGAAACCGGTTCGTCGAGTTGAAATTCATGTGTTGAATGTTATCATGTTTTAAAAAAAAAATGAAGCGACAATAAAAACTACATCTTTATTATGAATATGAAGTGTTAAAAACATTCACGTGTTGAATAAATATTTTTGACGATAAAAATATTTCTTTTATCATGTATATGCTTTGATAAAAATACACACGTGTTGAAATAAATAATAGTTTGCTAGAAATATTATTATTAGCTTTGTTCTGAATATATATACATGTGTTGAACAGAAAAAATGGATTAGCTGTAGAGTAAAGAAATTATTTGCGTGCCCGACAAATAGGTAAACCTTGATGAGTTGGCTGCGCAATTTTATTTATATATCAACTCCTGTGAATGCCATTGGATGCGGAGTGCTGGTTATTCTGTGTGAAATAATAAATATCGCCATAGGGTAGTAACAATTAATTTTGAACTACACTACATGGCATACTTCTTGACGATAGGCATACTTCATCATATTCCACATAAGCAATTAGAGCTTGTGTGACGAGGTGGAAGATTTACCATACGAGCAAGAGGCTTGTATGGAAATGATTATATACTACAGGTTGAACTGATGACTGATATGGACTATATAAAATATAACGATAAATCGCCAGATTAATAAAAACCCCACACGAGTCTGGAGTTGGCGATAATCACGTCGCTCTAGTTATTAGATACGGCACATGGACTATTTATTTCCACACGGAATCGGGGTGATGAGAATTTATTCTCTGGAGTGATTATCTATACATGCTCCCCCGTAGACACCAGAATATATCACTTTAAATATGTGGATGCTTTTTAGGATTTATTGGTTACCTAACACGGCCCAATACATTTCCAAACCCCTCCCCGTACAAAGGAGGTTATGGCGAAATTTTTCGAAATATTAGGGCGTTAGTGAAATATTTGAAGTGAAAACGAAGTTGAAAATATAGAATGAACTATAGTTGGAAATATAGAATGAACTATATTCATATATATAAATATAAATATAATTAAAAGAAGTCGAAGCCGTGTAGTTCGTGTTTCGGAATCGTAATTTGAAACGACTAGTGCGAGAAATCCGACCATCGGATTTTCCCAAAACCACAACCGCTGGGTTCGCCTTGGAAATATCTTCCCAACGGCACCAACCTTGTAAAAATCTAATGGTTGGATTGTCCGGAATGTTTAATTCAAATCTGAAGAAAAACAGCGCCATAATCGTTTATATTTATATATAAATATAAATATAATTAAATTAAGTCGAATAACGACGCTGCAGTTCGAATTTTGAAACCGTAACTTCAAACGACTAGTGTGGGAGATCCGACCGTCGGATTTTCACGAAACTGGAACCGTTGGGTTCGCTTTGGGAATATCTTCCCACTGATATAGACTTTGTAGAAATCCAACGGTTAGATTTTCCATTATGTGTAAAACAAATTAAGGGAAAAACAGCGCTAGTGCCACGGCACGACCTGAAACGTCGTTTAATTAAACATGGCCATTTTTAAATAAATAATAATGGCGAAAAATCATTATAAAATATTATAAGCAACATAGATTGCAAATAAACCAATTGGGCTTGAATTGTTTGATATTTCATGGTTGTATGTGCTTGACACGGAAATAACACTAAAGAACTGAAATATGGATGTTGAATAATATAACCATGGAAAGAATCGATTTAAATTCTAATTACGTGAATTATTTGAAAAGGCCAAGCTAACCCTTATTTCAAATAATTTATCGAGCAATTCGAATTGGAAAATGCAAAGACGATTCAAGACCGACGATCTTCGTATCGGTTGGATGGGCGCTGCTGAGGTTCCTGACCGGAGTAGCTACCGGAAAGGGACGGAAGTAGTAGCCGTCTGAACGTATGTGTTGATTGGACGGATATACGAGGGATTTGATGCCTCCGGTTTCGTTCAGACCCAGAACGGACTTGTAAATGAACTGTGTGTCTGACATTGGATTTTGTTCTATACTGATTGATCTCTGTTAAATATATATCTGTTTGGCGGCGGAGAATTTATTCTTTTTCTTAACGCCCTTCTCTGAGACGTACGAGCTCAGAGGTTATATATCGATGGAAATCAATCGTATGGAGTGGACTGCCTATGTGGCATGCCAAGATGCTGTGATCAAGGCTTCTGTTGCAAAGCAAAGTCTTGTGGATGATGATCAAAGCACGGTCTACGTGACCTGGCTTTGTGTATTTCGTAGATTCGCGAGCCTCACACCCCGGTATGAGTTAAAAACGGGATACGGACTGCAGGGAGAGCACGACGTTACTTTCTAGCTATGGTGGTGTCAGTGACTTACCAGCCCTGACATATATATCTATTTTTCACCTATGTGGTTGTTGGAATGCGAGGCGCCTCGATTATAGGTCTGTAAGGACCGGGAAACGTGTGTTCAGGAATTGCCAATCCTCAAACGTAGGAGAGGACCGGCCCTGAAGATCCAGGGTTACCCAGAGTGTGTAGTCCTGAGGCATTTGCTAGAATGTCTCGAAGCAGAGAGGAGCTTTCCCCTTGCCTCGACTCATGACGGAAATCCAATTTCCAATACGAAATAACGGACTCGATTGTAGAACTAGTATGGCGACATAGTATATGGTAGCTATGCCGTCTATGATTGATATTTATGATGCTATTCGCTTTTGAAACATATATGCACTAGTAATAATATCAAATGATTTTGCTTTATACGTATCAAGCATATTTGGCCATTATAAGGTAAAACTCTATCCTCCGGCTTGCGTTGCATTGTATGATGGGACCTGAGTCTTATAATAGCTTCATTCTTTTTAAAAGCATTGCGTTGTTCTAAAAGAATTTACTTTGTTTTAAATGCACTAGCAATCACTGGAGTAAACCCGTTCCGCGAAAGTGGCGTAGTCCTATGATTTGCTATTATTGTTGTTTAACTGTTAAATAGATTCCTCATACCAGTCCCCATGACTGACTCGTTGTTTGTTTCACTTTGCAAACGCGGGTGCCCTTATTTTCACACGGGCAGCCTAGTTCACAAGTGACAGGCTGTTTTTGGCTCTGCACTGTTGCATAGAGTGCATTTTTGGCTCATGGCGAGGCTGACTTCACAGAGACGACTTTGACATTTTCTGCCATTATTGTACTTATATTATGATTCCGCCACTGGCGATGCAGACTGATTTACTTTCAGTACTTCTTATTGTATGTATATGTACCGCCTTCGGCGATGTAGACTGATACCCTTATTATGTCTCACTGCATGTATGTATTCCGCCTCTGGCGATGATGACTGATCGCTTCCCTTTTTATTTACTAAGTTATATCCTACGCTGTGCTATTCTGATGTTGTTACATGTTGTGATTCCGCTGTCGTATCCATGTAAAATTATTCTATTTATTGTTTTTGCTATTATCTGTACTCTGCTATGATGATTAATGTGTTATATCCCAATGATTATCCTTAATACCGCACCTCGGATTTTGGGATCGTCACAACTGGTGTGGGACGACCACACCCAGTATCACCTCGGTCGATCGAATCCATGATAGCCCATAGGATGTCTATCCTCATCTCTAAAGTATACTGATCTAACCATTAGTTTACCACCATACCAGTGTGTGAGGCTCGCAAATTAACGCTACACAAAGCTGTGCTATTTAAAGCTGTGCTTTGATCATCATCCACAAAACTTTGCTTTTCAACAAAAGTTTGGATCACTGCATCTCAGTATGTCACACTATCAATCCATACAGTATCACTGATTTCTGCCAGTACATAACCTCTGAGCTCGTACGTCTCAGAGAAGGGTGTTAAGCAAGGGAATAAATTCTCAGCCACCAAACAGATATATATTTAGCAGAGATCAACTAATACAGTATAAAGGAATACAATGTCTGACACACTACCGATTTGCAAGTCCGTTCTAGGTCTGAACGAAATCGGAGGCACCTTATTCCTCGTCCCATTGTCCAATACAGGAGAGAGGCACTCGCATACCTGAACAATCAACAAATACGTCCGGATGGCTACCAATGTAGCCCCTTCAAGGTAGCTACTCCAATCATGGGCATCAGTAGCAACCCATCCATTCGATGTGAAGATCATCGGTCTTGCACCATCTTCAATCTCTTAGACTTTTCGTTGTATCAGTTATTCAAAATGGGTTAAACCCGGTCTTTTCGAATAACTCGCGTATCTTATAATCAAGTGCTATAACAACACATCATACGCCTCATTCCAATCCAGAATATTCTTTTATTTAAATATTCACATCTTTAGGGAAAGGTTCCCATTAATTTTATCAAAGATAAATTCTTTTTAATTTATTCTTTAATCTACCTTTGGATATCATTACAAAAGATTTCGTTATCTTTTCAATTCTAAACCAAATTAAGGTTTTTTCAAACTAGTCGGGATTAGCAAAACAATACCGAACTAATCTTTATTTTCCCAATCCGAACCTATTCATCCCATGGAGCAAACTGGTAATACTTCATATCTAACACCACGGCGTTATCGGTAAAAATTGATTACCATTTCACGTTCAAATCTAATTAAATATTTAACTATCGCTAGGAGCAAAATTGGTAATACTCCATTCTCGATCGTTTTCCTAAATTTGATAATTTAAGTTATCGCATTCACATTTCAATCTAATTAAAGATTCATTAAAACTTCACTTAGTTTTAATCTTCCCAAAATAATTATTAATGATTACTTAACTTTGGGAAGTGAAATATGTCGTACCACTGATTTCTGCCAATATATAACCTTTGAGCTCGTACGTCTCACAGAAGGGTGTTAAGTAAGAGAATAAATTCTCCGCCACCAAACAGATATATATTTAGCAGAGATCAACGAATACAGTATTGAAATACAATGTTAGACATGTAATCCTATATTTACCTGGGTTAAAGAACCAATGTTATTTAAAAGACAGTTCACAATAAACCCAAAATCACCTTCCATTAATTATGGAATCTTCACGAAAAACAAATCAATATATATAATCGATATAAATTTCGGTATCCACCTAATAATATAAATGGAATAATGACGAAGCCTTTTAAATTCCGTATATATTAACAATCTTTCTCCATAGAAGCTCATCTCGATTATTACCAAATCGAATTCCATTCAATTCCAATTTAATATATTAATTGGAAATCTTTACTTTGGAAAATTCCATTAATCTTAATTAAAAGATTATATATTCCAAATCATATTCTTCACTGTTAATTGGGTTAAAGAACAAGTGTTATTTAAAACACCGTTCACGATAAACCCAAAAATCCAGTTCTTTTATTCAATTCCAATTAAATATTAACTAGTTGGAAAACTTCACTAAATCTTGATTTAAAGGTTTATTCTTTTCTCAACTGGGTTTAAGAACAGTATTAATGAAAAACCGTTCACGATAAACCCTAAATCCAATTTCAATCCAATTAAATATTAATTAATTGGTAAAATTCCCTAAATCTTACTTAAATGATTTATTCTTTTCTCACCTGGGTTTAAGAACAATGTTAATGAAGGCATCGTTCACAACAAACCCAAAATCCAATTTGATATCAAATATAAGACTTTGAATACAAATTATATCGGCTTATATTTAATATCAAAATTTGAAACCCACAACTATCGTATTGAGAATAACAATATATATATATATATCTTCCAAATTGCTCAACAATATATGTATAATCACGAAATCCAATATCGAAATATTCCGAAGATTATTTCCATTCCGAATCCATTCCAATTTATTCTTTGGAAAATTCTGGTTATTTTAAAACCATTTTCAAATCTAATTTATTTATTTCTAAAAATAATTAAATTATTATTCTAATTAATAACTAGTTCATTTCGATAAAAATATATTTTTATCGTTAAAAAACTGGAATTTTTCATCCAAAATCTTTCCAAATCATTTATTATGATTTCACATAATTTTTTTCATATTTTTAATAATTTTATTATCGCCCGTACAGTTGATTTCCAATAACGGCCACCGAACTGCATTCATAGCGACCTTTTCTGAAATTGATTTGGACATATCTCCAAATCTAGCTGTTAGATTTCAAATCACTTATATTCATTGGGAAGCACTTTTCAATATGAACCTAACGGTTCTGGTTTTAGGAGAATCTGACAGTTGGATCTCCCGTAACAACAATTTGAAGTTAATGGTCGAAATTCGCGAACGATCGCTGCGCGGCGCATTCTATTCAGGCCATTATAATACATATAATATATATATTATATATTTCGTCGATTTCCATTTAAAACGAATTTTATAAGTCCTTTTAAATTCGTTTTAAAAACGATTTCCACTTCCATTTCAATTTCAAATCAAAATTGAATTTTCCATTATAAATTAGTTATAAATTCATTTTAAAACAATTTCAATTTTATTTACAAATTTAAACCAAAATTGAATATTCCTATATAAATTCGTTTTAAATTCATTTTAAAGCGATTTCAATTTGGTTTTCAAATTTAAATCAAAATTAAATATTCCTATATAAATTCGTTTTAAATTCATTTTAAAACGATTTGAATTTGATTTTCAAATTTAAATCAAAGTTGAATATTCCTATATAAATTCGTTTTTAAATTCTTTTTAAAATGATTTCAATTTGATTTTCAAATTTAAATCAAAATTGAATGTTCCTTATCATTTTAATATTAAAATATAATATTTTCAAAATATCAGATTCTGAAATCACTTTTCGATATTCATTATAAAATGAATAAAATCGACAAAATTCCCATTCGTGTTAAAATGGCGTTTAACTACTTAACACGGCTTCACATTTCAATATCTTCTGAATATTATTTTAAAATATTTGTTAATTCTGAACTGGAATCAGACTCAATCAACCATATTATTTCAGTTATATGGATTTCATACATTGCATGTATACGACAATAATGACAAACAATCATTAAAAATTCATACAACATCCAGAGTGCATTCTACAACTTTATAAGCATTAAATAAATAATGCGAGTGCATTCTAAAACTGTATAAGCATTAAATAAATAATGCTTGTACAATCTGTCAACCCATCGATTTACGTAACACTAATTATTAGGATCACTGTATGTCAAATATTATCCCAATACCCGTATGGGGTTTTCAAACAACTAATACTGTTTATTATTTGTGTAGTTGGGCAATGTGTAAAATTTATCGTCCCAATCAATATCAAATAAATAAGTGTACAAAAACAAACCATCTAGTTTGTAAATGAAAATTTATTTTATTTCATGATAATATTTTTTATATATAAATAATTTTTATGTACAACAATATCAAACAATCACAATCCAAACAAACAATCAACTGGTTTGTACAATAATAGTGTCGGGGGCTTTTGAGCCCCGTCTGCATCCTAGTATATAATAACTGGGAAATAATTTGAGTGTGAGAGAGTTCGCACATTCGTTTCCACTCATCCGTTCTTTTATTTCTGAATTTTTGTTCTGTTTGAATTTGAATTTGCCCCTGATTCTGATTTGCTCCATTTTTTTTGTCTCTTCTGAAATGTAGAATTTTTCGTTGTGAATCCAACGCATTTCATTTCGCTGAATTCTGATAAGAATCGAACGAGTTATGGCCATTTACACATTTGACATTAAACAATATAAGTAATTAAATAATTAAACTAAATTTTAATTACATTTCCCTAATCAGAATTAAGGGCGTCATCTTCCTTCTTCTTTGACCGAATACGCTGAACCCTCGCTCCCACTAAAGAATCGCCTGCGCACACTAATTCAGGAGGTCGCGCTCGATCGGACAGGCCCACCCTGTCGGCCTTGGCATCCTCTTCCGGCGCCACAAACGACAACCGCCGTAATGCCTCATGGCGCCAAAACAGCATGTGAACTCGATTAGTTAAATATCCCTATTCCGGACACAGTGAAATATGTTTCGTTAGCCCATTCAACTGTTTCGATTAGTTTTTATTAAAATATAAATATAAATCAACATATATTGAATTTAAACGTACATTTTAATTTAATGGGGGACACATACTGACTCCAAAAATTCCAGGAAAATAAATCTAGCTATGTTTTGACGACATGGTCCTAACAAAACAAATTTCATCGAATTTGGAGACCGTTTGAAAAATGGTCATTTTCTGGTCGATCCAGTTCAAATTTAAATTACCAAACACATTTAAATTTACTGCGCTCACATATTAAATCCAAAAATTATGAAATTTGAAACCTAGCAATAATTTGACATTCTGGATCCAACAAAAGTGGTCTCGTTGAAAACGGATGCCGTTTGCACAATGGCTATTTATTATATTATATTAAATTCCATAGCGACTATTTCAAATTTTAAACTGGATATAACTTTCAATTCCCGTTATGAAATCTGGATTTTTCACATTCGTTGGAAAGATATTTTTAAACAAATTCAAGTATTTCTTGTTTTACTGAAATCCGATTCATTTTGATTCCTGTACATTCATTTAAAACTTGGAATCAAATTTTCAAAGTACCGCGCCATTTCAGGCTCGTTTTATAATTAAAATAAAATTTTATCTTCTAACTTCGATTTAACTAAATTTTTAGTCGTTATTATTTAAAATAAATCATTATAAATATTAAAAATCCATTAAAATTGCTAAAATAAATTTTTTAAATTGGTATTGAAAATCCGAGTTGTTACAATCTCCCCCACTTAAAATTTTTTCGTCCTTGAAAAGGAATGGAGCTGAACGTTGTTTAACTAACCAACTCTACTTTCATTCTGGCTTTCGTTCTTCAACTTTTCAGTTTCTAAGAATTTTCTAATTCTTCAAAAATTTGGCTAACACCCTAAATTTTTGAAAAAATTCGTCATAAACTCCTTTGTACGGGGAGATATTTAAAACCGCAACTAGCCTCATAGAGCCCTCACCAATCCAAAAGAAAAAGAAAAAGCCAATCGGCTCATAAAATCATCCAAACCTAATAAATAAGTAAATATGTACCTATTTTCCTGGTATACAATTTTATTCTTCTTCTTAGCTTCCCTGCCATGACCTGTTCATTATATATACATGTGTATGTATGCAATTCTAATAAATTTTCAATTCAGTTCAATATTTGATTCTATTTGGCTTAATTTACCTTTCCATTACATATTGATTTGGATCTGGTTCAATTCAACTGTTCATTCTCATATTGGATTTATTATTCCAATATTTTTATTAGTTAAACTAATAATCAAACAACACAGCCAGCAATCAATTAGTGAATTAAATTTCTAAAACGTATAACTTTTGTGTATATATTCAAAAAATCATATTTCTAGTGTCAAATCACAAACAATAAACCGTATCTAAGTTTTGGTTCTCACACCAGTCGATTGGAAATATATAGATATCTCACTTTCGAAACTCGAACACAGATGCTGATGATGCTTAGACGATGATCAGAATCATCCCCGGGCAACTAGGGTGTGATTCTATATCTGCCTAGTTTATTTGAAACTTCAAGTACACGTTGCAAGGCATATATTCAAGGTCTTCTTACACTTGATAGTCCAATTTCAATATAAAATTAAATAGTCAAAAACATATAATTGATATAAATTTCAAAACAAAATTTGTTTTCATAAAATTAATACTCTTTACACTCGTTCTAGGTACTTCTGATCCCATCACTAATGAGTCATTCTTATTGGATATTACTAATCCAATCTCTAATTAATTCTTTCATTTGGTTCTAATTTGTCTTGTTCTCAAGCTTTGTAAACCAAAGCTCTGATACCACGTTGAGACGACCAAAACTCAACCCTTACGAGAAAGCCCAGATTGAATTGAGAACACGACAAATCAGAACACAAACAATAGAATATTTCATTGCTTATTACAACAATTTACATCAGAATACAAGGCAGTACCAGAGTTTGAATAAATATTACTCAGAAAAATATCATAGATTAAAATATAAAGCAGCGGAAATAAAATGTTTAAATACAATGCGTAGCGGAAAATAACAACTGACACAACTGAAAGATATATACGGATATAAAGCTTTCTGAATATTGCTCCATCTGTAAATCCAGGATCCTGGGATAAGAAATATCTACGAAAACCAAAACTACTAGCTGCCGATGTGGAAAATATAGGCACTCAGAATTTAGATTAAAACAATAAACTCCAGGTCAGTCATGAGACTGGTGTGAGAACTAAAACAGTTATTACTAATTTTACTTTTAAAATAAGGTAAATCAAGGGACCACGCCGTATAACACGGAACGCGTTTACCCCCAAGAATACCAGTGCCTGAAACAAACAGCGCAATGCTAAATAAAGAAAAATGAAGCTATTATAAGACTCAGGTCCCATCACACAATGCAACGCAAGCCGGAGGATAAAGTTTTACCTCATAATAGCCAAATTTGCTTGGTACGTTTTAAAAAAAAATCTTTTATTATTACTATAGTGAAGAAATAAACTTCAAATATAAATGTATCAATCATAGATGGCATGAGCATTGTATCACACTATGTCGCCATATATAGTATACAATGAAAACCAAATAATATCGTATTGGAAGTTTGGATTTCCATCATGGTGGCTCCTGATCCGAAAGATCTATTGCGTAGTGCAATTCCCAACGGTTTACGTCGCAGGCATACGAAAACACCGTAATGCACATCTACACTATCCAGAAAACAAGCTACCGCGGCTTACGTCCAAGCATTGGAAAACAACGCTAACTCTATCCATCTAGGAATCGGGGGATGTGCCCTATCCCTACTGGTCTAGGGCGACTGAATCCATACCGTAGGATGTCTATCATCGTCTCCAAAGTATACTGATCTAACCATCAGTTTACCACCAAACCGGTGTGTGAGGGTCGCGAATTAATGCAACACAAAGCTGTGCTATTTAAAGTTGTTCTTTGATCATCATCCACCAAACTTTGCTTTTCAACAAAAATTTGGATCACTACATCTCAGCACGTCACACTATCAATCCATACCGTATCACTGATTTCTGCCAATATATAACCTCTAAGCTCGTACATCTCAGAGAAGAGTGTTAAGCAAGAGAATAAATTCTCCGCCACCAAACATATATATATTTAGCAGAGATCAACGAATATAGTATGAAGGAATACAATGTCAGACACACCATCCATTTACACATCCGTTCTAGGTCTAAACGAAATCAGAGGCACCTTATTCCTCGTCCCGTATGTCCAATACAGGAGAGAGGCCCTCGCATGCCTGAACAATCAACAAATACGTCCAGACGGCAACCACTGTAGCACATTAAAGGTAGCTACTCCAATCATGGGCATCAGTAGCAACCCATCCATTCGATGTGAAGATCGTCGGTCTTGCACCATCTTCAATCTCTTTGACTTTTCGTTGTATCAGTTATTCAAAATGGGTTAAACCCGGTCTTTTCGAATTACTCGCGTATCTTATAATCAAGTGCTATAACAACACATTATACGCCTCATTTCAATCCTGAATATTCTTTTATTCAAATATTCACATATTTAGTGAAAGGTTTGCATTAATTTTATCAAAGATAAATTCTTTTAAATTTATTCTTTAATCTTCCTTTGGAAATCATTACAAAAGATTTTCATTATCTTTTCAGTTCTAAACCAAATTAAGGTTTTCCAAACTAGTCGGGATTAGCGAACCTTACCGAAGTAATAATTTGTTTATTTTCCCAGTCCCAACCTATTCATCCCATGGAGCAAACTGGTAATACTCCATATCTAACACCACGGTGTTATCGGTAAAAATTAATTAACACTTCATGTTCAAATCTAATTAAAGGTTTAGCTATCGCTTGGAGCAAAAATGGTGATACTCTATTCTCCATCATTTTCCCAAATTTGATAATTTAAATTATCACATTCACGTTTCAATCTAATTAAAGATTCATTAAAACTTCACTTAGTTTTAATCTTCGCAAAATCATAATTAATGATTATTTAACTTTGGGAAATCAAATAAGTCACATCGACCATCTACACCGTACCACTGATTTCTGCAAATATATAACCTCTGAGCTCGTAAATCCCAGAGAAGCGTGTTAAGCAAAACAATAAATTCTAAATTCTCCGCCACCAAACATATATATATTTATCAGAGATCAATGAATACGGTATCGAAATACAATGTTAGACATGTAATCATGTCTTTATCTGGGTAAAAGAACCAATGTCATTTAAAACACAGTTCACAATAAACCCAAAATCACATTCCATTAATTATGGAATCTTCACGGAAAACAGATCAATATATATAATCGATATAAATTTCCGTGTCCACCTAATAATATAAATGGAATAATGAGAAGCCTTTTAAATTCCATATATACTAATAGTCTTCCTCCACAGAAGCTCATCTTACCAAATCGAATTCCATTCAATTCCAATTTAATAAATTAAATTGGAAATCTTTACTTTGGAAAATTCCATTGATCTTTTAAAAGATTATAAATTCCAAATCATATTCTTCACTGTTATTGGGTTAAGGAACAAGTGTTATTTAAAACACCGTTCATGATAAACCCAAAAATCCAATTCTTTTATTCAATTCCAATTAAATATTAACTAATTGGAAAACTTCACTAAATCTTAATTTAAAGATTTATTCTTTTCTCAACTGGGTTTAAGAACAGTGTTAATGAAGACACCATTCACGACAAACCCAAAATCCAATTTCAATCCAGTTAAATATTAAGTAATTGTTAAAATTCCCTAAATTTTAACTAAAAGATTTACACTTTTCTCAATTGGTTTTAAGAACAGTGTTAATGAAGACACCATTCACAACAAACCCAAAATCCAATTTGATATCAAATACAAGACTCTGAATAGAAATTATATAGGCTTATATTTAAAATCAAATTTTGAAACCCACAACTATTGTATTCAGAATAACGATATATATATATCTTCCAAATTCCTCAACAACATCTGTATAATCATGAAATCCAATATCAAAATACTCTGAAGATTATTTCCATTCTGAATCCATTCCAATTTGATCTTTGGAAAATTCTGGTTATTTTAAAACCATTTTCAAATCTAATTTATTTATTTCTAAAAATAATTAAATTATTTTTCTAGTTAAGAACTAGTTCATTTCGATAAAAATATATTTTTATCTTTGCAAAACTGGGATTTTTCATCCAAAATCTTTCCAAATCATTTATTATGATTTTACATAATTTTTCCATATTTTTAATAATTTTATTATCGATCGTACAGTCGGTTTCTGAACTGCATGCATAGCGACCTTTTTTGAAATTGATTTACACATATCTCCAAATCTAACCTTTAGATTTCAAATCTCTTATATTCATTGGAAAGCTCTTTTCGATATGAACCCAAGGCTCATATTTTAGGAGAATCCGACGGTCGAATCTCCTGTAACATCAATTTGAATGGTCGAATTCGTGAACGGTCGCTATGCGACGCGTTCTATTCAGGCCATTATAATATATATATATATATATATATATATATATATTATATTTAATAACCCGAAAATCTGAGCCAATTTAAGATTTTTATTTTGGCAATTTTAGCAAATTTTGATTATTTAAAATGAATTATTTTAAATAATAACGACGAGAAATTTATTTTGAATAGAATTCGAACGTATATATTCAACAGATCATCGTTAGAATATAATTATTTAATTATAATAAAAAAATGAATTGAAAATGGCACGGTAGTTCGATAATTTGATTTCAAAGTTTAAAGGAATGTACCGGGTGCAAAATAAACCGGATTTTAGTGAAACCAAAAATATTTGAATCTAATTGAGAATATCTTTCCAACGAATCCGAAAAATTGAAATTTCATAGCGGGAATCGAAAGACACGTCCTGTTGAAAATTCTGAATAGTCGCTATGGAATTCTGGCCCTTAAAAATTGAAATTTTGCAAACGACCTCGGATTTCGACAAAACCACTTTTGTTGGATCCGTGATTTCAAGTTATTGCTAGGTTTCAAATTTTGTAATTTTTCGAATCTGTATGTGAGCGTGGCAAAGGAAAACGTGTTTGACTAGTTTCAGTTGTTTTTAATCGACTGGAAAATGGCCATTTTTCAAACGGTCTCAGAATTCAATGAAATTAGTTTTATTAGGATCGTATCGTCAATACGAAGCTATAAAATATTTTTCGGGAATTTTTAGAGTTCGTATGTGGCCCCAGTAAATTGAAATGCGTGTTCAAATTCAATATATTGAGTTATATGTTGATTTTGACAAAAACTGATCGAAACAGTCGAATTAGTCTACGATACATATCCCATTGTGTTCGGAATGGGGGTATTTAGCTATGGATGACAGGCGGTGGGTTCGATTTCGAGGTCAAAATTTAAAGTTGCTTTTTAGAATGAAATTAAAAAAAAGTCAACTACCCCCCTTTATCTCTTTCAACCCCCCCCATTTCATTTATTTAGAAGAAGAAAAAAAGGGGGAAATGAGCGATGGAGCCGCCACCAACCCCCCCTCGATCTGCCTCGCTTACCCCCCCCTCCACTTGCGCGACGCGCTACTACCTCCCCCTCCACTTGCGCGACGCGCTACCAGCCCCCCTACCTCGAGCGCGCCACCGCGAGTAGCCCCCCCTCTGGATCGAAGACCGCCGAGTACAGACCCCTTCCCTTTCTTTAATCCGTAAGCTTTTATTTTCCTTATTTTATTTTATTTCAGTTTTGTTTCTCTGTTATTTAATCAATGAAAATCTGATTTTTTTTATGTTAATAACCTTGTTTAAAAACGTTGTGTTTAAAAATATGAATAGCATGGTTTTAGCAAGATAAAAATTTGATTGTTAATAAAAGGTAGCATTGTAAAATTATATGAAATAGAAATATAATTTTATCATATGATTAGAATTTATAAAAATATGATTTTTATATAATGTGTGGAATAAAAATATGATTTTTATATAATGAATAGAATATAAATATGATTTTTATATTATAGAGATAATAAAAATATAATTTTTATATGATGTAAAGAATAAAAATAGAATTTTTATCTATATAGTAGCGGTGTAAAAATGTGATTTTTATATTTGTAGTGGCTACGGACAGGGAAATTGGCAAAAGGCGAGTGGCGAAGATTTCTACATAAGAAGAGCCGTGGCATTTGGTTTGGCTTTCGGTGAGAACTTCTCACTTTTAATTTAATTTTCTAGTTAAAATATATACTAGGATGCAGACAGTGTTTAGTAGCACCCGACACCTGTCGTCCACAGACCATGGACGGCTTGTATGCTTGTTTGTTTGATTTTGATGTGTAGTTGATTGTGTGATGTGATGTGAAATGAAACAAAATATTTTATAGTGGAAAATGTTTTATAGTTTAAAATAGAATTTTTAACGGGTATTTAAAATGAAATAAATATAAACAAATCGAACGATTTGTTTATATACACACATTTGACTGATATTGATTGGGACGATAAATTTTACACATCGCCCAACTACACAAATAAAATTTGTGTTTGATTGTTTGAAACCCCATACGGGTATTGGGATGATATATGACATGCACTAATCCCAATAATTAGTTGTATGTCGATCGATTGATTGACAGACAGTTATAAGCGTTGAATATTTACATTTGATGCTTATACAGTGTAGAATGCACTTTGGATGATGGTTGATTACTTGTCGTTGTTGATATATACATGCGTTGTATGAAAGTGCATAGAAATAAAATCTATGGTAATTGATTGGGCCTCGTTCCAGTTTTGAGATAGAATATTTGAAATAAAATATGTGAAAAGAAATATTTGAAATAAAATATTTGAAAATAGAAATATTTGAAAATAAAAATATTTGAAATAGAATTTTTGAAGATAGAAATATATGAAGCCGTGTTGATTAGATTGACGCCATTTTGACGCAAACGATATTTATATCGATTATATTCGTTTTTATAATGAATATTGAAAAGTAATTTTAAAATCGAATATTTTGGAAACGAATTCGATTCGAATTGAAATTGAATAGATTTGAAATTGAATTGAATTGAAGTTGGATAGAATTGAATTCAAATTGAAATTGAATAGAAATAAATTCGAATTGAAATTGAATTGAATTGAAAACGAACTGAAATTGAATTAAAAATCGATTTAAATTGAAATCAATTTGAAATGAAATTAAAACGAATTTATATTGAAAAATTCAATCTTGATTTGAATTTGAAAATGAAGTTGAAATCGTTTCGAAAACGAATTTAAAATGATTTATAAAATACGTTTTAAAAAGAAATCGATGTACTATATATTATATATATTATATATATAATATATAATGGCCTGAATGGAACGCGCCGCGCTGCGGTAGTTCGTGAATTTCGACCATTGGCTTCGAATGGATATTACAGAAGATCCGACCGTCGGATTCTCCTAAAACCGGAACCGTTGGGTTCATATCGAAAAGAGCTTTCTAACAAATATTAGAAATTTGAAATATAACGGTTGGATTTGGAATTATTTCCAAATCAAATTTGGAAAAGGTCGTTGTAAGTGCAGTTCGATGGCCGTTGTTGGAAATCGACTGTATGGGCCTTGATAAAATTATTAAAAATAATAGTAATTTGTGTAAAATCATAAGAAATGATTTGGGAAGAATTAGGATGAAAAACTCCATATTTGAAAAGATAAAAATAGATTTTTATCGAAGTGAACTAGTTTTCAACTAGAATTATAATTCTATTTATTTATAAAAAAAATTGAATTTGAAAAGGGTTTTAAAAGTAACCAGAATTTCCAATAATTGAATGGGAATGGATTTGAATCGAAATTGTCTTTGGAATATTTTGATGTTGGATTTCGTGATGATACAGGTATTGTTATGGGAATTTGAAAGATATATTTATATCGTTATTTCCAATACGATATTTGTTGGTCGTAGAATTTGATATTGAATATAAGCCAATATATTTTCTATTCAGAGCCTTGTATTTAATATCAAATGTGATTTGGGCTTGTCGTGAATGGTGTCCTCATTAACACTGTTCCTAAGCCCAATTGAAAAAAGATTAAATCTTTTTATTTAGATTTAATGAAGTGTACCAATTAAATAATATTTAATTGGAATTGAATTGGTATTGATTTTTGGGTTTATCGTGAACAGTGTTTTTAATAACACTTGTTCTTTAACCCGACAATTAATGGAATGTGATTTAGGGTTTATCGTGAACCGTGTTTTAAATGACACTGATTCTTTAACCAAGTTAAAGATTAAAACTAAGTGGATTTTAATGAATCTTTAATTAGATTGAAAAGATCGAGAATGGAGTATCACCAGTCTTACTCCAGGCGATAGTTAAATCTTTAATTAGTTTTGAACGTGAAATGGTAATTGAATTTACCGGTAACACCGTGGTGTTAGATATGAAGTATTACCAGTTTTACTTCATGGGATGAATAGGTTGGGATTGGGAAATAAATGATTACTCCGGTGTGGTTCGCTAATCCCGGCTAGTTTGAATTGATATTCAAAGAAGATTAAAGAATAAATTTAAAGAATTTATCTTTGTTAAAATTAGTGGGAACCTTTCCCAAAGTATAAGAATATTTGAATAAAAGAATATTCTGAATTGGAATGAGGCATATGTTGTGTTTGTGTAACACTTATTTATTATATACGCGAGTTATTCAGAAAGGCCGGGTCTATCCCATTCTGAATAACTGATTCGACGTGGTGTCGAAGATGAAGACGGTGGTTGAGGACCGGAGGTCTTCACGTCGTTTGGATAATTACTGATGATCTTGATTGGGCCATACACCTAAGAGGAGGGAACCAGTTAGTGATCGTCCAGACGTACTTGGAGATCGATGGATATGCGGGGTATTAGGTGCCTCCGGTTTTGTTTAGACCCAGAACGGACTTGTAAATGGACTGTGTGTCTGACATTGGATTTTAGTCTGTATGATTGATTTCTATTAAATATATATCTGTTTGGCGACGGAGAATTTATTCTCTTTCTTAATGTCCTTCTCTGAGACGTACGAGCTCAGGGGTTATATATCGATGGATATCAATCGCATGGAGTGAATTGCATGTGTGACATGCCTAAGTGGAAAATGATTAATTCTTCTGTTGAAAAGCAGAGTCTTGTGGTGGATGGTCAAAGCACGGCCTGTGTGGCATAGCTTTGTGTGACATTGATTCGCGAGCCTCACACCCCGGTTATGAACCAAAAACGGGAGAGGACATCAGGGAGGGCATGCGTTTCCTTCTAGCTAGAAGTGGCGTCAGTGGTTTTACACGCCCTGACGAGTTTGTCTTATGTGGTTGTTGCTGTTGCGATGTGCCTTGGATATATCGGTCGATCCGGGACCGATGGAGTCATTGGACTCATTGACACCCCATAGGGTAGGGAAACGCAGTGTTCAGGCATTTTAATCCACATCAGTGGACCGGCCCTGACGATCCAAAGGCTTGACTGAGTACTTGCCTGAGGGGCGGGCTAGAGCGTCTCGAATTCGGTGGAGGACGATCCCTTGCCTCTGTTCATAGATGGAAATCCAATTTCCAAATACATGACTTTGCGGTTTTGATTGTAGGGCCTAGTATTGGCGACATGATATATGGTACCCATGCCGCCTATGATTGATACTTATGATTTGAAGTTGTTTTATACACTAGGCACTTATAATAGTATCAAATGATTTGTTTTAAACGTACTAAGCATGTTTGGCTATTATAAGGGAAAACCCTATCCCCCGGCTTGCGTTGCATTATGTGATAGGACCTGAGTCTTATAATAGCTTCATTTTTCCAAAAAGCATTGCGCTATTTTGTTATATGAACTGGTATTCTTGGGAGGAAACCCGTTCCGTGTTATACGGCGTGGTCCCTTGATATATCTGATTTAAAGTAAAGTTTTAAACAACTGTTTTAGTTCTCCCACCAGTCCTATGAATGACCTGTAGTTTATTATTTTAATCTAAACTCTGGTGCCCTTATTTTGACATGGGCAGCTAGTAGTTTTGGTTTTGGAGATTTATATTCACAGGATCCTGATTTACATCTGGAACGATACTCAGAAAGCTCTGTATCCGTGCATTACTTCTAGTTGTGTATTGTGTTATTTTCCGCTGCTATGTAATGTATTGTAATCTCTGATATTTTGGAATGTGTAATATTGATTCATACTCTGTATATTCTTGTATTCTGATGGAATTGTTGTAATATACAATGAAATTTTCTTCCGTCTACGTTCTGATTTGTCTTGTCCTCAAAGTATCCGGGCTTTTCTTACCGGGGAAGTTACGGGTTCTTACAGTTGGTATCAGAGCTTTGGTTTACAAAGCTCGGAGAATAAGACCCGTTAGAACCAAACGAAAGAATTCATCAGAGATTGGATTAGTAATATCCAATGAGAATGACTCGTTAGAGATGGGATCTGTAGTATCCTAGAACGAGTGTGAAGAGTATATTTTTATAATGAAAATGAATTTTGTTTTGAAAATTTAAACTTTATTCAGCGTATTTGAATATTTATTTGTGTTGAATTTGGACAATTTAGTATATAAAGATTTTGCGTACACGCCTAGCTAGCGCGTATTTAAAGTTTTAATATACTGGATAGATATAGAATCATACTCTAGTGGCCCGAAGATGATTCTGATGGTTGAGTACTCATCGTCAGAATTTATCTTCGAGTGACAAAAGCGTGATATTTATATATTTCCGATTGGCTGGTGTGAGAACCAAAGCTTGATAGGGCATATTGTTGTGATTTGACATCAAAAATGTGATTTTTTGACTATATATCAAAGTTATGAATTTGAAATGATAACCAACTAATTGATTGCTGATTGTGTTGTTTGATTACTATTTGATTAATTAAAATGTTGAACCTTTAGCCAAATTGATCAAATAGTGAATTGTATTGAAAATTTGTCTCATTTGCTTGCATATACATGTACTTACATTGAACAGGTCATAGCAAGGAGGCTAGAGCAGAGAATAAAATTGTTTGCCCGACAAATAGGTACATGTTTACCATAGTTTACTGTTTTGGTTGGGTGATGATTTTATGAGCTGATTGGCTAGCTGCTTGGCTTTTTCTTTTTCTTTTTGATTTTAGAAGGCCATGGGAGGCTATATGAAATATCCCGAAGTCCCCGGTGTAGGGGAGGTTATGGCGAAATTTTTCGAAAATTTAGGGTGTTAGCCAAATTTTTGAAAAATTTGAAAAGTTCTTAGAAACTGAAAAGTTGAAGAACTTAAGCCGTAATGAAAATAAGCAAAGTTGAGTTGGTTTGTTAAACAACTTTTGGCTTCGTTCCTTTTGGGGACGAAAAGTTTTAAGTGGGGGAGATTGTAATAACCCGGAAATCTGAGCTAATTTAAAATTTTTATTTTGGCAATTTTAGCAAATTTTGATTATTTAAAATGAATTATTTTAAATAATAACAACGAGAAATTAATTTTGAATAGAATTCGAACGTATGTATTTAATAGATCGTCGTTAGAATATAATTATTTGATTATAATTAAAAAAAGGAATTGAAAATGGCGCGGTAGTTCGGTAATTCGATTTCAAAGTTTAAAGGAATGTACCGGGTGCAAAATAAACCGGATTTTAGTGAAACCAAAAATATTTGAATCTAATAGAGAATATCTTTCCAACGAATCCAAAAAATTGAAATTTCATTGCGGGTCTCAAAAGATACGTTCTGTTGAAAATTCAGAATAGTCGCTATGGAATTCTGGCCCTTAAAAATTGAAATTTTGCAAACGACCTCGGATTTCAACGAAACCACTTTTGTTGGATCCGTGATGTCAAGTTATTACTAGGTTTCAAATTTCGTAATTTTTCGAATCAATATGTGAGCGTGGCAAAGGAAAGCGTGTTTGACCAGTTTTAGTTGATTTTAATCGATTGGAAAATGGCCATTTTTCAAACGGTCTCAGAATTTGATGAAATTAATTTTGTTAGGACCGTATCGTCAATACGAAGCTAGAAAATATTTTTTGGGAATTTTTAGAGTTCGTATGTGGCCCCGGTAAATTGAAATGTGCGTTCAAATTCAATATATAGAGTTATATGTTGATTTTGACAAAAACTGATCGAAACAGTCGAATCAGTCTGCGATACATATCCCATTGTGTTCGGAATGAGGGTAATTAGCAATGGACGACAGGCGGTGGGTTTGATTTCGAGGTCGAAATTTAAAGTTGCTTTTTAGAATGAAATTAAAAAAAAAGTCAACTACCCCCCTTTATCTCTTTCTCCCCCCCCCCCCCCCATTTCATTTATTCAGAAGAAGAAAAAAAGGGGGGAATGAGCGACGGAGCCGCCACCAACGCCCACTTCTTGATCTGCCTCGCTTACCCCCCTCCACTTGCGCGACGTGCTACTACCCCCCCTCTACTTGCGCGACGCGCTACTACCCCACCTCCACTTGCGCGATGCGCTACCAACCCCCTACCTCGAGCGCGCCACCGCGAGTAACCCCCTCCTCTGGATTGAAGACCGCCGAGTGCAGACCCCTTCCCCTTTTTTAATCAGTAAGCTTTTATTTTCCTTATTTTATTTTATTTCATTTTTTTTCTCTGTTATTTAATCAATGAAAATCTGATTTTTTTTTATATTAATAACCTTGTTTAAAAACATTGTGTTTAAAAATATGAATAGCATTGTTTTAGCAAGATAAAAATTTGATTTTTAATAAAAGGTAGCGTTGTAAAATTATATGAAATAGAAATATAATTTTATCATATGATTAGAATTTATAAAAATATGATTTTTATATAATATGTAGAATAAAAATATGATTTTTATATAATCAATAGAATAAAAATATGATTTTTATATTATAGAGATAATAAAAATATAATTTTTATATGATTTAAAGAATAAAAATAGAATTTTTATCTATATAGTAGCTGTGTAAAAATGTGATTTTTATATTTGTAGTGGCTACGGACAGTGAAATTGGCAAAAGGCGAGTGGCGAAGATTTCTACATAAGAAGAGCCGTGGCATTTGGTTTAGCTTTCGGTGAGAACTTCTCGCTTTTAATTTAATTTTCTAGTTAAAATACATACTAGGATGCAGACGGTGTTTAGTAGCACCCGACTCCCGTCCTCCACAGACCATGGATGGCTTGTATGCTTGTTTGTTTGATTTTGATGTGTAGTTGATTGTGTGATGTGAAATGAAACAAAATATTTTATAGTGGAAAATATTTTATAGTTAAAAATAGAATTTTTAACGGGTATTTAAAATGAAATAAATATAAACAAATCGAACGATTTGTTTATATACACACATTTGACTGATACTGATTGGGACGATAAATTTTACACATCGCCCAACTGCACAAATAAAATCTGTGTTTGATTGTTTGAAACCCCACGTGGGTATTGGGATGATATATGACATGCATTAATCCCAATAATTAGTTGTATGTCGATCGATTGATTAATAGACTGTTATAAGCATTGAATATTTACATTTGATGCTTATACAGCGTAGAATGCACTTTGGATGATGGTTGATTATTTGTCGTTGTTGAATATTTGAAATAAAATATGTGAAAAGAAATATTTGAAATAGAATATTTGAAAATAAAAATATTTGAAAATAAAAATATTTGAAATAGAATATTTGAAGATTGAAATATATGAAGCCGTGTTGATTAGATTGATGCCATTTTGATGCAAACGATATTTATATCGATTATATTCGTTTTTATAATGAATATTGAAAAGTGATTTCAAAATCGAATATTTTGAAAACGAATTCGATTCGAATTGAAATTGAATAGAATTGAAATTGAATAGAATTGAAGTTGGATAGAATTGAATTCAAATTGAATAGAAATGAATTCGAACTGAAATTGAATTGAATTGAAAACGAACTGAAGTTGAAGTAAAAATCGATTTAAATTGAAATCAATTTAAATGAAATTAAAACGAATTTATATTGAAAAATTCAATCTTGATTTGAATTTGAAAATGAAGTTGAAATCGTTTCGAAAACGAATTTAAAACGATTTATAAAATATGTTTTAAAAGGAAATTGACGAAGTATATATTATATATATAATATATAATGGCCAGAGTAGAACGCGCCGCGCTGCGGTAGTTCGTGAATTTAGACCATTGGCTTAGAATGGATATTGCGGGAGATCTGACCGTCGGATTCTCCTAAAACTGGAACCATTGGATTCGTATCGAAAAGAGCTTTCAAACGAATATTAGAAATTTGAAATCTAATGGTTGGATTTGGAATTATGTCCAAGTCAAATTTGGAAAAGGTCGCTGTAAGTGCAGTTCGATGGCCGTTGTTGGAAATCGACTGTACGGGCCTTGATAAAATTATTAAAAATATTAATAATTTGTGTAAAACCATAAGAAATGATTTGGGAAGAATTGGGATGAAAAACTCCATATTTGAAAAGATAAAAATAAATTTTTTATCGAAGTGAACTAGTTTTGAACTAGAACTATAATTCTATTTATTTTTAAAAAAAATTGAATTTGAAAAGGGTTTTAAAAGTAACCAGAATTTCCAATAATTGAATGGGAATGGATTTGAATCGAAATTGTCTTTGGAATATTTCGATGTAGGATTTCGTGATGATACAGGTATTGTTATGGGAATTTGAAAGATATATTTATATCGTTATTTCCAATATGATATTTGTTGGTCGTAGAATTCGATATTGAATATAAGCCGATATATTTTCTATTCAGAGCCTTGTATTTAATATCAAATGTGATTTGGGCTTGTCGTGAATGGTGTCTTCATTAACACTGTTCTTAAGCCAGTTCAAAAAAAGATTAAATCTATTTATTTAGATTTAATGAAGTGTACCAATGAAATAATATTTAATTGGAATTGAATTGGTATTGATTTTTGGGTTTATCGTGAACAGTGTTTTAAATAACACTTGTTCTTTAACCCGATAATTAATGGAATGTGATTTTGGGTTTATCGTGAACCGTGTTTTAAATGACACTGGTTCTTCAACCCAGTTAAAGATTAAAACTAAGTGGAGTTTTAATGAATTTTTAATTAGGTTGAAAAGATCGAGAATGGAGTATCACCAGTCTTACTCCAGGCGACAGTTAAATCTTTAATTAGATTTGAACGTGAAATGGTAATTGAATTTACCGATAACACCGTGGTGTTAGTTATGAAGTATTACCAGTTTTACTTCATGGGATGAATAGGTTGGGATTGGGAAATAAATGATTACTCCGGTGTGGTTCGCTAATCCCGACTAGTTTGAATTGATATTCAAAGAAGATTAAAGAATAAATTTAAAGAATTTATCTTTGATAAAATTAATGGGAACCTTTCCCAAAGTATAAGAATATTTGAACAAAAGAATATTCTGAATTGGAATGAGGCGTATGTTGTGTTTGTGTAACACTTATTTATTATATACGCGAGTTATTCAGAAAGACCGGGTCTATCCCATTCTGAATAACTGATTCGACGTGGTGTCGAAGATGAAGACGGTGGTTGAAGACCAGAGGTCTTCACATCGTTTGAATAATTACTGATGATCTTGATTGGGTCGTACACCCAAGAGGAGGGAATCAGTTAGTGATCGTCCAGACGTACTTGGAGATCGATGGATATGCGGGGTATTAGGTGCCTTTGGTTTCGTTCAGACCCAGGATGGACTTGTAAATAGACTGTGTGTCTGACATTGGATTTTAGTCTGTGTGATTGATTTCTATTAAATATATATCTGTTTGGTGGTGGAGAATTTATTCTCTTGCTCAACGCCCTTCTCTGAGACATACGAGCTCAGGGGTTATATATCGATGGATATCAATCGCATGGAGTGAATTGCCTGTGTGACATGCCTAAGTGGAAAATGATCAAGGCTTCTGTTGAAAAACAGAGTCTTGTGATGGATGATCAAAACACGGCCTGTGTGGCATAGCTTTGTGTGACGTTGATTCGCGAGCCTCACACCCCGGTTGTGAACCAGAAATGGGAGAGGACATCAGGGAGGGCATGCGTTTCCTTCTAGCTAGAAGTAATGTCAGTGGTTTTACACGCCCTGACGAGTTTGACTTATGTGTTTGCTGCTGTTGCGAGGCGCCTCGGATATATCGATCGATCTGGGACCGATGGAGTCATTGGACTCATTGACACCCCCATAGGATGGGGAAACGCAGTGTTCAGGCATTTTAATCCACATCGGTGGATCGGCCCTGACAATCCAAAGGCTTGACTGAGTACTTGCCTGAGGGGCGGGCTAGAGCGTCTCGAATTCGGTGAAGGATGATCCCTTGCCTTGGTTCATAGATGGAAATCCAATTTCCAAATACGTGACTTTGCGGTTTTGATTGTAGAGCCTAGTATTAGCGACATGATATATGGTACCCATGCCGCCTATGATTGATACGTATGATTTGAAGTTGTTTTATACACTAGACACTTATAATAGTATCAAATGATTTGTTTTAAACGTACTAAGCATGTTTGGCTATTATAAGGGAAAACTCTATCCCCCGGCTTGCGTTGCATTGTGTGATAGGACCTGGGTCTTATAATAGCTTCATTTTTCCAAAAAGCATTGCGCTGTTTTGTTATATGCACTGGTATTCTTAGGAGGAAACCTGTTCCGTGTTATACGACGTGGTCCCTTGATATATCTGATTTAAAGTAAAGTTTTAAACAACTGTTTTAGTTCTCACACCAGTCCCATGACTGACTTGGAGTTTATTGTTTTAACCTAAACTCTGGGTGCCCTTATTTTGACACGGGCAGCTAGTAATTTTGGTTTTGCAGATTTATATTCACAGGATCCTGATTTACAGCTGGAATGATACTCGGAAAGCTCTGTATCCGTGTATTACTTCTAGTTGTGTATTGTGTTATTTTCCGCTGCTATGTAATGTATTGTAATCTCTGATATTTTATAATGTGTAATATTGATTCATACTCTGTATATTCTTTTATTCTGATGGAATTGTTGTAATATACAATGAAATGTTCTTCCGTCTGCGTTCTGATTTATCTTGTCCTCAAAGTATCTGGGCTTTCCTTACCGGGGAAGTTACGTGTTCTTACATTATATTTCGTCGATTTCCATTTAAAACGAATTTTATAAATTGTTTTAAAAACGATTTCCACTTCCATTTCAATTTTAAATCAAAATTGAATTTTCCATTATAAATTTGTTTTAAATTCATTTTAAAACGATTTCAATTTTATTTTCAAATTTAAATCAAAATCGAATATTCCTATAAAAATTTATTTTAAATTCATTTTAAAACGATTTCAATTTGATTTTCAAATTTAAATCAAAATTGAATATTCCTAGTTAAATTCGTTTTAAATTCATTTTAAAACGATTTCAATTTGATTTTCAAATTTAAATCAAAATTGAATATTCCTATATAAATTCGTTTTAAATTCATTTTAAAACGATTTCAATTTGATTTTCAAATTTAAATCAAAATTGAATACTCCTATATAAATTCGTTTTTTAATTCATTTTAAATCAATTTCAATTTGATTTTCAAATTTAAATCAAAATTGAATATTGCTTATCATTTTAATATTAAAATGACAATATTTTAAAAATATCAGATTTTGAAATCACTTTTCGATATTCATTATAAAATGAATAAAATCGACAAAATTCTCATTCATGTTAAAATGGCGTTTAAATACTTAACATGGCTTCACATTTCAATATTTTCTGAATATTATTTTAAAATATTCGTTAATTCTGAACTGGAATCAGACTCAATCAATTACCATATAATTTCAGTTATATGGATTTCATATACGACAATAATGATAAACAATCATTAAAAATTCATACAACATCCGAATTGCATTCTACAACTGTATAAGCAATAAAATAAATAAATAACACTTATGCAATCTGTCAACCCATCGATTGACTTACCACTAATTATAAGGATCGGTGTATGTCAAATATTATCCCAATACCCGTGTGGGGTTTTCAAATAACAAATACTATTTATTATTTGTGCAGTTGAGCGATGTGTAAAATTTATCGTCCCAATCCATATTAGATGAATTAGTGTACATAAACGAATCGTCCGGTTTGTAAATGAATATTTATTTTGTTTCATGATAATTTATATAAATATTTTATATAAATAATTTTTATGTACAACAATATCAAACAATAACAATCCAAAAAACAAGCAACTGGTCTGTACAATAATAGTGTCAGGGGCTTCTAAGCCCCATCTGCATCCTAGTATATAATAATTGGGAAATAATTTGATTGTGAGAGAGTTCTCACATTATTTTCCACTACTTCGTTTTTTATTTCTGAATTTCTATTCTGTCTGAATTTGAAATTACCCCTAATTTTGATTTGCTCTGTTTTTGATCTCGTCTCTTCTAAAATGTAGAATTTTTCGTTGCGAATCCAACGTATTTCGTTTCACTGAATTCTGGTAAGAATCGAACGAGTTATGACCATTTACACATTTGATCATTAAACAATATAATTAATTAAATAATTGAACTAAATTTTAATTATGTTTCCCTAATCAGAATTAAGGTTGTTATCTTCCTTCTTCATGGACCAAATATGCTGAACCCTCGCTCCCATTCAAGAATCTCCTGCGCACAATAATCCAGGAGGCCGGCGCTCAATCAGAGGGGCCCACCCTGTCGTCCTTGGCATCCTCTTCCGGTGCCACCAACAACAGCCGCCGCGATGCCTTCGGGCGCCTCAGAATGGCATGCGAACTCGATGAGTTCGAGCCCAAAAATGAACTGCTCACGCGATTAAATCCGATCTCGCCCATACGAAATTGAAGATCTAAGAACTCTCTTGAATTTTTGTTTTATCAATTTCTGAAATTAATTCATTAATGGATCTTGATTGGGGTTTGAATTTTCAACGATCGTGGCCTTCAATCACAAGTGACAGCAGATAGATTTATGTGAAAGAGGATTAGGTTTTTTTAGATTTTTGATGCTATATATATATATATATTTTTAAATATTATTTTAATTCCAAATATATTAGTTTATCGATCCGAACTCCAAATCGAACCCAACGATTGTCGCCCTAGATAAATGCCCCTATTCTAGACATAATGAAATACGTTTTGTTAGCCTATTCAACTGTTTCGATTAGTTTTTATTAAAATTAAAATATGAATCAATATATATTGAATTTAAACGTACATTTTAATTTTTCGAGGCCACACACTGACTCCAAAAATTCCAGAAAATAAATCTAGCTATGTTTTGACAATACGGTCCTAACAAAACTAATTTCGTTGAATTGGAGGCCATTTGAAAAATGGCCATTTTCTGGTCGATCCATTTCCAATTTAAATTACCAAACACATTTAAATTTATTGCGCTCACATATTATATCCAAAAATTATGAAAATTTGAAACTTAGCAATAATTTGACATTCCAGATCCAATAAAAGTGGTCTCGTCGAAAATGGAGGTAATTTGCAAAATGGCTATTCATTATATTATATTAAGTTCCATAGCGACTATTTCAAATTTTAAACTAGACATAACTTTCAATTCCCGTTATGAAATCTGGATTTTCCACGTTCGTTCGAAAGATATTAAAAAGATTCAAATATTTCTTATTTTACAGAAATCCAAATTTATTTTGGATCATGTACATTCATTTGAAATTTGGAATTGAATTTTCAAACTACCGTGCCATTTCAAGCTCGTTTTATAATTAAATTAAAATTTTATGTTCTAACTTCGATTAAACTAAATTTTTAGTCATTATTATTTAAAATAAATCATTTTAAATAATTAAAATCCATTAAAATTGCTAAAATAAAAATTTTAAATTGGTTCTTAAAATCTGGGTTGTTACATATGTATGGCGTGAGATGAAAGCATTCTGCTAGATTTGCTATTTACTTAATTTTGACATTATTATAATATCAGAAAATGTTGATCTAAAGAAACATTTTGGGTTATCTTAAGGTAAAAACCGTTCGTGTTTATGTGTGGATCGGTCTTATGATTATCATTTCTTTTAAAAAGGATTTTAAAAGTTTAACAAATGATTAGAGTTTACTCGCACCAGTCCCATGAATGATCCAGAGTTTATTTTGTTTTGTTCTCCCTAAAATCTTAGGTGCCCAAATTTGTACGGGCAGTCAAGTAGTCCATATTTTACATATATACTTGGAGGATCTTGGAGCAGGAGTCTTTAACATTAGTTATATATATGTGTGATGTACTCTGATGATATGTAAGTACAAATACAATTTTTGTATTTCAAAGTTGTTATATAATACATTTTATTTGTTCAACTGTGAGATTCGTGTTACTCTGATTCTTTTCTATTGTGATCTTCTTCTACCTTTATTCTAATTTTCTTTCTTTCTGTTAAATGTCTAGTGTTTCCGATGCTTGAATAGTCGACATGATGTGTTGTGTCGATTTTCAGTGTCGAAAATCCTTGGGTCATTACATAATACTAATGCCTTAGTCATAAGTGGATATTGTAACGACCCACAATTTCGAACCTTTTGAGTCGACCAAATATAATACAAGTCCAATCCAGATTGCACGAAGATATGAACCATTAATAGAAAGAAGTTAGAGGATGGGAAATAGAAGAGATAGAAAAATAGAATATATGAATTTAGATAGAGAAAAGAACTGAACAACACAGAATCTCACAATTGCAGCGGAACAAAACATAATATATATAAGCTTTGGAAAATACAAAACTATATCTGAACTTACATATAACATCAGAGTTCATCATAAGTACATCACAGCGGAAATAAACTTTATCTATCTCACGCTGAAGCCTCCTGCTCCATGCTCCTTCTAAATCATCTGAAAAATCCCGAACTACTTAACTGATCATGCAAATTTGAGCACCCAAGAGTTTAGGGAAAATATAGAAAAAATAAACTCTGGGTCTGTCATGGGACTGGTGTGAGTGAAGTATTTTAAACAGCTTGTTAAACTTGGAAAAAAAATTATTTAGAAAGAAAAGATAATCGTATGACCGATCCATACATAAACATGGATGGTTTTTACCTTATGATAATCCAAAATATTTTGAAATCATACTATTTTGATATTATAATAATGTCTAGGGTTTCCACAAATAAATTAGAATCTAGCGGAATGCTTGCATCTCACGCCCCATATATATAGTATACAAACAAAATCACGAGCGCTTATTGGAGACTGGATTCTGACTATGACAAGGTATGGAACTACCTGCCGATAGTGTATCTCTAGAGGGAAATACACTGGGTTCAACAAGAACGTCTTACAACCCGGTCCATACATGACCGACCACTCATTTCGCTTGAGTGTATCGAATGTACATCACCAACGATTGGGATCAACAATCATTTCCCGAAAGGGACAACATCGAATAGATTAAAGAAGGAAATGAACTTTCGCTATATAGGTGATGATACACCTAATGGGAGCGACCCACATAGCCATGCTGCCTGCTCGATTTTTGTCATTTTCCGGTTGTGAGGATTGCGGTCATAACTTATCTTTTAGAACAATAAATCTTCATTTACTTTGAAGGCCACATTGTCAAACCTGTCAAATCACAAATTGACTTTCCCAAAACCACGGGTAAAAAGCTAAGAGAAACAAATTTTCCCACCACCAAACATAGTTTTGAAAAGATCAACTTACGAGATATGTTAGGCATACTCTGTCAGACATTCATCCATACAAGTTGTCCTGGGTCTAGACAAACCAAAGGCACTATTATGTAAATCCATCTTAGGAAATTTCTACCTATGATCAACATAAAAGCCCTTGCATAAACACTGTCTTCAATGGTCTTCAATTTGACTTCAAATTATTCAGCGCCTAGGTCGAAACAAAGTGGTTTTTGGATTTCATTTTAGAAAACCAATACCAGTCTCTTTGAATCGATGAACATTAATATCTTTTAGGGCCATGTGATACTTAAAGTAATCAAATCAACGTATTTCATATGTGTTTCTATTATCCTTAATTTATTTTCAAGGCTTGGCTACTGAAAATATTTAACATATAAGATTCCAGATTTCAACAGTAGTTTGTATAAGTCAATATAAACAAGATGTGACTAAACAAGTTAATTGGGTTATGTCATAGCATTACAATCAGATCAAATTAACAAATCAAATACAACAAATCTGGCCTATCACAATTCAACAGTTTAAATAAACATCGTTCATCTATTTATTGATATCGGAAATTAGTTATTTCCAAATTGTATCTATTTAAGATTTAATTTCGTTTAAGAATCCCATTTTATTATTATTATTTTTATTGATCGTAACAGTATGGTTATCATCTATACTTCAATATATGTACGACTTATAAATAAAATTACCTGTTTTATACCTTAGATCAATAATTAATTCATTTTATGTATAATTTATTTAAATATCTACTTAAAAAGGAAAGTAAATGATACTTTCCTTAATCGATTATCAATTCAGAATTACTTGTCGATTCATTTCTATATCCCATTTATTTCTGAACTTCAGAGAAATCTTATCGGTATCGGTCTTACCAAATCACTTTTACCGTTATCCCTCACAACCATTCTTGTCTACAAACCACTTGCTTCTCAAGTTATTCATGTTGGATTAGGAATATTATTTCTTCTGGACTTGTTTGTCCCATCAACTCAATTTCATTAATAATTACTAGAACAGAGATAAATTCTGTTATCTAGTTTCTGTTCACATGATTTTTCCTTATTTCATTTAATCACTATTAAATCAACTTTTAAATCATTTCTTGATTTAAAAAAATACTTATTGATCCAATTCGATTACAAATTTAAAATAACATTTAAATGTGCAAACAATTCATTTATTATAACACACTGATAACGACGATCAGTCATCTACCGTGAATCACTATGTCTAGTTCATTATAGTTCAACTAATTTGATTTGAACTAATCACCTGGCTTTTTAGAAATAGATAGATCCATAATTTATTTTATATTTATTAATTTGAAAAGAAACCATTTAAAACTTTATTTATTTATTTATTTAAACAATGTATATTTTGTTCCTTACAGTGATCCCTGTTTGATCATATATATCGGCTCCTTCCTAATATACAACATTCTTCTTTTTATTACATTCCTACAAATTTTACTTTTATTTCATCTAAATGTTTTTATAGAAATATTTAATTTATATTTTTAAATGGGAAAGCCCTTTATTTTATTTCTTACAATTATCTCTCCCTTTCTTCTTTCTTAATTTCCTTGTACTTCTTCCATATTTCTTCCTTTTCTAAATTCTTTATTACTTCCCTTTTATTTTAGCGAAAGCCCATCTTCATTTCCTTTTTTGTTTTTTTTCCTTCTTATCTGGCCCAAAGACCCATCTGTTTGCATGCACCGACCAGCCCATACTTCTCCCTTCCCTTGTTTCGGTTTTTTCCTGCAACCAATTATTTTCCTACCCATTTCCTCCTTTTGTTTGCTTCAGGAAAACACCAATTCACCAGTGTATGCGTGCATATGCACAACCAAATCTACCAGAGTTCATCGATGGTGACCCACCCCACAAACGCACGGCCATCCACTTAGTCAACGCCTCTGCTCCAATCAACTTCCAATCCACTCGATCACAAAAACACCCTATAACCCAATTTGAAAAAAACAATACTCAAAACAACCCACTACTGTTCTTCTTCCAATCACCAACACCGTGCTCCAGAATTCCCCAGACTTTGGTCACCCATCGGTAACGATTTCCTGCATCTTTCCCCCCAGTGCGCAACTCCCCTCTGCCTCCACGGCGGTGCTGCTCTTGCTCAAACTCGAGCTAAAAAACCGATTGAAACCAAAATTGACTCCGAATTTTAAAATCAAGTTATGGAAAAATCTAACTATATTTTTCTCGTGACCCTAGATCACTATCGCATCTCCATACCTAATCGTACAGCTTTCGATCAACTAAGCTTCCAGAGAAAGCCAAAACCCCATTTTATGTTGATCTTAAAATTTCCCACTATTCACAATACTAAAAATAATAAAAACAATACTAAAATTCTTGATTTTATCATATGAGTGACTCCCTATGCCTGGATTATATATCTAAAATGTTTCATTGTTTTGAATTTCCAAGTTCCCATTTCATTCACAGTATAACATTTATATATAGATACATATATATTACTATTTAGAGAAGAGCTATTTTTTTTAAAAATTTATTTACAGGCATATATGAGAATATTGATGTTGGACTCTACGCATAAAAATCATTAGAAATTAAGATAATGATTTTTTTCTTTTTCTTGATACAAGATGGTGGTTACAAGTTGACCAGGTTATTGGATTTTCAGCTACTGTTAATCATACTCCAGTTTCATTCATTAGGGTTAAATACTAATGTAAATTAACTCCATTCAACATACTCAAAGCATATCATCATGTATATACTGTATGACTATTTGAAATAGATTCAGATGGGACTATTTATACTTACTAACTAACTATCATTGTTTCCAGATGTGTTCTTAATGCCTTACATTATCTAGTGGTCGTTTAAATCATAGAACAAGTCATATAACCAAGTGTATTTATACTGATTAATGAAAGATACGATCCTAGTTCAAAAATTGCGAATTCAAGTAAAATCTGTCCACTGTTTTATTTTCTAGTTTCAAGCAAACACACACTTAACATTCAGTCATTCCCAAATCAATCATCCATGTTTTAGTCAATAAAATTAATATGTATACTGATTTTCATATAGTCTTAGTTTAACTGGAACATACAGAAAAAACGAAAATAGTGTTTACTTAGATTTGCTATTCCAGTTCCAGATTCTGTCTCCTCTATTTTAAGTTATCTCGACCATTAACTTCTCCTCCAGTTTTTGACTGTTCATTGAGCTTTTAAGGTATGTAGTTGCACAGACATTTCCATGTACTTATAGGTAAAAATGGTGTATACTTTGGTAGGGTAGGTATAAGCTTGTCTTGTCTGATGGAGGGGACGTTTCTAGCTGCTGTTAGGAATGATTAAAACCAACATTGAGCTGCAAAGTTAATGGTGAAACAACTACGTTTATAGTTGCTAGCATTTTTAATGGATTACAAGGATGAAGTTGGATAGTTGGTGGATAGCCTAGCTGAGTTTATAGCTGTTTTCTAGCTGAACGAAAGTGGCAAAACAAGGGTATATAGTTGTTGTATTCTTGGTTTTAGACTGGAAAGGTGACTACACATAGCTGTGTATGTTCTTTGATGAGCTCGGCCATGTGTTTTGATGTACATTAGTACATGTTTTGTAATGACCCGCATTGGCATAGGTATTATAATTAATTTATTTAATTATATAAATGGTGGTTTAGAGAATTTAATGGTCGTGGAATTTAATAATGATGAATATTTAATTTAAAAAAATAATAAATTAAATAATATATTTAATTCTGAAATAATCAGAATTGGCTGAAATGGCGATATGGTGTGAACTGGATCGTCTGTGATATTTAATTCTGCTTGGAATTGAATTAGAATAACGAATATATTATTTGAATGACAGTTTGAACGTATAATTATATTATAATTAAAATTGAGCTTGAAATGGCGCTGCAGTTCGTAAATTGGCGATTTGAACTTCAACTGAATGTATAAGATTCGTTTTAAGCCGGATTTCTGTGAAACAAGGAACGTACGAAGCTGGTGGAGTATATCTTTCTAGTGGAAGATAAAAATCAGGGTTTCGTCGTGTAGATTTTTAGATATGTCCAAATCTAATTTTAAAATAGTCGCTATATAATCATTTATCGACCGTAACGGTTTATTCTATATAACTAGAGATCGGGTTTGAATTTAGACAAGGTTCTTTTGAGACATAACGATAATTTAATTTTTTGAATTTTTTGGTAATTTTTAATTAATTAAATAAGCAAATTTTTATTTGGAGTGTTTTGCACCCTGTGACGATATTTTTGGGTTTCACAATATGAGTTGAACTACCGATATTTTTATATTTTTAGGATCATGACACATTGTTCGACACAAACGTACTTTTGTGATTGTCCGAAGCACCGCATATGTAAGAAGAATCTTACGTGCATAAAACAACAAGTACGAACCCGTGCATCGCACACGAATTTGAATGAATTGGAATTTATGCCATTTGCAAATGCCAACATAGTAACAAGGCAATTAATGCTAGCAAGTTATTGAATATATTGATGTCTTCGAATCATGATGTAATTGATTTTTGAAAATGAGCATAGTAGTTGAACTGTCGAGGTAGCAAACAGGATAATGATTGAATATATATTATAACTAACAGCTTCATCCATTTCCTTCAAGACTAAAAACAAGCCACGTCTTCCGTTCCTCAACCCAAACGTGGTCCTCTGAAAATCAAACAAAAATTCCTATTAAATAGGCTAACACTTCGCTAAACCTAATTCTTCCTCAGATCCAAAATACCAGCCGCCATCAAATGTATTTTTCCACGCACCAAAATCCTATTCAAAAATCAAAATAAAAATCCTAGAAAAATTCCCAAAATCTCAAATCAATTTCCTTCGAGCCCCTGTATTGTTCGCTTCGATTCGGTGGTACGTTTGAGGGGTGCGATGCTTGTTCGAGAAGCTCAACGAGCTGATTGGGGATCGCGTGGAGTCTGGGTGCGTTGAGAAGCAGTAGCAGTGGAAGAACAGTTCGATTTTTGGAGGGGTGATCGAGTGAAGATGAGGAGGCGAGCTGTTCCGGGTTGGTGAAGTTTTTGGGTATAGGCGGTTTTGTTTGACGAGCTGGAGCCTTGCGGTTAATACAGGGATGGTGTGGGGAGTTCAACGTGGAAAAGAGGTATGATTTTGAAGGGGGTCAATGGTTTGATAACCGTAGAAATTACGGTTCCAGTTTTTGAGTATGGGACTGTTTCATGAAGTTGCAGTCTGTGTTTTAAAAAGGGGAAGTTTATCCGATGTTGGTTATCAGCGAAGAAGCTTGCGAGCTTAACACGGTTGCGAGATTCGGTAGGAAACAAGGTGGAGTGAAGGCATTAAAGTATTCTCATTACGGGGTTTTACTATTGTTTGAAGTTGAAGTTTGCTTAAGTTTGTATTTCATTTTGAAATTTGGAAGGGTAGAGTTGATCTGTTTAAGTCCGGGTCAGTGAAGGAGGAGGTTGAGTATACGCCGGAGTAAATGTGAGGAGTAACAAGATGGAACTGACGCGGAGTGAATCGAAGCTCGTTACAATTTATGGCAAAATAAATTGTCCATCTGAATCAAGCGACAATTATCGTTAGTTAACGATGATAGTCCAATGTGAGTAAATCTTATTAACTCTGAACAGTTTATAATTTTATGTTGTATTTTTAGAACTGTTAGAAATTGTCTGATTGCTGTGTATTGACTGTTTGATTGAACTGCTAGTCAGTTAGTTAAATTTCTATATTGATTCTGTTTAACAGAATATATCATATGGAACTGAAAGTGATGTTATCTATATTGTTTAACATCTGTGGATGCAGGAAGATAGGTTGGAGGAATCCAACTGGATTCCTCAACATTTATTTTATTGTTTCTCATATATTGTGATATATGATGTGTTATATAATCTGTTATGGATTATGTGTGTTGGAATGATGTTGGTCATTGTTATTCGATATTTTAAATATCATAAAAGACCCTGGGATGTAAAAAGAATTATTTCAATGTATATTGAAAAAAAGGGATTTTATAAAATCAACAGATTTTATAAAAGGAAATATTTCGAAAGTAAATGAAAGGGAAAAATGTTTTTAAACCGAATAGAGTTTTATAAAAGGGAAATCATTTGTAAAGTGAAGAACTGTTACTAAAAGTAAATCTTTATCAATGAATAGTTTAATCGAGTTAAAAGGAGTTAATCGATGTTAGTTTAAATCGGAAGGAGTTAATCGATGTTAGTTAAATCAAAAGGAGTTAATCGATGTTAGTTTAATCGATTAGAGTTAAAGCAAATGAGTTAATCAAATATAGTTTATTCGAATAGAAAGTAAAAGGAGTTAATCGAATATAGTTTATTCGAATAGAAACAAATGAGTTGATCAAATATAGTTATTCGAATAGAAAGCAAATGAGTTAATCGAATATAGTTTATTCGAATAGAAAGTAAAAGGAGTTAATCGAATATAGTTTATTCGAATAGAAACAAATGAGTTAATCGAATATAGTTATTCGAATAGAAAGTAAAAGGAGTTAATCGAATATAGTTTATTCGAATAGAAAGTAAAAAGAGTTAATCGAATATAGTTTATTCGAATAGAAGCAAATGAGTTAATCGAATATAGTTATTCGAATATAAAATAAAAGGAGTTAATCGAATATAGTTTATTCGAATAGAAACAAATGAGTTGATCGAATATAGTTATTCGAATAGAAAGCAAATGAGTTAATCGAATATAGTTTATTTGAATAGAAAGTAAAAGGAGTTAATCGAATATAGTTTATTCGAATAGAAACAAATGAGTTAATCGAATATAGTTTATTCGAATAAAAAGTAAAATGAGTTAATCAAATATAGTTTATTCGAATAGAAAGTAAAAGGAGTTAATTGAATATTGTTTATTCGAAAAGAAGCAAATGAGTTAATCGAATATAGTTTATTCGAATAGAAAGTAAAAGGAGTTATCGAATATAGTTTATTCGAAAGGAGTTATGTGAAATGAGTAAATCAATAGCGTTAGTCAAATAGAGTTAATCCAATAGTGTTAGTCCAATAGAGTTAATTGATAAGGGTTAATCGAATAGAGTTAAGTGAAAAGAGTCAATCGAATATAGCTATTCGAAGGAGGGTTAAGTAAGGAAGTTAGTAAAAGGAATATAAAGTGAACTTTGCCTATTTCAAAGTTAGAAATGTTGTTCAGTTAAGGTCTGAGAGGTAGTTCTACCCCAACTTGATTGGCTTTGTTTTTAACTAAGGAATAGCTAAGGTTCGGCAGTAAAGAAAATGGTTTGAGTTGGCATAGCGATGTTCGTTTAAACATCTGTCTAAGTCCAATAAAGAAGCTTTGGAAATGTTTTCCAAATAAGAAACCAGAACTGTTTTCTAATAAAGAAAACAAGAAATGGAAATGTTTTCCATTGTTGATAACGTATATTTTCCAAATTTAGAAAATAAGAAATATTGAATCTAGGGAAAACAGGAGATAATTAAATTTATGAAATAAAGAGATAAATGTTGAATGATGTTTGATCGATATAAATTTCCATGTGGAAATAATATCATTGTTTGCACACCTGTTTTCTTCGATAGTTAAATCATAGATTATCGAAGTTTTTGACCATTTTAACGTTGTTAATATGGAGAGACTAGTTGGATTATTATCCAAAGAACCACTCTGTATTGGCATAAGCGTTGCGAATCATATATGCCAAAGATAATTGAAGACGGTGTTATGCAAGGGCTATCCTTTTTACAGCATAGTGCCTTCGGTTCATCCTTTTCCTGGATGACGTGTATGGACGGATGTCTGACAGAGTATTTCCAGACAATCACGTATATTGATTTCTCCAACCGTACCAAGAGTGGAAGTGGAGAAGGAAACTTCTTTTAGCTAACACATAATGTGTGGTTGAGGACATCAAATCGGTGATTTGATGGATTTGATGATTGGCATTCAAAGTGAATCTGGTGTGATGATAAAGCGTAGCTTCGAGCCTCACATCCGGTAAATGACAGAAATCGGGCAGGCAGCATGGCTAAGTCGGTCGCACCAAAGTAGGGTGTATAATCACCTGATCTAGAGTTTCATTTACTTCTAAAAATCTATTGTTGATGCTGTCCCATTCGGGAAACGGTTGATATCCCAACTGTTGGTGATATACATTCGATACACTCAAGCGAAATGAGTGGTCGGTCATGTGTGGTCGGGTTGCAAGATGTTCTTGTTGAACCCAGTGTATTACTCTCTAGAGGTACACTAGCGAAAGGTTGTTCCATACCTTGTTATAGTTGGAAACCCATTACCCAATACGTGCTTGCGGTTTTGATTGTAAACTATATATGTAGAACGTGAGATGAAAGCGTTTCTGCTATATGATTATTATATTGTGTTGATAGACATTATTATAATATCAAAAGGGTTTTTGATATAAAGATATTTGGATTCTCATAAGGGAAAAACCCGTTCCGGTATACGGCGTGGTCTTATGAGATATCGATTACTTACTTGAAATGTTTAAACTGTTTTACTCATACCAGTCCGATTACTGACCCGGAGTTTATTTTGTTTTGTTTTCCCTAAACTCTTGGGTGCCCAATTTTGTACGGGTAGTCAAGTAGTCAGGATTTACAGATATACTGGAAGAGCTTGGAGCACGAGGCTTCAGGATCATATAAAGTATAGTTATTTCCACTGTGTTGTAAGTGCTGTACTTTGATAATGATATGTATATTCAAGTACAGGTTTGTATTTCAAAGTTATGTTATGAAATATATTTATTCATTCCGCAGTGAGATTCGTGTTACTCTGATATTATGTTCTTCTTCTTCTATTCTAAGTTTCTATCTTATCTATCCTCACCCCCTAATTTCTTTCATTAATGACTGGTATTTTTTGATGTTTGGTTAGTCGTCATTGAGTTTATGGCGACAACCAAAGTCGACAAAGTCCCGGGTCATTACATGTTCTGTGCATAACATGTGCACAAGTAAGAGCTTAGGCAGGTTCTGATGTGCATTTGGTTTGTGATGGATGTTTGACGAGGCTCCACCCTAAATCCAGGGAAAGAGGTACGACTGAATCAGGTTTTGGTGTAAAAACATGTGTAGATTCATCTTAGTATATACTTGGCCATTAAGTATTTCAAGCCATTTAAAAATACTCCTATATTTACTGTTTCTCATCCAATTCATGGTGCCCAGTACATGTTTTAAATAAATGGTTTGATTATGGATTTCCAGGATAAAACTTCCTATGTACAACTAGTTATGCAAACAATCAATCTATGTTAGTAAGATATGATTTGATTATACAATGCTAGTGTACTTTCCTGAATTACTTTCATCTAATTTTACTATAAGACATGTTCAAATCTATTAATTGTCTTGTTATCTTGTAGGTTTATATGAAGTAATAAAATGTTCCCTTAGGTATAAAACAAGACTTACTACCTTGTTCTATATAGATATATACATACATACATATATATATATACTAAAGATCATATATATATATATATATATATATATATATATCTTAAGATTTTAAATGAAAAGATTAATCTTAATTCTCTTAAATATCAAATATACTTTTACTTAAGCAAATATATTTATACATAAATCAAAATAAGTTTTAAATGTAAAATAAAATATTAAAATGACATTAACCAGTGTATATATGAAACATAAGTCAAAAACATGCATATAGGATTTAAGACAAACGATTATTCAAAATTATCCATAATATCCAAATTCAATATTATTAAATTTAATTAAATTACCAGTAAAATCAGAAATTTAGATTATGAAGTTGGTCATAACCCGGGACATTACAATCGACCCCCTTAAAAAAATTTGGTCCCCGAAATTAAAGAGTACCGAAAAATTTCCAGTTAAAATTTAAAATCATAGACTTATCTCAATACATAAACATGGGTCGCTCACTAGCAATCACAATAAACAAGGCATCCAAAATACATCGACTAATTATCAAACATTTCACACCAATTCACACATCAACAATTAACTATCAAACAAAACTCCGGATACACTGTCTTCAACCTCTCACCTCAAAACTTCTTCTTTTTCCTTTCCTCGTTCTCGACAAATCGTTAATGAAATCCGTATTTACTCAAATTGATTTTAAACCAATTAATTAACCACTTTTTTTATTATCTAGTTTTCAATAAATCAAGTCGTAGTTATCAAAATTCTCTCAGGAATTAAATTCTTAAATTTCCGAGAAATTCGATAATGTCTCTTTTATACGGTTTCATCATATAAATCCTAAAAATTCGTCCGCCTATACCTTCTCTAAACATTCACAAAACCAACTAGTTTTCCATATAGGTTTCCCAAATCCAATTTAAAATATACTAACTTGTATCTTCTACACTTTCAATCATAAGCATCCATCAATTCCATCATATTTATTTTATTAACCCGAATTATCTGTTATTACAGTTGGAGAACGTTTCCATTCCTATTTACTCGTATAATTCTACAACATTTATTGGTCCTAACCGTAAATTAGTAAGAAAACAATCCTCTAAGTATCAACCTCGAAGACTGAAATCAACATCAGATCAACACTCAGAAAATTATTTAACTTAACCAATTTCTTGTTCAGTTCCAATTCCCTGAATTTCAAAAATCAATAACTCACACGAGTTTGTATCTTTTAATTATGAATTTTATTTGGTGGAAATGCAAATTTAATTCATTCAAAATTCTTCAAATTTCCAAGAATTTCAAATTACATTTGTGGTTTGTCATATTTGTATAATTTTACTCTTATACAAATTCAATTTGGTTTTATATAATCATCTCAATGTTATAATCTGATTATCAGATTATAATAGCAATCAACACATCTATTTATAATTTCATAAAATTGTCCTTTTTGTGTCAAAATATAATTTTGGGCAAAATTATTTCATTACCCAATTTTCAAAACAATACTATGTCGAATTACTCTGTTCAAGTATTTAGATACATCTATTGATACAATTTGCAATGTTGTATCGAACAAAATTCATAAATCACTCAACAAACTAATCCACACAGTATAAATTAATTTTTACATCAATAAACAAATACACGCTCATATATATACGCTCAAACTCAATCTAGGTTATTACTAACCCCATATCTATCGAGTCACGCCATAGAGCCAAGTTTACTACTCAACCTCACTCTGATACCTAGTGTAACAACTCGCAAATTCAAACCTTTTGAGTCGACCAAATATAATACAAGTCCAACCCAAATTGCACGAAGATACGAACCATTAAGAGAAAGAAGTTATCGTATGAGAAATAGAAGAGATAGAAAAATAGAATAGAAGAATTTAAATAGGAGAAAGAACTGAACAACACAAAATCTTACAATCGTAGCGGAACATAACATAATATATATATATATAAGCTTTGGAAAATACAAAACTGTATTTGAACTTACATATAGCGTCAAAGTACATCATATATACATTGCAGTGGAAATAAACTTTATCTATCTCATGTTGAAGCCTCCTGCTCCATGCTCCTTCTAGATCATCTGAAAAATCCTAAACTACTTGACTGCCCGTACAAATTTGGGCATCCAAGAGTTTAGGAAAATTATAGAAAAAAATAAACTCTGGGTCAGTCATGGGACTTGTAACGTCCCGCAATTTATCGGTTTGTATTTGAATATTTAAATCAGTTTAAATATTAAATTCGTAATATAAGTGGATTTATATATTAATTAAAATGAAGTTGAATGTATAAAAATATATATATTAAATATAAACGAGCCTGTAATGTCACGACAGTTCATAATATAACGTTCTGAACTTCAATTGAGTGTATAGGATCCGTTATCAGTCGGATTTCTTCAAAACAAGAAACGTTGGAATCTGTTTAACCATATGTTTCCAATGGAAGTGCAAAATGGAATTTTCGCATTATAGATTGCAAGTTATATCCAAATCAATTTTTCAAATGATCGCCATAGAATCGTTTATTGACCGTAACGGTTTTTTTGATATAACTAAATACTGATTTCGAATTTAGACAAGATTCTTTTGAGGCATAGTGATAATTTAATTTTTAGAATTTTACTGTAATTTTTAATAAATTAAATATGCCGCTTTTTATTTGGCATATTTTGCACGCTATATCGATATTTTGGGGTTTCACAATATGAGTTAACCTACTGATATTATTATATTTTTGAAATCGTGGCACATCGGTTGACACGTTGGTATTTTTATTTTTGTCCATAGCAGCTTATTTGTGATGGTTTTGGATGGTTTCGTCTTCAGGGCGAGTTTCATGTAAATTTAAATAATTAATAAATGAAGCTGAAAAAGGAGCATATACAAAATGAATAATCTTGTAATTTGTAATATTCTCTAGTAACTCCTTAGTGGCATGCACGTCATGTATTTTAGTATTGGTTGGTCTCATTTTATAAATGGTTGGGTTCGAAACATGTTGAATCCGTCACGTGTTGGTAAGTGGTAATAATCACTGAACTCAAGTTAATCCTTACACATAAAAACTATAACTAATGGCATACAAATGATTTCTGGAAGAAGCATGCACACTGATTATTAATATTTTGGTACACCATGATATTAAATATTGGGATCACATTCAAAGGAACATATAAAAACATCTAAATACAAAAATATCTACCCAAAATCCTACGGACAAGAGACTACTCAAGTCACCAAATAAAATTACTAACGCGGACCAAATTATAGATGTGCAGAGCCTAAACATGTACAAATACATGCCTCATGTCCCTACTCAGCAATGTCTTCAACATTGGATATGAATATATTTGAATTATTTCTTTTTCAAAACCGACAGCCTTCACATCTCCCATCTTTTCTTCTCGCAGACCACGTTCTTCATGCCTAAAGCCTAATCTATGAAAACACATGACAACAACTACCTAACCTCTCCTACCACCTACCTGCATACCCAACATTTTTCCTGCCATGTATTTTCAAGTCTAGCCTACCCGAGAAGAAAAGCACATGCTATGGAAAAGATCACTGCAACTCTGCTAATCTATGTCTCTACCTATTCCTTGGCAATCGTGGTTCATGGGATATAAATACCCACAACCAGATCTGTTCTTCACAAAGAACGAAAATCTCTCATTTCATAGAAAAAAAACAAGCTTCAACCCGAAAGCTTTTAAATGGATAAAAAATATATATTTATATATATGTAAAAGATGTGGGGCCTGCAGCTGAGTGCTTGAGCAGTCGAAGCGCCCTTCTGGTTTCGCTCACACAGACGAACGAGAAGGGACGGAAGTCGAAGAGCTCATGGAGTGGAGTTTGACGATGGTTCCGGTGTGTAGAAGTGGGGCATTGTGTATCCATGGGTTGAAGGAGCAAAGAATGCGCAAGCATCATCTCTGGGTAGCGATGTTCACACATGAGAAGTACACAGTGGAAATACTGCCTACAGCGGGATATTTTGTTTGGTGAAGATCATTGTAGTTTTCATGTAGAAATGGTGGGGTATCTGTTGGGATTTTAAGTGAAGTGGATTCGCTGCAATAAAAGAATATGGAGGAGCGGTAGAGTAGACAGTGTATGTTTTCATGGCCAGGAAAAAACGTGGAGCAGTAGAAACTTAAGGAAGAAGAGTTATACGGGGTTGGGTTTTTCAAAAGGGAACTCGGGCCATGAAAACAATGGGTAGGGCCCAGTTATTATTAGTAAAAAAGAAAAAAAAGGGGTGAAAGATACTTACGGATATTTATTTGAAAGGAGAACTGGAGAAGTGATACCCATGAGAGACATTCATAACTGATAACGAGTAGGGGGATGCACTACGTTTCATAGCAGGTTAAATGGGAGATGGGCTAGATACCGTTCAAGCCCAGATAAGTGAAAAAATAAGAAGAAAAAAATGGTTGCAAGAAGGACATAATTTTCCATTGTTACAAAGTTGATAATGGTTGCCGGAATGATATATATAGAGGTAGTTGCTCATGAAGAAGCTTGGAGGAAAAGGCACAGTCTGTTTGGAAGCATGCGTTGATCATGGGTGAGAATATACATTAATTAAGTTATATCAATATTTAATAAGTAAATTTAATAAGTTAATTTAATTTGTTAATGTGTTAAATTAGGAAAAATATAATGTACCAATATAGAATATGTTTTATTTGCGGAATCCAATTTTTTTTAATCCTATCAACAAATAAATCATGTTAGTTTAACACGACCAGTGAAGCATAAATTATCAGTAAAATGTAATGGTCGGATATAATTACGGTTAACGTAATTAAATTGCAGCATCATTAATAGTGACACCCGTGAACAGGATTGAGAGCCGTCTGCCCATATGAACATAAGATACACAATGAGGTTGGTTTGTCGCAATTTGGAGCTCGATGAAAATTTATTCGTAAAATAAAACAACTGACTGAATTAATCATCCGTCAATCATTATTCAACAATTAATGACCAAGGTGAGTAAATCTCACTAACTTTGCTCAGTTTATATTTTCATATCGTATTTTTAGAACTGATAAATATTGGTTGATTGATGTGTGTTGATTGATTGGTTGAACTGCTAATTGATTGATTGGTTGAACTGCTAATTGATTGATTGAAAATATTGGTATAATTCTATACGTATCGTTAATTAATTATTGATTCTGTTGATCAGAATATGTCACATTGAAATGAAATTGATGTTAATTATATTGCTTAACATCTGTGGATGCAGGGAAACAGGTTGGGGAGTTCTAACTGGATTCCTCAATATTTATAATACTGTTTTTTTTTCATATACTCTGATATATGATGTGGTATATAACATGTTATTGATTATGTGTGCTTAGATGATGATTGATCCTTTTGATTTGGTATTTTAATACCATAAGTAATACTGGAAAATGAAAAGGGAATTTTCAAAGAGCATTTTGGAAATAAATTATTTATATAAAATCAAAGGATTTTCATAAAAGGAAATATTTATAAAACAAATAGAAAAGGAAATATTTATATGAAATAAATAGGATATTGTAAAAGGAAATATTTATAAAATGAATAGAATTTTTATAAAAGAAAATAAATGGAAAATAAATATTAAATGGAAATCTGTTTTAACAAATAAAATGGAGAAGATTAGTTTATAAATAATGTTTTATAAATAAAGTAAATTATTTATCATTGGATAAATGGGATATATAAGCCTAAACTTATATAGAGAAGTAGAAATCGGTTCTGACACCGATATTTCAAATAGAATATGAACTCAGCATTTATAAAGGGAGTTATAAAAGAGATTTAAGTGTTAGAAATTAAAAGGAGATTTCGTATGAATAATTCTATGAATAAAAGTATAAATAGAGTTTGGAAATGGAATATTATTTTAAAATACGAAATCAAACTGAATGGATTATATAAAAGAAATATTTTTCACATTCGATGTGAATAATGGATTAAAATAGTTATTTTATAAATTAAAACATTTAGAAGAAAAATTGGGATTTCAAATAAAAATTTAAATGGGAATTTGAATAAGATAGGAAATAGGGTTAAAAATCAATTAGAGTTAATTGAATTAGAGTTAATCAATTAGAGTTAATCGAATATTAGCGATTCGAATTAGAGTTAATCGAGTATTAGTGATTCAAATTAGAGTTAATCGAATATTAGTGATTCGAATTAGAGTTAATCGAATATCAGTTATTCGACTTAGAGTTAATCAAATTAGAGTAAATCGAATATTAGTTGTTGGGATAAAGTTAATCGAATATAGTTTATTTGAGAGAGAGTTATCGAATAGAGATTATTCGAAAGAGAAATACACATAGGAATTTGATTATATCGAATGTAGGAAAGCATTATTTACTTTCCGATTTTTAATCAAGATTTATTTATTTATAAATAATTAATTACTTAGTTATTTATTTAAGTTAAGAAATAAAAGTTATATTTAAGTTATTATATTTCTGAAGCACGGGATTATAATACAATTGTTATAATCAAATAATTTCTGTAAAAGAAGTGGATTCATAAATAGAATCTGAGAGTTATGTAAGCAAGTTTGGTGAAGATTTAAAATGTGAACTTTGTCTATTTCGAGGTTAGAAATGTTGTTCAGTTAAGGTCTAAGAGGTAATTATACTCCAACTTGATTGACTTCATTTTTAACTAAGGAATGGTTAAGGTTCGATAGTGAAGGTTAGTTAATTGAATTTAGTTAAGAAGTGTTAATGGTTCGAGTTAGCATAGCTATGTTTTATTTAAACCTCTATTTAAATCCAATGAAGGAGTTTTGGAAATGTTTTCCTAATAAGAATCAGAAATGGTTTCTAATATAAAAAATAGAAATGAGAGTAATATGGAAATGTTTTCCAATGATTAATAACATATATTTTCTAAATTTAGAAAATAAGAATTTACAAATATATGGAAACGGAAATAGGGAAATGAATAATTGAATGGAAAATTGGATTAAAGGGGAACAATGTTGATTGATGATTTGTTCGGTAAGATTACCATTTGGAAATACGACCGTTGTTTGTACACATGTTTTCCTTTGATAGTTAAATAACTGACTATCAAAGTTTTTGACCATTTTTCCGTTGTCAATAAGGAGAGACCGGGATCAGATTTATTATCTAAAAACCACTCCGTATGGGCATTAGCGTTGTGAATCAAATTGGATGAAGATAATTGAAGACGAAGTTTATGCAAGGGCTGTTCTGGCAATCCTAGGTAGAAATTGCCTAAGATGGATTTACATAATAGCGCCTTCGGTTTGTCCAGACCCAGGATAACGTGTATGGACGAATGTCTGACAGAGTATATCTAATGGATCACGTAAGTTGATCGCTTCAAACGTATCCACGTTTGATGGCGGAGGAATTCGTTTCTCTTAGCTTTGTACCCATGGTATTTTTGTGGAAATCAATTTTTGATTTGGCGGGTACGACGATGTGACATTCAAAGTAAATGGAGGTGTGATTTGTCAAAAGTTACGTTATGACCTCAAACCTCATCAACCGAAAAATTACAAAAATCGGGTAGGCAGCATGGATACGTGGGTGGCCCCTATTAGGGTGTATTGTCACTATCTAGAGAATATTCATATTTGTTACTTCTTTTTGCTTCTGTATCTCTCGGGAATGGTTATGTTGCTAGCAACCGTAGGTGACAATATATTCGGTACACTCAAGAGAAATGAGTGGCCGGTCAGGTGTGGTCGGGTTGCAAGACGTTCTTGCTGAACCCAGTGTATTCCTCTCTAGAGATACACTATCGGTAGGTGGTTCCATACCTTGTCATAGTCGGAACCCAATCTCCAATAAGCGTCCGCGGTTTTGATTGTATATTATATACATGGAGCCTGAGATGCAAGCGTTCTGCTAGATTTAATTTACTTGTGATTAGACACTATTATAATATCAGAAAAGTATTCATTTTGAAAATGTTTTGGGTTATAGTAAGGTAAAAACCGTCCATGTTTATGTGTGGGTTGGTCTTACTGTTATCCTTGTCTTTCAAAAGGATTTGAAAAGTTAAACCGAATGGTTGGAGTTTACTCACACCAGTCCCATGATTGACCTAGAGTTTATTTTGTTTTGTTCTACCCTAAACTCTTGGGTGCCCAAAATTTGTACGGGTAGACAAGTAGTTAGGATTTTGCAGATACTTGAAGGAGCTTGGAGCAGGAGGCTTCGGTACTAGATATATACAGAGTTTATTTCCGCTGCGATGTTATGAGTTGTACTCTAAAATGGTATGTATATACAGATATAGGTTCGTGTTTCAAATTTATGTTATAATATATTTTATTCATTCCGCTGTGAGACTCGTAGTTACTCTGATTCTACTCAGTTGTATTCTTCCTCTTCTTCTTATATTCTAATTTTCTTTCTTTCTATTCTCACCATCTAACTTCTTTCTCTAAATGATCTTGTGTTTTCGATGTCTGATTAGTTGACATTGTGTTTTAATGTCGATTTTCGGGGTCGAAACCCCCTAGGTCGTTACAGGACTGGTATGAGTAAACTGTTTTAAACAACTTGTTTAACTTGGAAAAAAATTCTTAAAAGATAATCGTAAGACCGATCCACACATAAACATGGATGGTTTTTACCTTATGATAACCCAAAATATTTTGAAATCATACTATTTTGATATTATAATAATGTCTAAGGTTTCTACAAATAAATTGGAATTTAGCGGAACGCTTGCATCTCACGCCCCACATATATAGTATACAAACAAAATCACGGGCGCTTATTGGAGATTGGATTCTGACTATGACAAGGTACGGAACTACCTGCCAATAGTGTATCTCTAGAGGGGAATACAATGGGTTCAAAACAATGTCTTGCAACCCGGCCCACACATGACTGACCACTCATTTTGCTAGAGTGTATCGAATGTATATCACCAACAATTGGGATCAACAACCGTTTCCTGAAAGGGACAACATCGAATAGATTAAAGAAGGAAATGAAATTTCTCTAGATAAGTGATGATACACCCTAATGGGAGCGACCCACATAGCCATGTTGCCTGCCCGATTTTTGTCATTTCTCAGTTGTGATGCTTGAGTTCATAACTTACCATTTAGAACAATAAATCTTCATTTACTTTGAATGCCACATTGTCAAACTTGTCAAATCACAAATTGACTTTCCCAAAACCACGGGTAAAAAAGCTAAGAGATACCAATTTCTCCGTCACCAAATATAGTTTTGAAAAGATCAACTTACGCGATATGTTGGCATACTCTACCAGACATTCGTCCATACAAGTTTTCCTAGGTCTGGACAAACCGAAGGCACTATTCTGTAAATACATCGTAGGTAATTTCTACCTAGGATCAACACAACAACCCTTGCATAAACACCGTCTTCAATGGTCTTCAATTTGACTCCAAATTATTCAGCATCTAGGTCGAAACAAATGGTTTTTGGATTTCATTTTAGAAAACCAATCCCGGTCTCTTTGAATCGATGAATGTTAATATCTTTTAGGCCCAAGTGATACTTAAAGTAATCAAATCAACGTATTTCATATGTGATTTTATTATCCTTAATTGATTTTCAAGACTTAGCTACTGAAAATATTTAACATATAAGATTCCAGATTTCAACAGTAGTTTGTTTAAGTCATAATAAACAGGATGTGACAAAACAAGTTAATTGGGTCATGTCACAGGATTACAGTCAAATCAAATTAACAAATCAAATACAATAGATCCGACCTATCATAATTCAATAATTTAAATAAACATCGTTCATCACTTTATGAATATTGGAAATTAGTTATTTCCAAATCGTATCTATTTAAGATTTAATTTCGTTTAAGAATCCCATTTTATTATTATTATTTTTATTGATCATAACAGTACGGTTATCATCCATACTTCAATATATATGCGACTAATAAATAAAATTACTGTTTTATACCTTAGATGAATAATTAATTCATTATATATACAATTTGTTTAAATATTTATTTAAAACGGAAAGTAAACGATACTTTCCTTGATCGATTATCAATTCAGAATTCCTTGTCGATTCATTTCTATATCCCATTTATTTCTGAACTTCAGAGAAATCTTATCGGTATCGGTCTTACCAAATCACTTTTACCGATATCCTTCACAACCATTCTTGTCTGCAAATCACTTGCTTCTCAAGTTATTCATGTTTTATTGTGAATATTATTTATTCTTGACGTGTTTATCCCACCAACTCGATTTCATTAATAATTACTAGAACAGAGTTAAATTCTGTTATCTAGTTTTTGTTCACATGATTTTTCCTTATTTCATCTTCCGTTAATTCAAATTTTAAATCATTTCTTGATTTAAAATATACTTTTCTATCCAAGTCGATTACAAATTTAAAATTACATTTAAATGTTCAAACAATTCGTTTATTATAACACACTAATATCGACGATCAGTCATCTTCAATGGATCACTATGTCTAGTTAATTGTAATTCAACTAATTTGATTTGAACTAATCACCTAGCTTTTTAGAAATAGATAGATCCATAATTTATTTTAAATTTATTAATTTGAAAAGAAACTATTTAAAAATTTATTTAAACAATGTATATTTTGTTCTTTACACTTATCTCTGTTTGATCAACTATATCGGCACCTTCCGGATATACAACATTCTTCTTTTTATTGCGTTCCAGTAAATGTTACTTTTATTTCATTTAAATGTTTTTATAGAAATATTTAATTTATATTTTTAAATGGGAAAGCCCTTTATTTTATTTTTTACAATTATATCTCCCTTTCTCCTTCTTTCTTAATTTCCTTTTACTTCTTCCCTATTTCTTCCTTTTCTAAATTCTTTATTCCTTCATTTTTATTTTTGCCAAAGCCCATAAGCCCATCTTCATTTCCTTTTTTTCTTTTTTTTCTTCTTTTTCGGCCCAACGGCCCATCTGTTTGCACGCACTGACCAGCCCATACTTCTCCCTTCCCTTGTTTCTGCTTTTGCCTACAACCAATTATTTTCCTACCCATTTCCTCCTTTAGCTTGCTTCAAGAAAACACCAATGCACCAGTGTATGCGTGCATATGCACATCCAAATCCACCAGAGTTCATCGACGGTGACCCAACTTACAAACGCGTGGCCATCCCCTGAGCCAACCTGTAATAACCCGGAAAATCCAAACTAATTTAAATTTTTTATTTTGGCAATTTTAACGAATTTTGGATATTTAAAATGATTTATTTTAAATAATAACGGCAAGAAATTTATTTGGAATAGAATTCGAATGTATATATTTATTTGAATCGACGTTAGAATATAAATATTTATTTTTAATTATAAAAGGAATTGAAAATGGCGTGGTACTTTGAAAATTCAATTTCAACTTTCAAATGAACGTATAGGATTCAAAATAAACCGGATTTTGGCAAAACCAAAAATATTAGAATCTATTTGAAAATATCTTTCCAACAAATCCGAAAATTTGAGGGAATAAAAGTTATGCCCAGTTGAAAATTCAGAATAGTTGCTATGGAAAATTTAGCCCTTAAAATGGAAATTTTGCAAAAAACCTCTGTTTCGACGAAACCACTTTCGTTTGATCCGGGATGTCAAGTTATTGCTAGATTCCTAAATTCATAATTTTTGGGGTTAATATGTGAGCATGGCGAAGCAAAACGTGTTTTGACAGTTTCAGTCAATTTGGATCGACCAGAAAATGGCCATTTTTCAAACGGTCTCCAAATTTGACGAAATTAGTCTTGTTAGAACCGTATCATCAATACGAAGCTAGAAAATATTTTTTGGGAATTTTAAAAGTCCGTATGTGGCCCCGGTAAATACAAATGTTTGTTCAAATTCAATATATAGATTTATATTTTGATTTTGATAGAAATTGATCGAAACGATCGAATCAGCTTACGATACATATCCCATTGTGTTTGGAATGGGGGTAATTAGCTATGGATGACAGTCGGTGGGTCTCGTTTGGAGGTCGAAAATAAAAGTCAACTTAGGATGTATTCAATAATATAATCAAATTATTATAAAACCTTAATATTCCTTCTCCTCTCTCTCTATTCCTTCAGATCGATTGAGAAAAAAAGAAAAAAAGAAAAAACCAAATCGCGCCTCAGCCCAGGTCGCCTCCCACCTCCCCATCGTCGATGGTAGGCCACCGGAACCCCCTCGCAACGGCCGCGACCCCTAGCTCCTCGCCTTCCTCCTCATCTCCTCCTCCACGGTCAACGCGAGCTCCCTCTCGCGGATCCTAAACTCCACCGCCCAAAACCCTAACCGAACCGCTCCTCTAGCCAAGCCCTGACCCGCCGCAGACCATAAGCGACCCCCCATACCTTTGTCGCGAGCAGCCGCCACCACCCAAACCACGACCGCCGTGGGCATGAAGGTGAGGTGCCACTCTCCCCTTCTTACATCGCAGCCAAGCCCGGTAGTCAGGTTGTCAAGCTCGAGGGTGAAAATGGGTTCAGGCTGAGAACGATTACAGTGAGTCCTCTAATTAATTTATTCTTTTAATTTAAGTAGGAAAATATAATTTATACGGTTTAAAAATATGATTTTTAAGGGTGTAAAAAATTATGGTGTTTTTAAAAATAAAAAGATTATATTTTTCATTATATAAAGATTATATTTTTCATAATATAATGGTTATATTCTTCATAACGAAAAGTTATATTTTTAATTACCTAAAGATATGATTTTTATTTTAGATAACTTATCATAAAGATGAGATTTTGATATGAATGGTATGAAAAGATAGGATTTTTTTATTTCTAGCGAATAAAAATATGATTTTTATATAGTAGAGATTATAAAAATATGATTTTTATAAGATAGAATATAAAAGTACGATTTATATATATGTTGTAGCGAAATAAAAATTCTATTTTTTTATATGAGTAGCGGATTGAAAATAAAAATTTTTATATAATAGTGAAAATAAAAGTATATTTTTTTTACATGTAGCGTTATAAAGATATGATGTTTATATCTAATATAACGTTATAAAAATATGATTTTCAATATAAATTTTGTGAAACGGATTGCGTTGGAATCCAAACAACGAATCTGAGCGACAATAAAGCACGGCGGAGTGGAACCCAAAAGTGAGAACTTCTCACTTTTTTTTTATTTTCTAGTTAAAATATATACTAGGATGCAGACGGTGCTTAGTAGCACCCAACACCCGTTGTCCACAGGCCAGGGATGACTTGTTTGTTTGATTGGTGTGTTGTGAAAATTAATTGTATGTTATGGAATGGAATAAAATATTTTATAGTTAAAAATGTATTTTTTAACATGTATATGAATAAAATAAATATTTATAAACAAATCGGACGATTTGTTTATGTACACACATTTGACTGATATTGATTGGGATGATAAATTTTACACATCGCCCAACTGCACAAATAAAACCTATGTTTGATTGTTTGAAACCCTACACGGGTATTGGGATGATATTGAACATACACTAATCACAATAATTAGTTGTATGTCAATCAATTGGTTGACAAGCTGTGTAAGCGTTGAATATGTATATTTGATGCTTATGAAGTGTAGAATGCACTTTGGATGACGGTTTGTGTAAATGTATGGTATGAAATCCATATAAATCAAATTATATGGTAATTGACTATGTCTGATTCCAGTTCAGAAAGAACGAATATTTTAAAATAATGAATATTTTCAAATAATATTCAGTAAAAGATTAAAATTTGATTTGATGTCGGATTTGGGATGGACCTGAATATATTTAAATATATAAAGCCGTGTTGATTAGATTGACGCCATTTTGACGTGAACGGTATTTATATCGATTTTATTCATTTTTATAATGAATTTTGAAAAAGAATTGATTTCAAAATCTAATGTTTTGAAGATATTATCATTTATATATTGATGATATGGAATATTCAATTTTGATTTGAAATTGAATACGAAGTTGAAATCATTTTGAAAACGAATTTAAAATGATTTATAAAATACGTTTTAAATGTAAATCAATGAAATATATATTATATATATTATATATATATATATAATATAATGGCCTGAATAGAATGCGCCGCGCTGTCGCAGTTCGGGAATTTCGACCATTGACTTCGAATGGATATTACGAGAGATCCAGCCATCGGATTCTCCTAAAACCAGAACATTGGGTTCATATCGAAAAGAGCTTTCCAAAGAATATTAGAAATTAGAAATCTAACAGTTGGATTTGGAATCAAGTCCAGATCAAATTTGGAAAACGTTGCTGTAAGTGCAGTTCACTGGCCATTTATGGAAATCGACTGTACGGGCCTTGATAAAATTATTAAAAATATCTACAATTCGTGTAAAATCATAAGAAATGATTTGGAAAGAATTGGAATGAAAAATTCCATATTTGAAAAGATAAAAATAGATTTTTATCGAAATGAACTAGTTTTGAACTAGAATTATAATTCAATTATTTTTAAAATAAATAAATTGGATTTGAAATGGTTTCAAAAATAACCAGAATTTTCAATATATAAATTGGAAATGGATTTGAATCAAAATTGTCTTCGGAATATTGCGATGTTGGATTTCGTGATTATACAGATATTGTTATGGAAATTTGAAATATATATATATATATATAATCGTCATTTCCAATACGATATTTGTTGATTTCAGAATTTGATATTGAATATAAGCCGATATAATTTAGAGCCTTGTATTTAATATCAAATAGGATTTTGGATTTCTCGTGAATGGTATCTTTAATAATACTATTCTTAAACCCAACGGAGTTAAAAAAAATAGAAACTGACTAGAGATTAGTTAAGTTGAATGGTTTCCTACGTATTGATCTGATGTTGGTTTCGGCCTACGGGGTTAATGTTGTATATAACGCAGTTATATACACAATTATATGATTTTTGTTTGATGATAACAACCAAATATAATTTTATTATAAATGTGTTTGGTACTGTACTGTTATATATATATACATCACAGCAATTTTTATTTAAATAAAATACGACTGTACAGAAATTCAAATATTAACCAGTATTTTATTTAAATAAAATATTTTATTCAAACAGTACAACTGTTCGTAACTCCACTATTTATACATTCACAAAATATTTGTACTTGTATATAAACAGAATAAAATAAGACAAGTTCGGTTGACAACAATAAAATGATATTTTATTTCAATCAAACTTGTTTATTACAGACATCAGTACAATCACTCTTTCATATACATTAGCTCCTCACTATAACACTCATACATTCACTCAGTTTGCATTTCATATATACAATTTTATTTACACAGACACACTGACACTCTTCTTATTTTCACTGTCTTCTGTCTTTTATCTTTTATCTTCACAGCTTTCTGCATTCAGTCCAGTCTTCATACCTGTCATATACAGAAACACACACACAGTACACTGCAATAGAAATAAAACAGAATACATGCAAATTTAATTTTTATTTTTAAAATTTTATTTGCCTCAGATTTCTGGTGTGTTTCTCATCATTTTTCATGACTTGATCTGATTTATAAAAACCATCAATCTGTGTCTAGACAACTTGTGATATATCTCAATGTAGGGACAGGGACAACTCGTCTGATGGCTGCATGTACACACGTGTACACATGTGCACTGCCACGCCAATCAGATTGCAACTGAGGAGTAGCCACATGGACCTGCTCAACTCAGTGCAACTGACAAGTCAAACATGGACAAGCCAGCATTCATGAAAGCCAAATAACAAGTCAGCAATGTAAAAAATGAACAAGCCAGTTCAAGTTCATGTCAAAGCCAACAAAGAGTAAAAATGGTCGACAGCTCAATGGTTCAAATGGTCAAGTTTCTCAAATGATCAATGCCTACATTCGAGTGGGTCAATATACACAAGCCAGACTAAAATGGATAGTGCAGTTCACAAATAAATGATGCATGGTGGTGATGCATGGCAAACAAACATCATCAAGGATCATAAATCAAATGGTGCAACTCAGATTTAAAAATGGTCGAGCAAAACATGTATGCTCAAAGTAAAACAAACTGGGTCATGTAACATGCCAGAATGGTGCAGCTATATGGTTCAGGAAAGGAAGAGAAACAATGCAGTACTTTCATGTACAGGTGCAAGCATGGTGGTGCATGGTTCAACACAGTACATAATGCCAGCAAACACAAGTTGTCAGATCAGCATGGAACTTAGTGATAATTACATGCAATAAACATAATGGCAACAGCCTGGACATCAAGGAGCAATACAGTTGCACAATGTGTCTCAAGAGTGCAAATGAATTCATATAAACAAATATGCATGCAATATACAATGGTGCAAAGAAATCTGGATATGCCTAGAGCATGTGTGCATGTATAACAGTTCAGAATTGCATGTTTCAGCAAGTACACATTTCAAAATGGCCGAGCACCAAGTCAGGTACAAATTCAAACTGAAATGGACAAGGCATATACAGGTGATCAATGCAGTGTCATATGTGCATAGTGGAACTCAAGTACACAGCAAGATATTCAAATTAAACAAGTCAAGGCAGCTCGACTTCAAGCTAACTGGTGCAAACATGTATGGCTGAAGCTACATGCAACATTCAAGTACAAGTGTCATGGGAAATGTACACAGTGCAAACAAGGGTGTTCAAGAACAGCAAATACATCAAGACAGTGGAGCAAAAATCTACACAGGGCAGAATGAGAATTTGGCAACAGCAAGGTTGCTAAATCAATTACATGGGTGGCGCACACATCAACGATATATGGTTCAAGAGGCTAAGTCACACAGCAGATATACATGTACAACAATGATACAACAAAACTCATTGGTGCAACAGTATTGAAGTGAAGTGTACACAACAGCAAGATGTTGGTCGAGGCTACAAATGGTTAGATTTAAATAACAAATGCAATTTCAGTTTTTGGCAATTTTGGGTGCATGATAAATTTGGCATGAGTCAATGGAGGTTAAAATCAAATCTGCAAATCAATATTCAACAAGAAATTGATTTCGAAATTTAATGTTTCCAAAATTTATGGCAATCAGATTTTGACAAAAAACCAAGGTTTCATTTTTTTAAAATCATTCCAGAATTAAACCAACAAGTCACAGCAATGTCATAAAAACAATTTACTGTTTCCAGAATGGTGCACAGCAAATTAGGAAATAGTCTATTGCAGAATTTGAAATTGATTTTTCTACTTCAAATTGTACTCAATCAAGCAATGGAATAATGGAGCAATTAATTCATATTTGGCAATTTTTCTTATTCATAACATTTCCAGAAATCAGCAGCTAGTTCGAAAGTTTTTCTCTTTAGAAAACTGTAAATTCGGCAGACTATTTGAGGGTTAAAAACGTGTCAGAATTCATAGCCAACAATCACGCAAAGTATTCAAGGCAACAAATTTCTCAAATTCATTTCGTGGAACTCAAAAGAGGAAGTTCACAAATCGGCCAAGTCAATACACGCGAAATCAGAGATTAGGGTTTTTATTTCTAACCCTATATGTACACGCATTTCATCACTGGAAAAGATATAGAGCATCCAAGAAATAAATGATCGAAAACCCACAAAATCAAAGCAAACAATAAAATCCGAATTACTCACAATTTTTAGGGTTTCGTTCAAGGGAGAACTCCAGCAAATCGACATCAGCACGCAAGCTACAAAGACAAGAGCCATCAGAGATCAAATTTCCAGAAGCATCGATTTCGATTTGGGAATCGATTTCAGAAACCCTAGTTTCTAATCGCCGCCGCCATTTTTTTTCTCCAGAGCAAAAGCAAAAGTGATCGGGCAAATAAACAAATGGGCCGGCCAAGATAAAAAGGGGGGTTTGGATTTGTTTAAAGGGGATGACCCCTTTAATATAAACTCCTTATTTTTATTTTTATTTTAAAAATTAGGGTTTTGTCTTACATTCTGTTGTTTTATTTAAATTGTGTTGTAAAATCATTTCTGAACAGTTCTAGGTCTGTAAAATCTAGGGGGATTTAGTCAAGGAGTTGACTGTCAGTTTCAGAGTCTGTAAATCTGAGTTACGAGTTACAGGGTTTGTAATTCGGGAAATCTGATCTAGGGGTTTAGATCAGTCTAGGGATTTGAGCGTAGGGTTAGAATAGGAGCAGGGTTTGCGAGTGTACATGGTCTTGTATGCGGGATCTGTTCTATCACCTAGTAGAAACCTTAGAAATGCAGCAGTAGGCAGGGTTTTGCCGAAGCTGGGTATATTTGTGTGTGATTTACTTTCTGCATTTCTGTTTTTGTTATATTCTGTAATATGTTTATTATATATATCTTGTTAAATTTTTAATTCAGTTAAAAACTGTGAAAAACCCTATTCACCCCCCTCTAGGGTTATTCTAGATCCAACAAGTGGTATCAGAGCCTGGTAATTTCATTAACTCTAGAGTCATGGGTAACCCTTGCTGTCAGTCCACAGAGAGTCAGTCCAGTTCATCTCCAACTATTTTCACTGGAACAGATTTCTTAAATTGGAAATCCGAAATGGAATTTTATTTAAAATCTGTTGATATTAAATGTTGGGATGTTGTTATCAATGGGTTTGACATTTTAGATAAAGCTTCTAATTCTCGTGCTACACATATTCTATATTCTCACCTAGATGATAATCAATACTGTCTGATATCTCATTGTTTAACTGCGCAGGAAATTTGGACAGCTCTAACTACAAGATATGGAAACGACAGCAACTTCTCAAAACCCTCAACTGTCAACTCAGATTCAGATCTTTGTTCAACAGATGAATCAGCTGATGAAGACTCAACAGATGATGAGATAAGAAAATTTTCATATGAAGATCTGGTTTATTTTTGTGTTGATTTAACCAAATCTATTGACAAACTCCAATCGAAAAATAAATCTCTGAAATCTATAAATTCTGAGTTGACCAACAAGATGAATTGTTTGGAATCGAAATTGTCAAATGTCGTGAAATTTGAAAATTCTAATTGTGAAAATTGTTTGAAATTAAAAACTGATCTCGTTCATTTCAATAATAATATTCGAAGGCTTGAAGAAGAAATTTTAATTTTAAAAGATAACGAGATTGAGCTAAAAGATGCAAACAATTGTTTACAAAAGGAATTTATAAATTTCAAGGCTATCAAAAATTCCAAACATGAAAACGCTGAAAATGATAGTTTGTTGAAAACAGATTTAATTTTGAAAGAACTTGAAATCGAAATTGAAAATTGGAAGAAACTTGAATCTGAAAGTCGAAAATATTTTGATTCTGAAATGGCTAAGTCCCAAACCAAAATCAAATTGCTTAATGATGAAAATTTGGTTTTGAAATCTGAGTTTGAAAGATGTAAGATCACTAAAAGTCGCTGTTCAGATTTAATAAAAGAAAATGATGATCTTAAAACTGAAATTCAACAACTTGAAACAATTCTATCTAAATTTTCAAACGGTGAAAGATCTTTGGATATGTTGTTGAAAAACCAATTTTCTGTTGGAAATAAACGTGGTCTTGGTTTTGGAAAGAATAATGTTTTTGGAAAACAAAATTCAAATGATTTGAAAAATCCCTCAAATTGCTTTGGAAAGAACTACGTTGAAAATTTGAACTCTGGAAATTTCAAAGGTTTTTTGAATCAAAATTGTGATGAGAAATCATTTTATAATAAACCATTTAAACAATCTTGGATCCCGAATAAAAATAAAACGACTTTGACTAAATTTAAACAGATTTGGGTTCCAAAGGGTACAAAGGTTAATTCTGATGGTTTGTTATACAAACAGGTTTGGATACCAAAAGTGGTAAACGTATTTCAGAGTGGTTTTACAAATTTTGTTAGACCACTTAATTCACTCAACTACTAGGTACCAGTAAAGGCTGAGGAACTGCTGTGCTGAAAAGAAATTTGAAATCAAGATTGTCTATAATTCTGTGTCATTTACAGTTCCTTAGGCCAACATTTGTTGAGATAGAGATTCTGCTTTACATTGGATTCTGGTATGATCTCTAAACTCACCTTTGTATATTCTCTTTGTTTGTTTTTTATTTTCTGTTTTTATTCCTTCCTCTATCTCCTTCTTTTTGTTTTTGATTTGACACTGCCATATTCTTCTTTGTCTGTACTTCTTAAACTTCCAGTTGCAGAATTCATGATCTTTCTTGAAATATGCTTTATTTGTATAAAATCATCGTGTGTTAATCATTTCCATATCCTAAATGTAATCTTGTAAATATCTGCAATTGTTTTTGTGATTTTTTTTTTCTGAATTCATAACAGTGTTGATGTATTCTTATCATATCTTGAACACTGTTAATTTGAATTCTAAATTTTTTTGAAGATCTGAATATTTAATGAAATGTCACACACCTTTGTTGTTCTGAGTTTATTCTAATTCATTTTAGAAAAGCTCAGAATATTATACTCATTACAACACTCTGTTATTTAACAGTTGTGATAATTTCATTGATTTTCAGATTAGCTTGTATCAGTGATACATCTTGGAATTCATCTTTATTCATGATCATTATATTGAAATATGTTTGTTTGAAATCATCTGAAATTCTAGATATTTTGAATATCACACACCTCTTATTTTTGAGACTGTCAATCTCGTGTGACTGATTCATTATATCCCAAAACTTTACATTGATTCATGTGATTTCAAATAATTTATCCCGATCATGAATATTTTCAAATTTGATGTAAATGACCTGAAATTTCTCTTGGGCTTGTCGGAAATAGTTTTGAGAAATTCTTGAAAATGTTCTTTTTGAAAATGGTCTTTGAAAATCATTGTTATTTCATGATTATTTGATTTGAATATATGTTTGTTTAAAATCATTTGAAATTATTGATTTATTGGATCTCACACATATCTTGAATCTGAAATATAACCTGGTGTGATTGATTCATTAAATCCTAATACTTTCACATTTCTTCAAATGATTTAAAATAGAGTATATTTGCAAATCTTGGATCATGAACCACCTTATGTGACCAACATCTTGACAAGTCTGTTGTGATACTGATTTCTATGTGCTGCTCTGATACTGTTTTTGAAAAATGTTTGTTTTTGGAATCATGCTGCTCTGATTATAAGAAATTGATTTGTAAAAATTTTGTTTTGGACTGCTTGATTTAGTATCAAAAATTTGTCGTGTTCTGATAAATGAAATTTGTGTGCTTGAGTTGCTTGCTTTGAAATTAAGTCTTTTCTGTTGACTGAGGTACCAATGTTAGCCACCAGGGTGTGTTTAAAATTCTCGAGAGCGAGATAACAAGTGGTATCAGAAGTGCTTATATTTATTTCATCCATCTGTTCTGAACTTTTACTTTGTAGAGACACCATGTGGTATCAGTCTAAAAGTGCTGCATATTTTTTTGTATATATATATATTTTTTCCCTCTTGTCATGTATAGATCAGCATATTACTCTTGTAATTGATTTTCAATTTTAAAATTATTTATTGATTATTCTTTCAGAAATTGAAATCAATATCAAAATTGAACTGTTTTTGTAGTTCATCAAAATTATTTTTAGATTTTGAAATTGTGATGAATTGTGACTGCAGTATATTTCACAACAAGAGGAGAATTTTATTTAGATTTTCATGATGGTTGAATATTTATTATAATATCTTTGAACTGGCAATTATTTCACGGCCATCTTCATTACTTATCATCCTTCTGCCATCCGTTATGATCTTATATAAATGTGGAGAGTTTAATTTTTTTTTCTTAAAAAAAAAAATAGTGAAAATATCTGTGATGGAATTGTGGTTATATTATTATTCATAGTTAGTGATAATTAAAAATTTTCAATAATCCTAGTACAGTTGGTCATATCTCATAATATAATTAATTTAGAAATTTATTTCACAGTCCATTCCTGTACCTACCACATTTTCTATCATCCATACAGTGGTTTTATACCAAGGAGTTTCTTTTTTTAAAAAAAAGGTGAAATGATAAATTTATATAATAAATATATAAGTGTGTCTCTAACCTCATTTAAAAATCCAAGCTCTGGTCATGCATGGTTAAGAGACAACTTATAATTTAAGCTGCGACTGACCTCATTTAAAAATCCAAGCTCTGGTTATGCATGGTCAGTGTGCTCTTAAATAAATAAATAAATAAATAAATTGTGCTAAAAACTGAAATAAAATTGAAATTCTCCTTGGTGTGTAAAAATCAACCTATCAATCCATATTCTAATTTGTGAAATGTGTTGAAATCTTATGAACTATTATGATTTGTTGATTGATAGCTATTGGGATTTTTGAGATTATTTGTTTTTGTCACTTAAATTGAATTATTAATTATAGTCCAAATCCATCACTATTTTTGTGTTTAATCTTATAAAATTCTTTTGAAAATAATTGGGAAATATTCATTTTTAACTCTCCTCATTTTTATAAAATTCATCGTATATCCGTCATTTTCTACAATGTGAAATATGCTACCTGTTCTTAGAATATTATGATTTTTGTTTGACTGATTGAATTTTATGATGACTGTTCTTCCTCTTAAGCTGATATAGTATTTGTTAGTCATTTTTCATCTATATTTTAAATTCTGTATCCTTTTTGATGATAACAAAAGGGGGAGAATGGGATTAGATTTTGATTTATGACTGAATATTTTATAAATAGTTTTTCAGTTCAATTCACTCATGCACAGTTATAGGGGTGTTTCTGTTGTAGGGGGAGCATTTAAATAGGGGGAGTTCAAATATTCACGAACAAACACATTTATTATATACATTTATTATATACAAAATCTTTTATTTGTTTGTCATCATCAAAAGGGGGAGATTGTTGTATATAACGCAGTTATATACACAATTATATGATTTTTGTTTGATGATAACAACCAAATATAATTTTATTATAAATGTGTTTGGTACTGTACTGTTATATATATATACATCACAGCAATTTTTATTTAAATAAAATACGACTGTACAGAAATTCAAATATTAACCAGTATTTTATTTAAATAAAATATTTTATTCAAACAGTACAACTATTCGTAACTCCACTATTTATACATTCACAAAATATTTGTACTTGTATATAAATAGAATAAAATAAGACAAGTTCGGTTGACAACAATAAAATGATATTTTATTTCAATCAAACTTGTTTATTACAGACATCAGTACAATCACTCTTTCATATACATTAGCTCCTCACTATAACACTCATACATTCACTCAGTTTGCATTTCATATATACAATTTTATTTACACAGACACACTGACACTCTTCTTATTTTCACTGTCTTCTGTCTTTTATCTTTTATCTTCACAGCTTTCTGCATTCAGTCCAGTCTTCATACCTGTCATATACAGAAACACACACACAGTACACTGCAATAGAAATAAAACAGAATACATGCAAATTTAATTTTTATTTTTAAAATTTTATTTGCCTCAGATTTCTGGTGTGTTTCTCATCATTTTTCATGACTTGATCTGATTTATAAAAACCATCAATCTGTGTCTAGACAACTTGTGATATATCTCAATGTAGGGACAGGGACAACTCGTCTGATGGCTGCATGTACACACGTGTACACATGTGCACTGCCACGCCAATCAGATTGCAACTGAGGAGTAGCCACATGGACCTGCTCAACTCAGTGCAACTGACAAGTCAAACATGGACAAGCCAGCATTCATGAAAGCCAAATAACAAATCAGCAATGTAAAAAATGAACAAGCCAGTTCAAGTTCATGTCAAAGCCAACAAAGAGTAAAAATGGTCGACAGCTCAATGGTTCAAATGGTCAAGTTTCTCAAATGATCAATGCCTACATTCGAGTGGGTCAATATACACAAGCCAGACTAAAATGGATAGTGCAGTTCACAAATAAATGATGCATGGTGGTGATGCATGGCAAACAAACATCATCAAGGATCATAAATCAAATGGTGCAACTCAGATTTAAAAATGGTCGAGCAAAACATGTATGCTCAAAGTAAAACAAACTGGGTCATGTAACATGCCAGAATGGTGCAGCTATATGGTTCAGGAAAGGAAGAGAAACAATGTAGTACTTTCATGTACAGGTGCAAGCATGGTGGTGCATGGTTCAACACAGTACATAATGCCAGCAAACACAAGTTGTCAGATCAGCATGGAACTTAGTGATAATTACATGCAATAAACATAATGGCAACAGCCTGGACAGCAAGGAGCAATACAGTTGCACAATGTGTCTCAAGAGTGCAAATGAATTCATATAAACAAATATGCATGCAATATACAATGGTGCAAAGAAATCTGGATATGCCTAGAGCATGTGTGCATGTATAACAGTTCAGAATTGCATGTTTCAGCAAGTACACATTTCAAAATGGCCGAGCACCAAGTCAGGTACAAATTCAAACTGAAATGGACAAGGCATATATAGGTGATCAATGCAGTGTCATATGTGCATAGTGGAACTCAAGTACACAGCAAGATATTCAAATTAAACAAGTCAAGGCAGCTCGACTTCAAGCTAACTGGTGCAAACATGTATGGCTGAAGCTACATGCAACATTCAATTACAAGTGTCATGGGAAATGTACACAGTGCAAACAAGGGTGTTCAAGAACAGCAAATACATCAAGACAGTGGAGCAAAAATCTACACAGGGCAGAATGAGAATTTGGCAACAGCAAGGTTGCTAAATCAATTACATGGGTGGCGCACACATCAACGATATATGGTTCAAGAGGCTAAGTCACACAGCAGATATACATGTACAACAATGATACAACAAAACTCATTGGTGCAACAGTCTTGAAGTGAAGTGTACACAACAGCAAGATGTTGGTCGAGGCTACAAATGGTTAGATTTAAATAACAAATGCAATTTCAGTTTTTGGCAATTTTGGGTGCATGATAAATTTGGCATGAGTCAATGGAGGTTAAAATCAAATCTGCAAATCAATATTCAACAAGAAATTGATTTCGAAATTTAATGTTTCCAAAATTTATGGCAATCAGATTTTGACAAAAAACCAAGGTTTCATTTTTTTAAAATCATTCCAGAATTAAACCAACAAGTCACAGCAATGTCATAAAAACAATTTACTGTTTCCAGAATGGTGCACAGCAAATTAGGAAATAGTCTATTGCAGAATTTGAAATTGATTTTTCTACTTCAAATTGTACTCAATCAAGCTATGGAATAATGGAGCAATTAATTCATATTTGGCAATTTTTCTTATTCATAACATTTCCAGAAATCAGCAGCTAGTTCGAAAGTTTTTCTCTTTAGAAAACTGTAAATTCGGCAGACTATTTGAGGGTTAAAAACGTGTCAGAATTCATAGCCAACAATCACGCAAAGTATTCAAGGCAACAAATTTCTCAAATTCATTTCGTGGAACTCAAAAGAGGAAGTTCACAAATCGGCCAAGTCAATACACGCGAAATCAGAGATTAGGGTTTTTATTTCTAACCCTATATGTACACGTATTTCATCACTGGCAAAGATATAGAGCATCCAAGAAATAAATGATCGAAAACCCACAAAATCAAAGCAAACAATAAAATCCGAATTACTCACAATTTTTAGGGTTTCGTTCAAGGGAGAACTCCAGCAAATCGACATCAGCACGCAAGCTACAAAGACAAGAGCCATCAGAGATCAAATTTCCAGAAGCATCGATTTCGATTTGGGAATCGATTTCAGAAACCCTAGTTTCTAATCGCCGCCGCCATTTTTTTTCTCCAGAGCAAAAGCAAAAGTGATCGGGCAAATAAACAAATGGGCCGGCCAAGATAAAAAGGGGGGTTTGGATTTGTTTAAAGGGGATGACCCCTTTAATATAAACTCCTTATTTTTATTTTTATTTTAAAAATTAGGGTTTTGTCTTACATTCTGTTGTTTTATTTAAATTGTGTTGTAAAATCATTTCTGAACAGTTCTAGGTCTGTAAAATCTAGGGGGATTTAGTCAAGGAGTTGACTGTCAGTTTCAGAGTCTGTAAATCTGAGTTACGAGTTACAGGGTTTGTAATTCGGGAAATCTGATCTAGGGGTTTAGATCAGTCTAGGGATTTGAGCGTAGGGTTAGAATAGGAGCAGGGTTTGCGAGTGTACATGGTCTTGTATGCGGGATCTGTTCTATCACCTAGTAGAAACCTTAGAAATGCAGCAGTAGGCAGGGTTTTGCCGAAGCTGGGTATATTTGTGTGTGATTTACTTTCTGCATTTCTGTTTTTGTTATATTCTGTAATCTGTTTATTATATATATCTTGTTAAATTTTTAATTCAGTTAAAAACTGTGAAAAACCCTATTCACCCCCCTCTAGGGTTATTCTAGATCCAACAGTTAATACTTAGGGAATTGTTCTCTTACTAATTTACGGTTAGAGACTGATGGAATGTGAATTGGGTTGTTTTTAACGACATTCGTTCTTTAACCCGATTTACAGTGAAATGTGATTTGGAATTTATAAATCTTTTTATTAGGATTTAGCAGAAGTTTTCCAAAGTAAACTTTTCTAATTTAATATATATTAAATTGGAATTGAATGGAATTCGATTTGATAATAATCGAAATGAAATTTTGTGGAGGAAGACTGTTAATACAGATGGAATTTAAAAGGCATTGTCGGTATTCAATTCATATTAGTGGTCGGATACGGAAATTGATATCGATTATATATTGATTTGTTCTTCCGTGAAGATTCCATAATAAATGGAATGTGATTTAGGTTGTCGTGAATGGTATCTTTAATAATACTGTTCTTAGACCCAATGGAGTTAAGAAAATCAGAAACTAACTAGAGATTAGTTAAGTTGAATGGTTTCCTGGGTGCTGATCTTATGTTGGTTTCGACCTTCAGGGTTAATACTTAGGGAATTGTTCACTTGCTAATTTACGGCTAAAGGCTGATGGAATGAAATGTGATTTTGGGTTTATCGTAAACCGTGTTTTAAACGACATTGGTTCTTTAACCTAGTTAAAGACAAGATATGATTTTCCAAGTTAAACAATCGTCAATATTGATTTTTGTGAAGATTAATACCTAGTGGAGTTTAAATGAATCTTTAATTAGATTGAAATGATATCCAAAGGATGATTAAAGAATAAATTTAAAGAATTTATCTTTGATAAAATTAATGGGAAACTTTCCAAAGTATATGAATATTTGAATAAAGGAATATTCTGAATTGGAATGAGGCGTATGTTGTGTTTTTATAGCACTTGTTTATTATATACGCGAGTTATTCAGAAAGACCGAGTTTATCCCATTCTAAATAACTGATTCGGCGATATGTCGAGGATGAAGACGGCAGTTGAAGACCGGAGGTCTTCACATCGTTTGGATGATTACTGATGTCTTGATTGGGCTGTAAGCCCAAGGAAAGGTAATAAGTGGTGATCGTCCAGATGTACTTGGAGATTGACGGATATGCGAGGGCCTCTCCCCTGTATTGGACATATGGGGGAGGAATAAGTTGCCTCCGGTTTCGTTTAGACCTAGAACGAACTTGTAAATGGATGTGTGTCTGACATCGGATTTCATTTTGTGTGATTGATTGACATCGGTTGCATAGCGTGAATTGCCTGCGCGACATGCTGAGATGCAAATGATCAAGGTTTCTGTTGAAAAGAAGAGTCTTGTGGTTGATGATCAAAGCACGGCCTTTGTGGCGTAGCTTTGTGTAGCGTTAATTCGTGAGTCTCACACCCCGATGTGAACCAGAAACGGGAGAGGACCTCAGGGAGGGCATGCATTTCCTTCTAGTTAGGAGTGGTGTAATTGTTTTGCATGCCCTGGCATTTTACTTATGTGGATGATGGTTACGAGGCGCCTCAGTTATATCAGTCGATCTGGGGCAGACGGAGTTATTTGGCTCATTTACGCCCCCATAGGTCGGGGAAGCGCAGTTTTCAGACATTTTAATCCACATCGAATGGACCAGCCCTGACGATCCAAGGGGCAGTTGCGGCTATTCCTGAGACATGGGCAAGATTGTCTCGAAGCGGTAAGGCCGATCCCTTGCCTTGGTTCACATATGGAAATCCAACTTCTAATATGACATTTTGCTGTTTTAATTGTAAACCTATATATGGCGACATAGTGGTATGGGGCACTTATGCCATCTATGATTGATACTTATGATTGAAATTGTTTTGACACTATACATTTATAGTAATAATAAAACATGAAATTTTACGTACCAAGCATTCGTGGCTATTATAAGGTAAAAACTCTATCCTCCGGCTTGCGTTGCATTATGTGATGTGACCTGAGTCTTATAATAGCTTCATTATTCTTTATTTAGCATTGCGCTATTGTTTTATGCACTGGTATTTTGGAGAGGAAACCTGTTCCGTGTTATACAGCGTGGTCCCTTGGTTTACCTAACTATAAAAATAAAGATTAATAACTGTTTTAGTTCGCACACCAGTCACATGACTGACCTAGAGTTTATTGTTTTAACCTAAACTCTTGGTGCCCCTATTTTCCACACGGGCAGCTAGTAGTTTTGGTTTTGCAGATTTATATTCACAGGATCCCGGTTTACTGCTTGAATGATATTCGGAAAGCACTGTATCCGTATATTCTATTCAGTTGTGTTTTATATTATTTTCCGCTGCATTGTAATTTATAAATCTCTGAGGTTTAGTAAATGTGTAATATGTAATCCATACTCTATATCCTTGTATTCTGATGAAATTATTGTAATAAGCAATGAAATGTTCTTCTATTTGTGTTCCGATTTGTCGTCTTCTCAAAGTTAATCCGGGCTTTCCCTTCTCTTCGGAGACCGGGGAAGTTCGGGTCACTACACAACCCCTCTGCTCCAATCAACTTCGGATCAACTCGATCAAAAAACACCCTGTAACCCAATTTGAAAAAAACAATACTCAAAACAACCCACTACTGTTCTTCTTCTAGTCACCACCACCGTGCTCTAGAGTTCACCATACTTCGATCACCCATCGGTGACAACCTCCTGCATCTTTCCCCCCGTTGCGCAAGTCCTCTATGCCCCCATGGCGGTGCAACTCTTGCTCAAACTCGAGCTAAAAAAAACCCGATTGAAACCTAAATTGACCCAAATTCTAAAATCAAGTTATGAAAAAATTTAACTTTATTTTTCTCGTGACCCTAGATCACAATCGCATCTCTATACCCAATCGTACAGCTTCCGATCAACTAAGTTGACAGAGAAAGCCGAAACTCCATTTTCTGTTGATCTTAAAATTTCCCACTATTCATAATACTAAAAATAAATAAAAAACTAAAATTCCTAATTTTATCATATGAATGACTCCCTATGCCTGGATTATATATCTAAAATGCTTCATTTTTTTGAGTTTCCTAAGTTCCCATTTCTTTCACAGTATAACATTTATATACATATATATATATATATATTACTATTTAGAGAAGAGCTATTTTTTAAAATTTATTTACAGGCATATATGATAATATTGATGTTGGACTCTACCCACAAAAATCATTAGAATTTAAGATAATGATTTTTTTCTTGATACAAGATGATGGTTATAGGTTGAACAAGGTATTGGTTTTTCAGCTACTGTTAATCATATTCCAATTTCATTCATTAGGGTTACATACCAATCTGGTCTAACTCCATTCAACATACTCAAAGCAAATCAACATGTACATACTGTATGACTATTTGAAACAGATTCAGATGAGACTAGTTATACTTACTGACCAACTATCATTGTTTCCAAATTTGTTCTTAATGCCTTACATTATCCAGTGGCAGTTTAAATCATAGAACAAGTCATATATCCAAGTGTATTTATACTGATTAATGTAAGATTAGATCCTAGTTCAACAATTGCAAATTCAAGTAAAATCTGTCCACTGTTTTATTTTCTAGTTTCAAGCAAACACACACTCAACATTCAATCATTCCTAAATCAATCATCCATGTTTTAGTCAATAAAGTTCATATGTATACTGATTTACATATAGTCTTAGTTTAACTAGTACATACAAAAAAAACCAAAGTAAAGTTTACTCACATTTGCTATTCCAATTCCAGATTCTATCTCCTTTGTTATAAGCTATCTCGGCCATTAACTTCTCTTCCAATTTTTGGGTGCTCAATGAGCATTTAAGGTATGAAGTTCCACAGACATTTCCATGAATTTATAGGTAAAAATGGTGTATACTTTGATAGGGTAGTGTATAAGATTGTCTTGCCTGATGGAGGAGACATTTCTAGCTGCTGTTAGGATTGATTTAAACCAACATTGAGCTGCAAAGTTGATGGGGAAACAGCTATGTTTATAGCTGCTGGAATGTTTGATGGATACCAGGGATGAAGTGGGATAATTGGTGGATAGCCTAGCTGAGTTTATAGTTGTTTTCTAGCTGAATGAAAGTGACAAATCAAGGGTATATATTTGTTTTATTCGTGGTTTTAGACTGGAAAGGTTATTACACATAGCTGTGTATGTTCTTTGATGAGCTCGGCCATGTATTTTGATGTACATCAGTACATGTTCTGTGCATAACATGTGCACAAGTAAGAGCCTAGGCAGATTCCGATGTGCACTTGGTTTGTGATGGATGTTTGACAAGGCTTCACCCTAAATCCAGGGAAAGACGTAGGGCTGAGTCAAGTTTTGGGGTAAAAACATGTGCAGATTAATCCTAGTATATACTTGGCCATTAAGTATTTCAAGCCATTTAAAAATGCTCCTATATTTACTGTTTCTCATCCAATTCATGGTGCATGGTACATGTTTTAAATAAATGGTTTGATTATGGGTTTTGAGACGACCCCAAATCCCGTTCAGACGGAGACAAGGGTTATCTTTGGAATATAACACAGAAACAGATAATAGCAGAACAAAATTAAATAAATACACCAGATAATGAACAACAAAATATACTGGATAAAAGTAATCATCAGAGTTACACAGTATACAGGATCTTACTTAGTACAAATACAGTTCAGCTATACATAGATGTCTACAGCGGAAAACAAACATAACATGTACAATAGGAGCTGAACAGCATAAAAAGAGATAAATGATAGAATCCATCTTCAGCTCCAGCTATCCAGAAAGAACCAGCAAAACCTGAATACAAGGCTGCCCGTGTAGAAAAAGGGGCACCCGAGTTTGAGAGTGAAACAAACTACGAGTCAGTCATGGGATTGGTATGAGAAATCTACTCAACACATATATAAAATGGCTAATCACAGGACCACGCCACTTTCGTGGAACGGGTTTACTCCATTGGATTGCCAGTGCTTTAAAACAAATCTTTCTTTTAAACATCGCTATGCTTTTATAAAAATGAAACCGTTATAAGACTCAGTTCCCATCACACAATGCAACGCAAACCGGAGGATAGAGTTTTACCTTATAATGGCCAAAATATGATTGATACGAATAAAACAAAGGCATTTGATATTATTGCTAGTGTTTATATGTTTTGAAAACTGTTTCAAATCATAACTATCAATCATAGACGGCATTAATGCCCCATACCACTATGTCGCCATATATATAGGTATACAATCAAAACCGCACAGTCACGTATTTGGAAATTGGATTTCCGTCATGAACCAAGGCAAAAGATAGCCCTTACCGAATTCGAGACAATCTAGCCCATGTCTCAGGCAAGCGCGCAGGCAAGCCTTGGATCGTCAGGGCCGGTCCACCGATGTGGATTATTATGCCTGAACAATACGTCTCTCCGCCCTTTGGGGCGTAAGTGAGCCAACGAATGACTCCATCGGACCCGGATCGTCCGATCTAACCGAGGCGCCTCGCAACAGCAACAACCACATAGGTGAAAAGTATATAAATGTCAGGGCTGGTAGGTCACTGACACCACCCTAGCTAGAAAGAAACGCATGCCCTCCCTGAGGTCCTTCTCCCGTTTTAGGTTCATACCGGGGTGTGAGGCTCGCGAATTCACGTTATACACAAAGCTACGCCACACAGGCGGTGCTTTGATCATCACCACAAGACTTTGCTTTTCAACAGAAGCCCTGATCACTGCATCTTAGCATGCCACACAGGCAATTCATGCCATGCGACTGATGTCCATCGATATACAACCTCTGAGCTCGTGCGTCTCAGAGAAGGGCCTTAAGCAAAAGAATAAATTCTCCGCCGCCAAACAGATGTATATTTAACAGAAATCAATCAACACAGAATAAACTCCAATGTCAGACACACAGTCCATTTACAAGTCCGTTCTGGGTCTGAACGAAACCGGAGGCACTAAATACCTCACAAACCCATCGATCACCACGTACGTCTGGACGATCACCACTCATTATCCATATTTCGGGATGCCTCCCAATCAGGACCTCGGTTACCATCCAAACAAGGTGAAGATCTCCGGTCTTCGACCATCGTCTTCATCTTCGAATTTCAATCGTCGGTCAATCATTTGAAATGAGAATTAACTCGGCCTTCTCAAATAATTCACGCATGCTTAGAATTTCAAATCAATTTACTTCAATGGTTAAATTGTTTGACAACACCAACTTTGTTCTTTAATGTAATTTTCACACCAAACACATTCAACCATCAAATACCACTTAAATCGAGCAAATTCAGTTTATTTCCATTCCATATCGTTTATGATATTTTATAACGATTTATCGCTATTTTTATTTATTTTAAAATAGCCCATATATTCAAAACGACGCTTCGGGCCATAATGCGGCCGTGGCGCTGTTTTTCTTCAGATTTGATTTACACATATCTGAAAATCTAACCGTTGGATCTTCACGAAATTTACATCATTAGAAAGGTCTTTTCAAAACAAATTCAACGGTTCCAGTTTCGGGAAAATCCGACGGTCGGATCTCCCGGTACAATCGTTTGAAGTTTCGATTTCAAAATACGAACTGCAGCGTCGTTATTCGATTAAATATATAATTATATTTATATATGTATATAAATATAATCGCTTCTGGCGCTGTTTTTCTTCAGATTTGAATTAAACATTCCAGACAATACAACCATTGGATTTTTACAAAGTTGGTGCCGTTGGGAAGATATTTCCAAGGCGGACCCGACGGTTGAGGTTTCGGGAAAATCCAATGGTCGGATTTCCCGTACTAGTTGTTTGGAAACACGGTTTCAAAATGCGAACTGCACGACTACGTTTCGTTTTAATTTTATTTACATTTATATAATTATATAAATATAGTTCATTCAACAATTTCAATATCGTTTTCACTTCAAATATTTCACTAACGCCTTAAAATTTTGGAAAAATTCGCCATAACCTCCCCTGCACCGGGAGCATCGGGAAATCGCAAATAGCTTTCCCGGTCCTTCTAATCTCAAAAAGAAAAAGAAAAAGCCAAGCGGCTAGCCAACAGGCTCATAAAATCATCACCCAAACAAAACAGTAAATGTGTACCTATTTGTCGGGCACAAAATTTTATTCCTCTTCTCTAGCCCCTTTGTTATAACCTGTTCAATGAATATGCATGTACATATATATAGTTCTTATCATTTATCATTTTTTTTCAACTTCATATTTGATTTCTATTTGGTTTAAAAACACCATTCACTCTAAGGTTACATACATAGGTACAAATCATTTCATTAGCTAATTAATGAATATTTCAACTCATATATGTTTATTTGAACAAGTGGCTATTTTTAACACTTCACATTTCAACAATTTATGCATATAATAAAAATGTGATTTTTATTGTAAAACAACTCATTTCAAAACACTATTATTTTATATATTTCATATTGGCGATAAAAATAGGATTTTTCTTATAAAACCATTTCTTTCAAAACGAGATTATTTTACACAGTTCATATAGTCGATAAAAGGTGATTTTTATTATCAAACAATTTATTTCAAAATATGAATACCATTCAACACATGAATTTCTAATCAACGAATGAATATCGATTCAACACATGAAGGTTTTTTATAGTTTCTATATATAGATAAAAAATGTGATTTTTATATTTAAAACGCGAATACCATTCAACACATGAATTTCTAATCAACGAATGAATATCAATTCAACACATGAAGGTTTTCTATTCAATGAATAAATATAGTTTAAGCAAATGAAAAATAATTCAAACACATGAATATTATTCAAAATTTCGGCAGCATAACGGCAGGGTAGTTAAAACCGGGACCGTCCCTAGTACGGCTCCTCGCTCTACCTTAAAACCTCTCGGTTTTTGACAATGGGGATCATGCATCTAGTTCGCACGCAGGCGGCATGTACATATTTATTTCATTTCCACAAACTAATCCTATGTGGTTTCAACCAAATATTTCTCAACCACAAACGGGTATTTTTCAACCACAATCAATCAATATCAACCATAAACAATCCCAAACAATCATTCGCGATCAATCAATTTTCATAACAATTTCAATCAATAAATATCGTCCATGGTTTGTGGACGAGGGGTGTATATATATATATATTTATATATAGCAACTCACTTTTATTTCAACACATATATAATTTTTAAATCAGAAATCTCACCGAATAGCTAATTCAATCCCACGACTCTTCTTTGCATAAATCTTCGCCAATCTCGCCTTTTGTCGCTTTCGTTGCCCGTATCCTCTACATATGTAAAAATCGAATTTTTTTACTATGTTATTCAATATTTAAAAAATCGAATTTTTTTACTTTGCTATTCAATATATAAATATCTGATTTTTACTTCGACTTTCAATATAGAAAAATCTGATTTTTACTTCACATTCCTATATAGAAAAAAACGTATTTTTTTTATTCAGCTACATACATGTAAAAATCATATATTTTTATTTGAAAACTACATATAAATAAATCCTATATATTTTTTTTTATCAAGTAAAGATCCTATTTTTAACTCAAGTAAAGATTCTATTTTCAAAACAAGTAAAGATTCTATTTTTATTTTTATTTTCAAATCAAAGACATTTTTATTTCTAATCTATAAAAAATTTGATTTTTATTTCTATTCCATGAAAATAAAAGTCCTACCCCCTTTTTTTATTTACAATGCTATTTCTAATTTCAATTTGAAGGACCCTTTGATTTCAGGTTTAAAGACGCTTTGATTTCAGTTTTAAAAACACTTTGATTTCAGTTTTAAAAACACTTTTATTTCAGTTTTAAAAACACTTTTATTTCAGTTTTAAAAACACTATTATTTCAGTTTATTTCAGATTTAAAACAACTGATTTAAATAAATAGGAAAACAAAGGGAAGGTCACTTACCTTCTGTATCGTGCTCGTATCGCACTCCAGCCCTAGGGCTCGAAATTACAGCCGCCACGTCAGCTCTGACGGTGATCAGTCCTTGCCACGGCTTCGAGCTTCGAGAGAGCTTCCTGAAGGTGCCTGGAACGTCGAACTCGGTGGCTCCTCTGATGCTAGCGACGAGCTCGACGGCGGCGCCTTTGCGCTCTGATTCCAGGCGCTACACTTAACGAGGGATGATCAAACCAGCGGGGATTCAAAGATCACAAAAATCACTTCAAAAATTGTTTTGATTTCTTGCTGTATTTCGATCGGAGTTTGAAGAAAAAGGAGATTGAATTTTCGAGCTTCGGAGCGGTTTATTTGGGAGGGTGGCTGCTGCTTTACGATGTGGCTAGGGTTACGGGTAGTTGGGCCCTTTTATATAAATTTTATTTTATTATTTCAATCCTTTTAATTCGTAAATTACTTGATTAACATCACGAACTCCAAATGAATTCCAACGACTGTCGCCCCTAGGTAATTACCCCTACTCCGGTAACAATGGGATATGTTTCGTAAGCCAATTCAGCCATTACGATAAGTTTCCATTAAATTTACATTTAAATCACTATATTTAATTTTAAACGTACATTTCAAATTACCGGGGTCACATACGGACTCGAAAAATTTCAGAAAAATATTTTCTAGCTTCGTATTGACGATACGGTCCTAACAAAACTAGTTTCGTCGAATTCTGAGACCGTTTGAAAAATGGCCAATTTCCAATCGATTAAAATCAACTGAAACTGGTCAAACGCGTTTTCTTTTGCCATGCTCACATATTGATTCGAAAAATTATGAAATTTTAAACCTAGAAACAATTTGACATCACGGATCCAACAAAAGTGGTTTCGTCGAATTCTGACATCGTTTGCAAAATGTCCATTATTAAGGGCCTGAATTCCATAGCGACCATTCAGAATTTTCAACTGGGCATATCTTCTGATTCCCGCTATCAAATTTCGATTTTTCAGATTCGTTAGAAAGGTATTCACTAACAGATTTAAATATTTTTGGTTTCGCTAAAATCCGGATTGTTTTGCACCCGGTACAGTCCGACAAAGTTTGAATCCAATTTTTGAAACTGCAGCGCCATTTCAGGCCTTGGTTATAATTATAATTAATTATTTTCGTTTTCAATTGTCGATTCAAACACAGTTTTCATCGCCATTTTTAAAATATTTATTTTAAATATTTAAAATCCATTATTTTTGCCAATTTAAAATTTTTAAATTGGTTCAGATTTTCTGGGTCGTTACAGATTTCCAGGCTAAAACTTCCTATGTACAACTAGTTATGCAAACAATCAATATATGTTAGTAAGATATGATTTGATTATACAATGCTAGTGTACTTTCCTAAATTGCTTTCATCTAATTTTATTATAAGACATGTTCAAATCTATTAGCTGTCTTGTTATCTTATAGGTTTATACGAAGTAATAAAATGTCCCCTTAAGAGTAAAACAAACTTACAACCTTGTTCTATATAGATACATACATATATATACCAAAGATTATATATATATATATCTTAAGATTTTAAATGAAAAATTAATCTGAATTCTCTTAAATATCAAATATACTATAACTTAAGCAAATATTTTTATACATAAATTAAAATAAGTTTTAAATGTAAAATAAAATATTATAACGATTTCAACTAGTGTATATATGAAACACAAGTCAAAAACATACATATAGGATTTAAGACAAATGACTATTCAAAATTATCCATAATATCCAAATTCAATATTATTAAATTTAATTTAATTATTAGTAAAATCAAAAATTTAGATTATAAAGTTGGTCAGAACCCGGGACATTACAGATATAGTAAGAACATGACATGTGTTTATTCATTTTTAACATTTAAAAAAATATATAAAGAAGAATAATCAGGTAACATGACATGTGTCTCTAACCTAGTCTTTAGCATGACATATGACCCTAGTAAAAATGACCTATCTACCCTCCCCAAATTTTATATAAACCCATCCATACTTCATTCTTTTCATCACAAAAAAATCCAAGATTTTCCCTTCCACTTTCTTGGCTTCTATCCTCCTTTTCTAAGCACTACCCACTTCTACCTCCATCTTACCCCCCTCAACAGACCACGGCAAGCCCATACATTGCTCCATAGCCCAAGGCATCCCCACACCTCCTCCATAGCCAACGACATCCCCAACTAGCCATGTTGAGCCACCCCTTAGCCTATCCCAATTGAGCAATACCAATACCATACTTCCCCTAAACCTCATGCACACTCTATCACCTAAGTCTACCTGCCTCCTGCCCTCCCCTAAAACCTACAGCCACCATACACCTCTATGCTACATCACCTTATACCAAAAAAGACAGAGAAGAAAAAGAAAGAGATTTGGAGAGGTTAAAGCCAAAACGATTCATGTTCGTGATTGTATTCTACCGTTAAAGTTTGATGGAATGGAAATGAAGGCGAGAACTGCTTTAGCCATGTTTTGGATGTTTATTATAATCATAGTTTGATTATAAAGTGGGTTGGTGCATGGTTGTAAATTTAATTTCATATAAGTTATAAGTGTTAATTACGGTAATACTTATATTATAAATATTATGAAATTGTTGAATGGTTGTTATTGATGAAATTATGGTTATTATTGATATTAATATGTCACCATTCATATGTTATGCCCAATTTTTTGGAATTATATGGGTATTGGTTAAGTCTCATCCCAATTTGATAATGTAAATGAATATTATATTAATTTAAGTGAAAACAAAGCATGGAAATTAAAGTTGGATTTTTTTTCTGAAATTGAGTAGAAATGAAATTAAAGTAATGATTAAAAACTATTGTAATGGTGGAAATCAATTTGAACGACAATTTGGTATGAAATATCATGTGTACGTTGAAAGTAAATAGTACAATCAATTGGAAATAGTGATTTTAAATTTGTGTTAGCACGTTTAAACTCAAATTGAAATATCCAATGAGTTTATATTATGTTTAATTTGATATTTGGAAAGTTTAGAATTCAAAAAGTTAATATTTGAAAAATATTAATATAATAATAATAGTATAATGTTCAATTAAAATAAATAATTGAATTTAAAAGTTGAAATATTGAAAATATTGTTTTGAAATGAAGTTTTATATGTTTTAAATGAATTATAAAATATATTTGAAGAAAACTGGATAATTTCAATATGAAATTGAAATATGTTTAGAATAGAGCCATCGAGCTATTGTAGTTAGCGAATTTCGACCATTAACTTCAAACGAATGCACAGAATGCAAATTAAATCAGCCTTGTAGGAAATAAAAAGCATTTGTTTTTAAATGTTATTAGTTTTCAAATGGAAAAGGAAAATTCATATTTCAATGTATAAATTTTGAAATATGTTCAAATCAAATTTGAAAAAAAAATCGCAGTACTGCAGTTCAGTGACTAAATTGGGAAATCTTTGGAAATCACTATTACTAAATTATAAAAATTATAAAAAATTATGATTAATATTAAATGATTTAAAATGGATTTGGAAGTTAGAAAAGTTTTTTAACTCAAATAAATTGTTTTCAACCTTTTTATAGAACTTATTCGCAGCATTTTTTTTCAGTAATAAAGAAATTTGAATTAAATGTTGTAATTCCTATCCAGTTCAATTAGGAATATTTATAAAAGGATTTAAGAAATATATCAATAATAATTTGGAAGTTTAAAATACTTAACCAAGTTTAAGAAGAAGATAGATTCGACTAAATTGAGTATGCGGAAATAACTAGTACAGTTGTCTTACCTCTAAAATTTGGAATGATAAACGGGGTGTATAATTAAGGCAAGGGAAGCAGCAACCCGTGCACTAAACTTACCTGGCCAACGTTTATTTATCTGAGCGAAGGTTGGAACAAATCTTAAGGAAAACCGGATACTCTACAATGATATTTCAAAGAATTAACTTTAACAAGATTTAAATTTTCCAGTTAAAATTAATGACATTTGGATGACAATAATCTTCATATACTTGGTATTAAATTCTGCAAAAGAAACTCGTACTATTAGAGGAATTTAAAATGTGATTATACCTTTATTCCGCCCATAGTATTGATTGAATATGTAAATAATATTGAATATAAGTCAATGTAATTACTGTAAAGTTCTTATACTCAATATTAATTGGGTTGGGTTTATTGTGAATGACGCCTTAAATAACATCATCTTTGACCCGGTAAAAATTTAAACTACATCTTTTGACTCACGTAAAGTTATGTTTTGAAATTGGGAATATTTATTTAAGAATTGAGAAAACCTTTTAATTAAGATTTAACGAAATGATATTAAAATGATTTACCCAAGTGAAATTGAAAGTATTCATTTAGATTTGAATAATTTTTGTTTAAAAGGTATGATTTGAAATGGGAAATTAATGGTTAAAAATTTAATAAATCTTTTATTTATGATTTAATAAACATTGTTGAAATGCGCCCCTAAATCAAATATGAGGTGAGTTTAAGAAGATATCTTTGTTAATATTTGATAAATCTTTGTTTAAAGAATTATGGAAAGATATTTATGGATTTAATTCCTAAATTAAGAAATAAAAAATTAAGGATTTTTTAAAGTTAATGAAAGGTTTTTATTAACCAATTTAAGATGAAGAGACTTAGCGATCCCGTATATCCATATTGTTTTAAACAACGATGATAATTCGAAAAGACCAAGATCAGATTTGGGTGATTCTTATCTGCACAACATTTTGAATAATGATATGACATAATAGAGCAAACGAAGATATTGAAGATAGTGGTATAAGGCTGGCGATCTTCATATCGAAAGGACTGCCTATTTGATCTTCTCTTTACTAGATTACCCCAATATTGGGATTACCCTATTAAGTAGTAAGTTCGGACGTATTTGAGAAATTTGTCGATTGCAAGGGCTTTCTCACCTATTAATGGTCGAGGAATGAAGCATCTTTGGTTTTGTTCAGACCCAGAATGAATATGTATGGATGCTTGTCTGACATTGCATTTTATGGCACAGGAATTTATCTTTACTAAACATATCAATGGTTGGTGGTGGGGAAGACACTTCTTCTTTTAGCTCATCACCACTTGAGACACCAAAGATCTCAAAGGTGATATGTTAGTAGACATCAGTTATGTGTTATGAAATGCCAATGTGACATGCTAAGTTAAAGTGGTTGTAAATGATTAAAGCACGGTTTTGTATAAAGCATAGCATAATGTAACTTGACTTCAAGCCTCACATCCTGTAAATGACCGAAACATGATGAATGCAGCAAGTCTATGTTATTCGCTACCATTAGGTTTTATTATTCCCCTCTAGATTGAAAGTTATACCATGTTATGAAGCCCAGGTAATTTTAATTATGTGAATGATGGAATTCAGGTACCTAGTTAAAGGTCATTTACGAAAAATGACATATTCTATCAATTGGTATCAAGTTAAGGGATAACCCAGTCTTGTGTTGGCATTGAATCATCAGTTGGTTCTTAGGACATCCCTTTAGAGGTGTATCCATTATGGATAAGGAAGATCCTTTGCCTTGGTCATTATTGGAAATCTAATCCTCAAATACGAGACTATGATTTTGATCGTCTTGGCATTAACCATCAACATAACGCTGACAATGATTAATAGCTGTATATGCAAAAGTTTTAAATCTTAAATAAATTTCTTCACAAACATCACTAAAACCCTCTGATGACATTGTCATGTATATTTAGAAGTTATTTTGTTCTTGCATTGGTTCATCGAAGCCTAATCCAAGTATTTTCAATGCTGGGGTCAGATCTGAGTTGTTTCAGGTTTAGCTTGAAGATAATGGAAGTTTATAAAGGAGTGTTGGGGATCTTTTAAGACAAAGAAGTGTACTTTATTATCTACAGTATGGTGTCAGTGTTATCTCCTATTATAGGGATAGACATTTATAACTATCCATGTTCAACTTAACTCCGAATATGTAATTGTTTATTGTAAAAGATTATGTTCAATAATATATTATTCCACTCGCGTAAGATTCTATTTTGTTCTATTTTCTATTCTACCATGTCTAATCAAATTTGCGACACTTTAATCTCCACTACCTGAATACCGAGGATGTATTAAGTATCGATTTTTAAGGGCTAGAATTTTGGTTCTTCACTTGATAATTTTGAGAAATGTATAGTTTTGAGTCGGATATATGTGGATTATTGTCTATTCAAAATGTATGTATTTTCAGGTTGTCACACAAATTGGCACTCCTATTCTTTTCGTTCTTAATATTACAATAGTTTGAATTATCCATAATATTTATTCTTAACTTCAAATAACTAAAATCAATTCTAAAAGAACATTAACCTATTTTAATAACTTGGAAAACATGTCTTACAAATTATGTTAGCCTAAATTATACTTAAGAATATGTTTAAGTAAGTCCCCTTTTATATATAAATCACATACTAATTTAGTTTATACTCAATTCAGTCTTATTAAATTAGATTCATAATCATATTACTTTACTATTCTAAATGTTATCTAAGCTCAAGATAATTTCTAACTCAAATGAACAATAATTAGTCTATTACCTTTAAGTTGTTCTTATACAAGTTTATATAAATCCATTTCACTTCATATGTTTAATTTATAGATATCCAGAATAGCCAGGAATAACCGAAATCCATGAATCCAGAATAGCCAATAACCAGATAGCCAGATAACTAGATGGATCGCCATGTTAGGATGATCCAATAACCAAACGAGCAAGATCCATCGACCATATGCATGGGACCTATAACTCGCCACGAATCAAGGCGATTTCGCTAAAGTAGGGCAAGACGACTGTTGATAACCATGAGTGAATAATCTTGTCGCGCCACAGACAAGTCCACCCGATATAAACCGAGATCGCCTTGACAGGTAGACACCATATCAAAACGAGTGGGATCCGCCGACCATATGAACAAGATCCAACACTCACCATAAATCAAGGCGATCTTGTCGAAGTAGGACAAGAGGCCAAGATAGTCAGACGCTTATTATAGTTTCCAATCCTATTATCGATTTCAAACTTCATAAGAAAGCGTCCTTGCTTTGCGAAGTAATTTTATTAAAGCTATAAAAGTTAGGGATTTTTTAGTAAAACCAAAAATAAAACACAACGGTTCATTGTCCGTAAAGAGCTTACCTAGGGATTGGCCTGTCCCCGTGCATGGATAGGCGGGCATGGTCGTTTCTTGGTTCCAAATTCAAGAGGTAAAGCGAATGATTTATCATTTACAAAGAGCATGCCTAGAAACTTGCTCGTTCCCGTCAAATGGTTGGAAAACTTAGTCGTTCAAAATCCAAATCTGAGAAGAGTAAATTTTTCATTAATACTCATAGGGGGGTGATGATATATTATTGGACAAACAGCATGCCTAGGGATCCCGTATGTGGGTATGCCAACTCAACCATCTTACAACCAAAATAACCAAAAGGAGACTACATCCAGAGGACCGAAGTCCTTAAAACCAAAACCATGGGCCAAGGCCCAAAGATACAAGTCCAAAAAGCTAGAGTCAAACCACAAGCTCGAGAAATGATGTAAACCCAAAGCCAGAGGGCCAAAGGTAGGAAAGCCATAAGTAAGGAGATCGTTATCTAAAAGTTGTGAAATCCAAAAGCCAAAAATCCAAAGCCAAAAGATCAAAAAAGGCCATCCCCAGGAAGCCAAACTAGAAAATCCATGAAGCTAAAACCCAAAATTCAGAATAGTAAGCGAAAGCGAGAGCCAGATAACCAACACATCCACAAGCCATAAGATACTGGTTCCCCGATGGCCTGAGTTCGAGACACCAGAGCTAGAAGAAAGATCAATTGAGAGTTGGTACACACACATTGACCCGGGCCTGTCCTGATTAGTAGCTGGGAGTTGTGTCGTTACTGGCTCTACAACCCGAGTCCTAACAAACCGTGTCAACTCACCACACCTGACACGCTCCTAGATCATGTTCTTAAGGTGCCGACATTTGTTCGTGTTGTAACCGGGGAGCTCATGGAATATACAATACCGACCAAAATCCTAATGTTTTTGTGTAGGTTCATGTTTGCGAGGCCGTCTGAATTGAGCGATAGGGTGAACTTCCTAAAAGATATCTTGTAGGGTGCGAGTAATTTTTGATTAGGACGAGAACATAGATCTCTCTCTAATCATCGGGCGATTGTTCCGAGGCTTACCTTTGTTTGAAACCGTAGCTCGACTGTCCAAAACTTCTAGAACCACGTCTCTGCCGGGAATGAGGGTGCCCCCAAGTGTAGCAGGAGTGGCGCCGATGTGACACCCCATCTCCATTAAGGTCACTCACAAAGGGAATGCCTTAATTTTTGTGGAGCGTTTATTGTGTATAGAATAGAAAAGTGAACAAGACAGATAAATATATTGGTACTTGGAAAATAAAACCTACTTTTATTGCAGTGGAGAAATAGTTTGGTTACATCACATCAAAAACCAACTACAAACTAAATACACTTATTATCCATCTTGACAAATAAATTCTAAGTACATAAAATAAAATACATTACCCCGACATAAAATAGCCATAAATAAGATAGGCTGAACTTTATTTCAGAAATCCAAGCAACTTCCAAAAGAAAGAGATAAAGCTGTCCAAATCAAGCTCCACTAGTACATGTCCCACCCTGAGCACCTTGGGGGGGGGGGGGAAGAAAAGAGGTGGAAACAAAGGGGGTCAGACATAAAGTCTGGCGAGGGCAATAACTTTAACAATATAATCATTAAAGTAACTAGGATAAGGCATAAGCTGGAAAATAAGGGAATGACTGTGAACAAATGGGCATGAAAGAGCAAACAAAGGAAATAAGATGAACAAAGATAACTTTAAAGGCACACCTAATCACTATAAGATAATTACTACATTGCACCACACCAAACACCCTAAAAGTGAATCCCACCTACAAGACTTAGTAATGAAAATGGTAGTATCGTGTACCCCTAGCTGCCTTTATAGGTGCCGTCTGCAGATATCTCCACTAGATGTACCCACTACCCCCATTCGATCGGCTCGCTAACTCGTAGATACCCATGCTGGCCCCACAGTGGGGTGTATCACTCCCCAAAGCGGCAACCCTATACCACCAAAAATGCATGGCTTATATACACACGATGCAACAACGTCTTACCTACTAGCCCAGGGCCGCACACGCACATGACCCTGTTGGATTTGCGTTGCCACCGCTAACCCGTTTTGACCTCTTACAATCAAACCCAGTACGCGTGTCCCATCCTGGACTTGGGTCGAGCCCACAAAGATACTTAATGGGTTACTGGTTTGAAAAGGGCCCCCATGTATGACACTAGCTTTCCACCTATGCTTGGTCCCCTCTAAGGTTTTCCACACTTAACCCCATTCTTATTCATGTCTTATTACATATTTCAATCTTGGTTAAGTGCATCTAATCGTATTTCACATGCCACCCAAGGCACCCTCTTAATTTCACATGCCACCCAAGGCACCCTCTTAATTTTACACGCCACCCAAGGCACCCTCTTAATTTCACATGCCACCCAGGGCACCCACTTAACCCCCCATGTCCCACCACATGTTTATTTGGTTAAGTATTTCTTAATTATTAACACCGTAACCTAGTAAAGACCTCCCACATTAGACTAGCATTTGTGGCTGCTGGATTTGCCGGGCGGGTCCGGGCAGTCTTACACCACAAACGAGCCTAACCTCGTGTCTTTACAACTGTTACGCATTTAATTCATGCCTTTGACCTCTCACACTAGACTGGCATTTGTGGCTGCTGGATTTGTCGGGCGGGTCCAGGCAGTCTTACACCACAAACGAGTCTAACCTCATGTCTTAGGCAGTTTATTATTACACATCTTTATTTAACCCCAAATTGGATTAATATCCCTATTCAAATTTGTAAAATAAATTCCCAATTTATTTATGTCCATAATTGTCTCTTAAAATTATGTCCATAAATACCAATTTTTTCGATTAATGTCTTAAATTAATTATATGCCTTTTTAAGGCCATTTATGCCAATTCTCAATATGTGTATATTCAATATTACCCCTATCGTCCCCACGTTGTTCGTTTGCTTATCATGACATATATATATATATATATATATATATATTATACTAGCAATTAGTCTAATGACATAAAAGGGAAGAAACATCGCAAATTTGCATAACACACAAAATAGATCTAACTTACGAATAAGGATTACAACATATCTTGCATAAACTTTGTATTGTCATGAATCTAAACATAGACCTTAAGGTGTGAACTTGCAGGTATGAACATAGTTTTCACCCAAACTTGTATAGGCCATAGTCACAAATTTGCATAAAACTATGTATGTCATAGATCTAGATCTAAAGGTGTAAACTTGCATATATGTGAATCCAATTTCTACCTAAACTTGCATATAGTCACTTTATTTGGTTCACATGTAAACTTATGTCCAATTCACATAGAAACTAGCATATAATCTACACCCAAACTTGCATATAAAATGATGTCAACATGAATCAAGTTGAACATAGGTGATTGGGCATATAAAAAGGAATCCACAACAAAAACTGTCATTATGTACAACTAGCATATATTCACAAAATATCACATTTTCCCAATGTTTCACAAACATAGCCATATAACCCAAATTATAACTCAACCCAATTAACTTGTTAATTATCTTATTAAAGAAATTGAACTCGCAACTCAAAGAAGGTCTTGAGCTCTGGGATCTGCGTTTTGAAATTGATTTAGCTCGCCTTTGAAGTAGACAAATTCGTTGTTGTTGTTATAGACTTGAGTTGAATTGAGTTGATTAGCTTTTCTTTGCTCCTAGTTGGTGGTGGATACTCTTGGTTGCAGGGTGATAGCATGACGGCCATGGTTCCAATTTTGATTAGGTCTTATGGTTTGAGTCTACATGTGTTTATATAGAATTTCAATTCAATTAGAGCCGTCGGATGAACCTAGAGTTAACCACAACCATTCAGACCAGATCAGAACTATCCAGAAACCCTGGTGACTCAACAATAAGTCATAAGTCGTCAAAATTCAGATCAGGCCAGTGGAAGGGGAGGGGAGGTCGACCCCCAGGTCGATCTGTAGGGGGAGGTCGACACTAGGGTCGACCCCCTAGTTGACCTGGGTCTTAGGCGGGAGTTTTCCCACCCAGCCCGCTTCTGACTTCTGTTTTGAATTTTGAATCCGGTTTTGAGCTGTTTGAATTTATTAGAATTTTCTGGAAACTTCTGACAGCCATAACTTCTTCATACGAAGTCCAATTTACGCAAACTCGAACTCTATCTCAACCAGAATTCCGAGACAAACGCAATGGCGTAACCCATTTCCCTTGATTCTTAAAATTAATTATTCCTCAATTCGTTAGTTTATATTAACAGAAAACACGGGGTGTTACATTCTCCCCTCCTTAAAGGATTTCGACCCCAAAATCTTGAAGTTACGAATAATACATATCCTATCATCCAATCGTCCATCTACTCAACCATCAAACATAGGCATCCATTGTCCTTAAAAGACTTTTAATGCTTTCATGTTTATATGCACAGTGTGTGTGTATGTCCATATCTAATGCAAAATCAGGCGGCCTACTGATTCAGTTGACCTCCTTAATGTGAATTATGATAGTGCCATGCGTACATTATGTATGCAAAGATCCCTAATGATATATACTATTTCTGCATGCATGCGCAACCATTCATCCGAATGTAGCATCCATATGATAACACAACCATTATATATCCATTAATCTAAATAAGCACACATTTATATGCAGTATGAAAGTGATTGAGCCGATCTAGTGCCTAATGTGTGTGTATATGTATCCACGAGCAACCACTAGCAAACACTTGCATCCACTAGCATCCATCAATCATAACATGTTTCAAATACATGTTTACATTCATTGGTCTCTACCTAAGGATAAAGAATATGACCGAGGAGATACATTAAAAGGTAGATACAACCTTGAATTAACTTAAGGAAAAAGATATCACAGATGTACCCTCAAAAAGAAAAGGGTAGGCTGCACGTATTTTGTCCTCAGTCTCCCAAGTCGCGTCATCCTCGGCGTCGCTCCATTGAACTTTGACAAGCTTAACTTCACGGTTGCGTAGATTTTTGACTTCCATCACCAAGATACGAGTTGGAACTCTCCTCACAGTCGCTTCTCGTTCCACTTCGACTTCCTCTAGTATGCTTGGCTCCACAACTTCTGCCGACTCATGTAAGCACTTTCATAGCTGAGAGACATGAAAAATATTATGAACTCCAACCAGTTTTTTAGGTAGCTTTACTCTGTAGGCAATCGTCCCAATCCTTTCAATGATAGGAAATGGTCCTACAAATCGTGGTGCCAACTTTCCTATGGACCCAAAGCGGATGACATTCCTCAAAGAAGATTCTTTAAGGAACACCTTATCCCCAACCTCAAACTCAAGGTCAGTCCTTCTCTTATCTGCATAGGATTTCTGTCTATCTTGGGCAGTCTTCATTCTCCTTCGTATCAAGTCCACATTCTCTGAAGTCTCTTTAATCTTGTCCGGTCCAAATATAAGTTTATCTGTGGACTCCCACCAACAAGTTGGTGATCGACATGGCCTTCCATATAAAGCTTCGAAGGGTGCCATGCTTATGGTGGCTTGGTAGCTATTGTTATAAGCGAGTTCCACCAAAGTGAGATGATCCTTCCAAGATCCTCCAAAGTCAAGAATGCATAGTATCAAAAGATCTTCTAGTACTCTGTTCACCCTTTCTGTCTGACCATCGGTTTGAGGGTGATAGGCTGTGCTTAAACATAGCTGTGTGCCTACAGCCTCTTGCAAACTCCTCCAGAACTCGCTTGTAAAGATAGGGTCTCGATCACTCACTATGCTGGAGGGTATCCCATGGAGTCGAACTATCTCCTTAAGATAAATAGAGGCTGAAGACAAGGCGGTCCTCCTACTTTTGACAAGTATAAAATGAGCACTTTTCGTGAGCCTATCCACTATTACCCAAATACCGGTATTGCCCTTTCTTGACCTAGGCAACCCATCAACAAAGTCCATAGAAATGCTCTCCCATTTCCATTGCGGAACTTCTAGAGGATGAAGCAAACCGCCAGGCTTCTTCTGCTACGCCTTGACTTGCTAGCATATCATGCATTTCGAAAAAATTCAGCTACATCCCTCTGTCTCAACCAACCCTTATCATCGATGGAATATCTAGTGAGGTGACTAGAAGTCTCTCCCCTAATAAGCTTATCTATCACATCAACTAGCTGAGGGTCTTCACGTTGCGCGATTCCTATTGAGTCCAACAAAGTAGGCCGCACCTCTAGCATTGCCATCAAGCCAGTCACATAATCAACAGAGGGTCTAAAATCAAAATTTGCTATGTACTCCAAACTTTTCCTTTCTACAAAGAGAGGACTTAAGTTCAGCTTCTTTCTACTTAGGGTGTCTGCTACTACATTGCCCTTGCCAGGAGTATAGGAGATCTCAAAGTCGTATGAGGCGAGAAACTCCATCCATCTTTGCTGCCTTAGATTGAGGTCTTTCTATGAGAAAAGGTACTTTAACGATTTATGGTTAGTATACAACTCAAATTTCTCACCTATGAGATAGTGGTACTAAGACTTAAGCGCAAAAACAATGGCTGCTAACTCTAGATCATGGGTTGGGTAGTTTTTCTCATGCACTTTTAACTGCCTCCCACCATAAGCTACTACCTTCCCCTCTTGCATCAAAACAGCGCCTAGTCCCGTACCGCATGCATCTGTGTATACCGTAAACATCTTGCTTCCATCTGGTAATGTCAAAACTGGGGCTGTTGTCAGGGCCCTCTTCAATCGTTGGAAAGTGACTTCGCAATCCAAATCCCAAGTGAAAGTCAGGTTTTTCTTCGTTAACCTTGTAAGTGGAGCTGAGATTTTCGCAAAGTCTTTAATGAACTTGCGATAAAAGCCTGCTAGTCTAAGAAAACTTCAGACTTCGGTTGCATTCTTTAGAACCTTCCAATGCTGGACCGCAACTACTTCTGCGAGGTCCATAGCTAACCCTTCTTTGGACACCACATACCCAAGAAATCTTACTTCTTCCCTCCTAAAGTGGCACTTGGAGAATTTTGCTTTTAACTGATGTGCACAGAGAGTATCCATGACTTCCTTTAAATGCAAAGCATGCTCTTACTCATTCTTCGAGAAAATAAGAATATCATCTACGAAGACCACCACGAATTTATTGAGAAACTCCCGGAACACTCTATTAGTCAAATTGACGAAATAAGCAGGTGCGTTTGTCAAGCCGAAAGGCATGACGAGCCATTCGAAGAAACTGCCCTGGGTTCTGAACATGGTCTTATCAATGCTATCTTCAGCCACTCTGAGTTGATGAAATCTGGTAGCCAGATCCAACTGGGAGAAAATTGTTGCACCTACAAGCTGATCGAACAAATCGTCTATTTTTGGCATTGGGTGCCTATTCTTCTTGATCAGCTTGTTTAGCTCCCTATAATCAACGCATAGGCGAAGTGAACCGTCCGCTTTGGTTGCGAACACCACTGGAGCACCCCATTCAGAAATACTCCGCCTTATAAACCCTTTTCCTAGCAGCTCCTTAACTTGCTTGCTAAGCTCCTTTCTCTCCCTTGGAGCCATGTGTCTAACGGGTAAAGCAACAGGTTTTGCGTTATCAACTAGGTATATGCGGAAGTATATCTCCCGCTTCAGAGGCAAGCCCTCTACTTCCTCAAAGACATTCGACTATTCACAGACCACTCTAACAGACTGCAAATTCTCAACAGACGCGTCAAGCGATACTAAGCGATTCTGGATAACTTAGCATAACAGAATTCATGGGATTACAAGAGATTTCGAGAGTGTTTCCCAAGCGAGTCATAAGCCTAACCTCTCTCTTTTCACAATCTAGGACGACTCCATTACTGGATAACCAATCCATGCCCAGAATTAAGCCATAGCCCGTGAAGCCCAAAACATAAGCATCACATCTAAACCCAACGCTAAGTATAAAAATTTCCAAATCCAAACAAATCATCGACAAATAGGCTGAGCCCCCAATTGGATTTGAAACAACTAAGGGATCCTCTACTATATTGGTGTTTAGGTGTAGTGACTCAACTAAAGCAGTAGATATAAAAGAGTGCGATGCACCAAAATCAAAGAGTGTGCGAATAGGATGATCAAAAAGATAAACTAAAATTTCAACGGAAATCGTCCTACCTTGTTCTTGCAGCGGTGGGGCAACGAGAGCCTGGACCTGCCCCTTTGCCTGCCCTAGTGCCATGAGAGCCTGAATATGACCTCCAGAGGTAGGCTCTGCCCTCTTCCCTTTCTTTGGGAAGTCCTTAAACATATGTTCTGCCTCGCCGCAGTGGAAACAACCAGTCTTCTTCTTCCTACGGTCTTTGCTTAGATGGCCTAGTGTCCCACAGTTAATGCATCTTTTCTTTCCCTTGTCGTTGTTGTCTTTACAACCGTTCTTGTTCTGCTGTTGCTGTTGTGGTTTCTTTTGATCCCCTTTCTTCTTAGGTGCCTTATTAGCATTGGCTCCTTTCTCCTCTTCATGCATAAGCGCCATGTCAACTAGTCTCTCAAAGGTGGCCCCCATAGGGATGTGGGTCATAGCTAACCCATGTAGCGGCTCGTTCAAACCCTTAACAAATCTCAGGGCCTTCTTTTCGGGTGTATTCACCAAGTCCAAGCCAAATCTCGCCAACTGATTGAACTTGTTGATGTACTCTTTCACTGATAGATTTCCCTGCCTCAATGCCAAAAACCTTTCCGTGTATGGATTTTCTTCGGCCCGTGAGAGAAACTTTGCCTCAAACCTACGCCTGAAATCCGACCATGTATCAGCTGGACGCACTCCATTAGTGACCTCCCACCAAAAAGAGGCCTCATCCTTCATTAACCAGGCAGCTAACTGGACCTTTCTTCCATCTTCTACCTCAAAGATTCCAAACAATTCTTCCACCTCCTTTAGCCAATTTCGAGCTTCAACAAACGTCTCCAACCCATGAAAAGGTTTTCCGCCCATTGCCCGAAAGTCCTTGCATATCTTTGCAAAATTATTAACATGGGGAGGAGGAGGAGGGGGAGGAGGAGGAGGAGCATTTGATGGGCCTGCGACATTGGCCCTAGCTTCTAGATACCTTCTAAACCATCCTGGTATCGGTATCCCCTCGGGTATCTCAGGAATTCCAGACATGCTAAAAAGAAAATAAAGAGATTCAAACGGAGAATTCGAAAGAAAGATATATGGCTCCTGGGGGTTATGTTTTTTAAAAATAAATAAACTTCCCTCTTGAAAATACTATCCTTAAAACGTATTTTTCAAAGTATTTCTTTATAAAATGCTTTTTGAAAAATAGTTTTTCAAAATATTTTATCTGTTCTGGTAACATTCAGCTCTGACACCACGTGTGACACCCCATCTCCATTAAGGTCACTCACAAAGGGAATGCCTTAATTTTGGTGGAGCGTTTATTGTGTATAGAACAGAAAAGTAAACAAGACAGATAAACATATTGGTACTTGGAAAATAAAAACCACTTTTATTGCAGCGGAGAAATAGTTTGGTAACATCACATCAAAAACCAACAACAAAACCAAATACACTTATTATCCACCTTGACAAATAAGTTCTGAGTACATAAAATAAAAGATATAACCCCAACATAAAATAGCCATAAATAAGATAGGCTGAACTTTACTTCAGAAATCCAAGAAACTTCCAAAAGAAAGAGATAAAGCTATCCAAATCAAGCTCCACTAGTACCAGTCCCACCCTGAACAACTTGGGGGGGCGGAGGAAGAAAAGAGGTGGAAACAAAGGGGGTCAAACATAAAGTCTGGCAAGTGCAATAACTTTAACAATATAATCATTAAAGTAACTAGGATAAGGCATAAGCTGGAAAATAAGGAAATGACTGTGAACAAATGGGCAAGACAGAGAAACAAAGGAAATTAGATGAAAAAAGATAACGTTAAAGGCGCACCTAATCACTATAAAATAATTACTACATTGCACCACACCAAACACCCTAAAAGTGAATCCCGCCTATAAAACTTAATAATGAAAATGGTAGTTTCGTGTACCACTAGCTGCCTTCATAGGTGCCGTCTTCCCCTATCTCCACTAGGCGTACCCACTACCCCTATTTGATCGGCTCCCTAATTCGTAGATACCTGTTCTGGCTCCACAGTGGGGTGTATCACTCCCCAAAGTGGCAACCCGATACCACCAAAAATGCACGACTTATATCTACACTATGCAACAAGTCTTACCTACCAGCCCGGGGCCACACACGCACATGACCCCGTTGGACTTGCGTTGCCACCACTTACCTGTTTTGACCTCTTACAATCAAACCCAGTACGCGAGTGCCGTCCTCGACTTGGGTCGAGCCCACAAAGATACTTAATGGGTTACTAGTTTGAAAAGGTCCCCCATGTATGACATAAGCTTTCCACCTATGCTTGGTCCCCTCTAAGGTTTTCCCCACTTAACCCCATTCTTCTTCATGTCTACTTACATGTTTCAATCTTGGTTAAGTGCATCTAATCGTATTTCACATGCCACCCAAGGCACCTTGTTAATTTCACATGCCACCCAAGGCACCCTCTTAATTTCACATGCCACCCAAGGCACCCTCTTAATTTCACATGCCACCCAAGGCATCCACTTAACCCCCCATGTCCCACCACATGTTTATTTGGTTAAGTGTTTCTTAATTCGTTAACACCGTAACCTGGTAAAGACCTCCCATATTAGACTGGCATTTGTGGCTGCTGGATTTGTCGGGCGGGTCCGGGCAGTCTTACACCCAAAACGAGCCTAACCTCATGTCTTTACAACTGTTACGCATTTAATTCATGCCTTTGAACTCTCACATTAGATTGGCATTTGTGGCTGCAAGATTTTCCGGGCGAGTCCGGGCAGTCTTACACCACAAAAGATTCTAACCTCGTGTCTTAGACAGTTTATTGTTACACATCTTTATTTAATCCCAAATTGGATTAATATCCCTATTCAAATTTGTAAAATAAATTCCTAGTTTATTTATGTCCATAACTGTCTCTTAAAATTATGTCCATAAATACCAATTTTTCCAATTAATGTCTTAAATTAATTATATGCCTTTTTAAGGCCATTTATGCCAATTCTCCATATGTGTATATTCAATATTACCCCCATCGTCCCCACGTTGTTTGCTCGCTTATCATGACATATATATATATATATATATCAGACTAGAAATTAGTCTAATGACATAAAAGGGAAGAAACATCGCAAATTTGCATAACACACAAAATGGATCTAACTTACGAATAAGGATTACAACATATCTTGCATGAACTTTGTATTATCATGAATCTACACATAGACCTTAAGGTGTGAACTTGCAGGTATGAACATAGTTTTCACCCAAACTTGTATAGGCCATAGTCACAAATTTGCATAAAACTATGTATGTCATAGATCTAAATCTAAAGGTGTTAACTTGCATATATGTGAATCCAATTTCTACCTAAACTTGCATATAGTCACTTTATTTGGTTCACATGTAAACTTCTGTACAATTCACATAGAAACTAGGATATAATCTACACCCAAACTTGCATATAAAATGATGTCAAACATGAGTCAAATTGAACATAGGTGATTGGGCATATACAAAGGAATCCACAGCAAAAATGTCATTATGAACAACTAGCATTTATTCACAAAATATCACATCCAATGTTTCACAAACATAGCCATATAACCCAAATTATAACTCAGCCCAATTAACTTGTTAATTATCTTATTAAAGAAATTAAGCTCACAGCTCAAAGAAGGTCTTGAGTTCTGGGTTCTGTGTTCTTAAATTGATTTAGCTTGCCTTTGAAGTAGACAAATTCGTTGTTGTTGTTATAGACTTGAGTTGAGTTGATTTTCTTTTCTTTGCTCCTAGTTGGTGGCGGCTACTCTAGGTTGTAGGGTGATAGCATTATGGCCATGGTTCTAATTTTGATTAGGTTTTATGGTTTGAGTCTACATGTGTTTATATAGAATTTCAATTCAATTAGAGCCGTCGGATGAACCTAGAGTTAACCACAACCATTCAGAGCAGATCATAACTATCCAGAAACCCTAGTGACTCAGCAATAAGTCATAAGTCGTCAAAATCCAGATCTGGCCAGGGGAGGTCGACCCCTAGGTCGACCCCTAGGTCGACCCCCAGGTCAACCTGAAGGGGGGAGGTCGACACTAGGGTCGACCTGGGTCCTGGGCGGGAATTTTCCTGCTCAGCCCGCTTCTGACTTCTGTTTTGAATTTTGAATCCGGTTTTGAGCTGTTTGAATTTATTTGAATTTTCTAAAAAAATTCGATAGCCATAACTTCTTCATACGAAATCCAATTTACGCAAACCCGGACTTTATCTCAACCATAATTCCGAGACTAACACATTGGCGTAACCCCTTTCCTTTGATTCTCACATTTAAAATTAATTATTCCTCAATTCGTTAGTTTATGTTAACAGAAAACATGGGGTGTTATAACCGATCCAAGGATCGACGTTGTCCAGTTTAGAGTATGTGAGTTTACCCCCAATTCTCGAGTTACGAACTATGGAACATTAGTACTTGTCCCGATGATGTCTGTCTGGTCTATCGACGTTTTAGAATTATGCAATCTACATTTAATCTAGGCGAGAAAAGTGTTTATAACCTCCACTTGCTGATCCAGACAAGCAATCAAGCCTCTAGCCAATTCTGTTATGTCCTCTTGGGTAACCAAGTCCGAGAGTTTCTCTGTCGAAAAATATTCCTGACTTCCTTCGCTACTAGAACTTTGTGCCTCAGAGGTAGCATCAAACCTTCAGTGTTTAACCACAATGAAAAGTGAGCGACAAAGTCAAAGTTGAAAGCTGGAACCAAAGTCGAAAACTAAAATCAAAGATGAAATCCGAAGACAAATCCGAGAACCCAATCTAAAGAAGTCAAAGTTGTGTGCCCCCTTCTTGTCGCACCAAAGTGTTGATGTGGAGAATTGTTGTCGATTCAACGAATGCAAACCCTGAAGTGTGTGTATCAGAAACACAATAATCCAAATCCAAAGTAAAAAAATGCAAGGAGAACACAACTTTTTTATAGTGGTTCGGTGCGAACTCTACGTCCACTTCATACTATTCTTCATCATATAATATCTGATTAGAAGATTTGTAGAAGTTCAGAAAATATTTATGTACAAAGCGTCACAATAGAAAAACAAAACATTTTTTAATTCTAAACTTTGACCAAAATGCCCTTCTTCTTCATTGGGTAAAAATATGTTGACTTGGTCAACAATGTTCAGAAAGTAGCTTCAGTGTCCAAGAAATCCAAAAATATCCAAAAGCATTGTAAACGCCCAAGAGTTTAAGGAAAACATGTAAGAAAAGTTTTATATGTTAACGCCATGTCCAATAGTCGTGGAGAAGAAGGTGACTGCCATTAATGATGCTTGAGAGCTCTAAAAAGTTTAAATACCAATTAAGAACTAACCCCTTTGAATACCAAGCAAGGGTCTATTTATATGTGAGTTTGGGTTTGCCATGCCAAATTTCGTATACTGAGGGATATGAAATTTGCATCCCAAAATCAGAGTCGAAAAACCAAGGTTTAGTCAAAATTTCGTATCCCTGAGTTCGAAAATTTTGAATCCCTTAAAAACAGTCGAAAACACATGTTGATCAACCTAGAACAGGTGATCAACATGGTAAAATCTTGTGCAAAGAGATCGGCCAAATTTGGAAGCATTGCCTCTTTTCCTATTTCCGAATCCCTGAAATCACTGGTTTGGCAAGCATTTTGGGGTGATCCGCATGGGATTTCACCATGCCAAAATGATTTGCCAATCCCTTGAAAATTTTGAATCCCTCCAAATAACCAATCTTCGACTCCCTTTTTCCCGATACGAAGGTTTTTTCGAATCCTCCCGCATCGTTCAACCCTTTTCGAATGCCAAAAATTCGACTCCGCCTTTACCATATTTTGATTCCCATGCGCGATTCGAAAGAATGTGTAATACCCCACGTCCATTAATGTCAATCACAAAGGGAATGCATCAATGTCCATGAAGCGTTATTGTTGTACAGAATAGATAAATTACAAGAATAAATAAATAAAACAACACAGCGGATGATAAAACTTATTTTATTTCATCATAACTCAAAACGGGTTTACATAAGTAGTTTCCAAAACCATTACAGCAGGAACACTAGTCTTTTCCAAAAACTTCAAAGTACATAAAGAAGCAAATACTTAAATAACATAAATGCATAAATCCCCACTGAGCATAAGCAAATCCATAAAGATGAGAGAGTCTCAAGCGATACATCTACTATCTTCAAGCAACTGAAATAAATCGGCACTAAGCTGTGGTATTCCCTCCTTGCAAACCGGGGGGTGGGGAAGGAAGACAAGAGGTGGAAATAAAAAGGGGGTCAGACATAAAGTCTGGCGAGTGCGATAACTTTAACAATATAATTATCAAAATAACTAGGAAAAGGCATAAGCTGGAAAATAAGGAAATGACTATGAACAATTGGGTACGACAGAACAAAACGAGGAAATAAGATGAACCAAGATAACGTTAAAGGCGCACCTAGTCACTATGTGATAATTACTATAATGCACCACCTCCAGTCACCTTAAAGGTTGATCCCGCCTACAGAACTTAATAATGATAATGGTAGTTTAGTGTACCCCCAGCCACCTTCAAAGGTGTCGTCTACCCCTATCTCCACTAGGTGTACCCACTACCCCCATTCGATCAGCTCCCTAACTCGTAGATACCCGTGCTGGCCCCACAATGAGGTGTATCACTCCCCAAAGTGGCAACCCAATACAACCAAAAATGCATGGCTTATATCTACACGATGCAACAACGTCTTATCTACCAGCCCAGGCCCACACACACATATGAACCCGTTGGACTTGCGTTGCCACCGCTGACCCGTTTTGACCTCTTACAATCAAATCCAGTATGCGTGTCCCGTTCTCGACTAGGGTCGTGCCGACAAAGATACTTAATGGGTTACTGGTTTGAAAAGGGACCTCATGCATGACACAAGCTTTCCACCTATGCTTGGTCCCCTCTAAGGTTTTTCCCCACTTAACCCCATTCTTATTCATGTCTTCTTACATGTTTCAATCATGGTTAAGTGCATCTAATCGTATTTCAAATGCCACCCAAGGCACCCACTAAATTCCACATGCCTCCCAAGGCCCCCACTTAACCCCCTCATGTCCCACTACATGTTTATCTGGTTAAGTGTTTCTTAATTCTTAAGACCGTAACCTTGTAAAGACCTCCCACATTAGACTGGCATTTGTGGCAGCTGGATTTGTCGGGCGGGTCCGGGCAGTCTTACACCACAAACGAGCCTAACCTCGTGTCTTTACAATTGTTACACGTTTAATTTATGCCTAAGACCTCCCACATTAGACTGGCATTTGTGGCAGCTGGATTTGCCGGGAGGGTCCGGGCAGTCTTACACCACAAAAGAGTCTAACCTCATGTCTTAGGCGATTAATTACACCTAATTAATTATCCCCAATTTGAACTAATTTCCCTATTCAAATTGTCAATCAATTACAAATTTTACTATGTCCATAATTGACTCAATTATGTCCATCTATTTATGGTATATAAAATTATACCAATTAACATCACATTTAAGGCATTTATGCCAATTCTCAATATTAAATTTTTTAATATTATCCCATTGCCCCACATTGTACGTTCGTTCGTTTAACGTAAAATATACGTTAGACTCGAACAGTCTAACTTATGGAATAAAGAGAAAACATCACTACATGCATAGAATAAAAACTAGATCTAAACATAAGGGGTGAACTTGCATGTCTGAATAAGGTTTTTCATCCAAAAACTTGCATAGGCCAAAGTTACAAACTTGCATAAACTATGGATGTCATAGATCTAATCATAAGGTGTAAACTTGCATAGGCAATAGTTACAAACTTTACATTACATGATTCATACTCCAACATATATATACTTGCATATGTGATTTATACAACATAAACTATGATGTAAACTTGCATCTAACTCACACATGTCATAACCTAACTTTAGATCCAATTTACACATAAAATAGATGTCACGAAACATGTAAGGTTGTATATGATTCTCACAAACTTGCATATGATTCATATCTAAATTAACATCTAAACTTGCATACATACATATGACTTAACATATGAATTAGTTCCTCAAACATAACCAAAATTAGCATATGAAGCATCATTATGAATTAATTGTACATAAACCAATAATTAACATAGATTTACAACATAGATAATAACATCATAGATTGACAACATAGATAATAGCATCATAGGTTTACAACATAGATAATAACATAACGGTCAATGATTCACAACATAACCATATAATCCAAATCATATCTCAACCAAATTAAATTGTTAATTATCTTATTAAAGAAATCGAACTCACAACAAGAAGGTCTTGCGTTCTGAAATCTGAGTTCTGAAATTGATTTAGCTCGCCTTTGTAGTAGATTCTTTATTGTTTAGATTAGAGTTGATTAGAATTGAGTTAATTAGCTTCGTTTCCCTCTAGTTGGTGGCGGCTACTCAAGGTTACAAGATGACAACATGACGGCCATGATTCCAATATTTATTTGTATCTAGGGTTTGAGTCTACACATGTTTATATAGAATTTCAATTTAATTATAGCCGTCGGATGATCTTAGGGTTAATCAAAACCATTCAGTCGGGATAGGGTGACACCTCAGCCCTAATGACTCAGCAAGGAGTTAGAAAGGACTCAGCAATGAGTCACAATATGGATCAGATTACACCAGAAAGTTGTGCAGGCTTTCTGCTCGGCCTGGGCGCACTTGGCAGGTGCGCCAGTGCAATTTTTGTATTGGCGCACTTCCCAAGTGCGCCAGTGTATCTATTTTTTTCTGATTTTTCCGCCTAACTTCGTTCGTCCATATCTCCTTCATCCGTTATCCGTTTTACGCAAACTCGGACTCTAGCTCAACCAGAATTCCGAGATGAACACAATGGCACAACCCGTTTCCCTTAATTATCACATCTGAGATTAATTATTCTTGAATTTAGTTAATTCGACTATTCAGAAATTCGGGGTGCTACATTCTCCCCTACTTAAAGGATTTCATCCTCGAAATCTCTAATTCAATAAGAACGTATCCTACCATCCAATCATCCATCTACTCAACCATCAACCACTAGAAAATAATGATAGTGCCATGTATCCATCATGTATGCATAGAATCCTATACATATCATTACTACATGTGTGCACAACCATCCACTTAAATGCAACATCCATATGATACACACATTCAATGTACATACATTTTACTAAATACATCCATTTATATGCAATATGAAAGTGACTGAGTCGATCTAGTGCCTAAATTGTGTGTATATAAATCCATGAGCAACCACTAGCAAACACTTGCATCCACCATACATAACATGTCTCAAACACATGTTTCAACCATAGACTATCCTATCTAAAGGTCAAAGATACAAGCGAGAGGACATACTAAGGATAAAACAAGTACAAGCTTGGCGATAAAGGAGAAATTAAAAGACATACCCTCGAAAAGAAAAGAGTATAATGAACGCATCTTCTCTTCCGTCTCCTAAGTAGCGTCACTCTCATCATCTCCCCTTTGCACTTTGACTAGCCTGACCTCCCGATTCCTCAACTTCTTAATCTCCGACCCAAGAATGCATGTAGGAGCTCATCGAATCATCGCGTCACGCTCTATCTCCACCTCTCTAAGCAAGCTCGGCTCTACCACTTCCACGGTCTCGTGCAAGAATCTCCTCAAATGTGATACATGGAATACGTCGTGTACACCACTAAGTTTCTCGGGCAACTCCACTCTATACGCCATCTGTCCAATCCTTTCCTTAATAGGAAACGACCCTACGAACCTTGGTGCTAACTTTCCAATGGACCCAAAGCGAACAACATTCCGTAATGGAGATACCTTGATAAAGGCCATGTCCCCAATATCAAACTCAAGATCTGTCCTCCTCTTGTCCGCATAAGATTTCTGCCTATCTTGCGCCATCTTCATCCTCCTTCAAATCAAATCGATCTTTTCCGAAGTCTCTCTAATCATATCGGGACCAAGTAAGATCTTATCAGTAGATTCCCACCAACATGTAGGCGAACGACACGGGCGTCCATAAAGAGCCTCGAAAGGTGCCATGCCAATGCTAGACTGAAAGCTATTATTATATGCGAACTCCACCAAAGGAAGACGCTCCTCCCATGTACCTCTGAAGTCTAAAACACATAGCCTCAAAAGGTCCTCTAGAATACGATTCACCCTCTCGGTCTGGCCGTCCGTCTGAGGATGATATGTGATGCTCAAACATAACTGAGTCCCTACCGCCTCTTGCAAGCTCCTCCAAAACTCGCCAGTAAAGATAGGATCGCGATCGCTCACTATGCTACAAGGAACACCGTGCAAACGAACTATCTCTCGAATGCATACGGAGGCTAACCATGGAGCAGTCCTCTTACTCTTCACGGGAATGAAATGGGCGCTCTTAGTAAGTCTGTCTACCACAACCCAAATCCCCATGTTAACCTTCCTCGATCTCGGTAACCCATTAACAAAGTCCATCGAGACACTCTCCCACTACCATTGTGGGATCTCCAATGGGTGAAGCAACCTACTGGGCTTCTTTTGCTCTGTTTTTACTTGTTGGCACACCAAGCATCTAGCGACGAACTCAGCTACATCCTTCTTCATACCGGCCCAAAAGTAAACTCGTCTCATGTCCATGTACATCTTGTCCCCGCCGGGATGAATGGTCATCTTCGAACGATGTGGATCGTCAAGAATGGTCTTCCTTAAGTTCTCGTCTCATGGTACACAAAGTCTACCGTCCCTACGTAACCAACCCTTATCATCTAAGGTATACCTACTGAGATGGCTCGATTACTCCCCCCTTATGAGCTTCTCTACTAACTCAACCAACTGTGGGTCATCTCGCTGTGCCTCACCAATCTGTCCCAAAAGCGTAGGTCTGGCCTCTAAGGATGCTAGCAAACCGGGTACAAAGTCAATGGAATGTCTAAAGTCAAACGTAGAGATGAACTCTAAGCTTCGCCGTTCAACAAACAACGGACTCAAGGACCATCTTTTCCTACTTAAGGCGTCTGCCACCACGTTACCCTTGCCAGGGGTATATGTTATCTCGAAATCGTAGGACATTAAGAATTCCATCAACCTTTGCTGCCTTAACTTCAAGTCCTTTTGAGAGAACAAGTATTTTAGCGATTTGTGGTCCGTGAACAATTCGAATTTCTCGCCAAGAAGATAATGGCGCCAAGACTTAAGCGCGAAAACAATAGCGGCCAACTCTAAGTCATGCGTAGGGTAATTTCTCTCATGCACTCTCAACTGCCTTCCTCCATAGGCTATTACCCTTCCCTCTTGCATTAAGACTGCGCCTAGTCCTGTCCCACAAGCATCGGTATAAATGGTAAATGGCTTACTCCAATCTGGCAACACTAAGACTGGGGCTATGGTCAAAGCTCTCTTTAAATGTTGGAACGCATCATCACAATCTGCATCCCACGTAAAGACTAGGTTCTTCTTCGTCAAGCGTGTTAATGGGGCTGATATTTTTGCAAAGTCCTTGATAAACTTCCTATAGTAGCCTGCCAACCTCAAGAAACTCCTCACCTCGATAGCATTTTTAGGGACCTTCTAATCTTGGATGGCCACCACCTTCGCGGGATCCACAGCTATCCCTTCTTTGGAAACCACGTGCCCTAAGAATCACACTTCCTTCCTCCAAAAGTGACATTTAGAAAATTTAGCTTTAAGGTTATGTGCTCGAAGGGTCTCTAACAATTCCCTAAGATGTAGGGCATGGTCTTCCTCGCTCTTAGAAAAGACCAAGATGTCGTCCACAAAGACCACCACGAATTTATTAAGGTACTCCCTAAACACCCTACTCATTAAGTCAACTAAGTATGCGGGGGCGTTTGTCAAACCGAAGGGCATCACAAGCCATTCATAGATACCGTCCGGAGTCCTAAAGGCAGTCTTGTCTATGCTATCCTCAACCACTCTCAACTGATGGAAACCAGTGGCTAAGTCCAACCGCGAAAACACTGAGGCACCAACTAATTGATCAAAGAGATCGTCAATCCTAGGTAGTGGGTGCCTATTCTTCTTAGTAAGTTTATTAAGTTCTCTATAGTCACACAAAGTCTAAGGGACCCACCCGTCTTCATGGCAAATACTATTGGAGCACCCCACTCCGATATACTATGTCTTATGAACCCTTTCACAAGCAACTCCCCTACTTGCTTATTGAGCTCCCTCCATATAGCGTACTGGCAGAGATACTGGTTTTGCATTGTCTACAAGATAAATACGAAAGTCTATCTCACGTTTTGGGGGTAGACCCCTTACCTCATCGAAGACATCAACATATTCACGGACTATACGAATAGAATGTAAATCATCATTGGATGCGTCAAGTGACTCAAGATAACTAAGCATCACCGATCCTCTAAAGTCACAAGAAATATCAAGGGTATTTCCACTACGAGTCAACAATTTTACTACCCTTCGTTCACAATCTAGGATGGCGCCATATCGGGCTAGCCAATTCATCCCTAGAATCAGCCCATAGCCCATGAAACCAAGCACAAAAGCATTACATTCAAAACCAACGCCTAAGATAGACAATCTCAAATCCCTACAGACCATGGATAAATGAGCCGACCCACTAATAGGATTTGAGACTACAATGGGATCCACAACAAGACTAGTATCTAAGTGCAGTGTCTCAACTAATGATGTACAGATAAACGAATGTGATGTGCCAGAATCGAATAAAGTACGGACAGGATGATCAAACAGAAAAACTAGACTCTCAACGGAAATGTTTCTACCTCGTTCTTGCAGCGGTGGGACCGCGAGAGCGTGGACCTGCTCCCTTGCCTACCTTGATGCCACGAGAGCCTGAAGCTGCCCTCCATAAGTTCTTTGCCCTTGCCCCTGTTTCCTTGGGCAGTCCTTAACTAGATGACCTACCTCTCCACAGTGGAAACAGCCAGTCTTCTTCTTTTTCCTACAGTCTTTACTCAGATGGCCTGGTGTCCCACAATTAAAGCACTTCTTCTTTCCTTTGCCATTATTGTTATTCCCGCCCTTCTTGTTTTGTTGTTGTGGTTTCTTTTGATCTCCTTTCTTCTCATGTGCCATATTAGCATTGACGCCTTTCTCCTCTTCATGCATAAGTGCCATATCAACTAGCCTCTCAAAGGTGGCCCCCATAGGGATGTGGGTCATAGCTAACCCATGTAGTGGCTCGTTCAAACCCTTAACAAATCTCAGGGCCTTCTTTTCGGGTGTATTCACCAAGTCCAAGCCAAATCTCGCCAATTGATTGAACTTGTTGACGTATTCTTTGAATGATAGATTCCCTTGCTTCAACGCCAAAAATCTTTCCATATATAAATTCTCTTCAACCCGTGAGAGAGACTTTGCCTCAAACCTACGCCTGAAATCTGGCCATGTATCAACTGGACGCTCTCCATTAGTGAACTCCCACCAAAACGAAGCTTCGTCCTTCATCAACTAAGCAGCCAGTTGGACCTTCTTACAATCGTCCAAATCGAAGATGCCAAACAGATCCTCCACTTCTTTCAACCAATTTCTAGCTTCAATGAACGTTTCAGTCCCACTAAAGGATTTTCCCTCCATTGAACGAAAGTCTTTACATATCTTGGAGAAAGTATCTACATGTGGAGGAATGGCTAGAGCTGGGGGAGGAGGAGGGGGAGGAATGTTGGTCGGTCCCGCGGCAGCGACCCTAACCTCCAGATATTGATGAAACAACCCGGGTACATGAACACCCTTTGGTATCTCAGATGCTCCAGACATGCTGAAAAGAAAAAGAAATAGTTTTAAAACAAGGGGAAGCGAAAGAGAGATGTATGGCTTGCGGGGATTATGCTCTTTTAAGTAAACTTTCCTTGAAAATAGCTTCTTTAAAACAAATTTTTGAAAATACTTTCTAGGAAAATAATACTTTCGAAAACACTTTTCAAAACTTTTTATCTGTTCTTGTAACCATAGCTTTGATACCACGTGTAACACCCCACGTCCATTAATGTCACTCACAAAGGGAATGCATCAATGTCCATGAAGCGTTATTGTTGTATAGAACAGATAAATTACAAGAATAAATAAATAAAACAACACAACGGAAGATAAAACTTATTTTATTTCATCATAACTCAAAACGAGTTTACATAAGTAGTTTCCAAAACCATTACAACAGGATCAGTAGTCTTTTCCAAAAACTTCAAAGTACATAAAGAAGAAAATACTTAAATAACATAAATGCAAAAATCCCCACTGAGCATAAGCAAAGCCATAAAGATGAGAGAGTTCCAAGTGATACATCTACTATCTTAAAGCAACTGAAAGAAATCAGCACTAAGCTGTAGTATTCCCTCCTTGCAAACCTGAGGGGGGGAGGGGGAAAGGAAGACAAGAGGTGGAAAGAAAAAGGGGGTCAAACATAAAGTCTAGCGAGTGCGATAACTTTAACAATATAATTATCAAAATAACTAGGATAAGGCATAAGCTAGAAAATAAGGAAATGACTGTGAACAATTGGGTATGACAGAACAAAACGAGGAAATAAGATGAACCAAGACAACGCTAAAGGCGCACCTAATCACTAATGAGATAATTACTACACTGCACCACCACTAGTCAGGCTAAAGTTTGATCCCACCTATAGAACTTAATAATGATAATGGTAGTTTAGTGTACCCCTGGCTACCTTCATAGGTGTCGTCTGCCACTATCTCTACTAGGTTTACCCATTAACCCCATTCGATTGGCTCCCTAACTCATAGATACCCATGTTGTCCCCACAGTGTGGTGTATCACTCCCCAAAGTGGCAACCCGATACAACCAAAAATGCACGGTTTATATCTACACGATGCAACAACGTCTTACCTACCAGCCCGGGCCCACACACGCATATGAACCCGTTGGACTTGCGTTGCCACCGCTGACCCGTTTTGACCTCTTACAATCAAATCTAGTACGCGTGCCCCATCCTCGACTTGGGTCGAGCCCACAAAGATACTTAATGGGTTACTGGTTTGAAAACGGCCCCCATGCATGACACAAGCTTTCCACCTATGCTTGGTCCCCTCTAAGGTTTTTCTCCACTTAACCCCATTCTTATTCATGTCTTCTTACATGTTTCAATCTTGGTTAAGTGCATCTAATCGTATTTCAAATGCCACCTAAGGCACCCACTTAACCCCCTCATGTCCCACTACATGTTTATCTGGTTAAGTGTTTCTTAATTCATTAAGACCGTAACCTTGTAAAGACCTCCCACATTAGACTGGCATTTGTGGCAGCTGGATTTGCCGGGCGGGTCCGGGCAGTCTTACACCACAAACGAGCCTAACCTCATGTCTTTACAACTGTTACACATTTAATTTATGCCTAAGACCTCCCACATTAGACTGACATTTGTGGCAGCTGGATTTGTCAGGCGGGTCTGGGCAGTCTTACACCACAAAAGTGTCTAACCTTGTGTCTTAGGCGATTAATTACACCTAATTAATTATCCTCTATTTGAATTAATTTCCCTATTCAAATTGTCAATCAATTACAAATTTAACTACTTCCATAATTGACTCAATTATGTCCATCTATTTATGGTATATAAAACTATACGAATTAACATCACATTTAAGGCATTTATGTCAATTCTCAATATTAAATCTTTTAATATTATCCCATTGCCCCACGTTGTACGTAAGTTCGTTTATCGTAAAATATACGTTAGACTCGAATAGTCTAACTTATGGAATAAAGAGAAAACATCACAGCATGCACAGAATAAAAACTAGATCTATACATAAAGGGTGAACTTGCATGTGTGAATAAGGTTTTTCATCCTAAAACTTGCATAGGCCAAAGTTACAAACTTGCATAAACTATGGATGTCATAGATCTAATCATAAGGTGTAAACTTGCATAGGAAATAGTTACAAACTTTACATTACATGATTCATACTCTAACATATATATACTTGCATATGTGATTTATACAACATATACTTTGACGTAAACTTGCATCTAACTCACACATGTCATAGCCTAACTTTAGATCCAATTTACACATTAAATAGATGTCATGAAACATGTAAGGTTGTATATGATTCTCACTAACTTGCATATGATTCATATCTAAATTAACATCTAAACTTGTATACATACATATGACTTAACATATGAATTAGTTCCTCAAACATAACCAAACTTAGCATATGAAACATCATTATGAATTAATTGTACATACAATTAACATAGATTTACAACATAGATAATAACATCATAGATTTACAACATAGATAATAACACCATAGGTTTACAACATAGATAAAAACATAACGGTCAGTGGTTCACAACATAACCATATAATCCAAATCATATCTCAACCCAATTAATATGTTAATTATCTTATTAAAGAAATCGAACTCACAACAAGAAGGTATTGCGTTCTGGAATCTGAGTTCGGAAATTGATTTAGCTCGCCTTTGTAGTAGATTCATTATTTTTTAGATTAGAGTTGAATAGAATTGAGTTGATTAGCTTCGTTTCCCTTTAGTTGGTGGCGGCTACTCTAGGGTACAAGATGATGACATGACGGCCGTGATTCCAATTTTTATTTGATTCTAGGGTTTGAGTTTACATATGTTTATATAGAATTTCAATTTAATTATAGCCATCGGATGATCTTAGGGTTAATCAAAACCATTCAGTCGGGATAGAGTGACACCTCAACCCTAATGACTCAGCAAGGAGTTTGAAAGGACTAAGCAATGAGTCACAGTATGGATCAGATTACACCAGAAAGCTGTGCATGCTTTCTCCTCGGCCTGGGCGCACTTGGCAGGTGCGCAAGTGCAATTTTTGTACTGGCGCACTTCCCAAGTGCGCCAGTGTTTCAATTTTTTTCTTCTGATTTTTCCACCAAACTTCGTTCGTCCATATCTCCTTCATCCGGTATCCGTTTTATGCAAACTCGGACTCTATCTCAACTAGAATTCCGAGACGAACACAATGGCGCAACCCGTTTCCCTTAATTCTTACATCTGAGATTAATTATTCTTGAATTAATTAATTTTATTATTCAGAAATTCGAGGTGTTACAGAATGATTGTCGGGGCAGGCGCGTTACGTGGATTTCGAATCCCTTGTGTGATTCAAAATTCCTGGAGTGCTAAGCCACGATTTCTGAACCATGTTTTTTGTGTGATCTGACCGAGTGCAACACGCAGGTCCAAGACTTTCCCACGTGTTGATCCATCGATTTTGAGCTTGGAAAATTTACCAAATGTGCTAAGTTAACTAGATTTACCAGATTACTCATCCAAGGTTTTGACCATAGTTTTTCACAATTTTCCCATGTCGATCAGGCATTTTCGATGTGCTAAATCAGTTTTTGCCAATTACCATATTCTGACGCCGTGAGTCGCACAAGCCATTTTTCGTGATCATGCCACGTCGATCAGTTGTTTTCAGTTTGCGACTCTTTTTTACCAACTCCATATATTTTTATGCGATTAGTTTTTCCACATGATCGAACCGACATGCTCAAAAAATTTGAGTTGATCAGGCCGATTCGATCATGTATTTTTATTATGCCTGTTTTTTCGAGTATATCGGCGATAATTTTACGAAATGACACCATTTCTAATCCTTTTCCGGACACATCGCGACTTCAACCAAATCAATTTGTGTTTTTGATGATGTTGTTGATGCTCGAGCGCGTCGCTCGCCAAAATCCTGAAGTGTGACATCTTCGACCAAAAAGCATGTCAACATTTTCCCCCCAAAACATGCCATGCTTATCGAAGGAAGATGTGTTTTGCGAGAAAACCAGAAATCTAGTAACCAAAGCGAGGAGAAGTCCAAAGAAAACTTCTATAACCAGAATATCGAAGAGCCAGGATCACGCCAGATCGTACTAATCCAAAAATCCAAAGTCAATAAACCAAAAATCCATAGTCGCTCCAGAACGTATTATCCATTAGCCAAAAAGCCTGAATCCAATGAAAGATGACGATTGTTCCGGATCATTTAGAGGTAATCAGAATAATCAGAGGACTATAGGGTCCAATAACATGTATAACTAGAAAATCCAATGCTGGGAAGCCGGGGAAACCTAAAATCCATGAATCCAGAATAGCCAATAGCCAGATAACCAAATAGATCGCCTTGTTAGGATGATCCAATAAACTAAACGACCATAATCAATCAAACATGCGCATGAGACCCAGATTTGGCCAAGAATCAAGGTAATCCTGCCAAAGTAGGGCAAGACGACCATTGATAGCCGTAATCTTGTCACGTCACTTACAAGGCCACCCAATATAATCCGAGATCGTCTTGATAGGACGAACACATATCCAAACGAGTGGGGTAAGCTGACCATACACACAAGATCTAACACTCGCCATAAATCAAGGTTGTCTTGTCGAAGTAGGAGAAGAGGCCAAGATAGCCAAATGCTTACTATAGTTTCCAATCATGTTATCGATTTCGTACTTCATAAGCAAGCGTCCTTGCTTTGCGCAGTAATTTTATTATAGTTATAAAAGTTAGGTTTTTTTTAGTGAAACCAAAAAAAACAGAATGGTTCATCGTCTGTAAAGAGCATACCTAGGGGGCTTGGCCTACCCCCCGTACATAGGTAGGCGGACTTGTCCGTTTCTTTATTCCAAATACATTCATTAGGGAAAGCGAATAGTTTATCATTTACAAAGAGCAACCTAGGAACTTGCTCGTTCCCGTCACATGGGTAGGCAAATTTAGTCGTTCCAAATCCAAAACCGAGAAAAGTAATTTTTTATTAACAAATAGATGGGGTGATGATATATTGTTGGACGAAGAGCACGCATAAGGATCTCGTACGTGGGTATGTAGACTCAACCATCTTACAACCAAAATGACCAAAAGGAGAATGATGGGAAAGCCATGAGTGAGGAGATCATCATCCAAAAGACGGGAAACCCAAAAAACCCAAAAGCCAAAAATCCAAAGCCAAAAGATCAAAAAAGTCCAACTCTAGGAAGCCAAACTAGAAAATCCACGAAGCCAAGAATCCAAAACTCAGAATACCAAGCAAAAGCAAGAGCCAAAAAACCAACACATCCACAAGCCATAAGGTACTTGAGCCCTGATGGACTCAGTGCGAGACACCAGAGCCAGAAGAAAGACCAGTTGAGAGTTGGTCCACGGGCACTAGGCCCGTCCTGATTTGTAGCTGGAGTTGTACATGTCCTGGCTCCACATCCCGAGTCCTAACAAACAGTGCCAACTAACCGTGCCTGACACGCCCCACGATCATGTTTCGAAGGTGATGACATTTGTTCGTGTTGTGACCGGGGAGCTCATGGAATTTACAATACCAACCATAACCCTTCTGTTTCTATGTAGGCTCTGCTTGGGATGCCGTTTGAATAGAGCGATAGGGTGAACTTCCAAAAAGATATCTTGTAGGGTGTGAGTAAGTTTTGAATAGGATGAATGAAGCAACCCGAACTTCCCCTGTCTCCGAAGAGATGAGAAAGAACGAATTACTATGAGGACAAGACAAATCAGAACGCAAACAGAAGAACATTTCTTTGTATCTTACAACAGTTCCATCAGAATACAAGAATATACAGAGCATAAATAAATATTACACAGAAACATCAGAGATTTAAATTACATTTAAATACATCGCAGCGGAAAATAATACAATACACAACTAAAAGAGATATACGGATACAAAGCTTTCCGGATATCATTCCAGCTATAAACCAGGATCCTGTGAATATAAATCTGCAAAACCAAAACTACTAGCTGCCCATGTGGAAAATAGGGGCACCAAGAGTTTAGGTTAAAACAATAAAATCCAGGTCAGTCATGTGACTGGTGTGAGAACTAAAACAGTTACTTATCTTTATTTTCAAAGTAAGGTAAATCAAGGGAACACGCCGTATAACACGGAACGGGTTTCCTCCCAAGAACACCAGTGCATAAAACAACAACGCAATGCTAAATAAAGAAAAATGAAGCTATTATAAGACCCAGGTCCCATCACACAATGCAACGCAAGCCGGAGGATAGGTTTTTTACCTTATAATAGCTAAGAATGCTTGATACGTTTGAAACAAATCATTTGATACTATTATAAGTGCAAATTGTATAAAACATCTTCAAATCATAAGTATAAATCATAGACGGCATAAGCGCCCCATCCCACTATGTCATCATACTAGGCTCTACAAATAAAACCGGAATACACGTATTGGAAGTTGGATTTCCATCATGGTGGCTCCTGATTCGAAAGATCGATCGCGTAATGCAATTCCCCATGGCTTACGTCCCAACAGGAGAAAACACCGTCTGCACATCCGCACTTTTGGGACCAGAGTATCACCGCGGCTTACGTCCCAGCGAGAGAAAACACCGCTTACTCTATATATCCCCGAGCACTAAGCTCATCTCGGTCGACCGAATCCATGACACCACTAAGGTGCCCATCCACTGAAAAGCATACTGATAAAACCATCAGTTTACCACCATACCGGGGTGTGAGGCTCGCGAATCAACGCTATACACAAAGCCATGCTATATCAAAGCTGTTCTTTGATCATCATCCACCAAACTTTGCTTTTCAACAAAAGTCTGGATCACTGCATCTCAGCATGCCACACTATCAATCCATATCGTACCACTGATTTCTGCCAATATGTAACCTCTGAGCTCGTATATCTCAGGGGAGGGCGTTAAGCAAGAGAAAAATTCCCCGCCGCCAAACAGATATATATTTAGCAGAGATCAACGAATACAATATAAAGGAGTACAATGTCAGACACACCATCCATTTACAAGTCCGTTCTAGGTCTGAACGAAACCGGAGGCACTTTCCTCGCATATCCGTCGATCTCCAAGTACGTCTGGACGACCACCAACTGATTCCCTCATCTTGGGTGTACAGACCAATCAAGATCATCAGTAATCACCCAAACGATGTGAAGACTTCCGGTCTTTGACCACCGTCATCATCTTCGACTTATCGTCGAATCGGTTATTCAGAATGGGTATAAACCCGGCCTTTCCGAACAACCCGCGTATATAGCAAACAAATGTTACACAAACACAACATACGCCTCATTCCAATTCATCAGTCACTAACCGTAAATCCGAAAAGAACAATTTCCCAGATATAAACCCCGAAGGCCGAAACCAACATCAGATCAATACCCAGGAAACCATTCTTCTTAGCTAACCTACAGTTAGTTTCTAAATTTCACATTCTTAGGGAAAGGTTCCCATTAATTTTTATCAAAGATAAATTCTTTAAAATTTATTCTTTAATCATCCTTTGGATATCATTTCAAACCAAATTATGGTTTTACAAACTAGTCGGGATTAGCGAACCACACCAAAGTAATTATTTATTTTATTTCCCAATCCCTACCTATTCATCCCATGAAGCAAAACTAGTAATACTTCGTATCTAACACCACGGTGTTATCGGTAAATTCAATTACCATTTCACGTTCAAATCTAATTAAAGATTTAACTATCGCTTTGGAGCAAAACTGGTGATACTCCATTCTCGATCTTTTCAATCTAATTAAAGATTCATTAAAACTCCACTTAGTTTTAATCTTTAACTGGGTTAAAGAATTAGTGTCATTTTAAAACACGGTTCACTATAAACCCAAAATCACATTACATTTCAATCAGACCCTAACCATAAATTAGCAAGTGAGCAATTCCCTAAGTATTAACCCCGAAGGCCGAAACCAACATCAGATCAATACCCCGGAAACCATTCAACTTAACTAACCTCCAGTTAGTTTCTGATTTTCTTACCTCCTTTGGATCTAAGAACAGTATTATTGAAGATACCGTTCACGACAACCCAAAATCACATTCTATTAATTATCGGGTTAAAGAACAAGTGTTATTTAAAACACTGTTCACGATAAACCCAAAAATCAATACCAATTCAATTCCAATTAAATATTATTTAATTGGTGCACTTCATTAAATCTATATAAAAAGATTTAATCTTTTCCTCAACTGGGTTTAAGGACAGCGTTAATGAAGACACCATTCACGACAAACCCAAAATCCCATTTGATATTAAATACAAGGCTCTGAATAGAAAATATATCGGCTTATATTAAATATCAAATTCTACGACCAACAAATATCGTATTGGAAATAACGATATAAATATATCTTTCAAATTTCCATAACAATATCTGTATAATCACGAAATCCAACAACGAAATAATCCAAAGACAATTTCGCTTCAAATCCATTTCCAATCAATATATTGGAAATCCTGGTTATTTTCAAAACCATTTCAAATCCACTTTATTTATTTTAAAAATAAATAAATTATTATCCTAGTTCAAAACTAGTTCATTTCGATAAAAATCTATTTTTATCCTTTCAAATATGGAGTTTTTCATCCCAATTCTTCACAAATCATTTCTTATGTTTTTACACAAATTATTATTATTTTTAATAATTTTATCAAGGCCTGTGCAGTCGATTTCCATTAACGGCCATCGAACTGCACTTACAGCGACCTTTTCCAAATTTGATTTGGACATAATTCCAAATCCAACCGTTAGATTTCAAATTTCTAATATTCGTTAGAAAGCTCTTTTCGATTCGAACCCAACGGTTCCGGTTTTAGGAGAATCCGACGGTCGGATCTCCCGCAATGTCCGTTCGAAGTCAATGGTCGAAACTCACGAACTGCCGCGGCGCGGCGCATTCTATTCAGGCCATTATATATATAATATATATATATTATATATATTTCATCGATTTCCTTTTTAAAACGAATTTTATAAATCATTTCAAATTTGTTTCAAAAACAATTTCAACCTTTATTTCAAATTCAAATCAAAATTGAATTTTCCCTTATAACTTATTTTTCCATTCACTTCTATTTGATTTCAATTCAAATCGATTTCAATTCGTTTTCAATTCAATTCAATTCAATTCAGATTTGTTTTCTATTCAATTCAATTCGTATTCGTTTTCTATTAAATTCAATTCAAATTCGTTTTCTATTAAATTCAATTTCGTTTTCTATTAAATTCAATTCAAATTCATTTTCAATTCAATCCAATTCGAATTCGTTTTCTATTCAATTCAATTTCGTTTTCTATTAAATTCAATTCAAATTCATTTTCAATTCAATTCGAATTCGTTTTCTATTCAATTCAATTCGAATTCGTTTTCTATTAAACTCAATTCAAATTCGTTTTCTATTAAATTCAATTCAAATTCGTTTTCTATTCAATTCAATTAGAATTCGTTTTCTATTCAATTCAATTCGAAATCGTTTTCTATTAAATTCAATTCAAATTCGTTTTCTATTCAATTCAATTCGAATTCGTTTTCTATTCAAAATATCAGATTTTGAAATCACTTTCGATGCTCATTATAAATTGGATAAAATCGATATAAATATCGTTCACGTCAAAATGGCGTCAATCTAATCAACACGGCTTCGCATATTTCTATTTTCAAATATTCTTTTCAAATATTTCTTTCTTTTTCAAATATTGAATGAAGCCCAATCAATTTCCATATAATGTTTATTATATGGATTTTCTACAAAACATGTATACAATAACAACGATGAATAATCAACCATCATCCAAAGTGCACTCTACACTGTATAAGCATCGAATATAAATATTTAACACTCATAACAGTCTGTCAATCAATCGATCGACATACAACTAAACAATCGGGATTAGTGTACGTCAAATATCATCTCAATACCCGTGTGGGGTTTCAAATAATCAAACACAGATTTTATTTGTGCAGTTGGGCGATGTGTAAAATTTATCGTCCCAATCAATATCAGTCAAATGTGTGTATATAAACAAATCGTCCGATTTGTTTATTTTTATTTCATTTCATATACACGTCAAAAATTCTATTTTTAATTATAAAATATTTTATTTTAACTACATACATGTTTTATTTCATTTCACATCACATCACATAATCAACTACACATCAAAATCAATCAAACAAGCATACAAGCCGTCCATGGTCTGTGGACGACGGATGTCGGGTGCTACTAAACACCGTCTGCATCCTAGTACATATTATTAACAAAAAACAAAATTAAAAGGTGAGAAGTTCTCACCGAGGGTTCCACTCCGCCGTGCTTTACTGCTGAATTGCTGAACCGTCTGGATTCCTTTGAAATTCCAATGCGGTCCTTTTCATGCTGTTCATAATAAAAATTATATTTTTATTACTTCATTTCAATAAATAAAAAATCATATTTTTATTCTATTTCATGTATTATGATCGAATATTATTTCATCGCTATAAAAATCACATTTTTATCTCAACACATATATAATAAAAATCATATTTTTATTTCGCTACATATATAAAGATCAAATTTTTACTATCTATATAATATAAAAATCGTATTTTTATATTCTCTACCTTATAAAAATTATATTTTTATAATCTCTACTATATAAAAATCATATTTTTAAGCTTCTACTATAATAAAAATTATCTTTTTAATCTTCTACTATAATAAAAATTATCTTTTTAATCTTCGCTCTCAACATAAAGATCATATTTTATTTCACTTTCACATATATAAAGACCACTTCTTTTATCTTCTAAAAATCTAATCTTTTTCTAATCTAAAAAATCATACTTTCCTATACTACAAAATCATATTTACATACTTAGTTATATAAATTAAAAATCAAAATTTATTACTCTCTATATATATAAATCTTATATTTTTATTTCCATGCTATTATATATAAAAATAATCTTTTTATTTCAAACATTACATTTTGTTAAAACTGATTTTAATCTAAGTAATTATATTAAGATCAGTTAAACTAAAATAAATAAAAAAAATAAAGACTCACTGTAACCCTTTAATATCTCGGAAGCCATGAAAAAAAAACGCTGCTCGAATTCTAGGGCTAGGATTAGCACGCCATCCGAAGCTCCTGCTGATGATCGGATTGTCCCACAAGATGCGGCCTGGAGGGCGCCACCTACGCTAGGCTCGCCGTCGAGATCGACGGTCATCGGTGGCTAGGAAATGTCTTTGAACGGAACGAGTTGGAGAGGAGAAACTGGGGGTAGCGGCGCGTTCAGAGGGGTGGAGGCCATTGGCGGAGGCGCGGGGCACGCCGGAGGGAAGGGTTGCGATCGTGAATCGATTTGAGGGAGCCTAAACGAGATCGACGGTTTTTTATTCTTTTTTTCCTTCTTTTTCTTTCTGTTCGGTCTTGAGAGAGAGAGGGGGGTAGGGGAGAGCTAGTGGGGTTGTAATAACCCGAAAATCTGGGCCAGTTTAAAATTTTTATTTTGGCAATTTTAGCGAATTTTGAATATTTAAAATGAATTATTTTAAATAATATCGACGAGAAATTTGTTTTGAATAGAATTCGACGTATATATTATACGCGTCGTCGTTAGAATATAAATAATTATATATAATTATAAATAGAATTGAAAATGGCGCGGTAGTTCGATAATTCGATTTCAAACTTCAATTGAATGTGCCGGGTGCAAAACAATCCGAATTTTAGTGAAACCAAAAACATTAGGATCTAATTGTGAATATCTTTCTAACAAATCCGAAAAATCAAGATTTCATGGCATGGATCAAAAGATATGTCCAGTTGAAAATTCTGAATAGTCGCTATGGAATTCAGGCCCTTAAAAATAGACATTTTGCAAACGACCTCGGATTTCGACGAAACCAGTTTTGTTGGGTCCGTGATGTCAAATTATTGCTAGATTTCAAATTTCATAGTTTTTCGAATCAATATGTGAGCGTGGCAAAAGAAAACGCGTTTGACCAGTTTCAGTTGAATTTAATCGACTGGAAATTGGCCATTTTTCCAACGGTCTCAGAATTCGACGAAACTAGTTTTGTTAGGACCGTATCGTCAATACGAAGCTAGAAAATATTTTTCTGAAATTTTTAGAGTTAGTATGTGACCCCGGTAAATTGAAATGTACGTTTAAAATTCAATAAAGTGATTTAAATGTAAATTCAACGGAAACTTATCGAGACGATAGAATCAGCTTGCGATACATATCCCATTGGGTTCGGAATGGGGGTAAAACGCTATGGACGACAGGCGGTGGGCCTCGTTTTGAGGTCGAAAATAAAAGTCAACCTTTTTAGAAATTAAAATAATTAAATAAAATAATAAAATTAAAATTCTTTTCTCCTTAACTACCCAGGCCCCCCCCCCCACGTTCATTCTGAAAATCGAAAAGAAAAAAAAAAAGAAAAAAAAACGCTCGAGCTCTAGACTTCGCCGCCGCCAAGGGCTTCGCCGCCGCCATCGATCGTCGTGGCGACCCCCTCCCTCAGCTCACCGCCCTTCCCTTCTTCTCCTCCTCCGCCACCTCGAAGCGCACCCCCCCCCCCGATAGGTCGCGTCGCCCTCAGGCACCCCCCCTCTTCAATCGACGGATAGCCCCCCCTCCCCCAGCTTCGACTCCAGCACCGCCGCAAAGGACCCCCAGCCCCACCCGCAACCCTGAAACCCGCCGACGACCCCCTTGCCACGTCAGGCGCTCGTTTTCCCACCCCCCTCTCGCTGATGAAAAGCTGTAAGTTTTAACTTGTTTATTTCTTTTATTTACATTGGTTTTTGTTTATTTTACTTTCAGTTTATATAACTTTAAAAATATAATTTTTAAGGTGATAAAGGTGAGATCTTTAACAGAGTAAAGTATAGTTTTTTTTACATGATAAAGATTTGATTTTTATTCTTTAAAGATATGATTTTTAGATAATTAAAAATATAATTTTTTTTACTAGGATCATATTAAAAATATGATTTTTATATTTTTAAAGTATTAAAAATATAATCTTTACTATATAGAAATATTAAAAATATGATTTTTATATTTTTAAAGTATTAAAAATATAATCTTTATAGGATAGACAATATAAAAATATCATCTTTGTATATGTAGCGGAATAAAAATCTGATTTTTATTTTATATACGTTGAGATAAAGTGGTAATTTTTATAATGGCGAAAACTTTATTTTTATAAAGGCGAAAACTTTATTTTTATAAAGGCGAAAACTTCATATTAGAAAAGGCAAAATCTATATTTTTATAAGGGCGAAATCTATATTTTTGAAATGGAATTTTTATCTATATAATAGCAAAGTAAAAATTCGATTTTTATATATTGAATAGCATAGTAAAAATTCGATTTTTAAATATATGAAGTGATTATAAAAATATGACTTTTATATTGAAAGTGAATAAATAAAAATGTGATTTTTATTTTAAAAAAACATCGAAATATAAAAATGTGTGACTTTTATATATATAGTGACTACGGGCAACGAAGATGACGAAGATGGGATAACGAAGAAGATTTCTATTAAAGGAAGTGTCGTGAAGTTGGATAGCTATTGGTGAGAACTTCTCACTCTAAATTTCTTTTCTAGTTATATATATATATATACTAGGATGCAGACGGTGCTTAGTAGCACCCGATACCCGTCATCCACAGACCATGGATGGCTTGTTTGTTAAATTGTTTGATTGTGTAGTTGGTTAGGTTATTGGTTTGAATTAAATTATTTGGTGAATTGAAATTGATTTGATTGATGTGTGAATGGCGTGGGCCTTCACTAGACCGGGGATAAGGCTAGGCCTCGTCCCGTTTCTAGTATCGTGCCGTTATGCCGCCGAAATTTTCTAAAATATGTTAGAAAAATAAAAATATCATTTTATTGAGTAAATGAACTGAATAGAAATTCATGTGTTAGAATAAAATGTTTTATCGTTAAAAATATAATTTTTAACGTGAAAGTGAATAAATAAATATTTATAAACAAATCGGCCGATTTGTTTATATACACTGATTTGACTGATATTGATTGGGTCAATAAATTTTACACATCGCCCAACTGCACAAATAAAATCTGTGTTTGATTGTTTGAAACCCCACACGGGTGTTGGGATGAAATTTGAAGTTCACTCATCCTGATTGATTAAATATGTCGATCGATTGATTGACAGGCTGTTATAAGCGTTAGATATCTATATTTGATGCTTATACAGTGTGGTGCACTTTGGATGATGGTTGATTGTTTATTATGCTATTATATACATGTGTTGTATGGAATCCGTATAATTAACATTATATGGTGATTGATTGGGCCTCATTCCAATCGGGAAAATAATGAATATTATAAAAGAAAATTCATGTGTTGAATATAAAAATAGTCATGTGTTGACGATGTTCATGTGTTGAGTGAAATATTTTATATAATAAAAATTTACATCTTTATCATATTTAAAATTAGAACTACTTCCCAGTAGAAGTCTAATTGAAAATCAAACGATAGATACCATAGTTTTATAAAATATTTTACATAACAAAAATAGTGATGTGTTGACAGTACTCATGGGTTGAGATTAGTCGTGGGTTGGAAAAAATATAGATTCATGTGTTGAATGGGATGAATATTCATTTGTTGAATAAGTTAAAGAAGTTGTGAAAAATATAAAACTGTGTTGATTAGTTTTGCGCCATTTTGACGTGAACGATATTTATATCGATTTTATTCGTTGTATAATGAATGTTGAAAGGTGATTTCGAAATTAAATATTTTGAAATTGAAATTTGAAATGAATTGAATTGAAAACGAATTCAAATTGAATTAAATTGAAATTGAAATTTAAAACGAATTCAAATTGAATTGAAAAGAATTAGAATTGGAATTGAATTGAAAACGATTTCGAAATAAATTGAATTGAAAACGATTTCGAAATGAACTGAATTGAAATTTCGAAATGAATTGAATTGAAATTTCGAAATGAATTGAATTGAAAACGAATTCGAAATGAATTGAATTGAAAACGATTTCGAAATGAATTGAAAACGATTTCGAAATGAATTGAATTGAAAACGAATTCAAATTGAATTGAAAGTGAATTGAAATGAATTCAAATTGAATTAAAATTTGAATTGAATAGAAATGAATTTTAAAACGGATTTATAAAGAAGAATTCAATTTTGATTTGAATTGAATATAGAAGTTGAATTGTTTCAGAAACGAATTTAAAACGAGTTATAAAATTCGTTTTAAATGGAAATCGACGAAATATATATTATATATATTATATATATAATATAATGGCCTGAATAGAACGCGCCGCGCCGCGGCAGTTCGTGAATTTCGACCATTTATTTCAAACGGACATTGCGGGAGATCCGACCGTCGGATTCTCCTAAAACCGGAACCGTTGGGTTCGTATCGAAAAGAGCTTTCCAATGAATATTAGAAATTTGAAATCTAACGGTTGGATTTGGAATTATGTCCAAATCAAATTCGAAAAAGGTCGTTGTAAGTGCAGTTCGATAGCCATTGATGGAAATCGACTGTACGGGCCTTGATAAAATTTATAAAAATATCTATAATTTGTGTAAAATTATAATATGTGAATTGGAAAGAATTGGGCTGGAAAATTACACATTTGAAAAGATAAAAATAGATTTTTGTCGAAATGAACTAGTTTTGAACTAGAATTCAAATCAATTTATTAGTGAAATAAATAAATTGAATTTGAAAGTGATTTTAAAAATAATCAATATTCCCAATACGTGGATTGGGCTGGAGTTGAATCGAAATTATCTTCGGGATATTTCGATGTTGGATTTCGTGACTATACATATATTGTTATGGAAATTTGAAAGATATATTTTATATCGTTATTTCCAATATGATATATGTTGGTTTCAGAATTTGATATTGAATATAAGCCGATATATTTTCTATTCAGAGCCTGGTATTTAATATCAAATGTGATTTGGGTTTATCGTGAATCGTGTTTTAGATGACATTGGTTCTTTAACCCAGTTAAAGGCAAGATATCGATTTTTGAAAATATTAAAACTAAGTGGAGTTTTAATGAATCTTTAATTAGATTAAAAATGTGAATTGATAATTTAAATTATCAAATCTGAAAGGTGATCGAGAATGGAGTACCACCAGTTTTGCTCCAAAGCGATAGTTAAATCTTTAATTAGATTTGAGCGTGAAATGGTAATTAATTTTACCGATAACACCGTGGTGTTAGATGTGGAGTATTACCAGTTTTCTCCATGGGATATATAGGTTGGGATTGGGAAATAAAACAAATAATTACTTCGGTGTGGTTCGCTAATCCCGACTAGTTTGAAATGATATCCAAAGGAAGATTATAGGATAAATTTAGAAGAATTTATCTTTGATAAAATTAATGGGAACATTTCCCTAAGAATGTGATTTTGTGAATAAAAGAATATTCTGAATTGGAATGAGGCGTTCGTTGTGTTTGTGTAACATTTGTTTATCATATACGTGGGTTATTCAGAAAGGCCGGGTTTATACCCATTCTGAATAATCGATTCGACGAGATGTCGAAGATGAAGACGGTGGTCGAAGACTGGAAGTCTTCACATCGTTTGGGTGATTACTGATGATCTTGATTGGGCTGTACACCCAGGATGAGGGAAACAGTTGGTGATCGTCCAGACGTACTTGGAGATGGATGGATATGCGAGGAAAGTGCCTCCGGTTTCGTTCAGACCCAGAACGAACTTGTAAATGGATTGTGTGTCTGACATTGGATTTTATTCTGTGTTGATTGATCTCTATTAAATATACATCTGTTTGGCGGCGGAGAATTTATTCTCTTTCTTAACGCCCTTCTCTGAGACGTACGAGCTCAGAGGTTGTATATCGATGGACATCAGTCACATGGAGTGAATTGCCAATGTGGCACGCGTAAGTGGCAATTGATCAGGGCTTCTGTTGAAAAGCAAAGTCTTGTGGTGATGATCAAAGCACGGCCTGTGTGGCGTAGCTTTGTGTATAGCGTGAATTCGCGAGCCTCACACCTCGGTATGAGTCAAAAACGGGATAGTGACTGCAGGGAGAGCACGACGTTTCTTTCTAGCTAGGGTGGTGTCAGTGACCTACCAGCCCTGACATTTATATACTTTTCACCTGTGTGGTTGTTGGAATGCGAGGCGCCTCGGATATAGGTCTGTAAGGACCGGGAAACGTGTGTTCAGGAATAATTAATCCTCAAAAGTAAGAGAGCACCGACCCTGAAGATCCAAGGATCATAGTGGGGTCCTGGGACATTTGCTAGAGTGTCTCGAACGCGGAGAGGAGCTTGCCCCTTGCCTCGACTCATGACGGAAATCCAATTTCCAATACGTGATATTGCGGTTTTAATTGTAGAACTAGTATGGCGACATAGTAGATGGTAGCTATGCTGCCTATGATTGATATTTATGATTTGAAATTGTTTTGACACTATACACCTATTATAGTATCAAATAATGTGTTTTAAACGTATCAAGCATGCTTTGGCTGTTATAAGGGAAAACCCTATCCTCCGGCTTGCGTTGCATTGTGTGATGGGACCTGGGTCTTATAACAGCTTCATTTTTCTTTATTTAGCATTGCGCTATTTGTTCTATGCACTGGTATTCTTGGGAGGAAACCCGTTCCGTGTTATACGGCGTGGTCCCTGTATTTACCTAACTTTAAAACCAATATTAATAACTGTTTTAGTTCTCACACCAGTCCCATGACTGACCTGGAGTTTATTGTTTTAACCTAAACTCTAGGTGCCCCTATTTTCCACACGGGCAGCTAGTAGTTTTGGTTTTGCAGATTTATATTCACAGGGTCCTGATGTACAGCTGGAACGATGCTCGGAAAGCTCTGTATCCGTGTATCACTTCTAGTTGTGCTTTTGTATTATTTTCCGCTGCTATGTAATTTATTGTAATCTCTGATATTTATCGAATGTAATTTATTCAATTATACTCTGTATATTCTTGTATCTGATGGAATTGTTGTAATAACAATGAAATGGTCTTCTGTATGCGCTCTATTTTGTCTTGTCCTCAATACTATCCGTGCTTTCCTTCACGGGGAAGTTCGGGTCGTGTCAGTTGTGTTGACTTCCATGTATTAATATAATTATTTAATTTAATTTTAGTTCCTAAAAGTTACTTTTTATCTTGAAGTCCTAACGAGACCCACCGACTGTCGCCCCTAGCTAATTGCCCCCATTCCGAGCACAATGGGATATGTTTCGTAGGCTGATTCGATCGTTTCGATCAGTTTTCGTCAAAATCAACATATAACTCTATATATTGAATTTGAACGCGCATTTCGATTTACTGGGGTCACATACTAACTCGAAAAATTCCAGAAAAATATTTTCTAGCTTCATATTGGCGATAAGGTCCTAACTAAACTAGTTTCATCGAATTCAGAGACCGTTTGAAAAATGGCCATTTTCCAGTCGATTAAAATCAACTGAAACTGGTCAAACGCGTTTTCCTTTGCCACGCTCACATATTGATTCGAAAAATTATGAAATTTGAAACCTAGCAATAATTTGACATCACAGATCCAACAAAAGTGGTTTCATCGAAATTCGAGGTCATTTGCAAAATGGCTATTTTTAAGGGCCTGAATTCCATAGCGACTATTCAGAATTTTCAACTGGACATATCTTTTTATCCCCGCTATGAAATTTTGATTTTTTGGATTCGTTGGAAAGATATTATCAATTAGATTCCAATATTTTTGGTTTCACTAAAATCCGGTTTATTTTGCACCCGGTACATTCATTTGAATTTTGAAATCGAATTATCGAACTACCGCGCCATTTTCAAATCCTTTTATATATATAAATAAATATTTATATTTCTAACGACGATCTATATAATATATACGTTCGAATTCTATTCAAAATAAATTTCTCGTCGATATTATTTAAAATAATTCATTTTAAATAATCAAAATTCGCCAAAATTGCCAAAATAAAAATTTTAAATTGGCCTAGATTTCTGGGTTATTACAATCTCCCCCACTTAAAACTTTTCGTCCCCGAAAAGGAACGAAGCCGAAAGTTGTTTTAAATACCAACTCAACTTTCATTGTTTTGATTACGGCTTAAGTTCTTCAACTTTTTAGTTTCTAACAACTTTTCAAATTTTTCAAAAATTTGGCTAACACCCTAAATTTTCGAAAAATTTGGCCATAACCTCCCCTGCACTGGGAGCACGGGAAAATCCCGAAATTTCCATACAGACCTTCTGATCTCAAAAAGAAAAAGCCAAGCGGCTAGCCAATCGGCTCATAAAATCATCATCACCCAAACAAAACAGTAAATTATGATAAACATGTACCTATTTGTCGGGCAAACAATTTTATTTCTCTGCTCTAGCCTCCTTGCTATGACCTGTTCAATGAAAGTACATGTATATGCAAGCAAATGCGACCAAATTTCCAATACAACTCACTATTTGATCAAATTGGCTATATGGTTAAAATTTCAATTAATCAAAACAGTAATCAAACAACACAACCATCAATCAATTAGTTGATTAGCTTTTCAAATTCATAACTTTGATATATAGTAAAAAAATCAGATTTTTGATGCAAAATCACAACAACAAGCCCTATCTAATTTTGGTTCTCACACCAGTCTAATGGAAATATATAGAAATCTCGCTTTCGAAACTCGAATACCAAATCTGATGATGTCTAGACTATCATCAGAATCGTCTCCGGGCGACTAGAGTGTGATTCTATATCTATCCAGTATATTAAAACTTCAAATACACATGGATCAGACGTATACGCAAAGTCTATATATACTGGACTGTCCAAATTCAAACATAATAACTAATCAAATACGAATAGTTGATTTAAATTTTCAAAACAAAAATTGTTTTCATTTTCAAAAATATACTCTTTACACTCATTCTAGGATATTACTGATCCTTTCTCTAACGAGTCATTCTAATTGGATATTACTAATCCAATCTCTGATGAATTCTTTCGTATGGTTCTAACGTGTCTTGTCCTCTGATCTCTGTAAACCAAAGCTCTGATACCAAATGAAGCGACCCGAACTTCCCCTGTCTCCGAAGAGATGAGAAAGAACGAATTACTATGAGGACAAGACAAATCAGAACGCAAACGGAAGAACATTTCATTGTATCTTACAACAATTCCATCAGAATACAAGAATATACAGAGCATAAATAAATATTACACAGAAATATCAGAGATTTAAATTACATTTAAATACATCACAGTGGAAAATAATACAATACACAACTAAAAGAGATATACGGATATAAAGCTTTCCGGATATCATTCCAGCTATAAACCAGGATCCTGTGAATATAAATCTGCAAAACAAAAACTACTAGCTGCCCGTGTGAAAAATAGGGGCACCCAGAGTTTAGGTTAAAACAATAAAATCCAGGCCAGTCATGTGACTGGTGTGAGAACTAAAACAGTTAATTATCTTTATTTTCAAAGTAAGGTAAATCAAGGGACCACGCCGTATAACACGAAACGGGTTTCCTCCCAAGAACATCAGTGCATAAAACAACAGCGCAATGCTAAATAAAGAAAAATGAAGCTATTATAAGACCCAGGTCCCATCACACAATGCAACGCAAGCCGAAGGATAGGGTTTTTACCTTATAATAGCCAAGAATGCTTGATACATTTGAAACAAATCATTTGATACTATTATAAGTGCATATTGTATAAAACGTCTTCAAATCATAAGTATCAATCATAGACGGCATAAGCGCCCCATCCCACTATGTCGCCATACTAGGCTCTACAAATAAAACCGGAATACACGTATTGGAAGTTGGATTTCCATCATGGTGGCTCCTGATTCGAAAGATCGATCGCGTAATGCAATTCCCCACGGCTTACGTCCCAACAGGAGAAAACACCATCTGCACATCCGCACTTTTGGGACCAGAGTATCACCGCGGCTTACGTCCCAGCGAGAGAAAACACCGCTTACTCTATATATCCCTGAGCACTAAGCTCATCTCGGTCGACCGAATCCATGACACCACTAAGGTGCCCATCCACTAAAAAGCATACTTATCAAACCATCAATTTACCACCATACCGGGGTGTGAGGCTCACGAATCAACGCTATACACAAAGCCATGCTATATCAAAGCTGCGCTTTGATCATCATCCACCAAACTTTGCTTTTCAACAAAAGTCTGGATCACTGCATCTCAGCATGCCACACTATCAATCCATATCGTACCACTGATTTCTGCCAATATATAACCTCTGAGCTCGTATGTCTCAGAGAAGGGCGTTAAGCAAGAGAATAAATTCCCCGCCGCCAAACAGATATATATTTAGCAGAGATCAACGAATACAATATAAAGGAATACAATATCAGACACACCATCCATTTACAAGTCCGTTCTAGGTCTAAATGAAACCGAAGGTACTTTCCTCGCATATCCGTCGATCTCCAAGTACGTCTGGACGACCACCAACTGATTCCCTCATCTTGGGTGTACAACCCAATCAAGATCATCAGTAATCACCCAAACGATGTGAAGACTTCCGGTCTTCGACCACCATCATCATCTTCGACTTATCGTCGAATCGGTTATTCAGAATGGGTATAAACCCGGCCTTTCCAAACAACCTGCGTATATAGCAAACAAATGTTACACAAACACAACATACGCCTCATTCCAATTCATCAGTCACTAACCGTAAATCCGCAAGAGAACAATTTCCCAGATATTAACCCCGAAGGCCAAAACCAACATCAGATCAATACCCAGGAAACCATTCTTCTTAGCTAACCTACAGTTAGTTTCTAAATTTCACATTCTTAGGGAAAGGTTCCCATTAATTTTTATCAAAGATAAATTCTTTAAAATTTATTCTTTAATCATCCTTTGGATATCATTTCAAACCAAATTATGGTTTTACAAACTAGTCGGGATTAGCAAACCACACCGAAGTAATTATTTATTTTATTTCCCAATCCCTACCTATTCATCCCATGAAGCAAAACTGGTAATACTTCATATCTAACAACACGGTGTTATCGGTAAATTCAATTACCATTTCACGTTCAAATCTAATTAAAAATTTAACTATCGCTTTGGAGCAAAACTGGTGATACTCCATTCTCGATCTTTTCAATCTAATTAAAGATTCATTAAAACTCCACTTAGTTTTAATCTTTAACTGGGTTAAAGAATCAGTGTCATTTTAAAACACGGTTCACTATAAACCCAAAATCACATTGCATTTCAATCAGACCCTAACCATAAATTAGCAAGCGAGCAATTCCCCAAGTATTAACCCCAAAGGCCGAAACCAACATCAGATCAATACCCCGAAAACCATTCAACTTAACTAACCTCCAGTTAGTTTCTGATTTTCTTACCTCCTTTGGATCTAAGAACAGTATTATTGAAGATACCGTTCACGACAACCCAAAATCACATTCTATTAATTATCGGGTTAAAGAACAAGTGTTATTTAAAACACTGTTCACGATAAACCCAAAAATCAATACTAATTTAATATTATTTAATTGGTGCACTTCATTAAATCTAAATAAAAAGATTTAGTCTTTTCCTCCACTGGGTTTAAGGACAGCGTTAATGAAGACGCCATTCACGACAAACCCAAAATCCCATTTGATATTAAATACAAGTCTCTGAATAAAAAATATATCGGCTTATATTCAATATCAAATTCTACGACCAACAAATATCGTATTGGAAATAACGATATAAATATATCTTTCAAATTTCCATAACAATATCTGTATAATCACGAAATCCAACAACGAAATAATCCAAAGACAATTTCGCTTCAAATCCATTTCCAATCAATATATTGGAAATCCTGGTTATTTTCAAAACCATTTCAAATCGACTTTATTTATTTTAAAAATAAATAAATTATTATCCTAGTTCAAAACTAGTTCATTTCGATAAAAATCTATTTTTATCCTTTCAAATATGGAGTTTTTCATCCCAATTCTTCACAAATCATTTCTTATGATTTTACACAAATTATTATTATTTTTAATAATTTTATCAAGGCCTGTGCAGTCGATTTCCATCAACGGCCATCGAACTGCACTTACAGCGACCTTTTCCAAATTTGATTTGGACATAATTCCAAATCCAACCGTTAGATTTCAAATTTCTAATATTCGTTAGAAAGCTATTTTCGATACGAACCCAACGGTTCCGATTTTAGGAGAATCCGACGGTCGGATCTCCCGCAATGTCCGTTCGAAGTCAATGGTCGAAATTCACGAACTGCCGCGGCGCGGCGCGTTCTATTCAGGCCATTATATATATATATATATAATATATATATATTATATATTTCATCGATTTCCTTTTTAAAACGAATTTTATAAATCATTTCAAATTTGTTTCAAAAACAATTTCAACCTTTATTCCAAATTCAAATCAAAATTGAATTTTCCCTTATAAATTCTTTTTCCATTCACTTCTATTTGATTTCAATTCAAATCGATTTCAATTCTATTTCAATTCATTTTCAATTGAATTGAATTCAATTCAGATTTTTTTTCTATTCAATTCGAATTCGTTTTCTATTAAATTCAATTCAAATTTGTTTTCTATTAAATTCAATTTCGTTTTCTATTAAATTCAATTCAAATTCATTTTCAATTCAAACCAGTTTGAATTCGTTTTCTATTCAATTCAATTTCGTTTTCTATTAAATTCAATTCAAATTCATTTCCAATTCAATTCGAATTCGTTTTCTATTCAATTCAATTCGAATTCGTTTTCTATTAAATTCAATTCAAATTCGTTTTCTATTAAATTCAATTCAAATTCATTTTCTATTCAATTCAATTCAAATTCGTTTTCTATTCAATTCAATTCGAATTCATTTTCTATTAAATTCAATTCAAATTCGTTTTCTATTCAATTCAATTCGAATTCATTTTCTATTAAATTCAATTCAAATTCGTTTTCTATTCAATTCAATTCGAATTCGTTTTCTATTCAAAATATCAGATTTTGAAATCACTTTCGATGCCCATTATAAATTGGATAAAATCGATATAAATATCGTTCACGTCAAAATGGCGTCAATCTAATCAACACGGCTTCACATATTTCTATTTTCAAATATTCTTTTAAAATATTTCTTTCTTTTTCAAATATTGAATAAAGCCCAATCAATTACCATATAATGTTAATTATATGGATTTTCTACAACACATGTATACAATAACAATGATGAATAATCAACCATCATCCAAAGTGCACTCTACACTTTATAAGCATCGAATATAAATATTTAACGCTCATAACAGTCTGTCAATCAATCGATCGACATACAACTAAACAATCGGGATTAGTGTACATCAAATATCATCCCAATACCCGTTTGGGGTTTCAACCAATCAAACACAGATTTTATTTGTGCAGTTGGGCGATGTGTAAAATTTATCGTCCCAATCAATATCAGTCAAATGTGTGTATATAAACAAATCGTCTGATTTGTTTATTTTTATTTCATTTCATTTCATATACATGTCAAAAAATCTATTTTTAACTATAAAATATTTTCCACTATAAAATATTTTATTTCAACTATATAAATGTTTTACTTCATTTCACATCACATCACACAATCAACTACTACGACGACCCGATTTCCCGTTCTCACGGAAACAGGGGTTATCTTTGGAATATAACACAGAAACAGAAAATAGCAGAACAAAATTAAATAAATACACCAGATAATGAACAATAGAATATACTGGATAAAAGTAATCATCAGAGTTACACAGTATACAGGATCTTACTTAGTACAAATGCAGTTCAGCTATACATAAATGTCTACAGCGGAAATAAACAAAATATGTACAATAGGAGCTGAACAGCATAAAAGGAAATAAATGATAGAATCCATCTTCAGCTCCAGCTATCCAGAAAGAACCAGCTAAACCTGAATACAAGGCTGCCCGTGCGGAAAAAGGGGCACCCGAGTTTGAGAGTGAAACAAACTACGAGTCAGTCATGGGACTGGTATGAGAAATCCACTCAACACATATATAATTGGCTAATCACAGGACCACGCCACTTTCGTGGAACGGGTTTACTCCATTGGATTGCCAGTGCTTTAAAACAAATCTTTCTTTTAAACATCGATATGCTTTTTATAAAAATGAAGCCGTTATAAGACTCAGTTCCCATCACACAATGCAACGCAAACCGGAGGATAGAGTTTTACCTTATAATGGCCAAAATATGCTTGATACGAACAAAACAAAGGCATTTGATATTATTGCTAGTGTTTATATGTTTTGAAAACAATTTCAAATCATAACTATCAATCATAGACGGCGTTAATGCCCTATACCACTATGTCGCCATATATAGGTATACAATCAAAACCGCACGATGTCGTATTTGGGAATTGGATTTCCGTCATGAACCAAGGCAAAAGATAGTCCCTACCGAATTCGAGACAATCTAGCCTACCATGTCTCAGGATCAGAGCTCGAGTGACCCTTGGATCGTCAGGGCCGGTCCACCGATGTGGATTAAAATGCCTGAGCAATACGTTTCCCCGCCCTTTGGGGCGCAAACGAGCCAACGAATGACTCCATCGGACCCGGATCGTCCGATCAAACCGAGGCGCCTCGCAACAGCAACAACCACATAGGTGAAAAGTATATAAATGTCAGGGCTAGTAGGTCACTGACACCACCCTAGCTAGAAAGAAATGCAAGCCCTCCCTGATGTCCTCTCCCGTTTCTGGTTCATACTGGGGTGTGAGGTTCGCGATTCTACGTTATACACAAAGCCACGCCACACAGGCGGTGCTTTGATCATCACCACAAGACTTTGCTTTTCAACAGAAGCCCTGATCACTGCATCTTAGCATGCCACACAGGCAATTCATGCCATGCGACTGATGTCCATCGATATACAACCCCTGGGCTCGTGCGTCTCAGAGAAGGGCGTTAAGCAAAAGAATAAATTCTCCGCCGCCAAACAGATGTATATTTAACAGAAATCAATCAACACAGAATAAACCCCAATGTCAGACACACAGTCCATTTACAAGTCCGTTCTGGGTCTGAACGAAACCGGAGGCACTAAATACCTCGCAAACCCATCGATCACCACGTACGTCTGGACGATCACCACTCATTATCCATATTTCGGGATGCCTCCCAATCAGGACCTCGGTTACCATCCAAACGAGGTGAAGATCTCCGGTCTTCGACCATCGTCTTCATCTTCGACTTTCAATCGTCGGTCAATTATTTGAAATGAGAATTAACTCGGCCTTCTCAAATAATTCACGTATATTTAGAATTTCAAATCAATTTATTTCAATGGTTAAATTATTCGACAACACCAATTGTGTTCTTTAATGTAATTTTCACACCAAACACATTCAACCATCACAAGCCACATAAATCAAGCAAATTCAGTTTATTTCCATTCCCTATCGCTTATGATATTTTATAAATATTTATCGCTATTTTTATTTATTTTAAAATAGCCATTTTATTCAAAACGACGCTTCGGGCCATAAGGCGGCCGTGGCGCTGTTTTTCTTCAGATTTGATTTACACATATATGAAAATCTAACCGTTGGATCTTCACAAAATTTACATCATTAGAAAGGTCTTTTCAAAACGAATCCAACGGTTCCAGTTTCGGGAAAATCCGACGGTCGGATCTCCCGGTACAATCGTTTGAAGTTTTGATTTCAAAATACGAACTGCAGCGTCGTTATTCGATTAAATATATAATTATATTTATATATATATAAATATAATCGCTTCTGGCGCTGTTTTTCTTCAGATTTGATTTAAACATTCCAGGCAATCCAACCGTTGGATTTTTACAAGGTTGGTGCCGTTGGGAAGATATTTCCAAGGCGAACCCGACGGTTGCGGTTTCGGGAAAATCCAATGGTCGGATTTCCCATACTAGTTGTTTGAAATCACGGTTTCAAAATACGAACTGCACGGCCTCGTTTCGTTTTAATTTTATTTATATTTATATATTTATATAAATATAGTTCATTCAATGATTTCCATATCGTTTTCACTTCAAATATTTTTCTAACACCTTAAAATTTTGGAAAATTTCGCCATAACCTCCCCTGCACCGGGAGCATCGGGAAATCGCAAATAGCTTTCCCGGTCCTTCTAATCTCAAAAAGAAAAAGAAAAAGCCAAGCGGCTAGCCAACAGGCTCATAAAATCATCACCCAAACAAAACAGTAAATGTGTACCTATTTGTCGGGCACAAAATTTTATTCCTCTTCTCTAGCCCCTTTGCTATAACCTGTTCAATGAATATGTATGTACATATATATACAGTTCTTAACATTTATCATTTTCTATTCAACTTCATATCTGATTTCTATTTGGTTTAAAAACACCATTCATTCTAATGTTACATAAATAGGTGCAAATCATTTCATTAGCTAATTAATGAATATTTCAACTCATATATGTTTATTTTGAACAAGTGGCTATTTTTATCACTTCACATTTCAACGATTTAGGCATACAATAAAAATGTGATTTTTATTGTAAAACAATTCATTTCAAAACACTATTTTTCTATATAGTTCATGTTGGTGATAAAAATGGGATTTTTATCATAAAACAATTTCTTTTAAAAACGAGATTATTTTACACAGTTCATATAGTCGACAAAAGGTGATTTTTATTATCAAACAATTTATTTCAAAATATGAATACCATTCAACACATGTATTTCTAATCAACGAATGAATATCAATTCAACACATGAATGTTTTCTATTCAATGAATAAATATAGTTTAAGCATATGAAAATAATTCAAACACACGAATATTATTCAAAATTTCGGCAGCATAACGGCAGGGTAGTTAAAACCGGGACCGTCCCTAGTACAGCTCCTCGCTCTACCTTAAAACCTCGCGGTTTTTGACAATGGGGATCATGCATCTAGTTCGCACGCAGGCGGCATGTATATATATTTATTTCATTTCCACAAACTAATCCTATGTGGTTTCAACCAAATATTTCTCAACCACAAATGGGTATTTTTCAACCACAATCAACCAATATCAATCACAAACAATCCCAAACAATCATTCGCTATCAATCAATTTTCACAACAATTTCAACCAATAAATATCGTCCATGGTTTGTGGACGAGGGGCGTATATATATATATATATATATATATTTATATATAGCAATTCACTTTCATTTCACACATATATATATATATATATTTTTAAATCAGAAATCTCACCAGTAGCTATCCAATACCACTACTCTTCCTTTATAGAAACCTTCGCCTATTTCGCCTTCTTGTCGCTTTCGTTGCCCGTATTCTCTACATATGTAAAAATCGAATTTTTATTATGCTATTCAATATATAAAAATCGAATTTCAAAAATATAGATTCCGCCTTTTCAAAAATAAAGACTATATTTTTAACATTCCTATGATGTAAAAATTATATTTTTATTACTTTAAAAATATAAAAATCATATCTTACTCCTTCTACTTAATAAAATTTCCGTCTTTTCTCTTTTAAAAATATGATCTTTATTTTTTCCAAGTTCAAATCTTTTTCTATTCAAAGTTCAAATCTTTTTCTTTTAAAAGTTCAAATCTTTTTCTATTCAAAGTTCAAATCTTTTTCTTTTAAAGTTTTAAAATCAAATCAGTTTTAAACTCTTTAAAAAAAATCTGTTTTCTTTTATAACCTTCAAAAATCAGTTTTTAAATCTATTTAAAATCAGTTTTTCTTTTTACAAAAAAAATCAGAATTTACTTATTAAAATAAAATCAGTTTTAAAATGCTTTTAAATCTTTAGAAAAATCTGTTTTAACCCTTTTATTTTTTAAAATAAACAGTTTTTAAATCATTAAAAATAAAATAACAAAACACAAAAAAAAACTTATAGAGGGGGGGGGGGGGGGGTTCCGCAGTTCGTCGGAGGGGAGGCGGAGTCTGGCTTCGAGGCAGCGGCTCGGGGTTCGCCGGTGGTGGCAGGAGGTCGTCAGACTGGGAGGGGGCTGCTCGATTCGCTCGCGATGGCTTCGAGGGGGAGGGCGACGGCTTCAGCGTCTTCGAGGGTTGCGCACTGGGAGGAGGGAAGCTGGACGGGGGGGGCGGCGATGTCTTCGTCGGCGCGTTCGCTTGAGGGGGGGGGGGGCGGCTGTCGATAGGTTTAGGTTTTTCCTTTTTTTTTCTCGTTTTCTGATTAATGAATCGGGGGGGGCAAGAAGAAGAAAAGGGAGGGAATTAAAAATATTTTTTTTATTTATTTTTATTAAATTAATTGCATAAAGTTGACTTTTACCCACGACCTCGAAACGAGGCCCACCGCCTGTCATCCATAGCGTTTTACCCTCATTCCGAACACAATGGGATATGTATCGCAAGCTGATTTGATCGTCACAATCAGTTTCTGTTGAATTTACATTTAAATCACTATATTGAATTTTAAACGTACATTTCAAATTACCGGGGTCACATACTAACTAGAAAAATTCCAGAAAAATATTTTCTAGCATCGTATTGACGATACGGTCCTAACAAAACTAGTTTCGTCGAATTCTGAGACCGTTTGAAAAATGGCCAATTTCCAGTCGATTAAAATCAACAGAAACTGGTCAAACGCGTTTTCCTTTGCCACGCTCACATATTGATTCGAAAAATTATGAAATTTGGAATCTAGCAATAACTTTACATCACGAACCCAACAAAAGTGGTTTCGTCGAAATCCGAGTTCGTTTGCAAAATGTCCATTTTTAAGGGCCTGAATTCCATAGCGACTATTCAGAATTTTCAACTGGACATATCTTTTGATTCCCGCTATCAAATTTCGATTGGTCAGATTCGTTAGAAAGATATTACCAATTAGATCCTTATGTTTTTGGTTTCACTAAAATCCGGATTGTTTTGCACCCGGTACAGTCCGAAAAAGTTTGAATTCAATTTTTGAAACTGCCACGCCATTTCAGGCCTTGTTTATAATTATAATTAATTATATTCGTTTTCAATTGTCGATTCAAACTTAGTTTTCATCGCCATTATTTAAAATATTTATTTTAAATATTTAAAATCCATTATTTTAGCCAATTTAAAAATTTTAAATTGGTTCAGATTTTCTGGGTCGTTACAACTACACATCAAAATCAAACAAACAAGCATACAAACCGTCCATGGTTTGTGGACGACGGGTGTCAGGTGCTACTAAACACCGTCTGCATCCTAGTATATATTACTAAGTAGAAAACAAAATTAAAAGGTGAGAAGTTCTCACCGAGGGTTCCACTCCGCCGTGCTTTCCTGCTGAACTGCTGAACCGTCTGGATTCCTTTGAAATTCCAATGCGGTCCTTTTCATGTTGTTCATAATAAAAATTATATTTTTATTACTTCATTTCAATAAATGAAAAATGATATTTTTATTTCTATTTCATGTATTAAGATCGAATTTTATTTCATCGCTATAAAAATCACATTTTTATCTCAACACATATATAATAAAAATCATATTTTTATTTCGCTACATATATAAAGATCAAATTTTTACTATCTATATAATATAAAAATCGTATTTTTATATTCTCTACCTTATAAAAATTAAATTTTTATAATCTCTACTATATAAAAATAATATTTTTAATCTTCTACTATAATAAAAATTATCTTTTTAATCTTCTACTATAATAAAAATTATCTTTTTAATCTTCGCTCTCAACATAAAGATCATATTTTATTTCACTTTCACATATATAACGATCACTTCTTTTTATCTTCTAAAAATCTAATCTTTTTCTAAATCTAAAAAATCATACTTTCCTATACTACAAAATCATATTTTCATACTTAGTTATATAAATCAAAAATCAAAATTTATTACTCTATATATATAAACCTTATATTTTTATTTCCATGCTATTATATATAAAAATAATCTTTTTATTTCAAACATTACATTTTGTTAAAACTGGTTTTAATCTAAGTAATTATATTTAGATCAGTTAAACTAAAATAAATAAATAAAATAAAGACTCACTGCAACCCTTTAATATCTCGGCAACCATGAAAAAAAAACGCTGCTCGAATTCTAGGGCTAGGATTAGCACGCCATCCGAAGCTCCTGCTGATGATCGGATTGTCCCACAAGATGCGGCGTGGAGGGCGCCACCTGCGCTAGGCTCGCCGTCGAGATCGACGGTCATCGGTGGCCAGGAAATGTCTTTGAACCGAACGAGTTGGAGAGGAGAAACTGGGGGTAGCGGCGCGTTCAGAGGGGTGGAGGCCATTGGCAGAGGCGTGGGGCACGCCGGAGGGAAGGGTTGCGATCGTGAATCGATTTGAGGGGGCCTAAATGAGATCGACGGTTTTTTATTCTTTTTTTCCCTTCTTTTTCTTTCTGTTTGGTCTTGAGAGAGAGGGGGGGTAGGGGAGAGCTAGTGGGGTGTTGACTTCCATATATTAATATAATTATTTAATTTAATTTTAGTTCCTAAAAGTTACTTTTTATCTTGAAATCCTAACGAGACCCACCCACTGTCGCCCATAGCTAATTGCCCCCATTCCGAGCACAATGGGATATGTTTCGTAGGCTGATTCGATCGTTTTGATCAGTTTTCGTCAAAATCAACATATAACTCTATATATTGAATTTGAACGCGCATTTCGATTTACTGGGGTCACATACTAACTCGAAAAATTCCAAAAAAAATATTTTCTAGCTTCATATTGACGATACGGTCCTAACTAAACTAGTTTCATCGAATTCAGAGACCGTTTGAAAAATGGCCATTTTCCAGTCGATTAAAATCAACTGAAACTGGTCAAACGCGTTTTCCTTTGCCATGCTCACATATTGATTCGAAAAATTATGAAATTTGGAACCTAGCAATAATTTGACATCATGGATCCAACAAAAGTGGTTTCGTCGAAATCCGAGGTCGTTTGCAAAATGGGTATTTTTAAGGGCCTGAATTCCATAGCGACTATTCAGAATTTTCAACTGGACATATCTTTTTATCCCCGCTATGAATTTTTGATTTTTCGGATTTGTTGGAAAGTTATTATCAATTAGATTCAAATATTTTTGGTTTCACTAAAATCCGGTTTATTTTGCACCCGGTACATTCATTTGAATTTTGAAATCGAATTATCTAACTACCGCACCATTTTCAATTCCTTTTATATATATAAATAAATATTTATATTTCTAATGATGATCTATATAATATATACGTTCGAATTCTATTCAAAATAAATTTCTTGTCGATATTATTTAAAATAATTCATTTTAAATAATCAAAATTCGCTAAAATTGCCAAAATAAAAATTTTAAATTGGCCCAGATTTCTGGGTTATTACAGGTGAGAACATAGATCTCTCTTTAGTCTCGGGCAATTGTTCCGAGGCTTGCCTTTGTTTGAAACCGTTGCTCGGCTACCCAAAACTTCTAGAACCGCGCCTCCGTCAGGAATGTGGTTGCCCCCAAGTGTAGTGGGAAAGACGCCGATTAAGGATCGATGTTGTCTTTCTACAAAGTTTGTGAGGTTGCCCTCAGTTCTCGAGTTACGAACTGTAGAACATAAGTACTTGTCCCAACGATGTCTGTCTGGTCTGCCGACCGTCCTGAACCATGCAGTCTACCTTCAATCCTAGTGGGAAAAGTGTTCATAACCTCCGCTTGCTGATCCAGACAATCAATTAAGCCTCTAGCCAATTCTGCTAAGTTGACTTGGGTAACTAAGTCTGAGAGTTCCTCAGTCAAAAAATGTTCTTGACTTGCTTCGCTACTAGTACATTATGCCTCAGAGGTAGCATCGAACCTTCTACTTTTAACCATTATGAAAAGCGAGTGACAAAGTTGAAGTTGAAAGCTAAAACAAAGAAAACTCAAACCAAAACCGAAGATGAAATCCGAAGACAAATCCGAGAACCCAATCCAAAGCAGAATTCAAAGTTATGCGCCCCTTTCCTGACACGCCAAAGTGTTGACATAAGGAATTGTCGTCGAATCAACGCCCGCCAACCCTCGAGTGTGTGTTTCAGAAACACAATAATCCAAATCCAAAGTAAAGAAATGAAGGGAGAACAAAGCTTTTTATTGTGGTTCGGCGCTAACGCCTATGTGCACTTCACAATAATCATTCTTCATATAATAGTTGATTACAAGAGTTGTGCAAGTTCAGACAATATTTATTTACAATGCATTGCAATATAACAACAAAATATTTGTTAACTCTAAACTTTGTCCAAAATTCCCTTCTTCTTCTTCGTTGGGTGAAAAATAAATTGATTTGATCAATAACGCCCAAAAAGTAGTATCAATGTCCAAGAAATTCAAAAATATCCAAAACAGTCCAAAAGTAGTGTGAATGTCCAAGAGTTAAAGGAAAATGTGTAAGCAGCGTTATAGAGGTCTATGCCATGTCCAATGGTCATTGAGAAGAAGGTAGCTGCCATTAACGATGCTTTAGAGCTTTAAGAAGTCCAAAATACCAAATGAGAACCAACCCCTTTGAATGCCAAGCAAGGGGATATTTAAAGGTGAGTTTTGGGTTTGTCAAGCCAAATTTCATATCGCTAAGAGACATGAAAATCGGATCCCAAAATCAAAGACAAAAAATCAAGGTTTAGTCGAAATTTCGTATCCTTGAGTTCGAAAATTTTGAATCCCTCAAAAACAATTGAAATCACGTGTTGATCAGCCAAAAATAGTTGATCAACACAGTAAAAGCTTGTGCCAAAGTGATTGGCCAAATTATGAAGCATTGCTAATTTTCATATTTTCGAATCCCTGAAATCACGTGTTTGGCAAGCATTTTTGGGTGATCCGCATGGGATTTGCCATGCCGAAATGATCTTCCATTCCCCTGGAAAATTCGAATCCCTCCAAATAGCCAATCTTCGACTCCCTTTTTCATCGATAAAAACGTGTGGTTTTTTCAAATCCTCTTGCGACGTTCAACCCATTTCAATTGCCAAAAATCTGACTCCTCCTTTTACCATTTTTCGAATCCCATGCGCGATTCGAAATAATGCTAGCCGCAGAAAGGCACGTTACATAGATTTTGAAATTCCTAGAGTGCTAAACCATGATTTCTGAACCACTTTTTTGTGTAATCTGACCGAGTGAAACATGCATGTCCAAGCCGCTCACGTGTTGATCCACCAATTCTGAGCTTGCTAAATTTACCAAATGTGCCAAGTTTACCCGATTTACCAGATTGATCAACCAAGGTTATGACCATGGTTTTTAATGATTTTCGCATGCCGATCAGGCATTTTCGACGCACCAAATCAGTTTTTGCCAACATGGCATATTTTGATGCCACGAGTCGCGCAAGCCATTCTTCGTGATCGCGACATGCTGATCAACTGTTTTTCAGTATGTGACATTGTTTTTCACCAAATCCATATATTTTTGCATGATGAGTTTTATCATATGATCGGACAGACATTCTTAAAAGTTTTGAGCAGATCAGACCAAGTCGATCACATATTTTTACTATTCCAGCTTTTCCGAGTCCATTGACGACGATTTTACGAATCGATGCCATATCCAATCCTTTTCTGAACATGTCGCGAGTTCGACCAAATTGCTTTGTGTTTTTAGCGATGTTATTGACGCTCGAGCGCGTCGCTCACCATATTCCTGACGTGTGGCAGCTTCGACCAAAAAGCGTGTCAACAGTAACAAATAATTATACAACAAAAGTGGATAAGGATTTGAAAATACAGTCTTAAATATAGATTCGGCTCGGTGAAAAGGGAAAGAAGAGATACTATATTTTGTAAATCAAAAACTATATCTTTATTTAAAAACCAAATAAGGCATTAAACGAAGATAAAAATAAAAATAAGTGTTTTTTGTAAGTTTCAGATAACAACTAACTTCCAAAATATTCTTTGAAGCATAAAACACATGCTTAATTTCAAATTTTGAGAATTATAAATTTAATTCACTTTATTAAAAATGTAATTAAATGAGGCAAACACAAAAGAAGAGATGACATCAACTGTGTAGTTAAGTAACCGAACTATATTTACATACGATCAAAGTATATGTTGATGAACTTATAATAAACGTTTAATATCAGACATGATTAAATTAGAAAAAAACGCATAACCTTAAAGTTTGTTACTGAATTGACTGTAAAGCACGAGACTCGCACACCAAAGAGCACCTGACTGATAATATACAGGGTTAAAAATGATAGATATGTTTTCCATTAATTGTCCTAAATCAACATGCAAGATATTGACAAAATATTCGCTTAATTAATATATTGACGACTAATTTCTATAAAAATTGCACCGGAGATGATAAAATTAATACAGAAAAACTCGTAATTATACGAACCCAATAAAAAACAGGTTTTACACTGAAAATGATACCATTTGGAGAATAAAGACTCCGGAAATGTACATTAGTTTGAAGTCGACTATGATAGGTAGAAGTAGATATATATTTCTATTAAATAATAGTAAAGTAGAACCCTTTATAGTTCTCTCCTTAATTTCAAGGTTTTCTCTCTTCTCCTTATTTCTCTCTACATATTTTATTTTTAAATTAGTTTATCACTTTACACTTATTTATCATTTCTCTCACGTTATTTTACTTATGTCATTTTATATTTTGATATGAACATTTCAAAATTTTCACAATTTTTATTAATAATTAACTCCTAATATTTTATATTTAAGTCTAAATATTTAGATTAATTTCAAAACTAAAACTTAAGTAATTTAAATAAATTTAATTAACTGATGTTTATTTTAAATGCTAAAAATGACAAAACTATGTTTTATGGCTTCAAAAACATACACTTCAAATTTGATATAATCATTTAAGTCTCTCTCAATTCTTTTTTAATATTTTATATTTAGTATCATATTTCACAATTAATTACATAATATTAAAACTGTTTAAATAACTTTGTTAAACTATTACTCATTGATTTTCTAATAAATCACATTAATATTAACCATGTTCATATTAAAAAAATGAAAAAAAAAATCAAATATATAAACATGTCAACTACTTAACATAAATTATACACATAAAAAATTATCACAAGTTCATAGTTGAACTCATTTACAACAATATATTTGCCGCGTATTGCATCGTAATATTAATGTCAAACACCTACATTTTAAGATTTATTTAGTTGTTTATAAAGCATTGCACAATATTACTTAACATTTAGTCAATATGTTTAAATTAATTATGTGATTTCAAATTTAAAAAATGAATTCAATCAATAAATCATAGTTAATTCATCTAACTAAAGCTGAGAATGATGTTTTAAAATCTACACCATGTTTATATCAACAAAAAAATGAAAGAAATAACAGTTTTCTTCTAAACATAAAGTTAAATAAGTCAAAAAGTTTAAATAATATATGTAAACAATAATAAAAAATTTAATATATTCTACACTTACCTTAATAAATTTATCATAAATTAAACAAAACAATTTCCATCTTAAATGCATGTATTTTAACATTTCTGCAATTATTTGCGGACCCTCTTCAATTCTTTTGTTATATTTTATATTTTAATTCATATGTTTAAACTACTCATGGAATCTGAAATTCTAATTATTTAAATAATCTTGGAGAGTATTTAGTCCATTTTCCTAATAGCATTTAAAAATACAGCCAATTTTACTATGTATATTCACATAAAAATGTATTTTTTATGCAACTATAAAGATATATAATTCACATAACATGAACTATGTATATCAACAACAATGACAAGGTTAATTTGTAAATTAATTATGATTCATTCATACCAAGAATTCATCATATATTGTATCATAAAATTCTTTTTGAACATTAATAACTCAACAATAAATTTATATTTTTTTCCAAATTTCTTTTCAATTTTTCCTACTATGCTACACAGTTAACTAACTTCGTAATTTTACATTTAATTTATTTAAAAAAATTCTATTAAATAATTTTTGAAAATTTATTGAATAAATTACTAACATATCAATTTCAAGATGTATATCTATATTAATAAAAATGATTAAAAAATTCACAATTACACATGCATATATATTGTTTTTATAAGCTATAAAACTAAATTAGACACAAATAATAACAATAATAATGATTAATAAGTTATTATTTTGCATCGAAATTTATCATGTTCTGCATAATAAGTTCTCATTTTATCGTTAAAGTAAGAAATACTTTTTTTAATAATATTATTGTGTGCAACACACGAGTTACACACTAGTCTAATTAGTAAGATAGATGACGATGTGTAATGTGGTTAATGAATTGTAAGGATAGTGTTTAGTTGGCGTGTCATTTTCGGGTCAACCCAAATTTGACTCGTTTATAAACTTGTGGGTTTAGGGTTGACCCGCCAACCCGATTTTGACCCGCTAAACCCAATTATATTATGTATCACTTCCATATTGTTAGTCTTTTATGTATGCTCTTAGTGTTACTCTTTTATGTACACATTAATTAGTATGCTAATATATTCCTGTGTAAGTTGTTATATTTTACTAACTTATTCATATTTGTTATTAGTTATATTTTACTTATAACAACTGCCATGTTGTTAGTCATCTATGCAGTATGCTCATATATTCTTATGTATAGAGAATGGTTTTGGAATATGGTGATTTCATGCTTTATATATGCTCTGTCTATTGGTGATTTTTTAACTTGTTGTTTGTTGATGATTATATAATAGTGTTATTTATTGGTGATTTGGTTCTTTTCTTGTTTATAATAGTGGGTGATATTTGTCAATGGGTCAAACGGGTAAACCCGACCTGACATGACCCAACACGACCTGTTTAGTTAAATGGGTTACACGGGCTGAGTCGGGTAAACCAGTTTATAAACTGGTTGGGTTCGAGTTGAAAAAATGACCCGTTTAATAAACAAGTTGACCCAACCCATTTATAATTCAACCCAAAGCCGACTTGACCCAACCAGACCCGACACGACTCATTGACAACCCTAGTTTTGATCACGTGGGTGCCCAAGATTAGTATTAGGCTAATTCTATTTACACTGAACTTTTCTCCTTTCACACCTCATCGCTTTTTCAATTTTTTTATTTTCTAAGATTTTCCATATCTTTTGACACAACAGAACATGTTTAAAAAAATAATCACTTACATGTCCCTAATGAAGCAATGTTTTTATAAAACATATCTCGGTCAAAGTAAATTTCGTATAATAACCTAATTCGGATCATGAGCGGTTAATACAACAAACTAGTTCTGCTCAAGTGAGCTTTGTATAATAACCTATTTCGGCCCGAGCATGTTTTTTTTAAACCACGTTCCATTCATTTGTGGTTAAAAAAATATGAGGGTAGTTTCGAAAAAAATACAGGGTGTCATCAAATTTTTTCAATATGTGGGGTGAATAGGGGGTGGAAATAAACTAGCCTTAGTATTGTAGCATACAAACGGGAGATGTAAAAGAAAAATGTCCAAAACCTAAATAGGAACAAGTTATTTTGAAATGTTTGTCCATAGTCATAGTCAGTCCATGTGAGAATCGCTTTTGCTTTGGATTGAATTTAATAGATTGGTTAATTGACAACAAATGGTACATTCTAAGTCTAGTTTTAATTTTCTGTATAAGAGAGACATGGCATCGCTCATAGCGCATTATAATTTAGTGATATTTCTTTCAGTATCAAAGTCCACATTTTCATTCCCAATTGTTGTCACTACATTATAAATTTTTTGTAGCAATCATCATACGTATAAACACAATCTATCAAAAATTGTATATGTATTTATTATTCTAACTTGTACGAATTACAACAATACAATTTGCAACACAAAATAATTTTGCTACTCCCTAGAGCCACTAATGTAAATGCTCTATGAAAAGAATTAACAATAAACTCTTGAATCATCCTATTATATTGCATACTGGCACAACTCCCATTTTGTTAGCATAAATAAACATACCGAACTACTCATATATGTATACCAAATTAACAAAGCTTGAAATGCATAAAATCAATAATATTAACAAGTAACCGAAACAAGACTGAGACTTACATTTGAGCTATTAATTATGTAATGACCCGCCATTTCAAAAAAAATCTGGATAAAAAATAAACCATATATACCAGATCCAAACTGTTCAAAACAGTGAATTGTTAATGAGGATTTAATATAAGAACTAAAAGAGAAGAGAAAGAAACAGGGTAAAAAAAATCTTATAATGGAAATGCAAAATATAATAAGAACACTATTTAAATATTAATCAGCTTACAATATACGTCTTCAATATCAGAGTTAACAATCATCATACATACCAAATAATGTAGTGGAATTATGCTATATAAATATGGATTACAAGCTTCATCTTCATCTTTATAAAAAGGACTTCGCTAAACTGAAACAACTCAGACTGACCAAGCATAACGAAAACAAAACACGCGAGTCGGAACTAAACTATCCTATGAAAGTCAAATCAAAAGCATGATATAAAAGTGCAAATAACATAAGAGATGTTGCGCAAATTTCTATCTTTTGAGGATCCATTAATTATTTACATATAATATAATATAATATAATATGCTATTATAGTAAATTTTATCAGTAAAGCATAGTACTGAAAATAGTGTTAAGGCATTACATATATCCCTCTTAACAATTTCTATATGTGCATTATAGCCTATACAGTATTGTACACTCCACCGTAAATTGGTGGGCTATTAGGAAGCATTTTATAGGTACAACACAAACCGAAGTTGCATTGGGCTTAATCAAGATAAATATGGCAAGGCGCAAGAGGCGATATCCAATGTAGGATTCTACATTCGTAGTGCCGGACTGGCGATAATGCACATAATGCCAGAAAAGGGCATTTCTCATAGTTATTACCATTAAAAATATACTTTATAACAGTTATAAATGTTACTAGTGCATACATGACAAACTGTTGTTACGAATATTATAATGATTATAACCGTTAGAAATTTTGTATTATAGCAGTTATAACCGTTACAAAACTATGATTCCATAATGCTTATAACTGTTAGTACAAAAAGATTATAACATTTACAACTGTTATAATATTTGTTTTTATCATGCTAATTATTGTTACAAATGCTAAATATGTAACAGTTATTAATGTTAGTACATAAAACTAACTATTTAATACTATAAATTTTATAATAATTTTAAATTTTACCAATTTGATATATACCAGGCTTATAGTAGGTAATTCGTTTAAACATGTATCAATCAAAATATACTCCAGCTAATTTCATAAAACATATAATAGTAAGAATATTCAACATATAATAAAACAATATTCCAAAGCAAAAACAACAACATATCGCAATTTGTATCCTAAAACAAATTTCATTTTGAAAAACATCATAGTATCACAATTTAACATACAACCATTCATTATCCATAACTTATATCAAATAACATCAAAATATCTTAATTTAATGTATAATCATTTCCCAAAACGTAAATAGTAAACGAGCCAAACTACAAATCCACCATGGATAAGTCTATGGTGATAAACTTTGTTCATTCCTACATATCCCTTCGCTACCTCCGTAAATGTCGACAATAATAACACTACGATTACACTACAAGAATACACGATTATTCCAACGGCTCACAGCCGTTGGTGGTCGTTTGAAGCCGTTGGAATAATGTTAATGCTTTCCAATGGCTCCCAACGGATCCAACAAACCATTTCCAACAGACGTTCCAACGGCTTCAAAAGGTCTAATGTTGTTGGAAACCATTTAAAAACAAGGATCTGTAAGCCATTGGAAAAACTGAGTTATTTTTTTTATAACAACAAGCATATAACTTCCAGACACCCCATTTCTAATCCATTCCATTTTCAATCCAATTCCAATCAATTCCACATATATACAACACATATATACCAATAACAATATAAACAACCAAAATAAATCAAAGAAACATCAATGTACACAAAATAAACTGTCCAAATATCACAAAAACCAACACATCAACGTTACATGTCCATTAATCAAATACATCAACGTTACTTGTCCACAAACCATCAAAATATATCCAAAGTATCATCCTTACCCACTCTGTGCCAATATATACAACATTCAAACAAAATCCTCGACATCTCCAAGTCATAGAAAAAACATACTTCAAGCATCATTATCGTCGTTTTCGAAAGTACTAGACGATGAAGGAAAAGTACCATGATTGTGCACTTACTCCGCATGCTTCTGACTTAATTGCTCTATCTATATAACTTGCAGACAATTCTGCTCCTGCAGCTGCTCAATCATAGCTCTACACTCCTTAATTTATTCTTTGTCTTCGGCCTTCTTAGCTTGTCAAGCCTGCAAATAGAATGTATAGCAAAAAGGTTATGTTAGCATATAAAATATTATAACATTATATATTTAAACGTTAATGTATTGTATGTATGCAAAAGGATTAATTACCGTTAAGTTACCAAATTCATAATGTCTGCTCCGCTGTGACGGATCCATAACAGCATCAAATATGTTGTCTTCCTCCTCCGGTGTCAACTCATCATGACCATACTCCTCAAACGCATAAGCCCGTGCCTCCTGAAACCTTGTCTATAATACAAAAAACAATTTCTGTTGAAAAAAAATATAATGTTGTTTCTATTTCACATTAGCTAGTAATTAATAAACTTATCAATGTGCATAAAAGAATTTAAAATACGCGTCCATATGCAGCTATCACCCTATCCTGCTCGTCCCACTAATATGTGATGTTGTCAGTCTCGTCTACTTTCCTGGATGTATAGGTGTGAGAAAATATGTCCATGTAGGACACGGGATGTCCACGAGCTCGTTCCTGCAATTGATAATTTGAATAAATCAATTCCACATAGTCAATTACTAAATTGATCAACATACAAATGTAATAATTGATAAATTTACCAAGTCCTCGCGGTGATGTTGAAAAGACTTGGATCCACCACGATGAGCTACTGGATTCCTGCTCATGTTTGCGGAGTTCCTTGCTGACTCCAGCTGCAAATGTACATTGACTAATTATTTAATAATCGGCAAAAAATAAATGATATTCATTATAAATTTACCTTGAACTCATCTGTGTCCCACCACTCAACTATCTTATTAAATACTTCATCGCTCATCCACCTAGGTTTCTTTCCCAATTTTTTAATCTCAATCATTTTTTCCCTATAATTCTTAGCGACCTTCGTGTTTCAGTGTCGATGAACCTGGTCAATGTCGGCGTCCTGCAAATTTACTACCCCCTGTACAATGAGAAAATATTACTAATTATTTACTTGTATTTAATCATTTTGTAATGCAGTAAAAACTTACCAGAAAATTTTTCCAGATGGTCTCGACGGGGTCGGGTATCCTACTCCACTTAGGCCAGAAATCGCTCAATCTAGCCATGTAAGCATCCATAGAAATACTCAGCACCATCTGAGATGGCTCCAACTCAAAACCCCTGTATTAAGTATAAATTATAACTTTAGACAATTATAGATATATCATGTACAAATAATTAAATTGTTACGCTATTTTAATTTGTACTTGTTGGCTAGCTTTTTGACCAAGCTACCAAGGCTCACACACAAGAAAAAAGTATGAAACTACGTTCCTTTAATTCATGAAAGGTTTGGTCATGGCCCTGCTACCCTCCTCGGATCGCCCCTATCGCATCATCGATCCGTCCACCTCATCACGACTCGATCCGCACCTACGCCACTACCTCGCTCCGATCCGATCCTCCGACGCACAGCGAAGCCCCGGACTTGTTCAACCACGAACTGGTCTACAGCGATCCGAAATGCACGGATCTCGCGACACCTGTCCACAACTGTCATATTGACCAATTCCTCCTCATTGCTAGATCCGATCCGATTTTCTCGGGATCTACACCACGTGTGACCGCGAACCGCCTGACAGAATAAGCTATAAATAGCCTAGAGACTGGCATTTTTCAGGATCTTTTGGCAGTATTGAGTACTGATTCCACCATTACTGTCGCACCACTATTTCTTATCAGTATTACTTTGAGATTACTGAGAAAAATCATAATTGTAAGAGTGAGTTTGAGAGAAATCATTGGTTGTACTAGCATTCAAAGTATAATCAATAGCATATAAAGTGGACGTAGGCTCGTTAACGCCGAACAACTATAAACTTTGTGTGTTTTCTGCTTTTTTCTCATTTTTCAGTTATAATTCTCTACAAATCAAAACAATTTGGGTGTTAGAGCCAAATTTTGATCTAACATTTTGGTGCTTTCACTGAGAATTGAACCCAAGATATTGGATTGTTTCTCCGTTGTTTGGATATTCAAGTACGAAGAAAACAGTCCCGAAACCTCACTGTTCAGTCCTTCGAAGATTTCAACAATACCTTATATCATGGCTGGAAAGAAATCTAAGGAAGTGTGAGCTTCACAGGCGAATGAAGCTGCGAATGAAGCGATTGAAGAAAGCGTGCATGAACAGGTCAACGACAGACCCTCGGATCGCGGAACGGAGATAGCGAACCGAACCATGGAGGGCGATCCGAACCGAACTGTTGAAGGGGTTGTCACCCGGTCCCATGATAACACCACGAACCTCCCTCCCAATGTTACCACGATCCGATCCCAGGGGGGTGCTGCGAGCCGCCGACACCGATCCACCATGATCCGAGACGATGACCGGATCACAACTCGACCTGGAAAGGAGCCTATGGCTCGCTCTTCCCGTCCTGGTCCCTCTGTTCAACCTGGTTCAAGCTCTCTGCGCATAAGGTAAAATATTGATGATCAATATGACCCCTCTGCTCCAGTTACTGAAAGAGATCTCTCTCGCTTCGTTGAAATGTGGGATAGGCTGTTTGATGAAATAGCTGCTCAAAGGCAGGAAAACTCCATGCTGCGACAGAATTTGACTGCTATGGATAGGCGTCTGGATGATCTTGTAAGGCAAAGAACACCTCCTCCAGTCCGTCCGCTCACCCCCGAATATTCTTCTTCATCGGAAGAATTGCCTAGACCTCCACGGCGACCATATGAAAGGGCTGAAAACATAGAGCAACTCTGATTTGGAACCTTGCCATCACGGGAGGAAGAGGCACTTGGTGAGGGACCCTCAAACTGCAACTTGAATAATCACGCTGCAACTCCTAGAGCTCGAGTTGTGAATAATCCTGTTGAGAATAGACCACCTCAACTCCTCCGCCATGCAAATGCTCACAGTAACAGGGGCCAGCGAAGCCCAATCCGAGCTCCGGACTTCGTGGATGTTCATAGAAGAGAGATCGGAGAATTCCACCGAGCTAGAAGCGCTAACCCCGAGCCTCCGATGACCAGTGCAAATGTGGCAGCTACGGTCCATAAAATCCTGGCAGATAGCCATGGACAAAGGAATGAAGACTGGGGGATTGATCGCAGCCACACCCCTTTTACCGATGACATTCTAGATGTAACAATCCCTAGGCGCTTCAACATGCCTCAAATGAACCGTTACGTGGGTAGATCTGATCCAATCCAACATCTAATGAGATATTCGTGGTCAATGACCGCTGCCGCAGCCTCCGACGCTGTAAAGTGCAAAGCATTCCCTATATTCCTGGATGATGTAGCGTTATTATGGTTTACTCGCTTACCAGCAAGATCAATTTCCAGTTTCCGGGAATTGAGTGAAAAGTTCGTAGAACAGTTCCGCATCTACGCTCAAAGATCGAAAAGTGTGATCGACCTGTTCCTTGTCAAACAACGACCAGGTGAGAGTTTGAGGGGGTATCTGGATCGTTTCAACCTAGCTGCCACCAAAGTGAAGGATCCTCATGAGCCGGCCATTGTGGCAGCCCTAATTGATGGGGTAGATAAAGATACTGAATTTGGGAGATACCTGGCCGATAAACCACCTCGTACTAGAGAATTGTTTTACGAGAAAGCAAACGTACGCTTATGTCAGGCGGAGTCATATGCTAACCGAGAGATTAAAAAGGCAAATAAGGAGGAAATCCAAAGTAATGTCGCCATCAAGCAAACCGGAGACAGCTCGGGAAAGGTTGAAGTCAACGTTGGAAACCGAAACCAGGGTGGCGGCCGCCAGTCAGGAAACAATGGTAACAACAGTAATGGCAATAATCGAAAGAGAAATCGAGGGAACGATTCCCAAAGAAGGACCCGTCCCAGGTCTTTCGAAAATTATATGCCAATAAATGATACTTTGGAAAATATATTCGTCGACTCATTCAACATTCTCCAACATAAAAGGCCTCCTCCAAGAGATTCGACGGAGAAAGAACGTGAGACAGGGAAGTTTTGTCTCTTCCATCAGACTCATGGGCACTCTACAAATGAATGTCGTCATCTGAAAGACGTAGTTGAGAGGTTGCTCCGAGAAGGAAAGTTGGATGAGTACCGAGTGACTCCTAGAGACAGGGGGCAAGCTATTCAGACCCCGAATCAAAACCAGAATCAACCTACCGCCAGGCCAACTGCCCAGCAAAAAGGAAAGGATCTTGTTATTAATACCATAATCGGAGGGCTTCACCTAGCCGGGCATAGTTTCAGGGCGATGGACCAGTACGTAAATGCAGCAAAGCATCATCTCGAGGCAGAAGATTGTAGCAACCCTGAAGGCAATGCCCCGGTAAAAAAACAAAAGATGATGTCGGACGACGTCATTTTCCGCAACCGAGAGAGTATTGGAGTCCACGCTCCGACCGAAGATCCGTTTGTAATCATAGTTCTTATTGGCCCGGCCATTGTCCATAAAGTTTTAGTGGATAACGGGAGTTCAGTCAACATTCAATTCAAAAAGACGTTCGATCTAATGAACCTTGAATTGAAACATTTAAAGCCGTGTGAAGGATGGATCCGTGGATTTAATGGGGCATCAACTACTCCCATGGGATATGTAGAACTGCCAGTGACACTTGGGGAAGGAGAACGCCAGAGAGTGAGAATTCTTCCCTTTGTAGTTTTGGATATTGAATCACCTTATAATGCCTTCTTGGGCCGACCGGCCCTAGCAAAGTTTAGAGCTTGTATAGCCCCCTGGTGCTTGTTGTTCAAGTTTCCTACAGAAGCTGGTGTTGGCATAGTCAGAGGAGATCAGGTTGTTGTACGTGCATGTTACGTTGCAGAGCTAAAGCTGCTCCATAAAGAAAAAGATATTGAGATTAAAGACGCTTCTTCCCCCACGAGGGAGGAGACGTCATAGCAATTAAAGAGAATCACTATAGGTGAGTTGCCCACAGAACTGCCCGAGGATATAGATCCCAGAGAGGACGAAAAACTGGGGGCAGAATGGCGGCTCCCAACGAAACGACTGTGGATGTACCAATCGATGATAGTGACCCAGAGAAGGTCCTTAAGATTGGATCCCAGTTGGATCCAGTTCGAGCTAAAGAACCGACGGATTTCCTGAAAGATAACTTAGACGTATTTGCTTGGACCCATGCGGACATGTGCGTGATATCTCCATCAATCATGAGCCATTCGTTGAACATTAACCCAAAGCTTCCCCCTGTAAAACAAAAAAGGTGAATGCTGGGCCCAGAGAGGTCCGCATCCTTAAAAGAAGAAGTTTAAAAGTTAAGGAGTAACGGGTTCATCAGAGATTCAACCTACCCAGATTGGATTTCAAATCCAGATTTGGTAAAGAAAGCCAATGGAAAGTGGCGTACGTGTATTGATTTTTCGGATTTGAATAAAGCTTGCCCAAAAGATAGCTTTCCATTACCCAGAATTGATCAGTTGGTAGATTCAACGGCAGGTCATGAGCTTCTCTCTTTCATGGATGCTTATTCAGGATATAACCAGATTCCTATGCATGTTCCAGATCAAGAGCACACTAGCTTCATTACTGATCTAGGATTATACTGCTACGTGGTAATGCCTTTTGGTTTGAAGAACGCAAGTGCTACATATCAATGGTTAGTGAACAGAATGTTCTATAAGCAGATTGGGAAAACGATGGAGGTGTATGTTGACGACATGTTGGTTAAGTCCAGACAATCGTACGATCACACTACAAACTTGGCAGAGATGTTTGGCATTCTTCGAAAGTATGGGATGAAACTCAACCCAACAAAATGCTCATTTGGAGTTGCATCCGGGAAATTTTTGGGATTCATTGTCAGCTCGCGCGCGATTGAAGTTAATCCACAACAGATTGCAGCCATCAAAGACATTCAGGAGCCTAGACAAATCAAAGATGTGCAGAGCCTTGCGGGAAAAGTAGCGGCATTAAGCAGATTCATCTCTAGAGCGACAGACAAATGCATCACGTTCTTTGAATAGATAAAACGAGGAAAACGCAAATTTAAGTGGACTCCTGATTGCATTGAAGCATTCCAGAACTTGCTAAATCATCTGGGGAGACCTTCGATACTGTCTAAGCCGGTGGATCACGAGGATTTATTCGTATACTTAGCGGTGTCATCCCCCCCGATCAGTTCAGTGTTAGTGAGAGAAGAAGACAAGATTCAAAGGCCAATATACTACATGAGTAAAAAATTGGCAGCAGCTGAACGCAATTATCCGAGGATCGAAAAGCTGGCGTACAATTTATTGATTGCATCTAGGAAACTTCGACATTATTTCCAAGCTCATCCTATTACCATGTACGCAGATCATCCGCTCAAGCAAGTTCTACAGAGACCAGAAGCTTCTGGAAGGTTGCTTAAGTGGAACATTGAACTGAATCAATTTGATTTAAATTTTCAGCCCCGACGGTCAATATGGGGGCAAGTGCTGGCAGATTTCATAGTAGAGTTTACTGCCTCGGAAGACGACATGGTAAACGAAGAGGCTGACCCACCAAAGTTACTTCTCGATCCTAGTGCATGGAAATTGTACGTTGATGGCGCTAGGAATGATAAACGATCTGGTGCCCGAGTGGTATTTGAAACTCCTGAGAAAAGGCTGATATCTTATGCTATCCGGCTGGAATTTCACGCCACTAACAACGACTCCGAATATGAAGCCCTGATAGCCGGGTTAAGGATCGCAAAAGAATTAAAGATCGCGAAGCTAGACATATTTTGTGACTCCAAGTTGGTTGTAAACCAGGTTTCTGGAAAATTTCGAGCTAAGAGCCCAAGATTGATTTCGTATTTGGAGAAAGTAAAGGAGTTGCTGATAGGTTTTGATCACTCCAGTATCTCTCATATTCCGCGGTCAGAGAACCAACAGGCAGATAAATTAACCAAGATGGCTAGTTCCGACGATCCTGAAGAGATCAGACTAGCCCCAGTTGAAGTGCTTCGGTTCCCAAGTATAGATCAGATGGAAATTGATCTGATACTAGAAACTAAGCCAGAGAGGGAATCATGGATGACCCCACTAAAGAATTTTCTAATGAATGGAATGCTTCCGACCAAGAAGAGCGAGAGGCGTAAAGTAATTCGTAAAGCTTCCCGATATGTTCTGCAAGACGGAGTCCTGTATAGACAGGGATTTTCGATGACTCTCCTTCGGTGTATAGCCCATGACGACATCAAATGTGTACTGTAGGAAGTGCATGAGGGTGAATGTGGCGATCACATAGGAGGACAAGCTCTGGCAAAAAAGTTGTTGCGGTATGGTTATTTCTGGCCTACCATAAACAAAGACGCAACAAAGTACGCGCGACGTTGCGATGCTTGCCAAAGATTTTCGAGAATTCCCAAGGCACCTCCTGGTCAGTTAAAAACGATGACAAGTCTGTGGCCTTTCGTTATGTAGGGAATTGATATCATTGGAACCCTTCCAATAGCAAAATGCGGAGCAAAGTTCGCCATTGTAGCCGTAGACTACTTCACCAAGTGGGTTGAGGCTGAACCGTTGACTGCAATTACAACCAAGCGAGTGATCAATTTCGTTGTTAGGAACATTATTTGCCAGTTCGAGATTCCGATGATCCTCATAACTGACAATGGAACCCAGTTTGACAGCAGCGAATTCAGGAACTTCTGCCAGAAATACCACATTAAGAAACGATACACCTCTGTGGCACACCCACAGTCGAACGGACAGATCGAAGCAGCAAATAAAGTGATTAAGTCCATTATCAAAAGGAGATTGAAGCGGGCCAAAGCCATGTGGGTCGATGAGTTACCCTTGGCATTATGGGCCTATAGAACGACATATAAATCGGCCACAGGCCATACCCCCTTCTCCCTTGCTTTTGGAGCAGAAGCGGTCATCCCGGTTGAGCTAAAAGTACCGTCTCACCGAGTTACTTATTACAATCCAATGACTAGTAACGAGTTGCTCCTCGAATCCCTAGATTCAATAAAAGAGAAGAGGGATGAAGCAGACTTGCGTGCCTTGAGACACAAGCAGCAGGTCGCCCGATATTACAATAAAAAGGTTCGAGCCCGAACCTTTGAACCCGGAGACTTGGTTCTGAAGCGTGTCTTTCCACCCCCGACTTATATGGGTGCGAAGTGGGAAGGACCGTACTCCATTCTGCAAAAGCTTGATAATGGAACCTTCAAGCTAGCTACAGTGGATGGAGAGGAAATCCCCAGAGTGTGGAATGCCCAACATTTGCGGCCTTGTCTGACATAAAGATGTCGAATTTATTCTTTTATTTCATAGGACCATGTAAAAGGCACGACTTGCCTAGAATAGTCCTATTTTTTAAGTAAAATGTTATAAAGTGGACGTAGGTTACGATTTGACCGAACCACTATAAAAATACCGTGTGTCATTTACCTTTATTGCACTATTATTTATCCGCTTTTTTATCTTTATGAAATTTGCTGCAAACCATGAGGCAATCACAGGAACATGTGACTCCAGGTGCCTTCCATCAGGATGGAGAGCAATCCGCAGCTAGAACTTTGAAGGTACAATGGAATGAATCACATCATTGACAGAACTCTAACCTTGGCGACCGCCAAGAGAGTATAAAAGCGTCTATGATTAAGCGCTGAGAAAGTGCTCTTACCTCGCCGAAGGATCGGGGAGCGACAGAACAGCTGAGCTCGAACTCTAACCTTGGCGACCGCCAGGAGAGTATAAAAGCGTCTATGATTAAGCGCTAAGAAAGAGCTCTTACCCTGCCGAAGGATCGAGGAGCGACAGAACAGCTGAGCTCGAACTCTAACCTTGGCGACCGCCAGGAGAGTATAAAAGCGTATATGATTAAGCGCTGAGAAAGGTGCTGGAGACTCAGCGCCCCCAGAACTCCCTCCCCGCTGAAGGATCGGGGGGCAGAATGAAAACTGAGCTCGAACTCTAACCCGTTGAAGGATCGGGAGAGTATAAAGGCGCTAGAGACTTAGCGCCACACAAACTCTAACCCGCTGAAGGATCGGGAGAGTATAAAGGCGTTAGAGACTTAGCGTCACAAGAATTTCTACCCCGCTGAAGAATCGAGGAGCAAACAGGCATGATGACATATGCCGCTAAAGGGCTCCTATCCCGTTACACGACTGGGAACAAGAATGAAAAATGGAGCCCGAACCCCTCATCTCTGGGAATGGGGGCGGCACACACATGACTCTAATCAATCCCCAATAAACCATGGCCAGGCACCATATTAATGGTTGATTGGGGACACACCCATACACATATATGCACGCAGAAGTGTAGTGCAGAAATTATTAGAAAAGTTTTATTGTTAGAATGATTCATGATTTGAGTATTTGTGTTCGTGACTAAGTATGATAAACTTGCAGGAACACAGCAGTGTAAAAAGAAATAAACTTTCATTCATAAGCTGCAAACCTACAAGATACAGAGGAACCTAAACAAAAGTGAGGGCCATTCTCACAATTACATTTCATGGCCAGTGGAAAGCCTAAAAAATCCTAAGGACAAAATATGAACTGACATCTGCCGCCTACTTATGCTGGGGGTGGGGACTATGTAGACTTCTTGCTCTTTTTCTGCTTCCCCGATGCCTCCTTATTAACATCCGAACGACCACCTTTTTTCCTCTTCCTCTTATCAACGAGAGGCTCCGGTGAAGAACTAGAGGACTAAGAGGCTAGTTGCGAAGTTATCGATCGGGAGGAAAATCTTACGACCAACCCAGTTTTGGGGTCGATCTCAGAGATAGGGGGCACATATACTGGATCCTGTCTCCCTTTCATAAGGAGCAACTGCTCCTCCCCTTTGGCATGTTGTTCAGCTAAGATTTCCTCATCACCGCCTCCGCTCCCTTTGGTAATGGCGACTTCCTCTTCATCACCGTCGTGGCGCCCGTCCATGTCTCTCAAAGCCTCGATAGTTTCAGCATCTGTGGGGACATCAGCACCAACGCCTAGCAGGATGTCAATCTTCTCTGCCCCTGCCTTCTTTTCAGCATCCTTATCAACCGGCCTGCTACCTGTATCATGAGAAACAAATGTTATTTTGGGAGAAAATGCGGTTTGCTCAGTTGATTGTCTGACAAGGCGACGACAAGTGACAATTGCTTTGGCAAGTTGCGGAGAAAATATAGAGACACCTTCTGCCGATCCTCCATCCAAGCTAGCAGCAGAACCCCCGACAGCTGGAGGAGTTGGACCCAGAGGAATCAATGGGTAATCTGGATTGTATTCCTCGATTTCGGAAGCCTTGGGCTCTACGGCTGAGCTCGGGCCTTCTTCCATTTTCTCTTTGCCCTTCGCCTGAGTTTTCTCTTTTTCAATTTCTTCTTGAAGCAGGCATCTGCCTTTCTCTAAATCCTCAGGCTCATTATCCCTCAGAATGGTCCGCATCAACTCATTCTCATCAATCTCGTCAACTCCTAATCGCTGTTTCTCGCTCTCAACGATTGCATCCCATATGTTTGCTAGAGTGACATGATAGTCTGGGATCCTGGAGATGTTACGGGTCTTGATGACCTGACCAAGGAAGTCGAATAACATTTCTTCAAATCCTTCGATCTCCTTCTCTCTCTCAAGGAGCTTTTCATTAGAAATAGTGGTCATTTCAATGGCACTCTCCACAATATTTTCAGCAAGAATAGCGCGCTTCTCTGCACGCGCGAGTTGATCATTCAGGAACACCTTCTCCTTTTCGGCCAGAGCTAAGCTATCTTTCAAACTTTCCTTTTCTTTCTCCCAAGCAGCTCTTTTGGCCTCGAAGTGATCCTGTGCTGTTTTCAGTTCGGAGTTGGCCATTCTGAGATCTTCCACCTCTTGCTTCAATAACGCTCGCTCTTTGCTATTAGAATCAAGTTCATTATGGAAACGTTGCCTGGCCTCCTCCAGCTCTTTTTTGTAAGCTTTAGCGTCTCGTTGAGCCAAGACAAGCAGAGATTGTGCATCCTCTAAGTCCTTCTCCATTTTTGCCCTGGCCCTTTCATTGTTATCTATCTTCACTTTGGATCTATGTGCTTCCGTCTCAAGCGTTCGAATGACCTCTGAAAGATTAACAGCATGTTTCTTCATTGCCTCATACTGCCTGGCTATATGGCGAATGTGCCCGATGACTTCAGTATCCCAGTTCCTAGGGATTGGTTCCAAGGCTGGAACAAACATCATCCTTTCGAAGAAGATGTCGGGGAATTGTTCTCGCAAATTTTCCTGCTTAGCCTGAGTCTAAGGACCATGGATGTAATCTCGTGACCCGGGGGCAATCAAACCTTGTTGGCTGGAAGGGACAATGTCAATTTTCTCCTTCTCAGAATCCTTGATTGGATCCTTGCTTTTATCCTTGGGCTCGTAGTGTCTTTTTGATGACTTGCTGTGAGAGGGTGCACTCTTCGGAGGGATTAAGTCTTTGGGAAGTTGTTTTCCCCCTGTAGGTGGCACCGAATGACTGGGAAGCTTGCCAGAAGTTGGTTTTGATGGAGACCTGGATTGTGAAGAAGTGGGCTTGTGATAGAGGCCGCGAGCATGCTCAGGATTTGGATGAAGGCTGGGTGTACCTTCACGGAGAGAGCGATAGGAATAAGATCGCCTGCGAGACATCTTTCCTGCAAAAGAAACAAGAGCATATTAAAACCTTGAATTCTGTTGATATAAAAGTGTGGGGTCAGGCAGTGCATGTGATTTGTGCATCCCATATAATTCCCCCTAACAGACCAGGGCCCGAAGTCAGGCTCATCTGAGTTGTTTCTCGTTCTCCAACTGGAACAGTTGTTTCCTCAGAAACAGGGAAAAATGGTTCCCCCTTCGAAGTCTCCCTATGCATATACATCTTCAGGCAAAGGAATTTTGCTCAGCTCTTTAAATAGCTGCTCTTTTGTTAAATCGTCGGGAGCAGCTGGTTCAACCGGAAGAGAGTCCCTTGGGGGGGAAACCCCCGGAGAAACTTGGATTTCCTTAGACTTATCATCACGGGCCTCATCTCCTCTATATATGTTTAGGTCTTCGTCGTCCTGGATGATTATCGGCGAAGGACTCTTACGAAATTTAATTGTGTCTGCTGCTCGTGACGTTCCTTCTCCCTTTGTTGGGGGCATGTATTTGTAGGGTTTGCCGCCTGCACTAAGTCCAAACCTTATATCCAGAAGGCGGTGCTTGTGAAGGTTCTCGTCGGTAATGCACTTCTTGATCTTTAGAAAATCGGATTTGCTTTGCAGAAGAAGAGACAGTCGATTATTGTATACCGAGCCTTCCGTCTTGGGAAAGGCGTGATCTGCTTAGAGAAAAAAAGGGGGGCATGTTAATGCTTCGATTTCTTAACTAAGTTATTCAGTCAAAAGTTTAAAGTTTACTTGATTTAAGCCATCTTCTTGAACACCCAGCCTGTCTCTTTATATAGAACCAATCGGCCTTGGGATCCCCTATGTTGCTGTATCCGTCAGACAGAACCTTCCTATTTGCTACCGATTCGAAGAAAGAGAAATTTGGGGTTGCCGAGGAGCGATGCTTGAAAAAATAAAAGAATTTTAAATCTTTAAACGTGAGATCGGTATGCAGGATTTCCGCATATGCGATATATAGAGTGTATAAAGCTGCGTAGGCATTGGGATGAAGCTGCATTGGTGCAATACCCAATCGTTTTAGGGTCTCAATGACGATAAGAGGTAACGGAGGAATAGCTCCTACCCAGCACATGAGTCGGTTGATTGTCATATACCCCTCCGGAGCCAAATGAGGTCTATCTTCGCTGTCGGGTGTCCTCACATCATCCCAGGGGATCCCATGTCTCAAGCAAATTCTCTTAAGCTTTATGTCATCAAGTTTGGAAGCTAGAGAGTCTGTGAATTTCTCTATTTCTATTGCACCAGGGACTTCGTCGGGAGCTCGGTCGTCTACCTCTGACTCTTCATCAAGCGAGGTACTCTCAGACGGATTCAATTCTGTTTCTGCCTCATATTCGGATCCAGAATCTGCACCCTCTGGATTAGTTGGAAGAACCTCGGGGTTGAGATGCTCATACACCTCGGGATCCGTCTCTGTATCAGATCTTGAAGGGGAACGATTATCCGACATTACTGTTTAGGCGAGAAAGCATGAGAACTAAGAATATAATTACCCGTCCCCCCAGTGTGTGTGAGTGCAAGTGTGTGCCTGTGCATGTCTTAAAGAAAAAGCATAAAGGTTATCAAGATCATCGAAGTATTAGTCGTCATATGCGGTCAAGTTATGCTTCTGTCCAGTCTAGAAAGTTCATCTCAAAGGCTCTAACCTAACTGTCCAGTTGTATGTTAGAATTAAGTTGCATTGAGTGTTCAACAAGTTCATTGGATCGCTCATCCATCCGGATCGTGGATTAGGGTTCGAATCGCAGAGAATGGATCGTAGGGTAAGGAACCGGATCGCGGAGAGTGGATCGTGGGGCATGGTTCGGTTCGTGGTATAATTATCGCGACTCACATCTTTCCATCCTCACTTAAGCTGATACCCCGTTCAAGACTGCGACCCGATCCGCCACCTCACCATTTCCCCGATCCGATCCGCTCCCTTGCCATCTCCCCGATCCGATTCGCTCCCTTGCCATTTCCATGATCCACTGCCTCGCTTGTACCCAAGCCTAAGCCTCACTAACGATCCGACCTGCTCTCTTCTTCTTCCTCCTCTCTTCCTTACTTCCGAGCTCGAGCAGCAACATTAATGGCGTCTCATCAGTCTCCAGAAACTCGGACACCCCATAACTCCGCTCTCTCCTCTCAAACCGGCAAAAACTCCAGGAAAAAGAAGAGAGAAATCGTATGAGAGTGATTTCAGTAAGATTACCTTTCGTAAATTGGAAAAACGAATGGGTTTTCGGAGATTTAGAAAAACTAGGGTTTTTTCCTTATTGAAATTAGCGGCGGCGATGAATAAAACTGAGAAGTAGAGAGAAAGAAGTGACGAGGGCTCGAGTTTATATAGGCACGAAGCGACCGTTAGTCTCCCAACTTTTGTTTTATTCGAACCGAACGAGCCGCGGGCTGAAGCCCACCTCGATTCGCCATGAAGCCCGTCAAGTCACTAGATCACGATCCGTGGCCATGGATCGCGAAACAAGGGTGCGATCCGGACCATTAAAAAAAAAGAGAAAAGAAAGAAAAAATTTCAGAGATTTACCTGGTGAACTCGATGATGAAGTCTCCAAAAAATTCCAGAATTTTTTTTCAACAAACGAGAAGTGATCGAAGACTATACTAGTATTTATACTTGTCAAAAGGTGCAACTTTTCCGAAGTAGCAAGACTTTTCAGACAGGCACGACCATTAAATTGCATCGCTTCGCGAAAAGATATCTCTGCGACTTCGAAGCATGTTCCATCAATGAAACAACACTTCGAGGGGGAAAAAATGTTGGCTAGCTTTTTGACCAAGCCACCAAGGCTCACACACAAGAAGAAAGTATGAAACTACGTTCCTTTAATTCATGAAAGGTTTGGTCATGGCCCTGCTACCCTCCTCGGATCGCCCCTATCGCATCATCGATCCGTCCACCTCATCACGACTCGATCCGCACCTGCACCACTACCTCGCTCCGATCCGATCCCCCGACGCGCAGCGAAGCCCCGGACTTGTTCAACCACGTACTGGTCTACAACGATCCGATATGCACGGATCTCGCGACACCTGTCCACAACTGTCATATTGACCAATTCCTCCTCATTGCTCGTTCCGATTTTCTCGGGATCTACACCACGTGTGACCACGAACCGCCTGACAGAATCAGCTATAAATAGCCCAGAGACTGGCATTTTTCAGGATCTTTTGGCAGTATTGAGTATTGATTCCACCATTACTGTCGCACCACTATTTCTTATCAGTATTACTTCGAGATTACTGAGAAAAATCATAATTGTAAGAGTGAGTTTGAGAGAAATCATTGGTTGTACTAGCATTCAAAGTATAATCAATAGCATATAAAGTGGACGTAGGCTTGTTAACGCCGAACCACTATAAACTTTGTGTGTTTTCTGCTTTTTTCTCATTTTTCAGTTATAATTCTCTACAAATCAAAACAATTTGGGTGTTAGAGCCAAATTTTGATCTAACAATACTTACGCAAGGTCAGCCTTAGGTTGCAAGTACACAACTGGATGAGCTAATGGCTCGCCACTACTGTCAATGCCACATCGCCGAGAGCTAGAGCCAAAGCCAGACATAATATACTTTCCACGGAGATACATATTGCAGAGACCCGAAAATCCGTACCAATTTGAGCTGACTAATATCTTACACATTCAACTTAAAGTGAATGAAAATTCAGATCATTAATAGAAAGAAATTAGAGAATGAGATAGAAAAGATAGAACTAATAGAATAGAAGAAGAAGAAGAATTCAACTGAACAGAATCAGAGTAACACGAAACTCACAACGGAACGAATAAAACATATTATATGTCATATCTTTGAATTTACACATCCGAATTTGTACTTACATATCATATCAAAGTATAACTCATATACATCACAGCGGATATAATCTCCAAATAACTAATGGTGAAGCCTTCTGCTTTCAGCTCCTCCAAGTAAATCTGCGAAGCCTGAAACACTTGACTACCCGTACAAATTTGGGCACCCAAAAGTTTAGGGGAAAACAAACAAAATAAACTTTGGGTTAGTCATGGGACTGGTGTGAGTAAATTCCAACCATATCAATTATCTTTGAAAATCCTTTTGAAACAAAAGATAATAGTAAGACCAGCCCACACATAAACATGGACGGTTTTTACCTTACTATAACCCAAATCATCTTGATATAAAAATCCAGTGATATTATAATAATTTATTATCAAATAAATAACCAAATAGCAGAGCGCTTGCATCTCATGCTCCACATATATATAGTATAAATTCATAAACCACACGGCGCTTATTGGAGATTGGACTCCAACAGAAAAGGTATGGGAGCACATTCCGACCAATGTACTCTAGAGGGTATACACTAGGGTTCAACAAGAACGTCTTGCAATCTGGCCACACATGACCGACCACTCATTTAGCTTGAGTGTATCGAATATATTTCCACTACGATTGTTGGCCATCCAACCGTCATCCGAAGATACAGAAATGAAAAGAAGAACAAATATAAATTTTCTCTAGATCGGTGATAATACACCCTGCTTAGGTATGACCCAACTAGCCATGCTGCCTAGCCCAACTTCTTTCATATCTGGATTGTGAGGCTAGAGGTTACGTCTATCTTCAGAACATCTGATCACCATTCATTTTGAATGCCACATTATCAAAACCATCAATTCACTAATCGATTCCCAACGGGTATAAAAGCTAAGAGAAACAAATTCCTCTACCACCAGACGTAATACCTTTAAGAGATCAACTGTACGTGATTTGTTAGGTATACTCTGTCAAACACTCGTCCATACAAGTTGTCCTGGGATTAGACAAATAGAAAACACGATTCTGGAATAGAACGACCCTTGCATTTTACTCCGTCTTCAATTGTCTTCAGCATAATCTAATTCACAACGCTTAGGCCTATACGGAGTGCATTCAGATAATATATCCAACCGGGCTCTCCGTATTGACAACGATGGTCAAAAAACTTCGATAGTTGGTTATTTAACTATCGAAGTAAAACAAACATTCATTCAAATGTACAACTAAACATCACAAAACCACGACCCTTTTTATTTAACATTCATTCTAATATTTCTTTGGACAAACGTCGCTACTTATTACTTTAGAATAAATGGATTTCAAACCAAACTATTTACATTCCCTAGAGATAGTGTTGTATATAAATATCACGCTTAAGTTTGCTTAACAACGCTATTTTATCGTTATAGTTTAAAACTTGCAATGCGCTGCCATATCCGTTTTATACTAATCTCGACATCACAGTCACGCTTAAGCCTGGTTAACAATGTTATTTTATCGTTATAGATCAAAACTTGCAATACCTGCTATATTCCACTTTATAACTAATCTCGGCATCTCTTTCCATTACAAACAAATACCATCCCTTAATAATGGTGAAGTTGTTCAAGTTGGGGTATTTTATTTACCTCTCAGACCTTGATCGACAACGTTCTTATCTTAGAATAGATATAAGTCCGTAATTCTAACTCCTTATTACTTATAATACCAATTAAATCGTATTTCTTGCTTTATTTTAAATATGGGTTTATGACAACATATCCTTATTTGAAAACTCGGTTGTTTATAATTATTTACATTTGGTCACTAACTCTCCGCTTCATCTTCCTTATACACTTTCATTTAAAACTTCTCTTATCAAAAATCAATCACGTTCTCTGTCTTTTGGCAATTTACTTCTTATTCAAATTATTATACCTAATTCAAGAAAACATCTCAATACAAACTTAATACTATCTTAAATGGAATCCATTTAAGAACCAATTACTTTGATCAAATAGTGCTTTGATCATTTGCTGAAGTAAAACAGTTTACTTATTATTAATAAATAATACTAATTACGTTAGTTCAATACTATTAAACATCACTAATTAAAAAGGTAATTAAATCTTATTAATTTTGATTAATTTACTTTCATTAGATTAATTGAAGACCAATTAATCTAATAATCATTTTCCAAATAAACATTTGATTTAATCAACTTCATTACATCAGTTAATTCGTTAACTAATTTTAATTACTTCTTACCATTAGATTAATATAATTAATCTAATAATGTTTGCTTTAAATTAATTATCCAAATTATTCACTCGCAGGATAATTACAGCTTAATAACTTATTTAAATGTCAAATAATTGTTTACATTTATTTTATAAAATAAACTATAAAATACAGTTTATAATAGAATTCTATTATAATTTAAAACTTCGCTCAATTATAAAAATATAATTTTTATAATTAACTTTATTGATTTGCCTGACGGCCAATCAACTTCTTAACCAAACGATGGATTTATGGTCGGTTGCTTCCACTTTCTTGATCAATATCGTCTATTAATCAATATCCATACAGGATTTAAATGTCATTTGGGTTCAAACAGTGCATATAAAACAAACATTACATATAAATATTGAGGAATCCGGTTGGATTCCTCCAACCGGTTTCCTGCATCCACAGATGTTAGTCAACACAAATTACATAAATTCCATAATATGGAATATTTTAATCGATAGAATTGGTATCCAACTAATGATGTATATATGCAACGATAAATCTATAATTAAATTAATTTAACTATAATTTACCTTAACGACCATCACACAACATTCAACCATTATTAAAATATAATTAAAATATTTTAAAATAGATCGTAGTTAGTGGTTTTACTCACCTTTGCGCGTTAACCGTTAAATAACGATTTGCGTCAGTCAATTAAACCCGGCGTTCAATTCTACCAACTTCCTCCCTAATGTTTGTTTGCTCCCCTTCGCTTCTAGAATCTCACGTTGCTTCTTTCATGAACTAATCCCTTGCCAACAAAACGCCCTAATGTCCTTTTGTACAGATACAAGGTAGCGTCGTTTGCACGTTTAGAAGCAAGGTTTCTATACAAGAAGAATGGAGGTGCTGTCTCTGAGTACATGCTTGTGGTTTATAGATAAAGATGAGTACATACTAGTGGTAAAAATATAAAGATGGGGACATGCTATTACGTTCTCTTTTGGTATTGAATTTGTCCTTATTTCCAGCGCTATTGATAATGAACTCCCCCTAAATCTTCCGAATTAATCATGATCCATACACAACATGATTGATTTTTCATAGCACAATAAATGGTATGTTTAGATTAGTTCAAATGATTTTCGGCACTCATTACTTAAGAATTTGTTAATGTACGGACTATGTCGACGAAAATAAAAATACCGTTGTGACGAGCAACACCCAACGATCCCAAAAATATAATAATATCGATAGGTTAACTCATATTGTGAAACCCTAAAATATTTATATAGGGAGCAAAATACTCCAAATAAAAAGTTGCGTATTTAATTAATTAAAAATTACAGTAAAATTCTAAAAATTAAATTATTGCTACATCTCAAAAGAATCTTGTCCAAATTTGAAACCGATGTTTAAATATATTCAAATAACCGTTATGGCCATAAACAAATATACCGCTACTTTTCTGAATATTTAATTTGGACATAACTTACAATCTATAACACGAACTCTTGATTTTTTACTTCTGTTAGAAAAATACAGATCAACAGATTCCATCGTTTCTTGTTTCGAAGAAATCTGATTTATAATGAATCCTGTACACTTAGTTGAAGTTCAGAACGTTAAATTACGAACTACTGCGATATTACGGGCTCGATTATATTTAATATGTATTTTTATACGTTCAACTTCATTTTTAATTAACATAAAAATCCACTTATATTATGAATTCAATATTTAAACTGATTTAAATATTCAAATACAAATGATGAAAATGCGAGACGTTACATTCCTTCCCCTTTAGAAGAATTTCGTCCCCGAAATTACTAAGGTAGGGAAAACGCTACAGTCCATATTATAACCAAGTTAAAAATCTTTTATTTAATTTCTTAAATTCAGTTTCACCAGAACCGATTAATTCAAATTGAAATATTAATTTCTTCTTATTACCGAATATTTTCGAAAATTCTGAAAATTCCGTAACAGCTTAAATTTTCGATGAATTTTGCCAGCATCTCCTTTGCACGGCTCATTCGGTACTACTACAACTTACTTCTTTTGGGCTTTCTCCAATTCAACAGAAAATCAAATAGCCAAGCGGCTTTTCAAAGTAGCTCAAAATTCTCATATTTGAATAAAACGTAAATTTGTAACTTTTTGTTGGCGTTTAACTCTATCCCTGCCATTTGCTATCACTTCATCATATATCCAAGCATCCTTGGTTGATCTCCCAACAATCCATTCTCAAATCAACCCTTCACTTTTTCTAAGCCAAATTTCTATTTCAACTCCAATTCTATTTACTGATTTATTTCTCAAATCAGTTGTCTTCATCTTCAAATTCCAAAATTTGATTCTTATTGTAACGACCGGCGGAAAACTCGACGCTCAAATTTTCGACAACAATACATAAACCCGTATTTCTTGCCAAAAATCCAAGTATCGAACCCCGGATTGTCATGAGAAAGAATTTAGAGGGTGAGAATAGAAAGAAAGAATATTAGAATAGAAGGAAGAAGAAGAATACATCATCATAATCTCACAGCGGAACAAATAAAATATAATATCAAATCTCTTTATACAAAAGAACTGTATATGCATACCAATCATCAGAGTACAACATATATCAGTCATAGTAGAAAAATATCTGTATATATAACTAGCGGTGAGGTCGGTTGCTTCTAGCTCCTGAAACTCCATGTAATATGACCTGTAAATACACTCGGTCTGACCCGAGCACATTTGAAGCAAAGCAAAATACACCGGGTCAGTCTAGAATATTATCAGTGATAAATTCACAGAACGTTGTGACGACCCCCTTTCCCGTATAGACGGTGGCAAGGGTAATCTTTGGAATATAACACAGAAACAGATAATAGCAGAACAGAATTAAATAAATACACCAGATAATGTACAATAGAATACACTGGATAAACGTAATCATCAGAGTTACACAGTATACAGGATCATACTTAGTACAAATACAGTACAGCTATGCATAAATGTGTACAGTGGAAAACAAACAAAATATGTACAATAGGAGCTGAACAGCATAAAAAGAGATGAATGATAGAATCCATCTTCAGCTCTAGCTATCCAGAAAAGCCTGCTAAACCTGAACACAAGGCTGCTCGTGTAGAAAAAAGGGCACCCAAGTTTGAAAGTGAAACAAACTACGAGTCAGTCATGGGACTGGTATGAGAAATCTACTCAACACATTTATAATATGGGCAATCGCAGGACCATGCCACTTTCGTGGAACGGGTTTATTCCATTGGATTGCCAGTGCTTTAAAACAAATCATTCTTTTAAACATCACAATGCTTTTTATAAAAATGAAACCATTATAAGACTCAGTTCCCATCACACAATGCAACGCAAACAGGAGGATAGAGTTTTTACATTATAATTGCCAAAATATGCTTGATTCGAATAAAACAAAAGAATTTCATATTATTACTAGTGTTTATATGTTTTGAAAACAATTTCAAATCATAATTATCAATCATAGACGGCATTAATGCCCCATACCACTATGTCGCCATATGTTGGCTAGCTTTTTGGCCAAACCACCAAGGTTCACGTATGAGAAAAGAGTATAAAGCTTCGTGCCTTTAATCCAGAGAAAACTCGATCGCGGTCATTCGCCAGCTTTCGGATCACCACAACCCCATCGGATCGCCACGAGCTGGTACGAGCCGATCCGCCTACCTCATCGCGACCCCATCAGATCGCCACAAGAGGGTGCGAACCGATCCGTCCACCTCGTCGCGACCCGATCCAGTCTGAGTCCAGAAGACGCAACGGTTACCCTGAATTGGTCTTCAGCGATCGGAGATGCATGGATCCAGCGACACATGTCCACAACTGTCATATTGACCAATTCTTCATCAAGCTTCGATCTGATCCGATATTCTCGGGATTTGCGCCACGTGTGACCGCGATCCGCCTGACTGAATCAGCTATAAATAGCCCAGAGATTGGCATTTTTGGGGATCTTTTGGCAGTATTGAGTATTGATTCCACCATTACTGTCGCACCACTATTTCTTATTAGTTTTACTTCGAGATTACTGAGAGAAATCATAATTGTAAGAGTGAATTTGAGAGAAATCATTGGTTGTACTAGCATTCAAAGTATAATCAATAGCATATAAAGTGGACATAGGCTCGTTAACGCCGAACCACTATAAATCTTGTGTGTTCTCTGCTTTTTTCTCATTTTTCAGTTACAATTTTCTACAAATCAGAACAATTTGGGTGTTAGAGCCAAATTATGATCTAACATTTTGGTGCTTTCACTGAGAATTGAACTCAGGATATTGGATTGTTTCTCCGTTGTTTGGTTATTCATGTCCGAAGAAAACAGTCCCGAAACCTCACTGTTCAGGCCTTCGAAGATTTCAACAATACCTGATATCATGGCTGGAAAGAAATCTAAGGAAGTGCGAGCTTCACAGGCGAATGAAGCTGCGAATGAAGCGATTGAAGAAAGCATGCATGAACAGGTCAACGAAAGACCCTCGGATCGCAGAACGGAGATGGCGAACCGAACCGTAGAGGGCGATTCGAACCGAACCGTTGAAGGCGTTGTCACCCGGTCCCATGATAACACCACGAACCTCCCTCCCAGTGTTACCACGATCCAATCCCAGGGGGATGATGCAAGCAGCCAACACCGATCCACCACGATCCGAGACGATGGCCGGATCACAACTCGACCTGGAAAGGAGCCTATGGCTCGCTCTTCCCGTCCTGGTCCCTCTGTTCAACCTGGTTCAAGATCTCTGCACATAAGGGAAAATATTGATGATCAGTATGATTCCTCTGCTCCAGTTACTGAAAGAGATCTCTCTCGCTTCGCTAAAATGTGGGATAGGCTGTTTGATGAAATAGCTCCTCAAAGGCAGGAAAACTCCATGCTGCGACAGAATTTGACTGCTATGGATAGACGTCTGGATGATCTTGTAAGGCAAAGAACACCACCTCCAGTCCGTCCGCTCACCTCAGAATATTCTTCTTCATCGGAAGAATTGCCAAGACCTCTGCGGCGACCATATAGCGGGCTGAAAACATAGGGCAGCTCCGATTTGGAACCTTGCCATCACGGGAGGAAGAGACACTTGGTGAGGGACCCTCAAACTGCAAATACTCACAGTAACAGGGGGCAGCGAAGCCCAATTTGAGCTCTGGACTTCGTGGATGTTCCTAGAAGAGAAATCGGAGAATTCCACCGAGCTAGAAGCGCTGACCCCGAGCCTCCGATGACCAGTGCAAACGTTGCAGCTATGGTCCATCAAATCCTGGCGGATAGCCATGGACAAAGGAATGAAGACTGGGGAATTGATCGTAGCCACACCCCTTTTAGCGATCACATTCTAGATGTAACATTCCCTAGGCACTTCAACATGCCTCAAATGAACCGTTATGCGGGTAGATCTGATCCAATCCAACATCTAATGAGATATTCTTGGTCATTGACCGCTGCCGCAGCCTCCGACGCTGTGAAGTGCAAAGCATTCCCTATATTCTTGGAGGATGTAGCGTTATTATGGTTTACTCGCTTACCAGCAAGATCAATTTCCAGTTTCAGGGAATTGAGTGAAAAGTTCGTAGAACAGTTCCGCATCTACGCTCAAAGATCGAAAAGTGTGATCGGCCTGTTCCTTGTCAAACAACGACCAGGTGAGAGTTTGAGGGGGTATCTGGATCGTTTCAACCTAGCCGCCATCGAAGTGAAGGATCCCCATGAGCTGACCGTTATGGCAGCCCTAATTGATGGGGTAGATAAAGACACTGAATTTGGGAGATACCTGGCCGGTAAACCACCTCATACTAGAGAATTGTTTTACGAGAAAGAAAACATACGCTTACGTCAGGAGGAGGTATATGCTAACCGAGAGATGAAAAAGGCAAATAAGGAGGAAATCCAAAGTAATGTCGCCATCAAGCAAACCGGAGATAGCTCGGGAAAGGTTGAAGTCAACGTCGGAAACCGAAACTAGGGTGGCGGCCGCCAGTCAGGAAATAATGGTAACAACAGTAATGGCAATAATCGGAAGAGGAATCGAGGGAACGATTCCCAGAGAAGGACCCGTCCCAGGTCTTTTTAAAATTATACGCCAATAAATAATACTTTGGAGAATATATTCGTCGACTCGTACAACATTCTCCAACATAAAAGGCCTCCTCCAAGAGATTCGACGGAGAAAGAACGTGAGACAGGGAAGTTTTGTCTCTTCCATCAGACTCATGGCCACTCTACAAATGAATGCCGTCATCTGAGAGACGTAGTTGAGAGGCTGCTCCGAGAAGGGAAGTTGGATGAGTACCGAGTGACTCCTAGAAACAGGGGGCAAGCTATTCAGACCCCGAACCAAAACCAGAATCAACCAACTGCCAGGCCGACTGCCCAGCAAAAAGGAAAGGATCTTGTTATCAATACATAATCGGACGGCTTCACCTAGCCGGGCATAGTTTCAAGGCGATGGACCAGTACGTAAACGAAGCAAAGCATCGTCTTGAGGCAGGAGAGTGCAGCAACCCTGAGGACAATGTCCCGGCAAAACAACAGAAGACGATGTCGGATGACATCATTTTTCGTAACCGAGAGAGTATTGGAGTCCATGCTCCGACCGAAGATCCATTTGTAATCACAGTTCCTATTGGCCCGGCAATTGTTCATAAAGTTTTAGTGGATAACGGGAGTTCAGTTAACATTCTATTCAAAAACATGTTTGATCAAATGAACCTTGAATTGAAAGATTTAAAGCCATGTGAAGGATGGATCCATGGATTTAATGGGGCATCAACTACTCCAATGGGATATGTAGAACTGCCAGTGACACTTGGGGAAGGAGAACGCCAGAGAGTGAGAATTCTTCCCTTCATAGTTTTGGATATTGAATCACCTTATAATGCCTTCTTGGGCCGACCGGCCTTAGCAAAGTTTAGAGCTTGTATAGCCCTCTGGTGCTTGTTATTGAAGTTTCCTACAGAAGCTGGTGTTGGTATAGTCAGAGGAGATCAGGTTGCTGCACGTGCATGTTACATTGCAGAGCTAAAGCTACTCCGTAAAGGAAAAGATATTGAGATTAAAGACGCTTCTTCCCCCCACGAAGGAGGAGACGTCATAGCAATTAAAGAGAATCACTATAGGTGAGTCGCTCAGAGAACTGCCCGAAGATATAGATCCCAGAGAGGATGAAAAAACTGGGGGCAGAATGGCGGCTCCCAATGAAACGACTGTGGATGTACCAATCGATGATAGTGACCCAGAGAAGGTCCTGAAGATTGTATCCCAGTTGGATTTAGTTCGAGCTAAAGAACTGACGGATTTCCTGAAAGATAACTTAGACGTATTTGCTTGGACCCACGCGGACATGTGTGGGATATCTCCATCAATCATGAGCAATTCGTTGAACATTAACCCAAAGCATCCCCCTGTAAAACAAAAAAGGCGAATGCTGGGCCCGGAGAGGTCCGCAGCCTTAAAAGAAGAAGTTGAAAATTTAAGGAGTAACGGGTTCATCAGAGATTCAACCTACCCAGACTGGATTTCAAATCCAGATTTGGTAAAGAAAGCAAATGGAAAGTGGCGTACGTGTATTGATTTTTCGAATTTGAATAAAGCCTGCCCAAAAGATAGCTTTCCGTTACCCAGAATTGATCAGTTGGTAGATTCAACGGCAGGTCATGAGCTTCTCTCTTTCATGGATGCTTATTCACGATATAACCAGATTCCTTTGCATGTTCTAGATCGAGAACACACTAGCTTCATTACTGATCTGGGATTATACTGCTACGTGGTAATGCCTTTTGGTTTGAAGAACGCAGGTGCTACATATCAACGGTTAGTGAACAGAATGTTCTATAGCCAGATTGGGAAAACGATGGAGGTGTATGTTGACGACATGTTGGTTAAGTCCAGACAATCGTCTAATCACACTACAAACTTGGCAGAGATGTTTGGCATTCTTCGAAAGTATGGGATGAAACTCAACCCAACAAAATGCTCATTTGGAGTTGCATTCGGGAAATTCATGGTATTCATTGTCAGCTCGTGCGGGATTGAAATTAATCCAGAACAGATTGTAGCCATCAGAGACATTCAGGAGCCTAGAAAAATCAAAGATGTGCAGAGCCTTGCGGGGAAAGTAGCGGCATTAAGCAGAATCATCTCTAGAGCGACAGACAAATGCATCCCGTTCTTTGAATTGATAAAGCGAGAAAAACGCAATTTTAAGTGGACTCCTGATTGCATTGAAGCATTCCAGAACTTGCTGAATCATCTGGAGAGACCTCCGATACTGTCTAAGCCGGTGGATCACGAGGATTTATTCGTGTACTTAGCAGTGTCATCACACGCGATCAGCTCAGCGTTAGTAAGAGAAGAAAACAAGATTCAAAGGCCAGTGTACTGCGTGAGTAAGAAATTGACGGCACCTGAACGCAATTATCCAAGGATCGAAAAGCTGGCGTACAGTTTATTGATCGCATCTAGGAAACTCCGACATTATTTCCAAGCTCATCCTATCACCGTGTACACAGATCATCCGCTCAAGCAAGTTCTACAGAGACCAGAAGCTTCTGGAAGGTTGCTTAAGTGGAATATTGAACTGAGTCAATTTGATCTAAATTTTCAACCCCGACGATCAATACGGGGGCAAGTGCTGGCGGATTTCATAGCAGAATTTACTGCCTCGGAGGACGACATGGTAAACGAAGAGGCTGACCCACCAAAGTTACTTCTCGATCCTAGTGCACGGAAATTGTATATTGATGGCGCTAGGAATGATAAACGATCTGGTGCCGGAGTGGTGTTTGAAACTCCTGAGAAAAGGCTGATATCTTATGCTATCCGGCTGGAATTTCACGCCACTAACAACGACTCCGAATATGAAGCCCTGATAGCCGGGTTAACGATCGCAAAAGAATTAAAGATCGCGAAGCTGGACATATTTTTGACTCCTAGTTGGTTGTAAATCAGGTTTCTGGAAAATTTCGAGCTAAGAGCCCAAGATTGATTTCGTATTTGGAGAAAGTAAAGAGTTGCTGATAGGTTTTGATCACTACAGTATCTCTCATATTCCGCGGTCAGAGAACCAACAGGCAGATAAATTAGCCAAGATGGCTAGTTCCGACGTTCCTGAAGAGATCAGACTAGCCCCAGTTGAGGTGCTTCGGCTCCTTAGTATAGATCAGATGGAAATTGATCTGGTATTAGAAACTAAGCCAGAGAGGGAATCATGGATGACCCCACTAAAGAATTTTCTAATGAATGGAACGCTTCCGACTAAGAAGAGCAAGAGGCGTAAAGTAATTCGTAAAGCTTCCCGATATGTTCTGCAGGACGGAGTCCTGTATAGACAGGGATTTTCGATGCCTCTCCTTCGGTGTATAGCTCATGACGACATCAAACGTGTACTACAGGAAGTGCATGAGGGTGAATGTGGCGATCACACAGAAGGACAAGCTGTGGCAAAAAAGGTGTTGCGGTATGGTTATTTCTGGCCTACCATAAACAAAGACGCAACAAAGTTCGCGCGACGTTGCGTTGCTTGCCAAAGATTTTCGAGGATTCCCAGGGCACCTCCTGGTCAGTTAAAAACGATGTCAAGTCCGTGGCCTTTCGCTACGTGGAAAATTGATATCATTGGAACCCACCCTATAGCAAAAGGCGGAGCAAAGTTCGCCATTGTAGCCATAGACTACTTCACCAAGTGGGTTAAGGCCGAACCGTTGACTGCAATTACAACCAAGCGAGTGATCAATTTCGTTGTTAAGAACATTATTTGCTGGTTCGGGATTCCGAAGATCGTCATAACAGACAATGGAACCCAGTTTGACATCAGCGAATTTAGGAACTTCTGCCAGAAATACCACATTGAGAAACGATACACCTCTGTGGCGCATCCGCAGTCGAACGGACAGATCGAAGCAGCAAATAAAGTGATTAAGTCCATTATCAAAAGAAGATTGAAGCGGGCCAAAGCTATGTGGATCGATGAATTACCCTTGGCATTATGGGCCTATAGGACGACATATAAATTAGCAACAGGCCATACCCCCTTCTCCCTTGCTTTTGGAGCGGAAGCGGTCATCCAGGTTGAGCTAAAAGTACCGTCTCACCGAGTTACTTATTATGATCCAATGACTAATAACGAGTTGCTCCTTGAATCCCTAGATTCAATGGAAGAGAAGAGGGATGAAGTAGACTTGCGTGCCTTGTGACACAAGCAACAGGTCGCCCGATACTACAATAAAAAGGTTCGAGCCCGAACCTTTGAACCCGGAGACTTGGTTCTGAAGCGTGTCTTTCCACCCCCGACTTATATGGGTGCGAAGTGGGAAGGACCGTACTCCATTCTACGAAAGCTTGATAATGGAACCTTCAAGCTAGCTACAGTGGATGGAGAGGAAATCCCCAGAGTGTGGAATGCCCAACATTTGCGGCCTTATCTGACATAAAGATGTCGAACTTATTCTTTTGTTTCATAGGACTATGTAAAAGGCACAACTTGCCTAGAATAGTCCTATTTTTTAAGCAAAATGTTATAAAGTGGACGTAGGTTACGATTTGACCGAACCACTATAAAAATACCGTGTGTCGTTTACCTTTATTGCACTATTATTTATCCGCTTTTTTATCTTTATGAAATTTGCTGCAAACCATGCGGCAATCACAGGAATATGTGACTCCAGGTGCCTTCCATTAGGATGGAGAGCAATCCGCAGCTAGAACTTTGAAGGTACAATGGAATGAATCACATCATTGACAGAACTCTAACCTTGGCGACCGCTAGGAGAGTATAAAAGTGTCCATGATTGAGCGCTGAGAAAGAGCTCTTACCACGCTGAAGGATCGGGGGGCGACTGAACAGCCGAGCTCGAACTCTAACCTTGGCGACCGCCAGGAGAGTATAAAAGCGTCCATGATTGAGCGCTGAGAAAGAGCTCTTACCCCACTGAAGGATCGGGGGGCGACTGAACAGTCGAGCTCGAACTCTAACCTTGGCGACCGCCAGGAAAGTATAAAAGCATCCATGATTGAGCGCTGAGAAAGAGCTCTTATCCCGCTGAAGGATCGGAGGGCGATTGAACAGCCGAGCTCGAACTCTAACCTTGGCGACCGCCAGGAGAGTTTAAAAACATTTGCAATTAAGCCCTGACAAGGATGCTGGACACTCGGCGTCCCCAAAATTCCTGCCCCGTTAGAGGATCGGTGAGCAGATCATGATACAAGTTCAAACTTTAACCTGCTGGTGAATCGGGAAAGCATAGAGGCACCGGAGATTCGGCACCTCAAGGACTATAATTCTACTAAAAAATTCCAAGTCCCCCGTACTCGAATATAGGGGGCAACATGAATAGAAATTGTTAAATTCTTTCTGTTGCTTGAATGATTTATGATATAATTTTAGTTTGGGTGTAGCCAAATGACTAGTGACTAAATATCAAGAGTTTATTGAATGCAGGTACACGGTGACAAAAAAATAAACTTTCATTCATAAGCTGCGAACCTACAAGATAAAGAGGAACCTAAACAAAAGTGAGGACCATTCTCACAATTACATTTCATGGCCAGTGGAAAGCCTAAAAAATCCTAAGGATAAAATATGAACTGATATCTGCCTCCTACTTATGCTGGGGGGAGAGAACTATATAGACTTCTTGCTCTTTTTCTGCTTCCCCGACGCCTCCTTGTCAACATCCGAACGACCACCTTTTTTCCTCTTCCTCTTATCAACAAGAGGCTCCGGTGAAGAACTAGAGGACTGAGAGGCTAGTAGTGAAGTTATCGACCGGGAGGAAAATCTTACGACCAACCCTGTTTTGGGGTCGATCTCAGAAATAGGGGGCACATATACTGGATCCTGTCCCCCTTTCATAAGAGGCAACTGCTCCTCCCCTTCGGCCTGTTGTTCAGCTAAGAATTTCTCATCACCGCCTCTGCTCTCTTTGGTAATGGCGACTTCCTCTTCATCACCATCATGGCGCCCGTCCATGTCTCTCAAAGCCTCGATAGTTTCAGCATCTGGGGGGACATCGGCACCAACGCCTGGCAGGATGTCAATCTTCTCTGCCCCTGCCTTCTTTTCAGCATCCTTATCAACCGGCCCGCTACCTGTATCATGAGAAACAAATGTTATTTTGGGAGAAAATGCGGTTTGCTCAGGTGATTGTCCGACAAGGCGACGACAAGTGACAATTGCTTTGGCAAGTTGCGGAAAAAATATAGAGATACCTTCCGCCGATCCTCCGTCCAAGCTAGTAGAAGAACCCCCGACAGCTGGAGGAGTTGGACCCAGAGGAATCAATGGATAATCTGGATTGTATTCCTCAATTTCGGAAGCCTTGGGCTCTGCAGCTGAGCTCGGGCCTTCTTCCATTTTCTCTTTGCCCTTCGCCCGAGTTTTCTCTTTTTCAATTTCTTCTTGGAGCAGGCGTCTAGCTTTCTCTAAATCCTCCGGCTAATTATTCCTCAGAATGGTCTGCATCAACTCATTCTCATCAATCTCATCAACTCCTAATCACTGTTTCTCGCTCTCAACGATTGCATCCCATACGTTGGCTAGAGTGACATGATAGTCTGGGATCAAGGAGATGTTACGGGTCTTGATGACCTGACCAAGGAAGTCGAATAACATTTCTTCAAATCCTTCGATCTCCTTCTCTCTCTCAAGGAGCTTTTCATTAGAAACAGTGGCCATTTCAATGGCACTCTCCACATTATTTTCAGCAAGAATAGCGCGCTTCTCTGCACGCGTGAGTTGATCATTCAGAATCGCCTTCTCCTTTTCGGCCAGAGCTAAGCTATCTTTCAAACTTGCCTTTTCTTTCTCCCAAGCAGCTCTTTCGGCCTCGAAGTGATCCTGTGCTTTATTCAGTCCGGAGTTGGCCATCCTGAGATCTTCTACCTTTTGCTTCAATGACGCTTGCTCTTTTCTATTAGAATCAAGCTCATTATGGAAACGTTGCCTGGCCTCCTCCAGCTCTGTTTTGTAAGCTTTAGCGTCTCGATGAGCCAAGGCAAGCAGAGATTGTGCATCCTCTAAGTCCTTCTCCATTTTTGCCCTGGCCCTTTCATTGTTATCTATCTTCACTTTGGATCTATGTGCTTCCATCTCAAGCGTTCGGATGACCTCTGAAAGATTAACAACATGTTTCTTCATCGCCTCGTACTGCCTGGCTACATGGCGAATGTGCCCGATGACTTCAGTATCCCAGTTCCTAGGGACTGGTTCCAAGGCTGGAACAAACATCATCCTTTCGAAGAAGATATCGGGGAATTGTTCTCGTAACTTTTCCAGCTTAGCCTGAGTCTCAGGACCATGGATATAATCTCGTGACCCGGGGGCAATCAAACCTCGTTGGCAGGAAGGGACAATGTCAATTTTCTCCTTCCCAGAATCCTTGATTGGATCCTTGGGCTCGTGTGGTCTTTTTGATGATCTGCTGTGAGAGGGTGCACTCTTCGGAGGGGTTAAGTCTTTGGGAAGTTGTTTTCCCCTGTAGGCGGCACTGAATAACTGGGAGGCTTACCAGAGGTTGGTTTTGATGGAGACCTGGATTGTGACGAAGTAGGCTTGTGAGAAAGGCCGCGAGCACGTTCAGGATTTGGATGAAGGCTAGGTGTGCCTTCACGGAGAGAGCGATAGGAATAAGATCGTCTGTGAGACATCTTTCCTGCAAAAGAAACAAGAACATATTAAAACCTTGAATACTGTTGATATAAAAGTGTGGGGGCAGGCAGTGCATGTGATTTGTGCATCCCATATAGTCCCCCCTAACAGACCAGGGCCCGAAGTCAGGCTCATCCTAGTAGTTTCTCGTTCTCCAACTGGAACAGTTGTTTCCTCAGAAACAGGGAAAAATGGCTCCCCTTCGGAGTCTCCCTGTGTATATACATCATTAGGCAAAGGAATTTTGCTCGGCTCTTTAAATAGCTGCACTTCTGTTAAATCGTCGGGAGCAGCAGGTTCAACCGGTAGAGGGGCCCTTAAGGGGAAACCCCCCGGAGAAACTGGGATTTCCTTAGACTTATCAGCACGGGCCTCCTCTCCTCTATATATGTTCAGATCTTCGTCGTCCTGGATGATTATCGGCGAAGGACTCTTACAAAATTTAATTGTTTTTGTTGCCCGTGACGTTCCTTCTCCCTCAGTCGGGGGCACGTATTTGTAGGGTTTGCCGCCTGCATCATGTCCAAACCTCATATCCAGAAGGCGGTGCTTGTGAAGGTTTTCGTCAATAATGCATTTCTTGATCTTTAGGAAATCGGATTTGCTTTGCAGAAGAAGGGACAGTCGATTATTGTATACTGAGCCTTCCGTCTTGGGAAAGGCGTGATCTGCTTAGAGAAAAGAAGCGTGTTAATGCTTCAATTTCTTAAATAAGTTATACAATCAAAAGTTTAAAGTTTACTTGATTTAAGTCATCTTCTTGAACACCCAGCCTGTCTTTTTATATAGAACCAATCGGCCTTGGGATCCCCTATGTTGTTGTATCCGTCAGACAAAACCTTCCTATTTGCTACCGATTCGAAGAAAGAGAAATTTGGGGTTGCTGAGGAGCGATGCTTGAAAAGGTAAAAGAATTTCAAATCTTTAAACGTGAGCTCGGTATGCAGGATTTCCGCATATGCGATATATAGAGTGTATAGAGCTGCGTAGGCATTGGGATGAAGCTGCATTGGAGCAATACCCAATCGTTCTACGGTCTCAATGACGATTGGAGGAAATGGAGGAATAGCACCTCACCAGCACATGAGTCGGCTAACTGTCATATACCCCTCCGGAGCCAAATGAGGTCTATCTTCGCTGCCGGGTGTCCTCACATCATCCCAGGGGATCCCTTGTCTCAAGCAAATTCTCTTAAGCTTTATGTCATCAAGTCTGGAAGCTAAAGAGTCTGTGAATTTCTCTATTTCTATTACACCAGGAATTTCATCGGGAGCTCAGCCGTCTACCTCGGACTCCTCATCAAGCGACATACTCTCGGACGGATTCGATTCTGTTTCTGCCTCATATTCGGATCCAGAATCTGCACCCTCTGGATTAGTTGGAATAACCTCGGGGTTGTGATGCTCATACACCTCAGGATCCGTCTCTGTATCAGATCTTGAAGGGGAACGATTTTCCGACATTACTGTTTAGGCGAGTAAACATGAGAAATAAGAATATAATTACCCGTCCCCCCTGTGTGTGTGAGTGGAAGTGTGTGCCTGTGCATGTCTTAAAAAAATTATAAAGGTTATCAAGATAATCAAAGTACTAATCGTCATATGCGGTCAAGTTATGCTTTTGTCCAGTCCGGGAAGTCCATTTCTAAGGTTCTAGCCTAACTGTCCATTGATGTACTGGGGTTAAGTTAGATTGCTTATTTTCCAAGTTTGTTGGGTCGTTCGCCATCTGGATCGTGATACATCTCCGGATCGTGTGTGGTGGCGTTCGGATCGCGGCATGAATCTGGATCGTGAAGCAAGTATGGATCCGCAACGGGGACGCTAGCCCATGAGAGTGTTCCGGATCGGGTCGCTATGAGCTCATCGCGATCCGTATCCTAGTCACATCGCCACGATTCACACCCTTGCTTCGAACACGATCCGATCCGATGCCAGACTCTACACCATAACTTCCTCTCTGGCCCTCGCATCACCACGAACCAATGCCCCGATCCAACTGCCAATAAAATCCCGTCGTCTCGCCTCACTCACGATCCGGTTCGACCTGCTCCTTTCTTCTTCTTCTTCCTTTTCCCTGTCTCACCTCCGAGCTCGAACGACGAGATTCATGGCGTCTTCCCAGCCTCCAACACCTCAAAACCCACTGAATTCCGCTCATTCCTTCCTCAAACCAGTCAAAAAACTCAGAAATCACGAGAGAGAAAGCTTTTAACATAATTACCTTTCTTAAAATATTGGGAAAGCGAGTGGGTTTTTGGAGATTGAAAAAGAAATTAGGGTTTTCTTTCAGAGGTCTGGCTGTGCAACGAGGAACGAAGAAGAAAAGGAAAAAGTAAAGGGAGGAGGTTCGGTTTTGTATAGACTGGGAGGCGACCGTTAATCTTCCCTTTTTTGTTTTACTCGACCCGTGAAAATAGATGGGCCGTGGATCGAAGTCCATTGCGATTCGTGATGAAGCCCGCTCCGCCAACCAAAGCCCACCACGTTCCGAAGAGAAGCCTGTTGCGCTCCGTGAACAAATCTGAATCCTCACCAAAAAACTCGAGATGAACATTTCACCCCTCGGATCGTGACACGAATATGCGATCCGAGCCAATGGTTCAAAAAAAGAGATAAAATAAAAATAATATATAGAAGTTTACCCGGCAAATTGGGGAATGAAGTCTTCAAAGATTCCAGAAATAAGAACTGCTCAATGAACGAAGAAACGATGGACGAGTTATACTGATATTAGTAGCGGTCAAAGAACGCAACTTTCCTGAGAAACACGGCATTTTAGACAGACGCGACCATTGATTCACACCGTTCGGTGAAAAGATATCTCTGCAATTTCGAAGCATGTTCCATCCTCGATAAAACATACTTCGAGGGGGCAAAATGTTGGCTAGCTTTTTGGTCAAACCACCAAGGTTCACGTATGAGAAAAGAGTATAAAGCTTCGTGCCTTTAATCCAGAGAAAACTCGATCGCAGTCATTCGCCAGCTTTCGGATCGCCACACCCCCATCGGATCGCCACGAGCTGGTGCGAGCCGATCCGCCTACCTCATCGCGACCCCATCAGATCACCACAAGAGGGTGCGAACCGATCCGTCCACCTCGTCGCGACCCGATCCAGTCTGAGCCCAGAAGACGCAACGGTTACCACGAACTGGTCTTCAACGATCCGAGATGCATGGATCCAACGACACCTGTCCACAACTGTGATATTGACGAATTCTTCATCAAGCTTCGATCCGATCCGATATTCTCGGGATTTGCGCCACGTGTGACCGCGATCCGCCTGACAGAATCAAATATAAATAGCCCAGAGATTGGCATTTTTCGGGATCTTCTGGCAGTATTGAGTATTGATTCCACCATTACTGTCGCACCACTATTTCTTATCAGTTTTACTTCAAGATTACTGAGAGAAATCATAATTGTAAGAGTGAGTTTGAGAGAAATCATTGGTTGTACTAGCATTCAAAGTATAATCAATAGCATATAAAGTGGACGTAGGCTCGTTAACGCCGAACCACTATAAATCTTGTGTGTTCTCTGCTTTTTTTCTCATTTTTCAGTTATAATTTTCTACAAATTAGAACAATTTGGGTGTTAGAGCCAAATTTTGATCCAACACCATATATAGGTATACAATCAAAACTGCACGATGTCGTATTTGGAAATTGGATTTCCGTCCTGAACCAAGGCAAAAGATAGTCCTTACCGAATTCGAGACTGTCTAGCCCGAGTCTCAGGCACAACTGCAACTGTACCTTGGATCGTCAGGGCCGGTCCACCAGAAGTGGATTATAATGCCTGAATAATGAGTTCCTCCGCCCTTTGGGGCGTAAATGAGCCAACGAATGACTCCATCGGTCCCGGATTGACCGATATTCCCGAGGCGCCTCGCAACAGTAACAACCACATAAGTCAAACTCGTCAGGGCGTGTAAAACCACTGACGCTACTTCTAGCTAGAAAGAAAACGCACGTCCCCCCTGATGTCCTCTCCCTTTTCTGGTTCATACCGGGGTGTGAGGCTCGCGAATTCACGTTATACACAAAGCTACGCCACACAGGCGGTGCTTTGATCATCACCACAAGACTTTGCTTTTCACCAGAAGCCCTAATCACTTCATCTTAGCATGCCACACAGACAACTCACACCGTGCAACTGGTAGCTATCAATCACATAGAATAAATTCCAATGTCAGACACACTGTCCATTTGCAAGTCCGTTCTGGGTCTGAACGAAACCGGAGGCACTATATACCTCGCAAACCCATCGATCACCACGTACGTCTGGACGATCACCACTCATTATCCTTATTTCCGGATGCCTCCCAATCAGGACCTCGGTTACCATCCAAACGAGGTGAAGATCTCCGGTCTTCGACCACCGTCTTCATCTTCAATTTCTTATCGTTGATTCAGTTATTCAGAATGGGATAAACCCGGTCTTTCTGAGCAACTCGCGTATATAATAAACAAGTACAACACTATCATACATACGCATCATTTCAATTCATTAGTCACTAATCGTCAATCAGTAAGAGAACGATTTCCCAAATATTAACCCTGAAGGCCGAAACCAACATCAGATTAACACCCAGGAAACCATTCGACTTAGCCAACCTTCAGTTAGTTTCTAAATTTCACATCCATATCATCTATAATATTTTATAATGATTTATCGCTATTTTTTTTTTCAAAATAGCCAATTTATTCAAAACGACGCTTCGGGCCATAACGCGGCCGTGGCACTGTTTTTCTTCAGATTTGATTTACACATATCTGAAAATCTAACCGTTGGATCTTCACAAAATTTACATCATTAGAAAGATCTTTTCAAAACGAATCCAACGGTTCCAGTTTCTGGAAAATCCGACGGTCGGATCTCCCGGTATAATCGTTTGAAGTTTCGATTTCAAAATACGAACTGCATCGTCGTTATTCGATTAAATATAATTATATTTATATATATATATAAATAAATATAATCGATTCTGGCGCTGTTTTCCTTCATATTTGAATTAAACATTCCAGACAATCCAACCGTTGGATTTTTACAAAGTTGGTGTCGTTGGAAAGATATTTCCAAAGCGAACCCAACGATTGCGATTTCGGGAAAATCCGATGGTCGGATTTCCCACACTAATCGTTTGAAATCACGGTTTCAAAATATGAACTGCAGCGTCGTTATTCGATATATTTCAATTCTATATATATATATATATATATATATATATATATATATATCGATTCTTCGATTTCAAAACTATATTCTTTTCATACATTTGATAAAAATGATATTTTTATCTAACTGTCTTCTATTTCAACACTTCACTATATTTAACAATTCATGTATATAATAAAAATGTGATTTTTATTATAAAACAATTCATTTCAAAACACGATTATTTTCTATAGTTCATATTGGTGATAAAATGGGATTTTTATAATAAAACAATTTATTTCACAACAAGATTATTTTATATAGTTCATATCGATAATACAAATAGCATTTTTATTATAAAACAGTTTCTTTCAAAATATGAATACCATTCAACACATGAATTTCAATTCAACGAATGAATTTCGATTCAACACATGAAGGTTTTCTATAGTTTATATATATATGGATAAAAAGGTGATTTTTATATTTAAAACACGAATACATTCAACACATGAATTCTATTCAACGAATGAATTTCAATTCAACACATTAAGGTTTTCTAAAGTTTGTATATATAGAGTAAAAATGTGATTTTTATATTTAAAACACGAACGCCATTCAACACATGAATTCTATTCAACGAATGAATTTCAATTCAACACATGAGGGTTTTCTACTCAACGAATAAATATAGTTTCAACAAATGAAAATAATTCTAACACATGAATATTATTCAAAATTTCGGCAGCATAACAGCAGGGTAGTTAAAACCGAGACCGTCCCTAGTACGGCTCCTCGCTTTACCTTAAAACCTCGATGTTTTTGACAATGGGGAATCATGCATCTAGTTCGCACGCAGGCGGCATGTATATATTTTTTCATTTCCACAAACTAATCCTATGTGGTTTCAACCAAATATTTCTCAACTACAAACGGGTATTTTTCAACCACGATCAATCAACCACAAACAATTCCAATTAACCATTCGCTATCAATCAATTTTCACACCAATCACAACCAATAAATATCGTCCATGGTTTGTGGATGAGGGGCGTACATATATATATATATATATATATATATATATATATATATATATATATAGCATTTCACTTCTATTTCAACACATATATAATTTTTACAACGCATATACAACTTATACATCGAACGTACAACTTATACAACGCTTATACAAGAGGTGTACAATGCTTATATAACTCATACATCGACTATATAATTTATACATCGTCGTTTTCCATATCGTTTATAAATTAGAAATCTCACTTTGGGTTCCACTCCACCAAAAATAGCAGAAGGCTCAGAAAAATATGCGGTCTCTTCTAGAATGTAGAAGACGTCCACACGGTCACGATGTTTCCTATTTCATCGAATTTCGTCAAGAAACGAAAAAGATATGATTTTTACAGTGAAATCAAAAACGGTAGCGCTTAGAAGTGCTATTATATAGTTAATTAATATAACAGTCGTATACCTTGTTTTATGTTCAAAACTAGGTCTTCATTTAACTTCAAATCCGTAGATCTTGGTCCAGATCAGGTTATACGACGTCGAAGGCCTTGGAGCAGGCTACCCACGCCTGGTGGTGGCGCTGGGTTCGAACCACCCTGGAGAGAGAAAACAAGGCCGATGCGGTGGACCTTTCCTGGCACGAATCTCGAGAATGACGCAACTATGGGAGGCGAGGATGGGATGGATTTGAAGAGCTCGGGGAGATCTTCAAAAAGTTGCAAAGGGTCGGGGGTCAACGAGGTGTGTGGCGGCCGGAAAATGCTCGGGAACTGGCAAATGGGTTTCTGCCATCGAGCAGCTGATACGGGGGAGGAGGGTTTGATTTTTTTTATATTTTTAAATTAATGAAAGAAAAAAATTCTATGGGCCGATGGTTTTAAAAAGGGGTTTTCTGACACGACCTCCAATCCAAAAGCAACGACTGTCGTCCCTAGCGTTTTTACCCCCATCCCGAACACAATGGGATATGTTTCGAAGGCCCATTCGAATGTTTCAGTGAGTTTTCCTTCAAATTAAAATATAGAATATTCAATATTTAATTTGAACGTACATTTCAATTTGTCAGGGCCACATACTGATTCTAAAAATCCCAGAAAAATAAATCTGGCTATGTTTAGATGATGCGGTCCCAACAAAACTAGTTTCGTCGAATTCTGAGACCGTTTACAAAAAGGCCCATTTCTGGTCGATCCAATTTAACTGTAATTGACCAAAACACATTTTCCTTTGCCACGCTCACATACTAGCTTCAAAAATTATGAAATTTGAAATCTAGCAATAACTTCACATCCCGGATCAAACAAAAGTGGTTTCGTCGAATTTCGAGGTCGTATGCAAAATGGCCAATTTCACGGGCTATATAAATTCCATAGCGACCTTTTTGAAAATTCATTTTGCCATAACTTTTGCATCCCGCTATGAAACTTCGATTTTTCAGATTCGTTAGAAAGGTATTCACTAACAGATTTAAATATCTTTGGTTTCACTCAAATCCGTTTTGTTTTGCACCCGGTACAATCAGTCAAAGTTTGAATTCAAATTTTGAAACTACCGCGCCATTTCAGGCCTTGTTTATAATTAAAATTAGTTATATTCGTTTTCAAACGTCGATTCAAACTTACTTTTCATCGTTATTATTTAAAATATTTATTTTAAATATTTATAATCCACTATTTTAGCCAATTAAATTTTTTAAAATTGGTTCAGATTTTCTGGGTCGTTACAAACACACACTTGTTTAACTTTGGAAAATTCTTTCTGAAATCAAAGGATAATAGTAAGACTAGCCCACACATAAATACGGACGGTTTTTACCTTACTATAACCCAAAATATTTTTGAAACCAATATCCTTTCTGATATTATCATAATGTCTAAGTACAATTAATTAACAATCTAGCGGAACGCTTGCATCTCACGCTCCACATATAAAGTATATAAACCAAAACCGCGGGAGCATATTGGATATTGGATTCCAACTTGACAAGGTATGGGACCACCTTCCGCACATGTATCTATAGAGGCGAATACATTGGGTTCAACGAGAACGTCATGCAACCCGGCCCTCACATGACCGACCACTCATTTCGCTTGAGTGTATCGAATGTATGTCACCGACGGTTGGGATCAGCAACCGCCTCCCGAAAAGGGACAACATCGAAATATAGATTAAAGAAGCAAATGGAATTTCTCTAGATTGGTGATCATACACCCAAATGGGAGCGACCCACATAGCCATGCTGCCTGCCTGATTTTTGTCATTTCCCGGTTGATGAGGCTTGAGGCCAGAACTTAACTTTAAAACATCTGGTCATTATTTACTTTGAATGCCACATCATCAGATCCGCCAGATCACACTTGTTTGACGTCCACAAAAATACTCCAGTTTATTTGACTAGAGAATAACCATTTCTCCGCCATATATGGTACGTTTTGAGAACTCAACGCAAGTAATTCCTTTGGAAATACTCTGTCAAACATCCGTCCATACAAGTCATCCGGGAACAGGATGAACCGAAGGTACTCTCCTACCGCATCCTTATAGGAATCACCCCAAGGATCAGTAGCGAGTAGACCTTGCAAACCGTAAATTCTCAACCACGACCGAATTACATCAGAATACCTCTGCGTTGCAACACAAAGGATATTCGTCAAGTAATCCTTCCACTTATGAAGATCCACGGCCTTCACTTGCTCCGTCTTCAATCAACGTCTTCACGTATTTGCTAGTCGAAATGGTTTTCGAATATAATTCGATCCCGGTCTTTCCGTACCAACAATCGTATTAGTCAGGTTTTGATAGTCGGTGTTTTAACTATCAAATAACAAATATGTTCATAAAATGATCTTGTTTATTCAGTACTTAACATGACTTGGCCCTTTCAATATATATATATATATATATATATATATATATATATATATATACACACACTTAACCAAATGTTTAATCAACTTTTATATCTTCTCATATATTTTAACATTATCTTTATTCTTAATTTTGTTATAACAAAAACTATACGATAGGTTTCGAGTTGGTATATACATATATACCAAACTTTCCATTTCCTTTACTATAGGAGATAAGATTTTATTTATCAAAACCCTTATTTACATTTTCTTAAATTCGACATCTCGATATATACATATGTGTGTATATATATCACTTAATGTTTTAAAACAAATTACTGATTCCGATGAGGCAAAGCAAGTGTCGAATTAAAATTTAAAACCAAATACTCTTATTTGCATTATAACTAACATTATAGTCTTATTTATCTTCCAAAATCTCGCCCTTATGTTTCACCTTTCTCATATGGGATATTAGACTAGTTTCAACACTTTTTCCTCGTTTCAAACCAATAACATTTCTCGATAATAATGAAGCCATTCAAGTTGGGGTATTCTATTTACCTCTCAGACCTTGATCGACAACGTCCTTATCTCAGAATAATATAATTTCATAACTTAAACCCTTATAAAAATCTTGTTTACCATCTCGATTCCAAATCTGGTTTAATAACCCTTTTTCTTACATTGGAAATCTCTCTTCGATAAATCTCTTTACTTGATAATTAAGAACAAATCTTATTTAACTTCATATTCATTTACACATCATATTTACAAATCTCATTTTGAAGCTTGGATTATACATTCCTCTATAAAACCCTTATCTCCCCTTTTTACCAAACCTTATCGCTATTTAAATCATTCTTAGTTGAATTCCAACTAAAATTTATCATTTTAATTACTCATAATAATTAACTTTAGGAATTCCTATACGAAAGATAGCTAACTTAGCCATTAACTAAAAAGTAGTATAATTATCCTTTAAAGGTTAATTAAATCATTAATTTATGTTACTAACACTAACCAATTTAGTAATCTCTTTAATTTATTTAAGCGGGGATTAACTAATAATTTAACACTATTCGTTAAACTTTAACGAATCTTCAGAATATTTAAATCAATTTCTTCCATCTGTCAATTTTACTCAAAACGGTTGATTTTATCGACCGTACGCATCAGTTAACTGATTTTCATTTGTCATTTCCCCCTTTTTAAATTAATTAAACAACTTAATTAATTTAAAATCACTATTTAATTGTTTAAAAACATTTATTTATATTTTACAAGTCGTAGGTAAGTTTTCTGGTTTTCTTGATTTCAGCACATGTACAAACATACGGTCTTATCACCTAAGATCGTTTAAACTATTTCTTTTATAAACCCGATTAAAATATTTATTTATAAATTTCTAATTTAATTAATTATATAAAATGAATGAAACACTTCAGTCAGTTATAAAATAATTTGTAACTTTAAAACTGCGTCGATTCACCGAACGGTAAACCGATGTCTGAAATAACACATTTTAGGCCATTCATTGCCAATTACCATATCAACACTATCGGTTGATTTTTAAACACAACACAGGTGAATATCTTTTCAACCATCATGTTTAAACAGGTTTTTCTACCATATGGGTTAAATCAGTTCAAATATCAATAATATAAAACAAACAAACAACATTTAAAATATTTGAGGAATCCGGTCAGATCCCTCCAACCTGTTCTTCCTTGCATCACAACTCAATATAACATTCCATGATAATATATGAAATAAATTTCATATGATCTACTTATTCAATTAAATCTAAATAACATCAATCGTTTCCTTGCAAATCTCCCTCCTCTTCTCCTAGAAGAACAAGAAGCTCATCGAAAACCCCCATTGTTTATATATGATGCACAATATAGGTGCATGGAATATAAGAGGGGCTCACAAATCTTCAAAACTTGATAAAATTAAATCCCTTATTCTAGAACATAAACTGTATCTCCTTTCCATATCAGAAACCAAACTAAGTCCTACACTCTCTACCAAAGCAGCAACATACATTAATCCTTCCTGGTTCTATGTAACTAACCATGATAAAGCGCCTTATGGTAGAATCCTTGTTGTATACAACCCATCTGTATTCATCCTATATCCAATCATCCTAGACTACCAATTCATCCATGCAAAAGTACATCACATACCCTCCATGACCAATATGTATATAACTTTTTTATATTCCAGTAATTCTAGTAATGATAGGCAATGTATGCTCAATTACTTGCCTCATTTTTCTCAAAACTCACATCCATGGATAGTCATTGGTGACTATAATTGCTCTTATCAATCTGATCACAAATTTGGTGGTAATCCATTGACTATAACTGAGATGTTGCCACTGAATATTGCGATGCATGATGCTTCTTTACTTGAGATTCCGTCCATTGGTAACTTATACACCTGGTCCGACAAGAGCACCGTTGGCCCTCGAACCTTAACCAGGATTGACCACGGCCTTATGAACCTTAAAACCCTATCCTCATGGCCCTCTATCAAGCTAAACATTACCATGCCTCTTCTTTCCGATCATTGTCCCTTAATCCTCTCCTTCGGCTCAGCTAGCTTAATCAAAATGGTAAATTTTAAATTTTTGATGATTGGATTACAAACTCATCCTTCTTGCAGGTGGTTATTGATGCTTGGGGTAAGAGCGCTTACGGTAATCCCATGCTAAAACTACAAATGAAACTGAAGAATACGAAAGAAGCCCTGGAAAGATGGTCGTAAAACATATAGGGAAATGGAAACAAATTATCGACAATTATCTCTGAACAACTCTAGCATGTGCAGGCTAACACATTTCAACATAATGCAAACACGTCGAGCTACATACAAGAAAAAGAACTATCGAGGCAGCTTGAGGAAGCTCTACAATCTGAAGCAAATATGGCCGTACAGAAGAATAAACAAAAGTGGGCAACACAAGGTGATAGAAACACGAAACATTTTCATGCTTCTCTGAAAATCAAACAAGCCAAAGACTTCATACATCGAATTAAAGACTCATCTGGTCAGAACCAAACAGATACTAAGGATATCGATCATGCATTCTTGAACTATTTTCAGTCATTGCTAGGCTCATCTTCCAATCAACCTGACCTATCCTTCCTACAAAACCTTAATCTACCTACCATAACCCCTGCAATGCTTGAAATCCTAGTTAAACCGGTCACGGACGATGACATAAAAGACTCAATATTCTCAATGAGAAAGGCGGCTTCTCCCGGACCTGATGGTTACACGGTCACTTTTTACATACATTGTTGGCAAATAATGAAAGATGATGTATTAAAGGCTGTCCATGGTTTCTTCACCCATAGCAAAATACTGAGTTCGATCAATTCAACTAACCTAGCCTTAGTTCCGAAATCTCAAAACCCAGCTTCAGTAACCCAGTTCAGACCGATAGCCTGTTGCAATGTAATATATAAAGCTATATCTAGGATATTAGCTAAAAGACGTAAAGAGGTACTCCCTACACTGATATCACCAAACCAAGCAGCCTACCTACCAAACAGAAGCATACTAGATAATGTATTGCTATCTCATGAATTACTGAACGGATACTCCAGTGCATATACCTCTCCTCGAGCAATGCTTAAAATTGTTATAATGAAGGCCTTTGATTCTGTAAATTGGTCTGCCTTAATAAGCATTATGGAAAAAAATGCTCTTCCCTGCATGCTTCATTAAATGGATTCACCTATGTATCTCTACTATTAGATACTCGTTGGTATTCAATGCTCACACTATCGGCTATTTCAAAGGTTGTAAAGGATTACGTCAAGGTGACCCAATATCCGCATACTTATTCATAATGATTATGGAGACCCTATCTATTGCCTTCATCAGTCAAGTTAATCAGAAGAAATTCCACATCCATCCGAAGTCCAAATCCCCTCTTATAACATCCTTAGCCTTTGCTGATGATCTCCTCATATTCACTAAACCAACCGATCAATCCCTGTTATCTATTATGGCCACCCTAAAGTCTTTCTACTCCTTCTCTGGTCTCCAAATGAACTGCTCCAAATCTTCCATCCTCCTTGCAGGCCTCTCCGAACAACAATCTAGAACCTGCTCGGCTATAACTGGTATGCCTCTTATGGAATCGACAATGACATATCTCGGCATCCCTCTCTCCTTTAAGTGTATCACTTCTGCTTAATGCATGCCGCTGTATGATAAAATAACTGGTGTTTTCTCGAGATGGGAGAACAAACATCTTTCCCAACCTGGTAGACTTATCATATTGAATGCAATGGTATTTTCAATGACAGCCTATTGGAGTAGAACCTTTCTATTACCTACGAATTTAATCACAATGATTCGTACAGCAATGAGGAAATTTCTTTGGTTTGGAACAATAAATACAGGAAAATTGACGCCGGTGGCATATGAAAAGCTTGAAAAGCCAAAGGAAAAAGGTGGTTTGGGAATAAAAAACATAATGCTATGGAATGTGGCAGCGGTGTCCAGACACTTTGAAAATATTGCAATGCAGAAGTCGACCCCATGGGTTCAATGGTGTATGAGACACAACCTGAAAGGAGAACAAACCTGGACGGTTCATTCGAAGCCAAAACAGAGCTGGGTATGGAAAATGATTATCAAAGTAAGAGATAAGATAGCGCCGCACATGAAGTTAAAGATATCCGAACAAATCAAAGCCGAGTTTTGGCACTCCCCATGGATTGATAAAGGTATAATTTTAAGCAACATAATGCCTTATGAAGACAAAATACAAAGCGGTATCCCAATCAACGTGAAAGCCTGCTCATACGTGATAAATGGGAAGATAAGACTGCCCGCTACCAGCAGTAATCAGATAAACATGATATGGAGCAAATATATTGGTACAAACTATAATCATACGGCGCATGATGTCCTGCTATGGTTTGACAGTGAAGAAAAATACACAACTGCTGGTGTATACAAAGCTTTGACAGGTGAGAAACTAATGAGTAAATGTGCATGGAATAAACGCATATAGAATATGAAGAACAGTGAAAGACTAAACTTCTTGATGTGGAAAATATATGTAAACGGCCTGCATACAATGAAGAATCTGGTGCGAAGAGGAATATCGGTTCCTACTAGCTGTCGGCTATGTCAATACGGTGAAGAGGACAATCAACATCTTTTCTTCAACTGTCAATATTCAAACTACTTATGGAGGAAAATCAAGAGAAGAGGAGGATATGCCGCTCCGCATCGCAATAATCAAGAAGAATGGTTAAGTATATACAAGGCCACAAGGTGGAAACAAGTATCAACTTATGAGCTCCTTATAATGCTCAAGGTGGTTCTAAATGAGATCTGGAACGAACGAAATGCAAGGGTCTTTGGCCGAATACAGCGAAACAGAACAGAAATATACTATGCTGCCTCCAAGGGTATAAGCAATCAGATCAATATGTCTCCTCATGGGTTTGATGCTACTGTCAAACGCAAATGGACGTGACTTTCCCCATCTTCTTTCTTATTTACTATATATGTTTGTTGCTTCGGTTCATTTATGTTGTAAGACCTTCTTATGATATAAATATATGGTAGGGGCCCTATCCCCGCTGGCTTTGCCAAAAAAAAAACAGCATCTAATCAACCATAACAGTCAATAGCAACCAATCAACCAATTTATATTTTTTTAAGGTAAATTATATTATAATATGAATATACCACATCACAGAATTCCAGAAGGTGTGAGAATTAACTCACCAGTTTATATTTGGTTGACGGTTGACGTGTTTGTAGCATTTAATCTGAGTCAAACGTTCAAAATTAGCTGAAATTTCAATAACGTCAGATTATTGCCTAGTCAGTGCCATCACCTAGGCCACGTCCCTGCGATCCCAACGGATCCAGTTTCGTCAAATTTTGTTATCGTATTGAAAAGTTATGCCAATTACAATACTTTGATTTAAATTGAATGATTAATAAACTAATTAATTAATAATAAATAAATTAATCCTTTGTTTATTTAATACCAGCCACGTCAGCAGTTGAACACCTTTTTCATTTTTCGCGTCACACGGTTTCCTCTTTCCGTGTTCCTGAAACCCGATTGTATCATCTCCCTCCCAAAGACAAATCGGCTTCCCATAACTATAAGGTCATCGGACCTCCAAAGCTCCGCCATCGTTTAACCTGCAACCCACCTGACACCTCCGACATCATCGCCCATCCACCAGCACACTTCGCCAGCGACATCCTGACCTGGTTCATCTCCGCCACGCCAGAAAAAGGGTACGACCGGAAACTGCTTCACCCTCGATTTCTCCGTCCACACGCCGTACGAAGCCATCGCACTACCTCCAATCGGTCGGCGCCGTCACCCAGCACCAGTCTCCGTGGGCCCCCGATCCCCACGACCTTTGACAGCGCCGGAAAACCAAAAGATGTCACCATGACTTTTGAACCCGACACCAAAAACAACATCCTCGTTCATCTAGCCATTACGATCACCACAGACCAACGTACAACCTCAGACCGATGCCAAATGAAAGCTGGAACTCTCCTCTACAAAACCCCCAAGGTCTCACAACCTCAAATCAACCCAATCCCCCTAATTTTGGCCAACAACAAAACTGGTTTCATGGCTTTAAACCACGATTCTGGCCACCTCCGACCACCATAGGTCCCCAACTTTCTCTACTAGGTAGATATCGTCCCGATCTACCAATTTGACTTTGGAACCCCCCTCGAATTCATCACGGATTTGCGAACATAAATTATATTGTGTTTGAGGATTTTTTTGAAAACTTACATGGATGGTGGAAAATGTTTTGGGCTGAGTTCTGATTTTAGGTGTATATATAATTGTAAAAATTATTATTTTAAGTCGACGTGACGCGTGATGACGACTAACGATATTTATTTCGTACCTGTCGCTATTTCGAACCTTGTTTATTCGCTGTTGAGCTCACATACAAATCTCGTTCGAGACGCGAGTGGATGGCATCGTATATTTTGACGATACGGTCCTAATGAAACTTGTTTCAGCGAAATCCAAGTTCGTTTGCTCGAATGGCGCTCGTTCACTTTCAAATGGTCATTTTTATTTGTATTTTATTTTGCCACGCTCACAAATTAACCCCGATTGACGCGCCACTTGAAACCTAGTAATAAATTACTATTGCGGTCCGAATAAAATTTGTTTCATCGAAAACGAAGGTTGTTTGAATAAATCCCTTTTATAACTGGCCAATTCAAATAAAATAAACCAATTTTAAAATACTTCAATATAATATTATTAAAATATTGAAATTGGCCATACATGACCAGAATATCGTACACTACCACAATAAAATATCACGGGTTGAATTTCAAATCAATATCTAAAAATTTAAAAACCCCTTTATTTAATATAAATAACGATAAAATATATAAAGGAAATCCATGGCGACTTTTTCAAAATTTGAGTTGGAAAAAAAACAAAATCTACAACAAGAAAACTCGATTTTTCTCTTTCATTAGAAAGATATTATCCAACAGATTTGGACGTTTCTTGTTTCGAGAAAATCCGACTCATATTGGGCCCTGTACAGCCGTTTAGAGTTCAAAACGCCAAATTACGAACTACCGCGCCGCTGCAGCTCGTTTTATAATTAAATTATAAATTAAACGTTATAACGTCATTTTAACAACGAAATTGCCACTATAATTTGATATAAACGATATTCAAACTCTTTTAAATCGTCCGCTCACTCTTTCCTGCGAATTCGACATTTTCCCAATATCCCGAAATAAAATATTATTATATTATTAATTTAATTTTAATATTCACATTAAAATGGTCAAAATCGATTATTTAAACTCAAACCAATATTTTAAATAAATAAAATATTTCAAATAAATGGTCAGAAAATATGGGACATTACACTTATTCTCCAAGAATCAATTCATTTTAATAACTCGAATCTTCAATATTTCTCTTTTACAATTTCCATTCTGGATTGTTCCAAATTCAGTCCAATTTTGTTTATCTTAGTTTAAGCTCCACTTTTTCCATTTTAACTCCATAAGTTAAATTTTTATTTCAAAATTCAAATTCCTTGGATTTATTTCATATCAGTTTGAAATCATATATTATTCAAAACATTCGAATTTCTAACAACTTATTTTCTCAAATAATCCAAAAACAAAATCTTTGGTGGTATTTGTCACTTAGAAACTCGAAAATGAACACCGATGATGTCCGGATCACAATCAGAATTTATTTTCTAGCCATCGAAGTGAGTTCAATACTGTATTACTTTCAAAACTTCTTTTTAAACACATTATTTTGAAATTACATCAAAATGTTCTTTTAAAATGCTTGGAAAAACATTTTTAAACTCTCAGGATTTAAAATTCCATATATTTCATTTACAAACTTTTTCCAAAATACCAGAGTTTTATTTAAATTCTGGTTTTAAATTCAGCTTTAGTTCACCTGATTTATATATTATGCTCATGTGAATTCTTATTGGTTATAACCAATTCAGTTATAAATCTTATTCAATCATAATAATGATCAACACATCTAATATACTATAATAATCTGAAGATATATACTTCTTTTTTATATCAAAATATATTTTTTGGTAAAATATTTCATTTACCCAGCCTTTATAAACAATATTGTGTCAAATAACTTTGTTCAAGAGTTTAGAAACACCTATCAATACAGTTTGCAATCCAGTATTGACCAGAATTCATAAACCACTCGCCAAACCAATCAAAATAATATAAAATAGTTTTTATATCAATTTACAAATACGCGCTCATATATATACACTCAAACTAAATCTAGAGTATTACTAACTCCATCTCTATTGAGTTACGCAACAGAGCCAAGGTAATAACTTAACCTGTAGCTCTGATACCAGCCGTAGAGGCCCGAAAATCCGTACCAATTTGAGCTGACTAATATCCTACAAATTCAACTCAAAGTGCATGAAAATTCAGATCATTAATAGAAAGAAATTAGAGGATGAGATAGAAAATACAGAACTAATAGAATAGAAGAAGAAGAAGAAGAAGAAGAACTCAACTGAACAGAATCAGAGTAACACGAAACTCACAGCGGAACGAATAAAACATATTATATATCATGTCTTTGAATTTACAAATCTGAATTTGTACTTACATATCATATTAGGGTATAACTCATATACATCACAGCGAAAATAATCTCTAAATAACTAATGGTGAAGCCTTCTGCTTTCAACTCCTCCAAGTAAATCTGCAAAGCCTGAAACACTTAACTGCCCATACAAATTTGGGCAACCAAAAGTTTAGGGAAAAGTAAACAAAATAAACTCTGGGTCAGTCACGGGACTGGTGTGAGTAAATTCCAACCATATTGATTATCTATGAAAATCCTTTTGAAACAAAAGATAATAGTAAGACTAGCCCACACATAAACACGGACAGTTTTTACCTTACTATAACCCAAATCATCTTGATATCAAAATCCAGTGATATTATAATAATGTCTAATCAAATAAATAATCAAATAGCAAAACGCTTGCATCTCACGCTCCACATATATATAGTATAAAATCATAAACCGCAGGGCGCTTATTGGAGATTGGATTCCAACAGACAAGGTATGGGAGCACCTTCCGATCAGTGTACTCTAGAGGGTATACACTGGGGATCAACAAGAACATCTTGCAACCCGGCCACACATGACCGACCACTCATTTAGCTTGAGTGTATCGAATATATTGCCACCACGGTTGTTGGCCATCCAACCATCATCCGAAGATACAGAAACGAAAAGAAGAACAGATATGAATTTTCTTTAGATCGGTGATAATACACCCTGCTTGGGTATGACCCAACTAGCCATGCTGCCTAGCCCAACTTCTGTCATATCTGGTTTGTGAGGCTAGAGGCTGAGTCTATCTTCAGAACATCTAATCACCATTCACTTTGAATGCCACATCGTCAAACCCATCAATTCACTAATCGATTCCCAAACATATCACGAGTATAAAAGCTAAGAGGAACGAATTTCTCTGCCACCGGACGTAATACCTTTAAGAGATCAACTGTACGTGATTTGTTAGGTATACTCTGTCAGACATTCATCCATACAAGTTATCCTGGGACTGGAAAAAAAGAAAACACCATTCTGGAATAGAATGACCCTTGCATTTTACTCTGTCTTCAATTGTCTTCAGCATAATCTAATTCATAGCGCGTAGGCCTAGACGGACTGGTTTCAGATAATATATCCAATTGGACTCTCCGTATTGACAACGATGGTCAAAACACTTTGATAGTTGGTTATTTAACTATCGAAGTAAAACAAACATTCATTCAAATGTACAACTAAACATCACACAACCACGACCCTTTTTATTTAACATTCATTCTTATATTTCTTTGGACAAACGTCGTTACTTATTACTTTAGAATAAGTGGATTTCAAACCAGACTATTTACATTCCCTAGAGATAATGTTGTATATAAATATCACGCTTAACTTTGCTTAACATCTTTATTTTATTGTTATAGTTCAAAACTTGCAATACGCTGCCATATCCCTTTTATACTAATCTCGACATCACAGTCACACTTAAGCCTGGTTAACAATGTTATTTTATCGTTATAGATCAAAACTTGCAATACGCTGCTATATTCCACTTTATGACTAATCTTGTCATCTCTTTCCGTTACAAACTAATATCATCCCTTAATAATGGTGAAGTCGTTCAAGTTGGGGTATTTTATTTACCTCTCGGACCTTGATTGACAACGTTCTTATCTTAGAATAGATATAAGTCTGTAACTCTAACTCCTTATTATAATAATATCAATTAAACCGTATTTCTTGCTTTATTTTAAATATGGGTTTATGACGACAAATCCTTATTTGAAAACTCGGTTGTTTATAATTATTTACATTTGGTCACTAACTCTCCACTTCGTTTTCCTTATACACTTTCATTTAGAACTTGTCTTATCAAAAATCAATCATGTTCTTTGTCTTTTGGCAATTTACTTCTTATTCAAATTATTATACCTAATTCAAAAAACATCTCAATACAAACTTAATACTATCTTAAATGGAATCCATTTAAGAACCAATTACTTTGATCAAATAGTGTTTTGATCATTTGCTGAAGTAAAACAGTTTACTTCATTATTAATAAATAATACTAATTACGTTAGTTCAATACTATTAAACTTCACTAATTAAAAAGGTAATTAAATCTTATTTATTTTGATTTGTTTATTTTCATTAGATTAATTGAAGACCAATTAGTCTAATAATCATTTTCCAAATAAACATTTGGTTTAATCAACTTCATTACATCAGTTAATTCGTTAACTGGTTTAATTACTTCTTTCCATTAGATTAATATAATTAATCTAATAATGTTTGCTAAAAATTAATTATCCAGATTATTCACTCATAGGATACTTACAGCTTAATAACTTATTTAAATGTCAAATAGTTGTTTATATCTATTTTATAAAATGAAATATAAAATACAGTTTATAATAGAACTTCTATTATAATTTAAAACTTCACTTCAATTATAAAAATATAATTTTTATAATTAACTTCGTTGATTTTCCTGACAGCCAATCAACTTCTTATCCAAACGATGGATTTATGGTCGGTTGCTGCGACTTTCATGATCGATATCGTCTACTGATTTAATCAATATCCATACAGGATTTAAATGCAATTTGGGTTCAAATAGTGCATATAAAACAAACAGTACATATAAATATTGAGGAATCCGTTTGGATTCCTCCAACCGGTTTCCTGCATCCACAGATGTTAGTCAACACAAATCACATAAATTCCATAATATGGAATATTTTAATTGATAGAATTGGTATCCAGCTAATGATGTATATATGCAACGATAAATCTATAATTAAACTAATTTAACTGTAGTTTACCTTAACGACCATCACACAACATTCAACCATTATTAAAATATAATTATAATATTTTAAAATAGATTAGAGTTAGTGATTTTACTCAACTTTGCGTGTTAACTGTTAAATAACGATTTGCGTCAGTCAATTAAACTCGGCGTTCAATTCTGCCAACTTCCTCCCTGATGTTTGTTTGCTCCCCTTCGCTTCCAGAATCTCACGCTGCTTCTTTCATGAACTAACCCCTTGCCAACAAAATGCTCTAGTCTCTTTTGTCCTTAACAGCGAATACAAACCATGCTATTACCATTCTTACATACAATTTCATGCCGAACTCTTGCTTGCACCATTTAATCTTTTAGTATTAATCCCAACATGTTACTTCTTTAACTCCATGCCATTTTCTTTTTTTTTCTTTTTTTTTTCATTTCTCTTTTCTGGCCCCAGGCCCAACACAAAGACCCGTTCTCCTATGTTCTCCTACCGTTACTTCTTCTCTCTTACGTCCTGTACATAGCTTCCCCAACTAATAAATAACTCCCCAAAAAACCAACTCCCCATTTGAACACAGTAGCACTCTACTACTTTTTCTCCCTTGTTATGTTACATTCCACTACTGCAACATAAACAAAGCTCACAACTCCACTTCAACTATCACCCCAAACGCACAAAAGGCCACATCCCCACCACAGTTCACATGTAGTAAGTCATTTCCTAAATCCTACTGTGTACTCGACCCACAACCATAACAAACAGTATCATCTTCTCGTGTACTCCCGCACAGGATCTTTCCGCATACACATACTTCACTGTGCTTGTACTTCCCTTGCACACGTGGTATTCCCCCTTACTGTTCCACATTACCTCCCGCTTGAAACCATACCACCAAAACTCCACATCTCCCCCCTTCATTCAAGATTCCACCTCCTCTTTATCAACAAAGCATCAACTCCAAACCCCTTTGCATGCTTATATTTATTTATTTTTATTAGTCGATGATCTCACTGTTTGAGAGGCCATGTCGGCATTTCCTACCTAAAGACAACGAAGTAGGGAAGACATCGATATGTATTTATTTTGTTTAATGCCTTAAGCGCCAAGGAGTAGGGGTATGAAATTTCATTTCATAGGGTATAGCTGTGTATGTTAAGAGGAATGGTCTGCACGATATAGATATGAGACTTAGGTGTTAAGGTATGTATCTTTGTTTTTATATTTTACTTATTTATTTGCTAGCTTGGGCGTTAAGCATACTATATATTTTGAATGGATACTGGAGATATTGATTTAAACGTAGCAGATTTTCCATTGATTTGATTTATATTTTCCATCTGCATTGGATTTTTTTTGGAAGAAATGAAACGTGATATCTATAGATATAGTGACGAGAAAATAAGCTAAGATCAATTGTTGAGTCAACTGTTTCAATGCTTATTTTGATTAATGACAAGAAGGAGCTTCATGATCGACAAAAAGAAGATTCAATGTTTTATAGGTTAGAAGATGGTTATTTAGAGTTATTTATGTTAAAATCTATCCTCAAACAATCATACTTCTTATTCTCTTCAAAAATATACATGAAAACTCATTTTTTATGTATGTTGACAAAAACCTGTCAACCTGTTAAATTTAACAGGTCAACAGCTTTTTAAACTTAACAGGTCAACCTGTTAAAATTAATAGGTCAACAGCTTTTTAAAATAACGGTCAAAAACCTGTCAACCTGTTATTTTTTCCTGTCAACAACTTTTTGAAATTTGGGAAGAGTCATCTTCTTTCTTGAAAAGTTGCATCCATTTCTCTTCATTAAAAATCACTCCTTTTGATTGCAACTTTTCACTAATAATTACAACTTCTCATTTGCTATAAATACATCATCTTTCATTCATACAAATCACCGATTTTTGCTCTAATTTCTGATCTTACTTTCTGAATACTCTTGCATTCTAAAAGCTCCCAAATTCAAGTTACTTATTGAATCCTTGATAATATTTCTTATATCTTGATTCAACAAGCAACTAACTTCCTTTAAATCTTCGCATTCAATTCGTATACTTGAGGATAAGATTATAGGAAGGGTGTACTCAATTATTGACTAATCAGTGTTGAAAAAAGAACACATTCAAAAGTCAAACTCTTGTAATTATTGAAGTCCTATGTGGGTAAGTTTGTAGCCCGTGAAATCAAGTGGGTAAGATTGTGGCCCGTGAAATCAAGTGGGTAAGCTTGTGGCCCGTAAATCAAGTAGTGTTGTGAACCAGTTCCTCCGGGTGAAGAGAGGGTGTTGTTTAGTGAAAAGCCGAAGAGGAGCTTCGGGACTGGACGTAGGACGGGAAGTCCGAACCAGTATAAAAATTCCTGGTGTTTTTACCTTGCTTTACTTTATCTTATTGCTTGTGTGTGATTTATCTTTCTAGATCATATTTACTTACATAGCTATTGTATAATACAAATTATAATATCATATTCCGCATAGCCATATTTAAAGATCCTGCATAAGTCGTGCACACCGACCTTTCATTTGGTATCAGAGCCTAGTGTTCTAGAGATCATAACAACATCCTAGAACAAATGGCAATAAAGAAATCTAGTCAAGGCATTAGAAAATGGAAGAGCAACAAAGCAGAATCAGGAGAGCAAGGAAACAAATGTCTCATGGCAAAAGTCAGATCACAATCGGTATGTACAGATTCTTTATATAAAGATCTTTTGTTAAACCATGAGAAATTATTGGAAGAATTTAAAACTTTGAGCAAACTTAATACTGTCATTATAGCTAAGTCAAAAATTTGCGAGCAAGAAAATTCCAAATTAAAAGAATATAACAATGTTCTTTTAAAGGAAATCGATCTTTTGCAAAATAGAAATAAATCTTTAGAAGATTCTTTAAATAATTCTAGTTCTTTAATTTCATCTCTTGAAAAAGAGAATGGAGCTTTAACTGAAAAGAATTTAGAATTATCTAAAGAATGTGATTTTTAAAGGTGAATAATAATATTTTGCAAAATGAAATTTCTGACTCAAAAGAAAATTTTGAAAAGTTACAATCTTCTTTAGATAATTCAGAATCTCAAATTTTAGGTCTCAAAACTGAGAATGATACTTTAAAAAAAGAAAAATTCTGAATTAAATAAGGAAATTGATGATTTAAAGAATAGCAAATTTTCTTTTGAAAATGTCAATAGCGACTTTGGAAATAAATTTGATAAATATGCAAATAAGTTCGCAAAATTTAATAAAGGTCAAAATGATTTAAATATGATTTTATCTAGATCTCGACCTTTACATGACAAAAGTGGTTTAGGATATAATAAAACTAATCTTAGAAATAGTACTAGATATGCCTTCATGTACAATAAAAATATTACTGCTAGTACTAATGCTCATCCTAGATCCAATTATTATAGAAATTCGAATACTTTTATGACAAGAAATCTGTATAATAGATCTAGAAATATGAATATCAATAGAAATTACTTAAGTATTTGGGTTCTTGTAAGTTGGAAAAACAGAGAAAAATATATTGATGATTATTTTGATTCAGTAGTTAATAATGAAAATTTTATCTTTAAAGGTTCCATTAAACCCTCTTGGGTATGGTTACCTTCCATCTAACCCTTGGACTCAAACAAAGCAAGTGGGTACCAAAAGTATATATGTCATATATTTTTTTGCAGGTACACCACAACAAAGAGAAGGTTATTCGGTATCTCTAAATATCTTTGAAAATTTAGCTTATCAAAAAGAACATGTTTCAATATTTCATCGTCATCGAGGACACAAAATTCATGGGATAGGAATTACAACAAAAATGAAGGCAGAAGCGGAAAATATTCTCCGTGGGAACCAAGAAAATAATGATTATATTGGATCTAAGGAGATTTCTTTATAATCCGTTTAATAGTGTTTTTAGTTCCTTTTTTATGAGTTTACATTCTTTTATTTTAATAAAATGATGTTTCAGTATTGATTTCATTCAAAATATAGCCGAAAAAACGGTTTTATACATATCCTGTCGACCTAAAATAAAAAGCTGTCGACCTAAATAGATGAATTTCAAACCAGAGAGTTTTTAGGTCGACCGGTCCAAGAATATAGGTCGACCGGTTTTAATTTTCACAATCCAGAGAAGTTTTCAGTAGACCGGTCAAAAAATTATGTCGACCGGTATCATATTTTTGTCGACCGGTATCATATTATTTTGAAACAGAGAAATATTAGGTCGACCTGTATACATTTTTAGGTTGACCGGTTTTTGTTTCAGCAAGAAAACGGTTGACCAGTTGAACATTTTGGTCGACCGCTTTGTACTATTTCTTTCATTTTCTCCAACCCGAAACTTTTTAGGTCGACCGCCTTGATTTTATAGGTCGACCGGTCTCTCTGAAAACTGTTTTTTATAAAGACACGTCGTTTCAAATTCCAAACTCAAACACCATTTCTTATACTATTTTAAAATTATACTACTCTCAATTATTGAGGTTATTATGATATTTATTCTTTTTAATCGATGACAAAGGGGGAGAAATATTTTACATATACTATTTAAAATATATGTGCTTAATATGGTAAAAGTATATGTGTGCTAACATTTGTTAATGTAGAAATCAAAAGGTAAGATTATTTACTAACAAATGTTGCAGAAATTCAGGGGGAGCTTTATATTCAAAGGGAGAAAATCCAAGGTGTTGTCATCAATCAAAAAGGGGGAGAATGTTAAGACACGAGAATTTCGATTGATAATAACAAAATAAAGATCAATGGAAATCATGACATGGAGCTAAGATTATGGATATGTAGATGTTTAAAGGGAGACAAAGCTTATATACAGGGGGAGATAGCAATAAAGATTAAAATATCAAGCTATATTGTCATCAATCAAAAAGGGGGAGAATGTTGAGTCAATGGTTTCAATGCTTATTTTGATTAATGACAAGAAGGAGCTTCATGATCGACAAAAAGAAGATTCAATGTTTTATAGGTTAGAAGATGGTTATTTAGAGTTATTTATGTTAAAATCTATCCTCAAGTAATCATACTTCTTATTCTCTTCAAAAATATACATGAAAACTCATTTTTTATGTATGTTGACAAAAACTGTCAACCTGTTAAATTTAACAGGTCAACAGCTTTTTAAACTTAACAGGTCAACCTGTTAAAATTAATAGGTCAACAGCTTTTTAAAATAACGGTCAAAAACTTGTCAACCTGTTATTTTCTCCTGTCAACAGCTTTTTGAAATTTGTGAAGAGTCGTCTTCTTTCTTGAAAAGTTGCATCCATTTCTCTTCATTAAAAAATCACTCCTTTTGATTGCAACTTTTCACTAATAATTACAAATTCTCATTTGCTATAAATACATCATCTTTCATTCATCCAAATCACCGATTCTTGCTCCAATTTCTGATCTTACTTTCTGAATACTCTTGCATTCTAAAAGCTCCAAAATTCAAGTTACATATTGAATCCTTGATAATATTTCTCATATCTTGATTCAACAAGCAACTAACTTCCTTTAAATCTTCGCATTCAATTCATATACTTGAGGATAAGATTATAGGAAGGGTGTACTCAATTATTGACTAATCAGTGTTGAAACAAGAACACATTCAAAAGTCAAACTCTTGTAATTGTTGAAGTCCTGTGTGGGTAAGCTTGTAGCCCGTGAAATCAAGTGGGTAAGCTTGTGGCACGTGAAATCAAGTGGGTAAGCTTGTGGCCCGTAAATCAAGTAGTGTTGTGAACCTGTTCCTCCGGGTGAAGAGAGGGTGTTGTTTAGTGAAAAGCCGAAGAGGAGCTTCGGGACTGGACGTAGGACGGGAAGTCCGAACCAGTATAAAAATTCCTGGTGTTTTTACCTTGCTTTACTTTATCTTATTGCTTGTGTATGATTTATCTTTCTAGATCATATTTACTTACATAGCTATTGTATAATACAAATTATCATATCATATTCCGCATAGCCATATTTAAAGATCCTGCATAAGTCGTGCACACCGACCTTTCATTAATGTCCTTTCGTACAGATACAAGGTAGCGTGGTCTGCACGTTTAAAAGCATGGTTGCTGTACAAGAAGAATGGAGGTGCTATCTCTAAGTACATGCTTGTGGTTTAAAGATAAAGATGAGTACATGCTAATGGTAAAAATATAAAGATGGGGACATGCTATTACATTCTCTTTTGGTATTGAATTTGTCCTTATTTCTGACGCTATTGATAATGAATTACCCCTAAATCTTCTGAATTAATAATGATACGTACACAACATGACTGATTTTTCATAGCACGATAAATGGTATGTTTAGTTTAGTTCAAATGATTTTTAGCACTCGTTACTTAAGATTTTGTTAATGTATGGACTATGTCAACGAAAATAAAAATGCCGTTGTGACGAGCAACACCCCAGGATCCCAAAAATATAATAATATCGGTAGGTTAACTCATATTGTGAAACCCTAAAATATTTATATAGGGTGCAAAATACTCCAAATAAAAAGTTGCATATTTAATTAATTAAAAATTACAGTAAAATTCTAAAAATTAAATTATCACTACGTCTCAAAAGAATCTTGTCCAACTTCGAAACCGATGTTTAAATATATTCAAATAACCGTTATGACCATAAACGAATATACCGCTGCTTTTCTGAATATTTAGTTTGGACATAACTCACAAATTATGACACGAAAACTTGATTTTTCACTTCTGTTAGAAAAATACAGATCAACAGATTCCATCGTTTCTTGTTTCGAAGAAATCCAATTTATAACGAATCCTGTACACTCAGTTGAGGTTCAGAATATTAAATTACGAACTACCATGATATTACGGGCTCGATTATATTTAATATATATTTTTATACGTTAAACTTCATTTTTAATTAATATATAAATCCACTTATATTATAGGTTCAATATTTAAAATGATTTAAATATTCAAATACAAACGAATAAAAATGCGAGATGTTACACATATACAATTCGTAATAATTATGATATGATGAACTTTAAAAAAAAAATGCTACACATGTGTCATGTTGTGTATGTGTTGTGTGTGTGATTATACACTTATTGTCTAAAATAGGATAACTTAGATAAATGCAATACTAAACAAAGGTAAATGTAATGTGAATAATTGTGAAAATTACCAGATTTTACTCAATGTTTTTAGTTCTCTGATTCAGACTCGGTTTCGTGTTCTATGTCGTTTTCCTCTACATTCTCAAATGCTTCGACTAATACATTTGTCTCATCATTTAAAGTTCCAAGATTAGTTTGATCGTCTGTAATTGTTATTTCAACATTTTCCTCCAGATATGCTTGATAGGCTTGTTCATCGGGAATTTTCTTTCCATCGAATGTAAATCTTGCCTTGGATTTAAAAACCACAAATCAATCTGCTTTATCCCTTTTTAGAGATGGATAAGATGCATAATAAGCTTGTAGGGCTTGTTTGGCTAGTAAAGATAGGATGTACTTTTGATAATGCGAGGTATGTTTAATTTCTATAAGATTATAATTTGGAAGCACGTTAATACCAAAACCTAGAACATTGCTGAACCAGTTGCATCTAAACAAATAAACATCCTCTATGGGCCTTGTGAAATATGTCAATTGCAAAATCTGAGTTAACACGTGATAAAATCATTTATATGAGTATTAGGATCTTCACTACCTTTAACAAACACATTAGTATTGTTTGGTAATTTTCCAGCATCATATTCTTCGGAGTTGAATTTATACCCATTAACAAAAAATATTGGATATGCTTCAACTTTTATTTTCAGTCCAAAGGCCAAATGTTTTAGTCCTTCATCGAGCACATGATTTGTGCGATCACAAATGTGGTTCCTAAACCAGCTACTGAAATATTGGCTTAAATCTCCGCTTAGATTTTGTGATTCATAAATACTGCCAACAAAAACATGATGTGTTACATTATTATTAACACGCGTCACTTAAATTTAACAAAACTTGTAAAAAAAATCATTACCTAAAAAAAGGTGCAACTCTAAGGCAATCAAGATGAATATATGTTTGTGCTACATGGTATTTTTTATTATCTAGCCATATTTCGACACATTTTCCATCATGTTGTCCATGTTGTTTAAAAATAGATAATGTTGCTTCAGAAGAAGAATCTTGTTCAACGCTGTCATCATTTCGTGGAATGCTTTCAAATGATAAGTTCACATGATCATTAAAATAATGAGAGAGAAAAGAAGCTTATTCTTCGATATATGATTTTCATATAGAACCTTCAACTCGAGATTTTTGTCTCACTTTTTTCTTTAAATGATTTAAGTACCTAATAAAAAATAGTTTGGTTCAGTATTAACTTCTATTTATAATTAAATTAACATTTGAATACTTAGTATAATAACATACATTTCAAATGGTTACATCCATCCATATTGCACCGGACCTCAAAGACGTGCTTCATATGGAAGATGAATAGGTAAATGCTCCGTTACATTAAAGAAGCCCAGAGGAAATATTTTCTCTAGTTTGTAGAGCAATACAATGATTTTTTTTCTTCAAGTTTAAGTAGACGGACAACTTTTAACGTAGACGAACAAAGCTCCTTGTAAAATAAGCTAAGTTCTGATATTACCTTTCAAACTAATATAGGTAACAATTCTTTGAATGCAATGGGCAACAAATTTTCCATCATTACATGACAATCATGGCTTTTCGTTCCACTCAGCCTTATGTTTTTATAGTCAACACATCTACAAAGACTAGAGGAAATTCCATCAGGAAAACGAAATTCTTCCACCCATTTTAACAGTACTTTAACTTGGTTGTTGCCTTGTTCATAGCACACTTTGGTTTTTTTTACTGTCATTGGCTTCATATGAAGCTCACGACGATTACATATTTCCTCTGTAAATCACGTCAAGATTTCAGATCATCCTTAGTCTTGCTCTTCATATTTAGAACCTGTTGATGTCAAAAGTTGGTCAAATGACGATCAACCCCAACATGTGTTAATCATACATGAGAATATTCATAGAAATGCAAGGAAAATGTAAATAAACACAGAAGACACAATATTTTATAGTGGTTCAGCTTAATTCAAGCCTACGTCCACTTATAATATTTGTTTATATTGTCGATTACAGGTTACAATAGTTTTTCAATGGAAGAGTAGAGAAAGAAGAGATTTCTATACAAAATCCTTGTGTGCTTAGAATATATGACATGTTATTTTTAGATGCCAAATAGAAGACTTTAAGTAGCGGATTCAAGATTTTTTCCATTTTGGGGAAGAACGTTATATGTAGGAGAGTTGGTCTGCTGAGGTAGTATGCAGCGTGGCATATCCCTTTTCCAGGGTTGGACACATGCGGCTCGATCCATTAGAGTAGTTGTAAGAGGCAAGCCCAGTTTTACTACTGGTGAATAAATCTTCTTGGAAATCGCGCTTGATGTGGAGCTTGAAACTTAGTGTATAAAAAGTTATGCTTGATTAAAGCTGACCGGTTCTATAGTCTTGGGAGTAGGACTCCGTCTTTTAGCAAAAAAGTTTTATTTATTATTTCTGATCCAACATTCTAGGTTTGACCCAATTCTTCAGGATCGATCGACTGATGACCCGATTGACGGACTTGTCTTTTAGGGGGGAGCATTTAATCGCTGCGTCATAACTATGGGTCGACCAATCATCGGTCGAACTTAGATGAGAATCAATCCTGAAGGTCTGGAACGGGCTGATATCTGGTAGCAAGCTTCGACTTTAGGTTGGGGTGGTTTTTGCCCAAAAGTTGGTCAACACTTTCCCCCCCTAGAGCACATCTTTTTTGTTAAAGGAAGATGTGTTCTGGATCTTCCAGAAAGTGCTGAGTAGAAAGCCTTTGTTTTGTGATCTAGGAAGAAATGGTTACGCCGAGCCATATTATAAGAAGGGCCAGAAAATCGACGATCGTTGATGATTATATTAAGACTGGAAAACTGACGATCGCTGGGATTTGTATTAAGGTCCGAAAATTGACAATCACCACCGATCGTATTAAGGCCAAGTCTTCGGTAATTCCAGAAAATTGATTGACCTTGCCAAATCGACTTCAGAGAAGAGAAGTAGAACCAGGAACTGAGTTAAGTAGTGCCAGTAAACAGTTTGACATGCCAAATCCTGACAATGTCGTTTGAGATCCTCAAGCATAAGTCGTGCTTGGTTGTGTGTTAGGAGTATAAACCATACTCAGCTTATGATTGATGTGGGTATATTCCATGCCCAGGATTTCTAAGGGAGGCGAGCGTAAACCATGCTCGACTTTTGTAAAGGGGAGTATGAACCATACTTGACAGAATTTGAGCATCAACCATGCTCGTGAATTTTATTGTGAGGATGTGTATAAGCAATACTCGGTTTTGTAAAGTTGGCAAGTATTAACCATGCTTGGCTTAAGGGGGGTAGCTAGTATTATCCATACTCGGCTTAAAGAGGTTGGCGGGCATTAACCACGACTTATGAAAGTTGTTTAGGAATTGTGGTAGGCATTGACCATGCTCAGTTTAAAGATGGTGGCTAGCAGTGACCATACTCGGGTTGACGAGCATTAACCGTGCTCCACTTGGATTGAGGATCTGCCAAATTCTAACAAGATGCTTGAATTGAACGAACATAATCCAAGTTTAAGAAAGAAAGTTTATTGCTGCGAAGGAGCCATTACTCTAACGACCCGGATTTTGTCAACTTTGATTATCGCCATAAACTCAATGATGACTAACCAAACATCGAAAAATACCAGAAAGTTAATGAAAGAAATTAGAGGGTGAGGAAAGATAAGATAGAAACTTAGAATATAAGAAGAAGAAGAACACAACATCAGAGTAACACGAACCTCTCAGCGGAACGAATAACATATAATAGATAACATATCTTTGAAATAAAAGATGGTACTTGAATATACATCATTATCAAAGTACAGCACTTACAACACAGCGGAAATAAACTATAGCTATATGATCCTGAAGCCTCCTGCTCTAGCTCTTCAAGTATCTGTAAATCCCGACTACTTGACTGCCCGTACAAAATTGGGCACCCAAGAGTTTAGGGAAAACAAAACAAAACAAACTCCGGGTCAATCATGGGACTGGTATGAGTAAAACAGTTTAAAACAGTTTAAGCAGGTAAATGATATCTCATAAGACCACGCCATATAACGGAACGGGTTTTTCCCTTATGAGAATCATAAATATCTTTATATCAAAAGCCTTTTGATATTATAATAATGTCTATCAACCACAATATAATAATCATCTAGCAGAAACGCTTTCATCTCACGTTCTACATATATAGTATACAATCAAAACCGCAAGCACGTATTGGGTAATGAATTTCCAACTATGACAAGGTATGGAACCACCTTTAGCTAGTGTACCTCTAGAAAGGAATACACTGGATTCAACAAGAACATCTTGCAACCCGGCCACACGTGACCGACCACTCATTTCGCTTGAGTGTATCGAATGTATATCACCAACGGTTAGGATCAGCAACCGTTTCCCGAATGGGACAACATCAACAATAGATTTTTAGAAGTAAATGAAACTCTAGATCAGGTGATTATACACCCTACTTCGGAGCGACTGACATAGCCATGCTGCCTGCCCGATTTCTGTCATTTACCAGATGTGAGGCTAGAAGCTATGCTTTATCATCACACCAGATTCACTTCAAATGCCACATCGTCAAACCCATCAAATCATTGATTGATGTCCTCAACAATACATTATGTGTTAGCTAAAATAAGTTTCCTTCTCAGCTTCCACTCTTGGTACGGTTGGAGAAATCAATATACGTGATCGTCTGGAAATACTCTGTCAGACATCCATCCATACAAGTCATCCGGGAACAGGACGAATCGAAGGCACTATTCAATACATCCATCTTAGGCACTATTATCTATGACTTATACAATAGCCCTTGCACTTTACTCCGTCTTCAATTATCTTTGGCATATATGACTCACAACGCTTATGCCAATACAGAGTGGTTCTTTAGATAATAATCCAACTGGTCTCTCTATATTAACAACGTTAAAATGGTCAAAACTTCGATAGTTTGTGATTTAACCATCAAAGAAAAACAGGTGTGCAAACAACGATATTATTTCTAGGAGGAAATTATATCGAATCAATCATCAATCATATATTTATCTATATATATATATATCCTTATTCTCTATGTTTAGAAAATATATGTTATTAACACTGGAAAACATTTCCATTGTTTATTTATATATCACTATCATTTCACAACTATCAGTCCCTGACTGTAAACTAGTAGGAGAACAATTCTCTAAGTATAAACCCCAAAGGCCGAAACCAACATCAGATCGATACTCAGAAAACTATTCAACTTAACTAATCTCTAGTCAGTTTCTAATCTTGTTTAACTCTATTTCTTTTAACTATGTTCGATTAACTTCTTTCGATTAACTTTTCTATTTATTTTCTAAATAGAAAATCCTTTATTCCATTTATTTTGCTTAACATCTCTTTTATAACTTATTCAATTTTTAAGTCAATATCCCTTTATCATAACTTATTCATTTCCTAAATAAATAATCCATTTAATAGCCTATTTATTTATTCTAAATGTTTCGTTTAATAACCCTATTTATTTAACAAATAAATATGTCCTTTCCTTATTCTATTTATTTAACAAATAAATAAATCCATTATCTTATCCTATTTATTTTCTAAGTAAATAGTCCATTTTATAACATCTTATTTATTTATCCTAAATAAATAATTCACTTTGTAATTATTCCAATTTATAAATATTTCTTATTTATAAATATTCCAATTTATACATATTCTGTTTTCAATATCACTTTGAAAATCTCCTTTTCCCGTTCCGATATTTTATGGTACTTAACACATCATATCACGATGACCAATATCGTCCATACACACACAATCAACAACATGTTATAATTCACATCATATATCAAAATATACGAAAAACAATAAAATTACTGTTGAGGAATCCAGTCGGATTCCTCCAACCTGTTTCCCTTCATCCACAGATGTTACACAATAAAATCAACATCAATTTCAGTTCCATATGATATATTCTGTTAAACAGAATCAATATAGAAATTCAACTAACTGACTAGCAGTTCAATCAAACAGTCAACACACTGTCAATCAGCCTATATTTAACAGTTCTAAAAATAAAACATGAAATTACAAGCTGTTCAGAGTTAGTGAGATTTACTCACATTTGCAGTTCATCGTTAAAGAACGATAAACTGTTTGTTTGATTTGAATCAAACAATTTATTTCGCCATAAATTCAAACGAGCTTCAATACACTCCAAGTCAGTTCCATTGGGTAGTGTCCGTCCATTCGATCCCAACAGATCTTGTTTCGCATTTTTTTCCTCAAGCCCGTTCACCTTATTAAATCCATCCGCTCCAATGTTACACCGCACTTCGTCCCCTCCATCTTCTACAGGCATCGAAACCAGTAATGGTCATTTCCCTTCTTCTTACTTCCCATTCTCCTCCTCATCTCCACTATAAAATAAACAAAAATCATCCTCTCACTCCTCTTTGAATCCCCTTCACTACCAAAGCACTCTCATCAAACTCGAGATTCTCCAGGAAAATTCCACTCCTTTGCAAAAACTACCCACTTCCAGAACTGTATATTTCAACACCATTCCGCAAACAGTAACCCCCGTTGAAACCCACATGAACACGCAGGCTCCCACTCTCCTTGCAACTGCCACCTTCAAAACAGTCTTCACCATCCATGTTCAGTATCACTTTTCAACCTCTGGCCCAAACCTGCATTTCCGTTTCCAATCACTCCATTCAGCAGCAAGGAGACGCTGCTCGATTACGCACCAATCCCCTCTCAAATCACCTACGCTTTCCTGCTACCCAATCCATATACTTTTACTGTGTTTGCTCCGCCCATCATTTCCGTGCTACTTGCGAATTATGGCCATGCTCACGCTACATCGGGCTTTGATATATATATATATATATATATACATATGGGATTTAAGAGCGGGGAGCTTTACTTTGGTTTTGGTTTATATTTGATTTTTGAAATGGTGCTCCTCATGTTTTGCTGTGAAGAGAGTTTCGACGGCTCATTTTTTCCTCATTTCAGAAGACAAAGGAATTAGGTCTTAAGGATGAAACTTAGCATATTTATAGGATTAGGATTTAGATATTTTAGTTAGGATATTTTCATTGAATATGTGGACCATGGGTCTCCACGTTTTGGTTTGAGAACTGCGGTGAGAAGAGAATCACGGAAGGGAATAGGAATGGCTGAGAAGACGTGGATGTTGTGTACGCGATACACAGCTTTGATTCAATTTAGATTTGTATAAGCGGTAGAGACTCCTATGTAAAAATTGTTATGAGAATATTCATTTGTAGTCATTCTTGTAAACATGCGGAATTCTAGTGAAAAAGGGAAATTATAGTTAGAAATCAAAATGTTATCCTTGTACTTTGTTCTGTAAATCACAGTGAGAACATGGATCCTATTTACTTTGGATCCTGATGTTCAGAGTAAAAACATGAGATATTGCAGCTTTGATCTATTTATATATGTTGTGTTTTGGTACACCAATGATGCTTTTACAAATATGGTTCATGTATGGGCTACTGTCAACCAAATTAAAAATACCGTTGTGATGAGCAATGCGCCAGAATCCCAAAAATATAATAATATCGGTAGATTAACTCATATTGTGAAACTCCAAAATCGCTGATTAAGGGTGCAAAATACTCCAAATAAAAAATTTCTTATTAAATTAATTAAAAATTACAAAAAAATTGTAAAAATTAAATTATCGTTATGTCTCAAAAGAATCTTGTCTAAATTCAAACCTGATATTCAAATATTTTTAAATAACTGTTATGGCCACGAACGAATATACCGCTGTTTTTCTGAATATTTAATTTGGACATAATTAAAAATCTACACGACGAAATCCTGATTTTTCCCTTCCACTATAAAAATATACTTCACCAGCTCCTAACATTTCTTGTATCGTAGAAATCCGATTTAAAACTAACCCTATACATTCAGTTGAAGTTCAAATCACCAAATGGCGAACTGACGCGCCATTTCAAGCTTGATTATAATTATATTATAATTTATACATTCAAACTTCGTTTATATAATATATTCGTTATCGAAATTCAATTCTAAACTGAATTAAATATTACAGATGATCCTATTCACAACATATCGCCATTTCATCCAATTCTGATTATTTCAGAATTAAATATATTATTTAATTTATTACTTTAAATTAAATATTCACCATTATTTTAATTAAACGACCATTAAATCCTCTAAATCACTTTATAAATAATTAAATAAATTAATTATAATACCTCTGCAAATGCGGGTCATTACAAACTTCCCCACTTAAAATAATTTCGTCCTCGAAATTGCTAAGGTAGAGAACGACCCTATCGACTGGTTAGAACATATTTGTTCACTTCTTAACTCTAGTTTTCAACCGGACCAATTTAAATTCAATTAAATTATTAACTACTTCTTATCAACGAAAATTTTCAAAAATCCTGAAAATTTTCTAACACCTTAACTTTTCGAAAAAATTCGCCAGCACCTTCTTTGTACTGGTTAATAGGTCAAACTCCAACTCGCCTCTCTGGGCCATCTCCAACCTAACAGAAAATCAAACAGCCAAGCAGCTTGCCAATTCAGCTCATAAATCTCATGCTTATATCGAATATAAACTTGTACCTTTTGTTGGCATATCATTATATCCTTTGCACCTGTTATCAATTCAGCAGATACAAGGGTCATCCCAATCAAATTCCAATCTACTTTTATCCACAACACAACCATTCGCTTATATCCGAGCCAAATATCATTTCAACTCGAGTTTCTTCTCGATTCCCAACTCTTAACTTGATTATCACATTACACTTCAAATTTGAATCTCATAATCCAATTTGTCTTGATATCATTCTAATTCAATCTTAGTTACCACTTTACTGGCTTTACTTTAATTCAAATTTGCTTTCACAAATTTCTGTTAAATTTGTTTTTATTTCAAACAGTCTTCCCTAGGAGTTTAAAACAGTTTACTCTTTTCAAAAATCAAAGTTTTGAACTCAACACAACTCATCTTTCCCAAAATAAATTCAAAACAGTATCTTTGGTAGTAATTCGTCACTTACAACTCAAAAATGAATACTGATGATGCAGCTGTCATCATCAGAATCTATTTTCAGCGATCGAAGTGAGTTCAATACTATAAAACCATTTCTAAACATTTCCACTTTGAAATTCATTTCAAAATATAATTAACACTGCTTGTAAAACAATTTAAAATCTCCCAGGATCTTAAATTTTCCTTATTTTTAATCCAAATCCATTTACAAACACTTATCCAATTTTCCAGAATTTTAATTCAATTTCTGGTTTAAATTTCAGATTTAATTCAATTCGATTTCATATAATACCTTTATATGAATTCTGATTGGTTATTTACGTAACCATTTCACTTTTTATAATCTTACTCGATTATAATAACGACCAACATACCCAATGTATATTATAATAATTCCAATATAAATCCTTTATATCAAAATATAATCTTGAGTAAAATTATTTCGTTTACCCTTTCCAAAATATACCATGACAGATCATCGTATTCGAGTGTTTAGAAACTCCTACCAATATAGTGGATCAAACTGATCGACCAGAAATTCATAAGCCACTCAATCAATAAATCTCCACAATATGAAACAAATTTTTTATATCAAATAACAAATACGCGCTCATATATATACACACCCAACTCAATCTAGGGCATTACTAACCCCATCTCTACCGAGTCACGCCACAGAGCCAAGGTAATTCACTTAACCTTACGCTCTGATACCAACTGTAACAATCTGGATTTTGTCGACTTTGGTTATCGCCATAAACTCAATGATGACTAACCAAACATCGATAAATACCAGAAAGTTAATGAAAGAAATTGGAGGGTGAGGAAAGATAAGATAGAAACTTAGAATAGAAGAACAAGAAGAACACAACATCATAGTAACACGAACCTCACAGCGGAACGAATAACATATAATAGATAACATATCTTTGAAATAAAAGATTGTACTTGAATATACATCATTATCAATGTACAGCACTTACAACACAGCGGAAATAAACTATAGCTATATGATCCTGAAGCCTCCTGCTCCAGCTCTTCAAGTATCTGTAAATCCCGACTACTTGACTGCCCGTACAAAATTGGGCACCCAAGAGTTTAGGGAAAACAAAACAAAATAAACTCCGGGTCAATCATGGGAATGTTATGAGTAAAACAGTTTAAAAAAGTTTAAGCAGGTTAATGATATCTCATAAGACCACATCGTATAACGGAACAGGTTTTTCCCATATGAGAATCAAAAATATCTTTATATCAAAAACCTTTTGATATTATAATAATGTCTATCAACCACAATATAATAATCATCTAGCAGAAACGCTTCCATCTCACGTTCTACATATATATTATACAATCAAAACCGCAAGCACGTATTGGGTAATCGATTTCCAACTATGACAAGGTATGGAACCATCTTTCGCTAGTGTACCTCTAGAAAGGAATACACTGGGTTCAACAAGAACATCTTGCAACCCGGCCACACATGACCAACCACTCATTTTGCTTGAGTGTATCGAATGTATGTCACCAATGGTTGGGATCAGCAACCGTTTCCCGAATGGGACAGCATCAACAATAGATTTTTAGAAGTAAGTGAAACTCTAGATCTGGTGATTATACACCCTACTTTGGAGCGACCGACTTAGTCATGCTGCCTGCCCGATTTCTGTCATTTACCGGATGTGAGGCTAGAAGCTACGCTTTATCATCACACCAGATTCACTTTGAATGCCACATCATCAAATCCATCAAATCACCGATTGATGTCCTCAACAATACATTATGTGTTAGCTAAAAGAAGTTTCCTTCTCCGCTTCCACTCTTGGTATGGTTGGAGAAATCAATATACGTGATCGTCTGGAAATACTCTGCCAAACATCCATCCATACAAGTCATCCAGGAATAGGATTAACCAAAGGCACTATTCAATACATCCATCTTAGGAACTGTTATCCAAGACTTATACAATAGCCCTTGCACTTTACTCCGTCTTCAACTATCTTTGGCAAATATGATTCGCAACGCTTATGCCAATACAGAGTGGTTCTTTGGATAATAATCCAACCGGTCTCTCCATATTAACAACGTTAAAATGGTCAAAACTTCGATAGTCTGTGATTTAACCATCAAAGAAAAACAGGTGTGCAAACAACGATATTATTCCAAGAGGGAATTATATCGAATCAATCATCAATCATATATATATATCCTTATTCTCTATGTTTAGAAAATATATGTTATTAACACCGGAAAACATTTCCATTGTTTATTTATATATCACTATCATTTCACAACTATCAGTCCCTGACTATAAACTAGTAGGAGAACAATTCTCTAAGCATAAACCCCGAAGGCCGAAACCAACATCAAATCGATACTCAGAAAACTATTCAACTTAACTAATCTCTAGTCAATTTCTAATCTTGTTTAACTCTATTTCTTTTAACTATGTTCGATTAACTTCTTTCGATTAACTCTTCTATTTATTTTCTAAATAGAAAATCCTTTATTACATTTATTTTGCTTAACATCTCTTTTATAACTTATTCAATTTTTAAGTCAATATCTCTTTATCATAACTTATTCATTTCCTAAATAAATTATCCATTTAATATCCTATTTATTTATTCTAAATGTTTCCTTTAATAAACCTATTTATTTAACAAATAAAAATGTCCTTTCCTTATTCTATTTATTTAACAAATAAATAAATCCATTATCTTATCCTATTTATTTTCTAAGTAAATAGTCCATTTTATAATATCTTATTTATTTATCCTAAATAAATAATTCACTTTATAATTATTCCAATTTACAAATATTTCTTATTTATAAATATTCCAATTTATACATATTCTGTTTTCAATATCACTTTGAAAATCTCCTTTTCCCATTCCGATATTTTATGGTACTCAACACATCATATCACGATGACCAATATCGTCCATACACACACAATCAACAACAGGTTATAATTCACATCATAAATCAAAATATATGAAAAACAATAAAATAACTATTGAGGAATCCAGTCGGATTCCTCCAACCTATTTCCCTGCATCCACGTATGTTACACAATAAAATCAACATCACTTTCAGTTCCATATGATATATTCTGTTAAACAGAATCAATATAGAAATTCAACTAATTGACTAGCAGTTCAATCAAACAGTCAACACATAGTCAATCAGCCTATATTTAACAGTTCTAAAAATACAACATGAAATTATAAGTTGTTCAGAGTTAGTGAGATTTACTCACATTTGCAGTTCATCGTTAAAGAACGATAAACTGTTTGTTTGATTTGAATCAAACAATTTATTTCGCCATAAATTCAAACGAGCTTCAATACACTCCAAGTCAGTTCCATTGGGTAGTGTCCGTCCATTCGATCCCAACGGATCTTGTTTCGCATTTTTTTCCTCAAGCCCGTTCACCTTATTAAATCCATCCGCTCCAATGTTACACCGCACTTTGTCCCCTCCATCTTCTACAGGCATCGAAACCAGTAATGGTCATTTCCCTTCTTCTTACTTCCCATTCTCCTCCTCATCTCCACTATAAAAAATAAACAAAAATCATCCTCTCGCTCCTCTTCGAATCCCCTTCACTACCATAGCACTCTCATCAAACTCGAGATTCTCTAGGCAAATTCTGCTCCTTTGTAAAAACTACCCACTTCCAGAACTGTATATTTCAACACCATTCCGCAAACAGCAACCCCCGTTGAAACCCCCATGAACACGCAGGCTCCCACTCTCCTTGCAACTACCACCTTCAAAACAGTCTTCACCATCCACATTCAGTATCACTTTTCAACCTATGGCCCAAACCTGCATTTCAGTTTCCAATCACTCCGTTCAGCAACGAGGAGACGCTACTCGATTACGCACCAATCCCCTCTCAAATCACCTACCCTTTCCTGCTACCCAATCCATATACTTTTACTGTGTTTGCTCCTCCCATCATTTCCGTGCTACTTGCGAATTTTGGCCATGCTCACGCTACATCGGGCTTTGATATATATATACACACTAGGTTGGAACCCGTGCTTCGCACACGGGCAGATTGTCGTATATGCTGATTGAAAACGATGATTGATGATTAAAGCAATCAATATAGATGTGATTGGTTTATGCTTTTTTGAACCACACAACGATAACAAACTGCTATCATAAAGCTTGTGTTTGTGTGTGTGTGTGTGTATATATATATATACACACACACACGGAGCGACTAGTGGGACACAAAATTAGAGACATAAACTCTAGACCTCGTGATTTGCTTGTCTTTATGTGGAAAGTGGAATCCAGGAAGAGATATAATGGTTGTGATTGCTTATGTCTAAATTTGTATCACCATTTTGTGTCTAAATAGATTTTTTTCATATAAATACATACATACATACATACATACATACATATATCTATATATATATATTTATATATAGACTTATATATGGAGCGTCTAGTTAAACATAAATATTTGACACAAATTAGGGGACACAAAATCTCAACTTTTGGATCAATTTGTCATTATGTGAGTGAGCGAAATAAGGGGTAATCCAATAGTTGAGAATTTGTATCCTTCAATTTGTGGCAAATTTCGGTGTTTAAGTAAATTGTCCTATATATATATATATATATATATATACATACATATATATATATATAAGTATATGTATGTATGTATATGTATGTATGTATATGAAAATTAATGACACAAAATTTGATGACACTGACATAAATTGATGACACAAAATTTGATATAAATTGTGGATCATTAGATCTCCCTTTGAATTCCACATTCCATGTAAAGACAAATAAATATAATGGTCTATAATTTGTATATATAATTGTGTAGTCAATTTGTGTTCAAATAGTCGCTTCCTAAAAATATATATATATATATAAACTGACATATATATATACACATACATACATATATATGGGGATCGGCTATTTGGACACAAAATTAAACACAAAGAGAGACACAAAGCCTCCAATTTGTTTGTCTTTATGTGGAGAGTGCAATTCATGGGAGGATCTAGTGGTTGAGATTTATTGTGTGCAATTTTGTGTCTTCATTTTGTGTCTAAATAGAGTTTCCCTATACATACACATACGTATACATATATATATATATATATATATATATGTTTAGTGGAAAGGTGTGCTCTTACCTGGTAGGAGGTTAGGAGTTCGAGACCTACTCTGACCACCATGTTGACATATTAACTAAGTTTCACACACACACACACACACACACACACACACACACACATATATATATATATATATATATGGGAAAGACTATTTAAACACAAAATGTTGACACAAATTTACACACAAGTAATCTCAACCACAAGATTTCCCCCTGAATTCCACCTTATAAATAAAGACAAATAAATTCTACGGTCCAGATTTTGTGTCTCTAATTCTGTGTTTAATTTTGTGTCCAAATACCCGCTCTCTCTCTCCCTCTCTCTCTATCTCTCTCTCTCTCTCTCTCTGTCTCTCTCTCTCTCTCTATATATATATATATATATATATATATATATATATATATATATATATATGGGAAACCCTATTTAAACACAAAATGAAGACACAAAATTGCACATAATAAATCTCAACCACTGGATCCTCCCATGAATTACACTCTCCACATAAAGACAAATAAATCCAACGGTGGAGGCTTTGAGTCTCTCTCTTTGTGTTTAATTATATATATATATATATGTGTGTGTGTGTGTGTGTGTGTGTGTGTGTGTGTGTGTGTGTGTGTAAGACATGTTCCGTGACACCCCTATTTGGAAGCACCCTAAATGCATTCTATTTTTAGCCCTTTATTTATATTAAAATATGTTAATGGAAAGAGAGAGTTAGTGGAGGGAGAGATAAAACGAATGTGTGGTAGAAAATAGAGGATCAAAAGGGTGCAAGTAGCGTTTGGGGGGATATTATATATAATAGAAAGGTTGGAATGACAAATGAAACTTCTGAACATATCTTGGTTGCAGTAAGTAAAAACGATGAGTTCTTTTATATTGATTAGTTATTAGTTCTTTTAATTTTTTTTTATGAACCATATCATGATGGGATAACCTACTGTGAATGCAAAGGTAAAACAATAAGCCTTATAGCTAAGACAATGGAAGTGCGAAGAAGAATTAATGAAAATTTGACATTGTATTTCCATGTTTGAGATATTGAATTTTCATGTTGGAGATATTGAAACATAAACTGCGTTGGTAGAAGCATTTATCCTTGATTTCATTTATACCTGATTTTAGTTGTGGTTATATTTCAATGAAGAAACAATTGATAAAAGAAGATGCACACTTGCATCCAAGAAGAATATTGTTAATAACAAAGCCAGTATATAAATCCTTAAAGTTGCACTGAATAACAGAGAAAATATTAGTCTTTAAAAAAGAATATAAGTGCATAAAATTCAGGTAAAGCTTGATGTATATGTCAAATGTTGCGTATGACATTTAATATGACAATTAAACTACTGTACTACTGAAAATCCTCAAAATTATATTCATCACCGAACAAAGTTTAAATGTCATAGTAAATATAGATAAGGGAAATTATAGATTATTACATAACACAATAAATACATAACACAGCAAAAAACCAATGGTATAAGTTAAAAAAAATTAACTGTATGCTGATATAAACTGACCATTCCAGGGACCATAGCCAAGTTAAAGTAGGCCAAAAAACAAATAACATGGGAACTGTAACACCCCACACCCGCTAAGGTCACTCACTATGGGAATGCCTTAACTTCGGTGGAGTATTTTAAGTTAATATAGAACAGAAAAATTACAACAAGACAGATATAAATAATACTTGAAATCTAAAACATCATTTCATTGCAGCAGAAGATAAACATGTTTGGTTACATATCAAAACCAACTAAAACAAGAGTCAAGTACTAAATATCCATCCTGATAAAACATAAGTACATAATCCCACTACATAACTAATAGCCATAATATAAAAGATAAGCTGGGCTTTACATCACGGTCCAAGCTCCAAAAGATAGATAAAGCAATCTGATCAAAGCCTACTAGTGCTAGGCCCACTCTGAGAACCTGAGGGTTGGGAAAAAGATAAAAACAACGGGGTCAGACATAAGTCTGAGTGAGCCCTATAACTTTAACAATACAATCATTAAAGTAATTAGGGTACGATATAAACTTGGTACGGTGATGATTGGGGATAAATGACTACACTAAGCAGCCAACTAGACATAGGATGAACTAAGATAACGGTAAAGACGCATCTACCCACCCAAGGGTAATTACTACACTGCACCACACCAGTCATTCCTATTTAAAGGTTGATCCCACCCAAGGACTTAGAAAATATAACTAGTAGTTTCTTGTACCCCTAGCTGACCACAAAGGTGCCGCCTGCCCCTATCTCCACTAGGTGTACCCACTACTCCCCAAGCGATCGGCTCCCTAACGTAGATACCCGTGCTGGCCCCACAGTGGGGTGTATCACTCCCCAAAGTGGCAACCCGATACAACCAACGGTGCACGGCTTATACCTACACGATGCAACAACGTCTTACCTACCAGTCGGGTCCACACACGCATATGAAAACCGTTGGACTTGCGTTGCCACCGCTAACCCGTTTTGGCCTCTTATAGTCAAGCCCAGTACGTGTGTCCCGTCCTCGACATGGATCGAGCCCAATAAGATACATATGGGTTACTGGTTGAAATGGGCCCCCACAAGCTACCCACCTAAGCTTGTCCCTTTTTCTAGTGCATCCCATTTAACCCTTTAATCATGTTTAATTACATGTTTCCACTTGGTTAAGTATTCTAATCGTATTTTCTATTGCCACCCAAGGCAACCCACTAGATTTCCACATGCCACCCAAGGCACTTACTTGATTTCCACATGCCACCCAAGGCACCCACTTAACCCATCATGCCCCACTACATGCTTATCTGGTTAAGTGTTTCTTAATTGATTAAGAACGTAACCTTTGTAAAGACCTCTCACATTAGACTGTCTTTTATGGCAGCTGGATTTGTCGGTCGGTTCCGGGCAGCCTTATGCCATAACAGAGTCTAACCTCATGTCTTTACACTTGTCACGTATTTAGTTTATGCCTAAGACCTCTCACATTGGGCCAATCATTTGTAGCCGCTGGATTTGCCGGTCGGGTCTGGGCAGTCTTATGCTACAAAAGGGTCCAACCTCGTGTCTTAGTCGATTAATTACACCTAATTAATCACCCCCATAATTTGTATTAATTATCCCTAATTAATTACAAATTTAACGATGTACATAATTGACTCAATTATGTCCATCCACTTTATGGTATGCATAATCATACCAACTTCACACCATTTTATTAACATGAATATTAACCCCATCGTTCCCCACGTAATACGTTGACATGACATACTTAAAAGGGAAGATTCATCACAAACACAATGGGTTCAACTTGCATAACATTAGCATCAACATGGGTTTTAAAGGTGTCGACATGCATATATGACCATAGCATCAAACCCAACTAGCATAAATAATCAACCCAAACTTGCATGAATCGCATATGTCATAAAGAGGGTAACTTGCATAAGTTACTTATGTCATACAAAGGGGTAAACATGCATATATATGTGTGACATATAAAGGGGTTAACTTGCATATGTATGCATCTCATACAAAGGTGTAAACTTGCACATGTTACTTGCATATAATCAAACACCAAACTTGCATAACATGTCATATATGAACTTGCATATAATCAAACACCAAACTTGCATAACATGTCATATATGAACTTGCATATAATCAAACACCAAACTTGCATAACATGGTGTCATAATGGATCAATGTTTATCATAGTGATTTGCATAACTAGCATCATGAACACATAGCATAAAACTTGCATAACTAGCATCATGAACATATAGCATAAAACTTACTTAACTAGCATCGTGAACTCATAGCATATGACTTGCATAACTTGCACAACATCATGAACACATAGCATATGACTTGCATAACTTGCATAACATCATGAACACATAGCATATGACTTGCATAACTTGCATAACATCATGAACACATAGCATATGACTTGCATAATTTGCATAACATCATGAACACATAGCATATGATAACATAACTTGCATTGATCCACCTACATAACCATAACCTCATTATATCCTATCATAATTAGTTTAGAAATTGCTTGCTAAAGGCATAGAAACTCACAACTTGTTGATTAGCACTCCTATGAAGAAGATTAAGTTGCTAGAGTTGATTAGAAGTTGATTTGAGAAGCTATCTTCTTCTACAATTTGATGGAGGCTCCTTCAAGTTGCATTTTGACGGCATAACGACGTTGTATCTATTTTTAGTATGAATTAGGGTAGTCTTAGGGTGTATTTATAGAATTAGGATGTAGTTTAGGCCTTTAGATTAACCCTAATTTAGTTTAGAGCCGTCAGATTTCGTCACAAGCCACCAAAACACAGCCCAAAGCTCAAACCAGTGCACCCAGGCCAAACTGACCGACAGGGGGGGTCGACCCCTGGGTCGACACATGGGTCGACCCCTTGGGGGGGTCGACACCCATGTCGACCCTAGTGTCGACACCCTCTGTCTGGCGGGAATTTTCCCGCCTCTTCTGAAATTTGAAATTTGAATATTTTAAATCTGTTTTGAATTTTCTGAAACTTCGGATGGCCATAACTTCTTCATACGAAGTCCAAATCACGCAAACTCGGACTCTATCTCAACCAGAATTCCGAGACGAACACAATGGCGCAACCCGTTTCCCTTAATTCTCACGTCTGAGATTAATTATTCTTTAATTACTAAACATTAATATTAAGTGAAATTCGGGGTGTTACATTCTCCCCTACTTAAAGGATTTCGTCCCCGAAATCTCCAAGTCAAGAAGAATGTAGCCTACCAACCAAACAACCATCTACTCAAACCATCAAACACTGGCATCCGTTGTCCTTAAAGTTTCTAATGTTGTATGAACATATGCAAAAAGTGTGTGTATATGTTTCCTGTCTAATGCAAAATTAGGTGGTCTACTGATTCAGTCGACCTCCTTAATGCAAACCATGATAGTGCCATGCATCCAACATGTATGCGAAAGAATCCTATTGACACATACTATTACTACATGTGTGCACAACCATACACCAAAATGCATCATCCATATGACAACACGACCATTATACATCCATTATTATAGCTACCTACACACAATTATATGCAATATGCAATATGAAGTGACTGAGTCGATCTAGTGTCTAAAGTGTGTGAATATGCATCCACGAGCAACCACTAGCAAACATGCATCCACACGCATCCATCAATCATAGCATGTCTCAAACACATGTTTCAACCATAGGTTTACCCTATGTAAAGGTCAAAGGTAATAATGAGAGGACATACTAAAGATAAGATAAGTACTAGACAAACGATAAAGGAGAAGTTAAAAAAACATACCCTCAAAAAGGAATGGGTACAATGAACGCATCTTCGCTTCTGTCTCCCAAGTAGCATTGCTTTCATCCTCTCCCCATTGCACTTTGACTAGTCGAACCTCTCTGTTTCTCAACTTCCTAATCTCTGACCCAAGGATGCGGGTAGGAGCTCGTCGAATAGCCGCATCATGCTCTACCTCCACTTCTCTAAGCAAGCTCGGCTCTACCACCTCTGCGGTCTCATGTAGGCACTTCCTCAAATGTGACATATGGAATACGTCATGTACACCACTAAGTCTCTCGGGCAAATCCACTCTATATGCCATTTGTCCAATCCTTTCCTTAATTGGAAACGGTCCTACAAACCTTGGTGCTAACTTTCCAACAGACCCAAAGCGAACGACATTCCGTAATGGAGATACTTTAACAAAGACCATGTCCCGAACATTAAACTCAAGATCCGTCCTCCTCTTATCCGCGTAATATTTCTGTCTGTCTTGCGCCGCTTTCATCCTTCTTCGAATCAAATCAATCTTTTCCGAAGTCTCTCTAACCATATCAGGCCCAAGCAAGATCTTATCCGTAGATTCCCACCAACATGTAGGTGATCGACAAGGCCTTCCATAAAGAGCTTCGAAAGGAGCCATGCCAATACTAGATTGAAAGCTGTTATTATATGCGAACTCCACTAATGGAAGATGCTCTTCCCATGTACCTCCAAAATCTAAGATACATAGCCTCAAAAGGTCTTCTAGAACACGATTCACCCTCTCGGTCTGGCCGTCCGTCTGAGGATGATATGCGGTGCTCAAACACAACTGAGTCCCTACTGCCTCTTGCAAACTTTTCCAAAACTCGCTAGTGAAGATAGGATCTCGATCACTCACTATGCTAGAAGGTACCCCATGCAATCGAACTATCTCTCGAAGGTAAACTGAAGCTAGCCATGGAGCAGTCCTCTTACTCTTCACGGGTATGGAATGGGCACTCTTAGTAAGTCTGTCTACCACAACCCAAATTCCCGTATTACCCTTCCTCGATCTCGGTAACCCATCAATAAAATCCATCGAGACGCTATCCCACTTCCATTGCAGAACTTCCAATGGGTGAAGCAACCCACCAGGTTTCTTTTGCTCCGCTTTCACTTGTTGGAACACCAAGCATCTAGCGACATACTCGGCCACATCTTTCTTCATACCGGCCCAAAAGAAAACTCGCTTCATGTCTTGGTACATCTTGTCCCCACCGGGATGAATAGTCATCTTCGAACGATGTGCATCATCAAGAATAGCCTTCCTCAAACCCTCGTCTTGCGGTACACAAAGTCTACCGTCTCTACGCAAGCACCCCCTATCGTCTAGGGTGTACCTACTCAAATGGCTGGACAACTCCCCCCTTATGAGCTTCTATACTAACTCAACCAACTGTGGGTCATCCCGCTGTGCCTCACCAATCCGTCCCAAAAGAGTAGGTCTGACCTCTAAGGATGCTAGCAAACCGGGTACAAAGTCAACGGAAGGTCTGAAATCAAACATCGAGATAAATTCCAAGCTTCGTCGTTCCACGAACAGTGGACTCAAGGACAACCTTTTTCTGCTCAAGGCGTCCGCCACCACGTTACCCTTGCCAGGGGTATACGCTATCTCAAAATCATAGGATGCTAAGAACTCCATCCACCTTTGCTGTCTTAAGTTCAAATCCTTCTGAGAAAACAAGTACTTCAATGATTTGTGGTCAGTGAGCAATTCGAACCTCTCTCCAAGAAGATAATGGCGCCATGTCTTAAGCGCAAAAACAATAGCGGCCAACTCTAGATCATGTGTAGGGTAATTTTTATCGTGCTTTCTCAACTGCCTTCCACCATAGGCTATTACCCTTCCCTCTTGCATTAAGACTGCACCTAGTCCTGTCCCACAAGCATCGGTATAAACAACAAATGGCTTACTCCCATCTGGTAACACTAAGACTGGAGCTGTGGTTAAAGCTCTCTTCAACCGTTGGAACGCATCATCACAATCTACGTCCCACGCGAAGACTAGATTCTTCTTTGTCAAGTGAGTTAATGGGGCTGATATCTTCGCGAAGTCCTTGATAAACTTCCTATAGTAGCCAGCCAACCCCAAGAAACTCCTCACCTCGGTAGCATTCTTCAGAACCTTCCAATCTTGGATGGATACTACCTTCGCGGGATCCACAGCTATCCCTTCCTTAGAGACCACGTGCGCTAAGAACCGCACTTCCTTCCTCCAAAAGTGACATTTAGAGAATTTAGCCTTAAGGCTATGCGCTCGAAGAGTCCCCAACACTTCCCTAAGATGTAGGGCATGCTCTTCTTCACTCTTAGAAAATACTAAGATGTCATCCACAAAACCACCACGAACTTATTAAGGTACTCCCTGAACACCCTATTCATCAAATCAACAAAGTATGCAGGGGCGTTCGTCAAACCAAATGGCATCACAAGCCACTCATAGAAACCATCCGGAGTCCTAAAGGCAGTCTTGTCTATGCTATCCTCAGCCACTCTCAACTGATGAAACCCCGTGGCCAAGTCCAACTGCGAAAACACTGAGGCGCCAACCAAATGATCAAAGAGATCATCAATCCTCGGCAATGGGTGTCTATTCTTCTTTGTGAGCTAGTTGAGTTCTCTATAGTCTACACAAAGTCTGAGGGACCCATCTGAAACACCCCACCTCCGTTAGGGTCACTCTCAAAGGGAATGCCCTAATTTTGGTGGAGGTTTATAAGTATAAGTCACAGATATACAAGACAGATATAATAACACATATTTTTGAACAGCAGAAAATAACAACTTTTATTTCATCAAAATACGTGTTACACAAACCATGCCATAATCTGCCTTATAATACTTCCAAAATCATAACTATCTTGATTACCTTATTTAAAGAAGCATAAAGAAAACATAAATAAACTGCAAAAGTCCGCTAATTGATGTCCAAAGCCATAGTCCAAAACGGAAAAGATCCAAGCAATACATTCTTTCTCTTCAAGCTGGATGTGAAAACTGGTCAAGCTGCGGTATTCCCTCCCTGAGAACCTGGAGGGGGGGGGAGGGGGGGAAACGGAAGAAAAGGAGGTGAAAGGAAAAAAGGGTCAGTCATAAAGACTGAGTAAGTTCTAGTGACTTTCAGTGTAGAAACGGTTAAAACAACCTGTCATGTATGAACTGGAACTAAACTTAAGAATGGTGTCAAGGTGAACAAGATAGACTAAGGTGATCAGGATAAGTCAAGACAAGTCAAGTAAAGCATCACATGTTCGAGATTCATTGCATCGACTGTACTAGTATACTAAGCCCATATCACAAGTTAATCACGAAATAAATCCCACGGCCCAATGTCATGAAATGACCCTGAAACGGGGTCTGACCCAAGTACGGGGTCCTACGGAGCGATTATCTAGTCGATCGGCTCCCTACAAGTTCTAGCTCGTCAAGTGTCCGTGTCAGACGGCTAATCACGAATGTAGTCACCTGTGCTGGGTCCACCTTCGGGTGTATCAGCCCTAGGGTGTCAACCCCTGACACGATTCAAGATGCACAGATAAATCTACGGGTAACCAGTGTCTGCCCCGGATACGTGCACGATCGTAGTCCACCGAACCTACACTGGCATACCCTACTGCCGTCGTTCTCCTCTTACAATCAGCCCAGTAATCGGGCCCCACCCGGCCTAGGCCCAGGGTACCTTGATACATCTAGAGGGTCACTGCTGAAAGGGGTTGTGTCTAGGGTTTCGCTTAATAGATTAGGTCATGTAATTCGTGACCTAACCCGCCTAACAGATTAAGTCATGTAATTCGTGACTTAACCCTTTTCCAGTCTAGTCATGTCAAGATGGTTAAGTATGTCATTTCAGTTTGCAACTTAACCCGCCTACGTGTCATGTCAAGTTGGCTAAGTGTTGTCGTTTTCAAGTTCATGACTTAGCCCTACAAATCGTGTTCAAGTTGGTTAAGTTGTCTTTTCATGTTCATGACTTAACCCTAATTGGCATTAATTGATTCGTTAATGCACCGAACCACTCACATTGGATCCTATTGTTCATAGCCACTGGATTTGCCGGGCGGTTCCGGGCAGGTTTATGCTACGAACTCAACCCAACCTCGGGTTTCAAGCGCGATGTGACCAACTACCCACATTGGATCCTATTGTTTGTAGCAACTGGATTTGCCGGGCGGTTCCGGGCAGATTTACACTACAAACTCAACCCAACCTCGAGTTGGCCACTTTCTTGTTTTCTAAAGTCATGCCCATGTTCTTGTCAGATTTTGCGCTATTTCCATAGCATGTTCATATGTCAATTTCGTGCCCAACTAAGGCTTGTTTTAAGGTCAAGTTATGGCATGTTCAAGTCAAATTTTCGTGCCATATTTCATGTTCTACTTATGCCAAATTTCACAGTTTATGCGTATAATTAATTCAAGTTTTGCCTATTCTACCCAATCGTATCCCCAACGTATATAAACGTACTTCGTTCTCAAGCATAAACAATTTAAGAGATAGAGGGGAATAACACCAAACATGTGATAGGCATACGTAACAATTCCAACATCACTTGCATAATAAATAGACTATAACATATCACATGGTTTCAATGCTAGCATGATGATAACTTGGCATAGTAATGATTCCAACTTAATTTAACACGATGATTTCAACTTTACATCATAGGCATAATAATCATTGCGGCTCAACTAACATTATAGACATAATGATTCAAATTTAGCGTTTTTAACATAATGATTCTCAACTAACATTATAGACATAATGGTTCCAATTTAGCGTTTTTAACATAATGATTCTCAACTAACATTATAGACATAATGATTCAAATTTAGCGTTTTTAACATAATGATTCTCAACTAACATTATAGACATAATGATTCCAATTTAGCATTTTTAACATATCTAACATTATAAACATAATGATTCCAACTTTTCATCATAACCTAGCAATACCCAATTTTTTCATTAATCATGATGGGTATATTAACATCACAGGCATAATTCCATCAATAGTCATAGTCATGGTTTAATTAGCATCATAGGCATGGTTTAATCAACATAAAGATTTCAATAAACATAGTGATTCCATGGACATGTATTAGTCCAACTTGCCAAATAATTAAGCCCAAGTGATTCATAACAACATCAAAATCATGACAAGTTTAACTTGCAATGTTGCCATAGCAATATCCCCAAATTATAATTCAAAGATAAACAATATAAACAATGGATTAAAAATAGTTCCTAAATCCGGTTTCAATTCATGGCATGTCCATATTGTTTTAGCGTTTTTGCCTAAAAAGTAACATAGAACTTACAATATGAAGCGAATAACCCAATTAAAAATCCCAAATCAAATAGTCCCAAATTCATTGCCTAAAGCGTCGTAGTTGTTGTAGCTTCTAGTTGTAGCCTTCAAGAATCGTCCTCCATCTTCTATAATTTTATTCTTTGTATTTTTAATTCAGAGCTCTAGGTTTAATGGTGGCGGCCAGAGGCTAAAATGAAATAGTATGATTTAGGCTAGGTCTTAGGTCCTTTTTATAATGTTTGTGAGTTGTTTTAGACCGTCGATGGAGCTTGATTCAATAATAGCCGTTCGTTTGAAGGAGAGGCCAATCCGGAGCTGACACCTAGCCCTAGTGACAAGGCGAGGCTCAGAAAATCGACCAAACATAGACCAGGCCAGCCAGGACTTGACCAGACCTGACCAGCAGGTCATTTTTGACTTGGGCGCACTTGGCAGGTGCGCCAGGTCAAAAATGTACCGGCGCACTTCCCAAGTGCGCCAGTGCATTTTTGTTCTGGAGCACTTCCCAAGCGCGCCAGTGCATTCTGACCCGTTTTCTGGTTTTTCGCCCAACTTCGTTCGTCCATATCTTCTTCATACGATATCCGTTTTACGCAAACTCAGACTCTATCTCAAGCAGAATTTCGAGACGAACGCAATGGCATATCCCGTTTCCCTTAATTCTTTGATTTGAAATTAGTTATACTTTAATTTGTGAATCTCATTGTTATAGAATACACGGGGTGTTACATTCTCCCCCACTTAAAAGGATTTCGTCCCCGAAATCTTCAAGTTCAGGAAGAATGTACATCCTAACATCCAAACATCCATCTACTCATCCATCAAACACGAGCATCCATTGTCCTTAAAAGACTTCTAATGCTTTATGATCATATGCGAAGTGTGTGTATATGTTCCTTAGCTAATGCTAATGATCAGGCCTGATTGATCTTCTAAATGCAAAATATGTTTAGTGAAATGAATCCAATATGTATGCAAATTTTTCCTATTATAATTCATAATTTCTACATGAGTGCTCGAACATTCAATCATATGCAACAACCAAATGATAGCACAACCAAGTTTCCAAAATAAACACTCATGCATATGCAACATGAAAAATGTGTCTGAGCCGATCTAGTGCCTAATGTGTATTCATATATCCACGAGCAACCACTTGCGACCACTTGCAACCATTTCGCAATCATAACATGTTTCAATTACATGTTTACATCAAAAAAGATTCTACCTATGGTTCTCAAGATAGGATCGAGGAGAGAAATAAGATAAAACAAAGCATCTAGGAGAAGTTAACGATGTACCGCCAGAAGGTCCGGTCTGCTTCTCAGGGCAGTCTTTGCTGATGTGTCCAGTCTTCCCACAATGAAAACATTCACCTTGCTTTCTCTTCCTCTTTCTACAATCCTTGGCTATGTGCCCTTTCGTACCACAGTAATTGCATTTCCTTTTATCACGTGAGTTGTTGTTCTTGCCTCCTTTCTCGGGGTCTACCTTCTTATTCTTAGAATCATTGGGCTTGACCTCTTTCTTCCCTTGAGAGTTTTCTGCCTCTGTCTCCTTCTTGCCCTTATCTTCCTCGTTCAGCAATGCCATCTGCACCAACCTTTCGTACGTAGCTCCCATGGGTATATGGGTCATGGCCAAACTGTGTAATGGCTCATTCAACCCTTTGACAAAGCAGAGAGCCTTCTTATGCGGGGTGTTGACTAGGTCCAGTCCGAACCTAGCCAGCTCATCGAATTGATTAACATACTCTTTGACTGTCATATTCCCTTGCTTAAGAAATAAGAATTTTTCCAACTGAAGACTCCTTTCAGCTTTTGATAGAAATTTAGCCTCAAACCTTGCCCTAAAGTCCTCCCATGTTTCCACTGGTCATTCTGCATTAGTGACTTCCCACCAGTAAGAAGCCTCGCCCTTTAGTAGCCACACTGCCAGTTGTACTTTATGCCTATCTTCTACCTCAAAGATGACGAATAAGTCCTCGGTTTCCTTTAACCAATTCCTAGCTGCCACGAAGGACTCAGTTCCATGAAAGTCCTTTCCTCCCATAGCCTTAAAATCTTTACATATCTTAGCAAAAGTGTTTCCCCGCGGAGGAGGTAGAGGAAGAGGTGCTGCTGCAGTTGGATGATTTCCTGCAGCTGGGGGAGGAGGAACGGTAGGACCTGGCTGGGTGGCCCTTGCTTCTAAGAATCGTCTAAACCAACCAGGTATTGGTACACCCTCTGGCAAGTTAAGTTCTTCGGACATGCTGAAACAAGAAGGGTAGATTCAAAACGAAGGATAAGAGATAACACCTATGGCTTTGGGGAACTTTGCCTTTTTAAAATAAAATAATATTTTATCTTTTAAAAATGCTTCTTTAAATTTTCTTTTGAAAATAAATTTTAAAAACTTTTTATCTTATCTGGTAAACCTATGCTCTGATACCAAGTGAAACACCCCACCTCCGTTAGGGTCACTCTCAAAGGGAATGCCCTAAATTTGGTGGAGGTTTATAAGTATAAGTCACATATATACAAGACAGATATAATAACACATATTTTTGAATAGCGGAAAATAACAACTTTTATTTCATCAAAATACGTGTTACACAAACCATGCCATAATCTGCCTTATAATACTTCCAAAATCATAACTGTCTTTATTACATTAGTTAAAGAAGCATAAAGAAACATAAATAAACTGCAAAAGTCCGCTAATTGCTGTCGAAAGCCATAGTCCAAAACGGAAAAGATCCAAGCAATACATTCTTTCTCTTCAAGCTGGATGTGAAAACTGGTCAAGCTGCGGTATTCTCTCCCTGAGAACCTGGGGGGGGGGGAACGGAAGAAAAAGAGGCGAAAGGAAAAAGGGTCAGTCATAAAGACTGAGTAAGTTCTAGTGACTTTCAGTGTAGAAACGGTTAAAACAACCTGTCATGTATGAACTGGAACTAAACTTAAGAATGGTGTCAAGGTGAACAAGATAGACTAAGGTGATCAGGATAAGTCAAGACAAGTCAAGTAAAGCATCACATGTTCGAGATTCGTTGCATCGAATGTACTAGTATACTAAGCCCATATCACAAGTTAATCACGAAATAAATCCCACGGCCCAATGTCATGAAATGACCCTGAAACGGGGGCTGACCCAAGTACGGGGTCCTACGGAGCGATTATCTAGTCGATCGGCTCCCTACAAGTTCTAGCTCATCAAGTGTCCGTGTCATACGGCTAATCACTAATGTAGTCACCTGTGCTGGGTCCACCTTCGGGTGTATCAGCCCTAGGGTGTCAACCTCTGACACGATTCAAGATGCACAGATAAATCTATGGGTACCCAGTGTCTACCCCGGATACGTGCACGATCGTAGTCCACCGAACCTACACTGGCATACCCGACTGCCGTCGTTCACCTCTTACAATCAACCCAGTAATCGGGCCCCACCCGGCCTAGCCGCAGGGTACCTTGATACATCTAGAGGGTTACTGCTGAAAGGGGTCGTGTCTAGGGTTCCGCTTAATAGATTAGGTCATGTAATTCGTGACCTAACCCGCCTAACAGATTAAGTCATGTAATTCGTGACTTAACCCTTTTCCAGTCTAGTAATGTCAAGATGGTTAAGTATGCCATTTCAGTTCGCGACTTAACCCGCCTACGTGTCATGTCAAGTTGGCTAAGTGTTGCCGTTTTCAAGTTCATGACTTAGCCCTACAAATCGTGTTCAAGTTGGTTTAGTTGTCTTTTCATGTTCATGACTTAACCCTAATTGGCATTAATTGATTAGTTAATGCACCGAACCACTCACATTGGATCCTATTGTTCGTAGCCACTGGATTTGCCGGGCGGTTCCGGGCAGGTTTACGCTACAAACTCAACCCAACCTCGGGTTTCAAGCGCGATGTGACCAACTACCCACATTGGATCCTATTGTTTGTAGCAACTGGATTTGTCGGGCGGTTCCGGGCAGATTTACACTACAAACTCAACCCAACCTCGAGTTGGCCACTTTCTTGTTTTCTAAAGTCATGCCCATGTTCTTGTCAGATTTTGCGCTATTTCCATAGCATGTTCATATGTCAATTTCGTGCCCAACTAAGGCATGTTTTAAGGTCAAGTTATGGCATGTTCAAGTCAAATTTTCGTGCCATATTTCATGTTCTACTTATGCCAAATTTCACAGTTTATGCGTATAATTAATTCAAGTTTTGCCTATTCTACCCAATCGTATCCCCAACGTATATGAACGTACTTCGTTCTCAAGCATAAACAATTTAAGAGATAGAGGGGAATAACACCAAACATGTGATAGGCATATGTAACAATTCCAACATCACTTGCATATTAAATAGACTATAACATATCACATGGTTTCAATGCTAGCATGATGATAACTTGGCATAGTAATGATTCCAACTTAATTTAACACGATGATTTCAACTTTACATCATAGGCATAATAATCATTGCGGGCATAATAATAATTTTATTACAAACATGAAACATTAAAGGCATAGTAATCCTAATAGGCATAGTGGATTCCAATTTAGCATTTTTAACATAATGATTCTCATAGACATAATGATTCCAATTTATCATAATGATTCTCATCTAACATTATAAACATAATGGTTCCAATTTAGCGTTTTTAACATAATGATTCTCAACTAACATTATAGACATAATGATTCAAATTTAGCGTTTTTAACATAATGATTCTCAACTAACATTATAGACATAATGGTTCCAATTTAGCGTTTTTAACATAATGATTCTCAACTAACATTATAGACATAATGATTCAAATTTAGCGTTTTTAACATAATGATTCTCAACTAACATTATAGACATAATGATTCCAATTTAGCATTTTTAACATATCTAACATTATAAACATAATGATTCCAACTTTTCATCATAACCTAGCAATACCCAATTTTTTTCATTAATCATGATGGGTATATTAACATCACAGGCATAATTCCATCAATAGTCATAGCCATGGTTTAATTAGCATCATACGCATGGTTTAATCAACAAAAAGATTTCAATAAACATAGTGATTCCATGGACATGTATTACTCCGACTTGCCAAACAATTAAGCCCAAGTGATTCATAACAACATCAAAATCATGACAAGTTTAACTTGCAACGTTGCCATAGCAATATCCCCAAATTATAATTCAAAGATAAACAATATAAACAATGGATTAACAATAGTTCCTAAATCCGGTTTCAATTCATGGCATGTCCATATTGTTTTAGCGTTTTTGCCTAAAAAGTAACATAGAACTTACAATATGAAGCGAATAACCCAATTAAAAATCCCAAATCAAATAGTCCCAAATTCGTTGCCTAAAGCGTCGTAGTTGTTGTAGCTTCTAGTTGTAGCCTTCAAGAATCGTCCTCCATCTTCTATAATTTTATTCTTTGTATTTTTAATTCAGAGCTCTAGGTTTAATGGCGGTGGCCTGAGGCTAAAATGAAATAGTATGATTTAGGCTAGGTCTTAGGTCCTTTTTATAGTGTTTGTGAGTAGTTTTAGACCGTCGATGGAGCTTGATTCAATAATAGTCGTTCGTTTGAAGGAGAGGCCAATCCGGAGCTGACACCTAGCCCTAGTGACAAGGCGAGGCTTAGAAAATCGACCAAACATAGACCAGGCCAGCCAGGACTTGACCAGACCTGACCAGCAGGTCATTTTTGACCTGGGCGCACTTGGCAGGTGCGCCAGGTCAAAAATGTACTGCCGCACTTCCCAAGTGCGCCAGTGCATTTTTGTTCTGGCGCACTTCCCAAGTGCGCCAGTGCATTCTGACCCGTTTTCTGGTTTTTCGCCCAACTTCGTTCGTCCATATCTTCTTCATACGATATCCGTTTTATGCAAACTCAGACTCTATCTCAAGCAGAATTCCGAGACGAACGCAATGGCGTATCCCGTTTCCCTTAATTCTTTGATTTGAATTTATTTATACTTTAATTTGTGAATCTCATTGTTATAGAATACACGGGGTGTTACACCATCCGCTTTCGTGGCAAAAACTACTGGAGCACCCCACTCCGATATACTTTGTAACACCCCGTATTTTCTGTAAACATAAGAGTTAAAAATCAAGGTATAATTAATTTTTAAGAGAATAAATAAGGGAAACGGGTTGCGCCATTGTGTTCGTCTCAGAAAAATACGCGAAATAGAGTCCGAATTTGCGTAAATCGGAGTCCGTATGAAGAAGATATGGACGAACGAAGTTAGGCAGAAAAACCGGAAATAGGCCAGAATACACTGGCGCACTTGTGAAGTGCGCCAGTACAAAAATACACTGGCGCACCTGCCAAGTGCGCCCATACAAATCCAGCACCGAATTCTGCAGTGTTCTGAGGTGACGTGTCTTCTTTTGAGTGGCTGGATGATGTGTATTCGAGCTGTACGATTCTGATGACTTCTAGACTGATCTGAAGGCTCTAAATCACCCTATTCTCCTATAAAAACACCCCAAACCTCAATTTCTCTCCACACAACTTCATTCTACCTATACTCTACCTTTATTCTAACTAAAAATAAAATAATGGCGTCGCTACTCTGCTGGAATCAAAACTAGAAGATAATCAACATCAGCCTAAGCAACTCAATTCAAACTAGAGATTAAAGTTTCTGCAAAGATTCTACAACAAGTTAATGTTCTTTCTTTAATCCAATCAAGGCAAGTACAGTTATTTTCCGATATAAACGTTAATTCTGATTGTGACATGAATTGTAAATCTGAATATGAGATTATATCTGTTCTTTTCTGTTCTGTTTGGATCTATCTTATCTCTTTTCTCTTTTTGTTCTATAGCCAGGCTACCACGAGCCTGAGCCAATCTCATAAGAGATTAACATACGCTAAAATATTTGGGACAATAAAATGAATGATGCATAATTGGACTGATTTGTGACTGATTTGAGTGAAGGACATTGGTTGTAAACTAGATCTAGATCTATGCACATATGACAATTTGGGATTATCTTATGATAATATATGACTTGTAAATCTGGAATACAAGGCATGTTAAAAATTAAGATCTGAATAGAAATACATAATACAGGTTAGATCTAGATCCTTGGGCATATTTTATATAACGGACTATGACTTTAAAAAAAAAGGGGAATATGGCTTAGGTAGAAAGATTTACATGGAAGTAGGATATCTATTATGTAAATAAACACCTAAGTAAGGGATCTTTGGGATATATGACATGCATAGTAATCTATGGTTATATTTGGTATAATCTATATATGGATCTTCTGTACTTTGCAAGTTTAATAAAAAGGGGAACATATGATATATGGTAAATTATGACCATAATCTGTGCTATGTGAATTTAATGCAAACATGGGATAAATGATCATATTGGGAATCATGACTATTATTTATGCATGTGAACTTAGGCAAGATTTATATTTAGGCAAGATATGTTGTGAAACCTTAAGGAATGATTAAATCTAATATATTTGCCTAATTTGCTAGTTCTAATCTGCCAATTCTGCCAAAACTGCTAATTAGATTGAGATGCCTAGTCTGTTAAATTTGTCTGTTGAGATGCCTAATCTGTTATATGCTAAAATCTGCTAGTTTGTTTAATAGGCTAAATCGTTAAGTCGCCTAATCTGCAAAACCTGTTATCTGCTATATCCGTTAAGTTGATATATTTAGTCTGTTGTTGTCATTAGCTATGAATAATTGACATGTATATTAGGCATGAGTATAAATGGTAAATCGTTAATTAATTGGCCGCAAAGATAAACATGGCTAACTTGAGGTTAGAATGAGTTTGCGACGTAATTCTGCCCGGAACCGCCCGACATATTCCAGTGGTCGCAAACAATAGGTTCTAATGTGAGAAGTTAGTCATAACGTGCTTGAAACCCGAGGTTAGACTCAGTTTGCGACAGAAACCTGCCCGGAACCAACCGGCCTAACCAGTAGCCGCAAACTGTCAGTCTAATGTGAGAGGTTTGGGCATTAATATTTAATTAATGAAAATCTGAGATAACTGTGATGTCTAAAACGTGTTGGGTAAGGTTAAACCAATTGGACCAATGAATCTGATAAACCCGTTTCGTGAATCCATAGGCCCAATACAAAGTTAGATAATCTGGAACCAGTTAACCTGTAAGCCTGTTAATCCGAACATCTGATCCGTTAGTCTGAAAACCTGTTAACTTGATTGCCTGATCAGTGAACTAGTTAATCTAAATTTTGTATGTCTGAAACTTGTAGACAAGTTAAACTGAAATCTGTTAGTCTGGGGACACAAGGTTAGGAGGGGAATTACTTGTGTCATCTGTTGTTTGGGACCCATATTAGTTAGTAACCCTTTCTGGTATCAAAACTTTGACCCAACAGGAAGTAGGATCCGGGCACGCTTACTGAACTAATTATAAGTGGTTCATTCTGATAATGGCGAGGGGTGTTGATGGTGCGTTCCAACCGGGTCATGTGCGTGTATGGATCCCGGTCTGCCTCTGAGGATGTAAGACGCCGTGACATCTGTAAATAGGTCTGTGCCAATTGGTTGTCACTTTAGGGAGTGATGCACCCTATTGTGGGGCCGACACAGGATATTTATGTATTAGGGAGCCGATCGCTTGGGGTAGGGTTTTAGGGTACACTTAGTTCTGTCTGTTTCTGTTGGTACCGTCTGTTTCTGTTGGGTGGTAACACCTGTCTGTTTCTGCGTGGTACCGTCTGTTCGGGTGGTAAAGGCCCATTACTAGTGTACACCTAATTCTACATTCTGTTTCCGTAGGGATTAATCTGTTTCTGAATCTGTCTGTTTCTGATCGGGTAGTAAAGGCCCATTATTAGCATCCTGTTTCTGTTAAATTATTCTGTACCTGTTTCTATTTCAGTTTAGACATTAGGGTGACACCTAACTCTGTTATACTAGTATTAGTGCAGAGAAGTGTAAAGCAATAGTCTATGTCATTCTGTTCTTCCGTTATATCTGCTACACCTGTTACAATTATCTCTCATCCAGTTTTATGTTCATGTCATATTATTATTATATGTTCATATGCTGAAAGTCACTGGACTTGCCAGACTTTTTGTCTGACCCTTGTTGTTTCGCCTCCTTTCTTCCGTTCCCCCCAGGTTATCCAAGGAGGGAATACTTTAGCTTGATCCGGATTTCTCTCTGCTTGAAGTGCTTAAAGTATGGCTTGGCTCTGTATAGCTCCCGTTCTATGGGGATTATGATTTTAAAACATGCATTTTGAAGGCTTTTGTACAAGACTGATATTTGTACTTGAATCCTGAGATTTGAAAGGATGTAACCATATTGATTTCTGTTTCTACTGTAATAAAGTTAAAAAATTTCAAGTACTGTTTTATTTGTCTTGTAAGTTTCTGTTCTGTTTACTAAAATGCTCCACCAAAGTTAAGGCATTCCCTTTGTGAGTGACCTTAACGGAGTTGGGGTGTTACATACTTCGTCTTATGAACCCCTTCTCAAGCAACTCCCCTACTTGCTTATGGAGTTCCCTCCTCTCATGAGGATCCATGTGGCGCACTGGCAAAGATACTGGTTTAGCATTGTCTACCAGATATATTCGGAAGTCAATCTCCCGCCTCGGAGGTAAGCCCTTCACCTCCTCAAACACATCCGAGTATTCCCGGACCACTCTAACAGATCGCAAACTCTCGACCGAAGCATCAAGCGATTCAAGATAACTTAGCATAACAGAATCCAAGGGATTACAAGAGTTCTCGAGAGTGTTCCCCAAGAGGGTCATGAGCCTAACAACACCCCTTTCACAATCAAGAACGGCACCATTACTGGATAACCAGTCCATGCCCAAAATCAACCCATAGCCCATGAAGCCCAAAACAAAAGCATCACATCTAAACTCAACGCTAAGTATAGAAATCTTCAAACCCAAACATATCATGGACAAATAAGTGGAGCCCCCAATTGGGTTTGAAAAAACCAAGGGATCATCTACTAGACTAGTGTCTAAGTGCAGTGACTCAACTAATGATGATGAGATAAACGAATGCGATGTGCCAGGGTCAAATAAAGTACAGACAGGATGATCAAAAAGAAAAACCAGACTTTCAACGGAAATAGTTCTACCTCTTTCCTGAATCGGTGGAACCACGAGAGCCTGAACTTGCCCCTTTGCCTGACCTGGTGCCATAAGAGCTTGCACCTGTCCCGCTGAGGTAGATCCCGTCCTCTGCCCCTTCTTAGGGTAGTCCTTCACTAGATGCCCTATTTGCCACAGTGGAAGCAGCCCGTCTTCTTCTTCTTCCGACAATCTTTGCTTAGGTGGCCTGGTGTCCCGCAATTAAAGCATTTCTTCTTTCCCTTGCCACCGTTGCCTTTCCCACCCTTGTTTTGCTATTGCTGTTGAGGTCTCTTCTGATCTCCTTTCTTCTCGGGTGCCTTATTAGCATTGGGACCCTTCTCTTCCTCATGCATAAGTGCCATGTCTACAAGCTTCTCAAAGGTGGCCCCCATAGGGATGTGAGTCATAGCCAGTCCATGCATTGGTTCATACAAGCCCTTAACGAACCTCAAAGCCTTCTTCTCTGGTGTATTCACCATGTCTATGCCAAACCTTGCCAATTGATTAAACTTGTTGACATATTCCTTCATTGATAGGTTTCCTTGCTTTAGAGTCAAGAACCTTTCCATATACAAGTTTTCCTCCGCCCTTGAGAGAAACTTTGCCACAAATCTTTGCCTGAAATCCGCCCAAGAGTCAACAGGGCGCTCTCCATTAGTGACCTCCCACCAGAACGAGGCCTCTCCCTTCATTAACCAAGCAGCTAACTTGACTTTCTTTCCTTCTTCCATCTCAAAGATATCTATCAACTCTTCCACCTCCTTAAGCCAATCCCTAGCTTCCACAAAAGTTTCTGATCCTTGAAAAGGTTTCCCTCCCATAGCCTTAAATTCCTTGCAAGTCTTAGCAAAAGTATCCGTGCGAGGAGGAGGAGGGGGAGGAAGATCGGGTGCTACTGTTGGTGGAGGAACATTTGCTGGACCCGCAGTGGCGGCCCTAGCCTCCATCAATCTCCTATACCATACTGGTATCGTCACACACTCCGGAAAGTTAAGATCCTCGGCCATGCTGAAACGAAAAAGTAAAGATTCAAAACGGAGAATTCGAACGATAAAGATATGGCTATTGAGGATTATGCTTTTCTTTCAAAAAAAATTCTCTTAAAAGACATGTTTTTGAAAATACTTCTTCCAAAAATGTTTTTAGAAAAATAGTTTTCTAAAAAATTTATCTGTTCCGGTAACCTTCAGCTCTGATACCACGTGTAACACCCCACACCCGCTAAGGTCACTCACTATGGGAATGCCTTAACTTCGGTGGAGTATTTTAAGTGAATATAGAACAGAAATATTACAACAAGACAGATATAAATAATACTTGAAATCTAAAACATCATTTCATTGCAGCAGAAGATGAACATGTTTGGTTACATATCAAAACCAACTAAAACAAGAGTCAAGTACTAAATATACATCCTGATAAAACATAAGTACATAATCCCACTACATAACTAATAGCCATAATAGAAAAGATAAGCTGGGCTTTACATCACGGTCCAAGCTCCAAAAGATAGATAAAGCAATCTGATCAAAGCCCACTAGTGCTAGGCCCACTCTGAGAACCTGAGGGTTGGGAAAAAGATAAAAACAACGGGGTCAGACATAAGTCTGAGTGAGCCTTATAACTTTAACAATACAATCATTAAAGTAATTATGGTACAATATAAACTTGGTACGGTGATGACCGGGGATAAATGACTACACTAAGCAGCCAACTAGACATAGGATGAACTAAGATAACGGTAAAGACGCATCTACCCACCCAAGGGTAATTACTACACTGCACCACACCAGTCATTCCTATTTAAAGGTTGATCCCGCCCAAGGACTTAGAAAATATAACTAGTAGTTTCTTGTACCCCTAGCTGACCTCATAGGTGTCGTCTGCCCCTATCTCCACTAGGTGTACCCACTACTCCCCAAGCGATCGGCTCCCTAACGTAGATACCCGTGCTGGCCCCACAGTGGGGTGTATCACTCCCCAAAGTGGCAACCCGATACAACCAATGGTGCACGGCTTATACCTACACGATGCAGCAACGTCTTACCTACCAGCCCGGGTCCACACACGCATATGAAACCCGTTGGACTTGCGTTACCAACGCTAACCCGTTTTGGCCTCTTATAGTCAAGCCCAGTACGCGTGTCCCTTCCTCGACATGGGTCGAGCCCAATAAGATACATATGGGTTACTGGTTGAAATGGGCCCCCACAAGCTACCCACATAAGCTTGTCCCTTTTTCTAGTGCATCCCACTTAGCCCTTTAATCATGTTTAATTACATGTTTCCACTTGGTTAAGTATTCTAATCGTATTTTCTATTGCCACCCAAGGCAACCCACTAGATTTCCATGCCACCCAAGGCACTTACTTGATTTCCACATGCCACCCAAGGCACCCACTTAACCCCTCATGCCCTACTACATGCTTATCTGGTTAAGTGTTTCTTAATTGATTAAGAACGTAACCTTTGTAAAGACCTCTCACATTAGACTGTCTTTTATGGCAGCTGGATTTGCCGGTCGGTTCCGGGCAGCCTTACACCATAACAGAGTCTAATCTCGTGTCTTTACACTTGTCACGTATTTAGTTTATGCCTAAGACCTCTCACATTGAGCCAATCATTTGTAGCCGCTGGATTTGCCGGTCGGGTCCGGGCAGTCTTATGCTCCAAAAGGGTCCAACCTCGTGTCTTAGTCGATTAATTACACCTAATTAATCACCCCCATAATTTGTATTAATTATCCCTAATTAATTACAAATTTAACGATGTACATAATTGACTCAATTATGTCCATCCACTTTATGGTATGCATAATCATACCAACTTCACACCATTTTATTAACATGAATATTAACCCCATCGTTCGCCACGTAATACGTTGACATGACATACTTAAAAGGGAAGATTCATCACAAACACAATGGGTTCAACTTGCATAACATTAGCATCAACATGGGTTTTAAAGGTGTTAACATGCATATATGACCATAGCATCAAACCCAACTAGCATAAATAATCAACCCAAACTTGCATGAATCGCATATGTCATAAAGAGGGTAACTTGCATAAGTTACTTATGTCATACAAAGGGGTAAACTTGCATATATATGTGTGACATATAAAGGGGTTAACTTGCATATGTATGCATCTCATACAAAGGTGTAAACTTGCACATGTTACTTGCATATAATCAAACACCAAACTTGCATAACATGTCATATATGAACTTGCATATAATCAAACACCAAACTTGCATAACATGTCATATATGAACTTGCATATAACCAAACACCAAACTTGCATAACATGGTGTCATAATGGATCAATGTTTATCATAGTGATTTGCATAACTAGCATCATGAACTCATAGCATAAAACTTGCATAACTAGCATCATGAACATATAGCATAAAACTTGCTTAACTAGCATCATGAACTCATAGCATATGACTTGCATAACTTGCACAACATCATGAACACATAGCATATGACTTGCATAACTTGCATAACATCATGAACACATAGCATATGACTTGCATAATTTGCATAACATCATGAACACATAGCATATGATAACATAACTTGCATTGATCCACCTACATAACCATAACCTCATTATATCCTATCATAATTAGTTTAGCAATTGCTTGCTAAAGGCATAGAAACTCACAACTTGTTGATTAGCACTCCTATGAAGAAGATTAAGTTGCTAGAGTTGATTAGAAGTTGATTTGAGAAGCTATCTTCTTCTACAATTTGATGGAGGCTCCTTCAAGTTGCATTTTGATGGCATAACGACGTTGTATCTATTTTTAGTATGAATTAGGGTAGTATTAGGGTGTATTTATAGAATTAGGATGTAGTTTAGGCCCTTAGATTAACCCTATTTTAGTATAGAGCCGTCAGATTTCGTCACAAGCCACCAAAACACAGCCCAAAGCTCAAATCAGTGCACCCAGGCCAAACTGACCGACAGGGGGGGGTCGACCCCTGGGTCGACACATGGGTCGACCCCTTGGGGGGGACGACACCCATGTCAACCCTAGTGTCGACACCCTCTGTCTGGCGGGAATTTTCCCGCCTCTTCTGAAATTTGAAATTTGAATATTTTAAATCTGTTTTGAATTTTCTGAAACTTCGGATGGCCATAACTTCTTCATACGAAGTCCAAATCACGCAAACTCGGACTCATCTCAACTAGAATTCCGAGACGAACACAATGGCGCAACCCGTTTCCCTTAATTCTCACGTTTGAGATTAATTATTCTTTAATTACTAAACATTAATATTAAGTGAAATTCGGGGTGTTACAGGAACCACAAACTCATACATAATAGTGCCTACACAAGGGCAAGATTATTTTACAATAAACATTTAACAAACTGTAGATGGTCAAACTACCACTCGGTTCAAAGCTCCTTTGGCCTTCATAATTTTCAAAGCCTTTTCCATAATTTTCGGGTCTTCCTAAAAAGGGGCACGGATGATGTTATGAAATGCAATTAGACATAATTCATCACTATATGTCATCACCTGTATTGTTCTTATCAATCAGTTGTGTAACACAAAACCTCAAGAATTCAATTACCATGAAATACAACAAAATTGGTATAGTAACTTACCTTCCTTTTATAGCATTGCCAGTTTAAAAAACCAACACTGTTGGATCGTTATCTTGTTCATCACTAAGCTAAACCCCTTGTACAGTATAGGTTGAAGGTGTTGAATCTAAAGTTAAAACAAAAATCGAAAAGAATTAGTGGAAGTAACTGGACACTTTTTTCCATGGTAATACTAATAACATGAGTCACGATTAGTGGTGCCCAATCATGTTCATTGCCTTATGAGTAATAAATCAAACTAAGTTGCATAGGAAGTTCACATATCTTGTTTCCTAAGACAGCTGAGCATAGGCAACAATATATACGATTTCTATACAGTGCACAAACAGTAGTGGTATAGGTCTGAAATCAAACAATTTATTTTCTGCCAGAAGAAATGAAACTTACGGTAATGCCAGCGACAATAATGTAGATAAATTCGATCGTAGACCTAGGCAAGGATGTAAAAAGAATGTTTAATTCAAGAAATTCATTAAGAAAAGGAAGAGAGTTTTCACACTTCTATAGATATGTAATAGATTTTCATTACTCAAAAGGACTATTCTTTCTAGCATATTTTTTTATTTTATTCTTTTTTTAATAAAAAAAATTCTATAGTCTTGTTTGCTAGTTTCTTTTTTATAAGCAAGAGAAGAGTGAAAATTCATAGATATATGCTTAAAGCAATAGTTAAGCATAAAGTGTTAATGCTACGAATTAACTACTCTCTGAATTATTGATTACCATAATACAATTAATCTAGGAATTTATTTGGATTTAGACCACTTTTCAACACTAAGAACAATAATAGACCATTTTGCAAACTATTTACAAAAATGAACCACTTTTTACTATAACTAGCGGTATCTCAGATGCCGCCAGCTAACTTTTTTTAATACGAAAGCGGCATCTCAGATGTCGCTAGATTTTTATTTTTTTTACATTGGCGTCATCTCGGATGGAGCCAATGTAAAAAAATAAAATAAAAAAAACCTTGGCATCATTTCAGATGCCGCTAGTGAAATTTATTTTTTTCATTGGCTCCATCCGAGATGACGCCAATGTAAAAAAAAATCAAAAAAAATAATTAGCGGCATCTAAGATGCCGCTAGTGTAAATATGGCGACATTTCAGATGCAGCGAATAAGGAAAAAAAAAGAAACTAGCGGCATCTAAGATGCCGCCAGTGTTATAAAATTGTCATATTTCTTTAATTTGAAAAGTAATCTATTTTTGTTATAAGTTTTCAAAATCGGCCCAAATAAGAAAATTTTCCATTAATCTATGGTTAATGAAGGCACAAAACATGTAAGTAACAAAATCAGCAAAGTTGACACTGAATTACTTATAGAGGTGTTACATGAAAACTGCTATTCAGTAGTAGACATTAAAAATAGGAAATAGTAGAACACAAAACCACTTCAATGTCCGTACATAAAGTTAATGTTGCAAACATGGAAAGGCAACTTCACCAAACTTAATTTCTCTGCCTTTTTTCGTCCATGTTAGCTTGTGTAGGTCTTCAACTAAATTTAGGATGAAAAAACCATTAATGTACACCACCATCCTCCAAAAAGCACCAACATACTAAAAAAAGGAAAGGTCATTTAATTGTAAATATCTTTATTAACAAATGCATCATGACACAGTAGCATTTAATTTTGTCATGTTGCTGAGTGATGCGATGATCATACGAAAAAGGATGCAAAACCTATTATAGTTTTCAGCAGCAGTAATTTGTTGGTTTCAGATGATCACGAGACGTAAACGAAAAATTACTTACATCTATTGTTATGGTAAATACAAAATTTTGTTAAGCACTATTGAAAAAGAGCATGTTATTTTAACAATTTACTATTGGATTCAAAAACATCTAATACATATCCAAATTCAATCTGGAACAATGTATATTTAAAATCTACAAAGTATGAAGTCCTTATGTTTGTCCATTTGTAAGTAGAATATGGTTTGCACTGCGCATTAGGATGTCTTTTACATTGCTGGCAACCTAGGTAGGTTGATTGACTTCCAGCAAGGAAATATAAGGTAAAGGAAATTAAAGATTGAAGGGAAAAATAAGAGAAGGAGAATTAAATATCATAGGTAATGAGATTATCTAAACTTCAACCCAAAATTAATTAACTCTTGACATGAAACTAAAAGGACGGATGTTACAATATATTGCAACTCTATAGGTGGCAGGTAAATAAAATATGGTACATAAGAAGCAAAATTGTATGCACTCAAGTTTAGCTTCAGTACAATCTGTGAAAGGCAGAACGATTTCATTTGGAAGACGGGATAGAATATATGATGAGGTTTCATCAATGAACTGATGGGTTTATTTTATTGATAAGTTCCATTGAAGGATATTTTTGGTTGATGTTAAGGGTAACTTGGAGTGAAAAAGATCCAAATTTGGTTTATATTTTTTTTAAAAAAATCAAGTTCAAGATTTAATATGTGTTACCTTGAGTGGAATCATATCATTCAGCTGCATGAATGTTAGTTTACATTCTGTGTCACATAAATGGCATTCATTCATGTTTAGTGTTGGTTCAACTTCAACTCGTATTGCTTCGGCTTGTCCACTATAGCAGCCTTGGTCGTTGATGCTCGATTCATCTAGCACATGAAAGAAATGTTATAGTTGTGAGAAAAAAATTTAGATAAATCATTTCCTAGTTGTTAAACAATTGACATTGTAAAAGAAATGAGGGCCAGAAAACAATCGACGGCAAGTATTGAATCTTTAACGAAAAGAATTGCTGAAATTCCTGCATAATGAGATGTAGAAGTAGCACAAAACGTCATGTATACATAACAACTTACCGAATGAATATGTATGTCATGTTAACTTTAGTTAAGCATTAATTAAAGTTAGTTAAACATCAGGGTGAAAATCAGTCATCTTTTACGTTTCCTCAACTTATTCTCCATCGCAATTTTTTTTCCTCGACTAATCATTCCGTCATGTGTAGCTGTGCTATCACTATTGGATAAGTTTGACCAAATTTATATGCCTTAAATTGTGCTTGCAATCCGCAATAACTAAAATTTAGATATGGTTTTTTCTAATGAAACAGCAAACAATATTTCAGAGAATATTTCATCGAAAGCATTGGTTGTAACATGTATACAAAGATCAGGATCTAAAAGATCATAACTTCAGTTCATAATTTTGGCCGTATAGCATGATACATGTTGCTCCAATAATCTCAATTGCATAACTGAAAGAAATATGATATATGGTGCAAGTAAAAAATCAAAAAGGGAGCATTTCTTATCCAATGAAAAAGCATGCAACAACAATTTTTCAACAGATTAGGCAGGCGAAGAGATGAATCTGTGCAAGAGAAATTGATAAATTAGTGATGCTGATAGAATTAAGCTAAAATAAGGATATCCAAAAAAGAATTATTAACCATGAAAACCTTGGTCGTAGTGCATAGAAATATGCAACAGTAGTAAAAACTAATAAGCTCGAAGTTACATAAGTCATATGTCGAACAAACTTAGTTCGCTCGCATTCTGCTAAATCCAATTTATTTTGGTTTGGCAAATAAGGTAGCACAGAAGTTGCTTTCATAATTGGACAGGAAATGACTTTTTAGGGGATCTTCAAAGTCAAACAGAATAAATGCCCAAAAAAGAAACAAACAAATGAGCAGTTAGACAGAAAAAACTGAGTTAACATTATCATTTATCACCAACAAATTAAATTTCATCAAAAGTGTCTTTCAGTATTTAGCGCAAAATATTGAAAATATAAACACTAATTATATCTGCATGAAACTTAATGTCATATATGTACGTATATACATATGAGGAATTCAGATTTTGTTGCATTTTGCAAATCAGAAAAATATATTAAAATTAGTGTTGTATGACATTTGTAAATACAAAGCGAGAATAATTGCAGGGCATTGATCCTTAAAAAATATAAGATCGTACGTTCCGAAACCCAATTTGGAATGAGTCACAACCTTCAGAATCTAAAAGTTTGATTGGATCGCAGCCCGCGTAAGTAGTACAATCGTATTTTAAAACTAATAAATTGAATTTTCATAATTGATATCTATTTTTATTTAAACTTTGATTTGAAACAAAACCAAAAAAAGGTACCAATTCAGCACCGCCATCGTAGTTCAGCGATCAAATCAGGGAAAAGGAGGAAAAACAAAAAAGAAGCGGTAGCATACCCGGTTGTAGCGTCTTTTTTCTCTGTTTTATGATTTCTGTTCCCTCTTCTGATCTCTGATCCGTGTGCTATTATTCCAAAGTCAAGGTATCATGGTGGGGTTGATAGGTGCGACAACTTGCTGTCGTTATTAATCGATTGAAATTCCTACAACATCGAATATGATTTATAGCTTGAAGACAATTGGGTAACAGTTATAGAAGAATTCGACTTAGATTGGAGAAATCAAAAAGGGGATGCGGCGAAGGAATATAGCAGTTAGTCGTAGAAATTAGGGTTTGGTGACTAAATGGTGTCGGTGCGGGAACTAATCGTATGAAACCGACCTATAGTTTGGGAAAACAATGGAGAGACGCAGAGAATAGAAATCAAAGTAGGAGTGTGAAATTGGGACCGGAAGTTAATAGCGCAGGAAAAGGGGGAAAATGATATAATAGAAGAAGAGCCAAAATTATTGCTGTTAGGGTAGAAAGGGAGAAGAACGTGGGGGCAGGAGCGGTTTTATTTGGAAGAAGCGAAACAAATAAAAAAACGGAGATGCATAAATGAAAGAAGATGGAACGGTTTTATTTGGAAGAAGCGAAAGAAATAAAAAGCCGGAGATGCATAAATGAGGGAAGATGGAAAGAAGGAGCAATCTTAGGCTATCCACGTAAGCATTTTTGGTATTCTGTTTTCTATTATAGGTAATAGATATGGGATTTAATAGTGGAGAGCTTTACTTTGGTTTTGGTTTATATTTGATTTTTGAAATGGTGCTCCTCATGTTTTGCTGTGAAGAGAGTTTCGGTGGCTCATTTTTTCCTCATTTCAGAAGACAAAGGAATTAGGTCTTAAGGATGAAACTTAGCATATTTATATGATTAGGATTTAGATATTTTAGTTAGAATATTTCCATTGAATATGTGGAGCATGGGTCTCCACGCTTTGGTTTGAGAACTGCGGTGAGAAGAGAACCACGGAAGGGAATAGGAATGGCTGAGAAGACGTGGATGATGTGTACGGGATACACAACTTTGATTCAATTTAGATTTGTATAAGTGGTAGAGACTCCTATGTAAAAATTATTATGAGAATATTCGTTTGTAGTCATTCTTGTAAACATGCGGAATTCTAGTGAAAAAGGGAAATTATAGTTAGAAATCATGTTATCCTTGTACTTTGTTCTGTAAATCACAGTTAGAATACGGATCCTATTTACTTTGGATCCTGATGTGCAGAGTAAAAACATGAGACATTGCAGCTTTGATCTATTTATATATGTAGTGTTTTGGTACACCAATGATGCTTTTACAAATATGGTTCATGTACAGGCTACTGTCAACCAAATTAAAAATACCGTTGTGATGAGCAATGCGCCAGAATCCCAAAAATATAATAATATCAGTAGATTAACTCATATTGTGAAACTCCAAAATCGCTGATTAAGGGTGCAAAATACTCCAAATAAAAAGTTTCTTATTAAATTAATTAAAAATTACAAAAAAATTCTAAAAATTAAATTATGTTATGTCTCAAAAGAACCTTGTCTGAATTCAAACCCGATATTCAAAATATTTTTAAATAACTATTATGGCCACGAACGAATATACCGTTGTTTTTCTGAATATTTAATTTGGACATAACTAAAAATCTACACGATGAAATCCCGATTTTTCCCTTCCTATACTTAACCAGCTCCTAACGTTTCTTGTTTCGCAGAAATCCGATTTAAAACGAACCTTGTACATTATGTTGAAATTCAAATCGCCAAATGGTGAACTGCCGCGCCATTTCGAGCTCGATTATAATTATATTATAATTTATACATTCAAACTTCGTTTATATAATATATTCGTTATCAAAATTCAATTCTAAACTGAATTAAATATTACAGATGATCCAGTTCACACCATATCGCCATTTCAGCCAATTCTGATTATTTCAGAATTAAATATATTATTTAATTTATTATTTTAAATTAAATATTCACCATTATTTTAATTAAACGACCATTAAATCCTCTAAATCACTTTATAAATAATTAAATTAATTATAATACCTCTGCAAATGCGGGTCATTACAATTACATAAATTGAAACAAATGCTTACAGGTTTATTATTGAATCCGTAGCACGCCTAGGGATTAAATCCTAACCCCGTATGTGTGTACTTCAACATAACCATATTATTCGAAAGAAAAATAAAAGATAAAAGTACATTTATTATATCCTTTGAAATGAAGTGTATCCACAATGATCTAAACCAGATCAGTTTATGATGATGTCGCGATTTCTAGGCTCAGGTCCATTCCGTTTCGAGGAGCTCGAGGAACGACCTGAGCAGCTTGGCAAAAATTTGTGGCGGCATGACCAGTACAGATTTCTTAACATACTCAGGTAGCTCTCCACGTCTAACCCTATCCTCAATGAGATCACATAAATGCCTATATTCACTGGTGTTGTGACGTGCCTTGTTATGATACATGCAGTGCTTTCCGGTTTCGAGTTATTTTTGGGTCAGCTCCCTTCTAGGAGGCTTAGGGAATGGTAGAGATCCTCGTACGTCAAGGTAAATGTCTAGAAGGGATGAGTTGAGCTCGGTGTATTGATCGTACTTGTTTTCTCTCCGTAATCGTACATTCCTATCATTCTTTTTCGAGCCTTTTCCTTTTTTCTGGCCAGTGGTATTGGATGGACCTCTATCCTTGGTAGCAAGTACCTTGAGGCTTTCCATCTCGATGTTCGCATCCTCTTGTCAGAGGAACCTATCTGCTTCAGCATAGAAGTCTTTAATACCCTTGGGGGTCTCTGGTTAAGGAGATCCTGAAATCAGATCGGCTCTGAACGCCCGTTATAGCGGCCATAAGCACCATTGATGGCTCGGGTCGATCGAATGATGCTACGGCCCCGTTTAATCTTTCCAAAAAGGAGTGTAGGATCTCACCGGACCGCTGCTTGATGGATGTATAGGAACATGATGCTCTTTGGCCGAGAGATATGAACTCTGAATTGCTCGATGAAGCGGGTGACCAACATATTCCAGCTATTGATCGACTTGGTTGTTAGCTACCGGAGCCACATACCAGCTGGGTTGGTGAGAAAGAGAGGAAAGCAATTGGCCGTGACATTTGTTGATGCCGACAGCACTTCCATGTAATGCACATATCGCATGATATGTATGGTGTAACGACCCGCAAATCTGTGCTATTTGAGTTGATTGAATACAACTTACGTCCAACCGGGATTGCTCAAAAATACGAATCATTAATAGAAAGAAGTTAGAGGATGAGAAATAGAAAAAATGGAAAATTGGAATAGAAGTAAATAGGTAGAAGGTAGAACTGAACAACAAAAAAGAATCTCACAATTACAGCGGAATCAAATATAATATATGTAATCAACTTTGAAATACAAATTGTATTTGAACTCATATACATCATTAGAGTACATCACATGTACAATACAGCAGAATAGACTCTAAATATCTAATATTGAAGTCTCCTGCTCCAAGCTTATTCAGAAAATCTGTAATATCCTAAACTACTTGACTACCCGTACAAATTTGGGTACCCAAGATTTTAATGAAACATAGAAAAATAAACTTTGGGTCAGTCGTGGGAATGGTGTGAGTAAATGATTTTAAAACAAATTGATAGATAAAGAATATCTCATAAGACCACGATGTATAACATGGAACAGGTTTTTCCCTTATGAGAATCCAGAATACTTAGTTTAACTTTTCAAAAATCCTTTTGAAAGAAAAGATAATCGTAAGACCGATCCACACATAAACATTGGTGATTTTTACCTTACGATAACCGAAAACATTTTGAAATCATATAAATATTTTGATATCATAACAGTGTCTAAATACAAATAAATAGCAATCTAGTGGAACGCTTGCATCTCACGCTCCACATACATAGTATACAATCGAAACAGCTGGCACTAATTGGTGAATGGATTCCAACTGGCAAGGTATAGGACCGGCTCCCGACAGTGTATCTCTAGAGAGGAATATACCGGGTTCAACAAGAACATCTTGCAACCCAGGCTAAATATGACCGACCCCACATTTCGCTTGAGTACCGAATGTATTATCAACAACGGTTGGGATTAGCAACCATTACACGAAAGGGACAACATAGAAAGATTAAAGAAGCAAATGGAATTTCTCTATACCAGGTGACAATACACCCTAATATGGGAGCGACCCACTTAGCCATGCGACCTACCCGACTTTCATACCATTTCCCGGTTGTGAGGCTTGAGGTTAGAACTTACCCTTGGATATAACATGTCTTTATTCACTTTGAACGTCACATCGTCAAACTGGCCCAATCACAAACTGATTTCCCCAAAAATACCATAGGTATAAAGCTAAGAGAATCAAATTCCTTCGTTACCAAACGAAAATACGTCTGAAAAGATCAACTTACGCAATTTACTAGGCATACTTTGTCATACACTCATCCATACAAGTTGTCCTGGGATTGGACAAACCGAAGGCACTATCCTGTAAATCCACCTTAGACAATTTCTACCTAGGATTGACGAAATAGCCCTTACATAACACTGCCTTCAACGGTCTTCAATAATCTCTGGCTTGTAACGTATATATCAAATCGAAGTGGAATTTAGATTCCGGTCTCTTCGAAAACGATAACGAAAAGTTCCAGATTTGATACTCGACGACTAAACCATCAAATATAAAATAAATTAAATAGATTTAACTACGTTGGATCTGCTAAGCTTAATTTATAATAAAACTTTGATTATTTAAATAAAGATATTAACTTTGTATGTATATTTATTCGAAAACATAATTATTAACAAAACTCTTATTTTTGGTCCTACGTGATAATATCATTTTTGAACATCTGCTTCGTAACCGAAACGATATTTGACTCTAACACTCATTTTGAACACAAGCTAATACGATCTATTGGATAATAGTGTAATCGATCAAGTTGGGGTATTTTAACTACCTCTCAGACCTTGAGTCGAAACCATTCTTATCGTTAAGATTTGTAGAAGTTCGATATCCAAAATATTTGACAAAACATAGATAGGTAAATCCATTTGATTTCCAAACCTTAAACCATTTTTAAAACAACGTTGTTGTTCTGAACCATTGATCAAGTTCACTTAAATATTAAATCGGGGAATTTAAATCCAACATTTTGACTTGATTTCTTATCCTACGATAATGGAATTATCATTCAAAACTTAATTTAGATATTAATTAAGTTTAAAAATAGCCTTTTGGTATAGTTTATCTTAATTTAAAACTGCTATTTAACTTCATCATTATCTTACCAAAATTCGTTATTTAAACATTAGCAAGTCTTTAAGCAGCCATTTAATAAAGCCTCTTCTATTCAATTAATTGAAGCCAATTTATTTAGTAATCAATTTCCATTTAAACGGTTGATTTACATCAAACAGCTGATTAACTAATTTCAAATAAATCTTTCCTTTCTAAATTAATTAATTTAAAATAATCCATCTAATTTTTTTCTTTAAGTAATTTATATAAAGTTAAAACTTACATTCATTTCTAAGTTACTATACAAAAAACGGCTTGGCAGTTTCAACGGTATATAACAGTTTTTATAAAGAATGACATTCAAGTCGTTAACCTAATTTGCACAAACAAAATTCAACATTATCAACTAATAATATCATATCTCATCATCATATATTAAATGACAAAATATGTCAAACTGATATAATAGCAGAACGGTGTTTATTTCTGCTAAAGGGTGATCAAACACATCAGTCAAACAAATATATAATGGAACGGTGTTTTATTTCCACTAACAGATGTCAATATACAATTATGATTTCACATAATTAAACACAACTTAATAAATTAATTAATTGAACAATAAATTCATTATTTCCTTGTAATTACAGATAATTGTTAATCTATTATAACAGTTTACATATTAATTCAGTTTGGCATCTAAATTTATATTCGACTACTTTAAAATGATATTTATTATAACGATTCCTTTTAATTCCATAATATACTAATAATTTAAATCGAATTGTTTTAAACGTGATAATTACGCGGGTTACTTACATCATCGATTGACTCAACTGCACATAAATGCCAAAACTACTCGAAAACATATCCTTGATTTAACTTATATATTTTAATATATAAATATATTTGTTGACATTGCATTATAATTTAACACTTGTTCTTTTAAGTCATTTAATTGAGATGGCCGAGCCCATTTAAAATAGCCCATTCCTTTTATAGATATTTTTACCAACATGTGCATATGCATATTTATATATATTAATTTAATTTAAATTAGAATTAACCTCGGGGTGGATTTGAGGTAAAGTTTAATGTAAATGTTTTCTTTTCTTGTTTTCCAATTCTGACTAAAGGAATAGAATAGTTCAGGCTGATCCAGTGGTTATCCACAATAAACTATTTATAATAAAACTATGGGATTTAAATATTGGTAGTGATGCAAGTTTGATAAAGAGCGTACCTATATGGATTAAAATGAGGAATATATCGTTGTATGCTTGGACTATGGTTGGTATCAGCTGATTAGCTTTGCGAGTTGTTAATTTTTTATGTATGGACAAATCAACTGAAATCTTGGAGAGACTCGAATATGCCAAATGCATGGTGGAAGTCACCCTATAGTTACCATTAGTTAAAGAATTTCATGTATTGTTGCCTGATGGTGGTGAGCAAACAGTCTACGTGCATAATTCATGGAAATCGAAAGCTTGCACTATTTGTAACTGTTTCGGTCACTCAACGAAAGACTGCAAGAATAGTAAGGGTGTAGTAAGCCAAGAAGTAGAAAACATGAACAACATGAGCTCCAATGTAGCGCAAATATCAAATAAGAGTCAAGTAGTGAGAAATGGAAGTGAAGGTAAAGTTCTAAATGGTGAAAATGAGAACAAGAATGGGATACACATTAAAAGGAGTGAAGTATGGAGAAAAGTCACACAAAGGAGAAATGAGATTTCCCCTAATTAGAGCAGTCAAGGAAAAGGAGTACATACGGATGCCTCAAGTAGTAGGCAAAATGAAATAGGAGATAATGGAAAAAACAGCTTTGGTCTTCTAGAAATTATAGAAGAAGATTGCGTTGAAGGATCAGATGATCAGAATAATGGATGAGTTGAAAGAGTAGAGGATAGTGAGATTGAATTAGTTGAGGCTTTACTGACTAAAACTTTTGGAGGTAGTAATGCTAGTGCCAATGTTGAGCAGACACAAACAAGTACTAATGAACTAGTGGGTGATGTTAACAATGCTAACTGCCAGTCAAATACTGGAGGAGATGCAGCGAATTTCGCAAACAAGTATAAACTTCAACAAAAGGCTCCGACCGTTTTGATCAATGAGACAACTGAAATGCTAGAGGATGGTGAGATAGCAGGAGGTAATGTTGTACTGACTAAGGTCAATGAGAGTTCAAACGTTAGCAGTGGAGATTTTTTAACCCTACGGCTTAGTGAAAATGTAAGGACCTATGAGGTAGAAGTTATAGTCGACGTTGCAAATGAACAAGATGCTTGTGCTGTTAGTGGACAGACAACTCCTGCTGTGGTGATGAGTTTGGATAGTAACAAGTATGGAAATATAGGTGGCAAGGCTTTATAGCAATCAAATGAAACAGCTTTAGAAATACAGAACCTGCATGAGAATCCTACTTTGAATGAAAATGGAGAAAACGTGTGTAACGACCCGGAAAATCTGAACCAGTTTAAAAATTTTAAATTGGCTAAAATAGTGGATTTTAAATATTTAAAATAAATATTTTATATAATAATGATGAAAAGTAATTTTGAATCGAAGTTGAAAATAAATATAATTAATTCTAATTATAAACAAGGCCTGAAATGGCGCGGTAGTTTCGAAATTTGAATTCAAACTTTGACTGACTGTACCGGGCGCAAAACAAAGCAGATTTAAGTGAAACCAAAAATATTTAAATCTGTTAGTGGATACCTTTCTAACGAATCTAAAAAATCGAAATTTCATAGTGGAAAGCAAAAGTTATGGCCAAATGAATTTTCAGAAAGGTCGCTATGGAATTTATATAGCCCGCGAAAATGGCCATTTTGCAAACGACCTCGGAATTCGACGAAACCACATTTGTTGGATCCGGGATGTGAAGTTATTGCCAGGTTTCAAATTTCATAAATTTTGAAGTTAATATGTGAGCGTGGAAAAGGAAAATGTGTTTTGGTCAATTATAGTTAAATTGGATCGACCAGAAAAGGGCCATTTTTCAAACGATCTCAGAATTCGACGAAACTAGTTTTGTTGGGACCGTATCATCAAAACATAGCTAGATTTATTTTTCTGGAATTTTTCGAATTAGTTTGTGGCCCTGGCAAATTGAAATGTACGTTCAAATCGAATATTGAATGTTTTATATTTTAATTCAAAGGAAAACTGAATGGAACATTCGAATGGGCCTTCAAAACATATCCCATTGTGTTCGGAATGAGGGTAAAACATTAGGGATGACAATCGTTGGGTTTGGATCGGGGTTCGTGTGTGAAAGGGGTATTTTTGAAATTTTAAAAATATATAAATTAATAAAAAAAACCTCATTGGCCCATATTTTTTCTCTCTCCCCGATTATCCTTCAGCGCACGATGGAAAGAGCCTCACCACCTTCTCTCCTTCGTTCCTCCTCCTACACGCAGAATTAGGTATGGGTTTTTGGAGTTTTTTGAAGAGCTCGATGTGAAAACCCGTAACTTCCCCGTAAAGGAAAGCGTCGGATAGTTCGAGAACAAACCACAACAGAACGCATATAAAAGAACATTTCATTGTATATTACAACAATGCATCAGATTACAAGAATATACAGAGTATAAATGAATATTACACAGAACTATCAGAGATTTAAATTACATTTAAATACATCGCAGCGGAAAATAATACAATACACAACTAGAAGTAGATATACGGATACAAAGCTTTCCGAATATCGTTCCAGCTGTAAACCAGGATCTTGTGAATATAAATCTGCAAAACCAAAACTACTAGCTGCCCGTGTCAAAATAGGGGCACCCAGAGTTTAGGTTAAAACAATAAACTCTAGGTCAGTCATGTGACTGGTGTGAGAACTAAAACAGTTATTAATCTTTATTTTAAATCATTAGGTAAATCAAAGGACCACGCCGTATAACACGGAACGGGTTTCCTCCCAAGAATACCAGTGCATAAAACAAACAGCGCAATGCTAAATAAAGAAAAATGAAGCTGTTATAAGACCCAGTTCCTATAACACAATGCAACGCAAGCCGGGGGATAGGGTTTTCCCTTATAACAGCCAAAGAATGCTTGATACGTTTTAAAACAAATCATTTGATACTATAATAAGTGCATAGTGTATAAAACAACTTCAAATCATAAGTATCAATCATAGGCGACATGAGCGCCCCATCCCATTATGTCACCATACTAGGTTCTACAATTAAAACCGCAAATGTCACGTATTTGGAAATTGGATTTCCGTCTATGAACCGAGGCAAAAGATAGTCCTCAACCGATTCGAGACAATCTAGCCCATGTCTCAGGATCAGAGCTCGAGTGACCCTTGGAGCGACAGGGCCGGTCCACCGATGTGGATTAAAATGCCTGAACACTACGTTTCCCCGCCCTTTGGGGCGTAAATGAGCCAACTAAATGACTCCATCGGTTCGAGAACGACCGATCAATCCGAGGCGCCTCGCAACAGCAACAACCACATAAGTCAAACTCGTCAGGGCGTGTAAAACCACTGACGCCACTTTTTAGCTAGAAGGAAACGCATGCCCTCCCTGAGGTCCTCTCCCGTTTTTCGTTCATACCGGGTGTGAAACACGCGAGGTAAACGTTACACAAAGCTACGCCACAAAGGCCTTGCTTTGATCATCACCACAAGACTTTGCTTTTCAACAGAAGCCTCGATCAATTGCCACTTAGGCATGCCACACAGGCAATTCACTCCATGCGTTTGATATCTATCAATATATAACCCCTGAGCTCGTACGTCTCAGAGAAGGGCGTTAAGCAAGAGAATAAATTCTCCGCCGCCAAACAGATATATATTTAATAGAGATCAATCACACAGACTAAAATCCAATGTCAGACACACAGTCCATTTACAAGTTCGTTCTGGGTCTGAACGAAACCGGAGGCACCTAGTACCCCGCATATCCATCGATCTCCAAGCACGTCTGGACGATCACTAACTGTTTCCATCTTCTTGGGTGTATAGCCCAATCAAGATCATCAGTAATCACCCAAACGACGTGAAGACTTCCGGTCTTCGACCATCGTCTTCATCTTCGACTTATCGTCGTATCAGTTATTCAGAATGGGATAAACCCGGTCTTTCCGAATAACTCGCGTATATTTTAAATAAGTGTTACACAAACACAACATACGCCTCATTCCAATTCATTAGTCACTAACCGTAAATTAATCAAGAGAATAATTCCCCAAATATTAACCCCGAAGGCCGAAACCAACATCAGATCAATATTCAGAAACGATTCTGCTTGGCTAACCGACAGTTAGTTTCTAAATTTCACATTCATAGGGAAAGGTTCCCATTAATTTAATCCAAGATAAATTCCTTGAATTTATTCTTTATTCTATTTTTGAATCTCAATTCAAACTAGTCTGGATTAACGAACCTTACCGAAGTAATCATTTGTTTTAATTTCCCAATCCCAACCTATTCATCCGATGAAGTAAAACTGGTAATACTTCATATTTAACACCACAGTGTTATCGGTAAATTCAATTACCATTTCACGTTCAAATCTAATTAAAGATTTAACCATCGCCTGGAGCAAAACTGGTGATACTCCACTTTCGATCATTTCAATCTAATTAAAGATTCATTAAAACTCCACTTAGTTTTAATCTTCGACCGGGTTAAAGAATCAGTGTCATTTAAAACACGGTTCACGATAAACCCAAAATCACATTCCATTAATTATCGGGTTAAAGAACAAGTGTTATTTAAAACACTGTTCACGATAAACCCAAAAATCAATACCAATTCAATTCCAATTAAATATCGTTTAATTGGTACACTTCATTAAATCTAATTAAAAAGATTTAATCTTTTCTCAACTGGGTTCAAGAACAGTGTTAGTGAAGACACCATTCACGACAAACCCAAATCACATTCGATATTCAATACAAGGCTCTGAATAGAAAATATATCGGCTTATATTCAATATCGAATTCTACGACTAACAAATGTCGTATTGGAAATAACGATATAAATATATATCTTTCAAATTTCCATAACAACACCTGTATAATCACGAATTCCAACATCGAAATATTCCGAAGACAATTTCGATTCAAATCCACTCCAATGCAATCATTGGAAATTCTGGTTATTTTTAAAACCCTTTTTAAATTCAATTTATTTATTTAAAAATAAATAGAATTATGTTTCTAGTTCAAAACTAGTTCATTTCGATAAAAATCTATTTTTATCTTTTCAAATATGGAGTTTTTCATCCCAATTCTTTCTAAATCATTTCTTATGATTTTACATAAATTATTACTATTTTTAATAATTTTATCAAGGCCCGTACAGTCGATTTCCATCAATGGCCATCGAACTGCACTTACAGCGACCTTTTTCGAATTTGATTTGGACATAACTCCAAATCCAACCATTAGATTTCATATTTCTAATATTCGTTAGAAAGCTCTTTTCGATACGAACCCAACGGTTCCGGTTTTAGGAGAATCCGACGGTCGGATCTCCCGTAATGTCCGTTTGAAATAAATGGTCGAAATTTACGAACTGCCGCCGCGCGGCGCGTTCTATTCAGGCCATTATATTATATATATAATATATATTTCGTCGATTTCTATTTAAAACGAATTATATAAATAGTTTTAAATTCGTTTCCAAAAGCAATTTCAACTTCCATTTCAATTCAAAGCAAAATTGAATTCTTCTTTATAAATTCGTTTTAAAATTCATTTCTATTCAATTCAAATTTCAATTCAATTTGAATTCATTTCAATTCGCTTTCAATTCAATTCATTTCGAAATCGTTTTCAATTCAATTCATTTCAAAATCGTTTTCAATTCAATTTATTTCGAAATCGTTTTCAATTCAATTCATTTCGAAATCGTTTTCAATTCAATTCATTTCGAAATCGTTTTCAATTCAATTCATTTCGAAATCGTTTTCAATTCAATTCATTTCGAAATCGATATAAATATCGTTCACGTCAAAATGGCGTCAATCTAATCAACACGGCTTCATATATTCCTTTATTCTATTCAACAAATGAATATTTATTTTTGTCAACACACGACTAATCTCAACGAATGAGTACTGTCCACGTATGACTATTATTGTTAAATTATTTCGTTCAACACATGACCAATCTCAATGGATGAGTACAGTCAACACATGAACCTTTATTTTATAGTGAATAAAGATATAAAATTTATTATTAAAATATTTCGTTCAACACATGACCCATCTCAATGGATGAGTACAGTCAACACATGAACCTTTATTTTATAGTGAATAAAGATATAAAATTTATTATTAAAATATTTCGTTCAACACATGACCAATCTCAATGGATGAGTACGGTCAACACATGAACCATTATTTTATAGTGAATAAAGATATAAAATTTATTATTTAAAATATTTCGTTCAACACATGACCAATCTCAATGGATGAGTACTGTCAACACATGAACCTTTATTTTATAGTGAATAAAGATATAAAATTTATTATTAAAATATTTCGTTCAACACATGACCCATCTCAATGGATGAGTACAGTCAACACATGAACCTTTATTTTATAGTGAATAAAGATATAAAATTTATTATTAAAATATTTCGTTCAACACATGACCAATCTCAATGGATGAGTACGGTCAACACATGAACCTTTATATTTAAATCACAATATTGAATTTTAAACGTACATTTCAAATTACCGGGGTCGCATACTAACTCGAAAAATTCCAGAAAAATATTTTCTAGCTTCGTATTGACGATACGGTCCTAACAAAACTAGTTTCGTCGAATTCTGAGACCGTTTGAAAAATGGCCATTTTCCAGTCGATTAAAATCAACCGAAATGGTCAAACACGTTTTCCTCTGCCACGCTCACATATTGATTCGAAAAATTATGAAATTTGGAATCTAACAATAACTTGACACTGTGGATCCAACAAAACTGGTTTCGTCGAAATCCGAGGTCGTTTGCAAAATTTCCATTTTTAAGGGCCTGAATTCCATAGCGACTATTCAGAATTTTCAACTGGACATATTTTTTGATTCTCGCTACGAAATTTTGATTTTTCGGATTCGTTGGAAAGATATTCACAATTAGATCCCATTATTTTTGGTTTCACTAAAATCCGGATTGTTTTGCACCCGGTACATTCAATTGAAGTTTGAAATCGAATTATCGAACTACCGCGCCATTTTCAATTCTATTTATAATTATATATAATTATTTATATTCTAACGACGACGCGTATAATATATACGTTCGAATTATATTCAAAATAAATTTCTCGTCGATATTATTTAAAATAATTCATTTTAAATAATCAAAATTCGCTAAAATTGCCAAAATAAAAATTTCAAACTGGCTCGCATTTTACGGGTTGTTACACTCGAGACAAGCTTCAAATCCATATAGGGATTGGATTTTTTCGTTCAGCATTGAAGGAGAACGGAAGTCAGGAAGTTCGGGACTTCAACCAGCCGCCACCGTGCCGTCCGACCACCGAGCTGGACCCCACCACCTCGCGCAGACGCGACTCCCCTCCCCCTTCGACCTCGCGCAACCCGATCGTGGAACCATTACACGGATTGATCGAAAAATCCAAACCTAGTTTGGAACCATTTCAGAAAAGGTTCGGCTGTTTATTTTGAACTGATTTTTACACTTTTAAGTGTTGCAAACTTTGAAAAATCGTATCTTTCTCATGTGTTGATGAAATTCAGTGAAACAAGAGACAGTGGACTCGTTTGGACGTCTTCTACATTTTAGAAGAGACCGCATATTTTTCTGAGCCTTCTGCTATTTTTGGTGGAGTGGAACCCATTGTGAGATTTCTAAATTATAAACGATATGGAAAACGACGATGTATAAATTATATAATCGATGTATGGGTTATATAAGCGTTGTACACCTCTTTGATAAGCGTTGTATAAGTTGTACGTTCGATGTATAAGTTATATATGCGTTGTAAAAATTATATATGTGTTGAAATAGAAGTGAAATGCTTATATATATATACGCCCCTCGTCCACAAACCATGGACGATATTTATTGGTTGTGATTGGTGTGAGAATTGGTTGATTACGAATGGTTGATTAGAATTGTTTGTGGTTGAAATTGATTGATTGTGGTTGAAAAATACCCGTTTGTGGTTGAGAAATATTTGGTTGAAACCACATAGGATTAGTTTGTGGCAATGAAAAAAAAATATACATGCCGCCTACGTGCGAACTAGATGCATGATTCCCCACTGTCAAAAGCTGTGAGGCTTTAAGGTAGAGCGAGGAGCCGTACTAGGGACGGTCCCGGTTTTAAGTACCCTGTCGTTATGCTGCCGAAATTTTGAATAATATTCATGTGTTAGAATTATTTTCATGTGTTGAAACTATATTCGTGTGTTGAATAGAAATTCCTTTAGTGAATGACATTCATGTTTTGAAATAAATTGTTTTGCAATAAAAATCACCTTTTTATCTATTTATAAAACTATAGAAAACCTTCATGTGTTGAATCGAAATTCATTCTTTGAATTGAAATTCATGTGTTGAATGGTATTCGTGTTTTAAATATAAAAATCACCTTTTTATCTATTTATATAAACAATAGAAAAAATTCGTGTGTTGATTCGAAATTCATTCGTTGAATTGAAATTAATGTGTTGAATGGTATTCGTGTTTTAAATATAAAAATCACCTTTTTATCTATTTATATAAACTATAGAAAACCTTCTTGTGTTGAATAGAAATTCATTCGTTGAATTGAAATTCATGTGTTGAATGGTATTCGTGTTTTAAATATAAAAATCACCTTTTTATCTATTTATATAAACTATAGAAAAACTTCATGTGTTGAATCGAAATTCATTCGTTGAATTGAAATTCATGTGTTGAATGGTATTCGTGTTTTAAATATAAAAATCACCTTTTTATCTATATATACAAACTATAGAAAACCTTCATGTGTTGAATTGAAATTCATTCGTTGAATAGAAATTCATGTGTTGAATGGTATTCGTGTTTTAAATATAAAAATAACCTTTTTATCTATATATACAAACTATAGAAAACCTTCATGTGTTGAATTGAAATTCATTCGTTAAATAGAAATTCATGTGTTGAATGGTATTCGTGTTTTAAATATAAAAATCACCTTTTTATCTATATATATAAACTATAGAAAACCTTCATGTGTTGAATCGTAATTCATTCGTTGAATTGAAATTCATGTGTTGAATGGTATTCATATTTTGAAATAAATTGTTTTATAATAAAAAACATATTTTTATCATTTATACGACTATATAAAATAGTCAGGTTTTGAAATAAATCGTTTTATAATAAAAATCAAATTTTTATCATCTATATGAACTATATAAAATAGTCGGGTTTTGAAATAAATCGTTTTACAATAAAAATCACATTTTTACTATATACACGAATTGTTAAAAATAGTGAAGTGTTGAAATAGAAGACAGTTAGATAAAAATATCATTTTTATCAAATGTATGATAGGAATATAGCTTTGAAATAGAAGAATCGATATATATATATATATATACAGAATTGAAATATATCAAATAACGAAGCTGCAGTTCGTGTTTTGAAACCGTGATTTCAAACGATCAGTGTGGGAGATCCGACCATCGGATTTTCTCGAAACCACAACCATTGGGTTCGCTTTGGAAATATCTTTCCAACGGCACCAACTTTGTAAAGATCCAACGGTTGGATTGTCTGGAATGTTTAATTCAAATCTGAAGAAAAACAGCGCCAGAATCGATTATATATATATAGTTATATTAAATCGAATAACGACGCTGCAGTTCGTATTTTGAAATCGAAACTTCAAACGATTATACCGGGAGATCCGACCGTCGGATTTTCCCGAAACTGGAACCGTTGGATTCGTTTTGAAAAGATCTTTCTATTGATATAAATTTAGTGATAATCCTATGGTTAGATTTTCAGATATGTGTAAATCAAATCTGAAGAAAAACAGCGCCACGGCCGCGTTATGGCCCGAAGCGTCGTTTTGAATAAATTGGCTATTTTAAAATAAATAAAAATAGCGATAAATCGTTATAAAATATTATAAGCGAAATGGATGTGAAATTTAGAAACCAACTGAAGGTTGGCTAAGTCGAATGGTTTCCTGGGTGTTGATCTGATGTTTGTTTCGGCCTTCGGGGTTAATATTTCGGAAATCGTTCTCTTACTGATTCACGGTTAGTGACTAATGAATTGAAATGATGCGTATGTAGTGTTTGTGTAGCACGTGTTCATTATATACGCAAGTTTCTCAGAAAGACCGGGTTTATTCCATTCTGAATAACTGAATCGACAAAAAGAAATCGAAGATAAAGACGGTGGTCGAAGACCGATCTTCACCTCGTTTGGATGGTAACTGATGTCCTTATTGGGAGGCATCCCGAAATATGGATAATGAGTGGTGATCGTCTAGACGTACGTGGAAATTGTTGGATATGCGAGGTATATAGTGCCTCCGGTTTCTTTTCGACCCAGAACGGATTTGTAAATGGATTGTGTGTCCGACATTGGAATTTATTCTATGTGATTGATAGTCATCAGTTGCATGGTGTGAATTGCCTGTGTGGCATACTAAGATGCAGTGATCAGGGCTTCTGTTGAAAAGCAAAGTCTTGTGATTGATGATCAAAGCACCGCCTGTGTGGCGTAGCTTTGTATATAACGTGAATTCGCGAGCCTCACACCCCGGTATGAACCAGAAACGGGAGAGGACATCAGGGAGGGCCTGCGTTTCTTTCTAGCTAGGAGTTGTGTCGGTGTTTTTACACGGCCTAACATTTTACTTATGTGGATGATGGATAACGAGGCGCCTCGGTTTTATCGGTCGATCCGGGACCGATGGAGTCATTTGCTGGCTCATTTACGCCTCATAGGGCGGGGAAACGTAGTGTTCAGGTATAATAATCCACATCGGTGAACCGGCCCTGACGATCCAAGGGGCAGTTGCGGCTGTTCCTGAGACATGGTAGGCTAGATTGTCTCGAATTCGGTAAGGACTATCTTTTGCCTTGGTTCATGACTGAAATCCAATTTCCAAATACGTGACTGTGCGGTTTTGATTGTATACCTATATTTGGCGACATAGTGGCATGGGACGCTCATGTCGCCTATGATTCATAGTTATGATTTGACATTTTTTTTGAAACATATAAACACTAGCAGTAATATCAAATGCTTTTGTTTTATTCGTATCAAGCATATTTTGGCCGTTATAAGGTAAAAACTCTATCCTCCGGTTTGCGTTGCATTATGTGATGGGAACTGAGTCTTATAATGGCTTCATTTTTATAAAAAGCATTGCGATGTTTAAAAGAATGATTTGTTTTAAAGCACTGGCAATCCCATGGAGTAAACCCGTTCCACGAAATTGGCGTGGTCCTGTGATTAGCCATATTTTAAATGTGTGGAGTAGATTTCTCATACGAGTCCCATGACTGACTCGTAGTTTGTTTCAATTTCAAACTCGGGTGCCCCTTTTTCTACACGGGCAGCCTTGTATTCAGGTTTAGCTGGTTCTTTATGGATAGCTGGAGCTGAGGATGGATTCTATTATTTATCTCTTTTTATGTTGTTCAGCTCCTATTGTACATTATGTTTGTTTTTCCACTGTAGACATATATGTATAGCTGAACTGTATTTGTACTAGGTATGATCCTGTATGCTATGTAACTCTGATGATTACGTTTATCCAGTGTATACTATTGTACATTATCTGGTGTGTTTATTTATTTCTATTATGCTATTATCTGTTTATGTGTTATATTCCAAAGATTACCCTTGCCACCGTCAGTACGGGGTTTGGGGCCGTCACAACGTGGTATCAGAGCTTTGGTTAAGCTTAGTTCTGGAATATTACATATTAACGAACTCGTCAGAGATAGAACCAGTAGTGTTCTAGGACGAGTAACTCAGTACAGATAGGATCAGCAATATCCTAGTATGAGTATAGCAGGATCAGAATAACTCGTTAGAGATGGGGTCAGAAGTGCCTCAGAACGAGTCGAGGGTAATATGTTTTTAAATAACGTATTTGTGATTATATATATATATCCTGGTCTTAGAAATATAATTTTTGAATATATAAAAGATATATATTTGAAAAGTAAAGGAATATATGAATTGATTAGTATATTTTTGAAGAGTTAAAAACAAATTGATTGTTGTTTGTGTTGTGTGATAGTAGATTTGATTAATTAAAATTATTGAAACAATAGTTAATTTAATCAATAATAGAATAATGGTAGAATTTATTCATTTAAATCACACATTGAACTGATTAGAAAATAGATAGAAATATATACTTGTGCATTATATATGTTTGAACAAGTAATTGGATAGCTGTTGAGTAAAGATTTTATTTGCGTGCCCGACAAATAGGTAAACCTTAATGAGTTGGATGCGAAATATTATTATATCAACTCCTGTGAATGCCATTGGATGCGGAGTGTTGGTTGTTCTGTGTGAAATAATAAACATCGCCATACGATAGTAACAATTAATTTTGAACTACACTGCAGGGCATACTTCATCATATACCACATAAGCATTTGGAGCTTGTGTGATGAGGTGGAAGATTTACCATACGAGCGAGAGGCTTGTATGGCGATGACTATATTTTACAGGTTGAACTGATGACTAATATGGACATATAAAATTTGTAACGATAAATTGCCAGATTAATAAAAACCCTACACGGGTCTGGAGTTGACAATAATCACGTCTCTCTAGTCATTAGATACAGCACATGGATTATTTATTTCCCACACGGGACGAGGTGACGAGGATTTATCCTCTGGAGCAATTAAAATACACACTCCCTCAGGCTTTGACAAGGTGACGAGAATTTATTCTCTGGAGTTATTATCTATACACGCTCCCCTGTAAACACCAGAATATATCACTATAAATATGTGTATGCTTATTAGGATTTATTGGGTACCTAATACGGCCCAATAAATTTCCAAACCTCTCCCCGTACAAAGGAGGTTATGGCGAAATTTTTCGAAAATTCCGGGTGTTGGCCAAATTTTTTGAAGAATTTGAAAATTCTTAGAAACTGAAAAGTTAGAGAATGGAAGCCAAATTGAATGTAGAGTTGATTAATCAAACCACTTTCGACTTTGTTCCTTTTCGGGGACGAAAAGTTTTAAGTTGGGGAGATTGTAACGACCCGGAAAATCTGAACCAATTTAAAAAATTTTAATTGGCTAAAATAGTGGATTTTAAATATTTAAAATAAATATTTTAAATAATAATGATGAAAAGTAAGTTTGAATTGAAGTTGAAAATAAAGATAATTAATTCTAATTATAAACAAGGCCTGAAATGGCGAGGTAGTTTCAAAATTTGAATTCAAACTTTGACTGACTGTACCGGGTGCAAAACAAAGCGGATTTAAGTGAATCCAAAAATATTTAAATCTGTTAGTGGATACCTTTCTAACGAATCTGAAAAATCGAAGTTTCGTAGCGGAAAGCAAAAGTTATGGCCAAATGAATTTTCAGAAAGGTCGCTATGGAATTTATATGGCCCGTGAAAATGGCCATTTTGCAAACGACCTCGGAATTCGACGAAACTACTTTTGTTGGATCCAGGATGTGAAGTTATTGCTAGGTTTCAAATTTCATAATTTTTGAAGTTAATAGGTGAGCGTGGCAAAGGAAAATGTGTTTTGGTCAATTATAGTTAAATTGGATCGACCAGAAAAGGGTCATTTTGCAAACGGTCTCAGAATTCGCTGAAACTAGTTTTGTTGGGACCGTATCGTCAAAACATAGCTAGATTTATTTTTTAGGAATTTTTCGAATCAGTTTGTGGCCCTAGAAAATTGAAATGTACGTTCAAATCGAACATTGAATGTTTTATATTTTAATTCAAAGGAAAACTGACTGAAACATTTGAATGGGCCTTCCAAACATATCCCATTGTGTTCAGAATGAGGGTAAAACGCTAAGGACGATAGTCGTTGGGTTTGGATCGGGGTTCGTGTGTGAAAGGGGTATTTTTGAAATTTTAAAAATATATAAATTAATAAAAAAAACCTCATTGACCCATATTTTTTCTCTCTCCCCGATTATCGTTCCAGCGCATGACGGAAAGGGCCTCACCACCTTCTCTCCTCCGTTCCTCCTCCTACATGCAGAATTAGTATGGGTTCTTTGGAGCTTTTTGAAGAGCTCGAGACAAGCTTCAAATCCATGTAGGGATTGGATTTTTTCGTTCAGCATTGAAGGAGAACGGAAGCCAGGAAGTTCGGGACTTCAACTAGCTGCCACCGCGCCGTCCGACCACCGAGCTGGACCCTACCACCTCGAGCAGACGCGACTCCCCTCCCCCTTCGACCTCGCGCAACCCGACCGTGGAACCATTACACGGATTGATCGAAAAATCCAAACCTAGTTTGGAACCATTTCAGAAAAGGTTCTGTTGTTTATTTTGAACTGATTTTTACACTTTTAAGTGTTGCAAACTTTGAAAAATCGTATCTTTCACATGTTTTGACGAAATTCAGTGAAACAAGAGACAATGGACTCGTGTGGACGTCTTCTACATTTTAGAAGAGACCGCATATTTTTCTGAGCCTTCTGCTATTTTTGGTGGAGTGGAACCCATTGTGAGATTTCTAAATTATAAACGATATGGAAAACGATGATGTATAAATTATATAATCGATGTATGAGTTATATAAGTGTTGTACACCTCTTGTATAAGCGTTGTATAAGTTGTACATTCGATGTATAAGTTATATATGCATTGTAAAAATTATATATGTGTTGAAATAGAAGTGAAATGCTTATATATGTAAATATATATATATATATATATATATACGCCCCTCGTCCACAAACCATGGACGATATTTATTGGTTGTGATTGGTATGAGAATTGGTTGATTACGAATGGTTGATTAGAATTGTTTGTGGTTGAAATTGATTGATTGTGGTTGAAAAATACCCGTTTGTGGTTGAGAAATATTAGATTGAAACCACATAGGATTAGTTTGTGGAAATGAAAAAATAAATATACATGCCGCCTACGTGCGAACTAGATGCATGATTCCCCATTGTCAAAAGCTGCGAGGCTTTAAGGTAGAGCGAGGAGCCGTACTAAGGACGGTCCCGGTTTTAACTACCCTGTCGTTATGCTACCGAAATTTTGAATAATATTCATGTGTTAGAATTATTTTCATGTGTTGAAACTATATTCATGTGTTGAATATAAATTCCTTTATTGAATGACATTCATGTTTTGAAATAAATTGTTTTGCAATAAAAATCACCTTTTTATCTATTTATATAAACTATAGAAAACCTTCATGTGTTGAATCGAAATTCATTCGTTGAATTGAAATTCATGTGTTGAATGGTATTCGTGTTTTAAATATAAAAATCACCTTTTTATCTGTTTATATAAACTATAGAAAACCTTCATGTGTTGAATCGAAACTCATTCGTTCATGTGTTGAATGGTATTCGTGTTTTAAATATAAAAATCACCTTTTTATCTATTTATATAAACTATAGAAAACCTTCATGTGTTGAATCGAAATTCATTCGTTGAATTGAAATTCATGTGTTGAATGGTATTCGTGTTCTAAATATAAAAATCACCTTTTTATCTATATATACAAACTATAGAAAACCTTCATGTGTTGAATTGAAATTCATTCGTTGAATAGAAATTCATATGTTGAATGGTATTCGTGTTTTAAATATAAAAATCACCTTTTTATCTATATATACAAACTATAGAAAACCTTTATGTGTTGAATTGAAATTCATTCGTTGAATAGAAATTCATGTGTTGAATGGTATTCGTGTTTTAAATATAAAAATCACCTTTTTATCTATATATATAAACTATAGAAAACCTTCATGTGTTGAATCGAAATTCATTCGTTGAATTGAAATTCATGTGTTGAATGGTATTCATATTTTGAAATAAATTGTTTTATAATAAAAATCATATTTTTATCATCTATACGACTATAAAAAATAGTCGGGTTTTGAAATAAATCGTTTTATAATAAAAATCATATTTTTATCATCTATATGAACTATATAAAATAGTCGGATTTTGAAATAAATCATTTTACAATAAAAATCACATTTTTACTATATACATGAATTGTTAAAAATAGTGAAGTGTTGAAATAGAAGACAGTTAGATAAAAATATCATTTTTATCAAATGTATGAAAAGAATATAGCTTTGAAATCGAAGAATCGATATATATATAAATAGAATTGAAATATATCGAATAACGAAGCTGCAGTTCATGTTTTGAAACCATGATTTCAAACGATTAGTGTGGGAGATCCGACCATCGGATTTTCCCGAAACCACAACTGTTGGGTTCGCTTTGGAAATATCTTTCCAACGGCACCAACTTTGTAAAGATCCAACGGTTGGATTGTCTGGAATGTTTAATTCAAATCTGAAGAAAAACAGCGCCAGAATCGATTATATTTATATATATATATATATATATATATATATATATATAATTATATTAAATCGAATAACGACGCTGCAGTTCGTATTTTGAAATCGAAACTTCAAACGATTATACCGGGAGATCCGACCGTCGGATTTTCCCAAAACTGGAACCGTTGGATTCATTTTGAAAAGATCTTTCTAATGATATAAATTTAGTGATAATCCAACGGTTAGATTTTCAGATATGTGTAAATCAATTCTGAAGAAAAACAGCGCCACGACCGCGTTATGGCCCGAAGCGTCGTTTTGAATAAATTGGCTATTTTAAAATAAATAAAAATAGCGATAAATCGTTATAAAATATTATAAACGATATGGATGTGAAATTTAGAAACTAACTGAAGGTTGGCTAAGTCAAATGGTTTCCTGGGTGTTGATCTGATGTTGGTTTCGGCCTTCGGGGTTAATATTTGGGAAATCGTTCTCTTACTGATTTACGGTTAGTGACTAATGAATTGAAATGATGCGTATGTAGTGTTTGTGTAGCACGTGTTCATTATATACGCGAGTTGCTCAGAAAGACCGGGTTTATCCCATTCTGAATAACAGAATCAACGATAAGAAATCGAAGATGAAGACGGTGGTCAAAGACCGATCTACACCTCGTTTGGATGGCAACTAATGTCCAGATTGGGAGGCATCCCGAAATATGGATAATGAGTGGTGATCGTCCAGACGTACGTGGAAATCGATGAATATGCGAGGTATATAGTGCCTCCGGTTTCGTTCCGACCCAGAACGGACATGTAAATGGATTGTGTGTCCGACATTGGAATTTATTCTATGTGATTGATAGCCATCAAATGCATGGTGTGAATTGCCTGTGTGGCATACTAAGATACAGTGATCAGGGCTTCTGTTGAAAAGCAAAGTCTTCTGATTGATGATCAAAGCACCGCCAGTATGGCGTAGCTTTGTGTATAACGTGAGTTCGCAAGCCTCACACCCCGGTATGAACCAGAAACGGGAGAGGACATCAGGGAGTGCCTGCGTTTCTTTCTAGCTAGGAGTTGTGTCGGTGTTTTTACACGACCTGACATTTTACTTATGTGGATGATGGATAGCGAGGCGCCTCGGTTTTATCGGTCGATCCGAGACCAATGGAGTCATTCGTTGGCTCATTTACGCCCCATAGGGCGGGGAAACGTAGTGTTCAGGTATAATAATCCACATCGGTGGACCGGCCCTGACGATCCAAGGGGCAGTTGCGGCTGTTCTTGAGACATGGTAGGATAGATTGTCTCGAATTCGGTAAGGACTATCTTTTGCCTTGGTTCATGATGGAAATCCAATTTCCAAATACGTGACTGTGCGGTTTTGATTGTATACCTATATTTGGTGACATAGTGGCATGGGACGCTCATGTCGCCTATGATTGATGGTTATGATTTGAAATTGTTTTTGAAACATATAAACACTAGTAGTAATATCAAATGCTTTTGTTTTATTCGTATCAAGCATATTTTGGCCGTTATAAGGTAAAAACTCTATCCTCCGGTTTGCGTTGCATGGTGTGATGGGAACTGAGTCTTATAATGGCTTCATTTTTATAAAAAGCATTGCGATGTTTAAAAGAATGATTTGTTTTAAAGCACTGGCAATCCCATGGAGTAAACCCGTTCCTCGAAAGTGGCGTGGTCCTGTGATTAGCCATATTTCAAATGTGTGGAGTAGATTTCTCATACCAGTCCCATGACTGACTCGTAGTTTGTTTCAATTTCAAACTCGGGTGCCCCTTTTTCTACACGGGCAGCCTTGTATTCAGGTTTAGCTAGTTCTTTATGGATAGCTGGAGCTGAGGATGGATTCTATTATTTATCTCTTTTTATGTTGTTCAGCTCCTATTGTACATTATGTTTGTTTTTCCACTGTAGACATATATGTGTAGCTGAACTGTATTTGTACTAAGTATGATCCTGTTTGTTGTGTAACTCTAATGATTACGTTTATCCAGTGTATACTATTTTACATTATCCGGTGTATTTATTTATTTCTGTTCTGCTATTATCTGTTTATGTGTTATATTCCAATGATTACCCTTGCCACCGTCAGTACGGGGTTTGGGGCCGTCACAACGTGGTATCAGAGCTTTGGTTAAACTTAGTTCTGGAATATAACATATTAACGAACTCGTCAGAGATAGAACCAGTAGTGTTCTAGGACGAGTAACTCGGTACAGATAGGATCAACAATATCCTAGTATGAGTATAGCAGGATTAGAATAACTCGTTAGAGATGGGGTCAGAAGTGCCTCAGAACGAGTCGAGGGTAATATGTTTTTAAATAACGTATTTGTGATTATATATATATCCTGGTCTTAGAAATATAATTTTTGAATATATAAAAGATATATATTTGAAAAGTAAAGGAATATATGAATTGATTAGTATATTTTTGAAGAGTTAAAAACAAATTGATTGTTGTTTGTGTTGTGTGATAGTAGATTTGATTAATTAAAATTATTGAAACAATAGTTAATTTAATCAATAATAGAATAATGGTAGAATTTATTCATTTAAATCACACATTGAACTGATTAGAAAATATATAGAAATATATACTTGTGCATTATATATGTTTGAACAAGTAATTGGATAGCTGTTGAGTAAAGATTTTATTTGCGTGCCCGACAAATAGGTAAACCTTAATGAGTTGGATGCGAAATATTATTATATCAACTCCTCTGAATGCCATTGGATGCGGAGTGCTGGTTGTTCTGTGTGAAATAATAAACATCGCCATACGATAGTAACAATTAATTTTGAACTACACTACAGGGCATACTTCGAAAGATAGGCATACTTCATCATATACCACATAAGCATTTGGAGCTTGTGTGACGAGGCGGAAGATTTACCATACGAGCGAGAGGCTTGTATGGCGATGACTATATTTTACAGGTTGAACTGATGACGAATATGGACATATAAAATTTGTAACGATAAATTGCCAGATTAATAAAAACCCTACACGGGTCTGGAGTTGACAATAATCACGTCTCTCTAGTCATTAGATACAGCACATGGATTATTTATTTCCCACACGGGACGAGGTGACAAGGATTTATCCTCTGGAGCAATTAAAATACACACTCCCTCAGGCTTTGACAAGGTGACGAGAATTTATTCTCTGGAGTTATTATCTATACATGCTCCCCTGTAAACACCAGAATATATCACTATAAATATGTGTATGCTTATTAGGATTTATTGGGTACCTAATACGGCCCAATAAATTTCCAAACCTCTCCCCGTACAAAGGAGGTTATGGCGAAATTTTTCAAAAATTCCGGGTGTTAGCCAAATTTTTTGAAGAATTTGAAAATTCTCAGAAACTGAAAAGTTAGAGAATGGAAGCCAGATTGAACGTAGAGTTGATTAATCAAACCACTTTCGACTTTGTTCCTTTTCGGGGATGAAAAGTTTTAAGTTGGGGAGATTGTAACGACCCGGAAAATCTGAACCAATTTAAAAAATTTAAATTGGCTAAAATAGTGGATTTTAAATATTTTAAATAATAATGATGAAAAGTAAGTTTGAATCGAAGTTGAAAATAAAGATAATTAATTCTAATTATAAACAAGGCCTGAAATGGCGAGGTAGTTTCAAAATTTGAATTCAAACTTTGACTGACTGTACCGGGTGCAAAACAAAGCGGAATTAAGTGAAACCGAAAATATTTAAATCTGTTAGTGGATACCTTTCTAACGAATCTAAAAATCGAAGTTTCATAGCGGAAAGCAAAAGTTATGGCCAAATGAATTTTCAGAAAGGTCGCTATGGAATTTATATAGCCCGTGAAAATGGCCATTTTGCAAACGACCTCGGAATTCGACGAAACTACTTTTGTTGGACCCAGGATGTGAAGTTATTACTAGGTTTCAAATTTCATAATTTTTGAAGTTAATAGGTGAGCGTGGCAAAGGAAAATGTGTTTTGGTCAATTATAGTTAAATTGGATCGACCAGAAAAGGGCCATTTTGCAAACGGTCTCAGAATTCGACGAAACTAGTTTTGTTGGGACCGTATCGTCAAAACATAGCTAGATTTATTTTTCTTGGAATTTTTCGAATCAGTTTGTGGCCGTAGCAAATTGAAATGTACGTTCAAATCGAATATTGAATGTTTTATATTTTAATTCGAAGGAAAACTGATTGAAACATTCGAATGGGCCTTCGAAACATACCCCATTGTGTTCGGATTGAGGATAAAACGCTAAGGACGATAGTCGTTGAGTTTGGATCGGGGTTCGTGTGAGAAAGGGGTATTTTTGAAATTTTAAAAATATATAAATTAATATAAAAAACCCTCATTGGCCCATATTTTTTCTCTCTCCCCGATTATCCTTCCAGCGCATGACGGAAAGGACCTCACCACCTTCTCTCCTCCGTTCCTCCTCCTACATGCAGAATTAGTATGGGTTCTTTGGAGCTTTTTGAAGAGCTCGAGACAAGCTTCAAATCCATGTAGGGATTGGATTTTTTCGTTCAGCATTGAAGGAGAACGGAAGCCAGGAAGTTCGGGACTTCAAATAGCTGCCACCGCGACGTCCGACCACCGAGCTGGACCCTACAACCTCGAGCAGACGCGACTCCCCTCCCTCTTCGACCTCGCGCAACCCGACCGTGGAACCATTACACGGATTGATCGAAAAATCCAAACCTAGTTTGGAACCATTTCAGAAAAGGTTCTGTTGTTTATTTTGAACTGATTTTTACACTTTTAAGTGTTGCAAACTTTGAAAAATCGTATCTTTCACATGTGTTGACGAAATTCAGTGAAACAAGAGACAGTGGACTCGTGTGGACGTCTTCTACATTTTAGAAGAGACCGCGTATTTTTCTGAGCCTTCTGCTATTTTTGGTGGAGTGGAACCCAATGTGAGATTTCTAAATTATAAACGATATGGAAAACGATGATGTATAAATTATATAATCGATGTATGAGTTATATAAGCGTTGTACACCTCTTGTATAAGCGTTGTATAAGTTGTACATTTGGTTTATAAGTTATATATGCATTGTAAAAATTATATATGTGTTGAAATAGAAGTGAAATGCTTATATATATATATATATATATATATATATATATATATACGCCCCTCGTCCACAAACCATGGATGATATTTATTGGTTGTGATTGGTGTGAGAATTGGTTGATTACGAATGGTTGATTAGAATTGTTTGTGGTTGAAATTGATTGATTGTGGTGGAAAAATACCCGTTTGTGGTTGAGAAATATTTGGTTGAAACCACATAGGATTAGTTTGTGGAAATGAAAAAAAATATACATGCCGCCTGCGTGCGAACTAGATGCATGATTCCCCATTGTCAAAAGCTGCGAGGCTTTAAGGTAGAGCGAGGAGCCGTACTAGGGACGGTCCCGGTTTTAACTACCCTACCGTTATGCTACCGAAATTTTGAATAATATTCATGTGTTAGAATTATTTTCATGTGTTGAAACTATATTCGTGTGTTGAATCGAAATTCCTTTATTGAATGACATTCATGTTTTGAAATAAATTGTTTTGCAATAAAAATCAACTTTTTATCTATTTATATAAACTATAGAAAACCTTCATGTGTTGAATCGAAATTCATTCGTTGAATTGAAATTCATGTGTTGAATGGTATTCGTGTTTTAAATATAAAAATCACCTTTTTATCTATTTATATAAACTATAGAAAACCTTCATGTGTTGAATCGAAATTCATTCGTTGAATTGAAATTCATGTGTTGAATGGTATTCGTGTTTTAAATATAAAAATCACCTTTTTATCTATATATACAAACTATAGAAAACCTTCATCTGTTGAATTGAAATTCATTCGTTGAATAGAAATTCATGTGTTGAATGGTATTCGTGTTTTAAATATAAAAATCACCTTTTTATCTATATATACAAACTATAGAAAACCTTCATGTGTTGAATTGAAATTCATTCGTTGAATAGAAATTCATGTGTTGAATGGTATTCGTGTTTTAAATATAAAAATCACCTTTTTATCTATATATATAAACTATAGAAAACCTTCATGTGTTGAATTGAAATTCATGTGTTGAATGGTATTCATATTTTGAAATAAATTGTTTTATAATAAAAATCATATTTTTATCATCTATACGACTATATAAAATAGTTGGGTTTTGAAATAAATCGTTTTATAATAAAAATCATATTTTTATCATCTATATGAACTATATAAAATAGTTGGGTTTTGAAATAAATCATTTTACAATAAAAATCACATTTTTACTATATACATGAATTGTTAAAAATAGTGAAGTGTTGAAATAGAAGACAGTTAGATAAAAATATCATTTTTATCAAATGTATGAAAAGATTATAGCTTTGAAATCGAAGAATCGATATATATATATAAATAGAATTGAAATATATCGAATAATGAAGCTGCAGTTCGTGTTTTGAAACCGTGATTTCAAACGATTAGTGTGGGAGATCCGACCATCGGATTTTCCCGAAACCACAACTGTTGGGTTCGCTTTGGAAATATCTTTCCAACGGCACCAACTTTGTAAAGATCCAACGGTTGGATTGTCTGGAATGTTTAATTCAAATCTGAAGAAAAACAGCGCCATAATCGATTATATTTATATATATATATATAAATATAATTATATTAAATCGAATAACGACGCTGCAGTTCGTATTTTGAAATCGAAACTTCAAACGATTATACCGGGAGATCCGACCGTCGGATTTTCCCAAAACTGGAACCGTTGGATTCGTTTTGAAAAGATCTTTCTAATGATATAAATTTAGTGATAATCCAACGGTTAGATTTTCAGATATGTGTAAATCAAATCTGAAGAAAAACAGCGCCACGGCCGTGTTATGGCCCGAAGCGTCGTTTTGAATAAATTGGCTATTTTAAAATAAATAAAAATAGCGATAAATCGTTATAAAATATTATAAACGATATAGATGTGAAATTTAGAAACTAACTGAAGGTTGGCTAAGTCGAATGGTTTCCTGGGTGTTGATCTGATGTTGGTTTCAGCCTTCGGGGTTAATATTTGGGAAATCGTTCTCTTACTGATTTACGGTTAGTGACTAATGAATTGAAATGATGCGTATGTAGTGTTTGTGTAGCACGTGTTCATTATATACGTGAGTTGCTCATAAAGACCGGGTTTATCCCATTCTGAATAACTGAATCGACGATAAGAAATCGAAGATGAAGACGGTGGTCAAAGACCGATCTTCACCTCGTTTGGATGGTAACTAATATCCAGATTGGGAGGCATCCCGAAATATGGATAATGAGTGGTGATCGTCCAGATGTACGTGGAAATCGATGGATATGCGAGGTATATAGTGCCTCCGGTTTCGTTCCGACCCAGAACGGACATGTAAATGGATTGTGTGTCCGACATTGGAATTTATTCTATGTGCTTGATAGCCATCAGTTGCATGGTGTGAATTGCCTGTGTGGCATACTAAGATGCAGTGATCAGGGCTTCTATTGAAAAGCAAAGTCTTGTGATTGATGATCAAAGCACCGCCAGTATGGCGTAGCTTTGTGTATAACGTAAGTTCGCGAGCCTCATACCCCGGTATGAACCAGAAACGGGAGAGGACATCAGGGAGGGCCTGCGTTTCTTTCTAGTTAGGAGTTGTGTCAGTGTTTTTACACGGCCTGACATTTTACTTATGTGGATGATGGATAGCGAGGCGCCTCGGTTTTATCGGTCGATCCGGGACCGATGGAGTCATTCGTTGGCTCATTTACGCCCCGTAGGGCGGGGAAACGTAGTGTTCAGGTATAATAATCCACATCGGTGGACCGGCCCTGACGATCCAAGGGGCAGTTGCGGCTGTTCTTGAGACATGGTAGGCTAGATTGTCTCGAATTCGGTAAGGACTATCTTTTGCCTTGGTTCATGACGGAAATCCAAGTTCCAAATACGTGACTGTGCGGTTTCGATTGTATACCTATATTTGGTGACATAGTGGCATGGGACGCTCATGTCGCCTATGATTGATGGTTATGATTTGAAATTGTTTTTGAAACATATAAACACTAGTAGTAATATCAAATGCTTTTGTTTTATTCGTATCAAGCATATTTTGGCCGTTATAATGTAAAAACTCTATCCTCCGGTTTGCGTTGCATGGTGTGATGGGAACTGAGTCTTATAATGGCTTCATTTTTATAAAAAGCATTGCGATGTTTAAAAGAATGATTTGTTTTAAAGCACTGGCAATGCCATGGAGTAAACCCGTTCCACGAAAGTGGCGTGGTCCTATGATTAGCTATATTTTAAATGTGTGGAGTAGATTTCTCATACCAGTCCCATGACTGACTCGTAGTTTGTTTCACTTTCAAACTCGGGTGCCCCTTTTTCTACACGGGAGCCTTGTATTCAGGTTTAGCTGGTTCTTTCCGGATAGCTGGAGCTGAGGATGGATTCTATTACTTATCTCTTTTTATGCTGTTCAGCTCCTATTGTACATTATGTTTGTTTTTCCGCTGTAGACATATATGTATAGCTGAACTGTATTTGTACTAAGTATGATCCTGTATGCTGTGTAACTCTGATGATTACGTTTATCCAGTGTATTCTATTATACATTATCTGGTGTATTTATTTATTTATGTTCTGCTATTATCTGTTTATGTGTTATATTCCAAAGATTACCCTTGCCACCGTCAGTACGGGGTTTGGGGTCGTCACAACGTGAGTACTTGGTGGTGACTGAACAACAATTGGAAAGAAATGCTGATAATTGTGAAGGAACTGAAGCTTTTAATGCAACCCTGATCTACTCAACCTCAAATGACTTGCAACATATAAATGAAAAGCTTCAATTTGAGCTTGATGGATTTGAATCGAACTCTAAGCAGTATCATATGACTTTGAAGACATTGAAAGACTTCAGAGACTTTAAAGAGGCGAACAAGCTGGACCAGTTGAATAAAACCGGTCAAGAAGGAATCGCTGACTTGGTTAAGCAGATGGTTACTAGTGTAAACAACAGAGGTCAAACAACTCCAACTTCTAAGTGCAAGAACCCATATGCTCGCATTGCAGCCCCACCTGCTTTCAAAGAATGGCCTCTAGACCCCACTATCGAACCTGTGGCAGTGTGCTCCAACGAAAAGGCAAAATGTAATACGTCGATCACTTAAAGTAGGAAGAAGGAGATGCCCAGGAACATGGAAGAAAATGGTTATCTGTCATTTGACTGTGAAGAACCAAGGTGAAATGAATTGTCATATTCTAGTGTCAGTGACTTTGTAAAATTGGTTTAGTAGCTAGTGTTATTGTAATGATGTTTTTTCTTCACTGCGTGGAAGCTTAGTTGATATACACATGGTGTATCACCTGAATTCTCTTGTACCCTTTTTATTTTTAATAAAAGAGTCTTACGGAACAATATAAAAGTCGGTCGGCCTTGCCAAAAAAAATTGGAATTAACCTCTTTTATTATTATTTTTATATATGAGACTGGGATGGAACGTATAGCCCACGTATTAATGCTCCTTACACGTTCTTAACGCCAAGCAAAACCCAAGAGTTCCTAGCCAAACCACCTACTCTTCTTCTCTTCTTCTTTCTATTTTTTCACCTCCTTTGCAGACCCTTGTTTCCTTTCATCTTTTTTTATTTACACTAGGCCGAGCCTAGGCCCATCTTTAAAAACCCACGCACCAAAAAAAACGTTGCATCACTATTTCTTTTCATCTTCTCTTGTTTCTTCCAATCGAATACAACAAAGTGCACATCCACTCACCAGTGCACCTACATAGATGATCAACACATCGACGCTTCACCGCCATCTCATCTACATGTAATACCACGACCCTAGGTCGTCACCGACCAACCAATCAAAACCCAAAACTCCTTCTCCCCGAAAACACCTTTCTCCACTATTAAACTCAAACAAAGTTTCCAGTTCGACCCAAAAACCCACCACTATGACCAATTCCGACCATAAGAAACATCTACGCCACTGACCATCTATTCTAATCTCCCGCGCATTCCCTTCCCCAAACTCAGCCAACTCTATCAGGTGAGGACCCCACACAAGAAAACCATATACCTGTACCCAAATATTTAGAAAAAACCTAAATTTGAATTTCCCGAACAACCTCCAATATTAAAAATCGTCAACCACCTTCCACACCTTTGTCGACACCCCGAGAAGCTTCCCCAAAAACAGTTTCGAATACCATGGACTAAATCGCAAGAAATAATGTATTTTCCTCTTAACCATAAAATAATCATAACAAACGACTTAAGCAATTTAAAATCAGGATTTTTGGTTTTAAAAATCATGGTTCGTATACATCAACACTTCCACCATTCTGGTTTTAAATTTCATGATGGTCGAAAATTTCAGTTTCAAAGCACCTTGTTGTACAATCCATATATATGAAATTATATGTACTTAATACAAGTGAATATTATTTTTAATATCAATTTCAGACTTGTAAAAACAATTTTTATGTTAAACTTATTTTTAAAACTTACTAGAATTGTAGTTCTGGATTTCTGATGTTGGTTGGTGTTTTAAACAATTAACGGAGCTCTTCTATTTCCTATTTTCTAGAGCTCTGTTCTTTATAATTTGCTTATGGGTTTAAAAATGGTTTGAATACCACACACTCAAGGCACTTATACACATGTACACTTTCACACTAACATAATATCAGTAGAAATAGATTTAAAAAGGAAGAGAAAAAATTGATTTCCCACTTTAATTGTGTTACGATTTTATTTCCAGATTTATGGTTTCATGCCATTTTCTTGTTTCAGGTTTTCCAATGATTAGTGTTTTGACAAGGACAATATGAAGAGATGGATGCTTATATATTAACATTATTACATATCAAATAAATAGATACAATGAGAAAAAGTGTTTACCCAAAACATATATACAGTATCCTGGATAAACCAATGTATGAATGTATGCATATATGTTTGCTTATCCTGCAACAATCAATGGAAACTAGAGAAGGGTTTACTCTCCACCCATTCACTATTCCAAATTTATATTCAAATGATTGGTGGATTTGTTTCCTATTCCCTGTTGTTTTGTTTACCATTTATGTTTTCCAAGTTTGATTCGAATGGTTTGTGACTTATGCAGAACCTAGGTGTATTTATAGATGCTTAAAAATAATAAAATATTGGGAAATACATGGGGAATTAATTCTGCAGGTGATGGGAATTCCGTCCATGTTTGTTGATGGATTGGGACAGTATAGCTTAGGGTATAGTTACACATTGTTTAGTTATTTCAAATTGATATTTTCTGGTTTTCATGAAGTACACGACCATGTTGAAAATGCATGTGTAAGTGTACTACTAAGTGTACCAGCCATGTGTGATGTAGTAAAATATCTAATACTTTGTTCATAAGTAAACTCAAGCTATATATGTAGGCTGTCTATATCCTAGGATTGACTAGTGAAATTGTCTACGTTCTTTATACAAATTTGTTGTTTTTATCATATCCTAAGTGCTAGATGTATGAGCTAATGTACATTTTGTAGAGTGACTATTAATTATATGCAGGTTTTAAATTCTTATACATATAGGGTGGAATTGTTGTCACACTGAATCCTTCTCAGGCCTATGTAATGCCAATCTATGTTACAGCTTTAATGTACAGAATGCCATGTGCATATTTTATGAACACTTAGTGGCTAAGTACTCTAAATTATTAAATGTAATTAATTATTAGTATGTAGGTGTTAAATATTCATATGTCCCTTTTGATTTTTTTCTATGAACCAAACAAATTTCACTTACGAAATTCTGTTTTTACCTCAATTAGGAACAAGTTTTAAATGTAAACAAAAATGTTAAAATAACATTTCTAGTATACATATGTCTATATGTACATATATACAAATTTTCTAAGGATATAAATAGTTTAAATTATAAAAATAATTTAAACAAGCTTAAACAAGATTTTAGATGCAAACTGAAGTTAAAAACAATCATTCACTTGTTCATATATAACATAATCAGTTAAATATATATAGGACATTTTAAAGAATTATTCCAATTTGTTTAATTAAATAAATTACTGAAACAATCCATAATAAATTGTATTACAAACTTAGTCAAAAACCGAGACGTTACATATGGTCGGGTCAGTCCTGCTTTTGTAGGGCTCCACGACTTGAAGCTTGAAGTTTGGAGGGTTTCGAGAGTTCCTGATCTCCCATTTGAATAGACTGCGATGGATGTTATCCACATCCTATTGAGATGATGTGACTCTGGTGAAGCGTTTGATGGTGCTTGCAATTTGACTTCCGTCCCCAAGGAGTTGTTGCCATGAATCCAATTCTGCATTGGGGACATTAGTGTGAACTCTAGTACTAGGACCTATGTGACACCCCATGTCCGTTAATGTCACTCATTAAGAAAATGCATTAAATTTCATAAAGCATTATAGGTATACAAAAACTGAAACATTACAAGACAGATATAAAATAGCAGCTGAATCTAAAAACTTTACAAATCATAAAACATAACACCGTGGCTCAAAACATTATAAGTCAGAAAATACATAAACCCTGTACATCATCTTAAAATTTTAGTCTTGTAATTAAAACATCAGAGTACATTAATAAAAGAAGCATAATTCCTCAAATAAAACATAGCCATAGTGGAAGAGATAAGAACTTGAGCCATACATCTAAGCAGCTCCAAACAGAATGCAAGTAGAATCCTGATCAAGCTTGAGTATTCCCACCCTGAGAACCTGGGGGGAAATGGAAGAGAAAGAAGAGGAAACAAAATGGGTCAGATATAAATTCTGGCGAGTCCAGTTACTTTTAGCATATAAATAAGTAAAAGTATCATGACAGGCATATAAAGTGGATAAGAAAGGTAACAACATAAAAGGCGTGTATGACAAGGTAAACAGGATAAACATGATAAAGTGTATACGCTTCTCTAATGATTCCTCTGCACCAATACTAGTATAACCAGAATGAGATGATCCCCAATATGTATAAGACGGTAGACTTAGGCATACTTTCTAGTGATAGGTTTTAACCTCATATAATCAATAGGCAGCCCAATAACAGGCTCCTAAACATACCAGAGTCTAGATATACCCTAATTACTAGCCTAATCGACTGGCTCCCTACTCCGTAGGTACCCTGTGCTGGCCCCGTAGTAGGGTGTATCACTCCTTAAAGTGGCAACCCTTCATTTTCCGGATGTGCACAACCATATCTACTGATGTCACAGCATCTTATTTTCTTGGGCAAGCGGAGTCATGCCGCACATGACCCCGATGGAACGTGCTGTCGGACATCGTCCCCACTTTTGGATCTCTTACAATCAACCCAGTAAGCGTGCCCTAACTCCGACCTAGTTCTGAGTACTCGTTTGATACCTATATATGGGTTACTGACTGAAACAGTTCCCACACACAAGATGATGCAAGCTCTCCTCTTTGTCTTGCATCCCTACTACTAGGTTTTCCACAGGTTGCCTACCTACCGGTGTCATAAAATTGCATAACCCAGACAGGTTAAGTTTATGGGCCTATATATATAAATATTACCTACCAAACCAAGATATACTTAAACCATCCACTGTTTCAAAAAAGTTTTCTTAACCCCTATTCAGTTTTACATGTTCATACAATCCCTATGGATTCAACTCGGTTAAGTATTCCACTTTATTACCGTATTCATTTTTTATTATAATGTGCTAGACCTCCCACATTAAGCCTACCACTTGTGGATGCCGGATATGCCGGTCGGTTCCGGGAAGACTTCTTACACAAGTCGGACTTAACCTCATATCTTAGCGCGTCTCATATTTATGCACTTAGACCCCTCACATTAGATTCACCACTTGCAGTCGCTGGACATGCCGGGAGGTTCCGAGTAGACTTCCACCCCAAGTGTAATCTAACCTCATGTCTAAACGCAGTTATAGTTTCTAATTATTGGAATCCTAGGCATTCCAATTATCAACCAAATATTCCTATGTCGTTATAGGTTTTCATGCCCCTTTCCCAAGTCATGTTCATAATAAACTATATTCCCCAAATTCATATTCGTATATTTCATTCAAGTTATGCCAAATTTCCAATTACAAGTTATGCCCAAATTATACCATTTTCCCCTCGTTCCTAATTTAACGCATTCGCATATTTTAGCGGCATGCCTAGGCTCAAAAGTAGCCTGGCTATAAAATAAAAGGGATAGGATGAAGGGAGGATGACAGAAATGATCATACTAACAAGGTTGACATGTAATGGCATAAGCATATAGTGGCATAATGACAAGATAAGCATATAGGAACAGATCTAATGAACATGTGACAATAGAGCTAATTCTAATATAATAGGGATGTCATAACAGGCATGATAAGATCTAATGAATTAGATAACTAACTATAACAAATCTGATTTAGCCAAAAATATAATGGTAACAAGCATGATGTGATCTAAATAATGGACTAGATCTAAAAAAATTGGCAGGTCTGACATGACAAAGGTTAAGATCTAAGTCATAGTCATGTCAGAATATCATAACATAAGTTATAACAGATCTGATATGATTCAAGTAGTCACAGGCATAGATCTAAGTTATAGTCATGTCAAGATTAATTTTTTAATTATTTAGATCTAAAATTAACATAGACTCACAAAGTTTGGATCTAGAAAAATAGAGAAGGGAATACTGGCGTTGAATCACAGATCTCTAAGCTTGAATAACTTGATTGCAGAAGAAGAAAAGACTTGATTTAGTCTGGGCAGAGGTAGCATCTAGTTCTCCATTATTTTTTTTTGTGCAAAAATATGAGAAATGAGGCAATATTTATAGCCGACCCCAAAACCCTAGTCTACTAGATCTGCCGTAGGGGGATCGACCCCCCTTATGGGGTTGACCCATGGGTCGACACCCCCTTGAGGGTTCGACCCAGGGGTCAACACCTCCTTAAGGGGTCGTCACCCCTGAGCGGGATTTTTTCCGCCTCCCCAAATTTTGAATTTCGAACTACTTTTTTCTTCTTCTTGAATTCTGGATTTAATTATATATATATTCTTCTTACGCGTACAAACTTCAAACCTTAATAACTTCTTCATACGTTGTCCGTTTATGCAAACCATGTGTCTATTTTAACCAGAATTCGAGACGAATGCAATGGCGCAGTCCGTTTCACTTAATTCTGAATATTAAATTAATTATTCTTTAATTTGTCCTCTTTAGTGTTGTTAAAATTACGGGGTGTTGTATTATCCTTACTCAAAGGATTTCGTCCCCGAAATATCCAAGTTAAGAAGAATGTATATCCTACCATCCACATCCATCTACTCATCCTCCAATTACAGGCATTCATTGTGCTCAAAGACTTCAAATGCTAATATGAGCATATGCAAAGGTGTGTGTATATGTCCTTATATTAATGTGAAGATCAGGCAGTCAAGTAATTCAGTCGACCTCCCTAATGCAATGTATGTTAGTGTCATTAATCTAATATGTATGCAACAATCCTATTATAGCATGTAATTCTATATGTGTGCACAATCATCCATCCAAATGCAACATCCATATGATAATACACTCAGTTTCATCCATTAAAAGAAAAAAATGCACATACATCCATATGCAGTATGAGAGTGATTGAGTCGATTTAGTGCCTAATGTGTGTGTATATTCATCCATGAGCAACCACTAGCAAACACTTGCATTCACTTGAACCCATCAAACATAACATGTCTCAAACACATGTTTACATCCATGGGATTCCTACCTAAAGGTCAAAGATTCGATCGATAGGATATACTTTAAATTATAGAAACAAGCATAAACAAAAGCTTTGGAAAGGAAGTTAAGAACATACCCTCGAAGAGAAAAGGGTACGAAGCTTGTATCTTGTCTTCTGTCTCCCAAGTTGCATCCTTTGGGTTATCCCCTCACTGAACTTTCATCAACTTGACTTCTCTATTATGTAGCTTCTTAACTTTTGATACAAGAATACAGGTTGGAACTCGTTTGACCGTCGCCTCCCATTCCACCTCTACTTCCTCCAATATACTCGGCTCAACTACATCCGCGATATCATGCAAACACTTCTGCAAATGAGAAACGTGGAAAACATCATGAACACCGGATAGCCTCTCTGGTAGCTTTATTCTATAGGCCATTTGGCCAATCCTTTCTGTTATAGGAAATGGCCCTACAAATCTTGGTGCCAGTTTCCTTACAGATCCGAAGAGAACCACATTCTCAAAGGTGACATCTTAATGAAAACCATGTCTGCCACCTCAAGTTCAATGTCAGTCCTTCGCTTGTCTACGTAGGATTTCTGACTATCTTGCGTGGTCTTCATTCACCGTCTAATAAGATCAATCTTCTTGGATGTTTCTCTAACCATATCTGGTCCAAGTAGTAGTCTTTCTGTAGATTCCCACCAATAAGTCAGTGATCTACAGGGTCTTCCGTATAATGCTTCGAAGGGTGCCATGCCAATGCTAGCTTGATATTTTTTTATAGGCGAACTCTACTAAAGAAAGATGCTATTCCCAAGTCCCTCCGAAGTCTAGGATACACAGCATTAAAAGATCCCCAAGAACTCTATTCACCCTTTCTGTATGTCCATCGGTCTATGGGTGATAAGTGGTGCTCAAATATAATTGTGTTCCTAATGCTTCTTGCCAGCTTTTCCAAAATTCACTAGTAAAAATGGGGTCACGATCACTTTTAATACTGGAAGGTACTCCATGAAGATGGACTATCTCACAAACGTAAGTTGATGCCAATCATGCTATCATCCTCTTGCTATTAACTAGAATGAAATGAGCGCTCTTAGTAAGTCTATCTACTACAACCCAAATACTGGTGTTGTCTTTCTTTGACCTAGGCATACCATCTATGAAATCCATAAGACGCTCTCCCACTTCCACTGTGGAACCTCCAAAGGATGAAGCAAACCACCAGGCTTCTTTTGCTCAACTTTGACTTGTTGGCAAATCAAACATTGAGAAACAAATTCCGCCACATCTTTCTTCATCCCAGCCTAAGAGAAAACTTTCTTCATATATCTATAAATCTTACCACCGCTTGGATGAATAGTCATCTTGGAGTGATGGGATTCCTCCAGGACTGTTTTCAACAAACTCCTAGTTTGGGGAACACAAAGCCTCCCATCTCGTCGCAACCATCCTTTATCGTCTATGGAATATCTACTGAGGTGGCTAGAAGTATCTCCTTTGTTGATTCTATCCAAGATGTCTAAAATATGTGGATGCTTTTGTTGCAAAGCTCCTATATGATCCATAAGAGTAGGTCGTATCTCCAGCGATGCAAACAACCGGGCAAAAACTCGATGGAGGGTCTAAATTCAAAAGTCGATATGAACTCCAAGCTTTTTCTCTCCACTAACGGAGGACTTAAGGCAATCCTCTGCCTACTCAGCGCGTCTGTCACAACAATACCCTTGCCAAGGGTATAAGCAATCACGAAATCATACGAAGCTAGGAACTCCATCCACCTTTGTTGACTTAAATTAAGATCCTTCTGCGAGAACAAGTACCTGAGAGATTTATGATTATTGTACAACTCGAACTTCTCTTCAAGAAAATAATAGTGTCATGTCTTAACCGTGAATATTATGGCAACTAGCTCTAAATCATGGGTAAGTTAGTTCTTCTCATGAACCCTTAAGTGTCTAACCCCATAACATACTACCTTTCCCTCTTTCATTAGGACCGCTCCAATCCTTGTACCACATGCATCATTTATACTGTAAACACTTTATTCCCATCGGGCAAGGGCAAGACAGGTGTTGTTGTTAGAGCCCTCTTCAATCATTGGAAAGCAACATCACAATCTATATCCCATGAAGACACCAAAGTTTTCTTCGTGAGCCTGGTGAGTGGGGATGATATCTTTGCGAAGTCCTTAATGAACTTCCTATAATAGCTTGCCAATCCAAGAGAACTTCTCACCTTTGTTGCATTCTTCAGAATTTGCAAATATTGAACTGCATCTACCTTTGTGGGATCTACTGCTATCCCATCTTTGGAGATCACATGCCCTACAAAATCTCACCTCTTTTCTCTAAAAATGGAATTTAGAGAACTTTGCCTTAAGCCGATGCGCACGGAGAGTTCCAAAACTTCTCTCAAATGTTGGGCATGATCTTCCTCGATCTTTGAGAAGATCAAGATATCATCAATAAAGACCAAGACGAACTTATTTAGAAACTTTTGAAACACCCTACTAATTGGATCAACAAAATAGGCGAGTGCATTCGTCAACCCAAAAGGCATAACGAGCCATTCAAAGAAACCATCTGGAGTCCTAAAAGCGGTCTTACCTATAATGTCCTCGGCCACCCTCAACTGATAAAACCCCATAGGCAAGTCTAACTAAGAAAATACTAATGCATCAACAAGCTGGTTAAATAGATCATTTATCCTCGGGAGTGGGTGTCTGTTCTTTTTAGTGAGTTTATTCAACTCACTATAGTCCACACATAAGCGAAGCGAACCATCTGCCTTAGTTGTGAATACCACCGCAGCACCCCAATCAGATATGCTTCGCTAATAAACCCTTTCTCAAGTAACTCCCTTACTTGCTTGCTAAGCTCCCTCCTTTCTCTTGGAGCCATATGGCGCACAAGCAGTGCAACTAGCTTTGCAATGTCTATCAAGTATATACAAAAATCAATCTCATGCCTCAGAGGTAATCCCCGAAGCTCATTAAACAAATAAGAATACTCAAGGACTACTGGTACAGATTGTAGATCATCGATAGATGCATTAAGTGACTCTAGGAAACTAAGCATGATAGACCCCTTTGGGTCACAAGAAATCTCGAGGGTCCTTCCATGGCAAGTTAAAAGTCTAACAATCCTCCTCTCACAATCCAGAATGGCACCATAAATGGCTAGACAATCCATCCCTAGAATCAAACCATAGCCCATAAAACCGAGTACATATGCGTCGCACTCAAACTCGACGCCTAATACAGATATTCTCAAACCCCGACAAATCATGGAAAAATGAGCCGAAGCACCAATAGGGTTTGAGATAACTACGGGATCCACTACCATACTAGTATTTAGGTGCAGAGATTCAACCACAGAGCTAGATATAAATCAATGTGAAGCGCCAGAATCAAAAAGATTTCTAATAGGATGATTGGAAAGAGAAATCAAACCTTCCACGGAAATTTTCCTACCTTTATCCGGAGCACTGATTGCGAGAGCATGCACTTGCCCTCTAGAAGCTCTTGCCCTTTGACCTTGTCCGTGTTTCTTCGGGCACTCCTTAGCAAAGTGTCCGACCTCTCAACAATTGAAGCAAGTATTCTTCCTTCTTTTGCAGTCCTTTACCAAGTGACCCTCGCGTCCGCAACTATGGCACTTCCTCTTATCCTTAGCCTTGTCATTCTTTCCGCCCTTCTTCTATTGCTATTGTTATTGTTATCTTTAGCCTAAGTGGTACCTTATATGTGTATGAAAGTTTTCAAAATCATTTTTTTAAAATATGATGCTCACATCCTAAATATATTGGCAGTTCTACAGGAATGCATTATTTTGAAAATCAAAATATATTTTTATCCAAATTTTGCCGCACTCTTACTAAGTAAGAGCATAGTTCATCCAATTGTAGCATCCATAATCCTACCAACCAAATTTATTTTTTGAATTTGAGAAAAATCTAATTTTCCGAATTCGATTTCTTAGATTACAAAAAGGTTGAAAACGGAAAATTTCAGATCTTCCGTTTTTTCTTTTATGTACTCTTTTCCAACCGTACTTGGATTTTATGTAACTATTTATAAAGATTCCCTGTTTTCCTATCCAAGCACAACCCACATAAAAAAATGTGTTTTGTGACTGATTTTCTTTTTCATCTTATCTTGGAAATTTTTATCTTTATCCATCTTTTCTCATAATTTATCATGTTTGTTGCTTTACTGAATTTGTTGTTTCCTTTTTAGTTGTACCATTTCTCCCTTCTTAGCTTATTTATTTATCAGATCTAGGTTTAATTTTCAAATAAGCCTTCTATTCTTTCAACTAAAACAAGAAAACATGCACTCTACACAGCTACTTCTAAGGGACAAGAATCTTGGGACTATGTCCCCCTCATACAAAAAAGTCCAAACCATGAGATCAACGGAAGGTTTAGGTGTTACCCTAACTACCCAACGAGAAAAAATAACGGAACGATCCCAACAGAAATGTTGTAACGGGTTTTACCCCTAACATGAAAATTAGCAACAGGATCTAAACACTTACTTGCCCTTTTTCTATCTAGTAGTCACTACTAATTCTAGCTGTGTACTAACAGTGATTTCAATCAACATCCTAGGCTTTTTAATGCTTAAGCATTCCACGGGTACTTACATTATTCCAAGATAATTCTCGCTATCTACTTCATAGCCTCAGAACTTTTCCCGTCTTTCCTAGGAACTAATCCTTTCCTACTCCATACTTTTAAAACACGGTTTGGCCCTTTACATTTCACTTATCTTTCAAAAGTTAAAAATATCAAAACTTTATTTTCCTCATCAAAACTTACTTTTGCAAAACCATAAAACATGTCATTTTAAAAAAATGTAAATCATTTTTTTTCAAATCACAAAAAAAACAAGATTAGACAAGGACAACTAATTCTCGATCAGGTTTACGACAGGTTCTTGCCAATAAGGTCAGTTCAGTCTCTTACTACAGGGTGCAAATAACTACTCTATTCTTAATTTCTACAACTTATTTTATCCACCCAACAAAATTATCTTGTCAAAATAATTTATGAAAAAGGATTGTCATAAGAATAGAGATTTCAAATCTTTCTATATTGAGAACAAAATGCAATACTTTCTAAGTTTTTCTTTTAGATCCTTTCATGAAATATAACTACAAAACTAGCAAGATATACATGCTCTATAATATGCACCTTTTACTGAGAGAATTTTACTTTAGACAAAATTTACATGAGAAATCATTACTTCCAAAATATACCCCATTTTACTTTAAAACCAAATATGTACTTCTTTACATATTTTAAAACTATGACTTTTAAAATTAAAACATGAAAACACCATAAACCATTTTCCCAAAACTTTTACGATTTCAAGTTCTTAAAAGTTAACAATGCAGTTAGACTCAAAGCAGGTTTCTAAATTTTTTAGGCTTTCCCAAACACTCCCACAAAGTCAATTCTCTCAACTACATATATTCCTAATCCATTTTTCTATTTTTATCCTTTTCCAATTTATAAGGTTTTACTGCCAAACCCACAAACCCAAAATACTGATCATATAGGATTCACATTCCTTCAATACAAAGCTCATTGTACACTTTCCACCCAAATTACTTAAGGGTCAAATATTTCCATATTCATTCCTTGAGTGTACAAAACAAACATCCCGTTTCTTATCATATTATACTCTTTCTATTTAGTGGGTTCGTCTATGGATCTAGGTATATATATAATATATTTATATTTTAAAAATACAAATACTTTCACTCACTATCTATACAGGAATCCTAAACCTAGTCTCTGATACCAGATGTAACAACTCGAATTCTGACATACCGATTTTTTTTCAAAATTCTAATCTTTCAAAACTTGTGCTGGTTTTCTCTGGTACCATGCAGAAAAGACAGAGACGTAAAAGTTATAAGAGCTCAGAAAATATCTCACAGTGGAATGGATAAAATATAATATAATCAAAGTATAGCCTTACCGTAGTAATAATACTATCTAACCAGTGTCCAATGCTATCATGTCTCTCCCACAAATCTAACCTACAAGTGTGTTATGAGGAGGGAGTCAGAACACAAGTTCCGGTGACTGGATTTAAACTATACACTTTGGATAATCCTACATATACCATTCAATCATATTTTCTTATTTATTAGGTTATTTGGGTTAATAACACTCAAGGCTTACACACACGTCGTACCTATTTACTTCCCAGTGGATTAACCTAACACAGTATATATGTAGCTACCCCTCAAAATTGAGGTACACCTCTTGGTGCCCCACTCGCACGGTCTCCATCGCAGTGCCACAGAAATTAACGCATTCCCTCATCCTACGCCGAAGTGACGCACGGATCTCGACATAACAACAATATGTTTCACATATATCTATCATTACTACGCTATGTAAGCGTACGAACTGCCACCATCGATCGAATTAGATTTCATACCGAGGTAATTCCCTCAAGTCTACGATACACCACAAAGAGCCGACGTGCATGTATCTAGACTGTCCCATTTACGTATCGTGAATCGTATTCGATGCCTTAACCACATATAATGTGCACCAGGTACCATGGCAAGGATTTACAAGAAACACGGAACTTAGTCGGGAGCTTTTCCATATATGTACAGGCCCGTCTTTAAGAGCCTCTAAATACAGATGTTCCTAGGGTCTGTTTTTCATGGTGGTTATGGCCCTACCTCGGCCCCTCCCTCAACTAGTAAAGACTACAAGAGCTAAACGACTTGCCCCTAACAAACAATATAAACATCCAATTGATGTTTTCCCTCAACCACCGTACCTTGATATTGAAAGGTAAATGGTCTATTGGTTTTAGCTCTAGTCTTTCCGCATCCCACTGGTGCTGATGACGGGTACCCGTCGATCTATTATCTTTGTTGGTCCTGACCTCAGCTCCCGTTGAGGCGATCGCCGAATCACCCTAGTGTCACCTCGTCACAACATTCTGACTACAAGGCTACTTTGCAGTCAAGGCCCACCCACGTAGTAGTTACGCACGGACCCAACCTCTGCGAGCACAGCCTAAACATCTGCCACCGCACAGAGGACTACCAGGAGCACCTTACGTACCTCAGGAAGCTGCGTGCTTCCTCTTCCAGTCCTTCGGAGCCGACAGAACAATCAGATGAACGTGCGCTCCCCTCATGCCTTATGACACCATAATGATCTATCCCATTGGGTTATTCACCTTCAAACGTACGGACTGGTCCAAGCGCCTCATTTTAATGTGTCATTAGACCCTATGTCTAAACATTCTTTTACGCGCTTGCTTACCTCACTAGGTTCCCATTTAACTTGGTTATCTCCAGTCACATTGACTTCTTATTCAAGTAACCAAGATTCTCTTGCTTACTAATTTCAGTCATATAACTTAACCCATTTAAGTTCATTAATAAGCCCACAACATGTTATTCTCTAGATTGTGATCCAAGGTCTGTAATCCACAATCCCTTTATATTCTTGTTTGATTTCATCGTTACAATAACATGCTCTATCTAATATGTAATTAAGTATATCTCAATTCACATGTTTTCTTTTTAATATGTCAGCCATTATTATGATTAAATATAACTTATTTCATTTCATAAGTTTTCCTCGTTCTTTCTCATTTAATGATAATTCCATTTTACACCGTCACTACAACTTATCGGTTTACCTATTAACTTAGTTCTCTTAACTAAGGTCCACTAATAAGTTTCTTTTCCCATAAATATAACTTATGTTGTCCTCAGCCGTAGATTTCAGATTCTTGTTCTTGTAAATAACTTAATTTACGATTAAGTACAACTTATCCCCTTACATAAGTTATTTTATCCCCTTTATCGTTTATTATAACCTAAGTTATAATTTCCACTTGTCCCTAGGACAATCCTAAACATGTTATTCTTATCAGCAGATTTCATACTTCCAAGTTTGTAGATTACTTAATTTACAATTAAGTGTCACTTATCTCATTTCATCAGTTATCTCATTTCCTTACTAGTTTATTAATGTGATTTATTTATAATAGGTTATTATAATTCCCTAATCATTCCATTCCTTTTTGCTGTTGTAATTATCTTTCATTCAATTCCATTTATTTCCATTAATTTCAAGTAATGTCATTAATCGATCCTGCCATATAGATATATTTATAGATATGTTTATGCATTAGATCTCTCACATTAAGCCTACACTTGTGGATCCTAGATTTGCCAAGCGGTTCCGGGTAGACTTCTTCCACAAGTTGACTTAACCTCGTGTCTTAGCACCGTTGCATGTTTTATTTACGCACTTAGAGCCCTCACATTAGATTTACCGCTTGTGGATGCTGGATATGCCGGGCGGTTCCGGGCATACTTCTACCACAAGTGTAATCTAACCTCGTGTCTACGCGTAGTTATAGTTCCCTTTTACTTTAAATTCTAGGCATCTTCATTATTAACCAATTATTCCTATGTCGTTATAGGTTTTCATGCCCCTTTCCCAAGTCATATTTATTATGTACCATATGCGCAAACTAAGATCTTTAATCATAATTTGATTTATGCCCCAGTCATTTTCTCAATTCTACATCTAACAATTCCAATACAAGTGAATCATGTAATCATAACAATAGTAGTCATTAACTATATTCTAACAAGCTTGTATTCATCATAAAAACATTTCAATGCTTTAACTGATTCAACATATGAATTTTCCCAAAACATTCATATTAATATCTCAACTCGTTATAACTGTAATTCTCAATTATTCTGGAAAATTTACATACAATAGTAGGGAATGTTTAAATGATAATATATCATTATCCAAAATGATAAAACTTAAATCCACTCACCTCATATGCTTTCATAATCCTGGATATGGTCTAGATCTAGCATTCCATGGTTTTCCTCTAATTAGATTCACTAATAACCATGGATCCATAATTTTTACTAAAAGATAGAAAGAAAAAGAACAAAGAGAATGGAAAACAGACTAGATCTAGGAATTACCTCACTTCGATAAGGGATCTGAACACCCATTTTCAAGCATATGTTCCTTTCCTCCAGATTTGGATTTAGAACTTTATCTAAACTAATAACCTTAATTTTCTAAATAAATTTGGAGAGGAAGAGGAACAGCAAAGCTTTTGCACAGTGTCAGAAATATGAGATTAGGGTTGGCTCTACAGGCTTATTTATAGATGTATCAGAGGAACCGGGTCCTTTAGATTTGATTTGCAAGTCATCAGAATCATCCATGTCAAAACATTTTTCAGATCTGCGATGGGGTCAACCCTAGAGTCGGCCCCACTTCAGGTAGGTCGACTTATGGGTTGACCCCCCTCTCCATGGGTCGACCCCTGGGTCAACCCCCAACGGGTAAAATTCCTGCTCTGTTTTCCACTTCGTGTTTTGATTTTATGGATAAATTTGTTTAATATATATACATATAAGCTCCTTATATGTATACAAACTTCTAATGCTCATAACTTCTTCATACATTATCCGTTTTACATAAACTATCTCTTAGGTCTAGTGGTTCGAACAATGGAAATAAGAAGAATTAGTGCCTGTGACTAGCTTGCTTTACTTTCTGTTGTTTCCCTTTACGTACTGCATTTAGATCAGTTGTGTATGCGAGTGTCGGTCTGCACCTGTCACTTTATGCATGTTCGTGTTTGAGACTCTTGTATCTGTGACTTATGTTATTGTTAATATGATGAAACTGTGCTTTGCTTATTGTACTTAAGCCTATTTTTGCTTTATCGTACCTTTCGTTTGTATTCCGCACTTGTTTCTTTTCACATTTACACTACAAGTCTTTTTTGTTTGGTACGAAGTTGTGGTAAGCTTGTGGTATGCATTGTGAGTATTATTGATTCGTCTTAATGCGGTGGTGATGCCCCCATACCAAAGGTCGTCACGAACTTCTTTGGCCGAGTGTGATCAACTTTACTAATTTTCCTTGGTTATGACTAGAATATTGGAAGTTCCTGCTTTACTGACTAAGTTTGTTGCTTTCTCCATTACACTTGGAGCTTCTTAGTTTGCTCATTTATCAAGGATTTTAGCTTAGCCGATCAAACTCATGCTTTTAGTTTAAAAAATTTCCTAGTTTACGTTCCCCTACTTGAGACGTCTTGTATTTTTAGCCCAATGTTTATCTTTTATCCGACTAGTTAATTCATACATAGGAGACTATCGTCTATAACTAGGCTGATGTATTCTAGCATCGATAATTCACTAGGTGCCTCCGGTGAGGTCCTTAGTTAAAGCCCAACATTCATCACAGTCTGAATGAATCAAATGCTAACCAATTAATTGGATGCCTCCGAAGAGGTCATTTAACTCCATCAATTGTCGCAACTCGAGATACCCGAGTGCTAGCCAAACTAATGGATGCCTCTGAACAGGTCTTTTAAGTCTGCCGATCGCCACGTTTGAGATGATCAGACAATAAAAATCTAATCGGATGCCCCCAAAGAGGTCTTTTGAATCCATCGATTGCCGATTCTGTGATCAGCAGACACTAATCGGATGCCCCTGAAGAGGTCTTTTAAATCCGCCGATTGCCGAGTCTGTGATCAGTAGACACTAACAATCTAATTGGATGCCCGTGAAGAGGTCTTTATTCCTTATGTTTGTCATAATCGGGTCAGATGTTTCCTGACATTGACGACCTCATTGAGTACCCCCTTTTGGTTGGGAATTCTGATGAATCTAAACACGCGACTTTCTAACCTGGTGATCCAGTATGGATCCTTTTCACAGGATACTAGTTGGGACACTAGTAGGGGATACAGATCGTTCCATAAAAGACACTAGTTAGAATGCTAGTTAGGTGGTGTAGAGAAAAGAAATCAGAGAAAGAATCGAAGCGCATTCAGTGTATCTTACCTTGTCATATCTAACGATCATCATTTGTTGTCTTGCTATGCTTATCATCATGGTTATGTCTGTTATTCAGTTTATTCATGTCATGATGCTTTTGCATGTTTACATGCTAAATAATCACTGGACTTACCACACTTATGTCTAACCGATTTTCTTTCGCCTTCTTTTCCTCTGTTTCCCCTTCCCTCCTAGTTCATAGGGAGGAAATATTACCACTTAGCTCAGTTTTCTTTCCAAGCTCGAGGATAGTCGATGTACTACTTCGGACCCTCTTTTCCACTGCTATGGCTGGCTCATGCTTTATTGGGGAATATCATTGTTATTTTCTGCTTCTTTATTTTGTTAAACATGACAGATGCTTTATTGTAATGGGTAAGGTTGTTTTGGTGTTGGAAAACAAATCTTTGTACATGTTGATTTACCAAGCTGTTGTTTTATCAATGAAGTAGAGTTCTATATATTTTCCGTAGTTTAAAATTTTGTCTATTTTGTAGTTTATCTATTCTATACACTTATGATGCTCTACTGAAGTTAATGCATTCCCTTTGTTAGTGATATTAATATAGGTGTGGTGTTACACTTGGTATCAGAGCTGAAGGTTACCAGAACAGATAAAAGATTTTTTCAAAGCATATTTTAAAGGGGGTGTTTTCTAAAACATGTTTTAAAGAAGCGTTTTCATGAGAAAAGTATTGTTTTTAAAAGGCATATTCCCCAAAGCCATATGCACTATCTTCCAATTCTCTATTTGAATCTCTTCTTCCTCTCTTTTCGCAATAGTTTCATAGACATGCGGCACATGTCGAGGGCGAAGTAGTGCCCAACCTCCATCTGTGTCCGTAGTAGTTTCACCTGCGGCTAATCTTCTTTCAAGCTTTGTAGGTTGCCGTGCGATGGAGGTAGTTTCGAGAAACTTGTCAACAAGCTACACAAGGATAGTAAGGATAAGAAGCTTGTCGATATGGCTTAATCCACGAGAAAGGTGAAAAGAAAGAGGCCGAAGTGAAAGAATCACAAACAAGGGATTTGAATATAAGAAGAGTGGAGGAAATAATAGATCCCGCGGCAAGAGGGAGTATCTTTTCTATGGTATAGTGGGTCATTTAATTGTCGGAAGAAGAAGGCAGGTTGTCGTTTTCAGTATGGTGGAGCATGGCATCTTACCAAGGATTGCCCGAAGAACAAGGACAAGGGCAAAGTACATAATCTTCTAGCGGGAAATTGCATGCTCTCACTGCTGGTGTACCTAAGAGAGGTAGGAATATTTCTATTGAGAGTTTAGTTTCTCTTTTCAATCATCCCGTTAGAATTTTATTTGATTCTGGCGCTTCACATTCTTTTCTATCTGCTTCCATAGTTGACTCTCTGCACCTTAGTACTAGTAGGGTAGAGGATCCCATTGTTGTCTCAAATCCTATTGGGAGTTCGGCTCATTTATCTATGATTTGTTTGGATTTGGGAGTATCTATACTAAGCGTTGAGTTTAGATATAATGCTTACGTTTTTTGTTTCATGGGCTATGGGTTGATTTTAGGGATGGATTCATTATCCAGTAATAGTGCCATTCTCGATTGGGAAAGGAGGGTAGTTAGACTTTTGACTCGCCTCAGTAATACCCTCGAAAATCTCGTGTAACCCTAAGGGTTCTGTCTGGCTTAGTTACCAAGAATCTCTTGATACATCTATTGATAATTTGCAATCTGTTCAAGTAGTCCATGAGTATCCCGATGTCTTTGATGAAGTGAAGGGTTTACCCCTAAAACAAGAAATAGATTTCCGCATATACTTTGTTGATAACGCCAACCCTGTTGCATTACCCATACGAGACATGGCTCCAAGGGAAAGGAAAGAGCTTAGCAAGCAAGTTAAAGAGTTGCTTGAAAAAGGGTTCATAAGGCGGAGATTTTCTGAATGGGGTGCTTCCGTAGTGCTCGCAACCAAAGAGGGTGGTTCACTTTGCTTATGCATGGATTATAGAGAATTAAACAAGCTGACTACAAAAATAGGCACCACTTCCAAGAATTGATGATTTGTTTGACTAGCTTGTAGGTGCATCTGTTTTCTCCTAACTAGATTTGGCTATAGGGTTTCATCAGCTAAGAGTAGATGATGACAATATAGACAAGACTGTTTTAGGACCCCTGACGGTTTGTTTGAGTAGATAGTCATGCCTGTCAGTACTGACGAATGCACCTGCTTATTTTGTTGACTTGATGAGTGCAGTGTTTAGGGAGTTCCTTAATAAGTTTGTAGTAGTCTTCGTGGACGATATCTTGATTTTCTCAATGAACGAGGAAGAACATGCTTTGCATTTAAGAGAAGTCATGGATACACTTCGAGCACATCAACTTAAGGCGAAGTTCTCCAAGATGTCATTTTTGGAGAGAAGAAGCAAGTTTTCTAGGACATGTGGTGTCCAAAGAAGGGATAGCAGTAGATCATGCAAAAGTAGTCACGATGCAAGACTGAAAGGTCCCAAGGAATGCAACAAGAGTAAGAAGCTTTCTTGGACTAGCGGGTTAATATAGGAAGTTCATTAAGAACTTTGCGAAGATATTAACCCCACTTACTAGATTAACGAAGAAGAATCTAACCTTTACTCGGGGTATTGATTATGATGTCGCTTTCCAACGATCAAAAAGGGCTCTTACAATGGCCCTAGTTTTGACTTTTACCTTACAGTAGTAAATGGTTTATGGTATACACGGATGCATGCGGCATGGAACTAGGCGCCATTTTGATGAGAAAAGGAAGGGTAAGGTCATAGCGGATGCCTTAAGAAGAAAAAGGTTAACTTCAAGTACTTTTTATGTGAAAAGGAAAAGTTCATAATACATATCCACCTATGATTTTAAAACCTTCGGTTAAGTTAGTAGTTGACATCGCTAGGAGTAAGACCTACACTTTTGGTTCAAATAAGGACTTCACAAAGAAAAGACTCTCAGATAGTTGACGCAATGGATAAGTTAAGAAGAGACCTTTAATCACCTCAATAACTACACTTGGTAACATGGTTAGCATCTGTTTATTTTCAAGAGATAGTTCTTCCACATGGAATACACTCTAGTGAATGTTGAAGACCCTTTGAGGATTTGTTAGCATGACATAACAGAAGCTGTAGTCCCAAGTATACTAGAATGAGAAGAGGTGGAACGAGAGGCGACAGTCAAATGAGTTCCAACTCATATTTTGGAAGCAGAAATTAAGAAGCTCCGCAATCGTGAAGTTAAGACAGCCAGAGCACAATCGGGTGAAGCTCAAGAAGATGCGACTTAGAAGACTGAAGACTAGATACGCGCATCATACCCTTTTTGAGGGCATATACTTGATTTCTCTTTTTTTTGTAAAGTTTATTTCCATGCTAGTCTTTATCTTTTAAGTATATCCTCTCGGTCCTATCCTCGACCCTTAGATAGAAGCCAATGTATGTAAACATGTGTTTGAGACATGTTATGTTTGGTGGATGCAAGTGGATGTAAGTGTTTGCTAGTGGTTGCTCGTGGATGCATATACACAAACATTAGGCACTAGATCGGCTCCGTCACTTCCATATTGCATATGCATGAGTGGATTTTTATATATATGGATTGAAACTTGATGTGATATCATATGGATGATGCATTTGAATGGATGATTGTGCACTCATATAGAAGTTATAAAGTACCATAAGAATAACTGCATACATGTTGGACTCATGGCACTAACATAATTCGCATTAAGGAGGTCAACTGAATCAATGGACCGCCTGATCTTTCGCATTAGTATTGGGACATATACACATACCATTGCATATCTTCATAAAGCATTAGTAACCTTTTCAAGGACAATGGATGCCTGTGATTGAATGGTTGAGTAGATTGATGTTGGATGTTAGGATACATTCTTCTTAACTTAGAGATTTCGGGGACGAAATCCTTTAAGGAGAGAAGAATGTAACACCCCGTATTTTCTGTGAATATCAAAATTCAAGAATCTAAGAACAGTTAATTTTTAAAAGAGGAATTAGGTGAAACGGGTTACGCCATTGCATTCATCTTGGAATTCTGCTTGAGATAGAGTCTGAGTTTGCGTGAAGTGGACTCTGTATGAAGAAGTTATGGAGTTCAGAATTTTTCAAGTTTAAACAGTAATTAAATATAATAATAAATCAAATCAGAAAACAGGTCAAATTTCAAAATCTGGCAAGAGCGGCCTGAGCGGGAAATTTCCCGCTCAGGGGTGTCGACCCCCCAAAGGTAGTCGACATAGGTGTCGACCCCCTTGCAGGGAATCGACCCCTCCCAGATCCAGCTCCTGTGATGAATTTTTATAGCCCTATGATGATGTGACCTTCTCTGATTGGCCAATGACTGATTTCTGAGGTATTAGGGCATATGTCTCTTGCTATGGTTGGCTGGATGACACATCTCTTTGATTTGATGGCTCTGATTTCTCCTAGACTAATCTAAAGGCTAGATTTGAACCTAGACTTTTATATAATCACCACAAACCTCAACCCTAGAACCCATTCTATAAAGTTGTCATGTTGTTCATCTACAAATTGGCCTAACCTCCATTCATCTACACCAAACTAGAAAATCAAATTCAAACTAGGAATCAATTAGAAGAGCTAGAGAATCAAACATCTACATCAAAGGATAGCTTTTCAAATTCAGAAATAAAGATCCGTCCTTTTTCTGTAAGTACAGTTATTATTTAGATGTGGCACCTAATAAGAAATCACAACTATAATAACTGGATCTAGAACTATTCCTAATTCTATTCGTGCCTATCCTTTTGCCAATTCTGAATTGCCTATACCTATAAGACTATTGTGATTGATGTAATGACACCTATCGTGCCTATGGGACTATTGTGATTTATGTAATGACACCTATCGTGCCTATGAGACAACTGTGATTGATGTAATGATAACTATCGTGCCTATGAGACTATTGTGACTGACATAATGAAACCTAACATGCCTATGAGACTGTTGGATTGACAAAATGGAACCTTCATGCCTATGGGACTGTTGTGATTGATTTATCATGTTGTACATCCTTTGCCTATGAGACTATTGGACTGACACAATTGAACCTACTGTGCTGTATATGAAAATTACATGATAGGTTATGTTCGTACATGCTTACATGTTTAGATCCAAGCTAGTACCCATGTTTACGATCTATGTAAGTTCATGCTTATACATTTAGATCTATGTTAGTTCGCATGTTAATTGGATCTAATTTAAATGCAAGATCACGTTCATGTGCTTCATTAAGTTTATGTCGTTCTATCCTAAATTTATACTACGCATGTTGATCTATATTGTTTATGCATGTTGGAATGTTGCATATCCCTTTCTTTTCCCTTTTGTTTATAAGTTAGGCTAATTTCCAAGCCTAACGTTCTATGTAAATTATACGAACGAATAACAGGGGAGACGTTGGGGCAAAATATTAAACTACATGCTATTGGCATAGATTGGCTCATAATCATGTAAATGATTAGTAGCATGAAATGGTAAAATTTGTATACCTAGAATTATGGACATAATTTAGAGGGTAAATGGGGGCATGACTTGAATTGACAACACTTATAGATAGTTTACATATGAACATAAATTGTAAATATGTTGATTAATTAAAGGATGAATATGCCTAACCCGAGGTTAGATTGAGTTACGGTGTAAGACTTCCCAGAACCGCCCGGCACATCCAGCAACCGTAACAATATAGATATAATGTGAGAGGTTAGCGCATTAAGCCCAAGAACCCGAGGCTAGATTGAGTTGCTGTAACACCCCGTATTTCTGTTAACACTAAAGTTACTAATTTAAGAATAACTAATGCTTAATATAATAAATGTGTAAAGGGGAGATGTATATAATGTGCATACAAATTTAATAATAAATGTGTAAAGGGGAGATGTATCTAATGTGCATACAATTTTAATAATAAATGTGTAAAGGGGAGATGTATCTAATGTGCATACAAATTTAATAATAAATGTGTAAAGGGGGGATTTATCTAATGTGCATACAAATTTAATAATAAATGTTAATAATGTACGTTAAGAAAGTAATTGTGAACATAATTGGCTTCTCTTTAGAACGGATGGCTTTGATTAACCTTGGCTTCATCGACGGCTCAAATTAACTTGCAATCCTATATAAACAGCCCCCTAGTCTCCTTCTCTTTGCACCATTCTTCTCTAACCTTATGCTGCATAAATTCTTGATGGACATGGCTTCTTATTCTTCCTCTAAATCAAAATAAATAAATTAAAATAAAATATAAATCAAGACGAGGATATGCTGCTCAAGTCTTTCAAGAGAAGATTCAAAACAAGTTAGGATTCTTGTAAAGATTCAACGGCTTCAAGCAATGCTATCTTTCTATTCTTTTCTAGATCCAATCAATGTAAGTCGGTTACTTTTTAGATTTGAACGCCTTTTCTATTTGTAACATGAAATTAAAAGAATATAAGAAATATGCCTTATCATTTCATTGAATCTGTGCTTGTTTATGACTTTGGATCTGATTCTTGATTATGGCCTAGAACACATTGTGACTAAATTGCCAATGCTTAAGATTATGAATATGGAACTGTGGCCTTTGAAACCATAAGCCTTTGACTATAAACATAAGCCTTTGACTATGAACATAAGCCTTTGACTAGGAGCATAAACCAATGCCTATGACTATGACAAGGACAATAGTGGATAATTACCTATGATTCATGAACATGATATTATTGCCTAGGATTATGACTGTGAGATTGGATCTAAACTTGATTATCTATTCAGTTTATTCTTGATTATCCTTGGATCTTGATAATGGGATTTTATCTATTAAGTTAGATATACCCATATACTTGAACCTATGTTATTTGTTCAACCCTTTTTATGTCATAATATTATTAGATCTATAGGCCTTCGATGCTTTAATCAATTTATTCAGTGTAATTTGTTAGATCTGTGATTAGTGAATTATTATCTTCTGCCAGTCATTATGTCTATCTTTTCATGGTATTTTGGTTCATTCCCTTTTTATCCACGAATCTAGATTTATCTATAATCTAGGATGAAATCACGATTACACGAACGATGGGAATACGATTTGGGCAAATCATAAATTTGACTTAAACATGGTTGTAAACTTGGAAACTGGCATAATGTGGAACATGAACATAATTATGATTGACATAATTTAGAACATGTATTATGGCATGTTTATTAGAACGCAAATTTGAAAATTTGACATGAATTATGGAATATGTAATTTGACATATTAAATTTAGTATTGGCAAGTAAGCTAAGTTTTAGGCATAAACGGTAAGCTAGAATAATAATTCTAGTCTTGCCATAAACTGTAAATTAGGATGTTAAATCAGAATTGGGTCGATTAAAGTTAATTTGGCATAATAAGTAGATTAGCACAAATTTTGAATTTAGTCATAATTGTGAGTAATTGTCATGTTTAGAATAATCATGGTTAGTGACACTTAATTTGGTATAATTTACATGCCAAAAACTATAAATATGATATATAGGGAAAATGGCCATAATAATAAATGTTGACAATGTACATTAAAAGAGTAATAATGGAATAAGTAAATTAGGGAAAATTTACTTATAGAATTTATCCTAAATGAGAAAGGTAAATTTAGATAATACGAACATGCTTAACCTGAGGTTGGATTAAGTTGTGATGTAAACCTGCCCGGACGCGCCTGGCTGTCTAGTGATCACGACAATACCTATCCAATGAGGGAGGTTAAGGCATTGAGCCCGATAAAGGCCCGAGGTTAGACTGAGTTGTGGCGTAAGACTGCCCGGAACCAACCGGCATACCGGCAGCCACAACAATACATGTCTAATGTGAGTGGCTGGTGCTTTAATAAGACAATTAAAGTTAAGCTAGAATGGGAGGGTTAAGTCCATAAGAACACTTAACCAACTTAACACAGTTTAGCTAGAATGGGAGGGTTAAGTCCATAGGAACACTTAACCAACTTAACACTGTTAAGTTAGAACGATAGGGTTCAGTTAACTAGAACACTTAACCAACTTAACATGGTAGTAAGACAAGATTTGTAGGGGTTAAGTAATTAAGGAAAACACTTAGCCAATTTAACATGTTAACCAGACTAGAAGGAGGGGTTAAGTAAGTTTAATACACTTAGCCAATTTAACATGTTAACCAAACTAGAAGGTGGGGTTAAGTAAGTACACTTAGCCAATTTAGTATGTTAATGGGACTAGAACGTAGGGTAAAGTAAACTTGAACACTTAACCATCAGAGTGTGATAAATGAATGAGGGTTAAGTTAAACATGAAGGGAAAATACTTAACCATTAGAACATGTTAGCTAAACAGATGGTAGGGTTAAGTTAGCTAAGGAAACACTTAACCATTATAACATGTCAGTCAGAACAGATGGTCAAGGTTAGGTTAAAGGGAACATTTAACCAATAAAATATGAATGGGTAGGGTTAAGTAATAAGAAAATACTTAACCAATATAACTTGGTTTGTGGTAGGGTTAAGTCAACATGAACTACTGATAACACTTAACTAGTTTAATATGACAAAGGAATGGGTTAAGTTAACTTGAATTGACTAATGACACTTAACCAATCCAACTTGACGAGAAAGAGGACTAAGTAGTAAGCCTTAGTTAAAAGGGCTAAGTAGTAAACCTTAGTTAAGAAAACGATGATTCAATAAACTAAGTGGTAAACCTTAGTTAGAAAAACTAAGTAGTAATCCTTAGTATAACACGAAGAGGAGCGAACGTCCATCTGATCTTAAAGAAGGCTCCAACGAATTGGGTTATGAAGCCCGAGGCTTCGAGGGGACGTAAGGGTATTCTTGGTATCCCTCTGTGAGAATGCAGATGATCCTCCTGGGCTCACAGAGGTTAAGGTCTGCGTGAGAAGAACCAAGGGTATGCCTTGGTTGCAATATATGGCAACCTAAAGACTAGGATGGACCAGCGTGATTCGGCGAGACCAGTAGCCCTGTGATAGCGACTCGTCGTCTACCTACCATCTTGAGTCAGTCGAGATACGTAAAGCGGAAAGGCGGAGAACTCCAAAAGACCATATACTTGCTACCTAGTTATGGGTGAGGATGGCCATAAGTTAGTGGGGGCATAGAGGGCCTGCGTATAGTTCTCATTTTTCAAGATGTGCCTTCAATTAGTTGAGGGAGGGGTCGAGTGGGACCATAGCCACTAGAAAAATAGACCTTAGCATGTGCATCGGCAGATAACTTAAAGCTCCCGACAAAGTTCCGTGTTTCTTGATTAGCCCTGCCACGGGACTCGGGCCGCACATATAGAGGACATGTGCAACTAGATATCTAACACGTTTACGATACGATTGGGACGTAAAGTCTAGGAACACTTATCGCTCTGGGTAGTGTGTCCTAGACTAGGGGCACCGTTTGACAGGTAGCATAATCCCTAGTTGGACCTATGTGGCATAAACCCTGAATCCGAGAAGTATTAGATAAGTCGCATAAACCCTAGTCGAATCTAGGAAGCGCTTGATAAGAAAACCCTAGATTAGATCTAGGTAATAAATAATAGATATACACCTAAAGGCAACCACGATTATGGGGATTGGGATCATATTATCATTTTATACAGATTACTAGTTGAGACACTAGTTAGGCGGTGCAGAGATATAGAAACCAGAATAACAGAGAAAGTAGGGAAGTATACATTATCTTGCCTTAGCATATCTTACGTTAATCTTATATTATCTTGTTAGCCCTATCATCATGGTATTATCTTGTATTCAGTTAATTCATGTCATGTTGCTTTTCCCTGTTCACATGCTAAAAGTTACTGAACTTACCAGACTTTATGTCTGACTCTGTTTTCTTTCGCTTTCTTTTCTTACGTCTCCCCCCCCCCCCCCCCAGGTTGTAAAGGAGGGAATAGTATAGCTCAGATTAGATTGACCGTTACTCTTTCCCAACTTGAAGATTAGTTGAAGATTTGCTTGGATTCTCTTGATATGGCTGGTTCATGCTGCATTGGGGAATATAAATGTTATTTTATGCTTCTTCCTTTTTTGTAAGACATATACTCTGTTATTAAAGAACAATTGTTGTACAAATTACTTTATCAATAAATTAAAGTTTTATTTTCCGTTGTTTTAAATTTGTATGTCTTGTAATTTATCTGCATCTTTTACCTATAATGCTCCACAGAACTTTGTGCATTCCCTTTGTGAGTGACACTAACGCATGTGGGGTGTTACAGTTGCGGTGCAAAACTGCCCGGAACAACCCGACACATCCAGCGACCGCAACAATATAGATTTAATGTGAGAGGTTGGTGCTGTAATGAATGAATTAAAGCTAAGGAACATACAGGCTATGAATGGTAGGGTTAAGTTAATCAAGGCAGCACTTAACCAATGTAACATGACAAGTGGTAGGGTTAAGTAACACAAGAGGGCAACACTTAACCAATGTAACATGACAAGTGTTAGGGTTAAGTAACACAAGAGGGCAACACTTAACCGATGTAACATGACAAGTGGTAGGGTTAAGTTAAAACTTAACCAATGAACGAGTGGGGTTAAGTTAATGGGAAACACTTAACCAACATAACATGATGAACAAATGGGGTTAAGCTAAGGAGAAACACTTAACCATTATCATATGATGAATGAACAGGATTAATGTAACACCCCGAATTTTAGTTAATGCTAAAATTCACTAATTACAGAATAAATAATCTCAGATGTGAGAATTAGGGGAAACGGGCTGCGTCATTTCGTTCGTCTCGGAAAAATACGCGAAATAGAGTCCGGGTTTTCGAGAATCGGAGTCCGTATGGCCCGGTTATGGCCCAAAGAAGTTTGCAGAAAATTCAAAGCTAAAAACAGATTTAAAATTTTAAATTTCAGATTTTGGAATGGAACAGGAGGGGTCAGGCGGGAAAGTTCCCGCCCTAACCATGTCGACAGGGCTGTCGACAGGCCTGTCGACAGGGGTGTCGACTTGCCTGTCGACTTGCCTGTCGACATAGGCGCGGCGTCCAGAGAACCTGGGTGCACCAGGTTGGGTTTTAGGCTGGCTTGGAGGGCTGGGTTCTAGAGATTTCCTAAATCTAACGGACCTAATCTAATCTAGGGTTAATCTAAGGGCCTAAAACACTACCTAATCCTATAAATAAGACCCCAACCCTACCCTAATTCATTCATAATTAAATCTTGTAATTAAACTATGGCAAAATGAAACTTGATCATGGTCTCCACAAATCAATGAAGAGGGTTGCAAGCTAATCACTCTCTAATCAACCTACTTAATCTTCTTCATTTGGAGTACAAAATTTGCTAGTGGTGAGTTTCTATCACTTTGATGATCAATTGTTAAATTAAGTAGATGAGATATGATGAGATCTATGGTTTTGCATGAGGATTAATGGGTTTTCAAGTCATATGATATGATGTGAATATGCTAATCTATGTTTAATATTAATCCTATGTTTATGCATGTTGAATATGTGAGTTTACGCATGTTAAATATGTGAGTGTATGCATGTTGAATATGTGAGTTTATGCAAGTTGGATATGTGGGTTTATGCAAGTTAAGTGGTGGGTTTATGCATAAGAGGTAATTGATTTTATGCATGCTAAGTAGGTGGTTTTATGCATGCTAAGTGTTTGGTATTATGCATAAATCATGACATGCAAGTTTACCCTTTTAAATGTGATGCATACATATGCAAGATGGCACCTTTGTATGCTATGAATATATATATATATATATATATATATGCATGTTTACCCTCCTTTAAGATGCAAGTCATATATGCAAGTTCAACATGTTATGCAAGTTATGTGTATGCTTATATGCAAGTTCAACATGTTATGCAAGTTATGTGGATGCTTATATGCAAGTTCAACATGTTATACAAGTTATGTGTATGCTTATAGGCAAGCTCAACATGTTATGCAAGTTTATGTGTATGATGTTATGTAAGTTATGTGCATATTGTTATGCAAGTTCATATGCAAGTTATGTGTATGACGTTATGCAAGTTATGTGCATGATGTTATGCAAGTTATGTGTATGTTGATATGGAAGTTATGTTTATAATATTATGCAAGTTATGTGTATGATGTTATGCAAGTTAACATGTAACATGTTATGCAAGTTCACACCTTTAAGACACAAGCAAGTTCACCTTTGTATAACCTATGAACACTTATGCAAGTCGCCTTTATACATGACATATGTATGTTCATGCAAGTTGGGTTATTTAGTAATGCTAGTTGGGTTAATGTCATGATGTAAGTGGACACCTTTTAACCCATGTTAATGCTAATGTATGCTAAGTGAAATCCATGTTAATTGTGAAAGAATCTTCTCTTGGAAATATGTCGTGTTAGCATAAGTACGTGGGGAAACGATGGGGTTAATAGACATGTTAATGAATGGTGTGAAATGGTTATGATTAAGCATACCATAAAATGAATAAGCATAAGTGGGAATTTACCTATTGAGTTAGGTCTACCCCATGGGAATTTACGTATTGAGTTAGGTCTACCCATGTTATGGAATTGGGAATTTACCTATTGAGTTAGGTCTACCCATATTCTTGTAAATGTGAATATTAATTAGGGATAATTAATAAATATAGGGGTGATTAATTAGGTGTAATTAATCGACTAAGACACGAGGTTGGACTCATTTGTAGTGTAAAACTGCCCGGACCCAACCGGCTTAACCAGTTGCTACAAATGTTAGCCCAATGTGAGAGGTCTTAGGCACAAACTAAATACGTGATTAAAGTAAAGACACGAGGTTAGACTCTGTTATGACGTAAGACTGCTCGGACCCTACCGGCTTAACCAGTTGTCATAAAAGCCAGTCTAATGTGGGAGGTCTTTATGGGAGATCACGGTCTTAATTAATTAAGAAACACTTAACCATATTAGCATGTAGTGGGACATGAGGGGTTAAGTGGGTGCCTTGGGTGGCATGAGGAGACTAGTGAGTTGCCTTGGGTGGCAATAGAAAATACGATTAGAATACTTAACCAAAGTGGAACATGTAATTAAAACATGGGTGAAGGGTTAAGTAAGTGCTTTGGGTGGCATGTGGAAATCTAGTGGGTGCCCTAAGTGGCAATTGAAATATGATTGATAACTTAACCAAATCTTAACATGTAAGTGGGCATAAATATATAAGGGGTTAAGTGGGATGCACTAGATAAAAGTAGCAAGCTTAAGTAGTAGCTTGTGGGGGCCATTTTAACCAATATCCCAAACGTATCTTTGTGGGCTCGACTCTAGTCGAGTGACGGGACACGCATATTGGGCTTGACTATAAGAGGCCAAACCGGGTTAGCGGTGGCAACGCGGGACCAACGGGTTTCATATGCGTGTGTGGACCCGGGCTGGTTGGTAAGTCGTTGTTGCATCGTGTAGATATAAAGCCGTGCACCGTTGATATTATCAGGTGGCCACGTTGGGGAATGATACACCCCATTCATGGGACCTGCACGGGTATCTACGTAGGGGAGCCGATCGCTTGGGGAGTAGTGGGTACACCTATGTAGTCAGATAGGGGTACACGAAACTACTAAATTACTAAGTACACTTAGGGGGATCAACCTTTAAGTAGGAATGACTGGTGTGGTGCAGTGTAGTAATTATCCTTGGGTGGGTAGATGCGTCTTTACGGTTATCTTAGTTTATCCTAAGTCTGCCAAGCTGCTTAGTGTAGCCATTCATCCCCAGACGTTACCGTATGTCAAGCTTATGTCTTCTCTGGTTACTTTAATGATTGTATTGTTAAAGTTATAGGACTCACTCAGACTTATGTCTGACCCCGTTGTTTTTATCTTTTTCCCAACCCTCAGGTTATCAGAGTGGGCCCAGTACGAGTGGGCTTTGATCAGGCTGCTTTATTCTCTTTTGGAGCTTGGACCATAGGTGTAGAGCTCAGCTTACCCTTTCTTTTATGGCTATCAGTTCATGTATTGGGATTATGTACTTTTATTTATCAGGATGGATATTTTGTACTTGACTCTTATTATGGTTTTGTGATGTAACCAAACATGTTTTACTTTCCGCTGCAATGAAATGATGTTTTGAAATTTCTCAACTATTACTTATATCTGTCTTGTTGTAATTTTTCTGTTCTATATTCACTTAAAATACTCCACCGATGTTATGGCGTTCCCTTAGAGAGTGACCATAGCGGGTGTGGGGTGTTACACGTGGTATCAGAGCAAAGGTTACCAGAACAGATAAAATTTTTAGAAAACTATTTTTCTAAAAACATTTTTGGAAGAAATATTTTCAAAAACATGTCTTTAAAGAGAAAAGTTTTTGAAAGAAAAGCATAATCCCCGATAGCCATATCTTTATCTTTCGAATTCCCCGTTTTGAATCTTTCCTTTTTTTCGTCTCAGCATGGCTGAAGATCTTTATCTTCCGGACGGTGTAGCGGTACCAGTATGGTATAGGAGGTTGTTAGAGGCTAGGGCCGCCGCTGCAGGTCCAGCAAATGTTCCTCCTCCACCCGTTGCACTCGTTCCTCCTCGTGCGGATACTTTTGCTATGACTTGTAGGAAGTTTAAGGCTATGGGAGGAAAACCTTTTGTGGGAGCTAGGGATTGGCTTAATGAGACGGAATAATTAATGGAAATCTTGGAAGTGGAAGAGGGAAAGAAAGTCAGGTTAGCCGCTTGGTTAATGGAAGGAGAGGCCTCGTTCTGGTGGGAGGTCACTAATGGAGAACGCCTTGTTGATTCTTGGATGGATTTCAGGCAAAGGTTTGAGGCAAAGTTTCTCTCAAAAGCGGAAGAAAATATGCACGTGGAAAGGTTCTTGAACTTAAAGCAAGGGAACTTGTCGGTGAAAGAATATGTTAACAAGTTTAATCAGTTAGAGAGATTCAACATGGACTCGGTAAACACACCGGAAGAGAAAGCTTTGAGGTTCGTTAGAGGCTTGAACGAACCGATGCACGGATTGGCTATGTCTCACATCCCTATGGGGGCCACTTTCGAGAAGCTAGTGGACATGGCACTTATGCATGAGGAAGAGAAGGGTCCCAATGCTAATAAAGCACCCGAGAAGAATGAAGATCAGAAGAAATCTCAACAACAAAATAATGGTGGGAAAGGTAACGGTGGCAAGGGAAAGAAGAAGTGTTTCACTTGTGGGACACCTGACCACCTAAGCAAGGATTGTCGCAAGAAGAAGAAGACTGGCTGCTTCCACTGTGACGAAGCAGGACATCTAGTGAAAGACTGTCCTAAGAAAGGGCAAAGGACGGGATCTACCTCAGGAGGACAGGTGCAAGTTCTTTGACACCAACTCAGGCAAGGGGGCAAGCTCAGGCTCTCGCGGTTCGACCGATTCAGGAAAGAGGTAGAACTATTTCTGTGGAAAGTTTAATTTTTCCTGTTTGATCATCCTGTCCGTACTTTATTTGATTTTGACGCATCGAGTTCGTTTATTTCATTATTGTTAGTTGAGTCACTGCACTGAGACACCAGTTAGTAGATGATCCCTTAGTTGTTTCAAACCCAATTGGGGCTCCATGATGTGTTTGGGTTTGAAAGTTTCTATACTTAGCGTTGAGTTTAGATGTGATGCTTTTTGGGCTTCACGGGCTATGGATTAGTTTTGGGCATGGACTGGTTATCCAGTAATGGTGCCGTTCTTACTGTGGAAGGAGAGTTGTTAGGCTTATGACCCGCTAGGGTAACACTCTCGAGACCTCTTGTAATCCCATGGAATCTGTTATGCTAAGTTATCTAGAATCGCTTGACACGTCGGTCAAGAGTTTGCGATCTGTTAGAATGGTCCGGGAATACTCGGATGTGTTTGAGGAGGTGAAGGGCTTACCTCCGGAGCGGGAGACTGACTTCCAAATATATCTGGTAGGCAATGCCAAACCAGTGTCTTGGCCAGTGTTCCACGTGGCTCCTCGTGAGAGGAGGGAACTCCATAAGCAAGTAGGCAATTTGCTTGAGAAGGGGTTTAGAAGACGAAGTATATCGGAGTGGGGTGCTCCGATAATTTTTGCCACGAAGGCGGATGGGTCCCTCAGACTTTGCGTAGGCTAAAGAGAGCTAAATAAACTCACAAAGAAGAATAGACACCCATTGTCGAGGATTGATGATCCCTTTGACCAGTTAGTGGGCGCCTCAGTATTTTCACAGTTGGACTTAGCCACGAGGTTTCGTCAGTTGAGAGTGACTGAGGATAGTATAGAGAAGACTACTTTTAGGACTCCGGATGGTTTTTATGAGTGGCTGGAGATGCCATTTGGTTTGACGAATGCCCCCGCATATGATGAAAAAGGGTGTTCAGGGAGTACCTAAATAAGTTCGTGATGGTCTTTGTAAATGACATCTTGATCTTTTCTAGGAGCGAAATAAGTTTTCGTATGTGCTCAATAGGATGAGCAAAGCCAGTTATGGGATAAACGGTGGTTTTGGAGCGAGACTGGCGAGGACATCTAGAGTGGACAAGGGCTTGATTATTTAGCCGTTTTTACTAGTATCATCTCACGTAGGTCGTCTGAATTCGAAGGAGGTATCCCTTGGGTGTTTGTCTGATATTGGTTTAGGCCTTTGGGGCTTGCATTTGGGGGATGTCGAGTTCGACTAAGGTGGTCTGCGTGAGAGATGGATAGTTGTGACGATTTTGCATAGGAGAATATCCTGATTTCTCTAGAAGTGGAGAAAAGCATGCCTTACATCTCGGAGAAGTATTGGAGACTCTCCAGGCGCATAGTCTTAAGACAGCAAAAGTGAATAGGATTCTTAGCGTCCTATGAGTTTGAGATAGCGTACACCCACGGCAAGGGTAACATGGTAGCGGACGCATTAAGTAGAAAAAGGTTGTCCTCGAGTTCATGGTTCATTGAATGACGGAGCTTAGAGTTTATTTCTATTTTTGACTTTAGACCTTCCGTTGACTTTATACCCGGTTTGCTAGCCTCCTTGGAGGTTAGGCCTACTCTTTTGGGACGAATTAGCGAGGCATAGCGAGACGACCCACGGTTGGATGAGTTAGTAGAGAAGCTCATGAAGAGGGGGTCGTCCATCCATTTGAGTAGGTACACCCTAAGTGGTAAGGGGTGGTTGCATAGAGACGGTAGACTTTGTGTACCGCAAGACGAGGGTTTGAAGAAGACTATTCTTGATGATGCACACCGTTCTAGGATGACCATTCATCCCGGTGGGGACGAGATGTACCAAGACATGAAGCGAGTTTTCTTTTTGGCCGGTATGAAGGAAGGCATGGCCGAGTATGTCGCTAGATGCTTGATGAAAGCGGAGCAAAAGAAACCAAGTGGGTTGCTTCACCCATTGGAAGTTCCGCTAAGGAAGTGGGATAGTGTCTCGAAGGATTACCAAAATCAAAGAAGGGTAATACGGGAATTTGGGTGGTAGTAGACAGGCTTACTAAGAGCGCCCATTGTATACCCGTGAAGAGTAAGAGAACTGCTCCATGGCTAGCTTCAGTTTACATTCGAGAGATTAATAGATTCCATGATGTACCTTCTAGTATAGTGAGCGATCGAGATCCTATCTTCACTAAAGAGTTTTGGAAAAGTTTGCAAGAGGTGGTAGGGACTCAGTTGTGTTTGAGTACCGCATAACATCCTCAGATAGACGGCCAGACCGAGAGGGTGAATTGTATTTTAGAAGACCTTTTGAGGCTATGTATCTTGGATTTAGGAGGTACATGGGAAGAGCATCTTCCATTGGTGGGGTTGCCCGACAGACTTAGTAGTGTACATGATGTATTCCATGTGAGGAAGGCCCTACATAAGATCGTAGAGGCGATAGAGCCAAGATTGCTCAAAGAAGTAAGGTAGAGCGTGATGTGATTATTCGATGAGCTCCTACCCGCATCCTTGGGTCAGAGATTAGGGAGTTGAGAAACAGAGAGGTTCAACTAGTCAAAGTACAATGGGGAGATGAAGAGAGCGACGCTACCTGGGAGACGGAAGCGAAGATGCGTTCGAGGTACCCTTTTCTTTCGGAGGGTATGTCCTTTTGCTTATCCTTCATCAAATATCTTGTGCTTATCTTATCCTTAGTATGTCCTCTCGTTAGTACCTTTGACCTTTAGATAGGGTAAACCTATGGTTGAAACATGTGTTTGAGACATGTTATGGTTGATGGATGCAAGTGGATGCAAGTGTTTGCTAGTGGTTGCTCGTGGATGCATATACACACACTCTAGGCACTAGATCGGCTCAATCACTTCATATTGCATATTGCATAAAATTGTATGTAGGAAGCAATATTTATGGATGTATAATGATTGTGTTATCATATGGATGATGCATTTTGGTGAATGATTGTGCACTCATATAGATATTGTATGTGTCGATAGGGTTATCTCGCATACATATTGGATGCATGGCACTATCATGGTTTGCATATGTTCGTACATTTGATAGGGAACATATACACACACTTTTCGCATATGCTCATACATCATTAGAAATTGTTTTAAGGACAATGGATGCCCGTGTTTGATGGATTGAGTAGATGGTTGTTTGGATGGTAGGATATGCATTCTCCTTAGCTTAGAGATTTCGGGGACGAAATCCTTTAAGGAGGGGAGAATGTAACACCCCGAATTTTAGTTAATGCTAAAATTCACTAATTACAGAATAAATAATCTCAGATGTGAGAATTGGGGGAAACGGGCTGCGTCATTTCGTTCGTCTCGGAAAAATACGCGAAACAGAGTCCGGGTTTTCGAGAATCGGAGTCCGTATGGCCTGGTTATGGCCCAAAGAAGTTTGCAGAAAATTCAAAGCTAAAAACAGATTTAAAAATTTAAATTTCAGATTTTGGAATGGAACAGGCGGGGTCAGGCGGGAAAGTTCCCGCCCTAACCATGTCGACAAGGCTGTCGACAGGCCTGTCGACAGGGGTGTCGACTTGCCTGTCGACATAGGCGCGGCGTCCAGAGAACCTGGGTGCACCAGGTTGGGTTTTAGGCTGGCTTGGAGGGCTGGGTTCTAGAGATTTCCTAAATCTAACGGACCTAATCTAATCTAGGGTTAATCTAAGGGCCTAAAACACTACCTAATCCTATAAATAAGACCCCAACCCTACCCTAATTCATTCATAATTAAATCTTGTAATTAAACTATGGCAAAATGAAACTTGATCATGGCCTCCACAAATCAATGAAGAGGGTTGCAAGCTAATCACTCTCTAATCAACCTACTTAATCTTCTTCATTTGGAGTACAAAATTTGCTAGTGGTGAGTTTCTATCACTTTGATGATCAATTGTTAAATTAAGTAGATGAGATATGATGAGATCTATGGTTTTGCATGAGGATTAATGGGTTTTCAAGTCATATGATATGATGTGAATATGCTAATCAATGTTTAATATTAATCCTATGTTTATGCATGTTGAATATGTGAGTTTATGCATGTTAAATATGTGAGTGTATGCATGTTGAATATGTGAGTTTATGCAAGTTGGATATGTGGGTTTATGCAAGTTAAGTGGTGGGTTTATGCATAATAAGTAATTGATTTTATGCATGCTAAGTAGGTGGTTTTATGCATGCTAAGTGTTTGGTATTATGCATAAATCATGACATGCAAGTTTACCCTTTTAAATGTGATGCATACATATGCAAGATGGCACCTTTATATGCTATGAATATATATATATATATATATATATATATATATATATATATATATATATATATATATATATATATGCATGTTTACCCTCCTTTAAGATGCAAGTCATATATGCAAGTTCAACATGTTATGCAAGTTATGTGTATGCTTATATGCAAGTTCAACATGTTATGCAAGTTATGTGGATGCTTATATGCAAGTTCAACATGTTATACAAGTTATGTGTATGCTTATAGGCAAGCTCAACATGTTATGCAAGTTTATGTGTATGATGTTATGTAAGTTATGTGCATATTGTTATGCAAGTTCATATGCAAGTTATGTGTATGACGTTATGCAAGTTATGTGCATGATGTTATGCAAGTTATGTGTATGTTGATATGGAAGTTATGTTTATAATATTATGCAAGTTATGTGTATGATGTTATGCAAGTTAACATGTAACATGCTATGCAAGTTCACACCTTTTAGACACATGCATGTTCGCCTTTGTATAACCTATGAACACTTATGCAAGTCGCCTTTATACATGACATATGTATGTTCATGCAAGTTGGGTTATTTAGTAATGCTAGTTGGGTTAATGTCATGATGTAAGTGGACACCTTTTAACCCATGTTAATGCTAATGTATGCTAAGTGAAACCCATGTTAATTGTGAAAGAATCTTCTCTTGGAAATATGTCGTGTTAGCATAAGTACGTGGGGAAACGATGGGGTTAATAGACATGTTAATGAATGGTGTGAAATGGTTATGATTAAGCATACCATAAAATGAATAAGCATAAGTGGGAATTTACCTATTGAGTTAGGTCTACCCCATGGGAATTTACGTATTGAGTTAGGTCTACCCATGTTATGGAATTGGGAATTTACCTATTGAGTTAGGTCTACCCATATTCTTGTAAATGTGAATATTAATTAGGGATAATTAATAAATATGGGGGTGATTAATTAGGTGTAATTAATCGACTAAGACACGAGGTTGGACTCATTTGTAGTGTAAAACTGCCCGGACCCAACCGGCTTAACCAGTTGCTACAAATGTTAGCCCAATGTGAGAGGTCTTAGGCACAAACTAAATACGTGATTAAAGTAAAGACACGAGGTTAGACTCTGTTATGACGTAAGACTGCCCGGACCCTACCGGCTTAACCAGTTGTCATAAAAGCCAGTCTAATGTGGGAGGTCTTTATGGGAGATCACGGTCTTAATTAATTAAGAAACACTTAACCATATTAGCATGTAGTGGGACATGAGGGGTTAAGTGGGTGCCTTGGGTGGCATGAGGAGACTAGTGAGTTGCCTTGGGTGGCAATAGAAAATACGATTAGAATACTTAACCAAAGTGGAACATGTAATTAAAACATGGGTGAAGGGTTAAGTAAGTGCTTTGGGTGGCATGTGGAAATCTAGTGGGTGCCCTAAGTGGCAATTGAAATATGATTGATAACTTAACCAAATCTTAACATGTAAGTGGGCATGACTATATAAGGGGTTAAGTGGGATGCACTAGATAAAAGTAGCAAGCTTAAGTAGTAGCTTGTGGGGGCCCATTTTAACCAATATCCCAAACGTATCTTTGTGGGCTCGACTCTAGTCGAGTGACGGGACACGCATATTGGGCTTGACTATAAGAGGCCAAACCGGGTTAGCGGTGGCAACGCGGGACCAACGGGTTTCATATGAGTGTGTGGACCCGGGCTGGTTGGTAAGTCGTTGTTGCATCGTGTAGATATAAAGCCGTGCACCGTTGATATTATCAGGTGGCCACGTTGGGGAATGATACACCCCATTCATGGGACCTGCACGGGTATCTACGTAGGGGAGCCGATCGCTTGGGGAGTAGTGGGTACACCTATGTAGTCAGATAGGGGTACACGAAACTACTAAATTACTAAGTACACTTAGGGGGATCAACCTTTAAGTAGGAATGACTGGTGTGGTGCAGTGTAGTAATTATCCTTGGGTGGGTAGATGCGTCTTTACGGTTATCTTAGTTTATCCTAAGTCTGCCAAGCTGCTTAGTGTAGCCATTCATCCCCAGACGTTACCGTATGTCAAGCTTATGTCTTCTCTGGTTACTTTAATGATTGTATTGTTAAAGTTATAGGACTCACTCAGACTTATGTCTGACCCCGTTGTTTTTATCTTTTTCCCAACCCTCAGGTTATCAGAGTGGGCCCAGTACGAGTGGGCTTTGATCAGGCTGCTTTATTCTCTTTTGGAGCTTGGACCATAGGTGTAGAGCTCAGCTTACCCTTTCTTTTATGGCTATCAGTTCATGTATTGGGATTATGTACTTTTATTTATCAGGATGGATATTTTGTACTTGACTCTTATTATGGTTTTGTGATGTAACCAAACATGTTTTACTTTCCGCTGCAATGAAATGATGTTTTGAAATTTCTCAAGTATTACTTATATCTGTCTTGTTGTAATTTTTCTGTTCTATATTCACTTAAAATACTCCGCCGATGTTATGGCATTCCCTTAGAGAGTGACCATAGCGGGTGTGGGGTGTTACAATTAAGTTAATAGAAAACAATTAACCAATTAAAACATGATGAATGAGAAGGGTTAAGTTAATAAGAAATACTTAACCAACTTGGCATGACGTGTGGATAGGTTAAGTTAACTTGAATGGATGGATAACACTTAACCAATTGGGGAGGGGTATACAAATAGACCCTAGGAAACCCTAGTAATGGGGACCAATTTCAGCAGTAACCCAAACAGATGTATCACGGTACCCTGAAACTAGGCAGGGTAGGGCACGATTACTATGCTGATTATAAATGGTCAAAAAAGCAGCTGGGGGTGCGGCAGTGTAGTTCCAACGGAGTATGGGCGTGCACGTGCTCCGGAGAGGAAAATCAGGCACTAGGCATCAGTAGTATACACTGTGCATCTTGTATCGTGTTGGGTCGCTATCATAGGGATTGATACACCTTATGGTGGGACCATCATAGGGTATCTACACGCAAGAGAGGGCCGATTGACACAGATACAAGAAAAATTAATACAAGTAGGGAGCCGAATCGATAGGGTAGCAAGGGTACATCTAACATCTTCATGGCAATTGGGCTGATTTAGGTAAGATCCTCATACTAGATGTACACCTGAAGGCTACAACAATTGCAGGGTTGGGATCACATTCTTATATAACAGAGGATACTAGTTGGGACACTAGTAGGGGATACGGATCCTTTTCACAGAGTTGGGACACTAGTAGGGGGTATGGATTGTTCCATAAAAGACACTAGTTAGAATGCTAGTTGGGTGGTGCAGAGAAAAGAAATCAGAGAAAGAACTGAAGCGCATTTGGTGTATCTTACCTTATCATATCTAACGATCATCATTTGTTGTCTTGCTATGCTTGTCATCATGGTTATGTCTGGTATTTAGTTTATTCATGTCATGATCCTTTTGCCTGTTTACATGCTAAATAATCACTGGACTTACCAGACTTATGTCTGACCCGTTTTCTTTTGCCTTCTTTTCTTCTGTTTCTGTAACAACCCTCAAATTCTGAACCAATTTAAAATTTTTATTTTATAAATTTTAATGGAATTTTAATAGTTAAAATAATTTATTTAAAATAATAATGATAGGAAATTTACTTAAGTCGAAGTTAGAATGAAAATTTTAATTTTAATTATAAAAGGAGTTAGAAATAGCACATTAGTTTGAAAAGTCAAACTTGAACTTTGACCGAATGTACATGATGCAAAATAAACCGGATTTTTGTGAAACCAAAAATATTAAAATCTACTTAAAAATATCTTTCCAACGAATCTTAAAAATCGAAAATTCATAGCGGGAATCAAAAGTTATGCCTAGTTTAAAAATCAGAATAGTCGTTGTAGAATTTATATATATATTTTAATATTAAAAATAGTCATTTTGCAAACGACCTCTGTTTTCGACGAAACAACTTTGTTGGAACCGGAATGTCAAATTATTGTTAAGTTTAATTTTTCATGATTTTTTGAATTAACATGTGATCGTTGCGGAAAGATTTGTGTTTTGCCAATTTTAGTTAATTTTAATCGACTTAAAAAAGGCCATTTTTTAAACGGGTTCAGAATTGAACGAAATAAATTTTCCTAGGTCCGCAGCGTCAAAACATAGCTAAATATATTTTTTGGGAATTTTTGAAGTTAATTTGTGGCCCCGGTGAATTTATTTGTACGGTTGAATTAAAAATAAAAGTAAATATTTTAAATTAAAGAAAACCGGGTCAAAGCTGTCGTTTGGGCCTGCGGGACATAGCCAGATGAGTCCGGAATGGGGGTAAATAGGTAAGAATGATAGTCGTTGGGCTGAAATCCGAAAAAGTTGATAATCGGGCCTTAATTGGGTAATGAGTTAAACACAAATATAAATATTCACTAAATGACAAAATCCCTAACCCTAATCTATTTACTCCAGCAGCCGCCCTTATCATTCATGGCCAGAAATGTCTGAATTTCTCTCCTTAATTTCTCCCAATCCTCTTAATGAAGTCGAATGATTCTTTTGAACTTATTGTAGAGATTACACAAGCTTTGATTCCATAAGGTGATGATCGGATTTAGATAAGTAATTTAGCTAGAAAATACACCCTAGCCCACAGCCAAACAGCCCCCACCACACTACCATGGCCCCACCGCGGCTACCTATGCTCCCAGCGCACGTAGCCCTCTCCTCCCTCTCCGATGTGCCACCTTCCGATCGTCTTCAAGCTCCTCCAATTCCAAGATAAATGGATACCTAATTATGAACACTATGAGTTTTGTTTTGGCCTTGGAACGTGGAGGAAGGAGATGAAGGGTAGGTTGACTTTTTCAAAGCTTTGACTTTACAAATTAATTAATTTAATTCAATTTTTACCAATCTTAATTTAACCATATCTCACTCATACGAACTCGAAACTGAACGATTTCAGATTCGCCACGATCGTGAGACCAAGATTTTCGCGATGAAACTGACTAGATCTGATTTTGAGCAAGCTGAATTTTTGATAAAATTTGGATCTGAATAGCGCAGAACTCAATAACGATGTGAGATTTATAATTTGAATTATTTAATCAATTTAATTATTTTTATCGCTAATCAATAATTATATATGTGTTAAGTAATTAGCTATGCGATGTGATTCAATTTTGATGATTGATCTATTTATTCTGTGTGTATGTATGATAGATCTGTTGTTTAAATTTTAGATCTACATATGTTAGTCAAATAAAACATTTTCCTTTTTGCCAATATTTGTGGATTATGTGGATTAAACAAAGATGAGTATTGAATTGAAGTTACTGGTCAATTAGTGTATTGGGATAGAATTGCCGATTCAAGAAAGGTCACCATTTTGCTTATATTGTTGAACTGAATTTTATTGTCAATTCGATATAGAAAAACTATGTTATTCCTTATTTTTGAACTGATCTAGTTTATCAATTCAATACATCATGCTATGTGATCATTTTTTTTGAATTGATTTAGTATATCAATTCAACACACAAAACCATGTTATCATTTTTTTTGAATTGATTTAGTTTATCGATTCAACACACAATACTATGTTATCATTTTCGAGTTGGTTTAGTTTATTAATTCAAATGCTCAATATTATGTTATATAGAAATTGACTTTTTATTTGTGTTCTTTAACGCAAGTATAACAAAGAAATATAAGTTTCACTTTTTATTTGCATTCCTCTAGTGCAAATAAAACATTGGAAATAAAGGTACACTTTTTATTTGCATTCCCTAATGCAAATATAACATAGAATTAAAAGATCGCTTTTTTATTTGCATTCCACAATGCAAATAAAACATTGAAATTAAAAGTTCACTTTTTGTTTTGCATCCTTTAATGCAAATGAACATTGAAATTAAAACTTGTTCTTTTATTTACATTCACTAATGTAAATAAACATGAAAATAAAATTTGTTCTTTTTATCTGCATTCACAAATGCAAATATACATTGAAAATAAAATTTGTTCTTTTTATTTGCATTCACTAATGCAAATATATATGTAAAAATAAAATTTGTTCTTTTATTTGCATTTCACAAATGCAAATGTACATGAAAAATAAAGTTTGTTCTTTTCTTTACATTCACTAATACAAACAAAACTAGAAATAAAAAGTTACAGTTTTATTTGCATCCCTTGTCATAAATAAAACTAGAAAAGAAAAATTACATTTTTATTTGCATTGCTTGTTGAAAATAAAACATGTAATAAAAAGTTATATTTTTATTTGCATTCCTTGATGCAAATAAAACTTGAAAATTAGAAGTTACATTTTTATTTGCATTTCTTGATGCAAACAAACGTGAATTAAAAAAGTTACAATTCTATTTGTGTCTTAGATGTGGATGAAACACAGTTTTAAAAAGATTACAGTTTTATTCGCATTTAGATACAAATAAAAAGCATAGTTTAAGAAGTTACAATTTTATTACAATTTAGATATAAATAAAAGAACAGGATTAAAAATATCATTTTTACTTTTAAACTAGAGTAAATAAAAATATTATGATAAAATGAATTCATCTTTGTCGTAATTTTGTTAAATTAAATAAAATGTTTTTATTTTCATCATAGATTATAACAAAAAAATTAGAATTAAAAAGATATATTTTTAGTGTCATCTTAGCTAAAATAAAAAGAGTAATAGATAGATAAGGTTTATTGTCCTTTTGCTGCAATAGAAAAAGATACATTTTTATCATTAAAATAGAATGAGACAAAATTATTCAATTTGTCATTTTAAAAGGGTTAAGAGAAATGTATTCACTTCTATCATTTTAGAGGAATGAGGCAAATTATCCATTTTTGTGTTGCTTAAAAGAATGAAACAGAAACATTCACCATTACCAATTTACAGTAGCTAAAATACATTTTGTCACTTTTGTCAAACTGCAATGGTTAAAAACACAACATTATCATTTTTTTGACAAAACAAACTCATCACTTATATTTGCTTTGTTGAATTAGATTTGTCAACAAAACAAAGTCATCATCTTTGTTGTTTTGTTGAAATATAGTAGTTAAGTCAAAATATACATTTTGTCAAAATATTCGTTTTTGACAAAATAGATTAGAAAGCAAACCATATATTTTTGTCAATATATATACTTTTGTCAAAGTAGACAAGTTGAATCAAAATACCCATTTTGGACAAATATCTTAGTTGAACAAAAATAATTATTTCTGTTAAAAATATTTACTTTTGTTAAAAGTATAATATTTGAAACAAAAATTACCTTTTGTTAATTAGATTTGAATTAAGACAAAATTTACATTTTTGTCAACTGAAAGAGTTAAACACAAATAGAATTTTTGTGAAATAGGTTGTGTTACCATAGCAATATCCATTTTGATTAAAAAAGAATTGTCAGCAAAATGGAACTTCTTTTACATTTTGTTAGAATTTATATGCAAATAAAATAATCATTTTTATTTGCATAACTTACAATAGAATTTATTTGTAAATATAACAATCATTTATATTTGCAAACTTATATTAAAATTTATATTCAAATACAAAAATTATATTCTTGGTCAAACCATACTTTAGAATGTATAGGTGAGTTAAAACGACATTTCTATACATTAATGCATACATTAGAATTTGTATGCAAATTTGAAATAAATATTTTTATGTATTAAAATTAAGGGTAATTACATACAAGTAAAGGATAATGTAAATTATCTTTTATTTGTCATCCACAATAATGTCATATAAATAAATTACATTCTATTATATATTAGAAATATAAAGGAAATTATGCGAGTCAAATGTATTTTATTTCAACATTACGAATAAAATATCATGTTTTGTCTATCATTATCAACATGTTGATAGTATTAAAGTTGGTTAAATTAATTAACCAATTATTTATTTATATGTACTGTTGTTGGCTGGAAACCCCACACGGGTATTGGGATGATATTGATATACACTAGTCCCAATATTTATTCATATGTCAATCGATAGATTGACAGGATGCGATGAGCGTTACTATTTCATTTAATGCTCACACAGTTGAGAACTTCACTTTGGATGTTGAATGGATGGTTTAATGATTATTTATTATTATTATTATTATTTACATACGATGTATGAAATCCATATAACCAAAGTTATATGATAAATGATTGAGTCGTTTTCTGATTCAGAATATCTTTTATATAAAGAATATTTTTTTAACAAAGGATTTCTTTTAAATAAAGAATAAATATTTCAACTAAGATTATTGGTATTTCAATTCATATTTATTTATTAGAAAATGATTTTTGGTTTATCGTGAACAATGTTTTTAAATGACATTGATTCTTTAACCTAGTTAAAAATAAGATTTATTTATTAAATTGGAATAATTGTAAAGTAGTGATTTTTGATATTAAAACTGAATTGGAATTTTAACAAATCTTTGAAAATAAGTTTTAATAATAAATTTAAAGGATTTTATCTCAGATAAAATTAATGGGAACCTTTCCCTAATAATATGAATATTTTATTTAAGGAATATTCTGAAGTGGAAAGAGGCGTTGGATGTATCCTTATAACACTTGATTTTTAATTATAAAAATACGCGGGTTATTCGAAATGACCGGGTTTAAACCATTCTTAATAATTACTACGACGACTAAAAGTCGAAGATGAAGACGGTGGTTGAAGACCGGCGATCTTCACATCGAATGGATGAGGACTACTGATGCCTTTGATAGGAGTTGCTGCCTTGAAAAGGTTCCAGTAGTAGTTCTCTGGACGTATTGTTGATTGTTCTGATATGCAAGGTATAAGTTGCCTCTGGTTCCGTTTAGACCCATAACGGACTTGTAATGTATGTGTGTCTGACGTTGAATTTTGTTCTATGTAAATTGATTTCTATTAATATACAACCGTTGGTGGCGGAGAATTTATTCTCTTGCTTAACACCCTTAGAGGTTGTGTGTTGATAGTTATCAATCGCATGGTATGGACTATCAATGTGGCATGCCAAGATGCAACTGATCAAGGCTTTTGTTGAAAAGCAGAGCCTTGTGGATGATGATCAAAGCATAGCCTATTTAGGCATAGCTTTGTGTATTTCGTTGCCTCGCGAGCCTCACACCCCGGTATGAGTCAAAAACGGAGCAAGGGAACGCAGGGAGTGCACACGTTTCTTTTTAGCTAGAAGTGGTGTTTGGGTTTAACACAACCCATCATTTTACTTATGTGGTTGATGGATTTTGAGGTGCCTCAGATTTTATTGGTTGCAATGGCTAATTTCTAGGTCCAATAGGATCGAGAAGCATGTGTTCAGGCATAACTAATCCAACCCATTGCACTATTGGGGGACCGACCCTGCAGGATCCAAGGGTTCGCCAACGTCCGAATCCTGAGACATTTCTAGAGTCTCTCGAATCGGTTAGGAGATCGTTCCTAGCCTTGACTCTTGATGGAAACCCAATTTCCAATACGACATCCTGCGGTTTTGATTGTATGCCTATATATGGCGACATAGTAGGATCGGGTACTATGCCGTCTATAATTAATACATTATGATTGGAATGTTTTTAAAACATATATACACTAATAATAATATCAAACCCGTTTTTATCGTATAAAGCATTTTTGACCATTACAAGGTAAAACTCTATCCTCCGGCTTGCGTTGCATTGTGTGATGGGACATGAGTCTTATAATGGTTTCATTTTTCTAAAAAGCATTGCATTGTTTTTAATGATTTACTTTATTTATGCACTGGCAAACCAATGGAGTAAACCCGTTCCGCGATAGCGGCGTGGTCCTGTGATTAGCCTCCTTATTAGTTAAGTTAAATAAAGATTTCTCACACCAGTCCCATGACTGACCCGTAGTTTGTTTCACTTTGCAAACTCGGGTGCCCTCTTTTCCACACGGGCAGTTGAGTAGCTTATTTTGCAGATATGTTCAGTAGGATTCTAGATCGAAGCTTAGAGCTGTGTCCAGAGCATGATGGCCTTCCGCTGTGATTAGTATATTTATTCCGCTGCATCGTATTACATTTACTGTAATTTAATCTTCTGCTGTATTATTTAACAATGTACTCTGATATGTATTCTGTACTCTGATGTAACATTATTATAATGTTTATAAAAGTCTGTTGTTATTTGTTCTAATGTGTTGTATTCCCAAAGTTAACGGATTCGGGTTGTGAACGGTCTTGATCGATCTATCGGTCGGGTCGGGCGAAATCCGGGTCGTTACAGTCCCCCCCTCAGGTTCACAGGAGGAAATATTACCACTTAGCACAGTTTTCTTTCTAAGCTCGAGGATAGTCGATGTATTGCTTTGGACTCTCTTTTCCACTGCTATGGCTGGATCATGCTTTATTGGGGAATATCATGTTATTTTCTGCTTCTTTATTTTGTTAAACAAGACAGATGCTTTGTTGTAATGGGTAGGGGTGTTTTGGTGTTGGAAAACAAATCTTTGTACAAGCTATTTTACCAAGCTGTTGTTTTATCAATGAAGTAAAGTTTTATATATTTTCCGCTATTTAAAATTTTGTCTGTTTTGTAGTTTATCTGTTCTATATACTTATGATGCTCTACTGAAGTTAATGCATTCCCTTTGTGAGTGACCTTAACAAAGGTGTGGTGTTGCACATGGTATCAGAGCGGAAGGTTACCACAACAGATAAAAGATTTTTTTCAAAGCATATTTTAAAGGGGGTATTTTCTAAAACATGTTTTAAAGAAGAGCTTTTCATGAGAAAAGTATTGCTTTTAAAAGGCATATTCCCCAAATCCATATGCACTATCTTCCAATTCCCTATTTGAATATCTTCTTCCTCTCTTTTCGCCATAGTTTCGTAGACAAGCGGCACATGTTGAGGGCGAAGTAGTGCTCAACTCCATCTGTGGTCGTAGTAGGTTCACCTACGGCTAATCTTCTTTCAAGCTTTTAAGGTTTCCGTGCGACGGAGGTAGTTTCGAGAAACTTGTATACATTCTAAGCAAAGATAGAAAGGATAAGAAGCCTGTCGATATGGCTTAATCCACGAGAAAGGTGAAAAGAAAGAGGCCAAAGTTGAAGAATCACAAACAAGGGATTTGAATATAAGAAGAATGGAAGAAATAATAGATCCCGCAGTAAGAAGGAGTGTCTTTTCTATGGTATAGTGGGTCATTTAATTGTAGGAAGAAGAAGGCAGGTTGTTGTTTTCAGTATGGTGGAGCAGGGCATCTTATCAAGGATTTCCCGAAGGACAAGGTCAAGGGCAAAGGACATAATTTTCTAGCGGGCAATTGCATGCTCTCACTGCTGGTGTACCTAAAAGAGGTAGGAACGTTTCTGTTGAGAGATTAGTTTTTCTTTTCAGTCATCTCGTTAGAACTTTATTTGATTCTGGCGCTTCACATTCTTTTCTATCTGCTTCCATAGTTGAGTCTCTACACCCTTGTACTAGTAGGGTAGAGGATCCCATTGTTATCTCAAATCCTATTGGGAGTTCGGCTCATTCATCTATGGTTTGTTTGGATTTGGGAGTATCTATATTAAGCGTTGAGTTTAGATATACTTCTTACGTTTTTGGTTTCATGGGCTATAGGTTGATTCTAGGGATGGATTGGTTATCCAGTAATAGTGCCATTCTCAATTGGGAAAGGAGGGTAGTTAGACTTTTGACTCGCCTCAGTAATACCCTCGAAAATCTCGTGTAACCCTAAGGGTTTTGTCATGCTTAGTTACCAAGAATCTCTTGATACATCTGTTGATAATTTGCAATATGTTCAAGTAGTCCATAAGTATCCCGATGTCTTTGATGAAGTGAAGGGTTTACCCCGCCCCCCCCCCCAAATGAAATAGATTTCCGCATATACTTGGTTGATAGCGCCAACCCACTTGCATTACCCGTACGACACATAGCTCCAAGGGAAAGGAAAGAGCTTAGCAAGCAAGTTAAAGAGTTTCTTGAAAAAGGGTTCATAAGGCGGAGAATTTCTGAATGGGGTGCTTCCATAGTGTACACAACCAAAAAGGGTGGTTCACTTCGCCTATGCGTGGATTATAGAGAATTAAACAAGCTGACTATGAAATATAGTCCCCCGCTTCCAAGAATTGATGATTTGTTTGACCAGCTAGTATGTGCGTCTATTTTCTCCCAACTAGATTTGGCTACAGGGTTTCATCAGCTAAGAGTAGCTGAGGACAGTATAGACAAGACTTCTTTTAGGACCCCTGCTGGTTTCTTTGAGTAGCTCTTCATGCCTTTCGCTATTTACGAATGCACCCGCTTATTTTGTTGACTTGATGAGTAGGGTGTTTAGGGAGTTCCTTAATAAGTTTGTAGTAGTCTTCTGGATGATATCTTGATTTTCTCGAAGAACGAGGAAGAATATACTTTGCATTTAAGAGAAGTCATGGATACACTTCGAGCACATCAACTTAAGGCGATGTTCTCCAAGATATCATTTTTCGGGAGAAGAAGTATGGTTTCTAGGACATGTGGAATCCAGAGAAGAGATAGCAGTAGATCCCGCAAAAGTTGTCGCGGTGCAAGACTGAAAGGTCCCAAGGAATGCAACAAGAGTAAGAAGCTTTCTTGGACTTCCGGGTTAATATAGGAAGTTCATTAAGAACTTTGCGAAGGTATTAACCCCACTTACTAGATTAACAAAGGAGAATCTAACCTTTGCTTGGGATATTGATTGTGATGTCACTTTCCAACGATCGAAGAGGGCTCTTACAACGGCCCCAGTTTTGACTTTTACCTTATGGTAGTAAAAGGTTTACGGTATACATGGATGCATGCGGCACGGGACTAGGAGCCATTTTGGTGAGAAAAAGAAGGGTAAGGTTGTAGCTGATGCCTTAAGAAGATAAAGGTTGACTTCAAGTCCTCTTTATGTGAAAAGGAAAAGTTCAGAATACATATCCACCTTTGATTTTAAAACCTTTGGTTAAGTTAGTAATTGGCATCGCTAGGAGTAAGACCTGCGCTTTAGGATCAAATATGGACTTCACAAAGAAAAGACTCTCAGATAGTTGACGCAATGGATAAGTTAAGAAGAGACCTCTAATCACCTTAGTAACTATACTTGGTATCATGGTTAGCATCTGTTTATTTTCAAGAGATAGTTCTTCCACATGGAATATCCTCTAGTGAATTTTGAGGACCCTATGAGGAAATGATAGCATGACACAGCAGTAGTTGTAGTCCCGAGTATACTAGAAGGAGAAGACGTGGAACGAGAGGCGACAGTGAAATGATTTCCAACTCATATTTTGGAAACAGAAATTAAGAAGCTACGCAATCGTGAAGTTAAGACAGTCAGAGCACAATGGGGTGAAGCTCAAGAAGATGCAACTTAGAAGACTGAAGATTAGATACGTGCATCATGCCCTTTTTGAGGGTATATCCTTGATCTCTATTTTTTTGTAAAGTTTATTTGCATACTAGTCTTTATCTTTTAAGTATATCCTCTCGGTCCTATCCTCGATCCTTAGGTAGAGGCCAATGGATGTAAACATGTTTTTGAGACAAGTTATGTTTGGTGGATGAAAGTGGATATAAGTGTTTGCTAGTGGTTGCTCGTGGATGCACATACACACACATTAGGCACTAGATCGGATCCGTCACTTCCATATTGCATATGCGTGAGTGGATTTATATATATATATATATATATATATATGGATTGAAACTTGATGTGATATCATATGGATGATGCATTTGAATGGATGATTGTGCACTCATATAGAAGTTATAAAGTACTATAGGAAAAATTACATACATGTTGGACTCATGGTACTGACATAATTCGCATTAAGGAGATCAACTGAATCAGTGGACCGCCTGATCTTTTGCATTAGTATTGGGACATATAAACATACCATTGCATATGTTCTTAAAGCATTAGAAAACTTTTCAAGGACAATGGATGCCTGTGATTGAATGGTTGAGTAGATTGATGTTGGATGTTAGGATACATTCTTCTTAACATAGAGATTTCGGGGATGAAATCCTTTAAGGAGAGAAGACTGTAACACCCCGTATTTTCTGTGAATATCAAAATTCATGAATCTTAGAACACTTAATTTTTAAAAGAGGAATTCGATGAAACGGGTTACGCCATTGCATTCATCTCGGAATTGTGCTTGAGATAGAGTCCGAGTTTGCTTGAAGCGGACTCTGTATGAAGAAATTATGGAGTTCAGAAATTTTCAAGTTTAAACAGTAATTAAATATAATAATAAATCAAATCAGAAAACAGTTCAAATTTCAAAATCTGGCAAGAGTGGCCTGAGTGGGAAATTTCCCACTCAAGGGTGTCGACCCCCCCAAGGGGAGTCAACATAGGTGTAGACCCCCCTAGATGTCGACCCCCCCTGTAGGGAGTCGACCCCTCCCAGATCTAGCTCCTGTAATGAATTTTTATAGACCTATGATGATGTGGCCTTCTCTGATTGGCCAATGACTGATTTCTGAGATATTAGGGCATTGTCTCATGCTATGGTTGGCTGGATGACACATCTCTTTGATTTGATGGCTCTGATTTCTCCTAGACTAATCTAAAGGCTAGAATTGAACCTAGACTTCTATATAATCACCCAAAACCTTAAACCTAGAACCTATTCTATGAAGCCGTTATGCTGTTCGTCTACAAACTGGCCCAACCTCCATTCATTTACCTCAAACTAGAGAATCAAATTCAAACTAGGAATCAATTAGAAAAACTAGAGAATCAAACGTCTACATCAAAGGATAGCTTTTCAAATTCAGAAATCAGATCCCAGAAATCAAGAACCGTCCTTTTTTTGTAATACAGTTATTGTTTAGATGTGAACACCTAATAAGAAATCACGACTGTAATAACTGGATCTAGAACTATGCCTAATTCTATTCTTGCCTATCCTTTTATCAATTCTGAATTGCCTGTGCCTATGAGACTACTGTGATTGATGTAATGACACCTATCGTGCCTATGAGACAATTGTGATTTATGTAATGACACCTATCATGCCTATGAGACTATAGTGATTGATGTAATGACAACTATGGTGCCTATGAGACTATTGTGATTGACATAATGAGAACTAACGTGCCTATGAGACTGTTGGATTGACAAAATGGAACCTATCATGGCTATAGGACTGTTGTGATTGATTTATCATGTTGTACATCCTATGCCTATGAGACTACTGGACTGACACAATTGAACCTACCATGTTGTGTATGCAAATTACATGATATACATGTTTAGATCCAGGCTAGTACCCCTGTTTAAGATCTATATAAGTTCATGCTTATACAATTAGATCTATGTTAGTTTGCATGTTACTTGGATCTAATTTAAATGTAAGATCACGTTCATGTGCTTAATTAAGTTTATGTTGTTCTATCCCAAATTTGTACTATGCATGTTGATCTATATTGTTTATGCCTGTTGGAATGTTACGTATCCCTTTCTTTTCCCTTTTGTTTATAAGTTAGGCTAATTTGTGATCCTAACGTTCTATGTGAATTATGCGAACGAATAACGGGGGAGACGTTGGGGAAAAATATTAAACTACATGCTATTGGCATTGGTTGGTTCATAATCATGTAAATGATTAGTAGCATGAAATGGTAGAATTTGTATACCTAGAATTATGGACATAATTTAGAGGGTAAACGGGGCATGACTTGAATTGACAACACTTGTGGATAATTTACATATGTACATAAATTGTAAATATGTAGATTAATTAAAAGATGAATATGCCTAACCCGAGGTTAGATTGAGTTACGGTCTAAGACTGCCCGGCACATCCAGCAACTGTAACAATATAGATCTAATGTAAGAGGTTAGCGCATTAAGCCCAAAAACCCGAGGTTAGATTGAGTTGCGGTGTAAGACTGCCCGGAACCGTCCGGCACATCCAGCGACCGCAACAGTATAAATCTAATGTGAGAGGTTGGTGCTTTAATGAATGAATTAAAGCTAAGGAACATATAGGTGAGGAATGGTCGGGTTAAGGCAATCAAGGCAACAATTAACCAATGTAACATGACAAGTGGCAGGGTTAAGTAACACAAGAGGGCAACAATTAACCAATGTAACATGACAAGTGTTAGGGTTAAGTAACATAAGAGGGCAACACTTAACCAATGTAACATGACAAGTGGTAGGGTTAAGTTAACACTTAACCAATAAACGAGTGGGGTTAAGTTGATGGGAAACACTTAACCAACTTAACATGATGAACGAATGGGGTTAAGCTAAGGAGAAACACTTAACCAATGTCATTTGATGAATGAACAAGGTTAAGTTAATAGAAAACACTTAATCAATTACAACATGATGAATGAGAAGGGTTAAGTTAATAAGAAACACTTAACCAACTTGGCATGACGTGTGGATGGGTTAAGTTAACTTGAATGGATGGATAACACTTAACCAATTTGTGGGGGTATACGAATAAACCCTAGGAAACCCTAGTAATGAGGATCCATTTCAGCAGTAACCCACATAGATATATCACATTACCCTGAAACTAGGCAGGGTGGGGCACGATTACTGGGCTGATTATAAGCGGTCAAAATAGCGGTGGGGGTGCATCAGTGTAGTTCCGACGGAGTATGGGCGTGCACGTGCTCCGGAGTGGAAAAGAAGGCACTGGGCATCAGTGGTATACATTGTGCATCTTGAATCGTGTCGGGTCACTATCACAGGGATTGATACACCTTATGATGGGACCAGCACAGGGTATCTACATGCAAGAGAGGGCCGTTTGACACAGACACAAGAAAAATTAATACAAGTAGGCAGCCGAATTGATAGGGTAGTAAGGGTACGTCTAACATCTTCATGGCAATTGGGCAGATTGAGGTAAGATCTTCATACTAGATGTACACCTGAAGGCTACCACAATTGCGGGGTTGGGATTACCTTATTATATAACATAGGATACTAGTTGGGACACTAGTAGGGGATACGGATCCTTTTCACAGGATACTAGTTGGGACACTAGTAGGGGATACAGATCGTTCCATAAAAGACACTAGTTAGAATACTAGTTGGGTGGTGCAGAGAAAAGAAATCAGAGAAAGAAACGAAGCACATTCAGTGTATCTTACCTTGTCATATCTAACGATCATCATTTGTTGTCTTGCTATGCTTATCATCGTGGTATTCAGTTTATTCATGTCATGATCCTTTTGCCTGTTTGCATGCTAAATAATCGCTGGACTTACCAGACTTATGTCTGACCCGTTTTCTTTCACCTTCTTTTCTTCCGTTTCCCCCTCCCCTCCAGGTTCACAGGGAGGAAATATTACCACCTAGCTCAGTTTTCTTTCCAACCTCGAGGATAGTCGATGTATTGCTTTGGATTCTCTTTTCCACTGCTATGGCTGACTCATGCTTTATTAGGGAATATCATTGTTATTTTCTGCTTCTTTATTTTGTTAAACAAGACGGATGCTTTGTTGTAACAGGTAAGGGTGTTTTGGTGTTGGAAAACAAATCTTTGTACTAGCTGTTTTACCAAGCTGCTATTTTATCAATGAAGTAAAGTTTTATATATTTTCCGTTGTTTAAAATTTTGTCTGTTTTGTAGTTTATCTGTTCTATAAACACTTATAAAGATCCACTAAATTAATGCATTCCCTTTGTGAGTGACCTTAACGGAGGTGTGGTGTTACAGAGTCGAACTCCATCAGGGCCCCCAAGGGAAAAGTGGTCATAGTAATGTTTGTACGGAGCTGGGCTCCGTCATGGCCCCAATGGTTCTGGTGTCTGAAGTGGTGGATATCGTATACTTTACGCACTAAGTGAGATATGTGAGGATGATAGCTATGTTTGATGTTTGCTATCACTATGACCCGCACACTCCCATTTTCACACCATATGTTAGTGTTACCTTAAAGTACTGTACATCTTGTTGTGCTAACTCTTTGGTTGCAGGTCCAGGTTCAGGTATTATTGTTTATACCTGTTATTGTTTCACTTTGTTGTTATAGCTCATACCAAACATTTGTCTGACCAGAGTTTTATGTCTCTTCTTATTACTCTGGGTGCTCCTAAACGAGCAGACTAGAGACAGGTTAGGTGGTTATCCTCCAGTAGCTGTTTGGAGACGAGCAGGAGGCCTCCACGTACTATATACGTATATTCTCTCTGAGTTGTTATTGGACACTACTTTGGGCATTAGTAGTGTACCTTTTTTATTTTGCTTTAGAGACAGTATTTTGAAGTTGTAATAATGGTTTGGATCATAAGCTGTATTTTGGATTCCGCTGCTATGATAGTTTAGTTTTCAGCTTATGCACTGTCTTGCCTGTTTTATGTCAAGTTATGTTGTTATTATATTTTATTCCATGCGCTGTGAGATATACTACAGGTTCTTTGGTGACTCATAGTTTCAAATCCCGTTCTTTTGACAACCGTCCCATGCTAGTTGGGCATTGGCACAACGCATTTTAGGGAAATGTCGGCTGGTCCGAGGCGGGCCGTCACAAAGTGAATCTTGCGGTGAGTAGGAACTTCCAGCTCTGTCGGGATCATAGCTTCAGATCCAAATGCTAGAGAAAACGGAGTGTGCCCAGTTGCAGTTTTATGAGTGGTGCGATAAGCCCATAGTGCAAGTGGAAGATCGTCTACCCAACCACCTTTAGCTTTCTCAAGACTCTTTTTGATGGTTGACTTTATGATCTTGTTTACGGCTTCAACCTTCCCGTTGGCCTGCGGATGGGCCGCAACTGCAAAACTCTTTCGAATCTTATACTTGATGCAGAATTCTTTAAACTCTTTGCTCTCATATTATATCCCATTATCTGTGATTATCTTCTACGGCATCCCAAACCAACAAATAATGATTTCAAAATGATGTTGATAACTTTCATTGAGGTGATCGTGGCCAATGGTTCTGCTTCGGCCCATTTGGTGAAGTAATCAACACCTACAATGGCGTATTTGAAATTGGATTTTGTAGTAGGTAATACCCTGATTAGATCGATGCCCTAGATGGCAAATGGACATGGGCTGACCATTTGAGTCAATTCAGTAAATGGAGCTCTCGGAATTTTTGCAAATCGCTGGCAGTTGTAACTTTTCTTAGTGTAGGTCATGGAGTCTAAGTTCAAATCTGACCAGAAGTAAACGTATCGCAAAATTTTCTTCCCTAACGTCTGACTACCGGTGTGTCCTCCACACTCTCCCTAATGCAATTTTGCCAGGATTGCTCTTGATTGCTCTTTGGTAACACAATGAAGTAAAGGCATAGAAAAACCTCGCTTATATAATCGACCATCTTGAAAAAGATACAAAGGAGCCTTTTTGAGTAGCTTTGTTCTCTTTTTATGATCATCTGGGAATATACCTTTGAGGGGATAATCTTTTATTGTAGTCATCCATGAATCTAGTTCTATTATAGTTTCCTTGATCCAATCTGTATCATGGTCATCGATGCTGGGATTTGGAAGAACCTCAATTGGGCTATCCCCGGTAATTGTGCATCCCCCATGCTGGCGAGCTTTACGAGTGAGTCGGCGTTCAAGTTCTCTTAACGAGGAATATGCGAGATAGTGTAGTAGTCGAAGTAATCGAGCAACTACCAATCTTTTGATAGGTAAGCTGGCAAGTTTCCTCCCTTATCCTGGAACTCTCTCTTGGCTGGACACAGTATAACTGTGAGTCACTGAAAATGTGTAAGGGATTCAACTGTAATTCTCTTGCAATTATCAATCCAACAATTAGGGCTTCATACTCTTCTTCGTTATTTATCGACGGAAATTCTAATCTCAGGGCATAGCATAGCGAACGTTCTTTTGGAGTCTCAAACACTACCCTTACCCCTGAGCAATACTCGTTCAAAGCACCATCAACAAATTATTTCCACCGAGTGACCACCTCGGTGGCTTCTTCCTTCTCATCGCGTCTATCCATGAATTCAGTGACAAAGTTTTCTAAAGCCTGACCGTTAATCACCCTTCGTGGATAGTACGTGATATCGTATTGATTGAGCTCGATGTTCCACTTTGATAAGCTCCTGGAAGTCTCTGGACAGAACAAGACCTGCTTTAGAGGCTGGTCTGTGGGAACCTTGATAGGGTGAGAGTGGAAATATGGCTTTAACTTTTTAGAACCTATGAGTAGGCAGTATGTCATCTTTTTCAATTTAGGACAGTTTAATTCTGCCCCTTATAGCCTCTTACTGATGTAGTACACTGGCCTTTGAACTTTTGATTCCTCTCTGACCAAAGAAACGCTTAATGCATGAGATGAAACTGCTAGATACGACTTCTTTGTCTTTAGGATTGGACAACATTGGCGTCGATTCCATATGTTTGATTAACTATTCAAAAGTGGTTTGACATTCCGGAGTCAACTGGAAATCTTTCCTTTTTCTTAGAGCATTGAAAAGAGGAAAGCACCGATCTGTTGCCTTAGAAATGAAGAAATTCAAAGCAAAAACTTTCCCATTCACACTTTGTAGCTCTTTGTTCATTCTAGGGGCTAGCATTTCTCTCAAACCAATAATCTTTGTAGGGTTGGCTTCAATACCCCTAACATTAACCATAAACCCTAGAAACATTCCTAATGCAACCCCAAACGAACACTTGAGAGGGTTGAGTTTCATGCCGTATTTTTCCAAAATGATGAACATCTTAGCTAAGTTCTCTAGATGATCATTTGCTCTTTCGGACTTTACCAGCATATCGTCTACATAAACCTCCATAGCCTTGCCTACTTGAGATTTGAACATGGAATTGACAAGGCGCTGATAAGTCGGTCCAGCATTTTTTAACCAGAACAGCATCACTTTATAACAGTAGAAGCCGACATCCATAATAAAGCTCGTGTTTTTTTGGTCAGGCTCATGCATAATGATTTGATTATAGCCTGAATATGCATCCATAAAAGATAGGATTTCAAGTCCTGTTATTGCATCAACAAGCTCGTCAATTCTAGGCAGAGGGAAATTGTCTTTGGGACATGCTTTATTAAGATCAGAATAATCGATGCATACTCACCACTTGACATTGAGTTTCTTTACAAGCACAGGATTTGAGACCCAGGCATGATATGTAGATTCTCGTATAAAGTGATTCTCCATAAGTCTACCCACTTCTTCTTTGAGTGCAGCTGACCTTTCCAAGCCTTGAATCCTTCTTTTCTGATTGATTAGAGTGATGCTTGGGTCAATTTTGAGTGCATAAACTGCCACTTCTAGAGATATACCTCACATGTCAAAGTGAATCCAAGCAAACACATCAAGATTAGCTTTCAAAAACATAACCAATTCTTTTTGCAATTTTAGGCCTAGCTGAGAGCCTAACTTCAATACACTATCCGAAAATTTATCATGAACTGGAACTGGAATTATGACTTCAGCTGGCGCTGCTATTTTCTTCCATGTACTGACCTTTCTCGGGTCCATCTCCTTTTAGGTCCTACTATGCTCGCCAGTATAGGGGCCATGCCTTAATTGCTATAAGGCAGGATCGCGAATGCGGAGGGGAACCCCCACATTCTTTCCTTTGTCCTTCTTGCTAGCTTCTCTTAGCTTGTTGATATTGCACTCTCTGGCAATGTCTTGATCATCTTGAACCATGTCGATCCCCTTGTCTATTGGAAACTTGATTGTCAAGCACCAAGGGGGTAGCACAATTCTGGAAGCTGTCAGAGCTGGTTTTCCAAGAAAAGCATTATACACTGATGGCCCATCTGTAAGAACAAAGGACTGCATCAAAGCGGCTTTCCTTTCTCCGTCTCCAAGTTCCATAGGTAGATCAATAACCCCAATGGGTTGCTTCGGTTCCGCTGTGAACCCTTATATTTTCTTCTGATAGACTAGCACATTCGACATGGAAAGCTTCATTCTGTCGAAAGTGCTTTTGAATAGTACATTCACTGAGGCTCCACAATCAACTAAGACCTCTTTACAGTGGTCGGACCTATCCCGACCATCATTACCATGAGATCTTGCGTTGGAGTGACTATTCCTTCCTCGTCTTTCCCGTTGAAAATGATATCCCCAACTAAAGTCTTCTGCTGCTTTGCGGAGATGGCATTGTTCAGGACCAAGCATTTTTCTTCCTTTGGAGCATTCTTGAGTGCGTTATCATATCTCTCAATGTCTCCTCAACTTGCCCCAACTGGATAAGGACCTCCGGAAATGGTGTTAATTACAAGCCTTTGACTAACCAGTGTCGGGGCCTTATCTCCCGATCCAGATGCATTCTTCTCTTGGGTAGTTTGAGGACGATTGGCAGATTGTGGTCTTTTCACATACTACTGCATATGATTCTTCTTAATTAGCTCCTCGATCAGGTTCTTAAGATGCTTGCATTTATTCAGATTATGGTCTGGCTGATTGTGGAGGCGGCAAAATCTCCCAGAATTTTCCTGATTATCGCCCACCTTCTGAATCTTTGGCTTCGGATAGTCCTCAGTACCCTCGGTGGCCATAAAAAAGTTCTCTGGTGTCTCTGTCAATGGGGTTAATTTAGCAACTTTAAAGAAGCGAAACTTCTTTCCATTTTTATTATCTTTAGCATCATTCCCCTACTTTTGGCCCCCATTGCTCTTTTGGCTGCTTGCAACATCATTGTCTTTCTTTAAAGGAGTCGTACTACCCTCAGCAACATCCCTAGCGAAAGACGGATCATCTTCCACATCAATGTACTCTTCTCTTTTGAATAGAACTCTCTAAGGTGTTAGAATTCTTCATTTTTAACCATCTTCCAAACTTCAACTTTTTAATGATAGCACGCTTCAATGCCATTAATACTAGTCGAGGTTTTGGATCCGCGACCTCTGCTGCTGTGGCGTTGAATCGAGTGAGAAAGGCTTTGAGTGACTCTCTAGGCTTCTGCTCCATGTCATTTAGTGACATCACGTCTTTAACCTTGGTGGTTTGCATCCTGAACTGTTCTCTGAATTTCTTAGCCAAGGAGGAAAAATTGTCCATAGATCTTCGTGTAAGTTTGGTAAACTAGAGCGAGGCCATTCTTCCAGATATACCGGGAAGTATAAGCATTCAAGTTCATCAGTAGCTCTAGCACCATCCATATGTCGATCATATTTGTACAAAAACAAATTAGGATCGCCAGTTTCGTTGTAAGCTTGAATCGTCGGCATATTGAACTTTCGTGGGAACTTCGTCAGTTTGATCCTTTTTGTGAGTGGAGTCTTAGACGGAGCAAACTCCCACTCTTCGTCATCATACCCCTCAGAACTTTCCTTCATGATTTGTCGGACCATTTCTTTTAGACGCTCCTTATCATCGTGCTGATCCACAGGACGGATGTCGTCTCCTTCGCCGGATGTTCGTTTACGCAAATGGTTCAGACTATGGATCTGGTGCCCTATGCCTCCCTCATGGGGAAGTGCCCCAATCGCTTTCCAAGAATTTGTTGGTCTGTCAAAATGGTTCCTAACAGGTGGCTTGGATTCTGCATGATCAGCTTTGGATCATTGATCTCCTGAACAGTTTGGTCATGATTTGGAATGGTGGCAGAAGAATGAGCACCCTTTTCATGGGTGACATTAGCAGTAACTTTTGCCATAGTGGTTTGGAGAGCAAAGAGAGTTTCTAGCCTTTTCATCATAGCATTAGTCGAGATCTCAATTTGTCGAGTCAAACCCACAATGGCTTTATCTAGCTCGTCTTTAGTCACGCCAACTCCCGCTCTAGAGGATTGGCCAACCTCAATATTAGTTTGCGGAGTGATCGGATCATCCACTGCATTTCCAGAAGTCATAACTACCACAGTCTTACTAGTTGGTGGCTTTTTGGTAGCATTATTTCAGTTAAATTTCTAAACTTCAAAGAGAATTCGTCGATTGGCTCGGATCTTAGATTTGGATAATATATCATAGAAGCAAGCTTCGAACTTCACTACCTCCACAAAGCACTTAGACTTGAGAATGTGAACGTGGCCCCATGATGGGCACCAAAAAGGGTTTATACCAAAAACTACACAAACACCCCCAAAGAGGATGTGTACATTTCAAAAAGAATGAAAGCTAAAGTATGGAGCCATAAAAAAAGGTAAAGACAAGGAAATTTAAAGTGGTTCGGTCTCAACTTTGACTTACGTCCACTATGGAAGCAAATTTCATTATCAAGGTTGCCATTACAAGGTACACTCTCTTTTCAATCTCATACATTTTCTCTTTTTTGTAAGTATTTTACTCTCTTTTTCTACACTTGATTCACTTGAATTCAACGTGAATACAATGAGATCTCTATAGATGCGACCATTGTTGGAGTAATCTTCAACGATTGGAGCACTTAGATGATTTCTGATGAATCCATGGAAGATATGATGGTGAATCAAGGCTTGATGGAAGATTAATAGTGGGTGGAATGACTTGAAATGGTTGGGAATTAAATTGGACAAAACTTCGGGGAGCAAAGATTCAGTCCCTTGAATGTGGGAGGCCATAGGGTATTTATAGATGTGGAGAGAATGAAGTGGAAAAGTTGAAATATGGTGTGCAGGCTATGGATCGGTCATAGCCTTATTTACAAACATGCCACTGGGATGAATTCTACTGATCCATCCAGATGTCACTTGACCGACCAACCTATGTTGTTGCTGCCGACTGACCCCTCCTATAAGGCACCGACCGATCCATCTTTTATAATGACGACCGACCCATGCTGTAAGGCGGCGACCGACCTATCTGTTTACTATATGACTAGCCCATGTTGTAAAGCGACAACCAATAGTGAAGAGTTGTTACCGACCGACCCGTTCCAGTGAGTTACGCCCAACCCATATGAAGTGAATATGATTGACCCATAAGCATTATAGATGACCGACCCAAATGAAATGCACACAACCAACCCATAATTTCTCTTATGTCTGATCCATCCGTTCTAACTTGAATTCGATCCAATATTATATGCATGAATTTTAATGGATAAACACCTAAAAACACCTCATGCCATCATAAAGCTAGAAAATGAAAACCATGCCCTTGCCTTTCGAGCTAGATTCTGATCACCTTAGGTGATCACAACCTCTCCGACCACTGTAGATAGGTCGACCTCTCTCCCATCTCCAACTTTCGCGTTGGTCACATCGTCTAATTTAGCTTCTAGATTGGTGAAAAATTGAATGATTGTAACCATGAAAAATACGGAGTGGCGGCAAAATTTTGACCACGACTTTGGGTTCTTGAGAATAAGGGTATATTCATAAATAGGTTTTATTATTAAAATATTCTCAAGAAACTTATGCCTAAAGTTTCATGCTTAAATGACCACATACGAGATCCAATCGTGATGAAAATTGAAATACTACATTAACTTAATATTCCAGGCATAATGAAACTGGTTTTATCGAATTCTGAGACCAAACTTCCTTTTAATTTGACAACAAAAGTCAACACGCATTTATATCATGCACGATTAAATAATAACTTCAATTGATACAAAATTGGAAATCTTACAAAACTTAACCATTACGGATTTAATAAAATTAGCTTCGTTGAAATCTGAGGTCATTTAAAATTGGCTAATCACAAGTGTTAAATTAAATCGATAAAATATAAATCAATTCCAAAAGAACAAATTTATTAATATAATTAATATTACGTAAAGTAAATTTGAAATTAAATGGTAAATCTAAGAATTCTCATATTTATTTATTTTAAATACCTTTCAGATTTAAAATAGGAATGAATTTAAAAATTGTTGGGATTCAAAGAAAAAGGGTATAAGCCCAACTAGGTGCAAATTTATTGTAGTTATGCCAAATTGGAAATATAAATCGGGAACATGAATTTATGTATAATGATTAAATTATGTTGTTACAAATAGTCTAAATTGACAGGTTAGGAAAAAAGGGAATATATTTCCATAGTTTAGATTGTAAGAAAAATTGAAAATAATTGCAAGCATAAAAAGAAATAAATGCATGGATTAGTACGAAGTAGGGATTTAGCCGTATTGCGCACTTTCCAGTAGCCTATAAATGATTAAAAAGAATATCTTACAATTATGGTTTTTTTAAGCTAAGCCGGTTTTAATAGTGGCCGCAACCACATTCATTATAACATTTATGAAAACGACTGGTTGAAGTATTCAGTACACTGTTCAAGGAAAACAGGAGTGAAGTAGAAAGTTTCAACTACTAAAAAAGCCTGGTTCGAAGTGCCAGTATACGAAAATAATAACAGGAGAGAAGCATAATGAGACGACCCGAAATCTCATTCTAACGGAAACAAGGGTTATCTTTGGAATATAACACAGAAACATATAATAGCAGAACAGAATTAAATAAACACACCAGATAATGAACAATAAAATATACTGGATAAAGTCATCATCAGAGTTACACAGTATACAGGATCTTACTTAGTACAAGTACAGTTCAGCTATACATAAATGTCTACAGCGGAAAACAAACAAAATATGTACAATAGGAGCTGAACAGCATAAAAAGAGATAAATGATAGAATCCATCTTCAGCTCCAGCTATCCAGAAAAAAAGAACCAGCTAAACCTGAATACAAGGCTGCCCGTGTAGAAAAAGGGGCACCCGCGTTTGAAAGTGAAACAAACTACGAGTCAGTCATGGGACTGGTATGAGAAATCTACTCAACACATATATAATTTGGCAAATCACAGGACCATGCCACTTTCGTGGAACGGGTTTACTCCATTGGATTGTCAATGCTTTAAAACAAATCTTTCTTTTAAACATCGCTATGCTTTTTATAAAAATGAAGCCGTTATAAGACTCAGTTCCCATCATACAATGCAACGCAAACCGGAGGATAGAGTTTTACCTTATAATGGCCAAAATATGCTTGATACGAATAAAACAAAGGCATTTGATATTATTGCTAGTGTTTATATGTTTTGAAAACAATTTCAAATCATAACTATCAATCATAGACGGCATTAATGCCCCATACCACTATGTCGCCATATATATAGGTATACAATCAAAACCGCACAGTCACGTATTTGGAAATTGGATTTCCATCATGAACCAAGGCAAAAGATAGTCCTAACCGAATTCGAGACGCTATAGCCCGCCCCTCAGGACCCAGACTCAGGTGGGCCCTTGGATCGTCAGGGTCGGTCCACCGATGTGGATTAAAATGCCTGAACAATACGTTTCCCCGCCCTTTGGGGCGTAAATGAGCCAACGAATGACTCCATCGGACCCGGATCGTCCGATCAAACCGAGGCGCCTCGCAACAGCAACAACCACATAGGTGAAAAGTATATAAATGTCAGGGCTGTTAGGTCACTGACACCACCCTAGCTAGAAAGAAACGCATGTCCTCCCTGAGGTCCTTCTCCCGTTTTAGGTTCATACCGGGGTGTGAGGCTCGCGAATTCACGTTATACACAAAGCTACGCCACACAGGCGGTGCTTTGATCATCACCACAAGACTTTGCTTTTCAACAGAAGCCCTGATCACTGCATCTTAGCATGCCACACAGGCAATTCATGTCATGCGACTGATGTCCATCGATATACAACCTCTGAGCTCGTGCGTCTCAGAGAAGGGCGTTAAGCAAAAGAATAAATTCTCCGCCGCCAAACAGATGTATATTTAACAGAAATCAATCAACACAGAATAAACTCCAATATCAGACACACAGTCCATTTACAAGTCCGTTCTGGGTCTGAACGAAACCGGAGGCACTAAATACCTCGCAAACCCATCGATCACCACGTACGTCTGGACGATCACCACTCATTATCCATATTTCGGGATGCCTCCCAATCAAGACCTCGGTTACCATCCAAACGAGGTGAAGATCTCTGGTCTTCGACCATCGTCTTCATCTTCGACTTTTAATCGTCGGTCAATTATTTGAAATGAGAATTAACTCGGCCTTTTCAAATAATTCACGTATATTTAGAATTTCAAATCAATTTATTTCAATGGTTAAATTATTCGACAATACCAATTTTGTTTTTTTTTAATGTAATTTTCACACCAAACACATTCAACCATCAAATACAACATAAATCGAGCAAATTCAGTTTATTTCCATTCCATATTGTTTATGATATGTTATAACGATTTATTGCTATTTTTATTTATTTTAAAATAGCTAATTTATTCAAAACGACGCTTCGGGCCATAACGCGGCCGTGGCGCTGTTTTTCTTCAGATTTGATTTACACATATCTGAAAATCTAACCGTTGGATCTTCACAAAATTTACATCATTAGAAAGGTCTTTTCAAAACAAATCCAACGGTTCCAGTTTCAGGAAAATCCGACGGTCGGATCTCCCGGTACAATCGTTTGAATTTTCGATTTCAAAATACGAACTGCAGCGTCGTTATTCGATTAAATATATAATTATATTTATATATATATATAAAAATATAATCGCTTCCGGCGCTGTTTTTCTTCAGATTTGAATTAAACATTCCAGACAATCCAACCGTTGGATTTTTACAAAGTTGGTGCCTTTGGGAAGATATTTCCAAGGCGAACCCGACGGTTGCGGTTTCGGGAAAATCCAACGGTCGGATTTCCCGCACTAGTTATTTGAAATCATGGTTTCAAAATACGAACTACACGGCCTCGTTTCGTTTTAATTTTATTTATATTTATATATTTATATAAATATAGTTCATTCAATGATTTCAATATCGTTTTCACTTCAAATATTTCACTAACGCCTTAAAATTTTGGAAAATTTCGCCATAACCTCCCCTGCACCGGGAGCATCGGGAAATCGCAAATAGCTTTCCCGGTCCTTCTAATCTCAAAAAGAAAAAGAAAAGGCCAAGCGGCTAGCCAACAGGCTCATAAAATCATCACCCAAACAAAACAGTAAATGTGTACCTATTTGTCGGGCACAAAATTTTATTCCTCTTCGCTATAACCTGTTCAATGAATACGCATGTACATATATATAGTTCTTATCAGTTATCATTTTCTATTCAACTTCATATTTGATTCCATTTGGTTTAACAACACCATTCATTCTAGTGTCGCATGCATAGGTAAAAATCATATCATTAGCTAATTAATGAATATTTCAACTCATATTTGTTTATTTGAACGAGTGGCTATTTTTAACACTTCACATTTCAACGATTCATGCATATAATAAAAATGTGATTTTTATTGTAAAACAACTCATTTCTAAACACTATTATTTTATATATTTCATATTGGTGATAAAAATAGGATTTTTCTTATAAAACAATTTCTTTCAAAACGAGATTATTTTACACAGTTCATATAGTCGATAAAAGGTGATTTTTATTATCAAACAATTTATTTCAAAATATGAATACCATTCAACACATGAATTTCAAATCAACGAATGAATATCGATTCAACACATGAAGGTTTTCAATAGTTTCTATATATAGATAAAAATGTGATTTTTATATTTAAAACGCGAATACCATTCAACACATGAATTTTTAGTCAACGATTGAATATCAATTCAACACATGAAGGTTTTCTATTCAATGAATAAATATAGTTTAAGCAGATGAAAATAATTCAAACACACGAATATTATTCAAAATTTCGGCAGCATAACGGCAGGGTAGTTAAAACCGGGACCGTCCCTAGTACGGCTCCTCGCTCTACCTTAAAACCTCGCGGTTTTTGACAATGGGGATCATGCATCTAGTTCGCACGCAGGCGGCATGTATATATTTATTTCATTTCCACAAACTAATCCTATGTGATTTCAACCAAATATTTCTCAACCACAATCAATCAATATCAACCACAAACAATCCCAAACAATCATTCGCTATCAATCAATTTTCACACCAATCACAATCAATAAATATCGTCCATGGTTTGTGGACGAGGGGCGTATATATATATATATATATATATATATATATATATATATATATATATATATATAGCAATTCACTTTTATTTCAACACACATATATATAGCTAGAAAAAAGAAATTGAAGAGTGAGAAATTCTCACCGATTAGCTAATTCAATCCCACGACTCTTCTTTGCATAAATCTTCACCGTTCTCGCCTTTTGTCGCTTTCGTTACCCGTATTCACTACATATGTAAAGATCGAATTTTTACTTCGTTATTCAATATATAAAAATCGAATTTTTATTCAGAACGATGTTATATAGATAAAAATTATATTTTTCTGTCGCTACTATATAGATAAAATTATATTTTCACATCGATGTTCATATAATGAACATTATATTTTTATCACGCCATTCTTCATATAAAGGTTTTGCCTTTTCAAAAATAAAGATTTCGCCTTTTCAAAAATAAAGATTTCGCCTTTTCAAAAATAAAGATGATATTTTTAATATTCCTATCATGTAAAAATTATATTTTTAATTTTCTACTTAAACAAAATCATATTTTTACACCTCCTATATAGTAAAGATTATATTTTTAATACTTTAAAAATATAAAAATCATATTTTTCCTATGATAAAAATAATATTTTTACATGAATAAAAGTCCTATATTTTCAGTTTTTTTAAAATCGTATATTTTATCATATAAAAATCCTCACTTTTTATTTTTAAAAATCATTGCTTTTTAATACTATAATATTTATAAAAACTTATTTTAAATTTATGCTAAAAAAAATCAATTACATTATATAAAAATGAATAAAAATAAAATACAAAAACTTACAGTATCTAATTGGGAAAGGGGGGGACTAGTGCTGTGCTTGGCGGCGTCGGGGAGGTCGGTGGGGTTTGGGCGCATCTGGGTTTTGGGGGGGGGGGGGGAAGGAAGCTCGAACGGAGGCCGAAGATGGGGGAAGCGGAGGGTGTCAGAGAGGGTTCCAGGAGGGGGAGGCGGTGGTGCTAGGGCGTCCAAGGTGGGCTAGGGGATTTAGGGAAAATCGGTTTGGGGAAGAAGAGGGAGGACGAGACGCGAGATGGCGGGAGAGAAGCAGGGCGTCGGCAGCGTGGTGGGGGTCCTCCGGCGATGGCGCGGAGGTGGTTGGAGGCGGCTCCATCGAGGGTTGCTTCGTTTTTTTTTTGTTTGAAATCGAAATGAACGGGGGGGGGGGGGGGCAGAGGAGATAAAGGGGAGAGGAGAGAGAATGATTTTTTTTTAATTTATTTATTTAATTCCTAAATGTTGACTTTTACATACGAATCTCAAATCGAGCCCAACGACTGCCGCCCATAGCGTTTCTCCCCTATTCCGAACACAATGGGATATGTATCGTAAGCTGATTCGACCATTTCGATCAGTTTCCGTTAAAATCAACATATAACTCTATATATTGAATTTGAATGCGCATTTCAATTTACCGGGGTCACATACTAACTAGAAAAATTCTCGAAAAATATTTTCTAGCTTTGTATTGACGATACGATCCTAACAAAACTAGTTTCGTCAAATTCAGAGATCGTTAGAAAAATGGCCATTTTCCAGTCGATTAAAATCAACTGAAACTGGTCAAACGCGTTTTCCTTTGCCACGCTCACATATTGAATCGAAAAATTATGAAATTTGAAACCTAGAAATAATTTGACATCACGGATCCAACAAAAGTGGTTTCGTCGAAATCCGAGGTCGTTTGCAAAATGTCCATTTTAAGGGCCTGAATTCCATAGCGACTATTCAGAATTTTCAACTGGACATATCTTTTGATTCCCGCTATCAAATTTCGATTTGTCAGATTCGTTGGAAAGATATTATCAATTAGATTCCATTATTTTTGGTTGCACTAAAATCCGGATTGTTTTGCACCCGATACAGTCCGACAAAGTTTGAATTCGATTTTTGAAACTACAGCGCCTTTTCAGGCCTTGTTTATAATTATAATTAATTATATTCGTTTTCAATTGTTGATTCAAACTCAGTTTTCATCGCCATTATTTAAAATATTTATTTTAAATATTTAAAATCCATTATTTTAGCCAATTTAAAATTTTTAAATTGGTTCAGATTTTCTGGGTCGTTACACATAAGCACTTCAACTACTAACAACCACATTTATTTCCCTGCAAAGGAGGGACAACTGGAACTACCACTCGATCCTAACACATTAATATACTTAGAAAATAACACAATAAGGTTAGGAACAAAACACGGGTTAGGACTACAAAATTCATACTCTTGATCCCATGTAGTATCTTATAATAGAGATCTATTCAAATCACCTAGCTCACCCTCCACGAGATCAAATCCTTTGCCTACAATCTGGGATTCCAATCTTCTAAAATGTCTTCTATATCAGTAACATATTTATATAACAAATTTTTAGAGGGATCATATCTCATACCAGATACCGCATGGATCCAACAATGGTCATCCGGAAACCAATAAATACCATTACTTTTTTGGGTCCTCAATAGATAGAGCATCCTCGTCATCCAAAGTATCACTATCACAAGGAGAAGACGTCTCCATATCAATGTCCTGGATAATAGGAGGAATGGTAACAACTTTCTTCACCCACTTCACAATGGGTGGGGGTTGAAGAAGGTTTTATTGCTGCAATTACCTTAAACTATGAAAATAGATTATTGTGCGATTTTAGTAACCAATCAAATAGGAACATGCCTAACTTACCAAAGAATAAATTTACAAATAGGGTAAGAAAAAGGGTAACTTGACTAAAAGATGTCGTGTAAAAAATAAAATTAGACATCAAGTTAAACACTTGATAATTAGAAAGGAATATAACCTATTATTATAATTGCATGGACATATAAATAGATCATAATAAGACAAGTTGAATATGTTAGCAAGAATATTACGATAATTATGTAGGCACAAAAATGAATCATAATAGATAACGTTGATATATATGTCAGCAATATTACAATATGATGGTTACATTTTGAAGTAAAATAAAGGCTTGTCGCAAATGAACTTAAAAGTGTAAATTAAGTTAATAAGCATAATTCTGTGGCTATGGTTCTATGGTGAATGTAAGACAATAACCTGAAAATTATAACTAAAAGTGAAATGAAATAAGAAAAGCTCATTACGAATAAACTTAAAAGAGTGGATTACATTTAATAATAAAAACCTATGGCAGTCTGGTGATTAGAAATTTTACTCAATGGTGGCCTTGTGAGTGGACGACTTTACGATTCTATAGTGGCCCTTCCTTGTAATTAGGCAATTCTACAGTTATATGGTGGCCTTTGTGATTAGGAAATTCTATGGTATTCTACGGTTATTCAATGGTTTTATGGTAACCAATAAAGTTAATAAACAAGTAATTAAAATTCAAATTAAATGGACTGAATAATATTGTAAATCAATGAGAAAAGTATGTAAAACACATAACGGTAAATTAAACCTAGGATCTAATAAAATAAAGAACAGTATGTGTTTGGACAGTCCGAAGAAATGAAGAACCCAATGAGAAAAATTGTTGCAGATGCATGGGAGTTTGTTCAACTTAATGTTTAACGGGACAGGAATGAAGTTCAAGTCTTCAATGGGACATAAGGATACTTTGAGATGTCCCTCTGGGGTAGGCCTCATGATGTTATACCCCTAGAGGCAGGTCCGTACAGTTCCATTCGTAGAGTATTCCTTGGTTACATTTAAGTTAAGGGCAGCTAGAAGACTGTGAGATGATTTTCAAGATTTGGAGACCGCCTCAGCTCCGAGAGCAGGCTTCTTGGTCATGAACCAATAAGGATAGTAAGTCGTCGGGTACCTATCCTCGTCGGTTAGAGTGTGTACGTTAAAGTATGGAGCTAAACCAACGTGCCGATTATCTTTCACTATCGAGATATTGGATGAGAGGCAACACAAATTGGATGTTTAGATCATCACATTCACTTAGCTCTTGAAATGGTCTTTCATTTGTTGGGGACGAGTAGGGCCATACCCACCGAGAAAAGAGACAGACGAAATCTAGGGATATTCGCATTGTCGTCCTAACGAATTTGTCCATTACAGATGTAGAAATCCCGCAGTTGAGTTTGATAGTGAAACTCGGATAATAGATAATAAGCTTTCATAGCATGGCATGGAGGCTTAGCACACTTTCATAGTGTGACCTATTGCGCTTTCATAGCATGGCAATGGAGACTTAGTGTTCCTTCGTAGCGTAGTCTAGCATGCTTTTGTAGCATTGCCGTGGGGATTTAGTACATTTTACATTGCGACGATGGAAACCACTCGAGAAGAGTACTATGGGGAGTACCTTGAGATGAAAGGCATGTAACTACATATATTTGATTTTAAGTTAATCTACTTAGGAGTAGATGGGTGTGATTTATGCGAAGCAATGGAAGTGTGATGTGCAATAGACCCAAATAACTCAATAAAATTATCCCACTGATAGAACGGTAAATGCAATGTTATTTATAGAAAGTATAATTCGTTCATTTACCAAAACTTTTTTTCTGACCCCCTCTTCATAAAAAATCCATAGGCTAGACATGTGGTAGATATTTTATAGCTTCGAGACACCTACTAGACAGTGTCATTATTATGGTAAGTATTTACTTACTATTATATTTTATTCGTTCCACCTTCAGACATTTTATTATGAGCTCTGATATATTTATCTTTGCCTTTCTATACAATACTAGAAAAACCAACTCAGTTTCAGTGGACTTGGATTTTAGCATTTTGCGATAAAATCAGATCCATTTAAACTTGGGTTGTTACAGTTTGGCCTCCTATTGGACCAATGCTCGTATGGTGTTTTATCAAGAATTGGCCTAATCCTAACTTTATTCATTACATAGAACGTTGTATTTACTGCCTTTGCCTAAATGGACAAGGGTAGTTTATACACATTTATCATAGCTCTTGTGAAGTTTAATTCTTTCTCTCGACTACTCCATTTTGGTGTGGAGTGTATGGGGGAGAGAATTCATATTTAAAACGATTTTCATCATAAAAAATTTCAATTTTCAAATTTTCAAATTCTCCACCGTGATCACTTTTTAGTGAAATAATAGAACTCTCTTTTTCATTTTGAACCAATTTTATAAGCTTTGTAAAATATGGGAAAGTTTCTGATTTTCTTGCTAAGAAGTATACCAACATAAATTTAGAAAATTATCAACCAATACAAAGCAGTAATTTTCACCACCTAAGCTTATAATATCGTTAGGCCCAAACAAATCCACATAAACTAGCTCAATGTCTCTAGAAATACTTACAACATTTTTTGCATGAAAAGACGAATTTTTAAGTTTTCCTATAGAATATGATTTACACAGAGTTTATGTTTTGAAAACATGAGAGAGTAATCCTCTTAATAAATATATTTTTAACAAACTCATGTTAACACGTCCTAATCATCTATGTCATAAGTTTACTTCGTCGTCCTTAGCTAAACACATTCGGAGAAAGTAAGATCATAAAAAAAGAATATATATTAGCTTTTCTCTTACCTAAAAATAAAACTTTTTGTGATGATTGATCAACAATTTTACACAAACTTGAGTCAAACACATCATTCTTTCGCTTATCACATAACTAGCCAGTTAAAATCAAATTATGGCGCATATTTTCAACAAATAAGACACTGTCTTGGGTAAACATGCCATTACCTACTTTACCTTTATTGATAATTCTACACTTATGGTTGTTACCCATTGTAACTCTACTACCTTTGTACTTCTTTTAGGTAAGGAGCTTTGTTTTAAATCCCATCATATGCCTGGAATAGCCAGAATCCAAGTACCACTCATGTTGTTCGTTAGCCTGCTAACATACCTACACAAGAAAATAGTTTAGTGACCTATTTGTATTCATAAGTCCATAATCGTTAGTGGAAAAATATTTTTAAGAACTAGTCTGCACAGAACCAAGACTATTTATTTTTGTTCCTGTTGGCACCCAGATTTGTTTGATTTTAAGGTTTTCTATATTCGCGCCTTTCGGAACCCAAACTGATGTGACTTTCATGTTTTTGTGCAAGTAGTTGTTTTTATTGTGTCTAGATTTTCTACAAATAGTGCACTTTGTATTGATGTGATTATTCTCCCCTCTTCCTTGTTCAAACTGAATATTTCTAAGTCTTCGGCTATTAGAATTAATAGTTTGTTTCCCAAGCAACATGTTTAGTGATTTTTCTCCTTCGGCGACGATCGTAGACAAGTGTTGAACTTGTGTTTTAAGGATTCGTTTTCGTTCAATAATGAAGTGGAGTTCTTGATGGAATTTTGTATTCTAATGCTTTCATTTTCCTTCAAAATAAGTATTTCATTTTCAAGTGTTTTAGTTTTATTTTCTGATTCTTCCATTTCTTTTTCCAATGATGGACACTTATCATATTTAGGGAAATTTTCATTTATAGTTTTGAACCATTTGATCAAGTTGTGCATGTAGTTCTAGCAAACTATCTATTTGTGATTATAACTTATCATATTTTCCCTAAGTCTTTCAAAACACCCATTTATTTCGTGAAAATATATAAGTAACTATGCATGAGTAAGTTTTGATACCTCTCTTGATTCATCATCATCGATGTCACTAGTTTCTCCTAGAAAGCACAAATTTTCTTTTTCACTTCCACTAATAGTGATTTCATCGTCCTCATCGCTATCATCCCAAGTTGCTACAAAACTCCTCCCTTTTGGTGTCTTCCCTTTGTTATTTGTTTCAAAGAACAGTTTGGCTTGATATGGCCTGGCTTGTTGCAGTTGTGATAGATTAGTTCCGGATTCTCTGACTTATCAAGAACACTAATGATTTTGTTCTTTAGCTGTTATTTTTTGTGGTATTTCCATAGTTGCGGTTCCATTTTTTGAATCTTTGCATTAGAAGCGTTAATTCGTCTTCTCCATCATTGTCTTCATCAACATCACTATCCAGGGTTCCTTTGAGGGCTATTGATTTCTTTTACAAGTCTCATCTATCTCAATCTTCTTTAAACTTGATGTCTAGCACAAAAGTCATGAGATTTCCAATGAATTCTTTGACTTTAATTTGTTTTAGATCCTTTGATTCTTTAATTGTAGTCACTTTACTTTCAAAGTTTCGTGGAAGGATTATGAGGATTTTGCAAACTATCTCTAGTTCAGTTATGGATTTCCTAGAGATGTTGACTTTACGAAATTGGAGAGTCTCCTAAACATTTCTTCAACACTTTCATTCTTAGCCATTGTGAAATTCTCGTATTCGCTACTCAGCATGGCAAGACGGGATTATTTGACCTGTAGATTCCTTGATGAGTTACTTCAAGTTTGTGTCATATTTCCTATGCAGTTAAGTAATGAGAGACACGGTTAAATTCCAATTGATTTAAAGAGAATGTATAGCATTAGCAATTTACAATCTTTTCTCAAGACTTGTCCATTAGTCTATCGGTTTTTCAACCTCTTGATTGCACATAATTACCATAAATGTACCATAACCTATTTCAATGATATTCCATGCATCTATGATTTGTAGAAACAAAGTCATTCTAGCTTTCTAATATGTATACTCACCATTAAACGTGGGTGGTCTAGTAATGGACTGACCCTTAGCAAAATCTTTCTTAGAAGAGGGCCTTTTTTATTAAAAAAAAGTTTTGAAAACCAAATGGTTTTGATCCTAGCTTTGATACCACTCGGATTTCCTATAGTGGCATTACCAGATATCTTAGACATTGATTTTACATCTGGCCTCTCAACACGGACTCACCAATCCTAGGAAATGTGGGGGTAAGAGTCAATGCTTCACCACACACATCACATATCACAAAGCGATAATTCCCAAGTTATAAACCAATCATTTTAACCTAAAACGACTAGAGTTTTAAAACAAAAATGTTGAAACACAGAACAAACTAAAAAGAAAACAAAAATTAGAACCCCAAAGAAGTCAACACTAGAGTTCAAAAGTAGATAACAAGGGCTCAGCCTATTATAAAATGCAGATCCCCTTTTTTTCCTTTTCAACCCTTCTTCCTCTGGTCTTCGAATTAGAGTTCTGAGTACTTGAGTTGCCTCTTCAATTTGAATCAATTACACCTTGAATTGATTATTGATTTGGACTGCTTCCTTCTCACATTGCTCACAGTAGTCTTAATTCCTCGAGTTGCTGGTGAATCTATATGAACTTTTGCTTGAATTTTTTTGTGTGTCCACTTCATTTTCTTGCCAATGAAGTAATCGGGGTTCTATAGGATTACAAATCCACCAGAGTAAAGCATCTTATTTAATGTTGCCTGATTTATTTGATTCTTTCCTTATCCATATTTTTCAATTTAAAAATGTTCCTTTCTTGTTTCAGTTGATTACCATGAATTCGGTTGCTTTGTGAGCACAGTTTCAAGTTTGATTTATTGAATACATTTCCTTGTACATTTGCAATATATTTGAAATTGAATCTTCCTTTATATATATATATATATATATATATATACATATTACCGAATATCGTGAGTTGACTGTGCTCAGCAGCGAAGCAAGTGGAGATCATTTCCTGGCTTGGAAAACGGGACCTCATCATGGATCCAATTTAGTGTATTCTACATTAATTTAGTGCTTGTTTTTCAGTTTATGTATTTTTTGTTTTATGCACTTAGTTTATCATGGCTATGTACTGTTATTTCGAATGTTAATAATAGCGTACCAATTTACAATATATATATAACTTTGGATTGAGTTTTTCATCTTTTGAATTTGTGATAAAGTTACAACAGATTTTAGCTGTTGCCATATATTCTTCGGTTTAGATTTAATGTTGTATATACTACCTCCATATACAAAAGCAATTTAAAAACTATCTAAAAATTTTGGCATTTTATTTTCAATAAACGATAGTTTTTTTAAATGCTTTCCGTATACTATGCACAACATATATGGCATTTTCTTTATTCGACTTGCTAAGATTCTAGAATACCAATTGTCAAATGATTTCCATATATCTTTGCTTATTTCTTAGCTCCAAAATCAACATTTTTCATTGTTCATGTACGCTTGCTTTTGTCACTTGTTCCTGCTTGACATATGTTGGTGTATATGTTGTTGCTATGCACTTTGTTTTTTGTTGAACTCATTGTCACTTTGTCATTGCCTTTGCGCATTTCATTTGTTGTTGTATCTGATGTTGTACATGTATACATATATAATCACGTATGCATTTATGTGTTTGCACCCGTCTTGTTGAACTGCCATGTTGTTGTTGTTGCTTGTTGTTCTTGGTACTCTCACTTTGCACTTTGCTCTGGTGTATTGGTTCATGCACTGTTGTGCCTTGTTGCATTCATGTGGGCTTATCTTGTTGTGTTATTTTTTGATGCCTTGTACCATCTTTGCCTTGAAAGCATGTTGTTGTATTCTGGCACTTGTTGGCTTTGCATGTTGGTCACAGTGATTGTTGTGTACATTGCTTTTGCATTTTTCTTCATCTCCACTTGAATCATGTTCCATTATTGTTGAACTTATTGAGGTCATATTCATTTTCGGGATGTTGGGCCAGTGCACATGTGTACATACGTACCTTTTTGTAGGGCATTCAACTCTATCGCTTCCATTTGCTATCACTTCAGCATATATAGATGTATCTCCAATCAATTTATCCTCAAAACCAACCATTCGCTTATACCCAGACCAAAATCAATTTCAAACCTCCAATTCCAATCTCAATTCCAAATTCTTACTCAATAATCCAATTTTATTTAACTTAGTTTAAGTTAAATTCTAATTTATTTATTCACATTTACCATTTCGATCTATTTAACTTCAAACGTAAAATTTTAATTTCAGAATTCAAATTCCTAGGTTTTATTTCAAATTAGTTCAAAATCATATATATTTAGATATAATAATAGCAATTCAAATTATTTGAATTTTTGACAACTTGTTTCCTTACACAATTTAAAACAAAAAATTTGGTGGTAATCCGTAACTTAGAAAGTCAAAAATGAACATTGATGATGGCCAGCATCATCAGGGTTATTTCCCAGTGACCGAAGTGATTTCAATACTATATTACTTTCAAAACCATTTTTAAACACTTCCATTTTAAAATTATTTCAAAATATCTTTCAGAATGCTTGGAAAACATTTCCAAAATCTCCTAGAATTTTAAAACTTCCATGTATTTAATCCAAATCCATTTTCAAACACTTTTCCAAGTTTCCAAAGTTTAATTCCATTCTGGTTTAAGTTCATATTTAATCTATTTGATTTTATATATTACACTCGTATGAATTCTAATTTATTATATAACCATCTCAATTATAATCCTATTCGATTATAATAACAACCAACACATCAAATATAATAATTCCAATATGTATACTTCTTTTATATCAATATATATCTTAGGCAAAATTATTTCATTTACCCTTATTTCAAAATGTACTGTGTCGATTCATCGTATTTGTGTGTTTAGAAACCCCCATCGACAATATGGTGCCCCACCGTCGACCAGAATTCATAAGCCACTCAACCAATAAATCTCCACAACATAAAATCACTTTTATATAATCTACAAATACATTCACTCATATATACACACTCAACTCAATATAGGGTATTACTAACCCCATCTTTATTGAGTTACGCCACAGAGCCAAGGTAATTACTTAACCTTTAGCTCTGATACCATTGTAACAACTCAAGAGTTTTCGACCCTGAAAATCGATATAAAACACAGTGTCGACTATTCAAGCATCGGAAATACCAGATCATTAATAAAAAGAAGTTAAAGGGTGAGGAATATAAAGAAGGTTAGAATAGAAGAAGAAGATTACAACAGAACAGAATTAGAGTAAACACGAATCTCGTAGCGGAACAAATAAAATACATTATATAACATAACTTTGAAATACAAAACTGTATTTGTACTTACATCCACCATCAGAATACATCACATATATATGTATCACAGCGGAAAAAAACCCTATATATATCTAACATTTGAGGCCTCCTGCTCCAAGTATATCGGTAAAATCCCAACTACTTGACTGTCCTACAGAATTGGGCACCCAAGAGTTTAGGGTAAAACAAAAAAAAAACTCTATGTCGGTTATGGGACTGGCGTGAGTAAAATCCAGTCATTTGGTTTAACTTTTTTTTTTATTCTTTTCGGAAGAAAAGTTAATCGTAAGACCAATCCACACATAAACACAGATGGTTTTTAGCGTACAATAACCCAAAACATTCTTTTAAAATAATATTCTTCTAATATTATAATAGTGTCTAATACAAGTAAATAGTAATCTAGTGGAACGTTTGCATCTCATGCTCCACATATATAATATACAACCAAAACTGCAGGCTCTTATTGGGGAATGGATTTCCAACTATGACAAGTTATATAGAACCGCCTTACGATCAGTGTACTCTATAGGAGATACACTAGAGTTCAACAGGAACATCTTGCAACTTGGCCACACATGACCGACCATTCATTTAGCTTGAATGTTCCAAATATATTATCACCTTACAGTTGGTGTACCAACACAAGTGTTCCCGAGAGATACAGAAGGGAAAGAAGTACGAAAATGAATATTCTCTAGATGGTGACAATATACCATAATTGGGTGTGACCCACTTAGCCATGTTGCCTTCCCGATTTTTTGCCATTTCCTGGTTGATAAGGCTTGAGGTCATAACGTATCTTTTGACAAATCACACCTTCACTTACTTTGAATGCCACATCGTTATACCCACCAAATGGAAAATTGATTTCCCCAAAAATATCACGAGTATAAAGCTAAAAGAAATGAATTCCTCTGCCACCAACGTAAATATAGTTGAAGAGATCAACTTATGCGATCTATTAGATATACTTTGTCAGACATTCATCCATACAAGTTGTCCCAGGACTGAACAAACCGAAGGCACTATTTTGTAAATCTATCTTAGGCAATTTCTACCTAGGATCGCCAGAACAACCCTTGCATAAACTCCATCTTCAATTATCTTCATCATATTTGATTTGCAATGCTAATGCCCATATGGAGTGGTTTTCGATAATTAATCTGATCCTGGTCTCCCGTTTTAACGACGGAAAAATGGTCAAAACTTTGATATTCAGTGATTTAACTATCAAAGGAAAACACATATACAACCAACGATCTTATTTCCAAATGGAAATTATATCGATCAACCATCAATTAACACTGAGCCCCCTTTAAATAGATTTATTAATAATTTATTCATTTCCCAATTTCATTTAAATATCTTTACCCAAATATATCTCCAACTCATTAACCTCTCATGATACTTGGAACATGTTTCCATTTATTTTAAACTATTTATTTTCTATATTTCAGAAATAGTTCTTTCTAACATCGAAAACCATTTCCATATATTCACCAATTCTTATTTTTTAAATTTAGAAAATATACGTTATATTCGGAAAACATTTCCGTTTCTTATTCATGCATAACTATCCTTCCATATTCATCAGTCCCTAACCGAAATTTAGTAAGAGAACAACCCCTAAGTATCAACCCCGAAGGCCAAAACCAACATAAGATCTATACTCATGAAACCATTCAACTTAACTAATATCTGGTTAGTTTCTAATTTTCTTAACTCTATTTCTTAATTTCTTATCAATGAATTTCATTTTTCTATGTTTAGAAACATCTCTGATTTTATTTGGAAAACGTTTCCAAAATGTAACTTGATTCTTTATCTTGAATAAATAATGATATTTAATGAATGTTGGGACCCGAACTTCCCCAATATCCGAAGAGAAGAGAAAGAACGGATTGCTTTTGAGGACTACACAAATCGGAATGCAAATAGAAGAACATTTCATTGCTTATTACAACAATCCCATCAGAATACAAGAATATACAAAGTATGAATAAATATTACACATTGATAAATATCAGAGATTTAAATTACATTTAAATACATAGCAGCGGGAAAAATAATACAAAGCACAACTGAAAGAAATACACGGATACAGAGCTTTCCGAATATCGTTCCAGCTGTAAACCAGGATCCTTTGAATATAAATCTGCAAAACCCAACAACTAGCTGCCCGTGTGGAAAATAGGGGCACCCAGGGTTTAGGTTAAAACAATAAACTTCAGGTCAGTCATGTGACTGGTGTGAGAACTAAAACAGTTATTAATCTTTATTTTAAAGTTAGGTAAATCAAGGGACCACGCCGTATAACATGGAACGGGTTTCCTCCCAAGAATACCAATGCATAAAACAAACAGCGCAATGCTAAATAAAGGAAAATGAAGCTATTATAAGACCCAGGTCACATCACACAATGCAACGCAAGCCGGAGGATAGGGTTTTACCTTATAATAGCCAAAAAATGCTTGAAACTCTAAATTACATCTTTTATTCTTTCTATAAGTGTATAGTGTCAAAACAATTTCAATCATAAGTATCAATCATAGACGGCATAAATGCCCCATACCACTATGTCGCCATACTAGTTCTACAATTAAAACCGCAAAGGTCGTATTGGAAATTGGATTTCCATCATGAGTCGAAGCAAGGGGCAAGCTCCTCTCCATTTGAGACACTCTAGCAAATGTCTCAGGACCACACACAGCGATCCTGGATCTTCAGGGCCGGTCTTCTCTTAATTTTGAGGATTGGAAATTCCTGAAAACATGTTTCCCAATCCTATCAGGCCATATCTGAGGCGCCTCGCATTCCAACAACCACAAAGGTAAAAAGAATATAAATGTCGGGGCTGGTAGGTCACTGACACACCCATAGCTAGAAAAGAAACGTCGTGCTCTCCCTGCAGTCACGATCCCGTTTTTAACTCATACCAAGGTGTGAGGCTCGCGAATTAATGCTATACACAAAGTTGTGTCACATAGGCCGTGCTTTGATCATCAACCACAAGACTTTGCTTTTCAAAAAAAAACCTTGATCATTTGCCACTTAGGCATGCCACACAGGCAATTTATGCCATGCGATTGATATCCATCAATATACAACCTTTAAACTCGTACGTCTCAGAGAAGGGCGTTAAGCAAGAGAATAAATTCTCCGCCGCCAAACAGATATATATTAAATAGAAATCAATCACACATAATAAAATCCAATGTCAGACACACAGTTCATTTACAAGTTGGTTCTGGGTCTGAACGAAACCGGAGGAACCTTATTCCTCGCATATCCATCGATCTCCAAGTACGTCTGGATGATCACCAACTAATTCACTCCTCTTGGGTGTACAGCCCAATCAAGATCATCAGTAATCATCCAAACGATGTGAAGACCCCTGGTCTTCAACCACCGTCTTCAACTTCGACTTATCTTCGAATCAGTTATTCAGAATGGGTATAAACCCGGCCTTTCCGAATAACCCGCATATATAACAAACAAATGTTACACAAACACAACATATGCCTTATTCCAATCGAGAATATTCTTTATTCAAACATTCACATTCTAAGGGAAAGGTTCCCATTAATTTTATCAAAGATAAACTTCTAAATTTATTCTTTAATCTTCCTTTGGATATCATTTCAAACCATGTTAAGGTTTTCCAAACTAGTCGGGATTAGCGAACCAGTCCCAACCTATTCATCCCATGGAGCAAAACTGGTAATACTCCATATCGAACACCGCGGTGTTATCGGTAAATATTAATAAACATTTCACGTTCAAATCTAATCAAAGATTTAACTATTGCTTTGGAGCAAAACTGGTGATATTCCATTCTCAATCACTTTAATATAATTAAAGATTCATTAAAACTCCACTAAGTTTTAATCTTCCCAAAATCAGTATCCTGTCGCTAACTGGGTTAAAGAACCAATGTCATCTAAAACACGCTTCATAATAAACCCAAAATCACTTTCCATTGTTAATCGGGTTAAAGAACAGGTGTTATTCAAAACACCACTCACGATAAACCCCAAAAACCAATTTAAATTCAATTCCAATTAAATACTAATTAACTTGACAATTTCACTAAATCTTAATTAAAAGATTTATTCTTTTCTAAACTGGGTTTGAGAACAGTGTTATTAAAGACACCATTCGTGACGAACCCAAAATCCCATTTGATATTAAATACATGGCTCTGAATAGAAAATATATCGGCTTATATTCAATATCAAATTCTGAAACCAACAAATATCGTATTGGAAATAATGATATAAATATATCTTTCAAATTTCCACAACCATATCTGTATAATCACGAAATCCAACATCGAAATATTCCGAGGATAATTTCGATTCAAATCCATTCCAATTCGTATATTGGAAATTCGGATTATTTTTAAAACCACTTCAAATCCAATTTATTTATTCAAAAACATTGGATTATAATTCTAGTTCATAATTAGTTCATTTCGGTAAAAATATATTTTTATCCTTTTTAAATATGGGATTTTTCACCCCAATTCTTTCAAAATCATTTATTATGATTTTATGTAAATTATTGATATTTTTAATAATTTTATCAAGGCACGTACAGTCGATTTCCAATAACGGTCATCGAACTGCACTTACAGCGACCTTTTCCAAATTTGATTTGGACATAATTCCAAATCCAACCGTTAGATTTCAAATTTCTAATATTCTTTGTTATGCCCTTATTGATACGAACCCAACGGTTTTGGTTTCAGGAGAATTCGACGGTCGAATCTCCCGTAACGTCAATTCGAAGTCAGTGGTTGAAATTCGCGAACTGCCGCGGCGCGGCGCATTCTATTCAGGCCATTATATATATATATATATATATATTATACATATTTCATCGATTTCAATTCTAAACGGATTTTATAAATCGTTTAAATTCATTTTAAAAACGATTTCGACTTCATATTCAATTTTAAATTAAAATTGAATATTCCATATCATCAGTATATATAAATGATAATATTTTCAAAACGTTATATTTTGAAATCACTTCCTTTTCTATATTCATTATAAAAATGAATATAATCGATATAAATATCATTCGCATCAAAATGGCGCAAATCTAATCAACACGGCTTTATATATTTCAATAACTTCGTTATTCTATTCAACAAATGAATATTTTCTTCAACACATGAATATATATTTTATTCAACACATGGATACTTATTAAATCTTACTTACAATAAAAATGTGAATTTTATTGTATAAATATTTCGTTCAACACATGAATCGTTTCAACACCTGAATATTTTCAACACATGAATGGTTTCAACACATGAATATTCTCAACACATGAGTATTGTCAACGCATGACTATTTTGTTTATTCAACCCATGAATATAATTTATTTTCTAAATCGGAATGAGACCCACTCAATTACAATATAATGTTATTTATATGGATTCTACACAACACATGTATGTAATAGCAATGATAAATAATCAACCGTCATCCAGAGTGCACCACACAACTGTCTGTCAACCTATCGATTGACATACAACTAAATAATTGGGATTAGTGTACGCCATATATCATCCCAACACCCGTGTGGGGTTTCAAATCAACAAACACTGAATATATTTGTGTAGTTGGGCGATGTGTAAAATTTATCGTTCCAATCAATATCTTTAAATGGGTGTACATAAACAAATTGTCTGATTTGTAAATGAATATTTATTTACTCACATTCACATTAAATTTATATTTTTAACGATAAATAATTTATTTCAACACATGAATATATTTCCATTCATTCCACACCACAATCAATTTCCACCACACAACAAAATCAAACAAGTCGTCCATGGTCTGTGGATGACGGGTGTCGGGTGCTGCTAAGCACCATCTACATCCTAGTATATATTTTAACTAGAAAACAAGAATTAAAGTGAGAAGTTCTCACCAAGAAGCTAAACCAAACGCCGCGACTCTTCATATGTAGGAAATCTTCGCCGTGCTCGCACTTTATCACTTTCATCGTCCGTATTCGCTATATATATAAAAACCATATTTTTAAAACGCTACTGTATATATAAAGATTATATTTTTGTTCTAAGGACAAACAAATAAAAATCATATTTTTACTTAATCAAAAATCATATCATTATGATGTTAAAAATCCAATCTATACATGCTAAAAATCTAATCTTTTTCCTGTAGCCTTTTCTATAAAAGTCTACTCTTTTTGTAGATAAAAACTTAATCTTTTTATTTCATATTCATATGAATATAAATCATATTTACTCGCTACCCCATTATAAAAATCAAGTTTTTATACTTGTTACTTCATAAATAAATAAAATCCTACCTTTATAATGTCATTCACATAGTAAAGATCCTATTTTTACAATTAAAAATTATAAAAACGCACATTTTTATGACCGGAGCAGTCCACGGTGGTAGTTGGTGGCGGTCTAAGGTGTACCAAGGCTTGCTGGTGGTCGGGGTGGTTCTCCGGCGTGCTGAAGCGGTCTACGGTGGATGTAGGGGTGGTTTGGGGGCTGTGGAGGTTGCAATCGGTGTAGGGGGCGGCGTGAGGTGGCCGCAGGCAGCCAAGGGAGCGGTGGAAGGGCATAGGCAACTGGTGTTGGTCAGGGTTTACGTCGATTGGGGGTTTTTGGAGCGGGGCTCGCGCTGAGCATTGGAGAGGAGAGAGAATCGAAGGGAGGTGGGATGATCAACGGCGAGGTCGACGACAGGCGGTGGCCGTGGGACATGCGCCTCCAGCGGCGGCGGGTTGGGCTCCGTCGCCCTCTTTGGTTTTTTTCTTTCTTCAGATTTAAACGAGATTAAGGGGAGCAAGGGGTTGACCAAGGGTTATGTATAATTATTTATTAATTTAATTCACCAAAAAGTAACTTTTTATTTCGACCTCCAAACGAGACCCACCGACTGTCATCCCTAGCTAATTACCCCCATTCCGAACACAATGAGATATGTTTCATAACCCAACACGGTTGTTACGATTAGTTTCCATCAAGATTAAAATATAATTAGTATATATTCCATTTGAACGTAAATTTTAATTTACTGGGGCCACATACCGACTCTAAAAATTACAGAAAAATTATTTCTGGCTTCATATTGACGATACGGTTCTAACAAGACTAATTTCGTCAGATTCTGAGACCGTTTAAAAAATGGTCATTTTCTGGTCGATTGAAATTGACAAAAACTGACAAAACACATTTAACCTCGCCACGCTCACACATTGATTCAGAAAATTATGAATTTTGGAACCTAGCAATAACTCGACATCCCAGATCCAACAAAAGTGGTTTCATCGAAAATGAATGCCGTTTGCAAAATTTCCATTTCTAAGGGCCAGAATTCCATAGTGACTATTCTGAATTTTCAATTGGGCATATCTTTTTATTCCCGCTATGAAATTTCAATTTTTCGGATTCGTTGGAAAGATATTCTCAAATAGATTCCAATATTTTTGGTTTTGCTAAAATCCGGTTTATTTTGAATCCTGTACATTCATTTGAAATTTGAAATCGAATTTTCAAACTACCTCGCCATTTTCAATTCCTTTTATAATTAAAATAAATTATTTATATTCTAACGTCGATCTATATAAATATATATGTTCTAATTCTATTCAAAATAAATTTCGCATCATTATTATTTAAAATAATTCATTTTAATAATCCAAAATTCATTAAAATTGCAAAAATAAAAAATTTAAATTGGCTCGGATTTCCGAGTTATTACAATCTCCCCCACTTAAAACTTTTCGTCCCCAAACTGGAATGAAGATGAAAGTTGTTTAACTAATCAACTCAACTCTCATTATTTTCTTTACGGCTTAAATTCTTCAACTTTTCAGTTTCTAAAAACTTTTCAAAATCTTCAAAAATTTGGCTAACACCCTAAATTTTCGAAAAATTTCGCCATAACCTCCCCTGCATGGGAGCACTGAGAAAATCCCAAAATTACCATACATGCCTCTCCAATCCAAAAAGAAAAAGAAACAGCTAAGCGGCTAGCCAATCGGCTCACAAAATCATCAAAAACCCAAGAAATACAATAAACATGTACCTATTTGTCGGGCAAACAATTTTATTCCTCTGCTTAGCTTCCCTGCTATGACCTGTTCAATGTATACACATGTATATGCATGCAATTCTAAACAATTTTCAATACAGTTCAGTATTTGGTTCAATTTGGTTAATGGTTCAAATTCTAATTAATCAACCAATAATCAAACAACACAATCATCAATCAATTTGTTGATTATCATTTCAAATTCATAACTTTGATACATAGTCAAAAAATCAGATTTTTGATGCCAAATTGCAACAATAAGCCCTATCTAGTTTTGGTTCTCACACCAGTCTAATGGAAATATATAGATATCCCACCTTCGAAACTCGAACATAAACTATTGATGCAGTACGTCATCAGTAGAATCATCTCCGGGCGACTAGAGTGTGATTCCATATCTATTAAGTACATTTAAAAATTCGAATATACGTTCATGATGCGTATATGCAAAATCTCTATATACTTGATTGTCCAACTCAATACAAATAAAATATTCAAATATGTATAAAATGGTTTAAATTTTCTAAACAAAATTTGTTTTCAAATTTTTATTTCAAAAATTTCACTCTTACCCTCGTTCTAGGACACTACTTATCCCATCTCTAACGAGTCATTCTCATTGGATATTACTAATCCAATCTCTGATGAATTCTTTCGTTTGGTTCTAATGTGTCTTGTTCTCGAGCTTTGTAAACCAAAGCTCTGATACCAAATGTTGGGACCCGAACTTCCCCAATCTCTGAAGAGAAGAGAAAGAACGAATTGCTTTTGAGGACAAGACAAATAGGAACGCAAACAGAAGAACATTTCATTGCTTATTACAACAATCCCATTAGAATACAAGAATATACAAAGTATAAATAAATATTACACATTTATAAATATCAGAGATTTAAATTACATTTAAATACATAGCAGCGGGAAAAATAATACAAAGCACAACTGAAAGAAATACACGAATACAGAGCTTTCTGAGTATCGTTCCAGCTGTAAACCAGGATCCTGTGAATATAAATCTGCAAAACCCAACCACTAGCTGCCCGTGTGGAAAATAGGGGCACCCAGAGTTTAGGTTAAAACAATAAACTTCAGGTCAGTCATGTGACTGGTGTGAGAACTAAAACAGTTATTAATCTTTATTTTAAAGTTAGGTAAATCAAGGGACCACGCCGTATAACACGGAACGGGTTTCCTCCCAAGAATACCAGTGCATAAAACAAACAGCGCAATGCTAAATAAAGAAAAATGAAGCTATTATAAGACCCAGGTCCCATCACACAATGCAACGCAAGCTGGAGGATAGGGTTTTACCTTATAATAGCCAAAAAATGCTTGAAACGCTAAATTTCATCTTTTATTCTTACTATAAGTGTATAGTGTCAAAACAATTTCAATCATAAGTATCAATCATAGATGGCATAAGTGCCCCATACCCCTATGTCGCCATACTAGTTCTACAATTAAAACCGCAAAGGTCGTATTGGAAATTGGATTTCCGTCATGAGTCGAAGCAAGGGGAAATCTCCTCTCCGTTTGAGACACTCTAGAAAATGTCTCAGGACCACACACAGCGATCCTGGATCTTCAAGGCCGGTCCTCTCTTACTTTTGAGGATTGGAAATTCCTGAACACATGTTTCCCGATCCTATCAGACCATATCCGAGGCACCTCGCATTCCAACAACCACATAGGTAAAAAGTATATAAATGTCTGGGCTGGTAGGTCACTGACATCACCCATAGCTAAAAAAGAAACATCGTGCTCTCCCTGCAGTCACGATCCCGTTTTTGACTCATACCGAGGTGTGAGGCTCGCGAATTAACGTTATATACAAAGCTGTGCCACATAGGCCGTGCTTTGATCATCAACCACAAGACTTTGCTTTTGAAAAAAACCTTGATCATTTGCCACTTAGGCATGCCACACAGGCAATTCATGCCATGCGATTGATATCCATCAATATACAACCTCTGAACTCGTACGTCTCAGAGAAAGGCGTTAAGCAAGAAAATAAATTCACTGCTGCCAAACAGATATATATTTAATAGAAATCAATCACACAGAATAAAATCTAGTTTCAGACACACGGTCCATTTACAAGTTGGTTCTGGGTCTGAACGAAACCGGAGGAACCTTATTCCTTGCATATCCATCGATCTCCAAGTACGCCTGGACGATCACCAACTGATTCACTCCTCTTGGGTGTACAACCCAACCAAGATCATCAGTAATCATCCAAACGATGTGAAGACCCCCAGTCTTCAACCACCGTCTTCAACTTCGACTTATCGTCCAATCAGTTATTCAGAATGGGTATAATCCCGGCCTTTCCGAATAACCCGCGTATATAATAAACAAATGTTACACAAACACAACATATGCCTCATTCCAATCTAGAATATTCTTTATTCAAACATTCACATTCTTAGGGAAAGGTTCCCATTAATTTTATCAAAGACAAATTCTTCTAAATTTATTCTTTAATCTTCCTTTAGATATCATTTCAAACCATGTTAAGGTTTTCCAAACTAGTCGGGATTAGCGAACCACACCAAAGTAATTATTTATTTTATTTCCCAATCCCAGCCTATTCATCCCATGGAGCAAAACTGGTAATACTCCATATCTAACACCGCAGTGTTATCGGTAAATATTAATTACCATTTCATGTTCAAATCTAATCAAAGATTTAACTATTGCTTTGGAGCAAAACTGGTGATACTCCATTCTCAATCACTTTAATCAAATTAAAGATTCATTAATACTCCACTTAGTTTTAATCTTCCCAAAATCAATATCCTGTCTTTAACTGGGTTAAAGAACCAATGTCATCTAAAACACGGTTCACGATAAACCCAAAATCACTTTCCATTGTTAATCGGGTTTAAGAACAGGTGTTATTCAAAACACCGCTAATGATAAACCCCAAAAACCAATTTAAATTCAATTCCAATTAAATACTAATTAACTTGACAATTTCACTAAATCTTAATTAAAATATTTATTCTTTTCTAAACTGGGTTCGAGATACGTGTTATTAAAGACACCATTCTTGACGAACCCAAAATCCCATTTGATATTAAATACAAGGCTCTGAATAGAAAATATATCGGCTTATATTCAATATAAATTCTGAAACCAATAAATATCGTATTGGAAATAATGATATAAATATATCTTTCAAATTTCGACAACCATATCTGTATAATCACGAAATCCAACATCGAAATACTCAGAAGATAATTTCGATTCAAATCCATTCCAATTCGTATATTGGAAATTCGGATTATTTTTAAAACCACTTCAAATCCAATTTATTTATTCAAAAACATTGGATTATAATTCTAGTTCATAATTAGTTCATTTTGGTAAAAATATATTTTTATCCTTGTTAAATATGGGATTTTTCACACCAATTCTTTCTAAATCAATTATTATGATTTTATATAAATTATTGATATTTTTAATAATTTTATCAAGGCCCGTACAGTCGATTTCCAATAACGGTCGTCGAACTACACTTATAGCGACCTTTTCCAAATTTGATTTGGACATAATTCCAAATCCAACCGTTAGATTTCAAATTTCTAATATTCATTGTTAAGCCCTTATCGGTACGAACCCAACGGTTTCGGTTTCAGGAGAATCTGACGGTCGAATTTCCCATAACGTCAATTCGAAGTCAGTGGTCGAAATTCGCGAACTACCGCGGCACGCGCATTCTATTCAGGCCATTATATATATATATATATATATAAAATATTTCGTCGATTTCAATTCTAGATGTATTTTATAAATCGTTTAAATTCGTTTTAAAAACCATTTCAACTTCATATTCAAATTTAAATTAAAATTGAATATTCCATATCATCAGTATATATAAATGATAATATTTTCAAGACGTTGTATTTTGAAATCACTTCCTTTTCTATATTCATTATAAAAACGAATATAATCGATATAAATATTGTTTGCATCAAAATGACGCAAATCTAATCAACACGACTTTATATATTTCAATAACTTTGTTATTCTATTCAACAAATGAATATTTTCTTCAACACATGAATATATATTTTATTCAACACATGGATACTTATTAAATCTTACTTACAATAAAAATGTGAATTTTATTGTATAAATATTTCGTTCAACACATGAATCGTTTCAACACCTGAATATTTTCAACACATGAATGGTTTCAACACATGAATGGTTTCAACACATGAATATTGGCAATACATGAGTATTGTCAACACATGACTATTTTGTTTATTCAACACATGAATATAATTTATTTTATAAATTGGAATGAGACCCACTCAATTACCATACAATGCTATTTATATGGATTCTATACAACACATGTATATAATAGCAATGATAAATAATCAAACCATCATCCAGAGTGCACCACACAACTGTCTGTCAACTTATGGATTGACATACAACTAAGTAATTGGGATTAGTGTACGCCAAATATCATCCCAGCACCCGTGTAGGGTTTCAAATTAGCAAACACTAAATATTATTTGTGTAGTTGGGCAATGTGTAAAATTTAATGTCCCAATCAATATCCTTCAAATGGGTGTACAAAAACAAATTGTCTGATTTGTAAATGAATATTTATTTATTCACATTCATGTCAAATTTATATTTTTCATGATAAATAATTTATTTCAACACATGAATATATTTCCATTCATTCCACACCACAATCAATTTTCACCATACAACAAAATCAAACAAGTCGTCCATGGTCTATGGACGACGGTGGTCGGGTGCTACTAAGCACCGTCTGCATCTTAGTATATATTTTAACTAGAAAACAAGAATTAAAGTGAGAAGTTCTCACCGAGAAGCTAAACCAAACGCCACGACTTTTCATATGTAGGAAATCTTCGCCGTGCTCGCCCTTTATCGCTTTCGTCGTCCGTATTCGCTACATATATAAAAATCATATTTTTAAATCGCTACTATATATATATATGCAGATTATATTTTTGTTCTAGGGACAAACAAATAAAAATCGTATTTTTACTTAATCAAAAATCATATCTTTATGATGTTAAAAATCCAATCTATACATGCTAAAAATCTAATCTTTTTCCTATAGCCTTTACTATAAAAGTCTATTCTATTTCTAAATAAAAACTTAATCTTTTTATTTTATATTCATATGAATATAAATCATATTTACTTGCTACCCTATTATAAAAATCAAGTTTTTATACTTTTTACTTCATAAATAAATAAAATCCTACCTTTATAATGTCATTCACATAGTAAAGATCCTATTTTTACAATTAAAAATTATAAAAACTCACATTTTTATGACTGGAGCAGTCCACAGTGGTCGTTGGTGGCGGTCTGAGGGGTACCGGGACTTGCTGGTAGCCGGGGGATGGTCGGGCAATGCTCTGGCGGGCTGCAGCGGTCTACGGTGGATGTAGGGGTGGTTTGGGGGCTGTGGAGGTTGCAATCGGTGTAGGAGGCGGCGTGAGGTGGTTGGAGGTAGCCGAGGGAGCGGTGGTAGGCCATAGGCGGCCGGTGGTGGTCAGAGTTTACTTCGATTGGGGGTTTTTGGGGAGGACTCGCGCTGAGCGTTGGAGAGGAGAGAGAATTGAAGGGGGGTGGGATGATTGACGGCGAGCGGTGGCCGTGCGGCACGCGCCTCCAACGGCGGCGGATTGGGCTCCGTCGCCCTCTTCATTTTTTTCTTTCTTCAAATTTGAACGAGATAAAGGGGAGAAGGGGGTTGACCAAGGGTTATATGTAATTATTTATTAATTTAATTCACCAAAAAGTAACTTTTTATTTTGATCTCCAAACGAGACCCACCGACTGTCGTCCCTAGCTAATTATTGTCATTCCGAACAAAATGGGATATGTTTCGTAACCCAACTCGGCGGTTACGATCAGTTTCCATCAAGATTAAAATATAATTAGCATATATTCCATTTGAACGTACATTTTAATTTACTGGGGCCACATACCAACTCTAAAAATTATAGAAAAATTATTTCTGGCTTCATATTGACGACACGGTTCTAACAAAACTAATTTCGTCAAATTCTGGGACCGTTTGAAAAATGGCCATTTTCTGGTCGATCAAAATTATAGAAAAAGTGGTTTCGTCGAAAACGAAGGTCGTTTGCAAAATTTCCACTTCTAAGGGCCAGAATTCCATAGCGACTATTCTGAATTTTCAATTGGGCATAACTTTTTATTCCCGCTATGAAATTTCAATTTTTCGGATTCGTTGGAAAGATATTCTCAAATAGATTCTAATATTTTTGGTTTCGCTAAAATCCGATTTATTTTGAATTCTGTACATTCATTTGAAATTTGAAATCGAATTTTCAAACTACCACGCCATTTTCAATTCCTTTTATAATTAAAATAAATTTATTTATATTCTAATGTCGATCTATATAAATATATACGTTCTAATTCTATTCAAAATAAATTTCTCGTCGTTATTATTTAAAATATTTGATTTTAAATATCCAAAATTCATTAAAATTGCTGAAATAAATTTTTTAAATTGGCTCGGATTTCCGGGTTATTACATAAATAAATAAACAAATCTTGATTAAAAACAGAAAACAAATAATACTTCCTGAATTTGATATAATCGAATTTCAACGTATAACTCCATTTCCAATCATCTTTTTTCAGTTAACATTCTGAACTTCGGAATAAATTCATCATTTCAGGTAAACTAAATTTCTAAATTCACTTTTTGAATTTATCACTTCCCATTTACCAATTTCCTTTTATAACCATTTCATTTGCACAACGTTTGCTTTTAAACCATTATTCACTTTAAAACGTGAATATTATTTCTTTACGGAAATTGGACTCATTATATCCAATAAATCTTGATTTTTCTATAAATATCATTACAGATTCAAATCCTGTTTATCGAGTTGTTTTTTAAATTCATACTCATATTTCGCTTTCTAAACTCCATCTATAAATCATCTTCTTGTTAATTATATATCAAGTTTATACCTTAATCTTGACTTCATATTCTATTATAAATTTTTGGTTTCAAACCAAATCTTAATTATCTTGTCAAATTCCAAATTATATAATGTAAAATTTCTAAAAACAAACTGTTCGACACAACCGAATTCTAATAATAAATCCTTATGGATTTATTTCAATTCCATTTACATTTCGAACATCGAAATAAATTCATCGTTTTCCTTTTTAAAGGATTTCCCCTTTAATGTATTCATCCTTGAAATTACATTTTTAAATTATCTAATTACTTTGTTTCATTTATAAACATCGTTTATAAATCAAACTATTTGTTTTATTATTAAAAACAAATTATTATATTCTTGCCAAATAAAAATTCAATTTCTATTTCAAAATAGACTATCCTTTTAAAACCCCAGATTCTTTTTCAGTATATTCGAATATATTTTACGGTATTTAAATACCAACTATTCCAAGGTTAATATTATTCAAATATCCCAAAAACACAATCGTCAACACCAGATTATTTGTCATATAACGCAATATATGAAAGAAAGAAAAAAAATTGTTTAGGAATTCAGTTGGATTCCTCCAACCTTTTTGCCTGCATCCACAGATGTTAATCAACATAAATAACACTAATTTCATATCAATATGAAATATTAAAATAAATAGAATCAGTATTTAACCAACGACTTCATATATATAACTATCAACCAATTTATTTGTAAATCAGCCAAACAACCATCACACAACATTCAATCATTATTTATCAATATTAAATAACGTTCATAATTTTATAAACTGGACAGAGTTAGTGAGTTTACTCACCTTGGTCGTTAATCGTTGAATAACAATTAACGTTCGCTATAACAATTAGCGTTCGCTAGATCGGGTCAGGCATTTTAATTTGCCAAAAATTCAGACGAGCTTCAAATGACTCCAAATCAGTTCACTATGTAGCGTACGTCCATACGATTCCAACGTGACAAATGTTTCATAATTTTGATGCCGTATGATTGAGATATTAAATTTACACGTTGGTATATATATTTTAATAGTTTAATTTAAATAACTATGATAATTGGGCTCACAAAATATAGTCGGCCCAAACTGCTACTATACAAACCCACGAAATCCTTCTTCTCCAAATATCTGCCAGGATTGCCCGAATTTCCAATGCAACACCAAACTACTTTCGAAACTTTATGCTCCCTTCATTCGATTCAACTCCTGCACCCAACAACCGTGCACCGGACCGTGCACACGCATACTTCCTGATCACTGAAACATTTTACCATGTACACCGTCCAACTCCATCCCCATTCCAACCCAAAAAAAAATTAACTTCAGTAGACATTTAACTTAATATACATATATAATTATGAATAAATCAATGGGACTCACATTTAAATTACTTTCTTTTCCTTGAATGGGATTCACATGTTAAAACCCAGCCCACATTCAAAACTATACCCGCTTCCCACTCCATCTTCTCCATCAATATACCCGTAACTTCAGTATATTTTTCCCACCAAAATATAAACATCTCGCTCCATCATTTTCTTCCATTATTGCCGAAAATCTTCATGCCATCATCTCCTCCATTTCGTAATCGATTTTCAAACCAAACTCAAAATCGTTCACGTCTTTGCAGCCTCCTTCCCTCCTAACCAACACTCGAAATTCGTGCCTCTCCTGGTGACCCTGACAATTTGCAGTTTCGAGGAGTCACAACAATTTCGTTGCGTTACTTTCATATCTGAAAACATCCTGATTTTTGCACACACATGCCATTCCATCTCCTTAATCCAAGTATCATCTCGATCTCTACAATTGAAGCCTCTATCTCCCAAAACGATGGACCCAAGGACGCTGTTTCATTTCGACACTCAAGGGATTTGCACCACAACCTTCCTAATAGATATAGAATCGAAGAGGATTCCCGAGGGAATTCAAATGTATAAATTTTGAAGTTTTTAGAGGTGAGCTGAGTTCGAGAAAAAAATCGTAAGCCATTAAAATGGCTCGGCTACTGATTCCAGAAGAAGAAGAAAGCTCTGTATTTATAGAGATCATTTACTTGGCACACAAGAGTTAGGATTATAGGCAGCTGCAACATTTCTGGGTAGGCTTTGAGTTTTCATTTCTTCCATCAGTTTTGATTTAGAAATGATGATAGATTGTTTGCACTGAATTGTCTTGGGCTATTTTAGAGTAGGATTTGATTTGATAAAGTATAGTTTTGAGTTGGTGTAGGATCTGTGTGTGCATAGAATACATGTGCTTCTTCAAAATATAGATCTATGATTTCCCATATTAGGTTATCCTGTGATTCAACATGGTGTAGTTTAGGTGAAAGGTAGAGGTTGTACCAGATAAATCCTTTTCTTTATACACACACACATATACATAAAATATAGGTAATAACCTATGGATACCCCATTGCGTAAAATTCCGCTCGTTTACGAACCGCTATCGACAAAGCAAAAAATACCGTTATGTCAGGTAACGCGCCACAATCCCAAAAACATAATAAAATAGACTAGCGAAATTTCCAAAAACGCTAATTTAGGGTGCAAAATACTTTAAACAAAAAGTTGCATATTTTCATAATTAAAAATTATGGAAAATTTCTCTAAATTAAATTAAAAATACGTCTCAAAATCTTATCCAAATCGAAACCTATATTTTATTATATTTAATAAAATCGTTATGGTTTATAAACGGTTTTATAGCGATTATTTGAAAATTTGATTTGGACATAACTTACAATTAATGAGACAAAATCTCAAATTTTGACTTTTGTTAGAAAAATATAGTTTATCAGATTCGGATGTTTCTTGTTTCAAAGAAATCTGACTTAAAACGAATCTTGTACATACAATTAAATTTCAAAATGTCGAATTACGAACTACCGCGATGTTACGAGCTCGTTTTTAAATTATATTATAATTAATACGTTCAATCGTCGTTTGAATAATATTTTTTTTATTTTAACTCTAATATAAACTTAATTAAATTCATCACATTATCCAATTCACACAAAATTGCAAATTCAACTATTCCCGACTGTTTCAGAAATTAAATTTATTATTCCACTATTATATTAATTTAAAAATTAAAATTGTTTAATTCAAATCATTTAAATTACTAAATAAATATTCAAATAATTAAATAAATTAACTTTTGAATTGTTAAAAATACGAGTTGTTACACGGCCTGACCAGTTACCAATCTTGGTCATCGACACAAATACCATGTCAACTTACCAAGCACCAGAAATTACCGGATCAATAATAGAAAATAGTTAGAGGGTGAGAAATAGAAAATGAAAGAAGGTTATAATAGAAGAAGAAGAAAACAAATATAACGAAATCAAAGCAAACACAAATCTCACAGTGGAACAAATAAAATATATTATATAACATAACTTTTGAAATACGAATCTGTCTGTATATACATACCAGTATCAGAGTACAACATTTACAACGCTGCGGAAATAAACAATAGCTATAAAATGATGATGTCTCCTGCTCCAAGCTCTTCCTGGTGTATCTCTAAAATCACAACTACTTGACTACCAGTACAAATTTGGGCACCTAAGAGTTTAGTGTAAAACAAAACAAAATAAACTCTGGATTAGCCATGGAACTAGTGTGAGTAAACTCCAACCACCTGGTTTAACTTTTGAGAACCCTTTTAAGAGAAAGGATAAACGTAAGACCGGTCCACACATAAATACAGATAGCTTTTACCTTATGATAACCCAAAACATTCTTTGAATCCATACCATTTAGTTATTATAATAGTGTCTAAATCAATTAAATAACAAGTTAGCAGAACGCTTGCATCTCACGCTCCATATACATAGTATACAATCAAAACCACAGGCTCTTATTTGAAAATGGATTCCAACTATGACAAGGTAAGGTACCACCTTCCGATAGTGTATCTCTAGAGAAGAATACACTGGGTTCAACAAGAATATCTTACAACCCGACTAAACATGACCGGCCACTCCTCTTGAGTGTTCCGAATGTATGTCACCAACGGTTGGTGAAACGACCCGCAAATCCGTACCCTTTGAGTTGACTAATAACACCCACGTCCAACTCAAATTGCACAGAAATACGAACCATTATTAGAAAGAAGTTAGAGGATGAGAAATAGAAAGAAAGAATTATTAGAATAGAAGGAAACGAAGATCACAAACTCACAGCGGAACGAATAAAATATATTAGATAACATACTTTTGAAATATAAACAGTAACTGTATATATATATACATACCATTATCAGAGCACAACGATTATCCCTGGAACAGTTATAAACACCTGTTTCCAGATACAACATAGCACATAGCGGAAAATATGATAGTCTATAGCTAACTGGTGAAGCCTCCTGCTTCAATCTCCTCCAGGTAAATCTGTAAAATCCTAACTACTTGACTGCCCGTACAAATTTGGGCACCCAAGAGTTTAGGGAAACAAACAAAATAAACTCTGGGTCAGTCATGGGACTGGTGTGAGTAAACTCCACCCATTGGTTTAACTTTCAAAATCTTTTCAAAAGAAATGATAATCGTAAGACCAATCCACACATAAACACGGATGGTTTTTACCTTACGATAACCCAAAACACTTTGGAAATCATATATTATCTGATATTATAATAATGTCTAATCACAAGTAATTAAAATCTAGTAGAGCGCTTGCATCTCACGCTCTACATATATAATATACAATCAAACTCGCAGGCACTTATTGGAGATTGGATTCCAACTTGACAAGGTATGGGACCACCTTCCCAACGTGTATCTCTAGAGGCAAATACACTGGGTTCAACAAGAACATCTTGCAACCCGGCCCACACATGACCGACCACTCATTTCGCTTGAGTATATCGAATGTATACCACCAACGGTTGGGATCAGCAACCGTCTCCCGATAAGGGACAGCATCGATAGATTTAAGAACAAAAGGAATTTCTCTAGATAGGTGATCATACATCCTAATGGGTGCGACCCACATAGCCATGCTGCCTGCCCGATTTTTTGTCCACTTCCGGGTTGATGAGGCTCGAGGTTTGAATTATCTTCCAGAACATCTGGCCATCATCCACTTTGAATGCCACATCTTCAGATCCATCGGAAATCACTAATTGATTCCCACAAAAATACTCAGATTGTTAGGCTAAAGAAGTTTCCCTTCTATGCCACCAACTTCGTACGTTTGAAGGAATCAACGTACGTAATCCCCATTGGAAATACTCTGTCAGACACTCGTCCATACAAGTTGTCCTGGGTCTGGACAAACCGAAGGCACTATTCAGTACATCCATCTTAGTCACTGTTATCTAAGACTTATACAATAGCCCTTGCACTTCACTCCGTCTTCAAGATATTCAGCATACTTGATTCGCAACGCTTATGCCAATACGGAGTGGTTCTCTGGATAATAATCCAACCGGTCTCTCCATATTAACAACGTTAAAATGGTCAAAACTTTGATAGTCGGTGATTTAACTATCAAATGAAAACATGTCGGTGTGTAAACAATGATATTATTTCCAGAAGGAAATTCTATCGACCAAACTTCATTCAACGTTTATCCCTTTTTGTTCATTCATTTATTCATTTCCCTTTTCATTTTCATTTACATTCCTTATTTAATATATTTAGAAAATATATTCTATTAACATTGGAAAACATTTCCATTATCTGTCCTCTATATTCAGAAAACATTTCTGACTCTCATTTGGAAAACGTTTCCAAATCTCCTTCATTTGATTAAACAGATGGTTGAATAAACATCACTATGCCAAATCTCCTTCATTTGGTTTCCACTTAACCACTTTCCACTATCGAACCTTAACCATTTCTTAGTTAAAACGAAGTCAATCAAGTTGGGGTATAATTACCTCTCAGACCTTAACTGAGCAACATTTCTAACTTTGAAATAGACAAGGTTCATCTTTCAAATCTTTTAACACGCTTCCTTACGTTGCTCTCGGATTCGATAATGAATCCACTTCCTTTTTATGAATCACTTGATTATAACAATGGTGTTATAATTCCCTGCATCCGAAATATAATAACTTTAATATGACCTTTTATTTTCTAATTTAGATATCGGAAAACATTTCCAATATATATAATTCCTTTATTGAGAAAACATCTTTTATTCCAGTTAGAAAACATTTCCAAATCCTTTGAATTTACTGGTGTTATAAACATCGTTATTATGACTTAAATCATAAATCATTCGTTAATTAACGATATCACTAACCAACCCTTGCTATCATTCACTTTTAAATATTCAGAGCTCACAACTTTAAACCAAACATTGCTTTCAACAACAGCGTTAAAACCGCTATCTAGTATTATAAAACCCTTATCATAACCATAGCATTAAGATTGCTATTAAAACAGTTATTATAACGGCAGCGTTAAAATTGCTATTTAGATTTACCAAGATATTTATTATAACAGCAGCGTCTAAAATTGCTGTATATATATTAACAACATCTATTATAACAACAGCGCTAAAATCGCTGTTTAGTTTTATAAAAGCATTTCTTATAACAACAGCGTTATGATTGCTGTTTTGAATAAAATACCGTGTGCGACGCACACGCTTCCGTTGTTCATTTATAAACCCTGTTTATTTTAAACAATTCAAGTTCTCCTTTAAACATATTTATAAACTATACATTCTTTTAACCACTTAATTCGATTTCTATAAATCCCCTTTTTATATACATTTTATTTGCAAATTATTTCCTTGTTTTAAACTATTATTCTTTTACTTTAAGCATTTGAAAATCTTCCTTTAAACTTTCCCCTATACTTTGCTAAATTTAAATCCATTTCCAATATTGGTTTCAAAACCGATACTCACTTTCAACTATACATTCATATTTGAAATCACCTTTTAATTTATCCAATGGTTAATGATCCATTTCATTGATATCTTTATTTATAACATTTTTCTTGGTTTACCCAATGGAATAGGTTTCCATTTGCAACTCAATGAAAAAGAAATTATTTCTAATTTAGAAATAAACTCTGCTTTTATATTTTAATTTCCCTTTTCACATTCGATGATATTTTACGGTATCTAAAATACCGGGTTCCTAAGGCTAGAGTAAACCAAACACACAAATTCAACCATGGATAATGTAGCATAACATATATCACATCAAATAAAACAGTAAATAAAATGTTGAGGGATCCAGTTGGATCCCTCCAACCTGTTTCCCTGCATCCACAGATGTTAATAATATCAATAATATTATTTCACATCAAAATGAAATATCAGAACTAATGATCAATTAATGGTGTGATCCTATCAACCAATTCAACCAAATTTACCAACTATTCAAACAATCAACCATTGCATGTTATAAAAATATTTAAAACTTGTTTATATATAAAAATATAAACAAGAGGGAGTTAGTGAGTTTACTCACCTTGTTTTTGATTCGATTCCAGCATTATTTCGTTTAATTTCAACAGCGTTTAAAATTAAACGAAAGTTCCAGTTGTTTCCGAACCCTTCCGACTCAGCTCAGCAATGTAATATTTTCTACTGTGATTTCAACGCCTCCGGTTCCGCGCAGTTCTTATTAATCATCATAATCACGGCGTTGGCTTCGCAAATCCTTTGTACTGTCCTCTGCATCGCAACACACAGTATAGTTCGTCCTCCCATAACATGCCTGCATACTCACGGCTCAGTTAAGTAGCGTTTGAATTAGAAAATCCTTAATTAAATGATTTAAGTTTTTAATTACTCTATTGAGCTTTGGCTGTTCCTATCCTTTATCTGCATCGCAATACTTCGGTCCAGGCTCTTCACAAAACACGCCTCCTCTTCCTTTCTTTACGTGAACCACCCTCCTTCATCATACGGTGCTAACTCCTCTCCCTGCTGTGAAGATGTCTGCGTCTCCAAGCTAAGACTTCTCCCTAATCCTTATAACATGCGGTACCCCTCCATCTCTACGTTAAACACCCCACGTCATTTCGCATTCACAACCTTTCAAAGCCACACGTCATGCCTTAAACTCCACCCTCCTTCCAGTAAAAATGACAAACCACATACTTCCCTTCCTCCAAACAAACTCCAGACCGTCCCTTCCATCATACTAGTATCCACGCACCATACTCCATACCAGACCTCCCATCCAATTTCGTGCTGACCCCAGAACGGCCCCTGCCTTTCTCAACTTCGACGGAAACAATTCCAGGCGCCATGGTAGGATTTCGATCATCAAAGAACAGCTCGAGTTGTACCTAATTGATAAGAGATGGAAGCTTGCGTTGAAAGGATTGAAACAAATCTAAACTCATAACTTTTTGGTTGATTATTTTTTTTCCTTTTTTTTTTCGATTTATGAAGTTGGGTTCGCTTTGCTTTTGATCTCAGAAAAAAAAAAAGAAAAAAAAAGAACCACAGTATTTAAAGAGGAAGCACCTTGCCACGCACGGTTTTAAGTGGCTTGGCTAGCACGGTGTTAATTACTTGGGGGTCACGGATTTGAAATAGCTTGGAACACACGGTGTCAATTAGCTTGGATGTCACGGAGTTGAAATATCTTGGAAGGCACGGACAGGAAACTTGGAGCGAACGGGGTCCTCACTTCATATTTTATTATTATTGTTGTGCACTTTTTTTTTTCTTTTTTTCTTATTTATGATTGGACCGACGTGTAAACCATAAATAAACAAGTATGTATATTTTCTTCCAATGTCAGTAAGTGGAATGCAAAACAAAGGGACGGGCTCACATGTATGTATGAAATGTTGACAAGAAATGAACGAATAATCATCTGAATGAACAGTCTGTGTACTGATTAAAAAGCTAATCTTGGTGTAAAAAGGTATTCTGAACCCAATGGGACAAGTTTCGTCGAAATCCGAGGTCATTCGAAAAAATTTCCTTTATAAAACCAGAAATCAACACGCATTTAAATTTTTCATGGTCACCAGATAAATCAAATCAACTTGAAACTGCGAACACTGACAATAACTTTTCGATACGAACCCAACGGCACTAGTTTCGTCGCATTCTGAGACTGTTGCCCCGGTAGACTGTTTTTGGCGCGTACCGCAATGCCCTTCTGAACACCAAATTTGCCGATCTCTAAAAATAACAAACTATATATCTATCCTGACTCTAATCGACAATACGAACTCAACGGAACTGGTTTCGTGGCCTGATTCGATCATCTGTTCAAGTTACACTCTAATATCCCTTTATTCAGTTGGATTAATTTAATTGCACTGAACGAGCGTTTACGGCTACCGTGGTCACATACGACATTGGTTTTCCATGCCACTCACCACCGTACAATAATTTAACGATACGGTCCCAATGAAACTGATTTCGTCGAAATCTGAGTCCGTTTGCAAAACGGCTATTTTAACGCGTATAATTTAAATAACGATTTCCACAGCGACTATTTCAAAATTTGATTTGGCCATAACTAACAAATTATAACACGAAATCTAGATTTTTCTCTTTCATATGAAAATTATAATCAATACGGTTCCAACGTGTCTTGTTTCACAGAAATCCAAGTTATAACGAATCCTGTATGCTCAGTTGAAGTTCAAAATTCCATATTACGAACTACCGCGCGATTTCGAGCTCGTTTTATATTATATTAATAAATTAACGTTCAAACTTCGTTTTTAATAAATAAATCCCTATATAAAATCCTTTATATAATTCAATTAAAATATTTAAACCAATTTAAATATTCAGAATTCAATGGCTGAAAAACCCGGGTCGTTACAGTTGGGATAAACAACCATTACCGAAAGCATACAACACAGATAAAATAAAGAAGTAAATGGATTTTTTTTCTAGATCAGAAGATAATACACCCTAATATGAGCGAGCTATATAGCCATGGGACCTACCCGATTTTATATGATTTCTCGGTTGCGGGGCCTGAGGCTACGTCTTACCTTTTTAATACCACAACAATCATTCACATTGAATGCCACATCACCAAATCATTGATTGATTTCCCCAAAATATCACAGGCATAAAGCTAAGAGAAACGGATTCCTCCGCCACCAAATGTAAATATGTTTGAAGATATCAATGTATATGATCTTTAAGGAATACTTTGTTAGATATTTGTCCATACAAGTTGCCCAGGGACTGGACAAACCGAAGGCACCATCCCATCAATCCATCTTAGGTATTTCCAAATTGAATTAACAAAACAACCCTTGCACAAAACACTGTCTTCAATTATCTTCATTTTTTTTGATTCACTACGCTTATTCCCATACAGAGTAGTTTTCAGATAATAAACCTGATTCCGGTCTCTCCTTATTAACAACGGAAATATAAAATGGGCCAAAATTTTGATACGAGTTATTTAACTATGAAAGGAAACATCCATACAACCAACGATACAATTTCCAAATGGAAATTATACTGATCAAGCATCAAGCAACACTGAGCCCCTTTTTAATTTATTTATTACTTATTTATTGTTACCCAACTTCCTTTCAGTATCTTTACCCAGATACTCTATAAAACCTGTTTGGGCTCTCATGATTTTTGGAAAGCATTTCCATATATCCTCAAATTCTCATTTTCTATATTTAGAAAATAAACGTTATTAACATCGGAAAATATTTCTAATTCCTATTTCTTAACTTCTCACTAACCAAATTATTTCATTTTCTATTCTTAGAAAACATCTCTGATTTTATATGGAAAACGGTTCCAAAATCCATTTATTTGGATTCAAAGGAACGTAGTATAAAACATCGTTATGACAGCTCATCCCATTAATCATTCCTTAACTAACCGTATCTCTAACCAATGATCGCCGTCGAACCTTAATCATTTCTTAGTCAAAAATGAAATTAATCAAGTTGGGGTATAATTACCTCTCAAACCTTAATTGAACAACATCCTTAACTTCGAAATGGACAAAGTTCATAACTTCAATCTTTCACAAACATTGCTTACATAATTCTTAGATTCAGTTTAAGAAACCACTTCTTTTACAGGAAACACCGATTATAACGATAACCTTACAATCCCTACTTCCAAAATATTTAATTCTAAAATATAACTTTTTTCCTTAATTTGAATAAATATAAATTAAATTAATTAAAAAATTAGAGATTGATTAAAATGGAAAGTAAACAATACTTTCCTGAATTCGATATAGTCGAATTTCGAAGTATAACTCTCTTTCGAATAATCTCTATTCGATTAACATTTCGAACTTCAGAATAAATTTTCCATTCTAGGTCAACTACATTTGAACTTTCATTTGAAATTCATCTTTGAACTTATCACTTCCAAACCTTTACCAATTTTCCTTATAACCATTCCAATCTGCAAAACGTTTGCTTTTAAATCATTATTTACTTTAAAATGTGAATATTACTCCTTTATAGAATACTAGATCGTTATATCAAATCAATCTTAATTTCAATTGTAAATACTGTTATAGGTTCAAATTCCATTTATCGAGTCATTTAATAACTTCTCATTCCAATTCATTACCAAATCTCGTTTACATATCAACCTTCTAGTCTATTTTATTTAACCAGTTTATAATTCTATATTGACTTTACATTCGATTATAAAATATTGGTTTCAAACCAAATATTTATTATCGTGTCAATTTTTGAATAATATAATATATAACCTCCTGAAAATAGATTATTTATATATAATTCGACATAGTCGAATTCAAATTATAAATCCTTATGGATTTATTTTAATTCTATTCACATTCCAAACATTGGAATTAATTTCGTTTTCTTTTTTTAAAACAATATCCAATTTCTCTTTTCAATTCCCTCTTGAATTTACATTTCCAAATTATCCAATGATAGATCTTTGACTTCATCGTTTATAAATTTAAACAACTTTTTTTTATTATAAAAAAATATATTATTTTCTAGCCCATTTGAAATTCAATTTCTATTTGTAAAATTAGATTTTTTTTCCTTTTCAAAAATCTAATTTCTTTTCTATTTCGTTCATATATTTTATGGTATTTTAAATACCAAGTATTTTAAGTACAGTGCTATTCAAGCATCCAAACACAACAAATCTATCACAGGACATATAACACATCATATATCACAATATATGAAAACAAACATTAATAAATTTTGAGGAATTCAATTGCATCCCTCCAACATGTTTTCCTGCATCCAAAGATGTTAGACAACATAAATAATATCAACTCTACGTCAAGATAGAATATCACCGTATAGGAGGTTATCTGCTATTATGCGGGAGGCATAGGGTTTGTAACAACCCGAAAATCTGGGCCAGTTTAAAATTTTTATTTTGGCAATTTTAGCGAATTTTGATTATTTAAAATGAATTATTTTAAATAATATCGACGAGAAATTTATTTTGAATAGAATTAGAACGTATATATTATACGCGTCGTCGTTAAAATATAAATATTTATATATAATTATAAATAGAATTGAAAATGGCGCGGTAGTTCGATAATTCGATTTCAAACTTCAAATGAATGTACCGGGTGCAAAACAATCCGGATTTTAGTGAAACCAAAAATCATAGGATCTAATTGATAATATCTTTCCAACGAATCTGACAAATCAAAATTTCATAGCGGGAATCAAAAGATAGGTCCAGTTGAAAATTCTGAATAGTCGCTATGGAATTCAGGCCCTTAAAAATAGACATTTTGCAAACGACCTCGGATTTCGACGAAACCAGTTTTGTTGGGTCCGTGATGTCAAATTATTGCTAGGTTTTAAATTTCATATTTTTTCGAATCAATATGTGAGCGTGGCAAAGGAAAACGTGTTTTGGCCATTTCAGTTGAATTTAATCGACTGGAAATTGGCCATTTTTCAAACGGTCTCAGAATTCGACGAAACTAGTTTTGTTAGGACCGTATCGTCAATACGAAGCTAGAAATTTTTTTTCGAGAATTTTTAGAATCAGCTTGTGGCCCTGGCAAATTGAAATGTATGTTCAAATTAAATATTGAATGTTTTATATTTTAATTTGAAGGAAAACTGACTGAAACATTCAAATTGGCTTACGAAACATATCCCATTGTGTTTGGAATGGGAGTATTTGGCTAGGGGCGACAGTCGTTGGGTTTAGATTGAAGTTCGTATCAATAAACAAGAATTTTGGGAAATAAATAAATAAAAATATTAAAATAAATATGATATAAAGGGGCTTCCTAAACCCTAATGTTTAGTCAACACGGTCAACTTCATTTTCCAGCGCCTCCAAGCCAAATCGATGGCTGTCAACTTACCGTCTTCCTCTTGAATCCTCCACAAATCCACCCAACATTTTCGCTAATCATCAAGGAGAAAAATGATGACCTAGGTGAGCTCTAAGGGGTCAACGAATGAGATCAGTTTTTATGCCCTAGACTGTACGATTTACCCCCTTGAAGTTGTGCGGTTCGAAGCTGAATTCACGGCCGAGATTGAGCTCGATTTGGCTAAGCTTGGTGGCGTAGGGGGAGCACGCCAAGGCGGAGGAGGTGGGCATGTTCGATCGCCGGCCGGTGGTGGCTTGTGGTGTGCGACGGTGATGTTCAGTCGTGAATGATGGGTTTGAGGAAATCGTCTGTTACAGGGTATAAACGAAGGAGGAGGGTTACAGAAAGAAAATTAAAACAAAGGTTAAAGGAAGATCATTATATTAATTATTTATTTAAATTGCTTATTAATTTAATTAAGGTTTAAATGATTGTAACTTGTTCAAATAATATCAGAATTCGACGAAACGAAGTTCATTGCGATCGTGAAGACGAGCTCTTCATTACAGAACAGGCCAGAAGTGAAGCGAAGCAAATTAGAATTTCAGGCAAATTCGAATCAAAGCAGATAAGAATTCAAAAATAAAACAAACCAAGGTGAGAATTCTCTCATTTTAAATTTTCTGTTCAGTTATTTATTTCATAACTGCATATATGAACTGTTCCCCGTCGTCCACAGACCATGGACGACTTGTTTGATTGTATTCTATGTGAAAATTTATCGTGATGTGAAATGATATATATATAGTGAAAGTGAAAATATCGTATATATTGAAACTGAAAATATCGAATATATTGAAAGTGAAAATGATATATATATAGTGAAAGTGAAAATATCGTATATATTGAAACTGAAAATATCGAATATATGAAAAGTGAAATAACATGTATATTGAAAGTGAAAATATCGAATATATTGAAAGTGAAAATGATATATATATAGTGAAAGTGAAAATATCGTATATATTGAAACTGAAAATATCGAATATATGAAAAGTGAAATAACATGTATATTGAAAGTGAAAATATCGAATATATTGAAAGTGAAAATGATATATATATAGTGAAAGTGAAAATATCGTATATATTGAAAGTGAAAATATTATATATATTGAAAGTGAAAATATCGTATATATTGAAAAGTGAAAATATGATATATATATATATATATATGAAATATGAAAACGTATATATATGAAATATGAAAACGTATAAATATGAAATATGAATTCGAATTGAATAGAATAGAAAATGAATTGAATTGAATTGAATAGAAAACGAATTCGAATTGAATTGAATATAAAATGAATTCGAATTGAATTGAATTGAATAGAAAACGAATTAGAATTGAATTGAACAGAAATGAATTTTAACACGAATTTATAAAGAAGAATTCAATTTGGCTTTGAATTGAAATGGAAGTTGAAATGAATTTTGAAAGGAATTTAAAACGATTTATAAAATTCGTTTTAAATAGAAATCGACGAAATATATATTATATATATTATATATATAATATAATGGCCTGAATAGAACGCGCCGCGCCACGGCAGTTCGTGAATTTCGACCATTTATTTCAAACGGACATTACGGGAGATCCGACCGTCGGATTCTCCTAAAACCGGAACCGTTGGGTTCGTATCGAAAAGAGCTTTCTAACGAATATTAGAAATTAGAAATCTAACGGTTGGATTTGGAATTATGTCCAAATCAAATTTGAAAAAGGTCGCTGTAAGTGCAGTTCGATGGCCGTTGATGGAAATCGACTGTACGGGCCTTGATAAAATTATTAAAAATAGTAATAATTTGTGTAAATCATAAGAAATGATTTGTGAAGAATTGGGATGAAAAACTCCATATTTGAAAAGATAAAAATAGATTTTTATCGAAATGAACTAGTTATTAACTAGAAAAATAATCCAATGGTTATAAATAAATAAATTGGATTAGAGTTAAATTGAAATTATCTTTGGATATTTTCGATATTGGATTCCGTGATTATACAGAGATCGTGATGGGAATTTGGAAGATATCGATATCGTTATTCCCGATATGATATCTGTTGGTTTCAGGATTTGATGTTGAATATAAGTCAATACTCTCTCTATTTAAAACCTTATATTTAATGTCAAATTTGATTGATTGGTGGTTTGGATTGTGCTCGACCAGTTTATGAGCAAAATATGCTTTTACATTTAGCATTGGGTTGGGTTGAAAATATTTGTGTGCTAACGCCTTGTGAAACACTTCACGATTTGACGATAAGGTGTTTAGCGATGTTGTGTTCATTTCAAATTTAACGAATGATTGTGAAATGATATTTTTCTTAAGTGAAAAGAAATGTATTCCCGATTTTTGGACAGGGAATGTTTTATAAAAATGTTTTATAAAACAGAAAGGATTTCGAGGCCCAAAACCCGATGATTTCTAAAATGATTTAGAAATGTATTATATGTTACATTGTGGTTCATCGCGTATTCGATTAGTTGCTATTGATGATGTATCTGTTTGGTGGCGGAGAATTTATTCTTTTGCTTAACACCCTTCTTTGAAACGTACGAGCTCAAAGGTTATGTGATTAATAGTGACTGACCATATGCGTGAATTACTAATGTGAATTACTATACTTTGAAAGTACTTGTGATTATTACGTTGTGAAATGATTTTTCCTACTTCGGGATATGAAATGATTTAGTATGTGGCTAAAGAGTCGGGTAACCCTGAGACTAAAAGTATGGGTAAGAGGGCGGTGTATGCTCTCCATGTGTGGGAGGTGCATCGTCGGTGTAGCCTACTCCTACGTGGGGTAGGTGCACATATATATATCGAGTTGCGAGGTGCGTACCCTTTGCCTTGTCGATGGGGAGCACGATATTTGGTTGCATACTTGTTTGTATGCATTGTTATGTTTTGGAATTCATATTTCCAAACGATTTGATTTGAGATCCCGAAGTGAAATCTACTTTAATATAGAAAGTTAGATATGTATTTCAAATGATTTGAAATAAGAAATCGGGAATAAAATCCAAAGGAATAATTTCTGTAAATTGAATTGGATTTAGAAAATCTAAGTGTAGTGATTAATCTAAATGGGTAGATTGGGATATTGCATGTTGATTGATGCATAGTAGATCCATATATCTATATTGATTATTGTTTATACACTGATATTCATGGGGGTAAACCCGTTCCGCGTTAGCGGCGTGGTCCCGTGATATGCCATTTTAGTAAATAAGCTAATTATAACTGTTAGAGTTTCTCACGCCAGTCCCATGACTGGCTCGTAGTTTGCTTTTCCCTTGCGAACTCGGGTGCCCCTATTTTCCACACGGGCAGTCGAGTAGTTTTATTTTGCAGATGTATTGAGCAGGATTCTGGATTGAAGCTTTAAGCTATGTCCAGACATTTACAGTCTTCCGCTGTGTAGTTTATATTTCCGCTGTGCATTGTATTACATTTATGTAAATTTATTTCCGCTGTGTATTATTTTCGATATACTCTGATATTCTGTACTCTGATGTAACATTATTATGATGTTTATAGAAGTCTTCTGTTATTTGTTCTGATGTGTTGTATACCCAAAGTTAGCGTATGCGGGAATCGAACGGTCTTGGTCGGTTTAGCGATCGATTAGGTCCGGGTGAAATCCGTTGTCGTTACACGTGGTATCAGAGCTTTGGTTAAACTCAAATCTTTGGGGTACAACTCGTTAGAACTGAACAAAAGACTCATCAGAGGTAGGATTAGTAGTGTCCTATAAAAGAATCCTCATTAGAGATAGAATCAGTAGCATTCTAGAATGAGTGACTCGTTAGAGATGGGGTTAGAAATGCCCCAGAATGAGTCGAGAGTTATTTGTTTATAAATAACGTATTTGTGATTATATATATAATCTGATTTTAGAAAATATGATTTTAAATATATAAAATTATATATTTGAAAATATAATCAATTAATTGATTGATGTTTGTGTTGTTGGTTTACTTGTTTGATAATTTTTAACCATTTAGCCAATTGAACCAAATAGTAAACTGTATTGAAAATTGGTCGCATTTGCTTGCATATACATGTGCTTACATTGAACAGGTCATAGCAAGGAGGCTAGAGCCGAAGAATAAAATTTGTTTGCCCGACAAATAGGTACATGTTTACTACATAATTTACTGTTTTGTTTGGGTGATGATGATTTTATGAGCCTATTGGCTAGCCGCTTGGCTTTTTCTTTTTCTTTTTGAGATCTGAAGGACCGGGGAAGCTATTTGAAATTCCCCGATGCTCCGGGTGCAGGGGAGGTTATGGCGAAATTTTTCGAAAATTTAGGGTGTTAGCCAAATTTTTGAAATTTTTGAAAAGTTCTTAGAAACTGAAAAGTTGAAGAACTTAAGCTGTAATCAAAACAATGGAAGTTGAGTTGATTTATCAAACCACTTTCGACTTTGTTCCTTTTCGGGGACGAAAAGTTTTAAGTGGGGGAGATTGTAACAACCCGAAAATCAGGGCCAGTTTAAAATTTTTATTTTGGCAATTTTAGCGAATTTTGATTATTTAAAATGAATTATTTTAAATAATATCGACGAGAAATTTATTTTGAATAGAATTAGAACGTATATATTATATGCGTCGTCGTTAAAATATAAATATTTATATATAATTATAAATAGAATTGAAAATGGCGCGGTAGTTCGATAATTCGATTTCAAACTTCAAATGAATGTACCGGGTGCAAAACAATCCGGATTTTAGTGAAACCAAAAATAATAGGATCTAATTGATAATATCTTTCCAACGAATCTGACAAATCAAAATTTCATAGCGGGAATCAAAAGATAGGTCCAGTTGAAAATTCTGAATAGTCGCTATGGAATTCAGGCCCTTAAAAATAGACATTTTGTAAACGACCTCGGATTTCGATGAAACCAGTTTTGTTGGGTCCGTGATGTCAAATTATTGCTAGGTTTTAAATTTCATAATTTTTCGAATCAATATGTGAGCGTGGCAAAGGAAAACGTGTTTTGGCCATTTCAGTTGAATTTAATCGACTGGAAATTGGCCATTTTTCAAACGGTCTCAGAATTCGACGAAACTAGTTTTGTTAGGACCGTGTCGTCAATACGAAGCTAGAAAATATTTTTCGAGAATTTTTAGAATCAGCTTGTGGCCCTGGCAAATTGAAATGTACGTTCAAATTAAATATTGAATGTTTTATATTTTAATTTGAAGGAAAACTGACTGAAACATTCAGATTGGCTTATGAAACATATCCCATTGTGTTCGGAATGGGAGTATTTGGCTAGGGGCGACAGTCGTTGGGTTTAGATTGAAGTTCGTATCAATAAACAAGAATTTTGGGAAATAAATAAATAAAAATATTAAAATAAATATGATATAAAGGGGCTTCCTAAACCCTAATGTTTAGTCAACACGGTCAACTTCATTTTCCAGCGCCTCCAAGCCAAATCGATGGCTGTCAACTTCCCGTCTTCCTCTTGAATCCTCCACAAATCCACCCAACATTTTCGCTAATCATCAAGGAGAAAAATGATGACCTAGGTGAGCTCTAAGGGGTCAACGAATGAGATCAGTTTTTATGCCCTAGACTGTTCGATTTACCCCCTTGAAGTTGTGCGGTTCGAAGCTGAATTCACGGCCGAGATTGAGCTCGATTTGGCTGAGCTTGGTGCCATAGGGGGAGCACGCCAAGGCGGAGGAGGTGGGCATGTTCGATCGCCGGCCGGTGGTGGCTTGTGGTGTGCGACGGTGATGTTCAGTCGTGAATGATGGGTTTGAGGAAATCGTCTGTTACAGGGTATAAACGAAGGAGGAGGGTTACAGAAAGAAAATTAAAACAAAGGTTAAAGGAAGATCATTATATTAATTATTTATTTAAATTGCTTATTAATTTAATTAGGGTTTAAATGATTGTAACTTGTTCAAATAATATCAGAATTCGACGAAACGAAGTTCATTGCGATCGTGAAGACGAGTTCTTCATTACAGAACAGGCCAGAAGTGAAGCGAAGCAAATTAGAATTTCAGGCAAATTCGAATCAAAGCAGATAAGAATTCAAAAATAAAACAAACCAAGGTGAGAATTCTCTCATTTTAAATTTTCTGTTCAGTTATTTATTTCATAACTGCATATATGAACTGTTCCCCGTCGTCCACAGACCATGGACGACTTGTTTGATTGTATTCTATGTGAAAATTTATCGTGATGTGAAATGATATATATAGTGAAAGTGAAAATATCGTATATATTGAAACTGAAAATATCGAATATATTGAAAGTGAAAATGATATATATATATAGTGAAAGTGAAAATATCGTATATATTGAAACTGAAAATATCGAATATATGAAAAGTGAAATAACATGTATATTGAAAGTGAAAATATCGAATATATTGAAAGTGAAAATGATATATATAGTGAAAGTGAAAATATCGTATATATTGAAACTGAAAATATCGAATATATGAAAAGTGAAATAACATGTATATTGAAAGTGAAAATATCGAATATATTGAAAGTGAAAATATCGAATATATTGAAAGTGAAAATGATATATATATAGTGAAAGTGAAAATATCGTATATATTGAAAGTGAAAATATTATATATATTGAAAGTGAAAATATCGTATATATTGAAAAGTGAAAATATGATATATATATATATATGAAATATGAAAACGTATATATATGAAATATGAAAACGTATATATATGAAATATGAAAACGTATAAATATGAATTCGAATTGAATAGAATAGAAAATGAATTGAATTGAATTGAATAGAAAACGAATTCGAATTGAATTGAATATAAAATGAATTCGAATTGAATTGAATTGAATAGAAAACAAATTAGAATTGAATTGAATAGAAATGAATTTTAACACGAATTTATAAAGAAGAATTCAATTTGGCTTTGAATTGAAATGGAAGTTGAAATGAATTTTGAAAGGAATTTAAAACGATCTATAAAATTCGTTTTAAATAGAATTCGATGAAATATATATTATATATATTATATATATAATATAATGGCCTGAATAGAACGCGCCGCGCCGCGGCAGTTCGTGAATTTCGACCATTTATTTCAAACGGGCATTACGGGAGATCAGACCGTCGGATTCTCCTAAAACCGGAACCGTTGGGTTCGTATCGAAAAGAGCTTTCTAACGAATATTAGAAATTAGAAATCTAACGGTTGGATTTGGAATTATGTCCAAATCAAATTTGAAAAAGGTCGCTGTAAGTGCAGTTCGATGGCCGTTGATGGAAATCGACTGTACGGGCCTTGATAAAATTATTAAAAATAGTAATAATTTGTGTAAAATCATAAGAAATGATTTGTGAAGAATTGGGATGAAAAACTCCATATTTGAAAAGATAAAAATAGATTTTTATCGAAATGAACTAGTTATTAACTAGAAAAATAATCCAATGGTTATAAATAAATAAATTGGATTAGAGTTAAATTGAAATTATCTTTGGATATTTTCGATATTGGATTCCGTGATTATACAGAGATCGTGATGGGAATTTGGAAGATATCGATATCGTTATTCCCGATATGATATCTGTTGGTTTCAGGATTTGATGTTGAATATAAGTCAATACTCTCTCTATTTAAAACCTTATATTTAATGTCAAATTTGATTGATTGGTGGTTTGGATTGTGCTCGACCAGTTTATGAGCAAAATATGCTTTTACATTTAGCATTGGTTTGGGTTGAAAATATTTGTGTGCTAACGCCTTGTGAAACACTTCACGATTTGACGATAAGGTGTTTAGCGATGTTGTGTTCATTTCAAATTTAACGAATGATTGTGAAATGATATTTTTCTTAAGTGAAAAGAAATGTATTCCCGATTTTTGGACAGGGAATGTTTTATAAAAATGTTTTATAAAACAGAAAGGATTTCGAGGCCCAAAACCCGATGATTTCTAAAATGATTTAGAAATGTATTATATGTTACATTGTGGTTCATCGCGTATTCGATTAGTTGCTATTGATGATGTATCTGTTTGGTGGCAGAGAATTTATTTTTTTGCTTAACACCCTTCTTTGAGACGTACGAGCTCAAAGGTTATGTGATTAATAGTGACTGAACATATGCGTGAATTACTAATGTGAAGTACTATACTTTGAAAGTACTTGTGATTATTACGTTGTGAAATGATTTTTCCTACTTCGGGATATGAAATGATTTAGTATGTGGCTAAAGAGTCGGGTAACCCTGAGACTAAAAGTATGGGTGAGAGGGCGGTGTATGCTCTCCATGTGTGGGAGGTGCATCGTCGGTGTAGCCTACTCCTACGTGGGGTAGGTGCACATATATATATCGAGTTGCGAGGTGCGTACCCTTTGCCTTGTCGATGGGGAGCACGATATTTGGTTGCATACTTGTTTGTATGCATTGTTATGTTTTGGAATTCATATTTCCAAACGATTTGATTTGAGATCCCGAAGTGAAATCTACTTTAATATAGAAAGTTAGATATGTATTTCAAATGATTTGAAATAAGAAATCGGGAATAAAATCCAAAGGAATAATGTCTGTAAATTGAATTGGATTTAGAAAATCTAAGTGTAGTGATTAATCTAAATGGGTAGATTGGGATATTGCATGTTGATTGATGCATAGTAGATCCATATATCTATATTGATTATTGTTTATACACTGATATTCATGGGGGTAAACCCGTTCCGCGTTAGCGGCGTGGTCCCGTGATATGCCATTTTAGTAAATAAGTTAATTATAACTATTAGAGTTTCTCACACCAGTCCCATGACTGGCTCGTAGTTTGCTTTTCCCTTGCGAACTCGGGTGCCCCTATTTTCCACACGGGTAGTCGAGTAGTTTTATTTTGCAGATGTATTGAGCAGGATTCTGGATTGAAGCTTTAAGCTATGTCCAGACATTTACAGTCTTCCGTTGTGTAGTTTATATTTCCGCTGTGCATTGTATTACATTTATGTAAATTTATTTCCGCTGTGTATTATTTTCGATATACTCTGATATTCTGTACTCTGATGTAACATTATTATGATGTTTATAGAAGTCTTCTGTTATTTGTTCTGATATGTTGTATACCCAAAGTTAGCGTATGCGGGAATCGAACGGTCTTGGTCGGTTTAGCGGTCGATTAGGTCCGGGTGAAATCCGTTGTCGTTACACGTGGTATCAGAGCTTTGGTTAAACTCAAATCTTTGGGGTACAACTCGTTAGAACTGAACAAAAGACTCATCAGAGGTAGGATTAGTAGTGTCCTATAAAAGAATCCTCATTAGAGATAGAATCAGTAGCATTCTAGAATGAGTGACTCGTTAGAGATGGGGTTAGAAATGCCCCAGAATGAGTCGAGAGTTATTTGTTTATAAATAACGTATTTGTGATTATATATATAATCTGATTTTAGAAAATATGATTTTAAATATATAAAATTATATATTTGAAAATATAATCAATTAATTGATTGATGTTTGTGTTGTTGGTTTACTTGTTTGATAATTTTTAACCATTTAGCCAATTGAACCAAATAGTAAACTGTATTGAAAATTGGTCGCATTTGCTTGCATATACATGTGCTTACATTGAACAGGTCATAGCAAGGAGGCTAGAGCCGAAGAATAAAATTTGTTTGCCCGACAAATAGGTACATGTTTACTACATAATTTACTGTTTTGTTTGGGTGATGATGATTTTATGAGCCTATTGGCTAGCCGCTTGGCTTTTTCTTTTTCTTTTTGAGATCTGAAGGACCGGGGAAGCTATTTGAAATTCCCCGATGCTCCGGGTGCAGGGGAGGTTATGGCGAAATTTTTCGAAAATTTAGGGTGTTAGCCAAATTTTTGAAATTTTTGAAAAGTTCTTAGAAACTGAAAAGTTGAAGAACTTAAGCCGTAATCAAAACAATGGAAGTTGAGTTGATTTATCAAACCACTTTCGACTTTGTTCCTTTTCAGTGACGAAAAGTTTTAAGTGGGGGAGATTGTAACAACCCGAAAATCAGGGCCAGTTTAAAATTTTTATTTTGGCAATTTTTGCGAATTTTGATTATTTAAAATGAATTATTTTAAATAATATCGACGAGAAATTTATTTTGAATAGAATTAGAACGTATATATTATACGCGTCGTCGTTAAAATATAAATATTTATATATAATTATAAATAGAATTGAAAATGGCGCGGTAGTTCGATAATTCGATTTCAAACTTCAAATGAATGTACCGGGTGCAAAACAATCCGGATTTTAGTGAAACCAAAAATCATAGGATCTAATTGATAATATCTTTCCAACGAATCTGACATATCAAAATTTCATAGCGGGAATCAAAAGATTGGTCCAGTTGAAAATTCTGAATAGTCGCTATGGAATTCAGGCCCTTAAAAATAGACATTTTGTAAACGACCTCGGATTTCGACGAAACCAGTTTTGTTGGGTCCGTGATGTCAAATTATTGCTAGGTTTTAAATTTCATATTTTTTCGAATCAATATGTGAGCGTGGCAAAGGAAAACGTGTTTTGGCCATTTCAGTTGAATTTAATCGACTGGAAATTGGCCATTTTTCAAACGGTCTCAGAATTCGACGAAACTAGTTTTGTTAGGACCGTGTCGTCAATACGAAGCTAGAAAATATTTTTCGAGAATTTTTAGAATCAGCTTGTGGCCCTGGCAAATTGAAATGTACGTTCAAATTAAATATTGAATGTTTTATATTTTAATTTGAAGGAAAACTGACTGAAACATTCAAATTGGCTTACGAAACATATCCCATTGTGTTCGGAATGGGAGTATTTGGCTAGGGGCGACAGTCGTTGGGTTTAGATTGAAGTTCGTATCAATAAACAAGAATTTTGGGAAATAAATAAATAAAAATATTAAAATAAATATGATATAAAGGGGCTTCCTAAACCCTAATGTTTAGTCAACACGGTCAACTTCATTTTTCAGCGCCTCCAAGCCAAATCGATGGCTGTCAACTTCCCGTCTTCCTCTTGAATCCTCCACAAATCCACCCAACATTTTCGCTAATCATCAAGGAGAAAAATGATGACCTAGGTGAGCTCTAAGGGGTCAACGAATGAGATCAGTTTTTATGCCCTAGACTGTTCGATTTACCCCCTTGAAGTTGTGCGGTTCGAAGCTGAATTCACGGCCGAGATTGAGCTCGATTTGGCTGAGCTTGGTGGCGTAGGGGGAGCACGCCAAGGCGGAGGAGGTGGGCATGTTCGATCGCCGGCCGGTGGTGGCTTGTGGTGTGCGACGGTGATGTTCAGTCGTGAATGATGGGTTTGAGGAAATCGTCTGTTACAGGGTATAAACGAAGGAGGAGGGTTACAGAAAGAAAATTAAAACAAAGGTTAAAGGAAGATCATTATATTAATTATTTATTTAAATTGCTTATTAATTTAATTAAGGTTTAAATGATTGTAACTTGTTCAAATAATATCAGAATTCGACGAAACGAAGTTCATTGCGATCGTGAAGACGAGCTCTTCATTACAGAACAGGCCAGAAGTGAAGCGAAGCAAATCAGAATTTCAGGCAAATTCGAATCAAAGCAGATAAGAATTCAAAAATAAAACAAACCAAGGTGAGAATTCTCTCATTTTAAATTTTCTGTTCGGTTATTTATTTCATAACTGCATATATGAACTGTTCCCCGTCGTCCACAGACCATGGACGACTTGTTTGATTGTATTCTATGTGAAAATTTATCGTGATGTGAAATGATATATATATAGTGAAAGTGAAAATATCGTATATATTGAAACTGAAAATATCGAATATATTGAAAGTGAAAATGATATATATATATATATATATATATATATAGTGAAAGTGAAAATATCGTATATATTGAAACTGAAAATATCGAATATATGAAAAGTGAAATAACATGTATATTGAAAGTGAAAATATCGAATATATTGAAAGTGAAAATGATATATATATAGTGAAAGTGAAAATATCGTATATATTGAAACTGAAAATATCGAATATATGAAAAGTGAAATAACATGTATATTGAAAGTGAAAATATCGAATATATTGAAAGTGAAAATGATATATATAGTGAAAGTGAAAATATCGTATATATTGAAAGTGAAAATATTATATATATTGAAAGTGAAAATATCGTATATATTGAAAAGTGAAAATATGATATATATATATATATATATATATGAAATATGAAAACGTATATATATGAAATATGAAAACGTATATATATGAAATATGAAAACGTATAAATATGAAATATGAATTCGAATTGAATAGAATAGAAAATGAATTGAATTGAATTGAATAGAAAACGAATTCGAATTGAATTGAATATAAAATGAATTCGAATTGAATTGAATTGAATAGAAAACGAATTAGAATTGAATTGAATAGAAATGAATTTTAACACGAATTTATAAAGAAGAATTCAATTTGGCTTCGAATTGAAATGGAAGTTGAAATGAATTTTGAAAGGAATTTAAAACGATTTATAAAATTCGTTTTAAATAGAAATCGACGAAATATATATTATATATATTATATATAATATAATGGCCTGAATAGAACGCGCCGCGCCGCGGCAGTTCGTGAATTTCGACCATTTATTTCAAACGGACATTACGGGAGATCCGACCGTCGGATTCTCCTAAAACCGGAACCGTTGGGTTCGTATCGAAAAGAGCTTTCTAACGAATATTAGAAATTAGAAATCTAACGGTTGGATTTGGAATTATGTCCAAATCAAATTTGAAAAAGGTCGTTGTAAGTGCAGTTCGATGGCCGTTGATGGAAATCGACTGTACGGGCCTTGATAAAATTATTAAAAATAGTAATAATTTGTGTAAAATCATAAGAAATGATTTGTGAAGAATTAGGATGAAAAACTCCATATTTGAAAAGATAAAAATAGATTTTTATCGAAATGAACTAGTTATTAACTAGAAAAATAATCCAATGGTTATAAATAAATAAATTGGATTAGAGTTAAATTGAAATTATCTTTGGATATTTTCGATATTGGATTCCGTGATTATACAGAGATCGTGATGGGAATTTGGAAGATATCGATATCGTTATTCCCGATATGATATCTGTTGGTTTCAGGATTTGATGTTGAATATAAGTCAATACTCTCTCTATTTAAAACCTTATATTTAATGTCAAATTTGATTGATTGGTGGTTTGGATTGTGCTCGACCAGTTTATGAGCAAAATATGCTTTTACATTTAGCATTGGGTTGGGTTGAAAATATTTGTGTGCTAACGCCTTGTGAAACACTTCACGATTTGACGATAAGGTGTTTAGCGATGTTGTGTTCATTTCAAATTTAACGAATGATTGTGAAATGATATTTTTCTTAAGTGAAAAGAAATGTATTCCCGATTTTTGGACAGGGAATGTTTTATAAAAATGTTTTATAAAACAGAAAGGATTTCGAGGCCCAAAACCCGATGATTTCTAAAATGATTTAGAAATGTATTATATGTTACATTGTGGTTCATCGCGTATTCGATTAGTTGCTATTGATGATGTATCTGTTTGGTGGCGGAGAATTTATTCTTTTGCTTAACACCCTTCTTTGAGACGTACGAGCTCAAAGGTTATGTGATTAATAGTGACTGAACATATGCGTGAATTACTAATGTGAAGTACTATACTTTGAAAGTACTTGTGATTATTACGTTGTGAAATTATTTTTCCTACTTCGGGATATGAAATGATTTAGTATGTGGCTAAAGAGTCGGGTAACCCTGAGACTAAAAGTATGGGTGAGAGGGCGGTGTATGCTCTCCATGTGTGGGAGGTGCATCGTCGGTGTAGCCTACTCCTACAAGGGGTAGGTGCACATATATATATCGAGTTGCGAGGTGCGTACCCTTTGCCTTGTCGATGGGGAGCACGATATTTGGTTGCATACTTGTTTGTATGCATTGTTATGTTTTGGAGTTCATATTTCCAAACGATTTGATTTGAGATCCCGAAGTGAAATCTACTTTAATATAGAAAGTTAGACATGTATTTCAAATGATTTGAAATAAGAAATCGGGAATAAAATCCAAAGGAATAATTTCTGTAAATTGAATTGGATTTAGAAAATCTAAGTGTAGTGATTAATCTAAATGGGTAGATTGGGATATTGCATGTTGATTGATGCATAGTAGATCCATATATCTATATTGATTATTGTTTATACACTGATATTCATGGGGGTAAACCCGTTCCGCGTTAGCGGCGTGGTCCCGTGATGTGCCATTTTAGTAAATAAGTTAATTATAACTGTTAGAGTTTCTCACACTAGTCCCATGACTGACTCGTAGTTTGCTTTTCCCTTGCGAACTCGGGTGCTCCTATTTTCCACACGGGCAGTCGAGTAGTTTTATTTTGCAGATGTATTGAGCAGGATTCTGGATTGAAGCTTTAAGCTGTGTCCAGACATTTACAGTCTTCTGCTGTGTAGTTTATATTTCCGCTGTGCATTGTATTACATTTATGTAAATTTATTTCCGCTGTGTATTATTTTCAATATACTCTGATATTCTGTACTCTGATGTAACATTATTATGATGTTTATAGAAGTCTTCTGTTATTTGTTCTGATGTGTTGTATACCCAAAGTTAGCGTATGCGGGAATCGAACGGTCTTGGTCGGTTTAGCGATCGATTAGGTCCGGGTGAAATCCGTTGTCGTTACAGGGTTTCATCCGCTAAAATGTGCACGAATATCCAACTACCAACCTTAAATATAACTAATATACATAATAGCAACAATTGATAATAATATATCAATTCATCCAAACAATCATCACACAACATTCAGTAATCATATATCAATATTAAAATACGTTTATAATATTTTAAAACTGGACTGACTTAGTGAGTTTACTCATATTGGTCATTAATCATTGAATAACGATTAATTTCCAATTAATCTGATTAGGCGTTTCATTTCGCCATAAATTGAGACAAGCTCCAAATTGCTCCAAACTAGTCTTATTGCATAACCTGCGTCCATACGATTCAAACGTGACAGACTGTTCGTATATCTGACCATGTATAGATAAAATATTACATTTACAAGTTCATACACTATTAAAATTCAAATTAAACTTAATATTCATTAAATATGGGCCTCACCACTTATTAACCCGGTCCAATAACACTCTCTGCCTGCATGAACAGTATCTCCTCATTCCTCCACAAATAAAACCCATAACTCCTATTAATCATCCCATGGCTGAATATTTAGAAAATCGAAACTTTCTCGTCTCATTAATGTTCTTTCAACGAAAACCACCAATATACTCCTCTTCACGAACTCCTTCTCCCCAAAGCCTCTACGAAAACTCGATGCACCCCTTACAGAATTCGACGTCGACACCTACCTGTGTAACAACCCGAAAATCTGGGCCAGTTTAAAATTTTTATTTTGGCAATTTTAGCGAATTTTGATTATTTAAAAAGAATTATTTTAAATAATAACGACGAGAAATTTATTTTGAATATAATTCGAACGTATATATTCGCTTGAATCGACGATAGAATTTAAATATTTATTTATATATATAAAAGGAATTGAAAATGGCGCGGTAGTTCGATAATTCGATTTCAAACTTCAATTGAATGTACCGGGTGCAAAACAATCCGGATTTTAGTGAAACCAAAAATAATAGAATCTAATTGATAATATCTTTCCAACGAATCCGAGAAATCAAAATTTCATAGCGGGAATCAAAAGATATGTCCGGTTGAAAATTCTGAATAGTCGCTATGGAATTCAGGCCCTTAAAAATGGGAATTTTGCAAACGACCTCGGATTTCGACGAAACCACTTTTGTTGGGTCCGTGATGTCGAATTATTACTAGGTTTCGGATTTCATAATTTTTCGAATCAATATGTGAGCGTGGCAAAGGAAAACGCATTTGACCAGTTTCAATTGATTTTAATCGACTGGAAATTGGCCATTTTTCAAACGGTCTCGGAATTCGATGAAACTAGTTTTGTTACGACCGTATCGTCAATACGAAGCTAGAAAATATTTTTCTGAAATCTTTCGAGTTAGTATGTGACCCCGGTAAATTGAAATGCGCGTTCAAATTCAATATATAGAGTTATATGTTGATTTTAACGGAAACTGTTCGAAACGATCGAATCAGCTTGCGATACATATCCCATTGTGTTCGGAATGGGGGTAAAACACTATGGACGACAGGCGGTGGGCCTCATTTCGAGGTCGAAAATAAAAGACAACTTTTTGAATTAAATAATTAAAATATATATATATATCCTTCTCTTCTCCCCTTAAATTCCGTTGGCCCTCCCCCCCTTTGATTTTCAATCGGCATTCAGAGAAAAAAAAAGAAAAAAGAAGAACCCAACCGCGAACGATGGCCAGCCTCCCTCTACCCTCCTTCGCCGAAGTCGCCACCGCCAGTCGGAGGTCCCCCTCCCTTCCTCACGAGCGACGCCCGAACCCCCCTAGCCTCGCCATGCTAAAGATGACGCCGCCTCCTCCAGGACCGCCGCGTCCAAGCCCCTCCTCCTCAGGTGGCCGGCGCCTCCTCCGATGCGAGCCCCCCCTCTCTTCTCTGATTGAAAAACCGTACCCCCAAGGGCCCAATCTCCAAATCGATGAACACCCACCCCCTCCAGCACCTCGCGCGGCCTCCCCCTTCACCTCAGGCGCACCCCCTCGGATGAGCTAGCGAACAAGCCACCCCCTTCTTCCATTTTACAGTAAGTTTGTTTTTATTTATTTTAATTCTGAAATTTCGATTTTTATGTATTGAAAGGACTGGATTTTTATACTGAATTTTTAAATGGTTAAAAACAGAATTTTATGATGTTAAAGATTAGATTTTTATTATAGGAAAGTTTTTATTTTTATTTATATGAAGGTATCATTTTATTCATATAAAAATATGGTTTTTACCATATGAACAACAACCTAACAATGTGATTTTTATAGTTGAAAAGGCGATATTTTTATATTATAGAAAGGCTAAAAATATAATTTTTATATAATATAGATAATAAAAATTCGATCTTTATTATGTAGGAAATATAAAAATATGATTTTTATATTTTTAAAGTAAAAAAATATGATTTACAAATTTTTAAAGTATTAAAAATATAATCTTTACTATATGGAAGATGTAAAAATATGATTTTTGTTTATGTAGAGAATTAAAAATATAAATTTTTACATGATAGGAATATTAGAAATATCATCTTTATATGTGTAGCAAAATAAAAATGTGATTTTTATAATGATGAATTTGAAAAAGACGATATCTTTAAAATTGAAAAGGCGAAATCTTTTTATATAGAATAGTGTGATAAAAATGGAATTTTATCTATATAGTAGCGTTGTAAAAATTCGATTTTTGTACATCGAATAGCATAGTAAAAATTCGATTTTTATATATTGAATAACATAGTAAAAATTCGATTTTTATATATCGAATAGCATAGTAAAAATTCGATTTTTATATATTGAACAACGAAGTAAAAATTCGATTTTTATGTATTGAACAACGAAGTAAAAATTCGATTTTTATATATTGAATGGCAAAGTAAAAATTCGTTTTTTACATATATAGTGGCTACGGGCAACGAAAGTGACAAAAGGCGAGAACGGCGAAGATTTCTATAAATGAAGTGTCGTGAAGTTGGGATAGCTATCGGTGAGAACCTCTCACTCTTCAATCTCTTTTTCTAGTTATATATATACTAGGATGCAGACGGTGCTTAGCAGCACCCGACACCCGTCATCCACAGATCATGGATGGCTTGTTTGTTTAATTGTTTGGTTGTGTAGTTGGTTAGATTATTTGGTTTGAATTGAATTGTTTGGTGAAATGAAACTGATTTGATTGATGTGTGAATGGCGTGGGCCTTCACTAGACCGGGGATAAGGCTAGGCCTTGTCCCGTTTCTAGTATCGTGCCGTTATACCGCCGAAATTTTCTAAAAATAAGTTAGAAAAATAAAGATAACATTTTATTTAATAAATGAACCGAATAGAATATTCATAGGTTGAATAAAATAGTTTGATCGTTAAAAATATAATTTTTAACTTGAATGTGAATAAATAAATATTCATTTACAAACCGGACGGTTTGTTTATGTACACCTATTTGAAGGAAATTGATTGGGACGATAAATTTTACACCATCGCCCAACTACACAAATAAAATTTGTGTTTGATTGTCTGAAACCCCACACGGGTATTGTGATGATATTTGACGTACACTAATCCCGATTGTTTAGTTGTATGTCGATCGATTGATTGACAGACTGTTATAAGCATTGAATATTTATATTTGATGCTTATACAGTGTAGAATGCACTTTGGATGATGGTTGATTATTCATCGTTGTTGATATATACATGTGTTGTAGAAAATCCATATAATTAACATTATATGGTAATTGATTGGGTCTCATTCCAGTTTCGAAAAAGAAATAATTGAAATAAAAATATTTGAAATAGAGATATTTGAAAATAGAATATTTGAAAAAGGAAATATTTCAAAAGAAATATTTGAGATAGAAATATTCGAAATAGAATATTTGAAAATAGAAACATATGAAGCCGTGTTGGTTAGATTGATGCCATTTTGACATGAACGATATTTATATCGATTTTATTCATTTTATAATGAATATCGAAAGTGATTTCAAAATCTGATTTTTTGAATATAAATGAATTCGAATTGAAATTGAATATAAATGAATTCGAATTGAAATTGAATTGAATTGAATTAGAACTGAAATTGAATTAGAAATCAATTTGAATTGAAATCGATTTGAAATGAATTTAAAACGAATTTATATTGGAATATTCAATTTTGATTTGAAATTGAACATGAAGTTGAAACCGTTTTGAAAATGAATTTAAAACGATTTATAAAGCACGTTTTAAATTGAAATCGACGAAGTATATATTATATATATTATATATATAATATAATGGCCTGAATAGAACGCACCGCGCCGCGGCAGTTCGCGAATTTCGACCATTGACTTCGAACGGATATTGCGGGAGATCCGACCGTCGGATTCTCCTTAAACCGGGACCGTTGGGTTCGTATCGAAAAGAGATTTCTAATGGATATTTGAAATTTGAAATCTAACGGTTGGATTTGGGATTATGTCCAAATAAGATTTGAAAAAGGTCGCTGTAAGTGCAGTTCGATGGCCGTTGATGGAAATCGACTGTACGGGCCTTGATAAAATTATTAAAAATAGTAATAATTTGTGTAAAATCATAAGAAATGATTTGGGAAAAATTGGGATGAAAAACTCCATATTTGAAAAGATAAAAATAGATTTTTATCGAAATGAACTAGTTTTGAACTAGAATTATAATTCTATTTATTTATAAATAAATAAATTGAATTTAAAAAGGGTTTTAAAAATAATCAGAATCTCCAATGATTGCATTGGAGTGGATTTGAATCGAAATTGTCTTCGGAATATTTCGATGTTGGAATTCGTGATTATACAGATGTTGTTATGGAAATTTGAAAGATATAGATATATATATCGTTATTTCCAATACGATATCTGTTGGTCGTAGAATTTGATATTGAATATAAGTCGATATATTTTCTATTCAGAGCCTTGTATTTAATATCAAATGTGATTTGGGTTTGTCGTGAATGGTGTCTTCATTAACACTGTTCTTGAATCCAGTTGAGAAAAAGATTGAATCTTTTTATTTAGATTTAATGAAGTGTACCAATTAAATAATATTTAATTGAATTGATATTGATTTTTGGGTTTATCGTGAACAGTGTTTTAAATAACACTTGTTCTTTAACCCGATAATTAATGTGATGTGATTTTGGGTTTATCGTGAACCGTGTTTTAAATGACACTGATTCTTTAACCCAGTTAACGATTAAAACTAAGTGGAGTTTTAATGAATCTTTAATTAGATTGAAAAGATCGAGAATGGAGTATCACCAGTTTTATTCCAGGCGATAGTTAAATCTTTAATTAGATTTGAACGTGAAATGGTAATTGAATTTACCGATAACACCGTGGTGTTAGATATGAAGTATTACCAGTTTTACTTCATGGGATGAATAGGTTGGGATTGGGAAATTAAAACAAATGATTACTTCGGTAAGTTTCGTTAATCCCGACTAGTTGAATCGAAATTCAAAAGGATAGATTAAAGAATAAATATAAAGAATTTATCTTTGATAAAATTAATGGGAACCTTTCCATATGAATGTGAAATTTAGAAACTAACTGTCGGTTAGCTAAGTAGAATGGTTTCCTGGATATTGATCTGATGTTGGTTTCGGCCTTCGAGGTTAATATTTGGGGAATTATTCTCTTGATTAATTTACGGTTAGTGACTGATGAATTGGAATGAGGCGTATGTTGTGTTTGTGTAACACTTACTTAAAATATACGCGAGTTATTCGGAAAGACCGGGTTTATCCCATTCTGAATAACTGATACGACGATAAGTCGAAGACGAAGACGATGGTCGAAGACCGGAGGACTTCACGTCGTTTGGGTGATTACTGATGATCTTGATTGGGCTGTACACCCAAGAAGATAGAAACAGTTGGTGATCGTCCAGACGTGCTTGGAGATCGATGGATATGCGGGGTACTAGGTGCCTCCGGTTTTGTTCAGACCTAGAACGGACTTGTAAATGGACTGTGTGTCTGACATTGGATTTTAGTCCGTGCGATTGATCTCTATTAAATATATATCTGTTTGGTGGTGGAGAATTTATTCTCTTGCTTAACGCCCTTCTCTGAGACGTACGAGCTCAGGGGTTATATATTGATGGATATCAAACGCATGGAGTGAATTGCCTGTGTGGCATGCCTAAGTGGCAATTGATCGAGGCTTCTGTTGAAAAGCAAAGTCTTGTGGTGATGATCAAAGCACGGCCTTTGTGGCGTAGCTTTGTGTAATGTTTACTTCGCGAGTTTCGCACCCCGGTTGTGAACCAAAAACGGGAGAGGACCTCAGGGAGGGCATGCGTTTCTTTCTAGCTAGGGTGGTGTCAGTGACCTTCCATCCCTGACATTTATATACTTTTCACCTGTGTGGTTGTTGCGAGGCGCCTCGGTTAGATCGGACGATCCGGGTCCGATGGAGTCATTCGTTGGCTCATTTACGCCCCAAAGGGCAGGGAAACGCAGTGTTCAGGCTTTTTAATCCACATCGGTGGACCGGCCCTGTCGCTCCAAGGGCCGACCTGAGTCTGGGTCCTGAGGCTCGGGCTAGAGAGTCTCGAATCGGTTGAGGACGATCCCTGGCCTCGGTTCATAGATGGAAATCCAATTTCCAAATACGTGACTTTGCAATTTTGATTGTATAACCTATATATGGCGACATAGTGGTATGGGGCATTCATGCCGCCTATGATTGATATTTATGATTTGAAGTTGTTTTATACACTATGCACTTATAATAGTATCAAATGATTTGTTTTAAACGTATCAAGCATTCTTGGCTATTATAAGGTAAAAACCCTATTCCCCGGCTTGCATTGCATTGTGTGATAGGACCTGGGTCTTATAATAGCTTCATTTTTCTTTATTTAGCATTGCGCTGTTGTTTTATGCACTGGTATTCTTGGGGGGAAACCCGTTCCGTGTTATACGGTGTGGTCCCTTGATTTACCAAACTTTAAAAATAAAGATTAATAACTGTTTTAGTTCTCACACCCGTCACATGACTGACCTGGAGTTTATTGTTTTAACCTAAACTCTGGGTGCCCTTATTTTGATACAGGCAGCTAGTAGTTTTGGTTTTGCAGATTTATATTCACAGGATCTTGGTTTACAGCTGGAACGATATCCGGAAAGCTTTGTATCCGTAAATCTCTTCTAGTTGTGTATTGTATTATTTTCCGCTGCGATGTATTTAAATGAAATTTAAATCTCTGATATTTCTGTGTAATATTTATGCATACTCTGTATATTCTTGTAATCTGATGCATTGTTGTAATATACAATGAAATGTTCTTCCGTCTGCGTTCTGATGTGGCTTGTTCTCGAACTATCCGCACTTTCCTCACCGGGGAAGTTACGGGTTTTCACAGTTGGTATCAGAGATTTGGTTTACAGAGCTCGAGAACAAGACATATTAGAACCATACGAAAGAATTCATCAGATATTGGATTAGTAATATCCAATTAGAATGACTCGTTAGAGATAGGATCAGTAGTATCCTAGAACGAGTGTGAAGAGTATATTTTTCAAATGAAAACAATTTTGTTTGAAAATTTAAAATCAATTTTTCGTATTTGATTATTTATTTCATATTGATTAGGACAATCCAATATATAAAGATTTTGCGTATGCGCCTAGCTAGCGTGTATTCGAAGTTTTGATATATTGGATAGATATAAAGTTACACTCTAGTCACCCGGGGGTGATTCTGATGATTGATATATCATCATCAGAATTTATATTCGATTGACGAACGTGTAATATCTATATATTTCCTATTGACTAGTGTGAGAACCAAAAATTAGATAGGGCCTATTGTTGTGATTTGGCATCAAAAACATGATTTTTGTATATGTATCAAAATTATGAATTTGAAACTCTAATTCACTAATTGATTGATGTTTGTGTTGTTTGTTTATTTGTTTGACAATTTTGAACCATTTAGCCTAATTGAACCAAACATGGAATTGTATTGAAAATTGGTCGCATTTGCTTGCATATACATGTGCATACATTGAACAGGTCATAGCAAGGAGGCTAGAGCAGAGAATAAAATTTGTTTGCTCGACAAATAGGTACATGTTTACTACATAATTTACTATTTTATTTGGGTGATGATGATTTTATGAGCCTATTGGCTAGCCGCTTGGCTTTTTCTTTTTCTTTTTGAGATCAGAAGGCCTATATGGAAATTTCGGGATTTTCCCGTGGCTCCCGGTGCATGGGAGGTTATGGCGAAATTTTTCGAAAATTTAGGGTGTTAGCCAAATTTTTGAAAATTTGAAAATTCTCAGAAACTGAAAAGTTGGAGAATGGAAGCCAGATCGAACGGAGAGTTGATTAATCAAACCACTTTCGACTTTGTTCCTTTTCGAGGACGAAAAGTTTTAAGTGGGGGAGATTGTAACAACCCGAAAATCTGGGCCAGTTTAAAATTTTTATTTTGGCAATTTTAGCGAATTTTGATTATTTAAAAAGAATTATTTTAAATAATAACGACTAGAAATTTATTTTGATTATAATTCGAACGTATATATTCGCTTGAATCGACGATAGAATTTAAATATTTATTTATATATATAAAAGGAATTGAAAATGGCGCGGTAGTTCGATAATTCGATTTCAAACTTCAATTGAATGTACCGGGTGCAAAACAATCCGGATTTTAGTGAAACTAAAAATAATAGAATCTAATTGATAATATCTTTCCAACGAATCCGAGAAATCAAAATTTCATAGCGGGAATCAAAAGATATGTCCGGTTGAAAATTCTGAATAGTCGCTATGGAATTCAGGCCCTTAAAAATGGGAATTTTGCAAATGACCTCGGATTTCGACGAAACCACTTTTGTTGGGTCCGTAATGCCAAATTATTGCTAGGTTTCAGATTTCATAATTTTTCGAATCAATATGTGAGCGTGGCAAAGGAAAACGCGTTTGACCAGTTTTAGTTGATTTTAATCGACTGGAAATTGGCCATTTTTCAAACGGTCTCGGAATTCGATGAAACTAGTTTTGTTAGGACCGTATCGTCAATACGAAGCTAGAAAATATTTTTCTGACATTTTTCGAGTTAGTATGTGACCCCGGTAAATTGAAATGCGCGTTCAAATTCAATATATAGAGTTATATGTTGATTTTAACGGAAACTGTTCGAAACGATCGAATCAGCTTGCGATACATATCCCATTGTGTTCGGAATGGGGGTAGAACGCTATGGACGACAGGCGGTGGGCCTCATTTCGAGGTCGAAAATAAAAGACAACTTTTTGAATTAAATAATTAATATATATATATATATATATATATATATATATATATATATCCTTCTCTTCTCCGCTTAAATTCCGCTGGCCCTCCCCCCCTTTGATTTTCAATCGGCATTCAGAGAAAAAAAAGAAAAAGAAAAAAAAAGAACCCAACCGCGAACGATGGCCAGCCTCCCTCCACCCTCCTTCGCCGAAGTCGCCACCGCCAGTCGGAGGTCCCCCTCCCCTCCTCACGAGCGACGCCCGAACCCCCCTAGCCTCGCGATGCTGAAGACGACGCCACCTCCTCCAGGACCGCCGCGTCCAAGCCCCTCCTCCTCAGGTAGCCGGCGCCTCCTCCGATGCGAGCCCCCCCTCTTTTCCGATTGAAAAACCGTACCCCAAAGGGCCCAATCCCCAAATCGATGAACACCCGCCCCCTCCAGCACCTCGCGCGGTCTCCCCCTTCACCTCAGGCGCACCCCCCTCGGACGAGCAAGCGAACAAGCCACCCCCTTCTTCAATTTTACAGTAAGTTTGTTTTTATTTATTTTAATTCTGAAATTTCGATTTTTATGTATTGAAAGGACTGGATTTTTATAGTGTTAAAAACTGAATTTTTAAATGGTTAAAAACAGAATTTTATGATGTTAAAGATTAGATTTTTATTATAGGAAAGTTTTGATTTTTATTTATATGAAGGTATCATTTTATTCATATAAAAATATGGTTTTTACCATATGAACAACAACCTAACAATGTGATTTTTATAGTTGAAAAAGCGATATTTTTGTATTATAGAAAGGCTAAAAATATAATTTTTATATAATATAGATAATAAAAATTCGATCTTTATTATGTAGGAAATATAAAAATATGATTTTTATATTTTTAAAGTAATAAAAATATGATTTACATATTTTTAAAGTATTAAAAATATAATCTTTACTATATGGAAGATGTAAAAATATGATTTTTGTTTATGTAGAGAATTAAAAACATAAATTTTTACATGATAGGAATATTAGAAATATCATCTTTATATGTGTAGCAAAATAAAAATGTGATTTTTATAATGATGAATTTGAAAAAGACGATATCTTTAAAATTGAAAAGGCGAAATCTTTTTATATAGAATAGTGTGATAAAAATGGAATTTTTATCTATATAGTAGCGTTGTAAAAATTCGATTTTTATATATCGAATAGCATAGTAAAAATTCGATTTTTATATATTGAATAGCATAGTAAAAATTCGATTTTTATATATCAAATAGCATAGTAAAAACTCGATTTTTATATATCGAATAGCATAGTAAAAATTCGATTTTTATATATTGAACAACGAAGTAAAAATTCGATTTTTATATATTGAACAACGAAGTAAAAATTCGATTTTTATATATTGAACAATGAAGTAAAAATTCGATTTTTATATATTGAATAGCAAAGTAAAAATTCGATTTTTACATATGTAGTGGCTACGGGCAACGAAAGTGACGAAAGGCGAGAACGGCGAAGATTTCTATAAATGAAGTGTCGTGAAGTTGGGGTAGCTATCGGTGAGAACTTCTCACTCTTCAATCTCTTTTTCTAGTTATATATATACTAGGATGCAGACGGTGCTTAGCAGCACCCGACACCCGTCATCCACAGATCATGGATGGCTTGTTTGTTTAATTGTTTGGTTATCTAGTTGGTTAGATTATTTGGTTTGAATTGAATTGTTTGGTTAAATGAAATTGATTTGATTGATGTGTGAATGGCGTGGGCCTTCACTAGACCGGGGATAAGGCTAGGCCTTGTCCCGTTTCTAGTATCGTGCCGTTATGCTGCCGAAATTTTCTAAAAATAAGTTAGAAAAATAAAGATAACATTTTATTTAATAAATGAACCGAATAGAATATTCATAGGTTGAATAAAATAGTTTGATCGTTAAAAATATAATTTTTAACGTGAATGTGAATAAATAAATATTCATTTACAAACCGGACGGTTTGTTTATGTACACCTATTTGAAGGACGTTGATTGGGACGATAAATTTTACACATCGCCCAACTGCATAAATAAAATCTGTGTTTGATTGTTTGAAACCCCACACGGGTATTGGGATGTTATTTGACATACACTAATCCCGATTGTTTAGTTGTATGTCGATCGATTGATTGATAAACTGTTATAAGCGTTGAATATTTATATTTGATGCTTATACAGTGTAGAATGCACTTTGGATGATGGTTGATTATTCATCGTTGTTGATATATACATGTGTTGTAGAAAATCCATATAATTAACATTATATGGTAATTGATTGGGCCTCATTCCAGTTTTGAAAAAGAAATATTTGAAATAAAAATATTTGAAATAGAAATATTTGAAAATAGAATATTTGAAAAAGGAAATATTTGAAAAGAAATATTTGAGATAGAAATATTCGAAATAGAATATTTGAAAATAGAAACATATGAAGCCGTGTTGGTTAGATTGACGCCATTTTGACGTGAACGATATTTATATTGATTTTATTCATTTTATAATGAATATCGAAAGTGATTTCAAAATCTGATTTTTTGAATATAAATGAATTCGAATTGAAATTGAATATAAATGAATTCGAATTGAAATTGAATATAAATGAATTCAAATTGAAATTGAATATAAATGAATTCGAATTGAAATTGAATTGAATTGAATTAGAACTGAAATTGAATTAGAAATCAATTTGAATTGAAATCGATTTGAATTGAAATCGATTTGAAATGAATTTAAAACGAATTTATATTGGAATATTCAATTTTGATTTGAAATTGAACATGAAGTTGAAACCATTTTGAAAATGAATTTAAAACGATTTATAAAGCACGTTTTAAATTGAAATCGACGAAGTATATATTATATATATAATATAATGGCCTGAATAGAACGCACCACGCCGCGGCAGTTCGCGAATTTCGACCATTGACTTCGAACGGATATTGCGGGAGATCCGACCGTCAGATTCTCCTAAAACCGGGACCGTTGGGTTCGTATCGAAAAGAGCTTTCTAATGGATATTTGAAATTTGAAATCTAACAGTTGGATTTGGGATTATGTCCAAATCAAATTTGAAAAAGGTCGCTGTAAGTGCAGTTCGATGGCCGTTGATGGAAATCGACTGTACGGGCCTTGATAAAATTATTAAAAATAGTAATAATTTGTGTAAAATCATAAGAAATGATTTGGGAAAAACTGGGATGAAAACCTCCATATTTGAAAAGATAAAAATAGTTTTTTTATCGAAATGAACTAGTTTTGAACTAGAATTATAATTCTATTTATTTTTAAATAAATAAATTGAATTTAAAAAGGGTTTTAAAAATAATCAGAATTTCCAATGAGTGCATTGGAGTGGATTTGAATCGAAATTGTCTTCGGAATATTTCGATGTTGGAATTCGTGATCATACAGATGTTGTTATGGAAATTTGAAAGATATAGATATATATATCGTTATTTCCATTACGATATCTGTTGGTCGTAGAATTTGATATTGAATATAAGTCGATATATTTTCTATTCAGAGCCTTGTATTTAATATCAAATGTGATTTGGGTTTGTCGTGAACGGTGTCTTCATTAACACTGTTCTTGAATCCAGTTGAGAAAAAGATTGAATCTTTTTATTTAGATTTAATGAAGTGTACCAATTAAATAATATTTAATTGAATTGATATTGATTTTTGGGTTTATCGTGAACAGTGTTTTAAATAACACTTGTTCTTTAACCCGATAATTAATGTGATGTGATTTTGGGTTTATCGTGAACCGTGTTTTAAATGACACTGATTCTTTAACCCAGTTAATGATTAAAACTAAGTGGAGTTTTAATGAATCTTTAATTAGATTGAAAAGATCGAGAATGGAGTATCACCAGTTTTATTCCAGGAGATAGTTAAATCTTTAATTAGATTTGAACGTGAAATGGTAATTGAATTTACCAATAACACCGTGGTGTTAGATATGAAGTATTACCAGTTTTACTTCATGGGATGAATAGGTTGGGATTGGGAAATTAAAACAAATGATTACTTCGGTAAGTTTCGTTAATCTCAACTAGTTGAATCGAAATTCAAAAGGATAGATTAAAGATTAAATATAAAGAATTTATCTTTGATAAAATTAATGGGAACCTTTCCATATGAATGTGAAATTTAGAAACTAACTGTCGGTTAGCTAAGTAGAATGGTTTCCTGGATATTGATCTGATGTTGGTTTCGGCCTTCGGGGTTAATATTTGGGGAATTATTCTCTTGATTAATTTACGGTTAGTGACTGATGAATTGGAATGAGGCATATGTTGTGTTTGTGTAACACTTACTTAAAATATACGCGAGTTATTCGGAAAGACCGGGTTTATCCCATTCTGAATAACTGATACGACGATAGGTCGAAGATGAAGATGATGGTCGAAGACCGGAGGTCTTCACGTCGTTTGGGTGATTACTGATGATCTTGATTGGGTTGTACACCCAAGAAGATGGAAACAGTTGGTGATCATCCAGACGTGCTTGGTGATCGATGGATATGCGGGGTACTAGGTGCCTCCGGTTTTGTTCAGAGCTAGAACGGACTTGTAAATGGGCTGTGTGTCTGACATTGGATTTTAGTCCGTGCGATTGATCTCTATTAAATATATATCTGTTTGGCGGCGGAGAATTTATTCTCTTGCTTAATGCCCTTCTCTGAGACGTACGAGCTCAGGGGTTATATATTGATGGATATCAAACGCATGGAGTGAATTGCCTGTGTGGCATGCCTAAGTGGCAATTGATTGAGGCTTCTGTTGAAAAGCAAAGTCTTGTGGTGATGATCAAAGCACGGCCTTTGTGGCGTAGCTTTGTGTAATGTTTACTTCGCGAGTTTCGCACCCCGGTTGTGAACCAAAAACGGGAGAGGACCTCAGGGAGGGCATGCGTTTCTTTCCAGCTAGGGTGGTGTCAGTGACCTTCCAGCCCTGACATTTATATACTTTTCACCTGTGTGGTTGTTGCTGTTGCGAGGCGCCTCGGTTAGATCGGACGATCCGGGTCCGATGGAGTCATTCGTTGGCTCATTTATGCCCCAAAGGGCGGGGAAACGCAGTGTTCAGGCATTTTAATCCACATCGGTGGACCGGCCCTGTCGCTCCAAGGGCCCCACCTGAGTCTGGGTCCTGAGGCTCGGGCTAGAGAGTCTCGAATCGGTTGAGGACGATCCCTGGCCTCGGTTCATAGATGGAAATCCAGTTTCCAAATATGTGACTTTGCGATTTTGATTGTATAACCTATATATGGCGACATAGTGGTATGGGGCATTCATGCCGCCTATGATTGATATTTATGATTTGAAGTTGTTTTTTACACTATGCACTTATAATAGTATCAAATGATTTGTTTTAAAAGTATCAAGCATTCTTGGCTATTATAAGGTAAAATCCCTATTCCCCGGCTTGCGTTGCATTGTGTGATAGGACCTGGGTCTTATAATAGCTTCATTTTTCTTTATTTAGCATTGCGCTGTTGTTTTATGCACTGGTATTCTTGGGGGGAAACCCGCTCCGTGTTATACGGCGTGGTCCCTTGATTTACCGAACTTTAAAAATAAAGATTAATAACTGTTTTAGTTCTCACACCAGTCACATGACTGACCTGGAGTTTATTGTTTTAACCTAAACTCTGGGTGCCCTTATTTTGATACGGGCAGCTAGTAGTTTTGGTTTTGCAGATTTATATTCACAGGATCCTGGTTTACAGCTGGAACGATATCCGGAAAGCTTTGTATCCGTATATCTCTTCTAGTTGTGTATTGTATTATTTTCGGCTGCGATGTATTTAAATGTAATTTAAATCTCTGATATTTCTGTGTAATATTTATGCATACTCTGTATATTCTTGTAATCTGATGCATTGTTGTAATATACAATGAAATGTTCTTCCGTCTACGTTTTGATGTGGCTTGTTCTCGAACTATCCGCACTTTCCTCACCGGGGAAGTTACGGGTTTTCACAACCTGCTACCTCATGGAAAAACATGTGACATCTAATATGACCAAATCCTAGTAAAAATGCCATAAGGTGCTATTTTACCTCACCAATCCAAAATGCTGCCCAAATTATGCATATATGCTTACATTTCCTGACTACCCAAACCCTATGTTCACTGTATAAAATTCGAATACTGGAAAACCCAATTGTGCCCATTAATATATATATATATATATATATATATATATATATATATATATATAGGAATGAAAAGAAAGTTGTAAGGATTACAAATATATTTTTGTTGAGGTTTTTAAAGGGGGGAGGGTTTGATTTGATTTAAATTTTTGTTTTCCATTTAAAACTTACGGCATTGATTTTCTGAAACAAAAAGAAATGGACGAGTTCTTGTATTTATAGAGAGAATTACTTTGGCACACACATATTAGGTGACTGTAAAAATTGGGTAGGTCTGCTGATTTTCTTAGGTGTAAAGCTTGGGTAGGACATGTGTGATTAGGTCGGCTAAGAAATATAGGTGTTGACCATTTTTTATACCTTTATTTTTCGTGCATAGGCACGCATGAGCCATGCGCGTAATTGTAGTGAAGAGGAAGTGGAAATTTTTTGCCAGGAAAGTACATAATGCGAACAAGACACGAGCTTCCCTTTGCCTGTAGCTTCCAATAATGAAATGGAAAGGAATATGGACATGTTTTCATTTGCAGGTATGTAGAAGATGTGTATATATGCCCAGAAAAGGGAAATGAACTAGTTCTTCTAATAGGAATTGGAAAGAAGTGTAAAACTAAGCTATCCTTGGGTGTCTCCATTTTTGTCATGAAACAGAGGTGAAGTGAGAAAATGAAATAAATTAGTGATGAATGGAAAAAAAATGAAAAGTTGTTGTGTGAATGAATTATGAGAAGTCCATTCCTCTTGCTATGTGTGAATGTACGTGTGTAGGTAAGATTACTTAGTTATTAAGGAATAATGTCTAGGAGAATGTGCAACACTTAATTTAAAACTTTGTTCTCATATGTGTCGCTACAAACAAAAATAAAAATACGATCGTACGGAAAATGTGCCACGGTTCCAAAACTAGAATAAAACAGACAAGTTAACTTATGTTGTAGAATTCCAAAAACGCTGATATAGGGCGTAAATTACGTTAAACAAAAAGTTTCTTCTTTTCCAAATTAAAATTTTTGGAATAATTCTATAAATTAATTTAACAATACGTCTTAAAAATCTTGTCCAAATTTGAAACAAATATTTTATTGTATTAAATAAATCATTATGGTTTATAAACAATTGTATAATGACTTTTAAAATTTGATTTGAACATAACTGAAAATTTACAAGATGAAAACTCGATTTTTCACTTTCATTAGAAAACTATAGTTCAATAGATTCAAACATTTCTTGTTACAAAAAAATTGGACTTACATTTGATCAGGTACATCCAATTGAAGTCCAAAACGTAAACTACGAACTACAGCAACATTACGAGCTTGATTTTAAATTAAATATAAATTATACGATCAAACGTTGTTTAATAAATAGATTCGTTAAAAAAATCCATTTATATTACCAATTCAACATTTAAAATTGATTTAAATATTTGAAATTTTACGCTTAAAAATTCGGGTCGTTACATTCCTTCCCCCTTAAAAGAATTTCGTCCTCGAAATTGCTAAGCCATACAGATGCTATAACTTTCCCAACTTCTCTCAAGCCACTTAGTTGAAATTTTATATTTCATATCCTTACAACTCAATTATCATGAAATTTTTTTAATTCTCATATCAATACCTAACCTTTCATTATTCATTCCAAATGACCTATCCACTATTTTTGGATAATCCATCATCACATTCTCATCTTCAATCCATATGCTCTCCTGCTTATTTCCATGTCTATTCAAATTGATTTTAGATAAATTTATTAATTTCATTATTTACTCTAAATTTCATTAACCACATCCATTTTTCTAATTCCTTATACCATCGATAAGCCAATTTCTAATTATACAAAATTTTCTTATAAATTTCCTAACTCTTTATATTTTCGAAAAATTACGCCAGCGTCTCTTTTGTACGGCTCAATCGGTACAACTACAATTTTCCTCTCCAGGCGTTCTTCAATCAAAAAAAATCATAAACCAAGCGGATTTCCAAACAGGCTCATAAAAATCTCATACTCAATTAAAGATGTACCTTATTTTTGTCGGTAATTCAACTCTTTCTTTCATTTTCTACCGAGTCAGCATATACCCATGCATTCCCAATTGATCTCCAATCAATTCATACTCAAACCAAATCATTCTCTTATACCCAAGCCAAATTCTGCTTCTAGCTCCAGTTCCATTCTCAATTTCCAACTCTTAACTTATCAATCCAACTTACTTATCCTCATTAAGTCCCATTTCCACATTCCATTAACTATTTTATTTCTCTAAATATTTCACTATAATAATCCGAAGATAATTACTTTCTTTATATAAAAATATAATTTTGATAAGATTATTTCATTTACCCTCTTTCAAAACATATAATGTCGGTTCATTGTATTCAAGTGTTTGGAGACCCCTATCCATACAGTGGATCATACTTATCGACCAGAATTCATAAACCACTTAACCAATAAATCTCTACAGTATAAAATTATTTTTTACACAATCTACGAATACGCTCTCCTATATACATACACTCAAACTCAATCAAGGGTATTACTAACCCCATCTCTATTGAGCCACGCTACAGAGCCAAGGTTACCACTCAACCTTCAACCATGATACCACTGTAATGGCCTGACCAGTTCCCAATCCTGGTCATCGACACAAATACCATGCCAACTAACCAGGCACCAGAAATTACTAGATCATTAATAGAAAGAAGTTAGAAGGTGAGAAATAGAAAATGAAAGAAGTTTAGAATAGAAGAAGAAGAAGAACAAAATTACAACAGAATCAGAGCAGACACAAATCTCATAGCGGAACGAATAAATTAAACAATATAACATAACTTTTGAAATACAAACCACTATCAGAGTACATCACTTACAACACAACGGAAATAAGCAATAGATATATAATGTTGAAGCCTCTTGCTCCAAGCTCTTCCGAGTGTATCTATAAAATCCCGACCACCTGATTGCCCGTACAAATTTGGGCACCCAAGAGTTTAGGGTAAAATAGAACAAAATAAACTATGGGTTATTCATGAGGCTGGTGTGAATAAACTGCAACCACTTGGTTTAACTTTTAAAAATACTTTTAAAAGAAAGGATACCGTAAGACCGATCCACTCATAAATTGTAACACTCCATATTTTCTGTGAACGTTAAAATAACAAATTAAAGACTAATTAATTTATAAAAGAAGAATTAGGTGAAATGGGTTGCGCCATTGCGTTCTCTCGGAATTATGCTTGAGATAGAGTCCGAGTTTGCATAAATCGGACTCCTATGAAGAAGTTATAGGCCTAAGAAGTTTGTATACGCAAGGAAGATTATATATGAATATTATAAGTCAAGACGGTTCAAAACAGGTCTGAAAATTCAAAATCAGCCAAAGGGAAATGAGCGGGAAAATTCCCGTTCAACAGGTGTCGACCCCCCTATAGGGGAGTCGACATAGGAGTCGACCCCCCCTATAAGGAAATCAACATAGGTGTCGACCCACCATAGGGGGTCGACCCCTTTTTCAGATCTGGACGAAATTTCTGGACCGACGTGTTTTGCCTGATGTGTCGCTCCCTGGTTCGCTGTGTGACGTATTTTCTGCTATGGACGATTTTAATGACTCCTGGACTGATCAGAAGGCTCTAAAACACTCTCTACACCTATAAATTAGTGCCTAGACCTAACCTAATTCATAACAATTCCTTCTGACGCCGCTATGCTGCTGAGCTCTCAATCCTCTTAGCCGCCGCCTCTAAAAACCTAAATCATATTAGAAGATCTTCATCAACAATCAACCTTGGAAATAAATCAACATCTACACACCTATTTTCTCCTAATCTGAGCACTGTAAGTTCAAGTTACTTTCAGATGTGACTTCTTAATTGAAATTCTTGGCATGTAATAATCTGAATCCAAGCTATACCTGATCATGAGATAATCCTTTCAGATTTATCAAATCTATTTTATCAGATTTGTGCCTGTGATGTTATTCAAATTTACTTTATTAGATTCGTTCCTGCGATATTATTCAAATCTATTTTATCAGATTTGTGCATGCGATGTTATTCAAATCTATTTTATCAGATTTGCACCTACGATGTTATTCAAATCTATTTTATTGGATTTGCGCCTGCGGTGTTATTCAAATCTAATCTATCATATTTATGCCTGCGATGTAATTTTATTCAGATTTATACTTCTTTTGTGTTCCTGATATTTTTATTATCAAATCTAGCGTCGTATGGCTATTTTATGCCTAATCTTTTATGTTTCCTCTTCATCCCCTTTTATTATGGATATAGGTTGTCTCGAACCTAGACGAAATCTTGTTATATATACGATGGGAATACGGGGGAATTGGGCCTAATCTATTTTATGTACTATTGGGCGTAACTTGTAATTGAGATTTGGGCATAACTTGTAATTGAGATTTTGGTATAACTTGTATTGGGGGCATTATTATCATTTTAACTGCAAGTTTGGGTTAATTGACATATAAATCAAGTTTTGGGGCATAACTGTTATTGTTGCGAACTTGGGGTAAAAATTGAAATATTAAATCTAGATTGGGCGTAAACTGTAAATTAGGATATTATTCTAGATTGGGCATAACTATTGGTTGGGGTGCCAACCGTAATGTATATTGTGACTTTGGGCATGACTATTATTGCAAATATGGGAAGATCGGGTGTAACCTATTTTGAGTAATAGCTTGAATTTGAACTTGTGGGGCATAACTTGCAACTAGCTTCGTTGAGGTATAACTTGAGAATTGGAACATGACTAGTTTTGTGAATTTGGGATGGTTAGCATATAAAATCTAGATTTGGACATGTATGGTAAATATTCTAAAAGATTAACATGCCTAACCCGAGGTTAGATTGAGTTGAGGTGTAAAACTTCCTGGAACTGCCCAGTACATCCAGTAACTGCAACAACACCTATCTAATGTGAGAGGTTAGTGCATCATGCCCAAGAAAAATCCGAGGTTAGATTGAGTTGTGGTGTAAAACTGCCTGGAACTACCCGGCACATCCAGTTACCGCAACAACACAGATCTAATGTGAGAGGTTGGTGCATTAATAAATTAATTAATGCTAATGAACAAGACATGTTAGTTAAAAAAATGGTAGGGTTAAGTAAACTAAGTCGATACTTAACCAGTACAACATGTTAATTAAACAAATGGTAGGGTTAAGTAACACAAGAAGGCAACACTTTACCAATATAACATGATGTATGGTCGGGTTAAGTAACACAAGAAGGCAACACTTAACTAATATAACATGATGAGTGAACATGGTTAAGTTAATAGGAAACACTTAACCTATACAACATGATGTGTGGGTAGGTTAAGTTAACATAAATGGACAGCACTTAACTAATATTACATGAACAAAGTGGATAGGGTTAAGGCAAGCTTAACCGATAATACATATTGACTTGATAAGTGGGAGGGTTAAGTGAACCTTGGGTAAGTGGGTAATATTTGTATGTATAGACCCACAAACTTAACCATTAAATAAACATGCTTGAATCGGTGGGAGGGTTAAGTACATCTCGTGTAGGTGGATAATATTTGTATATATAGGCCCACAAACTTAACCAGTAGGAAACCCTAGTAATGGGGACCCCATTTCAGCATAAACCTCATAGACGTATCATGGTACCCTGAACTAGGCAGGGTGGGGCACGATTACTAGGCTGATTATAAATGGTCAAAATAGCGGTGGGGGTACGTCAATGTAGGTTCCGACGGTTTACGGTCGTGCACGTACTTCGAAGTGGAAAAAGTAGGCATTGGGTACCAGTAGTTATACACTGTGCATCTTGAATCGTGTCGGGTTGTTATCATAGGGACTGATACACCTTATGGTGGGACCAGCACAGGGTATCTACGCACCAGAGAGGGCTGATTGACACAGACACAAGGAAAATTAATACGAGTAAGGAGCCGATCGATAGGGTAGAAAGGGTACATCTAACATCTTCGTGGCAATTAGGCTGATTGAGGTAAGATCCTCCTACTAGATGTACACCTGAAAGCTACCACAATTGCGGGGATTAGGATCACATTGTAATATTATTATTTTATACAGATTACTAATTGGTACACTAGTTAGGCGGTGCAGAGATATAGAAATCCGAATAACAGGGTAGTAGCGAAGCAGAGAAAGAGTAGAAGTGCATTCATTTTATCTTGCCTTATCATATCTTATGCTAATCTATGATCCCTGTTATTACGATATTGTTTTATATTTAGTTTATCCATGTCATGTTACTTTTACCTGTATACATACTGAAAATCACTGTACTTACCAGACTTATGACTGACCTAGTTTGTTTCGCCTCTTTTTTTCCGTTCCCCCCGCCAAGGTAGTCAGGGTGGGAATAGCTCAGCTTAGTTTGGACCATTTCTCTTTCCAAGCTCAAAGATAGTCGACGTACTGCTTTGGACTCGCTTTTCCACTGATATGGCTGGCTCATGCTTTATTGGGGAATATCATTGTCAATTTATGCTTCTTTATTTTGTTAAATGAGACAGATATTTTGTTGTACCAGGTATCGGTGTTGGAAAAGCTGTTGTTTTATCAATGAAGTAAAGTTTTATTTATTTTCCGCTGCTTTATTTGTCTGTCTTGTAATTTATCTGCATCTTTTGCCTATATCCCTCCACTAAAGTTATTGCATTCCCTTTGTGAGTGACATTAACGGAGGTGGAGTGTTACATTTAGTATCAGAGCTGAAGGTTACCGGATCAGATAAAAGATTTGAAAAATTATTTTCAACTCGGTTTTAAAAGAAGCATTTTCTAAAGAAAAGTTTTGTTTTAAAGGCATATTCCCCAAAGCCATACGCACTATCTTTTGATCCTCTGTTTGAATCCTTGTTTTCCTTTTTTACCGAGTCTCCTGGGCTTCTGGCTTTCTGGGAGGTAACCTCATCGTGGCATGGTTCCGTAGGCTTGATGAGACTACGACACCTGTCAAAGGGCGAAGAAGTGCCCAAATTCCGTATAGCCGCAGTAGTTTCACTTGCGGCTAATTTTCTTTCAAGCTTTGTAAGGTTTTCCGTGCGATGGAGGCAGCTTTCAAGAGACTTGTCAACAAGCCACACAAAGATGGCAAAGATGAGAATAAGGGAGTTTGGCTAAAAAGTACAACCCAAGGATGAGAAACTCATGGATATGGACTTGGTTCACAAAGGAGGAAAGAATAGAAAAATCTAAGACCAGAGGAAGTGTCATTATTATGGTATAATGGGTCATATAATTAAGGACAAAGGCAAGAACAAAGGACATGATTTTCAGAAGGGCAAGTGCATGCTCTCACCGCCAGCGTACTTGAGAGAGAGGTAGTAAAGTTTTTGTGGAAAAAATCTAGTTTTTCTTTTTGATCGTCCTGTTAGTACTCTTTTTGATTTTAGCACTTCACGTTCATTTATATCTGCTTCCATAGTTGAGTCTCTTCACCTTAGTGCTTGTATAGTAGAAGATCCCATCATTGTCTCAAATCCAATTGGTGGTTCGGCTTATTTATCTTTGGTTTGTGAGGATTTGAGAATAGCTATATTAAGTATTGAGTTTAAGTGTAATGCTTATGTTTTTTTTGGTTTCATGGGCTATGGGTTGATTTTAGGCATGGATTGGTTAGATAGTAATTGTGAAAGGAGTGTAGTTAGACTTTTGACTTGCCTCGGGAATACCCTCGAGATTTCATGCGATCCTAAGGGATCAGTTTGGCTTAGCTACCTAGAATCACTTGATGCATCTATCGACGGTTTGCAATCCGTTAGAGTAGTCTATGAGTACGCAGATGTTCTTGATTAGGTTAGGGGTGTGTCCCCTAAAACGTGAGATAGACTTCCGCATATATCTAGTTCACAATGCAAAGCCAGTTACATTACCTGTACGACACATGACTCCAAGGGAAAGGAAGGGCTCAATAAACAAGTGAAAGGTTTACTTGAGAAAGGTTTCATAAGGCGAAGTACTTCTAAATGGGTTGCTCCGGTTGTTTTCGGTACAAAGGCGGACGGTTCACTTCGCATGTGCATATATGATACTTTGGTCTTCTCTAAAAGTGAGGAAGGACATGGTTTGCATCTAAGGGAAGTCTCGAATACCCTCCAAGCACATCAGCTTAAGGCTAAGTTCTCCAAATATCATATTTAGAGAGAAGAAGGAAGGTTTCTAGTACATGTGATATCCAAGGAAGGGATAACAATAGATCCCGCGAAAGTAGTTGAAGTGCAAGATTTGAAGCTCCCAAGGAATGCAACGTTAGTAAGAAGTTTTCTTGATTTAGCGGGCTGGTATAGGAAGTTAATTAAGGACTTTGCAAAGGTATCAGCCCCACTTACTGGATTAACGAAGAAGAATCATGTAATACCCCACACCCGCTATGGTCACTCTCTAAGGGAATGCCATAACATCGGTGGAGTATTTTAAGTGAATATATAACAGAAAAATTACAACAAGACAGATATAAGTAATACTTGAAAATTTCAAAACATCATTTCATTGCAGCGGAAAGTAAAACATGTTTGGTTACATCACAAAACCATAATAAGAGTCAAGTACAAAATATCCATCCTGATAAATAAAAGTACATAATCCCAATACATGAACTGATAGCCATAAAAGAAAGGGTAAGCTGAGCTCTACACCTATGGTCCAAGCTCCAAAAGAGAATAATGCCGCCTGATCAAAGCCTACTCGTACTGAGCCCACTCTGATAACCTGAGGGTTGGGAAAAAGATAAAAACAACGGGGTCAGACATAAGTCTGAGCGAGTCATATAACTTTAACAATACAATCATTAAAGTAACCAGAGAAGACATAAGCTTGATATACGGTAACGTCTGGGGATGAATGGCTACACTAAGCAGCTTGGTAGACTTAGGATAAACTAAGATAACCGTAAAGACGCATCCACCCACCCAAGGATAATTACTACACTGCACCACACCAGTCATTCCTACTTAAAGGTTGATCCCCCTAAGTGTACTTAGTAATTTAGTAGTTTCGTGTACCCCTATCTGACTACATAGGTGTACCCACTACTCCCCAAGAGATCGGCTCCCTTACGTAGATACCCGTGCTGGTCCCACGATGGAGTGTATCATTACCCAAAGTGGCAACCTGATAATATCAACGGTGCACGGCTTTATATCTACACGATGCAACAACGACTTACCAACCAGCCCGGGTCCACACACGCATATGAAACCCGTTGGTCCTGCGTTGCCACCGCTAACCCGGTTTGGCCTCTTATAGTCAAGCCCAATATGCGTGTCCCGTCACTCGACTAGAGTCGAGCCTACTAAGATACGTTTGGGATATTGGTTGAAATGGGCCCCCACAAGCTACCACCTAAGCTTGTTATTTCTAGTGAATCCCACTTAACCCTTTAACCATGTCCACTTACATGTTATACATTTTGGCTAAGTCATTTAATCATATTCGAGTTGTCATACAAGGTACCCACTAGATTTCCACATGCCACCCCAAAGCACTTACTTAACCCTTTAACCATGTTTTAATTACATGTTTCACTTTGGTTAAGTATTCTAATCGTATTTTCTATTGCCACCCAAGGCAACCCACTAGTCTCCTCATGCCACCCAAGGCACCCACTTAACCCCTCATGTCCCACTACATGCTAATATGGTTAAGTGTTTCTTAATTAATTAAGACCGTGATCTCCCATAAAGACCTCCCGCATTAGACTGGCGTTTATGACAACTGGTTAAGCCGGTAGGGTCCGGGCAGTTTTACGTCATAACAGAGTCTAACCTCATGTCTTTACTTTAATCACGTATTTAATTTGTGCCTAAGACCTCCCACATTGGGCTAACATTTGTAGCAACTGGTTAAGCCGGTAGGGTCCGGGCAGTTTTACACTACAAATGAGTCCAACCTCGTGTCTTAGTCGATTAATTACACCTAAGTAATCACCCCCATATTTATTAATTATCCCTAATTAATATTCACATTTACAAGAATATGGGTAGACCTAACTCAACAGGTAAATTCCCAATTCCATAACATGGGTAGACCTAAATCAATAGGTAAATTCCCATGGGGTAGACCTAACTCAATAGGTAAATTCCCACTTATGCTTATTCATTTTATGGTATGCTTAATCATAACCATTTCACACCATTTCATTAACATGTCTATTAACCCCATCGTTTCCCACGTACTTATGCTAACACGACATATTTCCAAGAGAAGATTCTTTCACAATTAACATGGGTTTCACTTAGCATACATTAGCATTAACATGGGTTAAAAGGTGTCCACTTACATCATGATATTAACCTAACTAGCATTACTAAATAACCCAACTTGCATGAACATACATATGTCATATATAAAGGCAACTTGCATAAGTGTTCATAGGTTATACAAAGGTGAACTTGCATTTGTCTTAAAGGTGTGAACTTGCACAACATGTTACATGTTAACTTGCATAACATCATACACATAACTTGCATAATATTATAAACATAACTTGCATATCAACATACACATAACTTGCATAACATCATGCACATAACTTGCATAACATCATACACATAACTTGCATATGAACTTGCATAACAACATGCACATAACTTACATAACATCATACACATAACTTGCATAACATGTTGAGCTTGCATATAAGCATACACATAACTTGCATAACATGTTGAACTTGCATATAAGCATACACATAACTTGCATAACATGTTGAACTTGCATATATGACTTGCATCTTAAAGGAGGGTAAACATGCATATATATATATATATATATATATATATATATATATATATATATATATATATTCATAGCATATAAAGGTGTCATCTTGCATATGTATGCATCACATTTAAAAGGGTAAACTTGCATGTCATGATTTATGCATAATACCAAACACTTAGCATGCATAAAACCACATACTTAGCATGCATAGAATTAATTACTTATTATGCATAAACCCACCACTTAACTTGCATAAACCCACATACTTAACTTGCATAAACCCACATATCCAACTTGGATAAACTCACATATTCAACATGCATAAACATAGGATTAATATTAAACATAGATTAGCATATTCACATCATATCATATGACTTGAAAACCCATTAATCCTCATGCAAAACCATAGATCTCATCATATCTCATCTACTTAATTTAGCAATTGATCATCAAAGTGATAGAGACTCACAACTAGCAAATTTGCACTCCAAATGAAGAAGATTAAGATGCTTAGAATGGATTAGAGGTTGATTAGAGAGTGATTAGCTTGCAACCCTCTTCATAAATTAGTGGAGGCTCCTTCTAAGATTTAATTTGGCGGCATGTAGCCCTCAATTCTATTTTTAGTATGGATTAGGGTAGGTTTAGGGTGTATTTATAGATTAGGTGAGTGTTTTAGGCCCTTAGATTAACCCTAGATTAGATTAGGACCCTTAGATTTCGGAAATCTCTAGAACCCAGCCCAAGACTCAACCAAAAACCAGATCTGGTGCACCCAGATCAACAGGGCCGACACCCTGTGTCGACACCCCTGTCGACAGGGCTGTCGACACCCCTGTCGACATGCCTGTCGACATGCCTGTCGACACGGGGCTAGGCGGGAACTTTCCCGCCCCTTCCGCTTTTGGCTCCAAACTTGTTTTAGAACTGAATTTTAAATCTGTTTTTAACTTTGAATTTTCTGAAAACTTCTTTGGGCCTTAACTGGGCCATACGGACTCCGATTTACAAAATTTCGGACTCTATTCTGCGTATTTTTCCGAGACGAACGCAATGACGCAGCCCGTTTCCCCCAATTCTCACATTTGAGATTATTTATTCTGCAATTAGTGAATCTTAGCATTAACTAAAATACGGGGTGTTACAAATCTAACCATTGCTCGGGATATTGATTGTGATGTCGCTTTCTAACGATCGAAGAGGGCTCTTACAACAGCCCCAGTTTTGACTTTTACCTTACGAGAGTAAAAGGATTACGATATACACGGATCATGCGGCACAGGACTAGGCGCCATTTTGATGTAAGGGTAAGGTCGTAGCGGATGCCTTAAGAAGAAAAAGGTTGACTTTAAGTCCTCTTTATGTGAAAAGGAAAAGTTCAGAATACATATCAAACCTTGATTTTAAAACCTTCGGTTAAGTTAGTAGTCGGCATCGCTAGGAGTAAGACCTACGCTTTTGAATTTAATAGGGGTTTCACAAAGAAAAGACTCTCAGATAGCTCATGCAATGGATAAATTAAATAGAGAAGAGACCTCTAAACACCTTAATAAATAAGCTTGCAAGAAGCCATGAGTACGCAGCTATGTTTGAGCACCACTTATCATCCTCTGACAGAAAGGGTGAATAGGATTTTGGAAGACCTTTTGAGGAAGTGTTAGCATGACACGACAGAAGCTGTAGTCCCAGGTATACTAGAAGGAGAAAGGGTAGAACCAGAGGTGACAGTGAAATGAGTTCCAACTCATACTTTAGAAATAAAAATTAAGAAGCTACGCAATCGTGAAGTTATGACAATCAGAGCACAACAGGGTGAAGCTCAAGAAGATGCGACTTAGAAGGCTGAGGACTAGACACGCGCATCATACCCTTTTTGAGGGTATATCCTTGATCTCTCTTTTTCTGTAAAGTTTATTGCATGCTAGTCTTTATCTTTTAAGTATATCCTCTCGATCCTATTCTCGATCCTTAGGTAGAAGCCAATGGATGTAAAATGTGTTTGAGACATGTTATGTTTGGTGGATGCAACTGGATGTAAGTATTTGCTAGTGGTTGCTTGTGGATGCATATACACACGTTAGGCACTGGATCGGCTCTGTCACTTCCATATTGCATGTGCATGAGTGAATTTTTATATTTATGGATTGAAACTTGATGTGTTATCATATGGATGTTGCATTTGTATTAATGATTGTGCATTCATGTAGAAGTTATAAAGTACGATTAGGAATAATTGCATACATGATGGACTCATGGCACTGACATAATTAGCATTAGGGAGGTCAACTAAATCGGTACACCGCCTGATTTTACATTTAGGTAAAGACATATACACACACTATGCATATGTTCATGAAAAGCATTAGAGACCTTTTAAGGATAATGGATGCCTGTGATTGAATGGTCTAGTAGATGGATGTTGGATGTCATGATACATTCTTCTTAACTTAGAGATTTTGGGGACGAAATCCTTTAAAGGAGGGGAGAATGTAACATATCATATTTTCTGTGAATGTTAAAATAACAAATTAAAGAATAATTAATTTGTAAAAGAAGAATTAGGTGAAATGGGTTTAAGACATTTCGTTCGTCTCGGAATTCTGCTTGAGATAGAGTCCGAGTTTGCATAAATCGGACTCCGTATGAAGAAGTTATAGGCCTAAAAAGTTTGTATACGCAAGGAAGATTATATATGAATATTATAAGTCCAGAAGGTTCAAAATAGGTCAAAAAATTCGAAATCATCCAAAGGGAAATAAGCGGGAAAATTCCCGCTCAACAAGTGTGGACCCCCCAGGGGGGGTCGACATAGGAGTCGACCCCCCTATAGGGGGGTCGACATAGGTGTCGACCCCCCTATAGGGTGTCAACCCCTTTTTCAGATCTGGATGAAATTTATGGACCGACGTGTTTTGCCTGATGTGTCGGTCCTTGATTCGCTATGTGACGTATTTTTCTACTATGGACGATTCTGATGACTCCTAGACTGATCTAAAGGCTCTAAAACACTCTCTACACCTATAAATTAGCGCCTAGATCTAACCTAATTCATATCAATTCCTTCTGACGCCGCTATGCTGCTGAACTCTTAATCCTCTTAGTCGCCGCCTCTAAAAACCTAAATCATATTAGAAGATCTTCATCAACAATCAACCTTGGAGATAAATCAACATCCACACACCTATTTTCTCATAATCTGAGCACTGTAGGTTCAAGTTACTTTCAGATGTGACTTCTTAATTGAAATTCTTGGCATGTAATAATCTGAATCCAAGCTATACCTGATCATGAGATAATCCTTTCAGATTTATAAAATCTATTTTATTAGATTTGTGCCTGTGATGTTATTCAAATCTATTTTATCAGATTCGTGCCTACGATGTTATTCAAATTTATTTTATCAGATTTGTGCCTGCGATGTTATTCAAATCTATTTTATCAGATTTGTACCTGCGTTGTTATTCAAATCTATTTTATCATATTTGTGCCTGCGATGTTATTCAAATCTAATCTATCGGATTTATGCCTGCAATGTAATTTTATTCAGATCTATACTTCTTTTGTGTTCCTGATATTGTTATTATCAAATCTAACGTCGTATGGCTATTTTATGCCTAATCTTTTATGTTTCCTCTTCTTCCCCTTTTATTATGGTTCTAGGTTGTCTCGAACCTATACGAAATCTTGTTACATATACGATTGGAATACGGCGGAATTGGGCCTAATCTATTTTATGTACTATTGGGCGTAACTTGTAATTGAGATTTGGGCAAAACTTGTAATTGAGATTTGGGTATAACTTGTATTGGGGGCATTATTATCATTATAACTGCAAGTTTGGGTTGATTGGCATATAAATCAAGTTTTGGGGCATAATTGTTATTGTTGCGAACTTGAGGTAAAAATTGAAATATTAAATCTAGATTGGGCGTAAACTATAAATTGGGATATTAATCTTGATTGGGCACAACTATTGGTTGGGACGCCAAGCATAATGTATATTGTGACTTTGGGCATGACTATTATTGCAAATATGGGAAGATTGGGTGTAACCTATTTTGAGTAATAACTTGAATTTGAACTTGTGGGGCATAACTTGTAATTAGCTTTGTTGGAGTATAACGTGAGAATCGGAACATGACTTGTTTTGTGAATTTAGGATGATTAGCATATAAAATCTAGATTTGGACATGTATGGTAAATATGCTAAAAGATAAACATGCCTAACCCGAGTTTAGATTGAGTTGCAGTGTAAAATTGCCCGGAACCGCCCGGCACATCCAGTAACCACAAAAACACCTATCTAGTGTGAGAGGTTAGTGCACCATGCCCAAGAAAAACCCGAGTTCAGATTGAGTTGTGGTGTAAAACTGCCCGGAACCGCCCGGCACATCCAGTAACCGCAACAACACATATCTAATGTGAGAGGTTGGTGCATTAATAAATCAATTAATGCTAATGAACAGAACATGTTAATTAAACAAATGGTAGGGTTAAGTTAACGAAGGCAACACTTAACCAGTACAACATGTTAATTAAACAAATGGTAGGGTTAAGTAACACAAGAAGGAAACACTTAACCGATATAACATGATGTATGGTAGGGTTAAGTTAACATAGGAAGGCAACACTTAACCATTATATATAACATGATGTATGATAGGGTTAAGTAACACAAGAGGCAACACTAAACCAATATAACATGATGAACGAGTGGGGTTAAGTTAATAAGAAACACTTAACCAATATAACATGATGAGTGAACAGGGTTAAGTTAATAGGAAACACTTAACCAATATAACATGATGTGTATGTAGGTTAAGTTAACATGAATGGACATCACCTAACTAATATTACATGAACAATGTGGATAGGGTTAAGACAAGCTTGACCAATAATACATATTGACTTGATAAGTGGGAAGGTTAAGTAAACCTTGGGCAGGTGGATAATATTTGTATATATAGGCCCACAAACTTAACCATTAAATAAACATGCTTGAATCGGTGGGAGGGTTAAGTACATCTCGTGTAGGTGGGTAATATTTGTATATATAGGCCCACAAACTTAACCAGTTGGAAAGCCTAGTAACGGGGACCCATTTCAGCAGTAACCCACACAAATGTATCATGGTACCCTGAACTAGGCAGGGTGGGGCACGATTACTGGGCTGATTATAAGCGGTCAAAATAGCGGTAGTGGTACGTCAGTGTAGGTTCCGACGGTTTATGGGCGTGCACATACTCCGGAGTGGAAAAAGCATGCACTGGGTACCAGTAGTTATACACTGTGCATCTTGAATCCTGTCGGGTTGCTATGATAAGGACTGATACACCTTATGGTGGGACCAGCACAGGGTATCTACACGTAAGAGAGGGCCGACTGACACAGACACAAGGAAAATTAATATAAGTAAGGAGCCGATCGATAGGGTAGTACGGGTACATCTAACATCTTCGTGGCAATTAGGCTGATTGAGGTAAGATCCTCAAACTAGATGTACACCTGAAGGCTACCACAATTGCGGGGATTGGGATCACGTTGTAATATTATTATTTTATACAGATTACTAGTTGGGACACAAGTTAGGCGGTACAGAGATATAGAAATCAGAATAACACGGTAGTAGCGAAGCAGAGAAAGAGTAGAAGTGCATTCAGTTTATCTTGCCTTACTAACATGACCCGAACTTCCCATGAAGGAAAGAACGGATTGAGTTGAGAACATGACAAATCAGAGCAAAAACAAAAGAACATTTCATTGTTTATTACAACAGTTCCATCAGAATACAAGAATATACAGAGTATGAATAAATATTACACACCAGAAAAATATCAGAGATTCAAATTACATTACGTAGCAGCGGAAAAATAATACAATACACAACTGAAAGGGATAAACGGAAACAAAGCTTTCTGAATTTCATTCCAGCTGTAAACCAGGATCCTGCGAATACAAATTTGCAAAATCAAAACTAATAGATGCCCGTGTAAAAAATAGGGGCACCCAGAGTTTAGGTTAAAACAATAAACTCTAGGTCAGTCATGTGACTGGTATGAGAACTAAAACAGTTATTTAAAACTTTACTTTAAAAGAGAGAAATTCAAGGGACCACGCCGTATAACACGGAACGGGTTTCCTTCCAAGAATACTAGTACATATAATAAACAACGCAATGCTTTTTGGAAAAATGAAGCTATTATAAGACTCAGGTCACATAACACAAGGCAACGCAAGCCGGAGGATAGAGTTTTCCCTTACAGTAGCCAATCATGCTTGGTACGTTTAAAACAAATCATTTGATACTATTATAGTGTAAAGTGTATGAAAATGAAACACCCTACCTCCATTAAGGTCACTCACAAAGGGAATGCCTTAACTTTCGTGGAGGGTTATAGGTACAAGACACGGAAAAATTTACAAGACAGATAGATATAAGCAGCGGAAATCGAACATTTATTGCATATGTGGTTCAATACAAAAGCATTACAGTAAATTTTCTCAAAATAAAAACATTACATCATAATTTCTATTTTGATTATTTAATAAAGAAGCATAAACCATAAATAAAACTGTTGGCTAGCTTTTTGACCAAGCCACCCAGGATCATTCATAAGAAGAAAGCATGAAACCACAGAACATGAAGGAATGGATCGCATCATCGGCTCGCCCGATGTCGGATCGCACACTATCGACTCGCCCACCATCGGATCGCGTCTCAATGGATCGCCCCCATTCCATCAGCGGAACGAAACCTCTATGCGACTCGACCCGAACCTATATTGTTGCCCAGATTAGAGCGATCCGATCCCCTGATGCATGGCGAACCCTCTGACTCGTTCAAGCGTGAGCTAGTCTTCAGCGATCCGAGACGCATGGATCTAGCCATACGTGTCCCTAACCGTCATTTTGACTGATTCTCCCCATCTGCACGATCCAATTTTCAAGGGGATCGCGACACTTGTCCACAACGGCAAATTTGACTATTTCTTCAACGGAGGCGATGTGATCCGATGTTCTCGGGATTCGTGCCACGTGTTACCATAACCCGCCAGACAAAATCAGCTATAAATAGCCCAGAGCTTGGCACTTTTTGGGATCTTTTTGGCAATATTGAGTACTGAATCCGCCATTATTGTCAGACTACTAGAGTATTGAGAGAAATCCTTGATTGTATTAGCTTGCAAAGTATAATCAATAATATATAAAGTGGACGTAGGCTCGTTAACGCCGAACCACTATAAATTCTGTGTGTTATTTCCTTTTTCCTCATTCTTCAGTTGAAACTCTATAAGCTTCAGAACAATTTGGGTGTTAGGTCCAAATTTTGATCTAACATTTTTGGTGCTTTCACTGAGAAAACAATCCTAAAGTTTAACTATTCAGTTCTTTGAAGATTCCAGCAATTCAGATATCATGGCTGGAAAAAGATCTAAGGAAGCACGAGCTTCGCAAACCAATGAAACGATTGAAGAAAGTGTGCACGAGCTAGGCAATGAGGAGACTCTGGATCGCGGAGCGCAGGGGGCGAACCGATCCGATGAAGACGCCACGCTCCGAGTTGACAAGAACGAGGCGATCCGGACTGGTGAAGGGGTTGTTACACGATCCCGAGGCAACGTCTCGAATCCCCCACGCACCGCGACCGCGAATCGATCTCAGGGGGGCGTTGCGAGCCGCCATCCTCGAACCACAGCGATTCGAATTGATGATCAGACTACAACTCGACCTGGAAAGGAGCCTATGACTCGCTCCTACCGTCCTGGCCCCTCCGCTCGACCTGGCTCAAGCTCTTTGCGCATAAGAGAAAGTGATGATGATCAATATGATCCTGCTGCTCCCGTTACTGAGGGGGATCTCTCTGGATTTTCCGAAATGTGGGAGAGACTGTTCGATGAATTGGCAGCCCAAAGGCAGGAAAGCTCCGTCCTACGACAAAATTTGACTGCTATGGATAGAAGGCTTGTTGAGATCGCAAGGCAAAGGACGCCGCCGGTTCGTCCACTCACTCCAGGATATTCTTCTTCGTCTGAGGAATCGCCGAGACCTCCGCGACGACCGTACGAGAGAGCCGAAAACATAGGGTAGCTTCGGTTCGGAACCCTGCCATCACGGGAAGAAGAAGCACTGGGGGCGGGGCCCTCAAACCGTAAGGTGAACGATCAAGCCACAACTCCCAGGACTCGAGATGTGGACAGTCCGGTGCATAACAGACTACCTCAGCCCCATCGCCACGCACATGCTCATGGTAACAGGGGGCAACGGAGCCCTATCCGAGCCCCGGATTTTGTGACTGCTCCAAGAAGAGAGATTAGAGAACCCCGCCGAGCCCGAGGCACTGACCCTGAACCTCCGCTAACCAGTGCAAATGTTGCAGCCATGATCCATCAGATTCTGGCAGATAGCCGTGGACAACGGAACGAAGATTGGGGAATTGACCGTAGTCACACCCCTTTCACTGATGATATTTTGGATGCGACTTTCCCGAGGCGTTTCAACATGCCACAGATGAACCGATATGCGGGTAGGTCTGATCCTGTCCAGCATCTGATGAGATATTCTTGGTCAATGACCGCTGCCGTAGCCTCTGAAGCTGTCAAGTGCAAAGCGTTTCCCATATTCTTGGAGGATGTAGCATTGTTATGGTTTACTCGCTTGCCAGCAAGATCGATTTCTAGCTTCAGGGAGTTGAGTGAGAAGTTCATAGAACAATTCCGTATCTATGCACAAAAAACAAAAAGTGTGATTGACTTGTTCCCTGTCAAGCAGCGACCAGGCGAGAGTTTGAGGTTGTACCTGGATCGTTTCAATCTGGCCGCTACTGAGGTTAAAGATCCCCATGAACCGACCGTTGTCGCAGCACTGATTGACGGAGTAGATAAAGACACTGAATTCGGGAGATACCTGGCAGGCAAGCCGCCCCATACTAGAGAATTATTCTACGAAAAAGCCAACGTACACTTGCGCCGGGAAGAAGTATATGCTAACCGAAAGGCAAAAACGGCTGATAAAGAGGAAATCTAGAGCAATGTTGCCATTAAGCAGACAGGAGATAGCTCAGGGAAGGTCGAAGTTAATGTCGGAAATCGGAATCAGGGTGGTCGTCAGTCAGGGAACAATGATAATAATGGTAACGGCAACAACCGGAAGAGGAACCGAGGGAACGACTCCCAGAGAAGGACTCGTCCCAGGGCCTTCGAAAGTTATACACCAATAAATGATACTCTGGAAAATATCTTCATGGATGCGTATGAAGTCCTCCAGAATAAGAGGCCACCTCCTAGGGAGTCGACAGAAAAAGAACGTGAAACGGGGAAGTTTTGTCTCTTTCATCAGATTCATGGCCATTCGACAAATGAATGCCGTCACCTAAGAGATGTGGTCGAGAGGCTTCTTGGAGAAAGAAAATTAGATGAATACAGAGTAACACCCAGAGACAGGGGGCAAGCAGTACAGGCCCCGAATCAGAACCAGAATCGACTTGCTGCTAGGCCGACTGCCCAGCAAAAGGGAAAGAACATTGTTATCAATACCGTGATCGGAGGACTTTATCTCGCCGGACATAGTTCCAAGGCATTAGATCAATATGTCAATGCAGAAAAACAACACCTCGAGGTAGGGGAGTGTAGCAACCCCGAGTACAATATCCCGGTAAAGCAGCAAAAGATGATGACCGACGATGTCGTTTTCCGAGAACGAGAAAGCATTGGAGTTCATGCTCCAACTGAAGATCCATTTGTAATTACAGTACCTATTGGACCAGCCACTGTTCATAAGGTTTTAGTGGACAATGGGAGTTCTGTCAACATTCTTTTCAAAAGGACATTTGACAAGATGAATCTCGAAAGAAAAGACTTAAAGCCCTGCCAAGGATGGATCCGTGGATTCAACGGAGCATCTTCCGCTCCAATGGGTTATGTAGAGTTACCAGTCACACTTGGGGAAGGAGGACGCCAGAGAGTGAGAATCCTCCCCTTCGTGGTTTTGGATGTTGAATCGCCCTACAATGCCTTCTTGGGCCGACCGGCCCTCGCAAAGTTTAGAGCCTGTATAGCCCCCTGGGTTGTTGAAATTCCCCACAGAAGCTGGCACTGGTATCGTCAGAGGGGATCAGGTTGCTGCGCGAGCATGTTATGTTGCCGAACTAAAGTTACTTCGCAATGGAGGGGATATTGAAACTAAAGGCGCTTCTCCCCCTACGGGGGCGGAGACCTTATAGCAACCAAAGAGGATAGTCGTTGGGGAGTCGCCCAGAGAGATGCCTGAGGATATAGATCCCAGAGAGGATCAAGAACCCGGGGGCAGAATGGCAACTCCCAACGAGACAACTGTGGATGTACCGATCGATGACAGTGACCCGGAGAAGGTCCTTAAGATTGGATCCCAGTTAAATCCGAATCTCGCTAAAGAATTGACGGATTTCTTTAAAAACAACTTGGATGTATTTGCTTGGACCCACGCGGACATGTGTGGGATATCCCCATCAATCATGAGCCATTCCTTAAGCATTGACCCTAAACATCCTCCGGTAAAGCAAAAAAGGCGAATGTTAGGCCCAGAGAGGTCCGCTGCCTAGAAAGAAGAAGTTGGAAAGCTAAAGAGTAATGGATTTATCAGAGACTCGACCTACCCAGACTGGATTTCGAATCCAGTCCTGGTAAAGAAAGCCAACGGGAAGTGGCGAACGTGTATCGACTTCTCGGATTAGAATAAAGCCTATCCGAAAGATAGTTTCCCGTTGCCACGGATTGACCCGTTGGTAGACTCGACAGCGGGTCATGAGCTTCTTTCATTTATGGATGCTTATTCAGGATATAACCAGATTCCGATGCATGTTCCAGATCAAGAACATACTAGTTTTATCACGGATCTGGGATTATATTGTTATGTGGTGCTGCCCTTTGGCTTGAAGAATGCGGGCGCTACATATCAACGTTTAGTCAACAGAATGTTTTATAACCAGATCGGGAAAACAATGGAAGTATACATCGACGATATGTTGGTTAAGTCCAAGCAATCTTCTCAATACACTACTGACTTGGCAGAGATGTTTGGCATTCTTCGAAAGTACGGAATGAAACTCAACCCAACCAAATGTTCATTCGGTGTTGCCTCCGGAAAATTCTTGGGATTCATCGTCAGTTCCCATGGGATTGAGTTTAATCCAGACCAGATCGCGGCAATCAGAGACAATCAGGAACCTAGGCAAATTAGGGATGTGCAAAGCCTTACCGGAAAAGTGGCCGCACTAAGCAGATTTATCTCCAGGGCTACGGATAAGTGCATCCCATTCTTCGAGTTAATAAAGTGAGGGAAACGCCACTTCAAACGGACACCCGACTGTGTAGAAGCGTTTCAGAATTTACTCAGGTACCTGGAGAAACCTCCGATATTATCTAAGCCAATGGATCACGAGGACTTATTCGTATATTTGGCAGTGTCATCCCATGCGATCAGCTCAGCATTGGTATGAGAAGAGGATAAGGTCCAAAGACTTGTGTATTACGTGAGCAAAAAATTGACGGCAGCAGAGCGTAATTATCCAAGGATAGAAAAGTTGGCGTATAGTTTGCTGATCGCCTCTAGAAAGCTTCGACATTATTTTTAGGCGCATCCTATTACCATATACACCGATCATCCACTCAAGCAAGTCCTACAGAGGCCAGAGGCATCTGGAAGATTACTTAAATGGAATATTGAGTTAAGTCAATTTGATTTGAACTTTCAGCCCAGACGGTCAAGTCGAGGGCAAGTGATAGCCGACTTCATAGCAGAGTTTACCGTGCCGGAGGAAGATATAGCCAATGAAGAGGACAATCCTTCAAAATTACTTTTCGATCCCAATGCCTGGAGAATGTATACTGATGGCGCTAGGAATGACGAAAGATCCAGCGCTGGAATAGTGCTTGAAACCCCCGAGAAACGATTGATAACCTATGCAATCCGGATGGAGTTTCATGCTACTAACAACGATTCTGAATATGAAGCTCTGATAGCCGGATTGAGGATCGCAAAGGAATTAGAGGTCGCAAAGCTGAACATCTTCTGTGACTCCAAGTTAGTTGTGAACCAAGTTAGTGGAAAATTCCAAGCTAAAAGTGCAAGATTGATTTTATATTTAAAGAAAGTGAAAGAGTTGCTGAACGATTTTGATCACTACAGCATATCTCATATTCCGCGGTCAGAGAATCAGCAGGCGGATAAGTTGGCGAAGATGGCTAGTTCCGACGACCCTGAAGTGACTGGGCTAGCTCCCGTTGAAGTACTTCGGTCCCCTAGCATAGATGAAATGTAAATCGACCTAATACTAGAGACGGAACCAGAAAGGGAGTCTTGGATGACCCCTCTAAAGAATTTTCTGATAAATGGAACACTTCCAACCAAGAAAAGCGAGAGGCGTAAGGTAATTCGTAAAGCCGCCCGATACGTTCTGCAAGGCGGAGTTCTTTACAGACAAGGGTTTTCAATGCCCCTCCTTCGGTGTATAGCCCACGATGACATCAAACGTGTGCTACAAGAGGTCCACGAAGGCGAATGTGGCGACCACACTGGAGGGCAAACTTTGGCAAAAAAGGTGTTGCGGCATGGTTATTTCTAGCCTACCATAAACAAGGATGCAGCGAGATACGCACGACGGTGTGATGCGTGCCAGAGATTTTCGAAGATACCTAGAGCACCTCCTAGTCAGTTAAAAACAATGATGAGCCCATGGCCTTTCGCTATGTGGGGAATTGATATCATTGGAAGTCTCCCCATAGCAAGGGGCGGAGCAAAGTTCGCCATTGTGGCCGTGGATTATTTCACTAAGTGGGTCGAGGCTGAGCCACTAACTACGATTACAACCAAACGAGTGATCAACTTTATCGTGAGAAACATCATTTGTCGATTTGGGATTCCAAAGATTGTAATAACGGATAACGGGACTCAGTTCGATAGTGCTGAATTCAGAAATTTCTGCCAAAAATACCACATTGAGAATCGATACACCTCTGTGGCGCACCCGCAATCGAACGGACAAGTCGAAGCAGCGAATAAAGTGATTAAGTCTATTCTAAAAAAAAGACTGAAGCGGGCTAGAGCCATGTGGGCTGATGAATTGCCCTTGGCACTATGGGCCTACAGGACAACATATAAATCGGCAACAGGACATACCCCGTTCTCCCTTGCCTTTGGAACGGAAGCAGTCATCCCGGTTGAGATAAAGGTACCTTCTCATCGGGTGACTTATTATGATCCGATGACCAATAATGAATTGCTCCTTGAGTCCCTAGATATGATCGAAGAAAAGAGGAATGAGGCGGATTTGCGTGCCTTGAGATGCAAGCAACAGATCACACGATATTACAACAAAAAGGTTCGAGCCCGAACCTGGGAACCCGGAGACTTGGTTCTGAAACGTGTCTTTCCACCCCCAACTCATTTGGGAGCGAAGTGGGAAGGACCGTACTCCATTCTGACCAAGCTTGATAATGGAACCTTCAAGCTGGCAACCGTAGATGGAAGGGAAATCCCCAGAGTGTGGAATGCCCAACATTTGCGGCCATACTTAGCATAAAAGTTTCAAATCTGTTCTTTTGCTTTGTTGAAAACCATGTATAAGGCATGACTAGCCTAGAATAGTTTGATTCCTTGAAGCAAAAAAATTATAAAGTGGACGTAGGTCATGATTTGCCCGAACCACTATAAAAATATTGTGTGTCATTTACCTTTATTGCATCCTTATTTATCTGCCTGTTTATCTTTATGGAAGTCGGCGTGAATAATGCAGGTACCCGAAGTCTGGTGCCAACTGTTCCCCCCGTAGACTGTTCGGAGGAACTCAGAGCCTTGGCAAAATCTCCAACTGCTTGTCCGACTGGATTTAATCCTCGGAGCTTGGATTAAAATGTGAAGCTAAGACAAGTTTGATGAGCGTGCACGATTGCAGACCGCTTGATCCGTGACTCTAACTCTCCAGAGAGAGAGAGAGTATAAAAGCGTCTCCGATTGAGCGCTGAGAAAGAGCTCCTTCCCCGCTAAAGGATCGGGGAGCGAATGAACTGCTGAGCTCGAACTCTAACTCTCTAGAGAGAGAGAGTATAAAAGCGTCTCCGATTGAGCGCTGAGAAAGAGCTCCTTCCCCGCTGAAGGATCGGGGAGCGAATGAATTTCTGAGCTCGAACTCTAACTCTCCAGAGAGAGATAGAGAGTATAAAAGCGTCTCCGATTGAGCGCTGAGAAAGAGCTCCTTCCCCGCTAAAGGATCGGGGAGCGAATGAATTGCTGAGCTCGAATCTAACTCTCCAGAGAGAGAGAGTATAAAACCGTCTCCGATTGAGCGCTGAGAAAGAACTTCTTCCCTGCTGAAGGATCGGGGACCGAATAAACTACTGAATTCAAACTCTAACCTTGGCAACCGTCAGGAGAGTATAAAGAAGTCTGTGATTAAGCACTAAGAAAGGTGCCAGAAATTCGGTACCACAAGAACAATTACCCTATGAAATCTTCTAAGTCCCCCATATTCAGAAATAGGGGGCAACCCGCCGACAATACTAACCAATCCTTAGTAAACCCCAGTCAGGCGCTATGATAACAACTGATTGGGGGCACGTATACTCATATACATATACTAAACTTTAATACAGCAACGCAGCATGAAGATTTTTCTTTCTGTTGTTTGATTGATAGATGGCCTATAACTAAACATGGAAAGTTTATTTGAATACAGGTACACGATGATGCAAAAAGAGATAAACTTTCATTTATGTACCACGAATCAACAAAGTGAAAAACAACCTAGAAAGGAAAGTGAGGGCCAGTCTCACAATTACACTTCCTGGCCAGTGGAAAACCTAAAGACAAAATATCAACAAGCAACAATATCCTATTTACGCTTTGGCCTCTTCTCTTGCCTCTGTCTCTCCAGCTTCGCCTTGTCGGCATCAGACGGATCCCCTTTCTTCCTCTTCCTTTTGTCTATGAGAGGAACATCCGACTCTTCTGAAGATTCCTCTTCCACCTCCTTTCTCTTCCTTCTATCAGAAAGGGAAGCCGGGAAGTCATCGGGATTTGCAAAATGAAGCTGTCGGCTGATAGATTTGGGCTGGATTTTCACAATCATCCCAGTTTTGGGATCGAATTCTGCAAGAGGGACTATGTCCAAAGCCTCATCTCCCACCTTTTTCGAAGCCATCTCTTTCTCCTGCCTAGCTTTTCGGCTGGCCAAGGTTTCGTCGTCATCGTCGTCGGCTTTTTTGGCGCCGATAATGTCTTCTTCATCATCTACATGGTGCCCATCCATGTCTTTCAAGGCTTCGATAGTCTCGGCATCTTTGGGAACGTCAGTACTAGGTACCGAGATGCTTCTTTCTGCTGTTGTGACCTCAGCCTGCTTTGATATATCAATACCAGCACCTGGCGAGACAGCCTCCTTCTCCACTTCTTTTTCTTTTTCAGTACCCATGTCGACGGGCTCGCCACCTGCATCAGGAGGAACACACTTGACTAATTCAATTGGTTGTTCTACCAGACGACGACAATTCACAATTGCTTTGACAAATTGTGGGGAAAAGAGAGAGATACCTTCAGCAGATGCTCCCTCTTGAGTAGTTGCAGAGGCTCCAATGACCACGGGAGTTAGACCCAAAGGGATTAATGGATCATCGGGATGGTATTCCTCAACCCCGGAGGTCTTGGGCTCCACAGCTGAACTCGAACCCTCGTCAGCTTTGCCTTTACCCTTCGCCAGGGCCCTCTCCTTTTCCATCTCCGCTAGAATCAGACGACGACCCTCTGCTAGGTCCTCAGGCTCATTATCCCTTAAGATGCTCTTCATCAATTCATCCTCATCAATTTCTTCGACCCCCAATCTATTTTTTTCACCCTCAACGATGGCATCCCATAAATTGGCTAAAGTAACATGGTAATCCGGGATCCACGAGATGTTGCGAGTTTTGAGAACCTGGCCAAGGAAATCGAAAATCATCTCTTCAAACCCCTCAATCTCCTTCTCTCTTTCGAGGAGCCTGTTGTTAGAAGCAGTGGCCAATTCGATGGCACTTTCGACATTCTTTTCGGCGAGAGCTGCCCGTCTCTCCGCGTTTGAGACCTGATCATTTAAAATCACCTTCTCTGCTTCCGCCAAAGCCAAACTTTCTTTTAAACTTGCTTTTTCTGCCTCCCAAGCAGCTCTCTCAGCCTCAAAATGGCCTTGTGCTGTTTTCAACTCGATATTCGCCATTTTGAGGTCTTCAACCTCCTTCCTTAAGGCCATTTTCTCTTGGCTATTGGAGTCAAGTTCTGAATGGAAGCGCTGCTTAGCATTCTCTAATTCAATCTTATAATTTTCAGCGTCCCTCCGTGCTAAAGCAAGCTGGGATTGCGCATCTTCCAGGTCCTTCTCCATCTTGGTCCTGGCCCTTTCGTTGTTTTCAAGTTTCGCCTTAGATCTGTGTGCTTCTATTTCAAGCGATCGGATGACTTCTGAAAGGTTAACTGCATGTTTTTTCATCATCTCATATTGCCTGGCAACATGGCGGATATGCCCGACAACTTCGCTATCCCAGTTCTTGGGGACCGGTTCCAAGGCTAGAACAAATGTCATCCGGTCAAAGAATATGTCTGGGAATTGTTCCCGCAGCTTTTCCAGCCTACCTTGAATCTCAGGACCATGCATGTAATCCCGTGACCCGGGGGCAGCCAACTCTGGCTGGCTGGAAGGGACAATGCCACTCCCCTCCTTTTCAGACTCTTTGGATGGATCCTTGCCCTTATCTTTAGATTCGTGATGCCTTTTTGACGACCGGCTGTGGGAAGGTGCACTCTTTGGAGGAGTTAACTCTTTAGGAAGTTTCTTTCCCCCTGCAGGAACTGCCGGATAACTGGAAGGTTTGGTAAAGATCGATTTTGGTGGAGACCGAGGTTGCGAGGAAGTCGACCTGTGAGAAGGGCCACGAGAGCGCTCAGTACCCGGATGAAGGCTGGGCGTGCCCTCCCGAAGAGAACGATAAGAGTAAGATTTCCTGCGGGACATCATTCCTGCAAAAAAGAGAATAGCATATTAAAACTTTGAATATTCACAATATAAGAGTGCAGAGTCAGATAGTGTGTGTGATTTGTGCATCCCAGATAATCCCCCATAACAGACCCGGGCCTGAAGACAGGCTCATCTGAACAGTTTCTTATTCTCTAGTTGGGGCGATGTTCTCTTCAGAAGCAGGGAAGAAAGGCCCCCCTTCAAAGTCCTTCTCTGTATACACATCATCGCGTAGAGGAATTTTATTCAGCTCGTCAAATAACTGCTCTTCTGTCAAATCATTGGGAGCAGCGGTTTCGATTGGAGTAGAAATCGGGATTTCCTTGGACATGTCACCGCGGACCTCATCCCCTCTGTATATGTTCAAGTCCTCATCGTCTTGGATGACTATCGGAGAAGGACTCTTGCGAAACTTAGTTGTTTCTACCGCTTGCGAAGTTCCCTCTCCCTCCGTTGGGGGCACGTACTTATAAGGTTTGCCGCCATTGCCAAGTCCAAATCTTCTATCCAGAAGATGATGCTTATGAAGATTTTCATCAGTAATGCATTTTTTGATCCTTAGAAAGTCGGATCTACTTTGTAGAAGAATGGACAATCGATTGTTGTATAGTGGACCCTCCATTTTCGGGAAGACGTGATCTGTTTAAGACAAAGAAAAAGGGGGGAGAATGTTAACACCTAGACTTCTTGAACAAGACATTCGATTAGAAGCTTAAAGTTTACTTGATTTGAGCCATCTTCTTGAGCATCCGACTTGTTTCTTTATATAAAACCAATCAGACTTAGGATCCCCTATATTGCTATATCCATCGTACAGAATCTTCCTATTCGCCACCGATTCAAAGAAAGAGAAATTTGGAGTCGCCGAAGAACGGTGCTTGAAAAGAAAGAAGAATGTCAAATCTCTGAATTTAAGTTCGGCGTGTAGGATCTCCGCGTATGCAACATATAGGGTGTATAGAGATGCGTAGGCGTTAGGATGGAGCTGCATCGGAGCAATACCCAGTCGTCTTAAAGTTTCGATGGCGATCGGAGGAAACGGATGAATAGCTCCTACAAAGCACATGGTTCGGCTGATTGCCATATATCCTTCCGGAGCTAGGTGGGGTCTATCTTCGCTTCCGGGTGTCAAGACATCATCCCAAGGAATCCCGTGTCTCAAGCAGATTCTTTTAAGCTTTATATCGTCAAGCTTAGATGCTAAAGAATCAGAAAAATTATCTATTCCGAGCGCGCTAGGAATCTCGTCGGGAGCTCGCCCATCTATCTCAGACTCTTCGCTAGATGAAGAGCTTTCGGATGGATCTGATTTCGTGGCCTCGTACTCAGATCCAGAATCTTCGCCTCCTGGATTAATTGGAGGAATCTCGGGGTTGTATTGCTCAGGAACCTCGGATTCCGCCTCTGTTGCGGATCTTGAAGAAGATTGATTGTTCGACATTACTGCTAGGACGAGAAAACATGAACAACGAGATTAATACTACCCGTCCCCCGTGTGTGCAAGTGTCAGTGTGTGTGCTTGTGTGTGCATTGAAAATAAAGCGTGAAAGCTATCAAGATCATCAAAATAGTAGTCGTCATATGCAGTCAAATTATGTGGTCATTTAGTCTAGAAAGTCCAACATCAAGGCCATAGCCTAACTGTTCAGAATTTTATGGTGACAAGGCATCGTTTAAAGTTTGAAATTTCTTTGGATCGTGAACTACGAGTCGGATTGCCATGTAGAGGGATCGCCCCCTTTCGAATCGCAGGGCAAAGGGATCGCCCCTTCACGGATCGTGAAATTAAGTTATCGGAGTCTTTGCCGAATCGTTGCAGCCCCCCACGATACGCGCCTCTGCCGTCACCATGACCCTCCGTCTCGCCACTCGCCTTCATCTTCTTCCTTTCTTCTCCTTGCCCATGATCCGGATCGGCCTTCCCTCTTCTCCTTCCTCCTTCGTCTTCCTCCTCTTCTTCTCATCTCCGAACTCCAACCTCTACGCCCATCATCCATGGCGCCTCGCTTGTTCCCCCAGAAAATCACAAAATTCCATCGTTTCTCCCTCAAACCAGTCGAAAAAATTCATAAAACAACAGTGCTTACGAATGAGGGTGCTTTCGGTGGAATTACCTTTCTAAAAATTGGGAAAGTGATCAGATTTTTGAAGGTTTGAATAACTAGGGTTCGTTCCTCAACAATGCAGGCGAAACGATACGACAGAAAAAAGAAGGAAGAAAGTGAAGAGGGGGGTCGGCTTATATAGGCAAAAGGGCGACCTTTTGTCTCCCCTTCTTTGTCCTATTCGATCCACAAAAATAGGCGGGCCGCGAACCAAAATCCCACCACGACTCGAGGAGGAGCCCGTTTCATTCCAAGGCCCAAGTGCACACCAAAGAACGAAACGAATGTCTTGCTAACGGACTGCGACTTGAGCCCGCGATCCGAATCGATAAATTCAGAAATGAAGACTTTGAAAAATCCCAGAAAGAGAATTGTTCACTGATTCGCGACTCGCTGTGAAAAGACGATTCTATAGCTTCGAAGCATGTTCCATCATCGATAAAACATACTTCGAGGGGGAAAAATGTTGGCTAGCTTTTTGACCAAGCCACCCAGGATCATTCATAAGAAGAAATCATGAAACCACAGAACATGAAGGAATGGATCGCATCATCGGCTCGCCCGATGTCGGATCGCACACTATCGACTCGCCCACCATCGGATCGCATCTCGATGGATCGCCCCCATTCCATCAGCGGAACGAAACCTCTATGCGACTCGACCCAAACCTATATTGTTGCCCAGATTAGACCGATCTGATCCCCTGATGCATGGCGAACCCTCTAACTCGTTCAAGCGTGAGCTAGTCTTCAGCGATCCGAGACGCATGGATCTAGCGACACGTGTCCCTAACCGTCATTTTGACTGATTCTCCTCATCTGCACGATCCGATTTTCAAGGGGATCGCGACACCTGTCCACAACGGCAAATTTGACTATTTCTTCAACGAAGGCGATGCGATCCGATGTTCTCGGGATTCGTGCCACGTGTTACCACGACCCGCCAGACAAAATCAGCTATAAATAGCCTAGAGCTTGGCACTATTTGGGATCTTTTTGGCAATATTGAGTACTGAATCCGCCATTATTGTCAGACTACTAGAGTATTGAGAGAAATCCTTGATTGTGTTAGCTTGCAAAGTATAATCAATAATATATAAAGTGGACGTAGGCTCGTTAAGGCCGAACCACTATAAATTCTGTGTGTTATTTCCTTTTTCCTCATTCTTCAGTTGAAACTCTATAAGCTTCAGAACAATTTGGGTGTTAGGTCCAAATTTTGATCTAACAAAAACTGCATAAATATCCAAGTGTAGTGTCCAAAAGCCATAGCCAAGGTAAGAGAGTCCCAATCATACATCTACTTTCTTGAAGCATGCAAAAAGTCTGACTAAGCTGGAGTATTCCCTCCCTGTGGACCTGGGGGGAGGGGAGGGACGGAAGAAAAGAGGACGAAAGAAAACGGGTCAGAAAATAAGTCTGGTAAGTTCAGTGATTACTAGTATTTAAACAAGAAAAGGGATCATGACAGTAATAATAGAACATAGGACAATACCCTAATATATGATAAGACAAACATGTGATCGCACCCATTACTATAGTCTCTGCACCTACTAACCATTGGTTCAACCAGCCTCACGTGTTCATAACAATGATCCCCTTAATGATCGGTTCCTACTCGCATGCATTCATATCCTACGTCATTCGGCCCCGCTTGACTATAGTTACCTATGCTAGTCCCACCATGGGGTGTATCAGTCCCTCTGGTGGCAACCCGACACGATTCATGATGCATAGTGTATACTACTGATGCCCAGTGCCTGCTATTTCCACTCTGGAGTACGTGCACGCTCGTACTCCGTTGGAACCTACACTGACGCACCAACCGCCGACGTTTTTGACCACTTATAATCAACCCAGTAATCATGCCCCACCCTGCCTAGTTCAGGGTACCATGATACATCTATGTGGGTTACTGCTAAAATGGGTCCCCGTTACTACGGTTTTTTAATCAACATGTTTATTTGGTTAAGTGTCCAGGTTTATCTAACCCCACCCATCAGTTTAGTTAACATGTTGAATCGGTTAAGTGTTTCCTCAATTGACTTAACCCTACCATTCTAGACTTAGCTTTAATTTATTCATTAAAGCACCAACCACTCACATTAGACAAGTCATGTTGTGGTCACTAGATGTGCCGGTCGGTTCCGGGCAGTTTTACACCACAACTCAGTCTAACCGTGGGTCCTTTTTGGGTTTGATGCACTAACCACCCACATTAGACAGGTTTTGTTGTGGTCACTGGATGTGCCGATCAGTTCCAGGCAGTTTTACACCACAACTCAGTCTAACCTCAGGTTAGGCATATTTGTCTTTTCTAAATTCACATATTTTCTATATATGTCTAATTTTTATAAATAAATTAATCTTAATTTAATCATGCCAAAATTATTCTTTTGATTATGCTCACAATAAATGATGTACTAAATATACCATTTCATGAACCAATCTATGCCATGAAATTTTCATGTTTTCCCAACGCTACCCTCGTGGTATGTTCGCATAAATTACATAAAATGTTGGGCTAGTAAATTAGCCCAAACCCATAAACAAAAAGGGTAACAAACAAGAGACATGAAATAAGCATACAATAACATACTTTTAACTTATCATGTGTAACTTGGCATAGAAGCATCACTAACTTAATTAAACGGGTAAGGGTGAACTTGTGACTAAGTTGGATCTAATTATCATGTAAACTTGATATAGGTCTAACATGGAGGTTTAACATATAAACACAATTTTAAACCACAACTTAGCATATTAACTTATGTATGTGAAAACATAAGAAAACTACTATAAACATATTTAAATCACAACTTAGCATGATAACTTATGTGTGTTAAAGCATAAGAGGACCACAAATCCAAATTGCAACATAAATAGGTTCAACTTAACAAAGTTCTAAATATACTTAAATGTTGATCTAAACATGTAGGCATGTGATTTAATCATAAAATTACAAGTAACCACCAAATTATAACATGACATGTTCATCACTAAGTTGGCATAATAAGTTCATCATCTAATCATAATAGATTCCAATAATACCATACAATTTTGTACGTTCATCACCACAAACATATAGGTATGATCAATCGCGACGGTAATTTAAGATAAATTAGAATCAAACTTAATTTACCTTGTACATAAGCATCATTCTATATTCGAATTACAACATGTCATGATTTCATTTAAAAGAACGTTTAAATCTACGTAATAACCAACTTACAAACTAAAAGGAATTCTTGATTTCTGGAATCTGAATTCTGAAGTTGTAATGCTCGCCTTTGATGTATCATTGAATCAGATTTGTTTTAATTTGATGTTGATGTAGGCTTTTATCTTGTATATGAATTAAAAGCGGTGACGGCTACTCCAAGTTCTTTATTGACGGCATGACAGTTCCAAGATTATTTTTGTGCGATTTTAGGTTGAGTATTAGGTTGTTTATATAGAATTTCAATTTAATTAGAGCCATTGGATGAACCTAGAGTTAACCACAATCATTCAGACCAGATCAGAACTATCCAGAAACCTTAGTGACTCAGCAACAAGTCAGAAATCATCGAAATTCAGATCTGGCCGAGGGGGGCAGGTCGACCTGTAGGGGGGAGGTCGACACTAGGGTCGACCTAGGTCCTGGGCGGGAATTTTCCAGCCCAGCCCGGTTCTGACTTCTGTTTTGAATTTTTAATCCGGTTTCGAGCTGTTTGAATTTACTTGAATTTCGGAAACTTCTGAAGGCCATAACTTCTTCATACGAAGTCCAATTCATGCAAACTCGGACTCTTTCTCAAGCAGAATTCCGAGACGAATGCAATGGCGTAACCCCTTTCCCTTAATTCCTATATTGGAAATTAAGTATTGTTTAATTCGTTATTATAACGTTAACAGAAAATACGGGGTGTTAAACTCTCCCCTCCTTTTAGGATTTCGTCCCCGAAATCTTCAAGTAGAGAAGAACTTATATCCTACCGTCCAATCACCCATCTACTCAACCATCAAACACAGGCGTCCATTGTCCTTAAAAAGACTTCTAATGCTTCATGATCATATGCATAGTGTGTGTACATGTCCTTATATAATGCAAGATCAGGCGGTCTACTGATTCAGTTGACCTCCTTAAGGCAAATTATGTCAGTGCCATGAGTACATTATGTATGCAATTTTTCCTACTCAAAATTTCCTATATGAGTGCACAATCATTCATACAAATGAAACGTCCATATGGTAACACGTTAAGTTTCAATCCATATACAAATACATATATGCATATGCAATATGAAAGTGACTAAGCCGATCTAATACCTAATGTGTGTATATGCATCCATGAGCAACCACTAGCAATCTACTTGCAACCACTTGCAACCATCAACCATAACATGTTTACATCCAAATAGGTTTCTACCTAAGGATAAGGATAAGGATAAGGTCGAGGAGATATAACTAAATAGATAGATACAAGCATAAACTTAAGGAAAAAGAGGTCAAAGACGTACCCTCAAAAAGAAAAGGGTAGGCTGCACGTATTCTGTCCTCTGTTTCCCAAGTCGCATCTTCCTTGGTGTCACTCCACTGAACTTTGACAAGCTTGACTTCACGGTTGCGTAGCATTTTGACTTTTGTTCCCAAGATACGGGTTGGAACTTTCCTCACAGTTGCTTCTTGTTCAAATTCTACTTCCTCTAGCATGCTTGGTTCCACCACTTTCGCAGACTCATGTAAGCACTTTCGCAGGTGAGAGACATGAAAGACATTATGAACCCCAGCCAATCTTTCGGGCAGCTGTACCCTATAAGCTATCTTCCCAATTTTCTCAATGATAGCGAACGACCCTAAAATCTTGGTGCTAACTTTCCTGCGGATCCAAAGCGAACGAAATTTCTCAAAGGAGATACTTTAAGGAATACCTTGTCTCCAACTTCAAACTCAAGGTCTGTTCTTCTTTTGTCTGCGTAGGACTTATGTCTATCTTGGGAAGTCTTCATTCTTCTTCATATCAAGTCCACTTTCTCTGAAGTTTCTTTAATCATGTCTAGTCCAAGTATGAGTTTGTCTATGGACTCCCACCAGCAAGTTGGTGACCGACACAGTCTTCCATATAATGCTTCGAAAGGTGCCATGCCTATGGTAGCTTAGTAGCTATTGTTGTAAGCGAATTCCACCAAAGGTAAATGTTCCTCCCATGTACCTCCGAAATCAAGAATTCACAGTCTCAAGAGGTCTTCTAATACTCCGTTGACTCTTTCCGTCTGGCCATCGGTTTAGGGGTGATAGGCAGTGCTTAAGCATAACTGTGTGCCTACATCCTCTTGTAAACTCTTCCAAAACTCGCTCGTGAAGATAGGATCTCGATCACTCACTATGCTGGAGGGTATCCCATGGAGTCGAACTATCTCTTTAAAATATATGGATGCTAGAAATGAGGCAGTCCTTCTACTCTTAATGGGTATAAAGTGGGCGCTTTTTGTGAGCTTGTCCACTATTACCCAAATACTGGTATTGCCCCTCCTTTACTAGGCAACCCATCAACAAAGTCCATTGAAATGTTATCCCATTTCCACTGTGACCTCTAGAGGATAAAGCAAACCTCTAGGCTTCTTCTGTTCCGCCTTGACTTGCTGGAATATCAGCACTTGGAGATGAATTCAGCTACATCTCTTTTCATGCCGCTCCAAAAGAAAACCCTTTTTATGTCTTTGTATATTTTGTCTCCACCGGGGTGTATGGTCAACTTGATATGGTGTGCCTCTTCGAGAACCTTCTTCACCAAATCCCTTGCTTGTGGGATGCATAGTCTTCCATCCCATCTCAATCATCCCTTACCATTGATGGAGTATCTATTGAGGTGACTCGAAGTCTCACCCCTAATCAGCTTATCTATTATATCAACTAGCTGAGGGTATTCACGTTGCGCGGTCCCTATTGAGTCAAAAAGCGTAGGCCGCACTTCCAACGTTGCTAATAGGCCAGGTACAAATTCAGAGGAGGGCCTAAAGTCAAAGTTGGCTATGTACTCCAAGCTTTGCCTTTCTACAAAGAGAGGGCTTAAGGTCAGTTTCTTTCTACTCAAGGCGTCTGCTACTGCATTGCCCTGGCCCGGAGTGTAGGAAATCTCAAAATCATACGAGGCAAGAAACTCCATCCATCTTTGTTGTCTCAAGTTGAGATCTTTCTGCGAGAAAAGATACTTCAACGATTTATGGTCAATATACAATTCAAATTTCTCACCTAGGAGATAATGGCGCCAAGACTTAAGTACAAAAACGATGGCAGCCAACTCTAAATCGTGGGTTGGTAGTTTTTCTCATGTACTTTCAACCGTCTGCCCCCATAAGCTTCTATCTTTCCTTCTTGCATCAAGTCAGCACCTAATCTTGTACCACAGGCGTCCGTGTATACAGTGAATATCTTGCTCCCATCTGGCAATGTCAGAACTTGCGCTGTTGTTAGAGCCCTCTTTAATCGTTGGAAGGCAATATCGCAATCCAAATCCCAATTGAAAGCTAGGTTCTTCTTTGTCAACCTTGTAAGTGGAGCTGAGATTTTTGCAAAATCTTTGATGAACTTTCGATAAAAGCCTGCTAGCCCGAGAAAGCTTCGGACTTCGATTGCATTCCGCAGAACCTTCCAATCTTGCACAGCAACCACTTTTGCGGGGTCCACAGCTAACCCCTCTTTGGACACCACATGTCCAAGGAACCTAACTTCTTCTCTCCAGAAATGACATTTGGAGAATTTGGCTTTCAACTGATGTGTACGGAGAGTATCCATGACTTCCCTTAAGTGCTGAGCATGCTCTTCCTCACTCTTTGAGAAGATCAAAATATCTTCCACGAAGACCACCACAAACTTATTGAGGAACTCCCTGAACACTCTGCTCATCAAATCATAGAAGTAAGTAGGTGCATTTGTCAAGACGAAAGGCATGACAAGCCACTCGAAGAAACCATCCGGAGTTCTGAACGCGGTCTTATCAATGTTGTCTTCAGCCACTCTTAGCTGATGAAACCCGGTAGCTAGATCTAATTGGGAGAAAACCGATGCACCTACAAGCTGATCGAACAAATCATCTATTCTTGGGAGTGGGTGCCTATTCTTCTTGTTCAGCTTGTTTAGATCCCTATAATCAATGCACAGGCGAAGCAAACCATCCGCTTTAGTTGCGAACACTACTGGAGCACCCCATTCAGAAATACTCCGCCTTATAAACCCTTTTTCTAGGAGCTCTTTAACTTGCTTGCTGAGTTCTTTCTGCTCCCTTGGAGCCATGTGCCTAACGGGTAAGGCAACGGGTTTTGCATTGTCAACGAAGTATATGCAGAAGTATATCTCCCGCTTCGGAGGTAAGCCCTTTACCTCTTCAAACACATCCGAGTATTCACGGACTACCTTTACAAAATGCAAGTTCTCAACAGATGCATCAAGAGATTCTAGATAACTTAGCATAACAGAATTCATGGGATTACAAGAGATTTCGAGAGTGTGCCGAGGCGAGTCATGAGTCTAACCACTCTCTTTTCATAATCGAGGACGGCACCATTACTGGATAGCCAGTCCATGCCTAGAATCAACCCATAGCCGTGAAGCCCAAAACTAAGGCATTACATCTAAACCCAACGCTTAGAATAGAAATTTCCAAATCTAAACAAACCATTGGCAAATAAGCTGATCCCCTAATTGGATTGGAAATAACTAAGGGATCCTCTACTATACTGATGTCTAGGTGCAAAGATTCAACTAAGGCAGTAGATATAAATGAGTGCGATGCACCAGAATCAAATAGTGTACGAACAGGATGATCAAAAAGATAGACTAAACATTCGACAGAAATATTTCTACCTCGTTCTTGCGGAGATGCTGTGAGAGCGTAAACTTGTCCTCCAGAAGAAGGTCCAGCTCTCTGCCCTTGCTTCCTTGGGCAGTCCTTAGCCATGTGTCATGTTTCTCCACAATGGAAACAACCACCCATCTTCCTTTTCTTCTTCATGCAGTCTTTGACCAGATGTCCAGGAATGCCTCAAAAATTACAATTCCTCTTGTCACGGGGTTTGTTGTTCTTCCTACCTTTCTTTGAATTAGCCTTCTTGTTCTGTGACCCCTCCACCTTCTTCTCTTGAGGCACTTCCACTTTTGCCTCTTTCTTGCCCTTGTCTTCCTCATGTAAGAGTGCCATGTCCACTAACCTACCGTAAGTAGCCCTCATAGGTACATGGGTCATAGCCAGGCTGTGAAGAGGCTAAATCAATCCCTTGACAAAACGGAGAGCCTTCTTATGAGGAGTATTCACTAAGTCCAGTCCAAATCGGGCCAGCTAATTGAATTGTTGACGTACTCCTTGACCGTCATACTTCCTTGCTTAAGAGATAAGAACTTCTCCACTTGCAAGCTTCGTTCAGCTTGTGAGAGGAATTTCATCTCAAACCTTATTCTGAAATCCATCCATATTTCAATTGGTCTTTCAACGTTAGTGACTTCCCACCAATAGGGAGCTTCGTCTTTGAGCAACCAACTGTACCTTCTGCTTATCATCCACCTCGAAGATAACGAAAAGATCCTCAGTTTCTTTGAGCCAGTTCCTTGCTTCTACGAATGATTCGGTTCCCTTGAAATCCTTTCCACCCATGGCTCTAAAGTCTCTACAAATCTTTGAGAAAGCATTTGCACGAGGAGGAGTAGGAGGAGGAACCGCTGCAGCTGGAGGAGGAGGAATATCTATTGGGCCCGCATCTTTGGCCCTAGCCTCTAAGTACCTCCTGAACCAACCAGGTATCGGCACACCCTCTGGAAGGTTAAGATTCGCAGACATGCTGAAACGAAAATGAAAAGATTCAAAACAAATGGTAGAAAGATATGGCATATGGCTTTGAGTGATTATGCCTTTAAAATAAAATAACCCTTTTTCTTGTAAAATGCTTCTTTATATTTCTTTTGAAAATAGTTTTCAAAAACTCTTATCTGATCTGGTAAACCTTTGCTCTGATACCAAGTGAAACACCCCATCTTCGCTAAGGTCACTCACAAAGGGAATGCCTTAACTTTGGTGGAGGGTTATAGGTACAAGACACGAAAAAATTTACAAGATAGATAAATATAAGCAGTGGAAATCAAACATTTATTGCATATGTGGTTCAATACAAAAGCATTACAACAAATTTTCTCAAAATAACTTCCAAAACATTACATTATAATTTCTGTCTTGATTATTTAATAAAGAAGCATAAACCATAAATAAAACTGCATAAATCCCCAAGTGTAGTGTCCAAAAGCCATATCCAAGGTAAGAGAGTCCCAATCATACATCTACTTTCTTGAAGCTTGCAAAGAGTCTGACTAAGCTGGAGTATTCCCTCCCTGTGGACCTGGGGGAGGGGGAACAGAAGAAAAGAGGACAAAAGAAAACGGGTCAGACAATAAGTCTGGTAAGTTAAGTGATTACTAGTATTTAAACAAGGAAAGGGATCATGACAGTAATAACAGAACATAGGACAATACTCTAATATAAGATAAGACGAACATGTGATCGCACCCATTACTATAGTCTCTGCACCTACTAACCATTTGTTCAACCAGCCTCACGTGTTCATAACGAACGATCCCCTTAATGATTGGCTCCTACTCGCATGCATTCATATTTTGTGTCATTCGACTCCGCTTGACTGTAGATACCTGTGTTGGTCCCACCACGTGGGTGTATCAGTCCCTCTGGTGGCAACCCGACACGATTCACGATGCACATTGTATACTACTGATGCCCAATGCCTGATTTTTCCACTCTGGAGTACGTGCACGCCCGTACTCCGTCGGAACCTACACTGACGCACCAACCGCCAACGTTTTGGACCGCTTATAATCAGCCTAGTAATCGTGCCCCACCCTGCCTAGTTCAGGGTACCATGATACATCTATGTGGGTTACTGCTGAAATGGGTCCCCGTTACTAGGGTTTTCTAATCAACATGTTTATTTGGTTAAGTGTCCAAGTTTACCTAACCCCACCCATCAGTTTAGTTAACATGTTGAATCGGTTAAGTGTTTCCTTAATTGAATTAACCCTACCATTCTTGACTTAGCTTTAATTTATTCATTAAAGCACTAACCACTCACACTAGACAGGTCTTGTTGTGGTCACTGGATGTGTCGGTCGGTTCCGGGCAGTTTTACACCACAACTCAGTCTAACCTTGGGTCCTTTTTGGGCTTGATGCACTAATCACCCATATTAGACAGGTCTTGTTGTGGTCACTGGATGTGCTGGTCAGTTCCGGGCAGTTTTACGCCACAACTCAGTCTAACCTGGGGTTAGGCATATTCGTCTTTTCTAAATTCACGTATTTTCTATATATGTCTAATTTTTATATGTAAATTAATCTTAATTTAATCACGCCATAATTATTCTTTTGATAATGCTCACAATAAATGGTGTACCAAATATACCATTTCATAAACCAAAATATGCCATGAAATTTTCATGTTTTCCCAACGCTGCCCCCGTGGTATGTTCGCATAAATTACATAAAATTTTGGGCTAGTAAATTAGCCCAAACCCATAAACAAAAAGGGTAACAAACAAGGGTCATGAAATAAGCATACAATAACATACTTTTAACTTATCATGTGTAACTTGGCATAGAAGCAACACAAACTTAATAAAACAGGTAAGGGTGAACTTGTGACTAAGTTGGATCTAATTATCATATAAACTTGATATAGGTCTAACATGGAGGTTTAACATATAAACACAATTTTAAACCACAACATAGCATATTAACTTATGTATGTGAAAACATAAGAAAGCTACTATAAACATATTTAAATCACAACTTGGCATGATAACTTATGTATGTTAAAACATAAGAGGGCCACAAATCCAACTTGCAACATAAATAGGTTCAACTTAACAAAGTTCTAAATATACATAAATGTTGATCTAAACATGTAGGAATGTGATTTAGATCATAAACTTACAAGTTACCACCAAATTATAACATGACATGTTCATCACTAAGTTGGCATAATAAGTTCATCATCCAATCATAATAGATTCCCATAATACCATACAATTTTGTATGTTCATCACCACAAACATATAGGCATGATCAAACGCAACGGTAATTTAAGATAAATTAGAATCAAACTTTATTTATCTTATACATAAGCATCATTCTATATTCGAGTTACAACATGTCATGATTTCATTTTAAAGAACGTTTAAATCTACGTAATAACCAACTTACAAACTAAAAGGAATTCTTGATTTCCGGAATCTGAATTCTGAAGTTGTAACGCTTGCCTTTGATGTAGATCATTGAATTAGATTAGTTTTAATTTGATATTGATGTAGGCTTTTATCTTGTCTTTAAATTGAAAGTGGTGACGGCTACACCAAGTTCTCTATTGACGGCATGACAGTTCCAAGATTATTTTTGTGGGATTTTAGGTCAAGTATTATGTTGTTTATATAGAATTTCAACTTAATTAGAGCCGTCGGATGAACCTAAAAGTTAACCACAACCATTCAGACCAGGTCAGAACTATCCAGAAACCCTATTGACTCAGCAACAAGTCAGAAGTCGTCGAAATTCAGATCTGGCCAAGGGGGGAAGGTCGACCCCAGGTCGACCTGTATGGGGGAGATCAACACTAGGGTCGACCCCCTGGTCGACATGTGTCCTAGGCGGGAATTTTCCCGCCCAGCCCGCTTCTGACTTCTGTTTTGAATTTTGAATCCAGTTTCGAGTTGTTTGAACTTATTTGAATTTCTGAAACTTCTGAAGGCCATAATTCTTCATACGAAGTACAATTCATGCAAACTCGGACTCTTTCTCAAGAATAATTCCGAGACGAATTCAATGGCTTAACCCGTTTCCCTTAATTCTCATATTGAAAATTAAGTATTGTTTAATTCATGATTATAACGTTAACATAAAATACGGGGTGTTACAGAAAACAACTTCAAAGATAAATGTATCAATCATAGACCGCATAGTGCCCCGTCCCACTATGTCGCCATACTAGGCTCTACAAATAAAACCGAAATATCATGTATTGGAAATTGGATTTCCGTCATGAGTTGAGGCCAGGGCCAAGCTCCTCACCGCTTTGAGACACTCTAGCAAATGCCCTAGGAGTACACACTCTGGGTAGCCCTTGGAATCGGCTGGACCGGTCCTTCATTACGTTTAAGGATTGGCAATTCCTGAACACAGGTTTCCCGATCCTATCAGACCTATCCATCGGCTCCGTAGAGACCGATATAACCGAGGCGCCTCGCATTCCAACATCCACAAAGGTATAATAATCAACGATGTTAGGGATAGAAAAATTCTGACACCACCCATAGCTAGAAAGAAACGTCGTGTTCTCCCAGCGGTCCTTATCCCATTTTAAACTCATACCGAGGTATGAGGCTCGCAAATCAATGCTATACACAAAGCTACGCCACAAAGGTCGTGCTTTGATCATCAACCACAAGACTCTGCTTTTCAACAAAAGCCTTGATCACTGCATCTCAACATGCCACACAGGCAATTCATGCCATGCGATTGATATCTATCGATATATATCCTATGAGCTCATATGTCTCAGAGAAGGATGTTAAGCAAGAGAATAAATTCTCCGCCGCCAAACAGATATATATTTAATAGAAATCGATCAGCACAGAATAAAATCCAATGTCAGACACACAATCCATTTATAAGTCCGTTCTGGGTCTGAACGAAACCGAAGGCACCTTATTCCTCTCCCATATGTCCAATACAGGGGAGAGGCCCTCGCATATCCGTCGATCTCCAAGTATGCCTGGATGATCACCACTTATTACCTCGGCTTGGTGTACATCCGAATCAAGACATCAATAATCATCCAAATGATGTGAAGATCTCCGGTCTTCAACCAACGTCTTCATCGTCGACATATCGTCGAATCAGTTATTCAGAATGGGTATAAACCCGACCTTTCTGAATAACTCGCGTATATAATAAACAAGTGCTATAAAAACACAACATACGCCACATTCCAATTCTGAATATTCTTTTATTCAAATATTCACATTCTTTGGGAAAGGTTCCCATTAATTTTATCAAAGATATTCTTTTAAATTCATTCTTTAATCTTCCTTTGGATTCTCAATTCAAGCCATATTCTGTCTTTAACTGGGTTAAAGAACTAATGTCATTTAAACACAGTTCACGATAAACCCAAATCAAATTCCATTCCATCAGCCTCTAACCGTAAATTAGCAAATGAACAATTCCCTAAGTAATAACCCCGAAGGCCGAAACCAACATCAGATCAATACCCAAGAAACCATTTAACTCAACTAATCTCCAGTTAGTTTTTGATTCTCTTAACTCCATTGTTAATCGGGTTAAAGAACTCGCGTATATAATTAACAAGTGCTATAAAAACACAACATATGCCTCATTCCAATTCTGAATATTCTTTTATTCAAATATTCACATTCTTTGGGAAAGGTTCCCATTAATTTTATCAATGATAAATTCTTTTAAATTCATTCTTTAATCTTCCTTTGGATTCTCAATTCAAACCATATTCTGTCTTTAACTGGGTTAAAGAACTAATGTCATTTAAAACACAGTTCACGATAAACCTAAATCATATTCCATTCCATCAGCCTCTAACTGTAAATTAGCAAGTGAACAATTCCCTAAGTAGTAACCCTGAAGGCCAAAACCAACATCAGATCAATACCCAAGAAACCATTCAACTCAACAATACCCGTATAATCACGAAATCCAATATCAAAATATTCTGAAGATAATTTCGATTCAAATCCATTCCAATTCATATATTGGAAATCCCGGTTATTTTAAAACGATTTCAAATCCAATTTATTTATTTAAAAAAATATTAGATTTATTATTCTATTTAAAAACTAGTTCATTTCGATAAAAATATATTTTTATCTTTTCAAATATGGAATTTTTCATCCCAATTCTTTCCAAATCATTTATTATGACTTTACAAAAAATATTGATATTTTTAATAATTTTATCAAGGCCCGTAGAGTTGATTTCCATAAATGGCCATCGAACTACACTTATAGCGACCTTTTCCAAATTTGTTTTGGACATAATTCCAAATCCAACCGTTAGATTTCAAATCTCTAATATTTGTTAGAAAGCTCTTTTCGATACAAACCCAATGGTTCCGGTTTTAGGAGAATCTGACGGTCGAATCTCCCATAATGTCCATTCGAAGTCAATGGTCGAAATTCACGAACTACCGCGGTGCGACGCGTTCTATTCAGGCCATTATATATATATATATATATATATATATATATATATATATATATATATATATATATATATATATATAATATTTCGTCGATTTCCTTTTAAAACGTATTTTATAAATCGTTTTAAATTTGTTTTCAAAACAGTTTCAACTTCATATTCAATTCCAAATCAAAATTGAATTTTCCATTATAAATTCGTTTTAAATTCATTTCAAATTGATTTCAATTCATTTTCAATTCGTTTTGAATTCACTTTAAATTGGTTTCAATTCAATTTCAATTCAATTCAATTTCAATTCGTTTTGAATTCACTTTAAATCGATTTCAATTCAGTTTCAGTTCAATACAATTTCAATTCAATTTCAATTCGTTTTGAATCACTTTAAATCGATTTCAATTCAGTTTCAATTTCAATTCAATTGAATATTCTATATCACTTCAATATTTTCAAAACATCATATTTTGAAATCACTTTTCGGTAATCATTATAAAATGAATAAAATCGACCAAATTACCATTCGTGTTAAAATGGCGTTAAACTACTTAACACGGTTTCACATTCCAATATTCACTGAGAATCATTTTAAAATATTCGTTAATTCTGAACTGGAATCAGGCTCAATCAATTACCATATAATTTTAGTTATATGGATTTCATCCAATACATATATACAACAATGACGATAAATAATCATTAAAAATTCAAACAAAATCCAGAGTGCATTCTACAACCGTATAAGCATTAAAATAAATATTCAACGCTCATACATCCTGTCAATCAATCGATCGACATACAGCTAATTATTCGGACTAGTGTATGTTATATATCATCCCAATACCCGTGTGGGGTTTCAATCAACAAAGAACGAATTGTATTTGTGCCGTTGGGCAATGTATAAAATTTATCATCCCAATCAATATTAGTCAAAGGTATGTACATAAACAAATCGTTCGATTGGTTTATAAATATTTTTTTCAACTTATGAATATTTTATTCAGTCCATATATACAATAAAAATGATATTTTTATTATTTAAATATTTTATTCAACTTGAATATTTTATTTACTTCATATACACAATAAAAATGTGGTTTTTATTGTTAAAACTATTTATTCACTTATGAATACTTTTAACACTTCATTCCAAATCACAAAATCAATTTTCGCAACACATCAATCAAACAAACAAGTCATCCATGGTCTGTGGACGATGGGTGTCGGGTGCTGCTAAGCACCGTCTGCATCCTAGTATATATTTTAACTAGAAAATAAAATAAAAGTGAGAAGATCTCACCGTGGGTTCCACTCCTCCATTATCTATTTCTGAACGGTTCAGATATACCCAAAATTCCAATGTGCCCTTTTCCCGCTGTTCATATATAAAAATCACATTTTTACAAGGGCTTTTCCTATATAAAAATCATATATTTTTATTGCTTTTTTCTATATAAAAATTATATTTTTATATTTCTACTTCTTATATAAAGATCGAATTTTTTTATTTTGCTTTAACATATATAAAAATCCCACCTTTCTATAGTTAAAAATATCGTCGTCCTATATATAAAAATATCGCCTTTCAATATTTAAGAATATCGCCTTCCTATATATAAAAATATCGTCTTTCTATAGTTAAAAATATCGCCTTTCTATAGTTAAAAATATCGCCTTCCTATATATATAAATATCGCCTTTCTATAGTTAAAAAATATCACCTTCCTATATAAAAAAAATATCGCCTTTCTATAGTTAAAAATATCACCTTTCTATAGTTAAAAATATCGCCATTGCAATGATAAAAATATAATCTTTACTACAATAAACATATAATCTTTACTATGATAAAAATATAACCTTTACTATGATAAAAATATAATCTTTACTACGCTAACTATATATAAAAATAATGTTTTTATATTCTCTATTATATAAAAATCGTATTTTTAATTCGCTACTTATATAGAGAAATCCAATTTTTAACTTTATAAAAATCTATTCATTTTAAAAATCTATTCCTTTACACTTTTAAAAACCTAAAAACCCTACTTTTTCATTTCTTTAAAACTAATTATCTTAAAATAAATAAACAACTAAGTAAAATAAAAACAAAATAAACAAAACTTACTGCAGATCAGATTTTTCCAGAGGGGGAGTGGAGCTCGCGGATCGAGGAGGAGGCGGGTGGCAGGGCGGCGCCAGGCACGGACGGAGGTGGTCGGGTTGTGGGGCTCGGGGTTCAGCAGGTTCACGAGGGAAAGGGGGGTTTATGGGAGGGGAGGGGGCTCACGATGGATTGGAGAAGAGGGGGGCTCGCGCGCCTAGCGTGGCGGCGGTGGTCACGACGCCGCTGCTGCGGCGTTGGAGGAGGCCGCGTGTCCCTCCGTTCTTCCTTTTCTTTTTTTTACTTTTTTTTAATTTCAATACCTGATGTAGGGTTGTGGAAGAAAGGAAAGGGGTTGGCCCCCTTTTCTATATTTTTTTTATTTATTCCAAAAAAAGTAAACTTTAAATTCGAACCCTAAATTGAACCCACCGACTGTCGTCCGTAACTAATTAGCCCCATTCCGAACACAATGGGATATAGTTTGGCTGTTTCGATCGGTTTCCGTCAAAATCAAAATATAAATCTATATATTGAATTTGAACGCACATTTCAATTTACTGGGGCCACATACGGACTCGAAAAATTCCCAAAAAAATATTTTCTAGCTTCGTATTGACGATATGGTCCTAACAAAACTAATTTCATCAAATTTGGAGACCGTTTGAAAAATGGTCATTTTCTGGTCGATCCAAATTGCCTAAACCTAACAAAACACGTTTTCCTACGCCATGCTCATATATTAACTTCAAAAATTATGAATTTTGGAATCTAGTAATAACTTGACATCTCGGATCCAGCAAAAGTGGTTTCGTTGAAAACGGAGGTCGTTTGCAAAATTTCTATTTTTAAGGGCTATATTTCCATAGCGATTATTCTGAATTTTCAACTGGACATAATTTTTTATCCCCGCTATGAAATTTCAATTTTTCGGATTCGTTGGAAAGATATTTTCAAATAGATTCAAATATTTTTGGTTTCTCTAAAGTCCAATTTATTTTGAATCCTGTACATTCATTTGAAATTTGAAATCGGATTTTGGAACTACCGCGCCATTTTCAATTCCTTTTATAATTAAAAATAAATATTTATATTCTAACGTCGATTCAAATAAATATATACGTTCTAATTCTATTCAAAATAAATTTCTTGTCGTCATTATTTAAAATAAATCATTTTAAATATTCAGAATTCACTAAAATTGCCAAAATAAAAATTTTATATTGGTTCGAATTTCCGGGATACTACATTCTCCCCCACTTAAAATCTTTTGGTCCTTGAAAAGGAACGGAGATGAAAGGTTTTTTACAAACCAACTCAACATTCATTCTTTCCATATGGCTTAAGTTCTTCAACTTTTCAGTTTCTAATAACTTTCCAAATCTTCCAAAAATTTGGCTAACACGCTAAATTTTCGAAAAATTTCACCATAACCTCCCATGTACGGGAGCACCGGGAAAATCCCGAAATTGCCATACATGCCTCTCCAATCCAAAAAGAAAAAGAAACAGCCAAGCGACTCATAAAATCATCCAAACCCAAGAAATTAGTAAACATGTACCTATTTGCCGGGCAAACAATTTTATTCTTCTGCTCTAGCCTCCTTGCAATGACCTGTTCAATGGATACACATTTATATGCATGCATTTTCAAGTAATTTTAAATACAGTTCAATATTTAGTTCAAACTGGATAAATTTGCCTTACATTCACATAATGGTTTAAATAAATAATCACACAACACATCCATCAATCAATTAGTGAATTAACGTTTCAAATTCATAATTTTGATACATATACTGAAAATCATGTTTTTGATGCCAATTCATAGAATAGCCCTATCTAGTTTTGGTTCTCACGCCAGTCAATTGGAAATATATAGATAACCCACCTTCGAAACTCGAAAATGACAACGATGATAAGGCCCCATCATCAAAATCACCCCCAGGCAAGTAGAGTGTGATTCAATATCTACCCAATATATTAAAACTTCGAATATACATTTGCAAGGTGTATATGAAAAATCTTTATATGTTGTATAGTCCAAATCAATTTAAAATAAATATTCAAATATATATAACATGATTTAAATTTTCAAAACAAAGCTTGTTTTCATTTTTATTTTGAAAACACTACTCTTCACACTCGTTCTAGAATACTACTGATCCCATCTCTAACGATTCATTCCTATTAGATATTACAAATCCAGTCTCCGATGAATTCTTTCATTTGATTCTAATGTGCCTTGTTCTCGAGCTCTGTAAACCAGAGCTCTGATACCAAAATGACACGACCCGAACTTCCCCATGAAGGAAAGAACGGATTGAGTTGAGAACACGACAAATCAGAACATAAACAAAAGAACATTTCATTGTTTATTACAATAATTCCATCAGAATACAAGAATATACAGAGTACGAATAAATATTACACACTAGGAAAATATCAGAGATTTAAATTACATTACGTAGCAGCGGAAAAATAATACAATACACAACTGAAAGGGATAAATGGATACAGAGCTTTTCAAATATCATTCCAGCTGTAAACCAGGATCCTGTGAATATAAATCTGCAAAACCAAAACTACTAGCTGCCCATGTGGAAAATAGGGGCATCCAGAGTTTAGGTTAAAACAACAAACTCCAGGTCAGTCATGTGACTGGTGTGAGAACTAAAACAGTTATTTAAAGCTTTACTTTAAAAGAGAGTAATTCAAGGGACCACGTCGTATAACACGGAACGGGTTTCCTCCCAAGAATACTAGTGCATAGAGTAAACAACGCAAAGCTTTTTGGAAAAATGAAGCTATTATAAGACTCAGGTCCCATCACATAATGCAACGCAAGTCGGAGGATAGAGTTTTCCCATATAATAGCCAAACATGCTTGGTACGTTTAAAACAAATCATTTGATACTATTATAGTGTAAAGTGTATGAAAACAACTTCAAATATAAATGTATTAATCATAGACAACATAGTGCCCTATCCCACTATGTCGCCATACTAGGCTCTACAAATAAAACCGAAATATCACGTATTGGAAATTGGATTTCCGTCATGAGTCGAGGTTAGGGGCAAGCTCTTCACCGCTTCAAGACACTCTAGCAAATGCCCCAGGACTACAAACTCTGGGTAGCACTTGGAATCGGTTGGGCCGGTCCTTCGTTACATTTGAGGATTGGCAATTCTTGAACACACGTTTCCCGGTCCTATCAGACATATCCATCGGCTCTGTAGAGACTGATATATCTGAGGCGCCTCGCATTCCAACATCCACAAAGGTATAATAATCAACGATGTCAGGGAAAGTAAAATGCTGACACCACACATAGCTAGAAAGAAACGTCGTGTTCTCCCAGCAGTCCTTATCCCGTTTTTAACTCATATCGAGGTATGAGGCTTGTGAATCAACATTATACACAAAGCTACGCCACAAAGGTCGTGCTTTGATCATCAACCACAAGACTCTGCTTTTCAACAAAAGCCTTGATCCCTGCATCACAGCATGCCACACAGGCAATTCATGCCATGCGATTGATATCTATCGATATATGATCTCTGAGCTCGTACTTCCCAAAGAAGGGCGTTAAGTAAGAGAATAAATTCTCCGTCGCCAAATAGATATATATTTAATAGAAATCGATCAGCACAAAATAAAATCCAATGTCAGACACACAATCCATTTATAATTCTGTTTTGGGTCTGAACGAAATCGGAGGCACCTTATTCCTCTCCCATATGTCCAATACAAGGGAGAGGCCCTCGCATATTCGTCGATCTCCAAGTACGCTTGGATGATCACTACTTATTACCTCGGATTGGTGTACAGCCGAATCAAGACATCAGTAATCATCCAAACGATGTGAAGACCTCCGGTCTTCAACCACCGTCTTCATCGTCGACATATCGTCGAATCAGTTATTCAGAAAGGGTATAACCCGGCCTTTCCGAATAACTCGCGTATATAATGAACAAGTGCTATAAAAACACAACATACGCCTCATTCCAATTCTGAATATTCTTTTATTCAAATATTCCCATTATGTGGAAAAGGTTCCCATTAATTTCATCAAAGATAAATTCTTTTAAATTCATTCTTTAATCTTCCTTTGGATTCTCAATTCAAACCACATTCTGTCTTTAACTGGGTTAAAGAACTAATGTCATTTAAAACATTGTTCATGATAAACCCAAATCATATTCCATTCCATCAGCCTCTAACCGTAAATAAGCAAGTGAACAATTCCCTAAGTAGTAACCCCGAAGGCCGAAACCAACATCAGATCAATACCCAAGAAACCATTAACTAATCTCCAGTTAGTTTCTGATTCTCTTAACTCCATTGTTAATCGGGTTAAAGAACCAGTGTTATTTAAAACACCGTTCATGATAAACCTAAAGACCAATTTCTATTCAATTCCAATTAAATTATATTAAATTGGAAAACTTTACTTTGGAAAATTCCCGTTAACTCTTAATAAAAAGATTTATAAATTCCAAATCTTATTTCACTATAAATCGGGTTAAAGAACGAATATCGTTGAAGACACAGTTCACAACAAACCCAAAATCCAATCAGTCTCTAACTGTAAATTAGTAAGAGAACAATTCCCTAAGTATTAACCCTGAAGGCCGAAACCAACATCAGATCAATACCCAGGAAACCATTCAACTTGACTAATCTCCAGTCAGATTCTAATTTTCTTAGCTACACTTGGTTCAAGAACAGTATTATTAAAGATACCATTCACGACAAAACCAAAATCTAATTTGATATTAAATACAAGGCTCTGAATAAAAAATATATCGGCTTATATTCAATATCAAATTTTGAAACCAATGAATATTGTATTGGAATATCGATATGTATATCTTTCAAATTCCTCCACAATACCCGTATAATCACGAAATCCAATATCGAAATATTCTTAAGATAATTTTGATTCAAATCCATTCCAATTCATATATTGGAAATCCCGGTTATTTTTAAAACCATTTCAAATCCACTTTATTTATTTAAAAAAATATTGGATTTATTATTCTATTTCAAAACTAGTTCATTTCGATAAAAATATATTTTTATCTTTTCAAATATGGAATTTTTCATCCTAATTCTTTCCAGATCATTTATTATGATTTTACACAAATTATTGATATTTTTAATAATTTTATCAAGGCCCTTACAGTCGATTTCCATAAACGGACATTGAACTGCACTTACAGCGACCTTTTCCAAATTTGATTTGGACATAATTACAAATCCAACCATTAGATTTCAAATATCTAATATTAGTTAGAAAGCTGTTTTCAATACGAACCCAACGGTTTCAGGTTTAGGAGAATCCGACGGTCGGAACTCCCGTAATGTCCATTTGAAGTCAATGGTCGAAATTCGCGAACTGCCGCGGTGCGGCGCATTCTATTCAAGCCATTATATTATATATATAATATATGTAATATATGTTTCGTTGATTTCCTTTTAAAACATATTTTATAAATCGTTTTAAATTTGTTTTCAAAACAGTTTCAACTTCATATTTAATTCCAAATCAAAATTGAATTTTCCATTATAAATTCTTTTTAAATTCATTTCAAATTGATTTCAATTCATTTTCAATTCAATTTCAATACTTTAGAATTCACTTTAAATTGGTTTCAATTCAATTGAATTTCAATTCGTTTTGAATTCACTTTAAATCGATTTCAATTCAATTCTATTTCAATTCGTTTTGAATTCACTTTAAATCGATTTCAATTCAATTGAATATTCTATATCACTTCAATATTTTCAAAACATCATATTTTGAAATCACTTTTCGATATTCATTATAAAATGAATAAAATCGGCCAAATTCCCTTCGTGTTAAAATGGCGTCTAACTACTTAACACGGCTTCACATTTCAATACTCATTGAAAATCATTTTAAAATATTCGTTACTTATGAACTGGAATCAGCCTCAATCAATTACCATATAATTTCAGTTATATGGATTTCATCCAATACATATATACAACAATGACAATAAACAATCATTAAAAATCCAAACAACATCCAAAGTACATTCTACAACCGTAAAGCATTAAAATAAATATTCAACGCTCATACAGCCTGTCAATCAATCGATCGACATACAGCTAATTATTGGGACTAGTGTATGTTATATATCAACCCAATATCCGTGTGGAGTTTCAATCAACAAATAACGAATTTTATTTGTGCAGTTGGGCGATGTGTAAAATTTATCATCCCAATTAGTATTAGTCAAAGGTGTGTACATAAAAAAATCGTCCGATTTGTTTATAAATATTTATTTCAACTTATAAATAATTTATTCAGTCCATATATACAACAAAAATGATATTTTTATTATTTAAATATTTTATTCAACTTGAATATTTTATTTACTTCATATACACAATAAAAATGTGATTTTTAATGTTCAAACTATTTATTCACTTATGAATATTTTTAATACTTCATTCCACATCACAAAATCAATTTTCACAACACATCAATCAAACAAACAAGTCATCCATGGTCTGTGGACGACGGGTGTCGGGTGCTGCTAAGCACCGTCTGCATCCTTGTATATATTTTAACTAGAAAATAAAATAAAAGTGAGAAGTTCTCACTTTGGGTTCCACTCCTCCATTATCTATTTCTGAACGGTTCAGATATACCCAAAATTCCAATGCGCCCTTTTCTCGATGCTCATGTATAAAAATCACAATTTTACAAGGGCATTTCATATATAAAAATCATATATTTTATCGCTTCTTTCTATATAAAAATTAAATTTTTATATTTCTACTTCTTATATAAAGAACGAATTCTTTTTTTACTTCGCTTTACCATATATAAAAATCCCGCCTTTCTATAGTTAAAAAATATCATCTTCCTATATATAAAAATATCGTCTTTCTATAGTAAAAAATATCGCCTTCCTTTATATAGAAATATCGCCTTTCTATAGTTAAAATATCGCCTTTCTATAGTTAAAAGTATTGCCTTCCTATATATAAAAATATCGCCTTTCTATGGTTAAAAATATCGCCTTCCTATAATAAAAATATCCCCTTTCTATAGTTAAAAATATAGCCTTTCTACAGTTAAAAATATCGCCTTTGCAATGATAAAAGTATAATCTTTACTATGATAAAAATATAATCTTTACTACGCTAACTATATATAAAAATAATATTTTTATATTCTCTATTATATAAAAATCGTATTTTTAATTCGCTATTTATATACAGAAATCCAATTTTTAACTTAATAAAAATCTATTCATTTTAAAAATCTATTCCTTTACACTGTTAAAAATCTAAAAACCCTAATTTTTCATTTCTATAAAACTAATTATCTTAAAATAAATAAACAACTAAGTAAAATAAAATTAAAATAAACAAAACTTATTGCAGATCGGATTTTTCCAGAGGGGGGAGTGGAGCTCGCGGATCAAGGAGGAGGCGAGTGGCAGGGTGGCGCCAGGCGCGGACGGAGGTGGTCGGGTTGTAGGGCTGGGGTTCAGCGGGTTCACGAGGGAAAGGGGGGTTTGTGGGGGGGGAGGGGGGCTCGCGACGGATTGGAGAAGTGGAGGCTCGCGCGCCCAGCACTGCAGCGGTGGTCACGCCGCCGCTGCGGCGTTAGAGGAGGCCGCGCGCCTCTCTGTTCTTCCTTTTCTTTTTTTTTTTTTTTATTTCAATACCCGATGTCGGGTTGTGGAAGAAAGGAAAGGGGGTTGACCCCCTTTTCCTTTTTTTATTCCAAAAAAAGTAACCTTTAAATTAGAACCCTAAATTGAACCGACCGAATGTCGTCCGTAACTAATTACCTCCATTCCGAACACAATGGGATATATATCGTAAGCCAGTTTGGCTGTTTCGATCGGTTTCCGTCAAAATCAAAATATAAATCTATATAATGAATTTGAACGCACATTTCAATTTACTGGGGCCACATACGGACTCTAAAAATCCCTGAAAAATATTTTCTAGCTTCGTATTGACGATACGGTCCTAACGAAACTAATTTTGTCAAATTTGTAGACCATTTGAAAAATGGCCATTTTCTGGTCGATCCAAATTGACTAAAACTGACAAAACACGTTTTTCTGCGCCACGCTCACATATTAACTTAAAAAATTATGAATTTTGGAATCTAGCAATAACTTGACATCCCGGATCCAACAAAATTTGTTTCGTCGAAAATGAAAGTCGTTTGCAAAATTTCCATTTTTAAAGGCTATATTTCCATAGCGACTATTCTGAATTTTCAACTGGACATAACTTTTTATCCCCGCTATGAAATTTCAATTTTTCGGATTCATTGGGAAGATATTTTCAAATAGATTCAAATATTTTTAGTTTCGCTAAAACCGGTTTATTTTGAATCCTGTACATTCATTTGAAATTTGAAATCGAATTTTGGAACTACCGCGCCATTTTCAATTCCTTTTATAATTAAAAATAAATATTTATATTCTAACGTCGATTCAAATAAATATATACGTTCTAATTCTACTCAAAATAAATTTCTCGTCATTATTATTTAAAATAAATCATTTTAAATATTCAAAATTCACAAAAATTGCCAAAATAAAAAATTTAAATTGGTTCGGATTTTCGGGTTATTACACTTATCATATCTGATGCTAATCTATGATCCCTGTTATCATGGTATTGTCTTATATTCAGTTTATTCATGTCATGTTACTTTTACATGTATACATACTGAAAACCACTGGACTTACCAGATTTATGCCTGACCTAGTTTGTTTCGCCTCTTTTCCTCCGTTCCCTTCCCCCCCCCCAAGGTAGTTAGGAGGGAATAGCTCAGCTTAGTTTGGACCATTTCTCTTTCCAAGCTCAAAAATAGTTGACGTGTTGCTTTGAACTCTCTTTTCCACTTCTATGGCTGGCTCATGCTTTATTGGGGAATATCATTGTCAGTTTATGCTTCTTTATTTTGTTAAACAAGACAGATATTTTGTTGTACAGGGTATTGGTGTTGGAAAAGCTGCTGATTTATCAATGAAGTAAAATTTTATTTATTTTTTGCTGCTTTATTTGTATGTCTTGTAATTTATCTGCATCTTTTACTTATAACGCTCCACTGAAATTTATGCAATCCCTTTTTGAGTGACCTTAACAGAGGTAGGGTGTTACATATATATAGATGGTTTTTACATGATAACCCAAAACACTCTTTGAATCCATATTATTCTGATATTATAATAGTGTCTAAATCAAGTAAATAGCAATCTAGTAGAACGCTTGCATCTCATGCTCCATATACATAGTATACAATCATAACTGCAGGCTCTTATTGGAGAATGGATTCCAACTATGGCAAGGTATGGGACCACCTTTTGATATTGTATCTATAGAGAAGAATACATTGGGTTCAACAAGAACATCTTGCAACCCGGCTAAACATTATCGAGCACTCATTCCTCTTGAGTGTTCCAAATGTATGTCCCCAATGGTTAGGATCAGCAACCATTACCAAAAGCATACAACAACAATAGAATAAAGAAGCAAATGGATTTTCTCTAGATCAAGTGACAAAACACCCTAATGGGAGCGACCCACATTGCCATGCGACCTACCTGATTTTATACCATTTCCCGGTTGTGAGTCCTGAGGCTAAGTCTTACCTTTTTTTATACCACAACAATCATTCACATTGAACGCCACATCGTCAAACCCGCCAAATCAATTATTGATTTTCTTAAAAATATAACAGGCATAAAGCTAAGAGAAATGAATTCCTCCAACACCAAACATAAATACGTCTGAAGACATCAATGTATATGATTTGTTAGGCATACTCTGTTAAACATTCATCCATATAAGAGGTCCAGGGAATAGAAAAGCCGAAGGCACCATCCCATCAATCCATCTTAGGCAATTTTTGTAATGACCCAGAAATTTCATCGTGTAAAATATAATTTAAATTAAGAATTAATGTTAAAATAAATATTATATTTGGATTTCGAAATAGAATTTGGAATTTTATATATTTTGAACGATATTTGAGTTTATGTTTAAATAGAAATTATTTTCGTAAACTTAATTTCAATATGAATGTTAGTTAAAGAAAACGCTATTAACTAATTTTGAGTTGTTTGAATATTTTAAATTTTTATCTGTTTTGGGCATAATTCGGGTTTACATCTAATTTAATCCTTTCGTGAATTTATAAATGTTTTGTCAAATAAACATGATTTACATTGTTAAATAAATTGAATATTTAATGTTGGAATATAGATAATGTAATTTAGTTGAATAAAGAAAATATAATTTGTTTCAAAAAATTTATTTTGAATTTAATTATATAAAATATCCAATAGTGTAAATTTATTCGATGTTTAAATTTAAATTGTTAAATATGTGAAAATCAGCTTGGATATATATATATATATATATATACATACATACATATATTGTAATGTAACCTAAATCTCATTCTTTTATGTAATCTTTCATAGGAAAATTCAATTTGGATATGTAAATTTAAGGTCGGTTGTCGAAAACCAACGTTATTAACATTATCAACCGATTTGGATATTTTAAATTCACCTTTAGAAAAAAATTCAACCATGAGATATAAACCTTGAAATTTGATTTTTGAATTTTAAATGGTGTAATTTTGTTTTGGATAAGACCGTTAAGTATAATTTTATTTTGAGTGAAGAATGAGTTTGCATAGAAAAATATCGTTATTTGATCATTGAGAAATTTTACAAAATTAATTTATTTACTAAATCAGCTAATAAATTTTGGAAGTTAAAACAAGTAAACAACGTCATTTCAATTCAATTGTGGTTTGGCCTAACATTGGTATTTCATTCACATGCTACGTTCAATTCAAAACAATATCTGATAAAATCCATTCAAGATTTAGCTGCTGAAGATATTTGCCACCTATTTTTGTTTTGCTGAAAATTTAAACACATGTTGTTTCCTACCTGAATTGATTTACACGTTGCTATTCTATTCTACCAGCGGTTCCCTTAGTTTGCATTAAAAAATACGTACCCTTTTTCTTTCTGTTCACAACACAATAACTTCTCTCTCCCATTTGTTTATCCCTTCAGCGAATACTTCTCCCAAAATCAAAATCGCACTCCCTAAATCAAACTTCCCCAAATTCCAAATCATGGCCACCATTCGATTTTTGCAGCGCCTCCTTCCATCGTGGTTCCTTCGCATCACCTCAAATTGAAACCCGTAGCCAAGCGTAGCCATTGCGCCATTGCAACCATTCGCCTCCGCCCCTCTAATGCAACCACTAGCGAGTTCCGACCATACGCCATCACCCATAGTCACCACTTGGACCGCTGACGTATGTTATAAGCCAACTTGTTGGCTTCTGTCTCAACCCATTCGTCATTTGTTCCCCACTCCAGCATCGATCGCCAGAGCCTTCACCATCCATCGGTCGCCACATCCTCCGGCCATCCATCCTACTTCCCACCGAGCAGATGTAAGTTTACCTTACGATTAAGCTTGTTGTATGTCTGTCTACTTCGTGTTTTGACTGAGTATAATTGTTTAGGTTTTTCTTTGTTGTTGCTTGTCTATCATTTGGGTTGAGTGCCTGGCTTGTTGAAATTTTGAGACGGGTATGAGTATAAATGTGGTGGCCGTTACACATATGTATAGATGTACTGTGTATGTGCATATGGTATTAACGACATACGTTTATACTCGGATTCATGCTTCTTCGACTTATCTTAAAACCATTTTTTGTCGGATTGTGAACTTGTTTGTAGGCACAAATGTGGAGCCCGATTCCATTTATGTACATATATACACTGTCATATATGTATATATGAATTTTGGCATACGTATATTCCCATAAGCTCGCTGCCTTGTTTGAGTCATTGTCTCGGTTTGATTTCTGCGATTGTTTGCTTGAATTTGTAATGACCATTTACGTGTGTATATATGTACACTCGTATGTATATATACGCACTAAACACCTTGCATTCACGCTTAAATAGACCCACTGTCTCCTTATTATCTTCGCCATGCCTCACTTTAATCCCTTCCCGTCGATTTGTTGTCCATTTTGACACCCCTTTTGCCTTGATTCGTTTTTGGTTACCAGTCGTCTCACTGTAGGCACATTCTAAAGTCACACACTTTCCAATTTACACTTGCTGTTTAATGGACTCAGGGCCTTGTACACTTGGGATTGGTATACTTGATCCCTGTTACATGCAAACTGTGGAAATTAGTTTTTTTCAACTATATTTATTTATTTAGGTCCGGAACTAAATTCATTTGCTTGCGCCATTTATTCCCTGCTTGTTTTTCTTGTAAACTTGAAGCACTCATTATACATACCCTGCTTAGTTTTAACCTAATTTTTGTTTATTATGTGCCTTATTTAAGTATGAAATATAGGTGTATAAACCCCATAAAAATGCATATATTTGTTCAGATGCTAAGTATTTGGCTGCATGCATATTGTCTTACTTTGTAACCTTGTAACAGGAAACATGTATATGCTGACTTGTGCACTGTAATTCATTTTTGTTATGATCTTTTGCCTTAAACTAAGGTCGGGACTGTCAATTTTCACTACCCATGCAGTTCATGTTAATTGATATGAGCATTTCACCACCGTTAATATGTCAATTTGCTAATACGCTTGACTATGGTTATTCCCTTTTGCTTGAAGTATCCTTCGTTGCCATGCATGCTGTAGGTAGGCTCACATTTGTACTTTCTCCCACTAACCCTCACATCCGTAGTTTTCTTTATATATTGTGTTTAGATATAGACATGCATGCCTGTATTTTTACTACTTGCTAAATGTACATGTTGAAATTTATGTATGCCTGGACTGACTACATGAACTAGCCACATACTTTGAGTTGTTATCCATACCTTGTTTTAAGCAATTTGAAAATCTGGCTACCATGTTTGCTGTCTTGTTTTGATTAATATACAATGAAGCATCTTTAGTTGAACCTGCAATTCGGTCATGTCGTATGCCATTCTTTCGGTGCCACCCATTCTATAAATTGGTTCATGCAAGACTTTGGTCCATTATGGTACATATTTTGGGTAGTCTCACAGGTTATTATGCTCAAAACATTTAATAATTTTTTCAAGATTAACAATTATACTTATGTGTTTAATCAAAGTTGCTAACTCAAAATAAGTTTAATCCTGACTTGGGTGTTTTATGTTTTATCATGGAACGTTTTTGCATGGAACGCTCGGGTCAAACACCAAGTGTTACAAATGCAAAGATTTCAGCTCGCATAAAAGAGAGGCACGTAGAGATGCATGCCGCATAAGCTCGTCAAAAACCGTAAAATGTTATTCATTCAAATTTATGTATACATTATGTTATTTTTCCACTATACAAAATATTGTATAAAACTCTGATATTTATATAAGATTTTATTCTGTTGCAAGTATTATGTTCTGTTATTCTATGTTTAATTCTGTTTAAACACGGTAAGACAAAAACAATATCCAGTTTAGACTGTTTCAAGTTGGTTTAATTACCAACTTGGGGCGGTCAAAATGGCAGGTCATTACAGCTGGTATAAGATATTTGGTTCATACAAAGCTTGGCCCATTGGGTTTGAAAAACTCATTGGAGATAAGGTAGAAATACCTTAAAATGAGCGGAACTGATGCTAGAATCAGCGGGTTTTGAAAAATATATTTTTTTAAAGAGATTTTGAAAAAAAATAAGTCGAAGAAGATTTGAAAATAAAATATTTTAAGATTTTTTTTTTTGAAAATATAAATTCCCTTTTTGGAATCCCCACTCGATAGCTTTCCATGGAGAAATTTTGGATCTCGAATTCCATCGACGAGTCGTTCAAAAAAATAATTGAATAATGATTTGGTTTACCAAGTGTTTTTGAAATCTCTTACGTGATTTTGATAAGATATTTTTGTTGGATAAAAACGGACAAGTAATAAGTATGGGTTTTAAAAAAGTGCTTTGAAAATTTGATGAAGTCGAAACTTAACGATGCTCAGTTTGAGGAAACGATTTACTAAACGTGAGCTGAATCGGTACTGAATTTGACTCGGATCAAAGTTAAATCAGTATTTCTTACATTACAACTAATATATTACAATCATTTTCCATCTTACTTGAACCTTTTTACTTTAAGCTTAGTTTGTACCAAATTTGTTTTACTAATTAATTTATTCAAATCTATTTTATACTAAAGCCATTTATTTTCTTAAAATCCACTTTATTATTTTTACTTAAACTATTTTTTCCTAAATCTTCTTGTATTTAACTATTTAACTTATATCATAAAAACATTTTATCTTATTATCTTATTCAAACTTATTTCAAACTTACTATTTTACTTGCCAATTGATTAAGATCTGAACCAATATAGCTTGAATGGTTGAGTATGAAGATTCTTTTGAAGAACGATATGCATGGCGTATAAATCCAAATCAAATAGGATGTTTTGATAACAAGATTGATTTGAGAATATGAGTTTGGATTTTTAAAATGACATTGAATATCGAATCGATTTAGAGATCAAAATGATTTTGAAATTGAAATAAAATTTCTAGATATTTGAAATGATGTTTTCGAAACTTATATAATATAAGGAAGTGATTAATTTGAAAACTATTGTTTTGGAAGGTAATTGATTTGAAATGAAATCTTATATAAGGAATTAAGAACAACACGTTTGAAAACATGATTTGAAAATATCTTGTGAATTAACATTAATATAAGTGCGACATATCGACACGTGAAATGAAGTGCTATTTATATATAGTATCATATGTTTTCAGACTGAGATATGAGGAATACCTTCTGGTGAAAATCACAATCTTATTTGATAGGAAGTGTGTTGGAATTCCGTGGGAGTGTTCATTGAAAGCCGCAGCTGCGTTGGACTCCAAGGTTTGGATAATCCCATGCGATGTGTACATGTACATGTATTATATTATGATGATTGATTTTCTAGCGTAATTTGTGGGACATGATGCCTACAGCACAAGCGACTCCACTGGGATAAGTGGCGCAACCGCCGAGTAATTGCTATCTAGACGACGTAGTGTGATTTGAGAGGTCGTGATGCCTACAGTACAAGCGACTCTACTAGGATAGTAGCGTAACCGCCATGCCACTGCAATCTATGGCAAACAACCACGGCGAGATTCGAGGGGTGTGATACCTATGCCTACAAGCGACTCTATTGGGATAGTAACGTAACCGTCGCGTAGCCGTGATCCATGGGGGAAGTGAAGTATTTTCCATTTCTACTTTTCTAAAAAAGCTTTTAAGTATTTTCACTTGGAGTTGAAACAAGTGTATTAAGTACTTGTAGATTTTAGGCATGTGTCTGATCACTGCATGCCTAAAGTCAGCAAGAACGACGATGAACTTGTTAGACTTCGAGTTATCAAGTATTTTCAAACTTTAATACAACAAATCTATAACTTGAAATAAAAACTTGTATAATCTTAGCCTAATAATTTAAGAAAGATGATTTTTAAATGTTGTTCCAAGTTCTCAGCATTGAAATAATATAAATAAATGTCCGGTTTACTTATGCTTATAATTTTAATTATCAAAATTTTGAAATTCTTGAGTTCTAAATATAAATCTTTTGTGACCGAACAAATTTAATGAAAGATGATATTATGTGTGAACCCGCCGATGAGTGTTAAATAAAATAATATAGGTGGTCGATTTGAATCTATGCTTAATGTGAATTTTTAATAATAAGCTTAAAAGTATGTTTTAGCAATCAAACCCCCCTTAAGAAATTTGAAGGTGATTTTGACTTAAGTTAAGAAATCGTATAGGAGATAATTTAAATAATTACAAATGACAAAGTAGGGGAAAAGACTGATTTTCCCCGCTTGAAACTACACGAATGAATCAAATAGAAATTTGTGAACCCATAGTCACATATGGTATAATTAAAAATGGAATTTTGGATTAAAATGTTATTCGAGTACCCATGATTGAACTGCCTTGACTCTTTTATCTAGACTCTATTTGAACATTTGAATCTGAACCATTTGATCTTGAGTAGCATTATCCTAGGCAAGTATCCTGAACTTGATCCATCGTGCTGTTAGTTGTCCATTGTGAACCCAACCCCTTCTGCTTGCCTTGTCTTGGCTTGAGTACGGAAACTTGCTGCACTTGGCCTATGATCCTTTGTACATCGCTTAGTACCGAAAGAGACCATGATCTGATTTGAATGTTATAATTATGGATAAGAAATGTTTCGAAATGCTACGTTAACAGAACAATGACATATGAGTAAAAATTGGATTTTTTTGGAATACAAATTATGAGAATTAAGTCCAAATTTTTTTTGAGAATTATTTCAAATGTTTGAATTGATATTTCGGGAGCAATACTAATCTGAAACATGTATACTCAATCAGAATAGCAACAACAAGAGCATGATGGTATTTTGAATAAAAATATTTTGAGAAATTTTCCCGACTATTGGAAAATGTAACTTTTTCAAACATGATTTGATACTCGTAATAAGAACGAAAAAGGAAAAAAAGTTATACATTACTTGGGTAAAGGATTTATGAGGAGGTTATTCGATTTATGAATGGTATATGACATCTAAGATATTGACTCCTGAAATATTTTATCATGCGTAAAAAAATAGAAATTATTTGGAAATCATGAACTATTTCGAAATGATTGATTGTGAAATTTGATTTAAAGAAATTTGATACGGCTTATACAGATTATTAATGATTTCCTAAAAGCTCTGATCAAAACTTGAAAGGCTTGAATTATATGGTACTTGTTTGAAAGATAGAAAATCATATTGATCCAATTTAGATTTCTAAGGACTGAAAAGGAAATTCAACTTTCCAAGTTATTTGAATTGTTTTGAAACTCATGTTTTGAAAAGGAAAAAATTTCGACTATATGAATTGTAAACGATTCCTAAAAAGTGATTTAAGCTCTTGAATTTTTATCATGAGAATATTTAATCTATTTGGAAATCTTGGAAATGTTTCAAAACTATTTGAAATGGAATTTGATCTAAATAAAGATGATATGATTTTCAAGATATTGATTTGAATTCTTGCAAGATTTTGTAACGGCCCACAAATCCGTACTATCTGAGTTGACCAAATACATCACATGTCTAACCCAAATTGCATAGAAATACAAATCATTATAAAATAAAGAAGAAAATGATAGAAGAATAACAGAAACAAAAATACAAAATCCCACATCGCAGCGGAATAAAATATAATATATATATATATAACAGGTTTTGGGATACAAAATTTTAATTGCATAAACATACCATTATCAGAGTACAATACTTATTCATCACAGCAGAAATAACGATAGCTAAATAACATTGAAGCTGACATGACCCGAACTTCCCAGTAAAGGAAAGCCCGGATTGAGTTGAGAACACGACTAATCAGAACACAAACAGAAGAACATTTCGTTTCTTATTACAACAGTTTACATCAGAGTATAAGAATATGTAGAGTATGAATAAATATTATGCATCAGAAAAATATCAGAGATTTAATAATTACAATGCAGCGGAAAACAATACAAAGCACAATTGAAAGAGATAAACAGATACAAAGCTTTGAGAATATCATTCCAGCTGTAAACCAGGATCCTGTGAATATAAATCTGCAAAATCAAAACTATTAGCTGCTCGTGTGGAAAATAGGGGCACCCAAAGTTTAGGTTTGAACAATAAACTCCAGGTCAGTCATGTGACTGGTGTGAGAACTATAACAGTTATTTAAAACTTTACTTTAAAAAAAGTAATTCTCACCATATAACACAGAACGGGTTTCCTCCCAAGAATACTAGTGCATAGGATAAACAGCGCAATGCTTTTTGGAAAAATGAAGCTATTATAAGACCTAGGTGTAATACCCCACATCCGTCAGTGTCACTCACAAAGGGAATGCTCTAAGTTCTGTGGAGCATTATAGGTAAAAGATGCAGATAAATTACAAGACAGACATAATTTAAAACAGCGGGAAAATAAAACTTTGCTTTATTGATAGAATAGTTTGTACAACAATTGTTTTCCAATATCAGAATATCATCTGTCCTACAAAATAAAGAAGCATAAAAATACATTTATATTCCCCAATGTAGCATAAGCCGGCCATAGCAGCGAAAAGGAGAGTCTAAAGCACTTTGCCGAAGAATCTTCAAGCTTGGGAAGAGTGACGGTCCAATATAACCTGAGCTATACTATTCCCTCCTCAACTACCTGGGGGGGAACGGAAGAAAAGAAGACGAAAGAAAAGTAGAGTCAGACATAAATCCTGAGTAAGTCTAGTGACTATTCAGTCTATGGATAAGAAAAAGAGCATGATAAGTATAAACTGGAAATGGGAAAGCACCATAAACTAAGTTAAGCTGTCTAGGACCGAATATACTATCGTGCCCCATACTAATCAAGATAAGATAAGATTAACACAAGATACGCTATGACAAGATAAACTGGATATGCTTTAACATTTTCCCTGCTTCGCTATTAACCTGTTATTATAGATTCTATGTCTCTGCACCGCCTAACTAGTGTCCCTGCTAGTAATGATAACGTATCCCATTCCCTGAAATTCTAGTTACTTTCAGGCGAACATCTATTATTTATTACCTAGATCTAATCTAGGGTTTTCTATCACATGCTTTCTAGTTTCAACTAGAGTTTACGCTATCTGCTGAACGCTTCTCGGATTCAGGGTTTATGCCACCTAGTCCAACTAGGGATTATGCTACCTGTCGAACGATGCCCCCAAGTCTAGGACACACTACTTAGAGTGGTATATGTTCCTATACTTCCCCACGCATGTGGTCGGGAGCTTTCAGATATCTGCCGATGCATATGCTAAGGTCTGTTTTTATTCTAGTGGCTATGGTCCCACTCAACCCCTCCCTCAACTAATGAAAGGCACACCTTGAAAAATGTGAACTATACGCATGCCCCCTATGCCCACACTAACCTATGGCCATCCTCACCCATAACTAGATAGCAAGTATATGGTCTTTTGGAGTTCTCCGCCTTTCCGCTTCACGTATCTCGATTGACTCAAGATGGATGGTAGACGACGAGTTGCTATCACAGGGCTACCGTTTTCTCGCCGAATCACGCTGGTCCATCCTAGTCTTTAGGTTGCCATATATTGCAACCAAGGCATACCCCTGGTTCTTCTAACGCAGACCTTAACCTCTGCGAGCCCAGGAGGATCATCTGCAGCCTCACAGAGGGATACCAAGAGTACCCTCACGTCCCCTCGAAGCCTCGGGCTTCGTAACCCAATTCGTTGGAGCCTTCGTTTTACTCAGACGGACGTTCGCTCCTTCCCGTGTTATACTAAGAATTACTACTTAGTTTTGCTAACTAAGGTTTACCACTTAGTTCCAGAATTGTTGTTTTCTTAACTAAGGTTTACTACTTAGCTCCTTTTAACTAAGGTTTACTACTTAGTTCCCTTTCTCGTCAGTTTGGATTGGTTAAGCATCATTAGTCAATTCAGGTTAACTTAACCCTCTTCATTTATACTGTTAAACTGGTTAAGTGTTATCAGTAATTCATGTTGACTTAACCCCACCACAGACCAAGTTATATTGGTTAAGTATTTCTTATTACTTAACCCTACCTATTCATCTTGTATTGGTTAAGTGTTCTTTTTAACTTAACCTTGACATCCGTTTAGTTAACATGTTATAACGGTTAAGTGTTCCCTTAGATAACTTAACCCTAATCTCTGTACATGTTCTAATGGTTAAGTATTACCCCTTTCATGTCTTAACTTAACCTTGTTCATCTTATCATGCTATGATGGTTAAGTGTTCTAGTTTACTTAATCTCACCTTCTGGTCTAGTTAACATGTTAAATTGGCTAAGTGTATTTACTTAACCCCACCTTCTAGTCTAGTTAACATGTTAGATTGGCTAAGTGTCTTTCTTAGTTACTTAACCCCTACAAATCTTGTCTTGTTAACATGTTAAGTTGGTTAAGTGTTCCTATGGACTTAACCTAACCCACTTGCCAAATCAACTTGTTATCATGGTTAAGAGTTCTAATTTTACTTAACCTTAATCACTTGTCTAACTAACATGTTTTCTATGGTTAAGTGTTCTAATTGACTTAACCTCAGTCACTAGTCTAACTAACATGTTTTCTATGGTTAAGTGTTCTAATTAACTTAACCTCAGTCACTAGTCCAGTTAATCAAGTTATAATGGTTAAACATTTGCTTAGCCTTCCCCACTCAACTAGTCAACATATTAAATTGGTTAAGTGTCCAGATTAAACTTAACCCTACTTATTCATTTTAGTTAACATGTTGAATTTGGTTAAGTATTAATTTAATTGACTTAACCCTATCAATCCTGACTTAGCCTTAATTTATAAATTAAAGCACCAACCACTCACATTAGACAGGTATTGTTGTGGCTGCCTGTATGCCGGTTGGTTCCGGGCAGTCTTACGCCACAACTCAGTCTAACCTCGGGTCTTTATTGGGCTTAATGCCTTAACCACCCACATTGGATAGGTATTGTTGTGATTACTGGACAGCCGGACGGGTCCGGGCAGGTTTACATCACAACTCAATCCAACCTCGGGTTAAGCATATCGTATTTTCTAAATCCACATATTTGTCTCTTTTCATTTTGTATGTAAATATTTGCGGCCTATTATTCTTATTGGGTATAATAATTTATACCACTTAAATGTTCTCAAGTCGTTGGCATGTGTCAAACATGTCAATACATATGTTTTATTTTTAACCCTACGTAACTACCCCCGTCTTATACGTTTGCTATATGATAACATATGTTTGGGCTTAACATTTAAGCCCAACTTAGCCACATGAAAAAGGGGAGGCTTAGAACATGATGTATATATTCTAAGTAACATAAAAGGTGTGTGTGAACGCATGAGCTTGCACATAGAGATTTAATCACAAATTAGAGACTAGTGTATTTGCATTGTAATAGCATATACTTTGGACATAAAGCATAAACTTAAACATGGATCCTATGTTTCAATCTAATCATGTAAACTTGCATTTACAATAAGGATCTAACTTAATTAGACGTCACTATTATGATCTTGACTACAACATAAGCCTATATTTTTATTTAGGCATAATATCAAACATAAGCTAGTCATGTTCATAAAGTCACTATATGTTCACAAAGGTGCTTACTTTTGTTACTAATACAAAAGTATGGTTCAACTAGAATTATGAGGCCTATTCCAACATAAACATATATGAATCATAATACCCAAATGGATCCAACTAGACTAGAGATGATCATTGGAATATACATACAAGGGTCTAAATCATGTAGTCATAATAGCGGATCATACTTGAATAAGTCTCAACTTGGTTGTAACAAAATATGTATACAACTTTTATTAACCAAAATCATGTAAGAGCCAATTTCCAACATGAATCACATACTTGTAAGGTGTGCTACTTGTCATTGCAAACGCACAATTAATCATGGTAATTATACTACAACATCCCAAATCCATTTATAATAAAATCATAGCAATATACAATTATAAACTAGCATCATTATGATTAAAGTACGATTCCACTTTCATTCTACACAAATCAAGTTCCAATTTTCATTCATATCGGAATAGCACTTTACTTACAACGTATGACGAATCTTGTATTCAGGATTCTGAATTCTGAATTTGGTGATGTTATCCTTTGTTGTAGACGTTGTTTTGATTTATTAGTTGTAGCTTTAAGCTTTTGAATCAACTCTTAATCGTCTCTTAGCTTTCTCTCTAACTTGACGGCTATTCCTAGTTTCATCTCAGCAGCATGACGGCTCCTTCTTTATTTTATTTTTGTCAATTAGGTTGAGTCTTAGGTCCTTTTTATAGAGTTGTGAATTGATTAGAGCCGTCGATGAAGCCAGGATTAATACGAGCCGTCCATTCCGAAGAGAAACCAATCAAGAGAAGACAACTCAGCTCTAGTGACACTCCAGGGCTCAGAAATTCGACTAACACTGACCAGGCCAGCCAGAAGTGGGATGGGTTCGACCTGGCTCAGGGGCCAGGTCGACTACCCAGTCGACCCCCAGGTCGACTACCCAGCCGACCTGGGTGCCCCTAGGTCGACTACCCAGTCGACCTGGGTCCTGGGCGGGAATTTTCCCGCCCACCCCAATCTAGGTCTGTTTTTCGAATTTGAACTCGTTTTCGACCTGTTTGAATTTTAAATCGAATTCTGAAACTTCTGAAGACCATAACTCCTTCATACGTAGTCCGATTAACGCAAACTCGGACTCTATCTCATGCAGAATTTCGAGACGAACGCAATGGCGTAACCCTTTCCCTTAATTCTTATGTTTTGAATTAAGTATACTTTAATTTGTGAAACTTAATGCTACAGAATTACGGGGTGTTACATTCTCCCCCACTTAAAAGGATTTCGTCCCCGAAATCTTCAAGTTAGGAAGAATGTGTCCTACCATCCAATCACCCATCTACTCAACCATTAGCAACCACTTGCAACCATCAACCATAACATGTTTCAAATACATGTTTACATCCAAAAGAGATTCTGCCTAAGGATCGAAGATATGACCTAGAGGATATACTTCGGAAAGAGAGAAACAATTATGCGTAAAGCTCCTACAAAAAAAAGAAGTCAAGGATGCACCCTTAAGGAAAAGGGTATGATGCTAGTATCTAGCCTTCTTGAGCTTTACTCCACTGTATCTTAACTAATTTAACTTCACGATTGTGAAGTTTCTGACCTCCATTTCCAAAATAAACAGATGTTAACTATGGTACCAAGTGTACATACCAAGATGGTTTGAGGTCTCTCCTCTTGGATTATCCATCACGCCATAACTAGAAGGGTCAAAAGGTCACTACGTGCTTTTTAGAGTGCCTGCCACAACTATTCATCTCTCACGCAAACCATCCTAGTCGAACTCGACATTCCTCAAGTACAAGCCCCAAAGGCCTAAACCAATATCAGACAAGCACCCAAGGAATATCTCCTTCGAATTTAAACGATCTACGTGAGATGATATAAGCAAATCCGATAGCTATTCTCAAATCTCTACTAACCAAAAATAAACTGGTCGGACCACCAATTGGATTTGAGACTCTAGTGGGATCTTTCTACTATACAAGTACTATGGTGCAGAGACTCAACTATGGGAGTGGATATGAACAAATGCGAAGCGCTAAAACCAAAGGAAAGAGTACGAACAGCAAAACTAGACTATTCCAACAGAACATTACTACCTTTCTCCTAGGTACGCTTGGTGGAGAAAGTATGTACTTGCCCTTCTGAAAATCTTGTCCTTTGCCCTTAATTACATGCCCTATTACACCATAGTAAAGATACTTCCTCTTGTCTTAGGTTTAATAATTCCTTCCTCCTTCGTGAGCTAAATCTACATCCATGAATTCCTCATCCTAGGGTTGTGCTCCTTAGCCAAACTCCTCATCCCCTTCCGTGTGTAACCATGTTGACAAATCTCTCGAAAGCTGCCTCCATCGTATGGAAAACCCCATAAGCTTTGAAAGAAAACTGGATGTAGGTGAATCTTTGCGTCAATGTTGGAAATCGGGAGTGGTAGACTAAAAGCACCAGTAAAAAGAAAATAAATCCACCATATTCAATGTCGCCCACCACCCTTTTCTCCTTTTATGTTTAATTTGCACCTTAAAATCCCAAATACTATCAATTTTCACATCAGCCTGCATTATGTATGATGCTATTTATATGGCAACTTTCACTAAGTGTGATCAATTTCCACAACACCACGATTGTGGGATGAGACGACCCCAAACCCCGTACTGACGGGGGCGAGGGTTATCCGTGGAATATAACACAGAAACAGATAACAGCAGAACAGAATAATTAAATACACCAGATAATGAACAATAGAATATACTGGATAAAAGTAATCATCATAGTTACACAGTATACAGGATCATACTTAGTAAAAATACAGTTCAGCTATACATAAATGTCTACAGCGGAAAACAAACATAATATGTACAATAGGAGCTGAACAACATAAAAAGAGATAAATGTTAGAATCCATCTTCAGCTCCAGCTATCCAGAAAGAACCAGCTAAACCTGAATACAAGGCTGCCCGTGTAGAAAAGGGGGGCACCCGAGTTTGAAAGTGAAACAAACTACGAGTCAGTCATGGGATTGGTATGAGAAATCTACTCAACACATATATAATTTGGCTAATCACAGGACCACGCCACTTTCGTGGAACGGGTTTCCTCCATTGGATTGCCAGTGCTTTAAAACAAATCTTTCTTTTGAACAACGCAATGCATTTTGTAAAAATGAAGCCATTATAAGACTCAGTTCCCATCACACAATGCAACGCAAACCGGAGGATAGAGTTTTTACCTTATAACGGCCAAAATATACTTGATACGAATAAAACAAAGGCATTTGATATTATTGCTAGTGTTTATATGTTTTGAAAACAATTTCAAATCATAACTATCAATCATAGACGGCATTAATGCCCCATACCACTATGTCGCCATATATAGGTATACAATCAAAATCGCGCGATCACGTATTTGGAAATTGGATTTCCGTCATGAACCAAGGCAAAAGATAGTCCTTACCGAATTCGCGACTCTCTAGCCCGAGCCACAGGACCCAGACTGAAACACCCCACCTCCCTTAGGGTCACTCTCAAAGGGAATGCCCTAATTTTGGTGGAGGTTTATAAGTATAAGTCACAGATATACAAGACAGATATAAGAACACATATTTGTAAACAGCGGAAAAACAACAACTCTTATTTCATAAAAGCAAATACGTGCTACAACAACATCACCATAATTGTCTTACATCTTTTCCAAAAACATAACATAACACTTTCATAATCTGTCTTGATTACATTATTTAAAGAAGCATAAAGAAAACATAGATAAACTGCAAAAGCCCCATAGTGGTTGTCCAAAGCCATAGTTCAAAACGAAAAGGTCCAAGCAATACATTTCTCCTCTTCAAGCTGGATGTTAAGGCTGGTCAAGCTGCTGCGTTCCCTCCCTGTGGACCTGGGGGGGAACGGAAGAAAAGAAGACGAAAGAAAAGTAGAGTCAGACATAAAGCCTGAGTAAGTCTAGGACTATTCTGTCTATGGATAAAGAACTGTGTATGATAAGTATAAACAAGAAGTGGGAAAGCACTATAAACTTGGTTAAGTTGTCTAGGGTCGAATATACTATCGTACCCCATGTTAATCTCTGAACCCATATAAACTAGTTTCCAACTGGCACCCCATAATCAGGGTGATGTGATCCATTCTATGATGATCGGCTCCTACTTGCATAGTTACATGTGTCTTACGGCCCCCGATGTTGTAGTTACCTATGCTGGTCCCACCATGGGGTGTATCAAGTCCCATGGTGGCGGCCCGACACAATCCTAGAATGCACAGGTATGCTACTGGTGTCCAGTGCCTTATTTTTCTGCGCCGGAGTGTGTGCACGCCCGCACCCCGTTAGAACCCACACTGCTACACCACCGCCGTCGATTTGACCTCTTACAATCAGCCCAGTAATCGTGCCCCACCCTGCCTAGTTTCAGGGTATCATGATACACCCTCTAGGGTTACTGCTGAAAAGGGTCCCCCGTTACTAGGTTTTCTATCTCTAGCCAACATGCTAAGTTGGTTAAGTGTTTTCTAACCTAACCCCCACCAGTCCGTTTAGTTTAGCATGTTCCATTTTGATTAAGTCTTTAGTTCACTTAATCCTAACAATCCTGACTCAGCCTTAATTGTCTTATTAAAGCCTTGACCTCTCACATTAGACAGGTATTGTTGTGGCTGCCTGTTGCCGGTTGGTTCCGGGCAGCCTTACGCCACAACTCAGTCTAACCTCGGGTCCTTATTGGGCTCCATGTTTAACCTCCCACATTGGATAGGTATTGTTGTGACTACTGGACAGCCGGGCGGTTCCGGGCAGGTTTACATCACAACTCAATCCAACCTCGGGTTAAACACATCGTATGTTCTACATTTACATATTTTGTCTTTCTTCTTTATTTTCTTATATGTAAATATTTGCGGCCCATTATTAAGTTAATGGTGTAAAGGTTACACCAATCATGGGCCCAACCCATACTTGAATTTGGGCCCTTCTACTTTATATTTTCATTTATTAATAAATTTAACCCAACGTTATTTTCCCCCGTTTAACACGTCCGTTTATTATATATATGTTGGGCTTAGCCTTTTTAAGCCCAACTTAGCCATGAGAAAAAGGGGAGGCTTAAAGCGTGGTTACATACACAAAAAAAAGGGAATGTGAACGCATGAACTTGCAACGTGACGTTGGGACTACAAAATAGAAACTGGTGTACTTGCATAGTGGTAACATATAATTTGGTCATAAAGCATAAGTGACATGAATCAAACCATGTAAACTTGTAGTTAAGTTAAGAATATCACTATTGACACATAGGCTTAACTACAACATAAACCTATATTTTTATTCAGGCATAATGTCAAACATAAACAAATCATGTTCATAAGATTACTGCATGTTTACAAAGGTGCTTACTTTTGTTACTAACACAAAAGTATAGTTCAACTTAATCATGATTTTAAATCTATTCACATAACCATGGCATAAATATTTCTAACATGAAATCATGATTTTTACTTTAGTCATGCAAACTTGCAAAAGGGATTTTTGAATCTAACCTAGCTATGTACCACATATGTCATCATATAATTCTTGTTAACAATATAGACCTAACATGGATTTCAATTATGCAAAATATCAATCATAGCCTAGTCATATTTGCAAATAGGTTTTCTAGTACAAAAGCATGGCTTAATACATAGATCATGTGCCAAAATTTCAACATAGTTTCATATGAACTATAATAACCCAAATTTGTTCCAATTACGTACAAAATGATTTTTGTACAAAAATATACATTATGATGGCATAGTAGCAAAACCCCAAACTTGCATGAATTTCAATTAATCAACTAAATACATGTAGCTTCAACATGGATTACATAATTTGCGAATATTCCAAACGTATACTTGCATAAAACTACCGCAAACATGTAGTTTTTTATAATGAATAACATAATTCGAGAATATCCAAACGTATACAATATTCCAAATCGATAAGAATCATAGTAACGCACAAATATGAATTACTTTATCGCCACAAATCAAGTATACAAACCAACACAATTATTTGTTCATACCAAAATAATACTCTACTTACAATTGTGTGGCGAATTCTCCAATTTAGGAATTTGGAGATGCGATTCCTTGATGATTTGATTTGATTAAGTTGCTTTATGCTTTAGAATTTGCCTCCTAATCCTCTCTCCAATTGGTGGCTACTCTTAGTCGTTCCTCAGCAACATGATGGCCTTGTTCTTATTTTTGAATGAATAGATTAGGTTGAGTCTAGGGTCATTTTTATAGGGTTTATGAACTGATTAGGGCCATCGATGTTGCTTGGATTGATCGTAGCCATTCATTCGAAAGAGAGACCAATTAGAGCCTGCCACCTAGCCCTAATGACAAAGCAGACTTCTGAAAATCGACCAACATAGAATAGGCCAGCCAGGTTGGGCTGGGTTCGACCTGGCTCTGGACCAGGTCGACAGCCCTGTCGACAGCCCTGTCGACAGCCCTGTCGACAGCCCTGTCGACAGCCCTGTCGACCTGGCTAGACCAGGTCGACAGCCCAGTCGACCTGGGTGCATTAGGCGGGAGTTTTCCCGCCCTGGCCAATTGGGCCCGATTTTGGAATTTAAACTTGTTTTTCTGAGCTGTTTTATTCTGTTCGAATTTTAAACTTAATTCAGAAACTTCCGAAGGCCATATCTTCTTCATACGGACTCCGTTTCTCGAAAACTCGGACTCTATTTCGCGTATTTTTCCGAGACGAACGCAATGGAGTATCCCGTTTCCCTTAGTTCTTTGATTTCAAATTAATTATACTTTAATTTGTAAATTTCACAGTTAGAGAATACACGGGGTGTTACATTCTCCCCCACTTAAAAGGATTTCGTCCCCGAAATATTCAAGTTTAGGAAAATGTATATCCTAACATCCAATCATCCATCTACTCATCCATCAAACACAAGCATCCATTGTCCTTAAAAGACTTCTAATGCTTCATGATCATATGCGAAGTGTGTGTGTGTACATGAACTTATCTAATGCAAAATCAGGCGGTCTACTGATTCAGTTGACCTCCTTAATGCGAACTATGTAGGTGCCATGAATCCATTATGTATGCAAATTTTCCTATTAATGATTCTACATGAGTGCACAATCATTCAATACAAATGCAACATCCATATGACAACACATTAAAGTTCAACCACATACGAATGCAAACATATATGCATATGCAATATGAAGTGACTGAGCCGTTCTAAAACCTAGATTGTGTGTGTATATGCAACCACGAGCAACCACGAGCAACCACTAGCAATCACTTGCAACCACTTGCAACCATCATCCATAACATGTTTCAATTACATGTTTCCATCCAAAGGATTTCTACCTAAAAGATAAGGTCGAGGAAATATATCTAAAAAGATAGATAAAAGCGCAACTTAAGGAAAAGGGAAGATCAAGGATGTACCCTCGAACAGAAAAGGGTAGGCAGTGCGTATTCTAGCTTCAGTTTCCCAAGTCGCGTCTCCCTCGGCGTCGCTCCACTGAACTTTGACGAGCTTGACTTCGCGGTTGCGTAGCTTCTTCACTTCCGTTCCTAAGATGCGGGTTGGAACTTTTCTTATGGTTGCTTCGCGTTCCACTTCGGCCTCTTCGAGGATATTTGGCTCTACCACTTCAGCAGACTCATGTAGACATTTTCGGAGATGTGAAATGTGAAAAACGTTGTGGACTCCGGCCAACTTCTCGGGTAGCTCTAATCTATAGGCCATTTTCCCAATTTTCTCGATGATAGGGAATGGCCCTACGAACCTTGGTGCCAGTTTTCCTGTGGTTCCAAAACGAACAACGTTTCTTAGTGGTGATACTTTGAGAAAAACTCTGTCTCCAACCTCAAATTCAAGGTCGGTCCTTCTCTTGTCGGCATAGGACTTTTGTCTGTCTTGGGTCGTCTTCATCCTTCTTCGTATTAAGTCTACTTTCTCTGAAGTATCTCGGATCATATCTGGTCCAAGTATGAGCTTATCAGTAGACTCCCACCAACAAGTGGGCGATCGGCATGGTCTTCCATATAAAGCTTCGAAGGGCGCCATTCCGATGGTTGCTTGATAGCTGTTGTTGTAGGCAAATTCCACCAAAGGAAGGTGGTCTTCCCATGTCCCTCCGAAGTCAAGGAAGCATAGCCTTAAAAGGTCTTCCAAAACTCTGTTCACTCTCTCTGTTTGGCCGTCGGTTTGGGGATGATAGGCTGTGCTCAAGCATAACTGCGTTCCTACTGCTTCTTGCAGACTCCGCCAAAACTCACTGGTGAAGATGGGGTCTCGGTCACTAACAATGCTAGATGGTATCCCATGGAGTCGAACGATTTCCTTGAGGTAAAGTGATGCTAGGGATGAGGCAGTTCTTTTACTTTTGACAGGTAAAAAGTGGGCGCATTTAGTAAGCCTATCCACTATTACCCAAATGCTAGTGTTGCCTCTCCTAGACCTAGGCAGCCCATCGATGAAGTCCATTGAGATGCTATCCCACTTCCACTGCGGGACCTCCAGAGGAGGTAGCAGTCCGCCAGGCTTTTTCTGTTCCGCCTTAACCTGTTGGCACACCATGCACTTAGAAACGAATTCTGCCACGTCTTTATTCATGCCGTTCCAGAAGAAAGTCCTTTTTATATCTTTGTACATTTTATCTCCGCCTGGGTGTATCGTCATCTTGGAGTGATGTGCTTCCTCGAGAACCTTCTTTATTAAATCTTTTGTCTGTGGGACGCATAGTCTTCCGTCTCTCCTTAGCAAACCCTTATCGTCGATGGAGTATCTGTTGAGGTGACTTGAAGTCTCACCCCTAATTAGCTTATCAATTGTTTCCACAAGCTGAGGGTCTTCGCGTTGTGTTGTCCCTACTGAATCCACTAAAGTTGGGCGCACTTCGAGAGATGCTAGCAAGCCTGGTACGAAATCGGAGGAAGGCCTAAAGTCGAAGCTGGCTATAAACTCTAGGCTTTGTCTTTCAACAAACAACGGGCTTAGGGTCAATTTCTTTCGGCTCAACGCGTCTGCCACTACGTTGCCTTTGCCCGGAGTGTAGGAGATTTCGAAATCGTACGAGGCAAGAAACTCCATCCATCTTTGTTGCCTCAAGTTAAGATCCTTCTGCGAGAAAAGATATTTCAACGATTTATGGTCAGTGTAAAGTTCGAACTTCTCACCTAGGAGATAGTGTCGCCAAGACTTGAGTGCAAAGACGATGGCGGCTAACTCAAGATCGTGGGTTGGGTAGTTCTTTTCGTGCACTTTCAACTGCCTCCCGCCATAAGCTACTACCCTTCCTTCTTGCATTAAGACGGCGCCTAGCCCTGTCCCACATGCATCCGTATAAACAGTGAACATCTTGCTCCCATCTGGCAGCGTCAAAACTGGGGCTGTTGTGAGAGCCCTTTTCAGTCGTTGGAAAGCAAACTCGCAATCCAAGTCCTAATTGAACACTAGATTCTTCTTAGTCAATTTCGTGAGCGGAGCTGAGATTTTCGCAAAATCCCTTATAAACTTTCGATAGAAACCTGCTAGTCCTAGAAAGCTTCGGACCTCAGTTGCATTCCTTGGTGTCTTCCAATCCTGTACCGCCACTACCTTAGCAGGGTCCACCGCTAACCCTTGTTTGGATACTATGTGCCCAAGGAACCTCACCTCTTCTCTCCAAAAGTGGCATTTGGAGAATTTGGCTTTTAGTTGATGGACTCGCAAAGTTTCCATGATTGCCCTTAAGTGCTGAGCATGTTCCTCTTCACTCTTTGAGAAGATAAGGATATCATCTACGAAGACCACTACGAATTTGTTGAGGAAATCTCTGAATACCCTACTCATCAGGTCCACGAAGTAAGCAGGTGCATTTGTCAAGCCGAAAGGCATGACAAGCCATTCAAAGAAGCCGTCTGGGGTTCTGAATGCCGTTTTATCGATGCTATCTTCAGCCACCCTTAGCTGATGAAAACCGGTTGCTAAATCGAGTTGGGAGAAAACAGACGCTCCTACAAGCTGGTCAAACAAATCGTCAATTCTAGGGAGCGGGTGCCTATTCTTTTTCGTTAGCTTGTTGAGCTCCCTATAGTCAACACATAAACGGAGTGAACCATCCGCCTTTGTAGCGAACACCACCGGAGCGCCCCATTCTGAAATGCTTCTCCTAATGAACCCCTTTTCTAGAAGCTCTTTAATCTGTTTACTGAGCTCTTTCCTTTCCCGTGGAGCCATGTGTCTAACGGGTAACGCAACGGGCTTTGCATTATCTATAAGATATATGTGGAAGTCTATTTCCCGCTTCGGAGGCAAGCCCTTCAATTCTTCGAAGACATCCGGATATTCCCGGACCACTTTAACTGATTGCAAATTTTCAACAGAGGCATCTAGCGATTCAAGGTAACTAAGCATAACCGCGTATGAGGGATTACAAGAAATTTCCAAAGTATTACCGAGCTGGGTTAGGAGCCTAACAACCCTTTTCTCACAATCAAGGATGGCCCTATTACTGGATAGCCAATCCATACCCAAAATCAAACCATAACCCGAAAAGCCCAAAACAAAGGCACTACATTGAAATTTTACACTTAGAATAGAAATTTTCAATCCCAAACAGATCATAGACAAATGAGCTGGGCCCCCAATTGGGTTTGAAACAATTAAGGGGTCCTCTACCATACTAGTTTTTAGGTGCAGAGATTCTACTAAAGCATACGAGATAAAGGAGTGTGATGCGCCAGAATCAAATAAAGTGCGAACGGGGTGATCATAAAGATAAACTACACTTTCTACAGAAGTATTTATACCTCGCTGTTGCAGAGGTGGCGCTTCCAGCACATGAACCTGTGCCCCTGGGGTGGATCCAGCCCTCTGCCCCTGTCCTCGTTTCTTTGAGCAGTCCTTAGCCCTGTGGCCTGTCTCACCGCAAGAAAAGCACCCACCATTCTCCTTGGCCTTCTTTTTCCGGCAATCCTTTACTAAGTGCCCCACTTTGCCACAGAAATTGCACTTCCTCTTCTCTTTGTTGCCTTTCCCGCCCTTCTTAAAGTCTGTCTTCTTAGGCTGCAAACCCTCCTTCTTCCCTTGAGAGCTTTCTGCCTTTGTCTCCTTCTTGCCCTTATCCTCTTCATTCAGCAATGCCATTTGCACCAATCTTTCATACGTGGCTCCCATGGGTATATGGGTCATGGCCAAACTGTGTAATGGCTCATTCAACCCTTTGACGAAATGGAGAGCCTTCTTGTGCGGGGTGTTGACTAGGTCAAGCCCAAACCTAGCCAGCTCATCGAACTGATTCACATACTCTCTGACTGTCTTGTCCCCTTGCTTAAGAAATAAGAATTTTGCCAACTGCAAACTTCTTTCCGCATCTGAGAGAAATTTAGTCTCAAACCTTGCCCTAAAGTCCTCCCATGTCTCCACTGGTCTTTCTGCATTAGTGACTTCCCACCAGTAGGAGGCCTCGCCCTTTAATAGCCATACTGCCAGTTGTACTTTTTGTCTATCTTCTACCTCAAAGATGATGAATAGGTCCTCCGTTTCTTTCAGCCAATTTCTAGCTGCCACGAAGGACTCAGTTCCATGGAAATCCTTTCCTCGCATAGCTTTAAAATCTTTACATATCTTAGCAAAAGTGTTTCCCCGAGGAGGAGGTGGAGGAAAAGGCGCCGCTGCAGCTGGATGATTTCCGGCAGCTGGGGGAGGAGGAATGGTAGGACCTGGCTGAGTGGCTCTTGCTTCTAAGAACCGTCTAAACCAACCAGGTATTGGCACCCCTTCTGGCAAGTTAAGTTCTTCGGACATGCTGAAACAAAAAGGATAGATTCAAAACGAAGGATAAGAGATAGTACCTATGGCTTTGGGGAGTGGACTTTGCCTTTTAAAATAAAATAATATTTTTCTTTTAAAAATGCTTCTTTAAATTTCCTTTTTGAAAATAAATTTTTAGAACTTTTTATCTTATCTGGTAAACCTATCTCTGATACCAAGTGAAACACCCCACCTCCCTTAGGGTCACTCTCAAAGGGAATGCCCTAATTTTGGTGGAGGTTTATAAGTATAAGTCATAGGTATACAAGACAGATATAAGAACACATATTTGTAAACAGCGGAAAAACAACAACTCTTATTTCATAAAAGCAAATACGTGCTACAACAACATCACCATAATTGTCTTACATCTTTTCCAAAAACATAACATAACACTTTCATAATCTGTCTTGATTACATTATTTAAAGAAGCATAAAGAAAACATAGATAAACTGCAAAAGCCCCATAGTGGTTGTCCAAAGCCATAGTTCAAAACGAAAAGGTCCAAGCAATACATTTCTCCTCTTCAAGCTGGATGTTAAGGCTGGTCAATCTGCTGTGTTCCCTCCCTGTGGACCTGGGGGGGAACGGAAGAAAAGAAGACGAAAGAAAAGTAGAGTCAGACATAAAGCCTGAGTAAGTCTAGGACTATTCTGTCTATGAATAAAGAACTGTGTATGATAAGTATAAACAAGAAGTGGGAAAGCACTATAAACTTGGTTAAGTTGTCTAGGGTCGAATATACTATCGTACCCCATGTTAATCTCTGAACCCATATAAACTAGTTTCCAACTGGCACCCCATAATCAGGGTGATGTGATCCATTCTATGATGATCGGCTCCTACTCGCATAGTTACATGTGTCTTACGGCCCCCGATGTTGTAGTTACCTATGCTGGTCCCACCATGGGGTGTATCAAGTCCCATGGTGGCGGCCCGACACAATCCTAGAATGCACAGGTATGCTACTGGTGTCCAGTGCCTTATTTTTCTGCGCCGGAGTGTGTGCACGCCCGCACCCCGTTAGAACCCACACTGCTACACCACCGCCGTCGATTTGACCTCTTACAATCAGCCCAGTAATCGTGCCCCACCCTGCCTAGTTTCAGGGTATCATGATACACCCTCTAGGGTTACTGCTGAAAAGGGTCCCCCGTTACTAGGTTTTCTATCTCTAGCCAACATGCTAAGTTGGTTAAGTGTTTTCTAACCTAACCCCCACCAGTCCGTTTAGTTTAGCATGTTCCATTTTGATTAAGTCTTTAGTTCACTTAATCCTAACAATCCTGACTCAGCCTTAATTGTCTTATTAAAGCCTTGACCTCTCACATTAGACAGGTGTTGTTGTGGCTGCCTGTTGCCGGTTGGTTCCGGGCAGCCTTACGCCACAACTCAGTCTAACCTCGGGTCCTTATTGGGCTCCATGTTTAACCTCCCACATTGGATAGGTATTGTTGTGACTACTGGACAGCCGGGCGGTTCCGGGCAGGTTTACATCACAACTCAATCCAACCTCGGGTTAAACACATCGTATGTTCTACATTTACATATTTTGTCTTTCTTCTTTATTTTCTTATATGTAAATATTTGCGGCCCATTATTAAGTTAATGGTGTAAAGGTTACACCAATCATGGGCCCAACCAATACTTGAATTTGGGCCCTTCTACTTTATATTTTCATTTATTAATAAATTTAACCCAACGTTATTTTCCCCCGTTTAACACGTCCGTTTATTATATATATGTTGGGCTTAGCCTTTTTAAGCCCAACTTAGCCATGAGAAAAAGGGGAGGCTTAAAGCGTGGTTACATACACAAAAAAAAGGGAATGTGAACGCATGAACTTGCAACGTGACGTTGGGACTACAAAATAGAAACTGGTGTACTTGCATAGTGGTAACATATAATTTGGTCATAAAGCATAAGTGACATGAATCAAACCATGTAAACTTGTAGTTAAGTTAAGAATATCACTATTGACACATAGGCTTAACTACAACATAAACCTATATTTTTATTCAGGCATAATGTCAAACATAAACAAATCATGTTCATAAGATTACTGCATGTTTACAAAGGTGCTTACTTTTGTTACTAACACAAAAGTATAGTTCAACTTAATCATGATTTTAAATCTATTCACATAACCATGGCATAAATATTTCTAACATGAAATCATGATTTTTACTTTAGTCATGCAAACTTGCAAAAGGGATTTTTGAATCTAACCTAGCTATGTACCACATATGTCATCATATAATTCTTGTTAACAATATAGACCTAACATGGATTTCAATTATGCAAAATATCAATCATAGCCTAATCATATTTGCAAATAGGTTTTCTAGTACAAAAGCATGGCTTAATACATAGATCATGTGCCAAAATTTCAACATAGTTTCATATGAACTATAATAACCCAAATTTGTTCCAATTACGTACAAAATGATTTTTGTACAAAAATATACATTATGATGGCATAGTAGCAAAACCCCAAACTTGCATGAATTTCAATTAATCAACTACATACATGTAGCTTCAACATGGATTACATAATTTGCGAATATTCCAAACGTATACTTGCATAAAACTACCGCAAACATGTAGTTTTTTATAATGAATAACATAATTCGAGAATATCCAAACGTATACAATATTCCAAATCGATAAGAATCATAGTAACGCACAAATATGAATTACTTTATCGCCACAAATCAAGTATACAAACCAACACAATTATTTGTTCATACCAAAATAATACTCTACTTACAATTGTGTGGCGAATTCTCCAATTTAGGAATTTGGAGATGCGATTCCTTGATGATTTGATTTGATTAAGTTGCTTTATGCTTTAGAATTTGCCTCCTAATCCTCTCTCCAATTGGTGGCTACTCTTAGTCGTTCCTCAGCAACATGATGGCCTTGTTCTTATTTTTGAATGAATAGATTAGGTTGAGTCTAGGGTCATTTTTATAGGGTTTATGAACTGATTAGGGCCATCGATGTTGCTTGGATTGATCGTAGCCATTCATTCGAAAGAGAGACCAATTAGAGCCTGCCACCTAGCCCTAATGACAAAGCAGACTTCTGAAAATCGACCAACATAGAATAGGCCAGCCAGGTTGGGCTGGGTTCGACCTGGCTCTGGACCAGGTCGACAGCCCTGTCGACAGCCCTGTCGACAGCCCTGTCGACCTGGCTAGACCAGGTCGACAGCCCAGTCGACCTGGGTGCATTAGGCGGGAGTTTTCCCGCCCTGGCCAATTGGGCCCGATTTTGGAATTTAAACTTGTTTTTCTGAGTGTTTTATTCTGTTCGAATTTTAAACTTAATTCAGAAACTTCCGAAGGCCATATCTTCTTCATACGGATTCCGTTTCTCGAAAACTCGGACTCTATTTCGCGTATTTTTCCGAGACGAACGCAATGACGTATCCCGTTTCCCTTAGTTCTTTGATTTCAAATTAATTATACTTTAATTTGTAAATTTCACAGTTAGAGAATACACGGGGTGTTACACAGACTCAGGTGGGCCCTTGGAGCGACAGGGCCGGTCCACCGATGTGGATTAAAATGCCTGAACAATACGTTTCCCCGCCCTTTGGGGCGTAAACGAGCCAACGAATGACTCCATCGGACCCAGATCGTCCGATCAAACCGAGGCGCCTCGCAACAGCAACAACCACATAGGTGAAAAGTATATAAATGTCAGGGCTGGTAGATCACTGACACCACCCTAGCTAGAAAGAAACGCATGCCCTCCCTGAGGTCCTTCTCCCGTTTCTGGTTCATACCGGGGTGTGAGGCTCGCGATTCCACGTTATACACAAAGCTATGCCACACAGGCGGTGCTTTGATCATCACCACAAGACTTTGCTTTTCAACAGAAGCCCTAATCATTGGCCACTTGGGTATGCCACACTAGCAATTCATGCCATGCGACTGATGTCCATCGATATACAACCTCTGAGCTCGTACGTTACAGAGAAGGGCGTTAAGCAAAAGAATAAATTCTCCGCCGCCAAACAGATGTATATTTAATAAAGATCAATCAATCACAGAATAAAATCCAATGTCAGACACACAGTCCATTTACAAGTCCGTTCTGGGTCTGAACGAAACCGGAGGCACTAAATACCTCGCAAACCCATCGATTACCACGTACGTCTGGACGATCACCACTCATTATCCATATTTCGGGATGCCTCCTAATCAGGACCTCGGTTACCATCCAAACGAGGTGAAGATCTCCGGTCTTCGACCACCGTCTTCATCTTCGACTTTCAATTGTCGGTCAATTATTTGAAATGAGAATTAACTCGGCCTTTTCAAATAATTCACGTATATTTAGAATTTCAAATCAATTTATTTCAATGGTTAAATCATTCGACAACACCAATTTTGTTCTTTCACATTCAACCATCAAATACAACATAAATCGAGCAAATTCAGTTTATTTCCATTCCATATTGTTTATGATATTTTATAACGATTTATCGCTATTTTTATTTATTTTAAAATAGCCTATTTATTCAAAACGACGCTTTGGGCCGTAACGCGGTCGTGGCGCTGTTTTTCTTCAGATTTGATTTACACATATCTGAAAATCTAACCGTTGGATCTTCATAAAATTTACATCATTAGGAAGGTCTTTTCAAAACGAATCCAACGGTTCCAGTTTCGGGAAAATCCGACGGTCGGATCTCCCGGTACAATCGTTTGAAGTTTCGATTTCAAAATGCGAACTGCACGGCCACGTTTCGTTTTAATTATATTTAAATTTCTATAATTATATAGATATAATTCATTCAAAAATTCCTATATCGTTTTCACTTCAAATATTTCACTAACGCCTTTAAATTTTGGAAAATTTCGCCGTAACCTCCTTTATACGGGAGGGGCTGGGAAAATTCCCAAATAGCCACACGGGCGTCTCATGTCGAAAAGAAAAAGAAAAAGCCAAGCGGCTAGCCAACAGGCTCATAAAATCATCACCCAAACAAAGCAGTAAATGTGTACCTATTTGTCGGGAACAAAATTTTATTCCTCTTCTCTAGCCACTTTGCTATAACCTGATCAATAAATATGCATGTACATATATATAGTTCTTATCACTTATCATTTTCTATTCAACTTCATATTTGATTCCATTTGGTTTAAAAACACCATTCGTTCTAATGTTGCATGTATAGGCAAAAATCATGTCATTAGCTAATTAATGAATATTTCAACTCATACATATTTATTTGAATGAGTGGCAATTTTTAACACTTCACATTTCAACAATTCGTGAATATAATAAAAATATGATTTTTATTGTAAAACAGTTCATTTCAAAACATTATTATTTTATATAGTTTATATAGGTGATAAAAATAGGATTTTTCTTATAAAACAATTTATTTCAAAATATGAATACCATTCAACACATGAATTTCTAATCAACGAATGAATATCGATTCAACACATGAAGGTTTTCTATAGTTTCTATATATAGATAAAAATGTGAGTTTTATATTTAAAACCCGAATACCATTCAACACATGAATTTCTAATCAACGAATGAATATCGATTCAACACATGAAGGTTTTCTATTCAATGAATAAATATAGTTTCAGCAAATGAAAATAATTCAAACACATGAATATTATTCAAAATTTCGGCAGCATAACGGCAGGGTAGTTAAAACCGGGACCGTCCCTAGTACGGCTCCTCGCTCTACCTTAAAACCTCGCGGTTTTTGACAATGGGAATCATGCATCTAGTTTGCACGCAGGCGGCATGTATATATTTATTTCATTTCCACAAACTAATCCTATGTGGTTTCAACCAAATATTTCTCAACCACAAATGGGTATTTTTCAACCACAATCAATCAATATCAATCACAAACAATCCCAAACAACCATTCGCTATCAATCAATTTTCACACCAATCACAATCAATAAATATCGTCCATGGTTTGTGGACGAGGGGTGTATATATATATATATATATATATATATATATATATATATATATATATATATATATAGTAATTCACTTCTATTTCAACACAGATATAATTTTTTATAACGCATATATAACTTATACATCGAACGTACAACTTATACAACGCTTATACATGAGGTGTACAACGCTTATATAACTCATACATCGACTATATAATTTATACATCGTCGTTTTCCATATCGTTTATAAATTAGAAATCTCACATTGGGTTCCACTCCATCAAAAATAGCAGAAGGGTCAGAAAAATATGCGGTCTCTTCTAAAATGTAGAAGGCGTCCACACAGTCACGATGTTTCCTGTTTCATCGAATTTCGTTAACATAGCAAAAAGATATGATTTTTCAAAGTTTGCAACGGTTTTAAACTGTTAAAATCAATTTTTAATTAAACAGCCGATACCTGCTTGATTTCTTTAAAACTAGGTTTTAATTTTTCTTTCGATCCGTGCAACTTGGAGACGATCGGAGTACACCACCTTGTAGTGCTTGGAACGACGCTCAGGTGGAGGTAGGTGGGGCCCACTTCGACGCAGGGAGGAGGACGCGGCGGCGGTTCGAAGTGCTGAACTTCGTGACGTCCGTTCTTCCAATCCACACAATGAAAAAATCCAAACTATATATGGATTTGAAGATCTTCTTGTGCTCTTCAAAATCTTCAACAAGAGGAAGGCGTAATTTTGCTTGTAGGAGGAGGAACGGAGGAGAGAAGGCACGGGCGGTTTTCCGCCGTAAATCGCGATCGGGGAGAGAGAAGCGGGGGAGGGGGTCTGACGTGGATGAGTAGTTTTTTTTTATTTATAAAGTTTAAAAATCCGAAAATACCCCTGCCTCTCGCGAACCCCAATCCAAACCCAACGACTGTCGTCCCTAGCGTTTTACCCCCATTCCGAACACAATGGGTTATGTTTCGTAGGCCCATTCGACTGTTTCAGCCAGTTTTCTTCAGATTAAAATATATAACATTCAATATTAAATTTGAACGTACATTTCAATTTACCAGGGCCACAAACTAATTCAAAAAATTCCAGAAAAATAAATCTAGCTATGTTTTGACGATACGGTCCCAACAAAACTAGTTTCGACGAATTCTGAGACCGTTTGCAAAAAGGCCCATTTTTGGTCGATCCAATTTAACTCTAGTTGAGCAAAACACATTTTCTTTTGCCACGCTCACATACTAGCTTCAAAAATTATGAAATTTGAAACCTAGCAATAACTTCTCATCCCGGATCCAACAAAAGTGGTTTCGTCGAATTCCGAGGTCGTATGCAAAATGGCCAATTTCACGGGCTATATAAATTCCATAGCGACCGTTCTGAAAATTCATTCGGCCATAACTTTTGCCTTCCGCTATGAAAATTCGATTTTTCAGATTCGTTAGAAAGGTATTCACTAACAGATTTAAATATTTTTGGTTTCGCTGAAATTCGTTTTGTTTTGCACCCAGTACAGTCCGACAAAGTTTGAATTCAATTTTTGAAACTGCTGCGCCATTTTAGGCCTTGTTTATAATTAAAATTAATTCTATTCATTTTCAATTGTCGATTCAAACTCAGTTTTCATCGCCATTATTTAAAATATTTATTTTAAATATTTAAAATCCATTATTTTAGCCAATTTAAAAAATTTAAATTGGTTCAGATTTTCTGGGTCGTTACAATCTCCCCCACTTAAAACTTTTCGTCCCCGAAAAGGAACAAACTCGAAAGTGGTTTGATAAATCTACAATCACACAACACAACAACCAATCCAATTGTTTTCGACCTTTCAAAAATACACTAATCAACTTCTATACTCTTTTCAAAATCATTCAGACCATAGAATTTAAAAGTTCACATCCATGGAAAGAAAATAATAGCAGAGTAGAGAATTAAATGGTAATGCAAAGTAGGGTAAATGTACCTTGCACCAGAGTCAATCAGAGATATCTACTCGGCATCTAGGATAGGCTTTATGAATGTTCTCCTCAGTTTCCCAAGTACAATCTCGTGGATCTCCACTCCATTGCACTTTGACTAAGTGAACCTTCTTGTTCCTCAGCTCTTTGGTTTCTTTGCCTATTATCTTTAGCGGCTCTCTTCTCACAGCCAATTCTGGAGTAATTTCAATATCCTGCTGAGCTGCTTCTTCCACGATCAAGTCTGGATCATGAACGTGTTTTCGAAGTTGAGATATGTGGAATACATCATGAACTCCAGGCAACCAATAAGGCAATTTGACCCTGTAAGCGAGAGTTCCGATCCGTTCCAGAATAGGAAACGGACCAATGAATTTGGGCGCCAATTTTCCAGTTTTACCGAACCGGATAACTCCTCTCATCGGCGATACTTTCAAATATACATAATCACCAACAGCAAAGGATATATCTCTTCTCCTTCTATCAGCATAGCTCTTTTGTCGGCTTTGAGCGGCAAGTAATCGCTTCTTAATAAAATCGACTTTGTCGGCAGCTTCTCGAATCATATCGGGACCCAACACAAGTCTATTTCCAGGTTCGACCCAACAAGCAGGAGATCGGCACGGTCTACCATACAATGCTTCGAATGGCGACATTGTCATGCTCACCTGGTAGCTGTTGTTATAAGAGAATTCAGCCAAATGCAGATGGTCTTTCCATGATCCACCGAAATCTATAACACAAGCCCGCAATAGATCTTCTAGAATACGATTCACCCTCTCAGTCTGACCGTCTGTCTGAGGATGATAAGCAGTTCTCAAGTTCAACTTCGTTCCCAGTTCGACTTGAAATGCTTCCCAGAATTTGCTAGTGAATATTGTATCCCTATCACTGACTATACTGAGCGGCACTCCATGTAGTCTAACTATTTCCCTGAAGTATATCTACGCCAGACTCTGAGCAGTTCTGTTTGATCTGACAGGTATAAAGTGGGCGGTCTTCGTGAAGCAATCTACGATCACCCAAATACTGTCATTTCCTTTTCTAGTTCTGGGCAGACCATCAATGAAGTCCATTGAAATATGTTCCCACTTCCAACCAGGAACTTCTAGTGGTTGTAACAATCCAGTTAGTTTCTGTTGGTCACTCTTGACTAGTTGGCAAGTAGGGCATCGGCTAACATATATTGAAACATCTCTTTTCATAGCCTTCCACCAGAATGTTCGTTTGAGATCGTTATACATTTTGGCCACACCAGGATGGATACTCAGCTTGGACTTGTGACCCTCGTCTAACACTTCCCTTTTGAGCTCGGGAATGTCAGGAACACAAATCCTTCCTTTCAATCTCAGGGTCTCGTCGCTATCTATTTGAAAACACGAGGGTTCGCCTTTCTGAATCCTTTTAATCATATCCTTAATAAAGTTATCCTCCTTCTGAAGAATAGATATTTTGTCAATCAAGGAAGTCGTGATAATAAAGCTGGCGATCATTACATTCTTTCTGCTTAATGCATCGGCCACGACATTGGCTTTCCCTGGAGTATATATAATTTCAAAGTCATATGCTGCAAGGAACTCTAGCCACCGTTGCTGCCTCAGATTCAAGTCCTTCTGGGTGAATAGATACTTTAACGATTGATGATCTGTAAACAGTTCAAATCTCTCACCCAGAAGATAGTGCCTCCAGATTTTCAAAGCGAATACTATAGCCAATAACTCAAGATCATGAGTTACGTAGTTCTTCTCGTGTGGCTTCAGTTGACGGCTAGCATAAGCAATCACTTGGCCTCTTTGCATTAACACTGCGCCAAGGCCTTCTCTAGAAGCATCAGTCCAGACTTTTAAATCCTGGTTGCCATCGATGATGGTTAACACTGGAGCAGTTGTTAATCTCAACTTTAGCTCATCAAAAGCCTCCTCACTTTCTGGCGTCCATTTAAATTTAGAGTGCTTCTTTGTAAGCTTCGTTAAATGGCCAGATATCTTCGAAAAGTTTTTGACGAACTTCCGGTAATAACTAGCCAATCCGAGAAAACTGCGGACTTCTGTGGGGATACTGGGCTGTTTCCAATTCTGAATAGCTGTGATTTTGCTTGGGTCCACAGCAATTCCTTCCTTTAATACGACGTGGCCCAGAAATTTCACTTCATCTTGCCAGAATATACATTTGGAAAATTTGGCTTTTAATACATTCCGTCTCAGAATTTCTAGAACCTGTTCCAGATGCTTTTCATGTTCGGCCTTTGATTTTGAGAAGATTAGAGTATCGTCAATGAAAACCAGAACAAATTTATTCAAAACTCCTCTGAACACTCTATTCATCAGATCGACGAAGTAAGCAGGAGCGTTACATAAGCCGAACGGCATTACTAACCACTCATAAAATAAGTCGGGACCTCTGAATGCTGTCATTGGAACACACTCTTCGGCAATTCGAAGTTGATGGAAACCTGTAGCTAGGTCCATTCTTGAAAATACTTGTGCTCCATTTAATCGATCCAACAAATCATCTATTCGCGGCAATGGATATTTATTCTTTATGGTCTGCTTGTTCAAATCACGATAATCCACACATAGCCGTAGAATACCGTCAGATTTTGGGACAAAAACCACTGCTGCTCCCCAATCAGAGAAACTAGGTCTGATCAGACCCTTCCATACTAGCTGTCGTGTTTGATTGTCTAATTCCTCCTTCTCTTTCAAGGACATTCTTCGAATAGTGTGAACTACCGGCCTTGCATTCGGAATCAAAGCAATCTTGAAATCTATTTCTCTCTGCGGAGGTAAGCGAATAACTTCTTCGAACACATCCGCATAGTTTTTGACGACAGGAATATCTTTGATGAGGTCAGGAATATTTTCTGTGACTTCTGGGGTATTTTCTATTTGAGCTGGAGAAACATCGAGAGCTGACCAGAAATCTTTTCTATTTGAAGTCGGGCCTTCACATGGTATGGTTATAGAATTCCCCGATTGTTCCATTGCCTTAACAACTCTCTTGGCGCATCTAACCTCTGCTTCATATTTGGTTAGCCAATCCAATCCCAGAATAAGATCGAATTCATTAAAATTCATGACGATAGAAATAATAGGGAATTTATAGCAAGAAAAAGAGACTGGTACCGCACAGATCCAACTGAGATTGATGGAACCCCCAACTGGATTTTGGACCGTCATTGGTTCTTTGAGCTTTTTCAACCTCAAATCCAACTTCTTGACTGCACTCTTTGCGATAAAGCTTCGTGACGCGCCTGTGTCAAACAGTACTTTAACTGGAATGTTTTTGACATTGAGCGTGCCTTCTAAAACATCAGACCTTTCCTGAGCAGACGAGGATGCAGGTACTTCTACCACTTCATTTACATGTACTGCTTTAGGTTTCTGAGATAGCGGGCAGTTTTTCGCAATATGCCCAGCCTGATGGCACTTATGGCATCCTCTTTTATCTTGTAACCTCTTATCGGATTTAGAACCATCCTTAACTTGTTTCTTTAGAGATCTGCAAATTATCGAGAGATGTCCTTGCCTATTTCAGTTATTGGATACGGCGATCGTTACTGGTTCTTTCCTAGATTCAACCCTTTTCCTCTTGGCACTGGGCTTCTTACTGATCTCCGACGTCGTGCTGGCCTCAAGACGACTAGTTTCAACCTCAATTTTATTACTAGAGCTGACTTCCTCATCGTCGCGCAACATGCCTTTCCTATCGAGATCTTCGTACTGATAAGCTATGTATATCATTTCAGAAAAAGGAAGCTTCACATGCCCCAATACTTTATTCTGGTATTTCCTTTGAAGTCCGTGAATAAATCTAAGATTCTTCCTCTTTGGGTCCTTAATCAGATGAGGAGCAAAATGAGAAAGTTCGTTGAATTTCTTATGATATTCTGGGATGGTCATATCACCTTGTATCAGATAAGAAAATTCGTCGCATAATCGCTCAGTCACTTCTGGAGGAGTAAATCTTTCTAGGAAAATCACTTTGAATCTGTCCCAGGTGATATCACCTTCTGGATTATCCTCTATAACTGAATCCCACCAGAACAAAGCTTCGTCTTTGAGTGCGCAAGAGGCCAGTAATCTTTTCTGGTCATCCCTCAGCTTTAAACCATCAAAGATCTTTTCAGCCGAACGAATCCAAGCTTGTGTCTTCATAATGGATTCTTCACCAGAGAACGGTATCCCACCCATATTTCGATATTTGATTAATAGGGCCTCAATATCCGGTTCTGCATTCCTTCTGATTCTGACACTCATTTTCTAGTACTTCTGCAAACAGCAGATCAAGTGTCAGGTCACAGAAAAGATAATTTAAAATATAGAAACATATACTTCAATGTAAATGTGTCTATCGAGGTGTTAATTTCATTCTGCTACTCATACTAGGATATTACTGATCCTATCTGTATAGAGTTACCCATCCTAGAACACTACTGGTTCTATTTCTGACGAGTTCGTTCAAATGTTATATTCCAGAACTAAGCTTAACCAAAGCTCTGATACCACGTTGAGACGACCCCAAACCCCGTACTGACGGCGGCGAGGGTTATCCGTGGAATATAACACAGAAACAGATAACAGCAGAACAGAATAATTAAATACACTAGATAATGAACAATAGAATATACTGGATAAAAGTAATCATCAGAGTTACACAGTATACAGGATCATACTTAGTAAAAATACAGTTCAGCTATACATAAATGTCTACAGCGGAAAACAAACATAATATGTACAATAGGAGCTGAACAACATAAAAAGAGATAAATGTTAGAATCCATCTTCAGCTCCAGCTATCCAGAAAGAACCAGCTAAACCTGAATACAAGGCTGCCCGTGTAGAAAAGGGGGGCACCCGAGTTTGAAAGTGAAACAAACTACGAGTCAGTCATGGGACTGGTATGAGAAATATACTCAACACATATATAATTTGGCTAATCACAGGACCACGCCACTTTCGTGGAACGGGTTTCCTCCATTGGATTGCCAGTACTTTAAAACAAATCTTTCTTTTGAACAACGCAATGCATTTTATAAAAATGAATCCATTATAAGACTCAGTTCCCATCGCACAATGCAACGCAAACCGGAGGATAGAGTTTTTACCTTATAACGACCAAAATATGCTTGATACGAATAAAACAAAGGCATTTGATATTATTGCTAGTGTTTATATGTTTTGAAAACAATTTCAAATCATAACTATCAATCATAAACGGCATTAATGCCCCATACCACTATGTCGCCATATATAGGTATACAATCAAAATCGCGCGATCACGTATTTGGAAATTGGATTTCCGTCATGAACCAAGGCAAAAGATAGTCCTTACTGAATTCGCGACTCTCTAGCCCGAGCCACAGGACCCAGACTCAGGTGGGCCCTTGGAGCGACAGGGCCAGTCCACCGATGTGGATTAAAATGCCTGAACAATACGTTTCCCCGCCCTTTGGGGCGTAAACGAGCCAACGAATGACTCCATCGGACCCAGATCGTCCGATCAAACCGAGGCGCCTCGCAACAGCAACAACCACATAGGTGAAAAGTATATAAATGTCAGGGCTGGTAGGTCACTGACACCACCCTAGCTAGAAGAAACGCATGCCCTCCCTGAGGTCCTTCTCCCGTTTCTGGTTCATACCGGGGTGTGAGGCTCGCGATTCCACGTTATACACAAAGCTATGCCACACAGGCGGTGCTTTGATCATCACCACAAGACTTTGCTTTTCAACAGAAGCCCTGATCATTGGCCACTTGGGTATGCCACACTAGCAATTCATGCTATGCGACTAATGTCCATCGATATACAACCTCTAAGCTCGTGCGTTACAGAGAAGGGCGTTAAGCAAAAGAATAAATTCTCCGCCGCCAAACAGATGTATATTTAATAGAGATCAATCAATCACAGAATAAAATCCAATGTCAGGCACACAGTCCATTTACAAGTCCGTTCTGGGTCTGAACGAAACCGGAGGCACTAAATACCTCGCAAACCCATCGATCACCACGTACGTCTGGACGATCACCACTCATTATCCATATTTCGGGATGCCTTCCAATTAGGACCTCAGTTACCATCCAAACGAGGTGAAGATCTCCGGTCTTCGACCACCGTCTTCATCTTCGACTTTCAATCGTCGGTCAATTATTTGAAATGAGAATTAACTAGGCCTTTTCAAATAATTCACGAATATTTAGAATTCCAAATCAATTTATTTCAATGGTTAAATCATTCGACAACACCAATTTTGTTCTTTAATGTAATTTTCACACCAAACACATTCAACCATCAAATACAACATAAATCGAGCAAATTCAGTTTATTTCCATTCCATATTGTTTATGATATTTTATAACGATTTATCGCTATTTTTATTTATTTTAAAATAGCCTATTTATTCAAAACGACGCTTTGGGCCATAACGCGGCCGTGGCGTTGTTTTTCTTCAGATTTGATTTACACATATCTGAAAATCTAACCGTTGGATCTTCATAAAATTTACATCATTAGGAAGGTCTTTTCAAAACGAATCCAACGGTTCCAGTTTCGGGAAAATCCGACGGTCGGATCTCCCGGTACAATCGTTTGAAGTTTCGATTTCAAAATGCGAACTGCACGGCCACGTTTCGTTTTAATTATATTTAAATTTCTATAATTATATAGATATAATTCATTCAAAAATTCCTATATCGTTTTCACTTCAAATATTTCACTAACGCCTTTAAATTTTGGAAAATTTCGCCGTAACCTCCTTTATACGGGAGGGGCTGGGAAAATTCCCAAATAGCCACACGGGCGTCTCATGTCGAAAAGAAAAAGAAAAAGCCAAGCGGCTAGCCAACAGGCTCATAAAATCATCACCCAAACAAAGCAGTAAATGTGTACCTATTTGTCAGGCACAAAATTTTATTCCTCTTCTCTAGCCACTTTGCTATAACCTGATCAATAAATATGCATGTACATATATATAGTTCTTATCACTTATCATTTTCTATTCAACTTCATATTTGATTCCATTTGGTTTAAAAACACCATTCATTCTAATGTTGCATGTATAGGCAAAAATCATGTCATTAGCTAATTAATGAATATTTCAACTCATACATATTTATTTGAACGAGTGGCTATTTTTAACACTTCACATTTCAACAATTCGTGAATATAATAAAAATATGATTTTTATTGTAAAACAGTTCATTTCAAAACACTATTATTTTATATAGTTTATATAGGTGATAAAAATAGGATTTTTCTTATAAAACAATTTGTTTCAAAATATGAATTCCATTCAACACATGAATTTCTAATCAACGAATGAATATCGATTCAACACATGAAGGTTTTCTATAGTTTCTATATATAGATAAAAATGTGATTTTTATATTTAAAACCCGAATACCATTCAACACATGAATTTCTAATCAACGAATGAATATCGATTCAACACATGAAGGTTTTCTATTCAATGAATAAATATAGTTTCAGCAAATGAAAATAATTCAAACACATGAATATTATTCAAAATTTCGGCAGCATAACGGCAGGGTAGTTAAAACCGGGACCGTCCCTAGTACGGCTCCTCGCTCTACCTTAAAACCTCGCGGTTTTTGACAATGGGAATCATGCATCTAGTTTGCACGCAGGCGGCATGTATATATTTATTTCATTTCCACAAACTAATCCTATGTGGTTTCAACCAAATATTTCTCAACCACAAATGGGTATTTTTCAACCACAATCAATCAATATCAATCACAAACAATCCCAAACAACCATTCGCTATCAATCAATTTTCACACCAATCACAATCAATAAATATCGTCCATGGTTTGTGGACGAGGGGCGTATATATATATATATATATATATATATATATATATATATATATAGATATATATATATATATATATATAGCAATTCACTTCTATTTCAGCACATATATAATTTTTTATAACGCATATATAACTTATATATCGAACGTACAACTTATGCAACGCTTATACATGAGGTGTACAACGCTTATATAACTCATACATCGACTATATAATTTATACATCGTCGTTTTCCATATCGTTTATAAATTAGAAATCTCACATTGGATTCCACTCCACCAAAAATAGCAGAAGGCTCAGAAAAATATGCGGTCTCTTCTAAAATGTAGAAGGCGTCCACACAGTCACGATGTTTCCTGTTTCATCGAATTTCATTAACATAGCAAAAAGATATGATTTTTCAAAGTTTGCAACGGTTTTAAACTGTTAAAATCAATTTTTAATTAAACAGCCGATACCTGCTTGATTTCTTCAAAACAAGGTTTTAATTTTTCTTTCGATCCGTGCAACTTGGAGACGATCGGAGTACACCACCTTGTAGTGCTTGGAATGGCGCTCAGGCGGAGGTAGGTGGGGCCCACTTCGATGCAGGAAAGAGGACGCGGCGGCGGTTCGAAGTGCTGAACTTCGTGACGTCCGTTCTTCCAATCCACACAATGAAAAAATCCAAACTATATATGGATTTGAAGATCTTCTCGTGCTTTTCAAAATCTTCAACAGGAGGAAGGCGTAATTTTGCTTGTAGGAGGAGGAACGGAGGAGAGAAGGCACGGGCGGTTTTCCGCCGTAAATCGCGATCGGAGAGAGAGAAGCGGGGGGGTCTGACGTGGACGAGTAGTTTTTTTTATTTATTTATTTACAAAGTTTAAAAATCCGAAAATACCCCCTGCCTCTCGCGAACCCCAATCCAAACCCAACGACTGTCGTCCCTAGCGTTTTACCCCCATTCCGAACACAATGGGATATGTTTCGTAGGCCCATTCGACTGTTTCAGCCAGTTTTCCTTCAGATTAAAATATATAACATTCAATATTAAATTTGAACGTACATTTCAATTTACCAGGGCCACAAACTAATTCAAAAAATTCCAGAAAAATAAATCTAGCTATGTTTTGACGATACGGTCCCAACAAAACTAGTTTCGACGAATTCTGAGACTGTTTGCAAAAAGGCCCATTTTTGGTCGATCCAATTTAACTGTAGATGACCAAAACACATTTTCCTTTGCCACGCTCACATACTAGCTTCAAAAATTATGAAATTTGAAACCTAGCAATAACTTCTCATCCCGAATCCAACAAAAGTGGTTTCGTCGAATTCCAAGGTCGTATGCAAAATGGCCAATTTCACGGGTTATATAAATTCCGTAGCGACCGTTCTGAAAATTCATTCGGCCATAACTTTTGCCTTCCGCTATGAAAATTCGATTTTTGAGATTCGTTAGAAAGGTATTCACTAACAGATTTAAATATTTTTGGTTTCGGTGAAATTCGTTTTGTTTTGCACCCGGTACAGTCCGACAAAGTTTGAATTCAATTTTTGAAACTGCTGCGCCATTTTAGGCCTTGTTTATAATTAAAATTAATTCTATTCATTTTCAATTGTCGATTCAAACTCAGTTTTCATCGCCATTATTTAAAATATTTATTTTAAATATTTAAAATCCATTATTTTAGCCAATTTAAAAATTTTAAATTGGTTCAGATTTTCTGGGTCGTTACATGGGAACAAAAATGAAATTGGAATACGGGTAGGAAAATAACACAATAGTTTACTTGCATTAAGAATGATTAATTTATCATATGATTATATTCATTATTTTTCTGATCTTAAAGCAATTATGAAATTGTAATCCATTAAACTGCTACTTGATGTCAACCTCGTCTCAAACCCAAATATGGTTATCTGTATTTGATATAAAATGATAATTTTTAGGAGAGAAGTGCAGATTTGTAGTTGTCTGGAATTTACCATGGATACTACTATGTGTTCACTTGTTTGTATCATAAGTGCAAAATAACTATATTGCTTCTTTTGTGTGCTTTAAATAAAATATGATGGAAAGTTGATATTGCAGGAAAGCTGTATTGACTACAAATTAGAAAATGACCATTGTTGATTTCTGAAACGGTTAAGGTCAATCATGCAAGCTGGATGAAGTTTCGTCCTGAATTCTTATTGTAATATCCTTTGTTTTCTATATCAATGTCATACTTGACTTTTCTCACCTTTATTGTAGATTATTTTATGACCTTTAGTTTTTCTCTTAAGATTTTAATCGATACATTTTCATAATTTATACATGTTTTATCCAGTTATTTCTAAATCAATTTATCATAAAATTTATGAATTCAAATTTAATTAAATGAACTACTATCATTGTTATCTTTAAATTATCGTGTTGAAATGTCTCTTCCTAGTACTAAGAAACATTCATCGAATACGTGTGCACCCATATTGATCATTTTCCTGCACACTTTAACAAACAGGTCGACACCATTTTCCATAACTTACATAAATTACTTCCCAACCGATTTATCTAATTAGAACAAAAAATTCTTACACATGTTCACACCTTCATTTGTATCTAACAATTATTAAGTTTAATCCTTTTAAAAATATTGTGTCATATAGTCTCGAGTAAGCATCCAAGAATCTTCATCGATAACGTTGGCCAGACGCATCGATCAAAATTCTTAAACTTTTTCGCAGGCAATTAACGCAAATGATTTATTAGGTATTACTTACATGCATATTCTTTTACCAATACACAGTATTATTATTATATATATAACAGTAAAATAACAAATACGTCCTCAGATGATTATCCCAGTAATCGTTGTATACTTCTATAATCATACAATTACAATAAAAATCTACCGCGCACCCACTGGGACAGGGACCTTAAGTCACTTATAAGGTCTAGACTCGTATCTCTTATATATATAATGTCTTGTTCTAACCTTGCTATGATACCAATTTGTAACACCCCACCTCTATACTCATCTTATTCAAGAGTATTACTAAGTAATACAGTCAGATAATATGGAGAATGAGGTTGTAGGGGCACATACGTGCAAATTCCCTTGGACTAACACTGGGACGCATTAAAATTTCTGAAATATCACTTTCTTTTACGTGCTCAATGTCAATACAAAACGATTACATGTGTGCCTCCAGGAAAGGACAATACAAAATATACATGAATACAGAGATCACAAAGTCAATCACATCGATAAAATATAATGTATAATATTTAACTTTTTATACAAATTTACATATTGCACATCACTATAACAAAAGGACCCTATTACAATGGTGGAACACCATTGTAATATACATTTTACAACGGTGGGCTAACCATCGTGTATTAAGAAGTTGTAATAGACTAAAATCTTTTACAACTTTTTTGCACAATTGCAACACCGTTGTAATATGTATATTTTACAACTTTTTTCCACCATTGTAATAAAATTTATTACAACAGTTATGCACCGTTGTAATAATATCTACTACAACTGTTATGCACCAATGTGATTGACAGATGCGTTTTAAAAAAAATAAACATCTTTTGCAGCTGAAATGAATAATACACTAAATATAGCGATACTTCATAAGCAAAACAAATATTACAGTTATTTGCAAACTAATTTATTTAAATACTCAAATTTTCAATATTACAAACAACAATTTTTAGAAAATATTTCCTCTATTATCACATGATCATACACCAACTTGCGTACTTGACATCAAACAACAATGACACAGAAAAAACACTTCCGAACAAACAGGCCTGGAAACATGACATGAGAGACTCACTTGCAATACCATTAAGTTGAGTTCCTTGACTTGCAACTAAGAGGAGGCAAGCTGCCAATCGAAGCTGATGCATCAAGAAATCCAAAAGATAATTACTTCATCTCAAGTCACCTCAATAGCATAAGAACCACAGCTTCAACACAGCAACACTACAGACCACTACATAGCATATTACTTCCCTTCATCTCCTATATTTCAACTATTTATACACTTCTCAATTTTGTGAAGATGCTCATTCGTGCCCACAATATAGAAATAAGAAGGCAGAAGGCTGGAACAAAAGCAAAAGGTTAAAAAAATCAAGGCTCATAAAAGATAGCATGGCTCTGTTTCATTTGTATACTTACTCCTGGTGAACATCACCTACAAGCATCATGTGTCCCTTGTTATCCTCGCATTACTGATGTATGTTCGCCATTTCCTTCTAAAAGCCTTGCAAGTTACAACTTCTCATTATCTATATGAATTTCACCAATACTGGCATTCTGTTGAGTCATAGGAATCAATAAGAATATTAGTTGAAAGTCTTCTTATACTCAATATACAACACTTGTTAACAAATAAAAAAGTGAATCATGTTTCATTTTTTTTTTGGTCAATCAATATTCCTTTTTGAAAAAAGTTCAGGTACAATTAAAATTTCACCGTGACACTTTTCAAATTTAATTCGGAGACTATTCTATCCTAATCAATAATAAAAGTTAAAAAAACCACAAGTTGAGATGCTAAGAAAGAGTTTTCTACGTTGACACAATAAACTTAAATCAAAATGAACAATAACTTTATTACAACAACCTGAACAATTCTAAATAGAAAATATTTTAATTAATAACTCAATTTAAGAAGGCAACTTCACAACGTTATAGTTATCTAAATTATTTCTTATCGAATCATATAGTTTTTTGCAGGCATTTATAAACAATAATATCTATGAATATTTTAATAAATAGTATACATATAGTATAATGATATTCCTTACTGATCCCAAGGCTTAATTATAACTAAAGGAGAATTTTTGTTGAAAAAGATTATTTTTTTACAAACTTACAGTTAGAATACATAGCTAAGAGTCCTATCAAGCTAAATGTCTCCAATCTATAAAACACCCAATGGACTTCGGTTAAATTAGTTTGCAAATAGTTCAGAGTCATGAAGGCACAACTATATGATCATAATATAGTTCCTTTCACTGTGAGCTACTTTAAATTAAGGTGTGTTGGTATCAAAATAGAGTATATGCTTTTTAATTATTGGCAAAGAGTTATACATAAAAAAACATCAGCATCAAACATGTCATAACTCAGAATCCATGATTCCGCTCTTTAATCCAAAAATATACAATGGTAGTAGTTGCTGTAACATAATCAAAGGTTGTTCTTTTGACATTGTCCAAGTGCAGTGGCCTTTACACAAATTAATCCTAAAAGTACACATATTAAATGCATATTTTTTTAAAAACTTTCAAAACTATAAATATCAAGAACCCCAACCAAAATTTTGAGATAGAATCCCATCTAATCGAACTATTTAACTTGGTATCCTGCTTTTGATTCTAAAACTAAAAAATCAAAATCAACCAATATGGCTATCAAAATAATAATCCAATCAAATATATGTTTTCTACCAATCCTATAAGCATATGTAAAAAAAATGCTGCTACATCTGTGCTAAGAGGAAAAAATTTATCATTAGTTTCAATGATGCACTTGCATAATGAATCCTAAAGGTCTTTTCCATTTGCAGTTTAAGATGAGAACGGTGTAACGACCCAGGAATTTTCGACTCCGAAAATCGACATAAAATACGATGTCGTCTATTCAGACATGGAAATACCGGGTAGTTAATGAAAGAAATTAGAGGGTGAGGATAGATAAGATAGAAAATTAGAATAGAAGAAGAATAAGAACATCACAACATCAGAGTAAACACGCATCTCACAACGGAATGAATAAATATGTTTCATAACATAACTTTGAAATAAAACAGTATTTGTATACAATATCATTGTTAGAGTATAACACTAACAACAGCGGAAATAACAATAGCTACATAATCCTGAATCCTCCTGCTCCAGCTCTTCAAGTGTCTGTAAATCCCGACTACTTGACTGCCTATACAAAATTGGGCACCCAAGAGTTTAGGGAAAACAAAATAAAATAAACTCTGGGTCAGTCGTGGGACTGGTGTGAGTAAACTCCAACCATTCGATTTAACTTTTCAAAGATCTTTTCAAAAGAAATGATAATCGTCAGACCGATCCATACATAAACACGGATGGTTTTTACCTTACAATAACCCAAAACATTTTCAAAATCAATACTTTTCTGATATTATAATAATGTCGAATCACAAATAATTTACAATCTAGCAGAATGCTTGCATCTCACGCTCCACATACATATAGTATACAATCAAAATCGCGGGCGCTTATTGGAGATTGGATTCCGACTATGACAAGATATGGAACCACCTGCAGATAGTGTATCTCTAGAGAGGAATACACTAGGTTCAACAAGAACGTCTTGCGACCCGCCACCCATGACCGACCACTCATTTTTCTTGAGTGTATCGAATATATTGTCACCTACGGTTGCTAGCAACATAACTGTTCTCGGGAGATACAGAAGCGAAAAGAAGTAACAAATGTGAATATTCTCAAGATGGTGACAATACACCCTAATGGGGGTGAGCCATATAGCCATGCTACCTGCCCGATTTTTGTCATTTCCCGGTTGATGAGGCTTGAGGTCATAACGTATCTTTTGACAGATCAAAATTCATTTACTTTGAATGCCACATTGTCATACCCGCCAAATCACAAATTGATTTCCCCAAAATACCATGGGTATAAAGCTAAGAGAAACGAATTCCTCCTCTACCACATATAGACACGTTTGAAGCGATCAACTTATGTGATCCATTAGATATACTCTGTCAGACATTCGTACATTTAAGTTGTCCTGGGACTGGACAATCTGAAGGCACTATTCTATAAATCCATCTTAGGCAATTTCTACCTAGGATTTGCCAGAACAGCCCTTGCATAAACTCCGTCTTCAATTATCTTCATCATATTTGATTTGCAACGCTAACGCCCGTACGGAGTGGTTTTCAGATAATAAATCTGATCCCAGTCTCTCCGTATTGAGAACGGAAATGGTCAAAACTTTGATAGTCAGTGATTTAACCATCAAAGGAAAACATGTGTACAAACAACGATCGTATTTTCAAATGGAAATCTTACAGAGCAAATCATCAATCAACACTGATCCCCTTTAATTTAATTTGCCATTCAATTATTCATTTCCCTATCTCTGTTTCCATATATTAGTAAATTCTTATTTTCTAAATTTAGAAAATATACATTGTTACTCATTGGAAAATAGTTCCATATTTACTCTCATTTCTTATTTTCTATATTAGAAAACATTTCTGATTCTTATTTGGATAACATTTCAAAAACTCCTTCATTGGATTTAGACAAATGTTTAAATAAAACATCGTTATGCCAACTTGAATCATTAACACTTATTGTCTAAATTCAATTAACTAACCTTCACTATTGAACCTTAACCATTCCTTAGTTAAAAATGAAGTAAATCAAGTTGGGGTATAATTACCTCTCATACCTTAACTGAACAACATTTCTAACTCTAAATAGACAAAGTTCGCATTTTAAATCTTTAACAACCCTCCTTACGTAACTCTCGGATTCTATTTACGAATCCACCTCCTTTATAGAAATCATTGATTATAACAATAGTGTTATAATCCCATGCTTCCGATATATAATAACTTAAATATAACTTTCATTTCTTAATTTGAGTAAATAAATAAATGAATTATTAAATAAATGAATCTTGATTTAAAACCCAGAAAGTAAATAGTACTTTCCCGAATTCGATATAATCGAATCCAAATGTATAATTCTCTCTCGAATAATCTCTATTCAATCATTCTTTTTCAAATAAACGATATTCGATTATTTCTCTTTTATATAAACTATATTCGATTACCTCCTTTTCGAATAATCTATATTCGATTAACTCTCTTCAAATAATTTGTACTCGATTAACTCTCTTCAAATAATCCATATTCAATTGGCTCAAATTCGAATAACTAATACTTGATTAACTCTAATTCGAATAACTAATATTCGATTAACTCTAATTCGAATAACTAAAACTCGATTAACTCTAATTCGATTAACTCTAATTGATTAACTCTAATTGATTAACTCTATTCGATTAACTCTAATCGATTAACTCTAATCGATTAACTCTATTCGATTAACTCTATTCGATTAACTCTATTCGATTTAACTCTAATTTGATTAACTTACATTCGATTAACTCTAGTTCCTTTCCCATTTGAATTCCTATTCAAAACTTAATTTCTTTATAAATGTTTAAATTATAAAATGTTTATTTTAATCCATTGTTCACATCGAATGTGAAAATATTCCTTTTATATGATCCATTAAGTTTGATTTTGTATTTTTAAATAATATCCTATTGCCAAATTCTATTTATACTTTTATTTATAGAATTATTTATACGAAATCTCCTTTTTATTTCTAACACTTAAATCTCGTTTATAAATCCTTTTATAATTGTTGCATTCAATTTCAATCTCAAATATCGATGTTAAAACCGATTTTTACTTCTATATATAAACTTAGACTTATATATTCAATTTATCCAATGATAAATTATTTACTTAATTTATAAAACATTATTTATAAATTAATCTTCTCCACTTTATCTGTTAAACTAGATTTCTATTTAATTCTACTTTAAATTAATCTTTTCCGTTTAGCTGTTAAAAACAGATTTCCATTTAATATTTATTTTCCACTTCTTTTCTTTTATAAAATTTTATTCATTTTATAAAATACTTCCCTTTTAAAATTCCTTTTTATTTCCCAACTGATTCCTTTTCTATTTTTGTAATAACCCGGAAAATGTGAACCAGTTTAAAAATTTTAAATCAGGTTATTACCAAGAAATTTGAATAGTTGAGATAGCCTATTTCCATAAAATATAGAATTGGGTATAATATTGCAGTTTGAAATTTTGAATACAAACTTTGTCTGACTGTACCTAGTGGAAAATATAACGGATTTTAATGAAACTGAAAATATTTAAATCTGTTTATCAATACCTTTCTAACGAATCTGAAAAATCGAAGTTTCATAGCGGGAATCAAAAGTTATGGCCAAATGAATTTTCAGAAAGGTCGCTATATAGTATATATAGCCCTTGAAAATTGAGATTTTGCATACGACCTCGGAATTCGACGAAACCACTTTTGTTGGGTCCGGGATGTCAAATTATTGCTAAGTTTCAAATTTCATAATTTTTGAAGCTAGTATGTGAGCGGGGCAAAAGATAATGTGTTTGGTCAAATTCTGTTAAAATGGGTCGACCTAAAAATGGCCGTTTTTCAAACGAGCTCAGAATTCGACGAAACTGGTTTTGTTAGGACCGTATCGTCAAAACAAAGCTAGATATATTTTTCTGAAATTTTTCGATTTAGTTTGTGGCCCTGGCAAATTGAAATGTACGCTTAAATTAAATATCGAATGTTTTATATTTTATTTTGAAAAATAACTGACTATAATAGTCGAAATGGCAACAAAACATATCCCATTGTGTCTGGAATGGGGGTATTTAGCTAGGGCCGACAGTCGTTGGGTTTAAAAAGGAGTCCGTTTGCAAAAACACTATTTAAAATTTCCTATAAAGCATGGACCAATAGGAATTTTTCATTAAAAAAAAAATCCGAAACCCTAGCCGCCAGAGACGATCTGGATGACTCAAAGTGCTCGAGACTTCTCGTCCATTTAGCCGCCGCCTTAGGCGATTTCACCGCCGCTGCCTGTTGAGACTTCTGACCGCCTTCGCCTCCTCTCCACATCCGACCAACCCACGACCCCAGCCATCAACCATCGACGTCGGAAATCGACGAGGAAGTCACGACCTTCAGAGCGCCGCCGCGATGCGCACAGGCCACCGAACCCTTCGCCACCACCGCCGATCTGGAGGTTGTTCGTAGCTCTTTGACGCAGCGTGGTCTGATCGAAGCATCGAGGTACGGATTGGCTGAAAAATCATGACCTAGTTTCGAAGTTTTTAAAACCTTTCTGATGTAAATTTCTGAAATGAAAATAACACTTTTAAGTGTTGCAAAACTTTGAAAAATAATATCTTTTTCGTTCTTTAACGAAATTTGATGAAACAGGAGACACCGTAACCGCAAGGAGGCTCTCTACATTCTAGAAGAAGCCGCGGATTTTTCTGACCTTCCTACGATTTTTAGCACTGCAATAACCAATGTGAGGAATCTAAACTAATTGTGTGAATGAAATCGCGTTGTATGAATTATATAAGCGAAGTGTAAATTATATACGCATTGTATACCTCATGTACATGTGTTGTATAAGTTATATTAGCGATGTATAAATTATACAAGCGTTGAATGAAACATATATGCTTTGAATTGTGATGAAATGCAAGTGAATTATTATATTATATATATATATATACTCCCCTCGTCCACAAACCATGGACGATATTTATTGCTTGTGATTGACGTGATGTTATATGGTATGACGATACAGTCGATTTCCATCAATGGTCATCGAACTGCACTTACAGCGACCTTTTTCGAATTTGATTTGGACGTACCTCCAAATCCAACCGTTAGATTTCTAATTTCTAATATTCGTTAGAAAGCTCTTTTCGATACGAACCCAACGGTTCCGGTTTTAGGAGAATCCGACGGTCGGATCTCCCGCAATGTCCGTTTGAAATAAGTGGTCGAAATTCACGAACTGCCGCGGCGCGGCGCGTTCTATTCAGGCCATTATATTATATATATAATATATATTTCGTCGATTTCTATTTAAAACGAATTATATAAATAGTTTTAAAATTTGTTTCAAAATCTATTCCAACTTCCATTTCAATTCAAAGCAAAATTGAATTCTTCTTTATAAATTCGTTTTAAAATTCATTTCTATTCAATTCAAATTTCAATTCAATTCGAATTCATATTCAATTCAATTCATTTCGAAATCGTTTTCAATTCAATTCATTTCGAAATCGTTTTCAATTCAATTCATTTCGGAATCGTTTTCAATTCAATTCATTTCGAAATCGTTTTCAATTCAATTCATTTCGAAATCGTTTTCAATTCAATTCATTTCGAAATCGTTTTCAATTCAATTCATTTCGAAATCGTTTTCAATTCAATTCATTTCGAAATCGTTTTCAATTCAATTCATTTCGAAATATTTCGATGTTGGAATTCGTGATTATATAGGTGTTGTTATGGAAATTTGAAAGATATATATTTATATCGTTATTTCCAATACGACATTTGTTAGTCGTAGAATTCGATATTGAATATAAGCCGATATATTTTCTATTCAGAGCCTTGTATTGAATATCGAATGTGATTTGGGTTTGTCGTGAATGGTGTCTTCACTAACACTGTTCTTGAACCCAGTTGAGAAAAGATTAAATCTTTTTATTTAGATTTAATGAAGTTTACCAATTAAATAATATTTAATTGGAATTAAATTGATATTGATTTTTGGGTTTATCGTGAATAGTGTTTTTAAATAGCACTCGTTCTTTAACCCGATAATTAATGAATGGGATTTTGGGTTTATCGTGAACCGTGTTTTAAATGACACTGATTCTTTAACCCAGTCGAAGATTAAAACTAAGTGGAGTTTTAATGAATCTTTAATTAGATTGAAATGATCGAAAATGGAGTATCACCAGTTTTGCTCCAGGCGATAGTTAAATCTTTAATTAGATTTGAACGTGAAATGGTAATTGAATTTACCGATAACACTCCAGGTCAGTCATGCGTTTGATATCCATCAATATATAGATCAATCACACGGACTAAAATCCAATGTCACACACAGTCCATTTACAAGTCCGTTCTGGGTCTGAACGAAACCGGAGGCACCTAGTACCCCGCATATCCATCGATCTCCAAGTACGTCTGGACGATCACTAACTGTTTCCATCTTCTTGGGTGTACAGCCCAATCAAGATCATCAGTTATCACCCAAACGACGTGAAGACCTCCGGTCTTCGACCATCGTCTTCATCTTCGACTTATCGTCGTATCAGTTATTCAGAATGGGATAAACCCGGTCTTTCCGAATAACTCGCGTATATTTTAAATAAGTGTTACACAAACACAACATACGCCTCATTCCAATTCATTAGTCACTAACCGTAAATTAATCAAGAGAATAATCCCCCAAATATTAACCCCGAAGGCCGAAACCAACATCAGATCAATATCCAGAAAACCCTTCTGCTTGGCTAACCGACAGTTAGTTTCTAAATTTCACATTCATAGAGAAAGGTTCCCATTAATTTTATCAAAGATAAATTCTTGAATTTATGCTTTAATCTACTTTTGAATATCAATTCAAACCAGTCGGGGTTAGCGAACCTTACCGAAGTAATCATTTGTTTTAATTTCCCAATCCCAACCTATTCATCCCATGAAGTAAAACTGGTAGTACTTCATATCTAACACCACGGTGTTATCGGTAAATTCAATTACCATTTCACGTTCAAATCTAATTAAAGATTTAACTATCGCCTGGAGCAAAACTGGTGATACTCCATTTTCGATCATTTCAATCTAATTAAAGATTCATTAAAACTCCACTTAGTTTTAATCTTCAACTGGGTTAAAGAATCAGTGTCATTTAAAACACGGTTCACGATAAACCCAAAATCACATTCATTAATTATCGGGTTAAAGAACGAGTGTTATTTAAAACACTGTTCACGATAAACCCAAAAATCAATATCAATTCAATTCCAATTAAATATCATTTAATTGGTACACTTCATTAAATCTAAATAAAAAGATTTAATCTTTTCTCAACTGGGTTCAAGAACAGTGTTAGTGAAGACACCATTCACGACAAACCCAAATCATATTTGATATTCCATATAAGGCTCTGAATAGAAAATATATCGGCTTATATTCAATATCAAATTCCACGATTAACAAATGTCGTATTGGAAATAACGATATAAATATATATCTTTCAAATTTCCATAACAACATCCGTATAATCACGAATTCCAACATCGAAATATTCCGAAGACAATTTCGATTCAATTCCACTCCAATGCAATCATTGGAAATTTTGGTTATCTTTAAAACCCTTTTCAAATTCAATTTATTTATTTCAAAATAAATAGAATTATATTTCTAGTTCAAAACTAGTTCATTTCGATAAAATCTATTTTTATCTTTTCAAATATGGAGTTTTTCATCCCAAATCTTCACAAATCATTTCTTATGATTTTACATAAATTATTACTATTTTTAATAATTTTATCAAGGCCCGTACAGTCGATTTCCATCAATGGCCATCGAACTGCACTTACAGCGACCTTTTTCGAATTTGATTTGGACATAATTCCAAATCCAACCGTTAGATTTCAAATTTCTAATATTCGTTAGAAAGCTCTTTTCGATACGAACCCAACGGTTCCGGTTTCAGGAGAATCCGACGGTCGGATCTCCCGTAATGTCCGTTTGAAATAAATGGTCGAAATTCACGAACTGCCGCGGCGCGGCGCGTTCTATTCAGGCCATTATATTATATATATAATATATATTTCGTCGATTTCTATTTAAAACGAATTATATAAATAGTTTTAAAATTCGTTTCAAAAGAAATTTCAACTTCCATTTCAATTCAAATCAAAATTGAATTCTTCTTTATAAATTCGTTTTAAAATTCATTTCTATTCAATTCAAATTTCAATTCAATTTGAATTCATTTCAATTTGATTTCAATTCAATTCGAATTCGTTTTCAATTCAATTCATTTCGAAATCATTTTCAATTCAATTCATTTCGAAATCGTTTTCAATTCAATTCATTTCGAAATCGTTTTCAATTCAATTCATTTCGAAATCGTTTTCAATTCAATTCATTTCGAAATCGTTTTCAATTCAATTCATTTCGAAATCGTTTTCAATTCAATTCATTTCGAAATCGTTTTCAATTCAATTCATTTCGAAATCGTTTTCAATTCAATTCATTTCGAAATCGTTTTCAATTCAATTCATTTCGAAATCGTTTTAAAATCGATATAAATATCGATTCACGTCAAAATGGCGTCAATCTAATCAACACGGCTTCATAAATTTCTATTTTTAAATATTTTATTTCAAATATTTCTTTTTCAAAATAGTTGTTAATATCAAAATATTTCGTTCAACACATGACCAATCTCAATGAATGAGTACTGTCAACACATGAACTTTTATTTTATATCGATAAAGGTGTAAATTTTATTACTAAAATATTTCGTTCAACACATGACCAATCTCAATGAATGAGTACTGTCAACACATGAACGTTTATTTTATAATATTCTTTATTTTTCAAATTGGAATGAGGCCCAATCAATTACCATATAAAGTTAATTATATGGATTTCCATACAACACATGTATATAATAGCATTGAAAATAATCAACCATCAACCAAAGTGCACTACACTGTATAAGCATCAAATATAGATATTCAACGCTTATAACAGCCTGTCAATCAATTGATCGACATATTTAATCAATCAGGATGAGTGAACTTCAAATTTCATCCTAACACCCGTGTGGGGTTTCAAACAATCAAACACCTATTTTATTTGTGCTGTTGGGCGATGTGTAAAATTTATCGTCCCAATCAATGTCATTCAAATAGGTGTACATAAACAAACCGTCCGGTTTATAGATGAATATTTTATTTTATTCACTTCACGTTAAAAATTATATTTTTAACGATAAAACATTTTATTTCAACCTATGAATTTCTATTCAATTCATTTATTCAATAAAATGATATTTTTATTTTTCTAACATATTTTAGAAAATTTCGGCGGCATAACGGCACGATACTAGAAACGGGACGAGGCCTAGCCTTATCCCCGATCTAGTGAAGGCCCACGCCATTCACACATCAATCAAATCAATTCGTTATGCAAACCACAAAATTTGGAGTAAGAGTCTAACCTAGCCTTACTCCTTCGCCTTATAACGGCGCACGTCTAATCCTAACCAATTTATCGATTCGATTTTTCACACCACAAACCACATTCAAACCAATATCGCAATCAATCACCAAACAGTCAAACAAACAAGTCCATGGTCTGTGGACGATTGTGTCGGGTGCTACTAAGCACCGTCTGCATCCTAGTATATATATATATATAACTAGAAAAAAAGAAATTGAAAGGTGAGAAATTCTCACATATTGCTATCCAAACATCCTGACTCCACTTCGATTATTCTTCTTCGCTCTCGCCTTTTCGACATCTTCGTTGTCCGCTTTCACTACATATGTAAAAACCGAATTTTTACTTCGCTATTCAATATTTAAAAATCATATTTTTATTTCGAAGGTCAATATATAAAAATCAAATTTTTAGTTCAAAGTTCAATATATAAAAATCAAATTTTTACTTCAAAGTTCAATATACAAAAATCGAATTTTTAGTTCAAAGTTCAATATATAAAAATCGAATTTTTACTTTAAAGTTCAATATATAAAAATCGAATTTTTATTTCGTTGCTATGTATATAAAAATCACATTTTCACTATGCTATACATTATATAAAAATCACATTTTTACTTTCTCTACATTATAAAGATTATATTTTTAATTTGCTACAAGTGTAAAAAATCATATTTTTATACTTCTAAAAAATATTTTCAACTTGCCAACAAGGTTTTCTTTCAACGATAAAAATCATAGCTTTATGCTATTAAAAATCCGATCTTTAACTTTAGAAATCAAATCTTTTATATTTTTAAAAATCGAAGCTTTCATATATTAAAAATCCCGTCTTTCCTTTGTTAAAGTTTTCGCCTTTTCCAATATAAAGTTTTCGCCTTTTCCTATATAAAATTTCTAGCTTTTTAAATATAAAATTCCTATTTATATGATAAAAAAAAACAGAATTCTTTTTATAAAATAAAATAACATAAATCGAGATAGGCAAAAGGGGCTTACATCGTTCGAAAAAGGAGGGGGTTTGCTCGCCATGTTGTGTGGCTCTTCGGATCTGACGGAGGGCGCCTGGCGTCAGCTACTTCTAGGGTTTTGGGTGCTGCGTTTTCTTGGGTCAAAAGAAGGAGCGAGGTGGATAGGAGAGGGAAGGGAGTCGGAGGGGGTAACGGCGGCGGGATGCTCCAGCTTGGTGGCTGCGCTGTCGTGATGGCGTCAGTTGGAGGGCAGAGCGGGTTTGGGTGTAAAAAAAAAAGGGGTTGTGGGTTCTCAATCGGGAGAGGAGGAGAGAGGTTCGACGGAGGGAAGGGGAAAGAAGATGGAGGCGGCACGCGAAGGGGGGGGCTGATGGAGGTAGGCGGACGTCGATCGATAGGGATGAGGGGCGTTTTGGGTTTTTTTTTTTTTTGATTTTGAACGACGGTTTGACTAATGAGGGAGAGAGAGTGTGGGGAAGGACTATATAATTATTTATTAATTTATTTTTTTAATTTTAATCCAAAAAGTAACTTTTATTTTCGACTTCTAAATCGAACCCACCGTCTGTCGTCCATAGCGTTTTACCCCCATTCCGAACACAATGGGATACTTATCGCAGGCTGATTCGGCTGTTACAATCAGCTTCCGTTAAATTTACATTTTAAATCACTATATTGAATTTTAAACGTACATTTCAAATTACCGGGGTCACATACTAACTAGAAAAATTCCCGAAAAATATTTTCTAGCTTCGTATTGACGATACGGTCCTAACAAAACTAGTTTCGTCGAATTCTGAGACCGTTAGAAAAATGGCCAATTTCCAGTCGATTAAAATCAACTGAAACTGGTCAAACGCGTTTTCCTTTGCCACGCTCACATATTGATTCGAAAAATTATGAAATTTGGAATCTAGCAATAACTTAACATCACGGACCCAACAAAACTGGTTTCGTCGAAATCCGAGGTCGTTTACAAAATTGCTATTTCTAAGGGCCTTATATATATAAAAATATATATAAATTCCACAGCGACTATTTCTAATTTTCAACTGGACATATCTTATCATTTCTAAAGTGAAATCTCGGTTTGTTAACTTCGTTAGAAAGATATTCACTATTAGATTCCATTATTTTTTGTTTCACTAAAACCCGGATTGTTTTGCACCCGGTACATTCAATTGAAGTTTGAAATCGAATTATCGAACTACCGCGCCATTTTCAATTCTATTTATAATTATATATAAATATTTATATTCTAACGACGACGCGTATAATATATACGTTCGAATTCTATTCAAAATAAATTTCACGTCGATATTATTTAAAATAATTCATTTTAAATAATCAAAATTCGCTATAATTGCCAAAATAAAAATTTTAAACTGGCCCAGAATTTACGGGTTGTTACAGTTGGAAATAATTGTTTGTGGTTGATATTGTGGTTGAAAAATACCTTTATGGTTGAAAAATACCCTCTTGTGGTTGAAACAAAATAGAATAGGATTGTGGAATTGAAAATAAAACATGCCGCCTGCGTGCGAACTAGATGCATGATCCCCATTGTCAAAAACCGCGAGGTTTTAAGGTAGAGCGAGGAGCCGTACTAGGGACGGTCCCGGTTTTAACTACCCTGCCATTATGTTGCCGAAATTTTCTGAAATATTTATGTGTTAGAATAATTTTCATTCGTTGAAATAAATTACATAAACTATATCGAATATTCATGTGTTGAGTTGCAATTCATTCGTTGAGTTGAAATTCATGTGTTGAATATTATTTGAATTTAAACAAATGGCTTTAGCGATAAAAATCACATTTTTATATATATACAAACTGTATCGAATATTCATGTGTTGAGTTGCAATTCATTCGTTGAGTTGAAATTCATGTGTTGAATATTATTTGAATTTAAACAAATGGCTTTAGCGATAAAAATCACATTTTTATATATATACAAACTGTATCGAATATTCATGTGTTGAGTTGCAATTCATTCGTTGAGTTGAAATTCATGTGTTGAATATTATTTGAATTTAAACAAATGGCTTTAGCGATAAAATCACCTTTTTTATATATATACAAACTATAAATATTCATGTGTTGAATTGCAATTCATTCGTTGAGTTGAAGTTCATGTGTTGAATGTTATCATCTTTCAAAAATAAAATGAATCGACAATGAAAACTATATTTTTATAGTGAATATGAAGTGTTAAAAATACACATGTGTCGAATAAATATTTTTGATGATAAAAATATTTCTTTTATCATGTATACGCTTAGTTAAAAATACACATGTGTCGAATAAATATTTTTGATGATAAAAATATTTCTTTTATCATGTATACGCTTAGTTAAAAATACACATGTGTCGAATAAATATTTTTGATGATAAAAATATTTCTTTTATCATGTATACGCTTAGTTAAAAATACACATGTGTCGAATAAATATTTTTGATGATAAAAATATTTCTTTTATCATGTATACGCTTAGTTAAAAATACACATGTGTCGAATAAATATTCTTGATGATAAAAATATTTCTTTTATCATGTATACGCTTAGTTAAAAATACACATGTGTCGAATAAATATTCTTGATGATAAAAATATTCCTTTTATCATGTATACGCTTAGTTAAAAATACACATGTGTCGAATAAATATTTTTGATGATAAAAATATTCCTTTTATCATGTATACGCTTAGTTAAAAAATACACATGTGTTGAAATAAATAATAGTTTGCTAGAAATATTATTATTAGCTTTGTTCTGCATATATATACATGTGTTGAACAGGAAAAATGGATTAGCTGTAGAGTAAAGAAATTATTTGCGTGCCCGACAAATAGGTAAACCTTGATGAGTTGGCTGCGCAATTTTATTTATATATCAACTCCTGTGAATATCATTGGATGCGGAGTGCTGGTTTTTCTGTGTGAAATAATAAACAACGCCATAGGATAGTAACAATTAATTTTGAACTACACTACATGGCATACTTCTTGATGATAGGCATACTTCATCATATCACGCATGAGCAATAGGAGCTTGTGTGACGAGGTGGAAGATTTACCATAAAAGCAAGAGGCTTGTATGGCGATGACTATATACTACAGGTTGAACTGATGACTAATATGGACTATATAAATTATAACGATAAATTGCCAGATTAATAAAAATCCCACACGGGTCTAGAGTTGACAATATCACGTCGCTCTAGTTCTTAGATACGGCACATGGACTATTTATTTCCACACGGAAACGGGGTGACGGGAATTTATTCTCTGGAGTGATTATCAGTACATGCTCCCCCGTAAACACCAGAATATATCACTATAAATATGTGAATGCTTTTTAGGATTTATTGGGTACCTAATACGGCCCAATAAATTTCCAAATCCCTCCCCGTACAAAGGAGGTTATGGCGAAATTTTTCGAAATATTAAGGCGTTAGTGAAATATTTGAAGTGAAAACGAAGTTGAAAATATAAAATGAACTATAGTTGAAATTATAGAATGAACTATATTTATATATATAAATATAAATATAATTAAAAGGAATAGAGGCCGTGCAGTTCGCGTTTCGGAATCGTAATTTGAAACGATTAGTACGAGAAATCCGACCATCGGATTTTCCCGAAACCGCAACCGCTGGGTTCGCCTTGGAAATATCTTTCCAACGGCACCAACCTTGTAAAAATCCAACGGTTGGATTGTCCGGAATGTTTAATTCAAATCTGAAGAAAAACAGCGCCAGAATCGTTTATATTTATATATAAATATAAATATAATTAAATTAAATCGAATAACGACGCTGCAGTTCGAATTTTGAAACCGTAACTTCAAACGACTAGTGTGGAAGATCCGACCGTCGGATTCTCACGAAACTGGAACCGTTGAGTTCGCTTTGGGAATATCTTCCCACCGATATAGACTTTGTAGAAATCCAATGGTTAGATTTTCCGATATGTGTAAAACAAATTAGGGGAAAAACAGCGCCAGTGCCACGGCACGACCTGAAACGTCGTGTAATTAAATATGGCCATTTTTAAATAAATAAAAATGGAGAAAAATCGTTATAAAATATTATAAGCAATATTGATTGAGAATAAACCAAATGGGCTTGAATTGTTTGATATTTGATGGTTGTATGTGTATGACATGAAAATAACACTAAAGAACCGAAAGATGGATGTCGAATAATATAACCATAAAATGAATCGATTTAAATTCTTATGACGTGAATTATTTGAAAAGGCCGAGCTAACCCTCATTTCAAATAATTTATCGAGCGATTCGAATTGGAAAATGCAAAGACGATTCAAGACCGACGATCTTCGTATCGGTTGGATGGGCGCTAGTAGCTACCTGAAAGGGACGGAAGTAGTAACCGTCTTAACGTGTGTGTTGATTGGACGGATATACGAGGAATTTGACGCCTCCAGTTTCGTTCAGACCCAGGACGGACTTGTAAATGGACTGTGTGTCAGACATTGGATTTTGTTCTGTACTGATTGATCTCTGTTAAATATATATCTGTTTGGCGGCGGAGAATTTATTCTTTTGCTTAACGCCCTTCTCTGAGACGTATGAGCTCAGGGGTTATATATCGATGGAAATCAATCGTATGGAGTGGACTGCCTATGTGGCATGCCAAGATGTTGTGATCAAGGCTTCTATTGCAAAGCAAAGTCTTGTGGATGATGATCAAAGTAAGGTCTACGTGACCTAGCTTTGCGTATTTCGTAGATTCGCGAGCCTCACACCTCGGTATGAGTTAAAAACGGGATACGGGCCGCTGGGAGAGCACGACGTTTCTTTCTAGCTATGGTGGTTTCAGTGACTTACCAGCCCTGACATATATATTTATTTTTCACCTAAGTGGTTGTTGGAATGCGAGGCGCCTCGATTATAGGTCTGTAAGGACCGGGAAACGTGTGTTCAGGAATAACTAATCCTCAAACATAAGAGAGGACCGGCCCAGCCGATCCAGGGGTTGCCCAGAGTGTGTAGTCCCGAGGCATTTGCTAGAGTGTCTTGAAGCGGAGAGGAGCTTGCCCCTTGCCTCGACTCATGACGGAAATCCAATTTCCAATACGAAATAACGGACTTGATTATAGAACTAGTATGGCGACATAGTATATGGTAGCTATGCCGTTTATGATTGATATTTATGATGCTATTCGCTTTTGAAACATATATGCACTAGTAATAATATCAATTGATTTTGCTTTATACGTATCAAGCATATTTGGCCATTATAAGGTAAAACTCTATCCTCCGGCTTGCGTTGCATTGTGTGATGGGACCTGAGTCTTATAATGGCTTCATTCTTTCTAAAAGCATTGCGTTGTTTTAAAAGAATTTACTTTGTTTTAAATGCACTAGCAATCACTGGAGTAAACCCGTTCCGCGAAAGTGGCGTGGTCCTATGATTTGCTATTTACTGTTGTTTAACTGTTAAATAGATTCCTCATACCAGTCCCCATGACTGACTCGTTGTTTGTTTCACTTTGCAAACGCGGGTGCCCTTATTTTCACACGGGCAGCCTAGTACACAGGTGACAGGTTGTTTTTGGTTCTGCACTGTTGCATAGAGTGCATTTTTGGCTCATGGCGAGGCTGACTTCACAGAGATGACTTTGACATTTTCCGCCATTACTGTACTTATATTATGATTCCGCCACTGGCAATGCAGACTGATTTACTTTCCGTATTTCTTACTATATGTATATGTATTCCGCCTTCGGCGATGTAGACTGATACCCTTATTATGTCTCACTACATGTATGTATTCCGCCTCTGGCGATGATGACTGATCACTTTCCTTTTTATTTACTAAGTTATATCCCACGTTATGCTATTCTGATGTTCCTACATGGTGTGATTCCGCTGTCATACCCATGTAAAATTATTCTATTTATTGTTTCTGCTATTATCTGTACTCTGCTATGATGATTAATGTGTTATTTCCTAATGATTATCCTTAATACCACCCCTCGGATTTTGGGATCGTCACAGTTGGTATCAGAGCTTTGGTTAACCTTAGTTCCGGGATCTAACACATTAAACACCTCGTCAGAATAGAATCAGTAGTGTTCTAATGCGAGTAGCTCATTAGAGATAGGATTAGCAATGTCCTAGAATGAGCTAAGCAGATTAGCAAAACAATTTGATCAGTACATCATCATTATCTTTCCTTGTATTCCCTTGCTTTATCATTTATGAAATTTATCAAATCTATGAGCTTGACTCTTTTCTTGCTTATATAGTATTCTCTTAGATGGCTACACGAGGAGCAGCAGCTAGAGGAGGCCGTGGAGGCCGAGGAGATGCAGCAGGAGGACGGGGGAATATCCCCGTAGTTGTGGAAGGCCCTATTGTTCAGCCACCAGCACCAGAAGACTTTGAGCTAGATAAAGTAGCAAAGAGGTACAGAAATCTTGGGGGAAACCCTTTACTGGCACTGGTACAGTGACCGAGGCTATAGCTTGGCTGAAGACCTGTGAGAAAATCTTTGAAGGCATGGGTATGGGAACCAACAACAAAGCCCGACTTGGCATTTGGCTCCTTCAGGAGGAAGCAGAGCTGTGATGGGATGCCATTACCTCAGAGGATGCAGCTGGTACTGTCAGGACTTGGGAACAATTCAAAGCTTTGTTCAATGAGAAGTTTGTACCTGAACAGGCTCTAGAGAGGATGCGAGAGCAGTTTGCTAATCTCCAGCAAGGAGATCTCTCTATTCAGGACTACCTTAATAAGTTCACCCAGTTGTCGCGCTACGCTCCAGAGCTGATTACGACCAACAAAGCAAAGAACAAGAGATTCATATTTGGGCTAAAGCGCAAGTACCACGATAGAGCTATGAGCAACATCAAACTCTCCTTTTCAGAACTAGTAGAGATGGCTTGCAATTACGAAGACATGGATGAGAGGCATGCTAGCCAAGACCGCGCCAAAAGCCAAGCTGGAAATAAGCGCAAGGCTTCAACCGATCAACCCGAATCTAGCATTACCGCGGCCGCTACTCAGAAACCTGCAAAGATCCCGAAAGGAAATTGCTACAACTGCGGGAAGCCAGGTCATTTTTCTAATGTATGCAAAGCCCCGAGGAAGCCAAAGGCAAATGACTCAGCCGAATGCTACAACTGCCATAAGAAGGGGCACTATAGCAGGAACTGTCCTCTGAAGCAGAATGCACAAGTGGCTCATGTCTATGACGGGAAGACCCCGCCAGCTACCACCGATGGATCAGGTAAACCCGACGTCTTGGGAGGTACCCTTACCACTAAAAATATTCATGTTTCTGTACTTTTTGATACTGGTGCATCACGTAGCTTCATTTCTGGTAACCTTGTTCGCAAGTTAAAATTGAAACGAAGAATTCTAAAAGAACCAATTAAAGTTCAAAACCCGATAGGAGGTTCTGTTAGTCTCAGTACATATTGTAAAGCACCTATTTCCTTTTCTCGGTACCGGTTTCCTTTAAAGTAATTGTCATGGACCTTTCCGAATTTGATATCATACTGGGGCTGGACTGGCTGACACAATATAAGGCCGAGGTTAGATGTGCCGAAAGAATCGTGGAAGTAGAGACAAAATCGGGGCATATCACTATACCATGTCTCGGTTCAGAAATTAATATAGCGGAATTTTGGTCTTCTTTAGAAGTTACTCCCCCTTCGATAGAAAAGATACCGGTCGTTAAAAACTATGCGGATGTGTTTGAAGAAGTAGAAAACTTACCGCCGCAAAGAGAAATTGAATTTAGGATAGATCTAATTCCTAACGCCCGACCAATAGTACATCCAATTAGAAGAATGGCCCCGAAAGAAAAAGAAGAGTTAAGTAGTCAAACCCGAGAATTGCTTTGGAAAGGTCTAATCAGACCGAGCTTTTCAACATGGGGAGCAGCAGTAGTATTTGTCCCGAAATCAGACGGTACTCTAAGACTTTGCGTTGATTACCGAGATCTCAATAAGCAAACACTGAAGAACAAATATCCTTTGCCCCGTATAGATGATCTGTTAGATCAATTAAATGGAGCAACAGTATTCTCCAGAATGGACCTAGCTACAGGTTTCCACCAATTACGTATAGCCGAAGGCTGTGTTCCTTTGACAGCCTTCAGGGGTCCTGATTTATTCTACGAATGGTTAGTAATGCCGTTCGGCTTGTGTAACGCTCCGGCATACTTCGTTGATCTTATGAACAGAGTGTTCCGTGGTGTATTGAATAAATTTGTTCTAGTCTTCATCGATGACATTTTAATCTACTCTAAGTCGGAAGACGAGCATGCAAAACATTTAGAACAAGTGTTGAAAATTCTAAGGAGAAATGTCTTGAAAGCTAAATTTTCTAAGAGTGTCTTCTGGCAGAATGAAGTTAAATTCCTAGGCCATGTCGTATCAAAAGAAGGAATTGCTGTAGATCCAAGCAAAATTACAGCGATTCAGAACTGGAAACAACCTACTACGCCCACTGAAGTTCGAAGTTTCCTTGGATTGGCTAGTTACTATCGGAAATTCGTTCAGGATTTTTCAAAGATATCTGGTGTATTGACAAAGCTTACAAAGAAGCATGAGAAATTCAAATGGACTCCCGAATGTGAAGAAGCTTTCCAGGAGCTGAAACTGAAGTTGACAACTGCGCCAGTATTGACCATTATAGAAGGTAACCAAGACTTGACTGTATGGACAGATGCTTCTATTAGAGGGCTAGGCGCAGTGTTAATGCAAAAAGGCCAAGTGATCGCTTATGTCAGCCGTCAACTAAAGCCGCATGAAAGAAACTATGCTACTCATGATCTTGAGTTATTAGCCATCGTGTTTGCTTTAAGAATCTGGAGGCATTATTTATTGGGCGAGAAGTTCGAACTATTTACCGATCATCAATCCTTGAAATACCTGTTCACCCAGAAAGATTTAAACCTGAGGCAACAGCATTGGTTAGAATTCCTTGCAGCATACGATTTTGAAATTCTATACACTCCAGGGAAAGCCAATGTTGTAGCAGACGCACTCAGCAGAAAGAATGAAATCATCGCCAGTTTTGTCATCACGTCTTCATTAATAGACAGGATCTCGACCCTTCAGAAAGACGATGAATTTATTCAAAGAATCAGTCAGAGAGTCAAAGGAGGTGAATCCACAAGTTTTCGACTCGATGACAAAGGAGTTCTAAGATTAAAGGGCAGAATTTGCATCCCAAACCTTCCCGAGCTCAGAAGAGAAATACTTGATGAGTGCCACAAATCCAAATTAAGTATCCATCCCGGTGTGAGCAAAATGTATAACGATATCAAACGCACATTCTGGTGGAGGTCAATGAAAAGAGTTATCTCATTATATGTTAGCAGATGCCCCACTTGTCAGCTAGTTAAGAGTGATCAGCAGAAATTAGCTGGATTATTACAACCATTAGAAATTCCAGGATGGAAGTGGGAACAAATCTCGATGGATTTCATCGATGGCCTGCCTCGAACTAGAAAAGGAAACGACAGTATATGGGTAATCGTAGATCGCTTCACGAAGACTGCCCATTTTATACCTGTCCGATCCAACAGAATGGCTCAAAGTCTAGCGCAGATTTACTTCAAAGAAATAGTTAAACTCCATGGAGTGTCGCTCAATATAGTCAGTGATAGAGATCCCCTATTTACTAGCAAATTCTGGGAAGCATTCCAGGAAGAATTGGGAACCAAATTGAATCTAAGCACCGCTTATCACCCACAGACAGATGACCAAACTGAGCGGGTGAATAGAATTCTAGAAGATTTGCTGCGGGCTTGCGTTATTGATTTCGGAGGTTCATGGGAAGATCACTTACATTTAGCAGAATTCTCTTACAACAATAGCTATCAAGCAAGTTTGGGAATGTCTCCATTTGAAGCATTATACGGTAGACCGTGCAGATCTCCCGCATGTTGGGTAGAACCTGGCAACAGACTTGTGTTAGGGCCCGATATGATTCGAGAAGCATCGGATAAAGTCGATTTCATTAAGAAGCGATTAAAAATCGCACAGAGCCGACGGAAAAGTTTTGCTGATGCGAGAAGAAGGGATATATCGTTTGCCGTTGGCGATTATGTTTATTTAAGAGTTTCTCCAATGCGAGGAGTAATCAGATTTGGCAAAACTGGGAAGTTAGCACCGAGATTTATTGGTCCCTTTCCTATAATTGAACGGATTGGAACTCTTGCATATAGGGTTTCATTACCTAATTGGTTGCTTGGTATACATGATGTGTTCCACGTGTCTTAACTCAAAAAACATGTTCATGATCCCGACCTTATTGTGGAAGAAGCAGCGCAACATGATATTGACATAACTCCAGAATTAGCACTCAGTAGAGAGCCATTAAAGATAGTTGGCAAAGAAACTAGAGAGCTGAGGAGGAAAAAGATTCGTTTAGTCAAAGTGCAGTGGAGTAGTGATCCTAGAGACTGTACTTGGGAAACTGAGGAAAGCATTAAACAAGCCTACCCCAAATGCAGAGTGGACATCTCTGACTAACTCCGGTGCAAGGTACTTTTACAATACTTTGCATTTACATTTATTTCCTGCCTAGCTGTTATTTCCTTTTCGAGGACGAAAAGTTTTAAGTGGGGGAGATTGTAATAACCCGGAAAATGTGAACCAGTTTAAAATTTTTAAATCGGGTTATTACCAAGAAATTTGAATAGTTGAGATAGCCTATTTCCATAAAATATAGAATTGGGTATAATATTGCAGTTTGAAATTTTGAATACAAACTTTGTCTGACTGTACCGAGTGGAAAATATAACGGATTTTAACGAAACTGAAAATATTTAAATCTGCTTATCAATACCTTTCTAACGAATCTGAAAAATCGAAGTTTCATAGCGGGAATCAAAAGTTATGGCCAAATGAATTTTCAGAAAGGTCGCTATATAGTATATATAGCCCTTGAAAATTGAGATTTTGCATACGACCTCAGAATTCGACGAAACCACTTTTGTTCGGTCCGGGATGTCAAATTATTGCTAAGTTTCAAATTTCATAATTTTTGAAGCTAGTATGTGAGCGGGGCAAAAGATAATGTGTTTGGTCAAATTCTGTTAAAATGGGTCGACCTAAAAATGGCCGTTTTTCAAACGAGCTCAGAATTCGATGAAACTGGTTTTGTTAGGACCGTATCGTCAAAACAAAGCTAGATTTATTTTTCTGGAATTTTTCAATTCAGTTTGTGGCCCTGGCAAATTGAAATGTACGTTTAAATTAAATATCGAATGTTTTATATTTTATTTTGAAAATTAACTGACTGTAACAGTCGAAATGGCCAACGAAACATATCCCATTGTGTCCGGAATGGGGGTATTTAGCTAAGGGCGATAGTCGTTGGGTTTAAAAAGGAGTCCGTTTGCAAAAACACTATTTAAAATTTCCTATAAAGCATGGACCAATAGGAATTTTTCATTAAAAAAAATCCGAAACCGTAGCCGCTAGAGACGATCTGGACGACTCAGAGTGCTCGAGACTTCTCGTCCATTTAGCCGCCGCCTCAAGCGATTTCACCGCCGCCGCCTGTTGAGACTTCTGACCGCCTTCGCCTCCTCTCCACATCCGACCAACCCACGACCCCAGCCATCAACCATCGACATCGGAAATCGACGAGGAAGTCACGACCTTCAGAGCGCCGCCGCGACGCGCACAGGCCACCGAACCCTTCGCCACCACCGCCGATCTGGAGGTGGTTCGTAGCTCTTTGACGTAGCGTGGTCTGATCGAAGCATCGAGGTACGGATTGGCTGAAAAATCATGACCTAGTTTCGAAGTTTTTAAAACCTTTCTGATGTAAATTTCTGAAATGAAAATAACACTTTTAAGTGTTGCAAAACTTTGAAAAATAATATCTTTTTCGTTCTTTAACGAAATTTGATGAAACATGAGACACCGTAACCGCAAGGAGGCTCTCTACATTCTAGAAGAAGCCGCGGATTTTTCTGACCTTCCTACGATTTTTAGCACTGCAATAACCAATGTGAGGAATCTAAACTAATTGTGTGAATGAAATCGCGTTGTATGAATTATATAAGCGAAGTGTAAATTATATACGCATTGTATACCTCATGTACATGTGTTGTATAAGTTATATTAGCGATGTATAAATTATACAAGCGTTGAATGAAACATATATGCTTTGAATTGTAATGAAATGCAAGTGAATTATTATATTATATATATACTCCCCTCGTTCACAAACCATGGACGATATTTATTGCTTGTGATTGATGTGATGTTATATGGTATGACGAATGGTTGGAAATAATTGTTTGTGGTTGATATTGTGGTTGAAAAATACCTTTATGGTTGAAAAATACCCTCTTGTGGTTGAAACAAAATAGAATAGGATTTTGGAATTGAAAATAAAACATGCCGCCTGCGTGCGAACTAGATGCATGATCCCCATTGTCAAAAACCGCGAGGTTTTAAGGTAGAGCGAGGAGCCGTACTAGGGACGGTCCCGGTTTTAACTACCCTGCCGTTATGCTGCCGAAATTTTCTGAAATATTTATGTGTTAGAATAATTTTCATTCGTTGAAATAAATTACATAAACTATATCGAATATTCATGTGTCGAGTTGCAATTCATTCGTTGAGTTGAAATTCATGTGTTGAATATTATTTGAATTTAAACAAATGGCTTTAGCGATAAAAATCACATTTTTATATATATATATACAAACTGTATCGAATATTCATGTGTTGAGTTGCAATTCATTCGTTGAGTTGAAATTCATGTGTTGAATATTATTTGAATTTAAACAAATGGCTTTAGCGATAAAAATCACATTTTTATATATATACAAACTGTATTGAATATTCATGTGTTGAGTTGCAATTCATTCGTTGAGTTGAAATTCATGTGTTGAATATTATTTGAATTTAAACAAATGGCTTTAGCGATATAATCACCTTTTTTATATATATACAAACTATAAATATTCATGTGTTGTATTGCAATTCATTCGTTGAGTTGAAGTTCATGTGTTGAATGTTATCATCTTTCAAAAATAAAATGAATCGACAATGAAAACTATATTTTAACAGTGAATATGAAGTGTTAAAAATACACATGTGTCGAATAAATATTTTTGATGATAAAAATATTTCTTTTATCATGTATACGCTTAGTTAAAAATACACATGTGTCGAATAAATATTTTTGATGATAAAAATGTTTCTTTTATCATGTATACGCTTAGTTAAAAATACACATGTGTCGAATAAATATTTTTGATGATAAAAATATTTCTTTTATCATGTATACGCTTAGTTAAAAATACACATGTGTCGAATAAATATTTTTGATGATAAATTTTTTTCTTTTATCATGTATACGCTTAGTTAAAAATACACGTGTCGAATAAATATTCTTGATGATAAAAATATTTCTTTTATCATGTATACACTTAGATAAAAATACACATGTGTCGAATAAATATTCTTGATGATAAAAATATTCCTTTTATCATGTATACGCTTAGTTAAAAATACACATGTGTCGAATAAATATTTTTGATGATAAAAATATTCCTTTTATCATGTATACGCTTAGTTAAAAAATACACATGTGTTGAAATAAATAATAGTTTGCTAGAAATATTATTATTAGCTTTGTTCTGCATATATATACATGTGTTGAGCAGGAAAAATGGATTAGCTGTAGAGTAAAGAAATTATTTGCGTGCCCGACAAATAGGTAAACCTTGATGAGTTGGCTGCGCAATTTTATTTATATATCAACTCCTGTGAATGCCATTGGATGCGGAGTGCTGGTTTTTCTGTGTGAAATAATAAAAAACGCCATAGGATAGTAACAATTAATTTTGAACTACACTACATGGCATACTTCTTGATGATAGGCATACTTCATCATATCACACATGAGCAATTGGAGCTTGTGTGACGAGGTGGAAGATTTACCATACAAGCAAGAGGCTTGTATGGCGATGACTATATACTACAGGTTGAACTGATGACTGATATGGACTATATAAATTATAACGATAAATTGCCAGATTAATAAAAACCCCACACGGGTCTGGAGTTGACAATAATCTCGTCGCTCTAGTTATTAGATACGGCACATGGACTATTTATTTCCACATGGAAACGGGGTGACGGGAATTTATTCTCTGGAGTGATTATCAGTACATGCTCCCCCGTAAACACCAGAGTATATCACTATAAATATGTGAATGCTTTTTAGGATTTATTGAGTACCTAATACGGCCCAATAAATTTCCAAATCCCTCCCCGTACAAAGGAGGTTATGGCGAAATTTTTCGAAATATTAAGGCGTTAGTGAAATATTTGAAGTGAAAACGAAGTTGAAAATATAAAATGAACTATAGTTAAAATTATAGAATGAACTATATTTATATATATAAATATAAATATAATTTAAAGGAATAGAGGCCGTGCAGTTCGCGTTTCGGAATCGTAATTTGAAACGATTAGTACGAGAAATCCGACCATCGGATTTTCCCGAAACCGCAACCGCTGGGTTCGCCTTGGAAATATCTTTCCAACGGCACCAACCTTGTAAAAATCCAACGGTTGGATTGTCCGGAATGTTTAATTCAAATCTGAAGAAAAACAGCGCCAGAATCGTTTATATTTATATATAAATATAAATATAATTAAATTAAATCGAATAACGACGCTGCAGTTCGAATTTTGAAACCGTAACTTCAAACGACTAGTGTGGAAGATCCGACCGTCGGATTCTCACGAAACTGGAACCGTTGGGTTCGCTTTGGGAATATCTTCCCACTGATATAGACTTTGTAGAAATCCAACGGTTAGATTTTCCGATATGTGTAAAACAAATTAATGGAAAAACAGCGCCAATGCCACGGCACGACCTGAAACGTCGTGTAATTAAATATGGCCATTTTTAAATAAATAAAATGGCGAAAAATCGTTATAAAATATTATAAGCAATATTGATTGAGAATAAACCAAATGGGCTTGAATTGTTTGATATTTGATGGTTGTATGTGTATGACATGAAAATAACACTAAAGAACCGAAAGATGGATGTCGAATAATATAACCATAAAATGAATCGATTTAAATTCTAATGACGTGAATTATTTGAAAAGGCCGGGCTAACCCTCATTTCAAATAATTTATCGAGCGATTCGAATTGGAAAATGCAAAGACGATTCAAGACCGACGATCTTCGTATCGGTTGGATGGGGGCTACTGAGGTTCCTAACCGGAGTAGCTACCGGAAAGGGACGGAAGTAGTAACCGTCTGAACGTATGTGTTGATTGGACGGATATACGAGGAATTTGACGCCTCCGGTTTCGTTCAGACCCAGGACGGACTCGTAAATGGACTGTGTGTCTGACATTGGATTTTGTTCTGTACTGATTGATCTCTGTTAAATATATATATATCTGTTTGGCGGCGGAGAATTTATTCTTTTGCTTAACGCCCTTCTCTGAGTCGTACGAGCTCAGGGGTTATATATCGATGGAAATCAATCGTATGGAGTGGACTGCCTATGTGGCATGCCAAGATGTTGTGATCAAGGCTTCTGTTGCAAAGCAAAGTCTTGTGGATGATGATCAAAGCAAGGTCTACGTGACCTAGCTTTGCGTATTTCGTAGATTCGCGAGCCTCACACCTCGGTATGAGTTAAAAACGGGATACGGGCCGCTGGGAGAGCACGACGTTTCTTTCTAGCTATGGTAGTGTCAGCGACTTACCAGCCCTGACATATATATCTATTTTTCACCTAAGTGGTTGTTGGAATGTGAGGTGCCTCAATTATAGGTCTGTAAGGACCGGGAAACGTGTGTTCAGGAATAACTAATCCTCAAACATAAGAGAGGACCGGCCCAGCCGATCCAGGGGTTGCCCAGAGTGTGTAGTCCCGAGGCATTTGCTAGAGTGTCTCGAAGCGGAGAGGAGCTTGCCCCTTGCCTCGACTCATGACGGAAATCCAATTTCCAATACGAAATAACGGACTTGATTGTAGAACTAGTATGGCGACATAGTATATGGTAGCTATGCCGTCTATGATTGATATTTATGATGCTATTCGCTTTTGAAACATATATGCACTAGTAATAATATCAATTGATTTTGCTTTATACGTATCAAGCATATTTGGCCATTATAAGGTAAAACTCTATCCTCCGGCTTGCGTTGCATTGTGTGATGGGACCTGAGTCTTATAATGGCTTCATTCTTTCTAAAAGCATTGCGTTGTTTTAAAAGAATTTACTTTGTTTTAAATGCACTAGCAATCACTGGAGTAAACCCGTTCCGCGAAAGTGGCGTGGTCCTATGATTTGCTATTTACTGTTGTTTAACTGTTAAATAGATTCCTCATACCAGTCCCCATGACTGACTCGTTGTTTGTTTCACTTTGTAAACGCGGGTGCCCTTATTTTCACACGGGCAGCCTAGTACACAGGTGACAGGTTGTTTTTGGTTCTGCACTGCTCATAGAGTGCATTTTTGGCTCATGGCGAGGCTGACTTCACAGAGATGACTTTGACATTTTCCGCCATTACTGTACTTATATTATGATTCCGCCACTGGCGATGCAGACTGATTTACTTTCCGTATTTCTTACTATATGTATATGTATTCCGCCTTCGGCGATGTAGACTGATACCCTTATTATGTCTCACTGCATGTATGTATTCCGCCTCTGGCGATGATGACTGATCACTTTCCTTTTTATTTACTAAGTTATATCCCACGTTATGCTATTCTGATGTTCCTACATGTTGTGATTCCGCTGTCATACCCATGTAAAATTATTCTATTTATTGTTTCTGCTATTATCTGTACTCTGCTATGATGATTAATGTGTTATTTCCTAATGATTATCCTTAATACCGCCCCTCGGATTTTGGGATCGTCACAATTTTATTTGTTTTACAAATATTTCCTGTTCAATTCTATTTGTTTTCTAAATATTTCTATTTCGCTTCTATTTGTTTTCCCAAATAATTCTTTTTATAAAATCCATTGATTTTATAAAATCCTTAAATTCAATATCCACTTTGAAATTCCTTTATAAAATTCTACTTGTTTTCCAAATAAATATTCCTTTTATAATTCTATTTATTTTCTAAATAAATATTCCTTTTATAAAATCCTTTGATTTTATAAATATTTCCTTTTCAATATACACTTTGAAAATTTCCTTTTCTACATTCTAGTATCACTTATGGTATTAAAATATCAAATAAAAAGGATCAACCATCATCCCAACACACATAATCAATAATAGATTATATACCACATCATATATCACATTATATGAAAAACGTATTATAAATATTGAGGAATCCAGTTGGATCCCTCCAACCTGTTTCCCTGCATCCACAGATGTTAAAAAATATAATTAACATCAATTTCATTTCAACATGAAATATTCTGATCATCAGAATCAATATTTAATTAACGATACATATAACTATATCGATATTTTCAACCAATGAATTAGCAGTTTAACCAACCAATCAACACACAGCAATCAACCAATATTTATCAGTTCTAAAAATACGTTATGAAAATATAAGCTGACCAGAGTTTGTGAGATTTACTCACATTGGACGATCATCGTTAAATAACGATAACTGTCGGTTGATTCAGACAGACAATTTATTTCGCTATAATTTGTAACGAGCTCCAATTCACTTCGAATCAGATCCATTGTGTAGCCTCCGTCAATACGATCCCGAGGGATATTGTTTCGTCAGATTCTGATATCGTATGATAAAGTTATTAACATTACGAGATTTGTGTATACCATTATATAATTTAATTTGAATGGTTTAAACAATTTGGGCCTCACCCTTTTCAAATCTTCGGCCCACTACCCTTTATTTAGCAGACTCGACCCCATTTTCTTCCTTCTCTCCCAAAACCGCACTCTAGGAATTCTCGTATCCTCCTCATAGCCATTTTTGCACCTTCAAACCGCCTAAACTTCATCATCTCTCCACTAAACCCAAAATCGTTAACACCATCATCCACCACTTCGAAATCTCCATCGCCTCCTCCTATTAACGTCCAGCTCGCAATCGTCAGTTGAATTGCGACTTCGAGGTTTCAGCAGAAGTCTATAGTCGATTACTAAACAAGAAAATCACGGAAATCCCAAGAAAAATCATGCTCAAAGCTCCTTTACCTCCTAAACACCAATACGAATTCAGCTTTGCGAATCAATGCTTACTTCATGCCAAAACTGGAACCCTAGCTCGCGCAAAAACTCTCGGCATTGAACAGAAAACCTTCGGCTCCTTTAAAATTCATACGAGTGTAAAGAACATCTCACTGGGAATCCAAATAAACGAGTTTTATAATTTATAGAATTTTATCCAATTTGTTCAAGAATTTTGAAGATGATCTTTATTCATGTTTTTTTTCTGAAAGATAGGAAAGAAGTGGCGGCCATGCTTGTTGACCATGGAATGAAAATGCCTTAAGGTTGGAAAGGTTAAGGGATACATATAGTGTAGTTAAATAATTTTTTAATCAATTATTATATTAATTTATATTGTATATCTGTTTATATTTGTCTTCTAAAAATCTGTATAATTACCCACGATATCCAAAAATCATGAAAATTGGCATGCAGCTACAGTTGACATTACAGACCCAACGAAACTGGTTTCGTCGAATTCCGACTTCGTTTGCTCACGCAGCGTATTTTTAAAGCCAAATTATTGACTGTTTTTCAGATTAAAATCCCATACGGCCACATACTGACTTCAAAAATCACGAAAATTGAATTCTAACAATAATTTAATATTCCGGATCCAGCAAAATTAGTTTCGTTTAAAACGGAGTTTGTTTGCAAAATTGGTTATTTTTAAAGCTCTAAATAAACCATTTTAAATATTAATATATTTAAAAATAATTAAATTAAATATAAATAAATAAATATTATCACATATATTCACACATAATATCATACAGCTCCAACTGGATTTATAACTCGATATTCAAATCCCGGTTGAATCGATATTCAATTTATATTGAAAAATTCATTTATAATATAAATAAATTGTTATAAATTATAAAGGAATTCCATAGCGACTTTTCGAAAATTTGATTTGGACATAAATCAAAATCTACACGATGAAATCCCTATTTTTCTCTTTCATTAGAAAAATATACTTCACCAGCTTTGAATGTTTCTTGTTTCACAGAAATCTTACTTAAAACGAATTATGTATATTCGTTTAAAGTTTGAACTGCCAAATTACGAACTGTCGCGTCATTTCGAGCTCGATTATAATTATAATATAAATTATACGTTCAACTGAATTTATAAATAAATTCGTTAATATAATTCAATTCTAAACTGAATTATATATTTTAAATTATCCAATAAACACAATATTGCCAATTCAACTTAATTCCGATTATTTTGGAATTAAATATATTTTTCTATTATTTATTTTAATTAAATATTCAATATTATTTCAGTAAACACCATTAGTATGTCCTATATTTAGGTACCATGAATCAGATTCATCTCCCTTGAAAAATTCACTGTTCCCCAAACAAAGAATACACCAGCCCTACTTGAAAAGTAACATTCCGACAAAGAAATTAATTAATTTTACATTATAATTCAACCCACAGTGATCATAAACAAACAATTAATTTACTGCAATGTTACAACAGTTTGAACTTGTCTCGTTGAATCCTACTGCAATGTTACAGCAGTTTCACAATAATCTTATGTTCAAAAGAGGGTATCTGATGTTCTAATTTCATTTCTGCTAAGTTTGGTTACAAATCTATAGTAATATAGTACAAATAAATTACAGTCTAGAGGACAATCTGCCCAGACTACACAGCAACAACTCATCGTGTAAACAAGCTTGGATCCTCAATAGTAAAATTTAAAATAGTAAAACTGCAAATTAGTATGGTACCTTCTTATTTGCCTTCAACTAACTGGTGAATCAATTGAAAAGTGAGATTAATTGATCAATTATGGGTTTGTGGCTCAAGTCTTTTCATGTGCCCTAATTGGTACCGCACCACCTGCCATGGAGATGGATTCATTTGCAGTCGCCGCGAAGAAGGAGATCGGCTCGGCGACAACGGAAATTTGAGAAACGTGATTTCCATTTTTGGCTTTATAGAGGCGTCGATGAATTGATGCCCTAAGTTTTCCGAGGCTCTAAGCGTTTGCTTGTCCCGCTTTGGCCAAGGGTCGGGCCTGGATGAAAGGGCATAGGCGGAGGCGGAAGGGGGAAGGGAAAATAGAAGGCGAAGGGCACAAGATTTTTTGAGGAAGGAGGAATTGGGGATTTTGATTTTGACTTACAAACGAGAACCGGAGAGGCCGGTCGATAGAAGGCACTAGAAATACAAGATGCGAATTATGTGAGAGCCAAATTTTTAATTTACCGCCCTTAAGTTTCATTGTTTTGCATTTAACATGACCGTCAGTTTTCCATCGGTTACAATTAAAATTTCACCAAAACTTAGAGAATTAAAATTTATAATTTAGAATTAATAAGTAAAATTTTATATTAAATATAAATATAATATGAATTTTTAGAGAATTAATTTTTACTAAAATATTAAATATTACTGATTAATAATAGTTAGTATTAATTATTACCTATTTCTTCAAATTTATAATTGAATTCCAACTATTAAAAGTTAATTATTATGTAAATGTTATTGATTATATACTATTATTTAATAGTAATTTTTAAAAAGTAGCTATTATTTATTAATCATCAATTAAGCAGTTTTTATCTAATCTAATAGTAATTAATAGTAATTGGTATTAATTTGTAAATTTATTATTGAATATGAATTATTCTTAAATGTTAATATTACTAATTATTAAATATAAGTTGTTATTAATATTTAATAGGTCTCTAATAGAAGAAATAGAAAAAAGAGTTACTAATAATAAGTTAAAACAACTTTCTAATTTAACTATTAATTATCAGAAATTAATTAGTATTTATTAGATATTACAACAGACAAAAAAGAAAAGTTGTGATATATATGTTTATTACAACAGTGATTTTTTCACAGTTGTAAAAAACATTTATTACAATAGTGCATTATGCACAGTTGTAAAAAAAGCATTTATTACAACTGTGCTTTTCGCACAGTTGTAAAATTAAAGTTGTAGTATGGTGTTTTTGTTGTAGTGCATTACTATATACATCAATCCATCCATCCAATACACGATAACCAATGATATGCTAAGTTGTTATACTCTCCTAAGCCCAATAAATACAAGTCGGTCTCAATGTGTCCCTGAACTTGTAATGTCTCGGTCTAACCCGAGTAATATATAAATAATAAACGGATCAGACTATATTTAATTCCATTACAGTTAATATAAAATGTTTGGGTGCTCTAAACTCGAAAGATCATTGAAGGCATAAACCTAATCATTAGGTGCACTCAAATATTGACATTAATGACTCATGCCTTGTGGCTAAATATTATGGAAGCATTACCATATAGGAACATATGCAAATGACAACATAATCTTATTCAAATGAATCTCATTCAAGAGCTATAATGCATTATGAAATCGCCAAGAAATCACACTCTCATGATAGCTCACAGGCCATCAAAAAACAATAAAATGATGATATCATAAACAAGAATCATATAATCACATGATAGCTCACAGGCCATCAAAATACAACAACATGACTAAATCATAAACGAGAATAATATAATTACACGATAGCTCACAAGCCATCAAAATACAATGACATGATGAAATCATAAACGAGAATCATATAATAACATGATGGCTCACAGGCCATCAAAATACAATAACGTGATGAAATAATAAACAAGAATCATATGTAAATCACATCAAAATATAAGAAAAAAATATAAAAGATCATATGGATCCATATCAACATTGGCGAGACTCAGCAGCGCCGCACACATATCAACATTGGCGAGACTCAGCAACGTCGCACGCATATTAACGTTGGCGAGACTCAGCAATGCCGCACGTTCCATGAAAATATCATATACCAATACTAAACAATTTTGACACTCATAATGGAAGATACTCAGATCTACATAAGTTAGACTCTAAGGTCTAATATAGAATAGTCACTCAGGACTACCTCGATAGTCACTAAGGATTATCAAGTACTGGTAAGGAGATAGTCGCTCAGGACTTCTCAACATGGACAATGGTTTATATACGTCATCAACTCACAATTAGTAATCTGAACAGTGGTAGCAGTGCATCCCGTACCAGACGTTCTTACTACTTGGTTTACTAATCGATCGTCAAATCCGTACTGGAAAACTCAAAAATCTTCAATCACAAAAATCTCATAAATCACTACAGCAAACTCAATAGCTTCAATCAGCCCAAAAAGGAAATAAACCAATCTCGTACACCACCGTTTTTACAAATTTGTTTATTTATTGCTCACATAATACTCTAACCCTTCAATACTCTATATAACAAGTCCAGTGAATAACCAGGATAGTGATATCGAAAGTCCCATACCAGACGGTTTCTCTAAACCATTTATTCAAATTTATCGTTACATAGAATATATTTTATATCATAAAATCATAAAAAGGATGTCATCACTTTATCATATTCAAATCGCCAATAAAATTAAATCAATAATTAATCATTCACGGCATAAAATTCAAACAAGAGTTGAAAAATCATAAATTATACAAATGATGAAAGGATTCAAAACTTATTCAAGGAATACATTAAATTTCAATATAATTAATAAACAAAGCAAAAAAAATATTACTCAAAAGATAATTCAGATATTTGAAAAATGTAAGTACTTATTTCAAATTGTTAGAAACCTATAAAAGCATAATATGGAACGAAGTACACACAATAACATGTCAACTATCATCTGACACTACATATTATTAAATAATGAAAGCTCCTCAAATGATTTTATTTAAAATGGTGGTAAAATATTTCAAGTAGCCAACTAAAATCAAGATAGAATTGTTCTAAAAGTAGAAACTTGATTAATTTATCATATTAATAAAATTATCCATATTATAAACTAAAACACTAATATTTAATTAAAATAGATTTTTTTTTATATACATGCATATAGTTAAATTCAATTTATTTATAATTTAAGCTATAGATCAACGTTTGAAATTATATTGTATACATCAATTTAGAATTTATAATCTAAAATTTCATAATATTATTAGATATATATACATTTACATATATGGTATCTCATATTATATAAAACCATAAAAATTGAACAATTACTAAAATGAACAATTTATGTAACCACAATTTAAAATCACTATAGTCAAATATCCCCTCTTTATATCAAACGTCCTACCAACACAAAATTCACCAGTCAATTACCCCAATCAACAACCGTTCAAATCATAGCAATTTAAATTCCATAATCTAATCATCCAAGAAAAGCAGTCATCAACTGATAATGGTTTATATATAACTCAGTCCCGAAATTGAGTTCGCGAACTCAGTTCCAAACCGAGTTCGCAAACTCAGTTCTCAATTTGGAACTGAGTTCTTGAGTAAGAACTGAGTTCGCGAACTCAGTTCTCAATTCGGAACTGAGTTCTTGAGTAATATTTGATTAAATATTTTGGTTATCCGCGACACCATTTATATGAAAACAGAGACCAGCAACTTAGCCTTGAATATCATTTTTTTTTCAGTCTAAAACTAATAAACGCTACATTTTGCAAACTTAAACAAGTCAATGTCCCACTCACAAGGAATATATCATAGTATTTTATTGAAATTTTGCATGTGTGTTGATTTTACAATCAGTGGACGTACATAAATCCAAACAAATATTGTAGTTATGGGAAATAAGGTGAATAACTTTATAGGTGTTGTATCATAATTCATAACAGTGAAAACTTGCATTTTATATACTTCTAATACTAACATAATTATTCAAACAATGTGAATATTTGTCATATAAAAGTTCATCGCATGTATCAAATGCATGTTATATCCCATCTTATCTTATTTTATAATGGTTTTTTTCAATAACAAATTTACTATTTACCTTAATTTTCAATCCAAAATGTCATTGAATTATAGAGGATTCCATATAATAAGAAATCAACATAGATAATTTTGCAATTAAAACAAACTTGAAACTAGGCCTTTGCTACTCTAGGAAGTGATTAAAATGTTTGCCAACCCAAACAGAATATTACCAAATGCAAAACAAACCATTCCAAAGAAAAGCATTAGTAGTTTCATTGTATTTAAAAAAACACGTGCAAAGAAATGGTTCTATGTTTAAATAAATGAAGTATACATAATATGTTTAGCTATTCCAAAAGCATATTATTTTGCATGCCCTGAAAATGAAAAGAAAAATGTATTTTTACAATAGTCAATGTGATGTAGAACAATCTTGCTTTTGCTAAAGGAATATGCACTTGATAAATGACTACCGCTTTAATCAACTGAAAACAGAGAGTAATAATATTTAAACACTCAAATGTGGCGGAAGGTTTGTACCTGACAAACTGGGGACATGTGCCAATTTCTTCAACCCTTCCATCTGCGCACAGCACAATTTGATGTGCATTCTAAACAATGCTTAATCTATGTGCTATCACCGACGATATTCTTCCCTCCATTAAAATTATATGAACAGTGTAACCTGATTAACAACATAGCTTTGACTGTCTCAACGTATACTTCCTTATTTGACTTACTGCTTCATCTACCCTTTCAAAAATGTTTCCATATTTCTCCTCCTTTTGTACATTAGCAATTTCATGTACTCCTTTCTTTTTTTTCATTGAATGTAGAAGTTCCTCTTGCTTTATAACCGACACCCTGCATGTTTATATCAGACATAGCTAGAACATCAAAAGGATTAGAGTTTTTGACATTGTTATCTGCATCTCAAGTATGTCAACACCTGATGGAATCATTATTTCAGTATCCTTCACTGACTCTAACTTATCTTCATTCTTTTCAGAATACCTCACTGGAGAATATGTAAATCTGCGTGCACTATCCTTTCCAAACAAGTCATTAGTATTCATATTTTGTTTCACCAAAGTCCCATCTATATCCATTCCATTTTCAAGTTTGCATTATCTTTGGGAACCCAAACTTTAAGAGCTTTACAGACAACATTTGTATCTCCAAAGATTTTACAATTAGAGCAAATAGAGTTATACCACCTTTGTCTTGCATTATTAGTCAATTCTACATTAATCACTACTAATCTAAGATTGTCTTTAATAATTGGCTCATAAAGCTTAAGCTGGATTGAATTTAAATAAGAAATAAAGCTTTTGATTGCATGCAATTAAATGAATTGGTGAAAGCCTTATCTTTCGATACCAGATCTGGAAAATCAGACATCCAATTAAGATCTGGGCTTAATGAATTACCTTGGTTTCGATCTGTCCTTCCCTTAGCATGTAGCGATGAATTCAGATCTTGAGGGCTGCCAACATATTTCCGTAATTTTGAGATGAGAACCCTGATCGGCTTACATGTTGCTGAGATGGCTGACAATCAGGGGGAAAAGCCGATCTGAAATCTGAGTTTGATTTAAGATTTGTCTTTGATTGAGATTTGGAAATCGGATCTACTGAGATTTGGAAATCAGATTTACCGAAAATCGGATAAAATGAAAGAAGCGAGGAGGAGAGGGATGAAAAAAAATTTGGGAAGGAAAATTATCATTGTGTTTTGATACGGCTAAAAACCATATTATATGAACTGATCCAAACCTTCTGCGATCTACGGTTGGATTTTAAGGGATAAGAAAGGTGGGATTGGTTGAGTGGTAGCAACTGAAATTTGATACGGCTATGAGCCCTATTAAATTTGATACGGCTTAAAGCCGTATCAAATCTCAGAATCATGGTGTGTCAAATTGACTGTTTTGGTGTAGTGTGAGGGGAAACTCACCAAATTGAACGAATGAAACCTACTGATGCTATTACAGTGAACGCAAAAGAAATTCCGTATTCGACTTGGTAGCTATCGCGATCAAATCACCTCTTCCTTCCTCGACTTAAACACCAGGCTGAGAATCACCATCAAAATCGCGCCCTACCATCACCATTACATCCAGATACTTTGGCACCTTCAAATCGCATCTGCCCCTTAGGTCAAGCCTAACCTTGCACCCCTTCCACCTTCCGACGCGAGCTCTCGAAGCCAAGGTAGAGCGGTTCATTGCTTCCTCTCTCTTTTTTTCGGCGCTCGAATCAGCATCCAGCTAGGTTGTCGTGATCTCTTGGAGGAGCAGGAGGAAGCCACGAAGGCTATCGCGTAGAGGCAGAAGCATGGGGCTGGCGTCGTCCGTTATAGAGCGCGGACCAATGAATTTCCAATTATGTTTCTTTTTTTTTAAAGGTATCTGTTTCCAATGAATTCGGCTCCTCCCTTTAGATTGTTTTCAGTGTGCCCCCTACAAGTTTCAAGAATGGTAAAGGCTACTTGTTTAAGCGGGCTTCGGCTCTAATATAGATTTGATGTTTACTATTCATTTCTTTTCACATTATATTGCAATTAAGCTTTAAGTTCAATTGTAAATAAAATTTTAACCTTAGTGTAAACTTATTAACAACTCATTTGTAATTTACAACCAAACAATCAACAATTTTATTGTTTTCGATGCTCGCCTGCTTTATACATTAATTTAAATTTCAACACACAAATCGTTTTATTTATATGAAGTTATTTAACATTTCCCAAACTAGTTTATATACATTACAATTTGATTCATGTCACATTTGATAATTTGTTTGCCAATTACAGATAACTTTATTTCATTACAGAATCTTTACATTTTCATCTGTTTCAGTTACATATATAATATAATTACTTAATATCGCAAACAGTCTTTTCTAGTTTAATTTGCTTACTCAATTAGTAAAGTCTGACACTGTCATAACTCAAATTTAACTCTATTAATTTTTAATTAAACACATATAACTTTGATGGCAAAAACAGGGTTGTTACATTGCATTATATGATGTGACAAATAATCTGGAGTTGATGATTGTGTGTTTGAGATGTTCGAATAACACTGACCCTGAAATAATTGGTATTTAAATACCGTAAAATATATTCGAATATATTGAAAAGGAATTTGGGGTTTTAAAAAAGGGAAAGTCTATTTTAAAATAGAAATTGAATTTTTATTGGGCTAGAATATAATAATTTGATTTTAATAATAAAACAAATAGTTTGATTTATAAACGATGTTCATAAATGAAATAAAATAATTAGATAATTTGAAGATGTAATTTCAAGAATGAATATATTAAAGGAGAAATCGTTTAAAAAGGAAAACAATGATTTATTTCGATGTTCGAAATGTAAATGGAATTGATATAAATCTATAAGGATTTATTATTAGAATTCGGCTATCAAACAATTTATTTTTAGAGATTATATATTATATAATTTGGAATTTGACAAGATAATTCAGATTTGGTTTGAAATCAAAAATTTATAATCGAATATGAAGTCGAGATTAAGGTATAATCTTGATATATAATTAACAAGAAGTTGATTTACAGATGGAGTTTATAAAGTGAAATATGAATATGAATTTATAAAACAACTCGATGAACATGATTTGAATCTGTAATGATATTTATATAAAAATCAAGATTTATTTGATATAATGAGTCCAGTTTTCCGTAAAGAAATAATATTCGCGTTTTAAAGTGAATAACGGTTTAAAAGCAAACATTGTGCAAATTAAATGGTTATAAAAGGAAATTGGTAAATGGGAAGTGATAAATTCAAAAAGTGAATTTAGAAATTTAGTTGACCTGAACAGGTGAATTTATTATGAAGTTCGGAACGTTAATCGAATAGAGATTAATCAAAATAGAGTTATACGTTGAAATTCGATTATATCGAATTCAGGAAGTATTATTTACTTTCCGTTTTTAATCAAGATTTTTTTATTTATTTAATTAGTTAAATATCGTTATTTATTCAAGATAAAGAATCAAGTTATATTTTGGAAACGTTTTCCAAATAAAATCAGAGATGTTTCTAAACATGGAAAAATGAAACTCGTTGATAAGAAACTAAGAAATGGAGTTAAGAAAATTAGAAACTGATTGGAGATTAGTTAAGTCGAATGGTTTCATGAGTATCGATCTGATGTTGGTTTTGGCCTTCGGGTTTGATACTTAGGGAGTTGTTCTCTTACTATATTTTGGTTAGGGACTGATGAATATAGAAGGATAGTGATGCGTAAATAAGAAACGGAAATGTTTTCCGAAGATAACGTATATTTTCTAAATTTAGAAAATAAGAATTGGTGAATATATGGAAATGGTTTCTGATGTTAAAAATAAATATTTCTGAAATATACAAAATAAATAGTTTAAAATAAATGGAAACATGTTCCAAGTATTGTGAGAGGTTAATGAATTGGAGAAATATTTGGGTAAAGATATTTAAGAGAAATTAATAAATTATTGATAAATCTATTTAAAGGGGGTTCAGTGTTAATTGATGGTTGGTCGATATAATTTCCATTTGGAAATAAGATCGTTGGTTGTATAGGTGTTTTCCTTTGATAGTTAAATCGCTGAATATCAAAGTTTTGACCATTTTTCCGTTGTCAATACAGAGAGATCGGGATCGGATTTATTATTTGAAAACCACTCTGTATGGGCATTAGCGTTGCAAATCAAATATGATGAAGATAACTGAAGATGGAGTTTATGCAAGGGATGTTCTGGCGATCCTAGGTAGAAATTGCCTAAGATGGATTTACATAATAGTGCCTTCGGTTTGTCTAGTCCTGGGACAACTTGTATGGACGAATGTTTGACAAAGTATATCTAATAAATCGCGTAAGTTGATCTCTTCAACTGTATTTACGTTGGTAGCAAAGGAGTTCATTTCTCTTAGCTTTATACCCGTGGTATTTTTGGGGAAATCTATTTGAGATTTGGCAGGTATGACGATGTGGCATTCAAAGTAAGTAAAAGTGCGATTTGTCAAAAGATACATTATGACCTCAAGCCTTATCAATCGGGAAATAACAAAAATCGGGCTGGCAGCATGGCTAAGTTGGTCGCAACCAGTTATGGTATATTGTCACCATCTAGGGAATATTCATTTTCGTACTTTTTTCGCTTCTGTATCTCCCAGGAACGGTTATATTGGTATAACAATCATAAGGTAACAATATATTCAGAACATTCAAGCGAATGAATGGCCGATCATGTGTAGCCGAGTTGCAAGATGTTCTTGTTGAACTCCAGTGTATCCCGTCTAGAGTACACTGATCGGAAGGTGGTTCCATACCATGTAATAGTTGGAAATCCATTCCCCAATAAGAGCCTACGATTTTGATTATATATTATATATGTGGAGCGTGAGATGTAAATGTTCCGCTAGGTTGCTGTAACACCCCGAATTTCAGTTAACACTGATATTCACTAATTACAGAATTAATAATCTCAGATGTGAGAATCAGGGGAAACGGGTTACGTCATTGTGTTCGTCTCGGAAAAATACGCGAAATAGAGTCCGTAATTTTGTAAATCGGAGTCCGTATGACCCGGTTAAGGCCCAAAGAAGTTTCGGAAAATTTGAATTTCGAAACATGCAGAAATGGGGGCCAGGCGGGAAAACTCCCGCCCAGCCAAGTCGACAGGGCTGTCGACTTGCCTGTCGACATGCCTGTCGACTTGGCAGTCGACAGGGCTGTCGACTTGCCCTGTCGGCTGATTCTGGCCTGGGTGCACCTAGTTGAGTTTTGGGCTGGGTTAGAGGGCTTGGGACGAAATCTGACGGATCTAAACTAACCTAGGGTTAATCTAAGGGTCTAAAACACAACCTAATCCTATAAATACACCCTAAGACTACCCTAATCCATACTAAAAATAGAATTTATGCCATCATGCCGCCAAAATGCAACTTAGAAGGAGCCTCCACTAATTAGAGAAGAGGATTGCAAGCTAATCAACTACTAATCCACCTCTACTTCAACTCTAGCAACTATCTAAGGAGCTAATCTTGGAGTTTGTGAGTTTCTATCACTTTAATGACCAATTGCTAAACTAAGTAGATGAGATGTGATGAGATCATATGGTTTTGCTTGCGGATCAATGGGTTTTAGGTCATATGTTATGATGCTAGTTTGCTAATCACTATGTTTAACACTTATTCATGATGACACTATGTTTATGCAAGTTAAGTGTTTGGGTTTATGCATGTTAAGTGGTGGGTTTTATGCATGCTAAGTATTCGATTTTATGCATGCTAAGTGTTTGGTTTTATGCAAGTTAAATGCTTGGTTTTATGCTAGAATCATGTGTGAAATAAGTGACATGACATGCAAGTTTAACCTATGAGTTTGGATCTATAATATGCATAATCTATGCAAGTTGTTTGGATTAGTGATATGCATAACATATGCGAGTTTACCTTTGTATGTCATACATAAATATGCAAGTTCATATGTAACATGTAATGCAAGTTATGTGCATGATTATATGCAAAATCATATGTAACATGTTATGCAAGTTATGTGTTTGGTTATATGCAAGTTATGTGCATGATTATATGCAAGTTCATATGTAACATGTTATCCAAGTTATGTGTTTGGTTATATGCAAGTTATGTGCATGATTATATGCAAGTTCATATGTAACATGTTATGCAAGTTATGTGTTTGGTTATATGCAAGTTATACGCATGATTATATGCAAGTTCATAAGTAACATGTTATGCAAGTTATGTGGTTGGTTATATGCAAGTTAACATGTGACATGCTATGCAAGTTTACCCCTTTGTATGACATAAGTACATGTGCAAGTTCATCCCTTTTAGACCTATGACATGTATGCAAGTTGACACCTTTATGATAGGTCTATGACATGAACATTTATGCAAGTTACCGTCTTTATGACATATGTGATTCATGCAAGTTTGGGTCGGTTATTTATGCAAGTTGGGTTTATGGTCATATATGCAAGTTGACACCTTTTAAACCCATGATAATGCTAATGATATGCTAAGTTGAACCCATTGTGTGTATGATGAATCTTCTCTTTTGAAGTATGTCATGTTAACGTATTTACGTGGGGACGATGGGGTAAAAATTAATGAACACATAAAATTGTGTGAGGTGGGTATGATTAAACATACCATAAAATGGATGGACATAATTGGGAATTTACCTATTAAGTTAGGTCTACCCATATTATGGAATTGGGAATTTACCTATTAAGTTAGGTCTACCCATATCCTTAAATATTTGTAATTAATTAGGGATAATTAATACAAATTATGGGGGTGATTAATTAGGTGTAATTAATCTACTAAGACACGAGGTTGGACCCTTTTTGTAGCATAAGACTGCCCGGAACCGACCGGCAAATCCAGCGGCTACAAATGATTGGCCCAATGTGAGAGGTCTTAGTCATAAACTAAATACGTGACAAGTGTAAAGACACGAGATTAGACTCTGTTATGGTGTAAGGCTGCCCGGAACCAACCGGCATATCCAGCTGCCATAAAAGACAGTCTAATGTGAGAGGTCTTTACAAAGGTTACGATCTTAATTAATTAAGAAACACTTAACCAAATTAGCATGTAGTAGGGCATGAGGGGTTAAGTGGGTGTCTTGGGTGGCATGTAGTCACTAGTGGGGGTGCCTTGGGTGGCATGAGGAAACTAGTGGGTTGCCTTGGGTGGCAATAGAAAATACGATTAGAATACTTAACCAAAGTGGAACATGTAATTAAACATGATTAAAGGGTTAAGTAAGTGCCTTGGGTGGCATGTGGGAATCAAGTAAGTGCCTTGGGTGGCATGTGGAAATCTAGTGGGTGCCTTGTGTGGCAATTAAAGTATGATTAAATGACTTAACCAAAATTTATAACATGTAAGTGGACATGGTTAAAGGGTTAAGTGGGATTCACTAGAAATGACAAGCTTAGGTGGGTAGCTTGTGGGGGGCCCATTTCAACCAATATCCCAAACGTATCTTTGTGGGCTCGACCCAAGTCGAGGACGGGACATGCATATTGGGCTTGACTATAAGAGGCCAAAACGGGGTAGCGGTGGCAACGCGAGTCCAACGGGTTTCATATGCGTGTGTGGACCCGGGCTGGTAGGTAAGACGTTGTTGCATCGTGTAGATATAAGTCGTGCACCATTTGTTGTATCGGGTTGCCACTTTGGGGAGTGATACACCCTATTGTGGGGCCAGCACGGGTATCTACGGTAGGGAGCCGATCGCTTGGGAGTAGTGGGTACACCTAGTGGAGATAGGGGCAGACGGCACCTATGTAGTCAGCTAGGGGTACACGAAACTACTATTAAAAATTACTAAGTACACTTAGTGGGATCAACCTTTAAGTAGGAATTACCCTTGGTGGGTAGAACTGGTATGGTGCAGTGTAGGAATTACCCTTGGGTGGGTAGATCTGGGGTGGTGCAATATAGTAATTATCCTTGGGTGGATAGGCGCGTCTTTACGGTTATCTTAGTTCATCCTAAGTCTAGTTGGTTGCTTAGTGTAGCCATTCATCCCCAGTCGTTACCGTATATCAAGCTTATGTCTTACTCTGTTTACTTTAATGATTGTATTGTTAAAGTTATAGGACTCGCTCAGACTTATGTCTGACCCCGTTGTTTTTATCTTTTTTCCCAACCCTCAGGTTATCAGAGTGGGCCTAGCACTAGTGGGCTTTGATCAGACTGCTTTATCTATCTTTTGGAGCTTGGACCGTGGATGTAAAGCTCAGTCTATCTTTTCTAGTATGGCTATTAAGTTATGTAGTGGGATTATGTACTTTTGTTTTATCAGGATGGATATTATGTACTTGACTCTTGTTTATGGCTTTGGTGTAACCAAACATGTTTTACTTTCCACTGCAATGAAATGATGTTTTAAATTCTCAAGTATTACTTACATCTGTCTTGTTGTAATTTTTCTGTTCTATATTCACTTAAAATACTCCACCGATGTTATGGCATTCCCTTAGTGAGTGACCATAGCGGGTGTGGGGGGTTACAGTTGCTATTTACTTGTACTAGACACTATTATAATATCAGAAGAATATTATTTTAAAAGAATATTTTGTGTTATCGTAAAGTAAAAACCATCTGTATTTATGAGTGGATTGGACTTACGATTATCTTTTCTTTTGAATTTTTTTTTTAAAAAAAAGAGTTAAATCAAATGATTGGAGTTTACTCACACCAGTCCCAAGACTGACCCAGAGTTTGTTTTGTTTTTTTTACCCTAAACTCTTGGGTGCCCAATTTTGTACGGGCAGTCAAGTAGTTGGGATTTTACAGATATACTTTGAGCAGGTGGCCTCAAATGTTGGATATATACAGAGTTTATTTCTGTTGTGATATATATATATATATATATATATATATGTGTGTGTGTGTGTGTGTGTGTGTGTGTGTGTGTGTGTGTGTGTATGTGTGATGTACTCTGATGATGGATGTAAGTACAAATACAGTTTTGTATTTGAAAGTTATGTTATATAATATATTTTATTCGTTCTGCTGTGATATTCATATTTACTCTGATTTTGTTCTGTTTTGATCTTTTTCTTCTATTCTAATCTGCTTTCTTTCTGTTCCTCACCCGCTAACTTCTTTCTATTAATGATCTGGTATTTTCGATGCTTGAATAGTTGACATTGTGTTTTGTATCGATTTTCAAGGTCGAAAACTCTTGGGTCGTTACAGGCTGTTATAGTATTACTCAGTAATGCTCTTTTCTTGGGTTAATCGAGGACAAGGTAAGTGAAATACCTAAGGGGTGGCTAGGGATTAATCGTAGGAGAGGTGCCCTGAAACCGTATAAAATCACGGTGTGTTATTTTTTACTTACTTTACATTACTTATTTGCCTTCATTATATTAGTTTATTAGAAATACTCTACAATTGACTCTGCTAGCGTATCTTTCACATTACTCTTGTGTGGCGGCGTCGGTGTTGCTGTGTTAGCTTTTTAGAATCGTTTGCTCACTTGTTTTGGGATAGTGAGTTTGTTAATACGGTTTGGTCTTTTTTGGGAATTTGGTTTGGGCTATCAGAATCCTTTTCACCTTCGTTGGAGTTATTTCATGTCTGGTGGTCGAGGGGGCTTGGAAAGGATCTCAAGTCGATCTTATTTATGCTTATCCCTAGTCTTATCTATTAGTAACTTTGACGTTCCCAAAATAAGGTGGTGTTTGATGAAACCCATATGCTTTCGCCAGATTGGAACGGTTTGCTTTCGCCGTCTCTTTACGATTTGGAGCTGGAGGCTAGCCCTAGCGTTGTTCTCTCTTGTTATCTTGCTTGTATTTTGCTATTCAGGGGCGTTTAGCGTATTTGTTTGGGCTAGTATTTTTGGTTTATTGTAGCATGGACACCAAGGTCGGCATCTCCAAAACCCAAACAACATCCTATCTGTATGACATAGCCAAAGTTCCCTTCACAAATCAACCAGTCATCAACTCGTAAACCATCAAGATGACACCCATAATTAACAGCACTGCCAAACACTATAAAATGAACCAACAAAAACTTCCCAAACAACGACCAAAGTACAGGAAACAACCTCCCTTGACTCACCAAGCTAGAACCAACAAACTGCCTCCCCGAGTAGACTTGGTCCAATAAAAATTGACCGACAACCCATAAGTGAAGGAAGGACAGGACGCGACATATAACATAGCATCCAACAAAATTGATAGCGACAGGTACTCCATAATAGCAAACAATACGGCATACACCAAACAAGATGATAACATCCAGAAAATCAAACAAAAACACAAACTCTGATTCATACAAACCGCACCATCAAACCAACAACACCCAATCGACTTGACGAGGGTCAGACAGCACCGGACAATATAATCACTAAGCAATGAAGGACTAACTCGCTTAGATAGTTGGTGTTGCATATGTAAACATCTGGAAGGAAAGGGCATTGAAGGAAAGATACTAGACAATCTGACGAAATCAGCATCGTGGTCATCACTGAGTAACTTCGCGCAAGGCGATGAAGCGATGGCCGGAGGGTGAAAATTATTGGGTGAGGAGTAGGGAAGGAGGAACGCGAAGAACAGGAGGGTTCGGGAGACAAAAGGATTTCAGATCTAGCAAAAGGCCAGATCTGAAAATAGGATTCGAAATCGCCTCCTACGTACAGCGAAAGTAAGGCAAACACAGAGAGGAAGAAGAAGGATTATGGGTCGGAATTGAAAGAGGAAGGAAGAAAGAGGGATGCGCTGAAGAAAACGAAGAAAGGAAAGAGGAGAGGAGAAGCCCTTTCGCCATTTACAGGAGGAAGCTTGTTATATTGTTCATCTTTTTTTTATTCTTTTTTTAAGAGATATTGTTCTTCTTTTTGAAAGGTCGTTTTGCTTTCTTTTGATATATATTATCTTCCAGTTTTAAAAAAAACATAAAAATCTATTGAAGCATATAAAACCATCATAGAGACGTCGTGGCCACTAACTTAAGTACCGTTTGATTTACGAACTGGCCAGTTAAAGTTCAAGTGTGCGTCGGACGCGTCCACAGTGGGACCCACACGTTTGCCTCTTCAAGGCGAACGGTTGAATAGGTGTCTTTCGCATTCGACGCGTCGGACGCACGTCTGACGCGATGAAATTTCCAGAACAGTCGATTCCTTCCCCTCCATCTATATATGTCACTTTCATTCCCCTTCCATCACCAAAACAGCCACAAACCCGAAAATAAAAGCTCCAATCACCGTCTACTCGTCGATATTTTCAGGTTTTTGCTTTTATATTTGTATTTTTAAGTTTTTTTACTTCATATATATTTTATTCGTAATTTTTAGTTTTTTTTTTTTTTCAGAATGGCAGGAAGTCAATCTTCATCTACCAGTTCCATTGCCGAATGAAATAACGACATGACCAACGCTTTCATCGATGTGTGTATGCAACATCTCAATTCCCGTGCACACAATGTTGGAGGATGGTACCGGTTGATTGCAACAGCGTTCAATGAGCGCACCGGATTGGACTACAATGCTGGTCAGATGAAGAACAAATTTGATAACATGAAAAGAGATTGGGCTCCGTGGAACAGACTGCTACAGTTTAGTGGAGGGGCGTGGGACGAGCAGTTGGATACCGTCGCAGGATCGGACGATTGGTGGGCAACGGTGCCAATAGCGGCGCGCAAATACAAGAGTGGGTATCCGGCGCGATTCAGAGAGTTGGACTCCATGTTTGCAGACTGCATTCGTACTGACAGATGTCAGTACATAATTCCGGATGCTCCACCAGTTAATCTGCATGAGGCTCAGCTCTATGGCGATTTCATTCATGGTGATAATACGGAGATCTCGAGTCATCCGACTCGTAGGCAGGTCAGGTCTGGTGCTGGTCCTTCTCGTTCAGCTCCTTCGCGCATGGACCGAGACGAGCTTATAGATCTATGCACGTCAGTACGTCATGGGGATGATGAATATCAGGAGTGGAAGGTGACGGTTATTCTGTCAGAACATGACAGATTGGGTCACAACCCTTTTTATTCTCTGTTTGACAAGCCCGCACAGGTTAGGGGTTGTGTTATTCATTTTGTTAGGAAGCTTAGTGCTGGACAGATGTAATGTTTTCTTTTGTAATTGTGTTGTACTTGTATTTTATTTTTTGATTGTGTTGTAGTGGTATTTTCTTTTGTGGTTATGTTGTTGTGATGTGCTGTAATAGATGTGTTGTAGTGGTTGTGTTGTAATGCCTATTTCAATTCAGTATCTTTTATTCTGCATTCAACTATCATGTTCGACAATATACACACAAAAACATAAACATAAACACAAACATTAAAATAATAAAAACAAAAACAATTAAAATTATAAATTTGCCCCTTTCGTTAATAATAATAATAATAATAATAATAATAATAATAATAATAAAACATTCCCTATTCGTTATAATTTCTCTTCAAATTCTCCTTCCAAATAACCTTTCCTATTCAAAATATAACGTATCCACGGTGAACTTCAGTAAGCATCAGTATGTTACATAGAGAAATATTTAAAAGACAAATGGTGACATACCAACCCAGCCTCTTACCAAAAAATGGTCGAAGCCTTGAACAACTAAATGAGTAACAAATCCCTGAGTGTCAAACTTTGCTATTTTGCTATCATTAGTGTAATCAAATATGATTTGATCTGCACATTGGTAGATTCTATTCATACAACATAAATGACTTTAAACGGACTAAAATAACTGTCAAAATTTCATACATTACACTATATTTATATACGTCATCTATATTATAACTTCATTTACAATACAAAAATCCAAACTTAAAAGAGGGGGAAAAAACCTCACACAATTTTATTTGGTAACACATCGAAGCATTTGGTGGAAATTTCCTAAATAAACCTAAATTTTCCACTGTAGTTTACTTGAAAAAAAAATCATCTGCATATCTCAAAATAACCAATTCAACCATTAGAAATCAAGTTCATTTAATAAGTGTAATGCTAAGGGCACCTCAGTTTCCTTTTTCTATTACCACAACTAAAAAATACCACAAAAATTACACTTTCACTCTTCCTAATACCTCACATTAATAATTAGGGGCTACCACCATTTATGCATATTTCTCCCTCTCAGTTTCAATTCGGTCGTTCTCTCTCTTTCGAAATCCCTAGATTGAATTTCAATCATTGTGAAATCTTTGCTAATGTCGACGAAGAAGAAAGTTGTAGGTGCTTCTCGTCTCAACCCCAATCAACTCAATAAAGTAAGATTTAAACCCTAATTTCGGTTTGATTTAAGATTCACTGAGTGTTATTTGACGTGAATGGCATTGATTGAACGACGCTTTCTTGTGCGAAATGTTTTCGAACGGTGGTTAAATAATTTTTTATTTTTCCGATGGCAATGGATCACCGGCTTAAAAAGCAGCGGCATGCGAGAAATTAACAAATTAAGATTTTAAATCAGGTTTGAATACGTGATTTTTCTGGCAATCAATCGTTGAGTGAAAGATTAAAAGGAGATCAATTTGGTATTAAAAAGCATAAAGTGATAGATTAGAAAAAGATCAATCTGATATTAAGAAGCATAGATAATTTAATTTGTTTTAATTTTTTTATTGTGATAGTATAAAGATGAAATTGGAATGCCCTACCACACTTTAATAATGGAACTATTAAAGTAAAAATATTCTGCATCAGATATCGTTTGTAAAATGACAACGATTTCAAATTCTAAGTAATTACCACTGCTTACCTCAAAAGGTTATCTACCCATTCTTGTAGTCCGCAGCGAAAAGTGCAGTACCCTTGGCAGGGCAGCGGGTAAACAGAAGGAAAAACATTAAAAACATATATCATCTCAAATTTACATAAATATTATTGGAAGAATTTTCAAATATCCCAAAACCTATCTCACAAAATAATAAAATCTCAGTGTCATCCCTTTTAAAAGAAAAAAATGGAAAATATATAGTAAATGACTTTTTACCTACAAATGTTTACACAAATTAAAACCCCAATCAAGAATCAACTAAATCTCCCCCAATCTATAAATACACACCCCCTTCCTCTTCAACAAACAGAAAACTCCTTTACAGTAATCCAGTATTAGTAGCATGCATGCCATATGGGTTTGCAAACGGATTGATGGCTGGTTGCATTGGTTGGTTGCCTCCCCTCATCATCATCATTTGTTGTTGCTGCTGCATTTGCTGTTGATATAGCAGCTGCTGCTGCTGCTGCTGCATATAGGCTTGCTGCTGTGGGAGCATATACGCTTGATGTTGATTCATTGCTGCCATTTGGACTGAATGAGGCGCAGCCATGCCGTTTGATGCATAAAACGGGTCCATACCCATCGCTGGTTGCTGCATAGTGGGACCCGTCATGGAGGCCGGGTTCTCCCATGGGTTGGTGTTGTAGCTTGCTATTTGGTTTGCTCTTCTGTTTGCGTCTTCGTATAAGCTGTCTAGAGTTAGCAAATCTAGTCCTCCAGCCTGCACCATTTATTACTCCGGTCAACTTCAGTTCTCAGATATCATCGAGCGTTAAAATTTCCATCGATTTAGCAATACTTAAAATAGATTTAGGCATGTCTCAACGCATATTACAGATATAGACATGTTTCTGTCACATTAATATTTAACACTGATTCAGCACTGGTGCAATTTTACGATTTCTCCTGGAGCACTTTCAAAATACACCAGAGTGACAAAACAGATGGATCATTGCAATGTGTTTTGAAACAGGTTTGGACTAGTTATTACCTAATATTTCAAGAAACATTGCATAGGACAATGCAAATATGCACAGACAACACACATTTTACCATTGGCCACCACCACAACTATAATACAATCTTGATTCATCGCTGCAGTGGTGGTAGGAAAAAGTAAACTGGATGATGTCCTTATACTAATCCTAAATTGACCAAGTCAGTCTCAATTTACTTGCTCTAAAGTTGTTGCCCACAAAACAAATTACAATTCATATACTTCTCTATTATGAGTAATTTAAATTTATAAGGAGATGGTCCCTCTGAAATGGATAGGGCGAGTTTTTAATCAAAAAGCCATGATCAGAGGAGATATTCAACTCAGATTATTGGACGGAGAAAGTGATCATATACTGTCAATAATAAACAAAGAGCTGCCCAAGCCATAATAATATTTGTAAGAAAAGGTTGTAGCATGTATAACAAATTGCACATTTTCATAGAGAAATCCCGTTACCAATTTGCTTGTAGCCACAGCAGTCTCATTTGAACTTGGAGCGGTTACAAGCGCTAATTCCCAGCCAGTGACTCCATGTGCCGAAAAATTAGTTGGTGCAGGGTTTGATGCATCTTCTGTAATATTCAAGTGAATGAATCAAGGTCAAGTAATTGCATTAATTTTTATCAACGGAAGGCAGTCAACAAAACAAACTTACCAACAGGTACAATTGCAAGTGCCATAGCATTTTTATTTTCCAATTCCACTGCATCTGCATTTATTTCATCCAACCCCTGACAGATAAGATCAAATTAGCAGCTTGTAAGGAACAAGACAAGTATAAAAATATCATGTTGTTTTGTGAAAGTGTTCATGAGTAAACTTCCGGAACCAGCAACGTTCTTTGGCAAATTATTTATATTTGAAAACCTTTAAAGAACAGAGCATAAATTCAATGTATAAACATAGAGAGATTAGCTACCAGCAAATCAATTTCTTTACTGACAGGAACTTCCACTTTCACTGGTTCAGGAGGTGGCGTTGGTGCTTTAGGTGCCACTTCCTCAACTACTTCAGGAGTTTTAGTATACTCTATTGCCAATACAACTTTCGGCACTTCTTCCTTTATCTGTTCATTGCATAGGTTTAAGTATAGACTCAACGCTACGAAACCGAATTATTCAAAAAGATAAGGACTGAGCACAAAATTAATTGACCTGTTCTTTTTGAACTATTGAATTTCTTGGAGCTTCTCTCACATATTCCTCCATAGCAGTTAGGAATGATGCAGGGGGCTGCAATTAGATACATGTACGTATCAGAAAAAAGAATTGAAATGTGATAGGGGAAAAAATGGGGTATAACTTGAGTAAACAGCACCTGTTCAATTTTAATATATTTTTCTCCACGACGGATATCAATACTTTTGCATACTTCATAAAATTCAGACAATCTATCCGCCTGCAGAATCAATGGCATTAGGTGGTTAGCATTTTACTCTATTTGTCGAGGCACTTAAAAATTGTTGGCCTCAAGGTGCGGTTTCTGCCTCTACCTTCTAAGCCTCGGGAGTCAATAAAGCACAAAAGCATTTTTTTCTTACCAAAAATTGAAAAGCCCCAATGCATGTTATCACACCTCAAGTTTTTTCATGCTCTTTTTCGTTCTTTATTTATTTCATTTTTTTTTTCGTTGTAATCATTTTGTGGTTCCCATGAATACTACGATTATGGCAAATCCACTCCGATATATTATCAGACTATTCAGGATTTATTCAAAAGCTTAGATCTGAAGCTGAAATTGAATGAAGAAATGATATGTTCCATTTTATTCCAAAAGTTATTTTTATTTCTTTTGTACTATTTATGATGATGTTTTCCGGTTTAGAATGTTATTAATTCATTAAAATAAAATTGTAGATTTTATACTGGTTCAACAATAGTTTATTAGCATTCGATCTAGAATGGCATTAATACATTACTGTATGTTTCTAGACTTAAAGTGCTTAACTGCTCCGAGAAATAGTTGCACAAAATCAACATAGAAGACATTATACTTTGATAAACCATAATAATGTCAACAGGTATGAATGAGAAAAAACATTGCAATTCTAATTTTATTTTATTTTTTAAAAAGCATAACTAGGCACAAAGCGCAAAAAAAACTCAACACACGGGTTGTGCTTCTTATTATGCTTTTTTGAATTGGTGGTCCAAAAATGGCCCAATGGTTACTTTGATTTTACTGTAAAAGAAACAAAAAGGTAAGAAACCCAAAACAGTATAAATGAAGAAAGATCCAAGCAACTGTTGGAATTTCTGCATTTGTCTCTTACAAGAGTATAAACTGTGCCTATAAATATTTTAACTTTGTAAATTTCGGATTCAGAATTAACTTTCGGTGATTATGAAGGCTTGCCGATGGAACCTTCGGCGGACACTACCTAAACTTCTATATAAGATTATATAAACAGTTCTTTTAAGAAGTCTCTACTTACAGTAATAACTGTTGAGTAAAAGGAAGGCGATAATAGAGTTAGAATAGAATTACCTGCTGGCCTGCTCTCCGATAAATGTCAAGCGCTTTGATAGCATCATGACGTTGCATCTCAAAGAACTGAAATATCACAAGCAATAAGCTAAATATGGACGGATGTATCTTCAAATTTATTAGGCAGAAACTTTGTACCTTATCAACTAAATTGATTGTACCATCACTAATTGCATTGTAGATCTTCATACTTTCCCCAGCAACCTAACAATGAGAATATAAATGATTAGAAGAACATCAAAAACATATAAAATAAAGACAGTGATTTTGAATTCTACCATGAGAACGGCTAGCTGGATTACAAAATTATTGGAAGCTGCGCCTTGTGGCTGCATATGTACAAATGTCAATTCAATGAACTCTGACACAAATACTGATTGAAAATCATATGATTTGTTTTTTCCTTTTGGAGAATAAAAATGTTACCAGACAATTAAGTAGACGAAATAGAAGTTGTTGAAGAGCTGGCAGATGCTCAAGTAACCCTGCAGTGTCGAGGTCTCTTGTTCTCTGTATGATCCACATTAGGTTACTATATATCAGGTCTCAAGACAAATATTAAACAACAATCTCATACCGGAGGATCTGTCTCCACGTCATATTTGAGAACACGAAAACACTCGAGCCTTTCCTCTAGATATAGAGCATAGACACGGACCCAAGCAGAGTAATCCCAAGCTGAATACCATATGAATATTGATTTGTTGTGAAAAATAATGATAAGATTTTACTATTTATTGATTTATGACAAAAATGGATACCATTTGCACTAGAATCATCCTTAAAATGGGACATGTTAAGCATGTGGCTTGTGCTTTGTCCATAGTTTATGAGTTCTTCGCGGAAAGTAGGATCAACCTCCCTCAGAGCACGATGTATGACGATTAATGTCTTCAACGCAACCTGGAATTGAAAAATGGTAACATATTCTCAAAAGGAAAAAATATATTGTGATCATATGAATCATATAATTTGAGAACAGAATTGAAGTAAATGCAAGAATACTTGGAACGGAAAGAGATAAGAGTGGATCAGATTATATAAAAAGACTAGTTGACTCAACCTTTTATTGTCACTTGTTAAAAAACAAAAGATGTATTTTCCATTTGTGAATTCATGTAAAGGGAAGAATCGGTGCAACTCTGATTTAGCAGGATACAGATTATAATAAAGAAAATTTTAAAAATCCTAACCATAATACATAAATATTTATCACAAAAAACAACTTTTGCACAACAAAGTCTTATCTCACTTTCAGATATAGTATTGAAAAAAAAAAATGAATATTCACATAAATCAGACATTTTTAATAGAATCCTAAGAGAATAAATGAAGACATAGAAAAGAAGTAAAGAAATAGAAATATATTTTAGGCACAGAAAACTAATTTTTTATTCACATAAATATTGATGATTACAATTCGGAAAGACTAAACTAATGGAATGCATAAGGAATGTCCAAATCAAACTAATGGACGTTAAACGTGAATGTTAATTTTAAATAATGGTAAGATTAAATTTAGCGGATACTAATTGTGGACATTAATTTCAAATAACAAAAGGTATTATTCAATTATCTGTATTTATTGTTGATTACCTAATGTATTAGAAAGTATTATTCTATTATCTGTATTTATGGTCGACTGCCTAATGTATTGGTAGTACAACCCCACAAGACAGGGGATCCACTGGAAACTCCTTTTCTCCTACACAATGATAGTCTGTAGAAACACGTTTCATTTTGGTATGAAGAACTGGGTTTGCACAACAAATCTTATCTCACTTTACTTTTTTTTTTTTTTGAATGCCCACATAAATAAGACATTTTGAAGAATTCCTGAGGTAATGAGTGAAGAATTAGAAAAAGAAAAAAAATACGAATATATTCAGGCACAACAAACAAATTTATTCGCATATTTATAGTGATGATTACAATTCGAAAAGTTAAAGTTGCTGAAATATCCAGTCAAATTAATGGACACACATTAATTTTAAATAATGGTAAACATTATTTATTACTTAAATCAACGGATACTAACTGTGGACACTAATTTAAAATAATGGAAAATATTATTTCATTATCTAGATTAATACTTATTGTCCAATGTATTGGAAATTATTATCTACATTTATTGCCGATTGCCAATTGTATTGGTAACATTATAAAAAATATTAGAATGTTATGATTTAAATTTCGATTCAGATCGGATCCCTTCCTTCACAATTCGATTTACATTCGGATTCAAACTCAGTTAAAACCACAACCAAAAACATATTCGAGCCATAGTAACACAGTTAATATACTTATTTAAAATCACGATTCCCATTCTAATGTTTTTAAAACAAAATAGAAAATGAAATGAGAAAGAAAATTAAGTGTTATGTTTAATTGTAGAAGTTCAAATATCGAAACTAACTTCAAAGTGCATGCAAACCTTAAAATGTGGATATTTTGAGTACACGATTTACGATTAATTGCCGCTATGATTTAAATTTTAAAATTTGTGATATATGATTCAAAATGGCTTAGTAGTAGTAGTAGTTGTTGTCGTTGTTGTTGATATATGATTTAAATTTCATTTTGAAAACCTTGATAATAAGCACCGACATCGTAGCACATATTCCACACTATTGATAGGTGAATTTACATCACCGTTGAAATTCGAACCTAGCACCTTTTTTAAAAAAAAATAATCTCAAAGTTTGACTAAAAATAGCTATATTTTGGGTGTAATAATGTAATTTATAGAAGAACAGCAGCAGCAGCAGCAGCAGTAGAGAGAGATAAAACAGAAGCATAAGAACAAAACAAAATATGATTAGCAGCATACCGCCCAGTTGTGTGTCTTTGCGAGACGTCTGGCAAGAGCATGAATGCAGTAGGCCACATCAGCTCTAGGCCGTGAAGCAGATATAGCATAGAAAATTGCTGCATGTAGTACACAATTTAAATTAGAATAAGGCTTCGGACAGAAACCCAAAAAAACAAAGGTTACCAAAGGGACTCCAATTTTAGTTTTATCGGGTGGGCAAATAATAGCACTTCTTTGATGGTGATCCATTATATGTAGTGTAAAATTTTGCTTTGATGGGTCATACGAAAAATTGGTCTCCTTATTTCATCTATATTTACTTGTTCATCAAAATTATTACCTTAGTTCTCTAAATACTTAAATATTAATACGACACAATGTGGCAATTGGCATGTATTATGATTATATGAAGAATGTGAATTCTTAAGAAGACATGTATTTACAGGGAAATGAATGTGATATAACACAGGGAGCTTCATGTGTTAATTCCAATTATACCCCACTCAAATTTCCATGTGTTCTATTTCAAATAGGAGCTTATGTAGCGTACTACAGAACAGATTATATGCGAGACCACATAATCATTTTCACTTAATTACCGTTACCTTTTATATGTTTCTCTTTTGCTGGGCGCTCAACATGGTTAGTAGCACGAACAATTGCAATATCCAACTCCTACATTTTGTACAAATCTCAGCATTATAAATTTTAATTAACTGCAAGACAGGAAAATCCAAGTATGCTTCCATATTATTAAGGAATTCTGCTACGTATAAAGAAGATCCTTTCACCTTGTAATCACTGTTAACTTTCGCAAGAGTGACTGTAGTCGTGTCTTTTACAGCTCCAATATACTTTCTGAAGCTTGTTTGTGATCCCCTTCCAGCCATGCTATTATAGTAAATATCACTGCCAAATCAATGAAAACTTCCTTTTCGGTTTGGAGAATGAAAGTTATATGTTATTACATAGTTAGATATGAAGACTGAAGACAAGGCTGATTAATAAAATATTCTTACCGCCTTGTATCTTCTTGTTCTTAAATTTTTATCCGGTTCTGAGTCCAACAAGCCAACTAAATAATCCAAAAAAGGATCTTTGCTTGAGAGGCTAATACATACATTTTAACCATTTATCAATTTTTTCGCTAATATGTAGCAAACTCGTTACTCAACACATATTCAACATAGTGATATTAGATTGATAACTTCATTATATATATAGCATTCACTGATTCACAGAACAACCGGATATACTATCAAATCTATTTATACGGTTCATCAAATAATACAAGTTAGTATTTTCGCAATACCCATCAATCAATATGAATAAATACAACTTAACTAATCAAGACTTACCATTAAACGACGTTATTTTTTCACCAAAAAAATACAGCTTTACAATCCAAAATCAAATCTTTTACACAAACATTAACACAAATATACAACCAATCGCTGGAAAAAGGTGGAGAAAAAAATCCAGCACCCTAACAAACATACGACATCCAATTAAAAAACCAAAGATACGTACTACAGCTAAACAATCCCAAGCAGATCCAAAACAAACAAGAAAATCATGTAGATTTACAAGCTACCGACAGCCCATCAAATTGTAAATACTAAAAGTGATGAATTGAAAGCTCACCAGATCAACAGAAGAGGAGAGCGAAAGGGAAAATTTTGGAAATTCGGAGAAGAATGAAGCGGTCGTGGACCTTCTATGCTTTTTAGTAAACGAGCTGTTGCGTTCTGCTGCTTCGCGATTTTATAACGTTCCGTCACCTGCCAGTAATTACTTCCTTCCCGCCCTTTTAACTCGAGTTTAATTTCTGTTTCACACCGTTTTCACATTAATCAAATAATGCCTAAAATCTTTAATCGACGGATTATCATGGATTAATTTATGACCATATGTTCTCACTGAAAACATTCACCAATGCATTTAAGCTTTGAAATCAATGTATCCAGTGGTCCATTGTCTTTTTTCTGAAATTGTCGCTCTATTCGTGGTATCACTTTTAGTTATAGTAAATGAGTCAATTTGTGAATTTTTTTCCTTTTTCAGTACAGCTTTATGTACATGTATTTAGTATATGTTCATTGATTAGCAAAGTTGCACAACCGGTAAGTGCTTCGGGTTGAGATAACAGCGGCACGTGTTCGAAATACAAAAGAACATATTAAGAGTTTACCATATGTATACGTCATGATCAGACGCTTATGTACTTATTAAGGGGATTTTACGACTCCGCTTCTTTGAACAAATTCAAAAAATGTTGTGTGTGTGTGTATATATATATATATATATATATATATATATATATATATATATATATATATATATATATATATATATATGGCAGATTTGAGAGCACCCCAAACAGTGCAACACCCCAAAAGTCCCTCGACCACAACCAAGTATTTCACATCCTCTCTCCTTCCACTCATTCTCTCCCTTTCCACTCACGTTCTTTAATATAAATGAATGGCTATGTTCGGGTGCAAATGGAGGTTGAAATTCAGAGGACTCTCTGATCTTTTATATATATATATATATATATATATATATATATATATATATATGTATAGGGAGGTAAAAAAAATGGCGTTCTACTATGGTGTGCTTACTGCTTCTGTCCACTTGCTTTTGTTGAACGTTTTTTAAGGGGGGAAAGGTGTGAAGGGGAAAAGCAAAAATACATGTGTCAAGAAAAGAACGCAGACCAAATGGGGATGGAACGAACACTATTTCCGACTTTCGGTTTGTTTACTATAGATTCAGAAATGCGTGATAAAAATATGAGTTGAATATTAATATAAAATTGGAACATGTAGAAGTTTGCTGGAAACAGCTGGATTCAAAATTCACGTTCATGGTGCGAGGTCGTTCGAATGTTCTTATTTTGCCACCGCTAGTTTAGACTAAATTATTGGCCCTACTGAATGATTCATTTTGTTTTGACGGCAAATATGTGGGCCATCTATTTATAGTTTGTTAGCATTTTATCAAATGCCTGGTACGTTAATTCTTTAAGAAAAATAAGTGCCTGTTTATTCTCTTCATCCCAACTGTGCCTTAAATTATATATATGTACTTGTTAATTTCATTTCTATTCTGTTAATTCATTTCATTTATTTTCTGTTAATTCTGTTAAATGCCAATACAATTTCTTTTCTATTAATTTTGTAAATTCGATTTTTTAATAGGTCAAACCATTCAATGGAAAACTCTTAATATAGTATCATGACGAACTCTTTACGAAAACGCATTTGATTACACTCAACATTTAAGGACATCAAATATGTTTTTCTTATTTATGCTGACATTCAATGATTGAGTTCATAGATTCATGTTGTAGTTTTGTATTACTGTTACATTCAATACAACATGATTCTTTTGTAATCAATTGGATTTAATACTTGATTTTGCACTGTGGTTTATTTGGTTTTCCGAAAGAGCTAATATCATCAAAGTATTGCACGTTACAAACTCTGTCTTTTATTAGTTTTAGAGTTTGAAACTCGTTAAATGCAATAGATAGTCTTTCCAAATAAACACACAAGTGATCAAATAACCAATGTAACATGCAGTTGTAAAATTATTGCCCCCACAAATGTCTGGTACGAGTTAGAACAACAAAATCTATACGAGAAAAAATCGTGTTCGATCCGTGTTCGTTCGAATTTGTCCAAATTCCTAATTCGGTATGTAGTTGATAAAAAATCTAATAAAAAGTGTAAAATGTAATATAAATAGTCATGTCCGACCAGGTCTGTCCATGTCTGTGTCCGACCGATTTTATTTAAGACAACAAAATTTGTTCAAGAAAAAATTTCGTCTGATCCATGTTCGATCCAACCTTTTTTAGAACAGAAAATAAACACTTCTTCGTCGGGTCCAGTCCGACTGATTTACACCACTATTCAAGAGGCATTTACGAAATATTGACATATTTCTGATGTCAATCTTAAATTCAAATCATTTGTATATCTTAATTGATTAATGTTTTGTGAAACATTTTAAATGCATAATAAATTTGTTGTAGATTATTATAATGTTATATTGCATATGTTATTACAAAATTAAAAACGTTAAATGTTATCATTTTATTTTTCTAACAAGGCTTCCATAAGTATTTTACATTATTCCAAACCCTAAGATGAAACATAAAAGCCTTTCGACTTCACTGGTGGGTGTTTGGACTCGTTTATCTTATGATTCTGACCTTAATTTTTTTTCTAACCAGATTATTGCCCCACAAAGATGGACAACTTCTTATCAACTGTATCACAAACAATTCATAACCCATGGTTACTTGTCCAGATGTTATTTTGCCCTTGAGTTTGCTCAACGATTCAAAAGAGATTATTCACATGTACATATCGTATCACTACAGCTTAAGTGTTACATATGTACATCGAGTTTGCTCAACAAATACATACACTAATCTTAGCTCCTCTATTCGATATACTTAAAATGTTACACATAACATCTGTAGTTTGAATTTCTCAACAACTAAGGAGTATACAAGGAATTTATTAATATACATATATATGGCAGATGACAACATTATATTAAAGATTCGTAACAACATTATATTGAAGATCCATAATCTTCAATACTTATATTGTGCGATATCGCCTTACGGAATAATGTATTCTTTATAAATACCCTCGCGATTTAAGTGTCAGACAAATATGAAATCACGGTGCACATACTTTTGCATATCTATTTGTTCCTAAAGTCTGATTAGTGTTTATAATATTCCAATTTAATTTATGCATTCATATCATATAATTTTTATTATTAAATTAACTTGCATACTTCATATTACCTATATTATAGTCTTATGTATAATATTTTATTAACCAATCTTATTTAATTAGTTTTTAATAATTAACTCTTTAATTAAATTAAATTTATCATTGCAATACAACTTTCATATTGGACATATATGTTGCAACCTTTATAGCATACATTATAATATAACACATATATCTTACATATGTGTATTTTAATTTAATTATTCTTCAGATAATTTTTTAAATTAAATAAATTAATTTTTTAAATTAAATAACTTTAACTAGACTATATTAGTATCAAATTTTATCTAAATACGTACATGTATAATTATGTTATCTTGAACATTTTAAAATAACAAAGCATATATCAATATGCATATGAATATTAATTAATTAACTCTTTTATTAATTTATTTATTAATCTAATTAATAAAATTTAAATTTCGAAATTAATATTTGAATGTTCTTAAACATTTTGAAAATATGATTATTTTTTCAAACGTTTTAAAAAAAATATGTCACAACTTTTATACTGAGTATACATTTATTTAAATTTAACTATTAAATTTAAAATGTTTTCTTAATTTTCAAAACAAATTTGAAAATTAGCTCAAGCTCCAATGCATATTATGCCTCTTTTATTAGGGAAAACCTTTTGGCTATTTCACCTTTTAGGTCGGCTAAGAAACTAGGTAGGACATTGTACTGATTACTCAATTCCAATCCCAGACATTACCTTTTTAGACCCCACAGTAAGTGTGAAATCCAAATTAATTAGCCCTAATATGACTACTTTAGACTACGTAGGTTATTCGACTTTAATACCATTATCGGAACTAAATTAGACCACAATAGGAGAAATGGGTAAATTTCACTTTTTTTTACCATTTTGAATCATTAATGAGACTACAAAGTCTAAATGCATTTAGATCTTACCAATTTTTTTCATATAAAATCAACATCTTATTTAGTTTTCTAAATATAGGAATTTCGAATGTAATTCAAATAAATGTATAATATGATGAATGTATCAAATACATTCATGCTTTAGAATGATAAGGAAAGCACATCAATAACACTTAAAAGTATAAATAAACATGTAAAAGATTGAAGAAAGTAACTTTTTAATTTTCTATTAACACAAACAAGTAAATAGAATATGATAGGGCCATAAATGTAGAGAGGGGTCCTTCTATTTCACTCTCTTTAATTAGATTAAGTGATAAATTAATGATATTTACTACAAAATCAATACATGTATTAATTATTCAAATTTTATTATAAATCATGTAAGGGTTTGTAAAATATGTATGTATGCATGTGCGTGCGTGTGTGTATGTGTGTGTGTGTGTACCAATATATGTAGTTAATTGTACGCTAGTTTAAAAATTAAGAATTAGTAGTTAGTTTCTTTTACAAAAGTCTTGATTGCGATTCTTTGAAAAAAAGAATACAATAGCAAAAAAATTCAGGCATAAAACACATAAACTCATAATCCTTTTCCTATAGTGTGCTGCTATTCACACCCCCATTTAGACTACTGGTCATCTTTTAAAAAATTAACAAATTGTAATATTTTTGATCTACTTCCTACCACCACATTATTTCACTCAGTCAATAACAGTCATACTGTCTTTTCTCTTCTCTTCTCAAACAACATAAATTCTCAGATATCAAACCCTAAACCATAAGAAAAAATTGGCTGAGCAGAGGATGGAAGATAAAGACAAAAAAGAAGTTAGTTTTGTATATCATGCTGCATAATCTATTCTATTGTTATAGATTTTTTTTAGGGTTTGTATTAATTTTTGTAGGAGCTTTCTTTCACCCTTCCCTCTACTTCGAGTTTGGAAGACATTAATTTCAATGACGTTGTAATAGAGAATGACATTGTAAATTATTGAATTTTAGGGTTTTTTCATACAACAAAATTTCTGTGTCAAAATTTACAAAAAAAAAAAAAAATCATTTTAATTATTTTTTATTTGGTTTTTGTAGGAAGATAATGTGAATGACGATAAACTTAATTACTACGTAGATGATAGCAATAGGCTGCAAGATTGGACGCTTGAAATTGCGTTGGAATCTTCAACCTTGTAGAGCGATGGAGAAAATTTCAGGAAGAAGACTTTTTTTTGGCACGATGAAGAAATAAAGGCAGAGGTGGTAGCCGATTAGAAATTGAATAATTTAGATGGTGTAAAGGAGTGAAGAGACATATAAAAGAGGTGGCCTTTAGTATAAGTGGGCAGTAGTCTAAATGGGGGTTTGAATAGCAACACACTTCCTATATGGTTCAAAATAGATAATGCAGGTTGTTTAAATGAGTTGAAATAAAATAAAATCTTATAAATAAATAGGACAACTTAGGAACATATAAATTCACTGTTAAAATTTCAAATACGAATTATAGGAACCAAATGAAAAACAAATTAAATGAGATTTAGTATTCACAACTTGAATGCTAGGAATATGGACGTGCAATCAAAATAGAATAACACAAAACTGATGTAAATCAACATATGTTATAAACATATATTATTAGTGAAGATATAATAAAAAGGAAAAATCATAAATAATATTAACAATAATTAACATAAATGAATGGGAAATCAAAAATGTGTGCAGATTCGAGTTGAATCAAATAACAAAAGTTTGGTAAGAAAAAAGTTTTAATTTGCATAGATGCAACGAACCATTCATATCCAAGAATATAAAGGATTAAACATATAAATAAATAAGTTAGGATATTACTTTTTGATATTGCCTAAAAATCAATTCTTGAATGATGATATCTCCACATATCCACATCCTATTCTTGCAAGAGAGGGATAAACCACTTTTGTTTGAAGTTCAAAGATTTTAGAAATTTGATTTTTTCATTTTCTACCATGTAAGGTTGGGAGGGGAGAAAGAAGAAAAAAGGAAATATATGTAGATACTGAGTTAGGTAATGCAATTTATTTGAAAAAATGAAACATTTCTTATTTTTTAATTAAAAACTTCGCTAATTAATTCCCTTAATTATCTCTCTCCCTCTCTCTCTTTCTCTCTCTCTCTCTCTCCAATTCTTTCTTTTCAGATGACCTACCATCAAATGACTAAAAATTCCTAAAACATGCCATCAAATGACATAAATAATCAATGCCATTAAATTACATAAAATTTATATTAATCATTTCATGCAATTATCTTTAATTCAAATTATGTTTATATGGTATATTAATGCATGCAAATATAACTTTTGAAAATGCACTAAAATAGTTGCAAACAACTTCAAAACATCAAACAAACTAAACAATAATTAATTTTCATCAAATGGCAATTAATTCAATCAATTTATAGCATTTTATAAATTAATTAAATAATGGGTTTTTAAAATAATTTGTCATTACGGTTTGTGACTCAAAGGTGCAAATTCTTTCAGTGATTGGTATTAAACCGTTTGAGTATTTATGAATTTCCACATCACACAGCACGTGTTGTGAAATTTTAGTTGAACTTAACGCTTATACATCTTTTGGTAAAATCAAGTTTTATTTATTTTAAGAGGTACCTGATGTTAATAATTATTTACGCCATTTCTTTTTGTCAAAACTATACCAATTATTTACACCATTTCTTTTCGTCAAAACTATACCAATTTGGACCTATTGAATTTGGTAATTGTCAAAATTTCACAATTATTCATATTTAAGTTTATAATCCAAGTACAAAGTTCTTAGTTCAATAATAATTATTATTATAATTATAATAATAATAAACTGAAATGCTCTAGCTAAGCACTTAGACTTCGAATTAACTTTAATTTACGATAACACCGATCTTATATAACCGAGGAGAAGAGTCTTCTCTTGAATAGTATTTTACTTCCAATGCTTCCACTTGACCTAACTATTGTCGTTCGATAGGCGTCATGTCACAATTTAACTATAGTCAAAGCTAAGATTCCATATCGAAGATCAATAGTATTATCAGGCCGAGAGAGATGTGTATAATAGTCACATTAAAATTTTCAATTGAACCTTAGTTATATTAACCAACAAAAAACTATCGAGTGATTCATTCCGTAGTTATTCAATAACTATCAATATGAATCCTTGGTACCACTGAATACATGAGTAATACACTGCGAAACATTTGGAGAATGTTACTTACTTTGATCTCAACAGATGTATCGATATCCAATCTCAATACTTCCAGACTAGGAATATTTAAAATGGTATACTTGCTTTTATTGTTATAAATTACGCACGGTTATAATACTTTGTAATTACCATCACAAAACTATATATTTCAATTAAATACACCTTTAGATAAATTAATATGACATATTTCATCAAGTATGCAATATAAAGAAAACACCTCCTATTTTGACAAAGACTGGTTATTAAGTTAGATATATATATACACACACACACATACATATATATATATATATAATTACAAAATTTCCCTTATGGGATAACCTCACATGTATTATAAATCTCTTCACAATTGTGCGACACCTTTTTAACTCCTTCAAAGAAGAATCTCCTCTACATGTCTCGATAGTGTTAATAATTCCTAGGTGAATGGAGAATTTTGAGTGGTGTCATTTATTCAAGACTTCTTTCCAAAGGCCTCCAGGATCAGGAACATACATTGTTCCATTCTTCCAAATTCTTCTTCCTTCATCAGCATTGAAACTTTCATGATCATCTTCTTTGGTTCTAAACTTCAATCTTCTAATTCTTTTAGCACGAAATTGGTATTCCCATTTCTTCTCATTATGTGGCCCAACCAAATTTCTAGGCATTGTAGAATATTGGAAGCTATACTCAAACCACTACTCTTGTGAAAGTGTGTATACTAAGAAGCTACTAACTTCAAAACGCTATACTCTTTATCAATATCAAACATAACCTTGCTACCATCGACTTAAGGCGTCATCAACTTTATTTCTTTAGCATAATATATACCATATTCCAAAGTTATATGATGCTAAAAACTTATCTTTTTACATCCCACCTCTATGTCCATAATACAAGAGTATTACTGTGACGACCGCCCATAACTCCTGCACTTAGCAAGAGGAATATTGTGCTGAAAGATGTGTCAGGCAGCTATGACGTTCATCAAGGTAGAAATAATACAAGCGGAACCTGTCGCATAACTCACAACACAAGGATAAAATATAATAGAACATATACATCTGGCAATAATAGTGAAGCAGAATTGAGCACAATCTTAAACTTTTCATATCATCATGAATTATCCATACAACACTGGAAACATAATAAGAGTCTGTACAAAATGCCTCACTACAGGTCACTCAGAGAATACATCAAACATCCGAAAATAACAAATAGTAGATAGTAAGAATTAATACGTCAGCCTCCTGCTAGTCGTCGCTCAGCAGCATCGTCCTCATCAAGATTTACTACTTGTCACCTGCTACTCAATCTGCCCATTCATCGCATGAATGAACAGTAATAAGACGGAGACATAAAACTTTGAGTCAGACAATGATCTTAATGAGCGATAAAATAGCTATCTAACATCATCAATAAAGTATATGAGAAATAGGTAGATCAACCATCTAATCTACCAACATCCACAGAGAAGAAACTCAAACCATCTTCCCCACATCTGATAGTGATAGCCTTTATAAACAATCAAAGAGAAAACATAGCAGACATAACAACCAATTATCTAGCGTAGACCATCCTAATCGATATCAACATCCTCCAAGTACAAGCCCCTAAGACCTAAACCAACATCAGACAAGCACCCAAGAGATGTCCCCTTCGATGTCGAACAATCTACACAAGACGATACAAACAAAACAACAAACATCCATGACTCTGGCTATCACCGCCAATCCTGCCTTGAAACCATCGTTAATCGCATGACTGCTACGACACGCCATTTGTCAAGGGCTAATGGTAACCCCAGTTCTATTCAGACTTCTGCATGTCCCATGTATAGTTGCCTCCCCTAGACAACTAGGCCCATCCCATGTTCCCAGGGTACTCGACTATCCATAACTCTAGTCACCGTCGCCGGCAACTATCCATAAGCTTAGACCCCGTCTCGAGCAACCATTATCCGTGAGCTCACAACTTTGAGTCATTACCACATTCGTTGCATTTCATCAATCAACGAACTCTTTATGACACTTTGAACATTCCTCCTTGAATTCAAGTAGAAGCCACGATCGTCGTTGAGCCAAAACATACTTCGTTATGGTCGATTTTCAATTCATAGTGTTTCATCCTTTTTGCTATGAAAAACATACCACAACATTTAAAATTTCATTCACAACATTTTAGAAACCTTGTCATATGTCCAGTGCTCAACCATGCCCGATCCACTTTCTGAACCTTGTCCGATTCACTTTTCTCGCTGGTGCGCACTCTGCCCGATCACTAGAAAACGGTTGCTCGATCCATGGTCTTCCTACATTGTTTCTCCAAATGTTGTTGAACCCAGAAATCCAATCCAAGCCAAAACCTTGTCCGATCCACATTTTTGAGCCCGATCCTCAACCTGCACACATGCCCGATCCATTGGCAAAAGCTTGCTTGATCCATCGCTTTCTACTATGTTTTCCAAATGCTGTTAGACCTAGGAAATGTCCGATCCATGCCAAAACTCGCCCGATCCATGCTCCAGAACTTGCTTGATCCATTACTTTCTACAGTGTTTGTAAACGCAGTTAAACCCAGAAAATGTCTGATCCATGCCAAAACTCCCCCGATCCATGCTAGAACTCGTCCGATCCATGCCAGATCTTTGCCCGATCCATGCTACAGAACTTACCCGATCCATCACTTTCTACTACATTTGTAAACGCTGTTAAACCTAGAAATTCCAGTCCACTCCTGTTTTTCCCAATCCATCAAAAAACGACCGATCCATCACCATTTTGACGCCCGATCCACTCCATTTCTTTGGGAACAAGCCAGTCGATCCATGCTAAGAATCCCCGATCTGATCCATTACAAAACTCTCCCGATCCAACTCCAATTCGATCAAAACTCGTGAAAAACATTCAATTTCACAAATCAATCAAACCAAACCATCAACAAGTATTAACACAGCGATTTTCCATCATTCGAACATAAGAAATTCACCAAATTCATGATAAACAATACACGAATTAAACAAATGGATCTAACTTGTAATAACACATGAATTAACATAGAAATTTACCAATTTATATTGCTAGATTAGATCCTATGGTGATCCGAATGAAAACATACTTACCATGATGTAGATCTAGGGGAAAACAACTTGAAATGATGAAAATAAGATCAAACAACCAATATATACTCAATAGAATCCATGTGAGAGATGCTTATTACTCACCAAATCTTCAAATTAGCTTGAAATCATTGATTTACAAATCTGAACAGCGAAGAACGATCTTCAAATCACCTAATTTGATGACATCTACTCTCTGTTGATGTCGATTTAGCCTTCCTTGATGTAGATCTTCAATCTTCTAATGTAGATTAAAGTTTTAATTGAGGAGAGATGTATTTGATTCGAGTAGGGAGAATCTCAAACCCCAACCAAATAAGAAATGAAGAAAGTAAACCATTCTCCTTGCATCTACCCCCGTATTTATAGTCATCTAACCAACCCACTAATGGACCGCACTAAATTAGCCCACTAATGAGTAGTAAACCTATCCAGAAATTGTGTAACACTAAAATAGCGATTCGTCCCAGACCGTTGAACCAAATCTTTAATGTGACTACTCTAGGAATTGGAAACATCATTTCTTTTTCAATGAAATTGACCTCAGCTTCTGATTCGATAATGGTCACAAATAAAATTGATAAAAATTATGGACATGTCTCACATTCCCATAATCAATATATCAAAATATGAGAATGGTCCGACCCTCAGGAAATTAAATAAAAATATTTTACGATCCTTCAATACGTAAAATGTGGGTCGTTACAATCACTTATAATACTATCTGATAATACGGAGAATGAGGTGATACTTGGTTGTTATATATGAATATTCTCTTAGGCTAATAGAAGAATGTATCTAAAATCCAATATTTCTCATATATGTACAGGGCACCAGAATAAAGCAATGAACACTTGCATTTCAATGATAGAACAATACACAATTAAAGTAAATAATAGAGAACAAAAATTCATCAAATGAAACGATAACTTAAAGTATATGAATTAACATTTCTAAGTATGTCTATAAAAATAAGTCAAATAACTACTATATTCAAAAAACAAAAACAAAGTACAAGTCTCGAATATACATACCATCAATATTCCTACAAGTATATAAATGCTACACACTGAACGTACATAATTCACGTCCCAACTACTATCAGTTGACTTGCCTTTTGACAAGACTATCGTGTTCTTAATTCTTTATAGCCAGATCATTAAAGGCTCGAATGCGAGTGGATTCAAACTCCAAGCAGTCTAAAGTAGAAGAGTATCTCTTTAAGTTCCCAAAGTTAGGTCTTCTCATACTTGGATTAGCCAAGATAAATATCCCGGGCAAAGTTGTGGCTTGTCAAGATTACTTCATCTTGGGTCGACACTCCTTCAGCTCGGCTTCGTCGGCTCAGTATCCTTGGCTCGGCATCCTTCGGATAGGTCAGTGATGTGGCGACATCGATCCACAAGTCAAGACCGGATCGACTCCGGTTCGGCATGACATATGCCAAATCGGGTCTCACTGAAATGAATCGACCAACGTAGATGACATGACCCCACTTCGCTTACTGACTCCACCACTCCTACTTTCCCACCTGCTCATATGACTGAACCAGATTCGAATCTCATATATAAATACCACCTTGGTGCAATATTTAAGGAATTTTCTTCAATATTTGGCACTGTGAACTTAGGGCTGTCAATGAATACCTGAAAAATCTGGAATCCGTCCACATCCGCATCCGAAAAGCGGATAAATATCCGATATCCCGAAAAACGGATGCGGATGCGGATATAGGCACATTCACATCCGAAAATTATCTGTCTGCTTTTTTCGTGATTGCAACTTAAATTATGAGGCAAAGCTGAAGGTGGAATAAACGCATGCCAATTGCTTAAAATTATATACTATCATCATATTTATTTATTTTTAGCATTTTAGTAATCAAAATACCTAATATCGAACTAAAATTTTTCATTTATGTCCATTGATTCATCGATCGTTGGCGGATCAGATACTTATCCGATATCCTCCGTATCCGCAGATGTGGATATCCGATATTCGAAAATGTTTTCGGATGCGCATGCAGATATGACACTACCTGCATCTGAAAGTATCCATTGACAGCCTTATGTGAACTTACTATATATAAATGTACTCGAGATTATCTCATTTCCACTCTCTGTAATCATTAAAATAAGGAGTAATTGGTGAAAAATATTAAGTGGACGTAGAAAATCCGAGCTGAACCATGCACTTTCTCTGTTTTGTTCATTTTTAATTTACTTTCCTTAGTTTTATTCCTTATTTAATTCATTTAGGATGTTGAACTATTTTTGGCGTCAACATCTTTGCTGTTGTCGCTAAGAAAATCGAATTTCCAATTGTAGGATCTTTATATCTACTAGCAGATTTTTCAAATTCGTTGAGAAGATCTTGTTCCCTTCACTCTCCATCATAATGGTGTCCAAAAGAGCTACTTACTCCTCCAAACAGTTGAACAACCAATCACGAGATAATGCAAAAAAGTAACCTAGCAATGTCCAAAGCGTCGTCGCCACCATTGCAACCACTGTGACCCTGCTGACTTTTGCTCCTGTAACATGTGATGATCTCATGGAAATAATCAGAAATTTGAATGAGACTAGCAATGTGTTGAATGTCAAATGCACGAGAACATCGCACTACGATAGTGTAACACCCCACATTTTATGACAATTAAATATTTATGTAACAACCCGTATTTTTAATAACCTGTTATAAAATAATCGAGGCAGAATTTAATTCTAAAATCTGAAACAAGGGAAACGGGCTATGCCATTGCGTTCGTCTCGGAAAAATACACGAAATAGAGTCCGAGTTTTCGAAAATTGGAGTCCGTATGACCCGATTAAGGCCCAATGAAGTTTTCAGAAAATTTCAAGTTCAAAACAGATTTCGAATTTCGGGTTCAAAATTCGAAAAACGGTCAGATTGGGCCAGGCGGGAAACTTCCCGCCAGAGCACTGTAACAACCCGTAAAATCTGGGCCAGTTTGAAATTTTTATTTTGGCAATTTTAGCGAATTTTGATTATTTAAAATGAATTATTTTAAATAATATTGACGAGAAATTTATATTGAATATAATTCGAACGTTTATATTATATACGTCGTCGTTAGAATATAAATAATTATATATAATTATAAATAGAATTGAAAATGGCGCGGTAGTTCGATAATTCGATTTCAAACTTCAATTGAATGTACCGGGTGCAAAACAATCCGGATTTTAGTGAAACCAAAAATAATGGAATCTAATAGTGAATATCTTTCCAACGAATCCGAAAAATCAAAAGTTAGTAGCGGGAATCAAAAGTTATGTCCAGTTGAAAATTCTGAATAGTCGCTATGGAATTCAGGCCCTTAAAAATGGACATTTTGCAAATGACCTCGGATTTCGACGAAACCAGTTTTGTTGGGTCCGTGATGTCGAGTTATTGCTAGGTTTCAAATTTCGTAATTTTTCGAATCAATATGTGGGCGTGGCAAAGGAAAATGCGTTTGACCGGTTTCAGTTGATTTTAATCGACTGGAAATTGACCATTTTTCAAACGGTCTCAGAATTCGACGAAATTAGTTTTGTTAGGACCGTATCGTCAATACGAAGCTAGATATAATTTTTCTGGAATTTTTCGGGTCTGTATGTGGTCCTGGTAAATTGAAATGTGCGTTCAAACTGAATATATACTGATTTACATTTTGGTTTTGATGAAAACTAATCGAAACAAGCGAATTGGCCTACGATACATATCCCATTGTGTTCGGAATGGGGGTAATACGCTAGGGACGATTGTCGGTGGGCCTCGATTCGGGTTCGAATGTAAAGTCAACCCTTTTGGATAATTAATTAATTATTAAAATAATATAAATATAAACCTTTAAAAATCTCTAAACCTAAATTCATTCAGTAAAGCCGCCCTCTTTTTCTCAGTGAAACCCGACGCCCTCCACATCTCGTCTGCCGCCGCCTGAGGAGGCGCCTCACTCCGACCAAGCTCCGGCGAGCTCCCCCCTTCTTCAATCCACCCCCCTCCGTTCGGCCTCCTCCTCCTCCACCGGCTCCGCTCCCTCATCTCCTCTTCCAACCGAACGCAAAGACCCCCAAAACCCAGTCGACGATGCCGACTTCGAGACCTCCACCACCTCCGTCGCGAGCAGCTGCCGCACCGCCACCTCCTTCTGACGCCGACGCCACCCTCCGACAAACAGCAGTAAACCCCCCCCTCTCCTCTTGGTAATGTAAGTCTTCTTCTTTTTCTTTATTTATTTATTTTTACTGAATCCTTTTCTTCTCAGTTGTTTGTGTATGTAAGTAAAATAAGGAAATTAGTTTAGTAAAATTAAAATAAGGACTAACACTGTTTTTTTTTATATAAAGTTTGAAAACTGATTTTTATTTTAAAGTTTGAAAACTGATTTTTATTTTAAAGTTTGAAAACTGAATTTTAATAAAGTTGAAAACTGAATTGTAATAAGATAGAAAAACTGAATTTTAATAAAGCGGAAAAACTAATTTTTGTTTTAATAGGAAAAAAGATTTGAATTTTGAAAAGTAAAAGAAAAGATTTAAACTTTGAAATAAAAATTCGATTTTTATATATTGAACATCGAAATAAAAATTCGATTTTTATATATTGAACTTTGAACTAAAAATTCGATCTTCATATATTGAACTTTGAAATAAAAATTCGATTTTTATATATTGAACTTGGAAGTAAAAATTCGATTTTTATATATGTAGTGAAAGCGAGCAACGAAGGTGACAAAAAGGCGAAACGACGAGATCTTCTGCAAATGAAGAGCCGTGGAACTAGGATAGCTATATGTGAGAATTTCTCACCTTTCAATTTATTTTTCTAGTTATATATATATATACTAGGATGCAGACGGTGCTTAGTAGCACCCGACACCCGTCCACAGACCATGGACTTGTTTGTTTGACTGTTTGGTGATTGATTGTGATATTGGTTTGAATGTGGTTTGTGGTGTGAAAAATCGAATCGATAAATTGGTTAGGATTAGACGTGCGCCGTTATAAGGCGAAGGAGTAAGGCTAGGTTAGACCCTTACTCCAAAGTTTGTGGTTTGCATAACGAATTGATTTGATTGATGTGTGAATGGCGTGGGCCTTCACTAGACCGGGGATAAGGCTAGGCCTTGTCCCGTCTCTAGTATCGTGCCGTTATGCCGCCGAAATTTTCTAAAATAAGTTAGAAAAATAAAAATAGCATTTTATTTAACGAATGAACTGAATATAAATTCATATGTTAAAATAAAATGTGTTATCGTTAAAAATATAATTTTTAACGTGAATGTGAATAAATAAATATTCATTTACAAACCAGACGGTTTGTTTATATACACCTATTTGAATGACGTTGATTGGGTCGATAAATTTTACACATCGCCTAACTGCACAAATAAAATATGTGTTTGATTGTTTGAAACCCCACACGGGTGTTAGGATGAAATTTGAAGTTCACTCATCCTGATTTATTAAATATGTCGATCGATTGATTGACAAGCTGCTATAAGCGTTAAATGTCTATATTTGATGCTTATACAGTGTAGTGCACTTTGGTTGATGGTTGATTATTCATCGTTGTTGATATATACATGTGTTGTAGAAAATCCATATAATTAACATTATATGGTAATTGATTGGGCCTCATTCCAATTTGAAAAATAAATAATATTATAAAATAAAAGTTCATGTGTTGACAGTACTCATTCATTGAGATTGGTCATGTGTTGAACGAAATATTTTGATAATAACAACTATTTTGAAAATAGAAATTTATGAAGCCGTGTTGATTAGATTGACGCCATTTTGACGTGAACGATATTTATATCGATTTTATTGAATTCGAAATGAATTGAATTGAAAACGATTCGAAATGAATTGAATTGAAAACGATTTCGAAATGAATTGAATTGAAAACGATTTCGAAATGAATTGAATTGAAAACGATTTCGAAATGAATTGAATTAAAAACGAATTCGAAATGAATTGAATTGAAAACGATTTCGAAATGAATTGAATTGAAAACGAATTCGAAATGAATTGAATTGAAAACGAATTCGAAATGAATTGAATTGAAAACGATTTCGAAATGAATTGAATTGAAAACGAATTCAAATGGAATTGAAAGCGAATTGAAATGAATTCAAATTGAATTGAAATTCGAATTGAATAGAAATGAATTTTAAAACGAATTTATAAAGAAGAATTCAATTTTGCTTTGAATTGAAATAGAAGTTGAAATAGAATTTGAAACGAATTTAAAACTATTTATATAATTCGTTTTAAATAGAAATCGACGAAGTATATATTATATATATTATATATATAATATAATGGCCTGAATAGAACGCGCCGCGCCGCGGCAGTTCGTGAATTTCGACCATTTATTTCAAACGGACATTGCGGGAGATCCGACCGTCGGATTCTCCTAAAACCGGAACCGTTGGGTTCGTATCGAAAAGAGCTTTCTAACGAATGTGATAAATTAGAAATCTAACGGTTGGATTTGGAATTATGTCCAAATCAAATTGGAAAAAGGTCGCTGTAAGTGCAGTTCGATGGCCATTGGTGGAAATCGACTGTACGGGCCTTGATAAAATTATTAAAAATAGCAATAATTTGTGTAAAATCATAAGAAATGATTTAGAAAGAATTGGGATGAAAAACTCCATATTTGAAAAGATAAAAATGGATTTTTATCGAAATGAACTAGTTTTGAACTAGAATTATAATTCTATTTATTTTTAAATAAATAAATTGAATTCGAAAAGGGTTTTAAAAATAACCAAAATTTCCAATGATTGCATTGGAGTGGAGTTGAATCGAAATTGTCTTCGGAATATTTCGATGTTGGAATTCGTGATTATACAGGTGTTGTTATGGAAATTTGAAAGATATATATTGATATCGTTATTTCCAATACGACATTTGTTAGTCGTAGAATTCGATATTGAATATAAGCCGATATATTTCCTATTCAGAGCCTTGTGTTGAATATCGAATGTGATTTGGGTTTGTCGTGAATGGTGTCTTCACTAACACTGTTCTTGAACCCAGTTGAGAAAAGATTAAATCTTTTTATTTAGATTTAATGAAGTGTACCAATTAAATGATATTTAATTGGAATTGAATTGATATTGATTTTTGGGTTTATCGTGAACAGTGTTTTAAATAACACTTGTTCTTTAACCCGATAATTAATGAATGTGATTTGGGTTTGTCGTGAATGGTGTCTTCACTAACACTGTTCTTGAACCCAGTTGAGAAAAGATTAAATCTTTTTATTTAGATTTAATGAAGTGTACCAATTAAATGATATTTAATTGGAATTGAATTGATATTGATTTTTGGGTTTATCGTGAACAGTGTTTTAAATAACACTTGTTCTTTAACCCGATAATTAATGAATGTGATTTGGGTTTGTCGTGAATGGTGTCTTCACTAACACTGTTCTTGAACCCAGCTGAGAAAAGATTAAATCTTTTGATTTAGATTTAATGAAGTGCACCAATTAAATAATATTTAATTGGAATTGAATGGATATTGATTTTTGGGTTTATCGTGAACAGTGTTTTAAATAACACTTGTTCTTTAACCCGATAATTAATGGGATGTGACTTTGGGTTTATCGTGAACCGTGTTTTAAATGACACTGATTCTTTAACCCAGTCACAGATTAAAACTAAGTGGAGTTTTAATGAATCTTTAATTAGATTGAAAAGATCGAGAATGGAGTATCACCAGTTTTGCTCCAGGCGATAGTTAAATCTTTAATTAGATTTGAACGTGAAATTTAGAAACTAACTGTCGGTTAGCCAAGCAGAAGGGTTTTCTGGATATTGATCTGATGTTGGTTTCGGCCTTCGGGGTTAATATTTGGGGAATTATTCTCTTGATTAATTTACGGTTAGTGACTAATGAATTGGAATGAGGCGTATGTTGTGTTTGTGTAACACTTTTATAAAATATACGCGAGTTATTCGGGAAGTCCGGGTTTATCCCATTCTGAATAATCGATACGACGATAAGTCGAAGATGAAGACGATGGTCGAAGACCGGAGGTCTTCACGTCGTTTGGGTGATAACTGATGATCTTGATTGGGCTGTACACCCAAGAAGATGGAAACAGTTGGTGATCGTCCAGACGTACTTGGAGATCGATGGATATGCGGGGTACTAGGTGCCTCCGGTTTCGTTCAGACCCAGGACGGACTTGTAAATGGACTGTGTGTCTGACATAGGATGGTTTGCCTGTGTGGCATGCTAAGATGCAAATGATCAAGGCTTCTGTTGAAAAGCAAAGTCTTGTGGTGATGATCAAAGCACGGCCTTTGTGGCGTAGCTTTGTGTAACGTTTACCTCGCGTGTTTCACACCAGGTATGAACCAAAAACGGGAGACGGACCTTAGGGAGGGCATGCGTTTTCTTCTAGCTAGAAAGTGGCGTCAGTGGTTTTACACGCCCTGACGAGTTTGACTTATGTGGTTGTTGCTGTTGCGAGGCGCCTCGGATTGATCGGTCGTTCTCGAACCGATGGAGTCATTTGTTGGCTCATTGACACCCCAAAGGGTGGGGAAACGCAGTGTTCAGGCATTTTAATCCACATCGGTGGACCGGCCCTGTCGCTCCAAGGGTCACTCGAGCTCTGATCCTGAGACACGGGCTAGAGCGTCTCGAATCGGTTGAGGACTATCTTTTGCCTCGGTTCATAGACGGAAATCCAATTTCCAAATACGTGATTTTGCGATTTTGATTGTATAACCTATATATGGCGACATAGTGGTATGGGGCATTCATGCCGCCTATGATTGATACTTATGATTTGAAGTTGTTTTATACACTATGCACTTATAATAGTATCAAATGATTTGTTTTAAACGTATCAAGCATTCTTTGGCTGTTATAAGGTAAAAACCCTATCCCCCGGCTTGCGTTGCATTGTGTGATAGGACCTGGGTCTTATAACAGCTTCATTTTTCTTTATTTAGCATTGCGCTGTTGTTTTATGCACTGGTATTCTTGGGAGGAAACCCGTTCCGTGTTATACGGCGTGGTCCCTTGATTTACCTAACTTTGAAAATAAAGATTAATAACTGTTTTAGTTCTCACACCAGTCCCATGACTGACCTGGAGTTTATTGTTTTAACCTAAACTCTGGGTGCCCTTATTTTGACACGGGCAGCTAGTAGTTTCGGTTTTGCAGATTTATATTCACAGGATCCTGGTTTACAGCTGGAACGATATCCGGAAAGCTTTGTATCCGTATATCTCTTCTAGTTGTGTATTGTATTATTTTCCGCTGCTATGTAATTTAAATCTCTGATATTTCTGTGTAATATTTATACTCTGTATATTCTTGTAATCTGATGCATTGTTGTAATATACGATGAGATGTTCTTATGTATGCGTTCTGTTGTGGCTTGTTCTCGAACTATCCGACGCTTTCCTTTACGGGGAGGTTGCGGGTCTTTACACGTGGTATCAGAGCTTTGGTTTACAAAGCTCAGAGAACAAGGCACATTAGAACCATAGGAAAGAATTCATCAGATATTGGATTAGCAATATCCAATGGAATGACTCGTTAGAGATAGGATCAGTAGTATCCTAGAACGGGTGTGAAGAGTATATTTTTCAAATGAAAACAAATTTTTGTTTTGAAAATTTAAATCAATTATTCGTAGTTGATTATTTATTTATATTGATTTTGGGCAATTCAGTATATAAAGAATTTGCATATACGCCTTGCAAACGTATATTCAAAGTTTTAATATACTGGATAGATATGGAATCACATTCTAGTCGCCCGGAGATGGTACTGATGATTGTCATGACATCATCCGTATTTATATTCGTGTTTCGAATGTGTGATTTTCTATATATTTCCATTAGGCTGGTGTGAGAACCCAAAACTTATATAGTTAGAATTCATTGTTGTGATTTGGCATCAAAACATGATTTTTTGTATATGTATCAAAATTATGAATTTGAAACTCTAATTCACTAATTGATTGATGTTTGTATTGTTTGATAATTTTGAATCATTATGCCTAATTGAATCAAATATTGAATTGTATTGAAATTTGGTCGCATTTGCTTGCATATACATATACTTACATTGAACAGGTCATAGCAAGGAGGCTAGAGCCAGAGAATAAAATTTGTTTGCCCGACAAATAGGTACATGTTTATTACATAATTTACTGTTTTGTTTGGGTGATGATGATTTTATGAGCCTATTGGCTAGCCGCTTGGCTTTTTCTTTTTCTTTTTGAGATCTGAAGGACCGGGAACGCTATTTGCAATTTCCCGATGCTCCCATTGCAGGGGAGGTTATGGCGAAATTTTTCGAAAATTTAGGGTGTTAGCCAAATTTTTGAAATTTTGAAAATTCTCAGAAACTGAAAAGTTGGAGAATGGAAGCCAGATCGAGCGTAGTGTTGAATAATCAAACCACTTTCGACTTTGTTCCTTTTCGGGGACGAAAAGTTTTAAGTGGGGGAGATTGTAACAACCCGTAAAATCTGGGCCAGTTTGAAATTTTTATTTTGGCAATTTTAGCGAATTTTGATTATTTAAAATGAATTATTTTAAATAATATTGACGAGAAATTTATATTGAATATAATTCGAACGTTTATATTATATACGTCGTCGTTAGAATATAAATAATTATATATAATTATAAATAGAATTGAAAATGGCGCGGTAGTTCGATAATTCGATTTCAAACTTCAATTGAATGTACCGGGTGCAAAACAATCCGGATTTTAGTGAAACCAAAAATAATGGAATCTAATAGTGAATATCTTTCCAACGAATCCGAAAAATCAAAAGTTAGTAGCGGGAATCAAAAGTTATGTCCAGTTGAAAATTCTGAATAGTCGCTATGGAATTCAGGCCCTTAAAAATGGACATTTTGCAAATGACCTCGGATTTCGACGAAACCAGTTTTGTTGGGTCCGTGATGTCGAGTTATTGCTAGGTTTCAAATTTCGTAATTTTTCGAATCAATATGTGGGCGTGGCAAAGGAAAATGCGTTTGACCGGTTTCAGTTGATTTTAATCGACTGGAAATTGACCATTTTTCAAACGGTCTCAGAATTCGACGAAATTAGTTTTGTTAGGACCGTATCGTCAATACGAAGCTAGATATAATTTTTCTGGAATTTTTCGGGTCTGTATGTGGTCCTGGTAAATTGAAATGTGCGTTCAAACTGAATATATACTGATTTACATTTTGGTTTTGATGAAAACTAATCGAAACAAGCGAATTGGCCTACGATACATATCCCATTGTGTTCGGAATGGGGGTAATACGCTAGGGACGATTGTCGGTGGGCCTCGATTCGGGTTCGAATGTAAAGTCAACCCTTTTGGATAATTAATTAATTATTAAAATAATATAAATATAAACCTTTAAAAATCTCTAAACCTAAATTCATTCAGTAAAGCCGCCCCCTTTTTCTCAGTGAAACCCGACGCCCTCCACATCTCGTCTGCCGCCGCCTGAGGAGGCGCCTCACTCCGACCAAGCTCCGGCGAGCTCCCCCCTTCTTCAATCCACCCCCCTCCGTTCGGCCTCCTCCTCCTCCACCGGCTCCGCTCCCTCATCTCCTCTTCCAACCGAACGCAAAGACCCCCAAAACCCAGTCGACGATGCCGACTTCGAGACCTCCACCACCTCCGTCGCGAGCAGCTGCCGCACCGCCACCTCCTTCTGACGCCGACGCCACCCTCCGACAAACAGCAGTAAACCCCCCCCCTCTCCTCTTGGTAATGTAAGTCTTCTTCTTTTTCTTTATTTATTTATTTTTACTGAATCCTTTTCTTCTCAGTTGTTTGTGTATGTAAGTAAAATAAGGAAATTAGTTTAGTAAAATTAAAATAAGGACTAACACTGTTTTTTTTTATATAAAGTTTGAAAACTGATTTTTATTTTAAAGTTTGAAAACTGATTTTTATTTTAAAGTTTGAAAACTGAATTTTAATAAAGTTGAAAACTGAATTGTAATAAGATAGAAAAACTGAATTTTAATAAAGCGGAAAAACTAATTTTTGTTTTAATAGGAAAAAAGATTTGAATTTTGAAAAGTAAAAGAAAAGATTTAAACTTTGAAATAAAAATTCGATTTTTATATATTGAACATCGAAATAAAAATTCGATTTTTATATATTGAACTTTGAACTAAAAATTCGATCTTCATATATTGAACTTTGAAATAAAAATTCGATTTTTATATATTGAACTTGGAAGTAAAAATTCGATTTTTATATATGTAGTGAAAGCGAGCAACGAAGGTGACAAAAAGGCGAAACGACGAGATCTTCTGCAAATGAAGAGCCGTGGAACTAGGATAGCTATATGTGAGAATTTCTCACCTTTCAATTTATTTTTCTAGTTATATATATATATACTAGGATGCAGACGGTGCTTAGTAGCACCCGACACCCGTCCACAGACCATGGACTTGTTTGTTTGACTGTTTGGTGATTGATTGTGATATTGGTTTGAATGTGGTTTGTGGTGTGAAAAATCGAATCGATAAATTGGTTAGGATTAGACGTGCGCCGTTATAAGGCGAAGGAGTAAGGCTAGGTTAGACCCTTACTCCAAAGTTTGTGGTTTGCATAACGAATTGATTTGATTGATGTGTGAATGGCGTGGGCCTTCACTAGACCGGGGATAAGGCTAGGCCTTGTCCCGTCTCTAGTATCGTGCCGTTATGCCGCCGAAATTTTCTAAAATAAGTTAGAAAAATAAAAATAGCATTTTATTTAACGAATGAACTGAATATAAATTCATATGTTAAAATAAAATGTGTTATCGTTAAAAATATAATTTTTAACGTGAATGTGAATAAATAAATATTCATTTACAAACCAGACGGTTTGTTTATATACACCTATTTGAATGACGTTGATTGGGTCGATAAATTTTACACATCGCCTAACTGCACAAATAAAATATGTGTTTGATTGTTTGAAACCCCACACGGGTGTTAGGATGAAATTTGAAGTTCACTCATCCTGATTTATTAAATATGTCGATCGATTGATTGACAAGCTGCTATAAGCGTTAAATGTCTATATTTGATGCTTATACAGTGTAGTGCACTTTGGTTGATGGTTGATTATTCATCGTTGTTGATATATACATGTGTTGTAGAAAATCCATATAATTAACATTATATGGTAATTGATTGGGCCTCATTCCAATTTGAAAAATAAATAATATTATAAAATAAAAGTTCATGTGTTGACAGTACTCATTCATTGAGATTGGTCATGTGTTGAACGAAATATTTTGATAATAACAACTATTTTGAAAATAGAAATTTATGAAGCCGTGTTGATTAGATTGACGCCATTTTGACGTGAACGATATTTATATCGATTTTATTGAATTCGAAATGAATTGAATTGAAAACGATTCGAAATGAATTGAATTGAAAACGATTTCGAAATGAATTGAATTGAAAACGATTTCGAAATGAATTGAATTGAAAACGATTTCGAAATGAATTGAATTAAAAACGAATTCGAAATGAATTGAATTGAAAACGATTTCGAAATGAATTGAATTGAAAACGAATTCGAAATGAATTGAATTGAAAACGAATTCGAAATGAATTGAATTGAAAACGATTTCGAAATGAATTGAATTGAAAACGAATTCAAATGGAATTGAAAGCGAATTGAAATGAATTCAAATTGAATTGAAATTCGAATTGAATAGAAATGAATTTTAAAACGAATTTATAAAGAAGAATTCAATTTTGCTTTGAATTGAAATAGAAGTTGAAATAGAATTTGAAACGAATTTAAAACTATTTATATAATTCGTTTTAAATAGAAATCGACGAAGTATATATTATATATATTATATATATAATATAATGGCCTGAATAGAACGCGCCGCGCCGCGGCAGTTCGTGAATTTCGACCATTTATTTCAAACGGACATTGCGGGAGATCCGACCGTCGGATTCTCCTAAAACCGGAACCGTTGGGTTCGTATCGAAAAGAGCTTTCTAACGAATGTGATAAATTAGAAATCTAACGGTTGGATTTGGAATTATGTCCAAATCAAATTGGAAAAAGGTCGCTGTAAGTGCAGTTCGATGGCCATTGGTGGAAATCGACTGTACGGGCCTTGATAAAATTATTAAAAATAGCAATAATTTGTGTAAAATCATAAGAAATGATTTAGAAAGAATTGGGATGAAAAACTCCATATTTGAAAAGATAAAAATGGATTTTTATCGAAATGAACTAGTTTTGAACTAGAATTATAATTCTATTTATTTTTAAATAAATAAATTGAATTCGAAAAGGGTTTTAAAAATAACCAAAATTTCCAATGATTGCATTGGAGTGGAGTTGAATCGAAATTGTCTTCGGAATATTTCGATGTTGGAATTCGTGATTATACAGGTGTTGTTATGGAAATTTGAAAGATATATATTGATATCGTTATTTCCAATACGACATTTGTTAGTCGTAGAATTCGATATTGAATATAAGCCGATATATTTCCTATTCAGAGCCTTGTGTTGAATATCGAATGTGATTTGGGTTTGTCGTGAATGGTGTCTTCACTAACACTGTTCTTGAACCCAGTTGAGAAAAGATTAAATCTTTTTATTTAGATTTAATGAAGTGTACCAATTAAATGATATTTAATTGGAATTGAATTGATATTGATTTTTGGGTTTATCGTGAACAGTGTTTTAAATAACACTTGTTCTTTAACCCGATAATTAATGAATGTGATTTGGGTTTGTCGTGAATGGTGTCTTCACTAACACTGTTCTTGAACCCAGTTGAGAAAAGATTAAATCTTTTTATTTAGATTTAATGAAGTGTACCAATTAAATGATATTTAATTGGAATTGAATTGATATTGATTTTTGGGTTTATCGTGAACAGTGTTTTAAATAACACTTGTTCTTTAACCCGATAATTAATGAATGTGATTTGGGTTTGACGTGAATGGTGTCTTCACTAACACTGTTCTTGAACCCAGCTGAGAAAAGATTAAATCTTTTGATTTAGATTTAATGAAGTGCACCAATTAAATAATATTTAATTGGAATTGAATGGATATTGATTTTTGGGTTTATCGTGAACAGTGTTTTAAATAACACTTGTTCTTTAACCCGATAATTAATGGGATGTGACTTTGGGTTTATCGTGAACCGTGTTTTAAATGACACTGATTCTTTAACCCAGTCACAGATTAAAACTAAGTGGAGTTTTAATGAATCTTTAATTAGATTGAAAAGATCGAGAATGGAGTATCACCAGTTTTGCTCCAGGCGATAGTTAAATCTTTAATTAGATTTGAACGTGAAATTTAGAAACTAACTGTCGGTTAGCCAAGCAGAAGGGTTTTCTGGATATTGATCTGATGTTGGTTTCGGCCTTCGGGGTTAATATTTGGGGAATTATTCTCTTGATTAATTTACGGTTAGTGACTAATGAATTGGAATGAGGCGTATGTTGTGTTTGTGTAACACTTTTATAAAATATACGCGAGTTATTCGGGAAGTCCGGGTTTATCCCATTCTGAATAATCGATACGACGATAAGTCGAAGATGAAGACGATGGTCGAAGACCGGAGGTCTTCACGTCGTTTGGGTGATAACTGATGATCTTGATTGGGCTGTACACCCAAGAAGATGGAAACAGTTGGTGATCGTCCAGACGTACTTGGAGATCGATGGATATGCGGGGTACTAGGTGCCTCCGGTTTCGTTCAGACCCAGGACGGACTTGTAAATGGACTGTGTGTCTGACATAGGATGGTTTGCCTGTGTGGCATGCTAAGATGCAAATGATCAAGGCTTCTGTTGAAAAGCAAAGTCTTGTGGTGATGATCAAAGCACGGCCTTTGTGGCGTAGCTTTGTGTAACGTTTACCTCGCGTGTTTCACACCAGGTATGAACCAAAAACGGGAGACGGACCTCAGGGAGGGCATGCGTTTTCTTCTAGCTAGAAAGTGGCGTCAGTGGTTTTACACGCCCTGACGAGTTTGACTTATGTGGTTGTTGCTGTTGCGAGGCGCCTCGGATTGATCGGTCGTTCTCGAACCGATGGAGTCATTTGTTGGCTCATTGACACCCCAAAGGGTGGGGAAACGCAGTGTTCAGGCATTTTAATCCACATCGGTGGACCGGCCCTGTCGCTCCAAGGGTCACTCGAGCTCTGATCCTGAGACACGGGCTAGAGCGTCTCGAATCGGTTGAGGACTATCTTTTGCCTCGGTTCATAGACGGAAATCCAATTTCCAAATACGTGATTTTGCGATTTTGATTGTATAACCTATATATGGCGACATAGTGGTATGGGGCATTCATGCCGCCTATGATTGATACTTATGATTTGAAGTTGTTTTATACACTATGCACTTATAATAGTATCAAATGATTTGTTTTAAACGTATCAAGCATTCTTTGGCTGTTATAAGGTAAAAACCCTATCCCCCGGCTTGCGTTGCATTGTGTGATAGGACCTGGGTCTTATAACAGCTTCATTTTTCTTTATTTAGCATTGCGCTGTTGTTTTATGCACTGGTATTCTTGGGAGGAAACCCGTTCCGTGTTATACGGCGTGGTCCCTTGATTTACCTAACTTTGAAAATAAAGATTAATAACTGTTTTAGTTCTCACACCAGTCCCATGACTGACCTGGAGTTTATTGTTTTAACCTAAACTCTGGGTGCCCTTATTTTGACACGGGCAGCTAGTAGTTTCGGTTTTGCAGATTTATATTCACAGGATCCTGGTTTACAGCTGGAACGATATCCGGAAAGCTTTGTATCCGTATATCTCTTCTAGTTGTGTATTGTATTATTTTCCGCTGCTATGTAATTTAAATCTCTGATATTTCTGTGTAATATTTATACTCTGTATATTCTTGTAATCTGATGCATTGTTGTAATATACGATGAGATGTTCTTATGTATGCGTTCTGTTGTGGCTTGTTCTCGAACTATCCGACGCTTTCCTTTACGGGGAGGTTGCGGGTCTTTACAAGCACCCAAGTCGACAGCCCTGTCGACTTGGGAGTCGACTTGGTTGGACCCAAGTCGACAGCCCTGTCGACTTGGTTCAGCCGGGCAGTTTTGCCTGGTGCACCATTTTGGGGTCTTGGTTAGGTTTTGGGGCCAGATTCGGTTTTGAGGGCTGAGATTGGAACTAGGGTTTAATCCTAAGGCTAAAACTAATCCTAATCTCTATAAATAAGACCCTAACCTAACCCTAAATCATCATTATTCATTCATACAACTAAACTATGGCAAAATCATTCCTCTCATGGCCTCCACTCTCTTCATAAAATTCCTAAATAAATTTCTATGAGAGATTTTCCATGCATACAAGTGTTTTCAAGCTTGTATGAGTGTCATTAGCTTGCATTCAAGTCAAGTTTCCATATTTACATCATAAAGCAAGAGTTTTGATCATTTTTGGTCAAGGGTTTTTCTATTGGAGCTTGCATTTTGGGTTTATTTGATTGCATAAGGGCTTTGTCTCAATCTATATATATTTTTGTGCCTTCATAAGCATTGTAAGCCCTTTTCTACTTTCATATTTAAACTCTAAAGTTAAATGAATGATGCAAGTTGGGTTGATCATTATGATATGCAAGTTTGCCATGATATGCAAGTTTACTATGTCATGTTATGCAAGTTTGATATGTTATGATATGCAAGTTTACTATGTCATGTTATGCAAGTTTGATATGTTATGATATGCAAGTTTGGGTGGATCATTTACTCATGTTATCATGTTATGCAAGCTTACCTTGAGTATATGAACATAAAGCTTCAAGCTTTATGCAAAAGGTTGCATTTTAGCAACATGTAAGTTATCATATCTCTTATGATAACTTGCATGTGAGGCTAAATGCGAACTTATGGCCATTTCTACATGTCATTTATCACCATGTATCACCAATATGCTAAGTTTGGTTTTATGCATACTTTTGAGGTCTAAAAATGTAATATGCAAGTATATGAACATATGTACATTTCATATGCCACCATGTTAAACTTGTGGCTTCAACACCTTTATGTCATGATTATGCCAAGTTCCCTCTTTCTATCCTTTATGCGCTATTGCGATATGTAAGCGATGGGATTGCGTTTGGGGTTGGGTAAACTTAAAAGACATAAAAACACAAGATTGGGAATTTACCTATTAAGTTAGGTCTACCCATTGGGAATTTACCTATTAAGTTAGGTCTACCCAAATGCTTGAAAACTTGTAATATGTTTTGGAAACATAATGGACATGACACTTAGAAAATATAAGTGTGACCAACTCGAGGTTGGGTAGAGTTTGTAGCGTAAACCTACCCGGAACCGACCGGCTTAACTAGTTGCTACCAACAATAGGACCCAATGTGAGAAGTTGGTCATGTTGTACCTTGAACCCGAGGTTAGACCAAGTTGTGGTGTAAAGCTACCCGGAACCGACCGGCTTAACTAGTAACCGCAACAAAGTCTAATGTGAGAGGTTAAGGCACATTAATTAATTAATGCCTCATGATTAGGGTTAAGTCATGGTCCACTTAATACTTAACCAATTTGGGCTTGGTAGATTAATCAGGGTTAAGTCGTGAACTCATCGTTACACTTAACCAAGTTAATCCATGATTAGCAAGAGGGTTAAACCGTACTTAACCCACTAGAAAATCCTAGCAATGGGGGTCCACTCCAGCAGTAATCCCAAGTTTGTATCATTATGACCCTAGGGACTAGGCTAGGGTGGGGCACGATTAGTGGAGTTGAGGTAAGTGACCAAAAACGATGGCAGAGTGGTACGCCGGTGTAGTTCCGGACGGACTATGGTCGTGCACATAGTCCGTAGCCGGAGAAAACATGCACGGGTACCAGTAGATCGAGACTGTGCACTTATGTTTATGGTGTCCAGGGGTTTACACCCTAGAGCTTGATACACCCGAAGGGTGGACTCGGCACAGTCCGACTACAATTATGTTTGGGCCGTATTGACACCAACACGTGACGAGTTAGGCTTAGGGAGCCGATCGATTAGACCGTTTGGTTGGACCTCGTATTAGGGTCACTTCATGTTATTGGACCTCGTATTAGGGTCACTTCATGTTATTGGACCTCGTATTAGGGTCACTTCATATTGGACCTCGTATTAGGGTCACTTCATGTTATTGGACCTCGTATTAGGGTCATTTCATGTTATTGGGTCAAAGCTTGGGCCAAGGGATCAATACGTGTTTATTCAAGTCATGTTAGTTTGCTAGTACACCTGTGGTGCAAAACCTTAAACCTGATTATGCGATGACACCTTTATCTATCATGCCAGTATGTAGTTATCCTTATGTTCATCCCTGCTTCTCATGCCAGTTAACTTTATCAGTTTACATTGATTGTAGTAGGGCTTACTCAGTCTTTTTGACTGACCTGTTTTTCTTTCGCCTCTTTTCTTCCGTTTCCCCCCCCCCCCCCAGGTTCTCAGGGTGGGAATATTGGAGCTTAGCTTGGATTTCTGATCGCTTGCTTGTGGGATTTTAGCTCATGTACGGTCTTGACATGAAGCTAGCTATGGTTATCACTTATTTTGGGGATAGTACTTATGTATTTCAGTTTTTTTCAGAGATGTTGTTTTTATCCAGACTTGTGTATTTGGAAAGTTGACATCATGTTGTACCAGACTTGTTTTGAAATGGTTTGAAATCTTCCGCTATTTTACTTATCTTATTTACTCTGTTTACATATATACATATGTTCTTGTTCTGCCTTGATATATCATTATGCATTTTTACCTGATTCAAACGCCCCTCCAAAGTCAGAGTGCTTGCAAGGGCCACCCTGGCGGAGGTGGGGTGTTACATTTGGTATCAGAGCATATGGTTTACGAGAAGGAACAAAAAGGTTTTTAAAACTTTTGGAAAACTATTTTCAAAACCAAGTATAAAGTATTTTCCAAAGAAAAGTCTAGTTTATTTTAAAGGCTATTCCCCAAAAAGCCATTAGCAAAATTCCTTCGTTTTTCTCCTTTCTGAATCTGTCTTTTTCTTCGTTTTCAGTATGGCCAATAACTTTGCTATTCCGGAGGGAGTACACGTACCTGTTTGGTATAGGAGACTTTTGGAGGCTAGGGCGACCGAAGCCGGCCCCGTAGATGTTCCTCCTCCTCCTCCTCCGGTAGTTAATGTTCCTCCTCCTCCTGTCGCTGAGGTTCCTCTTCCTCCTCCCCCTCAGCTTCCTCAAGCTGACTTCGCAAAGACTTGCAAAGATTTCAAAGCAATGGGTGGCAAGAACTTTCAAGGCACTGAGACTTTTGTAGAGGCCAGAAATTGGTTGAAAGAGACCGAGGATTTATTTGCTATCTTTGGGTTAGACGATCAGAGGAAGATCTTGTTGGCGGTTTGGCTTATGAAGGATGAAGCCGCTTATTGGTGGGAAGTCACCAATGGTACTAGGCCTGTTGAGACTTGGGCCGATTTCAGGGCAAGGTTCGTGCTTAAGTTTCTATCTTCTGCTGAGGAGAATCTGCAAATGGAGAGGTTCATAACTTTGAAACAAGGAGATATGTCTGTCAAAGAATATGTGAACAAGTTCAATCAGTTAGCTCGTTTTGGCTTGGATATGGTGAGTACTCCTCAGAAGAAGGCTCTTCGTTTTGCTAGAGGATTGAATGAGCCGTTGCAGGGATTGGCTATGTCACATATTCCCCATGGGGCCATGTTTGAGAGCTTGGTTGATATGGCGTTACTTCAGGGAGATGTCAAGAAAGAGATCAAGATGAATGATACTCAAGCCAAGAAGACTGATTCCCAATGGAAAGGAAATCAGGGTAATCCAAGTGGTCAGAGCAGTCAAGGCAATCAGAACAAGAACAAGAACAAGAACAAGAGTCAAGGCAACAAGGGGAACAACAACAAGGGCAATAACAAAAAGGGGAAGTGCCATTATTGCGGTTCAGTTGGGCATCTTATTAAGGACTGTAAGAAGAGGAAAAGGAAGAATGGTGAATGCTTTTTCTGCGGTGAGACTGGACATTTCAGTAAGGATTGCCCGAAGAAGCAAGGGCAAGGCCAGGGTCAGACTCAGCGTGCTGGACCTTCAGGAGGGCAAGTTCATGCTCTCAATGTCGCTCCAGTTCCCGATTGAGGTAGTATTTCTGTTGTAACACCCCACTCCCGCTATGGTCACTCACTAAGGGAATGCCATAGCATCGGTGGAGTATTTTAGTGAATATAGAACAGAAAAATTACAATAAGACAGATATAAATAGTACTTGAAATTTAAAACATCATCTCATAACAGCGGAAGTAAAACATGTCTGGTTACATCATGAAACCACAATAAAAGTCAAGTACAATATCCATCAAAATAAAGAAGTACATAATCCCACTCTCATACAATAGCCATGACAAAAGAAAAGATAACTGGGTAACTGGAGCTTTACATCTATCCAAGCTCCTAAAGACTGGAACAGCAATCCGATCAAGCTCCACTACTGCTAGGATCCACCGTAGGACCTGAGGGTTGGGAAAAAGATAAAAACAACGGGGTCAGACATAAGTCTGAGCGAGTCCTATAACTTTAACAATACAATCGTTAAAGTAACCAGAGAAGACATAAACTGATATACGGTAACTAATGGGGATGAATGGGTCAACTAAACTAAGATAAAAGATAAAGACGCATCTACCCTTCCAAAGGTAAATTACTAAACTGCACCACACCAGTCATTCCTAACTTAAAGGTTGATCCCACCCATGGACTTATAAAATTAACTTAATAGTTCTTGTGTACCCCTAGGTGACTAAGTAGACGCCACGGGGCCCTACAATCCACTAGGTGTACACACTACTCCCCATTCGATCGGCTCCCTAACGTAGATACCCGTGCTGGCCCCACCGTGGGGTGTAGCATTCCCCAACGTGGCAACCTGATAAAATTAACGGTGCACGACTTATATCTACACGATGCAACAACGTCTTATTTACCAGCCCGGGTCCACACACGCATATGAAACCCGTTGGTCATGCGTTGCCACCGCTAACCCATTTTGGCCTCTTATAGTCAAGCCCAGTATGCGTGTCCCGTCCTCGACATGGGTCGAGCCCACTAAGATACGTATGGGTTACTGGTTGAAATGGGCCCCCAGCACAAGCCATCCCCCTAAGCTTGGCCCACACACTAGTGTTTCCCACTTAACCCTTTAATCATGTTTAATTACATGTTTCATCTTGGTTAAGTATTTTATCATATTTTCTATTGGCAACCACTAGCAATTTCCACATACCACCCAAGGTACCCACTTAACCCCCATGCCCCACTACATGCTTATCTGGTTAAGTGTTTCTTAATTGATTAACACCGTAACCGTGTAAAGGACCCCTCACATTGGACCGTCATTTGTAGATGCTTGGTTAAGCCGGTAGGTTCCGGGCAGTCTTACACTACAAACGGGTCCAACCTCGTGTCATTTACCCTTGTTACGTATTTAATTTATGATTAAGACCCCTCACATTGGACCGTCATTTGTAGATGCCTGGTTAAGCCGGTAAACTCCGGGCAGTCTTACACTACAAACGGGTCCAACCTCATGTCTTAATCGATTAATTACTCCCATAATTTGTGTTAATTATCATGTTTATTTTAGGAATATAGGTGCACCTAACTTAATAGGCAAATTCCCAACTCCAAAGTGTGGGTACACCTAACTTAATAGGCAAATTCCCAACACATAGTATGGGTACACCTAACTTAATAGGCAAATTCCCGTACTATGTTCATTTATTTTATGTTATGCATAATTATATTAATTTCACACAATCTTATTAACATATGCATTTAATTAACCCCATCGTTCCCATGTAATTTCGTTCTCATGACATAACACATATAAAAGGTGTCAACTTGCATATGTATGAACATGTTTCAAAGGTGCCATCTTACATATTAACAAACACATAACTTGCATATGAACTTGCATAACATGTCACATAACTTGCATATAATCTTGTATAACATGTCACATAACTTGCATATTAACTTGTATAACATGTCACATAACTTGCATATTAACTTGCATAACATGTTACATAAACTTACATATTAACAAATGCATGACTTGCATATGAACTTGCATAATATGTCACATAACTTGCATATGAACTTGCATAACATGTTACATAACTTGCATATGAACTCATAAACTTGCATATGAACTTGCATAACATGTTACATAACTTGCATATGAACTCATAAACTTGCATATGAACTTGCATAACATGTTACATACTTGCATATGAACTCATAAACTTGCATATGAAGAAACATACAACTTGCATAATTATCATACATGTAACTTGCATATTATCATACATGTAACTTGCATATTAACATATGATCACAAAGCACAAAACTTGCATAACCCACATACATTAGCAAACTAACATCATGTCATATGACTTAAAACCCATTAATCCCCAAACAAAACCATATGATCTCATCATATCTCATCTACTTAGTTTAGCAATTGATCATTAGAGTGATAGAAACTCACAACTAGCCAATTTGCACTCCAAATGAAGAAGATTAAGATGCTTAGAATGGATTAGAGGTTGATTAGAGAGTGATTAGCTTGCAACCCTCTTCATAAATTAGTGGAGGCTCCTTCTAAGATTTAATTTGGCGGCATGTAGCCCTCAATTCTACTTTTAGTATGGATTAGGGTAGGTTTAGGGTGTATTTATAGATTAGGTGAGTGTTTTAGGCCCTTAGATTAACCCTAAATTAGATTAGGACCCTTAGATTTCGGAACTTTCCAGAAACCAGCCCTAAGACCAAGCCCAAACCCCAAACTGGTGCACCCAACCACAGAACTCTCTAGAAAATGTGCAGGTTTCCTGTCCCGACATGGGCGCACTTCCCAAGTGCGCCAGTGTATTTTTGTACTGGCGCACTTCACAAGTGCGCCAGTGCATTTCTGGCCTGTTTCGGGTTTTTCTGCCTAACTTCGTTCGTCCATATCTCTTTTATACGGTACCCGTTTTACGCAAACTCGGACTCTATTTCGCGTATTTTTTCGAGACGAACGCAATGACGCAGCCCGTTTCCCCTGATTCTCATATCTGAGATTAATTATACTTTAATTACTAACCATTAGTGTTAATTGAAATTCGGGGTGTTACATTCTCCCCTACTTAAAGGATTTCGTCCTCGAATTCTCTAAGTCAAGAAGAACGTATCCTACCAACCAAACAACCATCTACTAAACCATCAACCACAAGCAACCATTATCCTTAGAAACTTCTAATGATGTATGAACATATGCAAAAAGTGTGTGTATATGTCCGTATACTAATGCAAAATCAGGCGGTCTACTGATTCAGTCGACCTCCTTAATGCAAACCATGATAGTGCCATGCATCCAATATGTATGCGAAACCCTATTGACACATACAATTTCTATATGCGTGCACAACCATACACAAAAATGCATCATCCACATGATAACACAGCCATGATACATCCATCAATCTAACTACCACATCCATTTATGCGATATGCAACATGAAGTGACTGAGCCGATCTAGTGCCTAATGTGTGTGTATATGCATCCACGAGCAACCACTAGCAAACAATTGCATCCACATGCATCCATCAACCATAACATGTTTCAAACACATGTTTCAACCATAGGCTTTACCCTATCTAAAGGTCATAGGTACCAGCGAGAGGATATACTAAAGATAAGATAAGTACTAGACAAGCGATAAAGGAGAAGTTAAAAGACATACTCTCAAAAAGAAATGGGTACAAAGAACGCATCTTCGCTTCCGTCTCCCAAGTAGCATTGCTTTCGTCATCTCCCCATTGCACTTTAACTAGCTGAACTTCTCTGTTCCTCAACTTCCTAGTTTCTGATCCAAGGATGCGAGTAGGAGCTCGTCGAATCGTCGCATCACGCTCTACCTCTACATCTCTAAGCAAACTCGGCTCTACCACCTCTGCGGTCTCATGTAAGCACTTCCTCAAATGTGATACAAGGAATACATCATGAACACCACGAAGTCTGTCGGGCAACTCCACCCTATATGCCATCCGTCCAATCCTTTCCTTAATAGGAAACGGCCCAACAAACCTCGGTGCTAACTTCCCAACAGACCCAAAGCGAACAAACATTTCTCAACGGAGATACTTTGACAAAAACCATGTCCCCAACCTCAAACTCAAGATCCGTCCTTCTCCGATCCGCATAAGATTTCTGTCTATCTTGCGCTGCCTTCATCCTTCTTCGAATCAAATCAATCTTCTCTGAAGTCTCTCTAACCATATCTGGCCCAAGCAAGATCTTATCCGTAGATTCCCACCAACATGTAGGAGATCGACAAGGCCTTCCATAAAGAGCTTCGAAAGGTGCCATGCCAATACTAGACTGAAAGCTGTTATTGTATGCGAACTCCACCAAAGGAAGATGTTCTTCCCATGTACCTCCAAAATCCAAGATACAAAGCCTCAAGAGATCTTCTAAGATACGGTTCACCCTCTCGGTCTGACCGTCCGTCTGAGGATGATATGCGGTGCTCAAACACAACTGAGTCCCTACCGCCTCTTGCAAACTTCTCCAAAACTCACTAGTGAAGATAGGATCTAGATCACTCACAATGCTGGATGGTACGCCATGCAATCTAACAATCTCTCTAACATAGACTGAAGCAAGCCATGGAGCGGTCCTCTTACTCTTCACGGGTATAAAATGGGCACTCTTGGTAAGTCTGTCTACCACAACCTAAATTCCCGTATTGCCCTTCCTCGATCTCGGTAACCCATCGAGACACTATCCCACTTCCATTGCGGAACTTCCAATGGGTGTAGCAACCCACCGGGTTTCCTTTGCTCCGCTTTAACTTGTTGGCACACTAAGCATCTAGCCACATACTCGGCCACATCTTTCTTCATACCGGCCCAGAAGAAAACTCTCTTCATGTCTTGGTACATTTTGTCTCCACCGGGATGAATAGTCATCCTTGAACGATGTGCATCATCCAAAATAGCCTTCTTCAAACCCTCATCTTGTGGTACACAAAGTCTATTGTCTCTATGCAACCATCCCCTATCATCTATGGTGTATCTACCCAAATGGCTGGACGACTCCCCCCTTATAAGCTTCTCTACCAACTCAACCAACTGTGGGTCGTCTCGCTGAGCCTCGCCAATCCGTCCCAAAAGAGTAGGTCTAACCTCCAAGGATGCTAACAAACCAGGTACAAAGTCAATAGAAGGTCTGAAGTCGGACAAAGAAAGAAACTCCAAGCTTCGTCGTTCCACGAACAATGGACTGAAAGATAGCCTTTTTCTACTCAAGGCGTCTGCCACCACGTTACCCTTGCCAGGGGTATACGCTATCTCGAAATCATAGGATGCTAAGAACTCCATCCACCTTTGCTGTCTTAAGTTGAAATCCTTCTGAGAGAATAAGTACTTCAATGATTTATGGTCAGTGAACAACTCGAATCTCTCACCAAGAAGATAATGGCGCCAAGACTTAAGTGCGAAAACAATCGCGGCTAACTCTAGATCATGGGTAGGGTAATTCTTCTCATGCACTCTCAATTGCCTCCCTCCATAGGCTATTACCCTTCCCTCCTGCATCAAGACTGCGCCTAATCCTGTCCCACAAGCATCGGTATAAACAACAAACGGCTTACTCCCATCTGGAAGCACTAAAACTAGAGTGGTGGTCAAAGCTCTCTTTAATCGTCGGAAAGCATCATCACAATCTACGTCCCATGAGAAAACCAGATTCTTCTTCGTCAAGCGGGTTAATGGGGCTGATATCCTCGCGAAGTCTTTGATGAACTTCCTATAATATCCTGCCAACCCCAAGAAACTTCTTACTTCGGTAGCATTTCTAGGAACTTTCCAATCCTGGATAGATACTATCTTTGCGGGATCCACAGCTATCCCTTCCTTAGAGACCACATGCCCTAAGAATCGCACTTCTCTTCTCCAAAAATGACATTTAGAGAATTTAGCTTTAAGACTATGTGCTCGAAGAGTCTCCAACACTTCTCTGAGATGTAAGGCATGCTCTTCTTCACTCTTGGAAAAGACCAAGATGTCATCCACAAAGACCACTACAAACTTATTCAGATACTCTCTGAACACTCTACTCATCAGATCAACAAAGTATGCAGGGGCATTTGTCAACCCAAATGGCATCACAAGCCACTCATAAAAACCATCCGGAGTCCGGAAAGCAGTCTACTCTATACTGTCCTCCGCCACTCTCAACTGATGAAACCCTGTAGCTAAGTCCATCTGCGAAAACACTGAGGCGCCAACCAACTGATCAAAGAGATCATCTATCCTCGGTAATGGGTGTCTATTCTTCTTCGTGAGCTTATTAAGTTCTCTATAATCCACACAAAGTCTGAGGGACCCATCCGCCTTCGTGGCAAACACTACTGGAGCTCCCCACTCCGATATACTTCGCCTTATGAACCCCTTCTCAAGCAACTCCCCTACTTGCTTATGAAGTTCTCTTCTCTCACGAGGAGCCATGTGGCGCACTGGCAAAGACACTGGTTTGGCATTATCCACCAAATAAATTCGGAAATCTATCTCCCGCTTCGGAGGCAAACCCTTCACCTCTTCAAACACATCCGGATATTCCCGGACCACTCTGACAGAACGCAAACTCTCGACCGAAGCATCGAGCGATTCAAGATAACTTAGCAAAACAGATTCCATGGGATTACAAGAGATCTCGAGAGTATTACCCAAGCGGGTCATAAGCCTGACAACTCTCCTTTCACAATCAAGAACGGCACCATTACTGGATAACCAGTCCATGCCCAAAATCAACCCATAGCCCGTGAAGCCCAATACAAAAGCATCACATCCAAACTCAACGCTAAGTATAGAAATCTTCAAACCCAAACATATCATAGACAGATATATGGAGCCCCCAATTGGGTTTGAAACAACCAAGGGATCATCAACTAGACTGGTGTCTAAGTGCAGTGACTCAACTAACGATGATGAGACAAAAGAATGCGATGCGCCAGAGTCAAACAAAGTACGAACTGGATGATCAAACAGAAAAACCAGACTTTCAACGGAAATAGTTCTACCTCTCTGCTGAATCGGTGGAACTGAGAGAGCCTGAACTTGCCCCCCTGTCTGAGCTGGTGCCATAAGAGCTTGCACCTGACCTCCTGAGGTAGACCCCGTCTTCTGCCCCTTCTTTGGGCAGTCCTTCACAAGATGTCCTGCTTCACCACAATGAAAGCAACCGGTCTTCTTCTTTTTGAGACAATCCTTGCTGAGGTGGCCTGGGGTCCCACAATTGAAGCACTTCTTCTTCTTCTTCTTCCCCTTGTCACCATTGCCTTTTCCACCCTTGCCTTGTTGTTGTTGTTGTTGTTGCGGTTTCTTCTGATCCCCCTTCTTCTCTGGTGCCTTAGAACTCTTATCATCCTCATGCATAAGTGCCATGTAGACAAGCTTCTCAAAGGTGCCCCCCATAGGAATGTGAGTCATAGCTATTCCTTGCAATGGTTCGTTCAAGCCTCTAACGAACCTCAAAGCCTTCTTCTCCGGTGTATTCACCAACTCTATGCCAAATCTTGCTAATTGATTGAATTTGTTGACATATTCTTTCACCGTGAGATTCCCTTGCTTCAAATTCAAGAACTTCTCCATAAACAGATTCTCTTCCGCCCTTGAGAGAAACTTAGCCCCAAACCTTTGCTTGAAATCTGCCCAAGAGTCAACAGGGCGTTCTCCATTAGTGACCTCCCACCAGAATGAGGCCTCTCCCTTCATTAACCAAGCCGCCAACTTGACTTTCTTTCCCTCTTCCACTTCAAAGATATCTAGCAACTCTTCCACTTCCTTAAGCCAATCTCTAGCCTCTACGAAAGTCTCTGAACCTAGAAAAGGTTTTCCTCCTATAGCCTTGAACTCCTTGCAAATCTTAGCAAAATTATCCACTCTAGGCTGAGGAGGAGGAGCGGTTGCCTCTGGTGTAGTAGCATTGGCTGGACCCGCAGCCGCGGCCCTAGCCTCTTGTAACCTCCTATACCATAGTGGTATAACTAAGCCCTCCGGGATGTTAAGATCTTCAGCCATGCTGAAACGAAAGAGGAAAGATTCAAAAAGGAGATTCCGAAAGATAAAGATATGGCTATTGGGGATTATGCTTTTCTTTTTCAAAAACTTTTCTCTTAAAAGACATGTTTTTGAAAATACTTTTTCCAAAAATAATACCTTTACTATTTTAAAAAAAAAAGTATTTTTCTCGAAAATTTATCTGTTCCGGTAACCTTCAGCTCTGATACCACGTGTAACACCCCACTCCCGCTATGGTCACTCACTAAGGGAATGCCATAGCATCGGTGGAGTATTTTAGTGAATATAGAACAGAAAAATTACAACAAGACAGATATAAATAGTACTTGAAATTTAAAACATCATCTCATAACAGCGGAAGTAAAACATGTCTGGTTACATCATGAAACCACAATAAAAGTCAAGTACAATATCCATCAAAATAAAGAAGTACATAATCCCACTCTCATACATTAGCCATGACAAAAGAAAAGATAACTGGGTAACTGGAGCTTTACATCTATCCAAGCTCCTAAAGACTGGAACAGCAATCTGATCAAGCTCCACTACTGCTAGGATCCACCGTAGGACCTGAGGGTTGGGAAAAAGATAAAAACAACGGGGTCAGACATAAGTCTGAGCGAGTCCTATAACTTTAACAATACAATCGTTAAAGTAACCAGAGAAGACATAAACTGATATACGGTAACTAATGGGGATGAATGGGTCAACTAAACTAAGATAAAAGATAAAGATGCATCTACCCTTCCAAAGGTAAATTACTAAACTGCACCACACCAGTCACTCCTAACTTAAAGGTTGATCCCACCCATGGACTTATAAAATTAACTTAATAGTTCTCGCGTACCCCTAGGTGACTAAGTAGACGCCACGGGGCCCTACAATCCACTAGGTGTACACACTACTCCCCATTCGATCGGCTCCCTAACGTAGATACCCGTGCTGGCCCCACCGTGGGGTGTACCATTCCCCAACGTGGCAACCTGATAAAATTAACGGTGCACGGCTTATATCTACACGATGCAACAACGTCTTATTTACCAGCCCGGGTCCACACACGCATATGAAACCCGTTGGTCATGCGTTGCCACCGCTAACCCATTTTGGCCTCTTATAGTCAAGCCCAGTATGCGTGTCCCGTCCTCGACATGGGTCGAGCCCACTAAGATACGTATGGGTTACTGGTTGAAATGGGCCCCCAGCACAAGCCATCCCCCTAAGCTTGGCCCACACACTAGTGTTTCCCACTTAACCCTTTAATCATGTTTAATTACATGTTTCATCTTGGTTAAGTATTTTATCATATTTTCTATTGGCAACCACTAGCAATTTCCACATACCACCCAAGGTACCCACTTAACCCCCATGCCCCACTACATGCTTATCTGGTTAAGTGTTTCTTAATTGATTAACACTGTAACCGTGTAAAGGACCCCTCACATTGGACCGTCATTTGTAGATGCTTGGTTAAGCCGGTAGGTTCTGGGCAGTCTTACACTACAAACGGGTCCAACCTCGTGTCATTTACCCTTGTTACGTATTTAATTTATGATTAAGACCCCTCACATTGGACCGTCATTTGTAGATGCCTGGTTAAGCCGGTAAACTCCGGGCAGTCTTACACTACAAACGGGTCCAACCTCGTGTCTTAATCGATTAATTACTCCCATAATTTGTGTTAATTATCATGTTTATTTTAGGAATATGGGTGCACCTAACTTAATAGGCAAATTCCCAACTCCAAAGTGTGGGTACACCTAACTTAATAGGCAAATTCCCAACGCATAGTATGGGTACACCTAACTTAATAGGCAAATTCCCGTACTATGTTCATTTATTTTATGTTATGCATAATTATATTAATTTCACACAATCTTATTAACATATGCATTTAATTAACCCCATCGTTCCCACGTAATTTCGTTCTCATGACATAACACATATAAAAGGTGTCAACTTGCGTATGTATGAACATGTTTTAAAGGTGTCATCTTGCATATTAACAAACACATAACTTTCATATGAACTTGCATAACATGTCACATAACTTGCATATAATCTTGTATAACATGTCACATAACTTGTATATTAACTTGTATAACATGTCACATAACTTGCATATTAACTTGCATAACATGTTACATAAACTTACATATTAACAAATGCATGACTTGCATATGAACTTGCATAATATGTCACATAACTTGCATATGAACTTGCATAACATGTTACATAACTTGCATATGAACTCATAAACTTGCATATGAACTTGCATAACATGTTACATACTTGCATATGAACTCATAAACTTGCATATGAAGAAACATACAACTTGCATAATTATCATACATGTAACTTGCATATTATCATACATGTAACTTGCATATTAACATATGATCACAAAGCACAAAACTTGCATAACCCACATACATTAGCAAACTAACATCATGTCATATGACTTAAAACCCATTAATCCCCAAACAAAACCATATGATCTCATCATATCTCATCTACTTAGTTTAGCAATTGATCATTAGAGTGATAGAAACTCACAACTAGCCAATTTGCACTCCAAATGAAGAAGATTAAGATGCTTAGAATGGATTAGAGGTTGATTAGAGAGTGATTAGCTTGCAACCCTCTTCATAAATTAGTGGAGGCTCCTTCTAAGATTTAATTTGGCGGCATGTAGCCCTCAATTCTATTTTTAGTATGGATTAGGGTAGGTTTAGGGTGTATTTATAGATTAGGTGAGTGTTTTAGGCCCTTAGATTAACCCTAAATTAGATTAGGACCCTTAGATTTCGGAACTTTCCAGAAACCAGCCCTAAGACCAAGCCCAAACCCCAAACTGGTGCACCCAACCACAGAACTCTCTAGAAACTGTGCAGGTTTCCTGTCCCGACATTGGCGCACTTCCCAAGTGCGCCAGTGTATTTTTGTACTGGCGCACTTCACAAGTGCGCCAGTGCATTTCTGGCCTGTTTCGGGTTTTTCTGCCTAACTTCGTTCGTCCATATCTCTTTCATACGGTACCCGTTTTACGCAAACTCGGACTCTATTTCGCGTATTTTTCCGAGACGAACGCAATGACGCAGCCCGTTTCCCCTGATTCTCATATCTGAGATTAATTATACTTTAATTACTAACCATTAGTGTTAATTGAAATTCGGGGTGTTACATCTGTTGAGAGCCTTGTATATATTTCTGATTTTCCAGTTCGTACCTTGTTTGATTCTGGTGCATCGCATAGCTTTATCTCATCTGATCTTGTTGATAGTTTGCACCTTAGTACTAGCTTGGTAGATGATCCCGTCTGTGTCTCAAATCCTATTGGGGGTTCCGCCCATCTGTCTATGATATGTGGGGATTTGAGGATCTCTATACTGAGTGTAGAGTTCTTGTGTAGTGCTTATGTTCTTGGTTTTAGGGGATACAGATTGATATTGGGCATGGATTGGTTGTCCAGATATGGAGCCATCCTTGATTGTGAGCATAGGGTTGTGAGGCTCGTGACTCGCCTCGGAAACACCCTAGAAATTTCTTGTAATCCGAGAGGTCCCGTCATGTTGTGCTATCTTGAATCACTCGACTCGTCAATGGAAACTCTTCAGTCTGTGAGAGTGGTTCGAGAGTATCCGGATGTTTTCGATGAAGTTAGGGGGTTGCCCCCTAAGCGAGAGATTGATTTCCGCATTTATCTGGTGGATAATGCAAAGCCGGTTTCTTTGCCCGTTCGGCACATGGCTCCGCGTGAAAGGCGGGAGCTAAGTAAGCAAGTGAAGGAGTTGCTTGAGAAGAACTTCATTAGACGAAGTATATCTGAATGGGGAGCGCCTATGGTATTTGCTACCAAGGCAGATGGTTCTCTCCGACTTTGTGTTGACTATCGAGAGTTGAATAAGCTGACTAAGAAGAACAGACACCCGTTACCGAGGATTGATGATCTCTTTGACCAGCTTATCGGTGCTTCTGTTTTCTCTCAGCTTGATCTTGCTACTGGATTCCATCAGCTCAGGGTAGCTGAAGATAGTATAGACAAGACTGCGTTCAGAATGCCAGATGGATTCTTCGAATGGCTTGTCATGCCGTTCGGCTTGACTAATGCACCCGCATATTTCGTGGACTTGATGAGTAGGGTGTTCAGGGAGTTCTTGAACAAGTTTGTCGTGGTCTTCGTAGATGATATTCTGATCTTCTCTAAGGATGAGGAAGAGCACGCAAGGCATCTCGTGGAGGTGATGGATACGCTTAGAGCACATCAGTTGAAAGCCAAGTTCTCCAAGTGTCACTTTTGGAGAAGGGAAGTTAGATTCCTTGGGCATATAGTATCTAAGCAAGGCTTAGCGGTGGATCCCGCTAAGGTAGTTGCAGTTCAGGATTGGAAGACTCCAAGGAATGCAACCGAAGTGAGAAGTTTTCTAGGTCTTGCAGGCTTTTACCAGAAGTTCATCAAGGACTTCGCGAAGATTTCCGCTCCTCTCACTAAATTGACTAAGAAGAATTTAGTTTTTGCTTGGAGCATAGAATGCGAGCTTGCTTTTCAGAGCCTCAAGAGAGCTCTCACATCAGCGCCTGTTCTAGCTTTGCCCGATGGAGGGAAGTTATTTACAGTATATACCGATGCATGTGGCACGGGGTTAGGAGCTGTTCTGATGCAAGAAGGAAGGGTGATATGCTTTGGCGGTAGACAACTCAAAGTGCATGAGAAGAATTATCCCACTCATGACTTAGAGTTGGCAGCAATAGTATATGCACTCAAGGCTTGGCGCCATTATCTTCTGGGAGAAAGATTTGAGCTTTATACCGATCACAAGTCATTGAAGTATCTCTTTTCTCAGAAGGATCTGAATCTGAGGCAACAAAGATGGATGGAATTCTTGGCGTCCTACGATTTTGAGATAGCTTATACCCCTGGCAAGGGGAATGTGGTAGCAGATGCATTGAGTAGAAAAAGGTTGACTCTGAGTCCTATATTCGTTGAGATGAAGAATTTAGAGTATGTGGCAACCTTTGATTTCTCTTTGCCGATTGAGTCGATGACCGGTTCTTTAGCATCTCTGGAACTCAGACCTACCCTTCTTGATCAAGTTGGGGCTTCGCAGAGAGAAGACCCTCAGATAGTTGAGATTATGGATAAGCTGATTCGAGGAGAGGCGTCTAGTCATCTCGCTCGATATTCTATTGATGACAAGGGTTGGCTGAGGAGAGACGGAAGGTTATGTGTTCCAATGGTAGAATCTTTAGTAAGAAAAGTTCTTGAGGAAGCGCATCGCTCTAAGTTGACTATACATCCGGGCGGAGATAAGATGTATAAAGATATGAAGCGCATTTTCTTTTGGCCTGGGATGAAGAAGGATGTGGCAGAGTTTGTCTCTAGATGTATCATTTGCCAGCAAGTTAAGGCCGAGTCGAAGAAGCCCGGTGGGCTATTGCATCCTCTAGACGTTCCACTATGGAAGTGGGAGAGTATTTCCATGGATTTTATCGATGGGCTACCAAGGTCAAGGAAAGGGAATACGAGCATTTGGGTTATTGTGGATAGACTTACGAAGAGTGCTCATTTCATTCCGGTGAAGAGCAAGAGGACCGCATCTTGGCTAGCGTCTGTATATCTTCGTGAGATTGTGAGACTACATGGAGTCCCTTCTAGTATAGTCAGTGACCGTGACCCAATCTTTACAAGTCAATTCTGGAATAGCTTGCAAGAAGCTATGGGCACGAGGTTGAATCTAAGTACGGCTTATCACCCACAGACGGACGGTCAAACCGAAAGGGTGAATAGGGTACTCGAGGATCTGTTGAGGCTTTGTATTCTGGAGTTTGGTGGTACTTGGGAAGACCATCTTCCTCTTGTTGAGTTTGCATATAATAACAGTTATCAAGCAAGCATAGGGATGGCACCATTTGAAGCTTTATATGGGAGACCGTGCAAGTCGCCTACATGTTGGTGGGAGACTACAGATGACCTTATACTTGGGCCTGATATGATCAGAGATACATCCGAGAAGGTCGAGTTGATTCGGAGACGGATGAAAGCGGCCCAAGACCGACAAAAATCCTATGCTGATAAGCGAAGAACTGATTTGGAGTTTGATGTTGGGGATATGGTTTTCGTGAAGGTTTCTCCTTTGCGGAATGTGGTCCGATTTGGAGCCGTTGGGAAGTTAGCACCGAGGTTTGTTGGACCATTCCCTATTATAGAGAGGATCGGGCAGATGGCTTATAGAGTGGAGTTGCCCGAGAAGCTTGCCGGAGTACACGATGTTTTTCATGTCTCGCATCTCCGGAAGTGTTTACATGAATCAGCAGAGGTTGTTGAGCCAAATGTTCTGAAAGATGTGGAAGTGGAGAAAGAGGCTACCTTGAGGAGAGCTCCGATTCGTATCTTGGGGACGGAGACCAAGAAGCTAAGGAATCGAGAGGTCAAGTTGGTGAAGGTTCAATGGGGTGAAGCCGAAGAAGACGCAACTTGGGAAACCGAGGAGAAGATGCGTGGGCTTTATCCATTCCTTTTTGAGGGTACACTCTCAATCTCTTTTCTTTGTTAGCATATCTTTCTCTTTGCTATCCATGTTTATCTAGTTTATCGTGTTAATCTTGTCATGAGAACCTTAGGTAGAAACCCTTTGGATGAAACATGTGTTTGAAACATGTTATGCTTGATGTTTGCAAGTGGTTGCAAGTGTTTGCAAGTGGTTACTCGTGGATGCATTATACACATTAGGCACTAGATCGGCTCACACACTCCTCATATTGCATATGCATGAGTGTTTACGCTTATTCATGGATGAAAATTTTTGTGTTATCACATGGATGTTGCATATGGATGTATGTTATGTGCACACATATAGATGTTATACATTATGTTAGGAATTGCATACATATGGATTCATTTCACTAACATAATTTGCATTGATGATATTTGCATTAGATAAGTACATATACACACACCTTTGCATATGTTCATACAACATTTAGAATCTTGTAAGGACAATGATTGCTCGTGGATGATGTTTTGAGTAGATGGATGTTGGATGGTAGGATACGTTCTTCCTAACTTGAAGATTTCGGGGATGAAATCCTATAAGGAGGGGAGAATGTAACAACCCGTATTTTTAATAACCTGATATAAAATAATCGAGGCAGAATTTAATTCTAAAATCTGAAACAAGGGAAACGGGCTATGCCATTGCGTTCGTCTTGGAAAAATACACGAAATAGAGTCCGAGTTATCGAAAATTGGAGTCCGTATGACCCGATTAAGGCCCAATGAAGTTTTCAGAAAATTTCAAGTTCAAAACAGATTTCGAATTTCGGGTTCAAAATTCGAAAAACGGTCAGATTGGGCCAGGCGGGAAAATTCCCGCCAGAGCACCCAAGTCGACAGCCCTGTCGACTTGGGAGTCGACTTGGTTGGACCCAAGTCGACAACCCTGTCGACTTGGCTGTCGACCTGGTTCAGCCGGGCAGTTTTGCCTGGTGCACCATTTTGGGGTCTTGGTTAGGTTTTGGGGCCAGATTCGGTTTTGAGGGCTGAGATTGGAACTAGGGTTTAATCCTAAGGCTAAAACTAATCCTAATCTCTATAAATAAGACCCTAACCTAACCCTAAATCATCATTATTCATTCATACAACTAAACTATGGCAAAATCATTCCTCTCATGGCCTCCACTCTCTTCATAAAATTCCTAAATAAATTTCTATGAGAGATTTTCCATGCATACAAGTGTTTTCAAGCTTGTATGAGTGTCATTAGCTTGCATTCAAGTCAAGTTTCCATATTTACATCATAAAGCAAGAGTTTTGATCATTTTTTCTCAAGGGTTTTTCTATTGGAGCTTGCATTTTGGGTTTATTTGATTGCATAAGGGATTTGTCTCAATCTATATATATTTTTGTGCCTTCATAAGCATTGTAAGCCCTTTTCTACTTTCATATTTAAACTCTAAAGTTAAATGAATGATGCAAGTTGGGTTGATCATTATGATATGCAAGTTTGCCATGATATGCAAGTTTACTATGTCATGTTATGCAAGTTTGATATGTTATGATATGCAAGTTTACTATGTCATGTTATGCAAGTTTGATATGTTATGATATGCAAGTTTACTATGTCATGTTATGCAAGTTTGATATGTTATGATATGCAAGTTTGGGTGGATCATTTACTCATGTTATCATGTTATGCAAGCTTACCTTGAGTATATGAACATAAAGCTTCAAGCTTTATGCAAAAGGTTGCATTTTGGCAACATGTAAGTTATCATATCTCTTATGATAACTTGCATGTGAGGCTAAATGCGAACTTATGGCCATTTCTACATGTCATTTATCACCATGTATCACCAATATGCTAAGTTTGGTTTTATGCATACTTTTGAGGTCTAAAAATGTAATATGCAAGTATATGAACATATGTACATTTCATATGCCACCATGTTAAACTTGTGGCTTCAACACCTTTATGTCATGATTATGCCAAGTTCCCTCTTTCTATCCTTTATGCGCTATTGCGATATGTAAGCGATGGGATTGCGTTTGGGGTTGGGTAAACTTAAAAGACATAAAAACACAAGATTGGGAATTTACCTATTAAGTTAGGTCTACCCATTGGGAATTTACCTATTAAGTTAGGTCTACCCAAATGCTTGAAAACTTGTAATATGTTTTGGAAACATAATGGACATGACACTTAGAAAATATAAGTGTAACCAACTCGAGGTTGGGTTGAGTTTGTAGCGTAAACCTACCCGGAACCGACCGGCTTAACTAGTTGCTACCAACAATAGGACCCAATGTGAGAAGTTGGTCATGTTGTACCTTGAACCCGAGGTTAGACCAAGTTGTGGTGTAAAGCTACCCGGAACCGACCGGCTTAACTAGTAACCGCAACAAAGTCTAATGTGAGAGGTTAAGGCACATTAATTAATTAATGCCTCATGATTAGGGTTAAGTCATGGTCCACTTAATACTTAACCAATTTGGGCTTGGTAGATTAATCAGGGTTAAGTCGTGAACTCATCGTTACACTTAACCAAGTTAATCCATGATTAGCAAGAGGGTTAAACCGTACTTAACCCACTAGAAATACTAGCAATGGGGGTCCACTCCAGCAGTAATCCCAAGTTTGTATCATTATGACCCTAGGGACTAGGCTAGGGTGGGGCACGATTAGTGGACTTGAGGTAAGTGACCAAAAACGACGGCAGAGTGGTACGCCGGTGTAGTTCCGGACGGACTATGGTCGTGCACATAGTCCGTAGCCGGAGAAAACATGCACGGGTACCAGTAGATCGAGACTGTGCACTTATGTTTATGGTGTCCAGGGGTTTACACCCTAGGGCTTGATACACCCGAAGGGTGGACCCGGCACAGTCCGACTACAATTATGTTTGGGCCGTATTGACACCAACACGTGACGAGTTAGGCTTAGGGAGCCGATCGATTAGACCGTTTGGTTGGACCTCGTATTAGGGTCACTTCATGTTATTGGACCTCGTATTAGGGTCACTTCATGTTATTGGACCTCGTATTAGGGTCACTTCATATTGGACCTCGTATTAGGGTCACTTCATGTTATTGGACCTCGTATTAGGGTCATTTCATGTTATTGGGTCAAAGCTTGGGCCAAGGGATCAATACGTGTTTATTCAAGTCATGTTAGTTTGCTAGTACACCTGTGGTGCAAAACCTTAAACCTGATTATGCGATGACACCTTTATCTATCATGCCAGTATGTAGTTATCCTTATGTTCATCCCTGCTTCTCATGCCAGTTAACTTTATCAGTTTACATTGATTGTAGTAGGGCTTACTCAGTCTTTTTGACTGACCTGTTTTTCTTTCGCCTCTTTTCTTCCGCCCCCCTGGTTCTCAGGGTGGGAATATTGGAGCTTAGCTTGGATTTCTGATCGCTTGCTTGTGGGATTTTAGCTCATGTACGGTCTTGACATGAAGCTAGCTATGGTTATCACTTATTTTGGGGATAGTACTTATGTATTTCAGTTTTTTTTCAGAGATGTTGTTTTTATCTAGACTTGTGTATTTGGAAAGTTGACATCATGTTGTACCAGACTTGTTTTGAAATGGTTTGAAATCTTCCGCTGTTTTACTTATCTTATTTACTCTGTTTACATACATACATATGTTCTTGTTCTGCCTTGATATATCATTATGCATGTTTACCTGATTCAAACGCCCCTCCAAAGTCAGAGTGCTTGCAAGAGCCACCCTGGCGGAGGTGGGGTGTTACAATTTAAATATTGTATATATATGCATAGACATAAATATATAAAAGAAGAATAAAATAATGATAATATATGATTGCATGTAATAAATACATGCATTGAAAAGAAGAAAAGATTTATGCAAGTAACAATGCAATTTATGCGTTAAAGGAAAGAAGAAATTAGTTGCATGTAGTGTAATTATGTTGCATGCAATGATTTACAAATATTATGCATTAATAAGAAAAGAAAAATGAAAGAAAAATATGCATGCAAAATGATAAGGTTACATGAAATGGTTTAAATAAAAGATTACAACGAACATAAAAAGGAGAAATAAGAAAAGAACAATGACCACCATTGTTCTAAGCCTAAGTAGTCCAGTTGGTTAGAGCATGTGACTTTCATGAGAGTGGCGCAGGTTCGATCCCCGCAGGCGCCATATTTTTATTTTAAAGGAATACATGTATATGAAAATATATGCGTTCATATGTGCAAAAACATATATATATATATATATATATATATATATATATACACACACACACACATACATACAAAGGAGAAATTCAAAATAAGGCTGCAATCAAAGAAATATAGTAAGAATTGAATAACGGCATAAAATGGGCATTTGAAGTTTTTTATACATATAAGGAGATTATATATGAATACAATATTTCAATAAATCAAAGAAAATATAACGGGATACTAATCAAAGTTTAAAATTTTAAAACAATAAAACGGTAAACATTTGCCCATAATTGCTCGCGGGACCCAAGGGGGTCGACCCTGGGGTCGACACACCCATAGGGAGGTCAACCCAGGTGTCGACCCACCCTAGATCCGGGCAGATTCATTGATGAATCTGGACTGTTTTCTTAACCACATTCGTTGCTGACTCAGAGTTGTGTGTACGATAAGATCCGTAACATCTATAAATAGGCTAGTAGAGCCTAGCCTAAATCTCACATTTTATGAGAGGCTACCTAAGCTCTGCCATTCTTCTTCCTCCTCAAATCTCTTTAAAAAAATAGAATAATTAGTTTAGGAAAATTCTGATTCAAGACCTGGAGGAAAAGAATGTATATTAATAAAGAAAGTGTTCAGAATTCTATTCGAAGTAAGGTAAATTCTTGGATCTGGTCAATTTAAATTTCTTCTCTTTTTCTTTTAGTTAAGAATTGTGGATCCATGGTTACTTAGGTTCTAAATTCAGTTAGGAGAACCATGGAATGCTAGATCTGGACCAGATTCATGAATTGGAAAGCAATTAGGTGAGTGGATTTAAGTTATACCTTTTTTTACAATGGTATATCTATCATTTTACATTCCCCATTGCAATGTAAATCTGCTAGAAAGATTAATCTGTTGAAATGTAAATCTGCTAGAATGATCAATATTAATATGTTGAAACGTTAATACGTTGAAATGTACACCTACTGAAATGTATAAACCTGATAAAATATGTGGAAACGATTACTGTTGTATACGTATATGTTTTAATTATATGCTAATCTATATTATGTACTTGAACCCTTAACTGTAAGAACTGGGATAATTACATGTCAATTTGTTAGAATGGAATAATTACATGACTCGATGATTACATGTTATTTTAAAATGAAGTTAATTACATGTTAGGAAGAACATGCGACATGATAATCAGATAATGGACATATTAAGTATGACATGTAAAAATAGATTACATTAAATATTTGGAAGAATGGATATGCCTAAATTATATGGAAAATTTATAGTAAATAGAAAACTGTAACCGCACTTAAACACGAGGTTAAATTCAACTTATGGTAGAAGTCTGCCCGGAACCGCCCGGCAAATCTGGCATCCACAAGTTGTTAATTTAATGTGAGGGGTCTAGTGCATAAATATACATGTAACGGTACTAAGACACGAGGTTAAGTCAACTTGTGGTAGAAGTCTCCCCGGAATCGCCCAGCAAATCCAGCATCCAGAAGTGGTAGGCTTAATGTGAGAGGTCTGGTGCATAAACATATATCTAAATATGTGTAAATAACAAGATAGAAATGGCACTAATTGTTATGAATAGGAAATGAATGAAAATTATAACAGTAAAAGGATTGGAATGAACGGGGAATGATAATAACCTATTATAATTAATTATATTAATGAAAATGTTATATAATAGGTAGGCTTGTCCTAGGGATGAGTGGAAATCATAACATACATTATAATAAATGGAAAGGAAACTTATTAGTAAACATTAGTTAATAGAACTAAGATAATAAGCAAATAGTGACAAGTTGTAGTAACAATGTAAGATGGAATTATGATTAAATAAGAAAGAACAAGGTGAATACATAGGATGAAATAAGTTATGCTTAATCATAAATAATAAGCGACATGTTGAACAGAAAACAGGTGAACTGAGATGAAGTATACCTAATTGCATATTAAGTAGAACATGTTATTGTAACTATGGATTTAAACAATGAATAATATAAAGAGATTGTAGATTACATACCTTGGATTACAATATAAAGAATAACATGTTATGGGCTTATTAATAAACTTGAATGTGCTATGTTATATAACTGAAATTAATAAGCAAGAGGAACATGGAAACTTGAATAAGAAGTCAATGTGAATGGGAATAGCCAAGTTAGCTAGAAATCTTATGAGGTAGAGCAAGCACATAATTAAATGTTAAGACATAGGGTCTAATAACACATCGACCTGAAGCGCATGGGCAAGTCCGTACGTCTGAAGGTGGATAACCCAACGGGGTAGATCATCGTCGTGTCATGGGACACGAGGGGAGCGCACGTCCATCTGATTATTTTGCTTGTTCTGTCTGTTGTTCTGTTGATATTCTGTTGGCTTCGAAGGAATGGAAGGGGAATCACGCGGCTTCCTGGGACTTGGAGGGTATTCCTGGTAGTCCTCTGTGATGTGATAGCATTCGACTGTGCTCGTAGAGGTTAGGCCTGTGCGTTTCTACCGGTGAGTATACCTTGATTTCCATGATAGTGGGCAATCATAAGGTTGTAGGGTGGCATAGGTGATTCGACGATCCAGTTGCCTTGTGACTAGGCTGAGTTATGTTGTCGAGTTACCGGCGGGTCTACCCATCTGTCGATAGCAAGACGTCGGATACTAACCATCGATAGTTAGCATGATACGTGATACGCGATGTGAAAAGACGGAGAGCTTAACCAAAAGACCATAAACCCTTTGCTATCAAGGCCATGAGTGAGAGACAGGCCAATAAGGATTTGTTGTTTGTTATTTTCTCTAGGGCCAGGTCACTAGCTCTCAATTCTGTTTGTCTTTCACTTGTTGAGGGAGGGGTCGGGTGGGACCATAGCCAATGAAAATGCAGACCTTAGCATATGTGTATATAGATGTCTGAAAAGCTCCCGACCGAGTTTCATGTTTCTGATACAGCCCTTTTACGGGACTCGGTGCACAGTAGATAGGTGCAGATACATGCATACCACTTCCGGATGGTGTATCATAAAGGTTACAACATTGAGTACGATTGACGATACATACGTGAGAAAGTCTAGATACATGCATGTCCGCTCTAGGTGGTGTATCGTAGACTCTAGGGCATTACTTTGTGTTGGAATCCAGTTCGATCGAAGGTGGCATTCCGCACGCTCACGTAGCATAGCGATGGCAGATCTATGCGAAACATAGAGCTGTTATATAGAGATCCGTACGTCACTCCGGCGTAGGATGAGGGACTGCGTATATTTCTGTGGCATTATGGTAGAGACTGTGCGAGTGGGGTACCATGGGGTGTACCTACATATATATACTGTATTAGGTTAATCCACTGGGAAGTAGAAGGGTATGACGTATGTGTAAGCCTTGCGTGCTGTTAACCCAAGTAAACTAATAAATAAGAAAATGTAATTGAACGGTATACGCAGGGTTATCCAAAATGTGTAGTTTAAATCCAGTCACCAGAACTTGTGTTCTGAGCCCCTCCTCATCAAATACTCGCAGGTTAGACTTGTGGCAGAGATATGATAGCTTTGGATACTGATTATGCAGTATTATTATCTGGGTAAGGCTATATTTTGATTATAATATATTCTATATATTCTGATGTGAGATATTTTCTGAGCTCTGATATATTCTATATCTCTGTCTTTTCTGCAGGATACCAGACAAAACAACACTAGTTTCGATAGATTAGAATTTTAAAAAAAAATTCGGTCTATCGGAATTCGATTGTTACATCTGGTATAGAGCCTATGTTTAGGATTAATGTATAAATAATGAGTGAACGTATTTGTATATTTAAAATATAAATATTATATATATATATATATATACCTAGAACCATAGAGGAACCCGCTATATAGGAAAAACATGATATGGTAAAAGCTGGGATATCTGTTTTGTACATAAAAGGAATGAACATGGAAATCTGAGACCCTTAGGTAATTTGGGTGGAAAGTGTACAATATACTTTGTATGGAAGGAAGGTGAATCCCATATTTTAGTATTTCGGGTTAGTTGGTTTGGCAGTAAAACCTTATAAATTGGAAAAGGTTAAAAAGAGAAAAATAGATTAGGAATATATATAGTTGAGAGAATTGACTTTGTGGGATGGTCTAGGGAAGGCTAATTAAGTTGAAAAACCACTATGAGTCGAACCCCATTGTTAACCTTTTAAGAACTTGAAATTGTAAAAGCTTTTTGGAAGATGGTTTATGGTGTTTTCAAGTTTTGATCTTAAAAGTTATAGTTTTAAATTATGTAAAGAACATATTAGAAAAGTACATATTGAATTTTGATGTAAAATGGGGTATATTTTGGAAACAGTGATATCTTGTGAAAATTTTGTCTAACATAAAATTCTCTCAGTAAAAGGTGCACATTATAGAGAATGTATAGCTCGCTAGTTTTCTTGTTATATTGAATGAAAGGATTTAAAAGCAAAACTTAGAAAATGTTGCATTTTTTGAAAGCTGGAATTTTCAGTAAAGAAAGTTTTGAAATCTGTATTCTTTTGACAATCATTTTTGATAAATTGTTTTAACAAGAAAATTTTGTTGGGTGGACAAAATAAGTTGTAGAAAATTAAGAATAGAGTATATGTTTGCACCTTGTAGTAAGTAACTGAACTGACCTTATAGGCAAGAACAAGTTGTAAACCTGATTGAGAAATAGTTGTTCTTATCTACTCCAGTTTTGTGATTTGAAAAAAAAATGATTTACATTTTTTATAAAATGACATGTTTTATGGTTTGGCAAAAGTATGTTTTTGCAAGAAAAATAAAATTTTGATACTTCTAAGTTTTGGAAGAAAAGTGAAATGAAAAGGGCAAACCATGTTTATAAAAGTATGGAGTAGGTAAGGATTGGTGCCTAGAGAAGACAGGAAAAGTTTTGAACTATGAAGCAGATAGCGAGAATTATCTTGGAATAATGGTAAGTTCCCGTGAAACAACCCAAACTCGCCCTTACGGGAAAGCCCGGTTGAGTTGAGAACACGACAAATCAGAACACAAACAGAAGAACATTTCATTGCTTATTACAACAATTTACATCAGAGTACAAGAATATAACAGAGTATAAATAAATACTACACATTGAAAAATATCAGAGATTAAATACATTAGCAGCAGAAATAATACAAAATACAGCTGAAAGAAATACACGGATACAGAGCATTCCGAATATAGCTCTAGCTGTAAACCAGGATCCTGCGAATATAATATCTGCAAAACCAAAACTATACTAGTTGCCCGTGTGGAAAATAGGGGCACCCAGAGTTTAGGTTAAAACAATAAACTCCAGGTCTGTCATGTGACTGGTGTGAGAACTAAAACAGTTATTTAGTCTTTACTTTAAAGTACAGTAAATCAAGGGACCACACCTATAGCACGGAACGGGTTTCCTCCCAAGAATACGAGTGCATAAAACAAACACCGCAATGCTTTTTGGAAAAATGAAGCTATTATAAGACTCAGGTCCCATCACACAATGCAACGCAAGCCGGAGGATAGAGTTTTCCCATATAATAGCCAAACATGCTTGGTACATTTAAAACAAATCATTTAGATATTACTATAAATGTATAGTGTCAAAACAATTTCAAATATAAACGTATCAATCATAAGCGGCATGGATACCATCTATCATGTCGCTATACTAGGCTCTATAATCAAAACCAAAATGTCACGTATTGGAAGTTGGATTTCCTTCTGTGAACCAAAGCAAGGGATCGTCCTTACCGACTTTGAGACAATCTAGCCCATGTCTCAGTCAAGCCTTGGATCGTCAGGGCCGGTCCACCTAAGTGGATTAATAATCCCTGAACAATACGTTTCCCCACCCTATGGGGTGTAAGTCTGGTCAGTATGTCGACCATATAATCCATCAGCCCTGCAGTGACCGATATAGCCGAGGCGCCTCGCTATCCATCATCCACATAAGTAAAAATGTCTGGGCTCCATACTATGACACCACTCCTAGCTAGAAGGAAACGCATGACCTCCCTGAAGTCCTCTCCCGTTTCTGGTTCACATCGGGGTGTGAGGCTCGTGAATTAACGCTATACACAAAGCTATTCTATATTAAAGCCGATTTGATCATCAACCACAAGACTCGGCTTTTCAACAGAAGCCTTGCTCATTTGCATCTCAACATGCCACATAGGCAATTCACTCCACGCGACTGATGTCTATCGATATATAACCTCTGAGCTCGTACGTCTCAGAGAAGGGTGTTAAGCAAGATAATAAATTCTCGGCCACCAAACAGATATATATTTAATAGAGATCAATAAACACATAATAAAATCCAATGTCAGACACACATCCATTTACAAGTTCATTCTGGGTCTGAACGAAACCGGAGGCACCTTATTCATCGTCCCATATGTCCAATACAGGAGAGAGGCCCTCGCATATCCGGTCGATCTCCAAGTACGTCTGGACGATCACCACATATTACCTTGTCTTGGGTGTACAGCCCAATCAAGACATTAGAATCATCCAAGCGATGTGAAGACCTCCGGTCTTCAACCACCGTCTTCATCGTCGAATTATCGTCGAATCAGTTATTCAGAATGGTTTTAAATCAGGTCTTTCCGAATAACTCACGTATATTATAAACAAGTGCTATAAAAACACAACATACGCCTCATTCCAATCCAGAATATTCTTTTATTCAAATATTTTTATACTTTGGGAAATGTTCCCATTAATTTTATCAAAGATAAATTCTTTAAATTTATTCTTTAATCTTCCTTTGAATATCAATTCAACCAAATTAAGGTTTATCCAAACTAGTCGGGATTAGCTCACCTTACCGAAGTAATCATTTATTTTATTTCCCGATCCCAACCTATTCATCCCATGGAGCAAAACTGGTAATACTCCATAACTAACACCACGGTGTTATCGGTAAGTTTTAATTACCATTTCATGTTCAAATCTAATCAATGATTTAACTATCGCTTGGATTAAAACTGGTGCTACTCCATTCTCAATCATTTCCCGAATTTGATAATTTAAATTATCACATTCTCTTTACAATCTAATTAAAGATTCGTTAAAGCTCCACTTAGTTTTAATCTTTCCAAAAATCAATATTAATGATTATTTAACTTTGGAAACACAAACATGTCGCATCGACAATCTACACCGTACTATTGATTAATGCCGATATATAACCTTTAAGCTCGTACGTCTTAGAGAAGGGTGTTAAGCAAGAGAATAAATTCTCCACCATCAAACAGATATATATTTAGTAGTGATCAACCATACAGTTCGAAATACAATGATAGACATGTAATGTTGTCTTTAACTGGGTTAAAGAATTAATGTCATTTAAAACACAGTTCACGATAAACCCAAATCCTCTTCCATAAAAATGGAATCTTCACGGAAAAACAAATCAGTATATAATCGATACCAATTTCCGTATCCGACCAATAATATAAATGGAATAACGACAAAACCTTTTAAATTCCATACATATTAATAGTCTTCCTCCATGTAAGCCCACTTCGATTATTACCAATCGAATTCTATTCAATTCCAATTTAATATATTAAATTGGAAAACTTTCCTTTGGAAATTCCCATTAAATCTAAATAAAAGATTTATATATTCCAAATCACATTTCACTGCAAATCGGGTTAAAGAACGAATGTCGTTAAAACACAATTCACAATAAACCCAAATCACAATAAACCCAATTCACATTCCATTTTATTCCAATTAAATGTTAATTAACTGGAAACACTAATAATCTTAATTAAAAGATTTATTCTTTTCACACGGGGCTTCAGAACAGTGTTATTTAAGACACCATTCACGACAAACCCAAAATCCAATTCTTTTATTCAATTCCAATTAAATATTAATTAATTGGAAAACTTCACTAATTCTTAGTTAAAAGATTTATTCTTTCCTCAACTGGGCTTAAGAGCAGTGTTATTTAAGACACCATTCACGACAAACCCAAAATCCAATTTGATATCAAATACAAGGCTCTGAATAGAAATTATATCGGCTTATATTCAATATCAAATTCTGAAATCAACAAATATCATATTGGAAATAACGATATAACTATATCTTCCAAATTTCCATAACAATATCCGTATAATCACGAAATCCAACATCGAAATATTCCAAAGATGATTTCAATTCAAATCCACTCCAATTCATATATTGGAAATTCTAGTTATATTAAATCCCATTCTCAATCCAATTTGTTTATTTAAAAATAACTGGATTATAATTCTAGTTAATAACTAGTTCATTCCGATAAAAATATATTTTTATCTTTTCAAATATGAAATTTTTCATCCTAATTCTTTCCAAATCATTTATTATGATTTTACACAAATTATTAATATTTTTAATAATTTTATTAAGGCACTTTCAGTCGATTTCCATAAACGGTCATCGAACTACACTTACGGCGACCTTTTCCAAATTTGATTTGGACATAATTCCCAATCCAACCGTTAGATTTCAAATCTCTTATATTCGTTGGAAAGCTCTTTTCGACAAGAACCCAGCGGTTCCGGTTTTAGGAGAATCCAACGGTCGGATCTCCCGTAATATCAATTTGAAGTCAATGGTCAAAATTCTCGAACGGCCGCGGCGCGTTCTATTCATGCCATTTAATATATATAATATATATATTATATATATTTCATTGATTTCCATTTAATATGTATTTTATAAATTCGTTTTAAAAATGATTTCAACTTCATTTTTCAATTTTAAATCAAAATTGAATACTCTTTATCATTGTAATATATAAATGATAATATTTTCAAAATATCAGATTTTGAAATATTTTCCTTTTCGATATTCATTATAAAAATAAATAAAATCGATATAAATATCGTTTGTGTCAAAATGGCGCATCTCTCATCAACATGGCTTCATATATTTCAATATTTTTGTGTCCATCCAAAATCGGACATCAAAACCAGATTTTAATCCTTTACCGAATATTATTTTAAAATATTCGTTATTATAAAATATATGTTATTTTTAAAATATTCTTTATTTCTGAATTGGAATAAGACACAATCAATTACCATATAATGTTATTTATATGGATTTCATACAACACATGTACATAATAATATGATACACAATCAACCATCATCCAGAATGCATTACACAACTGCATAAGCATTAAATATAAATAATTAACGCTTACAACAGTCTGTCAACCAATTAATTGACACACAACTAAATATTGGGATTAGTGTATGTCCAATATCATGCCAATACCCGTGTGGGGTTTTCAAACAACAAATACTAATTATTATTTGTGTAGCTGGGCGATGTGTAAAATTTATCGTCCTAATCAAATATCAATCAAATGAGTGTACATATACAAATCGTCCGTTTTGTAAATGAATATTTTATTTTCATGCATATACTCGTTAAAAATTATATTTTTAACAACAAAATATTTATTTCAACATATGAATATTTTATACAGTTCATTTATACAATAAAAATGATATTTTTATTGTTCTAACATATTTTAGAAAATTTTGGCAGCATAACGGCGCGATACTAGAACCGGAATAAGGTCTAGCCTTATCCCCCGCCTAATACTAGCTCGTGTCATACACATATCAATTCTAATCAATGCAGTTTTAAATTCCAAATCAAATTCAACCAATTTATCAATCAAAACAAACAACCAAATATCCATGGTTTCAATCAAAGGTGTTGGGTGCTTCTAAGCACTGTCTGCATCCTAGTATATATATTTAACTAGAAAATAAAATTATAGTGAGAAGTTCTCACCTTTGGTTTCCACTTCGTCATTCTTTAATTGAACGGTTTGGATTTTGTTCGCTTCCAATCGGTTCCATCGCAATCTGTTTTCAAGCGGTTTATATTAAAAATCACATTTTTAATACAGTGCTATTTATTTAAAAATCACAAATTTATTCTGCTATTATATAAATAAAAATCACATTTTTATTCTAACACTATATATATAAAAATCACATTTTTATAACGCTATCCATATAATAAAATTATATTTGTATTTCAGTGCGATGTATATGAAAATCATATCTTTATATTGTTATTCATATAATAAAAACCATATATTTAAACCGCTATTATATTATAAAAATCATATTTTTTATAATTCTACTTCATATATAAAATTATACTTTTATAACGCTTCTTCATATATAAAAATTATATTTTAACAATATCACTACATACATAAAAATCACATTTTTATTTTATCGCTACGTGTATAAAGATCACATTTTTATAATATCGCTACATGTATAAAAATCATATTTTTATATCGTTTCTATATAGATAAAAATCATATTTTTATTATGCTATTCATATAATAAAAATCATATTTTTATAATGTGATTCATATCATAAAAATCATATTTTTATAATGTTATGCTTATCATAAAAATCCTACTTTTATAATTAAAAATCATAAAGCTCGCCATTTTTGGTTGGAGGAGGTCCCACAGTTGGGATTGGTGGAATAGGGGGCGGCGCCGGCGTCTAGGAGTGGTGCAGCGGCCTGGTGGCAGAAGCTAGTGGCGGCAACGGGGGTCTATGGGGCTGGAGTGGCGGATTTCTTCAATTGGAGAGGGGAGAGAAACAACGGAGGGAGGAGGAGAATCGGAGGTCGGGGGGTGCGCAGGAGGGTGGCGGTGGTGTAAGAGGGCGGCGACTCGATTTGGACTGAGGAAGGGTTTGGGCGGGTTTTGATTGAAGAGGGAGGAGGAGAGAGAAGGGGGAGGCGATGGAGAGAGAGGAGGAGGGAGAGGGGTGGCGCGACATCGCGGTGGCCTGAGGGAAGGGGGAGATGGCGGCGGCGGTCTACAAAGGGAGCGACGACCGTTGTGTTTTTTTTTCTTTTTTTTTTTAAAGTGACGGGGAGAGAGAAAGTGGAAGGGGGCTTATATATTATTAATATTTTATTTAATTCTTTTGATTTCCAAATACATGTTTAACGATACGAACTCCAAATCATACCCAACGACAGTCGCCCTTAACTAAATACCCCCATTCCGAACACAATGGGATATGTCCCGCAAGCCGGTTCGACTGGTTCGATCAGTTTTTATTAAAATTAAAATATACATTAATATAACGTTCAAAATTGATTTCAACGTACATTTTAATTTACCAGGGCCGCCTACTGACTCCAAAAATTCCAGAAAAATAAATCTGGCTATGTATTGATAATACGGTCCTAACTAAACTAATTTCATCGAATTTGGAGATCGTTTGACAAATGGTCATTTTCCAATCAATTAAATTCAAACTGAAATTACGAAAAGTGTTTAAATTTACCACGCTCGCATATTAATTCCCAAAATTATGAAAATTGGAATATAGCAATAATTTGACGTTCCGGATCCAACAAAAGTGGTCTTATCAAAAACGGAGGTCGTTTGCAAAATGGCTATTTTTAAGGGCTATATATATTATATAAAATTCCATAGCGACTATTCTGAATTTTCAATTGGACATAACTTTTTACTTCCATTATGAAATCTGGGATTTTCACATTCGTTGGAAAGATATTTTCAAACAGATTCAAATATTTCTGGTTTTACTGATATCCGATTTATTTTAAATCCTGTACATTCGTTTGAAATTTGAAATCGAATTTTCAAACTGCCGCTCCATTTCAGGCTCGTTATATAATTAAAATAAATTTATTCGTTCTAACTTCGATTTAAATAAATTTTTAGTCGTTATTATTTAAAATAAATCATTTTAAATATTCAAAATCATTAAATTAGCTAAAATAAAAATTTTAAATTGGTTTTGATTTTCCGGGTTGTTACATCCCGTAGAATGCATAAGCATTGAAAAGCCTAGGGTGTTGCATAAAAATTTATGTTAGTACACGACAAGGACTAGTGGTGACTACTAGACAGTAGAGGGCAAGTAAGTGTTTACATCCTGTTGTTTGAATTTTTCTGTCTGAGGGGGACATAGTCCTGAGATTCTTAGCCCTTAGTAGTACCTGTGTAGAGTGTCTATTTTTCTATTTTATTTGAAGGACTAGAAGGCTTATTTGAAATTAAACGTAGATCAGATGATTAAGTTAAATAAGCTAAGAAAAGAGTAATCGCATAACAAAAAAGGAAACAACAAATTTAGTAAAGAAACAAACATGACAGTTAAAGGAAGATGGAAAATTCTGAAAAAAGTGGATAAGAGTAAATTTTACCAAGATAAGTTGAAAAGGAAAATCTGTAACAAAGAAAGTTTTCTTATGTGGGCTGCGCTTGGATAGGAAAATAGGGAATCTTTGTAGAATAGTTTCAATAAAATCCAGGTACGGTTAGAAAAAGGTTGAAAAAGAAAAACGGAAGATGTGAAATTTTCCCTTTTCCACCTTTTTGTAACATAAGAAATCGAACATAGAAAATTAGATTTTTTTGAAATTCGAAAATAAAGTTGCTTGGCAGGGTTTTTGATGCAAGAATTGGATGAACTACGCTCTTACTCGGTAAGAATGTGGAAAATTTTGGATGAAAAAGTATTTTGATTTTCAAATATTGCATTCATATAAAAATTGCTAGTATATTAAGGATGAGTGCATCATGTTTTAAAAGAATTTTTGAAAAATTTGCATACATATATGAGGTACCGCTTAGGCATGCATGTATTACTATGTTGTATTACACTTTGCACAATGTTTGCAAAAATTAGATGCACACATGATAGATGGATATTATGCAAGGGGTTATCTATTTTTACCCTTATCAAATTTCGGGGACGAAACTTCCTAAGGATGGGAGAATGTAACACCCACATTTTATGACAATTAAATATTTAAATAGTGCATATGTGTGTGTGTGTGTATATATATATATATATATACACATAGGCATAAATATATAAAAGAAGAATAAAATAATGATAATGTATGATCGCATGTAATAACTACATGCATTGAAAGGAATAAAAGATTAATGTAAGTAACAATGCAATGCATGTGTTAAAAGAAAGGAGAAATTAATTGCATACAGTATAATTATGTTGCATGCAATGATTTACAAAAATTATGCATTAATAAGAAAAGAAAAATGAAAGAAAAAGATGCATGCAAAATGATAAGGTGACATGAAATGTTTAAATAAAAGATTAAAACGAACATGAAAATAGAAATAAGAAAAGAACAATGACCACCATTGTTCTAAGCCTTGTTAACAAAATCCTAAGTAGTCCAGTTAGTTAGAGCATGTGGCTTTCATGAGAGTGGCGCAGGTTTGATCCCCGCATGCGCCATATTTTTAATTTAAAGGAATGGCTAAATTAAACATGTTGTTAGGGATAAATATGTATAAATGCACATATAAGGAAACTTATAAATATAAGGAAGTACAAAAATATATGTATATGAAAATATATGCTTACATATGTGCAAAAATATATATACACAAAGGAGAAATTCAAAATAAGGCTGCAATCAAAGAAATATGGTAAGAATTGAATACCGACATAACATCGTCTGAATTTTGAAAAATGAAATAAAAGTTGTGCGTATATAAACGTGTAAAATGGGCATTTGAAGTTTTGAATACATATAAGGAGATTATATGTGAATATAATATTCAAAAAATCAAAGATAGTATAACGGGAAACTAATCAAACGTTTAAAAATTAAAAACGATAAAATGGTAAACATCTGCCCAAAATTGCTTGCGGGACCCAAGGGAGTCGACCCTATGGTCGACACACCCATAGGGGGGTCGACCCCGGAGTCGACTCACCCCAGATCCGAGAAGATTCATTGATGAATCTAGACTGTTTTCTTAACCATGTTCGTTGCTGACTCAGCGCTGCGTGTACAATATGATCCTGAACACCTATAAATAGGCTAGCAGAGCCTAGCCTAAATCTCACATTTTCTTAGAGGCTGCCTAAGCTCTGCCATTCTTCTTCCTCCTCAAATCTCTTCAGAAAAATAGAATAATTAGTTTAGGAAAATTGTGATTCAAGATCTGGAGGAAAAGAATATATATTAATAAAGAAGGTGTTCAGAATTCTATTCAAAGTAAGGTAAATTCTTGGATCTTCTCAATTTAAATTTCCCCTCTTTCTTCCCTTTTTCTTTTAGTTGAGAATTGTGGGTCCGCGGTTATTTATGTTCTAAATTCAGTTGGGAGAACCGTAGAATGCTAGATATGGACCATATTAATGAATTGGAAAGCAATTAGGTGAGTGGATTTAAGTTATACCTTTTTGATAATGGTATATTTATCGTTTGACATTCCTATTAATGTGCAATGTAAATCTGCTAGAATGATTAATCTGTTGAAATGTAAATCTGCTAGAATGATTAATATTAATATGTTGAAACGTTTATATGTTGAAATGTACACCTACTGAAATGTATAAACCTGTTAAAATATGTGGAAACGGTTACTGATGTATACATACATGTTCTAATTACATGTTAATCTGTGACATATTATGTACTTGAACCCTTAACTGTAAGAATTGGGATAATTACATGTCAATTTGTTAGAATGGAATAATTACATGATTCGATGATTACATGTTATTTTAAAATGAAGTTAATTACATGATAGGAAAAACATGCGACATGATAATCAGATAATGGACTTAATACGATATTAAGTATGACATGTAAAAATAGATTACAGTAAAAATTTGGAAGAATGGATACGCCTAAATAATATGGAAAATTTACAATAAATAGAAAACTATAACCGCACTTAAACACGAGGTTAAATTCAACTTGTGGTAGAAATCTGACCGGTAAATCCAGCATCCACAAGTTGTTAATTTAATGTGAGGGATCTAGTGCGTAAATATACATATAACAGTCCTAAGACACGAGGTTAAGTCAACTTGTGGTAGAGGTCTCCCCGGTACCGCCCGGCAAATCCAGCATCCAGAAGTGGTAGGCTTAATGTGAGAGGTCTGGTGCATAAATTTATATATAAATATGTGTGAATAACAGGATAGATATAATGGCACTAATTGTAATGAATAGAAAATGAATAAAAATTACAACAGTAAAAGGATTGGAATGACCGGGGAATGATAATAACCTATTATAATTAATTACATTAATGAGAATGTTATATAATAGGTAAGCTTGTCCTAGGGATGAGTGGAAATTATAACATACATAATAATAAATGGAAAGGAAACTTATTAGTAAACCTTAGTTAAGAGAACTAAGTTAATAAGTAAACAACGACAAGTTGTAGTAATAGTGTAAGACGAAATTATGATTAAATAAGAAAGAAAAAGGTGAATATATGGGATGAAATAAGTTATATTTAATCGATAATAAGTGACATATCAAACAGAAAACAAGTGAATTAAGATGAAGTATACTTAATGTATACTTAATTACATATTAAGTAGAACATGTTATTGTAACTATGGAATCATACAATGAATAATATAAAGAGATTGTAGATTATAGACCTTGGATTACAATCTAAAGAATAACATGTTATGGGCTTATTAATAAACGTAAATAGGCTAAGTTATATAACTGAAATTAATAAGCAAGAGGAACTTGGTAAGTTGAATTAGAAGTCAATGTGAATGAGAATAACCAAGTTAACTGGAAATCTGACGAGGTAGAGCAAGCGCGTAATTAAATGTTTAAACATAGGGTCTAATAACACATCAACCTGAAGCGCATGGGCCAGTCCGTACATCTGAAGGTGAATAACCCAACGGGGTAGATCATTGCGGTGTCATGGGACACGAGCGGGGCGCATGTCCATCTGATTAATCTACCTGTTCTGCATGTTGTTTTGCTGATATTTTGTTGGCTCCAAGGATTGAAGGAGAAGCACGCGGCTTCCTGGGACGTGGAGGGTACTCTTGGTAGTCCTCTGTGCTGTGACGACATTTGACTGTGCTCACGAAGGTTAGGTCTGCTGGTTTTTACCAGTGAGTATACCTTGATTGCCATGATAATGGGCAATCAGAAGGTTATATGGTGGCATAGGTGATTCGATGATCCAGTTGCCTTGTGACTAGGCTGGGTTACGACCATTTTATTGAGTTACTGGCGAGTCTAACCATCTGTTGATAGCAAGACATCGGATACCAACCATCGACAGTCAGCATGATACGTGATGCGGAAAGACGGAGAGTTTAACAAAAAGACCATAGACCCTTTGCTATCAAGGCTGTGGGTGCGGGACAGGCCAATTAGGATTTGTTTTTTTCTCTGGGGCCAGGTCACTAGCTCTCAATTTTGTTTGTCTTTCACTCGTTGAGGGAGGGGTCGGGTGGGACCATAGCCACTGAAAATGCAGACCTTAGCATCTTTGTACACAGATATTTGAAAAGCTCCCGACCGAGTTTCGTGTTTTTGATACAGCCATGTGACGGGACTCAGTGCACAGTAGATAGGTGCAGATACATGCATACCACTTCCGGATGGTGTATCATAAAGGATACGACATCGAGTACGATTGACGATGCATACGTGAGAAAGTCCAGATACATGCATGTCCGCTCTGGGTGGTATATCGTAGACTCTAGGGCACTACTCTGTTATGGAATCTGATTCGATCGAAGGTGGCAGTCAGTAGCATAGCGATGGCAGATCTATGCAGAACGTAGCGCTGTTATACAAAGATCCGTAAGTCACTCCGGCGTATGATGAGGGATTGCGTATATTTCTGTGGTGTTATGGTGGAGACCATGCGAGTGGGGTACCATGGGATGTACCTTAATATTGGGGGTAGCTACATATATATATTGTATTAGGCTAATCCACTGGGAAGTAGATGGGTACGATGTATGTGTAAGCCTTGAGTGCTGTTAACCCAAGTAACCTAATAAATCAGAAAATGTAATTGAACGGTATATGTACGATTATCCAAAATGTGTAGTTTAAATCTAGTCACCAGAACTTGTTTTCTGAACCCCTCCTCATCGCATATTCGCAGGTTTGACTTGTGGCAGAGATATGATAGCTTTGGATACTGATTATGCAGTATTATTATTTGGGTAAGGCTATATTTTGATTACATTATATTTTATCCATTCCGTTGTGAGACGTTTTCTGAGCTCTGATATATTCTATATCTTTGTCTTTTCTACAGGATACATGACAAACCAACATGAGGTTTGATAGATTAGAATTTCAAAAAAAAATTGTTATGTTGGAATTCGGGTTGTTACATATAGGATATGAACATGATAACCGTGTAATGGAATGATTTCAGGAGTTAGAGAGCTCCTACTCCTTCGTGTTTCCAATCAGAGAAGTTGTCGTCATCCGCTAGAAGCGGTGGGGAGCTGCAATAACAAGAAGAAATTAGAAGCGCTCTAGAAATTACTCGCCCAATCTAGATTGTCACGAGTTTGTTTCGGCATGTTGAGCGGAGGCAACGTGCATATGCTGACCCAGTTCGGCTCAACCATGCCGAGCGTGATCTGGCTACCTCCAAGCAACCTGACATCACCACTCTATCACGTAGTCGCGATGACCTAGGACCTTCCTGCGCTCACAAACTTCCTCCCTCGCGCCTTGTAACTAAACTAGGCAATAGGAGTCAATGAAGTGTTGCCTAGAGGGTGGCGCATGCGATGTTGTCTATGAGAGAGACAGGTGGCACTGACATGATGTTGACTCAAAGTGTGGATCTATCATCCAAACTTAACTGCTATGGTCACGTTGGTTATGTATGATATTTGAGGTTTTAGTAGTGAAGTTTGGGTAATTAATCATAGCCATACCTCTTTCACTGATGATATCCTGAATGCCGAGTTTCCATGCAGGTTCAATTTGTTTTAAACATCACATAATTCATGAAAGACTGATCCTGACCAATTTTTGATACGATATAGATGGTATATGGAATTGGACCAAGCCTCTGATACCATGAAATGCAACATCTTCCTAATTTACTTGGACGGTGTATCCCCATATGGTTCACGCGACTTCCGCCAAGGTCGGTGCCTTATTCGATGATCTTGGCATAAAGTTCATGCGTTAATTCTATCTCCATGCTACTTGGCCAAAGAATATTTTGACACTCTCTCGTATACATCAAGCTCCTGGGGAATTGCTCAAAGATTATCTCGAGCGATTCAATATTGTTGTCACCGAAGTTAGTAACCCTAATAACGAAACGAACTTTTATGGCATTAATTGAAGGCGTGGACCCCGACATAGAGTTTATAAAATTGTTGATGGTAAAGCAACCGTTTACTTTGGATTATTTTTATGAGAAGGTTTCCCAGTTCTTGCGCATCGAGGAAGCCAACAGAACTCGAAAAAGGAGAATGGACAATCCTATGAATAAGGTGATACAAAGTAATGTGGAACGAAGCAATTTGGAGAGAATTCTATAAAAGTTCAAGTGAATGTTCAAAACTAGAACAAGAGGATTGGGAATCAGCAAAAAGGCGGCAATGAAGGTGGCCACGATCAGAAAAAGAATGGTAGAAGGCGACCCAGATCACAACTTATGATAATTACACGCCACTGAACAATTCATTGGAGAATGTTTATTTGGACACCTGCAATACGGTGCAGTACCAAAAGCCTATGCCAAGAGAGTTAACGGAGAAGGAAAAATAGATTGGAAAGTTCTTTCTGTTCCATGAGTAAGAACATATCACGAATGAATGTTGTCATCTTTGGGATGCTGTTGAAAAGAAAATTTATGATGGAAAGTTGGATGAATACAGAGCTGCCATGAGGGACAGGGGCATCGGACTTCAGATTTCAATCGATAAGGTCAGCTGGCTTCTAAAGCCGTCACCGAGAAAAAACAAAAAGGAATTGTTATTAACACCATAGTCGGCGGACAACACCCAACTGATTTTAGTATGAGAACAATGGAACAACATGTTGATGCAGTAAAACACGTTGAAGTTAGGAAGTGCAATGCTGTAGCCTAGATTTTTCCAGTGAAACAACAAAGGAGGATGACAGATGATGTCGTCTTTCGAAATAGGGATGCAAACGGGGCAGAGTCTCCAAATATTGACCCACCAGTAATATCGACCTTAATTAGTGCTGGTCTGATACGGGAAATACTTGTTGACTACGTGAGTTCCATAAAAATTATGTTCCAGAAAGCTTATGACCAAATGATGCTGGAAAATAAAGATTTGAAGCCATATAACGCCAAAATACATGTTTTCAAGTGATCTGCAAATGAACTGGTAAGTATGGTTGAATTACCGATGGATCTTGTCGAGGGGGACCGTTAGAGAGTGTGGACCCTCTTGTTTTTGGTGTTGGGCATGTACTTTCTTTATAATGCCTTTTCAGGTAAACCGTCCCTTGTTGACATTAGAGCTTGCATTTTTCCTTGGTGCTTTCTATTGAAATTCCTGACTGAGAGTGGAGTCGGGGTTGTATGAGGAGACTAGGGATAGAAATTATCGACAACCTTCCAATTTTCAAAGGCGAAGTGAAATACGCGATTGTGGTTATGGACTATTTTACTAAATGGGCGAAAGCTCAACCACTGACCACAATCCCCACAAAATGGGTGATCAACTTTATCGTCAGAAATATTATATGTCAATTTGGACATCCTAGGACCATCATAATTGCAAATGGGATCAAATTCGATAGCTCAAAGTATAAAGACTTTTGCCGACGTTACCGTATCAAAAAGAGATATACAACTGTCACTCTCTATCAATCAAATGGACGAGTTGTAGCAATGGACAAAATCATTAAGTCCATCTTCAAGAAGAGATTAGATAAGGTTAGAGGAAAGTGGGTGATGAGCTACCATTTTCCCTTTAGGCATTTTGAATGACCCACAAATCAACAATTAGACAAACTCCGTTAGCGTTAGTTTATATCTCTGAAGCAGTCATACCGATAGAGCTCTAAGTCCTCTTTCATCGAACTGGCAACTATGATCCTATAACTAATAAGGTGTTCCTCCTGGAGTCGCTTGACATGATTGATGAAAATAAAGAGGAGGTTGACTTGCATGCTGTTGCGCACAAACATCAGGTTTCCCAATACTACAACACGAAGGTCTGGCCTAGAACCTTTGAACTTGGAGAACCCGTCTTGAAACATATCTTACCAAGCTTCATCCTTGTAGGCCTGAAATGAACCTTACATCATTCAACAAAAATTTGAAAATGAGGCTTTCGGGTTAACGACTGTTAATAGCGATCGACTACCGAGAGCAAGAAATGTTAAGCATCGGCTACATTATTTAACTTGAGCTTTAGTTTTCGGTTATTTTTGTAAATAGCATTTTGCTTTCAAAAAATGTAATAACGCACGACTCGTCGATTACCTTTTCACAATATGTAAAAATTTTGAACTCATTCCATGCCTTATGGCTTTTTGTAGTTATACGGCTAAATGTTGTGATTCGACCAACTTACACCAACACTAAAACCAAAGGTGTGACTAATTAGATGATAATATTCACTTGTTCACAATTCGACCAGTGTACTCAATCTAGTGACTAGTCGTGCGAGAGTTAATTGAACTCGAGCGCGAGTCAAATGCTCATGTAGAAATCCTTACCTAGAGAATAAGGTGAAGGAATGACTCCAATACGAATGTGATACGACCATTTGAATAATCAAGTCTAACTCTTAGATGAATTGAGAAAGAGTATAAAACATCTCTACAACAAAAATACCCTTTAACTACTGTAAAAAGTAGTTGTAATAGATCTATTACAACTAGCGTCCAACGATCTTTATATCCACAGAAGTGATAGATCCAGATCCTTTACAACTACCGACAGCAGTTGTAAAAGACTTTTCAGCAACAGCTTTTAACAGTTGTGGAAGGTTTTCTTATAACTACTTTTGGCCGTTATAAATTAATATTTTACAATAGAGGAACATTGTTGTCGTAAATTTTATCACAGCTGTTATTGACAATTGAAATAAACTCTATTATAAAAGCTTTATTAACTATTGTTTATGATAGTTTTAGTAGAATCTAATACATCTAATTTTGACAGTTGCAATTAATCCTTTTACAATCGCAGCAAATAATTGTAATTCATCTTTCTACAACATTGACCATAGATTTCTCATTATAATTACAATTAATATTTCACTAGCTATGATCGTAATCATTCACAACACTTTAAATAACTTGAACCATTCACATTAAAAAAATTGAACACGATTCGAGTTTATACCATTTGTGAATTCAAATTCTATTACAAAAGATAACTAAGTACAAAAACATATGTCAATATAAATACAAATACATACTAATCAAAAGAGATAAATTATTTATCTTAAGTAACGATCGTAGCAAGCACTTGTCCAATAGAATAAATATTGAAGTAGACCTGGTGAATATACAAGCCAAATAATGCAATTTTTATACTTATATAATGGACTAATTTATAATAGAATACTTGAAATTGAGCACATTAATGCTTATACCTGGTGAATATTAAGAACTAAATATAAAGTACTAACCAGTGTGCTTCTCTGGCTGGCGGAAACCATAAGAGTGACTGCCATTTACATGGAAAAAATGAAATAGTTATTTCTATGGTCTCCATTTATTTATACAGTAGAAAACAATATAGAGAGAATATCTAACCAAAAGAGGACATGTAAATTGCATCCAGCTTTCGCTACACTCGTTAAATTTATATCAACACAAAAGAAAGAATACAAAGCTAACTCAAAAGAATCCACATGGTTTTTCTGTATAGAAGAAAAGAAAAGAAAACGTTTTGATTAGTTTAAAGAGAAAGCACAACAATGGTTAGTTTATGAAGTGAAATAATTAACGCACACACAAACATAATTGATTTTCGAAGACACACCACAACAGTTAAAATTTTCTGTGAGATATAACATGGTAATCTCCAATATATAACAACACGCTAGTTGAAGAAAAAAACCAACCAGTGCCAAATGGTGTTAGGATAAAACAATTAAGATTGCATTATCAGTTTTTTACTTTGTAACTAGGTTTTGATAAAAAGACCCATAAAACAGTATGATAAGCAACAAGAATCTATTAAAGGGAAAATTTAGGACAGTTGATCCTGGTAATTAATTATATTATGATGATAAACTCCTATTATAAAATATAAAACCGCCGAAAACTTGTAAAAAGGAAAAAAGAGGGAAAAAAGATATTCGTTTCGTGAATGTTCGGGTATTATGGTATTTTCATGGAAGGAATTCCATCTTAAGAATTTTAGCTAATTTAATCTTAGCAATTTCACAGATGTTATGTAGGTTTGCATGATGTGTATCCTTGTTTTCCTTTTAATTAACCAAACTGATATACATCTTGTTCAGTCTACTAGCAAAATATTTGTCATCTAGTAAAAAAAATGATAATATACCTTTTCTAAGCAGGTGGGTTCAATTCCATTTGACAACTTAAGAAGGCGAAATAGACCAATTGTAGAGAAACGAATATAGCTGAAATTTCCTTTAACCTTGGCTCGCTCATACATGTCTTTAAAGTTACATTCAACCTCGCTATCTTTTGATGAGAATTCAACAAGTGATGTTGCATTTTGTGCCCGAGCCCGCTCTTCCAGGTTCCTTGCATCAGCTCTGTAATGCACAACAAGAATAGAAGCATAATATAAAGATTTTGCTTCCTCTTGAAATATTAAGTACACAGGAAATAGTTCACCTGAACTTTGAGATATATGAAGCAATGATAGCTAATAAAAATGCACATTAGATCACCCTAGCTCAAAGGATATCCTTGCCTATTTATGCTATTTTTCAAAAAGAAGAAGAGAGAAACCAATGTTTAGGAGAGGTAGTATCTAATGATAATACAAGTTTTAGCTGGTATGTTACACTACATGCTTAAAGATGTCCAAGGTTCAGTTTATGCTATGCAATATATACACTGATGACCTCAGAAAATCTATGTCTCTTACTTCTTAAACATGATCTTCGACTAGTTTTAAGAAATGATTGAATATTTAGGCCATTTTGAAAATGAAGTATAGAAAAATAGTCCACTTTTACCTAGGTGGAAAAATCAATTGCACTTACTTTTAAACAACAACAGTGCCACAAAAAGTTTAACACGCTAATTTGTTTGCATCAGCGCTATTATCAATTTAATTTTCTGAAAAACTTGCACTGGAATTGCTTCAAAATGCATCAGTACATGCATTGATGCATCTTCAAGGAATATAAATATAAAATTTTAGTTTCAACAATACAAGAAGAAAGTGGCTAATTTTAAGGAAGCTACTCCGAGTAATCACCTTTGTTTTTTCTTTCTTTCAATTTATTAAAAAAAACTTCTATGATAACAATACCAAAATTTTATTAGGGGTTTTTATCCTCAAGGACAAACTGAACAAAAAATTGTTCCATAAGGATAAAGGGACAAAATTTTATCTATATGGACAAATTTTAGTGTAAAGGGAGGAATTCAGGGGGTCACTGTAATTCCACCATTTACACTAAAATTTGTCCTTATGGACAAAATTTTAGTCCCTTGTCCTTATGGAACAATTTTTTGTTCATTTTATGCTTTAGGATATTTTCCTGATTTTATTATTATATTAGTTCTATATGGAAACAACATAAAGAAGCAAATGATATATTTACAACACTAAAGGAAACTTGAAAGAAATTACCTTATGATTGATCACGTGAGAAACTGGTTCGTTCATGTAATAGAAAAGCTACACTGCAAGCCCTGTATTATGATGTAGAATCTAGAGTTATATTTTTTATAAGACACCCAATCAATGTTCTATTGGTTTTCCAATCCTATTGCAGACCAATAATAATAATGATATACCCTTATTTTTAAATCGAAGAGGGATAAAACAAAATATTAATATCTGAAAATGCGATTAAATAGGAAATACATTAATTAAGTACCTTTTGTTCTTCTCAACAAGCTAGAAACTAGTTATAACCAAAAACCTATACCGTGCCATGGAATTGCATATAACATGTTGTCATCTACTTGGTCAAAGTCTGGGAGTCTTCTCGACCGCAGACCGCCAAATTAGAGTTACACCCGAAATAAGTCATCATCGCCAGGGAGTTGCCACTGTCGCCGAAGTTTAGAGTTGCGCTAGCCATGTGCTATGCATGGAAACCTCCTGCTCTCCCATTTCTTAAGTCAAGAATTAAATCATCTCTCACTCGGTCCTAATGCATCATGCACAAAACTAAGGGATTTCGTGGAACCCTAGACTAATTTGGGGAAGACGAATGAGTTAGTATTTGGAGATTAGGGATGTAATTAGGAAACTTTTAATTAAAGAAAAAGCAGGCAGTACACAATGAATTACATCAGTAATCCTGCCTAACAATTCAGTTGGCGCTTCTTCCTTTTCAATCGTAAAGTTTGCAATGTTTGTTTGATTGAAACTAATGCGTGTAGTTGGAGTTTTAATGCTATATTTCATTATTTTTGATACTATAAATAACATTATTTCTTGTAACGATCGGTTAAACACTGTGAATCAATTATGTTAGTATATATCATGTTGGTTAAATCATTTAAATTTTCACTCTAACTCTGAAGTCGATTTAACGTAAGAAATAGAGAGAAGATTTAATGCTAAATTTTTGAAAAAGATACATAAATTTTCTAAAATTGGAATATTCAATAAAGGTTTAAATTTACCTAAATTTTATTCATTATTTTTTAAATTTATGAAATTTCAAAATTTTATAAATGTTTTAAAATGTAATTTAGAAAACATACAAGTTTTTTTAAATATTAAAGGTTAAATAAAATTAAGAACCATAACTAGCACATATTAATACTACTTCTTAATTATCAATATTTCTTATTAATCATTAATTATTAAAAATTAGTTATTAAATAGTAAATATTGATCTTAATCGTTAATTATTACTTCTTAATTACTAATAACAATTATTAATTACTTATAATCAATATTAAATACTAAATACGAAATATTGTATTTTGATATCAAATTTTTTTAAATACTCATGATTGTTTATGAATTTTATGAATATTTCAAAATTTATTTTAACTAATCTCAACTTTTCCAAATTTACAAGATATAATTATAATTTTCAATTGTAACAGTGAATAATAAAGAATAAATTCAAACTAACAAACAAAAATTAATCATTAATTATTACTAACAATTGATTATTACATCTTAATTATTAATTATTGAATCTTAATTTTAATTTAATATTTGTTATTGAAAGTTAATTATTATGTATACTGCCAATTTTCAATTATTAAATACTTAATAGTAGTAATTAGAATCTAATTACTATTTACTAATTATTAAATATTAATTATTAATAGTAATTATTGATTTGTAAGGTTAGTATTATATTTCAGTTATTCTTAAGCATTAATATTATTAATAATTAATCATTAAAAATTACGTAAATAATATTAATTATTACTAATATTTCTTAAAAAACCTTATAATGATTAATTCTTAATTATTAATGATGGATTGTCAAAAATTACTTCTTAGTTAGGGTATTAATTATTAAAACTACATTCATGTTTATTAATTATTTAATAATTAGTATTTAATAATTAATTTGTATTTATTAATAATTATATTAATAATTGAATGTTGCATAATAATTAATGATATTAATTATTAATCGTATTTTTATTGACTATTTAATTATTATTAAGTATCATTATTTAATTGTAACTAGTGCAAACTCGTGCTACGCACAAGGGTTATGTTAATTCATATTCAAATTTGTGTTTTGAAATATCCATTTTGTTATCATAAGTTGTGTATTTTATTTCATGAGTGCAAATCCATTATAAAGCACTTGTTCTAAATAGTGCGTTAGCTAAATAATGATATAAGATATGTAGACTTTTTTTTGGCAGAGTCGACCGGTATATGTAGACTTTTTGTCAGTATGTATTATTGTCTTCTTTGATCATTGTATTGTATTAAATACATATAGTAGTACATTAAAAAAAGTGTTAATTTGGGCAATACAAAATAGTGAACATATAGAGTACTACATGATATAAGTTTATGGGCCACAATCATTAATGAAAAATGGAAGATGCATGTTGTATGTCCACGCAAGACATAATTTCACATGGATAAAGGAAACAAATTGAACATAAATTAGAGCAAAGCAGCCATTTGAAAGTCGTGTAGTGTTTAAACATAAGGTCTCCTACATCATATTTTATTCAAATCTAGTCTTGATATTTTAGGCAATTAATTTCACTGTCCATCAAAAAAAGAAAAAAAAAATTGGTACTAATATTATGATAACCAGTAAACTTTATGAAAATTAAAGCATAAATATCCATGCTCTATTATTTTTAAGATTTCCATGGTGAGCCATAAGACGTAGCAGACAAACTTTTCGTGACACCTTTGGGCATTAATGATAACATTTTGTGCAACAGTGAAGATTCCTATTAACATTCAATTATACTTCAATTCAAAAGCCAAGATTAATTATATGGAAAAACTCATCCACACATGGTTAATATTATATCCTAATAAGCCATGCTACCATGTTGTTGAACATTGAAAACCATTTCCCCATTTACTTTTGATACGAAAAGCTTAAATAAAAAACAAACTTCCAAAGTAGAGGATATTGAAACTGTAACAATGAGGAATTCCATCAATCTACCAAACATGGTTGTTCCATCACTACACCAAATATGTAAATTAGAAACACATGATATTTTTATTTTGAAACGATTGTTATATATTCCTATGTCAGCAACAGTTTTCTAGTGTTTCATTTACTAATTAAGGGTTTCAACATTATTTCCATTGTTATTTTAATCAACAAAAGTCAACTTTGTTATTACGTGATCATAGTCCTTTTAACGTGCTCAACCCTATACAAGACAAATCAAAACAAGCGTTCCTAACTTTAAAAAGAGGTTGCATCTTTCCCAGTTATATTCTCTCCCGTTAGGTCTAACTTCGAGCTCCCTGTTACTTTTTTTCTCCCAAATGTTCTTTTTCAATTACGGAACTTCCTTCTTCTCTCAACCGACTGGTTATTTTGTTGGTCTTGTTGGATCTAAATTAACCCTAGAGGGAGGGGGAGGGTAAATAGGGTTTATTACAGTATTTGCTGAGTAATTAAATTATATCAATTAAATTATATCAATTAAATTATATCAATCAGAGAGAATAATCAGAGTAAATGCGGAAAATAAATAACACACAGATATACCCAGCTTCGGCAAAACCTTGCCTACTGCTGCATTCCCCAAGGTTTCTACTAGGTATTAGTCAACAATTACAATGCTTACAACACCCGTAAACTCGCGACAATTCCTAGACTGTTTGTCTTAATCCTACGCTCAAAACTTATCCCCTGTTTCTACTAGGTGCTACATAAAAGGCCTCACAATCTTGCTCTAGTTCACTAATCCTACGCTCCAAACCCTGCACTGACTTCTATCCCCGAAATCAGATTTCCCCGAATTACAACCCCGTAATTCGTCTCCCTAGTTTTACAGACAAACTATAAAACTTTGAATTCGATTACAAATTAGAAACACTTAAAAGTAGAAACAATTCAAAATATTAAAACCCTAGTTCTTTTAAAAACTAAATAAATCCTTTAGCCCTTTATAACTTTTGGAACTTGGCCGACCATTTTTATTTGTGCTTCACTATCTTCATTTTATTTATCCCGGTCTCCTTTTGTCTCTGGAATAAAAATGGGGGCTGGCGATTTTTCTAGGGTTTGCGCTTCTCATCCCAAATCTCGACTTCGACGGCTTCTGGAATTTGTGGTTCTCTATATGCTTGCGAGATGATCCGATCCAAGTTATTTCTGATCTCTGGTATGTTATTTTAATTAGAATTTTTGCTTGATTTTACTCGAACTTGGATGGATTAAAAGCCAGTGATGACTGGTGTATTTATAGGATTTCGATCCATAAAAAACTCTGATTTCATCATATAATTGATTTGATATATGCGTGAATTTTGGGGCTTTTTAAAATCCATGACTTTGAATTGTTTTTTGCGATTTCTCTGGAATTTTCGATTGACTCTTAGTTATTGTGTGATTTCTAGACTTGATCTTTTCGGCTTTAAATTTGTGGAACTTGAACATGCGTGATTTCTGGAACTTGAATTTTCTGCCCTTGAATGATGTGATAATTTCCAAAAATTTGAAATAATATCATTTGAGATCGACTTTGTCAAACTTGTTTCTCTTGGATGATTGATGAAAAGTTTCCTTGAATTCACACTGTGATTTTTGTGAGGCAATCTTGCCAAAATATGATTATCTGGAAAATATTAATATTTGCCAAAAACAATTCCCTTGCTTAATAAGTTCACTGTGTTTTCCCTTTTGCTCAAACTGTTATGATTCATTGATTATGCTGATCCCGAGATTGCACCATTCACCTTATACATGTGTATGCACACTTTACCCTTGTCATGCTGCATTGATCACTTGTTTGCTATTCTCACATGATAAATCTTCTCAATGTTCATATGCTTTGTGTTGATACATGAATACTGCTGTGTATCATGAGTTGCACCATATTTTCACCTGCACAATTGCTACATATTGCCATGTATATGATGCCACGATTTCATGCTTCTCCTCAAACATTATTTGTTATTTCTCTTTTCCATGATGTCCATGCTGAAATGATGTGGTCTTTGCTTTGGGGTTGAGCCTGTGCACTCCACTTTGCTTGACATTAAACCATGCTAAATCATTGCTGCATGTACCACCTAGATTGAACATTGCTGACCTGAATTTCTTTACATTGTTCCTTGTACCACCACTTCTTAGCTGCTTGGTGCCAACTTCATGTTGTTATGCCTATCCATTGCACATTTGCTTCAATTCAGCAGCACTTGTCCACTATTTCATTCATGTTGTATTGACTTGCTTTACTGCTATGCTGAAACATGTTGACCTATTTTTGAGATAAACTTGAATGACTCAACCATGTTTGCTTTGTAAATCCCTTGTGCATTGAGTTTGGCCATTCTTTGTGCATATTGAGCTATCTTGATTATTTGTGTCATACTTGCTTGTCCATATTGTTTTATTTGGAATTGCCGAGCCATGTACATGTTTTTAACCATTTTGCATTTGCACAAATATATGTGTGTATATATATATATATACACACATAGGTGTGTATATACATGTATCGTGCGCTGAGTCGAGTTGGTCCACATGGCTGCTTCTCAATTGCTACACTGCATTTTGATTGGCGAGGCAGTGCACGCATGTATATTTATACACGTGTGTACATGCAGCCATTCAGAATAATATTCCTATCCTTGCATATCAAACCGACTTAAAAAAATGATGAGAAACACACCGAAATTCTAAGGAAAATTTAAAGAAAAAAGAATTTTTGATTTGCATGTATTCAGTTTTATTTCTATTGCAGTGTACTGTTTTTTTTCTTCTGTTTGTGATAGGCATGCAAATGGTTGGTTAGACTGACTGTGAAGTGCTATGAAGACAAGAAGAGAGAAGACAAGTATTGAGCCAGTGACTGTACGCAACAGTTTTTGCAAACGTATATGATTCTGTAAACTGTATATGAGTGTTAGAGTGTTGTACTGAGGAACGAATGTACAGAATGAGAAAATTGTACTTATATTTATAATAGACAAATTTGATTGAAATAAAATATTATTTTATTATGTTCAAATCAAATTGTCTATCGTATTCAAATTAATTCAGTAGTACAATTTCATGTAAAATATTATAACTGTGAATATACAATAGTGGAGTTGTACTATTTCAAATATTGAAATAAAATATTTATTTGAATAAATATACTGTGTGAATATTCAATTGTGTACACTAATATATTATTCAATAAATATTTATTTCTATGAAATGAAATATAAAATAGTACAATTGCAAACACATTTGAATAATATCATATGTTTGTTATCATCAAATAAAAATCATACAACACATTGTTGTACCCAACAATCTCCCCCTTTTGATGATGACTAACATATACAAGATTTTGAATGTGTTAAATGTGTTTGAACATGAAATATTTTACTCCCCCTATTTGTATGCTCCCCCTACAACTGAATTCCCCCCATATATGTGGAAAAATATAAATAATGAAATTCAATTGACCATTCTCCCCCTAGATATTTAATTTTCAATCTTAAAATATTCCTGAATTAAATACTCATCAATCAAAATCTTGACCATTCTACCCCTTTTGTTATCATCAAAAGAATAATAGAAATCGAAACAGTGACGAATATAGACCATAAATATAAATTCAAATTAAGGGAGAGAATATATATCGTAAATCCTATTTAATCAAACAAAAATCATAATAATCTTTAAATCAGAAGCAAATTTCACTTTCAGAATGAATGGATTTACAATGGATTTTATAGAATGAGGATAGTTCAATAAAGCTGAATATTTGAATATGAATTTTAAAGATTTTAAATAAGCTCAAAATGAATTAAGCACTTGCTAACCACGCATAGCTCAAAGTTCTTTTAAATGGGGCTAGTAGTAACTTAACTTTATCCTCTCTAATGAGTTTCATCATGCACAGCCCAAAGGTCTTTTAAGTGAGAATGGAAGCACATAGAGATTAAGGTAATTCACCCACGCATAGCCGCGAGGACTATTAAATGGGAGTGAATACCAAGAATAAATAATATATATTTTTCTTTTTCTCTTCTTTTATTTTTATTTCCAAGAATAATTTGAACTCTCCAAATTAAATAAAACCATGATGAATGACACAAATATGGTAGACATAGAAGATGGTCGTGAAATAAGCTCTACTTCAAGGATATTATAAAATCTGTCCAATCATCATGACATTTTAAAATAACATCTCCTCTAGTCGTGAATTATACCATAGTCACAACTCATCTCAACCTCATAAATCTGTTAATAATTTTGATGAGTTCCAAAACAGTTCAAATCGATCAATAATTTCAATTTTTGAATAAATAGTCAAAAATAATTTTAATTGAAAAATCTCAATTTCAAGTAGGGTTTTTGAAATATTTATGTAAATTAAAACTCAGTTTCAAAAATCAATCGGTAGAATGTGAATTTTTTCTAATATTTCTAATACTGATTGCTCGTAGACAATTTCAAAACCACTTGTATATTTAACTCAAATTGCCTATGAATTTCAATGAAATCCAATCACAGATTTTCCAACCCATCGTCTAATCACAAAGATATTCAAACGAATTAAATCAATTTCCTTTATCAGAGCAACATAAAATCACTTTCGAAGCAAGAGTCACAAGATAATTTATCAGCAAGCACAAAAGACAGACAACAATTCAAATCAAAAGCAATTTATTTGAAATTGTTTGATGAATTTTTTCAGAATTCAAATTCAAATATTATAATCCAAGAAATTCAATAATCTATCAAAAATGATTTTAACCTCAAGATAGTCAAGCAAAGAAAAAAAATGAAATTTTCACATCTAATCAATCATAACTTTCAAGTAGTGTGCTGTATTGAGTACAGTTTTTCAATGTTTGCCAAAGTGAATTAGAAGACACTCAAAACAACAAAGATGTGTGAAAATTCGTTAGCTTTCCCAAACATCATAAATTTTAAAACTTCGATTAATAATGTTCAAGATATGTCAAAAATATCATGGAAGTGTCAATATAAATCAGCATAAAAGAAAATAAAAATAAATAAAAATCACGATTTTAGAGATCATACCTGACTTACCGTTATTGATGTGAATCAATGAATCTCCAACTCAGAAAAATATGGCTAAGGAACTCCAAATAATTCGATAATATGTAACAATTTGAATTTTATCTATCTTAAGCACAGTTGTTCCTTAGCCTATCCTCGCTACCTAAATGTTCATAGGATCGAGTGGTCAGACAAAAGTTGTTTTACAACTCTTAACTTCGTTTACACGTTTTGATACCCAAACCCTTTTATATAACAATCCATTACCATCCACTAAAGTGCCTTTAGGAACCCAAATTTGTTTAATTTTAATCAAATTCATTTTATTTTATTTTGGGATCCAAACACGTTTAACTGAATTGTTCTTAAACGAGTTTTCATTTCGTTTATCATTTAAAAACCCTTTGAAATTATTAGAATTCAAAATTCTAATTTGACCTTTTTCAAAGATATTTGTAGGATTTTCAAAATCATTGAAATTTAGCTTTTCAACTGGATCAGTTTTTCCAAAGCGGTGTGAAGGATTTTAAAAATAATTGAAATCACACTTTTCAATTTTATCTAATTTATCAAAACCGAATCCTTTCTTATTCTTAACAAAAAATTGGTTTTTTAACAACATATTCAACGATTTTTCTCCTTTAGAGAATTTAGCCAATATTGATACAAGTCGTTGAATTTTAGATTTAAGATCACAACTTTCTTTCATTAAAATCGAACTACGATTTATAGTGATTTTTCTCATTTCAGAATCATTTTTTTCAAAACCATATTTTCATTTTTAAGCATTTTAATTTTCGCATTGGACTCAAAAATCTCACTTTCAAATTGTTTGCGCTTTTTGTTTTCAAGTTTTTCAAAATCGTTGAAATTTTCAATTTCTTTTTCCAAATCGTGATTGATACGAGTAATTTTAGATTTGTTATTTTTCAAAATCACGTTTTCGTTTTGAAGGGTTTTGAAATTTTCTTTTATTTCAAACAATTCTTTTTGAAAAATCGTGCATTTATCACATTTGAGATTTTTAATTTCTCGGTTTCAATTTCAAGCCCATTCAGAATTGATTCGGTTTTCAATAAACTCTTTTTCTCTAAAATTTCATGTTTGGAATTTTTAACCTTCTTAAACCTATCCAACTCCTTTGCAAAAAATCATTTTTTTGTTTTTAGTTCAATCTCGTTTATTTTTAGAAAAACAATTCCCATTTCAAGCTTTTGGAACTTTTCATTAAGATGAACTAAATCATTTTCCAAATCTAAACATTTTTTGCAATTTGAGTTTTCAATCTTTTTAACGTTTTCAAGTTTTAATTCTGAATCATGATTTTTATTGCTCAAATTAACATTTTTAGATTTTTATTTTTCAGTTTGAGACTCTCAACATTTTTAGTTAATTTATCACAAAGACGGATTAACTTTTCAAAAGGAAATTCACCGTGCTCATCAACTATTGAGTCTTCGTCACTGTCATCATCAAATCCATCTTCTATAAATCCTATCAAGCATAATTTTGAAGTTGAGTTGGCTATTGGGTGGTTTGAGCTATTGTTGTCTTTTGTTCCATACAACGCATCGAGAGTTTTCCATATTTCCTGTTCAGTCAAACAATGAGAGATATGGTTATATTGATCATCATTAATATAAGAATATAAAATGTGCGTAGCACGAGAATTAATTATAATGTCATTCTTATCTACCATATCATATCCATTTTCAATAATATCCCAACATCTAGTTTTAACAGATTTTAAATAAAATTCCATTTTTTATTTCCAATTTAAAAGATCTGTTCCATTAACAATAGTTGGGGTTATACTGGAAAATTTTGTTGTATATAACGATGTTGTATACACAATTATATGATTTTTGTTTGATGATAACAACCAATATGATAGTTGGGGCTATGGAATTCAGGCCCTTAAAAATGGACATTTTGCAAACGACCTCGGATTTCGACGAAACCACTTTTGTTGGATCCGTGATGTCAAATTATTGCTAGGTTTCAAATTTCATAATTTTTCGAATCAATATGTGAGCATGGCAAAAGAAAACGCGTTTGACCGGTTTTAGTTGATTTTAATCGACTAGAAATTGGCCATTTTTCAAACGGTCTCAGAATTTGACGAAACTAGTTTTGTTAGGACCGTATCGTCAATACGAAGCTAGAAAATATTTTTCGAGAATTTTTCTAGTTAGTATGTGACCCCGGTAAATCGAAATGCGTGTTCAAATTCAATATATAGAGTTATATGTTGGTTTTGGCGGAAACTAATCGAAACAGCAGAACTGGCGTACGATACGTATCCCATTGTGTTCGGAATAGGGGTATTTGGCTAGGGGCGGCAGTCGTTGGGTTTGAATTGAAGACCGGATCAATAAACAAGTAATTTTGGGAATTAGAAAAATAATAGAATATAAATATATAAGGGGTCAAACCCTAACTACATTCATTGCTCGGTCAAACTGAAGGCCGTCTTCTTCCTCGTTTCAACGGCCAAAAATCGCTCCTTTCTTTCCTCCTAATTTTCTCCAAATTTATACAATAAAATTCCAGACTTCTAAAGCCAAAATCAGAGAGCCTTTCACGAGCTCCAGATCCATACGAGGTTGAGCACCCAGCAGTGCGTATTTCTCTCCTATCACCGCTCCGAAGTTGCTTCGCGTCACCTGGATTTCCGCACCCATCAGCTATTCGAGTTGGACGTTCGAGGCAGCGCCGGAAAGCTCTCGAGGAGGCGCGCGACAGGAAGCCATCAGATCGGCGGCTAGTGCATCGGTTGGCGTGAAAACCCCAACCCTAGGTTTGAGCAGGTGAGCGCTTCAGAAAAGGAACATATTGGGGAAGGTGGTTTCGGGTTTGTTCCTGAGCAACGATGAAGAAAAACGCAGTGAGCAATTATTTTTGTACTTATTAGATTAATTAATTTAGTAGTTAAATTATGTAATAAAAATGTTAGATTTTTTTATATGAAATAAATACATTGTAAAAAAAAAAATAACTGATGTGATTTTAAAATTTAAATAAGCATTGTTTTTAAAAATAGAAAATATTATTTCTTTATTCAGCAAAATATGAATTCTTTGATTTGAAAATTATATTGTTTTTTTAAAATGAAAATATAGGATTTATAAAAAAAGGAAAAGATATGATTTTTAGTCGTATTATGATATGATTTTTAGAAAAATAAAAATATAATCTTTACTATATCGAGGTGGTAGAAATATGATTTTTACATATGTAGAGAATTAAAAATATCATCTTTGTATATGTAGCAAAATAAAAATCTGATTTTTATTTTATAAAGTTGAAATAAAGTGGATATTTTTATGAAGGCGAAATCTATATTTTTAAAAATTCGATTTTTTTATATATTGAATAGCGAAGTAAAAAATTCGAATTTTTATATATTGAATAGCGAAGTAAAAATGTGATTTTTATATATGTAGTGAATACGAATGACGAAAGTGACAGAAGAAGAAACGAAGAAGATTTCCTACATATGAAGAGTCGAGACGTTTGGTTTAGCTATTCGGTGAGATTTCTGATTTATAAACAATATGGAAAACGACGATGTATAAATTATATAGTCGATGTATGAGTTATATAAGCGTTGTACACCTCTTGTATAAGCGTTATATAAGTTGTACGTTTGATGTATAAGTTATATATGCGTTGTAAAAATTATATGTGTGTTGAAATAAAAGTGGATTGCTATATATATATATATATATATATATATATATATATATATATATATATATATATACACGCCCCTCGTCCACAAACCATGGACGATATTTATTGATTGTGATTGGTGTGAAAATTGATTGATAGCGAATGATTGTTTGGGATTGTTTGTGGTTGATATTGATTGATTGTGGTTGAAAAATACCCATTTGTGGTTGAGAAATATTTGGTTGAAACCACATAGGATTAGTTTGTGGAAATGAAATAAATATATACATGCCGCCTGCGTGCGAACTAGATGCATGATCCCCATTATCAAAAACCGCGAGGTTTTAAGTTAGAGCGAGGAGCCGTACAAGGGACGGTCCCGGTTTTAACTACCCTACCGTTATGCTGCCGAAATTTTGAATAATATTCGTGTGTTTGAATTATTTTCATCTGCTAAAACTATATTTATTCGTTGAATAGAAAACCTTCATGTGTTGAATCGATATTCATTCGTTGATTAGAAATTCATGTGTTGAATGGTATTCGCGTTTTAAATATAAAAATCACATTTTTATCTATATATAGAAACTATAGAAAACCTTCATGTGTTGAATTGATATTCATTCGTTGATTTGAAATTCATGTGTTGAATGGTAGTCATATTTTGAAATAGATTGTTTGATGATAAAAAGCACCTTTTATCGACTATATGAACTGTGTAAAATAATCTCGTTTTGAAAGAAATTGTTTTATAAGAAAAATCCTATTTTTATCACCTATATATACACTATATAAAATGATAGTGTTTTGAAATGAATTGTTTTACAATAAAAATCACATTTTTATTATACATGAATCGTTGAAATGTGAAGTGTTAAAAATAGCCACTCGTTCAAATAAACATATAGGAGTTGTAATATTCATTAATTAGCTAATGATATGATCTGTACCTATGTATGTAACATTAGAATGAATGGTGTTTTTAAACCAAACAGAAATCAAATATGAAGTTGAATAGAAAATGATAAATGATAAGAACTGTATATATGTACATGCATATTCATTGAACAGGTTATAGCAAAGGGGCTAGAGAAGAGGAATAAAATTTCGTGCCCGACAAATAGGTACACATTTACTGTTTTGTTTGGGTGATGATTTTATGAGCCTGTTGGCTAGCCGCTTGGCTTTTTCTTTTTCTTTTTGAGATTAGAAGGACCGGGGAAGCTATTTGAGATTTCCCGATGCTCCCGGTGCAAGGGAGGTTATGGCGAAATTTTCCAAAATTTTAAGGCGTTAGTGAAATATTTGAAGTGAAAACGATATTGAAATTGTTGAATGAAATATATTTATATAATTATATAAATATAAATAAAATTAAAACGAAACGTGGCCGTGCAGTTCGCATTTTGAAACCGTGATTTCAAACAACTAGTACGGGGAATCCGACCATTGGATTTTCCCGAAACTGCAACCGTCGGGTTCGCCTTGGAAAAATCTTTCCAACGGCACCAACTTTGTAAAGATCCAATGGTTGGATTGTCTGGAATGTTTAATTCAAATCTGAAGAAAAACAGCGCCAGAAACGATTATGTTTATATATAGATATAAATATAATTATATTTAATTGAATAACGATGCTGCAGTTCGTATTTTGAAATCGAAACTTCAAACGATTGTACCGGGAGATCCGACCGTCGGATTTTCCCGAAACTGGAACCGTTGGATCCGTTTTGAAAAGACCTTTCTAATGATGTAAATTTCGTGAAGATCCAACGGTTAGATTTTCAGATACGTGTAAATCAAATCTGAAGAAAAACAGCGCTACGGCCGCGTTATGGCCCGAAGCGTCGTTTTGAATATATGGGCTATTTTAAAATAAATAAAAATAGCGATAAATCATTATAAAATATCATAAACGATATGGAATGGAAATAAACTGAATTTGCTCGATTTATGTAGTATTTGATGGTTGAATGTCATTGGTGTGAAAATTACATTAAAGAACAAAATTGGTGTTGTCAAATGATTTAACCATTGGAATAAATTGATTTGAAATTCTAAATATACGTGAATTATTTGAAAAGGCCAAGTTGATTCTCATTTCAATTAATCGACTGACGATTGAAAGTCGAAGATGAAGACGGTGGTCGAAGACCAGAGATCTTCACCTCGTTTGGATGGTAACCGAGGTCCTAATTGGGAGGCATCCCGAAATATGGATAATGAGTGGTGATCGTCCAGACGTACGTGGTGATCGATGGGTTTGCGAGGTATTTAGTGCCTCCGGTTTCGTTCAGACCCAGAACGGACTTGTAAATGGAATGTGTGTCTGACATTGGATTTTATTCTGTGTTGATTGATCCCTATTAAATATACATCTGTTTGGCGGTGGAGAATTTATTCTTTTGCTTAACGCCCTACTCTGAAACGTACGAGCTCAGAGGTTGTATATCGATGGACATCAGTCGCATGGCATGAATTGCCTGTGTGGCATGCTAAGATGCAGTGATCAGGGCTTCTGTTGAAAAGCAAAGTCTTGTGGTGATGATCAATGCACCGCCAGTGTGGCGTAGCTTTGTGTATAACGTAAAATCGCGAGCCTCACATCCCGGTATGAACCAGAAACGGGAGAGGACATCAGGGAGGGCCTGCGTTTCTTTCTAGCTAGGGTGGTGTCAGTGACCTACCAGCCCTGACATTTATATACTTTTCACCTATGTGGTTGTTGCTGTTGCGAGGCGCCTCGGTTTGATCGGATGATCCGGGTCCGATGGAGTCATTCGTTGGCTCGTTGACGCCCCAAAGGGCGGGGAAACGCAGTGTTCAAGAATCTTAATCCACATCGATGGACCGGCCCTGACGATCCAAGGGCCCACCTGTGTCTGGGTCCTGGGACACGGGCTAGAGCGTCTCGAATTCGGTAAGGACTATCTTTTGCCTTGGTTCATGACGGAAATCCAATATCCAAATACGACATCGTGCGGTTTTGATTGTATATATATATGGCGACATGATATATGGTACCCATGCCGTCTATGATTGATAGTTATGATTTGAAATTGTTTTCAAAACATATTAACACTAGCAATAATATCAAATGCCTTTGTTTTATTCGTATCAAGCATATTTTAGCCGTTATAAGGTAAAACTCTATCCTCCGGTTTGCGTTGCATTGTGTGATGGGAACCGAGTCTTATAATGGCTTCATTTTTATAAAAAGCATAGCGATGTTTAAAAGAATGATTTGTTTTTAAAGCACTGGCAATCCAATGGAGTAAACCCGTTCCACGAAAGTGGCGTGGTCCTGTGATTTGCCAAATTATATATGTGTTGAGTAGATTTCTCATACCAGTCCCATGACTGACTCGTAGTTTGTTTCACTTTCAAACTCGGGTGCCCCTTTTTCTACACGGGCAGCCTTGTATTCAGATTTAGCTGGTTCTTTCTGGATAGCTGGAGCTGAAGATGGATTCTATCATTTATTTCTTTTTATGCTGTTCAGCTCCTATTGTACATATTTTGTTTGTTTTCCGCTGTAGACATTTATGTATAGCTGAACTGTATTTGTACTAAGTAAGATCCTGTATACTATGTAACTCTGATGATTACTTTTATCCAGTATATTCTATTGTTCATTATCTGGTGTATTTATTTAATTTTGTTCTGCTATTATCTGTTTCTGTGTTATATTCCAAAGATAACCCTTGTCTCCATCGGACGGGATTTGGGGTCGTCTCAATGTGTTATCAGAGCTTTGGTTAAGCTTAGTTCTGGAATATAACATTTGAAAGAACTCGTCAGAAATAGAACCAGTAGTGTTCTAGGACGGGTAACTCTATACAGATAGGATCAGCAATATCCTAGTATGAGTAAAGCAGAATGAAATTACACCTCGATAGGCACATTTACACTTGAAGTATATGTTTCTGTGTTTGAAAATTTTCTTTTCTGTGTCCTGACACTTGATCTGCTAATTGCAGAAGTACTAGAGAATGAGTGCCAGAAACAGGAGAAATGCAGAACCCGATCTAGAAGCTTTATTAAAGAGATATCGAAATCTAAACGGAGCACAGTTCTCGGGCAATGAATCCATAATTCAAACCCAAGCTTGGATGAGTTCTATCGAAAGAATTTTTGAGCGTATACAGCTGAGGGATGACCAAAAAAGGCTGGTAGCATCTTGGGCGCTCAAAGAAGAGGCTTTAATCTGGTGGGAAACAATCATCAAAGATAATCCAGAAGGTGATATCACCTTGGACAGATTCAAAGTGATTTTCTTAGAAAGATTTACTCCTCCCGAAGCAACAGAGCGATTATGTGATGAATTTTCTTATCTAATACAAGGTGACATGACCATTCCCGAACATCATAAGAAATTCAAAGAACTTGCTCACTTTGCTACTCATCTGATTCATGACCCAAAGAGGAAAAATCTGAGATTTATCCATGGCCTGCAAAGGAGGTATCAGAATAGTGTAATGAGGAATGTGAAACTTCCTTCTTCTGAAATGATATACATGGCTTATCAGTATGAAGATCTCCATAAGAAAGGAATGTTGCGCGACGAAGAAGAAGTTTGTTGTAGTGACAAAATTGAGTCTGAAACTGATCGTCCTGAGGGCAGTACAATGTCTGAAGTCGGTAAGGAGCCCAGAGTCAATCGAAAAAGGGCCAGATCCGAAAAAGCACCAGCAACGACTTCCGTATGCAATAACTGCCATCAAAAGGGGCATTTGTCGATAAATTGTGGGCCCTTAAAGAAACGAAGCAAGGGTGGATTCAAACCCGGTGGGAAGGCTCGAGAAGGTAGGAAATGCCGGAAGTGTCATCAAGCTGGTCATATTGAGAAAAACTGCCCGCTATTCAGAAAGCCTGGAATAGTTCAAGTGAATGAAGTAGCAGAAATTTCCGATCCCTCAGCTAGTCAAGAAAGGGTTGATGTTTTAGAAGGCACGCTAACTGTCAAAAACATTTCAGTTAAAGTACTGTTTGACACAGGCACGTCACGAAGTTTCATTTCCAAAGAGGCAGCTAAGAAGTTGGATTTGAATTTGAAGAAGCTCAAAGAGCCAATGACTGTCCGAAATCCAGTTGGAGGTTCCATCAATCTCAGTTGGGCTTGTGCAGTACCTGTCTCTTTTTCCTGCTATAAATTCCCTATTATCTCTATCGTCATGAATTTTAATGAATTCGATGTTATTCTGGGATTGGATTGGCTAACCAAATATGAAGCGGAAGTTAAATGCGCCGACAGAGTCGTAAAGGCCAAGATTAAATCAGGTGATTATATAACCATTCCCTGTGAAGGTCAAAATACTAATAGAAAAGACTTCTGGGCAGCTCTAAATGTTTCTCCATCCCAAATAGAAAATGTCCCTGAAATCGCAGAGAATATTCCCGACCTCATCAAAGATATTCTTGTCGTCAAGAACTATGCGGATGTGTTCGAAGAAGTTGTTCGCTTACCTCCGCAAAGAGAAATAGATTTCAAGATTGCTTTGATTCCGAATGCAAGGCCGGTGGTTCACGCTATTCGAAGAATGTCCTTGAAAGAGAAAGAGGAATTAGACAATCAAACACGACAGCTAGTATGGAAAGGTCTGATAAGGCCTAGTTTCTCTGATTGGGGTGCAGCAGTGGTGTTTGTCCCAAAATCGGACGGTACTCTACGTCTATGTGTGGATTATCGTGATTTAAACAAGCAGACAATAAAGAACAAGTATCCATTGCCGCGGATTGATGATTTGTTGGATCGATTAAATGGAGCACAAGTATTCTCACGAATGGACCTAGCTACAGGCTTCCATCAACTTCAAATTGCCGAAGAGTGTGTTCCAATGACAGCGTTCAGAGGCCCCGACTTATTCTACGAGTGGTTAGTGATGCCATTCGGCTTGTGTAACGCTCCAGCTTACTTTGTCGATCTGATGAACAGAGTATTCAGAGGAGTATTGAATAAATTTGTTCTGGTTTTCATTGACGATATTCTAATCTTCTCTAAATCAAAGGCCGAACATGAAAAGCATCTGGAACAAGTGTTAGAAATTCTCGGACGGAATGTACTAAAAGCCAAATTTTCCAAGTGTATCTTCTGGCAAGATGAAGTAAAATTTCTGGGCCACAATGTATCGAAAGAAGGAATCGCTGTGGATCCAAGTAAAATCACAGTTATTCAGAATTGGAAACAGCCCAGTACCCCCACTGAAGTCCGAAGTTTTCTCGGATTGGCTAGCTATTACCGGAAGTTCGTTAAAAACTTTTCGAAGATATCTGGCCATTTAACAAAGCTTACAAAGAAGCACTCTAAATTTAAATGGACTCCAGAAAGTGAGGAGGCTTTTGAAGAGCTAAAGTTGAGATTAACAACTGCTCCAGTATTAACCATCATCGATGGCAACCAGTATTTAAAGGTATGGACTGATGCTTCTAGAGAAGGCCTTGGCGCAGTGTTAATGCAAAGGGGTCAAGTGATTGCTTATGCTAGCCGTCAGTTGAAGCCACATGAAAAGAACTACGTCACTCATGATCTTGAGTTATTGGCGATAGTATCCGCTTTGAAAATCTGGAGACACTATCTTCTGGGTGAGAGATTTGAACTGTTTACAGATCACCAGTCGTTAAAGTATTTGTTCACCCAGAAAGATTTGAATCTGAGGCAGCAACGTTGGCTGGAGTTTCTGGCAGCTTATGACTTTGAAATTTTATACACTCTAGGGAAAGCCAATGTCGTGGCCGATGCGTTAAGACGAAAAAATGAAATGATCGCCAGTTTTATTATCATGACTTCATTGATAGATAAAATATCTGCTCTTCAGGAGGATGATCACTTCATTCAGAAGATCAGAGAGATAATTCAACAAGGCGAACCCTCGAGTTTTCAAGTTGATAATGATGGGATTTTAAGGCTCAAAGGTCGAATCTGTGTCCCTAACATTCCTGAACTTCGAAAGGAAGTACTGGATGAATGCCACAAGTCAAAACTCAGTATCCATCCGGGAGTAAGCAAAATGTATAATGACATCAAACGCACTTTCTGGTGGAAGTCGATGAAAATGTAACAACCCGAAAATCTGGGCCAGTTTAAAATTTTTGTTTTGGCAATTTTAGCGAATTTTGAATATTTAAAATAGATTATTTTAAATAATATTGACGAGAAATTTATTTTGAATATAATTCGAACGTATATATTATATACGCCGTCGTTAGAATATAAATATTTATTTATATTTATAAAAGGAATTGAAAATGGGGCGGTAGTTCGATAATTCGATTTCAAACTTCAATTGAATGTACCGGGTGCAAAACAATCCGGATTTTAGTGAAACCAAAAACATTAGGATCTAATTGATAATATATTTCCAACGAATCCGAATAATCAAGATTTCATAGCGGGAATCAAAAGATATGTCCAGTTGAAAATTCTGAATAGTCGCTATGGAATTCAGGCCCTTAAAAATGGACATTTTGCAAACGACCTCGGATTACGACGAAACCAGTTTTGTTGGGTCCGTGATGTCAAATTATTGCTAGATTCCAAATTTCATAATTTTCTGAATCAATATGTGAGCGTGGAAAAGGAAAACGCGTTTGACCAGTTTCAGTTGATTTTAATCGACTGGAAATTGGCCATTTTTCTAACGGTCTCAGAATTTGACGAAACTAGTTTTGTTAGGACCGTATCGTCAATACGAAGCTAGAAAATATTTTTATAGAATTTTTAGAGTTAGTATGTGACCCCGGTAATTTGAAATGTACGTTTAAAATTCAATATAGTAATTTAAATGTAAATTTCAACGGAAACTGATTCAAACGATCATATCAGCTTGCGATACATATCCCATTGGGTTCGGAATAGGGGTAATTAGCTAGGGGCGACACCCGTTGGGTTCGATTTGGAGTTCGAAGTACGAAATTTCATTAGAAACTATTAATTGAATAAAATAATAATATAAATTATATAAATACTCCAAAATACCCTAACCCTAGGCTCAGAATCGCGCCGCCCCAAATTAAAATAAACGGCTGATTTGCTCCATCTTTCTTCCTCAAACTTCGACCGATTCGCGTGATGGTTTCAGGGGCTTCAAACGCAAAAATGGTGAGGATGTATTCTAGTATCACGGAGTGTATGATTTTCGAGCTTCTAGGGCTCGCGGTCGGAGCCAATTACTGGCGAGATGGGGTCTTCGAGCGGGCTCCTGCTCGCGGCAATGGGAGGTGGTGCGGAGGCGCACCATGTGGTGGAGGGCGATCGTCGAATGACGGCTTGAATTGGCAGGCGACAGTGAAGTGTCGAGGCGGGGCTTCTGGGTTACGGCTTCTGTAGAAGACGATGAAGGTAACTGATAACTAGGTTTAACTAATTTTGTTAATCAAATTTTGTTTATTTATTATGGTAATTTAGAGTTAACTATGTTTAAAGAAATAAAATATAGATTTGTTTAGAAATAAAATATAGATTTGTTTAGAAATAAAATATAGATTTGTTTAGAAATAAAATATAGATTTGTTTAGAAATAAAATATAGATTTGTTTGTAAGTAAAAATATGATTTTTATAGTATAAAGAAAATAAAAATATGATTTTCATATAATGTAAGTATTAAAAATATGATTTTTTTTATTATATAAATAGTAAAAATTTGATCTTTATATGTGTAGCGAAATAAAAGTCTGATTTTTATTATATATATGTTGAAGTAAAAATGTGATTTTTATATATTGAACAACGAAGTAAAAATTCGTTTTTTATATATTGAATAGCGAAGTAAAAATATGATTTTTATATATTGAACATCGAAGTAAAAATTCGATTTTACATATGTAGTGAATATGGGCAACGAAGATGACAAAAAGGCGAGAGCGACGAAGGTTTCTGCAAATGAAAGTGCCGTGGAGTTAGGGTAGCTATCGGTGAGAATTTCTCACCTTTCAATTTCTTTTTCTAGTTATATATATATATATACTAGGATGCAGACGGTGCTTAGTAGCACCCGACACAATCGTCCACAGACCATGGACTTGTTTGTTTGGTTGCATAGATTAGTTAGATGATTTGATTTGAAATTGAATTGTTTGGTGGAATTGAATTGTTTGGTGAAATGAATGGATTGATTGATGTGTGAATGGCGTGGGCCTTCACTAGACCGGGGATAAGGCTAGGCCTCGTCCCGTTTCTAGTATCGTGCCGTTATGCCGCCGAAATTTTCTAAAATATGTTAGAAAAATAAAAATATCATTTTATTTAAAGAATGAACTGAATAGAAATTCATAAGTTAAAATAAAATGTTTTGTCGTTAAAAATATAAATTTTAACGTGAAGTGAATAAAATAAAATATTCATTTACAAACCGGACGGTTTGTTTATGTACACCTATTTGAATGACATTGATTGGGACGATAAATTTTACACATCGCCCAACTGCACAAATAAAATCTGTGTTTGATTGTTTGAAACCCTACACGGGTGTTGGGATGAAATTTGAAGTTCACTCATCCTGATTGATTAAATATGTCGATCGATTGATTGACAGGCTGTTATAAGCGTTAGATATCTATATTTGATGCTTATACAGTGTAGTGCACTTTGGTTGATGGTTGATTATCTTTCAATGCTATTATACATGTGTTGTATGAAAATCCATATAATTAACTTTATATGGTAATTGATTGGGCCTCATTCCAATTTGAAAAATAAAGAATATTATAAAATAAAAGTTCATGAGTTGACCGTACTCAACCATTGAGATTGGTCATGTGTTGAACGAAATATTTTAGTAATAAAATTTACATCTTTATCGATATAAAATAAAAGTTCATGTGTTGACAGTACTCATCCATTGAGATTGGTCATGTGTTGAACGAAATATTTTAGTAATAAAATTTACATCTTTATCGATATAAAATAAAAGTTCATGTGTTGACAGTACTCATCCATTGAGATTGGTCATGTGTTGAACGAAATATTTTAGTAATAAAATTTACATCTTTATCGATATAAAATAAAAGTTCATGTGTTGACAGTACTCATCCATTGAGATTGGTCATGTGTTGAACGAAATATTTTAGTAATAAAATTTACATCTTTATCGATATAAAATAAAAGTTCATGTGTTGACAGTACTCATCCATTGAGATTGGTCATGTGTTGAACGAAATATTTTGATAATAACAACTATTTTGAAGAAGAAATATTTGAAATAGAATATTTGAAAATAGAAATTTATGAAGCCGCGTTGATTAGATTGACGCCATTTTGGCGTGAACGATATTTATATCGATTTTAAACGATTTCGAAATGAATTGAATATATAACGATTTCGAAATGAATTGAATATAAAACGATTTCGAAATGAATTGAATATAAAACGATTTCGAAATGAATTGAATATATAACGATTTCGAAATGAATTGAATATATAACGATTTCGAAATGAATTGAATGTAAAACGATTTCGAAATGAATTGAATATATAACGATTTCGAAATGAATTGAATATAAAACGATTTCGAAATGAATTGAATATATAACGATTTCGAAATGAGTTGAATATATAACGATTTCGAAATGAATTGAATATATAACGATTTTGAAATGAATTGAATATATAACGATTTCGAAATGAATTGAATAGATAATGAATTGGAATTGAATATAAAACCAATTCGAATTGAATTGAAAACGAATTCGAATTGAATTGAAAACGAATTCGAATTGAATTGGAAACAAATTGAAATGAATTCAACTTGAATTGAAATTTGAATTGAATAGAAATGAATTTTAAAACGAATTTATAAAGAAGAATTCGATTTTGATTTGAATTGAAATGGAAGTTGAAATTGCTTTTGAAACGAATTTAAAACTATTTATATAATTCGTTTTAAATAGAAATCGATGAAGTATATATTATATATATAATATAATGGCCTGAATAGAACGCGCCGCGCCGCGGCAGTTCGTGAATTTCGACCATTTATTTCAAACGGACATTACGGGAGATCCGACCGTCGGATTCTCCTAAAACCGGAACCTTGGGTTCGTATCGAAAAGAGCTTTCTAACGAATATTAGAAATTAGAAATCTAACGGTTGGATTTGGAGATACGTCCAAATCAAATTTGAAAAAGGTCGCTATAAGTGCAGTTCGATGGCCATTGTTGAAAATCGACTGTACGGGCCTTGATAAAATTATTAAAAATAGTAATAATTTGTGTAAAATCATAAGAAATGATTTAGAAAGAATTGGGATGAAAAACTCCATATTTGAAAAGATAAAAATAGATTTTTATCGAAATGAACTGGTTTTGAACTAGAATTATAATTCTATTTATTTTTAAATAAATAAATTGAATTTGAAATGGTTTTGAAAATAACCAAAATTTCCAATGATTGCATTGGAATGGATTTGAATCGAAATTGTCTTCGGAATATTTCGATGTTGGATTTCGTGATTATACAAATGTTGTTATGGAAATTTGAAAGATATATATATATATCATTATTTCCAATGCGATATTTGTTAGTCGTAGAATTTGATATTGAATATAAGCCGGTATATTTTCTATTCAGAGCCTTGTATTGAATATCAAATGTGATTTGGGTTTGTCGTGAATGGTGTCTTCACTAACACTGTTCTTGAACCCAGTTGAGAAAAGATTAAATCTTTTTGTTTAGATTTAACGAAGTGTACCAATTAAATAATATTTAATTGGAATTGAATCGATAATGATTTTTGGGTTTATCGTGAACAGTGTTTTAAATAACACTTGTTCTTTAACCCGATAATTAATGGAATGGGATTTTGGGTTTATCGTGAACCGTGTTTTAAATTACACTGATTCTTTAACCCAGTCGAAGATTAAAACTAAGTGGAGTTTTAATGAATCTTTAATTAGATTGAAATGATCGAAAATGGAGTATCAACAGTTCTTGTTGCTGGCCCTGAGTAGGCCGGGTACGCATGATAGGGGGTTCTCGCTTCGCGGTTTGGTGGCGAACGGGAGACTCTTACCCCTACATGTCGCTGGGGAGGGCGTTGGTTCGCCAATAGGCACGAGACTCGAGAGGGTCGCCGTAAAACAAGGGACTGGGGGACCATGTGGGAGCCACGGTGGGTATTACCTGCTGCTTGGGGGATGAAGGGATGGTTGCAAAGCCTACCGGATTTCGTCGGCTATTTCACAGTTGGTATCAGAGCTTTGGTTTACAAAGCTCAGAGGACAAGACACATTAGAACCAAACGAAAGAATTCATCAGATATTGGATTAGTAATATCCAACGAGAATGACTCGTTAGAGATGGGATCAGTAGTATCCTAGAACGAGTGTGAAGAATATATTTTTGAAAGTGAAAACAATCTTGTTTTGAAATATAAATCAATTATTCGTATTTAGTTATTTATTTATATTGATGTGGACAATCCAGTATATATAGATTTTGCGTATACGTCTGATCCGCGTGTATTCAAAGTTTTAATATATTGGATAGATATAGCGTCACACTCTAGTCGCCCGAAGATGATATTGATGATAGCGATCGCATCATCAACATTTATGTTCGAGTTTCGAAGGTGTGATTTTCTATATATTTCCATTAGACTGGTGTGAGAACCAAAACTAATATAGCTAGAATACATTGTTGTGATTTGGCATCAAAAATCTGATTTTTAGAATATGTATCAAAATTATGAATTTGAAACTCTAATTCACTAATTGATTGATGTTTGTGTTGTTTGTTTATTTGTTTGCTAATTTTGAATTATTATGCCTAATTGAATAAAATATTGAATTGTATTGAAAATTGGTCGCATTTGCTTGCATATACATATACTTACATTGAACAGGTCATAGCAAGGAGGCTAGAGCCGAAGAATAAAATTTGTTTGCCCGACAAATAGGTACATGTTTACTACATAATTTACTGTTTTGTTTGGGTGATGATGATTTTATGAGCCTATTGGCTAGCCGCTTGGCTTTTTCTTTTTCTTTTTGAGATCTGAAGGACCGGGGAAGCTATTTGAAATTCCCCGATGCTCCCGGTGCAGGGGAGGTTATGGCGAAATTTTTCGAAAATTTAGGGTGTTGGCCAAATTTTTGAAAATTTGAAAATTCTCAGAAACTGAAAAGTTGGAGAATAGAAGCCAGATCGAACGTAGAGTTGATTAATCAAACCACTTTCGATTTTGTTCCTTTTCGGGGACGAAAAGTTTTAAGTGGGGGAGATTGTAACAACCCGAAAATCTGGGCCAGTTTAAAATTTTTGTTTTGGCAATTTTAGCGAATTTTGAATATTTAAAATAGATTATTTTAAATAATATTGACGAGAAATTTATTTTGAATATAATTCGAACGTATATATTATATACGCCGTCGTTAGAATATATATATTTATTTATATTTATAAAAGGAATTGAAAATGGGGCGGTAGTTCGATAATTCGATTTCAAACTTCAATTGAATGTACCGGGTGCAAAACAATCCGGATTTTAGTGAAACCAAAAACATTAGGATCTAATTGATAATATCTTTCCAACGAATCCGAATAATCAAGATTTCATAGCGGGAATCAAAAGATATGTCCAGTTGAAAATTCTGAATAGTCGCTATGGAATTTAGGCCCTTAAAAATGGACATTTTGCAAACGACCTCGGATTACGACGAAACCAGTTTTGTTGGGTCCGTGATGTCAAATTATTGCTAGATTCCAAATTTCATAATTTTCTGAATCAATATGTGAGCGTGGCAAAGGAAAACGCGTTTGACCAGTTTCAGTTGATTTTAATCGACTGGAAATTGGCCATTTTTCTAACGGTCTCAGAATTTGACGAAACTAGTTTTGTTAGGACCGTATCGTCAATACGAAGCTAGAAAATATTTTTATAGAATTTTTAGAGTTAGTATGTGACCCCGGTAATTTGAAATGTACGTTTAAAATTCAATATAGTAATTTAAATGTAAATTTCAACGGAAACTGATTCAAACGATCATATCAGCTTGCGATACATATCCTATTGGGTTCGGAATAGGGGTAATTAGCTAGGGGCGACACCCGTTGGGTTCGATTTGGAGTTCGGAGTACGAAATTTCATTAGAAACTATTAATTGAATAAAATAATAATATAAATTATATAAATACTCCAAAATACCCTAACCCTAGGCTCAGAATCGCGCCGCCCCAAATTAAAATAAACGGCTGATTTGCTCCATCTTTCTTCCTCAAACTTCGACCGATTCGCGTGATGGTTTCAGGGGCTTCAAACGCAAAAATGGTGAGGATGTATTCTAGTATCACGGAGTGTGTGATTTTCGAGCTTCTAGGGCTCGCGGTCGTAGCCAATTACTGGCGAGATGGGGTCTTCGAGCGGGCTCCTGCTCGCGGCAATGGGAGGTGGTGCGGAGGCGCACCATGTGGTGGTGGGCGATCGTCGAATGACGGCTTGAATTGGCAGGCGACAGTGAAGTGTCGATGCGGGGCTTCTGGGTTACGGCTTCTGTAGAAGACGATGAAGGTAACTGATAACTAGGTTTAACTAATTTTGTTAATCAAATTTTGTTTATTTATTATGGTAATTTAGAGTTGACTATGTTTAAAGAAATAAAATATAGATTTGTTTAGAAATAAAATATAGATTTGTTTAGAAATAAAATATAGATTTGTTTAGAAATAAAATATAGATTTGTTTAGAAATAAAATATAGATTTGTTTAGAAATAAAATATAGATTTGTTTGTAAGTAAAAATATGATTTTTATAGTATAAAGAAAATAAAAATATGATTTTCATATAATGTAAGTATTAAAAATATGATTTTTTTTATTATATAAATATTAAAAATTTGATCTTTATATGTGTAGCGAAATAAAAGTCTGCTTTTTATTATATATATGTTGAAGTAAAAATGTGATTTTTATATATTGAACAACGAAGTAAAAATTCGTTTTTTATATATTGAATAGCGAAGTAAAAATATGATTTTTATATATTGAACATCGAAGTAAAAATTCGATTTTACATATGTAGTGAATACGGGCAACGAAGATGACAAAAAGGCGAGAGCGACGAAGGTTTCTGCAAATGAAAGTGCCGTGGAGTTAGGATAGCTATCGGTGAGAATTTCTCACCTTTCAATTTCTTTTTCTAGTTATATATATATATACTAGGATGCAGACGGTGCTTAGTAGCACCCGACACAATCGTCCACAGACCATGGACTTGTTTGTTTGGTTGCATAGATTAGTTAGATGATTTGATTTGAAATTGAATTGTTTGGTGAAATGAATGGATTGATTGATGTGTGAATGGCGTGGGCCTTCACTAGACCGGGGATAAGGCTAGGCCTCGTCCCGTTTCTAGTATCGTGCCGTTATGCCGCCGAAATTTTCTAAAATATGTTAGAAAAATAAAAATATCATTTTATTTAAAGAATGAACTGAATAGAAATTCATAAGTTAAAATAAAATGTTTTGTCGTTAAAAATATAAATTTTAACGTGAAGTGAATAAAATAAAATATTCATTTACAAACCGGACGGTTTGTTTATGTACACCTATTTGAATGACATTGATTGGGACGATAAATTTTACACATCGCCCAACTGAACAAATAAAATCTGTGTTTGATTGTTTGAAACCCTACATGGGTGTTGGGATGAAATTTGAAGTTCACTCATCCTGATTGATTAAATATGTCGATCAATTGATTGACAGGCTGTTATAAGCGTTTGATATCTATATTTGATGCTTATACAGTGTAGTGCACTTTGGTTGATGGTTGATTATCTTTCAATGCTATTATACATGTGTTGTATGAAAATCCATATAATTAACTTTATATGGTAATTGATTGGGCCTCATTCCAATTTGAAAAATAAAGAATATTATAAAATAAAAGTTCATGTGTTGACAGTACTCATCCATTGAGATTGGTCATGTGTTGAACGAAATATTTTAGTAATAAAATTTACATCTTTATCGATATAAAATAAAAGTTCATGTGTTGACAGTACTCATCCATTGAGATTGGTCATGTGTTGAACGAAATATTTTAGTAATAAAATTTACATCTTTATCGATATAAAATAAAAGTTCATGTGTTGACAGTACTCATCCATTGAGATTGGTCATGTGTTGAACGAAATATTTTAGTAATAAAATTTACATCTTTATCGATATAAAATAAAACTTCATGTGTTGACAGTACTCATCCATTGAGATTGGTCATGTGTTGAACGAAATATTTTAGTAATAAAATTTACATCTTTATCGATATAAAATAAAAGTTCATGTGTTGACAGTACTCATCCATTGAGATTGGTCATGTGTTGAACGAAATATTTTGATAATAACAACTATTTTGAAGAAGAAATATTTGAAATAGAATATTTGAAAATAGAAATTTATGAAGCCGCGTTGATTAGATTGACGCCATTTTGGCGTGAACGATATTTATATCGATTTTAAACGATTTCGAAATGAATTGAATATATAACGATTTCGAAATGAATTGAATATAAAACGATTTCGAAATGAATTGAATATAAAACGATTTCGAAATGAATTGAATATATAACGATTTCGAAATGAATTGAATATATAACGATTTCGAAATGAATTGAATATATAAATATAACGATTTCGAAATGAATTGAATATATAACGATTTCGAAATGAATTGAATATAAAACGATTTCGAAATGAATTGAATATATAACGATTTCGAAATGAATTGAATATAAAACGATTTCGAAATGAATTGAATATATAACGATTTCGAAATGAATTGAATATATAACGATTTCGAAATGAATTGAATATATAACGATTTCGAAATGAATTGAATATATAACGATTTCGAAATGAATTGAATAGATAATGAATTGGAATTGAATTGAATATAAAACCAATTCGAATTGAATTAAAAACGAATTCGAATTGAATTGAAAACGAATTCGAATTGAATTGGAAACAAATTGAAATGAATTCAAATTGAATTGAAATTTGAATTGAATAGAAATGAATTTTAAAACGAATTTATAAAGAAGAATTCGATTTTGATTTGAATTGAAATGGAAGTTGAAATTGCTTTTGAAACGAATTTAAAACTATTTATATAATTCGTTTTAAATAGAAATCGACGAAGTATATATTATATATATTATATATATAATATAATGGCCTGAATAGAACGCGCCGCGCCGCGGCAGTTCGTGAATTTCGACCATTTATTTCAAACGGACATTACGGAAGATCCGACCGTCGGATTCTCCTAAAACCGGAACCTTTGGGTTCGTATCGAAAAGAGCTTTCTAACGAATATTAGAAATTAGAAATCTAACGGTTGGATTTGGAGATACGTCCAAATCAAATTTGAAAAAGGTCGCTATAAGTGCAGTTCGATGGCCATTGTTGAAAATCGACTGTACGGGCCTTGATAAAATTATTAAAAATAGTAATAATTTGTGTAAAATCATAAGAAATGATTTAGAAAGAATTGGGATGAAAAACTCCATATTTGAAAAGATAAAAATAGATTTTTATCGAAATGAACTAGTTATTAACTAGAATTATAATTCTATTTATTTTTAAATAAATAAATTGAATTTGAAATGGTTTTGAAAATAACCAAAATTTCCAATGATTGCATTGGAATGGATTTGAATCGAAATTGTCTTTGGAATATTTCGATGTTGGATTTCGTGATTATACAAATGTTGTTATGGAAATTTGAAAGATATATATATATATATATCGTTATTTCCAATGCGATATTTGTTAGTCGTAGAATTTGATACTGAATATAAGCCGGTATATTTTCTATTCAGAGCCTTGTATTGAATATCAAATGTGATTTGGGTTTGTCGTGAATGGTGTCTTCACTAACACTGTTCTTGAACCCAGTTGAGAAAAGATTAAATCTTTTTGTTTAGATTTAACGAAGTGTACCAATTAAATAATATTTAATTGGAATTGAATCGATAATGATTTTTGGGTTTATCGTGAACAGTGTTTTAAATAACACTTGTTCTTTAACCCGATAATTAATGGAATGGGATTTTGGGTTTATCGTGAACCGTGTTTTAAATGACACTGATTCTTTAACCCAGTCGAAGATTAAAACTAAGTGGAGTTTTAATGAATCTTTAATTAGATTGAAATGATCGAAAATGGAGTATCACCAGTTTTGCTCCAGGCGATAGTTAAATCTTTAATTAGATTTGAGCGTGAAATGGTAATTGAATTTACTGATAACACCGTGGTGTTAGATATGAAGTATTACCAGTTTTACTTCATGGGATGAATAGGTTGGGATTGGGAAATTAAAACCAATGATTACTACGGTAAGGTTCGCTAATTCCGACTAGTTGAATCGAAATTCAAAGGAAGATTAGAGAATAAATTCAGGAAATTATCTTGGATAAAATTAATGGGAACCTTTCCCTATGAATGTGAAATTTAGAAACTAACTGTCGGTTAGCCAAGTAGAATGGTTTCCTGGATATTGATCTGATGTTGGTTTCGGCCTTGGGGGTTAATATTTGGGAAATTATTCTCTTGATTAATTTACGGTTCGTGACTGATGAATTGGAATGAGGCGTATGTTGTGTTTGTGTAACACTTATTTAAAATATACGCGAGTTATTCGGAAAGACCGGGTTTATCCCATTCTAAATAACTGATACGACGAAAAGTCGAAGATGAAGACGATGGTCGAAGACCGGAGGTCTTCACGTCGTTTGGGTGATTACTGATGATCTTGATTGGGCTGTACACCCAAGAAGATGGAAACAGTTGGTGATCGTCCAGACGTACTTGGAGATCGATGGATATGCGGGGTACTAGGTGCCTCCGGTTTCGTTCAGACCCAGAACGGACTTGTAAATGGACTGTGTGTCTGACATTGGATTTTAGTCCGTGTGATTGATCTCTATTAAATATATATCTGTTTGGCGGCGGAGAATTTATTCTCTTGCTTAACGCCCTTCTCTGAGACGAACGAGCTCAGGGGTTATATATTGATGGATATCAATCGCATGGAGTGAATTGCCTGTGTGGCATGCCTAAGTGGCAATTGATCGAGGCTTCTGTTGAAAAGCAAAGTCTTGTGGTGATGATCAATGCACGGCCTTTGTGGCGTAGCTTTGTGTAACGTTTACTTCGCGAGTTTCACACCCGGTATGAACCAAAAACGGGAGACGGACCTCAGGGAGGGCCTGCGTTTCCTCCTAGCTAGAAGTGGCGTCAGTGGTTTTACACGCCCTGACAAGTTTGACTTATGTGGTTGTTGCTGTTGCGAGGCGCCTCGGTTAGATCGGACGATCCGGGTCCGATGGAGTCATTAGTTGGCTCGCTTACGCCCCAAAGGGCGGCGAAACGCAGTGTTCAGGATTTAAGTTTAATCCACATCGGTGGACCGGCCCTGACGATCCAAGGGTCGATGCGTTCTGATCCTGAGACTCGGGCTAGGCAGTCTCGAATCGGTAGAGGACTATCTTTTGCCTCGGTTCATAGACGGAAATCCAATTTCCAAATACGTGACATTTGCGGTTTTATTTGTAGAGCCTAGTATGGCGACATGATATATGGTACCCATGCCGCCTATGATTGATACTTATGATTTGAAGTTGTTTTATACACTATGCACTTATAATAGTATCAAACGATTTGTTTTAACCGTATAAAGCATTCTTTGGCTGTTATAAGGGAAAACCCTATCCTCGGCTGCGTTGCATTGTGTGATGGGACCTGGGTCTTATAACAGCTTCATTTTTCTTTATTTAGCATTGCGCTGTTTGTTTTATGCACTGGTATTCTTAGGAGGAAACCCGTTCCGTGTTATACGACGTGGTCCCTTGATTTACCTAACTTTAAAATAAAGATTAACTGTTTTAGTTCTCACACCAGTCACATGACTGACCTGGAGTTTATTGTTTTAACCTAAACTCTGGGTGCCCCTATTTTCGACACGGGCAGCTAGTAGTTTTGGTTTTGCAGATTTATATTCACAGGATCCTGGTTTACAGCTGGAATGATATCCGGAAAGCTTTGTATCCGTATATCTCTTCTAGTTGTGTATTGTATTATTTTCCGCTGCTATGTATTTAAATGTAATTTAAATCTTTGATATTTCTGTGTAATATTTATTTGTTTATACTCTGTATATTCTTGTAATCTGATGTATTGTTGTAATATACAATGAAATGTTCTTCTGTATGAGTTCTGTTGTGGCTTGTTCTCGAACTATCCGACACTTTCCTTTACGGGGAAGTTGCGGGTTTTCACAGAAAAGGGACATTTCCTTATATGTTAGCCGATGCCCTACTTGCCAGCTAGTCAAGAGTGACCAACAGAAATTGGCTGGATTGTTACAACCACTAGAAGTTCCTGGCTGGAAGTGGGAACATATTTCTATGGATTTCATTGATGGTCTGCCCAGGACCAGAAAAGGGAATGACAGTATTTGGGTGATCGTAGATCGCTTCACGAAGACCGCCCATTTCATACCTGTTAGATCAAATAGAACTGCTCAGAGTCTGGCGCAGATATACTTCAGGGAAATAGTTAGACTACAGGGAGTGCCGCTCAGTATAGTCAGTGATAGAGATACAATATTCACTAGCAAATTCTGGGAAGCATTTCAAGTCGAGCTGGGAACGAAGTTAAACTTGAGCACCGCTTATCATCCTCAGACAGACGGTCAGACTGAGAGGGTGAATCGCATTTTAGAAGATCTATTGCGGGCTTGTGTTCTAGATTTTGGTGGATCATGGGAAGACCATCCGCATTTGGCTGAATTCTCTTATAACAACAGCTACCAGGCGAGTCTGACAATGTCGCCATTCGAAGCATTGTATGGTAGACCGTGCCGATCTCCTGCTTGTTGGGACGAGCCCGGAAATAGACTTGTGTTAGGGCCTGATATGATTCGAGAAGCTGCCGACAAAGTCGATTTTATTAAGAAGCGATTACTCGCCGCTCAAAGCCGACAAAAGAGCTATGCCGATAGAAGAAGGAGAGATATATCCTTGGAAGTTGGCGACTATGTATATTTGAAAGTATCGCCGATGAGAGGAGTTATCCGGTTCGGTAAAACTGGAAAGTTAGCGCCCAAATTCATTGGTCCGTTTCCTATTCTGGAACAGATCGGAACTCTCGCTTATAGGGTCAAACTGCCTGATTGGCTGCCTGGAGTTCATGATGTATTTCATATATCTCAACTTCGAAAGCACGTTCATGATCCAGACTTGATCGTGGAAGAAGCAGCTCAACATGACATTGAAATTACCCCAGAATTAGCTGTGAGAAGAGAGCCGCTAAAGATAATAGGCAAAGAAACCAAAGAGCCGAGGAACAAGAAGGTTCGCTTAGTCAAAGTGCAATGGAGTGGAGATCCACGAGATTGTACTTGGGAAACTAAGGAGAGCATTCAGAAAGCTTATCCTAGATGCCGAATAGATATCTCTGATTGACTCCGGTGCAAGGTACATTTACCCTACTTTGCATTACCATTCAATTCTCTACTCTATTGTTATTTTCTTCCCATGGATGTGCACTATTTATTCTATACTCTGAATGATTTTTAAAGGAATATAGGATTTGATTAGTATATTTTTGAAGGTTAAAAACAAATTGGTTGTTGTATGATTGTAGATTTATCAAACCACTTTCGACTTTATTCCTTTTCGGGGACGAAAAGTTTTAAGTGGGGGAGATTGTAACGACCCAGAAAATCTGAACCAATTTAAATTTTTTTAAATTGGCTAAAATAATGGATTTTAAATATTTAAAATAAATATTTTAAATAACGGCGATGAAAACTGAGTTTGAATCGACAATTGAAAACGAATATAATTATAATTATAAACAAGGCCTGAAAGGGCGCTGCAGTTTCAAAAATTGAATTCAAACTTTGTCGGACTGTACCGGGTGCAAAACAATCTGGATTTTAGTGAAACCAAAAATATTTAAATCTGTTAGTGAATACCTTTCCAACGAATCTGAAAAATCGAAATTTGATAGCGGGAATCAAAAGATATGTCCAATTGAAAATTCTGAATAGTCGCTATGGAATTCAGGCCCTTAAAAATGGACATTTTGCAAACGACCTCGGATTTCGATGAAACCACTTTTGTTGGATCCGTGATGTCAAATTATTGCTAGGTTTCAAATTTCATAATTTTTCGAATCAATACGTGAACGTGGCAAAGGAAAACGCGTTTGACCGGTTTCAGTTGATTTTAATCGACTAGAAATTGGCCATTTTTCAAACGGTTTCAGAATTTGACGAAACTAGTTTTGTTAGGACCGTATCGTCAATACGAAGCTAGAAAATATTTTTCGAGAATTTTTCTAGTTAGTATGTGACCCCGGTAAATCGAAATGCGTGTTCAAATTCAATATATAGAGTTATATGTTGGTTTTGGCGGAAACTAATCGAAACAGCAGAACTGGCCTACGATACGTATCCCATTGTGTTCAGAATAGGGGTATTTGGCTAGGGGCGGCAGTCGTTGGGTTTGAATTGAAGACCGGATCAATAAACAAGTAATTTTGGGAATTAGAAAAATAAAAGAATATAAATATATAAGGGGTCAAACCCTAACTACATTCATTGCTCGGTCAAACTGAAGGCCGTCTTCTTCCTCGTTTCAACGGCCAAAAATCGCTCCTTTCTTTCCTCCTAATTTTCTCCAAATTTATACAATAAAATTCCAGACTTCTAAAGCCAAAATCAGAGAGCCTTTCACGAGCTCCAGATCCATACGAGGTTGAGCACCCAGCAGTGCGTATTTCTCTCCTATCACCGCTCCGAAGTTGCTTCGCGTCACATGGATTTCCGCACCCATCAGCTATTCGAGTTGGACGTTCGAGGCAGCGCCGGAAAGCTCTCGAGGAGGCGTGCGACATGAAGCCATCAGATCGGCGGCTAGTGCATCGGTTGGCGTGAAAACCCCAACCCTAGGTTTGAGCAGGCGAGCGCTTCAGAAAAGGAACATATTGGGGAAGGTGGTTTCGGGTTTGTTCCTGAGCAACGATGAAGAAAAACGCAGTGAGCAATTATTTTTGTACTTATTAGATTAATTAATTTAGTAGTTAAATTATGTAATAAAAATGTTAGATTTTTTTTTATATGAAATAAATACATTGTAAAAAAATAATAATAACTGATGTGATTTTAAAATTTAAATAAGCATTGTTTTTAAAAATAGAAAATATTATTTCTTTATTCAGCAAAATATGAATTCTTTGATTTGAAAATTATATTGTTTTTTTAAAATGAAAATATAGGATTTATAAAAAAAGGAAAAGATATGATTTTTAGTCGTATTATGATATGATTTTTAGAAAAATAAAAATATAATCTTTACTATATCGAGGTGGTAGAAATATGATTTTTACATATGTAGAGAATTAAAAATATCATCTTTGTATATGTAGCAAAATAAAAATCTGATTTTTATTTTATAATGTTGAAATAAAGTGGATATTTTTATGAAGGCGAAATCTATATTTTTAAAAATTCGATTTTTTTATATATTGAATAGCGAAGTAAAAAATTCGAATTTTTATATATTGAATAGCGAAGTAAAAATGTGATTTTTATATATGTAGTGAATACGAATGACGAAAGTGACAGAAGAAGAAACGAAGAAGATTTCCTACATATGAAGAGTCGAGACGTTGGTTTAGCTATTCGGTGATATTTATGATTTATAAACAATATGGAAAACGACGATGTATAAATTATATAGTCGATGTATGAGTTATATAAGCGTTGTACACCTCTTGTATAAGCGTTATATAAGTTGTACGTTCGATGTATAAGTTATATATGCGTTGTAAAAATTATATGTGTGTTGAAATAAAAGTGAATTGCTATATATATATATATATATATATATATATATATATATATATATATACACACATACATACGCCCCTCGTCCACAAACCATGGACGATATTTATTGATTGTGATTGGTGTGAAAATTGATTGATAGCGAATGATTGTTTGGGATTGTTTGTGGTTGATACTGATTGATTGTGGTTGAAAAATACCCATTTGTGGTTGAGAAATATTTGGTTGAAACCACATAGGATTAGTTTGTGGAAATGAAATAAATATATACATGCCGCCTGCGTGCGAACTAGATGCATGATCCCCATTGTCAAAAACCACGAGGTTTTAAGGTAGAGCGAGGAGCCGTACTAGGGACGGTCCCGGTTTTAACTACCCTGCCGTTATGCTGCTGAAATTTTGAATAATATTCGTGTGTTTGAATTATTTTCATCTGCTAAAACTATATTTATTCGTTGAATAGAAAACCTTCATGTGTTGAATCGATATTCATTCGTTGATTAGAAATTCATGTGTTGAATGGTATTCGCGTTTTAAATATAAAAATCACATTTTTATCTATATATAGAAACTATAGAAAACCTTCATGTGTTGAATCGATATTCATTCGTTGATTTGAAATTCATGTGTTGAATGGTATTCATATTTTGAAATAGATTGTTTGAGGATAAAAAGCACCTTTTATCGACTATATGAACTGTGTAAAATAATCTCGTTTTGAAAGAAATTGTTTTATAAGAAAAATCCTATTTTTATCACCTATATATACACTATATAAAATGATAGTGTTTTGAAATGAATTGTTTTACAATAAAAATCACATTTTTATTATACATGAATCGTTGAAATGTGAAGTGTTAAAAATAGCCACTCGTTCAAATAAACATATAGGAGTTGTAATATTCATTAATTAGCTAATGATATGATCTGTACCTATGTATGTAACATTAGAATGAATGGTGTTTTTAAACCAAACAGAAATCAAATATGAAGTTGAATAGAAAATGATAAATGATAAGAACTGTATATATGTACATGCATATTCATTGAACAGGTTATAGCAAAGGGGCTAGAGAAGAGGAATAAAATTTCGTGCCCGACAAATAGGTACACATTTACTGTTTTGTTTGGGTGATGATTTTATGAGCCTGTTGGCTAGCCGCTTGGCTAGCCGCTTGGCTTTTTCTTTTTCTTTTTGAGATTAGAAGGACCGGGGAAGCTATTTGAGATTTCCCGATGCTCCCGGTGCAGGGGAGGTTATAGCGAAATTTTCCAAAATTTTAAGGCGTTAGTGAAATATTTGAAGTGAAAACGATATTGAAATTGTTGAATGAACTATATTTATATAATTATATAAATATAAATAAAATTAAAACGAAACGTGGCCGTGCAGTTCGCATTTTGAAACCGTGATTTCAAACAACTAGTACGGGGAATCCGACCATTGGATTTTCCCGAAACCGCAACCGTCGGGTTCGCCTTGGAAAAATCTTTCCAACAGCACCAACTTTGTAAAGATCCAACGGTTGGATTGTCTGAAATGTTTAATTCAAATCTGAAAAAAAACAGTGCCAGAAATGATTATATTTATATATAGATATAAATATAATTATATTTAATCGAATAACGACGCTGCAGTTCGTATTTTGAAATCGAAACTTCAAACGATTGTACCGGGAGATCCAACCGTCGGATTTTCCCGAAACTGGAACCATTGGATCCGTTTTGAAAAGACCTTTCTAATGATGTAAATTTCGTGAAGATCCAACGGTTAGATTTTCAGATACGTGTAAATCAAATCTGAAGAAAAACAGCGCTACAGCCGCGTTATGGCCCGAAGCATCGTTTTGAATATAAGGCTATTTTAAAATAAATAAAAATAGCGATAAATCATTATAAAATATCATAAACGATATGGAATGGAAATAAACTGAATTTGCTCGATTTATGTAGTATTTGATGGTTGAATGTGTTTGGTGTGAAAATTACATTAAAGAACAAAATTGGTGTTGTCAAATGATTTAACCATTGGAATAAATTGATTTGAAATTCTAAATATACGTGAATTATTTGAAAAGGCCGAGTTGATTCTCATTTCAAATAATCGACCGACGATTGAAAGTCGAAGATGAAGACGGTGGTCGAAGACCGGAGATCTTCACCTCGTTTGGATGGTAACCAAGGTCCTGATTGGGAGGCATCCCGAAATATGGATAATGAGTGGTGATCGTCCAGACGTACGTGGTGATCGATGGGTTTGTGAGGTATTTAGTGCCTCCGGTTTCGTTCAGACCCAGAACGGACTTGTAAATGGAATGTGTGTCTGACATTGGATTTTATTCTGTGTTGATTGATCCCTATTAAATATACATCTGTTTGGCGGCGGAGAATTTATTCTTTTGCTTAACGCCCTTCTCTGAAACGTACGAGCTCAGAGGTTGTATATCGATGGACATCAGTCGCATGGCATGAATTGCCTGTGTGGCATGCTAAGATGCAGTGATCAGGGCTTCTATTGAAAAGCAAAGTCTTGTGGTGATGATCAAAGCACCGCCAGTGTGGCGTAGCTTTGTGTATAACGTAAAATCGCGAGCCTCACATCCCGGTATGAACCAGAAACGGGAGAGGACATCAGGGAGGGCCTGCGTTTCTTTCTAGCTAGGGTGGTGTCAGTGACCTACCAGCCCTGACATTTATATACTTTTCACCTATGTGGTTGTTGCTGTTGCGAGGCGCCTCGGTTTGATCGGATGATCCGGGTCCGATGGAGTCATTCGTTGGCTCGTTGACGCCCCAAAGGGCGGGGAAACGCAGTGTTCAGGAATTTTAATCCACATCGGTGGACCGGCCCTGACGATCCAAGGGCCCACCTGTGTCTGGGTCCTGGGACACGGGCTAGAGCGTCTCGAATTCGGTAAGGACTATCTTTTGCCTTGGTTCATGACGGAAATCCAATTTCCAAATACGACATCGTGCGGTTTTGATTGTATATATATATGGCGACATGATATATGGTACCCATGCCATCTATGATTGATAGTTATGATTTGAAATTGTTTTCAAAACATATTAACACTAGCAATAATATCAAATGCCTTTGTTTTATTCGTATCAAGCATATTTTAGCCGTTATAAGGTAAAACTCTATCCTCCGGTTTGCGTTGCATTGTGTGATGGGAACTGAGTCTTATAATGGCTTTATTTTTATAAAAAGCAGTGATGTTTAAAAGAAAGATTTGTTTTAAAGCACTGGCAATCCAATGGAGTAAACCCGTTCCACGAAAGTGGCGTGGTCCTGTGATTTGCCATATTATGTATGTGTTGAGTAGATTTCTCATACCAGTCCCATGACTGACTCGTAGTTTGTTTCACTTTCAAACTCGGGTGCCCCTTTTTCTACACGGGCAGCCTTGTATTCAGGTTTAGCTGGTTCTTTCTCGATAGCTGGAGCTGAAGATGGATTCTATCATTTATTTCTTTTTATGCTGTTCAGCTCCTATTGTACATATTTTGTTTGTTTTCCGCTGTAGACATTTATGTATAGCTGAACTGTATTTGTACTAAGTAAGATCCTGTATACTATGTAACTCTGATGATTACTTTTATCCAGTATATTCTATTGTTCATTATCTGGTGTATTTATTTAATTTTGTTCTGCTATTATCTGTTTCTGTGTTATATTCCAAAGATAACCCTTGTCTCCGTCGGACGGGATTTGGGGTCGTCTCAAGTTTACTATTTTGGACTTGTGATCTTTGAAGGCCAAAATCATGAAGGTTCTAAGAAATGACTATGTGAATTCAGGGCAGTTTTAAATCGATTCATATATGTCCAGAATCTGCTCAATATGTTTTCAGAAACAAATCATTTCAACAATTATCACAAATTATTTTCCAGAAATGGATAAGTGATTGAGCATTTGCAAACATTTCAACAAATAATATTTGGCAAGGAACAAGGATTAGGACAATTTCATTTTGTTTCCAGCATTGGACAATGGTATTTTGGAAAGTTTTAATTCACAGGTTTAAGCATTTTATGGAAAATCGAGTGTTCATAATTTTGGCAAGATTTCAAGATTTATTTCCTGAATTTCCTTATTCAATCAAAAACAAGAGTTTTAAATTCAAAGAGGAAAATCTATTTCAAAGAATCAAATCATGTCCAGATTCATTCAAGTTCAGCCGAGAATTACAACACCAAAAAGGGAACATTTTTCACGCAAGAAATCAAAAGAGGAATTCACAATAAATCAGCCAAATCATTACTACGAAATCAGAGACAATAGTATTTTATTTTAACCCTATAAACACCGATCATCACTGGCATTTTTAAGCATCGAGAATCCACACAACAACATTTTTTCAAGCATAAAATAAGTTTAGAGAAACTCACTATTTTTCAGAGGGATTTGATCCATTTCCAAATCGATCGAGCAAGGAACAAGAAGCATCAAAGCAACCGTGGACATCACTTCATCTCTTTCAGCAATCAGAATCGATTTGGGGAAAGCGAGCAAAAACCCTAGAGAATTATCAGATCCGCCGCCATTTCAGAACACAATAGGAAAGTGATCGGGAATAATCAAAAGGGTGGAACCAATATACAAATGGCCGGCCAACTTGAAGTGTTTTAAAGGGAGATTGTTTATTGTTCAATCCAGGGTTTTCATTGTGTATTTGTTTTATTTATTGTGTTGCTTTAAATTGTTCTGAAAACCATCAAAACAGTTTACTAGAGTCTGTAAAATTCTTGGAAACCAATTAGGGTGTTAACTGGAAATTTACTAGAGTCTGTAAAATCTAGGGTTACGGGTTTGTAATCCGGGAAAATCTGGTCGATGTGATATTGGTCAGTTTAGGGTTTTGAGCGCATGGTTAGAATAGGAGCAAAGGGTTCGCGAGTTTACATGGTCTTGTAAGCAGGATCTGTTCTATCACCTAGTAGAAACCATAGGAATGCAGCAGTAGGCAGGATTTTGCCGAAGCTGGGTATCTCTGTGTGTTACTTACTTTATGTATTTTTATTTCTACTGCATTCTGTAATCTGATAATTTTTACATATCCTGCTAAAATTCAATAAACCATATTCACCCCCCTCTAGGGTTAATCTAGATCCAACAAGTGGTATTGGAGCTGGTATAAGGTAACAACACGGTAGGGGGTTCTCGCTGTATGATCATGTGGCGAAGTATTGACTCTTGCCCCTGCATGCGCATGGGTGGTTGTCCGTGTCGAGAGGCAGGACATGAAACCAGTGTCTAAGGTATCTTTGGTGGCCATCGGGGTGGTTAAAATTCCTCGTAAATAGAGACACCATTTGGTATCAGAGCAGGTATTTTCTTTAACTCTAGAGAAATGGTGAATCCTAGTTGTTAATCTTCTGAGAGTCAGTCCAGTGATATTCCAATAATTTTCAATGGAACAGATTTTTTATTATGGAAATCAAAATTCGAATTATATTTAAAATTTGTTAATTTTGAATATTGGAATATTATTGAAAATTTGGGAGATATGTTAGATAAGAAGAATAAAGTTTTGAATGCTCGTGTTATGCATATAGTTTATTCCTATCTTGATAATGATCAGTTAAAATTTATCTCTCATTATTTAACTACGCAGGATATTTGGAAAACTCTCAACATGCTGTATGGAAAATCTTACAACTGATCAAAACACTCAACAACCAACTCAGATTCAGAGTTCTTAACAGGATTTACAAATGAAAATTCACATGGATCAGTCGATGGAGATTCAACAGATGACGAGATAGGAAATTTCTCATATGAAGATTTAGTTTATATGTGTGTTAATCTAACTAAGTCTGTTGATAAACTCCAATCTAAAAACAAATCTCTGAAATATAAAAATCTTGAGTTGACCAGCAAGATTGATGATTTGGAATCACAACTTGAATATTTTAAAAACTCTTCAAATTCAAGCTGCAAAATTTCTTGAAATTGGAAACCAATCTTGTTCGTCTCAATAAAAATATTCAAAAGTTTGAAAATGAAATTTTGGTCTTAAAAGAGAACAAGATTGAGTTATCAAGTTCGAATAATTTTCTGCAAAAGGAATTTGAAAATTTTAAGACTGCTATAAATTCCAAACTTAAAATTGCTGAAAATGAAAATTTGGTGAAAAGTGATTTGATTTTGAAAAACTTGAAAATGAGATTGAAAAATCCAAGAATTTTGAGTTTGAAAAACAAAAACGATTTGAATTTGAAATTTCGGACTCTCAAGCCAGAATTAAATTTCTTGAAGATGAAAATTTGGTTTTGAAAACTGATTTTGAAAAGAATAAGATCATTAAAAACCGTTGTTCAGATTTAATGAAAGAAAATGGTGATCTTAAATTTAAAAGTCAACAACTTGAAGCAACTTTAGTTAATTTTTCTAATGGTGAAAAATATCTGAATATGTTGTTGAAAAATCAATTTTCATCTGGAAATAAAAGTGGTCTCGGCTTTGAGAAAAATAATGATTTTGAAAATCAGAACTCAAATGATTTTAAAAATCCTTTAAATTGCTTTGGAAAGATTCGATATGAAAATTCAAATTCTCATAATCGCAAAGGATTTTTGAATCATAAACGTGATGTGAATTTGTTTTATAATAATCCAATTGAAATTCTGGATCACAAAAAGAAATAAAACAAACTTCATTAAATTCAAACAGATTTGGTTTCCAAAGGGTACAAAGATAGATTTGAATGGATTATTATACAAACAGGTATGGGTAACAGAACATACGAATATAACTGTGAGTGGTTTTACTACTTTTGTTAGACCACTCAATCCTCTTAACAGTTAGGTACCGAAGGAGGCTGAGGAACTGCATAGCTAAAGAAAAATTGGGTTCAAACTGCTACATATCACAGAATCATTCACAGTTCCTTAGCCACATCTGTTGAGTTAGAGATTTATTTACTCACGTCAATTTCATGTATAACCTCTAAACTCATCTTTGTAAATATTTTTTATGTATTCCTTCTTCTATGCCTTTTTTCTGTTTTTGATTTGACACTGCCATATTTTTTTTTATTCTTGGCTTCCTTAAACTTCCAATTGTAGAATTCGTATTTTTTTGGAAATTCGCTTCAATTGAATAAAACTCTGATGTTTTAAATCATTTCTGGATCTTGAATTAAAATTTGTAAATATCTGCAATTGTTTTGAAGTTTATTTTCTATTTTCTGAATTCATAACAGTGTTGATGTATTCTTGTCATATCTTGAACACTATTGATTTGAATTCCAAATTTTTTGAAGATCTGAAAATTTAATGGAATTTCACACATCATTGTTGTTTTGAGTTTTCACTAATTCATTCTAGAAAAGCTTGAAATAATATACTCAGTACAACACACCAATATTTATCAGTTGTCATAATTTCATAATTTTTTTTAGATTGGCTTAGATATTTTGAAGTATCTTGAATCATTGTTTACATCTTGAAATTCTCTGTTATTCATGATCATCTGGTCTAGATTTTTTTTGTTTGAGACCATTTGAATTTTTTGATATTTTGAATCTCACAAACCTATCAGATCTGAAATTATTAATCATGTGTGATTGATTCATTGTATCTCATGATATACATTTGTTCAAGTGATTTCGAATAAACCATTATTTTTTGATCATGAATTATTACTCAATCTTGATGTAATTATTCTGAAAAATTTCTTGTGCGATTGTCAGAAAAATTTGTGAAAAATTCTTTTGAAAAATGGTCATTAAAACTCACTGCTAATTCATGATGATTTGAGTTGAATATCTGTTTGTTTAAAATCATTGATTTATTGAATCACGCACATATCTTGGATCTAAAATTGATAATCTGGTGTGATTGATTCATTGAATCGTGAGTTTTTCATATTTCCTCAAATGATTTCAAATAAACAGTATTTTTAATCTTGGATCATGAATTATCTTATGTGATCGTCATCTTGACAAGTCTGCTTTGAAAATGATTTTTGTGCTGGTCAGATATTGTTCTTGAAAATATTTTTGGTGAGTGCTTGTTTTGGAATCAAATATATACCATGCTCTGATAGATGAAACTAATTTGCTTGATTTGTTAACCATGTCTGCTTAGGCTTTGTGATTATGATTCTGTTGTCTGAGATATCTTTGTTCGTCTCCAGTGTCATTTTTAAAATCCTCACTAATAGAGACTTTAAGTGGTATCAGTTTAGAAGTGCTGAAATTTTTTTACTGTATATATATATTTTTTGTTTATTTCCCATGTCTTGTATAGATCTTCATTTCCCTCTTGTAATTAATTTTCAATTTTAAAGTTATTTATTGATTAGTCATTCAGAAATTGAAATCAATAACCAAACCAAACTGTATTTATAATTCATCAAAATTATTATCAGATTTTGAAATTGCGATGAATTGTGACTGCATTATATTTCACAACAAGAGGAGATTTTATTTAGATTTTTCATGGTGGTTGAATAGTTATTATAATATCTTTGAATTGGTGATTATTTCACGACCATCTTCTTTATCTACCATTATTCTGTCATCCATCATTTTTTTTATATTAATGTGGAGAGTTTAATATTTTTTTAAAAATATTTTTGAATAAACAGTGGAAATATTTGTGATAGAAATTGGACTATGTTATTATTTAGAATTAGTGATAATTGAAAATTTTCAATGAACTCAGTACAGTTGATCATATTTCATAATATGATTAATTTAGAAATTTATTTTACAAGCCATTTCTATACCTATCACATTTCTATGATCCATATTGGTTTCATATACTGAGGAGTTTTCATTTTGAAACTAAAAATAATAAAAATATAATATTCATAAGTGTGTCTCTAACTTCATTTAAAAATCCAAGCTCTGGTCATGCATGGTTATGAGACAACTCATAATTTAAGCTGCGAATGACCTCATTTAAAAACCCAAGCTCTGGTTATGCGTTGTCAGTGTGCTCTTAAATAAAAATAAAAAATAAAAAAATGTGCTATAAATATAAATTAATCTGAAATTTTCCTCTGAATATAAAAACTAGCCTATCAATCCATTTTCTATTTGTGAAATGTGTTGAAATCTTATGATGTATTATGATTTGTTGATTGATAGGTATTGGGATTTGAGACCATACGATTTTGTCACTTAAATTGAATTATTAATTATAGTCCAAATCCATCACTGTTTTTGACCTCAATTTTATAAAATTCTTTTGAAAATAATTGGAAATCGTATTTTTGAAACTTTCTCCATTATATATGAATTTCATCGTAAATCCGTCATTCTCTACAATGTGAAATATGCCACCTATTCTCAGTTTATTATGATTTTTGTTTGACTGATTGAAATTTATGATGACCATTCTTCCTCTTAAGCTTATATTATTTATAGTCATTTTTCATCTATATTTTTAATTCTGAATCCTTTTGATGATAACAAACGGGGGAGAATGGATTGAGATTTTGATTTATGAGTGAATATTTTATATTTCAATTTTGAAAATTTATTCAATTTTCATTTTTCACTCATGCACGGTTATGGGGGAGTTTTCTGTTGTAGGGGGAGCTAAAAAATAGGAGGAGTTCAATATTCACTATCAAATACGTTTACTGTGCTCAAAATCTTTTATTTGTTTGTCATCATCAAAAGGGGGAGATTGTTGTATATAATGGTGTTGTATACACAATTATATGATTTTTGTTTGATGATAACAACCAAATAAATATTATTATAAATGTGTTTGTTATTCGTATATACATCACAGACATGAATATAATATTTATATTTAAATAAAATACGACTGTACAGAAATTCAAATATTCACAGCATTTTATTTAGATAGAATATTTTATTTCAAACATTCAAATAATACAATTTTTTTTAACTCCACTATTTGAATACATCACTTATATACATTTCAATTTATTCATTTTAATATTCAATACAACACTCATACATTTCACATTCACTCATATACAATTCCATTTATACATTCACTTATATACACTTTTACAAACAGTTTTTGTTTTCTTCCTTCTGTCTTCAGTCTTCATAGCATCTTCACTGTCAGTTCAGTCATCTACACCTGTCATACACAGAAACACACACACAATACACTGCAATAGAAATAAAACTGAATACATGTAGACATAAATTTTTTTTTAAAAATTTTATTTGCCTTAGAATTTTGGTGTTTCTCATCATTTTTCATGACTTGATCTAATATGTAAATATTTCTAGTACCCACTGATCAGCCTTAACACACTACGCCGGTTTGCTGATCAGAACTAGTTGATTCTGGTTAGCCACAACACAGTGTAGCGGTCTTCTGATATATATTCGAATAGACACATATATATATACACACACACACATATATATATATATATATATACACATACGTGTATATATACATATATGTATACATACAGGTCAACATGGTTAGCACAGTAGTGAAATGGAGCAAATGAATACAAGCTAATGTGGTCGAGCATCAAAACACAACAGTGAAATGCATAGCCAACTCAACATCAAAACAGCAAACTCAAAGTACAACATGAATGCCAAGAGTACACAACAAATTCATGAAGCCGCATAATCATGGTAGAGCACAGTGGCAAAGCAAACAGCTCAACAAGATATATGTACATACATGTTTCACCAAGTGGCAGTATACTCAGTGGTGTTTGCAAGAATAGTCATATTTCAACCTCAAACATCATGGTAGCATATACATGGATGGTTCAAATGCAAGCAGCTACAAGCATAAGTGATGCATCTCAAACTTACATGGTGATACAACTATTCAAATTTACAAGACAAATGGAGCCCAAACAGTGTAGCAAGTCAAGTGGTTCATATGCAGTTTTCAGAATACAGAGAACTATGCAACATATACATTTCAAAGTGTCACAAGCATCACAACAATGAAGAACTACACACAAGTGTATGTGGGATATATAATGCACTTGCATGGTCAGAGCAATGTGTTTCAAGTTCAAGTGCATCTAAAGCATGGTAGTTAGATCAATGGAGCATGATAGATGATACGAGTTTGGTCAAAAGGGATAGGTGGTGCAGCATGAAGACATGGGTCAAGCATGTTTCATATTCATTCAGCATGGAAGTTAACATGGTGGTCAGCAACAAACATGCACAACAGCTCGATGTCACTATGGCAAGTAAGAAGACATTGCCACAAATAATAAATGTTCAAGTTGCACAAGCAAATGTGTGTGAATCATTTCATGGCTAAGATAGTCAAGTACATGTGTTAGAACTGGCAAGACAGTAAAGACCAAGACATTTTTAAGTGACAAGCCGCATGTGTACAAGTATGTCAGGGAGAAAAATGCATCAAAATAGTGTCAAATATGGCAAAGTTCAACATGAGCTAATCATGCAAACAATCAGTTTGGGCGAGTTTAGTATTTTGGACTTGTGATCTTTGGGGGCCAAAATCATGCAGGTTCTAAGAAATGACTGTGTGAATTCAATGTAGTTTTAAATCGATTCATATATGTCCATAATCTGCTCAATATGTTTTCAGAAGGAAACAAATCATTTCAACAATTATCACAAATTATTTTCTAGAAATGGATAAGTAATTGAGCATGAGCAAACATTTCAACAAATAATATTTTGCAAGGACCAAGGATTAGAACAATTTCATTTTGTTTCTAGCATTGGACAATGGTATTTTGGAAAGTTTTAATTCACAGGTTTAAGCATTTTATGGAAAATCGAGTGTTCATAATTTTGTAAAGATTTCAAGGTTTATTTCCTGAATTGGCTTATTCAATCAAAAACAAGGGTTTTAAATTCAAAGAGGAAAATCTGTTTCAAAGAATTAAATCATATCCAGATTCATTCAAGTTCAGCCGAGAATTACAACACCCAAAAGGGAACATTTTTCATGCAAGAAATCAAAAGAGGAATTCACAATAAACCAACCAAATCATTTCTACGAAATCAGAGACAATAGGGTTTTATTTTAACCATATAAACACCGATCATCACTGACGTTTTTAAGCATCGAGAATCCACATAGCAACATTTTTTCAAACATAAAATAAGTTCAGAGAAACTCACTATTTTTCAAAGGGATCTGATCAATTTCCAAATCGATCGAGCAAGGAACAAGAAGCATCAAAGCAACCGTGGACATCACTTCATCTCTTTCAGCAATCGAAATCGATTTGGGGAAAGCGAGCAAAAACCCTAGAAAATTATCAGAGCCGCCGCCATTTCAAAACACAATAGGAAAGTGATCGAGAATAATCAAAGGGGTGGAACTAATATACAAATGGTCGGCCAATTTGAAGTGGTTTAAAGGGAGATTATTTTTATTGTTCAATCTAGGTTTTTCATTGTGTATTTGTTTCATTTATTGTGTTGTTTTAAATTGTTCTGAAAACCGTCAAAATATTTTACTAGAGTCTGTAAAATTCTAGGAAACCAGTTAGGGTGTTAACTGGCAGTTTACTAGAGTCTGTAAAATCTAGGGTTCGGGTTACGGGTTTGTAATCCAGGAAAATCTGGTCGAGGGGATATTGGTCAGTCTAGGGTTTTGAGCGTAGGGTTAGAATAGGAGCGCGGGGCTCGCGAGTTTACATGGTCTTGTAAGCAGGATCAATTCTATCACCTAGTAGAAACCTTAGGAATGCAGCAGTAGGCCGGATTTTGGCGAAGCTAGGTATCTCTGTGTGTTATTTACTTTCTGTATTTTTATTTCTGTTGCATTCTGTGATGTGATAATTTTTAAATATCCTGCTAAAATTCAATAAACCCTATTCACCCCCCCCTCTAGGGTTAATCTAGATCCAACAAAATTCTTGCTAGATTGACAACTAGAAAACTTACCGTTAGCGAAATTCATGACTCTAGAGTTATAAAAAATACTTGCTCTGATACCACTTGTAGGATCTAAATTAACCCTAGAGGGGGTGAATAAGGTTTATTGCAGTTTTTGCTGAGTAATTAAATTATACCAATCACAGATAATAATCAGAGTAAATGCGACAAATAAATAACACACAGGTATACTCAGCTTCGGCAAAACCCTGCCTACTGCTGCATTCCCCAAGGTATCTACTAGGTATTAGTCAATAATTACAACGCTTACAACACCTGTAAACTCGCGACAATTCCTAGCCTATTTTTCCTGACCCTACGCTCAAAACTTATCCCTAGTTTCTACTAGGAGCTACACAAAAGACCTCACAATCTCCCTCTAGTTGCACTAATCCTATGCTCAAAACCCTGCACTGACTTCTATACCCGAAATCAGATTTCCCCGAATTACAACCTCGTAATTCACCTCCCTAGTTTTACAGACAAACTAGAAAACTTCGAATTCGATTACAAATTAAAAACACTTAAAAGTAGAAACAATTCAAAATATCAAAACCCTAGTTCTTTTAGAAACTAAATAAATCCTTTAGCCCTTTATTACTTTTGGAACTTGGCCGGCCATTTTTATTTGTTCTTCACTGTCTTCATTTTATTTATCCTGGTCTCCTTTTGTCTCTAGAATAAAAATGGGGGCTTGCGATTTTTCTAGGGTTTGTGCTTCTCGTCCCAAATCTAGACTTCGACGGCTTATGGGATTTGTGATTCTCTGTATGCTTGCGAGATGATTCGATCCAAGTTATTTCTGATCTCTGGTATGTTATTTTAATTAGAATTTTTTCTTGATTTTTGTCGAACTTGGATGGATTAAAAGCTAGTGATGATTAGTGTATTTATAGGATTTCGATCCATAAAAACTCTGATTTCATCTTAGAATCGATTTGATATATACGTGAATTTTGAGGATTTTTAAAATCCATGACTTTGAATTGTTCTTTACGATTTCTCTGGAATTTTCGATTGACTCTTGGTTGTTGCGTGATTTCTAGACTTGATCTTTTTGGCTTTAAATTTGTGGAATTTGAACATGCGTGATTTCTGTAACTTGAATTTTCTGCCCTTGAATGATGTGATAATTTCCAAAAATTGAAAATAATATCATTTGAGATCGTCTTTGCCAAACTTGTTTCTCTTGCATGATTGATGAAAAGTTTTCTTGAATTCACACTAATTTTTGTGAGGCAATCTTGCCAAAATATGATTATCTGGAAAATATTAAGGCAAATTCTATTTGGACCCAAGAATTTGCTGAGTAAACCCAGCAAATCTGAGAAAACAATGTGAACCCAGTGTTTTGCTGAGTTCACCCATGTATTACTTAAAACAAGACATTTTTGCCCTCCCTCATAAGGGTTCTACTAGATTCTTTAGTCTACCTCATATATCCTTTACTAGCTTCTTTACTTTACCTCGTAGGGTCCCTAAGGGCCTCTACGAGTTTGACAAAAGAATCTCGTAGGGGTTCCATGAAATATGTTGAAAATTGAAAAAAAAATTGCAAAACAGGTGTAGTTTTTCATCATTTTTTCTGGTATACTCAGCAAATTTTTGGGTTTAAATAGAATTAGCCAATTATTAATATTTGCCAAAAACAATTCTCTTGCTTAATGCAGTTCACTTTGTTTTCCCTTTTGCTCAAACTGTTATGATTCATTGATTGTGCTGATCCTGAGATTACACCATTCGCTTTAGCACTTTATCCTTGTCTTGCTGCTTTGATCACTTGTTTGCTATGCTCACATGTTAAGTCTTCTCACTGTTCATATGCTTTGTGTTGATACATGAATACTTCTGTGTATCATAAGTTGCACCATATTTTCACCTGCGCAATTGCTACATATTGCCATGTATATGATGCCACAATTTCATGCTTCTCCTCAAACATTATTTGTTATTTCTATTTTCCATGATGTCCATGCTGAAATGATGTGGTCTTTGCTTTGGTGTTGAGCCTGTGCACTCCACTTTGCTTGACATTGAACCATGCTAAATCATTGCTGCATGTACCACCTGGCTTGAACATTGCTGACCTGAATTTCTTTACATTGTTCCTTGTACCACCACTTCTTAGCTTCTTGGTTCCAACTTCATGTTATTATGCCCATCCATTGCACATTTGCTTCAATTCAGCTGCACTTGTCCACTATTTCATTCATGTTGTATTGACTTTCTTTACTGCTATGCTGAAACATGTTGACCTATTTTTGAGATAAACTTGAATGACTCAACCATGTTTGCTTTGTAAATCCCTTGTGCATTGAGTTTGGCCATTCTTTGTGCATATTGAGCTATCTTGATTATTTGTGTCATAATTTCTTGTCCATATTGTTTTATCTGGAATTGCCAAGCCATGTACGTGCTTTTGACCATTTTGCATTTGCACAAATATATATATATATATATATATATGTGTGTGTGTGTGTGTGTGTGTGTATACACACACAGGTATGTATATACATGTATCGTGCACTGAGTCTAGTTGGTCCACATGGCCGCTCCTTAGTTGCTATACTGCATTTTGATTGGTGAGGCAGTGCACACATGTATATTTATACACGTGTGTACATGCAGCCATTCAGAATAATATTCCTATCCTTGCATATCAGACCGAGTAAAAAAAATGATGAGAAACACACCGAAATTCTGAGGCAAATTTTAAAAAAGAAATTTAGATTTGCTGTATTCAGTTTTATTTCTATTGAAGTGTACTGTGTGTTTTTTCTGTTTGTGATAGGTATGCAGATGGTTTGTTAGACTGACTGTGAAGTGTTCATAACAAGATTTTGATCGATGCCAACAAATGTAGTTGCAATGGGAATCATATCATAGAGATAAGGTTTGATACACACACACACACATTGAGTCGTGTTAGAATTATGTTAAAATCTATCCTCAAGTATACACGAATGTGCAAAACAAAGTTATATACAAATATACATACATACATACATACATACATATATATATATATATATATATATTTATAAACCTTCAAAAGCCATATGTATGCAGAAACTGGCCTACCAGTCGACTGGTAGGAAAAGGACCAGTCGACTGGTCATCCTGTTTTTGCATATAACGACTAGATTTGAAAATTTTACTTATACGATTTAATTCTACCAGTCAACTAATGATTTTTAACCAGACGACTGATTCGACCTAGAAATTATTTTATGAAGAGTCACCATCTTTCATGAAGAGAATCCTCTTCATTAATAAAAGGAAATGGACATATCTTTTTATAGAAACTCTTCATGAAGGATTGCTACTCTTATACTATTATATAAACAACTTCAATCATGTTTTACAATCACCGAATTTAATTGAATTTTACCAATTTTACCGATCATTGTTCAATTCTCTCCATTTACATTCTTTGCAAACAAAAGCTCTTCAATTCATATACTTGTTGAATCCTTGAATCAATTTAATATCATTAGATTCAACAATTACTCAAATGAAAAGTCGATGTGTACGACTTAAGCAGGATCTATATGGATATAGCAGAAATGTAGATGATATGCTAACTTGTTAATATGCAATAGTTACGCAGGTAAAATCTAAGTTATAGAGATATATCACAAGTAAATAAATGCGGTAAATTAAGTAAAGTGACACCCGAGCCCCAACAAGGATGCCTATCGCCTGAGCAACTACACAGGTCTTCAACAATTACAAGTGTTTGACTTCTGATTTGTGTTCTTGAATCAACACGGATAGCCAATAGTTTAAGTACAACCTTCCTATAATCCGATCCTCGAGTATATGATTTGAATGCGAAGATTTTAGGAAAATGAGTGCTTGTTGAATCAAATGATATTAAATTTATTCTAGGATTGAAAAAGTATTTGAATTGGAGAGCTTTAGTTTGCAAAGAATTTAAATGGAGAGAATAGAATGATGATCAGTAAAATCGGTAAAATTCAATTAAATTTGGTGATTGTAAAACATGATTAAAGTTGTTTATATAATAGTATAAGAGTAGCAATCCTTCATGAAGGGTTTCTATAAAAAGATATGTCTATTTACTTTGATTAATAAAGAGAAATCTCTTCATGAAAGCTGGTGACTCTTCATAAAATAATTTCTGCGTCGAATCAGTCGACTAGTTAAAAATCATCAGTTGACTGGTAGAATTAAATCGTATAAATAATTTTTTTAAAACTAGCCGTTATATGCAAAAACAGGCTGACCAGTCGACTAGTCCTTTTACTACCAGTCGACTAGTAGGCCAGTTTCTGCATACATCTGGCTTTTGAAGGATTTTATATATATAACCTTGTTTTTCACATTCGTGTATACTTGAGGATAGATTTTAACACAATTCTAACCCGATTCAATGTGTGTGTGTGTGTGTGTATAACCTTATCTCTATGATATGATTCCCATTGCAACTTCATTTGTTGGCATCGATCAAAATCTTGGTATCAACATTCTCCCCCTTTTTGATTGATGACAACACTTTGAAATTTCTCCCCCTGAATGTTTAGCTCCCCCTGAATTTCTGCACAAATTTGTTAGTTCATAATTTTATAACCTTACCATTTGATTCCTGCATTCACAAATGTAATCATAATTTTCCAATAGTATGGAAAACATAAGAGTATTAACATAGAATCATAAGAATGGTATATAACATAGATATTTTCTCCCCCTTTGTCATCAATTAAAAAGAAATTAAGACATTATAAGCACAGAATAAACGAAGAACTTTTTAGAGATCTTTGAATGATACAATTCCTAGTTCTCGTCGGAGTTTAATGAAAGAGTTCTCTAAAAGGATTTTAGTAAAGATATCTGCAATTTTATTTTTTGGGTTAACAAATTCCAAATTAATTGTTTGTTTTTCAATATTATCTCTTAAGAAGTGATGTCTGATATCAATGTGTTTATTTATGGAATGGTTTACCGGATTCTTAGATAAATTTATTGCACTTGTATTGTCACAATAAATTATGGAATCTGACAAATTTACATTGAAGTCTTTTAGTGTTTGCTGCATATATAATACCTGAGCACAAGCTAGTACAGCAGATATGTATACAACTTCGCATGTTGATAATGAAACACAATTTTGCTTCTTGCAAAACCAAGATATAATCGATTTACCAATAAAGTGACATGTTCCACTTGTACTCTTACGATCCATTCGTGATCCTCCAAAATCAGCATCGCTATATGAAACCAATTCAAAGGAACAATCTTTCGGATAGAAGAGTCCAAAATCTTTGGTACTACTTAGATATCATAGTATTCGTTTAACCGCTCTTGAATGTGACTCTTTTGGATTAGCTTGAAATTAGGCACATAAGCAAACACTCATCATACTTTGATCACTTGGTCTTGGAACTAATTCCCAGACTTCATTATGTTCAAACTGGTTTAATTCTTCTTGCATGGCAATTATCCAGTTTTCATCTGTGGATTCTTCTTTAGGATTTTTGGGTTCGATTTTTGACAAGAAGGCTACATTACTTACCAAATTAAGTTGACTTCTTATTCTAACGTTTGAAGTTATTTCTCCAATAATATTTTGCGTTGGATGATATCGTAATATTCGCAGTGGAGATCTGACTTCATTAACAGGAATATTTTGATTATTGATATTATCTTGTGTTTCTGTAGTATTATTCTCTATGTTGTAATGAATAATGTTTTCATCTTCTCTATGTATTATTAGATCACCATCGTGAGAAGAGTTATTTGTTATAATATTTGTTTTTAAGGAATTTTGAATAAAATTTTCGTCAAACGAAACATGAAGTGATTCTTCTATTTTACTAGTTCTTTTATTGAAAATACGATAAGCTTTGCTACGCTCAGAATATCCCAAGAATATTCCTTCGTCAGATTTTGAATCAAATTTTCCAAGTTGATCTTTTGTATCTAAAATCATGCATTTTGAGTCAAAAACTTTAAAATAAGATATATTTGGTTTTCTACCAGTAAAAAGCTCGTATGGAGTATTTTTAGTAAGAGGTCTAATAGAAACACCAAAATGAAAAGTCGATGTGTACGACTTAAGCATGATATATATGGATATAGCGGAAATATAGATTATATGCTAACTTGTTAATATGCAATAGTTACGGAGGTAAAATCTAAGTTATAGAGATATATCACAAGTAAATAAATGTAGTAAATTAGGTAAAGTGACATCAGGAATTTCTATACTAGTTCGGACTTCCCGCCCTACGTCCAGTCCCAAAGCTCCTCTTCGGAATTCACTAACAACGTCCTCTCCTAACCCGGAGGAATAGGTCAGTACACCCGAGCCCCAACAAGGATGCCTCTTGCCTGAGAAACTACACAGGTGTTCAACAATAACTAATGTTTGACTTCTGATTTGTGTTCTTGAATCAACATGGATAGCCAATAGTTTAAGTGCAACCTTCCTATAATCTGATCCTTGAGTATATAATCTGAATGCGAAGATTTTAGGAAAAAGATTGCTTATTGGATCAAATGATATTAAATTGATTCAAGGATTCAACAAGTATCTGAATTGGAGAGCTTTTCTTTGCAAAGAATGTAAATGGAGAGAATAGAATGATGATCAGTAAAGTCGGTAAAATTCAATTAAATTTGGTGATTGTAAAACATGATTGAAGTTGTTTATATAATAGTATAAGAGTAGCAATCTGTGACGATCCCAAAACCCCGTGACACGGTGTTAAGGATAATCATTGGAATACAACACATCAATCAACATTAGCAGATCACAGATAATAGCATAAACAGAAAACAGAATAATTTACACACATATGACAGCGGAATCATATAGATATCATCACATCAGAGAAGCACAGTACAGGATACAACTTAGTGTATAATGATACATAATCAGTCACCATCGCCTGAGGCGGAATCATACATAAAGAGTACACAAAAGGAATATCAGTCTACATCGCCAGCGGCGGAATCATAATATAGATACAATAATGGCGGAGAAAATCCAAGTCAGCACGGTGTAGTCAAGCCTCGCCATGAGCCAAAAGATGCGTCAGAAACCTGTAACTAGGCTGCCCGTGTGAAAATGAGGGCACCCGAGTTTGCAAGGTGAAACAAACTACGAGTCAGTCATGGGACTGGTATGAGAAATCTACTCAATTTATTAACAACAATAATAAGGCAAATCAAAGGACCACGCCACTTTCGCGGAACGGGTTTACTCCAATGAGTGCTAGTGCATAAAATAAAGTAAATGATTAAATCAACGCAATGCTTTTTATAAAATGAAGCCATTATAAGACTCAGGTCCCATCACACAATGCAACGTAAGCCGGAGTGTAACACCCCGCGAATTCTATAACTGTGAAATTAACAAATTAAAGTATAATTAATTTGAAATCAAAGAACTAGGGGAAACGGGATACGCCATTGCGTTCGTCTCGGAAAAATACGCGAAATAGAGTCCGAGTTTTCGAAAAACGGAGTCCGTATGAAGAAGATATGGCCTTCGGAAGTTTCTGAATTAAATTTAAAATTCAAACAGAATAAAACAGTTTAAAATTAAAAATCGGGCCCAATGGGCCAGGGCGGAAAAACACCCGCCTAAGGCACCCAGGTCGACTGGGCTGTCGACCTGGTCTAGCCAGGTCGACAGGGCTGTCGACAAGGCTGTCGACAGGCATGTCGACCTGGTCCAGAGCTAGGTCGAACCCAGTCCAACCTGGCTGGCCTATTCTATGTTGACCGATTTTCTGTAGTCTGCTTTGTCATTAGGGCTAGGTGGCAGGCTCTAATTGGTCTCTCCTTAGGATGAATGGCTACGATCAATCCAAGCAACATCAATGGCCCTAATCAGTTCATTACCCCTATAAAAATGACCCTAGACTAAACCCTAATCTATTCATTCAAAAATAAGAACAAAGCCGCCATGTTGCTGAGGAACGACTAGGGGTAGCCACCAATTGGAGAGAGGATTAGGAGGCAAAATTCTAAGGCATAAAGCAACTCAATCAAATCAAACCGCATCGTCAAATCCCTAAATTTGAGAATTTGCCATACAATTGTAAGTAGAGTATTATTTTGGTATGAACAAATAATTGTGTTGGTTTGTATACTTGATTGTGGTGATAAAGTAATTCATATTTGTGCGTCACTATGATTCTTATCGATTTGGGATATTGTATACGTTTGGATATTCTCGAATTATGTTATTCATTATAAAGAACTACATGCGGTAGTTCTATGCAAGTATACGTTTGGAATATTCGCAAATTATGTAATCCATGTTGAAGCTACATGTATGTAGTTGATTAATTGAAATTCATGCAAGTTTGGGACTTTGCTATTATGCCATCATAATGTGTATTTTTATACAAACATCATTTTTGTGAAGTAATTGGAATAAGTTTGGGTTATCATAATCCATATGAAATTATGTTGAAAATTTGGCATCATGTATTAAGCCATACTTTTGTACTAGAAAACCTATTTGCAAACTTATGACTAGGCTATGATTGATAATTTGCATAATTGAAATTGTTAACAAGAATTATATGATGACACATGTGGTACATAGCTAGGTTAGATTCAAAAATCCCTTTTTGCAAGTTTGCATGACTAAAGTAAAAATCATGACTTCATGTTAGAAATATTTATGCCATGGTTATGTGAACAAATTTAACTATACTTTTGTATTAGTCACAAAAGTAGGCACCTTTGTAAACATGTAGTAGTCTTATGAACATGATTTGCTTATGTTTGACATTATGCCTGAAATAAAAATATAGGTTTATGTTGTAGTTAGGCCTATGTGTCAATAGTGATATTCTTAACTTAACTACAAGTTTACATGCTTTGATTCATGTCACTTATGCTTTATGACCAAAGTATATGTCACTACTATGCAAGTACACCAGTTTCTATTTTGTATTTCCAACGTCATATTGCAAGTTCATGCGCTCACATTCCCCTCTTTGTGTATGTAATCACGCTTTAAGCCTCCCTTTTTCGCATGGCTAACTTGGGCTTTAAAAGGCTAAGCCCAACATATATATATAATAAACGGACGTGTTAAACGGGGGAAAATAACGTTGGGTTAAAATTACTAATGAATGAAAATATAAAATAGAAGGGCCCAAATTCAAGTATGGGTTGTGCCCATGATTGGTGTAACCTTTACACCATTAACTTAATAATGGGCCGCAAATATTTACATATAAGAAAATAAAGAAGAAAGACAAAATATGTAAATGTAGAACATACGATGTGTTTAACCCGAGGTTGGATTGAGTTGTGATGTAAACCTGCCCGGAACCGCCCGGCTGTCCAGTAGTCACAACAATACCTATCCAATGTGGGAGGTTAAACATGGAGCCCAATAAAGACCCGAGGTTAGACTGAGTTGTGGCGTAAGACTGCCCGGAACCAACCGGCAACAGGCAGCCACAACAATACCTGTCTAATGTGAGAGGTCAGGGCCTTAATAAGACAATTAAGGCTGAGTCAGGATTGTTAGGATTAAGTGAACTAAAGACTTAATCAAAATGGAACATGCCAAACTAAACGAACTAGTGGGGGTTAGGTTAGAAAACACTTAACCAACTTAGCATGTTGGCTAGAGATAGAAAACCTAGTAACGGGGGACCCTTTTCAGCAGTAACCCTAGAAGGTGTATCAGGATACCCTGAAACTAGGCAGGGTGGGGCACGATTACTGGGCTGATTGTAAGAGGTCAAATCAACGGCGGTGGTGTAGCAGTATAGGTTCTAACGGGGTGCGGGCGTGCACACACTCCGGCGCAGAAAAATAAGGCACTGGACACCAGTAGCATACCTGTGCATTCTAAGGTTGTGTCGGGCCGCCACCATGGGACTTGATACACCCCATGGTGGGACCAGCATAGGTAACTACAACATCGGGGGCCGTAAGACACATGTAACTATGCGAGTAGGAGCCGATCATCATAGAATGGATCCCATCACCCTGATTATGGGGTGCCAGTTGGAAACTAGTTTATATGGGTTCAGAGATTTACATGGGGTACGACAGTATATTCGACCCTAGACAACTTAACCAAGTTTATAGTGCTTTCCCACTTCTTGCTTATACTTATCATACCCAGTTCTTTATTCATAGACAGAATAGTACTAGACTTACTCAGGCTTTATGTCTGACTCTACTTTTCTTTCGTCTTCTTTTCTTCCGTTCCCCCCCCAGGTCCACAGGGAGGGAACACAGCAGCTTGACCAGCCTTAACCTCCAGCTTGAAGAAGAGAAATGTATTGCTTGGACCTTTTCATTTTGAACTATGGCTTTGGACAATCACTATGGGGGCTTTTGCAGTTTATCTATGTTTTATTTATGCTTCTTTAAAAGATGTAATCAAGACAGATTATGAAAGTGTTATGTTATGTTTTTGGGAAAAGATGTAAGACAATTATGGTGATATTGTTGTAGCACGTATTTGCTTTTATGAAATAAAAGTTTGTTGTTTTTCCGCTGTTTACAAATATGTGTTCTTATATCTGTCTTGTATATCTGTGACTTATACTTATAAACCTCCACCAAAATTAGGGCATTCCCTTTGAGAGTGACTCTAACGGAGGTGGGGTGTTTCACTTGGTATCAGAGCATAGGTTTACCAGATAAGATAAAAAGTTTTGAAAATTTTATTTTCAAAAAGGAAATTTAAAGAAGCATTTTTAAAAGAAAAATATTAATTTATTTTAAAAAGGCAAAGTCCACTCCCCAAAGCCATAGGTATTATCTCTTATCCTTCGTTTTGAATCTATCCTTTTTGTTTCAGCATGTCCGAAGATCTTAACTTGCTAGAAGGGGTGCCAATACCTGGTTGGTTTAGACGGTTCTTAGAAGCAAGAGCCACTCAGCCAGGTCCTACCGTTCCTCCTCCCCCAGCTGCCGGAAATCATCCAGCTGCAGCGGCACCTTTTCCTCCACCTCCTCCTCGGGGAAACACGTTTGCTAAGATATGTAAAGATTTTAAAGCTATGGGAGGAAGGGATTTCCATGGAACTGAGTCCTTCGTGGCAGCTAGAAATTGGCTGAAAGAAACGGAGGACCTATTCATCATCTTTGAGGTAGAAGATAGACAAAAAGTACAATTGGCAGTGTGGCTATTGAAGGGTGAGGCTTCCTACTGGTGGGAAGTCACTAATGCTGAAAGACCAGTGGAGACGTGGGAGGACTTTAGGGCAAGGTTTGAGACTAAATTTCTCTCAGATGCGGAAAGAAGTTTGCAGTTGGAAAAATTCTTATTTCTTAAGCAAGGGGACAAGACACTCAGAGAGTATGTGAATCAGTTCGATGAGCTGGCTAGGTTTGGGCTTGACCTAGTCAACACACCGCACAAGAAGGCTCTCCGTTTCGTCAAAGGGTTGAATGAGCCATTACACAGTTTGGCCATGACCCATATACCCATGGGAGCCACGTATGAAAGATTGGTGCAAATGGCATTGCTGAATGAAGAGGATAAGGGCAAGAAGGAGACAAAGGCAGAAAGCTCTCAAGGGAAGAAAGAGGGTCTGCAGCCTAAGAAGACAGACTTTAAGAAGGGTGGGAAAGGCAACAAAGAGAAGAAGAAGTGTAATTTCTGTGGCAAAGTGGGGCACTTAGTAAAGGACTGCCGGAAAAAGAAGGCCAAGGAGAATGGTGGGTGCTTTTCTTGCGGTGAGACGGGCCACAGGGCTAAGGACTGCCCAAAGAAACGAGGACAGGGGCAGAGGGCTGGATCCACCCCAGGGGCACAGGTTCATGTGCTGGAAGCGCCACCTCTGCAACAGCGAGGTATAAATACTTCTGTAGAAAGTGTAGTTTATCTTTATGATCACCCTGTTCGCACTTTATTTGATTCTGGCGCATCACACTCCTTTATCTCGTCTGTTCTAGTAGAATCTCTGCACCTAAAAACTAGTATGGTAGAGGACCCCTTAATTGTTTCAAACCCAATTGGGGGCCCGGCTCATTTGTCTATGATCTGTTTGGGATTGAAAATTTCTATTCTAAGTGTAGAATTTCAATGTAGTGCCTTTGTTTTGGGCTTTTCGGGTTATGGTTTGATTTTGGGTATGGATTGGCTATCCAGTAATGGGGCCATCCTTGATTGTGAGAAAAGGGTTGTTAGGCTCCTAACCCAGCTTGGTAATACTTTGGAAATTTCTTGTAATCCCTCATCCGCGGTTATGCTTAGTTATCTTGAATCGCTAGATGCCTCTGTTGAAAATTTGCAATCAGTTAGAGTGGTCCGGGAATATCCGGATGTCTTCGAAGAGGTGAAGGGCTTGCCTCCGAAGCGGGAAATAGACTTCCGCATATATCTTGTAGATAATGCAAAGCCCGTTGCGTTACCCGTTAGACACATGGCTCCACGGGAAAGGAAAGAGCTCAGTAAACAGATTAAAGAGCTTCTAGAAAAGGGGTTCATTAGGAGGAGCATTTCAGAATGGGGCGCTCCAGTGGTGTTCGCTACAAAGGCGGATGGTTCACTCCGTCTATGTGTTGACTATAGGGAGCTCAACAAGCTAACGAAAAAGAATAGGCACCCTCTCCCTAGAATTGACGATTTATTTGTCCAGCTTGTAGGAGCGTCTGTTTTCTCCCAACTCGATTTAGCAACCGGTTTTCATCAGCTAAGGGTGGCTGAAGATAGCATCGATAAAACGGCATTCAGAACCCCAGACGGCTTCTTTGAATGGCTTGTCATGCCTTTCGGCTTGACAAATGCACCTGCTTACTTCGTGGACCTGATGAGTAGGGTATTTAGAGATTTCCTCAACAAATTCGTAGTGGTCTTCGTAGATGATATCCTTATCTTCTCAAAGAGTGAAGAGGAACATGCTTAGCACTTAAGGGCAATCATGGAAAATTTGCGAGTCCATCAACTAAAAGACAAATTCTCCAAATGCCACTTTTGGAGAGAAGAGGTGAGGTTCCTTGGGCACATAGTATCCAAACAAGGGTTAGCAGTGGATCCTGCTAAGGTAGTGGCGGTACAGGATTGGAAGACACCAAGGAATGCAACTGAGGTCCGAAGCTTTCTAGGACTAGCAGGTTTCTATCGAAAGTTTATAAGGGATTTTGCGAAAATCTCAGCTCCGCTCACGAAATTGACTAAGAAGAATCTAGTGTTCAATTGGGACTTGGATTGCGAGTTTGCTTTCCAACGACTGAAAAGGGCTCTTACAATAGCCCCAGTTTTGACGCTGCCAGATGGGAGCAAGATGTTCACTGTCTATACGGATGCATGTGGGACAGGGCTAGGCGCCGTCTTAATGCAAGAAGGAAGGGTAGTAGCGTATGGCGGGAGGCAGTTGAAAGTGCACGAAAAGAACTACCCAACCCACGATCTTGAGTTAGCCGCCATCGTCTTTGCACTCAAGTCTTGGCGACACTATCTCCTAGGTGAGAAGTTCGAACTTTACACTGACCATAAATCGTTGAAATATCTTTTCTCGCAGAAGGATCTTAACTTGAGGCAACAAAGATGGATGGAGTTTCTTGCCTCGTACGATTTCGAAATCTCCTATACTCCGGGCAAAGGCAACGTAGTGGCAGACGCGTTGAGCCGAAAGAAATTGACCCTAAGCCCGTTGTTTGTTGAAAGACAAAGCCTAGAGTTTATAGCCAGCTTCGACTTTAGGCCTTCCTCCGATTTCGTACCAGGCTTGCTAGCATCTCTCGAAGTGCGCCCAACTTTAGTGGATTCAGTAGGGACAGCACAACGCGAAGACCCTCAACTTGTGGAAACAATTGATAGGCTAATTAGGGGTGAGACATCAAGTCACCTCAACAGATACTCCATCGACGATAGGGGTTTGCTAAGGCGAGACGGAAGACTATGCGTCCCACAGACAAAGGATTTAACAAAGAAGGTTCTCGAGGAAGCACATCACTCCAAGATGACAATACACCCAGGCGGAGATAAAATGTACAAAGACATAAAAAGGACTTTTTTCTGGAACGGCATGAAAAAGGACGTGGCAGAATTCGTTTCTAAGTGTATGGTGTGCCAACAAGTTAAGGCGGAACAGAAAATGCCTGGCGGACTGCTACATCCTTTGGAGGTCCCGCAGTGGAAGTGGGATAGCATCTCAATGGACTTCATAGATGGGCTGCCTAGGTCTAGGAGAGGCAACACTAGCATTTGGGTAATAGTGGATAGGCTTACTAAAAGCGCCCACTTTTTACCTGTCAAAAGTAAAAGAACTGCCTCATCCCTAGCATCACTTTACCTTAAGGAAATCGTTCGACTCCATGGAATACCATCTAGCATTGTTAGTGACCGAGACCCCATCTTCACCAGTGAGTTTTGGCGGAGTCTGCAAGAAGCAGTAGGAACGCAGTTATGCTTGAGCACAGCCTATCATCCCCAAACCGATGGCCAAACAGAGAGAGTGAACAGAGTTTTGGAAGACCTTTTAAGACTGTGCGTCCTTGACTTCGGAGGGACATGGGAAGACCACCTTCCTTTGGTGGAATTTGCCTACAACAACAGCTATCAAGCAACCATCGGAATGGCGCCCTTCGAAGCTTTATATGGAAGGCCGTGCCGATCGTCCACTTGTTGGTGGGAGTCTACTGATAAGCTCATACTTGGACCGGATATGATCCGAGAGACTTCAGAGAAAGTAGACTTAATATGAAGAAGGATGAAGACGGCTCAAGACAGACAAAAGTCCTATGCCGACAAGAGGAGGACCGACCTTGAATTTGAGGTTGGAGACAGAGTTTTTCTCAAGGTATCACCACTAAGAAACGTTGTTCGTTTTGGAACCACAGGAAAACTGGCACCAAGGTTCGTAGGGCCATTCCCTATCATCGAGAAAGTTGGGAAAATGGCCTATAGATTAGAGCTACCCGAGAAGTTGGCTGGAGTCCACAACGTTTTTCATGTTTCACATCTCCGAAAATGTCTACATGAGTCTGCTGAAGTGGAACGCGAAGCAACCATAAGAAAAGTTCCAACCCGCATCTTAGGAACGGAAGTGAAGAAGCTATGCAACCGCGAAGTCAAACTCGTCAAAGTCCAGTGGAGCGACGCCGAGGGAGACGCGACTTGGGAAACTGAAGCTAGAATCCGTACTGCCTACCCTTTTCTGTTCGAGGGTACATCCTTGATCTTTCCTTTTCCTTAAGTTGCGCTTTTATCTATCTTTTTAGATATATTTCCTCGACCTCATCTTTTAGGTAGAAACCCTTTGGATGGAAACATGTAATTGAAACATGTTATGGATGATGGTTGCAAGTGGTTGCAAGTGATTGCTAGTGGTTGCTCGTGGTTGCATATACACACACAATCTAGGGTTTAGATCGGCTCAGTCACTTCATATTGCATATGCATATATGTTTGCATTCGTATATGGTTGAACATTAATGTGTTGTTATATGGATGTTGCATTTGTATTGAATGATTGTGCACTCATGTAGAATCAAGAATAGGAAAATTTGCATACATAATGGATTCATGGCACTTACATAATTCGCACTAAGGAGGTCAACTGAATCAGTAGACCGCCTGATTTTGCATTAGATAAGTACATGTATACACACACACTTCGCATATGATCATAAAGCATTAGAAGTCTTTTAAGGACAATGGATGCTCGTGTTTGATGGATGAGTAGATGGATGATTGGATATTAGGATATACATTCCTCCTAACTTGAAGATTTCGGGGACGAAATCCTTTTAAGTGGAGGAGAATGTAACACCCCACGAATTCTATAACTGTGAAATTAACAAATTAAAGTATAATTAATTTGAAATCAAAGAACTAAGGGAAACGGGATACGCCATTGCATTCGTCTCGGAAAAATACGCGAAATAGAGTCCGAGTTTTCGAAAAACGGAGTCCGTATGAAGAAGATATGGCCTTCGGAAGTTTCTGAATTAAATTTAAAATTCAAATAGAATAAAACAGTTTAAAATTAAAAATCGGGCCCAATGGGCCAGGGCGGAAAAACACCCGCCTAAGGCACCCAGGTCGACTGGGCTGTCGACCTGGTCTAGCCAGGTCGACAGGGCTGTCGACAGGCATGTCGACCTGGTCCAGAGCCAGGTCGAACCCAGTCCAACCTGGCTGGCCTATTCTATGTTGACCGATTTTCTGTAGTCTGCTTTGTCATTAGGGCTAGGCGGCAGGCTCTAATTGGTCTCTCCTTAGGATGAATGGCTACGATCAATCCAAGCAACATCAATGGCCCTAATCAGTTCATTACCCCTATAAAAATGACCTTAGACTAAACCCTAATCTATTCATTCAAAAATAAGAACAAAGCCGCCATGTTGCTGAGGAACGACTAGGGGTAGCCACCAATTGGAGAGAGGATTAGGAGGCAAAATTCTAAGGCATAAAGCAACTCAATCAAATCAAACCGCATCTTCAAATCCCTAAATTTGAGAATTTGCCATACAATTGTAAGTAGAGTATTATTTTGGTATGAACAAATAATTGTGTTGGTTTGTATACTTGATTGTGGTGATAAAGTAATTCATATTTGTGCGTTACTATGATTCTTATCGATTTGGGATATTGTATATGTTTGGATATTCTCGAATTATGTTATTCATTATAAAGAACTACATGCGGTAGTTCTATGCAAGTATACGTTTGGAATATTCGCAAATTATGTAATCCATGTTGAAGCTACATGTATGTAGTTGATTAATTGAAATTCATGCAAGTTTGGGACTTTGCTATTATGCCATCATAATGTGTATTTTTATACAAACATCATTTTTGTGAAGTAATTGGAATAAGTTTGGGTTATCATAATCCATATGAAATTATGTTGAAAATTTGGCATCATGTATTAAGCCATACTTTTGTACTAGAAAACCTATTTGCAAACTTATGACTAGGCTATGATTGATAATTTGCATAATTGAAATTGTTAACAAGAATTATATGATGACACATGTGGTACATAGCTAGGTTAGATTCAAAAATCCCTTTTTGCAAGTTTGCATGACTAAAGTAAAAATCATGACTTCATGTTAGAAATATTTATGCCATGGATATGTGAACAAATTTAACTATACTTTTGTATTAGTCACAAAAGTAGGCACCTTTGTAAACATGTAGTAGTCTTATGAACATGATTTGCTTATGTTTGACATTATGCCTGAAATAAAAATATAGGTTTATGTTGTAGTTAGGCCTATGTGTCAATAGTGATATTCTTAACTTAACTACAAGTTTACATGCTTTGATTCATGTCACTTATGCTTTATGACCAAAGTATATGTCACTACTATGCAAGTACACCAGTTTCTATTTTGTATTTCCAACGTCATATTGCAAGTTCATGCGCTCACATTCCTCTCTTTGTGTATGTAATCACGCTTTAAGCCTCCCTTTTTCGCATGGCTAACTTGGGCTTTAAAAGGCTAAGCCCAACATATATATATAATAAACGGACGTGTTAAACGGGGGAAAATAACGTTGGGTTAAAATTACTAATGAATGAAAATATAAAATAGAAGGGCCCAAATTCAAGTATGGGTTGGGCCCATGATTGGTGTAACCTTTACACCATTAACTTAATAATGGGCCGCAAATATTTACATATAAGAAAATAAAGAAGAAAGACAAAATATGTAAATGTAGAACATACGATGTGTTTAACTCGAGGTTGGATTGAGTTGTGATGTAAACCTGCCTGAAACCGCCCGGCTGTCCAGTAGTCACAACAATACCTATCCAATGTGGGAGGTTAAACATGGAGCCCAATAAAGACCCGAGGTTAGACTGAGTTGTGGCGTAAGACTGCCCGGAACCAACCGGCAACAGGCAGCCACAACAATACCTGTCTAATGTGAGAGGTCAGGGCCTTAATAAGACAATTAAGGCTGAGTCAGGATTGTTAGGATTAAGTGAACTAAAGACTTAATCAAAATGGAACATGCTAAACTAAACGGACTGGTGGGGGTTAGGTTAGAAAACACTTAACCAACTTAGCATGTTGGCTAGAGATAGAAAACCTAGTAACGGGGGACCCTTTTCAGCAGTAACCCTAGAAGGTGTATCAGGATACCCTGAAACTAGGCAGGGTGGGGCACGATTACTGGGCTGATTGTAAGAGGTCAAATCGACGGCGGTGGTGTAGCAGTGTAGGTTCAAACGGGGTGCGGGCGTGCACACACTCCGGCGCAGAAAAATAAGGCACTGGACACCAGTAGCATACCTGTGCATTCTAAGGTTGTGTCGGGCCGCCACCATGGGACTTGATACACCCCATGGTGGGACCAGCATAGGTAACTACAACATCGGGGGCCGTAAGACACATGTAACTATGCGAGTAGGAGCCGATCATCATAGAATGGATCCCATCACCCTGATTATGGGGTGCCAGTTGGAAACTAGTTTATATGGGTTCAGAGATTTACATGGGGTACGACAGTATATTCGACCCTAGACAACTTAACCAAGTTTATAGTGCTTTCCCACTTCTTGCTTATACTTATCATACCCAGTTCTTTATTCATAGACAGAATAGTACTAGACTTACTCAGGCTTTATGTCTGACTCTACTTTTCTTTCGTCTTCTTTTCTTCCGTTCCCCCCCCCCAGGTCCACAGGGAGGGAACACAGCAGCTTGACCAGCCTTAACCTCCAGCTTGAAGAAGAGAAATGTATTGCTTGGACCTTTTCATTTTGAACTATGGCTTTGGACAATCACTATGGGGGCTTTTGCAATTTATCTATGTTTTATTTATGCTTCTTTAAAAGATGTAATCAAGACAGATTATGAAAGTGTTATGTTATGTTTTTGGGAAAAGATGTAAGACAATTATGGTGATATTGTTGTAGCACGTATTTGCTTTTATGAAATAAAAGTTTGTTGTTTTTCCGCTGTTTACAAATATGTGTTCTTATATCTGTCTTGTATATCTGTGACTTATAGTTATAAACCTCCACCAAAATTAGGGCATTCCCTTTGAGAGTGACTCTAACGGAGGTGTGGTGTTTCACGGAGGATAGAGTTTTTACCTTATAATGGCCAAAGATGCTTGATACGAATAAAACAAAGGTGTTTGATATTATTACTAGTGCATATATGTTTCAAAAGCAAATTCAATCATAAATATCAATCCTAGGCGGCATAACTACCATCTACTATGTCTCCATACTAGTAATACAATCACATCCGCATATTTCGTATTGGAAATTGGATTCCTTCATGAGTCGAGGCAAGGGGCAAGCTCCTCTACGTTTGAGACACTCTAGCAAATGTCCCAGGACCCCACTATGATCCTTGGAATTGGCTGGGCCGGTCCTCTCTTACTTTTGAGGATTAGTTATTCCTGAACACACGTTTCCCGGTCCTTACAGACCTATAATCGAGGCGCCTCACATTCCAACAACCACACAGGTGAAAAGTATATATAATGTCAGGGCTGGTAGGTCACTGACACCACCATAGCTAAAAAGAAACGTCGTGCACTCCCAGCGGTCCGTCTCCCGTTTTTGACTCATACCGAGGTGTGAGGCTCGCGAATTCACGTTATACACAAAGCTACGTCACACAGACCATGCTTTGATCATCAACCACAAGACTTTGCTTTGCAACAGAAGCCTTGATCATATGCCACTTAGGCGTGCCACACAGGCAATCCACTCCATGCAACTGATTTCTGTCAATACATAACCTCTGAGCTCGTACGTCTCAGAGAAGGGCGTTAAGCAAGAGAATAAATTCTCCGCCGCCAAACAGATATATATTTAACAGAGATCAATCAACACAGAACAAAATCCAATGTCAGACACACAGTCCATTTACAAGTCCGTTCTGGGTCTGAACGAAACCGGAGGCACCAATTCCTCGCATATCCGTACAATCAACAATATGTTTGGACGGCTACTACTTCAGTTCCTTCATGGTAGCTACTCCAATCACGAGCATCAGTAGCGCCCATCCATCCAATGTGGAGATCGTCGGTCTTCAGTCGTCTTCGACTCTTCGACTTCTCAACGTCGATCGATTATTTGAAATGAGATAAACTCGGCCTTTTCAAATAACCCACGTATATTTAGATTTTCATATCAATTATTCCCATGGTTGGACTATTCAACATTCACATTTCAGGTTTTTAGTTATAATTTTCATGTCAAATACATTCAACCATCACATATCAAACTAGCACAACAAAATTGGTTTATTTTCACTCTATATCGTCTATAACACTTTATAACGATATATCGCCATTTTTATTTAATTTAAAACGGCAATATTTAATTAAACGACATTTCAGGTCATGTCGATGCACTGGCGCTGCTTTTCACTAATTTTGTTTTACACATATCTGAAAATCTAATCGTTGGATCTTCACAAATTTTACATCATTAGGAAGGTCATTTCAAAACGAATCCAACGGTTCCAGTTTTGGGAAAATCCGACGGTCGGATCTTCCACACTAACCATTTGAAGTTACGATTTCAATTTACGAACTGCAGCGTCGTTATTCGATTTAATTTAATTATATTTATATATATATATATAAATATAATCGTTTCTGGCGCTGTTTTTCTTCAGTTTTGAATTAAACATTCAAGACAATCCAACCGTCGGATCTTCACAAAGTTGGTGCCGTTGGAAAGATATTTCCAAGGCGAACCCAACGGTTGAGGTTTCGGGAAAATCCAATGGTCGGATCTTCCGCACTAGTCGTTTGAAATCACGGTTTCAAAATATGAACTGCACGGCCACGTTTCGTTTTAATTCTATTTATATTTATATAAATATAGTTCATTCAAAAATTCCTATATCGTTTCCACTTCAATTATTTCACTAACGCCTTTAAATTTTGGAAAATTTCGCCATAACCTCCTTTGTACGGAAGGGTCTGGGAAAATTCCCAAATAGCCACTCGGGCGTCTCATATCAAAAAGAAAAAGAAAAAGCCAAGCGGCTAGCCAACAGGCTCATAAAATCATCACCCAAACAAAGCGGTAAATGTGTACCTATTTGTCGGGCACAAAATTCTATTTCTCTTCTCTAGCCCCTTTTGCTTTAACCTGTTCAATAGATATGCATGTACATATATACAATTTCTAACATTTATCATTTTCCATTCAATTGCATATTTGATTTGCTTTGGTTTAAAAACACCATTCATTCGAATATTGCATGCATAGGCTAAAATCATATCATTAGCTAGTTAATGTATATTTCAACTCATGCACGTTTATTTGAACAAGTGGCTATTTTTAACACTTCACATTTCAAAGATGATAATTTTGGCGAACTAAAGTAGATTTCAACACATGACTATTTTACTTAGTTCCTATGCATGTTAAAAATAATACTTCTATCACAAATATTTGTTTCAACGTCCGCATATCTTTAGCATATCACACATATGATAAAAATGATATTTTTATCATTTAAAATATTTATTCAACCAATGTATGGTTTCAACACTTCATAGTTTCAATAAAAAAAAATGTAATTTTTATCGTTCAATCTTTTTATTCAACACATGAACCTTTCCACTACACACACTTCTCAACAAATGAGCATTTCCACACATGGACATCTTATTTATGTTGTTCTTATTAGAAAGATGAAATTTTGATTGTTGAAACTATTTATATAAGGCGGATATTTTGCATACTTCATATATATATAAAAATGTGATTTTTATTGATTAAACACTTCATTCATTCACAAATGAATTTTATTTTCACACAACACTTTTCAACACATGAATATTTCCACACATGGACATAGTTTCATATATGACTTTAATTTCTATGCATGAAAAATAATTTCAACATATGAAAATAATTCTAACACACAAAGATTATTCAAAATTTCGGCAGCATAACGGCAGGGTAGTTAAAACCGGCACCGTCCCTAGTACGGCTCCTCGCTCTACCTTAAAACCTCGCGATTTTTGACAATGGGGATTCATGCATCTAATTCGCACGCAGGCGGCATGTTTATTTTTATTTCCACAAATATTTCCAATTCATTTCAATCACCAATGGGTATTTTTCAACCACAACCAAACAATATCAACCACAAACAATTATTCAACCATTCGTATTTTTCATCCAATATTTCACACCAATTCACCACAATAAATATCGTCCATGGTTTGTGGACGAGGGGAGTATATATATATATATATAATATAATATATATTTGCTATATTTCACTTGCATTTCAACACATATATCAATTATTCTATGCATGTAAAAATTCATACCTCGCTCATATAGCTTACACTACGCATGTACATGAGGTACACAACACGTATGTAATTTATATTTCGCTTATATAAATTATACACGACATTTTCCATTCAATTTCACGTTAATTTAGATTTCTCACCTTGGTTTTCTGAGCGCTAAAAATGGATACGATATCAGAAAAATCCGCAGCTTCTTCTATTAGGTAGAGAGCTTCCTTGCGGTCTCGATGTTTCCTGTTTCATCGAATTTCGTCAACATACCAAAAGGATATGATTTTTCAAAGTGTAAAGATCAAAGAAAAACGCACTTTCAGAAAGCTTCAAAACTAGGTCAGCGATTTTTGATCAAACCGTGTAGCGGTTGGATGATCAGCCAGTGCAGGGTTGTAGGCGGAGGAGAGGCGCACGTGCGGGCCCCACGGCGTTGAACTCGACGGCCTCTGGGCGGCGGAGTCGACCTCCGAACGGCTGGACTTTGGAGGAGCGGATCCGGCGAAATACTCGACGATGCTGGGCGAGGTTGGTATGGATTTGAAGCTCGTCTCGAGCTCTACGAAAAACTCCAAAGGGCCCTGGTGTTTTGATGAGCGGATGTGGAGATTTGGAGGAGAGAAGGCGGAGAAGAAAGCCGCCGTTCGATCTGGGGGGGGGGGGGGGTCGGGGGTTTTCCGCGTTTTTTTATTTTTAAAATTTATGAAGAAAAAATATGATTGGCCGAGATTATATTAAAATTTTAAAATAGTGTTTTCTTAAACGAACTCCTTTTTAAACCCAACGACTGTCGCCCCTAGCTAAATACCCCCATTCCGGACACAATGGGATATGTTTCGTAGGCCAATTCGACCGTTACAGTCAGTTATTTTTCAAATTAAAGTATAAAACATTTAATTTTTAACTCTAAACGCACATTTCAATTTGCCAGGGCCACAAACTGATTCGAAAAATTCCAGAAAAATAAATCTAGCTATATTTTGACGCTACGGTCCCAACAAAACTAGTTTCAGCGAATTCTGAGGTCGTTTGAAAAATGGCCATTTTCTGGTCGATCCAATTTAACAGAAATCGACCAAACACATTTTCTTTTGCCACGCTCACATACTAGCTTCAAAAATTATGAAATTTGAAACCTAGCAATAGTTTGACATCCCGGACCCAACAAAAGTGGTTTCGTCGAATTCCGAGGTCGTATGCAAAATATCAATTTTCCAGGCCTATATATTCTATATACCGACTCTTCTGAAAATTCATTCGGCCATAACTTTTGATTCCCGTTATGAAACTTCGATTTTTCAGATTCGTTAGAAAAGTATTGACTAACAGATTTAAATATTTTTGGTTTCACTAAAATCCGTTATATTTTCCACCCTGCATAGTCAGTCAAAGTTTGAATTCAAATTTTCAAACTGACTCACTTTTCTAATTCACTATTTTATTGAAATATTCTATTTCAATTGTTCAAATTGCTTTGAAATAATCAATTTAAAAATTTTAAATTGGCTCGCATTTTCCGGGTTATTACAATCTCCCCTACTTAAAACTTTTTGTCCTCGAAAAGGAAACAACAGTAAAGTAGGAAATAAAATGTAAATGCAAAGTATGTTAAAGGTACCTTGCACCGGAGTTAGTCAGGGATATCCACTCTGCATTTGGGGTAAGCTTGCTTAATGCTTTCCTCAGTTTCCCAAGTACAGTCTCTAGGATCACTGCTCCACTGCACTTTAACTAAATGAACCTTTTTGCTTCTGAGTTCTCTAGTTTCTTTGCCAACAATTTTTAATGGCTCTCTTTTGAGTGCTAATTCTGGAGTTATCTCCACATCCTGTTGCGTTGCTTCTTTTACAACAAGATCCGGATCATGCACATGTCTCCTAAGTTGAGATACGTGAAATACATTGTGCACTCTAGGCAACCAATCTGGTAATTGAACCCTATAAGCAAGAGTTCCAATTCGCTCAAGTATAGGAAAGGGACCAATAAATCTCGGAGCCAACTTCCCAGTCTTGCCAAATCTGATTACTCCTCTCATCGGAGAAACCTTTAAATAAACATGATCACCAACAGCAAATGTCAAATCTCTCCTTCTAGAGTCTGCATAACTTTTCTGTCGGCTTTGGGCGGTTTTCAATCGCTTCTTGATGAAATCCACTTTATCAGATGCTTCTCTGTTCATATCGGGTCCTAGTACAAGTCTGTTGCCAGGTTCTACCCAACATGCTGGAGATCTGCATGGTCTGCCATATAATGCTTCAAATGGTGACATTCTCAAACTTGCTTGATAGCTATTGTTATATGAGAATTCTGCCAAATGCAAATGATCTTCCCACGACCCACCAAAATCGATTATACAAGCCCGCAATAAATCTTCTAGAATTCTATTCACCCGCTCAGTTTGGCCATCTGTTTGTGGGTGATAAGCGGTGCTCATATTCAGTTTTGTTCCCAATTCTGTCTGGAATGCCTCCCAGAACTTGCTAGTAAACAGGTGATCTCTATCACTGACTATGCTGATGGGAATTCCATGCAGCTTAACAATTTCTCTGAAATATATCTGTGCTAGACTTTGGGCAGTTCTATTGGACCTGACAGGTATAAAATGGGCAGTCTTCGTGAAGCGATCTACGATTACCCAAATGCTGTCATTACCTTTCTTGGTTCGCGGCAAACCATCTATGAAATCCATGGAAATCTGTTCTCATTTCCAGCCTGGGACTTCCAACGGTTGCAAAAATCCAGCTAGCTTCTGTTGGTCGCTCTTGACCAATTGACAAGTAGGGCATCTGCTAACATACAAAGAAATATCTCTTTTCATTGCCTTCCACCAGAAAGTGCGTTTGATATCGTTGTACATTTTACTCACCCCAGGATGGATGCAAAATTTGGACTTATGGCATTCGACCAGCACTTCTCTTCGAAGGCCTGGAATATTTGGGATGCAAATCCTATTATTTAACCTCAGAACCCCCTTATTGTCAATACGGAAACTCGTGGTTTCACCTTCCTTGACTCTCTTACTGATTCTTTGAATGAATTCATCGTCTTTCTGAAGGGCTGAAATCCTATGAATCAACCCAGGTGTAATTATAAGATGGGCAACGATTGCGGTCTTTCTACTAAGTGCATCCGCTACTACGTTAGCTTTCCCCGGCGTATACAGGATATCAAGATCATACGCTGCAAGAAATTCTAGCCAACGCTGCTGTCTCAGATTCAGATCTTTTTGGGTATATAAATACTTCAATGATTGATGATCTGTGTACAGTATAAATTTCTCGCCCAATAAATAATGTCTCCAGATTTTCAAGGCAAATACGATGGCTAGCAACTCAAGATCATGAGTCACATAATTCTTCTCATGCGGTTTCAATTGGCGGCTTGCATAAGCGACTACTTGGCCTCTCTGCATTAACACTGCACCAAGACCTCTAATAGAAGCATCTGTCCAAACCGTTAAATCCTGATTGCCATCAATAATAGTTAACACTGGAGCGGTGGTCAGCTTCGATTTCAATTCCTGGAAAGCTTCTTCACAGTCGGAAGTCCACTTAAACTTCTCATGTTTCTTTGTGAGCTTCGTTAACGGACCGGATATCTTCGAAAAATCCTTAACAAACTTTCGATAATAACTAGCCAACCCCATAAAACTTCTAACTTCTGTGGAAGTAGTGGGTTGTTTCCAGTCTTGAATCGCTGTTATTTCGCTTGGGTCAACAGAAATTCCTTTCTTTGACACGACATGGCCAAGAAATTTAACTTCTTCTTGCCAGAAGACACATTTAGAGAATTTGGCTTTGAAGACGTTCTTCCTTAGAATCTCCAATACTTGTTCTAAGTGTTTTTCATGCTCGGGTTTTGATTTGGAGTAGATTAAAATATCATCGATGAATACGAGGACAAATTTATTCAGAACTCCCCTGAACACTCTATTTATTAGATCGACAAAGTATGCTGGAGCGTTGCATAGGCCAAACGACATTACTAACCATTCATAAAATATGTCTGGGCCTCTGAAAGCGGTCAAAGGAACACACTCTTCTGCTATTCTCAATTGATGAAAACCTGTAGCTAGGTCCATTCGGGAAAATACTTTCGCCCCATTCAATTGGTCTAGCAAATCATCAATACGGGGTAGTGGATATTTATTTTTAAGCGTCTGTTTGTTGAGGTCTCGGTAATCAACACATAATCTAAGAGTACCGTCTGACTTCGGGACAAACACAACAGCTGCACCCCAATTGGAAAAACTCGGTCTGATTAGACCTTTCCACAACAGTTGACGAGTCTGATCGCCTAATTCTTCTTTTTCCTTTGGAGTCATTCTACGAATTGGATGCACCACGGGTCTGGCATTAGGAATTAGATCGATTCGGAATTCTATTTCTCTTTGCGGAGGTAAGTTTTCAACTTCTTCAAACACATCCGCATAGTTGCTAACAATCGGAATCTTTTCTATGGAAGTGGGGATAAGTTCTAATGCTGACCAGAATTCTTCTCTATTCGGATTCGACCCTTGACAGGGAACCGTAATATATCCAAGCTTCATTCGAATTTTAACGGTTCTTTCCGCACAATTCACTTCGGCTTCATATTTCATTAACCAATCTAGCCCGAGAATAATATCGAATTCGGGAAAATCCATAACGATCAAATTGAAAGGAAACTGGTATCGGGAGAAAGAAGTAGGAACCTTACAACACGAACTGAGGGTAATAGGTCCCCCTATCGGGTTATGAACTTCCACCGATTCTTTAAGCTTTCGCTGTTTTAACTTTAATTTGTGCACTGTGTTTTTAGCAATAAAACTACGCGATGCACCTGTGTCAAACAATACAGAAACAGGAATATTTTTAATTGTAAGGGTACCTCCCAAAACATCGGGTTTACCTGCTCCGTCAGAAGCAGCTGGCAGGCTAGACCCGTCATAGACATGAGCTACTGTAGCTTTCTTCAACAAAGGACAGTCTTTCACCAGATGATCGTTCTTGCGACAGTTGAAGCACGAGCGAGGGTTCTGAGAGCCTTGGCTCGAGCCTTGAGAATTTGTTTTCTGCCTCTTCGGAGCTGTGCAGACGTTTGAGTAGTGCCCCGGCTTACCACAGTTAAAGCAACTTCCTCTTGGCGGCTTGCCAGTCTGAGGTTTGGAAGATGCTGCTTGGCTTGACTCGCCTTGATTTACAGCCGGCTTGCGCTTGTTTCCGGCTTGGCTTCTAGCGCGATCCTGATCTAGATGCCTTTGATCAAGGTCTTCATAATTGCATGTCATTTCCACTAGTTCGTTGAAATCCAGCTTGACATGGGCCATGGCTCTATCATAATATTGTCGTCTTAGTCCAAAGATAAACCTCTTATTTTTGGATTTCGCAGTGGCAACGAGCTCTGGAGCATAGGGCGACAACATTGTAAATTTGTTCAGATAATCTTGCACGGAAAGATCCCCTTGCTGGAGATTGGCGAAGTCATCGTGCATTCTTTCTAGAGCTTGTTCTGGGACATATTTCTCCTTGAAGAGTTCTTTAAATCCATCCCATGTTCTTCCATCTTTTCTATTTCCGGCGGTAAGAGATTCCCACCATAATTCGGCTTGTTCCTGCATAAGCCAGGCGCCCATAATAGCTTTGTCTTCGTCTCCTAGCCTTAGGCCTTCAAGAATTTTCTCGCATGTTTTGAGCCATGCAAGGGCCTCTATTACGGTGCCAGTTCCCGAGAAGGTCTTGCCTCCTAAGTTCTTATATCTCTTAGCTACACGGTCAAGCTCGAAGTATTGAGCTGCCGGAGGTTGTATCAAAGGTCCTTCCTGAGCTGGGATTTCTCCCCTTCCTCGGCCTCGGCCGGCACGGCCTCCTCTAGCGGCGGCTGCTCTGGTAGCCATTTGTCAAATTCTGTATAAGTAACGAAAAAGTCAGCTAACATAAATGATAGTCTCTTGCATAATTAAGCAGAAATTCTACGGAAAGATAACGATGGACTGATCACTTGTTTTTGCTATTCTGCTCAGCTCATTCTAGGACTTTACTAGTCCTATCTCTAATGAGCGACTCGCCTTAGAATACTACTGATTCTATTTTGATGAAGTGTTTAATGTGTTAGACTCCAGAACTAAGGTTAACCAAAGCTCTGATACCAGCTGTGACGATCCCAAAACCCCGTGACACGGTGTTAAGGATAATCATTGGAATACAACACATCAATCAACATTAGCAGATCACAGATAATAGCATAAACAGAAAACAGAATAATTTACACACATATGACAGCGGAATCATATAGATATCATCACATCAGAGAAGCACAGTACAGGATACAACTTAGTGTATAATGATACATAATCAGTCACCATCGCCTGAGGCGGAATCATACATAAAGAGTACACAAAAGGAATATCAGTCTACATCGCCAGTGGCGGAATCATAATATAGATACAATAATGGCGGAGAAAATCCAAGTCAGCACGGTGTAGTCAAGCCTCGCCATGAGCCAAAAGATGCGTCAGAAACCTGTAACTAGGCTGCCCGTGTGAAAATGAGGGCACCCGAGTTTGCAAGGTGAAACAAACTACGAGTCAGTCATGGGACTGGTATGAGAAATCTACTCAATTTATTAACAACAATAATAAGGCAAATCAAAGGACCACGCCACTTTCGTGGAACGGGTTTACTCCAATGAGTGCTAGTGCATAAAATAAAGTAAATGATTAAATCAACGCAATGCTTTTTATAAAATGAAGCCATTATAAGACTCAGGTCCCATCACACAATGCAACGCAAGCCGGAGGATAGAGTTTTTACCTTATAATGGCCAAAGATGCTTGATACGAATAAAACAAAGGTGTTTGATATTATTACTAGTGCATATATGTTTCAAAAGCAAATTCAATCACAAATATCAATCCTAGGCGGCATAGCTACCATCTACTATGTCGCCATACTAGTAATACAATCACATCCGCATATTTCGTATTGGAAATTGGATTCCTTCATGAGTCGAGGCAAGGGGCAAGCTCCTCTCCGTTCGAGACACTCTAGCAAATGTCCCAGGACCCCACTATGATCCTTGGAATCGGCTGGGCCGGTCCTCTCTTACTTTTGAGGATTAGTTATTCCTGAACACACGTTTCCTGGTCCTTACAGACCTATAATCGAGGCGCCTCGCATTCCAACAACCACACAGGTGAAAAGTATATATAATGTCAGGGCTGGTAGGTCACTGACACAACCATAGCTAGAAAGAAACGTCGTGCACTCCCAGCGGTCCGTCTCCCGTTTTTGACTCATACCGAGGTGTGAGGCTCGCGAATTCACATTATACACAAAGCTACGTCACACAGACCATGCTTTGATCATCAACCACAAGACTTTGCTTTGCAATAGAAGCCTTGATCATATGCCACTTAGGCGTGCCACACAGGCAATCCACTCCATGCGACTGATTTCTGTCAATACATAACCTCTAAGCTCGTACGTCTCAGAGAAGGGCGTTAAGCAAGAGAATAAAATCTCCGCCGCCAAACAGATATATATTTAACAGAGATCAATCAACACAGAACAAAATCCAATGTCAGACACACAGTCCATTTACAAGTCCGTTCTGGGTCTGAACGAAACCGGAGGCACCAATTCCTCGCATATCCGTACAATCAACAATATGTTTGGACGGCTACTACTTCAATTCCGCCATGGTAGCTACTCCAATCACGAGCATCAGTAGCGCCCATCCATCCAATGTGGAGATCGTCGGTCTTCAGTCGTCTTCGACTCTTCGACTTCTCAACGTCGATCGATTATTTGAAATGAGATAAACTCGGCCTTTTCAAATAACCCACGTATATTTAGATTTTCAAATCAATTATTCCCATGGTTGGACTATTCAACATTCACATTTCAGTTATTTAGTTATAATTTTCATGTCAAATACATTCAACCATCACATATCAAACAAGCACAACAAAATTGGTTTATTTTCACTCTATATCGTTTATAACACTTTATAAAGATATATCGCCATTTTTATTTAATTTAAAACGGCAATATTTAATTAAACGACATTTCAGGTCATGTCGATGCACTGGCGCTGCTTTTCACTAGTTTTGTTTTACACATATCTGAAAATCTAACCGTTGGATCTTCACAAATTTTACATCATTAGGAAGGTCAATTCAAAACGAATCCAACGGTTCCAGTTTTGGGAAAATCCGACGGTCGGATCTTCCACACTAACCATTTGAAGTTACGATTTCAATTTACGAACTGCAGCGTCGTTATTCGATTTAATTATATTTATATTTATATTTATATTTATATATATATAAATATAATCGTTTCTGGCGCTGTTTTTCTTCAGTTTTGAATTAAACATTCAAGACAATCCAACCGTCGGATCTTCACAAAGTTGGTGCCGTTGGAAAGATATTTCCAAGGCGAACACAACGGTTGAGGTTTCGGGAAAATCCAATGGTCGGATCTTCCGCACTAGTCATTTGAAATCACGGTTTCAAAATATGAACTGCACGGCCATGTTTCGTTTTAATTCTATTTATATTTATATATTTATATAAATATAGTTCATTCAAAAATTCCTATATCGTTTCCACTTCAATTATTTCACTAACGCCTTTAAATTTTGGAAAATTTCGCCATAACCTCTTTTGTACGGAAGGGTCTGGGAAAATTCCCAAATAGCCACTCGGGCGTCTCATATCAAAAAGAAAAAGAAAAAGCCAAGCGGCTAGCCAACAGGCTCATAAAATCATCACCCAAACAAAGCGGTAAATGTGTACCTATTTGTCGGGCACAAAATTCTATTTCTCTTCTCTAGCCCCTTTTGCTTTAACCTGTTCAATAGATATGCATGTACATATATACAATTTCTAACATTTATCATTTTCCATTCAATTGCATATTTGATTTGCTTTGGTTTAAAAACACCATTCATTCGAATATTGCATGCATAGGCTAAAATCATATCATTAGCTAGTTAATGTATATTTCAACTCATGCACGTTTATTTGAACAAGTGGCTATTTTTAACACTTCACATTTCAAAGATGATAATTTTGGCGAACTAAAGTAGATTTCAACACATGACTATTTTACTTAGTTCCTATGCATGTTAAAAATAATACTTCTATCACAAATATTTGTTTCAACGTCCGCATATCTTTAGCATATCACACATATGATAAAAATGATATTTTTATCATTTAAAATATTTATTCAACCAATGTATGGTTTCAACACTTCATAGTTTCAATAAAAAAAATGTAATTTTTATCGTTCAATCTTTTTATTCAACACATGAACCTTTCCACTACACACACTTCTCAACAAATGAGCATTTCCACACATGGACATCTTATTTATGTTGTTCTTATTAGAAAGATGAAATTTTGATTGTTGAAACTATTTATATAAGGCGGATATTTTGCATACTTCATATATATATATATATATATATATATATATATATATATATATATATATATGTGATTTTTATTGATTAAACACTTCATTCATTCACAAATGAATTTTATTTTCACACAACACTTTTCAACACATGAATATTTCCACACATGGACATAGTTTCATATATGACTTTAATTTCTATGCATGAAAAATAATTTCAACATATGAAAATAATTCTAACACACAAAGATTATTCAAAATTTCGACAGCATAACGGCAGGGTAGTTAAAACCGGCACCGTCCCTAGTACGGCTCCTCGCTCTACCTTAAAACCTCGCGGTTTTTGACAATGGGGATTCATGCATCTAATTCGCACGCAGGCGGCATGTTTATTTTTATTTCCACAAATATTTCCAATTCATTTCAATCACCAATGGGTATTTTTCAACCACAACCAAACAATATCAACCACAAACAATTATTCAACCATTCGTATTTTTCATCCAATATATCACACCAATTCACCACAATAAATATCGTCCATGGTTTGTGGACGAGGGGAGTATATATATATAATATAATATATATTTGCTATATTTCACTTGCATTTCAACACATATATCAATTATTCTATGCATGTAAAAATTCATACCTCGCTCATATAGCTTACATTACGCATGTACATGAGGTACACAACACGTATGTAATTTATATTTCGCTTATATAAATTATACACGACATTTTCTATTCAATTTCACGTTAATTTAGATTTCTCACCTTGGTTTTCTGAGCGCTAAAAATCGATACGATGTCAGAAAAATCCGCAGCTTCTTCTATTAGGTAGAGAGCTTCCTTGCGGTCTCGATGTTTCTTGTTTCATCGAATTTCGTCAACATACCAAAAAGATATGATTTTTCAAAGTGTACAGATCAAAGAAAAACGCACTTTCAGAAAGCTTCAAAACTAGGTCAGCGATTTTTGATCAAACCGTGTAGCGGTTGGATGATCGGCCAGTGCAGGGTTGTAGGCGGAGGAGAGGCGCACGTGCGAGCCCCACGGCGTTGAACTCGACGGCCTCTGGGCGGCGGAATCGACCTCCGAACGGCTGGACTTTGGAGGAGCGGATCCGGCGAAATACTCGACGATGCTGGGCGAGGTTGGTATGGATTTGAAGCTCGTCTCGAGCTCTACGAAAAACTCCAAAGGGCCCTGGTGTTTTGATGAGCGGATGTGGAGATTTGGAGGAGAGAAGGCGGAGAAGAAAGCCGCCGTTCGATCTGGGGGTGGGGGGTCGGGGGTTTTCCGCGTTTTTTTATTTTTAAAATTTATGAAGAAAAAATATGATTGGCCGAGATTATATTAAAATTTTAAAATAGTGTTTTCTTAAACGAACTCCTTTTTAAACCCAACGACTGTCGCCCCTAGCTAAATACCCCCATTCCGGACACAATGGGATATGTTTCGTAGGCCAATTCGACCGTTACAGTCAGTTATTTTTCAAATTAAAGTATAAAACATTTAATTTTTAACTCTAAACGCACATTTCAATTTGCCAGGGCCACAAACTGATTCGAAAAATTCCAGAAAAATAAATCTAGCTATGTTTTGACGCTACGGTCCCAACAAAACTAGTTTCATCGAATTCTGAGGTCGTTTGAAAAATGGCCATTTTCTGGTCGATCCAATTTAACAGAAATCGACCAAACACATTTTCTTTTGCCACGCTCACATACTAGCTTCAAAAATTATGAAATTTGAAACCTAGCAATAGTTTGACATCTCGGACCCAACAAAAGTGGTTTCGTCGAATTCCGAGGTCGTATGCAAAATATCAATTTTCCAGGCCTATATATTTTATATACCGACTCTTCTGAAAATTCATTCGGCCATAACTTTTGATTCCCATTATGAAACTTCGATTTTTCAGATTCGTTAGAAAAGTATTGACAAACAGATTTAAATATTATTGGTTTCACTAAAATCCGTTATATTTTCCACCCTGCATAGTCAGTCAAAATTTGAATTCAAATTTTCAAACTGACTCACTTTTCTAATTCACTATTTTATTGAAATATTCTATTTCAATTGTTCAAATTGCTTTGAAATAATCAATTTAAAAATTTTAAATTGGCTCGCATTTTCCGGGTTATTACACAATCCGTCATGAAGAGTTTCTATAAAAAGATATGTCTATTTCCTTTGATTAATGAAGAGGAATCTCTTCATGAAAGATGGTGACTCTTCGTAAAATAATTTCTGGGTCGAATCAGTCGACTGGTTAAAAATCATCAGTTGACTGGTAGAATTAAATTGTATTTTTTTTTTTCAAAACTAACCGTTATATGGAAAACAGGCTGACCAGTCGACTGGTCCTTTTCCTACCAGTCGACTAGTTTTTGCATACATCTAGCTTTTGAAGGTTATATATATATTACTTTGTTTTGTACATTCGTGTATACTTGAGGATAGATTTTAACATAATTCTAACACGACTCAATGTGTGTGTGTGTATATAAAACCTTATCTCTATGATATGATTCCCATTGCAACTTCATTCGTTGGCATCAATCAAAATCTTGTTATCAACATGAAGTGCTGTGAAGGCAAGAAAAGAGAAGACAAGTGTTGAGCCAGTGAGTGTACGCAACAGTGTTAGCAAATGTATATGAGTTTGTAAACTGTATATGAGTGTCAGAGTGTTGTAGTGAGGAACGAATGTACAAAATGAGAAAATTGTACTTATATTTTTAATAGACAAATTTGATTGAAATAAAATATTATTTTATTGTGTTCAAATCATATTGTATATCGTATTCAAATTAATTTAGTAATATAATTTCATGTAAAGTATTATAACTGTGAATATACAATAGTGGAGTTATAGAGTTGTACTATTTCAAATATTGAAATAAAATATTTATTTGATTAAATATACTATGTGAATATTCAATTGTGTACACTAATATATTATTCAATAAATATTTATTTCTATGCAATGAAATATAAAATAGTACAATTGAAAACACATTTAAATAATATCATATGTTTGTTATCATGAAACAAAAATCATACAACACGTTGTTGTACCCAACAGGTCTTTCGTGTGGATTGTCTCAAAATCCTTTAGGTATCGCATCTTTGTATATCACAAAGTCATTTTAATTTTTAGCGGATCATTTAATTGTAGTTTTATCTGAAAGAAACCCTATCGACGTGAATGACTTAGCTGAAAATGGTTTACTAAAAAACAATCCAAGTACTGATTTTGATTTTAATTATGATTTTGGTACTTACTTGAATTCCACTGCTTCAAATCAGTGTGTACAAAAGGGCGCTGATTAGATCCAGTTTAGGAATCAATTTTAGGTAAATGGAAAATGGTGGTTATGATTAATTTTTTGTTAAAATGAGAAATGATGGAACAAAGAGAGACTGTCTGGGACCTTTTTCTGCTTTTGGTTCCTGCTTTCCTCTTCTTTACTTACGCTTTTCAATCTTTTTTTCATTTACTGAAATAATATTGACAAATGGCTAGTTGTATATGTCTACTGGCAAACGGCTCAGTAGACGCTTCTCTCTTACTAGCCACTTCACCTTTTTTCTAGAGCACGGTGCTCAGTTGTTTTTCCCCAATGTAAGTTGTTTTGTTTGATTTTTTTTATTGGTTAATGAGAGTGATGAGATCAGACATCAGGACGTCTAGTTACTCAATCAATAATCTAGAATGCTATACTAGAGTTATTGATAGTTTCTTTACTAATTCACAAAAGAAAGTTTGTGAAGTTAAGAAGTCTTGAAGATTTATTTTTGTTTATTTTTATGATTTTATAGCAAACAATTAATTAATACACCTAATTATGTAAATGATAGTAAATATATTGATATTTGTAGTTTGGAGGTCAAATTGGATAAGAAACTAGTTTATCTTGCTGTAAATTATTCAAAATTAGGAAAGATATATGTTTGTTATAAAGGAAATACTTTAGACTTTAAGTGTGAATACAATGAATGATATGGTAACATTGTAAAGTTAGATGCAACAATATTAAGGTAGCATCTTGATTTAGGTTATGGCAAAATAATCTGGATACTTATGTAAAATAAATCTTTATTTTATTTCCTTGTAATTATTTGGAGCTGTGGAAGTTTGTGAAATTAAGTTACCTTTGAAATTTGAAGGTACTTGAAAATTTATTTACATGAATATCTGATGATAGATTAGATAAGATGGTTGATCTTGCTGTAAAATTATTAAAATTGTATATATATTTGAAAGAATGGTACAATAACATTTCAAGTTATAGATGCAACAATAACATTTTAATTCATGAAGCCATTCAGATTTAATGCATACCACCTTCTTGTACATCTCTTAACCTACCACAATCGGCATATCATTGGGATTTTAGTACCGCTGATGCATTATTTTATCCAACATATATTTGTGTTGCTCATTTCCAGTTTATTGATGTTGCTTACCATACCGATCTCTAAAGCTTACAAAATGGAACTGAAATAGTTCATTAACAATTTAATATTCATTTGATTAGCCTGTAGCTCATCATTTTAAATCAGTCGGAGTCGTTTTGCAAGGAACACATATATTTAGTTAGTTTTACTATTTTTATAATGGTTGTGTAAGGTGAGATTATTTTTAGTTTCATTAAGAATTATGTCACTCAAGTTTACAAATTTGAAGGAGTGTCATGTTTTATGATGTAGAAGAAGGGGTAAAATAATTTTTGATGTAGAAAGTTTATATGATGGGTGGCACCCTGCCTCACAAAGATGTATAGATTCCCTAAACATCATATTATCTGTTGTAACACATGGATAATTTGAATGGCATATGATTTATTATGTAGGCTATGTTGAAAGGATAATTACAATCAAATTTTTAGTTGTGAAGGACAGGAAGTTCTTAAGTTCTCAGTAAAATAAATTAGCCATAACAAGATTTGCATCTTATATCAAGAATGGTATTTTTATTTTTATGTTTATTTTATTTTAATTGGAAGAACTGAATTTATAACCAACTATATATATAATGTTTCCACTAACTTCCCTAAAAACCAATTTGGTGTCAATGGAAGAAGTCAGGCAATAATTATTAACAGAACATAAATAGTAAACACGTTAACAAATTATAATCCCAGTATGAACTCTCTACTACTCCCCCTTTATGCTTTTTTTCCCTTGGCTTTTTAAACTCGTTTTTCTTTTTTGGTAGAAGATTGAGAAAACATGATTTGAAAAATCCAACCAACAAGAAAAGCGCCAGAGAATGTAGGAATCCAGTAGACATAAAACTGCTCCCATGTATCATGGCAGTTATAAATACCGGCCCACTCATATGTAATGATTGGATTCATGGATCACCCTGTATATGTACTGCCTAAAACAATAAATCCAACTGTTGTAGAGGCTAGCATCAGTGTCTTAATGAAGTTATTCGCAGGTCCCTTCAAAATCATCTAAAGCACGGGAAGAGTAATAAAAAAGGTTAGAAGCCCTTCAGTCGTCGCTCCTGTGTGCAAGTCGACCTTCAAAGAAGGGCCAACAAGCATACTTTTATAGGGGTAAGGCATCATCTCCATGTTTGCTAGAGCACCCATACTGAACAAAGTGTCTTCGCCATTACCGCCAGCATGGAACGCAACATTATTCGCAGGATTAAAACTAGCATTCCCAAACAATTTAGACATCGGATCAAATAGAAAAATCAGATATGCGACCAAACCACAGTGATCCCCATGTCCATGTACAATCTTTTTATTTTGAGTTTGTCGGAGATGATAACCGTCAGTGGACCGAAGATCGATACGACCATCATCCATAAGAACGTTATGATGTAGTCTCTGATCGCCATCGCAATAGCGCCTGCCATTTTAAGAATGAGATCTGAGAAGAAATAATTATCCTTTGATTAGAATGGTATGTTTAAATACACACATAAGAGTAGAATTTGTAATCTGCATTGTACAATGTAATTTGATTTGGTTGGCCAGGTGGTTCGGAGTTGCAATGACTGCCATGAATTATTGAGTAAATGTGAAGAGCTTGTTCATTGGATGTGTATAACGATTGAGGCATGGAAATGCATGGCAAATCACATAACTGAATATATTTTTATTTGCAGAATGAGGAAAAATGACCTGCAATTGACGTGCTGTCTTCAAACGAAGAAGGGACATATGCAATAGAAAAAAATGGCAATGCGATCATGGGAGCCAACCGCACTGATGTTGTTATCACAGGTTTATATACATACCTTATTTTCCAGTATTGCTACATGTTCATGCATTTTTATTCACACTCTACATTTATATGTGTGAATGTATGTATGCATGCATGCATGTGTGTGAGTGTGTGCGCAAGGAAGGAACAGTGTCATATTTCATGCATTTTTTGTACATTAACACAATAGTTTATCATATTTCAGGCATTTTAATGCTTACTTGAGACACTTTTTAAAAATACTGCAAATTTTTGGTCCAGATACTTTTGCAAGATGTCATATCTTGATGATGGTACTGTTAGAGAATATGCTTTGTTGCCTTGTGACACCCCACGTCCGTTAATGTCACTCACAAAGGGAATGCATTAAGTTTCGTGGAGCGTTATAAGTAAACAGAACAGAATATTACAAGTCAGATAAAGTAGTACTTGAAAATTTTATAACTTTATTGTAGTGGAAACAGAAATAAGTTTGGTTACATCTTCAAACACCAAAACCAAGTACATAATATCAGTCTTGTACAAAAGCCATCAGAGTACATAATTTTAAAACCATAATCCCTAACAGAAAATGCCATAAATAAGCAGAATCAAAGCCAAGCGATACACATTTCAATCTTCAAGCTGGAAGAGAGAGATATCCGAACTAAGCTTGAGTATTTCCTCCCTAAAAACCGAGGGGGGGGGGGGAACGGAAGAAAAGTGGCGAAACAAAAAGAGTCAAACATAAAGTCTGGCGAGTCCAGTGACTTTCAGCATATAAACAGATAGTAGTATCATAACATGTAAATAAAACTGGATGAGAGATAACCGTAATAGGAGTAGCAGATATACATAGGTTAAACAGAGGAAACAGAATGATATAGACTTAGTTATGCTTCTCACTTACTTTTCACTTCTCTGCACTAATACTAGTATAACAAGATTAGGTGTTACCCTAATGTCTAAACTAAAACAGAAACGGAAATAGAATGATCTCTTCAGAAACAGAATGCTAGTAATGGGCCTTTACCACCTAACAAAGACATATGGTACAGAAACAGAAGCAGAAACAGAATCAGAGACGGAAATAGAATAATCCCTATGGAAGCAGAATGTTAAAATCATGTGTACACTAGTGATGGGCCTTTACCACCCCAACAGACGGTACCACACAGAAATAGACAGGTGTTACCACCCTAACAGAAACAGATGGTACCCAACAAAAGCAGACAGAACTAGATGTACCCTAAATTCTACCATAAGTGATCGGCTCCCTAGTACATAAATTCCATGTGTCGGCCCTACGGAAGGGTGTATCACTCCCTAAAGTGGCAACCTACAGAAAGACACAGACCTATTTATAGATGTCACGGCGTCTTAACTTCCCCAAAGACGACCGGATCCATGCATGCACATGACCCGGTTGGAATGCGCCATCAACACCCCTCGCCATTATCAGAATGAACCTTTTATAATTAGTTCAGTAAGCGCCTACCTAGTGTAGGGTCGTAGTTTGATACCAGAAAGGATTACTGACTAATATAGGTCCCACACAACAGATGACACAAGTAATTACCCCTCCTAACCTTGTGTCCCCAGACTAACAAATTTTAGATTTACTTGCTTATATATTTCAGATTAACAAGTTTTCAGATCAGACATACAGATTAATAGGTTTATAGATTAACATATCAGATGTGCGGATTAACAGACTTACAGATTAATATGTTTCACTTAACCTTGCGTTAAGCCTACATATTTTACGAAACGGGTTTATCAGATTCATCCGCCCAGTTGACTTAACCCCATCCACTTATCAAATCAATATGTTTTATTGGTTAAACTTACCTTAACCCTATCCACTTGTTCATGTAATATTGGTTAAGTTGTCATCTTACACAGGTTAACTTAACCCCACCCACCTAACATGTTTTAGCTATCATATTCATCTTTAATCAGCATTAATTAGTTATTAATGCACAGACCTCTCACATTAAGTCGATAACTTGTGGTCGCTGGATGTGCCGGGTGGTTCCGGGCAGACTTCTACCATAAGCCAGACTTAACCTCGTGTCTAAGCATCTTTTAGTTATGCCTACGACCTCTCACATTAGACTGAACGTTTGTGGTTGCTGGTTAGGCCGGTTGGTTCCGGGCAGGCTTCTACCACAAACGGAGTCTAACCTCGTGTCTCAGCATGCTTATCTTAGCCAATTTATTCATATACATCGTAGGCTTTTCCAATTAGAGTATTCAGTTTCAACAGATTAAACAGTCTTCACAGAATCTTTTACTGTCCCATTAACATATTTCGCTTAATCATAAATTAAGCCTACAAATTTGCATGCCCAAATTACAGTCATAATTCACAATATAACATTTTCCCTAAGTTTTAGTTAAATTGCACAGTAAAGGTTATGCCCCAAAAACCCAGTCATGATTCATAATACAAGTTATGCCAAATTATCGGCTTTGATTACAGTGTATGCCAATTACCCAAAATCCCAATTTAGGCGTGTTCATATTTAACAGTTATCCCTATTTCAATATAGGTTTTCATGCCTAAGTTATATATCACTATACACAATAATCCCCTTCTTCTAAATCATAAACCATCATATATAGTATGCCCCAAATTTAGGTCTTAAATTACAACATGCGTTATGCCCCCAAATCAATTATATGTTTACAATTCAATTTGTGCCCCATCTGCATATCATTCAATATTTTCCCAAACTTTTCCCACGTCATTCGTACGTATAATTCAACGTAAAATATAATTAGGCTCGAAGTTAGCCTAATCTCATAAATAAAAGGAAAAGAAGAGAAGGGAAGAGAGTCATCAAAACTGGCATAAAATAGACATATGAAGTATGAGCAGGCATAGATTAATAAAATAGATCCAATGGGTATAGAAGGACAGATCTAAATAGAAATAGGCATAATCTCAGATTCATATTTATTAACAATGTCAGGAACACAATTAAATTTCATTTCTGAAAGTAATGTGGACTCACCTTGGCTGGATCTAAAAGAAGAGAAATAGGTGTTGTAGTTGTAGATCTATTCTTATCTTCCAATATGAATACTCCTATTCTGATTTGCTTTAGCATAGGAGAAAGACTAGTTTAGATTTGTCCAGCATGGAGGCTCCATGAATTAGTGCATTGTGAATTAGGTTTAGGTCTAGGTATGTTTATATAGGCGTATGTGATGAATAAAGGCCTTTACATTATCTTAGGAGCCATCAAAACCATACAGCTCAAAAGACACGTCATCCAGCCAATCCCAGCAAGACACGTCATCAGGGAACACTCCAAAATTTTGCAGGTTTTGGTCCTCGGCATGGGCGCACTTCCCAAGTGTGGCAGTGTATTTTTGTACTGGCGCACTTCCCAAGTGCGCCAGTGCATTCGGGCCCATTTCCTAGTCGTTCTACCAAAGTTCTATCGTCCATAACTCCTTCATACGTTATCCGTTTTACGCAAATTCGGACACTATCTTAAGTAGAATTCTGAGATGAACGCAATGGCATAACTCGTTCCACCTAATTCTTCTTTTAAAAATTAATTATTCTTTAATTTGTTATTTTAATGTTCTCAGAAAATACGGGTTGTTACATTATCCCCTTCTTAAAGGATTTCGTCCCCGAAATCTCTAAGTTAAGAAGAATGTATCCTACCATCTATCATCCATCTACTCATCCATTATCCACAAGCATTCATTGTCCTTAAAAGATTTCTAATGCCATATGAACATATGCAAAAGTGTGTGTACATGTCCCCTATCTAATGCAAAAGATCAGGCAATCCACTAATTCAGTTGACCTCCTTAATGTGAATTATGTTAGTGCCATGCGTCCAACATGTATGCAATTATTCCTATTTGATACATATCATCTCTATATGAGTGCATAACCATTCATTCATATGCAACACCCATGTGCTGAGTCAACCATTTTGTATCCATAAAAATTGAAAATGCACACACATCCATATGCAGTCTGAGAGTGTTTTTGAGTCGATCTAGTGCCTAGTGTGTGTGTGTATGCATCCACGAGCAACCACTAGCAACCACTCGCATCCACTGGCAACCATCAAACATAACATGTCTCAAACACATGTTTACACCCATAAGTTTCTACCTAAAGGTCGAAGACTCGATCGATAGGATATAGTCGAGTGATAGGAGCAAGTACAAATAAAACAAAAACTTTGTTCCCACTAGGCAATGTCAAAACTGGAAATCTACCTCACGCCTCGAGGTAAGCCCCTAACATTGTCAGGAATATCCGATCACTTACTGACTATGGGTACAGATCGTAGATTATTGAGACGACCCGATTTCCCGTTCTCACGGAAACAAGGTTATCTTTGGAATATAACACAGAAACAGATAATTGCAGAACAGAATTAAATAAATACACCAGAAATGAACAATAAAATATACTGGATAAAAGTAATCATCAGAGTTACACAGTATACAGGATCTTACTTAGTACAAATACAGTTCAGCTATACATAAATGTCTACAGCGGAAATAAACAAAACATGTACAATAGGAGCTGAACAGCATAAAAAGAAATAAATGATAGAATCCATCTCCAGCTCCAGCTATCCAGAAAGAACCAGCTAAACCTGAATACAAGGCTGCCCGTGTAGAAAACGGGGCACCCGAGTTTGAAAGTGAAACAAACTACGAGTCAGTCATGGGACTGGTATGAGAAATCCATTCAACACATATATAATATGGCTAATCACAGGACCACGCCACTTTCGTGGAACGGGTTTACTCCATTGGATTGCCAATGCTTTAAAACAAATCTTTCTTTTAAACATCGCTATGCTTTTTATAAAAATGAAGCCATTATAAGACTCAGTTCCCATCACACAATGCAACGCAAACCGGAGGATAGAGTTTTACCTTATAATGGCCAAAATATGATTGATACGAATAAAACAAAGGCATTTGATATTATTGCTAGTGTTTATATGTTTTGAAAACAATTTCAAATCATAACTATCAATCATAGACGACATGAGCGTCCCATGCCACTATGTCGCCAAATATATATATACAATTGAAACCGCACGATCACGTATTTGGAAATTGGATTTCCGTCATGAACCAAGGCAAAAGATAGTCCTTACCGAATTCGAGACTGTCTAGCCCGAGCCTCAGGAACAGCCGCAACTGCCCCTTGGATCGTCAGGGCCGGTCCACCGATGTGGATTATTATGCCTGAACAATACGTTTCCCCGCCCTTTGGGGCGTAACGAGCCAACGAATGACTCCATCGGACCCGGATCGTCCGATCAAACCGAGGCGCCTCGCAACAGCAACAACCACATAGGTGAAAAGTATATAAATGTCAGGGCTGGTAGGTCACTGACACCACCCTAGCTAGAAAGAAACGCATGCCCTCCCTGAGGTCCTTCTCCCGTTTTAGGTTCATACCGGGGTGTGAGGCTCGCGAATTCACGTTATACACAAAGCTATGCCACACAGGCGGTGCTTTGATCATCACCACAAGACTTTGCTTTTCAACAGAAGCCCTGATCACTGCATCTTAGCATGCCACACAGGCAATTCACGCCATGCGATTGATGTCCATCGATATACAACCTCTGAGCTCGTACGTCTCAGAGAAGGGCGTTAAGCAAAAGAATAAATTCTCCGCCGCCAAACAGATGTATATTTAACAGAAATCAATCAACACAGAATAAACTCCAATGTCAGACACACAGTCCATTTACAAGTCCGTTCTGGGTCTGAACGAAACCGGAGGCACTAAATACCTCGCAAACCCATCGATCACCACGTACGTCTGGACGATCACCACTCATTATCCATATTTCGGGATGCCTCCCAATCAGGACCTCGGTTACCATCCAAACGAGGTGAAGATCTCCGGTCTTCGACCACCGTCTTCATCTTCGAATTTCAATCGCCGGTCAATTATTCGAAATGAGAATTAACTCGGCCTTTTCGAATAATTCACGTATATTTAGAATTTCAAATCGATTTATTTCAATGGTTAAATTATTCGACAACACCAATATTGTTTTTTAATGTAATTTTCACACCAAACACATTCAACCATCAAAAGCCACATAAATCGAGCAAATTCAGTTTATTTCTATTCCATATCGCTTATGATATTTTATAACGATTTATCGCTATTTTTATTTATTTTAAAATAGCTAATATATTCAAAACGACGCTTCGGGCCATAACGCGGCCGTGGCGCTATTTTTCTTCAGATTTGATTTACACTTATCTGAAAATCTAATCGTTGGATCTTCACAAAATTTACATCATTAGAAAGGTCTTTTCAAAACGAATCCAACGGTTCCAGTTTCGGGAAAATCCGACGGTCGGATCTCCCGGTACACTCGTTTGAAATTTCGATTTCAAAATACGAACTGCAGCGTCGTTATTCGATTAAATATAATTATATTTATATATATAAATAAATATAATCGTTTCTGGCGCTGTTTTTCTTCAGATTTGAATTAAACATTCCAGACAATCCAACCGTTGGATTTTTACAAGGTTGGTGCCGCTGGAAAGATTATTCCAAGGCGAACCCGACGGTTGAGGTTTCGGGAAAATCCAATGGTCGGATTTCCCGCACTAGTCGTTTGAAATCACGGTTTCGAAATACGAACTGCACTGCTTCGTTTCGTTTTAATTTTATTTATATTTATATATTTATATAAATATAGTTCATTCAATGATTTCAATATCGTTTTCACTTCAAAAAAATTTCTAACACCTTAAAATTTTGGAAAATTTCGCCATAACCTCCCCTGCACCGGGAGCATCGGGAAATCGCAAATAGCTTTCCCGGTCCTTCTAATCTCAAAAAGAAAAAGAAAAAGCCAAGCGGCTAGCCAACAGGCTCAAAATCATCACCCAAACAAATCAGTAAATGTGTACCTATTTGTCGGACACAAAATTTTATTCCTCTTCTCTAGCCCCTTTGCTATAACCTGTTCAATAAATATGCATGTACATATATATACAGTTCTTATCATTTATCATTTTCTATTCAACTTCATATTTGATTTCTATTTGGTTTAAAAACACCATTCATTCTAAGGTTACATAAATAGGTGCAAATCATTTCATTAGCTAATTAATGAATGTTTCAACTCATATATGTTTATTTTGAACAAGTGGCTATTTTTAACACTTCACATTTCAACGATTTATGCATACAATAAAAATGTGATTTTTATTGTAAAACAATTCATTTCAAAACACTATTTTTCTATATAGTTCATATAGGTGATAAAAATAGGATTTTTATCCTAAAACAATTTCTTTTTAAAACGAGATTATTTTACACAGTTCATATAGTCGATAAAAGGTGATTTTTATTATCAAACAATTTATTTCAAAATATGAATACTATTCAACACATGAATTTCTAATCAACGAATGAATATCAATTCAACACATGAATGTTTTCTATAGTTTCTATGTGTAGATAAAAATGTGATTTTTATTATCAAACGATTTATTTCAAAATATGAATACCATTCAACACATGAATTTCTAATCAACGAATGAATATCAATTCAACACATGAATGTTTTCTATAGTTTCTATATGTAGATAAAAATGTGATTTTTATTATCAAATGATTTATTTCAAAATATGAATACCATTCAACACATGAATTTCTAAACAACGAATGAATATCAATTCAACACATGAATGTTTTCTATAGTTTCTATATATAGATAAAAATGTGATTTTTATTATCAACAATTTATTTCAAAATATGAATACCATTCAACACATGAATTTCTAAACAACGAATGAATATCAATTCAACACATGAATGTTTTCTATAGTTTCTATATATAGATAAAAATGTGATTTTTATTATCAAACAATTTATTTCAAAATATGAATACCATTCAACACATGAATTTCTAAACAACGAATGAATATCAATTCAACACATGAATGTTTTCTATAGTTTCTATATATAGATAAAAATGTGATTTTTATTATCAAACAATTTATTTCAAAATATGAATACCATTCAACACATGAATTTCTAAACAACGAATGAATATCAATTCAACACATGAATGTTTTCTATAGTTTCTATATATAGATAAAAATGTGATTTTTATTATCAAACAATTTATTTCAAAATATGAATACCATTCAACACATGAATTTCTAATCAACGAATGAATATCAATTCAACACATGAATGTTTTCTATACAATGAATAAATATAGTTTAAGCATATGAAAATAATTCAAACACACAAATATTATTCAAAATTTCGGCAGCATAACGGCAGGGTAGTTAAACCGGGACCGTCCCTAGTACGGCTCCTCGCTCTACCTTAAAACCTCGCGGTTTTTGACAATGGGGATCATGCATCTAGTTCGCACGCAGGCGGCATGTATATATTTATTTCATTTCCACAAACTAATCCTATGTGGTTTCAACCAAATATTTCTTAATCACAAGCGGGTATTTTTCAACCACAATCAACCAATATCAATCATAAACAATCCCAAACATCCATTCGCTATCAATCAATTTTCACAACAATTTCAATCAATAAATATCGTCCATGGTTTGTGGACGAGGGGCGTATATATATATATATATATTTATATATAGCAATTCACTTTCATTTCACACACATATATTTATATTTTTAAATCAGAAATCTCACCAATAGCTATCCAATACTACGACTCTTCCTTTTCAGAATTCTTCGCCAATCTCGCCTTTTTGTCGCTTTTGTTGCCCGTATACTCTACATATGTAAAAATCGGATTTTTACTATGTTATTCAATATATAAAAATCGAATTTTGACCACGCTATTCAATATATAAAAAAATATGATTTTTACTTCGACTTTCAATATCTAAAAATCTGATTTTTACTTCTTAAAGTTCAAATCCTTTTTCTCTTTAAAGATTAAACCTTTTTCCTATTTAAAGTTTTTACTTTTAAATAAAATCAGTTTTTACTTTTAAAACAAAATCAGTTTTTATTTTTAAAATAAAATCAGTTTTTACTTTTAAAACAAAATCGGTTTTTATTTTTAAAACAAAATCAGTTTTTATTTTTAAAACAAAATCAGTTTTTATTTTTAAAACAAAATCAGTTTTTACTTCTTTAAAATCAGTTTAAAATTCTTTTCAAAAATCTGTTTTAAAACCTTTCTTAAAATCAGTTTTTCTTTTTAAAGTTTAAAATAAAAAAATCAGTTTCTAAATCTATTAAAAATCAGTTTTTACTTCTTTTAAAAATTAGTTTTAAAACCTGTTTAAAATCAATTTTTAAACCTAAAAAAAACAGTTTTTATCTTTAAACAAAATCGTAAATCAGTTTTTTTTTTTATAAAAAAGTAAATTAACAAAACAAAAAAACTTACAGGGGGGGGAGGGGGGGTTTCGCAGATCGACGGAGCTGGAGGTGGCGCTCGGGGTTTCGAACGGTGGTGGCATCTTCTGGCTTCGAGGTGGCAGCTCGGGTTTCGCTCGCGATGGAGGGAGGAGCGGGGTCTTCGATCTATGGAGGGGGGCGAGGTCTTCGTCGGCGGCGTACGCTCGAGGGAGGGGCTGGCGATAGCGCTAGATTTTTTTTTCTTCTCGTTTTGAAACTGAAATGAACGGGGGGGGGGGGGGGCAGAGGAGATGAAGGGGGGGAATTATATTATTTTATTTTTTTATTTAATTATTTATATTTTTGCAAAAAGGTTGACTTTTACATACGACCTCGAAACGAGGCCCACCGCCTGTCGTCCATAGCGTTTTACCCCCATTCCGAACACAATGGGATATGTATCGCAAGCTGATTTGATCGTTACAATCAGTTTCCGTTGAATTTACATTTATATCACTATATTGAATTTTAAACGTACATTTCAAATTACCGGGGCCACATACTGACTAGAAAAATTCCAGAAAAATATTTTCTAGCTTCGTATTGACGATACGGTCCTAACAAAACTAGTTTCGTCGAATTCTGAGACCGTTTGAAAAATGGCCAATTTCCAGTCGATTAAAATCAACGGAAACTGGTCAAACGCGTTTTCTTTTGCCACGCTCACATATTGATTCGAAAAATTATGAAATTTGAAACCTAGCAATAACTTGACACTGCGGATCCAACAAAAGTGGTTTCGTCGAAATCCGAGGTCATTTGCAAAATGTCCATTTTTAAGGGCCTGAATTCTATAGCGACTATTCAGAATTTTCGACTGGACATATCTTTTGATTCCCGCTATCAAATTTCGATTGGTCGGATTCGTTAGAAAGATATTACCAATTAGATTCCATTATTTTTGGTTTCACTAAAATCCGGATTGTTTTGCACCCGGTATATTCAATTGAAGTTTGAAATCGAATTATCGAACTACCGCACTATTTTCAATTCTATATATAATTATAATTAATTATATTCGTTTTCAAATGTCGATTCAACTCAGTTTTCATCGCCATTGTTTAAAATATTTATTTAAAATATTTAAAATCCATTATTTTAGCCAATTTAAAAATTTTAAATTGGTTCAGATTTTCTGGGTCGTTACCATTATCAAATGATTCTAGGAAACTAAGCATGATAGACCCTTTTGGGGTTATAAGAAATCCCTTTCTAAAACCAAGCCATATCCCACAAAACTCGGAACGTACGCGTCACAGTCAACTCAACGCCTAACACAGATACCCTCAAACCCCAACCTATCACAAACTGATGAGCCGTAACCCTTATGGGGTTTGAGACTATAACAGGATCAGAAACAAGACTAGTACTATGGTTCAGAGACTCAACTACAGAATCAAAATGCCAGAATCAAAAAGAGCTCTGACTCAATAATCAGATAAGGAAATTAAACCTTCTACAGAAATTTTCCTACCTCTATCCTGTCCACTAGCCATGAGAGCATTCACTCGCCCTCCAGAAAATCCTGCCCTTTGCCCTTGTCCTTATTTCTTCGAGCAATCCCTAGTTAAGTGTCCTATTTCACCACAGTTGAAACAAGTGCCCTTCCTCTTTCTGCAATCCTTGTTCAGATGACTCAAGGTTCCACAAGTAAAGCACTTTTTCTCCTTCTTATTCTCAGGCTTTTCATTTGTTTCCTTCTTGGGCCACACTTTCTTGTTCTGTGGTTCTTCGAGCTTCTCCTCTTTCTTCTTACCTTTGGCTTCATCTTCATGCAATAGTGCCATGTCAACAAGTTTGTCGAAAGTGGCCCCCATAAGAATGTGGGATATAGCTAATCCGTGAAGCAGTTCATCCAAGCCCTTGACAAATCTCAAAGCCTTCTTATGTGGTGTATTAACTAATTCCATGGCAAATCTTGCTGTAATGACCCGCATTGGCAGAGGTATTTTAATTAATTTATTTAATTATATAAATAGTGATATAGTGAATTAAATGGTCGTGGAATTAAATAATGGTGAATATTTAATTTAAAATAATATATTAAATAATATATTTAATTCTGAAATAATCAAAATCGGCTGAAATGGCGATATGGTGTGAACCGGATCATCTGTGATATTTAATTCAGCTTGGAATTGAATTTGAGTAACGAATATATTCAATCGTCGACAGTTGAACGTATAGTTTATAATATAATTATAAACGAGCTTGAAATGGCGCTGCAGTTCGTATATTGGCGATTTGAACTTCAACTGAAGGTACATGATTCGTTTTAAGCTGGATTTCTATGAAACAAGAAACGTGTGGAGCTGGTGGAGTATGTCTTTCTAGTGGAAGAGAAAAATTGGGATTTCGTCGGGTAGATTTTGAATTACGTCCAAATCAAATTTCAGAAAAGTCGATGTGGAATTCCGTTATAATTTATAAAGGAATTATTTATATTTTTAAAAGGGATTTCATTTAAATCGAATATCGATTTAATCGGGATTTGAAATATCAAGTTATAAATCCCAGTAGAGCTGTATGGTATTCCACTGTGGATATAGACAATAATATTTATTTTTAATATTAAATTTAATTAGATTTAAATATATTTATATATTTAAATGGGTCATCCAGAGCTTTAAAAATACGCTGTGTGAGCATACAGAGTCGGAATTCGACGAAACCAGTTCGTTGGGACCGTAATGTCGAACTGTAGCTGCATGTCCAGTTTGGTGATTTTTGGGTATCACGTGCGATCATAGGAATTTTTAGAAGATGAATTAACAAAAAGAATATTATGAGAATATTCCCTACCACAAAATATCTTCTTTCTTTTCTCCCTATAAGTATCCTACCCCTTTCACTAAACCCTTACTTTCCATTCCTCACGGTCAAAACATCGGCCGCCATCAATTCTTTTCCACGCACCATAAATCCACTTCAAAAATCAAAGTAAAAATCAAAAGAAATAAAAGTAAAATCCTATAAATCATTATAGGTATATATTTCGATCCATTGGAGTACGCTCTTCAACCTGGTGTACATTTTGCTAGGTGCGATGCTCATTTTCGTTCTACTGGAAACCGCGCAGTTAATTAGAGTTAACGAAATCGGAGAATTGGTGCATCGATTCGATGAGTGGGGGTTGCATTGAGTTTGGGGTTGGATTTGGCAGATGTGGTGAGATTTTGGTGGTATTCGGTTGAAAAGGGGTTCGGTGGTTCCATGGGGTTGCCGCGACAGGTGGCTCGACGCGAGCAGTTCAACGAACTCGAGTTTGAGGGTGTGGGTTCGGTTTCATAGAGAGGAAGGTGACACGATTTTTGGTGTTTTTGTTTTGATTTTTAAGGAATCAAAGAGGGAGGTGTTTGGGATTGAAGAAGTTCAGTTTTGGGTGAGAGCAAAAAACAGGTTACGGCATTTCTATTTGGGGAAGATAAGGCAGGAGCGGTATGGGTTTATAAGGGTTTGATGGGCCAAGGTATTTTGTTAAAGCCCAAAGTAAATTAATAGTTAAGTTTAATTTAAATTTAAATACTTGTATAACTTGTGAAAATCATATCTATCTCATATGGTATCATAATTACGAGCGGTCAGATCCATTAGGATCGTATGGACGGGAGCAACACCATGGAACTGACTGGAAGTGGATTGGGTGTCGTATGAATTTATGGCTAAATAAATTGTTTGATTCAAATCCAATAACAGTTTATCGTTTTTAACGATGAACTGCAAATGTGAGTAAATCTCACTAACTCTGAACAGTTTATAATTTCATGTTGTATTTTTAGAACTATTAGATATTGGCTGATTGACTGTGTGTTGACTGTTTGATTGAACTGCTAGTCAGTTAGTTAAATTTCTATATTGATTCTGTTTAACAGAATATATCATATGGAACTGAAAGTGATGTTGATTTTATTGTATAACATCTGTGGATGCAGGGAAACAGGTTGGAGGAATCCAACTGGATTCCTCAACATTTATTTTACTGTGATTCATATATTGTAATATATGATGTGATATATAATCTGTTGTCGATTATATGTGTTTGAACGATATTGGTCATCGTGATTTGATGTGTTGTATACCATAACATACCGAAATGTTGATAAGGGAATATTTTCAAAGTGATATTTGAAATAAAATATTTATAAATAAGAAATATTTATAAATTGGAATATTTATAAATAGGAGACATTTAGAAAAAGGGAAAACGTTATAAAAAGGAAACTGTTATAAGAAGGAAATCATTTTAAAGTGGAGAACCGTTACTAAAAACTAAATCTTTAAAATGAATAATTGTTGTTAAAAAGGAAATCTTTATAAAGCGAAAAAAGGAGTTAAATCGAATATGGTATTCGAAAGGAGTTAAATCGAATATGGTATTCGAAAGTAGTAAATCGAATTAGTTATTCGAAAGGAGTTAAATCGAATATGGTATTCGAAAGTAGTAAATCGAATTCGTTATTCGAAAGGAGTTAAATCGAATATGGTATTCGAAAGTAGTAAATCGAATTAGTTATTCGAAAGGGGTTAGTCGAGCCGAGTCAGTTGAATAGAGTAATCGAATATTTGTTATTCGAATAAGAGTTAACCAGTTAGAGCTAAATCAATTAGAGTTAACCAGTTAGAGTTAACCAGATGGAGTGAATCAATTAGAGTTAACCAGTTAGAGTTAAACCAGTTGGAGTTAATCAATTAGAGTTAAAGAAAAGAGAGTAAATCGAATATAGTTTATTCGAATAGAATAAAGGAGTTAATCGAATATATAGTTTATTCGAATAGAATTAAGGAGTTAATCGAATATATAGTTTATTCGAATAGAATAAAGGAGTTAATCGAATATATAGTTTATTCGAATAGAGTAAAGGAGTTAATCAAATATATAGTTTATTCGAATAGAGTAAAGGAGTTAATCGAATATATAGTTTATTCGAATAGAGTAAAGGAGTTAATCGTATATATAGTTTATTCGAATAGAATAAAGGAGTTAATCGAGTATATAGTTTATTCAAATAGAGTAAAGGAGTTAATCGAATATATAGTTTATTCGAATAGAATAAAGGAGTTAATCGAATACATAGTTTATTCAAATAGAATTAAAAGAGTCATCGAATATAGTTTATTCGACAGGAGTTAAGTGAATAGAGTTAGAGTTAAATCAAAAGAGTTAAGTGAATAGAATAAAAGTGAAATAGAGTTATCGAATATACCTTATCGAAGGAAAGAATTATCAAATAGAAAAGATTTTAAAGAGAGTTACGTAAGGAAGTTTGTTAAAGAATTAGAAGGGTGAACTTTGTCTATTTCAAGGTTAGAAACGTTGTTCAATTAAGGTCTGAGAGGTAGTTATACCCCAACTTGATTGACTTCATTTTTAACTAAGGAATGGTTAAGGTTCGATAGTAAGGGATGGTTAAGTGAATTTAGTAATTAAAGGAAATGGTTTGAGTTGGCATCGCGATAGTTTGTTTAAACATCTGTCTAAGACCAATGAAGAAGCTTTGGAAATGTTTTCCAAAGAAGAAACAAAAATGTTTTCTAATAAAGAAAACCAGAAATGGAAATGTTTTCCATTGTTAATAACGTATATTTTCCAAATTTAGAAATTAAGAAATATTGAATATAGGGAAACAGGAGATAAGTAAATTAATGAAATAAAGAGATAAATGTTGAATGATGTTTGATCGATATAAATTTCCATTTGGAAATAATATCGTTGTTTGCACACCTGTTTTCTTCGATAGTTAAATCACAGACTATCAAAGTTTTGACCATTTTAACGTTGTTAATATGGAGAGACCAGTTGGATTATTATCCGAAGAACCACTCTATATTGGCATAAGCGTTGCGAATGATATATGCCAAAGATAATTGAAGACGGAGTTATGCAAGGGCTATCCTGCTTATAGAATAGTGCCTTCGGTTCATCCTGTTCTTGGATGACTTGTATGGACGGATGTCTGACAGAGTATTTCCAGACGATCACGTATATTGATTTCTCCAACCGTACCAAGAGCGGAAGCGGAAAAGGAAAATTCTTTTAGCTAACACATAATGTATGGTTGAGGACGTCAATCGGTGATTTGATGGATTTTGACGATGTGGCATTCAAAGTGAATCTGATGTGATGATGAAGCGTAGCTTCTAGCCTCATCATCCGGTAAATGACAGAAATCGGGCAGGCAGCATGGCTATGTAGGTCGCACCTATTAGGGTGTATAATCACCTGATCTAGAGTTTCATTTATTTCTAAAAATCTATTATCGATACTGTCCCATTCGGGAAACGGTTGTTGATCCCAACCATTGGTGATATACATTCGATACACTCAAGCGAAATGAGTGGTCGGTCATGTGTGGCCGAGTTGCAAGATGTTCTTGTTGAACCCAGTGTATTACTTTCTAGAGGTACACTAGCGAAAGGTGGTTCCATACCTTGTCATAGTTGGAAATCCATTACCCAATACGTGCTTGCGGTTTTGATTATATACTATATATATGTAGAACGTGAGATGAAAGCGTTTCTGCTAGATGATTATTATAGTTGTGGTTGATAGACATTATTATTATATCAAAAGGTTTTTGATATAAAGATATTTTGGATTCTCATAAGGGAAAAACCCATTTCGTTATACGGCGTGGTCTTATGAGGTATCGTTTAATTGTTCGATCTGTTTTAAACCGTTTTACTCATACCAGTCCCATGACTGACTCGGAGTTTATTTTGTTTTGTTTCCCTAAACTCTTGGGTGCCTAAATTTGTACGGGCAGTCAAGTAGTCGGGATTTGCAGATATACCTGAAGAGCTGGAGTAGGAGGCTTCAGGATCATATAGCTATAGTTATTTCCGTTGTGTTGTAAGTGTTGTACTTTGATAATGATGTATATTCAAGTACAGATGTATATTTCAAAGTTATGTTACATATATTATATGTTATTCGTTCCGCTGTGAGGTTCGTGCTACTCTGATGTTGTGTTCTTCTTCTTCTATTCTAAGTTTCTATCTTATCTATCCTCACCCTCTAATTATGTAACACCCCGTGTATTCTGTAGCAGTGAAATTCACAAATTAAAGTATAATTAATTTCAAATCAAAGAATTAAGGGAAACGGGATACACCATTGCGTTCTTCTCGGAATTCTGCTTAGGATAGAGTCTGAGTTTGCGTAAAACGGACTCCGTATGAAGAAGATATGGCCTCCGGAAGTTTCAGAATTCAGTTTAAAATTCAAACAGACAGAAACAACTCAGAACAAATTCAAATTTCAAAAAAAAAAAAATCGGACCAGAATGGGAGGGCGGGAATTTTCCCGCCCAAGACACCCAGGTCGACTGGGTAGTCGACCTGGGCCACCCAGGTCGACTGGGTAGTCGACCTGGCCCCTGAGCCAGGTCGAACCCAGCCCCACCTGGCTGGCCTGGTCTGTGCTTGGCAGAATTTCTGAGTCTTGCCTTGTCACTAGGGCTAGGTGTCAGCTCCTGATTGGTCTCTCTTTCAAACGAACGGCTATTATTAATCCAAGCTCCATCGACGTTTCTTATCAATTTACAAACTCTATAAAAAGGACCTAAGACTCCACCTAATTCATACAAATAAAAATGAGAATGAGACCGTCATGCTGCTGAAGAAAGACTAGGAGTAGCCGTCAAAATTGAGAGACGATTAGGAGACGATTCGAAAGCTTAAAGCAACGACAACTAAATCAAAACAATGCCTACAACAAAGGATAGCATCTCCAAATTCAGAATTCAGATTCCTGAATTGAAGATTCGTCATACGTTGTAAGTGGAGTGCTATTCCGATGTGAATGAATAATTGTGTTTTTATTTGTGTAAAATGAGAAATGGAATTGTACTTAATTTGTGGTGATAATAATTCATAATTGTGTGTTGCTATGATTCTAATCGATTTGGGATGTTGTGGTATAACGATGTTAGACCTACTGGATATTTGCAAGTATGTGATTCATGTTGAAAGTTAATAACTATATGTTTGTGGTAGTTTATTACAACACCTATTGGATAATTGCAAGTATATGATTCATGTTGAAGGTTAACGACTATATGTTTGTGGTAGTTTATTTGAGATTCATGCAAGTATATGGTTCACTATTATGCCAACATGATGTATATTTTTATAATCACTTTTAGTGTAGTTGGATCCATTTGGGTATTATGACTCATATGAATTTATGTTGGAATTGGCATCATGATTCAAGTGTAAAACCATACTTTTGTATTAGTGACAAAAGTAAGCATCTTTGTGAACTTGTGTTGACTTTATGAACATGGCTAGTTTATGTTTAACTTTATGCCCAAACAAAATATGTTTTAGGCCTATGTTGTTATCAAAATCATATGATAATATATGTGACACATTATTAAGTTAGATTCACATTTTTAAATGCAAGTTCACATGACTAGATTAAAACCATGATTCATGTTAGGTATGTTTCATGTCAAGATTATATGCTATTACAATGCAAGTTTACAAGTGCCTAATTTATGTTAATTAGATCGTTATATTGCAAGTTCATGCGTTCACACTCCCCTTTTTGATGTTACTTAGAATATATAAACACCATGTTCTAAGCCTCCCCTTTTCCATGTGGCTAAGTTGGGCTTAAATGTTAAACCCAACATATGTTATATTATAGCGAACGTATAAAACGGGTGTAGTGACATTGGGTTAAAAATATAAACATATGTGTTGGCATGTTTGACGCATGCCAACGACCTTGAAAACAATTAAGTGGTATAAATTAATTTTACCCAATAAAGATGAATTTGAATAATGGGCCGCAAATATTTACATATAAAAAGAAAAGAGACAAAATATGTAAATTTAGAAAATACGATGTGTTTAACCCGAGGTTGGATTGCGTGGTGACATAAACCTGCCCGGAACCGCCCGGCTGTCCAGTAGTCACAACAATACCTATCCAATGTGGGTGGTTAAACATTGAGCCCAATAAAGACCCGAGGTTAGACTAAGTTGTGGCGTAAGACTGCCCGGACCCAACCGGCAACAGGCAGCCACAACAATACCTGTCTAATGTGAGTGGTCGAGGCTTTAATAAGACAATTAAGGCTTAGTCAGGATTGATAGGATTAAGTAAATTGAATTAATACTTAATCAAAGTGGAACATGCTAAACTATACAGACTGATTGGGGGTTAGGTTTACAAAACACTTAACCAACTTAGCATGTTGGCTAGAAATAGAAAACCTAGTAGCGGGGGACCCTTTTCAACAGTAACCCTACAAGGTGTATCAGGATACCCTGAACTAGGCAGGGTGAGGCACGATTACTGGGCTGACTGTAAGAGGTCAAATCGACGGCGGTGGTGCAGCAGTGTAGGTTCTAACGGGGTGCGGGCGTGCACACACTCCGGCGCAGAAAAATTAGGCACTGGGCACCAGTAGTATACCTATGCATTCAAGAACTGTGTCGGGCCGCCACCATGGGACTTGATACACCCAATGGTGGGACCAGTATAGGTAACTACAACATCGGGGGCCGTAAGACACATGTAACTATGCGAGTAGGAGCCGATCATTAGAAATGGATCACTTCACCCTGATTATGGAGTGCCTGTTGGGAACTAGTTTATATGGATGCAGAGATTAATATGGGGTACGATAGTATATTCGACTCTAGACAACTTAACTTAGTTTATAGTGCTTTCCCATTTCCAGTTTATACTTATCATGCCCAATTCTTTATTCATAGACTGAATAGTCCTAGACTTACTCAGGTTTTATGTCTGACTCTACTTTTCTTTCGTCTTCTTTTCTTTCGTTCCCCCCCAGGTCCATAGGGAGGGAATACCGCAGCTTGACCAATTTTCACATCCAGCTTGAAGAGAAAGAATGTATTGCTTGGATCTCTTTCGTTTCGGACTATGGCTTTGGATAGCAACTATGGGGACTTATGCATTTTACTTTTGTTTTTATGCTTCTTTAAGTTATGAAATCAAGACAGTTATGAAAATGTAATGGTTTTGGAAGTATTGTAAGACAATTATGGCATGGTTTGTGTAAACACGTATTTTGATGGAATAAAAGTGCTGTTGTTTTCCGCTGTTCAAAAATATGTGTATTTATATCTGTCTTGTGTATCTGTGACTTATACTTATAAACCTCCACCAAAATTAGGGCATTCCCTTTGAGAGTGACCCTAACGGAGGTGGGGTGTTTCAAATTTCTTTCATTTATTACCAGGATTTTTTCGATGTTTGGTTATCGACATCAAGTTTATGTCGATAACCAAAGTCGTCAAAATCCCGGGTCATTACGGTTGGTATCAGAGCTTAAGTTAAGAGAATTAACTTGGCTCTGTGGCGTGACTCAGTAGAGATGGGGTTAGTAATACCCTAGATTGAGTTGAGTGTATATATACGAGTGACCGTATTTGTTATTAATATAAAAATTGTTTTATATTGTGGTGATTCATTGGTTGAGTTGTTTATGGGTTCTGGTCGATCAGTTTGATCTACTGTATCGGTAGGAGTTTATAAACACTTGAATACGATGGGTCGTCACGATATGTTTTGAAAAGAGGGTAAATTAAAATAAGTTTACCCAAGGTATATCTTGATATAGAAAAGATATATATATATATCAAAATTTTAATATATTGGATATATTGGTTGTTATTATAATCGAGTAAGATTATAAATTAAATGGTTATGTAAATAACCAATCAGAATTCATATAAGTGAAATACGTGAAATCAGATGAGTTAAATCTGAAATTTAAACCAGGGATTTAATTAAAACTCTGGAGAATTGGACAAGTGTTTGTAAATGGATTTGGATTAAAAATAAGGAAAATTTAAGATCCTGAGAGATTTTAAATTGTTTTACAAGCAGTGTGAATTATATTTAGAAATGAATTTCAAAGTGTAAATGTTTAGAAATGGTTTTATAGTATTGAACTCACTTCGATCGCTGGAAAATAGATTCTGATGATGACAGCTGCATCATCAGTATTCATTTTCGAGTTGTAAGTGACGAATTACTACCAGAGATACTGTTTTGAATTTGTTTTGGGAAAGACAAGTTGTGTTGAATTTCAAAATGGGACTTATAATAAAGAATAAATAAAGAAAGTTTGAAATAGAAATTGAATATAGAAATTCAAAAGGGAGCTGGAATATATGAAATTCAATGGAATTGAAATAGAAATTGAATATAGAAATTCAAAGGGAGTTTGAATATATGAAATTCAATGGAAGTGATATAGAATTTGAATATAGAAATTCAAATGGAACTCAAATATAGAATTTGAATATAGAAAATATAAAGGAATTCAAATATAGAATTTGAATATAGAAAATATAAAGGAATTCAAATATAGAATTTGAATATATGGAATTTGAATATAGAAGTGTAATAGAATTTGATATGGAATTTGAATATAGAATTCAAATAGTTTGAAATATAATTTGAATATAGAGTTGAAATGGAATTTGAATATAGAATTTTAAAATAGAGTTGAAATGGGAATTGGAATATATAATTCAAATGGAGTTTGAAAATAGATTTGAATATAGAAATTTAAATGGAGTTTGAATCGAAATTTGGCTTTAACCAAGGAAAGAGATTTGTAAACTCATATTCGAAATCGAGTATGAAACTTAGATTGAAATTGAGATTTCAAAGAGTTATAACCAAGTTTAAAAATATATTGAACATGTTATGTTCAATTATTAAGTGAAATAAGCAAAAGAGTTAATTAACAAATTAATTAACGAATTGAGTTAAAACGATCAGGTATAGTTAAAATAGATTGGGCAGGTATAAATATACGTGAGATAGTTATGGATAAGGTATGAAGGTATATAAATAGAATGCTCGACGAAAAGGTATGTATTTAATTCATATATGAGATTTTATGCACCGTATCGGCTAGCCGCTTGGCTTTTCCTTTTTCTTTTGGATTGGTGAGGGCCATGGGAGGCTATCTGAAATATCCCGATGCTCCTAGTACAAAGGAGGTTATGGCGAATTTTTCCGGGGATTTAAGGAGTTAGAATATTTTTAAGATAATTTGATAGTTAGAAATCAACGAATCGATATATATATATATATATATACATATATATATATATATATATATAGAAGTCGATAAGGAAACGAACTTAGAAATAGAATAGTAAAATCAAAAAGGAAGACTAAAAATAAAATCTAGTCAGAATAGAAAGAGGAAGCGTATACGTGTTTAAAAGTGAACAAGTAGTTGTATGGTATTGATTATTCGAGTAAGTAGTCATATCTGTTTTGACGTTATAAATGTTATTCAGTCAAGGTCTGAGAGGTAGTTATACCCCAACTTGATTGATTTCATTATTAACAAATAAATAGTAAGATTTCAGGCTTGAAGATCAATGTTGAATAAGAGTTAGTTGAATATAGTATTTGGGTTGTCGTAACGATGTTTTACACAACATCCGTTTTAACCTAAATAAGTGTAAGCTTGGAAATATAATAAAGAATATTTCCTAAGTATAGAAATAATCGAGATCGGAAAAGAGATAAGTAATTGGAATATTTTCCAATTATAAATAGCATATATTTTCTAAAGTTTAGAAAATAAAGGAAGGCGATATTCGAAAATGTTTTCCAAATAACATAAAAGGCCAATATGGTTATTGAAATTATTTGGTTAACAAATATTGATAAAGAAATAAAGAAGTGATTTAACTAATGGAATATTAATTAAGGGCTCAATGAATTTCAAAAAGGAAAATTTGATTTTTTGAAAAGAGTAAACTATTTGAAAACTCCCAGGGAAAGACTGTTTGAATTAAAAACAAATTTAACAGAAATTTGTGGAAGAAAAATTGAATTAAAGTAAAGTCAGTTAAGTGGCAACTGAGATTGAATTAGAATGATATCAAGACAAATTTGATTGTGAGATTCCAATTTGAAGTGTAATGTGATAATCAAGTTAAGAGTTGGGAATCGAGAAGAAACTCGATTTGAAATGATATTTGAATCGAATATAAGCGAATGGTTGTGTTGTGGATAAAAGTGATTTCAGAATTTGATTGGGATAACAATGGTATATGCTAAGTTGATAGCATATGAAAGTGATAGAGTTGATATGCCCGACAAAAAGGGTACCAGTTTATATTTCATATGGTATGAGATTTTTATGAGCCTGATTGGCAAGCCGCTTGGCTGTTTGATTTTCTTTAGGGTTGGAGATGGCCTAGAAAGGCGAGTTGGAGTTTGACCTATTGACCAGTACAAAGGAGGTACTGGCGAAATTTTCGAAAAGTCAAGGTGTTAGAAAATTTTCAGGATTTTTGGAAATTTTCATTGATAAGGAATAAATAAATAATTTAATTGAAATTAAATTGGTTCAGTTGAAACTGAAGTTAAGAAGTGAACAAATAAGTTCTAACCAGTCGATAGGTTCGTTCTCTACCTTAGCAATTTCGAGGACGAAATTATTTTAAGTGGGAAAGATCGTAATGACCCGCATTGGCAGAGGTATTATAATTAATTTATTTAATTATATAAATAGTGATATAGTGAATTAAATGGTCATGGAATTAAATAATGGTGAATATTTAATTTAAAATAATAAATTAAATAATATATTTAATTCTGAAATAATCAAAATCGGCTGAAATGGCGATATGGTGTGAATCGGATCATCTGTGATATTTAATTCAGCTTGGAATTGAATTTGAGTAACGAATATATTCAATTGTCGACAGTTGCATGTATAGTTTATAATATAATTATAAACGAGCTTGAAATGGCGCTGCAGTTCGTAAATTAGCGATTTGAACTTCAACTGAAGGCACAGGATCCGTTTTAAGCCGGATTTCTGTGAAACAAGAAACGTGTGGAGCTGGTGGAGTATGTCTTTCTAGTGGAAGAGAAAAATCGGGATTTCGTCGGGTAGATTTTGAATTACGTCCAAATCAAATTTCAGAAAAGTCGCTGTGGAATTCCGTTATAATTTATAAAGGAATTATTTATATTTTTAAAAGGGATTTCATTTAAATCGAATATCGATTTAATCGGGATTTGAAATATCAAGTTATAAATCCCAGTAGAGCTGTATGGTATTCCACTGTGCATATAGACGATAATATTTATTTTTAATATTAAATTTAATTAGATTTAAATATATTTATATATTTAAATGGGTCATCTAGAGCTTTAAAAATACGGTGTGTGAGCATACAGAGTCGGAATTCGATGAAACCAGTTTCGTTGGGACCGTAATGTCGAACTGTAGCTGCATGTCCAGTTTGGTGATTTTTGGGTATCACGTGCGATCATAGGAATTTTTAGAAGACGAATTAACAAAAAGAATATTCTGAGAATATTCCCTACCCCAAAATATCTTCTTTATTTTCTCACTATAAGTATCCTACCCCAAAATATCTTCTTTATTTTCTCACTATAAGTATCCTACCCCTTTCACTAAACCCTTACTTTCCATTCCTCACGGTCAAAACATCGGCCGCCATCAATTCTTTTCCACGCACCATAAATCCACTTCATAAAATCATAGTAAAAATCAAAAGAAATAAAAGTAAAATCCTATAAATCATTATAGGTATATATTTCGATCCATTGGAGTATGCTCTTCAACCTGGTGTACATTTTGCTAGGTGCGATGCTCATTTTCGTTCTACTCGAAACCGCGCAGTTAATTAGGGTTAACGAAATCGGAGAATTGGTGCATCGATTCGATGAGTGGGGGGTTGCATTGAGTTTGGGGTTGGATTTGGCAGATGTGGTGAGATTTTGGTGGTATTCGGTTGAAAAGGGGTTCGGTGGTTCCATGGGGTTGCCGCGACAGGGTGCTCGACGCGAGCAGTTCAACGAACTCGAGTTCGAGGGTGTGGGTTCGGTTTCATAGAGAGGATGGTGACACGATTTTTGGTGTTTTTGTTTTGATTTTTAAGGAATCAAAGAGGGAGGTGTTTGGGATTGAAGAACTTCGGTTTTGGGTGAGAGCAAACAGCAGGTTACGGGATTTCTGTTTGGGGAAGATAAGACAGGAGCGGTATGGGTTTATAAGGGTTTGATGGGCCAAGGTATTTTGTTAAGGCCCAAAGTAAATTAATAGTTAAGTTTAATTTAAATTTAAATACTTGTATAACTTGTGAAAATCATATCTATCTCATATGGTATCAGAATCACGAGCGGTCAGATGCGTTAGGATCGTATGGACGGGAGCAACACCATGGAACTGAATGGAAGTGGATTGGGGGTCGTATGAATTTATGGCTAAATAAATTGTTTGATTCAAATCAAATAACAGTTTATCATTCTTTAATGATGAACTACAAATGTGAGTAAATCTCACTAACTCTGAACAGTTTATAATTTCATGTTGTATTTTTAGAACTGTTAGATATTGGCTGATTGACAGTGTGTTGACTGTTTGATTGAACTGCTAGTCAGTTAGTTAAATTTCTATATTGATTCTGTTTAACAGAATATATCATATGGAACTGAAAGTGATGTTGATTTTATTGTATAACATCTGTGGATGCAGGGAAACAGGTTGGAGGAATCCAACTGGATTCCTCAACATTTATTTTACTGTGATTCATATATTGTAATATATGATGTGATATATAATCTATTGTCGATTATATGTGTTTGAACGCTATTGGTCATCATGATTTGATGTGTTGTATACCATAACATACCGAAATGTTGATAAGGGAATATTTTCAAAGTGATATTTGAAATAAAATATTTATAAATAAGAAATATTTATAAATTGGAATATTTATAAATAGGAGATATGTAGAAAAAGGGAAAACATTATAAAAAGGAAACTGTTATAAGAAGGAAATCAATTTAAAGTGGAGAACCGTTACTAAATGTAAATCTTTAAAATGAATAAATGTTGTTAAAAGGAAATCTTTATAAAGCGAATAAAGGAGTTGAATCGAATATGGTATTCGAAAGGAGTTAAATCGAATATGGTATTTGAAAGTAGTAAATCGAATTAGTTATTCGAAAGGAGTTAAATCGAATATGGTATTCGAAAGTAGTAAATCGAATTAGTTATTCGAAAGGAGTTAAATCGAATATGGTATTCGAAAGTAGTAAATCGAATTAGTCATTTGAAAGGGGTTAGTCGAGCCGAGTCAGTTGAATAGAGTAATCGAATATTTGTTATTCGAATAAGAGTTAACCAGTTAGAGTTAAATCAATTAGAGTTAACCAGTTAGAGTTAACCAGATGGAGTGAATCAATTAGAGTTAACCAGTTAGAGTTAAACCAGTTGGAGTTAATCGATTAGAGTTAAAGCAAATAGAGTAAATCGAATATAGTTTATTCGATAGAATAAAGGAGTTAATCGAATATATAGTTTATTCGAATAGAATAAAGGAGTTTATCGAATATATAGTTTATTCGAATAGAATAAAGGAGTTAATCGAATATATAATTTATTCAAATAGAGTAAAGGAGTTAATCGAATATATAGTTTATTCAAATAGAGTAAAGGAGTTAATCGAATATATAGTTTATTCGAATAGAGTAAAGGAGTTAATCGAATATATAGTTTATTCGAATAGAGTAAAGGAGTTAATCGAATATATAGTTTATTCGAATATAGTAAAGGAGTTAATCGAATATATAGTTTATTCGAATAGAATAAAGGAGTTAATCGAATATATAGTTTATTCGAATAGAGTAAAGGAGTTAATCGAATATAGTTTATTCGAATAGAATAAAGGAGTTAATCGAATACATAGTTTATTCGAATAGAATTAGAAGAGTCATCGAATATAGTTTATTCGATAGGAGTTAAGTGAATAGAGTTAGAGTTAAATCAAAAGAGTTAAGTGAATAGAATAAAAGTGAAATAGAGTTATCGAATATACCTTATCGAAGGAAAGAATTATCGAATAGAAAAGATTTGAAAGAGAGTTACGTAAGGAAGTTTGTTAAAGAATTAGAAGGTTGAACTTTGTCTATTTCAAGGTTAGAAACGTTGTTCAGTTAAGGTCTGAGAGGTAGTTATACCCCAACTTGATTGACTTCATTTTTAACTAAGGAATGGTTAAGGTTCGATAGTAAGGGATGGTTAAGTGAATTTAGTAATTAAAGTAAATGGTTTGAGTTGGCATCGCGATGGTTTGTTTAAACATCTGTCTAAGACCAATGAAGAAGCTTTGGAAATGTTTTCCAAAGAAGAAACCAGAAATGTTTTCTAATAAAGAAAACCAGAAATGGAAATGTTTTCCATTGTTAATAACGTATATTTTCCAAATTTAGAAATTAAGAAATATTGAATATAGGGAAACATGAGATAAGTAAATTAATGAAATAAAGAGATAAATGTTGAATGATGTTTGATCGATATAAATTTCCATTTGGAAATAATATCGTTGTTTGCACACCTGTTTTCTTCGATAGTTAAATCACAGACTATCGAAGTTTTGACCATTTTAACGTTGTTAATATGGATAGATCGGTTGGATTATTATCCGAAGAACCACTCTATATTGGCATAAGCATTGCGAATGATATATGCCAAAGATAATTGAAGATGGAGTTATGCAAGGGGAATCCTGTTTACAGAATAGTGCCTTCGGTTCATCCTGTTCCTGGATGACTTGTATGGACGGATGTCTGACAGAGTATTTCCAGACGATCACGTATATTGATTTCTCCAACCGTACCAAGAGTGGAAGAGGAAAAGGAAACTTATTTTAGCTAATACATAATGTATGGTTGAGGACGTCAATCGGTGATTTGATGGATTTTGACGATGTGGCATTCAAAGTGAATCTAATGTGATGATGAAGCGTAGCTTCTAGCCTCATCATCCGGTAAATGACAGAAATCGGGCAGGCAGCATGGCTATGTAGGTCGCACCTATTAGGGTGTATAATCACCTGATCTAGAGTTTCATTTATTTCTAAAAATCTATTGTCGATACTGTCCCATTCGGGAAACGGTTGCTGATCCCAACCATTGGTGATATACATTCGATACACTCAAGCGAAATGAGTGGTCGGTCATGTGTGGCCGAGTTGCAAGATGTTCTTGTTGAACCCAGTGTATTACTTTCTAGAGGTACACTAGCGAAAGGTGGTTCCATACCTTGTCATAGTTGGAAATCCATTACCCAATACGTGCTTGCGGTTTTGATTGTATACTATATATATGTAGAACGTGAGATGAAAGCGTTTCTGCTAGATGATTATTATAGTTGTGGTTGATAGACATTATTATAATATCAAAAGGTTTTTGATATAAAGATATTTTGGATTCTCATAAGGGAAAAACCCATTCCGTTATATGGCGTGGTCTTATGAGATATCATTTAATTGTTCGATCTGTTTTAAACCGTTTTACTCATACCAGTCCCATGACTGACCCAGAGTTTATTTTGTTTTGTTTCCCTAAACTCTCGGGTGCCTAAATTTGTACGGGCAGTCAAGTAGTCGGGATTTACAGATATACCTGAAGAGCTGGAGTAGGAGGCTTCAGGATCATATAGCTATAGTTATTTCCGCTGTGTTGTAAGTGTTGTACTTTGATAATGGTGTATATTCAAGTACAGATTTATATTTCAAAGTTATGTTACATATATTATATGTTATTCGTTCCGCTGTGAGGTTCATGTTGCTCTGATGCTGTGTTCTTCTTCTTCTTCTATTCTAAGTTTCTATCTTATCTATCCTCACCCTCTAATTTCTTTCATTTATTACCAGGATTTTTTCGATGTTTGGTTATCGACATCAAGATTATGTCGATAACCAAAGTCGTCAAAATCCCGGGTCATTACACTTGCAAACTGGTTAAACTTGTTAACATACTCCTTCACAAACAAACTCCCTTGTTTCAAAGCCAAGAACCTCTCCATGTATAAACTCTCCTCTGCTCGTGAAAGAAATTTCAACTCGAACCTTTATTTGAAATCCAGCCACGTCTCCACCGCACGTCCTCCATTAGTTACTTCCCACCAAATGAAGCTTCGTCCTTCATCAACCAAGCAGCTAGCTGAACCTTCCTTCCATCGTCTATCTCAAAGATACCGAACAAATCCTCCACTTCCTTGAGCCAGTTCCGAGCCTCAACAAACGCCTCAGCCCCATAAAATGGCTTTCCACCCATCGCACGGAATTCTTGTATATCTTAGATAAAGCATCTACACGCGGAGGAGAAGGAGGAACAACGGCTGCAGCTTGGGGGGGGAGGGGGAGGGACGTCTGCTGGGCCTGCGACAGTAGCCCTAGCCTCCAGATACCTTCGGAACCATCTCGATATTTGTACACCCTTTGCAAGATTAAGATCCCCAGACATGCTGAAACGAAAGAAAAAGAGATTCAAAACAGAGAATCGAAAGATAGATATACGGCTTTGGGGATTATGTTTTTCAAAATAAACTTTCCTTTTCTTAAAACCCTTTTGAAAATAGCTTAAAAAAACTTTTATCTAATCTGGTAACCTTCAGCTCTGATACACAGAGTGACACCCCACGTCCGTTAATGTCACTCACAAAGGGAATGCATTAAGTTTCTTAGAGCATTATAAGTAAACAGAACAGAATATTACAAGTCAGATAAAGTAGTACTTGAAAAATTTATAACTTTATTGCAGTGGAAACAAAAGTAAGTTTGGTTACATCTTCAAACACCAAGACCAAGCACATAATATCAGTCTTGTACAAAAGCCATCGGAGTACATAATTTTAAAACCACAATCCCCAATAGAAAATGCCATAAATAAGCAGAATCAAAGCCAAACAATACATCTTTCAATCTTCAAGCTGGAAGAGAGAGATATCCGAACTAAGCTTGAGTATTTCCTCCCTGAGAACTTGGGAGGGAAACAGAAGAAAAGAGGCGAAACAAAAAGAGTCAGACATAAAGTCTGGCGAGTCCAGTGACTTTAAGCATATAAACAAATAATAGTATCATGACATGTAAATAAAACTGGATGAAAGAACCGTAACAGGAGTAGCAGATATACATAGGAAAAACAGAGGAAACAGATTGATATAGACCAAGCTATGCTTCTCACTTACTTTTCACTTCTCTGCACTAATACTAGTATAACAGGATTAGGTGTTACCCTAATGTTTAAACTAAAACAGAAACGGAAACAGAATGGTCTCTACAGAAATAGAATGCTAGTAAAGGGCCTTTACCACCCTAACAGAGATAGACAGTATAGAAACAGAAGCAGAATCAGAGACGGAAACAGAATAATCCCTACGGAAATAGAATGTTAGAATCAGGTGTACACTAGTAATGGGCCATTACCACCCCAACAGATGGTACCACACAGAAACAAACAGGTGTTACCACCCCCAATAGAAACAGATGGTACCCCAACAGAAGCAGACAGAACTAGATGTACTCTAAATTCTACCCCAAGTGATCCGCTCCCTAATACATAAATACCCTGTGTCAGCCCTATGGAAGGGTGTATCACTCCTTAAAGTGGCAACCTACAGAAAGACACATACTTACTTACAGATGCCACGGCATCTTAACTTCCCCAGAGCAGACCAGATCCATGCACGCACATGACCCGGTTGGAATGCGCCATCAACACCCCTCACCATTATCAGAATGAACCTCTTATAATTAGTTCAGTAAGCATGCCCGGACCCCTACCTAGTGTTGGGTCGTAGTTTGATACCAGAAAGGGTTACTGACTAATATGGGTCCCACAAACAGATGACACAAGTAATTACCCCTCCTAACCTTGTGTCCCCAAATTAACAGATCTTAGATTTACTTGCTTACAGATTTCGGATTAACAAGTTTTCAAATCAGACATACAGATTAATAGGTTTACAGATTAACAGATCAGATGTACGGATTAATAGACTTACAGATTAATACGTTTCACTTAACCTTGCATTAAGCCTACAGAATTTACGAAACGGGTTTATCAGATTCATCCGCCCAGTTGACTTAACCCCATCCACTTATCAAATCAATATGTATTATTGGTTAAACTTGCCTTAACCCTATCCACTTGTTCATGTAATATTGGTTAAGTTGTCATCTTACACAGGTTAACTTAACCCCACCCACCTAACATGTTTTAGGTATCATATTCATCTTTAATCAGCATTAATTAGTTATTAATGCATATACCTCTCATATTAAGTCGATAACTTTTGGTCGCTGGATGTGCCGGGCGGTTCCGGGCAGACTTCTTCCACAAGCCAGACTTAACCTCGTGTCTAAGGATCTTTTAGTTATGCCTAAGACCTCTCACATTAGACTAACCGTTTGTGGTTGCTGGTTAGGCTGATTGGTTCCGGGCACGCTTCTACCGCAAACGGAGTCTAACCTCGTGTCTCAGCATGCTTATCTTATCTAATTTATTCATATACATAGTAGTCTTTTCCAATTATAGTATTTAGTTTCAATAGTTTAAACAGGCTTCACAGACTCTTTTACTGTCCCATTAACATATTTCGCTTAATCATAAATTAAGCCTACAAATTTGCATGCCCAAATTACAGTCATAATTCACAATATAACATTTACTCCAAGTTTTAGTTAAATTGCACAGTAAAGGTTATGCCCTAAAAACCCCAGTCAAGATTCATAATACAAGTTATGCCAAATTATCGGCTTTGATTACAGTGTATGCCAATTACCCAAAATCCCAATTTAGGCATGTTCATATTTAACAGTTATCCCTATTTCAATATAGGTTTTCATGCCTAAGTTATATATCACTATACACAATAATCCCTTTCTTCTAAATCATAAACCATCATATATAGTATGCCCTAAATTTAGATCTTAAATTACAACATGCGTTATGCCCCCAAATCAATTATATGTTTACAATTCAATTTATGCCCCATTTGCATATCATTCAATATTTTCCCAAACTTTTCCCATGTCATTCGTACGTATAATTCAACATAAAATATAATTAGGCTTGAAGTTAGCCTAATCTCATAAATAAAAGGAAAAGAAGAGAAGGGAAGAGAGTCATCAAAACTGGCATAAAATAGACATATGAAGTATGAGCGGGCATAGAACAATAAAATAGATCCAATGGGTATAGAAGGACAGATCTAAACAGAAGTAGGCATAATATTAGATTCAGATTTATTAACAATGTCAGGATCACAATTAAATTTCATTTCTTAAAGTAACGTGGACTCACCTTGGATGGATCTAAAAGAAGAGAAATAGGTGTTGTAGTTGTCGATCTATTCTTATCTTCCAATATAAATACTCCTATTCTGATTTGCTTTAGCATGTAAGAAAGACTAGTTTAGATTTGTCCAGCATGGAGGCTCCATGAATTAGTGTATTGTGAATTAGGTCTAGGTCTAGGTATGTTTATATAGGTGTATGTGATGAATAAAGGCCTTCAGATTAGCTTTGGATCCATCAGAACCATACAGCTCAAAAGACACGTCATCCAGCCAATCCCAGCAAGACACGTCATCAGGGAACACTCCAGAATTCTGCAGGTTTTGTTCCTCGGCATGGGCGCACTTCCCAAGTGCGCCAGTGTATTTTTGTACTGGCGCACTTCCCAAGTGCGCCAGTGCATTTTGGCCCATTTCCTGGTTGTTCTGCCAAACTTCTATCGTCTGTAGCTCCTTCATACAGTATCCGTTTTACGCAAATTCAGACTCTATCTTAAGTAGAATTCCGAGACGAACGCAATGGCGTAACCCGTTTCACCTAATTCTTCTTTTAAAAATTAATTATTGTTTAATTTGTTATTTTAATGTTCTCAGAAAATACGGGGTGTTACATGCCTCTACTACATTGATTGGGCTAGAAGATATGTTTCCCTTGTTGCATTGATTGGGCTAGAGGATATGTTACCTTTATTGTATAGATTGGGGTTATATTTGGTATTGTATTGATTGAGTTTGTATTTGGTATTGCATTATTGATTATGATAAAACCAAATGTATTCTAGGATAGTCTTATCTAGAATGGATAAGGATGAAGCATGTATAAATAAGGCTAAAGACTGGCAATGTAATCATGCAATCAATCAATAAAGCAATCTCCATTATATTCTTTGTCTTCTTCTTATCTTTTATTTTCTATTATATTTCATGTGATCAATAAAGTTATATGGTATCAGAGCGGGTTGCCATCGCGAATCTGTTTTTTTCATTCAGATAAAGTTATCATTTATTTGTGGATATGTTATTGTTTTTCTTTTACTGTATTCTATCGTTTCTTCTTTGTTAGTTTTGAGATATACTAATTATTGGCAATAATTGTAATAGATGATTGTTGTTGATTAGTTTGAGATCCGTTATTTGTTGTGGTAGACAAGCATTGTTGGTAATTTTGAGATCTGTTATTTGTTGTTGGTTAAAAAAAGGAAAAAAAAGAGAAAGTAAGAAAAAAAGGAAAAAAAATAAAGAAAAAAAATTGTGAGATTTGTAATATTTTGATAATTCTTGAACCTTGTTATTGCTAGCGAAAAAAAAAGACTCACTTTAAGCTATAGGTGTGCGATTGGATGGAAGAAATTATTCGTATTGGATTTATGTCATGAAATTTTTTTTGAAAGGAAAGAAGTTGTGGGGATATGCTGAAGGGATTTGTAATATGCCCGAAGAAAAGGATGAGAAGTATGCAAGTGATACAGATGTTTGGGAAGCAAACAATGCAAATATTATCACTTGGATCAATAATTCTGTTGAACATTCAATAGGTATGCAATTAGCAAAGTATGAGACAGAAAAATTGCTTTGGGAACATTTAAAAAAGTTATTCACCCAATCAAAATTTTCAAAACGATACCAGTTGGAAAATGACATTATAGCTCTTCAACATAATAGTATGAGCATACAAAAATTCTACGCTGCTATGAAAAAATATGGGATGAATTGGTACTTACAGAACCTGATGAATTGAAAGCATCCAAAGCATATGTTATTTTCAGAGAGGAACAACGCTTGGTCCAGTTTTATATGGCTTTATGCACAGATTTTGAAGGATTTTGAGGTTTAATATTACATCGTTCTCCGCTTCCATCGGTTGATTCTATTGTTAGTAAATTGTTGGCTGAAGAAATACGTCTTAAGACGTGTTTAAAAAAAGGTGTCCCTTTTGTGCTAGCGGCTGTTCCTGTATAGCGAGATTCACCATTCAGGAAACCTTCTACAGGTTATACCCCCCTAATACATGTAAGTATTGTAAGGAAAAAGGTCATTGGACAAATCAGTGTCCTTCCTTGAAAAGAAATCAACCAAGACAGTTTTCTCCCAGAGTTCCATCTTCTAATCTAGTGCGACCTAATACTGCAGCAATATCAACATCAGATCCTAATAATTTGGCTAAGCAATTTCATATGTCTCTCGCCTTATAGCCTTAAGCCATGTCTACCACTTCCTCTTTAGGTCAGTTGCCTCAAAAAACTTCATGTATGTCATCTATTTTATGGATCTTAGATTCTGGTGCTTTACATCATATGACACCAGATTCTTCATCTTTTTTTTCTTTGACCCCTTCATCTTCTATTAATATTATGACCGCTGATGGCACTCCTATGCCTTTAGAAGGTGTTGCATCTGTAAAAATTTCTAAATTGTCACTTCTAAACATTTACCATTGTAACGACCCGGATTTTTAGCGACTGAATAATTAATTTATTTAATTATTTTAAATAGTGGTTTATTAATTTAATTGACTTGAATTTTATATTTTCGAATATTTTAATAATTTTAATTCCAGAATAGTCGGGATTGGTGAAATTTACCATATTATATGATTTTCAATTTAAAAGGGTTTAATATTATTTGGTTTTGAATTTGATTAAACGATTTCGTTTATTAAACAACTATAATACGTTTAATTTATAATTTTATTATAAAACGAAAGCGCGGTAATTCGTAGTATAACGTTTTCAACTTCAATTGAATATACCGAATACGTTATAAGTCGGATTTCCTTGAAACACGAAACGTTCAAATCTATTTGATTATATTTTTCTAGTGAAAGAGAAAATTTAAGATTTCGTCGTATGGATTTCGAGTTATGTACATATCAAATTTTTAAATAGTCGCTATGGGATGGTTTATATATTATAACGATTTGTTATATAAATTAATCGATTTTTAATAATCCAAACATCATTTTTAAATTGAATTATCGTGTTAAAAATTCAAATATGTTTATTTTGGAATTATATGTTGTTCTATTCGGATATTTATATGATAATAATAATTTATTCTTATTTGAATTGAATTGCTTTGAATTTATTAGTATTATAAAATAAGGGTCACTTTCATACAATCCTTACTAAATCCTTATTTATCAGTTCATAATCTTTAAAACAATCTAAATGAGAATTTGGCACCGTTTAAGCTTTCTGCAAAGCCTATACATCAGATTAGACAAACTCTAGTTATTTTCGTATTCCCATCCTAAGAATATTTTGCTGTGTTCAAACAACATTCGTAAGCCATAAATATCAGCGAGATATGTTTGCTTTGAGCATCAAAATTCTTGACTGATCTACAGGGATACATTAACTAAATATAAAGATGTAATAATATAATGTCTATCATTTTATTACTAAGGAGCTTATCTTCTGCTTGCACAGCAATAAAAATCAAATCGGATCATTGGAAGCCGGAAAGAAATAAATTCTTGTTATATTTCACTCTGTAGGATTGGTTAAATCTTTTGGCTGCAAATCCCACAAATAAATAAGGGTGGTATTCCAAGAAATATCTATACGTCCGCCTTTATTCAGATCTTTGCACATGTTAAATCTTCTACCCAATATTTACAAATATTGCGTACGCCAGCATATATAGCCAAAAATCTTTGAAGAATCGTTCGTACTTTGAAAATCAAATGTAAATCTTTGGCAAATCTTAGGCGTGATTCTGTAAACATCTGAGATGTCCTCTGTTCATCTAATAAAAAAACGCTATTCAAAATCGTATCAATATCTACAGAATTTTTTTTCCCATGTCTTTATAGTCAAACTTTTTGACTGTTCTTCGTTCTGTGGACATTGAAAACGATGAGGACTTTGTCTTCTTTTTTATGAGCCAGCAAACCTACTAGTTGAAGCCACCCAAAGCTTCTCTTAGAAGCCGACACTTCTATTTATAAATATAAAACCTACACCCCTTTTACTTCCAGTGAAAATCCTCATTCTCTTTTCAATTAATTCTTCAGATCCTTTTGGCCGTTCTTTTGTTCTTCTTCAAAAATCTATCAAAAATCCAAACTTCAGTGAAATCATCTGATTTCCAATTCGTTCGCCTTGTGTTCAGAAAAGCTTCGATCTTATACTTGTGCATCAAATTTTCAAAGCTCAAGAGTTCACTATGAGACCTAGGGTTCCTGCTTCGGAGAAATTTGATGCATCTATGTTTGATTGGGAATTATATTGGTTACTATAGCATTAAGGATTAATGTTTGTGAGAATTTGGGGTATTTCATGTTGGAATTATTCGCATTTAATTTTGTGGTGTGTTGTGTTGGTCTGAAACGCAAACAACAGCGAGGGGTTCAAACTCTAGATTTTGGTGCAAAGGTGGTAGGGATGGTGGCGAGAAGTTGAGGGGGTGGTTTTGGAGTTTGGGAGGATGGTCTATAGCGGGTGAACGGGGAGGAAAGAAGATTGTATGAAGTTGAAATTTGCGAGAAATGAAAATGAACGAGGAGCAGGTTTGGTATTTGTTTTGGTGGTAGAAGTTGATGTAGAGCGCGATGGATTGAATGTTGAAAACTGTAGGAGAAATGAATTTACTTTCTTTAACCTGGAAAGAATGGAAAAAATTAAAACAAGAAGAAGGTAACGAATTTTGATGGAAACCAACGATGGGTTAGCGCACCTAATTACAAAGATTAGCTTTACTAAATGATGGTAATTAAAAAGAAAGAAGGGGTTATTTTGATATCTATATATTTTCACGAATTTTGTTGCTGAACGCAGCATGTAGGGTAGCAAGTTGATATTGGCAGGTGATTACGGTTGAGGGTCAGATTGGTTGTAGTCTCGGTGTGTGAGTTCATAGGATAATGAAGAAGGAATGGGTTTGAAGCATCGCGGTTTTGTCTGGGAAAGAGTCTATACAATTGGATATTCTTTATGCATCCTCTTGATTAGTATATTTCTCCCAAATGCAAGAAAAACGAAGAAGGGCCAGAGCAGATTCGTACTGTGCAGTATGCGGGAGAAAAGGTTTTAAAGGAGGGTTTAAGAAATAATCACGGTATCAAGGTAACAAGGATTAATTAATTAATTAATAGTCAATGATATTTAATTTAATCAAATGTTGTAATAGTGATATTTAATTCGCCCGTTAACAGAATTAGATCAAACCAATCACTTTGGAATCATAACGATGATGTCTACGTTGTGGAGCTATTATGGCAGAGAATGAAGCTACTGGAAGTTCATAGAAAAATCAAACGGTTGTTTGATTTAAAAGAAACGAAAATAGAACCATCGACTGTGAAACAAGGTGAGTAAACTCACTAACTTTGTCTCGTTTATATTTTTATATAAACGAGTTTTAAATTTATTTATAGTAATTTTATACTGTGTGATAGTTGATTGGTTGAAATGGTTGATAAAATTGGTTGAAATGGTTGATATAGTTATATCATTCATCGATTATTAGTTCTGTTTACTATGATATCTCATATTAATGTTGAGTAACATCAGTGGATGCAGGGAAACAGGTTGGAGGGATCCAGCTAGATCCCTCAATATTTATATTACTATTTTTATTTGATTGGGTTATATGATGTGTTATATATACATGATTTGATATGTTGTGTTTGAATTATCCTGGCCCTAGAAAACGTGGAATGTTAGACACTGTAAAATATTTCCGAACGGAGAAAAGAATGTTGAAATTTAAAATGGAATAGATTTTCAAAATAGAAATAAAATTTCAAATAGAGTTGAAAATAGAAACCTGTCCAAATGGATAAATCAAGAAGTTGTTTTAAAATGAAAGTATAAAGTTGATTATTTATCATTGGATAAATTGAAATATAAATTCAATTTTTGAATTTACAGGGAAAAGTGGAAATCGGCTTTGAAAAAATATATTTGAAATGAGATTTGAACAAAGCAAATTATAAAGGAAATTGAAAATGAGATTTTAAATAAGTTAAAATAAAAGAATGAGATTTGTATGGAAATTCTAAATAGAAGTTATAAATAGAATTTATGTTTAAAATATTAACTAATATACGAAATCAAAACTGATTTAATTATATATAAAGAAATATATTCACAATTAAAGTGAATAATGGTTTAAAGGAAATATTTTGCAAATGAAATATCTATAAAAGAAATTTAGATTTGAAATATGAATCATGATTGGAAATTGAATTAAAAGGAAATGGGTAATCGTTTTAAAAGAAAAGAATGAGTTATAGTTCAAAAACCGAATATAAAATAAAGTGTGATAATGTTTCGTAGACTAGAATGGTTATAAAGGAATTTGCTAGTGATTTGGAAAGAATAAATTCAAAAGTGAATTTGGAATTTGAATTAACCTGAAAGGGTAGGTAAATTCCGAAGTTCAGAATATAATCGAATATAGATTATTCGAAAGAGAGTTATTTATTGGAATTCTATTATATCAAATTTAGGGAAGTAGTTATTTTTACTTTCCGTTTTGAATCAAAGTTATTTATTTATTTATTTACTTATTAATTGAATTAATAAGTACAAGTTATATTTTTATATACCAATTATTTGGAAATAGCGATTATAATGCTACGGTTATCATAAATATTTTATAAATCTAAACAGCGATAATAATGCTACTGTTATCATAAATGTTTTATAAATCTAAACAGCAATTATAACGCTGTTGTTATAGTACATATTTTGTAAATATAAATAGCGATTTTAATGCTACCATTATAATTAAAGTTTTATAAATCTAATACAGCGATTATAACGCTACCGTTATAATCAATATTTTCCCGTAAAAGAAGTGGATTCTTAGATTGAATCTGAGAGTCACATAAGCGATGTTTTGTTTGAAGTTGTGAGCTTTGGCTATTTCAAAATTGAGAATGTTGTTCAATTAAGGTCTGAGAGGTAATTATACCTCAACTCGTTGCTGGCTGTGTGAGCTGGGTACGCATGATAGAGGGTTCTCGCTCCGCGTTAGGTGGCGGACGGGAGACTCTTACCTCTACATGTCCCTCGAAAGTAAGGGAGGGTTGGTTGTGAAGTCGAAAGGCTGGCCATAAAATGAGTTGGTGGGGTACCAGTGTATACCTCCGTGGTCAATATGGAGAGACCGGGATCAGATTCATTATCTGAAAACCACTCTGTATTGGCATAAGCATTACGATTCAACTTATGCTAAAGATGATTTAAGACGAAGTAAATTGCAAGGGCTATTCTGTTAATCCTAGGTAGAAATTACCCAAAATGGATTGATGGAATAGTGCCTTCGGTTTGTCTACTCCCAGGACAACGTATATGGAAGGATCTAATGATGTGGCATTCAAAGTAAATGATGGAAAGATGTGCTGAAAGATAATCGTGACCTCAAGCCTCATCACCCGGGAAATGGAAGAAATCGGGCAGGCAGCATGGCCATGTGGGTCATTCCTATTAGGGGTATTATCACCTGATCTAGAGAAAATCCATTTGCTTCTAATTCTATTCGTTGTTGTTTGCTTTCAGTAACGGTTGCTGATCACAACCGTCGGTGATAATATGCTTAATACACTCAAGTTAAATGAGTGGTCAGCCATGTGAAGGCCGGGTTGCAAGATGTTCTTGTTGAACCCTGTGTATTCCCCTCTAGAGATACACTATCGGAAGGTGGTTCCATACCTTATCATGTTGGAAATCCAATCTCCAATAAGCGCCCTGCAGTTTTCGATTTTATATTATATATGGAGCGTGAGATGCAAGCGTTCCGCTAGATTTCTATTTATTTGATTTAGACACTATTGTAATATCTTTGGTTTTGATATCAAGAATATTTTTGGTTATCGTATGGTAAAAACCGTCCGTGTTTATGTGTGGATCAGTCTTACGATTAACATTTCTTTCGAAAGGATTTTGAAAGTTAAACAAATGGTTGGAGTTTACTCACATCAGTCCCATGACTGACCCAGAGTTTATTTTGTTTGTTTTCCCTAAACTCTTGGGTGCCCGAATTTGTACGGGCAGTCAAGTAGTCGGGATTTTACAGACTCACTTGGAGGAGCTTGAAGCAGGTGGCTTCATCAATTATCTATAGACTATCAGACTTTCCGCTGTGTACTATGTTGTATGTGGAAACAGGTGTTTATAACTATTCCAGTGATAACTGTTGTGCTCTGATAATGGTATGGATATACAGTTACTGATTGTATTTTAAAGTTTATGTTATCTAATATATTTTATTTGTTCCTCTGTGAGTTCTGTGTTCTTTGTTTTCTTCTGTTCTAACTTTTCTTTCTTTCTATTTCTCATCCTCTAACTTCTTTCTATTAATGATTCGTATTTCTGCGCACTTTGAGTTGGACGTGTGGTGTTATCAGTCAACTCAAAGGGTACGGAAATTCGGGCCATTACAGTTGGTATCGGAGCTGAAGGTTGAGTAGTAACCTTGGCTTTGTGGTGTAACTCAATAGAATGGGATTAGTAATATCCTAGATTGAGTTTGAGTATATATGAGAGAGCGTATTTGTAGATTCAATATAAAAAATGTTTTATATTCTGTTGACTAGTTTGTTGAGTGGTTTATGAATTCTTGTCGATACAGGATGTACAACTGTATCGATAGGTGTTTCTAAACTCTTGAACAAAGCAATTCGATACAGTACTGTTTTCAAGTAGGTTAAATGAAATAATTTTGCCCTAACAGTTATTTAGATATAAAAGGAATAAATTCTGAATTATTATATATGAATGTGTTGATTTTTATTACAATCAAATGGAATTATGAAATATTTAAATGGTTATATAATTTGTATACGGATAATGTATACAAATGAGATAAACCAAGATTAAGTTCAAACCAGAATTGGAATTTAAATTTTGGGTGTTTAGAAAATATTTTCTTAAATATTATAAAGTAATATAACATTACTTTAATGTATTTTTGAATAAGAATGGTTTAAATGGACCTTTAAAGGGATTAAGCACTGAAATCACTTTAATGGCGAGAAAATAATTCTGATAATGGATCGTGACATTATCAGTATTCATTTTCAAGTTTCTGGGTGATGGATTGCTACCATAGTAATTTGAGAATAAAAATTTTGTTTGAAAAGGACAAGATGTTTCAGAAATTCAAATGTTTTGAATTGAGTTGATTATAAATATATATGTAAATATATATGATTTCAAACTAATTTGGAATAAAACCCAGAAATTTGAATTCTGAAATTAAAATTTACTTGTATAAGTTGAATAGATTGAAATGGTAAAAATGCATCAAATGAATTAAAATTTAACTTAAGTTAAATTAAATTGGACTGGATAAGAGATAATCCAGAATGAATTAAATAAAGAGAAATGTTGAGATTCGAATTATTAATATGAATTCGATTTATAAATAAGCAAGTTGAATATATATTGGATGTTGCTAACTGAAATTGAATTATGATAATTTGGATTCAAGTATAATAAGTGGATTGACTTAAATAGAAATCAGATGTGAATTGATAGAATGGAATTGAACTAATCTGAAGTTGATTAGAGAGATAAAATCTAGAAGTTGGATTGATTTGAAACCAACAGATATTGAATGGAAGCAAATGCAAGAGATAGAATTATGCCCGACAAAAAGGTACATGTTTACAATATTACTTGGATTGGATGGTTTTATGAGCCTATTGGGAAAGCCGCTTGCCTTTTTGATTTTCTTTTGGATTAGAGGGAGCCTAGAGAGGCGAGTTGTGGTTGTACCGATTGAGCCACACAAAGGAGATGCTGGCGAATTTTTTTCGGAAATTTAAGGAGTTAGAAAATTTAAGATTTTTTTTTTTGAAAACTAGGAATCAATTTATCGATTTTATTTTGAATTAGAAAACCAGATTGGTTAAAGGAAGTTGATAAATGGCATTAGAATAAATGTTGAATAGACATAAATATGGAAATATGCAGAAGATCATATGGGTCAAATATAAGGATGTGATGATGGATTGTCCAGATATGGTGGATAGACCATTAGGAATAAATAATGAAATGTTTGGTATCGATACGAGGATAAAGAATTCTGTATTGAACTGGGTTATGGAAATATGAAGTATAAGATTTCGGCCAAGTAAGCTTTGAGGAGTTAGAATTATAGCATCTTTAGTGCTTAGCAATTTCGGGGACGAAATTCTTTTAAGGGGGAAGGAATGTAATGACCCGAATTTTTAGCGACTGAATAATTAATTAATTTAATTATTTTAAATAGTGGTTTATTAATTTAATTGACTTGAATTCTATATTTTTGAATATTTTAATAATTTAAATTCCAGAATAGTCGAAATTGGCTAAATTTGCAATATTATATGATTTGTCAATTTAAAAGGGTTTAATATTATTTGGTTTTGAATTTGATTAAACGATTTCGTTTATTAAACAACGATAATACGTTTAATTTACAATTTTATTATAAAATGAACTGCAGCAGCGCGGTAGTTCGTAGTATAACATTTTCAACTTCAATTGAATATACCGAATTCGTTATAAGTCAGGTTTCCTTGAAACACGAAACGTTCGAATCTATTTGATTATATTTTTCTAGTGAAAGAGAAAAATCGAGATTTCGTCGTATAGATTTCGAGTTATGTCCAAATCAAATTTTCAAATAGTGGCTATGGGATGGTTTATATATTATAACGATTTATTATATAAATAAATCGACTTTTAATAATCCGAACATCATTTTTAAATTGAATTATTGTGTTAAAAATTCAAATATGTTTATTTTGGAATTATATGTTGTTCTATAAGGATATATATATGATAATAATAATTTATTATTATTTGAATTGAATTGCTTTGAATTTATTAGTATTATAAAATATGGGTCACTTTCAGACAATCCTTACTAAATCCTTATTTATCAGTTCGAAATCTTTAAAATAGTCTAAATGAGAATTTGGCACCGTTTAAGCTTTCTGCAAAGCCTATACATCAGATTAGACAAACTCTGGGAAGTTATTTTCATATTCTCATCCTAAGAATATTTCGATGTGTTCAAACAACGTTCGTAAGTCATAAATATCAGCGAGATATGTTTGCTTTGAGCATCAAAATTCCTGACTGATCTACAGGGATACATTAACTAAATATAAAGATGTAATAATATAATATATGCCGTTTTATTACTAAGGAGCTTATCTTCTGCGAGCGCAGCAATAAAAATCAAATCGGAACATTGGAAGCTGGAAAGAAATAAATTCTTGTTATGTTTCACTCTGTAGGATTGGTTAAATCTTGTGGCTGCAAACCCCACAATTAAATAAGGGTGGTATTCCAAGAAGTATCTGTACATCAGCCTTTATTCAGATCTTTGCACATGTTAAATCTTCTATCCAATCTTTACAAATATTGTGTACACCAGCATATATGGTCAAAAATCTTTGTAGAATCGTTCGTACTTTGAAAATCAAACGTAAATCTTTGGCAAGTCTTAGGCGTGATTCTGTAAACATCTGAGTTGTTCCCTATTCATCTAATAAAAAAAGGCTATTCAAAATCGTATCAATATCTACAGAAAAATCTTGCCCATGTCTTTACAGTCAAACATTTTGATTGTTCTTCGTTCTGTGGACTTTGAAAACGATGGGGACTTTGTCTTCTTTTTATGAGCCAGCAAACCTTCTAGTTGAAGCCAACCAAAGCTTCTCTCAGAAGCCGACATTTCTATTTATAAATATAAACCTTGCACCCCTTTTACTTCAGTGAAAATCCTCAATCTCTTTTCAATCACTTTTTCAGGTCGAAATCATTTCGGCCGTTATTTTTTCTCCTTCAAAAATCCATCAAAAATCCAAACTTTAATGAAATCATCTGATTTCTAATTTGTTCGCCTTGTCTTCAGAAAAGCTTCGATCTTATACTAATTCTCCTCATTGCGCATCAAATTTTCGACGCTCAAGAGTTCACTGCGAGACCTAGGGTTCCTGCTTCAGAGAATTTTGATGCATCGATGTTTGATTGGGAATTATATTGGTTACTATAGCATTAAGGATTAATGTTTGTGAGAATTTGGGGTATTTCATGTTGGAATTATTCGCATTTAATTTTGTGGTGTGTTGCGTTGGTCCGAAACGCAAACAGCAGCGAGGGGTTCGAACTCCAGATTTTGGTGCAAAGGTGGTAGGGATGGTGGCGAGAAGTTGAGGGGGTGGCATCGGAGTTTGGGAGGATGGTCTGCAGCGGGTGAACAGGGAGGAAGGAAGACTGTCTGAAGTTGAAATTTGCGAGAAATGAAAATGAACGAGGAGCAGGTTTGGTATTTGTTTTGGTGGTAGAAGTTGATGTAGAGCGCGATGGATTGGATGTTGAAAACTGTAGGAGAAATGAATTTACTTTCTTTAACCTGGAAATAATGGAAAAAATTAAAACAAGAAGAAGGTATCGAATTTTCTTGGCAACCAACGATGGGTTAGCGCGCCTAATTACAAAGATTAGCTTAACTAAATGATGGTAATTAAAAAGAAAGAAGGGGTTATTTTGATGTCTATATATTTTCACGAATTTTGTTGCTGAACGCAACATGTAGGGTGGCAAGTTGATATTGGCAGGTGATTTATGATTGAGGGTCAGATTGGTGGTAGTCTCGATGTGTGAGTTCATAGGATAATGAAGAAGGAATGGGTTTGAAGCATCGCGGTTTTGTCTGGGAAAAAGTCTATACTATTGGATATTCTTTATGCATCCTCTTGATTAGTATATTTCTCCCAAATGCAAGTAAAAGAAAAACGAAGAAGGGCCAGAGCAGATTCGTACTGTGTAGTATGCGGGAGAAAAGATTTTAAAGGAGGGTTTAAGAAATAATCACGGTATCAAGGTAACAAGGATTAATTAATTAATTAATTAATAGTCAATAATATTTAATTTAATCAAATGTTGTAATAGCGATATTTAATTCGTCCGTTAACAGAATTAGATCAAACCAATCACTTTGGAATCATAACGATGATGTCTACGTTGTAGAGCTATTATGGCAGAGAATGAAGCTACTGGAAGTTCATAGAAAAATCAAACGGTTGTTTGATTTAAAAGAAACGAAAATAGAACCATTGACTGTGAAACAAGGGGAGTAAACTCACTAACTTTGTCTCGTTTATATTTTTATATAAACGAGTTTTAAATTTATTTATAGTAAATTTATACTGTGTGATAGTTGATTGGTTGAAATGGTTGATAAAATTGGTTGAAATGGTTGATATAGTTATATCATTCATCGATTATTAGTTCTGTTTACTATGATATCTCATATTAATGTTGAGTAACATCAGTGGATGCAGGGAAACAGGTTGGAGGGATCCAGCTGGATCCCTCAATATTTATATTACTATTTTTATTTGATTGGGTTATATGATGTGTTATATAATACATGATTTGATATACTGTGTTTGAATTACTCTGGCCCTAGAAAACGTGGTATGTTAGATACCGAAAAATATTTCCGAACGGGGAAAAGAAAGTTGAAATTTAAAATGGAATATATTTTAAAAATAGAAATAAAATTTCAAATAGAGTTGAAAATAGAAACCTTTCCAATTGGATAAATCAAGAAGTTGTTTTAAATGAAAGTATAAAGTAGATTATTTATCATTAGATAAATTGAAATATAAATTCAAATTTTGAATTTATAGGGAAAAGTGGAAATCAACTTTGCAAAAAATAATATTTGAAATGAGATTTGAACAAAGAAAATTATAAAGGAAATTGTAATCGAGATTTTAAATAAGTTAAAATTAAAGAATGAGATTTGTATGGAAATTCTGAATAAAAGTTATAAATAGAATTTATGTTTAAAATATTAACTAATATACGAAATCAAAACTGATTTAATTATATATAAAGAAATATATTCACAACTAAAGTGAATAATGGTTTAAAGGAAATATTTTGCAAATGAAATATCTATAAAAGAAATTTAGATTTGAAATATGAATCAAGATTGGAAATTGAATTAAAGGGAAATGGTTAATCGTTTTAAAAGATAACGATGAGTTATAGTTCAAAATTCGAATATAAAATAAAGTGTGATAATGTTTCGTAGACTAGAATGGTTATAAAGGAATTTGGTAATGATTTGGAAAGAATAAATACAAAAGTGAATTTGGAATTTGAATTAACTTGAAAGGGTAGATAAATTTCGAAGTTCGGAATATAATCGAATATAGATTATTCGAAAGAGAGTTATTTATTGGAATTCTATTATATCAAATTTAGGGAAGTAGTTATTTTTACTTACCATTTTGAATCAAATTTATTTATTTATTAATTGAATTAATACGTACAAGTTATATTTTTATATACCAATTATTTGGAAACAGCGATTATAATGCTACCGTTATCATTAATGTTTTATAAATCTAAACAACGATTATATTGCTACTGTTATCATAAATGTTTTATAAATTTAAACAGCGATTATAACCCTGTTGTTATAGTAAATGTTTTGTAAATCTAAACAATGATTTTAATGCTACCATTATAATTAATGTTTTATAAATCAAATACAGCGATTATAACGCTACCGTTATAATCAATATTTTCCCGTAGAAGAAGAGGATTCTTAGATTGAATCTGAGAGTCACATAAGTGATGTTTTGTTTGAAGTTGTGAGCTTTGGCTATTTCAAAATTGAGAATGTTGTTCAATTAAGGTCTGAGAGGTAATTATACCCCAACTCGTTGCTGGCTGTGTGAGCTGGGTATGCATGATAGAGGTTTCTCGCTTCGCGTTAGGTGGCGGACAGGAGACTCTTACCTCTACATGTCCCTCGAAAGTAAGGGAGGGTTGGCTGTGAAGTCGAAAGGCTGGCCATAAAATGAGTTGGTGGGGTACCAGTGTATGCCTCCGTGGTCAATATGGAGAGACCGGGATCAGATTCATTATCTGAAAACCACTCTGTATTGGCATAAGCGTTACGAATCAACTTATGCTAAAGATGATTGAAGATGAAGTAAATTGCAAGGGATGTTCTGTTAATCCTAGGTAGAAATTGCCCAAGATGGATTGATGGAATACTTCCTTCGGTTTGTCTAGTCCCAGGACAACGTATATGGAAGGATCTGATGATGTGGCATTCAAAGTAAATGATGGAAAGATGTGCTGAAAGATGTGCTGAAAGATAATCGTGACCTCAAGCCTCATCACCTGTGAAATGACAAAAATCGGGCAGGCAGCATGGCCATGTGGGTCATTCCAATTAGGGGTATTATCAACTGATCTAGAGAAAATCCATTTGCTTCTTATTCTATTCGCTGCTGTATGCTTTCAGTAACGGTTGCTGATCACAACCGTCGGTGATAATATGCTCGATACACTCAAGTTAAATGAGTGGTCAGCCATGTGTGGGCCAGGTTGCAAGACGTTCTTGTTGAACCCAGTGAATTCCCCTCCAGAGGTACACTATTGGAAGGTGGTTCCATACCTTGTCATGTTGGAAATCCAATCTCCAATAAGCTCCCTGCGGTTTTCGATTTTATATTATATATGGAGCGTGAGATGCAAGCATTCCACTAGATTTCTATTTATTTGATTTAGACACTATTGTAATATCATTGGATTTGATATCAAGAATATTTTTTGTTATCGTAAGGTAAGAACCATCCGTGTTTATGTGTGGATCGGTCTTATGATTATCATTTCTTTCGAAAGGATTTTGAAAGTTAAACAAATTGTTGGAGTTTACTCACACCAATCCCATGACTGACCCAGAGTTTATTTTGTTTGTTTTCCCTAAACTCTTGGGTGCCCGAATTTGTACGGGCAGTCAAGTAGTCGGGAATTTACAGATTCACTTGGAGGAGCTTGAAGCAGGAGGCTTCATCAGTTAGCTATAGACTATCATACTTTCCGCTGTGTACTATGTTGTATCTGGAAACAGGTGTTTATAACTGTTCCAGGGATAACTGTTGTGCTCTGATAATGGTTTGGATATACAGTTACTGATTGTATTTCAAAGTTTATGTTATCTATTATATTTTATTCGTTTTGCTGTGAGTTCTGTGTTCTTCGTATTCTTCTGTTCTAACTTTTCTTTCTATTTCTCATCCTCTAACTTCTTTCTATTAATGATTCGTATTTCTACGCACTTTGAGTTGGACGCGTGGTCTTATTAGTCAACTCAAAGGGTACGGAAATTCAGGCCATTACAACCATTTTCCAAATCTTATATTAAATTTTGCATCTGTTGGTCAATTATGTGATACTGGTAATATAGTCACTTTTACATCTTCTTCATGTTTTGTACAAGTGGTCACATAAGATGATTGGGATGGGCCATAGAAAAGGGGGCTTTATGTTTTGAATGAGTTAAAAGCATCCGCTACCACTACTGGTCTGATGCTACTAGTGTTAATTTATCTTCTTTTCGTTTAAGTCCTTCTTCTAGTTTTTATTTATGGCATTCATGTATTGGTCATGTTTCTTCATCTCGTTTGAGATTTTTTGCGTCCACAGGGGCATTAGGAAATTTGAAAATTCATGATATTTCTAATTGTAGTGGTTGCGAACTTGCTAAATTTTCTGCGTTACCTTTTAATAAAAGTACTTCTGTTTCTTATGCTACTTTTGATTTAGTTCATTCTGATGTATGGGGTCCATCCCCTATTTCCACAAAAGGAGGGTCTCGTTATTATGTTTCTTTTATTGATGATTATACATGTTATTGCTGGATATATTTAATGAAACATTGTTCCGGATTTTTTGAAATGTATACTGCTTTTCGAGATCTTGTTAAAACTCAACACTCAACTGTCATTAAACGTTTTAGATGTCATTTAGGTGCGCAATACACATCTAAGAATTTTTTTGAGAATTACTTACCTTAGACGGAACCATTTACCAAACTTCACGCACAGACACTCCTCAACAAAGTGTTGTTGCAAAACAAAAACATAGACAAATTCTTGAAACTGCTAGATCTATGTTATTATCCTCTTCTGTCCCTAATGACTTTTGGGTGAGGCAGTTCTTACAACCATAACTGTAACTAATATTATTCCATCTTCTCATATTTCGGGTATTTCTCCTTTTGAAAACTGTATGGTTTTGCTCCTGATTATTCATTCTTTAAAGTTTTTGGATGTACTTGCTTTGTTCTTCGTCCTCATATTGAATGCAATAAATTGTTATCTCGTTCAACTATGTGTGTCCTTTTAGGATATGATGCTAGACAAAAAGGATATAGATGTTTTGATCCAATTACTAACAAACTTTATGTCTCTCGTCATGTTGTGTTTCTTGAACACATCCCTTTCTTCTATATTCCAACTAAGACTCACGACATAACTAGATCTGATCTTCTTCATATTGATCCATTTTCAGATGATATTGATGCTTGTAGTATTGCAGATAATAACATGCTTTTATAAAATGATAATGATGAAGCTCCCTCTTCTCGTATGCCTCCTCAAGCAACTTCCGAGGCCGTAGATCTTCCATCACCACCACCACTCCACCACCTTTACGTCATTCCACACGCAATCGTAAGTCCACAAAATTACCATATTTTGTATATTCTTGTTATTCTTCATCTTTTACCTATTTTTTGTCTTCACTCCGTAGTTTATCTAAACCTTCTTCATATACAGAGGCAATTCTTGATCCTCATTGGAAAGAGGTGATGGATGAGGAAATTTCCACTTTACATAAGATAAATACATGGGATTTGGTTCCTCTACCTTCTGGTAAGCGGGCTATTGGTTGTCGTTAGGTATATAGGGTAAAAACTAATTCCAATGGGTATATTGAGAGATACAAAGCTAGATTGGTTACAAAAGGGTATGCTCAAAAGTATGGTATGGATTATGAGGAAACATATGCTCATCTTGCTAAAATGACAACTGTTCGCACTTTAATTGCCGTAGCTTAAGTTCGTCAGTGGTCTATCTCTCAACTTGATGTTAAGAATGCTTTCTTGAATGGAGATCTTCAAGAAGAAGTTTATATGGAACCTCGTCCAAGTGTTCCACAAGTAACCATTGTATGGTCTAAAACAAGCTCCGCGAGCTTGGTTTGAGAAATTTTCGGTTGTCATATCTTCTCTTGGTTTTATCTCTAGTCTTCATGATTCTGCTCTCTTTATTAAATGCACTAATGTTGGACGTATAATCTTATCATATATGTTAACGATATGATTATTACTGATGTTTATGTACAAGGAATTTCTATATTGAAGACAAAGTTAGCTAGACGATTTGAAATGAAAGATTTGGGTTCATTAAGATATTTCTTGGGTATTGAGGTAGCACATTCACCCAAAGGATATCTTCTTTCTCAGTCAAAATATATCACAGATATTCTTCATCAAGCCAGACTCATAGATAATAAGACTGCAGATACCCCTATTGAGATTAACGGCAAGTTTTCTCCTTTTAATGGAAGTCCTTTATCATATCGTACATTGTATCGTACTATTGTTGGAAGCTTGGTGTATCATACTATCACATGTCCAAATATTTCATATGTTGTTCATATTGTTAGTTAGTTTGTAGCTTGGCCCATTACAGTTCGTTGGTTCGCTGTTCTTCGCATATTGAGATATCTTAGAGGTACTATTTTTCATAGACTGATACTTTCTTCTACTTCCTCCTTGGAGTTGCGTGCATATTCTGATACTGATTATGGCAGTAATCCAACTGATTGTAAATCAGTTACTGGTTATTGTATTTTTTTGGGAGATTCTTTTATATCTTGGAAGAGTAAGAAACAATCTATTGTTTCCCAATCTTCAATTGAAGCTGAATATAATGTTATGGCATCTACTACTAAAGAGATTGTTTGGTTACGTTGGTTACTTGAAGACATAGGAGTATTTTTTTTCTCAGCCAACTCCTATGTATTGTGATAATAAAAGTGCAATTCAAATAGCTCGCATTCAGTATTTCATGAACGAACCAAGTATATTGAGATTGATTGTCACTTTACTCGGCATCATCTTGAGAAGCGCACCATCACCTTACCTTTTATACCATCTTCTTTACAAATTGCATAATTCTTTACCAATTCACATTCAATTTTTCGTTTTCGTTTTCTAGTTAGAAAAATATCAATTCTCATAACAGCTGCATCATGAGTTTGAGGGGGGTGTTAGAGAATATGCTATGTTGCCTTTAATGCATTGATTAGGCTAGAGGATATGTTTCCCTTATTGCATTGATTGGGCTAGAGGATATGTTACCTTTATTGCATTGATTGGGTTTATATTTGATATTGCATTGATTAGGTTTATATTTGGTATTGCATTATTGATTATGATAAACCCAAACGTATTCTAGAATAGTCTTATCTAGAATGGATAAGGATGAAACATGTATAAATAAGGCTAAAGATTGGCAATGTAATCGTGCTATCAATAAAGCAATCTCCATTATTTTCTTTGTCTTCTTCTTATATTTTATTTTGTATTATACTTCATGTGATCAATAAAGTTATCAGATACTCCTTTTACTAATTTAATCTCTATATATATTGGTGCATACAATTTGTTTCTTAATCACTTTGAACATTAATGGCAATAATTTTTTGTTTGATTTTACAGTTGGAACTTCATGTCCAATATTGGAATGGTTGCTAACATTTGGAGTGTTAATGGTGTGTCAGGCTTTGTATTTTATTTTCTGGTGATGGCTTTTACATCTAACACTAGCATTCTAGAACAAACTTTCTATGCATGATTATTTTGATTCATGGAACAACATTATTTTTGATGGATTTTTGTTTAGCTCATGGTATATGCTTTTACTTGTTATATTTTGTTATGAATTCTCATTAAGCTACTTCAATTTTTAATGTTAGTTGATTCAAAATGTATATTAAAAAAAATCACAAATCTCAATTTTAACAAATAATTGTACTTGTACAGTATTTCATGCAATATTATGTCGTCATTTTATATATATATAATCCAAGACAACGATAAATGGACCCAATAAGATTTGGGAATGCCAATGAGTGACGATTATGCAACTTCATGAAGATAAACATACTTTAGTAGCGATGTACGTAAGTGGCAGGTTCAATCAAAATTAAGTAACATAATATTCAGGCTGTGTATCCAAGCCACTGACCATTGAAGCGGTACGGTACTACTTAATTATATTTTTTGGTTCTACAACAAGTGGCAATTTACTAACTTCATCAATTACTATTATAGGTGTAGTGGAGTTTAAACTCTTTGGATTAGCTCAATATGCTAATCTTTTAGAAGTGACAATTGGTTATACTATCTCATCTAGGACAAGCATGAGGTAAGTAACTAAGTAAGATGACAGTGTATATCTTCCATGAGTATTTTAAGTATGCCAGAATGGAGAAAGGATTCCTACAGTTTATTGTATTTCTTATACAGCCTTTTTAGCATCCAACTTAAAAAAGGTGCACACACTTATATAAATCAGTGTTTGTGTGCTAAGCCAATAACTCACTTGGCTCTAATAAATAACATAAAAAAATCCATTATGAAAATCATTGCAAACTTATTGCAAGAAAATGTTTGAGTTTCACTGGGAAAAAAGAAGGTATAGTTGAAATGATTTTTTTTCTTTAATTTGTACTCGTGCTTGTAGGTTCTTATAGAGGTTAAATCTACGTAAGTGTTTAAAGCGTATAGTTGAACCTGTATAAATCCATTGTTGTCCCTTGGTTGAAAATTCTTTTGCTTTGCCAACATAATTCCTTTTGTCATTCACAAATAGGGAATTTCTTTCTCACTACAAAAGTGAAAAAATGGAGTGTAATTATCAACTCTCATAATAACCTTGCTTTGCTGTAAAAAAGAAAAGAGTTAGAAATCAAAGGCTCACCATTTGCAGTAATAATGTTTCTTTAGAAAAGTTTGGTTTTCAGTATAGTTGTAGAAATGTTTATCGTTTGACGTGCTATGACATCAATTTACACTTGTGTCGAACTCATCATCAATTCACTTGCAGTATGATTATATTTTAAACCATTTTCAACACTACTTACTTTTTACGAATTATTGTTGAATAATTATAGTTTTGTTATAAAATAATACAGAACAGATAATAAAAGAGAAGACATTAGAAAGAACATAAGAGATAAGGGAGAGACCTTCTTATTTCTCTTGATTCAGCGTACATATTTCTATTACATTGGCTCCTTTATATATTGGTTTTGGAGCTGATGTTAGCCTTATTCCCATAATGTGGGACTAAATATAATATGAAAAATGCATATTCACTTATATGTATTACAACATTCCCCCTTGAATATGCGTATGTAAAGATGATAAGATTAATTGCCTCATTAAAAACCCTTTTATGAAAAACTCGGTGGGAAAAATCATAAACAAGGAAAAGAGTACAATTTTTATTTCATCTCCAGGAAACATATTAACAATGTTACAATGAGGGTTGACACTTCTGGATCAAAATAATGCCTCATTAAAAACCTTACTAATAAAAAAACAATGGGAAAAATATTAGTGAAGGGAAAGAGTGCATTACAGCATAATATATGCTCCAACTAATTCGTAACGCATTATTCAAATAGTTTGGTGATGCAAGCGGCGCATACCAATTTTATATATCATCTTCTGCAATGTTGATTTTGGAAGTGCCTTCGTGAATAGATCTACTGGATTTTTTTGAGATTGGATTTGCTTCACTTCTATCTTATTGTCCTTTTGAAGCTCATGTGTGAAAAAGAATTTAGGAGAAATATGTTTTGTCCTATCACCCTTGATATATCCTGCTTGAATAGAGCTACACATGCTGCATTTTCTTCATAAATAATAGTTGATCTTCCTGTAATTGAGGGAAGTTGACATGTACTTCGAATATGTTCAATTAATGACCTTAACCAAATACATTCTCGACTTGCTTCATGTAGTGTTAGAATTTCAGAATGATTGGATGACGTTGCTACCGATGTTTCTTTTATAAATCTCCATGAAATAGCAGCATTGCTGTTTGTAAACACATATCCAGTTTGTGATTTTGCTTTATGTGGATCAGAGAGTTAACCTGCATCAGCATAACCAACTAGATTCGGATTATTGCCTATGTTAGAATAAAACAGGCCTAAATATGTGGTTCCTCGCAAATATCTCATGATATGTTTTATACCATTCTAGTGTCTTTTAGTTGGTGCAGAACTATATCTTGCCAGAAGATTGACTGAAAATGCAATATCTGGTCTCGCGCATTGCGCTAAATATAATATTGTACCAATTGCACTGAGGTATGGTACTTCTGGACCAAGTACATCTTCATCTTCTTCTTTTGGTTGGTAAGGATCCTTATTGATATTTATTGATCTGACAACCATAGGCGTACTAAGTGGATATGTTTTATCCATTTGAAAACACTTCAGGATTTTCTCAATATAATTTGTTTGATGGATTAATATGCCATTTTTATTGTGCTCAATCTGTAGACCAAGACAGTATTTGGTTTTGCCAAGATCTTTCATTTCAAATTCCTGTTTTAGGTAATCTATTGTTTCATTGATCTCTTTTGGAGTTCCAATCAAATTTATATCATCAACGTATACCGCTAATATAGCAAATCCCTTTACCGATTTCTTCATAAAGACACATGGACAAAAGAGATTGTTTTTGTACCCAGCCTTTACTAAATATTCACTAAGGCGGTTATACCACATTTTTCCAAATTGTTTCAAACCGTATAGTGATCATCTCAATTTTAATGAATACATTGACTTTGATTTTGCCTCAGGCAATTTATATCCGTCTAGGATTTTCATGTAAATATCTGTATCTAATTCACCGCATAGATAAGCTGTTACAACATCAGTCAATCTTATGTCAAGCTTCTCAGAAACTACAAGGCTTATTAAATATCGAAATGTTATGACATCCATAACAGGAGAGTATGTTTCTTTGAAGTCAAAATCTGGTCTCTGCAGGAAACCTTGTGCAACAAGCCTTGCTTTGTATCTCACAACTTCATTTTTATCATTTTGTTTTCTAACGAATACCCATTTGTAATTGACTGGTTTAACACCTTTTGGTGTTTTCTTTATTGGTCCAAATACACCCTGTTTTTGAAGTTGAATCTAACTCAACCTGAATAACATCTTTCCACTTTGGCCGATCTTGTCTTTTTCGACATTCTTTTATGCTAGTTGGTTCATTATCATTATTCTCGTTATAGTCATGACTTTCAGTTAATTCAGTAGCTACTGCAAATGAGAATACATCATCAATTGTTATTTAACTTCGATCTCACATTTCTCCATAATTCGTATAAAAATATTGAGATATCATTATTATTAGGTACCATTTTGTTTTTAGAAGCTTCTATTATTTCTTCTGGGATAATAGTTCCTTCACTAATTTTTGGAGAATTGGAATTTTCTTTTGAGTTATCCTTTGGATCATTTATAACCTCTTCGAGAGGTTTGTTAATTGATGATTTTTCATTAGACTTTCTTTTTCTAGGCGCCAAGTCTTTTGAACCTATCAGTCTTCTAAGTTTTTGTCTACTTTAGATTCATTTGCTACTATTGGTCCTTCGGGGATTTCAATTCTAGCTAGTGCATTTGCTGCTGGAATGTGAGATTTAGTTATTTTTGCAGCATCATTAAATGCATCTGGCATTTGATTTGAAATATTTTGAATATGCAAAATTCTTTGTACCTCGCATTGACATTGTTTGGTACGTGGATCCAAATGAAACATAGGGTGATTATTCCATGAAATTTCACGCCATTCTACTAGAACGGTCTTTTCTCCCCCTAACGGCGGGAAATTTGACTCATTAAATTTGCAATCTGCAAATCTTGCAGTAAAGACATCACTTGTAAGAGGTTCAAGATAATGAATTATTGAAGGTGAGTCAAATCCCATATAAATTCCCAGCCTTTTTTGAGGACCCATTTTAGTACGAAGTGGGGGACTAATGGGTACATGCACAGCGCAACCAAATTTTCGTAGATATGAAATGTTTGGTTGGGATCTAGTTAAAAGCTGTGATGGTGAAAATTGATGATAAGCCATTGGTTTAATTTTAATCAATTTGGATGCCTGTAAGATTGCATGTCCCCAAGCTAATACCGGCAACTTTGTTTGCATAAGTAAAGGTCATGCAATAAGTTGCAAACGCTTAATTAATGATTCTGCTAGACCATTTTGAGTATGAACATGAGGTACTAGATGTTCAACTTCAATTCCCAGTGATAAGCAATAATCATCAAATACTTGAGAAGTGAATTCCCCTGCATTATCTAATCATACTGATTTGATTTGATGATCGGGGAAATGTGCTCTTAATTTAATTATTTGAGCAAGAAATTTGGCAAATGTCATGTTTCTAGTAGATATCAAACATACATGTGACCAATGAGTTGATGCATCAATTAACATCATAAAGTGTCTAAATGGCTCGCAAGCGGGATGAATCAGACTACATATATCACCTTCAATTCTTTGCAAAAATGCTGGAGATTCAGAGGTGATCTTACTGTATGAAGGTCGAGTAATTAATTTTCCTTGTGTACATGATGTACATATGTAATCATTTGGTAAATTCAACTGATTTGGTAAATCATGCCCATTTGAGTTCTTAGCAATTTTACGCATCATAGTTGAACTAGAATGACCTAAACGATCATGCCAAAGAATCAATTTCTTTGTATCTGTGAGCTTCTGGCTCATGTTTATAAAATGAGATTCAACTATGCCAATTTTGGTAAAGTATAATCCAGTTGAAATTGTACCAATTTTTTCTAAAATAAGCTTCTGGCTTTCAATTTTAGAAATAACACAAAGGTATTCTTTGTTGTTTTCATTTATAGTTTCAATATGATATCCATTCATTCTTATATCTTTGAAGCTAAGCAGACTTCTTTTAGAATTACTTGAATATAGTGCATTTTGAATGAATATATGTGTACCATTTGGTAACACTATATGGGCTCTTCCGGACCCTTTAATTATATTGGCTGAACCAACTATAGTTGAAACTTTATATGAAACATTTTCAAATAATTCAAAGAAAAACTTCGGGTTTTTCAATATCGTATGAGTAGCTCCACTATCAACCAGACATATATCATCACTTAAACACTATCTATCAATACATTAAGAATTAAAAACAATACAACTAGTTAATAACTGAAATGACTTATAAATACAGATAAATGTCCATGGGAATAAACTACTTATCATGTCCAACATTACATATTATTTCTGCAATTCCATAAACACAAACTAAAAAGAAATGAAAGTAAAAGTTTCAAACTAATACATGATGAAAGGAAGTGAAACAAAATAACAATTACACAGTGAGCTTCAGGCTACTTATTGGTTGGTTCGATCATATCTTCGAATATTGCATCAAATTTTCATCGCTGAATAAATTTATGTCATAATCTTCAAAGAAATCATCTAACTTCAGCTTAGCATTATCGGACAATCCCTCAGTATTTTTTATCTTGGTATTTTTTTTATTTATGATATTCTTCTACTATTTTCTTTGATGATCCGCAAGTACGTGACCAATGACCAGTGCGCCCACATCTATAGCAAATTTCCTCATATTGCTTTTTATTTTCTACAGCTAAATTATTATTGTTTTCAGGCTCATTTTTCTTTTGTTGCTTTTTTAAATTTGTAGTTTTGTTGCCCCTAAAATCACTGTAACCACCTCTGCTGGGGTTGTATCCATGTCCACATCCTCATCCACGACTACGTCCTCTACTTCTGCCTCTGCCACGACCTCTTCCAGAGTAGGCAAAATTAACGTTAACTTCTGGTAATGCAGCTGAACCAGTTGGTCTTGTGGAGTGATTTTTAAGAAGTAATTCATTGTTTTGTTCAACAATCAATAAACATTCAATGAGTTTAGAATATTTGTAAAATGACGCTCTCGATATTGCTGCTTCAGGAGCACATTCGAGGCATGAAATGTTGAGAAGGTCTTTTCCAACATTTGCGCATCATCTACCTTTTCTTCACATAGTTTTAGTTTGGAAGTAATTCTAAACATAGCGGAATTATATTCCCTTACGGTTTTAAAGTTTTGAAACCTCAGGTTCAACCACTCTTGCTTGTGTTTGGAAGTATGACCGTCTTCTGGTGGTCATAACGCTCCTTCAGGGAGTTCCATAAGTGAAGAGGATCTTTTTCAGTTAAATATTTTGATTTTAGATCATCGTGGATGCGACATCTTAAAAATATTAGAGCCTTTGCTTTGTCCTGTTGGGACATATTATTACCATCTTTAATGGCATTCTCTAAGCATTGAGTGCAAGTGGATCTCGGCATCCAGTATCCATGACAAACAATTGTCCCCAAAAAGTCCAATGCTTTAAATTCAAGTTTAGCAATGTTTGACATTTTGCGAACTACAAAAAAAAAATTTGCAGATGCTTATTTAAATAAAATTCACATATAAGTATATGTGTTCTATAATTATCAAAATGGATTAACAAATTAACGAACAAACAAAACAATGAAACTATAGTACTGTTATATCATAAAAAAATATGCAGATCTCTCAAAATAGAATAGGACCGCAGACATGCATGTAATAAGCTGAATATATTACGGCACAGAATCGAAAAAAAAATCCAAATCTGCATGTCTTTCTCTATACATTTAAAATGAACTTATTACAATAATGAAACAATGCAAACCGTCAAGGAGCCATACACCATGTTACATAACAAAAATAATGGCCACAATAATTCATATGTTGGCTAACAAGCAGCTTTCTTGTATTGGAAGATGAAAAAGCATATAAAAGTAAGTCATCCATGGAAATGTAATTCTAAATATTTAAAGCATCTCATCTGGCGAGATGAAGCATTAAAGTAAAGAAGTAAGATAAAATAAAAATAAGAATAGGTAGTCCATTATTACAAAGTTGAAGCTGTACAGCAAGCATTAGATTAAATAAGAAGCAGCCTGCAATTTACATATATGCATAACTATTAGCAATGGTTTCACTGTTATTGAAGAGATAAAGTAGCAAATGAAGATATTTTATGTATGGCGTATGGGTTAAAAGATCCATATATAATATTATTAAAAAAATGAATGGATCTTCCTAAAAAGAATATTTGGTATACCATAATACCAGATCAAATATGAATAGGTGGATATCTAAAAACCACTAAGTTAAAAAATAATTAGATCTAAAAAGTTTAGATCCACTAGAACATAATCTAGATCTGCAAAAAAATATAGATCCATAGATTAAATATTCTCAAACAGAAAATAATTGTAGAACAAATATATAAATCCATGAATTGATATTCTCAAATAAAAATTACTTACATGACAAATTCATAGACGTATATTTAGAAGAATTTAACAAATAACTATAATAGAATCTCGTGCTGATAACGTGTTATAAAATAATATAGAACAGATAATAAAAGAGAAGACATTAGAAAGAACATAAGAGATAAGGGAGAGACCTTGTTATTTCTCTTAATTCAGTGTACATATTTCTATTACATTGGCTCCTTTATATATTGGCTTTGGAGCTGATGTTAGCTTTATCCCATAATGTGGGACTAAATATAATATGACAAACACATATTCACTTATATGTATTACGACAAGTGTAACACCCCGTATTTCTGTTAATACTAATATTCACAAATTAAAAGAATTAATATTGAGAATTTGCACGAAATAGCCTTAAAAAGGCATATAACAAATTTGAGATATGTGAATTGCCTTAAAAGGCGAAAAATGGAATTAAGACATTAATTGGAAAATTAATGTGTAGAAATGGTCATAAGTTAATTATGGATTAATTTGAATTCATGAATAGGTGCGTGTGTATATATATATTTATATATATATGGGCAGTTAATGTAAACATGAATAGAAGTTTATTAATTTGCTGAGTGTTTGCTGAGTCACTTCTGACTCATTGCTGAGTCAATAAGATAAACCCCATCTGGTCTGAATGGCTGCGGTTATTTCTAGGTTAAATCTAATGGCCTAAATGAATCCTAACATCTATAAATAAGTGGGTAGACTCTAACCCTAAATCACTTGAAAAATTGGAGAGCTACCGACATGCCGTTGCCATGGAGTTCAGCATAGCCGTCACAAACTAAAGAAGAAGAAGGCCTAATCTACAAACTAAATCTACTCAAATCAAATCAAAAGCTCTCTCTCTTTCTAATTCTCTTCTTTAAAATTGTGAGTATGATGAATCTCACAATATTATTATAAAATAATTTGATTAAGTTATGAATGGATCACAAGAAAGTGATATGAATTGTTATGTATTTGTAAATTATGTTGTGGATCTCTTGTTATGCTATTATGTTATCATATATATGTTGTTATGTTGTAGTGATTATGTTGTAAATAATCCTATGCTATGTCATATGTGATTAATCATGCTATGCTATGTTGTAAATCATATCATGCTATGTTGCAAATTATGATATGCTATGTTGTAAATCTTATATATGTTGTAGATCTCATATTATCACATATGTTGAAATACTTATGTTATATGATAATGATGTCATGTTAAGTTGATTTGAATCATACAAGTTGTAAAATCATGATGTTAGTATTTATGCGAATTGGATCATGTTTAAAGTTTATGTTTTTTTATATAATAGATCTTGATTATGGGAATTTGCCTATTGGGTTAGGTGTACCCATATACATGAATCTACAAATTAATTGGATCTTGAATATGTGAATTTGCCTATTAAGTTAGGTGTACCCATATACATGAATCTATGATTAAATGAATTTTGATTTTTGGGAATTTGCCTATTGAGTTAGGTGTACCCATATAAAACCATATTGTTAATGATGTTGATTCACACATGTCCTATACAAGTTTATGAAATTTGATCAAAATCATATTATGTGAATTATGAATAAGTTGACACCCTTAGATCCATGACATGTATAACCATATGCAAGTTGTAGTGTATGCAAGTTTTACCCCTTGTTATGATTTATTTAGTCACATATATATGTTGTTGTTGTGAATATTTTCTTTTATGCTATGAGTTAGACTAATCGGGTCTAGCATACATTTTGCGAATAAACGTTCAAACGTGGGGTAGGGGTAATATTAGGAAATTAATAAATTGGGGTGCAATTGATATGATTTTGCATGCCTTAAATTGATGTCCATAATTGAGTCAATTATGGACATTGTTAAATTTGGAATTAATTAATAATTCAAGTAGGGAATTATTAAAATTGGGGAAAGTGGATTATTAATAATAATCAATGCTTAGGACACGAGGTTGGACCCGTTTATGACGTAAACCTGTCCGGACCCGCCCGGCAAATCCAGTAGTCACAAATGTCGGCCCAATGTGAGAGGTCCTAGGCCCAAACTAAAGCATAACAGTTGTAAAGACACGAGGTTAGACTCTTTTATGGTGTAAGACTGCCCGGACCCGCCCGGCAAATCCAGCTGCCATAAATGCCAGTTTAATGTGAGAGGTCTTTATGAGGTTATGGCCTTAATGAATTAAGAAATACTTAGGCAGATAATCATGTAAGGTGGGACATGGGGGTTAAGTAGGTGCCTTGGGTGGCATGAGGAACCTAGTGGTTTCCTTTAGAGGCATTTGAAATACGATTAGACTTAACCAAATACACATGTAAATGAACATGACTAAGTGGGTTAAGTGGATGGACTAATGGGACAAGCTTAGGTGGAATGCTTGTGGGAAATAATGGGGGCCCATTTCAACCAGTATCCCAAAACGTATCTTTGTGGGCTCGACCCAAGTCGAGGACGGGACACGCATACTGGGTTTGACTATAAGAGGCCAAAACAGGGAGCGGTGACAACGCAAGTCCAACAGGTTTCATATGTGTGTGTGGACCCGGGCTGGTAGGTAAGACATTGTTGCATCGTGTAGGTATAAGCCGTGCATCTCCGTTATATAGGGTTGCCACTTTAGGGGAATGATACACCCCACTGTGGGGCCAGCACGGGTATCTTCGAGTAGGGAGCCGATCGAAAAATGGAAAGTGGGGTACACCTAGTGGAGATAGGGGCAGGCGGCACCTATGTAGTCAGCTAGGAGTACGTAAAGCCATTAAGAAAGTTTCTAAGTGAAGCTAAGTGGAATCAATCTTTAGGGTGACTGGTGTGGTGCAGTATAGTGTTTATCCTTTAGTATTTAGGAGCGCCTATAACGTTTCCTTTAGCGATTGTCTATGTCCTTAATCTGCTCTTTCATAGACATTTCCTTGTTTCCCAGCTTATGCCTTAGTCCAGTTATTTTGATAATAGTATTGTAGAATTATCATACTCGCCAGACTTTATGTCTGACCCCCCTCTTTTTCATCTTTTTCTCCCTTCAGGTCCTCAGGTTGGGCCAAGTTCCAGTGGAGTCTGATTGGATTGCTTATCTCTTGGAAAGCTTGGACTGCTGAAGTAAAGTCCAGCTTGTTATCTTTCTTTTTAATGGCTATTTATGTAATGGGATTATGTACTTGTTTTATCAAGATAGATATTGTACTTGACTTTGATTATGGTGTTATGATGTAATCAAACATATTTTGACTTCTACTGCAATTGAAATAAAGTTTTTAAATTTCCAAGTACTATTTTATATCTGTCTTGTTGAAATTTTACTGTTCTATATTCACCTAAAACCTCCATAGAAGTTAATGCATTCCCTTTATGAGTGACATTAATGGACGTGGGGTGTTACACGTGGTATCAGAGCATAAGGTTACCAGAACAGATAAAATTTTTAGAAAAATATTTTTCTAAAGTATTTTTGGAAGAAGTGCTTTCAAAAACATGTTATTTAGAGAAAGTTTTTATGAAAAACATAATCCCAAATAGCCATATCCTTATCTTTATCTTCCGAGTTCTCCATTTTGAATCTTTCCTTTTTCGTTTCAGTATGGCTGAAGATCTTAATCTCCCAGAAGGTGTGACGGTTCCAGGGTGGTTTAGGAGATATTTGGAGGCTAGGGCCACCACTGCAGGCCCAACAGATGTTCCTCCACCCCCAGTTGCACCCATTCCTCCTCCTCCTCCTCGTGTTGACACTTTTGCAAAGACGTGCAAGGAATTTAAGGCTATGGGAGGAAAAACTTTTCAAGGGACTGAGACGTTTGTGGAGGCCAGAGACTGGCTTAAGGAGACTGAGGAATTGTTGGATATCTTTGAAGTGGAAGATGGGAGGAAAGTCCGTTTAGCTGCTTGGTTAATGAAGGGAGAGGCCTCGTTTTGGTGGGAGGTCACTAACGGGGAACATCCAGTTGATTCATGGGCGGATTTCAGACGAAGGTTTGAGGTAAAGTTTCTTTCAAGGGCAGAGGAGAATTTAAATATGGAAAAATTCCTAACATTAAAGAAAGGGAGCTTATCAGTGAAGGAGTATGTCAATAAATTTAATCAGTTAGCAAGGTTTGGCTTAGAGTTGGTGAACACGCCAGAGAAGAAAGCTTTGAGGTTCGTTAGAGGCTTGAATGAACTGTTGCAAGGGTTGGCTATGACCCACATCCCTATGGGAGCCACCTTTGAAAGGCTAGTAGAAATGGCACTTATGCATGAGGATAAGGCAGTTGAAAAGAAAGGGGATCAGAAGAAACCCCAATAGCAAAATAAGAAGGGTGGTAAAAACAATAATGGCAAAGGGAAGAAGAGATGCTTCAATTGTAGGACGCCTGGCCATCTCAGCAAAGATTGTAGAAAGAAAAAGAAGACTGGTTGTTTTCATTGTGGAGATGCGGGACATTTGGTGAAGGACTGCCCAAAGAAGGGGCAGAGGGCAGGGTCTACCTCGGGAGGACAGATGCAGGCTCTTATGGCACCAGGGCAGGCAAGGGGGCAAGTTCAGGCTATTGCGGCCCCACCGCTGCAAGAAAGAGGTAGAACAATTTCTGTTGAAAGCTTAGTTTTTCTGTTTGATCATCCTGTCCGTACCTTATTCGATTCTGGCGCATCTCATTCGTTTATCTCTGCATCATTAGTTGAATTACTACACTTGAACACCAATTTAGTAGAGGATCCCTTGGTTGTTTCAAATCCAATTGGGGGTTCGGCTCATTTGACCATGATATGTTTGGATTTGAAAATCTCTATACTTAGCGTTGAATTTAGATGTGATGCTTATGTATTGGGCTTCACGGGCTATGGGCTAATTTTAGGAATGGATTGGTTATCTAGAAATGGGGCCATTCTTGATTGTGAAAGGAGAGTAGTTAGGCTTGTGACTCGCCTTGGTAATGCTCTCGACATCTTTTGTAGTCCCATAAATTCCGTTATGCTAAGTTATCTTGAATCGCTTGACGCGTCTGTAGAGAATCTGCGAACGGTAGAGGTGGTCCGGGAATATCCGGATGTGTTTGAGGAGGTGAAGGGCTTACCTCCAAAGCAGGAGATAGACTTTCGAATTTATCTTGTGGATAATGCTAAACCCGTATCTTTGCCATGCGCCACATGGCTCCTGGTGAAAGGAGGGAACTCAATAAGCAAGTGAAGGAGTTGCTTGAGAAGGGGTTCATAAGACGTAGTATATCAAAGTGGGGTGCTCCAGTAGTATTTGCTACAAAGGCGGATGGGTCCCTTAGACTTTGTGTGGACTATAGAGAACTAAACAAGCTTACTAAAAAGAACCGACACCCACTGCCGAGGATTGACGATCTCTTTGATCAGTTAGTTGGCGCCTCAGTGTTTTCGCAGTTGGACTTAGCCACTGGCTTTCATCAACTGAGAGTGGCTGAGGATAGTATAGATAAGACTGCTTTTAGGACTCCTGACGGATTCTATGAATGGCTAGTGATGCCCTTTGGTTTGACAAACGCCCCCGCATATTTTGTTGATTTGATGAGTAGGGTGTTTAGGGAGTACCTTAACAAATTCGTGGTAGTCTTTGTGGATGACATCTTAGTCTTTTCTATGAATGAAGAAGAGCATGCCCTACATCTTAGGGAAGTGTTGGAAACCCTTCGAGCGCATAACCTTAAGGCAAAATTTTCTAAGTGTCACTTCTGGAGGAAAGAAGTACGGTTCTTAGGGCACGTGGTTTCCAAGGAAGAGATAGCAGTGGATCCTGCAAAGGTGGTGGCCATCCAAGATTGGAAGGTCCTCAAAAATGTAACCGAAGTAAGAAGTTTCTTGGGGTTGGCTGGCTATTATAGGAAGTTTATCAAAGACTTCGCAAAAATATCAGCTCCATTAACACGGTTAACGAAGAAGAACCTGGTTTTTACGTGGGACGAAGATTGTGATGATGCGTTCCAACGTTTAAAGAGAGCCTTAACTTCAGCCCCAGTCTTAGTGCTGCCAGACGGGAATAAACCGTTTACCGTCTATACTGATGCTTGTGGGACGGGACTTGGCGCGCTCCTCATGCAAGAGGGAAGAGTAATAGCCTATGGTGGAAGGCATTTGAGGGTTCATGAAAAGAATTACCCTACACATGACCTTGAGTTAGCCGCAATTGTTTTCGCGCTTAAGCCTTGGCGTCACTATCTTCTTGGTGAGAAATTCGAACTGTTCACTGACCACAAATCATTAAAATACTTATTCTCTCATAAGGATTTGAATTTAAGGCAGCAACGGTGGATGGAATTCCTAGCCTCCTACGATTTTGAAATAGCATATACCCCGGGCAAGGGTAACGTGGTAGCAGACGCCTTAAGTAGGAAAAGGTTGTCCTTGAGTCCGTTGTTTGTTGAACGACGAAGCTTAGAATTCATCTCCATGTTTGACTTTAGACCCTCCGTTGACCTAGTACCTGGTTTGTTAGCATCCTTGGAGGTTAGACCTACACTTCTAGGACGAGTTGGTGAGGCACAGCAAGACGACCCCTAGTTGGTTGAGATAGTAGAAAAGCTCAAAGGAGGGGAGTCGTCTAGCCATCTTCGTAGGTATACCCTAGACGATAAGGGTTGGTTACGAAGGGATAATAGACTTTGTGTACCACAAGACGAAGACTTAAGGAAGGCCATTCTTGATGATTCTCATCGCTCAAAGATGACCATTCATCCCGGCGGAGACAAGATGTACAAAGATATGAAGCGGGTTTTCTTTTGGGCCGGTATGAAAAAGGATGTGGCCGAGTACGTCGCTAGATGCTTGGTGTGCCAACGAGTAAAAGCGGAACAAAAGAAACCCGGTGGGTTGCTTCACCCATTGGAAGTTCCACTATGGAAATGGGAAAGCGTCTCAATGGATTTTGTGGATGGATTACCAAGATCAAGGAAGGGTAATACGGGGATTTGGGCTATAGTAGATAGACTTACTAAGAGCGCCCATTTTATTCCCGTGAAAAGTAAGAGGGCTGCTCCGTGGTTGGCTTCTGTATACATTAAAGAGATAGTTCGTTTGCACGGTATTCCTTCTAGTATAGTAAGCGACCGTGATCCCATCTTCACTAGCGAATTTTGGAAGAGTTTACAAGAGGCGGTAGGGACTCAGCTATGTTTGAGCACCGCATATCATCCTCAGACGGACGGCCAGACCGAGAGGGTGAATCGTATTCTAGAGGATCTTTTAAGGCTTTGTATCCTAGACTTTGGGGGTACATGGGAAGAGCACCTTCCGTTGGTAGAATTCGCATATAATAATAGCTTTCAGTCTAGTATTGGCATGGCACCTTTCGAAGCTCTTTATGGAAGGCCTTGCCGTCCGCCTACATGTTGGTGGGAATCTACCGATAAAATCCTACTTGGGCCCGATATGGTTAGAGAAACCTCGGAGAAGATTGATTTGATTCGAAGGAGGATGAAAGCAGCACAAGATAGGCAGAAATCGTATGCTGATAAGAGTAGGACAGATCTTGAGTTTGACATTGGGGACATGGATTTTATCAAAGTGTCTCCGTTACGGAATGTTGTTCGCTTTAGGTCCGTTGGGAAATTAGCGCCAAGGTTTGTAGGGCCGTTTCCTATAAAAGACAGGATTGGGAAGATGGCGTATAGGGTGGAGTTACCTGAGAAACTTAGTGGAGTACACGACGTATTCCATGTATCACATTTGAGGAACTGTTTGCACAAGACCGCGGAGGTGGTAGAGCCGAGCTTGCTTAAAGAGGTGGAAATAGAGCGTGATGCAACAATTAGATGAGCTCCTACATGCATTCTTGGGTCGGAGATCAAAAAGTTGAGAAATCGAGAGGTCAGACTAGTTAAAGTGCAATGGGGAGATGATGAGAGCAACGCTACTTGGGAGACAGAAGGGAAGATGCGTTCGCTATACCCTTTTCTTTTTGAGGTTATGTCTTTTAATTTCTCCTTTATCACTTAGCTTATCTTATCTTATCTTTAGTATGTCCTCTCATTAGTATCTTTGACCTTTAGTTAGGATAATCCTATGGTTGAAACATGTGTTTGAGACATGTTATGTATGATGGATGCAAAATGGATGCAAGTGGTTGCTAGTGGTTGCTCGTGGATGCATATATACACACACTTTAGGCACTAGATCGGCTCAGTCACTACATATTGCATATTGCATAAATGAATGTGTAACACCCCGTAATTTGAACATAAAAATTCACAAATTAATGTATACTTAATTAAGTGAAATGGGTTGCGCAGAGAAATATATATATATATATATATATATATATATAATTGAAAATTAAATAAATAAATATGCAAAAATGTTCAAAACAGCGAATTGGGAGAGGGGAATAACCGAACCGGCCGATTTTTGAGGTCGACCCGAGCTCGCTGGGTCGACTAGGGGTTAATCCAGGGTGTTTGGCTGTCAACCCGTGGGCCGATTCGCTCAAATGCAGATTTTGCATTTGAATGGTTCTCATGGTTTAGCTTTAATCTAAAGGCCCTAGATGGTTCCTACACTTGACTTCTTCCCCAAGACATGCTTTGATGGCTTGGATTGAATCTAGGGTTAATCCTATGGCTAATACTATCCTAATCCTCTATAAAAAGACCCCTAAACCTAGCCTAAATCACCATTATTCAATCCTACAACTAAACTATGTCAAATTTGTTCCTCTCATGGCCTCCACTCTCATGCCAAAATTCCTAAGCCTATTTCTATGAGAGATTGTGAGTTCATACAAGTGCTTTCAAACTTGTATGAGTATTCTTAGTTTGCATTCAAGTCAAGTTGCAACATTTCTATTTCAAAGCAAGGGTTTTTATTGATTTGGCTCAAGGGTTTTTATTGATTTGGCTCAAGGGTTTTCATTTGGAGATTGCATATTTGGGTTTTTGGTGCTTGCATAAGGGCTTCATCTCAATCTTTATAATAAATATTTATTTGTGTCTTCATAGCATTGTAAGCCCTTTTCTACTTTCTTTTTAGTGAACTCTAAAGTTAAATGAATGGTGCAAGTTTGGGGTTGATCATTATGATATGCAAGTTTGGTTGATCATTATATGCAAGTTTGGTTGATCATTATATGCAAGTTTGGTTGATCATTATATGCAAGTTTGGATGATCATTATGCAAGTTGGTTTAATCATTATGTATGACACATGTTGCTATGTTATGCAAGTTTGGGTTGATCATGTTATCATGTTATGCAAGTTAAACTTGATATTGTGAGCATAAAGCTCCAAGCTTTATGTTGAAGGTTGCATTTTGGCAACATGAAAGTTATCATATCCCTTATGATAACTTGCATGTGAGGCCAAACGCGAACTTCTAGCAACTTCTACATGTTATTTATCACCATGTATCACTCATATGCTAAGTTTGGTTTTATGCATGCTTTTGAAGCCTAATAATGCAATATGCAAGTATATGAACATATGTACATTTCATATGCCACCATGTTAAACTTGTGGCTTCAACACCTTTATGTCATGGTTATGCCAAGTTTCCTATTTTATCCTTTATGCGTTGTTGCGATTATGTAAACGATGGGATTACGTCGGGGTTGGGTAACATAATGACATGAACATGGTTTTTATAACATAACGTGATATGTTAACTTGTAATTATGTTTTGGAAACATAATGGACATGACACTTAGAAAATATGAGTGTGGCCAACTCGAGGTTGGGTTGAGTTTGTAGCATAAATCTACCCGGACCCGCCCGGCTTAACTAGTGGCTACAAACAATAGGACCCAATGTGAGAAGTTGGTCATGTTGTGCACGAACCCGAGGTTAGACCAGGTTGTGGTGTAAAGCTACCCGGACCCGCCCGGCTTAACTAGTAACCACAACAAGGTCTAATGTGAGAGGTTAAAACACATTAAGTTAATGAATGCCTCCTGATTAGGGTTAAGTCATGGTCCACTTAATACTTAACTAATTTGGGCTTGATGGATTAATCGAGGTTAAGTCAGGAGCCTTGGGTACTCTTAACCAATTTAATCCACGTGTGGATCGGGTTAACCACATTTAACCCGTTAAGAAACCCTAGTTGCGTGGTCCTTTTCAGCAGTAACCTCCTTGGTAGTATCATAAAACCCTAGGACTAGGCTAGGGTGGGGCACGATTACTGGGCTGATTGTAAGAGACCAAAAGAGACGGCTGAATGATGCCCCGGTTGTTCAGGCGGACCATGGTCGTGCACATTAAGTCCGGAGTTGAACACGGGCACCGGTAGGTTTGGACTGTGCATCATGGTATGGTGTCAGAGGGTTACACCATAGGGCCTGATACACCCTCGGGTGGACCCTGCACAGTCAACTACATTACATGATTAAGCCGCATGACACCGACACTTGACGAGTTAGGCTTATAGGGAGCCGATCGACTAGACCGAGTAGTTGGACCTTGATTTAGGTCACCTCATGATGTTGGGCCAAGCTTGGGCCAAGGGATCAATTCTTGTTTTTACTTGACATGTTAGAATGCTAGTACACCCGTGGTGCAAAACTTAACCTTGATTGTGTGATGACACCTTTATCTATCTTGTTAGTTAATCACCATGCCAGTATGTTGTTATCCTTATGTTCATCTCAGCTTCTCACGACAGTTAACTTTACTAGTTCATAGACAGATAGTAGTAGGGCTTACCAGTCTTTTTGACTGACCTGTTTTCTTTCGCCTCTTTTCTTCCGTTTCCCCCCCCCCCCTCTGGTTCTCAGGGTGGGAACATTGGTGCTTAGCTTGGATCTTTACAGCTTGCTTACTGGATTTGCTCATGTACGGTTTTGGACATTGAGCTAGCTATGGTTTATCACTTCATTTTGGGGATAGTACTTTATGTATTTCAGTTTTTCAGTTTATGCTTTTATCTAGACTTTGTTGTTGGAAAATAATGACCAAGTACTTTGTTGTAACATGACTATGGTTTTGAAATGCTAAGTTTTATCCGCTGCTTTACTACTCTGTTTTACTTATATGTTCTGTCTTGTGATATCTGCATGCATGTTTACCTTGTTTAAACGCCCCTCCAAAGCTAATGTCCTTGCAAGAGTGGCATTGGCGGAGGTGGGGTGTTACATTTGGTATCAGAGCATAAGGTTTACAAAATTTGAGCAAAAGTGTTTTTGAAACTTACCTTTTGAAAAACTATTTTCAAAACCAATTAAGTATTTTCCAAGAAAAGTCTAGTTATTTTAAAAAGGCTATTCCCCAAAAGCCATAGCATTATCCTTCGTTTCTTCGTTCTGAATCTATCTTTTTCTTCGTTTTAGTATGGCCGATCGCTTTAACATCCCGGAAGGCGTGCAAGTACCAGTCTGGTTCCGGAGATTTATGGAGGTAAGGGCGAATGAAGCCGGCCTCGCGAACATTCCTCCTCCTTCCCCGGTCGCTAACATCTCTCCTCCTCCCGTAGCTGAGGTTCCTCCTCACCCTCAGCATCCGCAAGAGGATTTTGCAAAGCTTTGCAAAGACTTTAAGGCAATGGGTTGCAAGAATTTTGTTGGAACGGAGACTTCTGTGGAGGCAAGAAACTGGTTAAAGGAAACTGAAGACCTCTTTGCTATCTTTGATGTGGAAGATCGTAAGAAAGTTCTGTTGGCGGTATGGCTATTGAAAGGGGAAGCTGCTTATTGGTGGGTAGTCACCACCACTACTAGACCAATTGAGACTTGGGATGACTTTAGGAGAAGGTTTGGACTAAAGTTTCTACCATCGACAAAAGAGAACCTTCAGATGGAAAGGTTCCTATCTCTAAGGCAAGGGGACATGACAGTTAGGGAATACGTGGATAAGTTTAATCAACTTGCTCAGTTTGGTCTAAAATTGGTTAACACAGCTCGGAAGAAGGCCCTACACTTTGCTCTAGGATTGAATGAGCCATTGCGCGGTTTGGCCATGTCTCATATACCCCTGGGGGCGACCTTCGAGAGTTTGGTGAATATGGCCCTACTTCAAGAGGAAGATACCGAGAAAAGAGACAAGAACAACAAGAAGGGGAACAAGGGCAACATCAATCGCAATGACAACAAGACCAGGGAAACAAGGAAGTGCAAGTTCTGTCGGATCGTTGGGCACATAGCCAAAGATTGCAGGAAGAGGAAGTTAGGCGAGTGTTTCCATTGCGGAGAATCTGGACATTTTAGCAAGGATTGCCCCAAGAAGCAAGGACAAGGGCAAGAACGAACTCAGCGAGTAGGACCCTCTGGAGGGCAGTTGCAGGCTCTCCTCACTCTTCCAGCTTTTGGTCGAGGTAGTGTTTCTGTAAAAAGTCATGTTTACATTTCTGATTTCCCTGTTCATACCTTATTTGATTCTGGCACATCGCATAGTTTTATTTCTGATCTTATTGAAAGTTTTGCACCTAAGTACTAGTCTAGTTGAGGTCCCGTTAGTGTTTCAAATCCAATTGGGGGTTCCGCCCATCTACCTGTGATTTGTGTGGATTTGAAAATCTCTATCTTGAGCATAGAATTCATGTGTAATGTTTATGCTCTCGGGTTTATGGGATACGGGTTGATTTTGGGTGTGGATTGGTTGTCCAGTTATGGAGCCGTTCTTGACTGTGAGCATAGGGTGGTGAGGCTCATGACTCGCCTCGGTAATACCCTAGAAATTTCTTGTAACCCTAGAGGTCCCGTGATGTTATGTTATCTTGAATCTCTCGACTCGTCCATCGATGATCTGCAATCTGTAAGGGTGGCCTGAGACTATCCTGATGTCTTTGAAGAAGTTAAGGGGTTACCCCCTAAACGAGAGATAGATTTCCGCATTTATCTAGTCGATAATGCCAAGCCAGTATCATTGCCCGTTAGGCACATGGCCCCACGAGAAAGAAGAGAGCTCAGTAAGCAAATCAAGGAGCTGCTTGAGAAGGGTTTTATTAGACGAAGCATTTCTGAATGGGGTGCTCCGGTGGTATTCGCTACTAAGGCGGATGGTTCGCTTCGTCCATGTGTTGATTATCGAGAGTTGAACAAGCTGACAAAGAAGAATAGGCACCCGTTACCGAGGATTGATAATCTCTTTGACCAGCTTGTAGGTGCTTCTGTTTTCTCTCAGCTCGATCTAGCCACCGGATTCCATCAGCTTAGACTGGTTGAGGATAGTATTGATAAGACTGCGTTTAGGACTCCAGATGGATTCTTTGAGTGGTTTGTCATGCCATTCGGTTTGACTAATGCACCCGCCTACTTCGTAGATTTGATGAGTAGGGTGTTCAGAGAGTTCCTTAACAAGTTCGTGGTTGTCTTCGTGGATGATATTCTGATCTTCTCAAACGATGAGGAAGAGCATGCTAGGCATCTCAAGGAAGTGATGGATACGCTTAGAGCGCATCAGTTGAAAGCCAAGTTCTCCAAATGTCATTTCTGGAGAAGGGAAGTTCAGTTTCTTGGACATATAGTTTCTAAGCAAGGCATAGCGGTGGATCCCGCGAAAGTGGTTGTGGTTCAAGATTGGAAGACTCCTAGGAATGCGACCGAAGTAAGAAACTTTCTCGGTTTGGCGGGCTACTATAGGAAGTTCATCAGAGACTTCGCTAAGATTTCGGCCCCTCTCACTAAGTTGACGAAGAAGAACTTAGTCTTTGCATGGGACTTGGAGTGTGAGCTTGCTTTTCAAAAGCTCAAAAGAGCCCTTACTCAGCTCCAGTTTTGGCATTACCCGATAGTGGTAAGATGTTTACCGTGTACACAGATGCATGTGGCACGGGGTTAGGAGCTGTTCTGATGCAAGAGGGAAGAGTGATATGTTATGGGGGTAGGCAACTTAAAGTTCATGAGAAGAACTATCCCACTCATGATTTGGAGTTAGCGGCGATCGTCTTTGCACTCAAATCCTGGCGCCACTATCTTCTAGGCGAAAGGTTTGAGTTGTATACTGATCATAAGTCATTCAAATACCTCTTCTCGCAAAAAGATCTGAATCTAAGGCAGCAAAGGTGGATGGAATTTTTGGCATCTTATGACTTCGAGATAGCTTATACCCCTGGCAAGGGTAATGTTGTGGCGGATGCACTAAGCAGAAGGAGATTGACTTTAAGCCCCTTGTTCATTGAGATGAAGAACTTGGAATTCTTGGCAACCTTTGATTTCACGACGGCTGTTGAGTTGATGACGGGTTCATTAGCATCCCTTGAGCTTAGACCCACACTTCTTGATCAAGTTGGGGCTTCGCAGAGGGAAGATCCACAGATAGTCAAAGTTATGGACAAGTTGATTCGGGGTGAGACGTCTAGTCACCTTGCCAGATATACTATTGATGATAAAGGATGGCTAAGGCGTGATGGGAGATTATGTGTTCCTCGGGTGGGAGATTTGGTCCATAGAGTTCTTGAAGAAGCGCATCACTCGAAGATGACTATACATCCGGGAGGAGATAAGATGTATAGAGATATGAAGCGCAGTTTCTTTTGGGATGGAATGAAGAAAGATGTGGCAGAGTATGTTTCAAGGTGCATGGTGTGCCAACAAGTGAAGGCCGAGTCAAAGAAACCAGGTGGGCTATTACATCCATTGGAGGTCCCACAATGGAAGTGGGAGAGTATTTCTATGGATTTTGTGGATGGATTGCCTAGGTCAAGGAGAGGGAACACAAGCATATGGGTCATAGTTGATAGACTTACGAAGAGAACCCATTTTTCCGGTGAAAAGCAAGAGGACCGTATCATGGCTAGCATCTGTTTATCTTCGAGAGATAGTATGGTTGCATGGAGTTTCTTCTAGCATAGTTAGCGATCGTGACCCAATTTTCACTAGCCAGTTCTGGAACAGTTTGCAAGAAGCGATGGGTACACGATTGAATCTGAGTACAGCCTATCACCCCCAGACGGATGGCCAAACCGAAAGGGTGAATAGAGTGCTAGAAGATCTCTTGAGGCTTTGTGTTCTCGACTTCGGTGGTACTTGGGAAGACCACCTTCCTCTTGTAGAGTTTGCTTATAATAATAGCTATCAAACCAACATAGGGATGGCACCATTTGAAGCTTTGTATGGGAGGCCGTGTAGGTCACCATCTTGTTGGTGGGAGACAACAGATAGACTTATACTTGGGCCCGATATGATACGGGACACATCCGAGAAAGTTGAATTAGTGAGAAGAAGGATGAAAGCGGCCCAAGACAGACAGAAATCCTATGCTGACAGACGAAGGGCAGATTTGGAATTCGAAGTGGGAGACATAGTTTTCATAAAGGTTTCTCCTTTACGTAATGTGGTTCGTTTTGGAGCAGTGGGGAAGCTGGCACCAAGGTTCGTAGGACCTTTCCCTATCACAGAGAGAATTGGAAAGATGGCCTATAAGGTGGAATCGCCCGAAAAGCTAGCCGGAGTGCATAATGTCTTTCATGTCTCGCATCTCCGAAAGTGCCTTCATGAGTCCGCTGAGGTGGTTGAACCAAGCATTCTTGAAGACATTGAGGTAGAGAAAGAAGCAACCTTGAGAAAAGCTCCGATTCGTATCTTGGGAACAGAGATCAAGAAGCTAAGGAATCGAGAGGTCAAGTTGGTGAAAGTTCAGTGGGGTGAAGCCGACGAAGATGCAACTTGGGAAATCGAGGAGAAGATGCGTGGGCTTTATCCATTTCTTTTTGAGGGTACATTCTCGATCTCTTTTCCTAATTAGCATATCTTTCTTTTTATCCGCGTTTATCTAGTTTATCTTGTTTCGTAGATCTTGTCATGAGAACCTTAGATAGAAACCCTTGGTTGAAACATGTATTTGAAACATGTTATGCTTGATGGTTGCAAGTGTTTGCACGTGGATACTCGTGGATGCATGATACACATTAGGCACTAAGATCGGCTCACACACTTTCATGTTGCATATGCATGAGTGCTTATACTTATTCATGGATGAAACTTGTTGAGATGTCACGTGGATGTTGCATATGGATGAATATTATGTGCAGTCATGTAGAGATTATAAATTATGTTAGGAATTTGCATACATATGGACTCATTTCACTAACATATTTTGCATTAAGGAGGTTTACTGTATCAGTAACCGCCTGATTTTTGCATTAGATAAGTACATATACACACACCTTTGCATATGATCATACAACATTTAGAATCCTTTAAGGACAATGACTGCACGTGGATGATGTTTTGAGTAGATGGATGATGGATAGTAGGATACGTTCTTCCTAACTTGGAGATTTCGGGGACGAAATCCTTTAAGGAGGGGAGAATGTAACACCCCGTAATTTGAACATAAAAATTCACAAATTAATGTATACTTAATTAAGTGAAATGGGTTGCGCAAAGAAATATATATATATGTTGATATATATATATATATAATTGAAAATTAAATAAATAAATATGCAAAAATGTTCAAAACAGCGAATTGGGAGAGGGGAATAACTGAACCGGCCGATTTTTGAGGTCGACCCGAGCTCGCTGGGTCGACTAGAGGTTAATCCAGGGTGTTTGGCTGTCAACCCGTGGGCCGATTCGCTCAAATGCAGATTTTGCATTTGAATGGTTCTCATGGTTCAGCTTTAATCTAAAGGCCCTAGATGGTTCCTACACTTGACTTCTTCCCCAAGACATGCTTTGATGGCTTGGATTGAATCTAGGGTTAATCCTATGGCTAATACTATCCTAATCCTCTATAAAAAGACCCCTAAACCTAGCCTAAATCACCATTATTCAATCCTACAACTAAACTATGTCAAATTTGTTCCTCTCATGGCCTCCACTCTCATGCTAAAATTCCTAAGCCTATTTCTATGAGAGATTGTGAGTTCATACAAGTGCTTTCAAACTTGTATGAGTATTCTTAGTTTGCATTCAAGTCAAGTTGCAACATTTCTATTTCAAAGCAAGGGTTTTTATTGATTTGGCTCAAGGGTTTTCATTTGGAGATTGCATATTTGGGTTTTTGGTGCTTGCGTAAGGGCTTCGTCTCAATCTTTATAATAAATATTTATTTGTGTCTTCATAGCATTGTAAGCCCTTTTCTACTTTCTTTTTAGTGAACTCTAAAGTTAAATGAATGGTGCAAGTTTGGGGTTGATCATTATGATATGCAAGTTTGGTTGATCGTTATATGCAAGCTTGGTTGATCATTATATGCAAGTTTGGTTGATCATTATATGCAAGTTTGGTTGATCATTATATGCAAGTTTGGATGATCATTATGCAAGTTGGTTTAATCATTATGTATGACACATGTTGCTATGTTATGCAAGTTTGGGTTGATCATGTTATCATGTTATGCAAGTTAAACTTGATATTGTGAGCATAAAGCTCCAAGCTTTATGTTGAAGGTTGCATTTTGGCAACATGAAAGTTATCATATCCCTTATGATAACTTGCATGTGAGGCCAAATGCGAACTTCTAGCAACTTCTACATGTTATTTATCACCATGTATCACTCATATGCTAAGTTTGGTTTTATGCATGCTTTTGAAGCCTAATAATGCAATATGCAAGTATATGAACATATGTACATTTCATATGCCACCATGTTAAACTTGTGGCTTCAACACCTTTATGTCATGGTTATGCCAAGTTTCCTATTTTATCCTTTATGCGTTGTTGCGATTATGTAAACGATGGGATTACGTTGGGGTTGGGTAACATAATGACATGAACATGGTTTTTATAACATAACGTGATATGTTAACTTGTAATTATGTTTTGGAAACATAATGGACATGACACTTAGAAAATATGAGTGTGGCCAACTCGAGGTTGGGTTGAGTTTGTAGCATAAATCTACCCGGACCCGCCCGGCTTAACTAGTGGCTACAAACAATAGGGCCCAATGTGAGAAGTTGGTCATGTTGTGCACGAACCCGAGGTTAGACCAGGTTGTGGTGTAAAGCTACCCGGACCCGCCCGTCTTAACTAGTAACCACAACAAGGTCTAATGTGAGAGGTTAAAGCACATTAAGTTAATGAATGCCTCCTGATTAGGGTTAAGTCATGGTCCACTTAATACTTAACTAATTTGGGCTTGATGGATTAATCGAGGTTAAGTCAGGAGCCTTGGGTACTCTTAACTAATTTAATCCACGTGTCGATCGGGTTAACCACATTTAACCCGTTAAGAAACCCTAGTTGCATGGTCCTTTTCAGCAGTAACCTCCTTGGTAGTATCATAAGACCCTAGGACTAGGCTAGGGTGGGGCACGATTACTGGGCTGATTGTAAGAGACCAAAAGAGACGGCTGAATGATGCCCCGGTTGTTCAGGCGGACCATGGTCGTGCACATTAAGTCCGGAGTTGAACACGGGCACCGGTAGGTTTGGACTGTGCATCATGGTATGGTGTCAGAGGGTTACACCATAGGGCCTGATACACCCTAGGGTGGACCCTGCACAGTCAACTACATTACATGATTAAGCCGCATGACACCGACACTTGACAAGTTAGGCTTATAAGGAGCCGATCGACTAGACCGAGTAGTTGGACCTTGATTTAGGTCACCTCATGATGTTGGGCCAAGCTTGGGCCAAGGGATCAATTCTTGTTTTTACTTGACATGTTAGAATGCTAGTACACCCGTGGTGCAAAACTTAACCTTGATTATGCGATGACACCTTTATCTATCTTGTTAGTTAATCACCATGCTAGTATGTTGTTATCCTTATGTTCATCTCAGCTTCTCACGACAGTTAACTTTACTAGTTCATAGACAGATAGTAGTAGGGCTTACCAGTCTTTTTGACTGACCTGTTTTCTTTCGCCTCTTTTCTTCCGTCCCCCCCCCCCCCCTCAGGTTCTCAGGGTGGGAACATTGGAGCTTAGCTTGGATCTTTACAGCTTGCTTACTGGATTTGCTCATGTACGGTTTTGGACATTGAGCTAGCTATGGTTTATCACTTCATTTTGGGGATAGTACTTTATGTATTTCAGTTTTTCAGTTTATGCTTTTATCTAGACTTTGTTGTTGGAAAATAATGACCAAGTACTTTGTTGTAACATGACTATGGTTTTGAAATGCTAAGTTTTATCTGCTGCTTTACTACTCTGTTTTACTTATATGTTATGTCTTGTGATATCTGCATGCATGTTTACCTTGTTTAAATGCCCCTCCAAAGCTAATGCCCTTGCAAGAGTGGCATTGGAGGAGGTGGGGTGTTACAGAATGTATTTAGTATAATGGATGTATAATGGTTGTACCATCATATAGATGCTGCATTCGGTTGAATGGATGTGCACGCATATAGAAGTAGTTTGTAAGCAATTAGGATCTTTTGCATACATAATGGATGCATGGCACTATCATGAATTGCATCAAGGAGGTCAACTGAATCAGTGGACCGCCTGATTTTGCATTAGATACGGACATAGACACACACTGTGCATTTAAAAATGAAAGCATTAGAAGTCTATAAGGACAATGGATGCTAGTGTTTGTTGATTGAGTAGATGGTTGATGATAGGTTATAAACTTGAAGATTTCGGGGTCGAAATCCCTTAAGGAGGGGAGAATGTAACACCCCGTATTTCTGTTAATACTAATATTCACAAATTAAAAGAATTAATATTGAGAATTTGCACGAAATAGCCTTAAAAAGGCATATAACAAATTTGAGATATGTGAATTGCCTTAAAAGGCGAAAAATGGAATTAAGACATTAATTGGAAAATTAATGTGTAGAAATGGTCATAAGTTAATTATGGATTAATTTGAATTCATGAATAGGTGCGTGTGTATATATATATTTATATATATATGGGCAGTTAATGTAAACATGAATAGAAGTTTATTAATTTGCTGAGTGTTTGCTGAGTCACTTCTGACTCATTGCTGAGTCAATAAGATAAACCCCATCTGGTCTGAATGGCTGCGGTTATTTCTAGGTTAAATCTAATGGCCTAAATGAATCCTAACATCTATAAATAAGTGGGTAGACTCTAACCCTAAATCGCTTGAAAAATTGGAGAGCTACCGACATGCCGTTGCCATGGAGTTCAGCATAGCCGTCACAAACTAAAGAAGAAGAAGGCCTAATCTACAAACTAAATCTACTCAAATCAAATCAAAAGCTCTCTCTTTCTAATTCTCTTCTTTAAAATTGTGAGTATGATGAATCTCACAATATTATTATAAAATAATTTGATTAAGTTATGAATGGATCACAAGAAAGTGATATGAATTGTTATGTATTTGTAAATTATGTTGTGGATCTCTTGTTATGCTATTATGTTATCATATATATGTTGTTATGTTGTAGTGATTATGTTGTAAATAATCCTATGCTATGTCATATGTGATTAATCATGCTATGCTATGTTGTAAATCATATCATGTTATGTTGCAAATTATGATATGCTATGTTGTAAATCTTATATATGTTGTAGATCTCATATTATCACATATGTTGAAATACTTATGTTATATGATAATGATGTCATGTTAAGTTGTGTTGAATCATACAAGTTGTAAAATCATGATGTTAGTATTTATGCGAATTGGATCATGTTTAAAGTTTATGTTTTTTTTATAATAGATCTTGATTATGGGAATTTGCCTATTGGGTTAGGTGTACCCATATACATGAATCTACAAATTAATTGGATCTTGAATATGAGAATTTGCCTATTAAGTTAGGTGTACCCATATACATGAATCTATGATTAAATGAATTTTGATTTTTGGGAATTTGCCTATTGAGTTAGGTGTACCCCATATAAAACCATATTGTTAATGATGTTGATTCACACATGTCCTATACAAGTTTATGAAATTTGATCAAAATCATATTATGTGAATTATGAATAAGTTGACACCCTTAGATCCATGACATGTATAAACTTATGCAAGTTGTAGTGTATGCAAGTTTTACCCCTTGTTATGATTTATTTAGTCACATATATATGTTGTTGTTGTGAATATTTTCTTTTATGCTATGAGTTAGACTAATCGGGTTTAGCATACATTTTGCGAATAAACGTTCAAACGTGGGGTAGGGGTAATATTAGGAAATTAATAAATTGGGGTGCAATTAATATGATTTTGCATGCCTTAAATGGATGTCCATAATTGAGTCAATTATGGACATTGTTAAATTTGGAATTAATTAATAATTCAAGTAGGGAATTATTAAAATTGGGGAAAGTGGATTATTAATAATAATCAATGCTTAGGACACGAGGTTGGACCCGTTTGTGACGTAAACCTGCCCGGACCCGCCCGGCAAATCCAGTAGTCACAAATGACGGCCCAATGTGAGAGGTCCTAGGCCCAAACTAAAGCATAACAGTTGTAAAGACACGAGGTTAGACTCTTTTATGGTGTAAGACTGCCCGGACCCGCCCGGCAAATCCAGCTGCCATAAATGCCAGTCTAATATGAGAGGTCTTTATGAGATTATGGCCTTAATGAATTAAGAAATACTTAGCCAGATAATCATGTAAGGTGGGACATGGGGGTTAAGTAGGTGCCTTGGGTGGCATGAGGAATCTAGTGGTTGCCTTTAGAGGCATTTGAAATACGATTAGACTTAACCAAATACACATGTAAATGAACATGACTAAGTGGGTTAAGTGGATGGACTAATGGGACAAGCTTAGGTGGAATGCTTGTGGGAAATAATGGGGGCCCATTTCAACCAGTATCCCAAAACGTATCTTTGTGGGCTCGACCCAAGTCGAGGACGGGACACGCATACTAGGTTTGACTATAAGAGGCCAAAACAGGGAGCGGTGGCAACGCAAGTCCAATGGGTTTCACATGCGTGTGTGGACCCGGGCTGGTAGGTAAGACGTTGGTGCATCGTGTAGGTATAAGCTGTGCATCTCCGTTATATCGGGTTGCCACTTTAGGGGAATGATACACCCCACTGTGGGGCCAGCACGGGTATCTACGAGTAGGGAGCCGATCGAAAAATGGAAAGTGGGGTGCACCTAGTGGAGATAGGGGAAGGCGGCACCTATGTAGTCAGCTAGGAGTACGTAAAGCCATTAAGAAAGTTTCTAAGTGAAGCTAAGTGGAATCAATCTTTAGGGTGACTGGTGTGGTGCAGTATAGTCTTTATCCTTTAGTATTTAGGAGCGCCTATAACGTTTCCTTTAGCGATTGTCTATGTCCTTAATCTGCTCTTTCATAGACATTTCCTTGTTTCCCAGCTTATGCCTTAGTCCAGTTATTTTGATAATAGTATTGTAGAATTATCATACTCGCCAGACTTTATGTCTGACCCCCCCCCCTCTTTTTCATCTATTTCTCCCTTCAGGTCCTCAGGTTGGGCCAAGTTCCAGTGGAGTCTGATTGGATTGCTTATCTCTTGGAAAGCTTGGACTGCTGAAGTAAAGTCCAGCTTGTTATCTTTCTTTTTAATGGCTATTTATGTAATGGGATTATGTACTTGTTTTATCAAGATAGATATTGTACTTGACTTTGATTATGGTGTTATGATGTAATCAAACATGTTTTTACTTCTGCTGCAATTGAAATAAAGTTTTTAAAATTCCAAGTACTATTTTTTATCTGTCTTGTTGAAATTTTACTATTCTATATTCACCTAAAACCTCCATAGAAGTTAATGCATTCCCTTTGTGAGTGACATTAATGGACGTGGGGTGTTACAACAAGTTTCATTTATATATCATTTTTGATTGACAAATCAGATATGCCAATTAAGTTTTCTTATTTTTATTTTTTGAATTAAAGGAGGTGTCACTGAAGTGATAACTGTCCCAAATACAGGTCATTTTCTAATAGGCACTAAAGATGGAGATGTAAAACTTTGGGATACAAAAAGAACTTTGATTTAACCATTCTCCAAATGCATCGGTGGTGGAGATGTTAGAGTAATTTCTTTTTCTTTGAAATCTTTGCCAAAAATCATTCTGCAAATTGAAGTTATGTACTTTTGAACTTTTTATGCTTTTTTTCTTTTCTTTTCTGCAGGCAGCTGTTACTAATATTCAGGTGTTATTCATGGATTCTTAACTGGTCGTGGTGATGGTTGTGTGAAATTTGTGTAGCAAAAATGACAAGTTAATTGCCCTCAACCTAATTGCTAATTTCAACCTAATTGGACGTTACTGATTTGACCCATTGGACCTTATTGATTTCAACCTAATTGTTGATTTCCTGAACAATAATCCGCCATGAACATGCTCTCATGCTCCTGATTCTTAAACGATGCAAATTGTACTTTGCTTGGCCACATTGTAGGTACTGGATTCTTTTTACCAAGTTCTTTTACATGTACATAAAAGATAATGGGTGTTTATTACATAAATTTGAAATTTTATGGTTATCACTATCTGATTATTACCATGTTGCTAGGTACCCTGCACAAACATGGGAGAAATTAAAGGCAGTCCTTCGTATAAAGCCAAAACCAAGATATCGGTGAAATAACTGAAATATTTTTAAATAAAAAAACATTTTCAGTTGAATGCCTGTAATGCCATGACAAGTTTTTGTTGAGATTTACTGGGACCGATGATGGAAGTGAAAAACCCAAATTTTCAAAATGGTCATGGATGACACCTCAGCAAGTAGTTGACAACGTAAATTTTCAAAGCAATGTTTTGTTAACACATGCATCATGGGTTCTTTTGTCATTATTGTAAAAGTGTAAACAGAGTTATTGCAAAAGCATAAAGAGAGTTCTGATATTCGCAAAGATAATTTGCAAAGGAAGTGACAATGGATGATTTACTTTGGCAGCGTATCGAAAAAGTAATTCTACATTTCTTTGATGTTGTTTGCTTTATTATTGGTATCTATTCTTTTTAATATTTGTTGCATTGGTCTGAATAGAGTTAAGCCGAACTACTTGAAGAAAAAAGATATGTAGTTCTTCTCATTGGGAAGGTATGTCATCATTTTTAGCTAAAGATATTTAGAACTTCTGCGATTCTGTTATAGTGCTAGCATACATCCTGTTTATTTTGATGAAATAATAATAGGGTAAAATGAATTTGATGAGTGGTGGCATTTTGATAGATATATTGACCAACCTAACAAATTCACATGGTTAAATGAATTTGATGAGTGCCAATTCTATTTGGTTATTTCTTCAATCTTATCTAAACCAGTAGTTATATTATTGAATTAGCTCACATGTATTTGTGTTTTGATTCTGATTCATTCTGCTGTCTTGATGTTGCATTATAAAAATGCTTGGATAACTTCACATTTAGTAGACAACTATCCAAAATGGATGACATTTTTATATCACTTTATCAAAATGTATTCATTCTTTAAAATGTTAGGGGTCGCTTGGTTTATTTTGTACTTTTTGTTTAGAGTTTTCATTATTAATAACAAAATATAAAAAGAATGGATGGACGATGAAATTGATGGAAGTAAGATAAGGGGGATGTCAAACTGGATGGAGGAATGACAGAAGGACGAATTGTTGCTCGTGCTTCCGTTATTTCTCAAAACACGAAAAAGTATAAAAAGTTGTTTTCTATTTTGTGTGTTAAATTAGTTTTCTAAAATGACCGTTTTCCAAAAACATACATGCGGTGTGCGAATTCTTGTGTGTACGAAAGCTCAAAACTAAAAACGAAAGCCAAACGGCCCCTGAGGTTTTAAGCATATGCATTTGTTCACACTGATTGATGAACTTGTGTGCATGTCACTGCACAAAGGTTCATTGATACAAAATTGTACAAACAATATTAATCAATACAGCGGGTCTATTTCAAGAAAACAAAAGCAATAATAAAACCACTCAAAGCATTTGTCAGATATAATGTTAGAAATTACCTATTTTCCCCTCAGCTACGTGGGTTAACAATTGTAAAATGTTCACTGATACAAAACTTTGTTCTATCCATACATGAAGTGATCATGGAGTTAAAAGCAGATAGTACTAAAATACAATTTCAGTGAGTCAAGGAGTAGGATGGTACAAAATTGGTCAATATTATCATATTCAGACGAAAGCTGGTCACAAATTGTGCACTACCTGTGATATATCATTAAAAATGAAGGAATGACTTATTATTTTGAACTTATATCAAATAATAATTCAATTTAGTCAAAAATAAGCATTGAATTTAAAGTTTTGGTTTAATGTTAGATTTTATTAAGATGAATATCATCATTCTATAGATGTTAAATGTAAAATATTCCCTTTTGATGTTCTATTTGCATTGATCGTGTAAACACAATACTAAATTCTTTTGTTGTCTAATATTTTAGCAGTGCACGGTTTTTTTTCTCTTTTTGCAGACATGGATTTCAAAAAGACAATATGGTGAATCAAGGTCTATAGAAAGTGTTTACGAGCAAGTTGGTTACATATTATTTTATTATACTGTCAACTTTATGCTTGTTGTGTAACCTGGATTTGTTGCGGTATATTTGTACTTTTTGCAATGCTATAGTAATTTGTTTATGGCAAATTTTCTTATAGAATTTCTTGTTATAATTTTTTGTTTTTAATGTGGAGAATGATTGAGTTTATTTATGTTACTAAAGGTATTAATAGCATATTTTAAAATGATTTTCATATCTCGAATCCATAACACGTCAGTGGTGTGACAAACTATCAGCTTGAAACATAGTGTTTCAGACTGTTAATTTGAAACACATGATAAGTGTTGCTGGCTATCATCTTGAAACACTCATTAAATGTTGTTGATTACCACATTGAAACACTCATTAAGTGTTGTAGATTATCTACTTGAAACAGTCGCTAAGTGTTGCTAATTATTAATCTGAAACACTCAATAAGCGTTGCAATTTATCACTTTGAAACCCATACTAGGTGTTTCACATCATTGATCTGAAACACCTTGTAACGATTAGCCATTTTGATCGTCTCAAATCAGTATTTAAACCAACTCCAGACGCTTAAAACGGCAAATCGTTATTTATTTAGCGGGTTTAAACAGAAAATAACACACGGAATCACAGAAAACAACAGTTTGCAATGGAAGAATTTTTTATACGTATATCAGAGTTGTACAAATTTTACTATATAGTAGAAGAATATATAAGGTATACATAGACTTTTAAAAATTGAAGTTTAGTTTTTCAGTCGGGTTTTGAGCGTGCCTAAGCGTCTTGCGTCTTCTTCAGTTTGCTAGCTGAAATCTTTAAAAAAGGATCTGCAACACTCATATCTGACCCGAGCATTCCATGTAAAACATAAAACATACGAGTCAGGGTTAATCTTTGTTCAAGTAAATTAACTTCAATACAAATTAAAATTTGTAAATTCATTCTAACTTAAATGTAAACAGTCGAGTAGTATACATTCTTATTAACATGCAGCGTCTGTTCCATACCAGTTTAATTTCAAATGTCATCTGCTCAAATCAATTTAACTGCATCCAAATCTAATAGCAAGTGAATGTTCAATATCTTGACCAAAATGAATAAGGTAAACATGTGCTTCAACTTCACAGTATACTTGAACTGGTGGCCTCTCAAATTTTAAAACCGGCGACAGAGAACTCAACTATACAACGTTTGATAATTTTAAGAAAATGAATGATTTAAACAGACATCTTCCCGGTGTTGTGTTTTTTTTCTTTTTCCATACAACAACTTAATTGGTACAACAATCCCGCAAACCATGCAGGCTCAACAAGTTCAAAAGTACACCTATAACCATACCCATTCTATATGGTAAAACTTTATGGCCCACATTTGGTATCATCACTGCTATTTATTTGCTTCTCGGTCAAATGCAAACAACCTACAACTATTTCTAACATAAAGCTACTACGACCACAACATAACATGCAACACTTATGTATAGAAGCTGCTTGGTTGTAAATGAAAAATAAAGTAACAGCAACATTCCAAGTCCATAATTGCACATGAATTAATGAGATGGACATCCATGATAGGAATACAACAACAAGAGAAAGGAAGAAAAAAAATTGAACCCCTGATCTACCTAGGAAATGGGTAAGTATTTACACCCAACAAAATATGACAGTCTAAGATTTGCACCATTAAAGGTGTACTTGTCCAAAATAGCAACAAAGATTTTAGGTCATGCAGACTTTTACAAACCTAAAATGGTTTAAATTTAGAGTTTGCATATGTAACTAACATATATTAGCTTATGAATAAATCTCGTTCAATTCCGGAATGTGTACAAGCCGGCATGAACATTACTGCAAAACAGTGTAGAACAAAATTCACAACCAACTGTTTAGAAGAAGCAAGATAGCCATTTAACCAAGCTACATAGTAACAAGTGCAACAATCAGTGAAGAACTAGCAATGGGTATCGAACAACATGCAAGTTCACATGGATAGATAGGCTTAAGGAAGACCAAACCAAAAACTTTAGCAACTGGTTAGTAGTTACCCAAATTTCATGGCATGCATACCCAATGAAAACAATAACAACATTTTAATATTTAGTTTATACGCATACCCAATTGGAAACAATAACAACAGTTTCATATTTTGTTTTGTATTAAAGTTAAGACACCTAAACAAGGTAAACCGTGAGTGAAAACTCACCTGCAGTGGCTAAGCGGCGGATCGGCCAGGCGCGGTGAACTGGCTCGGGCGATGGCGAACTGAAAATGAGGCAACTTGAGGAGATCGGAGAAGCTAGAGGGGTTGTCGATCAACGAAGGGTTGCGCAACACTTGAAGTTGCGCGGTGGGTGGAGACAGCGCTTTGGAGTTTTTGGCGTCAGGAATAGGTTGGAGGAGCTTGACTTGGTCTGAGGTGGCGCGGTTTCAGGTGCGGAGGGAGGTTACGGTGGTTTGTCAGTGAACAGGAAGAGGAGCAAGCATCTTGCGGTTTGGCATAGTGAAAAAATGGCAGATCGATTTGGGGAAGATAGCCATAAAACTTGCGGTGGACATGGAACGAATTTGGGATTGAAAATTTTAGGGATGACTAATTTGGGTGAGAGGAAATGAACGTGGTTTCACACGATTTGGGGAAAATATATAAACGAAGATGGATGGTGAAGCTTAAAGGGAAAGACACAGTGAAAAGGGAATAAAAGGGACGGAATAAAAGAAGGACGCGTGGAACAACCATCAGACCAACAGAGACAAATGTCCAATTATTTCAGTAAATTGGACAAGTGTAAAATTTAGTAAACAATAAATTTCTCTAAGTATAAATACCATTTTATACTATGTAGATATTCCAATAATAGGGTATTTATACTTTCCAAGTACATATCAACTATATTTTTTTTCTAAACCAATTTCAAACTAAATTAACTTATGGATAAATCAAGTTAGATGTAAAATTAAATATTTAATTTTTTTTACAATATTACATTTCAATTGTTTTAAAATATTGCTAACGATTAAATTAACAAAAATTTAAATCAAATATTAAAAGATTTAAATTTACACTTACAAAATCAGTTTAAAACCAAAATAGAATAGACTAGATTTCAAATGATAAGTAATTTAGATTTCTTAAATACTAAATTCAAATCAATTTCCTATTTTAAAATGTTGAAAATTTTCTAGTTCGTTACAATCTTCCCCCTTAAGGCTTTTCGTCCTCGAAAAGGGAAGGTCATTAAAACCGTATAGAATTCTAAAATCTAAAAATTCAAGCATGCAATAATTTCTTCGACTTAAATCCTTATTTTATTTTCAATCACTTGAAATACTACATTTTTATATTGAATTAAACAAAAACCATTTGCACACAATATAAGACCAAGTTTCAAATACTAAATCTCATTTGAAAAGGAATTTTTTTTACACTACTTGAATAGTCGAAAATTACTCGGAACAATTTTATTTGAAGCCATCTTAACGCTTTGTTGCGCTACTCTGATCTATATAAACATATTTCAAACAAATTTTTCCAAAATATCAGTTCTAAAATATTAGAAATCGATTTCAAAATTTTATCTTAATTCATTTACAAATTCCGTTTATATTCTACAACAATCACTTTATTTAATTCCGCTTATCTATTCAAGCTCGCATCACCTTATCAAGACATTTTATTAGAATTCTTCAAATAATGTCAAATACTTATCTAAATAGTTTCGAGTATCTCTCGACGTTTCAATCGGAACCATATAGTCATCTCACTTTTGAAACTCGAAAATAGACTTCTGATGATGATGCGTCAATCATCAGAATCATCTCCGGGCGACTAGAGCATGATTCCATATCTGTCTAGTATATATCGGTCTTCATATATATGTTGATCAGGCGTATATTCAAAATCCGTACGTACTCGACAGTCCAATCCCGACGTCAATAAAATACTCAAAACTTTTATCATAAATTATATTCCAAAAATAATTATGTTTTCTGAAATGGTTTATTTAATTTCAAAATAAATTTTACTACATGCCCAACTCTTTTGGTTATAAGACTATTATAAAATTTTAATTTACACTACTTAAATTTAAGCTCAAAATTTTTGTGTTAGAACTTTAGAAAAGGTATTTCAAAGCTGTGAACTTGTAAAATCTTTAAAACCCTCTTCGTTAGTTTATTTGTTGAAGTTATACAAGTTTTATTTTCATAATGTTGATTTGTTATTTAAAGTTCGAAAATACTTGATAACACAGAGTTTAACAAGTTTACTTTTGTTCTTACATAAATTTAAGCATACGTGGATCCAACGCATGACTAAAAATCTCCAAGTACTAAATATATACTTGTTTCAACTTCCAGCGAAAATACTTTAAAATATTTTAGAAAATAGATGTGGAAAGTACAATCGAAACAAATCAAATCATGGATCGTGGATACACAATGGTTACGTCTGGTTCCCCCAGATAACATCCATACCCTTGAGCAATCACTTCCCTACGAATTACGCCATGACCCACAACACAACCATAGATCGCAGATACACAATGGTTTCGTCTGGATCCCCCAGAAAACATCCGTACCTTTGAGCAATCTCTGCTCTACGAATTACGCTATATGGACCATAGATACACAATGGTTACGCCTGGATCCCCCCAGGAAACATTCGTACCCGTAGGCACTCCCATCCTTTCGGATTATGCCATCACAAATTGACCATAAATCGCAGCAGACACAATGGTTTCTCGTAGTTCTGCAGGAAACATCCATTGCCATAGGCGCTCGCTCCCAGTCCTATGAATTTCGTTATGCAGTCGAGTTCATAAGACCATGGGTTACCCCATGGAATTCAAAGGACTACTCGAGTATTATTTTCGGAAAACCTAATCTAGATTAGATGAATCAACAGAATGAATCCACGATGTGGCCACAATGCAGATATCAAGCAGAATGCAGTTCCATATCCTTAGTTCAAAAACATATATGTTATGCGTATAGTATTTCATTTCAAATCACATTTATATAAATATCCATTTACATAAACTTTCCAAATCACATTTCATATGTATCATTCTCATATAAATCCATTATATAAGATTATCAGTTTCAAATCAATTATACTCGAAATCGATAATTTACAAATCTCATACTTATATAATTCATATATATAAGTTACAAATTTCATATCAAGATATTCATATATCGATAACCTTCAAAATTTCCATTTCAAGGTTCAATTAAAATGATTTCAAAACAATTCGAATAATCAATATCACTTCGAAGTTTAAGTTTGCGTTTACATCTCGATTTGAGTAACCAACATCATTTCAAAATTTAAATCCACATTTACAAATTGATTTTATTGTCGACATTCATATTCAATTTGGATTTCACATTACGATTATCAATATTCAATTGAGGCTTTACATCAATTATTTTGGATCTTAATTTATTTAGATTGGATATCTATGTTTATCAAAATAACTAAGTTACATAAAAGAAATTTTGAAAGAATATAGCTTAATGTAAAATAAACTTGAATAAATAGATAGATTTTTAAAACGGGTTTGAAATAAATAGATATGCTTTGTAAAATAACTATCTTGATATACAATAGATTTGAAATAAATAGATGGCTTTGGAAAATAAGTTAATTGATTCTATAGGTTTCGCCAAAATGGTTTTAAATAAGTAAAGTATGTTATAAAATTTTGTTTGGAAGCAAAGATAAGTAGGCTTGTAACAAAATAATTTAAATAATTCTAATACCATAATTTCAATAAAATAATTATAAAATAATAGTACGAATTTCAAAACAATCCAATCCAAATGAATTATCCAAATTTCGTAATTTTAGTTTTTGTTGGTTCCAATTTCATAGAAGCCAATTTAACTTCATATTCATTTCAGTTACATTTCCAAGTCAAACAGTGGCTCACATTTTCTCATTACTTTAGTCTTTCTTTGCATTTTCAATTAAATTCGAAACTCAAATCTCAATTTCAATTGTATTCCAAATTTGAACTAATTATCCAAATTCACATTCGTATTCAATTAATTGGAAATTTAAATTCAGTCATTTTCTTCGAGATATCCATTCTAGGTATATATATTATATTAACCTAATACAATAGGATGTATATCGTTCAACTCATACTCGAGAATCAATTCCGGGCTATTTTTTCAATCATTCCAAATATATTTATATATTCAAAATATCTCAGAATCAAATACTCGTTTTATCAAAACAAACTAGTTGAAATGCCACTATAATGGTCTCCCCCACTCTAAAACTTGATAATAAATCTCGATGGCATAAAATTATCGTCGAGACTATTATTTAGTGATAAAGTGGGTTCTCCATTCAAGTATATATTTTCAAAACATTTTGAAAATCATTCGAAATATTTTCATTTGCAAATACTTATATAGTCTACTAGCATATTTAAATATCTTGGAATAATTTCATTTCAAAACATGTGAACCCAATTTCAAAATTCCGGAATCAAATTCTCCAGTTTCAGTCAAACAATTTCTTTTAGTCGTACTAAATCGATATGTTGACAAATATACACTTCATACTTTCTCAATAGTTCAACGTCTTCAATTTACTTATGGACTTCTAGTTGTCATTAGTTAATATAATATAAGTACACAATAATCGAAGACGAAATCCGATTTGTATCCAGAACTGATTCCAACGAAACGGAGGAAACCTATCGAATACAGGAAATCAAAGATACAGATTCGAAGAGTGGAGACCTCAGAGGTATTTTCAACTCCAGTATTATGTTCAAAATAATTTATTATCTCATTTCAAGTTAAATATCGAATTTATTAATGGTACACATACTTATTTACCTAACAATTTACAAATATACATGATTCGAACTAAATATTAAACCAATTATTACACATATGTTATATTCCAAACAATTTACAATCTTACTTATGCAAACCATATCCTTTGCTCTGTTCTAGCGATATTTTATATAATATCCAAATTTATTTAAGCATCGTTTATTTCCAAAATTTATTCGGTTTCAATCGATTTACTACTCAAGTTTATTTCAACTATTTCTTATTATATAGTTAAAAGTTTCAACATACATTATATTTAATTAATTTTTATTCACAACACTCCAATTCCAAATTTTATTTCATACTACTCCATTTTTCAAAATAAATTTATATTTCAAAACACACTTTATATTTCAAGTCACGTTTAGTTTTCAAAATATCATTACACACAATTATGCCTCCATTGCGCTACTTTAATATTAGTTTCAAAATAATTTATATTTCAAAAGTACTTTATATTTCAAAATTAATTTAATTTTACTATACTTCATTTTCTTCAATCCAATTCCAGAATTCTTTATTTTCAATTTTAAAATATGTTTCCTTCTTTCAAATTAATTTATATTCCAAGTACTTTAAAAATTAAAATACCTTATTCTTCAAAACAAGTAATATTTTCAAAATACTTTATTTTTTTCAAAAAATACGCTCTCTCTATAGTAATTCTTGTGTTAGTTCCACTCATTCTAGAGTGTTGCTACTCTATCTCTAATAAGTTTAAACCCTATAAGCTAAGCTTTGTCAAACCAATGCTTTGATACCAACTGTAACAATTAGCCATTTTGATCCTCTCGAATCAGATTTAAACCAACTCCAGACGCTCAAAACGGCAAATTGTTATTTATTTAGCGGCTTTAAACAGAAAATAACACACAGAATAACAAAAAACAACAGTCTGCAGCGAAAGAATTTTTTTATACATATATCATAGTTGTACAAAATTTACTATACAACAGAAGAATATACAAGGAATACATAGATTTTTAGAAATTGAAGTTTACTTTTTCAGTCGGGCTTTGTGCGCGCCTAAGCGTCTTCTCCAGTTTGCGAGGTAAAATCTTTAAAAAAGGATTTGCAACACTCATATCTGATCCGAGCGTTCCATGCAAAACATAAAACACTCGAGTCAGGGTTAATCTTTGTTCAAGTAAATTAATTTCAATACAAACTGAAATTTGAAAATTCATTCTAACCTAAATGTAAACAATCGAGTAGTATACGTTCTTATTAGCATGCAGTGTCGGTTCCATACCAGTTTAATTTCAAATGTAACATCTGCTCAAATCAATTTAACTACATCCAAATCTAGTAGCAAGTGAATGCTCAATATCTAGACCAAAATGAATAAGGTAATCATGTGCTTCAACTTCACAGTATACTTGAACGGGTGACCTATCAAATTTTAAAACCGACGACAGAGAACTCAACTAAACAACATTTGATAATTTTAAGCATATGAATGATTTAAACAGACGCCTTCTTGGCATTTTTCTTTTTTTCTTTTTCCATACAGCAACTTAATTGGTACAACAATACCGCATACCATGCAGGTTTAACAAGTTCAAAAGTACACCTATAACCAGACCCATTCTATACGGTAAAACTTTGTTGCTCACATTTGGTGTCATCACTGCTATTTCTTTGCTTCTCAGTCAAATTAAAACAACCTATAACTATTTCGAACATAAAGCTACCACGGTCACAACATAACATGCAACACTTGTGTATACAACATTCCAAGTCCATAATTGTGCATGAATTAATGAGATGGACATGCATGCTAGGAACACAACAACAAGAGAAAGAAAGAAAGAAAAAATTGAACCCCTGATCTACCTAGGAAATGGGTAAGTATCTACACCCAACAAAATATGACAGTCTAAGATTTGCAACATTAAAGGTGAACTTGTCTGTAACGACAAGGAATTTCGCTCGATCCGAATCAGTCGCTAAACCGACCCAGACCGTTCGAAACGCCTGATTGTTTTGAGAACAAGACAAAATAGAACGCAGACAGAAGAACATTTCATTGTTAATTACAACAATTCCATCAGAATACAAGAATATACAGAGTATAAATGAATAAAATACATTCGATAAATATCAGAGATTACAATACATTACATAGCAGCGGAAAATAATACAAATACAATTGAAGAAGATACACGGATACAAAGCTTTTCGGATATCGTTCCAGCTGTAAACCAAGTTCCTGTGAATATAAATCTGCAAAACCAAAACTACTAGCTGCCCGTGTCAAAATAAGGGCACCCAGAGTTTAGGTTAAAACAATAAACTCCAGGTCAGTCATGGGACTGGTGTGAGAACTAAAACAGTTATTAATCTTTATTTTAAAGTTAGGTAAATCAAGGGACCACGCTGCTAATACGGAATGGGTTTCCTCCCAAGAATACCAGTGCATAAAACAACAGCGCAATGCTAAATAAAGAACAATGAAGCTATTATAAGACCCAGGTCCCATCACACAATGCAACACAAACCGAAGGATATGGTTTTACCTTATAATAGCCAAAGCATGCTTGATACGTTTAAAACAATTCATTTGATACTATAATAAGTGTATAATGTTTAAAACAATTTCAATCATAAAAATTAATCATAGGCGGCATGGGTACCATATATCATGTCACCATACTAGGCTCTATAATCAAAACCGCAAAGTCACGTATTTGGAAATTGGATTTCCGTCTGTAAACCGAGGCAAAAGATAGTCCTCTACCGACTCGAGACGCTCTAGCCCGCCGTTCAGGACCCAGACTCAGGTGGGCCCTTGGATCGTCTGGGCCGGTCCACCGATGTGGATTAAAATACCTGAACACTGCGTTTCCCCACCCTATGGGGTGTCAATGAGTCCAATGACTCCATCGGTCCCGGATCGACCGATATATCCGAGGCACCTCGCAATAGCAACAACCACATAAGTCAAACTCGTCAGGGCGTGTAAAACCACTGACGCCACTTCTAGCTAGAACGAAACGCATGCCCTCCCTGATGTCCTCTCCCGTTTCTGGTTCACAACCGGGGTGTGAGGCTCGCGAATTCACGTTACACAAAGCTGTGCCACAAAGGCTGTGCTTTGATCATCACCCACAAGACTTTGCTTTTCAACAAAAGCCTTGATCATATTGCCACTTAGGCATGCAACACAGGCAATTCACTCCATGCGTTTGATATCCATCAATATATAACCCCCAAGCTCGTACGTCTCAGAGAAGGGCGTTAAGCAAGAGAATAAATTCTCTGTCGCCAAACAGATATATATTTAATAGAAATCAATCACAAAGAATAAAATCCTATGTCAGACACATAGTCCATTTACAAGTTCGTTCTGGGTCTGAACGAAACCGGAGGCACTTAGTGCCCCGCATATCCATCGATCTCCAAATACGTCTGTACGATCATTAACTGATTCCCTCCTCTTGGGTGTACGGCCCAATCAAGATCATCAGTAATCACCCAAACGACGTGAAGACCTCTGGTCTTCAACCACCGTCTTCATCTTCGACACCACGTCGAATCAGTTATTCAGAATGGGATAAACCCGGTCTTTCTGAATAACTCGCGTATATATTATAAAAGTATTACACAAACACAACATACGCCTCATTCCACTTCAAAATATTCTTTTTATTCAAATATTCTTATATATTGGGAAAGGTTCCCATTAATTTTATCAAAGATAAATTCTTTAATCTTTCTTTGAATATCAATCCAAACTAGTCGGGATTAGCGAACCACACCGAAGTAATCATTTATTTTAATTTCCCAATCCCAACCTATTCATCCCATGAAGTAAAACTGGTAATACTTCATGTCTAACACCACGGTGTTATCGGTAAATTCAATTACCATTTCACGTTCAAATCTAATTAAAGATTTAACTATCGCCTGGAGCAAAACTGGTGATACTCCATTCTCGATCTTTTCAATCTAATTAAAGATTCTTTAGAACTCCACTTAGTTTTAATCTTCAACTGGGTTAAAGAATCAGTGTCATTTAAAACACGGTTCATGATAAACCCAAAATCACATTCCATTAATTATCGGGTTAAAGAACAAGTGTTATTTAAAACACTGTTCACGATAAACCCAAAAATCAATACCAATCCAATTCCAATTAAAAATTATTTAATTGGTACACTTCATTAAATATAAATAAAAAGACTTAAATCTTTTTCTCAACTGGGCTTAAGAACAGTGTTAATGAAGACACGATTCACGACAAACCCAAATCACATTTGATATTAAATACAAGGCTCTGAATAGAAAATATATTGGCTTATATTCAATATCAAATTCTACGACCAACAAATATCGTATTGGAAATAACGATATATATATATATATATATATATATATCTTTCAAATTTCCACAACAATATCTGTATAATCATGAAACCCCACATCGAAATATTCCGAAGACAATTTCGATTCAAATCCATTCCAATGCAATTATTGGAAATTCTGGTTATTTTCAAAACTATTTCAAATCCAATTTATTAATTTTAAAAATAAATAAATTATTATTCTAGTTCAAAACTAGTTCATTTCCAATGCAATCAAGGTCCGTACAGTCGATTTCCATCAACGACCATCGAACTGCACTTACAGCAACCTTTTCCAAATTTGATTTGGACATTATTCCAAATCCAACCGTTAGATTTCAAATTTCTCACATTCGTTAGAAAGCTCTTTTCGATACGAACCCAACGGTTCCGGTTTTAGGAGAATCCGACGGTCGGATCTCCCGTAATATCCATTCGAAGTCAATGGTCGAAATTCACGAACGGCCGCGGCGCGTTCTATTCAGGCCATTATATTATATATATAATATTTCCTTCGTCGATTTCAATTCACAACGTGCTTTATAAATCGTTTTAAATTCATTTTCAAAACGGTTTCAACTTCGTATTCAATTTCAAATCAGAATTGAATATTCCAATATAAATTCGTTTTAAATTCATTTCAAATCGATTTCAATTCGATTTCAATTCAATTTCAATTTAATTCGAATTTCCCATCATTTCAATTTATTTTGAATTTCAAATCTATTTCAATTTCAAATCTATTCAATTTAATTCGAATTTCAAATCTATTTCAATATTCATATCTATTCAATTTAATTCGAATTTCAAATCTATTTCAATATTCATTGAAAAATGAATAAAATCGATATAAATATCGTTCACGTCAAAATGGCGTCAATCTAATCAAAACGGCTTCATATATTTCTATTTTCAAATATTCTATTTCAAATATTCCTTTTTAAATATTTCTATTCAAATATTTCTTTTCAAATATTTTTATTCAAAACTGGAATGAGGCCCAATCAATTACCATAGATTTTATTTCTATGGACTTCCATACAAAGAATGTATATATCAACAACGACAAATAATCAACCATCATCCAAAGTGCATTCTGCACTGTATAAGCATCAAATATAAATATTCAACGCTTATAACAGTCTGTCAATCAATCGATCGACATACAACTAATTATTGGGATTAGTGTACGTCATATATCATCCCAATATCCATGTGGGGTTTCAAACAATCAAACACAGATTTTATTTGTGCAGTTGGGCGATGTGTAAAATTTATCGTCCCAATCAATATCAGTTAAATCAGTGTATATAAACAAATCGTCGATTTGTTTATAAATATTCATTTCATATACACGTTAAAAATTCTATTTTTAACTATCAAATATTTTCCACTATGAAATATTTTATTTCATTTCACATCACATCACACAATCAACTACACATCAAAATCAAACAAACAAGCATACAAGCCGTTCATGGTCTGTGGACGACGGGTGTCGGGTGCTACTAAACACCGTTTGCATCCTAGTATATATTTTAACTAGAAAACAAAATTAAAAGGTGAGAAGTTCTCACCAAAGCTATCCCAACTCCACGACACTTCATATGTAGGAAATCTTCACCTTTTTGTCTTTTGTCACTTTCGTTGCCCATATTCACTACATATATAAAAATCACATTTTTATTATTTCTACTATATAAAAATCACATCTTTATTATTTCTACTATATAAAAATCACATCTTTATTATTTCTACTATATAAAAATCACATCTTTATTATTTCTACTATATAAAAATCACATCTTTATTATTTCTACTATATAAAAATCACATCTTTATTATTTCAACTATATAAAAATCACATTTTATTATTTCTACTATATAAAAATTATATTTTTACTATTTCTACTATATAAAAATTATATTTTTAATCTTCCTATCATGTAAAAATTATATTTTTAATATTCCTATAGAATAAAAATCCGTTTTTTTATTTAATAACAAAACTAATTCAAGCCTTTTAAAAACTAAATTAACTAAATAAAATAAAAACACACCTTTTCCGAGGAGGAGGGGGGTTTCACGTCAGTTGAGGAGGCCGGGGAGGTGAAGTCACGGTTGGTGGTCGCGGGTGATGGTGGATGCTGCGGCGGCTGCTTCGTGGTGGTCTACAGTGGAGGAGTTACGGGTTTGGGGCGATTAGGGTTTGGATTTGGCCAGAGGAGCATCGGGAGGGGCTGTGGGAGGATGTGGTGGTGGGTTGTCTCGGGGAGGACATGGAAATCGAAGGGGAAAAGGGGGGCGACTGGCCGTCGTTGAGAGGAGGAGGGAGGAGAAGGAGAGGTGGGGGGGTGGTGGCCACCCCTGTGGCGCGGTGGCGCGCTAGTGGGAGGAGCGACGGCTCCTCCCTCTTCTTCCCCCTTTTTTTAATTTCTTTTTGAAGTCGACAGTGAGAGAGGAGAGTATATGGGGGGGTTTATATAATTTTATATTATTTTATAATTCAAAAAGGTAACTTTATAATACGAACTCGAAATTGAACCCACCGCCTATCGTCCATAGCTAATTACCCTTATTTCGAACACAATCGGATATGTATCGTAAGCTGATTCGATCGTTTCGATCGGTTTTCGTCAAAATCAACATATAACTCTATATATTGAATTTGAACGCTCATTTCAATTTACTGGGGTCACATACTAACTCGAAAAATTCTAGAAAAATATTTTCTAGCTCCGTGTTGACGAAACGGTCCTAACAAAACTAATTTCATCGAATTATGAGACCGGTTGAAAAATGGCCATTTTCCTGTTGATTAAAATCAACTGAAACTGGTCAAACGCGTTTTCCTTTGCCACGCTCACATATTGAATTCAAAAATTATAAAAATTGGAATCTAGCAATAACTTGACATCACAGATCCAACAAAAGTGGTTTCGTCGAAATCCGAGGTCATTTGCAAAATTTCCATTTCTAAGGGCCAGAATTCCATAGTGACTATTCGGAATTTTCAACTGGACATATCTTTTGATTCCCGCTATGAAATTCCAATCTTTCGGATTCGTTGGAAAGATATTCACGAATAGATCCTAATATTTTTGGTTTCACTAAAATCCGGTTTATTTTGCGCCCGGTACATTCATTTGAAGTTTGAAATCGAATTATCAAACTACCGCGCCATTTTCAGTTCCTTTTATATATATAAATAAATATTTATATTCTAACGACGATCTATATAAATATATACGTTCGAATTCTATTCAAAATAAATTTCTCGTCGATATTATTTAAAATAATTCATTTTAAATAATCAAAATTCGCTAAAATTGCCAAAATAAAAATTTTAAATTGGCTCGGATTTCCGGGTTATTACATTGTCCAAAATAGCAGCAAAGATTTTAGGTCATGCAGACTTTTACAAACCGAAAATGGCTCAAATTTAGAGTTTTCATATGTAACTAACATATATTAGCTTACGAATAAATCTCGTTCAATTCAGGAATGTGTACAAACCGGCGTGAACATTACTGCAAAACATTGTAGAACAAAATTCACAACCTACTATTCAGAAGAAGCAAGATAGCCATTTAACCAAGCTACATAGTAACAAGTGCAACAATCAGTGAAGAACCAAACAGGGGTATCGAACAACATGCAAGTTCACATGGACAGATAGGCTCATGGTAGACCAAACCCAAAAACTTTAGCAACTGGTTAGTAGATACCCAAATTTCATGGCATGCATACCCAATAAAATAACAGCATTTTAATATTTAGTTTATACGCATACCCAATTGGAAACAATAACAGCTGTTTTATATTTTGTTTTGTATTAAAGTTAAGACACTTAAACAAGGTAAACCATGAGTGAAAACTCACCTGCAGTGGCTAAGCGGCGGATCGGCCAGGTGCGGTGAACTGGATCTGGCGATGGCGAACTAAAAACACGGCAATTTGAGGAGATCGGAGAAGCCGGAGGGTTCGTCGATCAGCGAAGGGTTGTGTAGCACCTGAAGTTGCACGGTGGGTGGAGACAACGCTTTGGAGTTTTTGGCGTCTGGAAAGGGTTGGAGGAGCTTGACTTGGTCTGAGGTGGCGCGGTTTCAGGTGCGGAGGGAGGTTGCCTTGGTTAGTCAGTGAACAGGAAGAGGTGCAAGCATCTTGCGGTTTGGCATAGTGAAAAAATGGTAGATCGATTTGGGGAAGATGGCCATAAAAATTGCGGTGGACATGATACGAATTTGGGATTGAAAATTTTGGGGATGACTAATTTGGCTAAGAGGAAACGAACGTGGTTTCACACAATTTGGGGAAAATATATAAACGAAGATGGATGGTGAAACTTAAGGGGAAAGACATGGTGAAAATAGAATAAAAGGGACAGACTAAAAGGACGCTGGAAAAACCATCAGACCAACTGAGACAAATGTCCAGTTATTTCAGTAAATTGGACAAGTGTAAAATTTAGTAAACAGTAAATTTCTCTAAGTATAAATACCATTTTATACTATGTAGATATTCCAGTAATAGGGTATTTATGCTTTCCAAATACATATCAACTTTTTTTTCTAAACCAATTTCAAACTAAATTAACTTATGGATAAATCAAGTTAGATGTAAAATTAAAATTAAATTTTTTTTACAACAATACATTTCAATTGGTTTAACATACTGCTAACGATTAAATTAACAAAAATTTAAATCAAATATTAAAAGATTTAAATTTACACTTACAAAATCAATTTAAAACCAGAATAGAATAGACTAGATTTCAAATTATAAGCAATTTAACTTTCTTAAATACTAAATTCAAATCAATTTCCTATTTTAAAATGTTGAAAACTTTCTGGTTCGTTACACACCTGCTAAATATTCCAATTTGTCAATCTGAAACAGCTTATAAGTTTTTCAATTTGTCAATCCGAAACATAATTTAAGTGTTTTGAAAATCTTCAACACTTAAAAGTGTTTCAAAATTTTTTAGCAATATTTTATAACTATTTCAAATTGGACATTTTGGTGTTATGAATTGTTGCAATAAAGGATTAAAAGTACGTAGAGCAAACTAACCACGCTAAAGTCCCATTAGAAAAAAATATAAGTTTATGATATAACCTTCATCAAACTCACTAAAAATGCACTAAACAAATTTTGTTTTGACCTATAGAACCGCCGAATATCCATCATAGCAAATGAAACACACAGTTTATGATACAAAATGATGTCATGAGTTTAGCCACTCTATCCAAAATAGATAAATAGTTGAGAAAGATTCATGACTGATATGATGACTAAAACCAACTGGGGATGCTTAATTCCCTTAGCTAATGATACTCTTCAAGCTCATATGTGAATCCACATCCTTAAACAATTAAAGAATTCACAATCTCAATCGGTCAAATTTACTAAAAAGACTCATGTTAAATTCAGCTTGCCTATTATATTGGACAACTTTAATTTTTATAGTATTTAAGGAAAAGTTTAAAAGTATACATTTGTACAAATTCATCTTGAAAAGGAATGTATTATTTGTAAGCAACTACATTCTTGATTCTCAATATTAACCACAAGTTGGATTAGTATGGTATTCACCCTCAAGCTTATTAGCAATATATCAATTGACTTTTAACTTGTCCAAAGATGGAATGGCAAAGAGTTTATTTAATGCAAGATTAATATTTATGTACTGTAACAACCCACACTTTTCTACGCCCAAATTTCAACAAAAATCAAAACTTGAACACATCCAAGCATGGAGCGTGTATACCTAGTACCTGCAATAAATGAGCATGATCATAATTAGAGTACGATTAAAGAAAACTCACAACGGAAACAAAATAGGATAACTAGTATTAACTCAAGTAACTACCTTTTTTGAAGTAAGTCACTTTGCCAATACCGAGCATGAGAGAGAACGAGAACCGAAAACTTAAACATATATGAGAACCCGATCTTCTCTAGGAAACCTGGGAGGTTGTAATGAGGAGGGGGTCAAACAGCAAGTTCTGGTGACTAAGAAATGTATAACACAGACTATAATACTTAGATATATCCCGTTTGGTTCAACCCAAGATGTATGTATGCCTAACAAAGTTAGTGATTCTAGCCCAACCTTGTAAATGTTCACATATGACCCGACTACTCTCCCAAAGTAGTATATCCAAAGTATAATACCGAGATAGGACGTTTACACATATTTTTGCGAAGCCTTTATACCAGAGCTTGGCTGGTTACTATATCGAGATTTGACCCCTAATTACGGAGTTTTTTATATTCGTATACTTTTATTCATTTACCCTTCATCATTTATTGCCTCACTATCAGTGATAGATAGGGTGGATTCTTTCCGATTGCTTAGGACCCTAGGCATACCGATTAGACACTTGTTATTTCTCGATACTTTACTTAATGTTAACATGAACCAGAGAGCACTAGCTACGAGCCCTACTAGTTAAGGTTGCCGTCATTCACGCATATACCCTTGCCCCGCATAAGGTAAGAGATGGTATTTTATCATTCGTTATACCTCTAGCTGACTTTATTAGATAACCCTCCTTAGTCTCTTATTACTTCCCGTAGGATAGGTAGCCATATATGATGTTTTAGTTTCCAGGTTTGGGTAGGCCTACACCCACTTGCCATTTAAGACCCCTAAACTGAATGTCCTACTCCCAGGTGGACTCTTCAACCCTAGCCACTTAAGACCCAGGAAGCAGACTATACACGAAGGTTATTGGTTCGTACCCCATTAGCCCTCTATACCTTTCCCTATTTGGGATAAGGTGGGTTGCGCTCTTAAGTCATTTATGTTTAGTCCCTCTATAAGGAAATGCTATACGTACACGATTTATTCTCGTCACGGGTTCATATTGTTAATAATAATTTACATTATTAGCCTACTAAGTCCAACTATATTCTGTATTATAAGTTCCATTTTCATTAATATAAATAAAGAAGATTATATCCCCTTTTTCCCTAGGATATTTATTTGATTTCTTCCCTGATTTGGACTTAGTATTTAAACGACAATCATAAATTCCTTTATGACACCCATTTTCTTTCATTTCTATTTTTATTTCCCTTTATGACCATAACAGTCATATTTTTCCTAAGGAAACTATTCATCAGACCCAAGGTATTTATTTGTTGTACCCCAACCGACAATTACTATTCTTATTTATTTATTTATTTGTTGGTTGTTATATATATACATACATACATATATATATATATATGTGCATATGTATGTACCAGGCCTCCCACATTAAGTTGACTACTTGTGGATGCTGGATTTTCAATCGGTTCTGGGCAGACTTATACCACAAGTTGAACTTAACCTAATGCCTTAATACATTTATTCTTACACATTAGACCCCTCACATTAAGCTGACTACCTGTGGTTGCTGGATTTGTCGATTGGTTCCAGGCAGACTTATACCACAAGTTGAGCTTAACCTCGTGTCTAAATGCAGCTATAATTCAAATTTCCTAATTGGGGTTTACAACATTTATCCTAATTGATTTTAGGAATTGTAACCATTTTCCTATCACATTTACTTCCCCTAATTAATATTGATTATAATTGCTATTTATTGATTTGCGGTTCTATTTATAGCAATTAATTATACTTATTGCTACCAATGGTCACCATAAATATATTACTTCAATATGGATTACATTTACATATAGTTCCATAATTGAACCTTATCCGAACATTCAAGCATTCCATACAATGTATATTTTACCATTTTATGCTGATTTGTATGGATAATATGTACATATTTATAAGTATGTTTTTGTGCGGTCAACGTAGTTATTATTTTTATTTTTATATTGTAATTTAATTGATTTGGTTTAATCAACAACCAAACATTCATTTTTATATCCAATCTTGCAAAAAGGTTCAAATCTTACAAAAAGACTTTTATTTGTAATCAGTGTAAAGCATGCCTAATTAATGAAACTGGCCTATTTCAAAATCACAAGAAATATATCTAGATATTAAATTTGTAATAGTTGATGCAAATTACACACACACACACACACACACACACACATATATATATATATATATATATATGATAAAAAATGGTTCTAACACCCAGTTGAATGATAATTCTAGAGAAAATGAAATAAAAAGCAACAAGAACACAAGATTTATATTGGTTCAGCGTTAACAAGCCTACGTCCACTTTATACTTCTTTGATTAATGAATTGAATACAATTACAATGATAATATCCACTTTATCTCACAATTACAATGATGAATCTCTTAATATTGATCAAATAAAACTCAGCAAATTGGAGTTAAATCTGAATAAGTTGGAAGAAATGTAGTAATGGTGGAAATAATCTCTCCAAATGCCAAAATCCCCTCAAAGTAACGAGTCTTGGCTATTTATAGGCAAATTCTGCAGGCGGGTCATAGGGTGACGTGGAGCTCATCCCGGAAACCTCGGAGCGGTTTGTGAGTGAGTGGAGAGGCAGTTCGTGACACGTAGCAGAGGATATGTGCTTTTTGGGTAGTGGAGATCGTGGGTGAATTGTGTCTTCATTTCAGCCCCACGAGGATGGGGTAGGGTGACTCGAGTTGGTGCTCTGCCATTTTCACCATGTTGGTTTCTTTATGTGCGGGCTCGTGGTCACAAGCCGGGTACCACGACCCGAAGACTTCTAACCATTTACTGCGAGCCGAACCTTCTCTTCTGGAATGATGAGCATGTGAGCTATTTTTTCCACTTGCTCGCACGCATCCAAGCTTTGTGTGTTTTGATCACAAAGCAAGCCAACATTTTGTCCCTTCGAAGCATGTTTTATCGGAGATGAAACGTGCTTCGAAATGACTAACCTATCCATTCTCGAACCGGTGAGTGCTAATAGTTGTGTCTGTCTGAATGGTTGCTTCGCTTCGTGAAATTATATCTCCTGATTTCTAGGACAAGTATAAATACAAGATCATGTTTCCGATTACTTTTGTTATGCTCGTCGATCACAAGTCTAAGACCAAATTGTGAGAGACTTTTCGGGTAAGTTTCCTTTTGTTTTCTGTTCAATTCTAAGATAATTCACCGGACTTAAATAATGAACTTTTGAATTATTGCATTGTGTGATCGACTTAGGTCACACCACTTCAGATATCTATCCTTTATTGCCGCTTGGGTCGTGGCTCCCTGAGCCATCATCATGAACGATCAGTTGGCCTGCACTTGCGTAAGTAGCTGCAAGTTTGGATTGAGTGTCAAAGGTCCTTCGGTTTGAGCCAATCCATTAAATCAAGAAAAAAGGCCAAGAGCACATCTGAAGGCTATATAAATTCATTTCTCCTCCTATCCTTTTTATCTTTTACTACCACCGCTAAATTTCAAAACCCAAAAATCCGATTTTTCTTAAACCCTTCAGATCTGAAATTCAATCAAGTTGGCAATTGCAAATTGTATTTTTCACCACTTTTATCATTGTTTTTAACCTGAATCACCAATAAATTGTGCATGATTTCCTTTTCAATCTTAATCGACGACTTCATCGCGATCATATTTGGTAACGTCGCCAACGTTGGTGACCTTGGCCATGCTTAGGCAATGATAATTGGGATGGGCGTTCTTAGATCTATGAGTAAATTTATGGGGGGATGTCGATGATTTGCAGGGCAAGGAGGAAATGGTAAAGTGCTGGAAAATGCACTCGTGCTCGAAACTCGGTCATGGAACTGGAGGAGGAAGGCGTGGAGATGAGTATTCTATTTGCAGGAATGACTCGCGGAAAATATGGACATAGTACTGGGTTAGGTCGTGGCCCAACGACCTCTTCCTAGTGTGTGGATTCTGATGGAGGTTCGCGAGCCTTTCAAATACACGAGCCAACCCCTTTGCATATAACCTCAGCTTTAACTGTGATTTAATTTGTAGGTGCGAGTAGGTCGTAGGGTGCGAGCCGATCTGGTATCGTAAGCCCTAGTTCAATGACGACCCCTACTTAGATGCGTTCTAAAAATCGAACTTTATTCATCCTAAGTGTTCAACCTGGCATTGGACATGAGCCAGTTCATGGGTGCGGACCGGGGAAAGTTTGTTAGTGGACTCCTGGATGCGAACCGAACCTCAATGCATGAGTCATTCTCTTGAGCGAGCCAATGCCAATTATGAGCTGATCTCCAAATGCAAGTTGATTCAAATGAACGACCTGATCCCAGCATATATAAATAAAGAACTCTATTCATGAGTTGATTCGGTATACACAAGTCAATTCTTGTTTGCGACTCCCTTCAAGCTTTGAACAGATTTTTGTGGACTGAGAAAGCACATAAGTTAACAGCATATAATGACCAACTGCATGCTTATCTGTCATTCCACATCTTCTTATCTTAGTACTGCACTCACTGGAGCACACTAGCAGCATTAACACACACACATGGGGGTTACTGGTAGCTACGCTCTAATTCTTTGTATTTATCCGTCTATATAGCAGATATGTCTGGTAGTCGCTCAGCGAGATTGTCCGAGAAGAGTACAGCTCCAGAATCCATCATCTATTATAGTCCTGATGTGTTTCATTTCAAATCATATTTCTCAAACTCAGGTTCATATTTTTAAGTAAATATCCATGAGGAGGTGACATCGCATGGAAGTGCAGTGTCATTGGACGAAGAGGAGGAAGGAGGAGAAAGTGTATTCTCTCTGACGTCGATAAGGAGAAGAAGGAAAAGAAGAAGGCTCTCAAAAAATCCAAGTCTCCACCAAAGTCAAAGTGAAATTTTTTGCTTGTAGTTGTTTTAGATTTCCACTAGCCTGCCGTTGTAGTTGCGAGTGTGGCCCTTGCCTTTTGACCTGTTTTGTTTTGTAAGCTTGCATTTAGTTAATAAATTTGTTTCTTTTGCAATGCCATGTACCTGCAATTATCATACTTAAACGTATATGTGAACACTCAAATCATAGCTAAGTTATAGACAAGATCTCATCACATATCAATCAAAGGTGTCAAAGTAATATCCCTGCAAAGAGAATCAAAATTTCATGAGATGAAAATCATTACTAAGTGCTACGCAATAAACAACATATCGTGTCGCAGTCATCATATGAGTGTGTGTATATCTGTATGCCCCAAATCAATCGTAAACATAGTACCTGGCCAGGGCTTGTTTGGGATTCATTAGGATTGATAGTGTAATGCTCCCCCCCCCCCATACTGGAAAAGAGGGGTGCAGACTCAGCTCTCATTCTTGTCCCCAATCCTGTAGTGGGATAGGAGCCATTTTGTGGCATTTTACTGCAATGCCTTTATACTCTTTTGTCGTATGCCCAAAATAGAGTTCTAACTCTCCCCTAATCCTTCAGTAGGGTAGGAGTTCATTTGTAGCGCTCAGTCCCTTACGCATTTATACTCTCCCGTCGGATGCCAATAGTAGAGTGGAATCAAGGCAATCTTTTAATTGTGGTGCACCTTTACGCCTTGTGGATGCTTTATCTTCTCGTCCTTTATACTCTTTCTCAAGTCATGAGAGTTAGAGTGTCGGACATCATCATCTTGTCCTTTATACTCTTCTGCCATGGGGGTTAGAGTACGAATGATCATGTTATTTACTTCAATGCTCCTTCTACACTCTATCTGCAAGAGCTGGATTCCACAATTTGAGTTTTTCCCTCAAACTCGAGCTTAAGAAACATTAGGATTATCATAAAACCTGAAATAAAAATTATGCATATAACATAACACATTAAGGAAGTAAATGCAATAAAAGTAAATGACACGCGGTATTTTTATAGTGGTTCAACAAATCATAGCCAAAGTCCACTCTATATTCTTTTGTTTATATAACCAGACTGTTCTAGACAAGTCATGCCTTTTTACATGCTTTGAAAAACGAAAGAGTAAACATGACAATTCAAGTCAAGTAATGCTGCAGATGTTGGGCATTCCATGCTCTGGGGATTTCATTGCCACCCACGGTCGCTAGCCTGAAGGCTCCATTATCAAGTTTTTGTCGAATAGCGTATGGTCCTTCCTATTTCAGACCAAAAAGGTTGGGGCTAAGAAGACACGTTTCAAGACCAGGTCTCCAGGTTCAAAAGTCCGAGACCGAACTTTCTTGTTGTAGTATCGAGCAACCTGGTGTCTATGCCTCGAGGCATGTAGATCCGCTTCGTCCCTCTTTTCCTTAATCATGTCTAAGGACTCGAGGAGAAACGCCTTATTAGTCAATGGATCGTAGTAAGTAGTTCTGTGAGAGGGTACTTCCAATTCCACTGGAATTACCGCCTCTGATACGAATGAAAGGGAAAAGGATATGTTCCTAGCCAGGCACGTGCATGGGAACCTAATTATACCCGTAGTACGCATCCATAAAAGAGAGGAGTTCATGTCTTGTCGTTGAGTCCACCAATTGGTCAGTTCAGGGGAGTGGAAAGCTGTCCTTTGGGAAAGCTTTGTTTAGATCAGAAATGTAATAACCCGGAAATCCGAGCCACTTTAAAATTTTTATTTTGGCAATTTTAGTGAATTTTGAATATTTAAAATGAATTATTTTAAATAATAACGACGAGAAATTTATTTTGAATAGAATTAGAATGTATATATTTATTTGAATCGTCGTTAGAATATAAATATTTTATTTTAATTATAAAAGGAATTGAAAATGGCACGGTAGTTTGAAAATTCGATTTCAAAGTTCAAATGAATGTACATGTTTCAAAATAAACCGGATTTTGGCGAAACCAAAAATATTAGAATCTAATTGAGAATATCTTTCGAACGAATCTAAAAAATTGTAATTTCATAGCGGGGATAAAAAGTTAGGCCCAGTTGAAAATTCAGAATAGTCGCTATGGAATTTCCGCCCTTAAAAATGGAAATTTTGCAAACGACCTTGGTTTTCGACGAAACCACTTTTGTTGGATCCGTGATGTCAAGTTATTGCTAGGTTTAAAAATTCGTAATTTTTCGAGTCAATGTGTGAGCGTGGCAAAGGAAAACGCGTTTGACCAGTTTTAGTTGATTTTAATCGACTGGAAAATGGCCATTTTTCCAACGATCTCAGAATTCAATGAAATTAGTTTTGTTAGGACCGTATCGTCAATACGAAGCTAGAAAATATTGTTCTGGAATTTATAGAGTCGGTATGTGGCCCCGGTAAATTGAAATGTACTTTTAAAATTAAATATATAGATTTATATTTTAATTTCAATGGAAACTGATCGAAACGATGGAATTGGCTTACGAAACATATCCCATTGTGTTCGAAATAGGGGTAATATGCTAGGGAAGACAGTCGGTGGGTTCGATTAGGAGTTCGAACGAAAAAGTTACTTTTTCGAATAAAATATTAAATTAATTATATAAATTACATAACCACCCATACCTCTCTCTATAAGTCAACAGAAAGAAAAAAAATAACCCGATCCCTAAATCGCCCCGGTCCCCCCTTCAACGACGATCGACGCGCCACCTCTCACAACCACCGCCACCTCTGACGCATCGGGTCCCCCCCCCCCAAGTCAACGACGCCTCTCTCCTCCTCCTCTTCTTCTCTCCAGAGTCCAAACCAATGAAACCCTCCACCTCGCGCCAGAATCGAGGCTGCCACCGCACCAGGTGCTCCTCCCCTCCGAAGTCTGCATCTCCCTAGAACCTAACACCTGCCACCGCGTGGTTCATCTGGATCACCGTCCGGCGCGGCGATGGAAAAGGGGTTTGGAACCCTAACTTTGAAATGTCGGGTTCAACTGTGGCCAAATGCCTGGAGCGTGAAACAGAGGACGACGGGGCATCACCGAACATAGAAGAAAGGTTTTAATTTTAATATATATTCATCATTTAAAATCTGAAATGGTTTTATATAATTATAGTTTTAAATCGAAAATCGTTATATAAATTATAGTTTCAAAATATGATTTTTTATATATAAGAACATCGTATAAAATAAGCATTATTTTGATAAATAAAATTTTCATTGGTTTTTCATATAAAATTTACATTGTTTTTTAAAACAAAAATAACTTTGTTTTTCAAAATAAAAAAGATAGCAGTGTGATTTTTATAAAAAAATTAAATAAAATAAAAATAGCATTTGTTTTAAAAATATAGGAAACATACTTTGTCTAGAATAGAAATAAAGGTGAAATTTTTATAGAATAGAAATAAAGATGAGGATTTATAGAAATAATTTTTGTATTTGTAGCGATATACATATTAAAAATGTGATTTTTAATATGAACAGCGTAGAGAAGGTTGAGTTGGAATGTCAAACAAATCCATGCCATTCAGAAATAGAGAATGGCGGAGTGGAACCCCAAGGTGAGAACTTCTCACTTTGAATTTCATTTTCTAGTTAAAATATATACTAGGATGCAGACGGTGCTTAACAGCACCCGACAACCGTCGTCCACAGACCATGGATGACCTGTTTGTTTGGTTGCTATGTTGTGAAATTTGATTGTGTGATGTGGAATGAAATAAAATATTTTATAGTGGAAAATATTTTATAGTTAAAAATATGATTTTTAACGTGTATATAAAATAATTATATATAAACAAATTGGAGATTTGTTTATATACACTGATTTGATTGATATTGATTGGGACGATAAATTTTACACATCGCCCAACCTCACAAATAAAATATGTGTTTGTTAATTTGAAACCCCACACGGGTATTGGGATGATATTTGACGTACACTAATCCCGATTGTTTAGTTGTATGTCAATCGATGGGTTGACAGACTGTGTAAGAGTTAATTATTTATATTTAATGCTTATGCAGTTGTGTGGTGCACTCTGGATGATGGTTGATTATTTATCGTTGCTATTATATACATGTGTTGTAGAAAATCCATATAATTAACATTATATGGTAATTGATTGGGCCTCATTCCAATATAGAAAATAAATTCATGTGTTGAATTGAAAATAAATTCATGTGTTGAATTGAAAAATATTCATGTGTTGAATAAAAGCCGTGTTGATTAGATGGACGCCATTTTTACGTGAACGATATTTATATCGATTTTATTCATTTTTATAATGAATATAGAAAAGAAAGTGATTTCAAAATATAACATTTTGAAAATATTATCATTTGTATATCGATGAAGTGGGATATTCAATTTTGATTAAAAATTGAATATGAAGTTGAAATCGTTTTGAAAACGAATTTAAAACGATTTATAAAATACGTTTTGAAAGGAAATCGACGAAATATATATAATATATATTATATATATATAATGGCCTTAATAGAACGCGCCGCGCCGCGGCAGTTCGCGAATTTCGACCATTGACTTCGAGTTGACGTAACAGGAGTTCTGACCGTCGGATTCTCCTAAAACCGGAACCGTTGGGGTTCGTATCGAAAAGAGCTTTCCAATGAATTTTAGATATTTGAAATCTAACAGTTGGATTTGGAATTATGTCCAAATCAAATTTGAAAAAGGTCGCTGTAAGTGCAGTTCGATGGCCGTTGATGGAAATCGACTGTACGGGCCTTGTTAAAATTATTAAAAATAGTAATAATTTGTGTAAAATCATAAGAAATGATTTGGGAAGAATTGGGATGAAAAACTCCATATTTGAAAAGATAAAAGTAGATTTTTATTGAAATAAACTAGTTTTGAACTAGAATAATAATTTATTTATTTTTAAAATAAGTAAATTGGATTTGAAATGGTTTTGAAAATAACCAGAATTTCCAATAATTGAATTGGAATGGATTTGAATCGAAATTGTCTTTGGAATATTTTAATATTGGATTTTGTGATGAAACAAATATTGTTATGGGAATTTGAAAGATATATTTATATCGTTATTTCCAATACGATATTTGTTGGTCGTAGAATTTGATATTGAATATAAGCCGACATATTTTCTATTCAGAGCCTTGTATTTAATATCAAATGTGATTTGGGTTTGTCGTGAATGGTGTCTTCATGAACACTGTCCTTAAACCCAATTGAGAAAAAGATTAAATCTTTTTATTTAGATTTAATGAAGTGTACCAATTAAATAGTATTTAATTGGAATTTAATTTGAATTGATTTTGGGTTGTCGTGAACGGTATCTTCAATAATACTGTTCTTAGACCCAACTGAGTTAAGAAAATCAGAAACTAACTGGAGACTAGTTAAGTTGAATGGTTTCCTGGGTATTGATCTGATGTTGGTATCGGCCTTCGGGGTTAATACTTAGGGAATTGCTCACTTGCTATTTTACGATTAAAGGCTGATAGAATGAAATGTGATTTTGGGTTTATCGTGAACCGTGTTTTAAATGACATTGATTCTTTAACCCAGCTAAAGACAGGAAGATTAAAACTAAGTGGAGTTTTAATGAATCTTTAATTAGATTGAAATGATCGAGAATGGAGTATCACCAGTTTAGCTTCAGGCGATAGTTAAATCTTTAATTAGATTTGAACGTGAAGTGGTAATTGAATTTACCGATAACACGGTGGTGTTAGATATGAAGTATTACCAGTTTTACTTCATGGGATGAATAGGTTGGGATTGGGAAATAAAATAAATGATTACTTAGGTGTGGTTCGCTAATCCCGACTAATTTGAATTGATATTCAAAAGGAGATTAAAGAATAAATTTAAAGAATTTATCTTTGATAAAATTAATGGGAACCTTCCCTAAGAATGTGAAATTTAGAAACTAACTGTAGGTTAGCTAAGAAGAATGGTTTCCTGGGTATTGATCTGATGTTGGTTTTGGCCTTCGGGGTTAGTATTGGGGGAATTATTCTCTTGCTAATTTACGGTTAGTGACGGATGAATTGGAATGAGGCGTATGTTGTGTTTGTGTAACACGTGTTTATTATATACGCGAGTTATTCGGAAAGACCGGGTTTATCCCATTCTGAATAACTAATACGACGATAAGTCGAAGATGAAGACGGTGGTCGAAGACCGGAGGTCTTCACGTCGTTTGGGTGATTACTGATGATCTTGATTGGGCCGTACACCCAAGAGGAGGGAATCAGTTGGTGGTCGTCTAGACGTACTTGGAGATCGATGGATATGCGAGGTAAAAGGTGCCTCCGGTTTCGTTCAGACCCAGAACGGACTTGTAAATGGACTGTGTGTCTGACATTGGATTTTATTCTGTGTGATTGATTTCTATTAAATATATATCTGTTTGGCGGCGGAGAATTTATTCTCTTGCTTAATGCTCTTCTCTGAGACGTACGAGCTTAGAGGTTATATATTGGTGGATATCAATCGCATGGAGTGAATTGCCTGTGTGGCATGCCTAAGTGGCAAATGATCAAGGCTTCTGTTGAAAAGCAGAGTCTTGTGGTTGATGATCAAAGCACCGCCTGTGTGGCATAGCTTTGTGTAGCGTTGATTCGCGAGCCTCACACCCCGGTGTGATCCAGAAACGGGAGAGGACGGCAGGGAGAGCATGCGTTTCCTTCTAGCTAGAAGTGGCGTCAGTGGTTTTACACGCCCTGACGAGTTTGACTTATGTGGTTGTTGCTGTTGTGAGCCGCCTCGATTATATTGGTTTCGGCCGATGCATTCTGGTCCGCAGACGGACCAGACTTATGCCCCATAGGGCAGGGAAACACATGTTCAGGGTTTAAGTTTAATCCACATCGGTGGACTGGCCCTGCACGTTGCCTAGGTACAGTTGTGGCTGAGTCCTGAGGGGCGGGCTAGAGCATCTCAAAACGGTTAGGATTGCGCCTTGCCTTGGTTCACAAATGGAAATCCAACTTCCAATACGTGACCTTGCGGTTTTATTTGTAGAGCCTAGTATGGCGACATAGCGGGATGGGGTGCTTATGTCGTCTATGATTGATACTTATGATTTGAAGTTGTTTTATACACTATGCACTTATAATAGTATCAAATGATTTGTTTCAAACGTATCAAGCATTCTTGGCTATTATAAGGTAAAAACCCTATCCTCCGTCTTGCGTTGCATTGTGTGATGAGACCTAGGTCTTATAATAGCTTCATTGTTCTTTATTTAGCATTGCGATGTTGTTTTATGCACTGGTGTTCTTGGGAGGAAACCCGTTCCGTGTTATAAGGCGTGGTCCCTTGATTTACCGAACTTTAAAATGAAGATTAATAACTATTTTAGTTCTCACACCAGTCCCATGACTGACCTGGAGTTTATTGTTTTAACCTAAACTCTGGGTGCCCTTATTTTGACATGGGCAGCTAGTAGTTTTGGTTTTGCAGATTTATATTCATAGGATCCTGATTTACAGCTAGAACGATATTCGGAAAGCTCTGTATCCGTGTACTACTTCTAGTTTTGTACTGTATTATTTTCCGCTGCTATGTAATGTATGGTAATCTCTGATATTCTCTGTGTAATATTTATTCATACTCTGTATATTCTTGTATTCTGATGGAATTGTTGTAATATACAATGAAATGTTCTTCTGTCTGCGTTCTTATTTGTCGTGTTCTCAAAACAATCAGGTGTTCGGAACGGTCTTGGTCGGTTTAGCGACTGATTCGGATCGAGCGAAATTTCCGGTCGTTTCAAGAAAAGTCAATACACATTTGCTACTTCCCATTGCATTTCTTGACCAAGACGGGGTTTGATATCGAGTCGGGATATGTCGAGTCTCTGATAAACCCGTTGTCTCTTAACTTCTCCATTTCCTCCTTCAAGGCGGCTGACCTCTCCGGGCCCAATATACACCTTTTTTGTTTCAAAGGAGGATGCTTTGGGTTTATGCTCAGTGAATGACTCATAATTGAGAGAGAAATCCCACATATATCAGTGTGGGTCCAGGCAAACACTTCTAGGTTAGCTTTTAGAAAGTCTGTTAATTATTTCATCAGGAAAGAAACCAAGTGAGATCCGATCTTCAAGACCTTCGTTGGGTCATTATCATTGATCGTGATGTCTATAATCACCTCATTAGGTGTCGCCTTTCTGCCCCCAAATTCTTCATCCTTTCTGGGATCTATGTCCTCTGGAAGGTCCTTGGGCGACTCCTTTGGTGGTATTCTCTTTAATTGCTATGTCGAATCTTCCTTTACAGGAGAGGAGGCACTCTTAGTCTCTACGTCTTTTCCATTATGCAGCATTTTTAGTTCTGTCATATAACAGGCTTGTCCGGTGACTTGGTTGTCACGGACCATTCCCACTCCAGCTTCAATTGGGAACTTCAGTAACAAGCACCAAGGTGCAATGCAAGCCCTAAACTCTGCAAGGTTCGATCAACCTAAAAAGGCAATGTATGGTGAATCAATATCCATGATCACGAACGGGAGAATCCTCACTCTTCGGCAGTCTCCCTATCCAAGCTCTACTGATAAATCGACTAATCCGATTAGAGACGTTGTTGATCCATTGAAGCCAAGGATCCATCCTCTACCTGGATTCAAGTCTTTCGTCTCTAACTTCATCTGGTCGAATGCTTTCTTGAACTAAATATTAATGGAACTCCCACAATCCACCAGGACTTTCCCTACTAGGGCAGGACCGATGGTGGTAGTAATCACCATTGTGTCGGTACTAGGCGCTTCAACTCCAACACTTTCTCTATCACGGAAAATAACATCGTCTATCATTGTCTTTTGTTTTTTTACTAGTGCAGTATCTTCATTATTGCTGCACTCTCCTACTTCGGGGTATTTAGCTGCATTTACATACTGCTTCATTGTCCGGTTGTTATGTCCAATTGAGTGTGCTCCTCTGACCACGGTGTTAATGACGATACCTTCCCTTTCTACTGAGTAGTAGCCCTTGGAGGTGGCTTCCCTTTATTCTGGTCAGAACCCCCTTTCCCCGGGTCTCTCAGGGTCGCTTTATATTTTATCCAATTTTCCTTCTCTAAGTAGTTTCTCCACCAAGTCTCTAAGATAATGACATTCATTCGTTGCATGCCCATATGTCTCATGGAAGAGGCAGAATTTTCCCATTTCGCTCTCTTTCTCTATAGAATCCCTTAGTGGAGGTTTCCTATATTAAATGACATTATACGTGTCCAGATAGATGTTCTCTACTATGTTGTTTAATGGGGTGTAGTTCTCAAAAACTCTAAATCGAGGCCTCTTCTCAGAGTCGTTCCTCCGATTCTTCTTCTTATTGTCATCTCCACCTTGGCGACCATTTCCGCGGTTTTGATTGCCGACATTGACCTCAACTTTCCCAGAGCTATCGCCAGACTGCTTAATAACGACATTGCTTTGAATGTCTTCTCTGGTGATTCCATCAGACTTTCTCTTTCAGTTGGCATATACCTCCTCTCGTTGCAAACAAATATTTTCCTTTTCATAAAACAGCTCCCTGATTAATGGTGGTTTTCCAGTCAAGTATCCTCCGAACTCGGTGTCCTTATCAACCCCATCTATTAGTGCCATCAAGATAGTTGGCTCATGTGGGTCACTTACTTCAGTTACTGCCAGGTTAAAGCAATCTAAATATGACTTCAAAGATTCACAAGGAGCTTGCTTGATCCCGGATAGTTAAATGACACTTTTGGACTTTCGTGCATGGAATCGAAATTGGTTCATGAGGCTCTCACCTAGCTCTTTGAAATTGGAAATTAATCGAGGGGGGAGTCGAGTAAACCATATCAATGCGACGTCCTCAAGATAAATGGGAAAAGCCTTGCATTTTACGGCATCAAGAGCCGCCGTAGCGTTCTTGTACCATGAATACCTCATCAAATGCTGCCTTGGATTGGTTCTTCCTCCATATCGATCCATTTTGGGAAGATTAATCGTCGGGGAAATTGGAAATCCAGGATATCATTAGTGAAAGGGTCATGGCTACGCTCAATGCCCCAATCTTTGTTAGTGTAGTGTCTACTGTTAGCCATAATCTGACCGTTGGATTAGTTTAGATTAACATCCGTCCATTCATGTTATAAAATATAATGGAATTGCCCCCTCAAAACCTAGCCGTCATTGGGCCCTACAGGCTCGAAGCGGTCGATAACCCCTGGGGAGCGGTCAATCGCCCTTCGGTCGAGATGCCCAATGAAGGCGGGTTAAAGAGGGAAAGGAATTTACTAATTATTCTATTTATTTGTTTTCGTCCGTTTATCATATTTCGTCCGTAACTTTTTCATAAGTACTCCATTCGTGAAACTCCAAACATGAAAGTTAACCAGAATTCCAAGATGAACGCATCGGTTAAAATTTCATGGTCAAATTCCATTGTTGTAGAAATTCCTATTTTTGAGATTCTAATTTTAAATAACTAATTATTGTCAAATTTCTGGGTTGTTACATGTACAATCTTACTATTATACTTAGTCTTTGATCTATGGTGTTATAATCAAGTATATGTGGTTTAAGAGACAAGATTTTTCGTAATATCTATTAAAAAAGAAAAACGAAGGGACAGATAAAAAATAAAAGCTTTAAAAAAGTGTTCTTGCATTGATTTAAATAAAATCGTAACATCAAATTCACATTTTGTATGCTTGAACTTTAAATCAGGTTTTTAGCTAAATTATCAATCTTGATTTTTCGTTAGTAGGGAAATAAAAAAACAAATTTTGATATTCCAAAGTTCACTTAACTACAATTTTGAAGAATTCAGAATAAAAGGAAATAAGACAAATAACACAACATTACACAGACTAATTCCGATTTATCTAGAGCACTAATATAAGGAAGACAGAGAGCATGAGATCAATAAAAATTAAAAGGTGGGTAGAATGTTTTTATCCTGGTGGAGACGATGCATGCAGTGGATAATTTTAGATGACACCATAATTTGGTTAGGGCTGGCAATTAGAATTGAGAACCGGAAACCCGAACTCAATGGGTCTCGGGTTGGGTCTAGGTAATGAAAAGTACAATTAAGACCCGATCAAATTCAACCTGTATTGGCCCGACCCGAGAGACCTGACCAAAAAGCATTTGAAATATATGTATTTTTAGTATTATTATTCAACCGACCTCGAACCAACCCGATTCGAAGCTCGGGTCGGGTCCAGATTTTTGAAATGTACAGTTTAGTCCCGACAAAACCCGACCTGCTTAGAACCGAGGCCCACCAGGTCGGGTTTGGGTCCATCGGGTAGGGTCTAATTGCCACTCCTAAATTTGGTTATATCCACGTTAGTGTATCCTATATAGTCCTTTATATTCTTTAATATTAATTTAAAAGTGATACAACTTTTCTTCACAAATAAATTAATGAAATAACTCCTAGAAGTCCTGATGCTAAAGACAAATAAAAAGTCCTAACCACTTGTTGCCAAAAATATTTAACGGAAGCATAATGGAAAATTGAAAGTGCAAAATTTCCCTTCAAAGTTTCAGTCTCACATCAGGTATGATTTGCATGTGTAAAATTAGTATTACTATTCTCTCTAAAGTTAGCAATGACTACTTTTAATAAAAAAGTGGAATGGTTAATATATTTGGTATTAAAAATTACTGCATGAAAATAACTAGTGCCTCTAATATATGTGCATTATATAAACTTGCCTGGAGTAGGCCTAAATTTCAATCTAAAAAAGACCCATCGAAATTTAGAGCCACTCTAAACGGATTGTTGGTTCCTAAAAGGAATTACATTTGCACATACCCAATGACCTGTACATTCTCTTTCACTTAAATCCCATTCTAACATATCTGTTGAGGGTAGATTCTCATTATCTCTTATGACCCTAAGGCGGACCCTAGTCACTTAAGACCTCATCCTAGTACGTCAAGGTTCTTAAATATATACTCTCACAAGTACAATGAGAAGTAGTATCTCCTTGCTTAGTACCGGTTTATGGTAGGCCCGCATATAGCCATTTTAGACCCCTTTGGTGAACGCCTCATGTTACTACTTTATTGATATTACGGTAGAACAATTATGTCACTTAAGACTTCCCTTAGACAGTTAGTGAAATAGATTGCATGCTACATCCCATGTATACCAAATTTGTCCCTAGATTTGCCCTCACAAAGCTCGTGGAGAAAGTGGACATTTCGGTAAGCTACCCTACTCTGTTATTGCCATGAATAAACAACTTTTAGAGAAGGAGGACCAATTGACCAACTTCAAATCTAATAAGGGAGGGTCCTGTGAATTTGGTCCAAATCCAGAGAAATAAACCTTCGGAATGGTCCTAGTCCTAACCACTTAAGACCCAAATAAGATAAGAAGAAAGTCATCCACTTAAGACCTTCTCAAGGCGTAGTAAGCCTACCTATTTACACACATTATAAGTATATATACACACACACACTAGACCTCTCATATAAAACCGTCTATCTGTAGATGCAGGATATGTCAGACGGTTCCGGGCAGACTTCTACTACAAGTCGGTTTAACCTCATGTCATGGTGTACTAATGTAACACGCCATGGCCATTAATGTCACTCACAAAGGGAATGCATTACTGTCATGAAGCGTTATACTAGTTTAGAACGGATAAATTACAAGAATAAATAAATAAAACACAGCGGAAGATAAAACTTATTTCATAGCATCATAACTTCAAAACAAGCTTACATAAGTAGTCTCCAAAAACCATTACAACAGGATCAATTGTCTTTTCCAAAAACTTCAAAGTACATAAAGAAGCAAATACTTAAATAACATAAATGTATAAATCCCCACTGAGCATAAGCAAAGCCAAAAAGATAAGAGAGTCCAAAGCGATACATCTACTCTCTTCAAGCAACTGAAAGAAATCGGCACTAAGCTATAGTATTCCCTCCTTGCAAACCTGAAGGGGGGAAAGGAAAGAAAAGAGGTGGAAACAAAACGGGTCAAACATAAAGTATGGCGAGTCCAGTAATTTTAACAAATAATAGGTAAGGTAAATGATCAAGACATAAATAGGTATCATGATATGGCTGTAGCATAGACAAGGTAGATAAAAAGGATGGACAAGATGATTCCATTCCTAAGTACTAAGACAATCCTACACCTTGGCTAAGCGAATAACCCTCCAAGTACTAACCCCGAAGACCGAAGTCAACATCAGACTAGCACCCAAAGGACTATCCAACTCAACCAACATGTATTTCGTTACACCACACTTTTGCTAAGTTACACCACATTACTTAATTACACCGCACATCTACTAGTCTCTATTTACTAAAGGTTGATCCCTTCCCACTAACTGTACCCACATGACAAACTTGGTAGTTACTTGTACCTAGCTGCTATCGTAGGTGTCGGCTTACTCCTACCACCGCTAAGGTACCCTTACCCTACCCATTCGATCAGCTCCCTAAACCCCGTAGGCACCCGTGCTGGCCCCACAGTGGGGTGTATCACTCCCCAAAGTGGCAACCACGATGCCAACATAAAATGCACGGTCATACCTACACGATGCAACAACGTCTTACCTACCAGCCCGAACCCATGCATGCACATGAACCCGTTGGACTCGCGTTGCCACCGCTATTCACGTTTTGACCTCTTACATTCAAGTCCAGTAAGCATGCCCCAACCCTGGCCTAGTACCGGGCCCAATTAGATACTCAAACGGGTTACTGGTTGAAACGGGTCCCCATCCGACACAAGCCTCCCACCTATGCTTGGTCCCTACTAGGTTTTTCTCCCACTTAACCATTTTAATTTAAATGTCCAAGTCTTACACATGCTACGGTTAAGTCCATACTTACATGTCATAATTTACATGTCTTATCTTATTCCGGTTAAGTCCATATTTACATGTCATAATTTACATGTCACCCCACTTAACCCTCTAACCATACCCATGTATTATTATGGTTAGTATTCCTTAATTCATTCCTTATGACGAACGGTGCATGACCTCCCACATTAGACCGAACACTTTGTGGCCGCTGGATTTGTCGGGCGGTTCCGGCAGTCTTACGCCACAAACCGGGTCTAACCTCGTGTCATTAACTGTTACGCCTACAATTCATTCCTTTAACCACTCACATTAGACATCCAATTGTGGCAGTTGGATTTGTCGGGCGGTTCTGGGCAGTCTTACGCCACAATTGCGCCTAACCTCGTGTCAAAGGTTTATTAATAATCGTATTTCACCTATACCTAATTTTCATGTCATGTATATCCAATTAAACATGTAATCATGTTTATAATATTGCCTATTCCAAATTGTCACTAATTACATATTAATTAGCCTCAATTACAAATTTACAATTATAGGCAATTTCATCAATTCCATGTAATTCATACCCAAATATGCCAATTTCACATATTATCCAATTATCCAAAATATCCAATAATATCCAATTTTCCATATTTCACATATTCCCATCGTTCCCACGTATTTGCATTTGCACGTATTTTTAACATAGGCTCGAAGGTAGCCTAGATCCAAAAATAAAAGGAATAGGGATAAGAAAGAGAGAATCAAATCACAAAAAATTGGAATTAACACAACATCATGAAATAAAGGGGCATGTAAACTGGCACAGAGGCATAATGACATATTCAACATGAATAAACTGATAAAAGGTATGAACTTTACATAGAAACATAGGCGTATGATGAATGAATCAAAAAGGTGAAGACTTGGATGAGATTTAAATTACATACATACATATGAATCCTCTTTACAACTTCATCATTTTACTTTTAATCTCATTATATTGTGAAAATCACCGTACTCACCTTTCGTGGTTAAAGAATAGAATTATGCACTGAAATTGGTGTAGAAATGTTGCGGTTTGCTGATTTAGCTTCTTAAATTGTTGTAGAAGCTCTAATCTTTAATTTTAGTTGAAGTTGAACAATTGAAATTTGATTTAGAGGCGGCGGCTAGGGTTTTAGAGAGAATTTGACAGCATAATGGTGTCTGTAACGACCCAGAAAATCTGAACCAATTTAAAAATTTTAAATTGGCTAAAATAATGGATTTTAAATATTTAAAATAAATATTTTAAATAATAGAGATGAAAAGTGAGTTGAATCAACAATTGAAAATGAATATAATTAATTATAATTATAAACAAGGCTTGAAAAGGCGCTGCAGTTTCAAAAATTGAATTCAAACTTTGTCGGACTGTACCGGGTGCAAAACAAAACGGATTTGAGTGAAACCAAAAATATTTAAATCTGTTAGTGAATACCTTTCTAACGAATCTGAAAAATCGAATTTTCGTAGTGGAAAGCAAAAGTTATGGCCAAATGAATTTTCAGAAAGGTCGCTATGGAATTTATATAGCCCGTGAAATTGGCCATTTTGCATACAACCCCGGAATTCGACAAAACCACTTTTGTTGGATCCGGGATGTGAAGTTACTGCTAGGTTTCAAATTTCATAATTTTTGAAGCTAGTATGTGAGCGTGGCAAAGGAAAACGTGTTTTGGTCAATTATAGTTAAATTGGATCGACCAGAAATGGGCCTTTTGCAAACGGTCTCAGAATTCGACGAAACTAGTTTTGTTGGGATTGTATCATCAAAACATAGCTAGAATTTTTCTGGGATTTTTCAAATCAGTTTGTGGCCCTGGTAAATTGAAATGCACGTTCAAATCAAAAATTGAATGTTTTATATTTTAATTTGAAGGAAACTGACTGAAACAGTCGAATGGGCCTACGAAACATATCCCATTGTGTTCGAAATGGGGGTAAAACGCTAGGGACGACAGTCATTGGGTTTAGATTGGTGGTCGTGTCAGAAAGCCCCTTTATAACTTCCCCGACCAATCAAAATTTTTATATAAAAAAAAAATTCCCGTTTTCTCTCTCCCCGATATACGGAGGCTCCCCCTTCCAAACTTCTCTCCTCAAATCCGGCCGCCTCCGCCACCTGCAACCACCACCACTCGACTTGCCACCACCTCCTCTTCAAATCAGAACCAACCCCACCCCCTAAAGTCGCCTGTAGCGAAGGAATCGAGCCCCCGAAGTTCACCTGCGCCGATCCGTTTTTCTCACTCCTCCGACGATCGCAGGTGACCACCCCACCGTCGATCTGAAGCCCTCTCCAGCCTCTCCGACGTGGTGTTGGCTGATCTGAACATCGCTGCACGGATAGGAAGAAAATTCAAAACCTAGTTTTGAATCAAAAGGAAGGTATACGGCTATTAATTATTTAAGTGATTTCAACAGTTTAAAACCGTTGCAAACTTTGAAAAATGATATCTTTTTCGTTTCTTGTCAGAATCCAGTGAAACAAGAGACAGTGGACTCGTGTGGACGTCTTCTACATTTTAGAAGAGACCGCATATTTTTCTGAGCCTTCTGCTATTTTTGGTGGAGTGGAACCCAATGTGAGATTTCTAATTTATAAACGATATGGAAAACGACGATGTATAAATTATATAGTCGATGTATGAGTTATATAAGCGTTGAACACCTCATGTATAAGCGTTGTATAAGTTGTACGTTTGATGTATAAGTTATATATGCGTTGTAGAAATTATATATGTGTTGAAATAGAAGTGAATTGCTGTATATATATATATATATATATATATATATATATATACGCCCCTCGTCCACAAACCATGGACGATATTTATTGGTTGTGATTGGTGTGAAAATTGATTGATAGCGAATGGTTGATTGGGATTGTTTGTGGTTGATATTGATTGATTGTGGTTGAAAAATACCCGTTTGTGGTTGAGAAATATTTGATTGAAACCACATAGGATTAGTTTGTGGAAATGAAATAAATATACATGCCGCCTGCGTGCGAACTAGATGCATGATCCCCATTGTCAGAAACAGCGAGGTTTTAAGGTAGAGCGAGGAGCCGTACTAGGGACGGTCCCAGTTTTAACTACCCTGCCGTTATGCTGCCGAAATTTTGAATAATATTCATGTGTTTGAATTATTTTCATTTGCTGAAACTATATTTATTCGTTGAATAGAAAACCTTCATGTATTGAATTGATATTCATTCGTTGATTAGAAATTCATGTGTTGAATGGTATTCGTGTTTTAAATATAAAAATCACATTTTTATCTATATATATAAACTGTAGAAAACCTTCATGTGTTGAATCGATATTCATTCGTTGATTAGAAATTCATGTGTTGAATGGTATTCGTGTTTTAAATATAAAAATCACATTTTTATCTATATATATAAAAACTATTGGAAAGACTTCAAGTGTTGAATCGATATTCATTCGTTGATTAGAAATTCATGTGTTGAATGGTATTCGTGTTTTAAATATAAAAATCACATTTTTATCTATATATATAAACTATAGAAAACCTTCATGTGTTGAATCGATATTCATTCGTTGAATTGAAATTCATGTGTTGAATGGTATTCATATTTTTGAAATAAATTGTTTTATAATAAAAATCACATTTTTATCATATATATGAACTATATAAAATAATCTCCTTTTGAAATAAATTGTATTAAAATAAAAATCCTATTTTTATCACCCATATTAACTATATAAAATAATCGTGTTTTGAAATAAATTGTTTTACATTAAAAATCTCGTTTTTATTGTATACATGAATTGGTAAAAATAGTGGAGTGTTGAAATAGAAGCCAGTTAGATAAAAAATATCATTTTTTATCAAATGTGTGAAAAGAATATAGTTTTTGAAATCGAAGAATCGATATATATATAAATAGAATTGAAATATATCGAATAACGACGCTGCAGTTCGTATTTTGAAACCGTGATTTCAAACGATTATACCGGGAGATCCGACCATCGGATTTTCCTGAGATCGCAATCGTTGGGTTCGCTTTGGAAAAATCTTTCCAATGGCACCAACTTTGTAAAAATCCAACGGTTGGATTGTCTGGAATGTTTAATTCAAATCTGAAGAAAAACAGCGCCAGAATCGATTATATATATATATAATTATATTTAATCGAATAACGACGCTGCAATTCGTATTTTGAAATCGAAACTTCAAACGATTATACCAGGAGATCCGACCGTCGGAACTTCCCGAAACTGGAACCGTTGGATACGTTTTGAAAAGATCTTTCTCATGATGTAAATTTTGTGAAGATCCAACGTTTAGATTTTCAGATATGTGTAAATCAAATCTGAAGAAAAACAACGCCACGGTCACGTTATGGCCCGAAGCGTCGTTTTGAATAAATTGGCTATTTTAAAATAAATAAAAATAGCGATAAATCATTATAAAATGTTATAAACAATATGGATGTGATTTAGAAATTAACTGAAGGTTGGCTAAGTCGAATGGTTTCCTGGGTGTTGATCTGATGTTGGTTTCGGCCTTCGGGGTTAATATTTAGGAAATCGTTCTCTTATTGATTGACGGTTAGTGACTAATGAATTGAAATGATGCGTGTATATGTTAGTGTTGCACTTGTTTATTATATACGTGAGTTGCTCAGAAAGACCGGGTTTATCCCATTCTGAATAACTAAATCGACGATAAGTAATCGAAGATGAAGACGGTGGTCGAAGACCGGAGATCTTCACCTCGTTTGGATGGTAACCGAGGTCCTGATTGGGAGGCATCTCGAAATATGGATAATGAGTGGTGATCGTCCAGATGTACGTGGTGATCGATGGGTTTGCGAGGTATTTAGTGCCTCCGGTTTCGTTCAGACCCAGAACGGACTTGTAAATGGACTGTGTGACTGACATTGGATTTTATTTTGTGTTGATTGATCTCTGTTAAATATACATCTGTTTGGCGGCGGAGAAATTATTCTTTTGCTTAACGCCCTTCTCTGAAACGCAAGAGCTCAGAGGTTGTATATCGATGGACATCAGTCGCATGGCATGAATTGCTAGTGTGGCATGCCTGAGTGGCAAATGATCAGGGCTTCTGTTGAAAAGCAAAGCCTTGTGGTGATGATCAAAGCACCGCCTGTGTGGCATAGCTTTGTGTATAACGTGAAATCGCGAGCCTCACACCCCAGTATGAACCAGAAACGGGAGCAGGACCTCAGGGGGGACGTGCGTTTTCTTTCTAGCTAGGGTGGTGTCAGTGACCTACCAGCCCTGACATTTATACTTTTCACCTGTGTGGTTGTTGCTGTTGCGAGGCGCCTCGGTTTGATCGGACGATCCGGGTCCGATGGAGTCATTCGTTGGCTCATTTACGCCCCAAAGGGCGGAGAAACGCATTGTTCAGGCATTATAATCCACTTCGTGTGGACCGGCCCTGACGATCCAAGGTACGGTTACGGATGTGCCTGAGGGGCGGGCTAGAGCGTCTCGAATTCGGTAAGGACTATCTTTTGCCTTGGTTCAGGACGGAAATCCAATTTCCAAATACGACATCGTGCGGTTTTGATTGTATACCTATATATGGCGACATAGTGGTATGGGGCATTAATGCCGTCTATGATTGATAGTTATGATTTGAAATTGTTTTCAAAACATATAAACACTAGCAATAATATCAAGTGCCTTTGTTTTATTCGTATCAAGCATATTTTGTCCGTTATAAGGTAAAAACTCTATCCTCGGGTTTGCGTTGCATTGTGTGATGGGAACTGAGTCTTATAATGGCTTCATTTTTATAAAAAGCAAAGCAATGGTTAAAAGAATGACTTGTTTTAAAGCACTGGCAATCCAATGGAGTAAACCTGTTCCACGAAAGTGGCGTGATCCTGTGATTAGCCATATTATAAATGTGTTGAGTAGATTTCTCATACCAGTCCCAAGACTGACTCGTAGTTTGTTTCACTTTCAAACTCGGGTGCCCCTCTTTCTGCACGGGCAGCCTTGTATTCACGTTTAGCAGGCTTTATCTGGATAGCTGGAGCTGAAGATGGATTCTATCATTTATCTCTTTTTATGTTGTTCAGCTCCTATTGTACATATTTTGTTTGTTTTCCGCTGTAGACATTTATGTATAGCTGAACTGTATTTGTACTAAGTAAGATCCGGTATACTGTGTAACTCTGATGATTACTTTTATCCAGTATATTCTAGTGTTCATTATCTGGTGTATTTATCTAATTCTGTTCTGCTATTATCTGTTTCTGTGTTATATTCCACGGATTACCCTTGCCGCCGTCAGTACGGGGTTTGGGGACGTCTCAATGTAATAGATAATATTTATGAATTATGGTTAGGTCTTAGGGTGTATATATAGGTGTAGGAAGTTATTTAGGCCTTAAGATTAACCCTAGAACTGATCTGGACCACTCAGATGCCATATCAGCCCTTAGGCCGAATCGGGCCACGAGTTGGCATCCAAACACCCTGGATTGACCTTTAGTCGACCCAGCAGGGCTCGGGTCGACCCAGCAGGGCTCGGGTCGACTCCAAAAATGGTGCGGTTCGGCTATTCCCCCTCCCGATACGCTGTTTTGAACTTTTTTTTGAATATTTATTTATTTAATTTTTATATATATCTATATATATTTCTCTCATATGCATACAAATTTCATGGCTTAATAAATTCTTCGTAATTAACCATTTTCACACTAACCACTTTTTGAACTGCGTTCACACTAAGCCACTTTTTAGCCATTCCCCTAAAACAAAAATATGGCGCTGGCGGGGATCGAACTTTGTACCTCTTGTATGCAAGTCACATGTTCTAACCAAATGAACAACTAAGTCTTTTGCTTACAAACCTTAGAACAATGCTAAACATCATTATTTTCTCATTCCTCTTTTTCAAATAAATTATTCTTTAATTTGTTATTTTAATATTCTCAGAAAATACGGGGTGTTACATTCTCCCCTACTTAAAGGATTTCATCCTCGAAATCTCTAAGTCAAGAAGAACGTATCCTACCATCCAATCATCCATCTACTCCACCATCAACCACTAGCAACCATGGTCCTTAAAAGATTTCTAATGCTTTTCATGTACATATGCATAGTGTGTGTATATGTCTGTATACTAATGCAAAATCAGGCGGTCCACTGATTTAGACGACCTCCTTAATGCAAATAATGATAGTGCCATGTATCCATCATGTATGCAAAGAACCCTATACATATCATTACTACATGTGCGCACAACCATTCATTTAAATGCAACATCCATATGATACACACATTCAACGTACATTCATTTTACTAAATACATCCATTTATATGCAATATGCAATATGAAAGTGACTGAGCCGATCTAGTGCCTAAAGTGTGTGTATATGCATCCACGAGCAACCACTAGCAAACACTTGCATCCACATGCATCCACCATACATGTCATGTCTCAAACACATGTTTCAACCATAGGACTACCATATCTAAAGGTCAAAGATACTAGTGAGAGGACATACTAAAGATAGAACAAGTATAAGCTAAGCAATAAAGGAGAAATTAAAAGACATACCCTCGAAAATAAAAGGGTACAATGAACGCATCTTCTCTTCCGTCTCCCAAGTAGCGTCGCTCTCATCATCTCCCCATTGCACTTTGACTAGCTTGACCTCTCGATTCCTCAACTTCTTAATCTCCGACCCAAGAATGCATGTAGGAGCTCGTCGAATCGTCGCATCACGCTCTATTTCCACCTCTCTAAGCAAACTCTTCCAAAACTCGCTAGTAAAGATAGGATCGCGATCGCTCACTATGCTAGAAGGAACACCGTGCAAACGAACTATCTCTCGAATGTATACGGAGGCTAACCATGGAGCAGTCCTCTTACTCTTCATGGGAATGAAATGGGCGCTCTTAGTAAGTCTATCTACCACGACCCAAATCCCCGTATTACCCTTCCTTGATCTTGGTAACCCATCAACAAAGTCCATCGAGACACTCTCCCACTTCCATTGTGGGGCCTCCAATGGGTGAAGCAACCCACCGGGCTTCTTTTGCTCTGCTTTTACTTCTTGGCACACCAAGCATCTAGCGACAAACTCGGCCACATCCCTCTTCATACCGGCCCAAAAGTAAACCGGTCTCATGTCCATGTACATCTTGTCCCCGCCGGGATAAATGGTCATCTTCGAACGATGTGCATCATCAAGAATGGTCTTCCTCAAGTTCTTGTCTCATGGTACACAAAGTCTACCATCCCTACGTAACCAACCCTTATCATCTAGGGTATAACTACTGAGATGGCTTGATGACTCCCCTCTTATGAGCTTCTCTACTAACTCAACCAACTGTGGGTTATCTCGCCGTGCCTCACCAATCCGTCCCAAAAGCATAGGTCTGACCTCTAAGGATGCTAGCAAACCGGGTACAAAGTCAATGGAAGGTCTAAAGTCAAACGTAGAGATAAACTCTAAGCTTCGCCGCTCAACAAAGAACGGACTCAAGGACAACCTTTTCCAACTTAAGGCGTCTGCCACCACGTTACCCTTGCCAGGGAAGTATGCTATCTCGAAATCGTACCATGCTAAGAATTCCATCTACCTTTGCTGCCTTAAGTTCAAGTCCTTCTGAGAGAACAAATATTTTAGCGATTTGTGGCCTGTAAACAATTCGAATTTCTCGCCAAGAAGATAATGGCGCTAAGACTTAAGCGCGAAAACAATAGCGGCCAACTCTAGGTCATGTGTAGGGTAATTTTTCTCATGCACTCTCAACTGCCTTCCTCCATAGGCTATTACCCTCTCCTCTTGCATTAAGACTGCGCCTAATCCTGTCCCACAAGCATCGGTATAATGGTAAATGGCTTACTCCCATCTGGCAACACTAAGACTAGGGTTGTGGTCAAAGCTCTTTTTAAACGTTGGAACGCATCATCACAATCTACGTCCCACGTGAAAACTAGGTTCTTCTTCGTCAAGCATGTCAATGGGGTTGATATCTTTGCGAAGTCCTTGATAAATTCCTATAGTAGCCAGCCAACTCCAAGAAACTCCTCACCTCGGTAGCATTTTTAGGGACCTTCCAATCTTGGATGGCCACCACCTTCGCGGGATCCACAGCTATCCCTTCTTTGGAAACCACGTGCCCTAAGAATCACACTTCCTTCCTCCAAAAATGACATTAGAAAATTTAGCTTTAAGGTTATGCGCTCGAAGGATCTCCAACACTTCCCTAAGATGTAGGGCATGCTCTTCCTCGTTCTTAGAAAAGATCAAGATGTCATCCACCAAGACCACCACGAATTTATTAAGGTACTCACTAAACACCCAACTCATCAAGTCAACAAAGTATGCGGGGGCGTTTGTCAAACCGAAGGGCATCACAAGCCACTCATAGAAGCCGTCCGGAGTCCTAAAGGCAGTCTTGTCTATGCTATCCTCAGCCACTCTCAACTGATGGAAACCAGTGGCTAAGTCCAACTGCGAAAACACTGAGGCGCCAACTAACTGATCGAAGAGATCGTCAATCCTCGACAATGGGTGCCTATTCTTCTTAGTAAGCTTATTAAGTTCTCTACAGTCCACACAAAGTCTAAGGGACCCATCCGCCTTCGTGGCAAATACTACTGGAGCATCCCACTCCGATATACTATGTCTTATGAACCCCTTCTCAAGCAACTCCCCTACTTGCTTATTGAGTTCCCTCCTCTCACGAAGAGCCATGTGGCATACTGGCAGAGATACGGGTTTTGCATTGTCTACAAGATAAATACGAAAGTCTATCTCACGTTTTGGGGGTAGACCCCTCACCTCATCGAAGACATCAACATATTCACGGACTATACGAACAGAATGTAAATCATCATTAAATGCGTCAAGTGACTCAAGATAACTAAGCATCACCGATCCTCTAGGGTCACAAGAAGGATCAAGGGTCTTTCCACTACGAGTCAACAATTTTACTACCCTTCATTCACAATCTAGGATTGCACCATGTCTAGCTCGCCAATCCATCCCTAGAATCAACCCATAGCCCATGAAACCAAGCACAAAAGCAGTACATTCAAAACCAACGCCTAAGATAGACAATCTCAAATCCCTACAAACCATGGATAAATGAGCCGACCCACCAATAGGATTTGAGACTATAATGGGATCCACAACGAGACTAGTATTTAAGTGCAATGTTTCAACTAATGATGTAGAGATAAACGAATGTGATGCGCCAGAATCGAATAAAGTACGGACAGGTTGATCAAACAAGAAAATCAAACTTTCGACAGAAATTTTTCTACCTTCTTCGTGCCCCGGAGCCATGAGAGCATGAACCTACCCTCCCGAAGTAGAACCTGCCCTCTGCCCTTGCTTCTTAGGACAGTCCTTGACAGCATGACCTGGATCACCACAATGATAACAAGTGAACTTCTTCTTCCTACAGTCTTTCTTCAATTGGTCAGGTATCCCACAGTTGTGACACTTCCTCTTTTCTTTACCACCATTATTTTGTTGTTGGGCTTTCTTTGGATCCTCCTTCTTATCTTGCGGCCTAAAAGTACTTACACCCTTCTCTTCTTCATGCATGTATGCCATATCAACAAGCTTTTCATACGTAGCCCCCATTGGAATGTGGGACATAGCCAAACTATGAAGCGGTTCATTTAGGCCCTTTGCCAACCTCAAGGCCTTCTTCTGAGGTGTATTCACCAGCTCTAGCCCAAATCTCGCCAACTTATTAAATTCGGTCACATACTCCTTCACGGTCAAGTTTTTCTGCTTCAATGTAAGGAACCTCTCCATGTACATACTCTCCTCAGCTTGAGAAAGGAATTCAACTCAAACCTTCCCCTAAAATCTGCCCATGTCTCTACAACACGCTCTGCATTAGTAACCTCCCACCAAAACGAAGCTTCGTCCTTCATCAACCAAGCAGCCAATTGGACCTTCTTACAATCGTCCAAATCGAAAATGCCAAACAGATCCTCCACTTCTTTCAACCAATTTCTAGCTTCAACGAACATTTCAGACCCACTAAAAGGTTTTCTACCCATCGAACGAAAGTCTTTACATATCTTGGAGAAAGCATCTCCACGTGGAGGAATGACTGCAGCTGGGGGAGGAGGAGGAGGAACGTCGGTCGGACCCGCGGCAGCGGCCCTAGCCTCGAGATATTGACGAAACCAACCAGGTACATGAACACCCTCTGGTATCTCAGAATCTCCAGACATGCTGAAAAGAAAAAGAAAGAGTTTCAAAATAAGGGAAGCGAAAGAGAGATGTATGGCTTGCGGGGATTATGCTCTTTAAAGTAAACTTTCCTTGAAAATAGCTTCTTTAAAACAAGTTTTTGAAAATACTTTCTATGAAAATAATATTTTTGAAAACACTTTTCAAAACTTTTTATCTGTTCTTGTAACCATAGCTCTGATACCACGTGTAATCACCCCATGGCCATTAATGTCACTCACAAAGAGAATGCATTAATGTCATGAAGCGTTATAGTAGTATAGAACAGATAAATTACAAGAATAAATAAATAAAACACAGCGGAAGATAAAACTTATTTCATAGCATCATAACTTCAAAACAAGCTTACATAAGTAGTCTCCAAAAACCATTACAACAGGATCAATTGTCTTTTCCAAAAACTTCAAAGTACATAAAGAAGCAAATACTTAAATAACATAAATGCATAAATCCCCACTGAGCATAAGCAAATCCATAAAGATAAGAGAGTCCAAAGCGATACATTTACTCTCTTCAAGCAACTGAAAGAAATCGGCACAAAGTTGTAGTATTCCCTCCTTGCAAACCTGAAGGGGGGAAAGGAAAGAAAAGAGGTGGAAACAAAACGGGTCAAACATAAAGTATGGCGAGTCCAGTAATTTTAACAAATAATAGGTAAGGTAAATGATCAAGACATAAATAGGTATCATGATATGGCTGTAGCATAGATAAGGTAGATAAAAAGGATGGACAAGATGATTCCATTCCTAAGTACTAAGACAATCCTACACCTTGGCTAAGCGAACAACCCTCCAAGTACTAACCCCGAAGACCGAAGTCAACATCAGACTAGCACCCAAAGGACTATCCAACTCAACCGACATGTATTTCGTTACACCGCACTTTTGCTAAGTTACACCACATTACTTAATTACACCGCACATCTACTAGTCTCTATTTACTAAAGGTTGATCCCTTCCCACTAACTGTACCCACATGAAAAACTTGGTAGTTACTTGTACCTAGCTGCTATCATAGGTGCCGGCTTGCTCCTACCACCGCTAAGGTACCCTTACCCTAACCATTCGATAGGCTCCCTAAACCCCGTAGGCACCCGTGCTGGCCCCACAGTGGGGTGTATCACTCCCCAAAGTGGCAACCCCGACACCAACATAAAATGCACGGCCTTACCTACACGATGCAACAACGTCTTACCTACTAGCCCGGACCCATGCACGCATATGAACCCGTTGGACTCGCGTTGCCACCGCTATTCACGTTTTGACCTCTTACATTCAAGTCCAGTAAGCGTGCCCTAACCCCGGCCTAGTACCAGGCCTAATTAGATACTCAAACGGGTTACTGGTTGAAACAGATCCCCATCCGACACAAGCCTCCCACCTATGCTTGGTCCCCACTAGATTTTTCTCCCACTTAACTATTTTAATTTAAATGTCCATGTCTTACACATGCTATGGTTAAGTCCAAACTTACATGTCATAATTTACATGTCTTATCTTATTCCGGTTAAGTCCATATTTACATGTCATAATTTACATGTCACCCCACTTAACCCTCTAACCATACCCGTGTCTTATTATGGTTAGTATTCCTTAATTCATTCCTTATTACGAACGGTGCATAACCTCCCACATTTGACCGAACACTTTGTGGCCGCTGGATTTGCCGGGCGGTTCCGGGCAGTCTTACGCCACAAACCGGGTCTAACCTCGTGTCATTAACCGTTACGCCTACAATTCATTCCTTTGACCTCTCACATTATACGTCCAATTGTGGCAGCTGGATTTGTCGGGCAGTTCCGGGCAGTCTTACGCCACAATTACGCCTAACCTCATGTCAAAGGTTTATTAATAATCGTATTTCACCCATACCCAATTTTCATGTCATGTATATCCAATTAAACATGTAATCATGTTTATAATATTGCCTATTCCAAATTGTCACTAATTACATATTAATTAGCCTCAATTACAAATTTACAATTATATGCAATTTCATCAATTCCATGTAATTCATACCCAAATATGCCAATTTCACATATTATCCAAATATCCAATAATATCCAAATTTTCATATTTCACATATTCCCATCGTTCCCACATATTTGCATTCGCGCGTATTTTTAACATAGGCTCGAAGGTAGCCTAGATCCAAAAATAAAAGGAATAGGGATAAGAAGAGAGAATCAATTACAGAAAATTGGAATTAACACAACATCATGAAATAAAGGGGCATGTAAACTGGCATAGAGGCATAATGACATATTCAACATGAATAAACTGATAAAAGGTATGAACTTTACATAGAAACATAGGCATATGATGACATGAATCAAAAAGGTGAAGACTTGGATGAGATTTAAATTACATACATACATATGAATCCTCTTTACAACTTTGTCATGTTACTTTTAATCCCGTTATATTATGAAAATCACTGTACTCACCTTTCGTGGTTAAAGAATAGAATTATGCACTGAAATTGGTGTAGAAACATTGCGGTGTTGCTGATTTATCTTCTTGAATTGTTGTAGAAGCTCTAATCTTTAATTTGAGTTGAAGTTGAACACTTGAAATTTGATTTAGAGGTGGCGGCTAGGGTTTAAGAGAGAATTTAACAGCATAATGGTGTCATAGATAATATTTATGAATTAAGGTTAGGTCTTAGGGTGTATATATATATGTGTAGGAAGTTATTTAAGCCTTAAGATTAACCCTAGAACTGATCTGGACCACGCAGATGGCATATCAGCCCTTAGGGAGAATCGGGTCACGGGTTCGCAGCCAAATACCCTGGATTGACCTTTAGTCGACCCAGAAGTTCTCGGGTCGACTCCAAAAATGGTACGGTTCGGCTATTCCCCCTCCCGATTCGCTGTTTTGAATTTTTTTTGAATATTTATTTAATTAATTTTTATATATATCTATATATATATTTCTCTCATATGCATACAAACTTCATGGCTTAATAACTTCTTCATAATTAACCATTTTCACACTAAACCACTTTTTGAACTACGTTCACACCAAGCCACTTTTTAGCCATTCCCCTAAAACGAAAATGTGGCGCTGACGAGGATCGAACTCTGTACCTCTTGTATGCAAGTCACATGTTCTTACCAAATGAGCTACTAAGTCTTTTGCTTACAAACCTTAGAACAATGCTAAACATCATTCTTTTCTCATTCCTCTTTTTCAAATAAATTATTCTTTAATTTGTTATTTTAATATTCTCAGAAAATACGGGGTGTTACAACTAAACTAAACGGCCTATGACTCCCGAACCTCTCACATTGCCGAACCCACTTATGGTTGTTGGATTTTCCGGTTGGTTCTAGGCAGACTTCTACCACAAATGATGACTAACCTCGTGTTTGTGTGTCACAATTTAATATATAAATGAGCCATTTTATATGCACACACAAACAACAATTTATATGGGGACATTTCAAATTTCTAACCTTATTCTAACGTATTTATTATGTCATTATTATGTTGAATAACGTCGATTACGCTATATAAATATAATCTTTAATATATATGATAAACACTAATTTCCGTTCGAATGAAGACACGTTTTAACGGTGGAAATTGTCAATTCGGTCTACCTTAAAGGCATACAAACTAATTCCCACATCAAATTGCTAAATACATGGCATAATGGCATAATTAATGATAGAAGTAATGGGAAAAATAACAACATAACTATCAAAACTTGCATCCTAGGTTTTTTATTACAATTCCGGTAATGAATTAAGAAAAAGGTGTTAATTTCATACAACATATGTACATATACATACATATATATATACACACACACAACTATGCATACATATATACATAGATCTCTATTTAATCCAATTTACCCTTTTCTATGTTGTACATAAAAACATTAATATTTGATTTGTTTCAAATCTGAATACATTTAAATTATCCATTTAGAATGGAAATCAAAACCTATTCAAATAATTAAACTAAATCAATTTTGAACCTTTTTACAACACAACACTTTTAATTAAAAAGAGATAAATCAAATTAAACAAAAGTAAATCACCCAAAATATTCTTCATCCATAACCCAAACAAATTCATAAACCAAAACATTTATTGAAAACATTGCGAAACATATATGAAAATACGAGACTTGGTTTTTTTTACAATTTGATGTTATCGTGAATCCGAATCACCCTAGGTATACTAACCAACATAAAAACCTACAAAATATTGAATATGCCATAACAATTATTATTTCCACTCGTAGAGATTTAGGAGAAGAGATTACACTTATTTGAGATGTTGAATTCAGCACTCTTTGATTCTACTATACATATATATAAGAGAATCATATACATTTGAATCTCATATATAAATTATATAGAATTCCAGAATATAATCTAAATAGGATTAGATTAGAAATGAAAATAGGTTTGTGATAGAAGAAAACCTAAATTTCTGGAATGACAGCAGCAGAATGGAGGCACAGGGAGATTGAGGGTTTAGAGATTTGTGAGATGAGTTAGGGGGTATTTATAGGTGTGTAGATGAATAGAAACCGTTAGATTATCAAAGGTTTAATCCAGACTATCCATTTTATATAAACCGACCTAAAACACCTCTCAAATCAGCCTCGTTGGGCTCTGGCCGCACCAGGCGGTCGGCCTCTCCCCTAGAAGGGTGGTCGACCTGAGGTCAACACCTCTCCTGGGGGAGGTCAACCTCCTGGTCATATGTTTGACCAATGGCCTGCGTTTATGGCTCGGAAGATAATTTATATAACGTTATTTATTTTCCTTTATATCTTTCCTTTTAAATGTTATTGTTGTCCCCTGTTGTATACTTATATATATATACACAATTTCAAATTGAATGGAATATTCCAATCACTCATTATTAGTCATATTTTATTCTATATATTTATATTACAATTTGAATTTTAAACACTATTGCATATATATATATATATATTTAATGTATAACTTCTTTTAAACGTAATTCTTTCATACGGGTCCGGTATCTAATATATTATACATGAAAATTGATCAGAATTTCGCCATGAATACAACTACAATATTTTCTTGACCAAATTCCCAGTGCTGCAAAATTCCATTTTTCAGCCGATTTATATATTATTATTTAATTGCCAATTCTTATTAATTATTATTAAATTTTTTTACGTATATTTTTACGGGATGTTACACACATTGTGATAGTTAAGCACTACTACAAAAGGCTATAGCTAGGTATACAATGGTAAATCCAGGCATGTTAGCATAAGGAATGTCATGCTAAAGAAAATGCTCATTAATGAAGTAATTACCATGGATTTTGTAAGATCTAGGTAAAATATTCAGATCCATTTACAAAAGAACTAACAAGCATTTGTTATTGAAAACATCAACGGAGCGAGCTTAAACCTAGTATAAACATTTCCTATGATGAAAACTAGACATAACATTATAAAAATCATTATCTTAAGTTCAATGAGCCAAGTACATTATATAATGTGATTGGAAGTATTATAACATTCCTTTGAAAAGATAAAATTATGTTCCATTCCAAGAAAATTGTTTGGTGCCTATAATGATATGATGGAGGCTTCATTGCTTAGTACTTCATATGTTTATAACAGAAAAACTATTAAACTGCACAATTATACACCACTTCTAATAGCCTACCATATAAATGCATAAAGATGGTTCCACCTTCCACGAGACTCTGGCTTAGTCTCTAGGGGCAATTTCATGAATTCGAGATATAAAACATGGAGAATTCATGCGTCGTTTACTACGCTATATAAATGAAAAATTAATATGTGAAACATAATTGGTATTTTACATAGGATTGAGCTTCAATGCTTAATCAACGTTGTTGAATCACGCTATATAGCGTTTTGACTATGACAACTATACAAGTACTTATATACATTCTCGACTAACTTTATGTTGCAGGAAGATACTTTTGACGAACAGATTCAAGAGCACAAAACAAAGATCACATATATGATTATAAGATTCTGTGAGTCCTAGATTTATATGTTAAAGTCTTCCTTGATGATAACACACACACAGTTTTAAAATATACATTTCTTTGATTATAAAATATGCAAGATATAGGCTGACAACATAAAACAGACGTCTGGTCTGATAATTTCAGACGTCTGTTTACTGAAACAAATTGTTTACGAAATATAATATTCAGACGTCTGTTTTATATATTTCAGACATCTGATTCTGAAAGGATGTGACTTCTACAAAAAGATACATCCATTTACTTTATAACTCTTGAGCAAAACTTTTCATGATTAGTTGCATCTTTCTACATACTATAAGTAGAGGGAAGATTAACTATTCCAATCACCGATTTTTATTCCAATTCTCTCTATCTTATACAAAAGCTCTCTAAATTCTAAAGTGATCTATTTTCATACTCGAGACTTTTAAACTTCCATAATCCTTCACATACTTCACGATTATCATCAAGGAAAGGCTATAGGAAGGGTGTACTTAACATTCGACAATCCGTGTTATCAAGAACACAAAAGAGTCAACAATTATTCTGTATTAGTGAAGACCTCTTCAGTGGTTGAGGCAAGAAATCCCGTTCAGTGGTTCGGGTAATTATGAACCTATTCCTCCGGGTGAAGTGAGGGTTTTTAGTGTTAGTGAAATACCAGAAGTGAGTCTGGGACTGGACGTAGGACAGTGGTCCGAACCAGTATAAATCGACTGTGTGATTTACTACTTACTACTGCTACTTTAGTATTCTACTTATACTCCGTTCTATACGGTCCTACCGCTGCATAGCCTCTTTCATACGTTTCCATCTTGACAAGCTTTGATAGGTAATCACTATATATATATATATATATGTGTGTGTGTGTGTGTGTGTGTGTATGTATGTATGTATGTATATGTATATTCAAATTCATAAGATATATATGTAATATCTATATTTATGCACGAGTTTTCCTGCACTATAATTTTTTATAAAAACTTGATAGAGAATTATTAGGGAACTTTTACATTATTATTACCATGGGTATTGGTTTTTTTGTAGCAAGACCAACCGATTTTTAAAGTGGACCGTCCATTTTTCATTATAACAAAGTAATAAATACAATATAAAATCAGGAGTTAGACTAAATAACTAACTACTAAGGAAACTTGTCACCATGCATGGTGAAAAGTTCACAAATAAAACTTACATACAAAGTCAGAAAACACCATACTTGTGAAGAATTACAGATCAGTTGCATTAGGTAGAAAACCTAAATGGTTGCATAAACAATCCCTATAGTTATACCCTACTTTCAAGCACTGCATCTAAAACTAAGTAGTACAGCCAAAATGCTAGACAGTTTCCTTTGTGAAATATAGTTTTTAACACACTAGTAGGAGCCAGTAATTTGTGCAATCATAAGAAAAAACGTAGCCAAGTTCGATATCAGCAAAGATAAGCTACAACCAAAAGCCAAGCTTGAAAGCAACCTGATTCACACTCGTTGCTACACAATCGTCGGGTAAGTAAATAAGTGGATACTATAGCAGAAACATAGCTAGGATAATGGCAGATTTCTTCATTGAAAAACTATAACACATGCAATCACAAAGCTACACAAGAGTGCAGCAGCAAAAAATATGTCCATTCAACGTCAAAATTGGACAAAAAAGATCACTACAACCTCGTTACCCTAGCCCAAGACAAAAACTCGAAAACTAATTCCATAACCAAGTATAAAAAAGGACCACTATCCAATAACAATAAACACGAAGTTGTTAAGTAAAACTCATATTGTACACCTTGAATTTTAATAAACTAAATATTAATCAAAATAATATTCAGAATTAAATAATAGGACTAGCACCATTGGGTTTGTTATAATTTTCTGATAAAAATGGACACTTGGTTTGCTAAAATTGAAGTTATAATGAATTAAAGAGGAATTCAGAAAATAAAAATAAAAAAAATATAAGAACAAACGGTCACCGGGTGACCCAACCCACTTAGGTCGACACTGTGTCAACCCAAGCCAAGTTGGGTCGACCCTTATGTCGACCCCAGGAGGAAGGTGGGTCAACCCACGACGCAATTTGTGCGTTCCTTAGCCTGCACACAAACCAGCGAATGATTCTATTTTCTAACGTCATTTTTGCTGAGTTGGCTGAGTTTCATTGGCCTATTTTAAACTAAGGGCTAACGTGGCACTTTCTTTTGGACCAGATCTGGTCTCAGGTTTGGACGGCTGAGGGCATCCAAAAAACCCTATAAATAGACTAGCAGAGCCCCTCTCATTTCTATACATCCATTCTTTCTCTCTTCTCCTTCTTCTTCCCTAGGCCTATTCTCAAAATTAGGAAGGGCCATATAATTAATTTTTTACGAGGATAAGAAGTTCTTAAGTTTTAAATATTTATTTTTATAAAAACTTCTGGAGACGGAGGTTCTACTAGATCTAAGAAGAAGGCCACAGGGGAAGCTTTGATCATTAGATATATGAGTTTTTATGTAAACTTTAGATTAGTTATTTGCATAGGAAAGTTTAAACAGTTAAATAGTTTTAATTTGCAAGTTTTATGTTTACAGTTATTTACAATGTTTATATGATTAGTTTTCCTGTAAGTTAATGTAGTTTACTTATTGTCTATACTTGTTTCTTTCCATTTGTTTATTGTTTATAAGTAATTCTCCTTCTTCGTATCCCCATTTCTGTTGTGGTTTTATTTACAATCAAGCTATGTCTATTTTATTTGTTTTTGTTTATTTTGAGTCTAGGCCTTACGAGTAGCCTAGACCATTTCCCTTTTTCTTTTCGCGTTGAGCCTAGGCCTGAAGAGAACCTAGCCTTTATCATTTTTTTGCGTTAAATTGCAATAATGTTAACATTGAATAAAAAAGGGATTATGGGCATATTAGAACTGATTAAATATTTTAATCAGTATCGGGACTGTAAATCGGGGATAAACCTTAATATGTAACTGCAAAACATGCAAACATATGAACTGGAATAGATTGATCTTAATTGAACATTAAGTAATGTGAGGAAGGGTAGTATAAAAGGATAACATTATTTAGGAATGTTAATACAACCTAGGGAAATAACATGGGGTTGCATTGGGCTTATTAATAAACATTTTTTTGGCAAGGCCGACATGGTTTAAACGGACCCCTACTGTTTTATTGAAGCACCTAAGCTGTGTAAAAAAACAAAGTTACTCGCAGACATGCCTACAAGTAAAAGAAATACAGAGGAGACACGATGCTCAATACATTAGAGGTAAAAAACTAAAAAAACACCAAAGAAAGGAAAAAGATCATCATCAAAAGCGATGAAGTATCCCTGGGTCAATAGGAAATGAAACATTCAAAATACTTACTCCAATTTCATGCAAAATCCAGCAGTATAAGGCAGTTGAGCTCTTCTTTTCTCTTGATCAAATGACATTTTGTTTTTCTCCTTCCAGATGCATGTGATAAAAGACCCAAGTATAATGTTTAGCAGTCTTTTTTGGTCCTCGGTTGTTTTAATATCTTTATACGGTTCATCCCAATCACCCATATAGCTCTTTAATGCTAGGCCATATCCAATCAATTCCATGATCATCTTCCATTTGTCTTTTATTTTAGAGCATTTAAAAAAGAGGTGCTCGACAATTCCTTCTCCATTTTCACAAAAGTTACATTTGATTTCAATCTCCATTCTCTTGTCTTTTAGTTTCTTTTTAGTGGAAGAGCATCTTTAATGACTCTCCAAAGCACGAAATTATGTTTTGCACTATTATCCTTACACTATACATTCTTGTACCACTTCCACTTGTCATTCCCCATGTCATTCATGAGCTTTCTATAGGCAAGAGAGACAATGAATCTACCATCATCGACCTTCCAACTTACACTTGTAGTGAGCTGAAGCTAAGATTAACATGCTCGGTCTGTTGCCATTTTGCATTGATGTTCTGATTAGAGGTGGTGGGTAAATTAAAGTTGTTCCCATGTAACAGACTTCTAACAGATGCATCAAAATCAATTCCATATTGAGTCAGTTCCTGGTGCGTTAAGGTTCTTTGAAGGATTTCACCAAATTCAATCCAAGGATTCTGCCAAAATGAGACTACATGAGCATTGTTAAAGTTGTATTTAATAAGTGGTAGAAATGCTTCCCTGAGATTTAGCATGTTGCACCAAGTCCAACTATAATTTTGTGGAATTTGCATGCTCCAAAAGTTCTTGTTCTTGAGCACATATTTTCTCATCCATTTAGACCAGATGTTATCCTTGTTATTGAGGAAGGTGTCGATGTGCTTTGCGTGAGCTTCTCTGTTCCACATTTCCATATTTAATTTTATCAAAATTATAACAAAAAATTGCTGAATAAAAATCTTCATCTTGTGTTATTATAGGGAAAGGAGGCAGAAGAACAAAAGACTTTTCTATAGGTTTAATTTCCTAAGCCTGCAAATCATATAAGCATCACATATAAATCACTATATCACTAACTTCACACATATTTTCGAATTTTGAAAATGTGAGACACTGAAAGTTGAAACTTTTGAACTGCAATATAGATATCCTACCTATAGAGCAACTTGAATGAAATTTTAAGATTCAAATTATGACATTTTAGTGCACTAAACATTGAATATACAATAACATTTAAGTGCATTGAAATTTCTGCATTTTATTTGCTTCTAGTTATTGGGGAAAATATTCGATCTTTCCTGCTTCGTGAAGTTAAGATAGGCACTTTAAGATTATAAAATAGCAATGGAAGCACAAGAGTTTATAATTCTCCAATATCGAGTTTATAACAGTTCTGATACCACTGTTGGGATAAAACTTTATAATTTCTCCAGTGTAGATAAGCTTAAAAGTGAAGTGCAGTAAAACAGATAAATGAAAATAACAAGCAACAACACTAGAGATTTTTGTTTACGCGGAAAACCCAATTAGGGAAAAACCGCGGGACTAGAAGTCCAATTCTTCCACTATAAGATGATAGTAGGATTACAAGAACTCACAACAAATATTGGATGGTTTTCTATTTTTGTATATATATCTCACACTCAATGGCTCACTCAAGCTTGAGGGTAAAGACTTCTCAAGCTATCTCTCGTTTTGTGTATTTCTATATATATTTCACACACTCTGTGGTTCACTTAAACTTGAGGATAAAGACTTCCCAAGCTATCTCTCTTTTCTCTCAAAGAGGCTCTCTATAACTCTCAAGTTTTTCTCACCTTGAGAAGTGGCTTCTCTCTTGATTCTTCAATTATAGTATTTCTCTCACACTCATATATATAAGTGTGGAATAGAAAATGTTCTCTCACAATGTGGCTTTCAAACTTCATCCTTGGAAATAATGTTTCCATTGGGTTTTCATAGATTCTCTCACAATGCATGTTGTGGCTTTCAAACTTCATCTTGGAAATAATGTTTCCAATTGAACTGCAATAAATATGCATAGAATTTGATGTCTACGCACCTTTCAACAATATTTGTTGAGCATTCCAATAAATTAGGAGGGAAACCCAACATTAGTACATTCTAGTCATTCGTAATACAAAAACGAAATTGATATATAACAATGTTTAAGAACCTATAGAGTATTTAAGAGGTGCCAATCAATTAAAGTAGGAAATAATTAAGACAATATATACTATCAAATAAGCACTAAAGAAAAATTATCCAATGCCTATGAACTTTAAGAGTAACATGTTTTAAGATCAAAGCATCATATATGGGTGTGCTTTCCGTACCATTCACAAGAAAATTTTGAGAAGTTCGGATGAGTCAAGTTGCAATAAATTTGATTGTGAGTAATGCGAATTAAGATGATAAAACGACATGCTAAAAAACTGAAGTATATTGAGCAATAACCGTTTTAAACGCATTTAAATGTCAATTTATATAACATTTATGTATGATTATTAAATAGCTAACGATAAAGATAAAAATTAAGAGAATAATAATTCATCAATTCTCTTGTAAGGATATCAAATAGATTATTTATCCATTCAGAACCGTAATTTAATCCAAGATAAAGTAAAGAAATGTAATTCAAGCTGAGACATACCTACAAAGTATTTCTGCAATCTAAATTGAAGGTCTGAACCTTCAATAATACGTGGAAAATCATCGCTTGAATGGCGGTTTTAAATTTGAAAGAGCAATGTCGTGTGTTGCTCGGAGAAGGATCGAACTTAGTTCTACATTGCCACTACAAGTATGCTTATCTTCATGAAGTTGGATAATCACTCTTTGACATTCACAAAGCTCATTGGGTCCATTCTTGGTTGTCTAGAATATATTTGGTCCATTACTATCATCTTGGAATTTTTAATTTGACAAAAAAAAATTGCATAAAATACTGTACAAGTACAATTGTATTAAAATTGAGATTTATTATGTTTTTTTAATATATAGTTTGAATCAACTAACATTAAAATTGAAGTAGGCAGCTTACTGAGAATTCATAATAAAATAGAACAACAAATAAAAGCATACCATAACATCGAAAGAAATTTCTACCTGTATTGAATAATATAATTCACAACCTATAGTCAAGCTTTTATATGAGGGATAACAACAGTCAAGTGTTAATTGGTGCAAGGATGTTGAAGGAGCATTGTTATGAGTCCAGTGGAGATGTAGCATAGATATCTCCCTTCAACGGCATGTTGCTAGCAAGTATCAACCTTTATGTAGAAGTGAAAGCATTGAAAAGACAACGGATGCTGCCCAGAAGAGACGGAGAGTTGATGACTGAATTGCAAATTCTTCCTTGGTTGTGTGTACATGGCATTTTCCAGTTTGAGAGCTCACTGCGGAAAATTATCCAAACAACTTGTTGCGGATGCATTTTCCAATTAAAAATTATAGTAAACTAATTTTAATGGCTTCTTTTAGATCTCCTCCATTATTAGGAACAAATATAAACATAGCTACCACTAAATAATCATGAAAGCCAATAATGTCACCCTAGAAATTAATTCTAGCCGATTAACATGTAAAATTTTGAGAAGTAAAGAAAACTCAAACACTAACAAATAGAAAACAACAAGGTAATTCAATAAACAAACTTATAGATTGACAATTACAGTATGATTATTTAAAGAAAACTCAAACACTAACAAATAGAAAACAGCAAGGTAATTCAATAAACAAACTTATAGGTTAACAATTACAGTTAGATTATTTTTTGGCCTGTGTTAGAAATAAGCACAATATGTGGCATGTTATTCCCTAAAGGCAGATGTACACACAAGATGTAACCATACTCGATGGGCTTACTTGCAACCATCCAATATAATACATCACTGCCAAACTAAATGCAAAATAAAAGGCAACTGGTCTAGTATTGACACAGATTCTATGTGCATAATAACCCTCTATTAGAAATAAGGACATACAATAGTTAACATAAGTTAATGAAGTAAGTCTGTAATGTGTGCAGAGAAAGAAGTTTTGCTGACGGAGAAGGGCATCAAACGCAAGAGCTAGAGAAGAAACCACGTACTTAATCAGCCATGAATACAGATCCGGAAGAAGAAAGAAAAAATTATATATAAATAGACATCATGAATTGGTGATTTTCTAAGTAACTTAAGTAAAAAAAACAGTACATAATATGCACATTTAAGCTCATCATAAGAGTTCAGTGGGTTAAAAAACAAGGAAACAACTAGGATGAGATATTTTCATAAAAAAGAGTAGAGGATAGCAAAATATTGTTGAGCTGTTAAGAAACCAAATTATTACCAGCACGAGTAGCATTATGCAAAGGACCTTCATTATCATCCTGCAATCTATGGTAACCATAATCCCATTTAACTACAACTATGGCTTTATTGGTGGCTTTATGTGATTTTTTTTTTAATCTGAATTAGTTTTGATGATATGGTTTCAGAGCATGGTTAAATATTTCAAATAATACATATTTTCGAAAAAGCAACCAAGTAGTAAAAGGTGATGTAACGGCCCGGAAAAAAATTCGACGCTCGAATTTTTAACCATAATACATAACCTCGTATTACTGATCAAAAATCCAAGTATCGAACCCCAAACTGTTAATAGAAAGAAGTTAGAGGATGAGAAATAGAAAGAAAGAAATTTAGAATAGAAGAAAGAAGAAGAACACATCAAAATCTCACAGCGGAACGAATAAATATAATATAACAAATCTCTTTATAAAGGAAACTGTATATACATACCATTTATCAGAGTACAACATACACCAATCACAACGGATATACACTTTATATCTAACGGTGAAGCCTCCTGCTTCCAGCTCCCGGAACTCCAAGCGAAACCTAACCTAGAAATATACTCGGTCTAACCCAAGCACATTTGAAGCAAAGCAAAATTCACCCGGATCAGTATGGAATACTTTCAGTGATAAATTCACAGCAAAACAATTTGTTTAACTCTGAAAAATCCTTCTGAAAGAAAAGGACAATAGTAAGGCTAGCCCACACATAAACACAGACGGGTTTTTACCTTACTATAACCCAAAACCATTTTTGAAATAATATCTTTTCTGATATTATAATAATGTCTATCAATCCATAAATAAGTATCAAACTAGCAGAATGCTTGCATCTCACGCTCTACATATATAGTATACAATCAAAACTGCAGGCGCTTATTGGAGATTGGATTCAAACTATGACAAGGTATGAGACCACCTGCCGATAGTGTATTTCTAGAGGGAATACACTGGGTTCAAAAGAACGTCTTGCAACCCGACCCACACATGACCGACCACTCATTTCTCTTGAGTGTATCGAATGTATATCACTAACGGTTGGGCTCAAACCACCGTTTCCCGAAAAGGGACAGCATCGAAATAGATTAATGAAACAAATAGAATTTCTCTAGATAGGTGATTATACACCCTAATGGGAGCGACCCACATAGCCATGCTGCTTGCCCGATTTTTATCATTTCCCGGTTGATGAGGCTTAAGGCTACGCTTTATCATCACATCAGATTCACTTTGAATGCCACATTGTCAGATCCATCGAAATCACTAATTGACGTCTACAACAATACATTACGTGTTAGCTAAAGAAGTTTCCTTCTCCGCTTCCACTCTTGGTATGGTTGGAGAAACCAAGGTACGTAACCTCTTTGGAAATACTCTGTCAGACATCCGTCCATACAAGTCATCCAGGAACAGGATGAACCGAAGGCACTCTCCTACCGCATCCTTATATAGGAGTCACCCCAAGGATTAGAAGCGAGAAGTCCTTGCAAATCCGAAGATTTCAATCACGATATAATCATAAGTCATCATAACTCTGGTAGCTAGCCAGAGGAATTTAACGATTAGTTCTCCCGCTCATGAAGATCAACGGCCTTCAATGCTCCATCTCGACCATCTTCAACGTCACGTATTTGCTGGTCGGAATGATTTTCGAATATAAATTCGATCCCGGTCTTTCCGTACCAACAATCGATAAAAGGCCATATTTTGATAGTCGTTTATTTAACTATCAAATCATAACAGTGTATCTAGATAGTCTAGCAGCTCAGGTCCTTTATATAAATCCCATTATCACTATTCCATCGATGATCGATTCCATAAATTTAATCTTATCAAAAACTCTTTTGGTTTCGTTACTTTGAAAACATTACTCAACCCTCTCTTATCAACTTCTCCTTTTTATTTCCTTGGTTTATAATATTACCATATTTCATTGTCAACATCTTTTAATTTCCTTTATAATGGAAACGTCGTTCAATTTACTCAAACTCCCTTTTTGATTTCCTTTTACATTGGAAAATATCGCTATAGCTTTATAAACATATTTTCCTTTTCCATTACCATTCGGCCAAATCGTTATATTTCTACTTTACTCAAACGACATATGATTAATTACCAAAATCTCTATCTTATTTCGATTAAACTATTTCACTTAATTCAGCCCTGAGGTGAACACTTATCTTTAAAATCATCGGTTTGGTTAAAACCCTTTTTCATACTTGTTTATATGATTAGAATTAAACTCCAAATCTTTACCATACTAATTCATTTCTAGCTTTATCTCGTTTTAGTAAAGAATTCCAATTGAAAAGTACTTGCTTTAGTTATAATTAATTAAAAGTAATTATATTTCCACTTAACTAAATCTAGCATAGTTAAATCCATTTTAAAAGGTTATAAAGGATAAATTCATTAATCGCGAATAGCTCGATAATCACTTCTCTATCCATTACAAACTAATATCATCTCTCGATAATAGCGAAGCCGTTCAAGTTGGGGTATTCTAATTACCTCTCAGACCTTGATCGACAACGTTCTTATCTCAAGATAGATATAAGCTTGTAATTCCCCATTCTGATATATCATTTTCATTTCCATTTAGTCGGGATTCATAAATCATTTTCTTTTATTTGAAACCTACTTGACCTGCTAATCCCATTTCCTTGATTTGGTAAACCTTCACGAGACCCATTTGATTCCCATATGGTTTTACAACGATTTCTCACCTTGGTGTACTTCCTTATAATCACTTTACCAAACCCCTTTAAGTCTTAATTTGTCCCTACTTATTTTACTTAACAAAATCTTATTGAAACTGTCATATAAGTTTACACATCTTATTTACAAGCCTTATTTGTAAATTTGGATTATAAATCCCTACTACCTTTTAATCAAATCCTATTGTCACTTATTTACCTCGTAATTGAATCCCATTTAAAAGTCATCGCTTTAATTATATTTTAAAGCTTCTCTTTAATATCATTCTGGCTCAACGGTCCCTTATAAACTGGTGTTTATAAACTCTAGGATTTATAACTAAGTCCTTTGGTAATCTTCACTTAGTTTAAATCTTATTATAAATTTGACTTCCCTCTTGAAAGGAATGCCAATAATTTGAACAATAGCTTTAATTATTATTAATATAATAATTACCTTCATTATTCACCAAATAAACACGGTTTATTTCAATAATTAATCATTCATTAATTAACTCATTATTAATTAAAAGTAGAATAATTAAATGATTTACAAAGGTTATTAAATAATAATTAACTTAATTTATAAATAAACGAATTGATAATCATTTAAAAATATAGTTAATCGAAGACTAACTAGTTTTAACAACATTCGTCTAGTTAACGAATAATTTGAAAACCATTGATTTTGTTAATTTAAATCAAATTAACCCAACCGTAAATTTCAAATTTAAACGGTTGATCTTTCTGGCAACCGTACATATCAGTTACCTGTTAATTGATTTCTGTTATCATTCCATCCTTAAATTAATTAAATAACTTAATTAATTTAAAACATCAGTTAATTGTTCTATAAAAACAATCATTCCATTTCACAAATCTGTATGTTAGCTTCGACTGTAGTTCATAAATCTCATTAATGTCCTTAAATTCTTATTTGTAAACTATTAATTAATTTCTATTTAAAACACGATTATACACGTTTAAATATATTTATAAACTCCTTTTCCATTTATAAAATGAACTCGAGATTTTTAATTCAGTTAAAAATAAATTTTACGACTTAAAACTGCGTCAGTTCGCCTGACGGCAAAACGATGTTTTGAAAACAATAGGTTTTAGGCCCTCACTGCCAACCACTGTCGATTAATTAAAAATCACATCAATGGTCGCATCAATTCAACCATCAATATTCAAACTGGTTTCAGTGTCATTGGGGTTCAATCAGTTCATGTGTAAACAGTAAAAATATACAATACACATGATATTTTGAGGAATCCGGTGGGGTTCCTCCAACCTATCCTTCTCTACATCACAGATTTGTTATAATGCTATAATTTAAATAAATAAATTAATGCCAATAATATAACTAATAGCAACCAGTTAATCAACCATATGCAACCAATGCAGCCAACCAAATAGAATATATTTTTAAATGATATTATATGGATTTATCACATCATAGTAGTCCAGAAAAGTGTGAGAATTAACTCACCATTTATTTTCGCAAGTTGATTTCCGATTGATTGATTTATGTGATTTCAACGGGCATTTGGGATCATATAAAATTCCACTTAGCTTCAAATCTCTTCGAACCAGTTCGCACCCGTAGTATTCTCCGATGCGAGTCCATCGCCACTTGTTACACTAAATTCGGTTAGCATCTAAATTAGTTACGATTATTACAATATTATAAATTGAATTAGAATAAATTAAAATAGTTAATTACTTTTATTAACTACCTAACCCCCCTTAAATTACGTTAATACCTCCTTCTCCCAATAAAAATTCTCCGAAGCTCCGCCTGTATCATGGACTTGGCTTTCAATGCCTGTTACAAGTTTTCATCATTTTTAATATAGTTTATAATATAACACATGCCATAAACTTAAACTCAATTACCTTAATATTCATCTTAACCACGTCAGAAAGGGAAAACGCGTTTTCACCCTTACTCAATTTCCAGACCCGATCTGTCCCATTGCTCAAAATTGAACACCCCCCCCCCCCCCTTCGTTAAAACACGAACGCAACCAGGAACTTCACGACCCCGCTACCACTTCCTTCCAGCTCCGGACCCCCACCACTTACCACCGCAGTGACCGCCGCCGGATTTCCTTCCAGCTCCCACCGGTCTCGGCCTTCCTCATAGTTCGTAGACTCCACATGAACCCAAAACACGAAATGCACCCAGTTCCGTTCATCTAAACATAGTCGCCGCCACTGGCATTCTGGGATGACCGGACCGCCGCCGTACGAGGCATCTGACCACCCTCTCCCTTTTTCTTTCTGACCTCAACCACACATACCCCACGACGATGCCGGAATCCGCAAATAACCAAAACTCACGATGTCAACTTTGAACCCTAACTGCTCCTCCACCTGTCCACCGTAACATCGACGACAACCACCAATAAAAAGCCCCGACTCCCCTCTTCGATCCTCCTGTTAATCACTTTCCCAAATACTCGATGGAGTGAAAGAGAAGATTGATCAAAGTAGTGAAAAAGGTGGCTGCGTTCTTCTTGATTTTGATTTTAATATTTGAAATGATTTAGAATTAGCCCGGCCGTTTTCTTGGAATGAATAGTGAATCATGTCGGCAAATTTTGGGGAAGAAAGTTTGGGTATTTAGGATTAGAGAGCGACAGATGAAATTGGGAGCATTTGGGGTCAGTTGGACGATTATATAAATGAGAAAAATATTATTTTATATTTCGATTTGACTAGCGATATTTTTTTATGACGTACCTAACAATTTTTATTCGTACCTATCGCAGATTTTGAACACCGTTCATTTGCTTCTGCGCTCACATACAAACTCTGTTCGCAACGGAAATGGACGTCATAGTATAATTTGACGTTACGGTCCTAATGAAACTTGTTTCGTCGAATTCCGAATTCGTTTGCTCAAACTGCACTCGTTCACGTCCAAATGGTTGTTTTATTTACATTTTATTTTGCCACGCTCACAGAATGACTCTGATTTACATGCAACTTGAAATCTAGCAATAATTAGCTGTTGCGGTCCCAATAAAATTGGTTTCATCGAAAACGAAGATCGTTTGAATAAAATTCCTTTTGAAAGGCCCAATTTGAATTAAAATAAATCAATTTTAAAATACTTCAATGTAATAAAAATAAAATACTGTAATTGGCCATATACGACCAGAATTTGATATAGATTCAAAATATAATAACTCTGGTTGAAATCCAAGTCAATTCGATATTTAAAATATTTAAAAACCCTTAAATTTATAAAATAAATCGATATAATATATAAAGGAATTCCTTAGCGACCTTTTCAAAATTTGATTTGGACATAAAATAAAATCTACGCTATGAAAATTCGATTTTTCTCTTCTATTAGAAAGTTATCGTCAAAAAGATTCGAACGTTTCTTGTTTCGAGAAAATCCGACTTATTTTGGACCCTGTACGGCCATTTAAAATTCAAATCGCCATATTACGAACTGCCATGCCGCTGCAGCTCGATTTATAATTAAATTATAAACTACATGATCAGCCGTTGTTAAATAAACGAAATCGTCGATATATTTTCAATATAACCAATATTGAACTATTTTGAACTACCCGTTCACAATATATCGCCAACACAACATTTTCCGACTATTTGGAAATTAAAATATTATTTTGTTATTTATTTAAATAATATATTCAAAAGAAAATCATTAAATTCGATTATTTAAATTTAAACCAATATTTTATATAATAAAATAAATTAAATAATTACCAGAAAAATACGGGTCGTTACATTCCTTCCCCCTTAAAATAGTTTCGTCCCCGAAATTGCTAAGGTAGAAAAATACTGCAAGCCCATTATCTTTACAAAATTATATTTAATTAAAACTCAATTTTATTTCAAACTAACCCAACTGGTTTTAAAAACAATTTATTTCAATTAACAAAATTTTCAAAATTTTCAAAAAATTTCTAATACCTTAAATTCTGGAAAAATTCGGCAGAGTCTCCCCTGTACCGAGGGACATCTGCAATATTGCAGGTTCAAGAAATATGTATACATCGACCAATAGGGTCGGATAAATCAAAAATCCAAACTCAAAACCCAAATAAAATCAAAATTTTATATTTGCGTAGGCGTACCTTTTTGCGAGCGCTATTATGCGATAAGTGATACATATATTCATGCTTGTTTGATTAACAGGCCAAACTGGATTCAAATTACTCTAGAAATTTCTTGGATTAACTCTATACATGTTCTCAACTCCAATGAAATTCGTTAATTCCTAAAACAAATGTCAGTCAGATCCAAATACCCATATTATTCATTTCATCCACATCATTCATTCCAACCAATTGGAAATAATCATATTACTTCATGCAGTTCTGATGGATTTAATTATAACTAAGTCTTATTAACAATCCATTAATTTTTTTCAATATCCATTCAGTTTCATAAATCCGGAATTAATTTATTTAACTTGATCATTTCAGATTGGTTTCCAACCAATGTTCAATCTATATCCATGCTATGTATCTCTACCAAACAATTCCTTGACTTCCTCATTATACTTTGATTCATCTAAATAGTTTCAATTCATATATTCTAGATTGGTTTTCAATCAATTGTTGGCGAATCCTATACAAGCAATCCAATATATAACAAACAACCAAGGCATAACAATCCAACCAAACCATTTTGATTCACATAAATATTGCTCGTTTACCTTTACTTTGGTTTCAGATCAATTGATTTATATTGGCTTAATTCCATCCAATTATCACTTATTCGATTTCACAAGTGAAATCTCTTTTATTATATAAATCTCTTCCAATTGAATATTCAAATTTGAATTCTTATACGAATTATTCAAACAAATCCATTTTACAATCATTTGAGAAAAGTATATTTATATAAGAAGATAATCCGGGCAAAACCATATAAAAATAATTTTATAAGATATTACAAATACGCGCTCGGATAAATACACTCAAACTCAATCTAGGGTACTGCTAGCCCCATCTCTATTGAGTTACACCACAGAGCCAAGGTTATCACTAAACCACTAGCTCTGATACCAACTGTAACGGCCCGAAAAAAAGTTCAACGCTCGAATTTTTAACCATAATACATAACCTCGTATTACTGATCAAAAATCCAAGTATCGAACCCCAGACTGTTAATAGAAAGAAGTTAGAGGATGAGAAATAGAAAGAAAAAAATTTAGAATAGAAGAAAGAAGAAGAACACATTAGAATCTCACAGCGGAACGAATAAATATAATATAACAAATCTCTTTATAAAGGAAACTGTATATACATACCATTTATCAGAGTACAACATACACCAATCACAGCGGAAATACACTTTATATCTAACGGTGAAGCCTCCTGCTTCCAACTCCTGGAACACCAAGCGAAACCTAACCTGGAAACATACTCGGTCTGACCCGAGCACATTTGAAGCAAAGCAAAATTCACCCGGATCAGTCTGGAATACTTTCAGTGATAAATTCACAACACAAACAATTTGTTTAACTTTGAAAAATCCTTTTGAAAGAAAAGGATAATAGTAAGGCTAGCCCACACATAAACACAGACGGTTTTTACCTTACTATAACCCAAAACCATTTTTGAAACAATATCTTTTCTGATATTATAATAATGTCTATCAAGCCATAAATAAGTATCAAACTGCAGAACGCTTGCATCTCACGCTCTACATATATAGTATATAATCAAAACCGCATGCGCTTATGGGAGATTGGATTCCAACTATGACAAGGTATGGGACCACCTGCCGATAGTGTATCTCTAGAGGGGAATACACCGGTTCAACAAGAACGTCTTGCAACCCGGCCCACACATGACCGACCACTCATTTCTCTTGAGTGTATCGAATGTATATCACCAATGGTTGGGCTCAAACCACCTTTTCCCGAAAACGGACAACATCGAAATAGATTAAGAAAACAAATAGAATTTCTCTAGATAGGTGATTTCACACCCTAATTGGAGCGGCCAACATAGCCATGCTGCCTGCCCGTTTTTTGTCATTTCCCGGTTGATGAGGCTTGAGACTACTCTTTATCATCACATCAGATTCACTTTGAATGCCACATTGTCAGATCCATCGAAATCACTAATTGACACCTACAACAATACATTACGTGTTAGCTAAAGAAGTTTCCTTCTCCGTTTCCACTCTTGGTATGGTTGGAGGAACCAAGGTACGTAACCTCTTTGGAAATACTCTGTCAGACATCTGTCTATACAAGTCATCCAGGAACAGGATGAACCGAAGGCACTCTCCTACCGCATCCTTATATAGGAGTCACCCCAAGGACTAGTAGCGAGAAGTCCTTGCAAATCCGAAGATTTCAATCACAAGTCATCATAACTCAGGTAGCTAGCCAGAAGAATTTAATGAGTAGTTCTCCCGCTCATGAAGAACAACGGCCTTCAATGCTCCATCTCGACCATCTTCAATGTCACGTATTTGCTGTTCGGAATGGTTTTCGAATATAAATTCGATCCCGGTCTTTCCGTACCAACAATAGATAAAAGACCATATTTTGATAGTCGGTTATTTAAATATCAAATCATAACAGTGTTTCTAGATAGATTGGCAGCTCAGGTCCTTTATATAAATCCCATTATCACTATTCCATCGATGATCGATTCCATAAATTTAATCTTATCAAAAACTCTTTTGGTTTCATTACTTTGAAAACATTACTCAACCCTCTCTTATCAACTTCTCCTTTTTATTTCCTTGGTTTAGAATATTACCATATTTCATTGTCAACATCTTTTAATTTCCTTTATAATGGAAATGTCGTTCAATTTACTCAAACTCCCTTTTTGATTTCCTTTTACATTGGAAAATATCGCTATAGCTTTATAAACATATTTTCCTTTTCCATTACCATTTGGCCAAATCGTTATATTTCTACTTTACTCAAACGACATATGATTAATTACCAAAATTTCTCTCTTATTTCGATTAAATTATTTCACCTAATTCAGCCCTGAGGTGAACACTTATCTTTAAAATCATCGGTTTGGTTAAAACCCTTTTTCATACTTGTTTATATGATTGGAATTAAACTCCAAATCTTTACCATACTAATTCATTTCTAGCTTTATCTCGTTTCAGAAAAGAATTCCAATTGAAAAGTACTTGCTTTAGTTATAATTAGTAATTATATTTCCACTTAACTAAATCTAGCATAGTTAAATCCATTTTAAAAGGTTATAAAGGATAAATTCATTAATCGCGAATAGCTCGATAATCACTTCTCTATCCATTACAAACTAATATCATCTCTCGATAATAGCGAAGCCGTTCAAGTTGGGGTATTCTAATTACCTCTCAGACCTTGATCGACAACGTTCTTATCTCAAGATAGATATAAGCTTGTAATTCCCAATTCTGATATATCATTTCCATTTCCATTTAGTCGGGATTCATAAATCATTTTCTTTTATTTGAAACCTACTTGACCTGTTAATCCCATTTCCTGGATTTGGTAAACCTTCACGAGACCCATTTGATTCCCATATGGTTTTACAACGATTTCTCACCTTGGTAAACTTCCTTATAATCACTTTACCAAACCCCATTTAAGTCTTAATTTGTCCCTACTTATTTTACTTAACAAAATCTTATTGAAACTGTCATATAAGTTTACATAGCTTATTTACAAGCCTTGTTTATAAATTTGGAATATAAATCCCTACCACCTTTTAATCAAATCCTATCGTCACTTATTTACCTCATAATTGAATCCCATTTAAATGTCATCACTTTAATTATATTTTAAAGCTTCTCTTTAATATCATTCTGGCTCAACGGTCCCTTATAAACTGGTGTTTATAAACTCTAGGATTTATAGCTAAGTCCTTTGGTAATCTTCACTTAGTTTAAATCTTATTATAAATTTGACTTGCCTCTTGAAAGGAATGCCAATAAGTTGAACAATAGCTTTAATTATTATTAATATAATAATTAACTTCATTATTCACCAAATAAGCACGGTTTATTTCAATAATTAATCATTCATTAATTAACTTCATTATTAATTAAAAGTGGAATAATTAAATGACTTACAAAGGTTATTAAATAATAATTAACTTAATTTATAAATAAACGAATTGATAATCATTTAAAAATATATTTAATCGAAGACTAACTAGTTTTAACAACATTCGTCCAGTTAACGAATAATTTAAAAACCATTGATTTGGTTAATTTAAATCAAATTAACCCAACCGTAAATTTCAAATTTAAACGGCTGATCTTTCTGCCAACCGTACATATCAGTTACCTGTTAACTGATTTCTGTTATCATTTCATCCTTAAATTAATTAAATAACTTAATTAATTTAAAACATCAGTTAATTGTTCTATAAAAACAATCATTCCATTTCACAAATCTGTATGTTAGCTTCGACTGTAGTTCATAAATCTCATAAATGTCCTTAAATTCTTATTTGTAAACTATTAATTAATTTATATTTAAAACACGATTATACACGTTTAAATATATTTATAAACTCCTTTTCCATTTATAAAATAAACTCAAGATTTTTAATTCAGTTAAAAATAAATTTTATGACTTAAAACTGCGTCAGTTCGCCTGACGGCAAAACGATGTTTTGAAAACAATAGGTTTTAGGCCCTCACTACCAACCACTGTCGATTGATTAAAAATCACATCAACGGTCGCATCAATTCAACCATCAATATTCAAACTATTTTCAGTGTCATTGGGGTTCAATCAGTTCATGTGTAAACAATAAAAATATACAATACATATGATATTTTGAGGAATTGGGTCGGATCCCTCCAACCTGTCCTTCTCTGCATCATAGATTTGTTATAACACTATAATTTAAATAAATAAATTAATGGCAATAATATAACTAATAGCAACCAGTTAATCAACCATAAGCAACCAATGCAGCCAACCAAACAGTATATATTTTTAAATGATATTATATGGATTTATCACATCATAGTAGTCCAGAAAAGTGTGAGGATTAACTCACCGTTTATTTTCGCTGGTTGATTTCCGATTGATTTATTTATGTGATTTCAACGGGCGTTTGGGATCATATAAAATTCCGCTTAGCTTCAAATCTCTTCGAACCAGTTCGCACCCGTAGTATTCTCCGATGCGATTCCATCGCCACTTATTACACTGAATTCGGTTAACATCTAAATTAGTTACGATTATTACAATATTATAAATTGAATTGGAATAAATTAAAATAGTTAATTTCTTTTATTAACTACCTAACCCCCCTTAAATTACGTTAATACATCCTTCTCCTAGTAAAAATTCTCTGAAGCTCCGCCTGTATCATGGACTTGGCTTTCAATGCCTGTTACAAGTTCTCATCATTTTTAATATAGTTTATAATATAACACATGCCATAAACTTAGACTCAATTACCTTAATATTCATCTTAACCACTTCAGAATGGGAAAACACGTTTTCACCCTTACTCAATTTCCAGACCCGATATGTCCCATTGCTCAACATCGAACACCCCCCTTCGTTAAAACACGAACACAACCAGGAACTTCACGACGCCGCTACCACTTCCTTCCAGCACCAGACCCCCACCACCTACCACTGCAGTGACCGCCGCCGGATTTCCTTCCAGCTCCCACCGGTCTCGGCCTTCCTTATAGGTCGTAGACTCCACATGAACCCAAAACACGAAATGCACCCAGTTCCGTTCATCTGAACATAGCCGCCGCCACTGGCATTCTGGGATGACCGGACCGCCGCCGTACGAGGCATCTGACCACCCTCTCCCTTTTTCTTTCAGACCTCAACCACACATACCCCACGACGACGCCAGAATCCGCAAATAACCAAAACTCACGACGTCAACTTCGAACCCTAACTGCTCCTCCACCAGTCCAACGTAACATCGACAACCACCACCAATAAATAGCCCCGACTCCCCTCTTCGATCCTCCTGTTAATCACTTTCCCAAATACTCGATGGTGTGAGAGAGAAGATTGATCAAAGTAGTGAACAAGGTGGCTGCGTTCTTCTTGATTTTGATTTTAATATTTGAAATGATTTAGAATTAGCCCGACTGTTTTCTTAGAATGAATAGTGAATCATATCGGACAATTTTAGGGAAGAAAGTTTGGGTATTTAGGATTAGAGAATGGCAGATGAAATTAGGGGCATTTGGGGTCAGTTGGACGATTATATAAATGAGAAAAATATTATTTTATATTTCGATTTGACTAGCGATATTTTTTTATGAAGTGACTAACGATTTTTATTCGTGCCTATCGCAGATTTTTAACACTGTTTATTTGCTCCTGCGCTCACATACAAACTCTGTTCGCAACGGAAATGGACGTCATAGTATAATTTGAAGTTACGGTCCTAATGAAACTTGTTTCGTCGAATTCCGAGTTCGTTTGCTCATATTGCACTCGTTCATGTCCAAATGGTTGTTTTATTTACATTTTATTTTGCCACGCTCACTGAATAACTCTGATTTGCGTGCAACTTGAAATCTAGCAATAATTAGTTGTTGCGGTCCCAATAAAATTGGTTTCATCGAAAACGAAGATCATTTGAATAAAGTTCCTTTTAAAAGGTCCAACTTGAATTAAAATAAATCAATTTTAAAATACTTCAATATAATAAAAATAAAATACTGTAATTGGCCATATACGACCAGAATTTGATATAGATTCAAAATAAAATAACTCGGGTTGAAATCCAAGTCAATTCGATATTTAAAAACCCTTAAATTTATAAAATAAATCGATATAATATATAAAGGAATTCCATAGCGACCTTTTCAAAATTTGATTTGGACATAAAATAAAATCTACACTATGAAAATTCGATTTTTCTCTTCTATTGGAAAGATATTGTCAAATAGATTCTAGCGTTTCTTGTTTTGAGAAAATCCGACTTATTTTGGACCCTGTACGGCCATTTAAAGTTCAAATCACCATATTACGAACTACCGCGCCGCTGTAGCTCGATTTATTATTAAATTATAAATTACACGATCAACCGTTGTTAAATAAACGAAATCGATGATATATTTTCAATATAACCAATATTGAACTGCCCGTTCACAATATATCGCCAACATAACATTTTCCAACTATTTGGAAATTAAAATATTATTTTATTATTTATTTAAATAATATATTCAAAAGAAAATCATTAAATTCGATTATTTAAATTCAAACCAATATTTTAAATAATAAAATAAATTAAATAATTACCAGAAAAATACGGGTTGTTACAGGTGAAGTGTAATATCACACCTTGGTCAAAAACACCTATCTTTGTTTGAACGCAAACACAATTTCACAGCTGTTTCAATTTACATTAGAAACATATAAAGTGGATGGATTAATTTTTTTGTAGTAAAAATCAGTCATACGACAAGCAAGGTCCAATACAACTTACTTCAGATAATCTGAAAACAGAGAAAATCAAAGAGGATTCAAACTTAAGGAAGCAACAAAATGAACGTAATACATCGAAGGAAAATGATTCACTTGAATTTCTTGTTGATGGATTATCTTTGGGGATCGGATTTGGGAATGCGCCTTGATTTGGTTTTTGGGAACAATGGATCGCCTTTAGAGAACGGAAGAGATAAAATTGTAGCTAGGGTTTAGAAGAATATAAAAAGAACATGGCCTAATTTTTTTTATTAAACGCGGGCCGATTTGGACGTGGGAACGATATCTGGCCCTATTAAAATCTGTTGGGAACCAAGTGGCATGGTAAAGATTAGATTTTTTTTCTCACATAAAATAAAAAATGTAAAATGATAAAAATTAACAGAAACACTTAAATAAATATAGAAACATGAGTAAACTGTTTCAGGTCTAGAAACTAAAAAAAATATTATTTCAAATAAAAAATATTATTTGTTTCATATTTGCTTATTTGGTGTAGTGACTCCCCGTTACTTCATTAACTTCTTCTGAAACTATTAACACCCCTTACTCAAAGCCCTATTTTATGATTCTCCCCCTTTGTTATTAAAAAAATTATATATACCTAACTAGACTAAAATACTCCGCCTAAAATTAAGACATAGTAACAAGATTATAATACCTAATATCTAGTCTAAGAAATAGTTCTATGCATCAAGTAAATTAAGACAAAAAAGTTAAGACAATATTCAGACTATTAATAAAGTCAAAGCCAAAGCAATCAAATACAAACTTTCTAAATAAACAAGCATCTAATCAATCCAAACAAATTTAAATCTTAGTTAAACCATGAATCCAAATTCAAGTTTTAAATTAGTCAAACCACACTGTTGTTAATTATGTTACTTATTATGTTTAGATTATTCCAATTAAATCAGCAATCTAAACCAAATCAAACAATATATGTCAATTTAAACATAACTTGAAACTTCAGCTAATCCTAGAAACTATAAAGCTCCCCCTTAATCTAATACTAGAAAAACTATATGAAAGTAATGAAATGTGAAAAAGATGAGTATAGTTATATTATTCAATACCTACATATGTACAAGTATATTTCAAAACTATCGAGACACACACATAACACATCAAATCCAACCATGTCAAACAAGTCAAACACATCAATTAAATCAATCAAGCCTGTAATAATTCGTATTTTTAGAACCAATTTAAAATTTTAATTTAAGCTACTTTAATGAATATGGAAATATAAATTGGTTATTTTTGCCAAATAAAATTTAGGAATAATTTTAAAATTAGTTTTTATATTTTATTTGACTTAAAACAAACTCAGTAAAAAAATTAAATTGATTTATAAGCCTTGTATTTGAAATTTTTGAAAATTCGATTTTTAGAATCATCGGATAGCCGTTTAAAAGTGGAATTTTGCTAGCGAGATCAGAATTTGACGAGACCAATTTTGTTGGATTTAGAATAACAATTCATGGCTTGATTTAAAATTTTACGCGAAACGGAGTTAATATATGGCCGTGAGAGGCAAACCCGTTTGGGGCAAAACTGATAGTCAGTTTACAAAGAAACATTATTGAGATGATCTCAGAATTCTATTTCACTTTTTTTCCCGATTCATATCGTCAAATAATGGACTAATCCAAAATTTCATAATTTTTGGAGTTAGCATTTGGGCATACAAAAGAAAAGGTATGCTAAAATTGCATTTTTAAAGCTTATTTGAGAATCTTTCAGAAATTAAACGGAAGGTCAAACGAACTTGGAATTTGACGAAGCTTAATTCGTTGGATTCGTCTTGACGTATATTATCTCGTATTCAAATTTAGTATCAAACGGAGAGTGTTTGCATTTGGGCGATCGGAGAGAAAGTGGCATGTAATCTCTTTTTCTCCCTTTCCTTCTTCATTATTTCCTCCTTCCTCTTCCTCTTCTTTTCTTTCTTAAATGGCCTCCATTCCCCCAAAATTTCAGCTGCCTCCCCTCCCTCACAGCCGTCGTCCACCCCTTCCACCACTGCCTCCTCCTTCTTCTCCTCTTTTCTCTCTCCTCTCCACTCTCCTCTCTTTTTCTTTGCAAAACCCTAGCCCCTTCTACCGCCCAAATCCACCACCATGGGAACCACCACCGCCACCACCACCCTCCAACCACCATCCGCCACCTCTAGCAGGCTAATCAGGTCCCTTCCCTTGGTCGTGGGCCCTACCTCGGCCAAAATCTCCTCTTTCTCCAAAATACATTTTTGCAAAAACAACCCTCCTCTTCGCAGCTCAATATCTTTCAATCCGTGCATTTATGGCCGAGGCTCTACAAAATGAAAGTTGTAGCTCTCGTTTTTCTCTATAAATTTGACATATCAAAATTGAATTTTGGAGTTCGGAGCTGCTCGGAAAATGCATTTAAATTCCGCAGACCCGATGTAAACATTCGCGATTTTTGGCGAATTGGAGCATTTGGGAAAGAAATTCCATTAGGTGAAAGTTGTTTGCAATGACGTTTTTGTGCTAGTTACAAGGTTTGGTGAAGATTGGAGGTTATATACAAATTCTAGAGCCAGAATGGTGAATTCGAGCGCAGAGAGCGACAAATGGCGAAAAGCGTGACGAAAATATTCCAACATTAGAAGTGTCGTGGTGTTCGGTTTAGCTTATGGGTGAGAACTTGCTCACTAAATTATTTTGTTAGGTTATTATGTCATAATTTGTTTTGTGGTTAAGTTATGTCATTTAGAAAATAAAAGTGATTAAAGAAATGTGGGAATTTATATCTTAAATATTAATGTTAGAAATCTAAGCTCATTAGAAATTTAGTTGCATGAAAAGTCATTGGTTATGCATTTTTAGTTGTTAGAAATTGTATCATGTAGTTATATTATGCATTTTTGGAGAGTATTTATTTATTTATAACTATTATGTGTGCATTGGATGAAAAAAATACATTTGCAAGTTGAACGGCTTGTTTATGTTCACCTATTTAAATAAAATCAATATGATGAAATAAATAATTCATTAAATGATCGTAGTTAGTTGAAAATCCCACACAGGTCTTAGGATGATATTTGACACACATCTCCCTTGTGTGAAATTTCGGTTAATCGGTTGATTGACGAATTTATGTGAACGTAAATTATTTTATTGAAGCTCATATGAATATAAAATGCACATTAGATGTCATTTTGGATGTTGATAGTTGGTTGCAACTATCGTTGGATGCAAATGATGAATGTAATCCATATTAATTTATTTATACGGATATTGGTAGAAATTTTATTCCAATCCGGAATAAATGTGAATATTTTTATATATAATATTCAATGAGAATTAGAAGTTGATTTTGATGTCTGATTTCGGATGGACACGAAAATATAAAATGTAAAGCCGAGTTAAGTATATAATAGCTATTTTGACTCGAACGGATTTTTATATCGACTTTATTCATTTTTATAATGAATATTGAGAAGACTGAATTTCCAAATATGACATTTTGAAAAGATTATCATTTTGAGATCATGATAAAATTGGATGCTCAATTTTAGATAAAAATTGAAATGAAAGTTGTAATCGTTTTTAAAAGAATTTATGAACATTTTATAAAATACATTTTTGAATGGGAATCGATGATATTATATATATATATAAATGGTTTAAATAGGACGTATCGCACAACGACCGTTCGTGAATTTCAACCATTAACTTGGAATGGACGTAACGGGGGATCGGACCGTCAGATTCTCCTAAATCCGGAACCGATGGATTGTATCGAAAAGATCTATCCAATGAATATATGAGATTTAAATTTGAACGGTTATATTTTAAAATATGTCCAAATCAGTTTTTGGAAAAGGTCGCTATGGAAGCAGTTCGGTGGCCGATATTGGAAACCGACTGTAAGGGCTTAATAAAATTATTAAACATATGATTAAATTACGTAAAATCATAATAAATGACTTGGAAAGATTTTGGATGAAATATTCCATAGTTGAAAAGATAAAAGGTGTTTTTATCCGAATGGACTAGTTAATAACTAGAATAACAATCCAATGATTTTTAGAAATAATAAATTGGATATGCGAACAGTTTTGTCATAACCAGAAGTTTCCAACGTATAAACTAGAATTAAATAGAGAATGGGATTTTTTGGTTTGTCGTGTATGGTATTTTCATTAATACTATTCTTGAACCCATTTGTGAATGGAATGAACCTTTTGATTAAGATGTAGAGAAGTTTTCCAGTTTATTTAATTAAAATTGGAATTAAATGGAATTTGATTCATAATAATCGAAATGAGCTTCTGTGAAGGAAGACGTTTACTATTTATAGAATTTAAAAAGGCTTCTCCACTATTCCACTTATAATATTAGTCTGATACAGAAATTTATATTGATTACGAAAGGTTCAGATGTCCGTGAAGATTCCATATAAAATGGAAGATGAATTTGGGTTTATCGTGAATGGTGTTTGACATGAGATTTGTTCTTTAACCCAAGTAAAAACAAGATTAATTTCCAAAGGTTGAATAGTCATTAAGTAATGATTCTTGAAGACTAAAACTAAGTTGGAGTTTTAATGAATCTTTAATTAGATTGAAAGTGAAATGGTAATTAAATTTACCAAACACGAGAAGTATTCGAGATGGAGTATCACCAGTTTTACTCCGTGCGATAGTTAAATCTTTAATTAGATTTGAGCGTGAGATGGAAATTAAATTTACCAATAACAATTGGTGTTAGATATGGAGTACTACCGGTTTTGCTTCATGGGATGAGTAGGTTGGGATTGGGATAATAAAATGAATGATTACTTCGGTAAGGCTCGATAATCCCAACTAGTTTTCTAAACCTTAATTCGTTTTTGGATTGTTAAAAGATAATACCAAATCTTTTGCAATGGTTTTCAAAGAATGATTTAAACAAGAGGTTTAAATGAATTAAATCTTTGGCAATATTAATGGGAATAATTCCTAGTATAAAGAATATTTGAATAAAAGAATAGTTTGGATTGGAATGAGGCGTATGATGTGTTTATATATCACTTGATTATAAGCTGCGCGAGTTACTCAAATACCGGGTTTAACCCATTCTGAATAACTGTTATGACAATCAAAAGTCGAAAATATTGAAGACGGTGTAAGACCGACAATCTTCACATCTAATGGATTACTACTGATGCCCTGGATGGAATTGCAGCCTTGAAGGGGTTATAGTGGTAGTTGTTCGGACGTACTTGTTGATTGTCCGGATATGCGAGGGCCTTTCTCCTGCATTGGACATATGGGACGAGGAATAAGGTGCCTCCAGTTTCGTTCAGACCCAGAATGGACTTGTATATGGATTGTGTCTGTCATTGTATTGTGTGCTATACTCGTTGGTCTCTGCTATATATATATATTTGTGTGTGTGTGTGTGTGTATGTTTGGTGGCGGAGAATTTATTCTCTTGCTTAACACCCCTTTCTGAGATGTACGAGCTTATAGGTTATATATTGGAAACAATCAATGGTATGATATGGATTGACAATGTGGCATGCTAAGATGCAAATGATTAAGGCATTTGTTGAAAAGCAGGGCCTTGTGGAAGATGATCAAAGCACAGCTTTAAGTAGCATAGCTTTGTGTATGGCGTTAATTCGCGAGCTTCGCACCCCGTTATGAGTCAAAAACGGGATAGTGACTGCAAGGAGTGCATGCGTTTTTTTCTGGCTAGAATTTGTGTCATGGTATGGAGCCCAAACATTTTTACTTATGTGGTTAATGGATTGCGAGGCGTCTCGGATATAGAGCCGACTAAAGGCTCTAATGATAGGTCCGATAGGACCGGGAAACGTATTGTTCAGGAATAACTAATCCACAAACGTTAGGTGTGGACCGACCCTCAAGATCTAAGGGTTGCCCATAGGTGTGATCCTAAGACATGTGCTAGAGTGTCTCGAAGCGGCGAGGAGACATCCCTTGCCTTGACTCATAGATGGAATCCAATTTCCAATACGCAACTTTTCGATTTTAGTTGTAAACTTATATGGCGACATAGTAGGATGGGGTACTATACCGTCTATGGTCGATACATATATATTTGAAATTGTTTTTGACACTATGCACCTTTAGTAATATTAAAGACATTTGTTTTAAAGCGTATCAAGCATGTTTGGATATTATAAGGTAAAACTCTATCCTCCAGTTTGCGTTGCATTGTGTGATGGGACCTGAGTCTTATATAGCCTCATTTTTCGTAAAGCATTGTGTCATTTACAAATTGTTTTATTTTAGAGTCTTCATGGGAGTGAACCCATTCCGTGACATACGGCATGGTCCCATGATTTACCTTAATTTAAAGTAATGTTTAATAACTGTTTTAAGTTCACACACCAGTCCCATGACTGAATTATTGTTTTCACCTAAACTCTGGGGGTCCGTATTTTCCACACGGGCAGCTAGTAGTTTTGGTTTTGCAGATCTCTATTTAACAGGATCCAGGTTTACAGTTGGAGCTATATTTGGAAAGCTTTGTATCCGTATATTTCTTCCAGTTATGTTAGCTGATGTATTTCCGCTATGCATTATATTTATACATTTTATTTCCACTTCTATGTAAATTATAAATCCCTGTTATTGTATTTTCGCTATGTAATATTTATTAATACTCTGGTATTCTTGTACTCTGATGTAAATTGTTGTAAAAGCAATGAAAAGTTTTATCGTTCCGCGTTCGGATGCGTCGTGTTCTTACGCAATCTGCATTTTTCTGTCTCTTTGGAGATCGGGGGATTTCAGATCGTTAAAGATGGAATCAGAGCTTGTTAAAGATGGGGTTAGTAATGCCCTAAAATGAGTTGAAAGTGGCGCAATTATAAGTAACGTATTTGTGATATATATATAATACGACCTTAGAAAAAATATTTTTGAGCATATAAAAGTTATATTTTTAGAAAATTAATTAATCAATTAATTGTTCGTGTGATTATTTGATTTCCTATATAATTTTTTATGACGTCCGATTTAAATAAATTAGATAGGACCTTCAAAGATTTTGATCATTGAATTTAAGAACACACTTGTTTTTTAATTTAATTGAGTTAAGTTAAACTGAATTGCAAGTTTAGTTAGAATTGGATATATACAATTATATGTTGAATAGGTTAATGGCTTAGCGTTGAGTAGAGAAATAAATTGCATGCCCGACAAACAGGGGTACTTTAATGAGTTGGTTGCGCAATTTTATTATTATATTACAACTACTGTGAGTGATTTGGATGCGCTGTGATGGTTGTTCTGTATGAAATTTAAAATATACGCCATTGGATAGTAACAAATAAATTATGGATTATATTGCATAACATTTGCTGAAGATGGCATAGCATATCATATTCCATATATGCATTTGGCACTAATATGATGAGGTTTGGATTATCATATGAGCAAGACGCTTGTATGGCGAGGACTGAATTATGGACTTAATAATCTATAATGGTAAATTGCAGGATTAAATAACAAATCCTACACAGGTCTTGAGATGACATAAAAAATACACACATCACGTCTCTCTTGTTTTAGTTTCGGCGCGTGGGTATGGGGGGCAGGCTATATAAATCATAATGGAGGTGCACAATTGATTTTTATGTGATACATATGATTTATTGGGTGCCTAATACGGCCCGATAAAATTTTTAGATCGACCCGCACAAAGGAGATTATGGCAAAAAAAATTCAGAAATTTAGGGGTTCAGAGAAATTTAGAAGTTCTTAGAAACTGAAAAGTTGAAGAACTCAAGCCAAAATGAAAGTTAAGTTGGTTAGTTATACAACATTTAGCTCCGTTCTTTTTCGAGGACGAAAAAGTTTTAAGTGGGGGAGTTTGTAACAACCCATATTTTCAAAACCAATTAATGAATATGGAATTATAAATTGGTTATTTTCGCTAAATAAAATTTGAGAATAATTTTAAAACTAGTTTTTATATTTTATTTGACTTAAAACAAACTCAGTAAAATTATTAAATTGATTTATAAGTCTTGTATTTGAAATTATAGAAAATTCGACTTTTAAAATCATCGCATAGCCCTTAAAAAGTTAAATTTTGCTAGTGAGCTCCAAATTCGACGAGGCCAATTTTGTTGGATTCAGAATAATAATTTATGGCTAGATTTCATATTTCATGCGAACGGAGTTAGTATGTGGCCGTGAGAAGCAACCCCGTTTGGGGCAAAATTGACAGTCAGTTTACAGAAAAACATTATTGGGGCAATCCCAGAATTCGATTTCACTTTTTTTTTGAATTCGTATCATCAAATTATGGTAGAATCCTAAATTTCATAATTTTAGAGTTAGCATTTGGGCGTACAATTAGAAAAAGTACGCTAAAATCGCATTTTTAAAGCTTATTTGAGCATCTTTGAAAAATTAAAAGGAAGGCCAAACGAACTCGGAATTCAACGAAACTTGATTCGTTGGATTCGTCTTGACGTGTATTATCTCATTTCTAATTTTGTGTCAAACGGAGATCGTTTGCATTTGGGTGATCGAAGATAAAGTGGCATATAATCTCTTTTTCTCCCTTTCGTTCTTCATTATTTCCTCCTTCCTTCTTCCTCTTTCTTTCTTTCTTCAATGGCCTCCACTCCCCCAAAATTTCAGCCGCCTCCCCTCCCTCACAGCCGCCAGCCACCCCCTTCCACCACCCCCTCCTCCTCCCTCCCTCCTCTCCTCTCCTTTTCTTTGCAAAACCCTAGCCCCTTCTACCGCCCAAACCCACAACCATGGGCACCACCACCACCTCCACCACCCTCTAGCCGCCATCTGCCACCTCTGGCCGACCAATCAGGCCCCTCCCCTTGGCCGTGGTCCCCACCTCAGCTAAAATCCCCTCTTTCTCCAAAAATACATTTTTGCAAAAACAACCCTCCTCTTCTCAGCTCAATATCCGTGCATTTCTGGCCGAGGCTCTACAAGATGAAAGTTGTAGCCCAAGTTTTTCTCAACAAATTTGACATATCAAAATCGAATTTTGGAGTTCAGAGCTGCTCGGAAAAAGCGTTCAAAATCCGCAGACCTGATTCAAACATTCGCGATTTTTGGTAAATTGGAGCGTTTTGGAAAGAAGGTCCATTAAGCGAAAGTTTTCCGGAATGACGTTTTTGTGCTAGTGACAAAGTTTGGTGAAGACTAGAGGTCATATACAAATTCTAGAGCCAAAATGGTGAATTCGAGTGTGGAGAGCGATAAACAGCGAAAGCGCGACGAAGAAATTCCTACATTAGAAGTGTCGTGGTGTTTGGTTTAGCTTATGGGTGAGAACTCTCTCACTAAATTATTTTGTTAGGTTATTATGTCATGATTTGTTTTGTGGTTAAGTTAAGTCATTTAGAAAATAAAAGTGATTAAAGAAATGTGAGAATTTATATCTTAAATATTTAATGTGAGAAATCTAAGCTCATTAGAAATTTAGTTGCATGAAAAGTAATTAGTTATGCATTTTAAATTGTAAGTTAGAAATTGTATCATATAGTTTTATTACCCCTTTTGGGAGTTCAACACTTGAACTATTCACAAATCATTTGCATTAGAATCATTGTATGAATATGTGACACTCGCATTTCATACTCCGTGGATGAACACTTGTGGCGCCTTAAATGACATTGGATGTTGAGTATTTATTTATTTATGACTACTATGTGTGCATTGGATAAAAAAATACATTTGCAAGTTGAACGACTTGTTCATGTTCACCTATTTAAATAAAATCAATGTGATGAAATAAATAATTCATTAAATGACTGTTGTTGGTTGAAAACCCCACACGGGTCTTAAGATGATATTTGACTAACACATCTCCCTTGTGTAAAATTTCGGTTAATCGGTTGATTGATGGATTTATGTGAGCGTCAATTATTTAATTAAAGCTCATATGAACATAAAATGCATATTGGACGTCATTTTGGATGTTGATAGTTGGTTGCAACTATCGTTGGATGTAAATGATGAATGTAATCCATATTAATTTATTCATATGGATATTGGTAGAAATTTTATTCCAATCCGAAATAAATGTGAACATTTTTATAATGTAATATTCAATGAGAATTAGAAGTTGATTTTGATATCCGATTTTGGATGGACACGAAAATATAAAAATGTGAAGCCGACTTAAGTACGTAAACGCTATTTTGACTCAAACGGATTTTTATATCAATTTTATTCATTTTTATAATGAATATTGAGAAGACTGAATTTCAAAATATGACATTTTGAAAAGATTATCATTTTGAGATCATAATAAAATGGTATGTTCAATTTTAATTAAAAATTGAAATGGAACTTGGAATCGTTTTTAAACGAATTTATGAACATTTTATAAAATACTTTTTTGAATGGGAATCGACGATGTGTGTGTGTGTATATATATTTATTTATTTATTTAAATGGTTTGAATAAAAAGTATTTTTGGGGTTTAATTAAATGATACGTTCGCGAATTTCAACCATTAGCTTGAAAAGGATGTAATGAGGGATCCGACCATCGGATTCTCCTAAATCCGGAACCATTGGGTTCTTATCGAAAAGATCTTTCAATGAATATATAAGATTTAAATTTAAACGGGTAGATTTTAAAATATGTCCAAATCAATTTTTTGAAAAGGTCGCTATGGAAGCAGTTCGGTGACCGATATTGGGAACCGACTGTAAGAGGCTTGATAAAATTATTAAATATATGAATAAATTATGTAAAATCATAATAAATAATTTGAAAAGATTTTGGATGGGACATTCCACTTTTGAAAAAATAAAAAATATTTTTATCCGAATGGACTAGTTAATAACTAGAATAACAATCCAATGATTTTTAGAAATAATAAATTGGATATGCCAACGGTTTTGTTATAACTAGAAGTTCCCAACGTATAAATTGGAATTAAATAGAGAATGGGATTTTTGGGTTTGTCGTGAATGGTATTTTCATTAATACTGTTCTTGAACCATTTGTGAATGGAATAAACCTTTTTATTAAGATTTAGAGAAGTTTTCCAGTTTATTTAATTAAATTGGAGTTGAATGGAATTCGATTCATAATAATCGAAATGAGCTTTTATGAAGGAAGGCGTTTACTATTTATGGAATTTAAAAAGGCTTCTCTACTATTCCATTTATAGTATTAGTCTGATACATAAATTTATATCGACTATAAATGGTTTAGATGTCCGTGAAGATTCCATATAAAATGGAAGATGAATTTGGGTTTATCGTGAACGATGTTTTACATGACATTTGTTCTTCAACCTTAAGTAAAGACAAGATTAATTTCCAAAGGTTGAATAATCATTAAGTAATGATTCTTGAAGATTAAAACTAAGTTGGAGTTTTAATGAATCTTTAATTAGATTGAAAGTGAAATGGTAATTAAATTTACCAAACATGAGAAGTATTCGAGATTGAGTATCACCAGTTTTACTCCGTGTGATAGTTAAACTTTAATTTGATTTGAACGTGAGATGGTAATTAAATTTACTAATAACGATGGGTGTTAAATATGGAGTACTACCGGTTTTGCTTCATGGGATGAGTAGGTTGGGATTGGGATAATAAAATGAATGATTACTTCGGCAAGGCTTGATAATTCCGACTAGTTTTCTAAACCTTAATTCAGTTTAGGATTGTTAAAAGATAATACCAAATCTTTTGCAATGATTTTCAAAGAAAGATTTAAACAAGAAGTTTAAATGAATTAAATCTTTGATAAGATTAATGGGAATTGTGACAGCCCCTAACTTCCACGAGTGAAAGCAAGGAGAAATCATATGGAATACAACATAAATACAATAAAACAGAACACAGATACAATATAGCAAAGGAGATTCATAGAGTAATAACATTATAGCAGCGGAAAAATATAATGTCATCAATCACAGAAATTCCACAGTCACAGAAAACTAAGATTATTACAACAAGTTTGCAGAAAAGAAATAAGTTTGATGTCTAAAAAGAAAAGAAAAGATGCCAATAGAAACAAAAAGATAAATGTCTTCAAGCTCCAGGTCATCACCTCTTCTTCCAAGCAGAATCCAAGAGAGAGAAAATAAGCAGCTACAAAGAAAAGCTCCAAGCAAAGAATGAACCTGTCTACTTGGCTGCCCGTGTAGAAGAGAGGGCACCCAAGTTTGCAAAAAGGTGAAATAAACTATGGGTCAGTCGTGGGACTGGTGTGAGAATTCTTAAATAACTTATACTAATAAGGCAAATCCAAAGACCACGCCGCTAACGCGGAACGGGATGTACCAATGGATTGCCGTGCATAACTATAGTGTCAATACAGATAAGTAAAACGTAACAAAACGCAATGTCTTTTGAAAAATGGAACCACCATAAGACTCAGGTCCCATCACACAATGCAACGCACACCAAGAGGATAGAGTTTTACCTTATGGTGGTTAATCATGCTAAATACGCCAAATACGTAACTAATACTATTATTAGTGTATATGGTTTCAAAACAATTCAAATTATAAGTATCAATCCTAGGAAGCATAGGTACCATATATTATGCCTCCAATACTAGTAATACAATCAAATCCGTCGGGGTCGTATTGGAAATTTGGGTTTCCATCATGAGTCCAGGCTAGGGAGGACTCCTTACCGATTCGAGACGCTCTAGTTAACGTCTCAGGATTACCCGCAGTTAACCCTTGGATCCTGCAGGGCCGGTCCTCACATACAGCTTAGAGGATTGGCAATTCCTAAGCACACGTTCCCCGGTCCTATAGGACCTATCCGAGGCGCCTCATTTCATCATCCTTCAAAAGTAAAATGACTACTAACTAGAAAGAAACATGCTACTTTCCCTGCGTTCCCTTCCCCCTTTTTAGACTCTACCGGTTTGTGAGGCTCGTGAAGTCATGTTCTTCATACCACAAGGTTCTGCTTTTCAACAAGAAACCCTGATCATTGCATCTTAGTATGCCACACCGTCACTCCATACCGTACTATTGATCTTCCGTCACTATATAAACGGGTGTTAAGTAGAGAATAAATTCTCCACCACCAATCGTTTATATATTAACTGAATATCAACAACATAATATTTTGTGGGGTACGATGTCAGACACACTATCCATTTATACCCATGCTCTAGGTCTGAACTAGGGTCAAACCCGTGAAATCAACACGTACGTTTGGGCAATTACCCCGACCCTTGAATTGGGATCAAACCAATTCAGAGTCTTGATCGTTGTCCATTCGAGGGAAGATTTACGGTCTTCATACGCCGTCTTCATACTTGAATTCTTGAAATCGTACGATCATTTGGAATGGGATTAACCCGGTCTTTCCAAATAATCTCGCATTCATATATTTTGAGAAAAACATATTTCATATCGTTATTTTATTTTATAACGATTAATTCTTGCCTTAATTATTTAATATAATTAATTTCCTTATTTAACGACGCTTCAGGTCAAGGGCGACCCTGGCGCTGTTTTCAATCAATTTTGTTTTTCACTTTCCTCAAAATCTAACCGTTGGATTTTAGCGTAGCTTATAGCGTTGGAAAGATTTTTCCAAGACGGTCCTACCGGTTTCAGTTTTGGGAAAATCCGACGGTCGGATCTTCCGGTATATTCGTTTAAAAGTTCGATTTCAAAACGCGAACTACCGCGCTCGATTCGTTTAATTATAATTATATTTATATATATAAATATATATATACATAAATAGTTCGTTTAACTCGTCGCTCCTATATATAACTGTCGTTTCTCTTATCCTTTACTTTTCTACTTACATGACAATATAATTTAGAATTAGACGATGAACCTTTTCTTTTAATTTATTATTATTTATTTTTATATTTTATAATTTACATTCGAAAATGAAAATTATAACGTACCATTGCTTTAATTCTTTGTATATTTCTTTTCCCATTACATTTTGAACAATGGACATTTTTCTATGGTGTAACCTTTATACATTATAAATAATGTAAATCTTCTCCTACGTTTCATTTCTTTTTATTTGACATTAAAAATAATGTTAATTCTTGCATATAGTTTCATTTCTTTTATTTAACATAAAATAAATGTTAATTCTTCCTACGGGGTGAATTCTCTTTTTATTTACATTATAAATAATGCTTATTATCTTACCATGCAAATTCTCTTTTTATAAACATTATAAATAATGTATATTTCCATGACATGCATTTTCTATATTGTTGACATGACAAAAATATTCTTTTTCCTACAATGCCTTTGTAATTATTAACATGACAAAAATATTCTTTTTCATACAATGCATTTATAATTTTTAATATGACAAAAATATTCTTTTTCATACAATGCATTTATAATTTTTAACATGACAAAAATATTCTTTTTCATACAATGCATTTTCTATTCTTTCTAATATGACAAAATACCATTTTATGCAATGCAAATTTCTATTTTTCTAACATGACAAAATACCATTTTATGCAATGCAAATTTCTATTTTTCTAACATGACAAAATACCATTTTATGCAATGCAAATTTCTATTTTTCTAACATGACAAAATACCATTTTATGCAATGCAAATTTCTATTTTAACACAAATTTGTTCATTCAACATACGGTGCTTTTTATTTTAAAATAACCCAAATTTGTTCATTCAACATACGGTGCTCTTTATTTTAAAATAACACAAATTTGTTCATTCAACATACGGTGAACATTTTCTATAATTCTAATATTAGCACAAATGAATGTTAATCTCATACGGTTCATTTTCTTAGTACATAACATTAAAAATAATGTTAATGAATCATACGGTGACATTTTCATATTTAACAAATAAGTATCAATCAATCATACGGTAAATATTTTCATTTTTTACAAAATGCTATTTTATCATACAATGCAAATTTATATTTTTATAACATGCCCAAAAATGTTATTTAACATACAATGCAAACTTATATTTTTATAACATGACCAAAAATGTTATTTGCATACAATGCAAACTTATATTTTTATAACATGACCAAAAATGTTATTTGCATACAATGCAAACTTATATTTTTATACATTAAATAAAAATGACAAAAATACCATTCACATACAATGCATTCCTATATGTTAAACATTAAAATAAAAATGACAAAAATACTATTCACATACAATGCATTCTTATACGTTAAACATTAAATAAAAATGACAAAAATACTTTTATCTTGACATTAAAATAATGCTAAATCATCCTTTCTTTTTATATAACAAAAATGAATGTTAATTTAATATGCATACATTTCATTTTTAATTAACATAAAAAAAAAAAATGTTAATTTAACCTACAATACATTTTCCTTTTTATTAACATTAACAATAAATGTTAATTTTACATGCCTTACATTTCATATTTATTAACATTAAAAATAAATGTTAATTTTTCATGAAATGAAAATTCTTTTATTTCTTAACACTTAAACAAAAATGTTATTTTACTTACAATGCATTTTCTATTTTTTTTTACATAATCAAAATGCTAGTTTACATAAAATGCAAATTTATATATTTCTAACATGACAAAACGCTGGTTTAACATACAGTGCATTTTTATATTAATAACATGACAAAAATGCTAATTTAACATACAATGTATTTTCTATGTAACATTAACAAAAATGTTATTGAATCATACGGTGTAGATTTTCATAATTTTATTATAACAAAAATGTCATTTATTTCATACGATGCATATTTTCATATTTTAACATAATAAAAATGTCATTCATTTCATACGATGCATATTTTCATATTTTAACATAACAAAAAGTTATATTATCATACGAAGTCATTTTATATATTAATATGTACAAAATGTCACTCTAACATACAATGAACAAATTCAACATTTTCTATTTGAGTATATTAAAATGTTAATTATCATACAATGAACATTTTCAACATTTTTCCACAAATGTCATTATCATAAGGTGACCGTTCTTTATATTAACATTAAATAAAAATGTTAATTTCATACGGTGAACATTATATTAACAAAAATTGCTCATTAACATACGGTGAATAATTTCTATTTTAATATTGACAAAATTTATCAATTAACATACTATGGCAATTTCTATTTTATTAATGAACAAAAATAGTGCCCATCAACATACGGTGTATAATCCCATTTTATAATAACACAAATTTGTCCATAAACATATAGTGACATATTCTATTTTATACATACCAAATGTCATTGAACATACAATGAATAATTTTCTATTTTTAAACATTGACAAAAATTCCAATGAACATACCATGAATAATTTTCTATTAAATATTGAACAAATTTGTTCATTAACATAGTCAATTCTATTTATCTATGAACATGAAATCAAGGAATCTAATATTAGCCATTCAATCATACAACAAGGCATCACCAAATCATAACAAACAACAGATCAGAATCATATTATAATCGCATCATATACTGAATAGTTTATTTTAATGTAAAATTTTTAAATAAAGGATTCTCACCTTGAATTTTTTGGCCAAAATTTTACTGTCTCCTTTTCAGCTGCGGTCTGCGCCATCGCGAAGCTCTCAATTTTGTGATTCCAACGCAATTTACGGTTCGTCAAACGGACCTCGTATGAAAGAGTTATGAATTTTTAAGATCGGGTAATTAAATAATTAATTAATATTCGTGAAAATACCTAAAAATTTCACTGTCTCAGAATTGGACAAAATTAGTGTCCACGCGTCCATCTCGTCGCCACGATCCCAACGCACCTGAAATCGTCGATTTTCGACTTCGTATGAGTGAGTTATGCAATTTTAAAGTTCTGGAAATTAATTAAATAATTTAAAAATAAAATAGAAAATACCCTCAGCCCGTTGACCGCGAAACACTGTTCACCGCCGAACTTTGACCGCGATTTGCCGCTGCTTCAGGCCACCTGACGCCACGGGACCACCGCCAATGTCTTCGTCTTGGCGAGACGCACCACCACCAGAAAGAGCCGCCCCTAAAGCTTCTCCGATCATCGGGAAATCGCCTAGAACGGATTTCGCCTCGCGGGTCCCACAGGCCGCCTCACACCTCCAAACTGCCTGAAATTTGGCGAGCACCTCCACCTCACGTAGACGAAGAACTTCCGTGTTCGTGACTTCGTCTAATTCTTCCTAGATTCACGGGAATTTCTTGATTTACGTTTTGAGCTTCTGAATTTCGAAAACAGCGAGCTTTAAGACCAGATTCCGGCGAATCCGAGCGCTGTTTGACAAAACCGACTACACCATTAGCTTCGTATCGTCGAGACCTTCGAGAGGACATATAATTTTCTATGGTTTGAAGAGATTTTATTATTTTATGAATTTTAGAGGAAGAGGGAGCCGCCATGAAAATTGAGAAAAATGATGGAAAATTGAAGTGGCTGCTGAGCATTTCGAATTTCAGCCCTAAATCTCAGAAAAAAGATAATATATACCATGGGTTTAATTTTGGTTTGGGCCCAAATATCATTACGTGCCAATTACTCAATTTTCAACTGTTTTCTTCAATTCAGAAATTCTTATAAATACATGCGAATTTCAAAATTAATAAATTTTTAAACATAATTATTTCAGGTCATTACGAACCCAACGAACCTGATTTCGTAATTTTCCGATTCCGTATGAATTTATTATAAATTACCGAAGTCTGAAAATAGGCTGTATTTCCACTGTAAAAATTATACAGGCCACAAAATAATTCCAAAAATTATAAATTTTAGAATTTAACCTTAATTTAATATTCCGAATCCATAGAAACTGGTTTCGTCGAATTCGGACTTCGTTTGCAAAAATTCTATTTTTCAGGTGTATATTTTAATATTTAAAAATACCAAAAATAGTGGAATTTTTCCGAAACTCAAAAATATAAGTTTTTATAGTCATTTTTATATGAAAACAACATTCTAAAACCAATGGAGATGGTTTCGGGTCCTAATTCCTTATTCTGCAAAATGTAGCATTTTGGCCCTTATAAATTTCATAGCGACCTTTCTAAATATTGAATTGGCCATAACTTTTGATTCCCGTTATGAAATTTCGATTTTTCGGATTCGTTGGAAAGATATTTTTAAATAGATTCCAATATTTTTGGTTTTATTAAAATCCGTTAAATTTTGCATCTTGTACATTCAGTTAAAGTTTCAAATCAAAATTTCAAACTGCAGCGCTTGTTTTCAATTCCTTTTATATATAAATTAAATTTATTCGTTTTAACTTCGATTAAAATAAATCAATCATTTAAAATAAATTTTAACTTGGCCCCAAAATTCAGGGTCGTTACAGTCTCCCCCACTTAAAAACTTTTCGTCCCCGAAAAGGAAAAAGAAAAATAGAAGAGGAAAAGAGGAAGAATAAACACAGAGAATGTTGAAACGTTTTAACAGAAATAGTACCGCCTATAACATCAGGCCTTCCACCGAAGAAGTTGGTCCTTTCGCTCCTTCGTAAACATGTGCCAATTGAGCATCGCCACTTCACTTAGTCTTCTTCGAATGCACGATCAAGGGAAGAGTCAAAACAACTGAAATGGTGATTCTAAGAGATAGAAAAGATCGAAGGATGAATGAAAAGATGACGATAAAGTGATTGGCTATTATGTATCTCATGAACTGTTCGCCATAGAATATAGTGATTCTATGTAAACGAATTATTATAAATATGTTGTACTCCGCTTTGTAAACCAAAGCTCTGATACCAACTGTGACAGCCCCTAACTTCCACGAGTGAAAGCAAGGAGAAATCATATGGAATACAACATAAATACAATAAAACAGAACACAGATACAATATAGCAAAGGAGATTCATAGAGTAATAACATTATAGCAGCGGAAAAATATAATGTCATCAATCACAGAAATTCCACAGTCACAGAAAACTAAGATTATTACAACAAGTTTGCAGAAAAGAAATAAGTTTGATGTCTAAAAAGAAAAGAAAAGATGCCAATAGAAACAAAAAGATAAATGTCTTCAAGCTCCAGGTCATCACCTCTTCTTCCAAGCAGAATCCAAGAGAGAGAAAATAAGCAGCTACAAAGAAAAGCTCCAAGCAAAGAATGAACCTGTCTACTTGGCTGCCCGTGTAGAAGAGAGGGCACCCAAGTTTGCAAAAAGGTGAAATAAACTATGGGTCAGTCGTGGGACTGGTGTGAGAATTCTTAAATAACTTATACTAATAAGGCAAATCCAAAGACCACGCCGCTAACGCGGAACGGGTTGTACCAATGGATTGCCGTGCATAACTATAGTGTCAATACAGATAAGTAAAACGTAACAAAACGCAATGTCTTTTGAAAAATGGAACCACCATAAGACTCAGGTCCCATCACACAATGCAACGCACATCAAGAGGATAGAGTTTTACCTTATGGTGGTTAAACATGCTAAATACGCCAAATACGTAACTAATACTATTATTAGTGTATATGGTTTCAAAACAATTCAAATTATAAGTATCAATCCTAGGAAGCATAGGTACCATATATTATGCCTCCAATACTAGTAATACAATCAAATCCGTCGGGGTCGTATTGGAAATTTGGGTTTCCATCATGAGTCCAGGCTAGGGAGGACTCCTTACCGATTCGAGACGCTCTAGTTAACGTCTCAGGATTACCCGCAGTTAACCCTTGGATCCTGCAGGGCCGGTCCTCACATACAGCTTAGAGGATTGGCAATTCCTAAGCACACGTTCCCCGGTCCTATAGGACCTATCCGAGGCGCCTCATTTCATCATCCTTCAAAAGTAAAATGACTACTAACTAGAAAGAAACGTGCTACTTTCCCTGCGTTCCCTTCCCCCTTTTTAGACTCTACCGGTTTGTGAGGCTCGTGAAGTCATGTTCTTCATACCACAAGGTTCTGCTTTTCAACAAGAAACCCTGATCATTGCATCTTAGTATGCCACACCGTCACTCCATACCGTACTATTGATCTTCCGTCACTATATAAACGGGTGTTAAGTAGAGAATAAATTCTCCACCACCAATCGTTTATATATTAACTGAATATCAACAACATAATATTTTGTGGGGTACGATGTCAGACACACTATCCATTTATACCCATGCTCTAGGTCTGAACTAGGGTCAAACCCGTGAAATCAACACGTACGTTTGGGCAATTACCCCGACCCTTGAATTGGGATCAAACCAATTCAGAGTCTTGATCGTTGTCCATTCGAGGGGAGATTTACGGTCTTCATACGCCGTCTTCATACTTGAATTCTTGAAATCGTACGATCATTTGGAATGGGATTAACCCGGTCTTTCCAAATAATCTCGCATTCATATATTTTGAGAAAAACATATTTCATATCGTTATTTTATTTTATAACGATTAATTCTTGCCTTAATTATTTAATATAATTAATTTCCTTATTTAACGACGCTTCAGGTCAAGGGCGACCCTGGCGCTGTTTTCAATCAATTTTGTTTTTCACTTTCCTCAAAATCTAACCGTTGGATTTTAGCGTAGCTTATAGCGTTGGAAAGATTTTTCCAAGACGGTCCTACCGGTTTCAGTTTTGGGAAAATCCGACGGTCGGATCTTCCGGTATATTCGTTTAAAAGTTCGATTTCAAAACGCGAACTACCGCGCTCGATTCGTTTAATTATAATTATATATATATATATATATATATATATATAAATATATATATACATAAATAGTTCGTTTAACTCGTCGCTCCTATATATAACTGTCGTTTCTCTTATCCTTTACTTTTCTACTTACATGACAATATAATTTAGAATTAGACGATGAACCTTTTCTTTTAATTTATTATTATTTATTTTTATATTTTATAATTTACATTCGAAAATGAAAATTATAACGTACCATTCCTTTAATTCTTTGTATATTTCTTTTCCCATTACATTTTGAACAATGGACATTTTTCTATGGTGTAACCTTTATACATTATAAATAATGTAAATCTTCTCCTACGTTTCATTTCTTTTTATTTGACATTAAAAATAATGTTAATTCTTGCATATAGTTTCATTTCTTTTATTTAACATAAAATAAATGTTAATTCTTCCTACGGGGTGAATTCTCTTTTTATTTACATTATAAATAATGCTTATTATCTTACCATGCAAATTCTCTTTTTATAAACATTATAAATAATGTATATTTCCATGACATGCATTTTCTATATTGTTGACATGACAAAAATATTCTTTTTCCTACAATGCCTTTGTAATTATCAACATGACAAAAATATTCTTTTTCATACAATGCATTTATAATTTTTAACATGACAAAAATATTCTTTTTCATACAATGCATTTATAATTTTTAACATGAAAAAAATATTCTTTTTCATACAATGCATTTTCTATTCTTTCTAACATGACAAAATACCATTTTATGCAATGCAAATTTTTATTTTTCTAACATGACAAAATACCATTTTATGCAATGCAAATTTCTATTTTTCTAACATGACAAAATACCATTTTATGCAATGCAAATTTCTATTTTTCTAACATGACAAAATACCATTTTATGCAATGCAAATTTCTATTTTAACACAAATTTGTTCATTCAACATACGGTGCTTTTTATTTTAAAATAACCCAAATTTGTTCATTCAACATACGGTGCTCTTTATTTTAAAATAACACAAATTTGTTCATTCAACATACGGTGAACATTTTCTATAATTCTAATATTAGCACAAATGAATGTTAATCTCATACGGTTCATTTTCTTAGTACATAACATTAAAAATAATGTTAATGAATCATACGGTGACATTTTCATATTTAACAAATAAGTATCAATCAATCATACGGTAAATATTTTCATTTTTTACAAAATGCTATTTTATCATACGATGCAAATTTATATTTTTATAACATGCCCAAAAATGTTATTTAACATACAATGCAAACTTATATTTTTATAACATGACCAAAAATGTTATTTGCATACAATGCAAACTTATATTTTTATAACATGACCAAAAATGTTATTTGCATACAATGCAAACTTATATTTTTATACATTAAATAAAAATGACAAAAATACCATTCACATACAATGCATTCCTATATGTTAAACATTAAAATAAAAATGACAAAAATACTATTCACATACAATGCATTCTTATACGTTAAACATTAAATAAAAATGACAAAAATACTTTTATCTTGACATTAAAATAATGCTAAATCATCCTTTCTTTTTATATAACAAAAATGAATGTTAATTTAATATGCATACATTTCATTTTTAATTAACATAAAAAAAAAAAATGTTAATTTAACCTACAATACATTTTCCTTTTTATTAACATTAACAATAAATGTTAATTTTACATGCCTTACATTTCATATTTATTAACATTAAAAATAAATGTTAATTTTTCATGAAATGAAAATTCTTTTATTTCTTAACACTTAAACAAAAATGTTATTTTACTTACAATGCATTTTCTATTTTTTTTTACATAACCAAAATGCTAGTTTACATAAAATGCAAATTTATATATTTCTAACATGACAAAACGCTGGTTTAACATACAGTGCATTTTTATATTAATAACATGACAAAAATGCTAATTTAACATACAATGTATTTTCTATGTAACATTAACAAAAATGTTATTGAATCATACGGTGTAGATTTTCATAATTTTATTATAACAAAAATGTCATTTATTTCATACGATGCATATTTTCATATTTTAACATAATAAAAATGTCATTCATTTCATACGATGCATATTTTCATATTTTAACATAACAAAAAGTTATATTATCATACGAAGTCATTTTATATATTAATATGTACAAAATGTCACTCTAACATACAATGAACAAATTCAACATTTTCTATTTGAGTATATTAAAATGTTAATTATCATACAATGAACATTTTCAACATTTTTCCACAAATGTCATTATCATAAGGTGACCGTTCTTTATATTAACATTAAATAAAAATGTTAATTTCATACGGTGAACATTATATTAACAAAAATTGCTCATTAACATACGGTGAATAATTTCTATTTTAATATTGACAAAATTTATCAATTAACATACTATGGCAATTTCTATTTTATTAATGAACAAAAATAGTGCCCATCAACATACGGTGTATAATCCCATTTTATAATAACACAAATTTGTCCATAAACATATAGTGACATATTCTATTTTATACATACCAAATGTCATTGAACATACAATGAATAATTTTCTATTTTTAAACATTGACAAAAATGCCAATGAACATACCATGAATAATTTTCTATTAAATATTGAACAAATTTGTTCATTAACATAGTCAATTCTATTTATCTATGAACATGAAATCAAGGAATCTAATATTAGTCATTCAATCATACAACAAGGCATCACCAAATCATAACAAACAACAGATCAGAATCATATTATAATCGCATCATATACTGAATAGTTTATTTTAATGTAAAATTTTTAAACAAAGGATTCTCACCTTGAATTTTTTGGCCAAAATTTTATTGTCTCCTTTTCAGCTGCGGTCTGCCCCATCGCGAAACTCTCAATTTTGTGATTCCAACGCAATTTACGGTTCGTCAAACGGACCTCGTATGAAAGAGTTATGAATTTTTAAAGATCGGGTAATTAAATAATTAATTAATATTCGTGAAAATACCTAAAAATTTCACTGTCTCAGAATTGGACAAAATTAGTGTCCACGCGTCCATCTCGTCGCCACGATCCCAACGCACCTGAAATCGTCGATTTTCGACTTCGTATGAGTGAGTTATGCAATTTTAAAGTTCTGGAAATTAATTAAATAATTTAAAAATAAAATAGAAAATACCCTCAGCCCGTTGACCGCGAAACACTGTTCACCGCCGAACTTTGACCGCGATTTGCCGCTGCTTCAGGCCGCCTGACGCCACGGGACCACTGCCAATGTCTTCGTCTTGGCGAGACGCACCACCACCAGAAAGAGCCGCCCCTAAAGCTTCTCCGATCATCGGGAAATCGCCTAGAACGGATTTCGCCTCGCGGGTCCCACAGGCCGCCTCACACCTCCAAACTGCCTGAAATTTGGCGAGCACCTCCACCTCACGTAGACGAAGAACTTCCGTGTTCGTGACTTCGTCTAATTCTTCCTAGATTCACGGGAATTTCTTGATTTACGTTTTGAGCTTCTGAATTTCGAAAACAGCGAGCTTTAAGACGAGATTCCGGCGAATCCGAGCGCTGTTTGACAAAACCGACTACACCATTAGCTTCGTATCGTCGAGACCTTCGAGAGGACATATAATTTGCTATGGTTTGAAGAGATTTTATTTTTTTATGAATTTTAGAGGAAGAGGGAGCCGCCATGGAAATTGAGAAAAATGATGGAAAATTGAAGTGGCTGCTGAGCATTTCGAATTTCAGCCCTAAATCTCAGAAAAAAGATAATATATACCATGGGTTTAATTTTGGTTTGGGCCCAAAAATCATTACGTGCCCAATTACTCAATTTTCAACTGTTTTCTTCAATTCAGAAATTCTTATAAATACATACGAATTTCAAAATTAATAAATTTTTAAACATAATTATTTCAGGTCATTACAAACCCAACGAACCTGATTTCGTAATTTTCCGATTCCGTATGAATTTATTATAAATTACCGAAGTCTGAAAATAGGCTGTATTTCCACTGTAAAAATTATACAGGCCACAAAATAATTCCAAAAATTATAAATTTTAGAATTTAACCTTAATTTAATATTCCGAATCCATAGAAACTGGTTTCGTCGAATTCGGAGTTCGTATGCAAAAATTCTATTTTTCAGGTGTATATTTTAATATTTAAAAATACCAAAAATAGTGGAATTTTTCCGAAACTCAAAAATATAAGTTTTTATAGTCATTTTTATATGAAAACAACATTCTAAAACCAATGGAGATGGTTTCGGGTCCTAATTCCTTATTCTGCAAAATGTAGCATTTTGGCCCTTATAAATTTCATAGCGACCTTTCTAAATATTGAATTGGCCATAACTTTTGATTCCCGTTATGAAATTTCGATTTTTCGGATTCGTTGGAAAGATATTTTTAAATAGATTCCAATATTTTTGGTTTTATTAAAATCCGTTAAATTTTGCATCTTGTACATTCAGTTAAAGTTTCTAATCAAAATTTCAAACTGCAGCGCTTGTTTTCAATTCCTTTTATATATAAATTAAATTTATTCGTTTTAACTTCGATTAAAATAAATCAATCATTTAAAATAAATTTTAACTTGGCCCCAAAATTCAGGGTCGTTACAGGAATAACTCCCAGTATAAAGAATATTTGAATAAAAGAATATTCTGGATTGGAATGGGGCATATGATGTGTTTATATATCACTTGACTATAAGATGCGCGGGTTATTCAGAAAGACCGGGTTTAACCCATTCTGAATAACTGTTACGACGACTAAAAGTCGAAGATATTGAAGGCGGTGCAAAACGGACATTCTTCACATCGAATGGATTACTACCGATTCCCTGGATGGAATTGCAGCCTTGAAGGGGTTATAGTGGTAGTTGTCCGGGAATACATGTATTGTTCGTATATGCAAGGGCCTCTCTCCTTTATTGGACATATGAGACGAGGAATAAGGTACCTCCGGTTTCGTTCAGACCCAGAACGGACTTGTAAATGGATTGTTTCTGACATTGTATTGTGTATTATACTCGTTGATCTCTACTAAATATATATGTATGTTTGGTGGCGGAGAATTTATTCTCTTGCTTAACACCCGTCTCTGAGACGTACGTGCTTAGAGGTTATATTGGCAGAAATCAATGGTAAGGTATGGATTGACAATGTGGCATGCTAAGATGCAAATGATCAAGGCTTTTATTGAAAAGTAGGACCTTGTAGATGATGATCAAAGCACAGCTTAAAGTTGAATTGCTTTGTGTGTGGCGTTAATTCGCGAGCCTCACACCCCGAATGAGTCAAAAACGGGATAGTGACTACAGAGAGTGCATGCGTTTCTTTCGAGCTAGAAGTTTTATCATGGTATGGAGCCCAGACATTTTTTACTTATGTGGTTGATGGATTGCGAGACGCCTCAGATATAGAGCCGACTAAAAGGCTCGAGTGATAGGTCTAATAGGACTGGGAAACGTATTGTTCAGGAATAACTAATCCACAAACATTAGATGTGGATAGGCCCTGAAGATCTAAGGGTTGCCCATAGGTGTGATCGTGAGACATGTGCTAGATTGTCTCGAACCATTGAGGAGACATCCCTTGCCTCGACTCATAGATGGAATCCAATTTCCAATATGCGACTTCTCAGTTTTAGTTGTAAACCTGTATGGCGACATTGTAGGATGGGGTGCTATGTCGTCTCTAAATGATATATTTATATTTGAAGTTGTTTTTGACACTATGCACCTATAGTAATATCAAAGACATTTGTTTTAAAGCGTATCAAGCATGTTTGGCTATTATAAGGTAAAACTCTATCCTCCCGCTTATGTTGCATTACGTGATGGGGCCTAAGTCTTATAATAGCCTCATTTTTCGAAAAGCATTGTGTTGTTTACAAATTGTTTTATTTTACAGTATTCATGGGAGTGAACCCGTTCCGTGACATGCGGCGTGGTCTCGTGATTTACCTTATTTTAAAGTAAAGTGTAATAACTATTTTAAGTTCTCACACCAGTCCAATGACTGACTCGGAGTTTATTGTTTTCATCTAAACTCTGGGTGCCCATATTTTCTACACGAGCAGCTAGTAGTTTTGGTTTTGCAGATATCTATTTAACAGGATCCAGGTTTACAGCTGGAGCTATATTCGGAAAGCTTTGTATTCGTGTATTTCTTTCAGTTGTGTTAGTTAATGTACTTCCGCTGTACATTGTATTTATACATTTTATTTCTGCTACTATGTAAATTATAAATCTCTGATATTGTATTTCCACAGTGTAATATTTATTCATACTCTGATATTTTTATAGTCTGATGTAAATTGTTGTAAAAGCAATGAAAAGTTCTATCATTCTGCGTTCCGATGCATCGCGTTCTCAAGCAATCCACATTTTTCCGTCTCTTCCGAGATCGGGGGATTTCAGATCGTTAAAAATCCTAAACAAGTCAACCAAATCAATCAAGCCAAATAAGTCAATCAAATCAATCAAGCCAAACAAGTTAATCATGTCAAAGTAAATATGTTATGTGTTTAATTAATAATTTTATATATATTTCTAATTAGAGAAAATCTCCCCATATAGTATACTTGTTATGTGTGCACTATGTTGGTTATAATGCAGTATGACAATGTATGCAAAGCAACACAAGATGATATGTTGGAATGAAGTGCAACTAGTGATGTAAATTATTTTAATATGATGTGCATTATAATTTATGATAATGAAGTGCGATATGAAATAATATACATAATGATAATAATATATATAATGATTTGATGGTGATGTGCATTATAGTAAGAGATATTCAGGGTATAATCATTAATAATAAGTAATATCTAATAATCGTGCATTTATATATATGTTAAGAGATTGTTTCGACCAAACAAAAGTGATACTCATTAATTTCTAGACTTTGGTTAATGACACTAATGAACTTGAAAAGTTAGTAAAATTAAGAGTTTAAAGATAATTAAAAATATATTCATGATAGGTAATAATCAAAAATAAGTATTCAAATTAACTTGATAAACTATAATTTTGAGTTATAAGATAATTTTAATAGGATACCCCTTTAAAAATAATAAATATTGAAGATCTTTTTAAATAGAATATAAAATTTTATTATATAAAATAAACCATTATGATATAAACATATATTCATAATTATACATATATAAAAACTAATGTTATTAAAAAAACTTAAAATATGCATTATATAAAAATTTATTTTATTGTGAGATATACATCAAACTTTAATATAAATTAATTTTAAATCTAAATATACTAATTTGCTAAGGAAAAATTATAATGTCAAAACTTGAAATTAAAAGTATTTATAATAATATAAAGTCTGTAAATATATCACAATTATTTTTTATGAAATCTAACAATATGAAGTAAACTATAAAATTATAACTTCTTACATTTAAATTATATATTTAAGACAAAAAAAATCATTTTCCAAACCAAAATATTAAGTAAAATATACAAGTTTTATAAATCTAATAAAATAAGAAATTGAAATTAATATTAAATTACAAATAGTATTTATGATAATGTAACGCAATTTTTTATGAAATTATATGTAAAAAGTGTATAAGTTAAACTATGTATGTTTAAACTATATAAAATTTGTTCTTTATAATAATATCAAATGTTTGAACGTTTTAAATTTCAGGATCTATATAGCATATTATCATATCAGTGTACTATATATATAATTTTATTGATTTAGTACTTTCAATGCATATATAATTTAAAACATAATATAATAAAATAAGTAGACAAATCAAATTGATAACTAAAGTTTGAACTGACATTTTCATATTGAAAGTATATCATTTCAATTTATTTAAAATCAAAGCAAAGAGTTGTAAATTTTAAATCTGAAATAAGAAAATATTTCTTTAAAAAAATTAGATTGATATATTGATATGTATACTATGGTGTATTGACATATGGACCAAGATATCTAAAATCATAAAAGAGAAATTTTTATACCTTGCTATGTGCATATATGTATATTCCTAAATGCAATGATAATTATGAAATAATTGTAAAGCTAACCTCTTTTTACAATACTCTATTTTGTTGTTCTTCCATTATCATGAACCAGACATTCACATCTTCCAGAATTTGACGATGAGATCTTCTCTATTGTGATGGACTCATTTTTCTGATCAGCATAGTGTTTCTTTTTGACAAAAAGTAAATATATATATATAACAAAAGGGAGAAAAATAGTCTTTCTCTAATGGCATACAAAAATAGTTTTGTAGTTAAAAGACAATTACAAAAACTGTACCAAAAAAAATACAATGCCGCAATGACACCAGAAAAGGTGAAATCAAGCTCTCAGAAGCAGCCTCTGGAGTGAGCTGAAAGGCGATCTAAAACTCTGAGTCAAGACGAACTCGGAGAATAGCGGAAGGCCACCTGTCAGAATGAAGATAAATAGCTGAAGGAGGCAAAAACCATGTAACCAAAGGGACCCTTAGCACAAAGCAACCCCATCCAGAAAAAGCGTCAATCCAAGCCAAAGCTTCTGCTCCTATAGCCATGCCTAGCTTGTAATAACCCGCAAAATCTGAGCCAGTTTAAAATTTTTATTTTGGCGATTTTAGCGAATTTTGATTATTTAAAATGAATTATTTTAAATAAAATCGACGAGAAATTTATTTTGAATAGAATTCGAACGTATATATTATATACGTCGTCATTAGAATATATATAATTATAAAAGGAATTAAAATGGCGCGGTAGTTCGATAATTCGATTTCGTACTTCAATTGAATGTACCGGGTGCAAAACAATCCGGATTTTAGTGAAACCAAAAATATTAGAATCTATTCGTGAATATCTTTCCAACGAATCCGAAAAATCGAAATTTCCTAGCGGGAATCAAAAGTTATGCCGAGTTGAAAATTCAAAATAGTCGCTATGTAAATTATACATGGCCCAAAAAGTCAAATTTTGCATACGGATGAATTTGGACTCGAAACCACTTCCATTGAGTTCAAAATGCCGTTTAGAACTCCAAAAAGTATAAGCTTCGATATATTCCGATATCCGGAATAGTGGCTATGGGCTGGTGTTGTTCGGTTAACAATACATAGCCCTTAAAAAGTGAAATTTTGCATACGAGCTCAGAATTCGACGAGATAAATTTTTATGGATTCATAATGATAAATCATTGTTGAGTTCCAAAGTGCGCGTCGAACGGAGTCAGTATGTGGCCGTGCGAGCTGAAACAGTTCAGGGTAAAGCGAGCAGTCATTTTACAAAGGAACATTATTGATACGACCTCAGAATTCGATTTCGTTTATTTTATGGATTCGTATCGTCTAATAATGGTTAAATCCAAGAGAGCTTGATTTTTGAAGTTAGCATGTGAGCGTGCGAGAAGAAAAGGTGCGCCAAAATCGCATTTTTAGAGCTTATCTGAGCATTTTTGTGATTTTTAACGGACGGTCAAACGAACTCGGAATTCGACGAAACTTGTTTCGTTGGACTCGTCTTCACGTCTACTATCTCATGTCCGAAATCCGCGGCCATCGGAGATTGCTAGCGTTCAGGCGATACGCGAGAAACTAGCATATAATCACTTTTCCTCCTTTTCTATTTCATAAATTCACTTTTCCTCCTTCCTCCACAAAAACTCAAAAATGGGCTCCTCCTCCACCATGCCGCTGCCCCCTCCTCCACCGCCCACCACCAGCCTCCGGCGAGCCGCCGCACCCCCTCCTCCTCCTCCCCTCCTCCTCCTCTTCCTCCTCCTCTCTCTCTCTCCTCCTCTTTCTCTCTTCAAATGCAAAGCCCTAAGCCACCACCACCACCGTGGGCCCCTCCACCACCGCCACCACCCACCAGCACCCTTTCTACGTCCATTCAGGCCCAGCACCGCCACCCCCCCAGCCCAGCTCCGGCCGTGGGCCCCGCTACACCAAAAAATCCATTTTCATCAAAAATCCCGTTTTGCAAATAACACCCTGTCACCATTTCGCGAATAATTCCCAAATCGTGCGTTTCTAGCCAAAGTTCAGAACAAAGTTGTAGAGCACGAAATTCTCTTCGATTTGGTATATGATAAGTCCTATTTTTCATTGCGGAGTTGTCGGGAAAACGCGTCCAAAGTCTGCTGTTCAAACACTGTCAAAATGCTGTCTTTTCGCGATTTCCGGCGAAATGGCACATTTTCGGCAAGAAGACCACTAGGCAAAAGTTGTTCAGAATGGCGTGCTTGTGCTAGAAAAAAGGATGGTGTGAAGATTGAAGCTCGTTTGCAAATTCTGGAGTCAGAACAACAAATCCGGGCGATGGAAAATATGTGAGTTTTCTCTGTTTTAAAGCTTCTACAGTTTTTGACATATGAAATAAATAAAAATATGATCTTTATATTATAGAGAGGATAAAAATCCGATTTTTAACTTATAGAAGATATAAAGATGAGATTTTTATATAATGTAGATAATAAAAATGTGATTTTTATACATGTAGTGGCTACGGGCAACGAAAGTGATAAAAGGCGAGAACGACAAGATTTTCTACATAAGAAGAGTCGAGATGATTGGATTAGCTAGTCGGTGAGAACTTCTCACTCAAATTTCATTTTCTAGTTATAAATATATACTAGGATGCAGACGGTGTTTAGTAGCACCCGACACCACTGTCCATAGACCATGGACTTGTTTGTTTGATTGTGTAGTTGGTTAGAATATTTGATTTGAACTTGATTGTTTGGTGAAATGAAATTGATTTGATTGATGTGTGAATGGCGTGGGCCTTCACTAGACCGGGGATAAGGCTAGGCCTCGTCCCGTTTCTAGTATCGTGCCGTTATGCCGCCGAAATTTCCCAAAATATGTTAGAAATATAAAAATATCATTTTTATTGTGTAAATGAACTGAATAGAAATTCATGTGTTAAAATAGAATATTTTATCGTTAAAAATATAATTTTTAACGTGGAAGTGAATAAAATAAAATATTCATTTACAAACCGGACGGTTTGTTTATGTACACCTATTTGAAGGACATTGATTGGGACGATAAATTTTACACATCGCCCAACTGCACAAATAAAATCTGTGTTTGATTGTTTGAAACCCCACACGGGTGTTGGAATGAAATTTGAAGTTCACTCATCCTGATTGATTAAATATGTCGATCGATTGATTGACAGGCTGTTATAAGCGTAAGATATCTATATTTGATGCTTATACAGTGTAGTGCACTTTGGTTGATGGTTGATTATTTTTCAATGCTATTATATACATGTGTTGTATGGAATCCATATAATTAACATTATATGGTGATTGATTGGGCCTCATTCCAATCGGGAAAATAAGGAATATTATAAAAGAAAATTCATGTGTTGAATATAAAAATAGTCATGTGTTGACGATTTTCATGTGTTGAGTGAAATATTTTATACAATGAAATTTACATCTTTATCATATTTAAAATTAGAACTACTTTGCGGTTGAAGTCTAATTAAAATCAAACGATAGATACCATAGTTTTATAAAATATTTTACATAACAAAAATAGTGATGTGTTGACAGTACTCATGTGTTGAGATTGGGCGTGTGTTGAAAGAAATATAGATTCATGTGTTGAATGGGATAAATATTCATTTGTTGAATAGAATAACGAATTTATTGAAATATATAAAGCCGTGTTGATTAGAGTTGCGCTATTTTGACGTGAACGATGTTTATATCGATTATATTCGTTTATATAATGAATATAGAAAAGAAGTGATTTCAAAATATAACATTTTGAAAATATTATCATTTATATAGTAATGATACGAAATATTCAATCTTGATTAGAAATTGAATATAGAGTTGAAATGGTTTTGAAACGAATTTAAACGATTTATAAAATACGTTTTAAAAAGGAAATCGACGATATATATATATATATATATATATATATATATATATATATATATATATAATGGCCTGAATAGAACGCGCCGCTCCGCGGCAGTTCGTGAATTTCGACCATTGACTTCGAATAGACGTTGTGGGAGATCCGACCGTCGGATTCTCCTAAACCCGGAACCGTTGGGTTTGTATCGAAAAGAGCTTTCCATTGAATATTAGGAATTTGAAATCTAACGGTTGGATTTGGAATTATGTCCAAATCAAATTCGAAAAAGGTCGCTGTAAGTGCAGTTCGATAGCCGTTGATGGAAATCGACTGTACGGGCCTTGATAAAATTATTAAAAATATTGATAATTTGTGTAAAATCATAATATGTGAATTGGAAAGAACTGGGCTGAAGAATTCCACATTTGAAAGGATAAAAATAGATTTTTATCGAAATGAACTAGTTTTGAACTGGAATTAAAATCAATTTATTTTTGAAATAAATAAATTGAATTTGAAAGTGATTTTAAAAATAATCAATATTCCCAATACGTGGATTGGACTGGAGTTGAATCGAAATTATCTTCGGGATATTTCGATGTTGGATTTCGTGACTATACAGATATTGTTATGGGAATTTGAAAGATATATTTTATATCGTTATTTCCAATACGATATATGTTGGCTTCAGAATTTGATATTGAATATAAGCCGATATATTTTCTATTCAGAGCCTTGTATTTAATATCAAATGTGATTTGGGTTTATCGTGAATCGTGTTTTAGATAACGTTGGTTCTTTAACCCAGTTAAAGGCAAGATATCGATTTTTGAAAAGATTAAAACTAAGTGGAGTTTTAATGAATCTTTAATTAGATTAAAAATGTAAATTGATAATTTAAATTATCAAATCTGAAAGGTGATCGAGAATGGAGTACCACCAGTTTTGCTCCAAAGCGATAGTTAAATCTTTAATTAGATTTGAACGTGAAATGGTAATTAATTTTACCGATAACAACGTGGTGTTAGATGTGGAGTATTACCAGTTTTCTCCATGGGATATATAGGTTGGGATTGGGAAATAAAATAAATAATTACTTCGGTGTGGTTCGCTAATCCCGACTAGTTTGAAATGATATCCAAAGGAGGATTAAAGAATGAATTTAGAAGAATTTATCTTGGATAAAATTAATGGTAACATTTCCCTAAGAATGTGATTTTGTGAATAAAAGAATATTTTGAATTGGAATGAGGCGTTTGTTGTGCTTGTGTAACATTCGTTTATTATATACGTGGGTTATTCTGAAAGGCCGGGTTATACCCATTCTGAATAACCGATTCGACGAGATGTCGAAGATGAAGACGGTGGACGAAGACCAGAAGTCTTCACATCGTTTGGGTGATTACTGATGATCTTGATTGGGCTGTACACCCAAGATGAGGGAAACAGTTGGTGATCGTCCAGACGTACCTGGAGATGGATGGATATGCGAGGAAAGTGCCTCCAGTTTCGTTCAGACCCAGAACGAACTTGTAAATGGATTGTGTGTCTGACATTGGATTTTATTCTGTGTTGATTGATCTCTATTAAATATACATCTGTTTAGCGGCGGAAAATTTATTCTCTTGCTTAACGCCCTTCTCTGAGACGTACGAGCTCAGAGGTTGTATATCGATGGACATCAGTCGCATGGAGTGAATTGCCAATGTGGCATGCGTAAGTGGCAATTGATCAAGGCTTCTGTTGAAAAGCAAAGTCTTGTGGTGGATGATCAAAGCACGGCCTGTGTGGCGTAGCTTTGTGTATAGCGTGAATTCGCGAGCCTCACACCTCGGTATGAGTTAAAAACGGGATACGGACCCAAGGAGTGCACGACGTTTCTTTCTAGCTAGGGTGGTGTCAGTGACCTACCAGCCCTGACATTTATATACTTTTCACCTGTGTGGTTGTTGGATACGAGGCGCCTCGGATATAGGTCTGTAAGGACCGGGAAACGTGTGTTCAGGAATAACTAATCCTCAAAAGTAAGAGAGGACCGGCCTTGGAGGTTCCAAAGGATCATAGTGGGGTCCTGAGGCATTGCTAGAGTGTCTCGAACGCGGAGAGGAGCTTGCCCCTTGCCTCGGCTCATGACGGAATCCAATTTCCAATACGTGTATTGCGGTTTTAATTGTAGAACTAGTATGGCGACATGATATATGGTACCCATGTCGTCTATGATTTATATTTATGATTGAAATTGTTTTGACACTATACACTTATTATAGTATCAAATGATTTGTTTTAAACGTACCAAGCATGTTTGGCTATTATAAGGGAAAACCCTATCCTCCGGCTTGCGTTGCATTGTGTGATGGGACTTGGGTCTTATAATAGTTTCATTTTTCAAAAAAGCATTGCGCTGTTTATTCTATGCACTGGTATTCTTGGGAGAAAACCCGTTCCGTGTTATACGGCGTGGTCCCTTGAATTACTCTCTTTTAAAATTGAATTAAATAACTGTTTTAGTTCTCACACCAGTCACATGACTGACCTGGAGTTTATTGTTTTAACCTAAACTCTGGGTGCCCCTATTTTCCGCACGGGCAGCTAGTAGTTTTGGTTTTGCAGATTTATATTCACAGGGTCCTGATTTACAGCTAGAATGATATCCGGAAAGCTCTGTATCCGTATATCACCTTCTAGTTGTGTTTTGTATATTTTTCCGCTGCTATGTAATTTATTGTAATCTCTGATATTTGTCGAATGTAATTTATTCATTTATACTCTGTATATTCTTGTATTTGATGGAATTGTTGTAATAGCAATGAAATGTTCTTCTGTTTCGTTCTATTTTGTCCTGTTCTCAACGCTATCCGTGCTTTCCTTCACGGGGAAGTTCGGGTCGTGTCAGTGCTCAAGTAACCTATAATCCAGATAATGAACAACTAGAAAATAGAATAAGTCGGCAATAAGATGGAAGGTGTACGACGATAGAACCAACACAAAAAGAAAACAGCCAACTAATGCATGCTCGTGCAGATGGTGGATTTGAAGTAATATCAAAAATCGGAGCCAAATGCCTCGAGCAGGTGCCTAGGGAACGAAACACGAGGAACACGTCATTCCTAACGCTTCGAGTGATAGTGGGAGGATCCATAGGAACCTCATAAAAGATGATCTTATTCCGCGAGCAACAAAGGATGCAGAAAAGAATAGAACAGAGAAAATTGCCTGAGAGGCCTACCCACCAAGTACGCAGTAAATCAGGAAGAGAGCACGCATTACTTAGGAGATCAACTAAATTCTAGAAGTAATTCCAGATTGATCTGGAACAGGAGCTGAAGAAATATAAGTAAGCGCCGAACTCCAAATAACTGGCTCTACATCACCTGTAGCGGGACACTATGGAAATGCCAATCCTATGGAGGTTCTCGTCTAGTGGTAACCCTTTGTGAAGAGTTCGCCACATAAACACAGAAAATTTCGAAGGAAGCCAAAATCCCAAATGAAATTAAAAAAAGCTTTGTAGTTGTGCTCCTCGTAGCAGTCCACGCTTCCTTGATCGAGAATAGACTGCCATCCCATCCAGACCCACCAATATGTGCATTGAATAAGATCTTCATAGATTACATACATTTCCATATCTCACTAGCATAAAATGGGTTACCAGTGTAATTCGGGATAAGAAGTCTACGGTACTTAGCGTGGAGAAACGTCGCCCAAACCGAATCGTTTCTCCAAAAAGAGCCCACAACTTGCAAGTAAAGGCAGTGCAAACATCCTTTGGATTTCGGAGGCCCGGACCTCCTTCTTTTTTGGGGCGACCAGCGCTGCCCCAAGAAATCCAGTGATGACTATTGGCATTATCCAATTTTTGCCAGAAAAAGGACGAAGCCAAAGATCGATAAGCACAGAAGGAGGAAGTAGGTGTCATGGCTGCAAAAATATGCGAACCAATGGAGTCGAGAACAGACTTTACAAGAGTCAGTCTCCCAGCTTGAGAGAGGAGGGTCGCGTTTCACTTTATCATCTTACCCCTAACTTTGTCGGTTAGAGGGTCGAATAAGGCGTTAAGCTTCCTTCCTCGATAAAGAAAAATACCAAGGTAATGTATGGGAAGCGAGGCGGCTTTGAACCCAGAGAAGGTTTCAATCCAAGAAGACCTAATCGGGGATAAGTCAGATGCGGGGAAGAAGTAGCTTTTAGTAGTGTTTATGAGTTAACCAGAAGAGCTCTCATACTACTGAATGAGGTTAAGAAGACGACGGATGGAGCGATAGTTACCATTGATAAAAATGATAATGTCACACGCGAAAGATAAGGAAGAAATGTGAGAACAACCCCGAGGGATGCCAAATCGTTGAATCTGGCCTGTTAACGTAAGAGACTATAATCTACGCACGAAAGCCTCGATGGAGATGACGAACAAAGTCGGAGAAAGGGAGTATCCCTGACAGAGTCACCTTCCAGACCTTAAAAAACGATTGGCCGATCTGTTGATGAGATCGGAGAACCAGCAGTTGGATATGAGCCTCCAAATAAGATCGGTGAGGGTTTCTGGAAAACTAAAATCCCTTAGCACCGTAATGACGAAGAACCAAGACATACGGTCGTAAGCTTTATCCATGTCAAACTTAACGACTAAGTTAGAACCTCTAGTCTTGCGATCAATCTGAGAAATCAGCTTCTGAGCTAATAGGACATTGACAGTAATCAAACGTACTTAAACGAACCTAGTCCGAGAAGAAGAGATAATGTGATCCAGAAAAGGTGTTAGACGAGAAGTTAGCACCTGGGAGATAACCTTATTAGAGAAGTTACACAAGCCGGTCGGGCGGAAATCCACGCATGAGTGAGGATTTTAGCACTTTGGGAAAGGACCAAGTTGGTGGAGGTCCACCCATTATGGAGATCTCCACCGGAGAAGAAGAATTGGATGGCTAGAAAAAAATCCGCCTGAATGATCGACAAAACACTTCTGTATAATACCCCGTTGAAACCATCGGGCCCACACGTGTTGTCCTTGCTGAGAGCAAAGACGCAAGCCCGGATTTCTTCGAAAGAAGGAGGAACTACTCGGTTGATGTTATCAGATGATAAGATAAGCCTGGGGATGTAAGCTAAAAGGGTTGGGTCAGAAACAGACGCCGAGGGAGCACCCAGAAAGGACTAAAAATGGGATAAAATCGTCTCTTTAAGCTATTATGGAGAGGAAGTAGGGAATAGATCAGGGCATTGGATCCGATGTATGGAGAGGATGTTGTTATTCTTATGAATAGAACAGAAGAATTTGGAGTTTGTATCTCCTTTGACGACCTACTTGATCCTAGCCTTCTGACGCCGGAAATCATTCTCAATACGGAGCTCTAAAGAGAAGGCGAGTTGGGCCAGCACCCACGCCTCCTTGTTAGCAAAAGAGGGATCCTCATTAAAAGACCTTGTGCCAAGATGATAATATCTTTGGTCGCCCTACCATGGTGGAGAATATTATTGAAAACCTGCATGTTCCAAGCCTTGAGGAAAGCCTTGAGACGTTTCAGCTTATAAGAAAACACTACAAAGGGAGAGCCATGGACATGCGAATTCCATGAATCGACCACAACCTGATGAAACGTGTGGTGGGTTCTCCACACACTCTGGAACCAAAAAGAAGAGGGACCATATAGGGAGAAGGGAGAGCAATGGAGAATCATTGGCACATGATCCGAGAAGGCATTGTGAAGATGAGTAACAGAGCAAGAGAATGGGAGGCTAAACCACCCTTCCGATCTGAAGATTCTGTCAAAGCCTAAGTAGAATATGGTTAGGTCCTTCCTAGTTGTTACACCAGGTAAAAGCCGATCCAATAGAAGGAACCTACGCAAGGCCAGAGCTGATAATGAAATAATTAAAATCCGCTACGCCGCCCTATTGACATAGGCGCCACCCTGTTTCTCCGGCTGATAGGGGACTACATTAAAGTCACCGCATAAGACTGAGACCCCGAATCCTAGATCGTGGAGAGAAATAATGTCCAACCAAAGGACAAGTCGCTCTATACGACTACATTTAGCGTAAACCGATAAAAAGAGGAAGGAAGGGAAAAAAAGGGGGAAAAGAACAAGCCACAGAGAGAAGCCGAGCTGAGTCAAAGATAGGCCGGACAATGACGTTTTTAGACCAAAGGATCCAAATCTTGCCAGAAACAATAGCTAAGACACCGCCAAAGCCAGTGGAAAGAGTAGACTTAGTGACATCTTTCAGACCCGTGAAAGGTTCCAAGAGTGCCACCAAACCTACAGAGTGCTTCGTAACGATGCATTTAAGCCTAGCCAAGGACGCATCATTCCCAACACTACAGATGTTACAAAACAAGAAATTCGCCATTAGAAAAGCAAAAGAAGGAAGCAGAAACCAGAAAAGGAAAGAGGACCAACAAGAGATAAAAAACCAAAAACCAAGTCAAATAAGAAAAAGGGTATGTCGAGTAGATCAAACGATCTGCTCGGACGCCGCTATAAAGCGTGTGCGAGTGGCGCGGGGAGTGCGACAAACTGACCTCCGTCTTCGACGAACGGTGCGGGTAGGGAGATAACCAGAATGACCGACAACCTCTCTATCTACGGGAAAATCTAAAATCTTCTTGTAAAACTGGCCGGGAGAAGGAGAAACATAACACAAGCTCGACCAAGGAGGTCGGGAGTTCTCAGCGAGGCAAACTAAGCGATCATTAATGATCATAATCTCGGCCTTGCTAAGAAGTGGGAATGAGTAAGAAAAAGAAGACGGGGGAGAACAGAAGCACAGAAAGGGGGAAGGAGGACGCAATGTGGCATTGCAAAAGAGGTGCGACACACAATTATATAAGGTTTCCCTCAACACCGAATTGTCATTAAATTAACAATGTAGTGACGTAGAGGAGGACCTAAAAAGGGGGGAATCGCCAACCGAGGACCAGAGAGCTCATTATCCGAGGGACCTACCAAGAAGATTGGCAAACGACCGGGGGTACATGTGTTACTTCTATAGCTATCAGTAACAGAGATAACTATATGCAAAAGACATATATCGAACCACAATCAAAACTGAAACGAAAATTGATCCCTACCTCCTGAATGGACAAAAACCAGCAAGACCGAAAACCTCATGAGCAAATTACTAAGAAATTTGTCTTGAACCGACACTAACCGATAACTAACAATAAGAGCCAACACCGCAAATAGGGACAACCAGGCAACAAGTTGCCAAAGAAGTGACAAATGCAAGGGACCAATCAAATAAAGCCTAGAAATAAATGAAATAAGGCAAGGGTTTTCGAGAGAAACCCATATCGAGAAAGCAGGGAGAAAAAAGCTTGAGCCAAAGTGGAAAGAAATGCAACCAAAAGCGATAACCCCAACCTCGCTGACAACAAGAGCAACCGATGCCGGGCAAGAAAAACCCATAATAAACGAGAAACCAACGCACACGTGACCCACCCTTAGATCTTGCGAAGAGTCGATCGCAGCGGTAGGGAGCACACGCAGAAGCGTGTTATGGCTCAAAGAAACAAGATCAACACAATCCACAATCAAGCTCACTAAGGCACAATGTCAGTCCCAAATAGTAATGTAAGAAAAAGGAGAAAACACGCAAACCTCATCTACCAACTTATACTGCCCATAAACACCGGCATAGTATATTCAAATGAATATCGGTATAAACATGCACACCTGATCAACATAGTATATTCATTTGCTGAATTTGAATATCGTATGGGAAAGATATCGATGATTTTGTAGTTTGGCGCCACATTTTGAAATTGAATGAATGGGAACTTCAACTACTATAAATAGGCCCAAAAGTCATATCTCTTCACAAAAGTTTCTCTTCTTTTTCTTCTTCCTCTTTTCCCACTTAATCAATCTTTCGAAAGGCATATCTTCTTTATTTCTTAACGGAATTGGATGAAACCAACGGAAAATCGAAGAGGAAGGCAAAGGCTATGATATAGTAATAGCTTGGTGATGAATTTGGATGGTATTATGGTGCAGCATGCTGAATCAGTAAGATAAAAGTAGAAAATATTGTGCACGGTTTTTAGTTTTGGATAGCCAACTTCAAACTGCCATATCTCAGTCAGTTTTTATCAGAATTGATGATCTACCCATCAAAACGACCGAGAGAATACTTTAAATATCTAGAAGAAATATGAGAAATATCAGTGACAGATTTTGTTTCTTTTTCCCTTTGTGCACCAAAACTTCATTTGATCATTACTTAGTAATTTCTTGACGGATTTGCACAAAACTAAAGCCATTGTGGAGAAGATGAAGAGAAGTATAGCATTGAATCAAGTTGTAGAAGAAAATCAAAATTTTTATATTAATTAGGTACCCATTTCATTGTTGATTGCTAATTGCATATCCTTCTTTTTCTTATTAATTGACGATTGAACATCTTGATGTCTTTTGACTAATAGTCATCAGACATAACTCTTTTCCTGCAAAACAACACAACTTTTTAAAGAATCAAGTAACTTTTCAAAATAAATAGATGTAACTTTAAATAATAATAACATGATGATATTGTTACATATCCATTTAAACTTTTCAAAAGTAGATTATGATAACTTTGAAAACCAATGCTATGATACCAGTTGTTTAGGATCCAGATTAAGGATCTTAACGCAAATTAAATACTAAAGGAGGTGAACAGTGTTTTATATATTTTAATAAATTTTGAGTTCTTTTAGAATTAAATAGAATGCTACGCAAATCACAGATATTGTAAATCACAGAATCAAACATAGATGCGGAAATAAAGCCAAAAACAGTAAAAGGAATGTACATATCGGGATTTTATACTGGTTCGAGACTCCCCTACATCTAGTCCCACACAATGCTTGGTTGATATGGATTTTTTATTCAATAAATCCAATTACAACCCTTGATTTCAGGGCACATGGGTACATCCCAATTGATTCCAAGTACAGTGAGAATTAGTTCATTTCCGGGCCACAACTTTACACCCAATCGATTTATGGGACATAATCGCTCCCAGTCACTTTATGTGCGACATGACCACACCCTTCTCTTATTAGTTTTGTATTATTGAGTCGATATGACTTGATCTTGAGATCTTTGATTACAAATAGCCGATAATTCTTGAGTAGTACTTGAATTTCAGAGAGATTTTGATTTAGAATTGAAAGATAACAATAATGATATGATTTCTATTGAAATCGGTAGAGTATAAGTGCAAAAAGTTAAGAATTTAAGAATTATAATGGTGGTATGTTTAGGGAAGAGGAAGATGATGAAGAGTAATTAAAAAATTCGAATTCTGGAAGGTATTTATAGTTTTCCAATAGCCACAACCTTTCAGAAAAGCTTTGAATTCAAAAGACACTTCTTCTCAAAATTTAAAAAACTAGTTAACGATCTATATGTCGACGTGCACAAAGTGGGATGTCGACATCCCTTAGTAAATTTTCAAAAAATAAAATTTCAAACTAAATCAAATAATGTATAAATAAATTATACAAATTCCTGAGTTAAAACAGACAATTTTCATTTGTATTGAAATAGAGTACATTAAGTAAAAAAATATTAAAAACAAATATTAAAATGGCTTTAAGAAAATTATTTAAAACCAGTGGAAATTAGGTTAAAGGGCTTATTTGTTCAGGGTAATAAGTTTTAAGGACAACACTTCTGAAAAATTAGTTTTAAGGACAATTATGCACGAAAAAGATAAAAGCGGTTATCTTTTTAAGTTATATAGGAAAAAGATAAAAGTCGTTATCTTTATTTCTATATAACGTAAAAAGATAATTGCTTTTATCTTTTTCGTGCAGAATTGTCCTTAAAACTAATTTTTCGTAAGTGTCGTCCTTAAAACTTATTACTCTGAACAAATAAGCCCTTTAAGTGAAAAGCCCCTAAAAATTAAATATAAAATGACATAAAAGCATAAATATAAAAATATAAATATATTAAAACTTAATATCAATAACAAAATTGAAAAATATGGGTAACTATAATAAAATTAGTAATAAATATATAAGTAAAACTAATTTGAATTAGGAGTTTAATACATTAAGTATGATTTTAAAAACAGGAGTTAAAAAATTTCTAAAAATAAAGAAGTGTAAATTTAAAATGAGGAAGTAATTTTGAAATCATTTGAAAAATAGATTTAAAAACTAGGAAGTAATTTTGAAATTATTTGAAAAGGAATTTGAAATCAGAGTTAAGCTTGAAATCAGATTTCAGTGCTAACCAGAGTTTTAAAAATATCTAAACACAATTACTCTATATTTCTTGAACTCTTGATATCAATGAGTCTTGAAACTTGAACTCTTCTATTTTGGAATCTTGATTCTCTGAAGTGTAGAGTCTTTTTTAATCAATACCTGCATAGATTTCCTGGATATATATATATATATATATATATATATATATATATTCTAGATAACAGTGTTAATATATATATATTTTATAATAATAATTGAAACAAAGTTGAAATAAGGTTGTTCTCATCAAAACCATTATTATCAATATCTCAGTCCCTAACATGTTGTTATTCTAAGTATACATTCGATTATTTAATTGGTGGAGAGGAAAATATTGATTTTAAGGAAAGCTTAATTGACATGTGTCAGAGCAAATCCTACCATTTTCATCGGTTCAACCATCATCTCAAATATCAAATTTCAAATTTAACTTCAGTACATTTTTTATCATCGAACCTTATTCATTTTTGAAGTCTCCTTAACAATGCACCATTAATTATTGAATTTAACTTTCAAGTTTGAATATTATTTTGAAAATAGGTGTAACAACCCGGAATTTTGGGGTCAATTTAAAATTTTTATTTTAGAAATTTTAATGAATTTTTAATATTTAAAATAATTTATTTTAAATACTAACGACTAAAATTTTATTTAAATCATGCACAAAATTTCTTTGCATGTTCACATTTATTTTCTCTTTTTTTCTACATTCATGCATCTGCATGTTCACATTTATTTTCTCTTTTTTCTACATTCATGCATCTGCATGTTCACATTTATTTTCTCTTTTTTTTTCTACATTCATGCATCTGCATGTTCACATTTATTTTCTCTTCTTTTCCACATTCATGCATCTACATGTTCACATTTCTTATGCAATCATTTATTTCCTTCCCGACGTTCTATTTACAGGTATCTTATTTTGTACTCTCATTTCTTAAATCTACATCCCTTTAAATCTCCATTTTGTTGTATATGTGTCATTTTTATTCGAGGTTTTTTTTTTTAAGTATATATATATATATATTAAAATTAATGACAATTATTACAGAATATTTCATGCCTGTGTTGTCCAAAATATATTTTATAACAAGAAAGTGATAGTAAATATTTATGCATATGTCTGTGTGTAAAATGCATTAAAAGGAATTTTACTAATAGGAAAAAATTAACATAAGTTACAGATACCTAAGGGGGTTAAAAGAATATAGTTAAACATAATTAAAATACACAAGGGTTTGAAAAAAAAAATCCTCACCACTATATAACATCATAAACTTCTCTAAACATATTCCTAATTCTTATTCCAGGCCGCCACCTATCTTTTTCAATGGACATCCTCATCTGAAACCATTTCATTTATCACTCACAAATTACTTCAAATTAGAACATAAATCAGAGTGGCGCGGCGGCTTTCCAAAAGGAGGAGTGACGTGGTGATGTTGAAGACGATGTTTGGGTTCGGTTTAACCGTCAAAGGAAGAAGATGGATTAAAGGTTAAGGATGATTATAATATAATTAATTATTGAATTATATAATTAATGAATTCAAATGTTCAAATTTGCTATAACTTTTTCATATGTAATCGGAATTCAGCGAAACTGAAAGCGTTTGAATCGTGGCGACGAGATCTCCATTTCAGAACTGATTAGAAGCGATTTGGAGTCAGTTAGAATTTTTAGCAAAACTAAATCTGAATCGCCAAAATAAAAACCAAGGTGAGAAAATCTATTCTTTTTATTTGATATTTAAAGTTCATTGATCATAATTGTGTACTACGCATACGTTGTAATATTGTGTTGATTTTCATTCGTGATTGGGTTTGTGATTGGTATGTTTTGTGGATATGTTGTCTTGATCATTTTATTGATTAGATTAGTTGAATTCAAAACTTAACGTTATCGTTAATTATAATTGAGTTAAGCATTAAAATGGTTATTTTGATCATCATAGATTTATATTTTTAATGTTATGCAACATTAAAAATAAACATTTAGAGGTAAAGATGGTCTTGACATTATATTTATATTTTTAATGTTTATGCAACATTAAAAATAAACATTTAGAGGTAAAAATGGTCTTGACATTAGATTTATATTTTTAATGTTTATGCAACATTAAAAATAAACATTTAGAGGTAAAAATGATCTTGACATTAGATTTATATTTTTAATGTTTATGCAACATTAAAAATAAACATTTAGAGGTAAAAATGGTCTTGACATTAGGAGTTCACATTTTAATGTATATGAAACATTAAAATAAAACATGGTTATATTAAATGTATTTATATTGGAAATTTACATTCTAGTGTATATGAAACATTAAAATAAAACATTGTTATAGAAAAGTTACATTTTGTTTAATGTAAACAAAAAGAAAGGTTGCATTTTGTTTAATGTAAATAAAAAGAAAAATTACATTTTTCTTTAATGTAATCAAAAGGAGGAAAAATTACATTTTTATTTAATGTAATCAAATGAAGGAAATATTACAATTTTATAATGTAATAAAAGAAGTTAAAAGAGTTACATTCTTTATAATGTAATAAAAGTGAACAAAGAAAAGAATACATTCTTTTTATGTAGAAAAGAATATATTTTTAATGCAAGTCATGAAACAAGGAAAATGATCATAGTTTTGAAATATAAATATGTTAACATTAAAAGTCTCATTTTTAATGTAAAGTTATAATATAGAAAAATGATCATATCTTTGAAATAAATATATTCAAGTTAGAATGAAATTGTATTGATAACATAAAAATCACATATTTTTGTTGAAAGGGAATTCATTAAAATATTAAGTTAGTATGTTAACATAAAAATCACATATTAATTTGTCCCTTTTGCCAAATTTAGGATTTACATATTAATTTGTCCCTTTTGCCAAATTTAGAAATTACACATAAATTTGTCGCTTTTGTTAAATTTAGCATTAACATATAAATTTGTCTTTTTTGTCAAATTTAGAATTGACATATAAAATTATCATTTCTGTAAGTAGAAATTGTAAGCAAATGAAATTTTTATTTTATTTGTTAAGATCGGATTAGAAATTTGTAAACAAATAAATCATCATCTTTCATTTGTCAAGTTGAATTAGGAAATGTACACAAATAAATTCCTCTTTATTTTTCATTAGAACATGTACATAAATAAATCCCCTCTTTTATTAATCATTAAAAAAAAATAGAAATGTTAGGCAAATAAAATATTTGCTGCTAGAAACATTGAATTAATTATGCAAACAAAATATTCTTCCTGTCAATAAAAGAAATAACATTTTTGTCATAAAATGTTGAAATAGAATAAAAGTAAAGTTTTTGTTATAAAATGATACATAGAATAAAAGTAAAAAAAAAATTTGTGATAAAGTGATACATAGAATAAAAAAATACCATTTCATTATGGAATGTTTTAATAGGAAATTGTTTATAAATGGAACATGCATTTATGTGTCATTAATAAATATAGGAAATTGTTAACCAATGAAACGTTCATTTATTTGTCATGAATATATGTAGAAAACATGATTAGAAAAGAATAAACAATAGAAATTATTTTTATGGTAATGTGGACTATTAGAAAAGAGAAAACAATAAAAATTACATTTTTATGGTAATATAAAACAGTAGAAAAGGGGAAGATAATAGGAATTACATTTTATATGTAATGAAAGAATAAGAATTTACATAGTCAATAAAATTTACACTGCAAATTAAAGATCAAGATTTGACTTGTAATATAAATTACATTTTTAAAGTTATTAAGAAGATTTGTTTTCAAAACCAAACATTGTGGAAAGATGAATATTATTGTTATCAATCTTGAATTAAAAGAATATTTTATAATTCAATTAATGGAATTAATTGACGTTGATTTAAAAAGATTATGTCGTTGTTGTCTAAAAGTTACAGTAAAAAGGATTCAATTAAAAAGATTCTATCTTTACTGTCAATATGTTAAGATAAGAAGATTAGATCCAGAATTAGACATTTTGAAAGGTTTATTATTATTATTATTATAATTGAGAAAGTCCCCAAGTTTTATTAAGATTTGAAAGGGTAAGTTATAGTATTTGAAATCAAGTTATTTTGGAAATATAGAATATTCCAAAATTAAGATATTTTGAAATGAGAAACAGTTTAAAATAATATTTTTAGTAGAACAATTATAATGATTAATTAAAATTGTACTCGGACACGAGGTTAGGTCGCATTTGTGGTGGAAGCCTGCCCGGACCCGACCGGCATATCCAGCAGCCACAAATGTTGGGCCTAATGTGAGAGGTCCAAATGCGCAAATACAAATTGGGCCAAGACAAGAGGTTAAGCCCAACTTGTGGGATAAGTCTGCCTTGAACCGACCGGCCTATCCAGCATCCACAAGTTGCAGGCCTAATGTGGGAGGTCTGACCCATATTAAAATATAAATGGTTAAATAGAAAATGGACATTATTTACACCGTCATGAGTTAAATTAGAAATTGACGTTATTTTCACACCGTTATGTGTTAATAATGAAATGAATATTTTCACCTCCAAGTTTGTTATAAAAGAAAGTTACATTTTTAATGTAATAAGATAAGGATTAGAAAAGTTTTACATTTTCTTAATGTAAATGAGGATTAGAAGAAAATTTCATTTTTTTTATGTAATTAAGTAAGAGAACATAAAATTTCATTTTTGTGTAATTAAGTCAATCTGCATGTGAATTAGATTGAAAGTGGAGAATTTACATTTATCATGTAAATTAAGATAAAGGAGAAAAATTACATCTTATGTAATCAAGTTAAAGTAGAAAGAAGTTTACATCCTTAATGTAATTAGATTATAGAAATAACTTACATTTTTAATGTAAATTAAATTAAAAAGAAAAGTTCACATTTTTAATATGAATAAGAATTAAGATTTAAGTGAAAAATTACATTTTCATGTAATTAAGATTTAAGGATAAAATCACATTTCCATGTAAAAAGAATTAGAGAAGAAAATTTCCGTGTCATGGAATTAGTTTTAATGTAAGTGAAACTTACATTTTTTATGTAAATAGATTTTCAACGAAAATTATAATGATGGAAATTTAGTTTTAAATGAATTAGATTTCATTAAAAGATTAACAAAGTTATTATTTTTGTAGAATTGAAGTTGACACCAAAATATATTGCATTTTGTTAGAAATTGAAATGATACAAAAATACTTATTTTTGTTAAATTATAAATGATGTACAAAAATATTCATTTTTGTTGTAATGGAAATGAAACACCAAAAATACTTATTTTTGTTGTAATTGGAATGATACACGAAATATACAATTTTTGTAAAATCGAAAATTGAAAGCAAAATATACATTTTGTGTATAGGATATGTATGGTAATTGAAAATGAAAATATTGTTGTGCGTGATGATATGTATCAATATTGGATAAATAAGAATATTTGTGGTTAGCAAGATATAATGTAATAAAATACATTTCATTACACATTATAAAAATAACGATATGTAATTGTTTTCAAATTTAGTATGCGAGAATTATTTGGAAAGTCCGAGTTTACTCTCATTCCAAATAATGATACGACGTTCGAAGAATTGAAGACGGCGATTGAAGATCGTCGATCTTCACATCGAATGAGTAACTAGTGTTGAGACCCTTGATTGATTTTCTCCCAAGACGGGGCTAAGATGGTAGTTGTCCGGACGTAGTGTTGGTTTGTATGAATTTGGCTTTCGCTCAGACCCAGAGCATAAGCTTATAAATGGAATGTGTGTCGGACATTGTACTCCTTTATATTGTATTTATTGATTTGCTGTTGAATGTATGAATGTTTAGTGGCGGAGAATTTATTCTCTTGCTTAACACCCTTTCATATATTTCGGCAAAGGATCGGTAGTGTGATATGGAGTGACAGTGTGGCATACTAAGATGCAATGATCAAGGTTTCTTGTTGAAAAGCAGAACCTTGTGGTGACGATCAAAACACAACTTGAATAAGCATAGCTTTGTGTATTACGTAGCTTCACGAGCCTCACAACCCGGTAGAGTCTAAAACGGGAGAATGGAACGTAGGGAGAGAAGCACGTTTCTTTCTAGCTAGAAGTAGTGTCAGTGCTTAAACTGGCTGGCATTTTACTTATGTGGATGATGGAATGAGGCGCCTCGGATGATAGGTCCTATAGGACCGGGAAACGTGTGTTCAGGAATAACTAATCCACAAAGCTATATGTGTGGACCGGCCCTGCAGGATCCAATGGTTAACTGCGGGGAATCCTGAGACATTAGCTAGAGTGTCTCGAATCGGTAAGGAGCTCCTCCCTAGCCTTGACTCATGATGGAAACCCAATTTCCAATACGACCTCATGCGGTTTTGATTGTAGAACTAGTATGGCGACATAGTAGGATGAGGTACTATGCCGTCTATGATTGATACATTATGATTGAAATGTTTTTTTATTGAAACATATACACACTAATAATAATATCAAATCCGTTTAACGTATCAAGCATATTTGACCATTATAAGGTAACACTCTATCCTCCGGTTTGCGTTGCATTGTGTGATGGGACTTGAGTCTTATAATGGTTTCATTTTTCCAAAAAGCATTGCGTTGTTTTACGATTTACCTTTAATTATGCATGGCAATCCATTGGAGTAAACTCGTTCCGCGTTAGCGGCGTGGTCCTTGGATTTGCCTTATTGCTATTAGTTATATTAGTTAAGAATTCTCACACCAGTCCCATGACTGACTCGTAATTTGTTTCACTTTGCAAACTCGGGTGCCCTCTTTTCCACGTGGGCAGTCGAGTAGCTTTTTGCAGATATTTATCACTTGAGCAGGCTTCTGGACCGAAGCCTAAAGCTGTGTCCAGAGCATAGAAGTCTTCTGCTATTTATTGTATTTAATTTATTGTAATTTATCTTCCGCTGTAATCTTATTTGATGTACTCTGATGTAACATTATTATGATGTTTTATAAAAGTCTGTTGTTGTTGTTCTGATGTTGTTGTATTCCCAGAGTTAACGTGTTCGGGTTTTGAACAGTCTTGGTCGATCTAGCGATCGATTGGGTCGGGCGAAACCCGGGCCGTTACAATAGGAAGATAATCAGACCAAACCAAAAGTTTGTCAATATAGTCTTTAATTATATAAAAGTACACTATCAAAGTTTTAACTCGTTTAAAATTGTCTAACTAGAAAAACAATCAAATTGTAGCATAAAGGATTTTTACCATGAAATGAGAAATTAAGATCTTGCATCTGGTCTAACGCCTCAGGCTCCGCTTGGGAGTTTTGTGATGCTGTTTAAGAGAGGTTTTAAGAGTATCGGTTTTAGCCATTTTGATTGGCTTACAAGAAGCATTGTTATAACCAATCAATGCATGTTTGGGAGTTTAGCTTATATTTATTGTAAGAGTTTTCGACAAAAGTAACAATACATATTTATCCTTGTGTTTGTTCTTTAGTTTTGTGGATTCTGGTGGGGTATAATTAAAAAAAATTATAACCCCTCAAAACGCCCTAACATGATGAGATGCCAATTATTATTAAATTACATTATACCAGCTTTATAACCAACAACATCTAAGACAAAAAAACTTACAAGCATAGGTTAAGATAACACTTGTAGTACAGAACCAACTAAAATTTGTCAAAACCAGTAGAGAAAGTCATAATGTGATGAAACCTAGTGCACAGGACTTGCAAGGATTTGGTGTTGAAAAGATTAAGAGGAATGTGCTTAAAGCTAGTATAACAATTGCTTATGGTTAAAACTATACTCAACATAATAAAAATCATTATCCTAAGTTCAACGAGCAACAATACATCATATGACGTGATGGGAAGCACTATATTATTAATCCGAATACCTAGTATTGCATTTCATTCCAAGAAAAGTTCTTGGTACCTATAACGATATGATGGAGGATGTACTACTTAATAGGTTATAACAAAAATACCGTTGAATCGTACAATTATAGGGCACTTCTAATAAACCTATTTATATAAACATACGAAAATTTTGCCACTTTTTACAGGATTCTGGCTTACCCTTTAAGGGCATTTCATGAAATCGAGATACAAACGTATGGAAAATCCATTTATTGTACTCTAGTCAAATTAAACTAGCTCCAATACTATTAGCCTGTTAGGTTGAGTGGACAAAACACTATAAATTCCGTAAGCGGTAGACGATCCACCTTAAAAATCGATGTAGCTTATTGTAAACTACAATCACATGTACCATATTGTATTTTTTTATTATTAGTTATAATAAAAAGGTGTTTGCGGTCATCTTAAAAACCAGACGGTTTTGCCAAAAAAAATTGGATGTGTGAAACACATCCAGTATGTCACATAGATTAAGGTTCAACGCTTAATCAAAGACCTTATCCTGTTATTATTTGATAGGTTATCACTATATAGAGATTGAATTTCACAAGATATCTATACATACGCACAAGTCTTCCTACATCATGTGATAAGATAAATCTTATAAAAATTTGATGAAGGACTATTAGAGAAATTTTACATAACATTTAAATATAGTTTCAAACGAAAGAGAACAAAAGAAAAGAAGATGAGGAATAAGAGATAATCACAAGTCCCCAATCATTGAATTTTGAAAATAATATTTCTTTAAGAACACATATTTTAAAACGAAATTCATTATTTAAATGGATCAGTTTTAAGCTTGAAACAAATTCGGTAATCTAAATTGCCAAAAGTGAGAATTTTGAAATTAGTAAGATCAAAATCTAATTTTAGAAAAGTCGTGGAGCCAGTGAATAGTTTGTCTGGTGAACATACGTTTCTCTTCAAATGGGCGCTCCTTTCCGACAACAGGAACATTCCTACAACATCTATACAAAGAGGCATCTTCTCAAAAAACAAAATATAGATCTATTTTTTTTCCTACTCCTTATCTATCTCTATTTTTTCATTTTTAAAGACAACATGTCGAAGTTGTAATACTGCAGATAACAAGATCGGAACTTTTGTTCACTAGTGTCATTTTGACTAATAGTTTGAATAGTAGTGCAACAGCATTTGATAAAAGAGTTTAACATCTTAACACCATCCTATTTTGGGAGACAATAGCTTTTATTCTAAATATACATTTGATTGTTTAATTGGTGGAGAGAGCAAACATTGTTTTTAAGGATTAACTGACAAGTGTTGGAGAGATCGTTGCCCTTTTTATTAATTCAACCGTTGTCTTAAATATCAAATTTCAAAAAAACTTCAGTGAATTTCTAACATCAACTTTACCTATTTTTGAAGTCCCCTTAACAATGGCTGTTAATTATTGAATTTAATATTTTAATTTAAATATTATTTTGAAAACATGAAAATAATCACAAGGACAAAATTTAAGGTTTTTTTAACCATAAGGACAGCCCATTAAAATTTTAATCACAAGGACAATACACTGATTAGTTTATAAATTTCTATCTCGTGCGCGGTTTTCATCTTCTCGCTCAACTGTATCTCGCGTGTATTTCGATTTTTTTTATTCCATCACGCTTAACTAAAACAAGTTATGATAATGTTCGGTGAATTTTTATCAAACTCAATCGATGCGCATAATTAAAATGAGTTATGATAATGTTCGGTGATTTTTTATCAAATTCATTCGATGCACGGCCAAAAAAATTGATTGAATTTTTTTCCCGTTATACTCGTTTTAATTTAATGATATTTTTTGCAATTAGGTTTTTGTGTTTCTATTGATGATTCATGGCGTCTTTTGGATCTACAATTATAATGTTCCATTGTTCAGTAGTTGGGTATCAGTTTTATATTTTTTAGGTATCAGTTTTGTTTAATTAACTCTGTTTTATGTTCGCTTGTTGTATTTTTGATGTTATTTTATTGCGTAGTTGTATTGTTGCATTAACTTTGTATTGCAATCAAACTTGTTTTGCTTTAATCAATCAAATTGTGATGTAAATATTTTTTGTATTAGTTTAAAAATAAACATTACAGCGGTTTTTGGGTATCAGTTTTATATTTTATAGGTATCAGTTTTACAGTGTTAACTGTGTTATGTTTTTTTCATATGTTTTTATAGCTATGCTAATTTTGTAGTTGTATTATTGCATTAATTTTATAACTCAATCGAACTTACGTGATTTTAATCAATCAAACTGTGATGTAAACATTTTTTGTATTAGATTTTTGTAAAATACTATAGCAGTTTTTAGGTAGTAGATTTATATTATTTTTAGGTTTCAGTTTTACAGTATTAACTGTGTTATTTTTTTTGTTTATATATTTTTGTTGCTGTGTTAATTTTGTAGTTGCACTATTGCATTAACTTTATAACCCAATCGAATATATGTCATTTTAGTCAATCAAACTGTGATGTAAACATTTTTTTGTATTCGTTTTTCTTTAAAATATTTTAGTAGTTTTTAGGTATCAGTTTTATGACTTTAGGTATCATAATTGTGTCAAGTGGGTATCAGTTTTGAATTGTTTGCTAATGAATTTTTGTATCACAACATTAATTCTAACTGATACCAACTAATGAAAAAATAATACCGATCAACTCAATTAAATTCTCACAAAAATGATATTTATTATCAATAATACCCACTGATATTAATTCTTCACTTGTATTACACTAAATATTATGTTGAAGTTACATAAAATATATTGAAGTTACACCAAATATCATATTTTACAACTGAATTTTACCAAAAACTGATACCCAAGTACTGTGAAGAAAGAAAATAGTAAAAACTGATACTTACTGTGGTATAAAACTGATATTCAGCCACTGAAGTAAATAAATAAATAAAAATTGATACCTACAGTAGTGCAAAACTGATACCCATAAACTAAAAACAATAATAACACTAAAACTGATACCTACCGAGACATGAAACTGCTACCTAAAAACTGCAAGTAGGAAAATAACACAAAACTAGGATTATAACACGATATGCGAGATCAAACTTTGAAAATAAAAGTGGAGATCGAAATGGGATAATGAGAAACACGCAAGATCGAAGAAGAAATAGCAGATCGATCGAAGAAGGAACAACGCACGCAGATTTTTGTGGTTTGATTGCATGAAACAACGCGGATTTTGAATCGGTTGATAGTAAAGATATTTCATGATTTTTGATTTCGTGGTAGGAAATTGAACAACAGTGATTTTTGTCCTTATGAATAAAATATTAGTCGGCGGTTGTCCTTTTGAATAAAATATTAACCGGCTGTCCTTATGCTTAAATTTTCAATGCAAATTGTCCTTGTAAATTAATTACCCTTTTGAAAATAGTTAGATAATCCAAACAAATCAAAAGTGTGTCAGTATTGGATTTAATTATAAGAAGATATACGAGATAACTAGGGAAATTGACAAATTTTGAGATAAAAACTTAAGTTGAAAGATATCAAGTTTCATTTTTGAGTTGAATGACGAACTTTGAAAAAAAAATCTACTTGATGTAAAATGCTAATTATAACTAGTATTATGTTTAGTTTCTAAGCAACGACGTACCCAGTGTAGGACCAGTGGGGTCGGCCGACCCCACTGAATTAAAAAAAAAAAAAAAAAATAGGAAAGGTTATTCAATAATGTCTATAAACAGTGGATTGAGCATACAGGAACACCTCTGGTACTTTTCCACACGTACAAAAATGTATATAATTAAACAGTGGATGGAGCATACAGGAAACATTAACACAATAATACAATATCTGTTTTTATATATAAACAAGGAACACTGTAACATTATACACATTTGGAGAACTTATACAGAAGCAAGCAAGCAATAATATCAAGTAGCGGGATAAGAAGCTTCCATTGCAATGCCATAAAGTCCTTTCGTCGATACATCCCTTTCCATTCTTATATATCCATTCTCTCTCCATGATGATCCCCATGAATTCTTCACCAACCAAAACTTAGTACCATCAGTTGTATCTGTTCCATAACCGACCTCGGTGACACCATTATCAAGCGAAGTCCCACATTCTCCAGTGAATACTCCACTTGAATATAGCTGGAAAGCCAAGCCACCTGCATCTATAGCAAAGGATATTGGTTGATTCGTTACTGCTTTAAGGAGTGAAGATTCACTGTTTGCTAGAACATCTTGGAGACCAACTAGTAATAGCGGCTGCATGGGATGCTGCTTATTGAGAGTTGCAGGTGTCGTTTGTTCCTTTGTATGGGTAGTTTGTTTCTGTTGTGAGGCCCTTGTTTTTCATTATGAATTTGAACGCATCGTCCATTAAACCTCCATTGCATCCATGGTCTTCGGCTTTTAAGTCACAGTGTATGGGCTCTTGTTCAGAGATGGAGACAAGCTTACCTGTGCGTCGGGCTGGCAACGACTACCCGAAGAATCCGATATCCATCCGCATCCGTATCCGAAAAGCGGATAAATATCTGATATCCCAAAAAACGGATGCGGATACGGATACAAACATATCCGCATCCGAAAATTATCCGTCCGATTTTTTTTAATATTATGCTCAAAATTATATGTATTTTAGTATAATGAATCAGATTTATTTATTGCTTAATTTACTAAGTCGAAGGTTTATATCATATGCACTAAATATATATTAGTTACTCAAATCTATTTAATTTCATCATATATTCTTATTTTTAACAGTTTAATGATCAAAGAAATTGAAAAACAATTATTTTAAACTATAAATTTTCATTTATATTTCAAGATTTATCAATTATTGGCGAATAGGATAATTATCCGATATCCGTCCGTATCCGCGGATACGGATTTCCGATATCCGAAAATGATTTCGGATACGGATATAGCATTATCCGTATCCGAAAGTATCCGTTGACAGCCCTACCTGTGCGCAGCTTGTTGACTCCTTCTGTTGCTGCTACTGCTGAGAATGCCCAACGACATCCTGTTTACATATATAGTTCAATGCGTTATATGTCTCTAACTTAAATTTGAGAAATTAAAAATTCCGCCCACACTGTGTGGTATTTCTGCGTACGTCCCTGTTTCTAAGTGATATAAAATGCTAACTGTAACCAACACTCTATTCAATTTTGCACAACAAAAATTAATAGTTATTATGAGGATTGTTATTAGGACTTCAATTATGGTTAATAAGGGGAAAATTTTAAAGGGAGATTTGATTTAAAAAAAAAAAAAAAAAGATTAATCAGCTCTTCCTACGTATCACGTGCTGGTAACCCTAGTGTTTTAATTCTTCAAAATCGATTGATAGAAAATTGTGCTGCTTTAAAAATCAAATTAAATCGCATATATAATCTTAGTTCCTTCACCATGGTTCGAACGAAGATGACGAAAAGAAAGCAATCAGATCCCAATGTAATGACGCAAATTTTGTAAAGCTTAGTTCAATCAGTTTTCTTTTCCTTTTTTGAAATTGACCTTTTCAGAGAAGAATAGGAGAACGGTGGAGGGTTGCGATGTATGCTGACGAAAAACAATGGGATTATAAGGTTATTATTGGATTTTTTATTTATTATTTCAAATGGAGACTAATTTATTTTGTACTTGCATACCAATTTAAAAATAAATTAAAATTGTTACTCCTCCATAATCAAAATTGGGTTCCCATTAACAATTCTCGGTGTTATTAGTGTTGGAATAAATGAATAATGAAGGTGTAGGGTAGTGTATCCCACAATGTAGGAATAGTCCCACATTGTAGGGTATAAGAAGTTATAAGGGTATATATACTTAAGTATAGAGACTATTATAAATTCTTAGAGAGTGCTATGGACCAACAATGGGGACCAAAAGGGGTGGTGCATCGCACCACCCCGCACCCGTACCCGAACCCGAGCCCGTGCTCGTGCCCGTGCCCGCTCCCGTACGCGTGTGCGAATGGGCGTTTGAGGCGTTTTGTAGGCACTTAGCACTTTGCATTGTGCATTAGCGGGCCGAAACTATATTTTTGCTGGACTGTACATTGTGCGTTAGCGGGCCGAAACTGCTGGGCTTAACGGTCATCTTTTGCGAGCGGATACGAAATTCAAATGGGTTGCACCGTTTAGAAACGGGTCGCTACCTTTCCAAACGATGTGTCCGTTTGAACCAAATCGTCACCCGCTACAGATATAAATAAGAAGAATCAGAACCGTTTTTCTTCACTGAAATAATCGAATTCTGACCATCTTCTTACTCCCACACACGCTTGTTCTCGAAAACACTTCTCTTGAGTTCGTCGCCGTTCGCATCGCCAGCGCAGCCTTGCGGACTGATTCCGTTTCACCTTGGGAAACAGTTGCTCATCTTAACCCGTCGCGCCGTAGGGGGAGCAAATATGTTTTAAGGGAACAGCAAAGTGCTGGACTCGGATTTGACGATCAAACTTGCAATCGAAATACAAATCGGTAAACTTTCCTCTTACCTCTATTTCAATTTTCTGTTAACCCAATTTCGAATTAGGGTTTCTCTGTGATAACAATTAGTATTGTTCTTCAAATCAAAAATAAATCTTATTGCCCTCTAATTTTATTTTATTTTCTCTTTTTGGAGCTTGTTGCTGTGCTAACTTTCATCAAGGTATAATATCAAAGTGTTCGAAATCGTTCAACTAAAAAAACAATTGCACTGCAGTGTTAGGATGCTTACCCTGAAATTAGAAATTAAGGCCTTGCGTCCAACCCGATCCTTTGTTTAGATAGTGTAACAATTAATATGGTACTTACTTAATCATTCTGCGTAATCTCCACGTTAGTTTAGATAGGTACAAAAATTAGTTAAGTATTCGGAAGTCGAATACGTCAATTTTAATAAGCGTGCATATCAAACTGAATGTAATTTTCTGTACAAATAACATGCAGACATGCACATGAACCAATTTTCCGATTTCATGGTACGTCCAATCATCTTAAACCCAATTAAAAATACGAAGCATGGATTGCAAAATTAATTAACAAAAGATATTGTAAACCGACAGCTAATACAAAATAATTTTTCGTCCGGTAAGATGTGACACTGGAACAATCTTGATCGATAGGCATCAGGGCATCTTCGTAATAATCACCAGATCCAAGGGCATTTTCGTGTAACTTTCCCTTACGATTCAAAATTATGCTATAATTAGATTTAGCGGTGTAA